>OZ005654.1:53393057-56028057 GCA_963930645.1 Salticus scenicus | reverse complement strand
TAAACTGAAACTTGATAATCTTAATTTCTCCTGTTGTTATTATAACATAATAAGATTAATAGAATTGATTTAAATAAAAATTAAAAAATCTTTGTCTTAAAGTATTTAAAGCTTCTTAAAAGTTAATGAAAATGCTGTGTCAACAGTAATTTTTTTTTTTTTTTTTTTTAATTAGCTTTAGGTGTCTGTTAGATTACAAGTTAAATTATTTTATGTAAAAACAAGTTTTGAAATGTTTAAGATTCTATATGGATTACTTGCAAATAAAAAGCATTGTTTAAGGAAGAAAATAAATGAGCTGGCTTTCAAAATAATTTGCCTTTAATTTAAATTTGTTGCAATAATTAAAAATTTAAAGCAATGAATTAAAGACTTTTAATAAAATTTTATTAAATAAATCTTTAAACATTTCTTAAAAACACAAGTCTGTGCTGAAACGTTTTTCTTCAAAGTGATGTATTTTTGGATGCTTATTAAGAAAACACCATTCAAAAATTTCTATCGCGTACACTTTGATAAAATATGGGTTGGTTGGTTGGGTTTTACGTCGCAGTAGTGCTGCGCAGATGGGCAATTGGCAACGGTCTGGGACACACCCCTAGAGGTGGTCCAGAGACATGCCATCACAATTTTGATCCTCTACGGAAAGGATAGCTCTCCCGCTTCGGTGACCCTCAGAGGTATAATTTTTGATGGGAACATGATAAAATATGGGATTTTTTTTTTTTTTCTTTTAGTTTGAAGTTCCACTTTTTCGACTCCCAACTAAGTTATTTCCCAGAAAATCTGGGTGATGTGAGTGAAGAACATGGATAGCTATTTCATCAATACATGAAATTAATGTAGAAGAGGTATCAGGGACAATGGGGTGCTAACATGTAAGCAGATTATTGTTGGATGCTGCGTAGAGAATCACCCTCCTTAATGCTCTCAAGCCGTGCACAAGAGAAAAGGCTCAAAATTAAACTTCAGTGTTTTTATTTCCAATGGCAAAAGTTACAGAGGACTATAAAGTTACAAAACAAATTATAAGCAATATAATATAGAACAAAAGACCGAAGTCAATGCCTAAGGATCGATCTTGCCTCCCAATATCTCGACTCTTCTGTAAAAACATCGAAGAGCCCCACAATGGATACTTCTCCAGAATCTCTTAGTGGGCAAAAAGAATCGTTTAACCCTTTAACGTTCACTACTTAATTTATTTTAAAAATTACTAAACTAATTGTAAAAAGGGCTTTTAGACACATAGCTGAAATTATACATACATAATTTAACAAATATTTATACATAACATAACAAATATGTTAATACATATAACATACATATAACATATGTTAATACATATAACATAACAAATATGTTAATACATAATTTAACAAATATTTAAAAATAAATAAAAACTAGCATAGTTCCTTTTCGATAAATTTTTGTTTGAAACTAAATTCTAATAATATTTAATTTAATAAAGGAAACGCTTTGTAAATAAACATTATCGACTACAAAAACTCGTAAAAGTTTTTCCAGGTGAAAATAATAGTCCAGCTCTTCATTAAATGAAAAACATTGACATGAGTGCATCATCAAACCAGCAATTTGCATTCGCGCACACTAAGAAACTTCAAGTGACTTACGCATTTAGCTTCCTTTGAAGCATCATTTGTTAAATTTTGGAATTGTGCTGCTATCTACCGAACAGAAAAGGAACAAAAGTTTAAAACCTGATTAAAATAAGGGGAAAATGTTAAAAAACCGCTGAAAAAAAAATGTTAAATTATGTCAAATGTTTGGTTTCGCTGCGAAACCAATGAACGTTAAAAGGTTAAGATACCTATGCGTTTCAAATGAGCGGAAAGGCAGTCGTGTCCTGTAGATAGGCGGAAAGTCGCAACTACCTTACGTCTTGGTTTATCAGGAATAAGAGAAGGAGTTAAATTCATCCAGTTCTTTAGAGCTGTACGATTCTCAAATTCTCGTAAGGCATTAGATGTAAATAATAATAATAATAATAATAATAATAAAAAAACAGTTTAATCCTCCAGTAAGAAATGGCTGTATTAGGATGTTGTAATAAGCTGACACCTTTTTTGCAAGGAAGTCTGCTTGTTCACTCTCAGAAATAATATACTCAATTTTGAAGATTCAGACATCCTCGGGCTTAATTTCGTTGTTTTGTAACACCATTTCGTCGAGCGATCACGTGATATTTGAGTAAGCGTGAACTCTCAAATATTTGACGAAACTGTTCACTCACAATAGCATGTGCTAGCTTTCATTACCGCCATATTGGTTTTTTTCCTGTGTTGTTTCGACTTTACGTTATAATAACTTTTATTTGCCGTCCTGGTGGTTCGGTCGGTAGGAAGGTGCCTTCTGGATTCCAGGGTTCGGATCGCAGTGCGGGCATTAATGTTTGTGATATCCTATGTCTATAAAATATTGTATGTGCTTATTTCTGTAAAAATATGGATCAACTGAGACAAAAATCATTGTAACTATAGGTCTTAAAGCTTTCAAATAAATGTCCAAATGGTTTTTATTTATTTGCTCTGTTTTATTTATATTTTCTTTAAATATAATTAAGATTTAATGCCTAAAGCAACGAACTTGTAAGTAATTTTATAATTCTATAATTTGTATTTTATTCTGTATCACGAAACTAGGATGAAAAAATGTATCTTTACTTTTGACGAAATTCGTATGTTCAAACAAGTGACGAAAGTAATTTTTTCAATTTGACGAAATAAGAAGGAGAAAATATTTTTTTATTTTTGACGAAATTTGTATTCTCAAATAGATAACGAAACAAGTTTCGTCAATTTGTCAAAATGTTCGCTCGGAGCATATCCCTAAAAATGAAGAAATTTTCGTAAAATTTGAGTATCCATTTCTGAGAGTGTTCATTGCTACAAAGGTCACAATGACCGGGGCAACCACTGGATGTAAAGAAACACATTTAAAAGGAGCTTCAATGTAAAGAAACACATTTAAAATATAATGTGCAAATAATATCCTATTTCAATGTATTTTATACATAAAAAGTTTCGAGTTTGTTATAGCCGCTGTGTGAATTCTTCTGATTTACGTCCTTACTTTGTGAAGAAGCCTTACGCGATAGAAGAAAAAACAAGCACATCTAAATTCACCGTATCAAAATACATTAGAAACTCAAACGTAGTGAAAGAAAAAAAAAGTACGATTTCGCAAACCTGTGGAATTAATGTTTTTGTATTTGACATTTTCCTGTTTGTTTCCTTTCCTGTATGCAGTTTCCTTACAAAATAAATAAATAAATAAAAAGCAACCTATTTCAAAAATACGTGGTTCCAGAAAATGTCCATGTATGCTTGTTTCATATCTACCAGAACCGTTTTTCAAAATATTTATTTCTCCAATAATATATGGAAAGGAATAGTGAAAGATAAATTTCAATGTTTTATGGGAAAATCAAAATTGAGCTTATGAAGCAATTGACACACGTTAGATCTATCAGTTTTAGAAAAACATTTAAAATAAGAGTCTAAATGATACCTAAAAAAAAATATCTTTAAAAGCTAATTTGATTTTTATTTATTTTATTATTATTATTATTTGCAGAAAATGTATCATCTGCAAATGTTAAATATATATATAATTTTAACTTATTGAAAATTACTGGAATATTTAATTAAATTTTAAGGCAGGAGGACGGTTAAAATTAAGAAAAAAAAACTATAATCCACAGATGAAACTAGAGAATACTTACCTAAACTAGATAATTATAATAAAAATAAATAAATAAGTACACGAACACACTGATGTGATTTCATCGACTTTCGATGATAAATTTGGGTCATGATCCGATATTATGGATCCATCTGCTGTGATCACATCACCTTCGAGTCTTATTGCCCCTTGAACTGCTTACTGGCCTTCTGCTTCGTCCCGACGTTCATCTTCTGTATTCATTGTCATGAACCTCAACACCAAAAAGGTTCATAGCTGCAGATACCACTGATAGACCAAACAACATGAAAACGAGACTAAAGGCAATATACTTCTGTTTTAATCTGTAGAGCACTTTCTTTTTGAAGAGCTACATAATCTCCAAAACTAATTGTAGTTAATGTGATGAAGCAGTAATAAAATGCATCAAAATAGTCCCAACGTTCGTACTTCGAGAAAGCCGCTGCACCAGTTGTCGTGACAACCGTAGATAGGGTGGATACCACGCAGATAAGATTAGTTTCAGACACTTCTGTGTTACGCATCTTCAGGCAACGTTTTCCGATTTTCAGAAGGTAAGCTACAAAATTGCTCAGTCTTTCATCAATACTTTGAAACATCACTAGTCCCAACGGAATCCCGGCTAGGGCGTGAAACATGCAGAACGTTTTTCCACCCCACGTAGCTGGAGTCGAATGACCATATCCTGAAAAAAGAAAATAATCTATTTAAAAAAACTTTTAAAACCCAAATTCTTATTGTAGCGTATCATATAAACCTTTTCGAAGTTAGAATAAAATTTAATTTGAAAAAAAAAAAAAAAAAAGTAACTTTTTTGTTTATGAACGAAAATTGTGGAAATTTGAGCTGTGTTAAGAAAAGAGAAATTATTTCTTAAAATTTACAAAAGATGGTAGCACCACACGATTGCCTATAAGTTTTGTGATTTCATTTTCTAATTAAGGGCCAATATTTGCAATTTAATTATTCGCTTGAGGCACCTTTTTATTATTATTTTAGTTTATTATTATTTTTTTTTATATTATAAATTAACATTTTAATGATTTGGTTAAGGTTTATGTGTTTTTCCTAATCATTTTTATTTTGTATTGTTAATTGTTTCATTGACATTTTAGTTAATATTCCGCCCAAAAGAGGGCGCTTGTAGTCCACAAAAAACTCTTTTTTGCTTCTAAAAAAAGATGTAAGAAAAAGGCTTCTTAAAAAAAAACTCTTCAAAAATTCTTAGAATACTGTGTAGTCAACGATAAATTTTCTTTTTATCAATTGACATCTTTTCTACTAATTGTCTGCAAAAATTAACACTCCGGACCTTCAGGGTATCGAACGCGGGACCACCGGGTTACTAACATGGTGCTCATACCAACTGAGGCACGGAGAGAAAAACGAAAAGGCTTGTATTTACCTTAAAATAGAGGAGCATTTTTTATTTGGTTGAGATTCATAAACATACCGTTGTGAATGACAGTAAATACATAATAATTTGGGAAAAGTAATTTTCATAAAATTGTATGCAGAATTTCAAACAAAATTAAAATTGTTCAGTAAGATTTCTTTCTTTATTTTCTTTTCTTTATTTTTTATGTATATTATTTTATAAAAACTAATTATAACATAAGATAACTTCAATCTTAACAAATAAACTCTTCAACTCTTATCAAATTCATAGAAACAAACTATATCCATATATTAATTTTTACATATTTTTTGAAATATGACTCTTATAGATGAGCAATGTTTAATTTCTAAACTGTTAACAGTAGATGAATATTTCCAATCAGAAAGATGTTTAACAGAAGATAAAAGTTTATTTTACCTTTTTGAACCCTTAGATGCATTTTGGGAATAGAAAGAAATAAAAACAGGAAAATCGTAAACGATAAGTATTCTTCTAACAACAACTAACAATAATTCTTATTACGCGCATTTATACGAAATTTTGTCTTATAATGCCATATTAAAGTTTTTTTGGGGAAAAAAAAGAACTGTTTCGATACTGATTATTATTAATTTACTTTTCTTTTCTTTCTAAGAAAAGAAAGAAAAAGAAAAAAATAAACGATTTTGATGAAATTCTGGGAAAAGCAGAATTTAGTTTAGTAAGGAGGACTATTAGATTTTTTTTTTTTTCAAATTATAACATTGCTTTCAAATTATTCTATTATATTTTCGATAAATTTTCTATTTCGATAAACGTCCAACTAACGTAAAATTGGTATCGTAAAAATCCTTATATTCAGACTAATATTCCTCAGTCCTAAAAATTCTCTTTAATACATTTGAGAGAAAACTTTGATTTGGCATCTCCATATTCATAATTTCTGCATTTTAAATTGATTATTATATATATATATATATATATATATATATATGTATATATATATATATATATATATATATATATATATATATATATAATTGTTGGATTTTATTTGTGCATGTATGTGAAATGTCTGAAAATTATTCTCGCAGTTCTTAGGCTGCAGTGAATTGTATTTTTCATATTTCAGTTTAGCAACCTGGTTGAATATTAAACAATTGTTCAAATAATTCTTACTTTTTCTCAGCGGAGGAGCCATCGCCACAACGGAGGATCAAATTTATGATATCATATCTCCAGATTGCCTCTAAGATTGAATCCAAGACCTTCGACAATTGCTCATTGCGAAGCTTTACTGCAACGTAAAACCCATTCAACCTCAACTTCAATCTCAACCTGAATCTTTCTCCTGGAATTACATTGCGCATGCTGATTTTGTGTAGTAGCGTATTAAATAAGCTGTTTAAAAAGCCTATGTTCCAAAAAAAAAAAAAAACTGTTTACTGTCATCTTATTGGATAATGGCTGCTCGCTATAGTTCTGGCACTTTGACTCATTCTTGTTTCTTTCACCCTTCAGTTACTTACCTTCCGTAAAGGATCAAAATTGTAATAGCATGTACCTATATCACACTTAGGGGTACCCAGACCTTCGATAATAGCTCACAGTATAGTTCTAATGAGACGTTAAATCCTCTTGACGTCAATTTCAACCAACACCACAGATAATAACGCCTAAGAAATGCGCTTTAAGTCACGAAAAGTCGGCCGATTACAGTCGGCAGCAAAATTATTGAAGCACAGATAAACACTTTTCATCTATATTTCTTTTTAGTTTGACTGCTAATTTTTATTAACAACTTATTTTTTATGATCAGTCTAAGACTAAGATCATGACTCGAAAAATATTTACTTAACTAAAACAGTATTAGGTACCCATCTTTTAAGTAGGAACTATTGCTAGTGCTTCAGTAATTTTGCTGCCGACTGTACATATATTCAACGCTTTTTATATTATTTATAGGATGGTGTGGTTTGGATGTAATCGGCCTATCTTCCATGACGTAAAGCTCAGTTCGGAGGCATTATTACAGGCGGGTGTTGCTTCAACCCTATTCATCAACTTCTACTTAACCTCAGCTTTAACCCTCTCCGCCAGTTCTTTTTTCCATAAAAATAGTACCTCTGGAAGTGATAGTAGCGGGGATCCTACGCGGATGATCAATTTTATGATGTTATGTCTTCAGACGATGACCTAGGAGTGAATAACAGACCGCTGTCATTTGACCACTGTGTAGATCTTCTACGCCGTTAAAATTACTTAACCTCAACTGTCAGTTCCTGACATTGTACTGATAGAAGTAGAATACGGATTCTCTATACTATCTTAAAAAAAAAAAAAAAAAAATCCGCGAACATCACTCCAGTTTTTGCGCCTTTTTTTGGCGATAATCGCTTTCTTGGCAACTGGTTCTTGGTATTTTGCATGTTTTAAATGGTTTGTTCCTCGTACCACCAACACTCCAAAGAAAAATTAAGTGAAATAGATTTCAATCAATCAAAAAGATTACATTACTTGCTTTTCATTTCAGCTAGTGTAGGTTGTGGTTTGTGTTTAATTTACACCCAATCTAAATATAAAACAGCGATAACAAAGGTGGAGGAAACCTGCTTTAGTGGAAGTGGAATGTCGGTTTGGCGAATGAATTGGTGGGGATATGATGTTCGTTAACAAAAAGGTTACTAGTCCGCTGCCTATTTTAATATGTAGTCAATGGTTACAGCAGCTTCTTTGAGAGTATCGCATCGGCGCATATTGTCTTCATTAATCTAAAGTACAAGTGAGGAAGTAGTACCGTTTGTTACATTCTTCAGTCTTTAGAAGCGGGAATGGTATAAAGTTGTTTATTTAGTGCAAGAATGTTAATGCACGACATCTTGCCTATCTTGATTTGAAACTAACCTGTTCCGCTTTCTATGTTATTCAAAAAAAAAAAAAAAAAAAAAAAAAAAAAAAAAATCACTTTCACTTGAATAACGGAAGTGCTTTTATTTCCTAAACACCATAATAATAATAACACAGGTCGACCTGTGTTAATAGTACCGACCTGTGATAATAATAACACAGGTCGACAAAAATGAAGGTGGCAAAATTTGATTTCATGATTTTAGCTGATCTTTATTTTTTTTGATGTCGTGAAACCGAAAATGCAGTCCATTTTTCTCTATCACGTATAAATTTTTGTCAGTACAGGGTGTTTACCGACACAATTTCTTACATATACCACCATAACAGTAGGTTGGTTGGTATGGTTTTACGTCGTACTAGTGCTGTACTATTACAACAGTAGGTATCCATGATTTATAAAACTTACCAAAAATTATATTGGTGAAGAGCAACGGAAGAAATTGTACAGGTAGGCACCCTGTATTGAAAAAAATCTATACGTGATAGAGAAAAACTGGCTTCGTTTTCGGTTTCAGCACGCCAAAAAACATAAAGATCAGCCAAAATTATAAAATCAAAATATTACGTGTCGACCTGTATAATTAGCTGTAATGTTAACAATTTTATGGTGTGAAGAAGCTTTTCAAGAAATTATTTATAATTGTTTCAAAAAAGTTTTTTCTTTTATCACTGCCTATTGAATAGTTTAGTTAATCTTTGTACAGATAAACGTTAGATATTATACACACGCTTATAAAAAGATGCATTTGGAAACCAGTGTTGGGCATAACTGATTAAAAAGTAATTGAATTACAATTAAATTACAATTATAATTATTTTACTGTCAATAGTTTAACAAGTAATTGATTACAAATAAATTGAATATGTAATTCAATTTATTTTTAATCAGTTACTTATTAATTGATTGACAGTAAAATAATTATAATTGTAATTTAATTGTAATTCAATTGTAATTCAGTTACTTTTTAACCAATTATGCCCAAAACTGTTGGAAACATGCAGCAAAATATATGATGTGAAAATATAAAGAGTCAATTAAAAAAAAATATTTCTTGTAATCACAAAAATATGAAAAGAGAGACAAGAACTATTTTGCCTTCCCATTATATTTTTAAAAACAAGTGTCTTCAAAGTTGTGCTTCTTTCAGTATTTTTTTTGCGAAATACTAGACAGAATTGGAAAAATTTATGTTATTCCAACATTGTAATCACTAGCGTAATTCAATATCTTTCAAATATTTTCCTCGCAGAAATATGGAAATGTGTAACAAAAATAGACTTTTTCCACTGTACATTTCGCCGTTTAGCAATTCATGTCAGATTATCGATGTGTTATCTTTTTGTTTAGAAAAGATAAATGTTACTATCAATATAGCCGAGACTTGACATTTTTCGAGAGGAGTTCAAATAACTTTTAGTCTGTTCCTGGAATCAATAATAGATTTAAAAAAAAAATAATAATAATAAAATATATCATATCATATATCCTCAAAAATTAAGCAAAAACTATTTCTGGCATTCAACTTATTTAAAAAATAAACACTTTGTATACAATTGGAAGATAATTTATTACTAAATTTGTTGAATTGAATGGTTTAGAATATATTATGAAAAGTAAATTATATTGGACTGAGTTTATAAAATTAATAATAACCACTATTTTGTATTTATTGAAATTTTATTTTTTCCGACTGAGCGAAAATAATGCCTGAACCGGGAGTCGAACCCCGGAACTTTGACGTACAAGGTCAAGGCTCTACCAGTTGAGCTATCCAGGCCGACAACCAGTCGGCATTACTCACTCAGACAACCTTTAGGCAGAAACATCTGGTCTAACATGTAAATAGCTCAACAGAAATAAGCCGCAGGTAATGGAAAACACCATTAAACAATGGGAGGAAGAAATACATTTTTTTTTTTTTTTTTTTTTATTAAAATCACACAATCAACTGATTGGAAGAAAATCATATTTATTGAACTTTTATTTTTTCGACTGAGTGAAAATAATGCCT
This sequence comes from Salticus scenicus, assembly GCA_963930645.1. Lineage (NCBI taxonomy): Eukaryota > Metazoa > Arthropoda > Arachnida > Araneae > Salticidae > Salticus > Salticus scenicus. The sequence continues at coordinate 56,018,031 of OZ005654.1, read as the reverse complement.
GGACCCTGATTCTGGGGTTCGACTCCCGGTCCAGGCATTATTTTCACTCAGTCGGGAAAAAAAAAAAAATCAATAAATATGATTTTCTTCCAATCAGTTGATTGTGTGATTTTAATAATAATAATTAAAAAAAAATGTATAACTATTTTGTAGTCATTACAAAACGTTCTTTTATATATTCCTTTACAGATTGGCACAGTATAAATAGTTTATTTAATTTTTTATTTATTAAAAGTGTTTTCTGTGATGAATGTAGACTATTTTCATCTCAAAAGAGTATAACGGTGAGAAAAATCTTTTTTACTTTTTCTCTGTAGACGATGTATTAAAAAAGACGATGTATTACCAATTTATTAGTATAACAAAAATTTTCATGGTCCTTTACATAGCTTAATTTACAACTTACATACTAAAGTATTACTTGCATCAAAGTATTTCGAAATTCGAATTTCGATTTGATACTGCATTCTACAGTACCATTTAACCCGTTAATTCCTATGATTTTTTTTTTTACAAAAGAAAAAAAAAAATACTCCCTTTAGGTTTCTTTTATGTAATATTTAGCTAAATGAATAAATATTTGTTTCTTGTTTTTTTTTATTATCATTATTAAATTTACTATAAAATTTATTATTTTATTTTATATTTATTATTTAATACATGAGTTGTTACTTTGCAAAAAGGCATTTATTTTATAGATTATATATTCATTTATTACATAAAATACCAAAAATGTTTATTACACTTTGGAAATAATTTCTTCAACTTATAATATTTACATACGCTAAAACACGATATCACTTTAATATCACGGGAACAATTGGAAAAAAAAATATGACGGAATGTAAAATCAATTGAGGTAGTGAATCAACGAATGCTTTGCCAGCTTCGCTGGTCACTATATTTAAAGGGGACTAATGTGCAAGTTGTACATGACGGGACTAAAGTGAAAGTTGTACCTCAAGGGACTAATGTGAAAGTTGTACCTCAAGGGACTAATGTGAAAGTTGTACCTCACGGGACTAATGTGCAAGTTGCACCGAACGAACAAACTATTTCTTTCAGCGAAAATGCCCACTAACTCTGGACGATAGGTCTAATATATCGTATCATATTATATATCGTATTTATCGTAATATAACTCAAACTTATTTCGCTTCCTTCATCGATTCGTTTTCATACGCATTTTTTATATGCATGAGCAGCCCCCGAAAAACAAAAACATTAAATCATTAAATTCATTTTTTACTTATTTTTATTTCATATTATTTCACGCTCACTTTTTATTTCCTAATTCAAAATTATTAAAAAAAAAAACTTTTTCGATATCACTTGTAACGATACTGATTATTATTAATTTTCTTTTCTTTTTCTTTCAATAATAATAATAATAAAAGATTTTCATGAAATTCTGGCAAAAGCAGAATTTAGATTAGGACGGAGGACTATTAGGTTTTTTTTTTTTTTTTTTTTTTAACTATAACATCGCTTTCAAATTATTCAATTATATTTTCGATAAATTTTAGATTTCGATAAATGTCTTCGACAAATGTCCAACTATCGAAATCGACAACGCAAAAATCCCAGATTGAGACTAATAGTCCTCAGTCCTAAAAAGCAAATGGTAATAAGCACAGTGTTGCCAACAAATATATATCAATCTTAACAGTATTGACTTCATATAGAAATAAATAATATGCAAGAATTGTTTATGGTTAGACAAAAATTCTTAAATATCTGTCACCTCCAGGTGATTCTGAGAATTAATGATTTAATATGTTCAGGATTATTGAAGGATTTTCGATATGTTTAATGATAAAGTAATTACAAAAAATCACAACTTTTTTGGGTTTTTTTACAAATTCGCTATTTTTAAATTCTTCATCCGAATCAATTTCTATATGAGTATTTTCATTCTATAAAATGCAGTTTTCGGAACATTTTAATTTAAATTATAGGAGATTATCTGAGTTCTAAATTATCTTACGAAACGTGAAATAAAACTGAAATTTTTAAGAAACTCTGAAATAATACAGAAAAAGAATAACATTGAAAATATAGAAAAACTCAGAAGAAAGAGTCAGTATTATCACATTCACCTACCATTTTTCAAAAATACAATAGAACCTCGCTTATCCGGGGTAATGTTGACTGAGAGTACCTCGGATTATCGAAAACACAGATAATACGGATAATAACAGGAGACTTGGCGTTGGAATATTAAAACCCAAATAAACTACTACGTCAGAAACGCCAAAGGAAAATATTGGAAATATTGGCAATATTGCATTTCCAATATTTTTCTTTGGCGTTTCTGACGTAGTAGTTTATTCGGGTTTTAACAGATAATACGGACTCTGTCGTAAATCGAGGAGAAAACATACTGCAATGTTTAACCCCTTAATTGCCCCGGATGTATATACGCGTCTTTCCAAATTACAATAATTACTATTGTACTTCTACCAGTGACATGGCTTGATAATGCAGTAAAACAACATTAAAAATTATCTTGACAGTGTTTTTCAAGGATTTGCTCATTTCAAAGTTGAGTGAACGGCGACACTGGGAAAAGAATCTCTTCAGTTTTCCTCGGAAGGTAAGAGGTTGAAATAGATAAAAACTTAGTGAAATAAAATAATACATTTAATACATATTTAAATGTATAATAGTTAATTAAAATTTAGGTATAATATATACATACATCAATTATAAAATACAGTACTGTATAGTAAAATTTGTCAGTTTTCTATGCCATTTGTCAAAAGGCACCGTTTCCTCCAGGGCGTGGCCTTTTTAGGGACTACCTCGGTTAACTCAAAACTCGGTTGGTCGGGGATCGGATAACTGCAGCTCTAGTGTACATAAATATATTTAATTATAAGTTTGAATTTGTAAAATGATGTTATCTTTTATCACGTATTTCGAATCAATATGTTAAAAAAAAAATTACTTTGTATCGAAGCTATTTAATCGCAACTGAAATGGCGACTATTCTGTGTTCCAAACCTACAATGAAAATTACTTTGTATCGAAGCTATTTAATCGCAACTGAAATGGCTACTATTCCGTGTTCCAAACCTATAATAATTATTCTGATAGAATCTGAATATCATAAGCCCCATATAGCATTTTATTATTATTATTTCTGAACGTAAGAGAGATATATGCCATTTTAGTTTCATTGCAATAGAGAAGCTGATATTTTTCTATCATTGCGAGTTAGATATTATTTAACTCCGCATTTTCAAAGCCCCGTTATTATGTATGCCTGACATTCATATAATATTTCGTAATATTAAAATGAAAGGCTCCCACAGGCGACTTTTTTTTCAAATTCTTTTCGTACCACTCTTTCTAAAAAACGAAATTAGTAATATGTTTAAACATGTAGACGTGCAGTTTGCTTGCATAAATTTATTATAAATTTTACGCTATGGAAATAGTGGTACGAAAATAATAATAATAATAATAATAATAATAAAATCGTTTGTAACAGCCCTGCAACATTATGTTTTCGTTCGATTAAAAATCCCATTAAAAAAAACTACATGTCTTTCGAACATAATCATCTCTCAGACCATAGCCTCCTTAAATAGATACCTGTCGCGTAGCTCGGAAACTAGGCAACAGTTGAAGCGGTAGATAGCGCCCCCTGGTACAGATTTCGCGACTTTTTTATTCAACAGCCACCAAAAAGTTTTAAAAGTTCGATATGATATACATAAAAGTCGAATAGAATCGAAGAAACGTCGATTTTATGTACCATGTATCACTTCTTTAAACTATTGGTGACAGTTGAATAACAAAGTCCTATAATTTGTACTAGGTGGTGCTGTCTACCGCTTCAACTGTTACTTAGTTTCCAAGCTACGCGACAGGCATCTAGTTAAGGAGGCTATGCTCAGACACTTGGTTTGAATGGAAAATTGTTTAAATGATTATTTTAATTTTGGTACTGACTCCTTATGATAACTGTTAGAGACAGGAGATATTCATATTTTTCTATCAAAATATAAACAGAAGTATACACTGAGAAAAATATATACCACCTTCATCTACAGTGAATAAGTGACCATTTTCTAAATACCTTAACTAGAAATATAGATTTCCCAGCTATGCGCATAAGGCACGCTAATAAACTGAATAGACGAAATGATTGAGAATTTCTAGTCTACACATTTCTACATGGTGAAACAATATTCTGAATCTTTTGTATGGAGAATGGCGAGAAATTCTCGCTTGATTATCTAGAATTGGGTCATAAACTAAGATTATAGTTGCTGAAACCCGCCTCTTGTGTTCGCATTTATTTGGAGATATTTTCAAATAGATTTGACCTCGATAATATAGACAAACTCTCCAGAATTCTAATGGGAGTTTCCAGAACTCGTTCTCAAAGGGTACTAGAATTTATAAGGATGACATGGAACTATTTTTTCTAGAGCCACAATTTAGGTTCCAGATGTCAGTTACAGATTTTTTCCTTAGTGTACTTCTTAATTTAGATTATTATAGTATTAAAAAACAAAAACAAAAAAAGTCTTTCAAAATGCTTTTATGCTTGCTAGTTATAAGCTTCTAATAAATAAATAAATAAATATATATATATATATATATATATATATATATATATATATAGATAAAGTAGAATTGGACAGTTTCTCGACGCGTTTTAAAGAACAGCATCAACATTTCATTTGTTTCTCTCTTTACGAATGTCAGCGAGTTGTTTTACTTTCGAATTTCAGATTCAATAAAATCGAAATCGCATCAAACAATTCAATTCTAACTTATCTACTCGAGTGTAAAACGAATTTACAGAAAGTGAAATTTTCAACAGAAACAGAATGAAATACTAGTAACAGATTTTGTGTAGAATAATTTTTATTTTAAGAACTATTCATTTTAAATTTTAGAGTTTATTTATTTTTTTTTCTCGAAGTCATTTATATTAAAAACTTTATTTTCTTTGATTTCTCTTTTTTACTTTTCAAGCATACATATATAAGGAATTGTAATCATGAAAATATTTGATTTTAAGATTTTCACATATTTATACGTTTTGAGATGATATGAATTCCTTTTAGGTCATTTTACAGAGATGTGTGTATGTATATAACTGAACATGATAACGTCTAAACGCTTTGTTTAAATGAGCTGAAAAATGGCAAGTATGTTATAGGTTACTGTAGCACGAATCCTATCGGTTTGGGTAAATCTAGCACTCTAATATATATATATATATATATATATATTAATCAACAAAAACGTTAAAGATTTAAAATTTTATTTTATATAATATTAAGAAAATGATAGAAATATTCCAGAAAGTTATTAACAATATTTCTAAGCAAAGGAAAAGACTTCAGTTCGTAGAATACCAAAAGAAACAATGAAATTACAGACAGCTGTTTCTGTAGCATAAAGCGTATCATCATCTGTGCAAGGATACGCTAAGTGCTACCGAAACAGCTGTCTGCAATTTCCTTATTCTTTTTGGAATTCTATACATTGGTGACTTTTCCTGAATTCATGTGTATAGCGACAAGTTTCCTTTTAATATTCAGAATATATTTCGTTTGATTTAGAAACTTAATTCAAGAATAGTCGGTTTGTGAAAATGCAAATGTTTTTGACTAATAAATATTTTTCTGGCCACGCAGAACGAATGAGAGGTTTTACTATATACTAGCATAATTTATGAAACCTAATTCAGAAATAATTTGTTTGTGAAATCAGAACTTGCGTTGTTTTGATGAATAAAATCCTTATACGCGGAACAAACAGGCATAGCTGCCAATTTTTGTAACTTATTCGGGAGTGGTTTTAGTACCCGCCTTTTATTCAAACTGTATTCGTTATAGAATGTTCTTGTTGTTTGGTATCCTCGAAATGGTCAAACTAATTAGACCAAACCCTTTAGTCCGTAACCTCCAAAAAGTCTTAAAAGGGAGTAGATTCCAGAAGAACCCCGTCCAAAGTAAAACCGAGACAGTTCAAATTTTGAACAGGCGGTTCTTGAACAGCCCTAAACTTGGTGCATGCCTTAAAAATCTTCTGAGCATGTTCACAGGTGAGACTTCTAAAGTGTCTGCTGGCAAATCGTGACATGCAGGTTTGCTATCTTCTTTGTTCCCGAAATTTTAAACTGTAGATTAATTAAAATTCATCCTGTATAAGTAAGTAATAAAATATAAATATAAGACGTAATAAGATGTAGCATATACAGGGTGATTGTAACCAAAGTTTCGGTTTCAAAACACTCTTACTGTAAAACTACCGGCCAGAATAACTTCACATTTTACCAGAACAATCGTGAGGTAATTTAATTTTGTTTGGTTAAGAAACAAATAGTTCTAAAATGTGCCATTAATCCTCCGTAAGGTGTTGTTTGTATTATGCAGTTTCCTTTTTTTTTTTTTTTTTCGCTGTCATTGTTTTCACTGTAAGCACGTATATTTGTTTTCTCGCTAATAAATTTGTCGTAAACCCTTGGAGTTTATTGTTTCCTGTGGGATAACAATATTCCTATGTTTAACGAATCCATTTAGGTCTTTTTCCTGACATTAATCTTACAGTGACATCCATCGAAATTTTTCGGAACTACTTTTTTTTCTTTCGCCGAACAAAATTCCATTTCCTCACGACTGTTCTGGTAAATATCAAATTATTCTAACAGGTAATTTTGAATAAAAGTTAGGGCGTTTTAAAATCACAACTTAATTTATAATCACCCTGTATATTACAATTGGTTGCCTTTTATTATTATTATTATTATTATTTTTTTTTTTACAATTTTTTAAAAGTATTCACTGTTTGAACACTACTGTATTTTACGTGTCTCTTACAGGTTTATTATAACATCCCCCCCCCCCCCCGCCAAAAAAAAAAAAAAAAAAAAAAAAAAAAACTGTTGAATATAAAAACACAAACATTAATTATGGCAATACAATTACGAAAAAAAAAAAAAGACTTACTGAGATTGCAGCTTTGGATATTGTTTCATTCTGTAAAATTATAAACAATACACAAAAATTAGCCAAAAGTAGTCCTTAAAGTGTATAGAGGTGCATATCAGATAACTTTCTCCATTTTAATTTTTATTAGCCAGAACGAGAGTGCAGCTCTATCTTACAGAGTATATAATGCAGAAAACATATCTCATTCTTTTTGAATTATTTTTTTATATAACATTTCTTTTAAATTATCAATACAAAAATAGTCACACAAATAACAAGAGGCAAACATAGAATATAACGATTTTATTAAAACAGAAATATTTTATTTTCTTTATACAATGTCACTAAAATGTTTCACTTGAGAATTTTAATCTCAAAAGAATTGAAATTTGATCAAGCATGTCAAGTCTTGCTTAACTCGTGAATAAAAGGAATTTACTGAATGTTAAGTTTTACTAAGAAACTAAACAATTCAATGATTTGTATGATATATAAATAATAAAAGTAACGAAGATATTATTTTGATTTTATTTTCCTCTTTTGCAAATACCGTAAATAAAAGTTTTTTTTTCTAAGAATTCTTTAATATTTTTGGTTGTAAAATACATACTTACCCAGTATATTATATTGGGAAACAATTGTAAAAAGTGTTCAAAGAAAGTAAATGTAGGAGAGTAAATTTAATTTAAAAAAAAAAAAAAAAAAATCCCAAGCATTAAGTTTTTTTTTTTTTTTTTTTTTTTTTTTTTTTTGTTTCAATAGAATTTATATTTGACAATGATAAGGACATTAAATAATGTTAATAAATACAATGTTATGGTATAATAATAGTAGAGTTTAATACATTTGTAAATATATATATATTATAAATATTTGATATGTATAATAAGAATTAAAATAAATATGTAAACTACAGTGCTTGAAGGAGTGGAGAAGATAAAATTCTTCAGAAGAAAAGTAACATTATAGTCCGTTAAGAAATTATAAGACCACTTTAATTTGCAAATTATAAGAAAAATAAAGATTCTAATCATAATTTAAATACATAAAATAACATATTACTCCATATTTTTTTTATAATTAGTTTGCAATAACTTGATATAATGCAATAAATGTTCAATTAAAATATATATTAGAAATAAGTGAAAAATATCCTGTTAAGAAAATATAAGACCACTTATCAAAAAACAATGTAGTATAAAAAATTAATATGATATTGGTCCTCCATTTTTCCTGATGACTTCAAACACTCTGTTTTTCATTGAAGTAACCAGGTAATTAAGTTCAGTTATAGAAATATTGTACCATTCTTTTACAGTGGCTACTTCCAGTTCATTGGGAGATGAAAATTGTTTACTATTAGCTTAAACTTTGCGAGATAATATACCCCATAGGTTTTTCCATGGGGTTCAAGTCTGGACTTCGACTTGGCCATGGCAAAACATTAATTGTTTCTTTTTTAAACTACTCCTGTATGGATTTAGATGTATGAAAAGCAGCATTGTCCTGTTGAAACATCCAGTTAGCACCACCTAATAAAGGTCCAAACGGTATCATATGATCATATAGCATAGACTGATATTGTGTAGAGTTCATATGACCCGAAATCCGCTGTAAATCATACAACCCCTCATAACTGAAAGCTCCCCAAATCATTACTGATCCTTCACCCATTTGTCGACTGAAGCATTTTTTTGTTTCCTTCCTCAAGTCATGCCAATAGTGTTTGTAACCATCGGGACCATCAAATTTAAATTTCTTTTCATTAGAAAATATAATTTGTTTCCACTCATCATTCCATGACATGACATTTTTAGCCTATTTTAATCTTTCTTCTCGATGGCATTTCAATAACTTTGGTTTTATCTTCAATTTCATAAATTTCGTATTAATATTTAAGACTCTTCCAGACTGTTACATGTGAAGTTTTCTTGCTGAAACGTTTCGAAATTTCACGAGTTGAAAGACCATTTTTAGTTGGCAGTCGAAAAATTTGTCTATTATCACGTTCTGTCAAAATATTTTTTTTACCAGATCGTTTTATTTTGCTTGAATAATCTTTTCTAATTATGGCATTATGAATGACAGTTTTAGAACGGTTCATTAACCTCGCAATATCTCTTTCAGATTTACCAGAACCTTTACAAATTAAATTTTCTCTCACTTCGCACTCCGATAATTCTTTACCTCGAGGCATCGTCAAATTAATCGTAAATAACACATTCAAAACTTTGCTTCTTAGGTAATGCTTTTACGAAATACTGACGCATGCGCTTTATATTGAGTTTATCGTCATGTATAATATGCTAATTTTCTCAGGTGGTCTTATAATTTCTTAACAGTCACAGTCTTTAATTTTTAGAAAAATGAATAAGTTTTAATAAAATTTAATTTAATTTTAAAAGTTGGAATTAATATAGGATGCGTTTACTTATCAATTTTAAATACGCAACTAAAAATTTGCATATTATGCTCTCTTCTTCAGAAATGCACCAGTACGCTTGTGGTCTTATAATTTCTTAACGCACTGTATAGGAGAATACAAATGCCAAAAGAAAAACTGCTAACAAAAAAAAAAGTACGACTATGTTTCGGACTCTAAGCGAGGCCTATAGGGAAGCGAAGAGTATTCGGATTTGGGAAATAAGAGAACGGATGAGAAGATGGAGGAAAGCTGACCAATGGTCTGGAAGAAAAAAAAAATGTATAAAAGTTTTATAATGTAGGAGCTTCGGTAATCCAATTTATTACTATTATTATTATTATTATTATTATAGAAACGATGAAGTTGTTAAGAACTCAACAGGCTGAGAACCGGTCCAGAATCCTGAAAAAGATGTGATGTTTAGAATCCTGCGGAAATTGTTCTCTGGACTTACATACTGGCCAACCTAATCCGGAAGATTGTTAGTTCCCGCCCCTTTTTGTACACCACTTAATTTTTAGAGTAATGCTCTTCAAATATATTTACGATTAAATAAGAAGAAAAATGCTCTAAAAAAAGACTGATGTGAAAAAATACGCGCAAAGGGGCGGGATTAACAATCTTCCGGGTTAGATTGGCAAGTATGGACTTACTTGCTATGAGATTAGATGAAAATGAAAATCCTGATAACCTTCTTTTTCCTAAAATGTTGTTTATAAGAAGAAGTTATCCCAATAAGTCATGCCTCATCTAAATTAGTTCATTTATCTTTCGCCCACTTGGAATGGAGCCGAAGCACGAGTCTAACATTTCTAACTTCCTGCACTTTCCTGTGTGCAGGCAGTATATCCATAAGCCTTAATGACGATCGATTTGCCTGCCTCTGCCTGCAGTGATGGACACGTGCCTCCATGTGTTTCTCTGTGCCTTTCCTGTCAAACTAAATATGCCTCCTCAAGCCTCAATGACGGATGATTTGCTTGTCTCTACCTGTGGTGATGGTTATGTGACTCCTTATGCCCCGTTCCTTACCTGCTAAACTGACGAGTGTGTATATTTATCACAAGCCTCGACGCAAATAGCAACCAGTTCTTTTTTGATGAGATCAATTTTTACCTACTCTGTTCATCATTTTATCTTTCAAGCCTTCTTTTTTAGTAATAAAAAATTATAAATGAATTTTATAGTAAATAAACAATGGTCATTTTATGTGCACCTGAAAAATGTATTATTTAAAGTATAAGATGTTAATTGTTCAGAAATTCGTTGATGTTTAATTTTTGTTAATTTAAGGAGTTATTTTAAACAGATTTAATGTTACCAAACAAAGTTATCTAAGAAACTGATTTAGGTTTTAATATTTTAAATTAATAAAATTAAAAGAGAAAATTATTGTATTTTTATATTAACTCGTAAATAGGATTTTTATATTAACTCCTAACTAGGGACTTACCTTTTAAAATAGCAATATTAGCAAACTTACCAACATCCTAATTATGAACCGGAAGGTTTTTAGTATGCGCCCCTTTTTTCTTACCAGTATATTTTTAGAGTGTTTTTCTTCTCATTTAATCGTAATTAAATTCAGAGAAAATTACTCTAAAAATATACTGGTGTAGAAAAATAGACGTGTACTAAAACTTTTTCGGTTCATAGTATTATTCTTTGAAATGGGGCATGTCTTTACATTTAACTACTTTTAACTAGTAATATAAAAATTGAAAATGAACAATTTCTTTTATTGACAGACTGAATTTTCGTAAAAATCATACAAGTAATGTATTAACCTAAAACAGCAATTTTAATTAGATATTCTGTGTTATATTTAAAAAAAAAAAGAAGAAGAAGAAGAAGAAAAAGAAAGAAAGAAAGAAAGAAAGAGTTTTACTAGTGAACTAGTTCCTTTTTTTTCCGCTTTTTTTTTTTTTTTTCTGATACGACAACAATTAATTTTATACACGCATATAAATAAATAAATAAATAAAAGTCTTGACAAATGTCCTCTCAAAAAAGCAAACGATGCAATAAACTAATCATTTATATGCACGATAAAATCACACAAGAAATAGAATTTTTCAGTTTAGCAAGCAGAGCAACGTCGTTTCCAATCACATATCGCTATGCAAATTGGCTTTCATGAAACGCATGTCTAAATTGTTCAGAAAATAAGTATATTTGTTACTATTAACGCGAAAATTATGTTACAATTACCTAAAAGCAGAAAATAATACCTTCATTTTACCATACTTGTTACATCAATGACCATATAAACCGAAAACCCAATTTCATAATCGTCCAAATACTGGTACGCATGTACAAGTCACTTCCTGCTTTGTATAACAATAATATTCCCTAAAGGCAATGAGATGGTTCCATCATCTAGTGTTGAACATATAAATTTCCTCATGGTCCGTATTAATATCCTCTCACACTAGCCTCTCGTATATAAATATCCTCTCATAAAAAGGAATGCATTGGCATTATTTTGGTTGTCCCTGTACATAAAACAGATGCGCATATTAATATAATTTTAAATAAGGAGCATACTATAGTGAATTTGAATAACACGTATCATTTTAAAGAAATTATGGAATTATTAACTGAAGTTAGAGGCAAACAAATGAACTAATAGACGGATGGATATTACGACGGACAGATAAAAAGACAAATAAACTAAATCAAATCATAGTCACTCTTAAACGTTGTTAGAAACTGTTATAAATGTTTAATAAAAACGAAGATGCAATTTAAGCTATTTTCAATTATAGCCTTAAACACAATGAATATTTTTGTATGACTCTGTAAATCTTAATTTTATTCATACTATATTCTATAGAAAACATTTTTTATGCGCATGAATAATAAATGCTAATTTCATTAAGGTTTGTGAAAAATAAAGGTATTAAAATATGGTTTATAGAAGTATCTTTCCTAAAACGCATTACTTTGGAATTCTTTCGAGTGACCTTGTATACACATAGGTGGCGATATTTACTCTATTTTCAATAGAGAACACCGCATAGGAAACTTGAAAGACATGCATTATTTTCAAGGAATTACATGAATATTTACCTCACTGTAAAACATTTTGTGTAAGAATACACAACATTATTGAGGGAACTTATTTTCCTCAACCATGTTGATGAAATGGCAACTTACTTGCCACGACCATGTAGAGGATACCATGTTACCAGTTGTAATTGCGTAACGTTCCACTGTATGCCTCTGTTACACAGCTATAGCTGATAACATTCCTCAACATGGTTGAGGAAAATAAATTCCCTCAATAATGTTGTGTATTCTTACACAAAATTTTTTACAGTGCTGAATTATAGTGTGGACAGAAAAACAGATAAACTGTCATAAACACTTTTCAACTTTATTAGAAAGTGTTAAAAAGTAGCTTTATATTTTTATATAATTTACAATATATATATTTTTTTTTTTTTTCCATCACAACGAAAAAATAATTTAACCTCAAAAAATTATCAAACTTGTTACTGAGATAGGAAATTCTTAGAAGAATTACTCAGAAAGAAATATAGCTGTTGCAAAGAAAATACCTTTCGAAATTGCACTCTCCGACCTTTTCTAAACGGAAAAGAATGGGATACATTACAGATCTATACATTTCTAAACGATAGACTTGATTTATTTTATTGTTTTCCTTTACAATGCCGTTTAAAGTTTTTTCTGAATTTGTTATCTCGAAAGAATGAACTATGTATAGGCAATAAAAAAAATTGGCGGTTATTTTTTTGAAATTGTAAAAAATCTTTCTAAAAGAAATGCATGAATGAAAGAAAAGGCAACTTTTTGCATTCTACAATTTTTAGGTTGATTTCTTTAGAAATCGACCTATTGCAATCACTTCGTTTATCTATCTATCTATAATATCTATCTATCTATAATGAAAATTTTGTCATCACGATAACTCTCGAAATAATACTCCAAATCGAACCAAATTTGGACAGTGAACTGATCTTATAAATATCTTGGATGAGTTCGTTATCCAAGTTGCTCCGACTTTTTGTTTTCAAGTGGCAGCCACTTGAAAATTTCAAACCGAAATTGTAAAAAGCATATTTAAAGCAAGATTTGCTTGAATTTTGATGTAAATACAGGCCACATAAGGGTCTCAATGAAATTTATCCGCCATTTTTATTAAAGTGGCAGATATTTTAAGTTAAGCGTGACCACTTGAAATCAGGCTACCACTTGAAAATTTAAAATCACTATAACTTCCGAAATAATACTCCAAATCGAATCAAATTCAGACAGTGTTTTAACTTATCTTATAAATAGTTTATTAACCAAGTTGCTCCGCCATTTTGTTTCCAAGTAGAGACCACTTGAAAATTTCAAATTCAAATTGTAAAAAGCGTATTCCGAATTCGTTTGAAACTTGATGTAAATATATACCACATAAGGGTCTCAATGAAGTTTATTAATGAAATTTATCCGTCATTTTTAAAAAAAGTGGTAGATATCTTAGGTTAAGCGAGGCCACTTGAAATCATGCTACCACTTGAAAATTTAAAATTACTATAACTTCCGAAATAATACTCCAAATCGAACCAAATTTGGACAGAGTCTTAACTTATCTTATAAATAACTTACATGAATTTGTGAACCAAGTTGCTCCGCCATTTTGTTTTTAAGTGGAGACCACTTCAAAATTTCAAATTCATATTGTAAAAAGCGTATTCCGAATTTTTTTTTTGATGTATACATAGATTATACAAGTGTCTCAAATAACTTTATTAATCGACTTTATCCGCCATTTTTAATAAAGTGACGGATATCTTTTGTTAGGATAATCACTTGAAATCAGGCTACCAATTGAAAATTTAGAACCATGATAACTTCCGAAATAATACTTCAAATGGAAACAAATTTGAACAGTGTCTTAACTTATCTTATAAATATCTTAGATGAGTTCATTAACCAAGTTGCTCCGCCATTTTGATTTCAAGTGGAGACCACTTGATTCCGGTGATTTTTGAAAATACTTAATCAATTTAAACCAAAGTTGAAAAATGGATTTATCATTCAAAAAACTATGATTTCGGTTGGGAAGTTTATTTCGGAGTTGCGGCTACTTGAACGCTGCCACTTGAGGCTTGGTAATAGCGATAACTTTGAAATACTGAGCTTATTCGAACCAAAATTGGACAGTGGACTTATTTTGCAAATATTGTTGCATACTTGGGGGGTTCGTAAGTTGTCCGAGACTGAAAGGTAAAAGTTCCAAAAGTTCAATAGTCTATTTACAGAAAATTCCAGAAGAATATAGGTCGGTTCAACTTCAGTTTCACCAGTAAACACACCTTAAATAACAGCTGTCAATAGCAAATTCGCAGTTCAAACTGTATCAAAGCATTAACATTAAGTAAGGCTAATTCAAAGAGGCTCAGAACTCCTTCAAAAGCAATGCAAGCGTTTGGCGAAACTCAACTGCTACTGACTGACTTGGCACGTTCGGCCACCTTTTATACCCCTTCATCGAACCCAGAAAAATTTAGAAATTTCATGTAACTCGTTAACCAATCCCGTTACAGCGTCCATGTTTGATATGTCGATAGTTAGGATTTTCTCGCCAAAAGTCGCCAAGGGGGAAAAGTCGCCAAATTTGGCGCCAAATCCATTGCCTGCTTTATTGAAGCTTTTTAATGCGTTTTTAAGGGAAAATTAGGCTGTTTTTACTCTAAAACAAACTAGAAATGAAGAAAATTAACAATTTATCAACTTACTAAGCCTCTTTGAAAGAATTTACAATAATAAAAATAATAAATAAAAATAAATAAATAAAATAAAAATAGAATTATTTACAAATTTGCAACAATATCTTAGATTAGTTCACTGAGCAACTTTCTCTGCTATTTTGATTCACTTAATTTTTCAGCACGATGATTTTTGAGATTCTGAATTAATTCGAACTAAATTTGTACAGTAGACTTATCTCACAAATGCATTTGATATATTTGTTAACTTGGCCCACCATCTCGTTTCCAAGCGCCGGCCACTTGAAAATTTTAAATTCACATAAAAAGGTACTTATGAACCGATTTGCTTAATATGTGCATCAATATTTCTACCAATCCCATTAATAATTGATAAGGAAAAAGAAATCAACCTTCCCTTCCGAATAAGCCGGAAGGACTTGTTTTATTTTTTTTTTTATTTTTATAAAAAATTTATAATAATTTAATATTGTCTATCAATATATATCATTTGTAGACTTTTTTTTTTTTTTTTTTTTTTTTTTTTTTTTGCGAGTACATTGCATAGGGTAAGTGCACTAGAGATTGACACTTTTAGAGCAATCTCTGATATTTTTAATGTTCTAGGTTCTAGTCATCAGAAAATATTTTTAGAAACCTTAAGTTAGAACATATGGTCTGAAAGACATTCCGAACCACGTATAAGTTAAAATATATACATTTGATAAAAATTATTTATTTCTTTTTCTTTTTTATAAATTTTTATTTGACACCCACTCAATGTTTCAGTAATTGACGCTGCCAGATTTTCCTTTTATAAGTAATTGTCCCCTATGTTCCAATGTTTCACACTTCTAGTTATTCATTTTACCAGTTATTAGCACCTTATGCTCCAGTGTTTGACATAAAATGTTAAAATTATTATATGTAAAATATATGATTTTATGATTTTTCTTATTTATTAATTATTTCGGGATAGATGTCAATTACTGGAGCATACCAATCACTGGAGCACCTACCCTATAAACTTTATTCATTTCTACTAAATAGAATACAAGAAATAGCTGTATGTTTATTGAACCGTAACAGCATTTCTTTTGTTAAAAAGCACTTTAAGTGGTAAATATTTTGCAGTTTCTATGTTTAAGATGGTAATACCTTGTTATCATTCACGTCTTCAAAAGACCACTGTTGAAGTGCCATTCACAGATTAACTAAATGACGTACGAAGAATTCAGTTTGCTGTATATATATTTTTTGGGAGGGAAAAGGTAAGGTTAGTTAAAGGGGAAAAAAAGTTCCAAATACTTCCATTGGACGACGTTGCATATCCCCTATGTTATTTTTATATTTTTTAGGTTTTCTATAAGCACTTGGATCCTCAGATTTATTTAAGGCTTTACGTCAGATACCCTTTTTTCTTTCCTCGCATGTTATCCTATGGGATTTTTATTGCTTCGTTTTATAAGAGTATCATATTTAAAAAAAAAAAAAAAAATTAGATATTTATATAGGGTAGGTGCTCCAGTGATTGGCATGCTCCAGTAATTCACATCTATCCCGAAATAATTAATTAATAATAATAATAATAAAAACATATATTTACATATGAGAATTTTAACATTTTATGTTAAAATATCACTGGAGCATAAAGTGCTAATAACTGGTTAAAAGAATAACAAGCAGTGTCAAACACTGGAACATAGGGTGCCAATTACTGATAAAATGAAAAACTGGCAGTGTTAATTACTGGAACATTGAGTGGGTGTCAAATAAAAATTCATATTGTTATCAAATGTATATATTTTAACCTGTGTGTGGTTCTGAATGTCTTTCATACCATATGTACTAACTTAAGATTTCTAAAAATATTTTCTCATGACTAGCACATTAAAAACATCAGAGATTGCTCTAAAAGTGTCAATCACTGGTGCACTTACCCTATATATATACATTACTTTATTCTTTCAACGTGTCGCATTTTAGTTTAGTGAGCATTTTCCATTTAAATAAATTTAAATATTTTATTCCATTAAGTAAATTTATGACTCTATTTTTTTATTTTAATAGTTAAAAGAAATATTTTAAATACCTTTTAAAGAATTTCCTCACAAACTAAAAGGCGATATGTTAACAGAGTATTTTTCAAAACACAGAATACGAAAAAATGAAATTTTTGAATTAGATATATTTATAAAACGAAACAACAAAAAATCTCGTACGATAGCATGGGGAGCAAGAAAGGGGAAATCTGGTAGAATTTTTTACTTTTGGATCTGTAAGAAGCCAAAATGTTCTCCCTGTGACTGACTCTGGCGTATTAAAGACGGGAATAACGCATGCAATCCAGTCCCTTGCACAAACAATGCCAGTGTACACGTGATTGAATTGGATTGCATTTTGAATGTGGTTGGAACAATAAATGACGCTCATATTGATATATTCTAGTAAATTTCACAAAATAAATGCTGTTTAATTGTTTGATATGCAATTTTTATATATTTTATATACAGCGCCATCTATGAGCGAAATTTGTAATTAATGTTTTACTAGCTTAAAATTTTCTTTGTAAGAAGCATTCTAGTAGAACTGTATTCTAGGTAACTCAATAACTAAATTTTATAATAAAATTTAAATTATATCAAGAATAATTGGCCACGCAATATTTTAGAATCTTCTTAGTAATAATAAGCCACATTCCACAAAACTAATGCCCAAAACTGACGCCATTGCTCCAAAAATGCATTTAAAAAATTATATATGGTTGGAAGAATGACTAAAATAACGGAAGAAGTATGATTTATCAGAAAAAATAACGTCACAATTACCATAACGTATTGGGGGGAAAAATAATTTTTTCCCATAATTTAAAGAAATAACATGTACTGTGTAAATAAATCTAATAAAATAACGTTAATCAGAATATTAACTTCTGTTTGTCTTAATTTATTTTGAATTTAATCTTTCTTTCTAAAATAAACAAAAGATCTAGTATCCATAGCTTGATGTGACAACTTTATTCTTCTTAGAAAAGACAATCAGCTCTTTGGAAAAGAAATTATTTTCTTTGTTAAAGTACTGAAAGAAATTAAGTCTTTTTTTTTCTTTCGCAAAAGGTTTGGTCGTAATGGTGCGTATAATAGAGAATAAAATGAAAGAATACTTTACAAGAGTTATTATTATTATTATTATTCTAACTTTAATTTACTAACTTGATTGTTTTGAAGTTTTGATATCCAAAGTTGAAATAGATTTAGAATAAATCTATATATATAAAAAGTACTCAAATATCAAAATTGTTTAGTTTATTTTCTTCATGAACAGTTTAAAACGAAGAATTTGTAGAATTCGACTAATTAATAATGTGATTTTATTTTTATACAGGCACGTAACGGTTGTTATTTTATACATGAATTGTAATATCACAGTTTGGTGTTATAGATATTATAAAATTATTAAATAATGTGACATATAAAATACAGTAAAAGGAATTTTTTAGTACTACTATATTTCAAACTACAAATGTATTAAATTAGTTAAAATTACCACTTTTAAACACGTAAATATAAAAAAATATAAGTAAAATTACAAATAACCTTAAATCTTCTCCAAAAAGTAGGGCTTCTTCATTAACCTCTGAAATTAAATTTACTAACAGCCTTCCTTTCTGCAATGAATTCAATGACTTTAAACAGTACATCTTTCGTAAATTCAATATTGCTATCCCTTTTAGTTCTCCTTTAACCATTATACATTTAAGTGTTAACGATCGTGATCAAACTAGACCCACTGGGGGAATTTGCAAAATTCCAATTGAACTAAATCTTTAACTATATTGGTCAAACAAAAAGAAACTTAAATAAAAGAATTCAAGAACATATCCGAGGGGCCGCAGTCGCCCAGTCGGTAGAGCGCCGGCCTCGTAATTGGAAAATTGCGGGTTCGTCCAAAGACCGTCGTGTTCACTAATGGTGGCTAGTGCACGTAAAATCTGTCGTGGCCGCAATTTCTTCCATGTTCCCATTAAAAATTATACCTCTGGGGGTCACCAAAGCGAGAGAGCCTTCCCATCCGTGGAGGATCAAAGTTGTGATGGCATGTCTCCGGACCACCTCTAGGGGTCTTCTCCGCCAAGTATTTCAGAATTAATGGTTTCAGAAGATGTCAATATTATAAAATACAATAACTCAATTAATACTAAAGATGCAGCTTTCTTACGAAAAATATGGAATTTCATTATTGAACCACATATTTAATCTAATTCTCTTTGCAGTGGACTGTATTTCTCAGTAAGTTAAAATAACCACAGCTATCAACCACTCTGGACCTCTGGATAATGTTCCTGTTGGACTTGCCTCTCCAAAATGATTTCCGTTATTTAAGTTCTCAAGGTGGCTCCAATGTTACCCCAAGAAGCACCAACCGACTACAGTACTGCAGCTTCATGACTATCTTCTGGTTCTTTCCGTTATGTATCCTATGGCTACTACGTTTCTCCAAATCCTTCCAGACGAAGTTCCATACAAGTTTCTCAGTTTCTCCATGGTAACCCTTTGAAATCTCAACTACATGCAAGTTTTTTACTACGCCTCTTTTGGTTCTTCCCGACGAAGTTCCATGCAAGTTCCTCAGTAACTATTATTCTACATGGTTTCCCTAGGAAACCTCAACTATATGCAAGTTTTTTCCATACAGCATGTTGCTCTATGATGACCCTAAAAAGTTTCAAATAATAAAAGATTTTTTTTTAACTTAAGGACTGATCGAAATTAACTGTGACTTTTTATTATATAATGAATGTCTCGTACTGCATTTGTCAAACTTCTGTTTTTAATATGTCTTGATGATGCCCAGATAAGCTGGGCGAAAAGATTAGACTAAATATATTTGTAAAATTTTTATAATGTTTTTAATGAAAGTATAGTTTTTAATAAAAATATTTACGTGTTTAAAAGTGGTATTTTTAACTAATTTATACAATGACGCGTGGTTTTAAATATCTCTTTATGAGATGTGATTTCCTATACAAATGTATTGTATAAATGTAAAACAATATAATAATAATAATAATAATAATAATAATAATAATAATATGGCATGTTCAACATATTTTATGATATAAAATATTTCCTTTTTCAGTTTTTAGTTTGTATTTTAAAATTTTTGCACCTAGTTAACAAAATTAAAGCTCTAATTAGATTTCAGTAGAAAAAAAAAATCAATACCTTTCTTCAAATTTAACTGATGTAAACTTTAACTATACCTAGCAAAACATTCTTTTTTATCATACAAATTTATATTAATAGTGTATTTGTGTTACTTCTTGTACGATCTGTATGCGGTATTAAATATGATTAGTACTATTAGCATAATGATATTACTACTATTGAAAAAGAAGCTACATTATTTCCTGTATAAGTCTGATTAAAAAAAAAAAAAAAAAATTCTTCGTATTTGAGAACGACTTGGATTTGTAAAGGCTCCTATAAATACGAGCCAACGCATCAGGCATTTTGTTGCCTTAGGGTTGCCACATCTACCCAGCACGTTCCATAGGTAAACAAACTGTAATCATTGCTTGTCTAGTCTTATGTTACTTTGGAGTTACTTCTTTTATTATTTTTCGTAATTTTGGCCATGTAAACTGGGATATGAGACGTTTTTTTGCGATAAACGGTAATCACTCAAAAAAAGAACTTTAAGTGTTCAGATTTCTATAAAATAGTTCAAAAATAATAAACTAAAATTACTTTTATCTGCTTATATTCTTCTTTCTATTTCTGATAGGCGCAAGTCTAAAAACACCAAAAAAGGGCCTTTTTAATTATAATTTTTATGTTAATTAACTATGAATTAACTGAAGAAAACCTTTTATTACTGTGTGTTTGAGTTTTGGCAGTGTTTTGTGGAATCGCCAAATTTGTTTTGTTTCCATGTCCTATTCACATTGTTAATATTCCTTTGTCCTAAAATTAAAAAAAAATTTTTTTGCTTATTGATTTTTTCTTCTTTTGTTTATATTTATTTCAAATTACAATTTGTGTTTATTTTTCAGAAAAGAAAAATCTTGACAGAGGAAGTGGTTAAAACTACATTTCTTTTTATGATTGTTTGATGTAAATGAATAATATATACTAGAAATAACAGGAGGGGGGGGGGAGTAAATAAAGTGTTTCACTTTTAATCGGTAAGCTGATCTCTCTCTCTCTCTCTCTCTCTCTCTTTCTGCAAAGGTTATGATTTGTATTAGAAATAGAAAGAAATTACTAGCTGCTTATTGCTCTTGACCGATCGTAACTTCAGATCAAGATTTCTTAACATCGCCAGTGAAGCTATAAGGACACCAAGCTGGAACGCTGTCCTCTTCTGAGGCAACAAAATAGAGGCAATGCGTCGACCGATATAATTTATTTAAGGAACTCTAGTATTAGTAAAACGTATGATAGAAACATAAAGAAATCAATTACAAATGTAAAAATTATTTATAGTGCTTTACGTTTCAATTGAAGAGCTAGGATTCGGATTGTGCATGAAAATTGATCTGCCAAGTTGTCATTCTCAATTTTTTTTTCTTTTTTTTCATGGCAGTACCCATATGGGACTACATATAAAAATAGCTTTATTTAATTTCAGAATAAATTCATTAGTTTTAGAAAAAAAATAGAGAGATTTGGAGGATTAAAAAATTATCTAACAGGTTGTGTAAAAAAAATTAGCTTTTACTAGAAATTTTCTTTTTACTCAGAAAATAAAAATTACAATTAGTAAGCTGTTCGATATTTACAGAAAATTAAATAGGCTTTGCGTATAAAAAATCTGTTTGATAGTTTAAGTAATTTCCAGAAAATTAGTTTTTACAAGTAACACCCAATTTCTCTGGCAAATAAAAATGGCGGTAAGTAAATGGCTTACACAATTAATGGAATTAGAGAATTTGTCATAACTTAATCTGACAAGTTTCAACATCTCTATAAAAATTACTTTTCACTAATAATTTTCTCCTTTTGCGTCAAATGAGACATCAACAATGTAACAATTTTGAATTGCCAGTAATCCGCCATTTGAACGAAGAAAACACCAAGCTGCTTTGACCATTTCGATGATATGGTTCTTTTTTTTTTTTTTTTTTTTTTTTTTTTCAAGTCAAGAAAAGCGCTTATCATAATATAAAAAACTGTATTGTTTGTAGCATTAAATCAACATATTTAGCATGCTTTTTTAACAGCAATAGTTTAAGTTGAGTAAAAATGAGTACTACTAACAATTTCATGATCGCATTAAGTATGCACTAAATTTGTGAAGTTTCATTAAATTTTATGCAGTTATTTCTTCTATGTAAAACACACATAATCCTATATGCATACTTGCCAACATCCTAATCCATATTTCGTATTCATATTATCACCCACTTACTTTTATACACCCATCTTTTTACAATATTTTTCTTCTTATGTAATGGAAATTATATTTGGAGAAAATTACTCTAAAAATAAAGTGGTGTGGAAAAGGGGTTGGTACTAAAAATGCTCTGGAATATTAATTACAATGTTATCAGGTTATGCATTGATATATTTTATGCATTGTATGTACTCAACAATCGTAACATCTGAATGTAACTACTGCATGTCTTTTACAAATAAAAATATTATTTGACTTCTGATATCTTTTTAGAAATTTATGAAATTGTAGAAAAATGAAAGCAATACGAGATCTAGGAATGTCATCAACAATGTTATTTTCTGTTTAAAGGCCAACGTGCTGGCAATTCTTATTTATATCCCCCATTTATTTATTTATTTATTTTTTTTTTTTTTTGGGGGGGGGGCAACAAAACGTCATTTTAACGTAATGTGAAAATAAATAAATAAATAACAACTACTCATTACCCAATGAAAAAAAAAAAAGAACTTCTATTCTTTATTTATTTTAGAAAATGTGTTTCTGACATCAATAGATCTTTTGGGGCTTTATAAATGATTTTAAGGATTATTTTATAAACTAAAAGTTCTTTTCAAATTTATTTTCCCCGAATTCTTATGTACTCGCTCTCATCTGGAACGGTAGGTAGGTAGGTAGGTAAGTTTGTTTGTGAATGTCATGCTAGAAAAAAGGGGAAAATAAATTAGAAATATCAGTCGTATCGTTAGAAATAAGGTACCAAATGAAAGAGGCGATTTTTCTGAAGCCAACGGATTAAACAGATTATTGGTCGGACAATTAGATTTTTTAAAATTAACTAAAATATTAAAATTAGGTTGCAACAGCAGGAGATTGTGTGGAAAAACCTTTGGAGAGAAAAGAAAGCATCTGCTACTCATTAAGTCACATGTCTTTGAAGTGGGATTAAAAATTGCAGTTTTCAGTTTTTTTTAAAATTTTCTCTCACGAACACAAAAATTAAGATACAGCTTGTACAACACAAGACCAACTTGCTGTTCAAATTTCATAAATTTTGGTTAATAAACAAAAAAGTTACTTTTTTTTTTCTTTTTTAATTCAATTTTATTCTAACTTCGAAAGGATTTATGTGATACGATATATTAAGAATTTTTTAAAAGTTTTTTAAAAATAGCTTATTATTTATTTATTCTAAAAGTTTCTCTATATAGAACAAGCATTTTATATTTAATTCTTTGAATCAAGTTTCAAACAATAAAAAGAAAATTAAGGGTATTTTGATATTTGTATAATTTAAGAAGTTATTATTGGGCCAAACCATGTACGTATAACTATATGGGTATTCTAACGCTACACTGAATCATTTTATTAAAATCAAATTAAGTAGCAGAAATAGGCTATAACAAGCGCCAATGTTAATTATATTTATAGTAAATTATGTCATAGTAAATTGCTCAAAATATAAGCAATAATATATGTGGGAAATTATGCTTAATATGGAATTACAATAATGTAGTTGTAGGTACAATAATATTTAATACACAACATATCATTTTCAATATACAACGAAGCGTTTATGTTCAATTTCAATCTGTGTTTAATTCATTGTTTTATTTCTGTTTCATATTATTTTATATTTTTGAGGAATGTTATAAAAAAGAGGCTATTTTTTTCTAATAAAACAGATTTGAAAATAAAACGCATTTATAGTGTTTTAACTAATTGTATGTTTATACTATTTTTTCTAAAAATTATTTATTTGTTCTAATAAATTTTTATTAGATTTTTTTAAATTTCTTTATTTCTTTTTTTAATTTTTTAGTTTATTTTTCTCTTTAAAGGAAAGGTCTATATAATAAAGATTTCAAAAATTGCTGTGTTAATGATAAATTATTGTAAATACTATGATTTAGTATTATAAATATTGTTAAAAATGTTTTTTCTTTAAAATCTCATTTTAAAGGTCTTTTAGAAAGTAACGTTAAAAAAAAAAAAAAAAAAAAAAAAAAAAAATTACTGAAGGATCAAGGGGAAAAAATTAATACTAAATAAATCCAATTAATTTTGTTAAGGTTTTTCAAGTTTGCAAATACCAGTTAGTGTTTGCAGAAGTATTTGTTTGATTTACACATATAATTAAAAAAGGAAAATATGCTAAAAGCGAAAAAATAGGATGAAAAAAGTTCTATAAACAGACATTGGCATAAAAAATGTATGTATTAAAAAAAAAAAAAAAAAAAAAAAATGGTTGCATGAAAGCAGCAGCACATTTTTTTCTTCTAAGAATTATTATTATTTTTCTTCTAACAGGTCCTTTTTCTTTCGTTTTCTTTGGAAGAAGAAAAATTTCCTTCTAAAAAAAAAATCATATTCTGTTTATATTAGAGCTTAATTCAGTATTGGTTTAGATTTTTTTTTTGCTTAAAACTTACTTGATAATCTTGATAATTTATCATTATAAGAGAAGTATACATATTTATCTTATGTATATCTTTATACACATCTTTATGTATGATGTTATTTATATGTAGTATCTTTATTTTGCATATAAGGTAAACTTTTTAAATTTTCCTCCTTAGTACAGCAATCTGAACTTTTTACTTTCTTCTATATGTATATGTAGAGAAAGTATTGGATTCATGAAAATTTTCGATGGATTTACACGTTTTGGGATATCCTGAACACGATTTAACTGTTTTTAGAAAATGTCTGTCTGTGTGTGTGTGTATCACAAATTTTGTGGACGCAGTAACTCACGAACCAATGAACTAAATTTAACCAAACTTGGTATTTTGTTCAACCCTGACATAAACTGGTGCTAATTAGATTTGTGGAATAATTGCTCAACAGGTGGCGCTGTGATCGCATTTTTCTAAATTTTTAACATAGCTGTATAGGACAAAATTTCGTATAAATGTACATAATGAGAGTTATTTTAAACGTGGGATTGTAAAATTAACATGAATTATTTATAATAGTAGTAGTTAACTAGAAAAAAAAATGTGCATGAGGGAGCATCGCTTCCCCCTCCCCCCTGGGCGGGAAGTACACCCCTAGGGGGAGTAAATTTTCAATATGGGTGTCTTTTGAAAGATCTCATCAATGCCTTTAAAATGAATGGTTGAACAATAGATCTGTGATAATTTAAAACAAAGTTATAGATTTCTTTATCTCTAACGAAAAAAAAAAAAAACCAAACAAACAAACAAACAAAAAATCGTATAACTCTAAACCACTTGTTTACTCTGGAATTCATATATTGCATTGTTAATAGATATTCATATTCTAAAGTATAACTTTTTTAAGCAATTTAAACACAAACAAATTAAAAACGTAATAGATGTATTTTTACTGCAAACTACTTCTTACTATTACACATGCAAGTGTTTAACAAAAAAATTTACATAAATTTTAAAAAAACAATTTAGCATTTTTAGCATTTTCCATCGAACAAAAATCACCTTTACTTTCTACTTTTCTATTCTATGTGTGTTTTTCATTTGATCTCAATATTTCAACTCCATCCTCTTTTCACCAAAAAAAAAAAAAAAAAAAAAAAAAACTTATCCCCGATCCCCGATTCGTGTTTAAAAAGAAAAGCTTTTCTCCAGCAGGCAACCATATCTAGTTTCTTGGATTCTTTCATCTTAAAAATGGTCTATTTGCATAGCATAGAAGCACTTTTATATCCAGAGAAAGCTATTTGGTTTATTTCACTTCATTTCTTCAAGGTGTCCTTTTATACTATTCTATATCTCAACACAAAAGATTTTCGGACAGAACTAGGAATTATTTTCTGTTACCGGAGATCTTTCTATTGGCTGTCTTATGATTGTCTAAGATCACGTATTAAATCATATAAGAAAAATAGGTCCAATTTTTATTTATTTATTTGGAATCTATTTAACATCCCATTTTCATGCAGCCATTTGTTTCATGTGGGATATATTTTAAATAGAAAATACTTTTCATTAGGATGTATTTTCCTTTTTTTCCATTTCTCGATGGATTTCAATAGAGGAAAAGGCACCTGGAAATTTTGATATTAGGGCAGTTATCAGTACAGATATAATTGAGTGAAAGATCTGATACGAAAATGAAACACTGAGTAAAAATTCTGTAACTGACATCTAAAATCTAAGTTGTGGCTCTAGAAAAAATAGTTCCCTGTCATCCTTATAAATTCTAATCAACATTGATAGCGAGTTCTGGAAACCCCTTTTAGAATTCTAGAGCGTTTGCTTATATTATCGAGTAAAAAGTTATTTAAAAATCTCTGCAAATAAATGAGAATACAAGAGGCAGGTTTCAGCCACTATAATCTTGATTTATTACCCAATTCTAGAAAATCAAGCGAGAATTTCTCGCGACACAAAAGATTCAGAATATTGTTTCACCATCTAGAAAGGTGTAGACTTGAAATTCTCGATCATTTCGTCTATTCAGTTTATTGGCATGCCTCATGCGCATAGCTCGGAAATTATATTTCTAGTTTAAGGATTTATAAAATAACCACATATTCATTCTAGATGAAGGCGGTATATATATATATATATATATTCGCAGTCAAGTGGGTCCAGTAAAAAATTCAATAAAAAGGAAAATGTTTCAGAACACCCTGTAAAAAGTAACGCTCAAAATGCAATCTGGCTGCTGTATGTTAATATTAGGCTCCTTATTATTTTGTGTATAAATTTTTATGAGACTACCACATATATTTATAGAGATACAAAGGTTTCTTTAAAAAATTGCAAATAGATTTGATTGTTTTTTTTTTAACTATAATACGCATGCTATTAAATCTAGTACAAAGCCATTTAAAATAAATTTGACGCACAACATTAGACACAGAAAACTGCAATCAGAATGCAAAAAATACTATATATCTAATAAAATACCAGTATTTTTACCAAATAATCTTTCACATGCGCACGCGCATGCTTTAGAGAAATTTCATTTACATAATATAATAGCCGATAGTATTGAGCTACTTATATGAACAGCCCAAATAAATATCATGTAAATTCAAAAATTTTACGCGATAGAATAGAGTGAATTTTAGTTCTTCTCAAAAACAAAGAAAATGATAAGGGGTTTTCTCAATATTTATTTGCAATCAACGAACACTGTATTAACACTTATTGATTCAAAATAGAAATGTAAGTAAAACCCCTAACACTTTAGCCGCTTTCTTTTTAGAGGAACACAATAACAGTTCATTCTATCGCGTATAACTTTTTGAATTTACATGATACTTACTTGGGATTTTTTTATGCAAATAACTGAATAGATTTAGCTATTAAATAATGCAAATGAAATTTCGCTAAAGCTTGTGCATGTGCAGATAAAAATTATTTAGTAAAAATTCTTATTTTTTATTGATATTTAATGTTTTTGCATTCTGATTACAGTATGCTGTGTCTAATGTTGTACGTCAAGTTTCGTCAAAATGGCTTTGCTCTGGGTTTAATACCTTGAGTGTTACAGTTAAAAAAAGTCACTTTTTTTTTTCTTTTGGAAATTTTTTAAAGACACCGTTATATCGCCGTGAATATAAGTGGTAATCTCATAAAAATTTATGCTGAGAATGAGAAGGCGCCTCATAATCACATACTACAGTTACACTGAGAAAAAATATATACCGCCTTTCTCTAGAATGAATAAGTGTCCATTTTCTAAATCCCTTAACTAGAAATATAGATTTCCGAGGTATGCACATAAGGCACGCCAATAAACTGAACAGACGAAATGATCGAGAATTTCTAGTGTATACATTTCTAGATGGTGAAACAATATTCTGAACACTCTAAATATTCTGAATCATTTATATTGCGAGAAATTCTCGCTTGATTTTCTAGAATTTCGTAATAAACCAAGATTATAATTGCAGAAACCCGCCTCTTGTAGTCTCATTTATTTGCAGAGATTTTTAAATAACTTTGCCCTCGAGAATATAGGCAAACGCTCTAGAATTCGAATAGGGACTTCTAGCACTCGCTTTCCAAGAGGACTAGAACTTATAAGGATGACATGGAACTTTTTTTTTTTTTTTTTTTTTTTTAAAGCCACAATTTAGATTCTAGATGTCAGTTACAGAATTTTTTCTCTGTGCAGATTGCATTCAAGATTTTATTTTTACAGTGTGATTCCAAACATTTTACTTTTTATTTAATTTTTTGTTGGTGCCCCTTTTATTTTCAGGGTAAAACATTCACTGAAATATTGAGGTGTAACAGTGTAACATATTATTTACACTCCTGAATTTTCATGGAGATTCGTGAAGTAGTTTTTGAGATATTGGAAAAGATGTCTAAATTCAAAAGTGTCCGATCATTTATGGAAAGATTTTGACTTGTTTTACTAAAGCGTTTTTTAAAATTATCCTTGAAAAAGGGGGAACCAAGAACTTTACATTTCCGAAACTATTAAGATAATTAAATGCAAAAATACAATAAATTCTAAAGATGCTGCAATTTAGCAATAATTTGGCACAATATTATAAAATAGCTAATAGTTTATTTCTGCTAGTTCATTATGGTTTTTCTCGTACAATAGCCTCGTGTGATTCTTCAATAGTTCCAGCTTCTCTTATTTTCCTTAGCTCATTGATCCTGACTTTGCTGCTATTCACGTTATTAAATGACTTAACTGTTGACTGTGAAAGAAAAAAATTTAAAAACTGCTCATTGGATAAGAGTAATAAAAATCCCTGATGATGCTTTACTATTTAAAAACGAAAAGCTTCGGATAAAATTATTAACAACTTTTAAATAAAATTTATTTTTACGTGTTTTTAAAATGTTTTTGATGTAATTAATAAATCGTTTTAGTCAAAGTTAACCTATTTCAAATATTCATAAAAAATTATAATAATATATGTTAAATGTAAAGTTAATTGTGTGTGACGCTTTTTAAAGAAAGAAATCAAAATTTTAAAATGTGAAATAAATCACTAAGCACCTTAATGCTTTCTCAAAAACGAAGAGTATATTCGTTTTACACATTCTTGTAAACTGTAAATAATCTATTGGAAAATGTGACTGAAATTCTACATGGAAAGCAACAAACAGTATAAAGCTTAATGTATTCAGCAAATGTACATTTAATGCAAATTCAGCATTCACGATCGCATTTTAAAAGACTTGCTGAAACTTTGTTTTCTTTCCTCTAACGTGTAAGCTTACGACAAAAAGTAATGTTTATAAAATAGAGTGAATTTTTTTTTTTTTTTTTTTTTTTTTTTTTTTCGCTTAGATACATCTTACAAAGTGAATGCTAGACATACAAGAAATAAATTTGATACTTTATAAGATATTTTCGGTGAGCGGTACTTCCTTTTTTTAAATACAAAACGAATTATGTAATGATCTATTTATAACTATATATAATTATCATAAATAGTGTGGTAATATACAGCAATAATGAAGTATTTTATAAAAAATAAATAAACTAACAATATTAAAAAAAATAAATAAACAAAGTCGTTCTTTCCTTTAGAGTTGTTACATGTGTATGATTATACAGGAAACTGACATTCTTGTCACAAACTAATAATATTTAGATTACTCTTAAAATCATTTATTTTGTTATTTTATTTTACACTAGCAGGCTACGCCCGCTTCGCTGGTCACTAAATTTAAATGAATTTTCAAAAGAATTAAATCACTATTTATTTTTTATGTCACATTTTGGGCTTTGTAACATAATTAAAAATTCCTTTTAAGGTCAAAAAGTTAAAATAATATATTACAAATTAAATTAAATTAAATATTTCTTCCACTTTGCACTCGTTTTGCGACAATGCCCTATGGTTTTATGTGAATGATTCTCAAGAATGAATCAACAATTGTTTACAAATTAATAGATTATGTATGGGAGATAAGTACGCTGTAATTTAAAAATTGCTGCTTTCAGAACTTCAAAACTGATATTTCGAAAACAGTTATTCATTATTCTTTAATATTAGACTATATTTTATTTAATATTAAACACTTTTTTTATGATAAAAGCACTCGAATGATATCGCGTTGGGAAACTTCGCAACGTAATAGCTTTAAATTTAATAACTTGATGTACGCAGTGTCCTCACAAAAAATGAACAGCTGTTAGAGCTCTTTTAAAAAAGTAACAACTTTAAATCTAATAACTTGATGTATATAGTGTCTTCACAAAAATGAACAGTTTTTAGAGCTCTTTTTAAAAAAGTATAACATCTATGCAGTATCTTTTTAAAAAATTCATCAGTTTTTACTAAAAAAAATTGCCGACTTTCATCACCAAAATAGTTAAATCTAGACCAATCAAAAATAGGAGTGGTCCGCCTGGATGTGTTCCGCCGACAAACTCTTTGCTTTATTTATATAGATGTAACAATGCTATGGTTTTTTATTTGGCAAAACTTCTTGAAATTATATATGTATAAATAATAATAATGATAATGTGTTTATAGAAAATGATGAAGGAGAAAATCTGTCACAAGCCAGACTTACTACAATTGATATAGTCACTGTTATAGGCATTCCATCTATTGTAAGATGACTATATTTCTTTTTCGGAAGACACTCTCCTACTTTGAAAACATTTTTCTAGATTTTAGAAATTGTAGCAAGGAAGGTTTTTACTATCTTGTTAGACTTATTTTTTAGAATAAAATTTCATCATTGACTGTTTGTAATATTTTACCATGTTTTTATTAACTTCGATTCTTGTCTGTTTGTTTTTTGTTTGTGTGCTTACTTGTTTGTCCGGTACAAATCCTGCAATCGATTTTTGACTAACTTCCCTACTAGCTAGACATTTGAAACTTTAAGAATAGCTCAGAACTCGACGACAACACAATACTTCGAAGCCCAACTTTCGAATTTTTGATTCTTTTAATTATTTAAAATATGAAAATAATAACCTCCTAATAGCTTTAAAAATAGCCATTAAAATATTAGCTATGATTTAATTGTTGCCAAAAAAAAAATTACGAGTTCATTTTCTTTTGACGTGCAAATAAATACATTTAATTAAACGTGAACGTTAAAAAAATTGTAAAAAGTTAAATTATGCATCACACAAAAATTGACGTCATTGTCACATTAAAAATTTTAGACACATTGATAAACTGCTAATGTAGTTCTAAAATTATAATTCAACAGAAAATTTAAAAACAAAGTATATAAAAAGTTTTTTATCTTATAATTATTTTACGCTATTAATAAAGGTACTCTAATCTGGTCACCATAATATAATTTTCCTTAATTACATACACTTAACCATAGTTGCCAACATTTTAATATATATCCGGAGTACTTTTATCCCCGCCTTTATTTTTGCAACACTTTATTTATAAACAAATTTACTCCAGTATGTAACTACAGTAAAATATGAAAAAAATTATTTTTAAGAAAAAAGTGACATGAAATAAAGGCAGGGCAAAAAATGCTTTGGAATAAATTAAAATGTTGGCAACGCTAACATCACATATGATATTTCAGCTCTGATTATTGCCACAAAGAGTTCTTTCTTTTCTTTTTTTTTTTTTTTTTTTTTAGAAGGTTTTTAATTGAAATTGACTTTGTCATCGTGTCCTCGTGTCACGCTAGTAAACAATGCGCCTTCATTTTAAAGTAAATATAAGCTGTTTTGTTTGTCGCTCTGTGGCTCGGTTGGTAAGAGCGTCCTGTTAATAACGCGGTGGTTGTGAGTTCGGTCCCTGGAAGGTCCAGCGTGTTAGTTTTTGCAGATAATTAGTAGAAAAGGTCTTAATTGAAACAAGAAAACTTTTCGTTGCTTGCACTAAGAATTTTTTGAGGAGTTTTTTTAAGAAGCATTTTTTTTATTTAGATAGTGGAAAACACAAAACATTTTAGATATTAAAAAAGCACAAAATAAAATGTTTTAAGTAAAAAATACATTAAAAAATATTTTTAGAGGCTTTATATATATGTATATATAAACATTATATATTACTATTATATGAAATTGGATTTGTCATCGGCTTTTTGTCACGTTAAAAAACCAAGACGCTTCCATTATATATATTAAAAAAAAAAAAAAAAAAAAAAAAAAATGTAAGCAACTCATTGTATTTCTTAATGAATCAGCTGGTTACAGCGTCATGTTGATAATGCGAGAGTCGTGTGTTCGCTCCTCGCCAGGCCGAGGTGTTTTTTGCAAATAATTAATAGAAAAAGTGTCAATTAATAAAAGAAAATATTTCGTTGTGTACACAGTATCCTAATAATTTTTCAAAAGTTTTTAAACGGCTTTTTATCTAGTTACAAAAAGCATAAAATTAAAATGTAAGTAAAAATAAATAAATAAATAAAATTTTTTAGAAGCTTTTTATTAGTTAGAAGCTTTTTATATGAAATTGACTTGGTCATCGTGTCTTCCTATCACGCTAGTAAAGAATTAAAGTAAATATAAGCCGTTCCGTTTGTGGCTACGTGGCTCAGTTGGTCAGAGCGTCAATTTAATAACCCCGTGGTCGCGAGTTCGGTCCCCGGGAGGTACGGAGTATTATTTTTTGAGGATAATTACTAGAAAAGGTGTCAATTGATAAAAGACAATCTTCCGTTGTCTACAAAATATCCTAAGAAATTTTAATTAGTTTTTTTTAAGAAGCTTTTTTCTTTTTGTAACTAAAAAGCACAAAATAAAATTTAAGTAAAAAATCATTTTTTAAAATTAGAAGCTTTTTATTGTGAAGCCCTAAAAAGCATAAAATAAAATTTATTCTGGCAAAGACATGCTACAAAGAAATGAAAGTTTCAACACTAAGAAAATTTTAGAGAAAAGTATAAGTACTTTCCTTTTCAAAAGATGAAAATTTTTTAATGTTCAAAATATTTTAAAAAGCTTTCGAGACATTTGAAATTTCTGGCCAAACGAACGATTATATAAAAACTAATAACTAAGAATATTGGTCTCGAAAGGTTTTTAAAATATTTTGAACATTAAAAAATTTTCATCTTTTGAAAAGGAAAGTACTTATACTTTTCTCTAAAATTTTCTTAGTGTTGAAACTTTCATTTCTTTGTAGCATGTCTTTGCCAGAATAAATTTTATTTTATGCTTTTTAGGGCTTCACAATAAAAAGCTTCTAATTTTAAAAAATGATTTTTTACTTAAATTTTATTTTTACATTTAAAAGATTTTTAATCTTAATATTAATTTTTTTTACGAAATCATTAGAAATGTCGACTTTATATTTTATCGTACTATTTAAATATCTATGCTCTGCTATAAAATTTATTAATTATAAATCGAAATTTTTCCGCTGTCGATTTAAATAAAACAAGAAAGAAAAATCATGCAGTACGCATTGATTAGTAACACTTTCCAACTGTACGCAATTGTATCGAATAACTTTTAATATTCTTTGCCTACTTCATCACACAACAGACAGAACGACTGAAAAACATGCAGATAGACTAATTGATTTTAAAATTACTCTTGGGCATTTCGGAAAGTGTTAAAAAGGCTTAACGCAAAAGAAAACGCAGCCGTTAGATTATAATTACAGCTTTTAATCTCTCTGAATATTTTAGTGTAGCCCTGTAAATATGAAAGTTAATCACATCATGTTCTATAAAAAACAATATTTTAGAATATTAATAATGCATTTCAATGTTTCTATGATTTTTATAGTAGAAATATTTTTAAATATAACTTTTAAAAAAATCTGTCCTAAAACGTAATACATTGTTTGTTTTTTTATTGTTGTTGTTGTTGTCCCTGTAAACAAACTAGTTGTACAGGACCTATTAATGGCATTTTCAATAGAGAACTTTCCATAAGGAACTTGAGTGTATTATTTTTTTAAAAATTCTCAAAGTATTCACGGATGATAGGAGCCAGAGACAGATAGAAAGGTAGACAATCGGATAGACAGATGCACAAATTGAAATCATATTCCCACTAAAATTATAAGAAAGTTTTAAAACGCTCATGTAAACAAAAGTGCAATTCCAGCAAATTTTTATTTATAGCTCTTAATGTAACTGATTATTTTTGTGTGGCCCTGTAAATCTAATGCTAACCATACTATATTACAGAGAAAGCACTCTTTTGTGCATACGAATAATATATTTCAATTGCGGAGAAAAAAATTATTAAAATTTGGTTTATAAAAATAACTCTCATGCAACACAATGCTTTAAAATACTTACAAGTGCCCCTGTACACAAACCAGTAAGAAATGGGCTCTATTTTACATAGGAGACATCCGATAGGGAATTGAATAATATATTAAAATTTCATTGAAGTTTCTATACATTAAAGGTATTAAAATATGGTTTATAGAAACTCTTCCCATAGAACACAATGCTTTCGAATATTTTTGGGTGTCCCTGTACACAAACCAGAAGAGGTATTCACTCCATTTTCAATAGGGAACATCCGATAGTCAACTTGAATAAAATATATCGGTTTAAAGAAATTCCATAAACATTTACGGGAATTAGAGAGCAGTAAAACAGACAGACGGACAGAGACAGACATGCGGACAGAAGAACAGTCAGAGAGATACAGATATTGAAATTATATTCACACTAAAAAAATGATAGAAAGTTTCAAAAACGCATAAAGTATACGAAAGTACAATTCTAGCAATTTTTTATTAAAAGCTCTTAAGGGGTTAAATCCAGTTGTATGCACGAAAAAACGTGTTTTTTGTGAATTTTTTGTGAAGAGGCCTTTTATTAAAGAAATATATAGAATACATATACATATAGCAAATTTAATGTATGTTAAGAATCCGTGATGAATATACAAAAATATTGGGTTCCGCTGTTCCTGTAGTAGATCTCCTAGAGGACTTCCACAAAAAGGTGTCTGGCGGTGAGCAAGATATCTCTGATCCAAATTATCTGAAATGAAAAAAACCAAAAGATTTATTTTTTAGGATAGATGAATACAGGTAATGATCGTAGGAATAGTCAAAATTTTGATTTTTGACAAAATGGCGGCTTCCCCCCCCGCAAAAAAAATCGTTTTTTTCATGAAAATTTACACTTGAAAGTGGCTGAAAAAATCGAAATTATTATCAGAAACCTTATTCCTACGATCGTTACCTGACAAAAATATCTAAGAAAATCGTGTCAAAATTTCAAGTCAATCGGTCCAGCCGTTTCGGAGAAATTTTGCTCACCGACTTTGAAAATACCGTTTCGAGATAAACGCGTTTAAAGTTTTGGGAACCATTTAAACTAAGTTAAGAAAAAAAATTTTCCTACTTACATCGAGTCATCTATTCCAGGAGCATAAGAGGAACCCTCTGCTTCATCATTTGCTTCTAGTACAGCCAACTGTTGTTGTCTACGTGACATTCTCCCCTCGCGCGTGCTCCCTTGCGCTCGTGCGTCAGAGATCAAGATGCGCTCTGCGTCCTCTTTTTCTACATAGGCATGGGCATTAGGCCCAAGCGATAGTCCCATTGCGTTCACGAAGTATAGAAGAGATGTTTTTCCTTCATTGAACATGCCGGCAGCAAGATAAGCAGCAATTTCAACGATCTTAGAGCCACTGACGATATTTACTTACTGTATACCTAAAATTTCTAAATATAGCTCTCAGATATAAGATAAACCTTTTATATTCTTATTCTAAGAAGCAAAACATTATGAAAAGCATGGACAAGGGCATAGGGATAATGAAAAACAGCTGCCCCAAGCAGCACGGAAACGTTCTCTGAACGTTTAAAAATAGTTCTACTAACACGTTCTATGAACGTTCAGCTTGAACGTTTTATAGACGTCTATTTGTCCATCTTGAAGACGTCGAATAGTACGGTACAAAACACGTTCTGCACACGTGTAAACATCACCATTGTTTCTACAGACACGTTCTCAGAACGTTCTTCATATACGTTTTTGCAACGTCCTGAACGTTGTTTGAACGTTTTAAAATCGTTCTTTGAACGTTTTAAAACGTTCTTTGAATCGTTCTTCGAACGTTCTTTGTACGTTTTAAGGGGACATACGACCCTTAGAACATCGATTTAATTATAGTCTTTTTAAAAGTAAATCATTGTTAACTAAGCTTCATTGAACATGTCTAATTGTTATCTATAAGTTTATTATGTATTTTGGAATATAATTTAAATTCTATGGTGAATTATTTAATAATTTATGTGTTAATAATAAATGTGTTTTTTTTTTTTTCACCTTACGCGCAAGATATCTCTGAAACTATTTAATATTTTTTCTTGAAATTTTCACAGATTATGTAAAATATCAGATCCTTTAAACTGAATTTGTATCCCCCCCCCTCCATATTTTTTTATACAGGTGATACTTAGATTTTATTAAAAAATAAATCATCTTTGAACTTTTTTTTTTTTTAACCTAAACTGGAACAAATTTAGGTTCAGTTTGAAGGATCTGATATGTTACATAATCTGTGAAAATTTCAAGAAAAAATATTAAATAGTTTTAGAGGTATCCTGCGTGCAAGGTGAAAAAAAAAACACATTTATTATTAACACATAAATTATTAAATAATTCACCACAGAATTTAAATTATATTCCAAAATACATAATAATCTTATAGGTAACAATTAGACATGCCCAATAAAGCTTAGTTAACAATGATTTACTTTAAAAAAGACTATAATTAAATCGATGTTTTTTGAAGTTCTAAGGGTCGTATGTTCCCTCAAAATTGTGTGACGTGTGTACTTTATTTATTTTTTCTCTTTTTCTTTACTTTCTTTCTTTCTTCTTCTTCTTTTTTTTTTTTTTTTTTTTTTTTTTTTTTTGTGTGTGTGTGTGAATGTGTGTGTGTTTGTTTGTTTTTGTAAACTGTCATAGTATTATGCAAATTTACATAAATGTATTGAAGTATAATATTATTATATACAAAGCAATTTCTCGAAATCTATTTAAATTGACAATGACAATATTTTTTTTAATTTCAAAGTTTTTTTAATACTTTAAATGTAGATTTTAACAAAGACATTGTTAAAACACACTGTTAACATTTAAAGACACTGTTAACATTTTAAGATTCCTCTTAACAAAGTTTTATTTTATTTTTCCATCGATTGTGCATTATTAACGTTTAGTTACAGAATTTAGACATTTCTGATTATTAATTAATCATTCATAGATAAAATTTAAGAAATATTTTTTTGAATGCTGAAATTTATTCCCAAGTTTCAGCATTTAAATATAAAAATATTTTTAAAACATTAACTTATGAATAAATTTACCTAAACGTGTATAGATTCTATTTCAAAATTATTATAATGCGCAACAGATGGAAAACTAAAACAAACATTTGTCAAGAGGTACATCTAAAATATTTTCAAAAGACTAAAATTAAAAAAAAATTTGCTATTGTAAATTTAAATAGATTTCGAGAAATTTTAATGTACTTAACAATATTATATTTTAATGCATATGTATGAAAATTTTATTTAAGTTATTGACTTACGAAATTATAAATTTTCCATCTATATGCGCTGAAATAAAACAACATAAAATATAAAATTCCAGAAACGTACTCTTTTTTTTAAGAACTTCCTGCCAACTAATTTTTAATATTATCCCTTGATTTTACTATAATGTAATAACATCTAAACATATCTGATTTTATTTATTTATTTTTATTTTTTTTCTGGTATATTTATTTTTATTTTTTTTGTTATATATTTATTTTTAATAAGTTAATGTTTTAAAAATATTTTTATGCTCAAATGCTAAAAATTAAATTTCATTTCTCAAACACAAAAATATTTTTAAGAAGTAAACTCTACTACAAATTAATACTCAAATATATTTATCGTTAAACTATAATAATATAAAATTAACGGAAAAAAGAAAAAAAACAAAATGGAACATTTTAAAAATTTGAAAAAAAAAATATTAGGTTAATTTGGCTTTAAATTTAAACAGTTTTCGAGAATTTTTTACATGCTTAATAGAATTGTTAGATTTTGATGTATATATATAATGTAAAATGAGACTTATCTGTGTTCTGTAGCTGTCTTTTTTCAACGTGTCGGGTAATGTTATGTTAAACACTCATTGCCAATTGCCATATGCCATTGACTTTGACTTTGCACTTTGGCTCGCAACATAGGCTGGCAACCTAGAGGAAGTTCAGCGGCAGCGATTTGGCGTTTGGCGAGATTTAACAAAACACACTATTATTATTTTAATTTTATTATTAAAAATGAATTAATTTATTTTTAGTCTATGTATTTTTTTTTTTTTTTCAAAAATTTTTAATAATTTTTTTTAAATTGATCGTAGTTAAAATACCAAATGCCTGTTTAATTGGTTTGCTTAAATGAATTACACGCACTGTTATTTTTATGAAAGAAAACTAGTAATGAAAATCAATAAAAATTGCATAGAAAAACTATAATCATAAAGAAAGAAACATAATAAAATTGTTAGCTTTTTTATTTGTTCCAGACTGAATATTTTAAATTCATATGGAATATTTAGAAATTTATATTTATTCTTGTTGTTGTGTTTTGTTTTTATTACTTTAACTCATTATTTTTTATTGTCCCTTTTTTGGGACGTAACTTTTTTTTTTTTTTTAAATAGTTTTAGACAATATGAAATGGAAATATAGTTTTAGATAATGCATTCTGCCACTGTCCCAAAAATAAGACGATCTGCGGTAGTATGCTCAATTTCTTGAAATTTGTTATAATTCTTAAATAGTTTTTACTAAAACTTATAAAACTCACTAATTAAGAAAAAATTTGAAAATTAGTTTAGCAAATAATGGGTTAATAGAAAAAACTGTTTAAATGGTATGAAACATGACTATTGCATTATGTAATTTGAAAAAAAAAAATAATAATAATTTTATTCAATTATTGCAGCAATCACACATGTTTTACTAATTTATTAATTAATAAAAGAGAAAAGTTTTGCAGTTCGTATAAATTAGAAAATTCTTTCCAAGTACACTTTATCCGTTATATCGTTCAATCTGAAGTGAAATTTACCTCAATGATGATGCCTTAAACTGTATAGTGTTTTTAATTACGGAGAAAGAAATCTCATAAAAGCTTGCTTTATACCTTTATTATTATTATTATTATTATTACGAAAGGGAAAGAATGAAGTAGATCATTATTTTTTTTTATAAGCTTGTATATCGTTTAAAGTTTCCATACGTTCTACATACAATACCAACGAAAAAAGAAAGGGCGAAAAAACCTTTACAACACAGAAAATTTACATGCGCAATTTCGACTTATATCTCATAATGTATCTGAAAACGATTGTAAAGCCCTATAAACTTATTAATTTTGCTAATTATATTCTACAGGAAACACTGCATTTTACAGCAGAATAATGTATGATAATTCTGTTATTTTGTGCAAAATATACAATTTTTAAAATATGCTTTAAGGAAAGACCTCCTATAGACCCTAAATGTGTCGGAATTGTTTTCTGAGTTTCTGTGCATAAAACAGTACTATTTTTATTATTCTCAATAATGATAGAGCCAAAGTAAACCTGAACAACATATCAAAAATATAATATTCTAAAATTATTTACTGAATAAATGAGCAAAAATACAGATAGACAAACAAACCAAAATCACAAACGCTTTTTGATTTTGTTAGAATGTTGAAAAGCGTAAAAGAACTAAATATGAACTCAGAAATTCTCACATATATCCCCCAATGCACCTTAATATATATATATACATATATATATATATATATATATATATATTTTGTCGCGAAGTGAATATTATGCTAATCATGCCACATTTTATACAAAGCATGCATTTAGGCATATGAATTATATTAATTATGTAATATAAGTGAACGTATGTATTACATACATACGTTCACTTATATGTTTCTTATGTTTTACGCTGTATAAAAATATAGTTAAATAAGTTTTACTTAAATATCTCTGGTAGACCATAATATATCAGAGTTCTTTTCAGGCATCACCGCATCTAAAGCACTAGTGCTATTTATACCATTTTCAGTCAAGAGCAAGTAATAGTAAAATTGAAATATATACATATAGGTTTTGGAGCATGTTAAAAATGTTTATAAAATTAATGTGCGAAGAAGCAGATCAAGAGATAGAAAAACCGGTATCATATAAGCTTGTCAACTTTGCTGGGAAATGTTAAAAAATAAAAATAATAATGGCTTGTGTATTGCTAAATAAACACACACAAACACATATCTGGGATCGTACAGCGCAATTATTATTCAACACAATTAACGCTCTATCTTTTTTAACACCTTCCAAGAAAACTGAACAGTATTTAAGATTTCGGTTCATCTGTCTGTCTACTCTTTCCTTTCCTTGATTATTTTTAGAATAAGTTTAATCTGATATACTGATATATTATTATTCAGCTGATTATGTCATGTTCTTTATTGAAAATAGTATAAAAATACGACTAGATTTTATACAAGGATTTACGAAAGAATTAGGATATATTGCGTTCTATGACGAATATTTTCTAAAACATCCTGAAAATTTCGCTGTAATATCCTGAATATGAATGGAATTTGATCGAAGTGCATTTCTGTTGAGTTATCAGTTATACGTTTTTAAAATTTTCAAATAAAGTTGAAAAGAATTAATAAATTTTGTTTGTCTGTAGAATGGTGTATCAATCTGCCTGCGTTCACATTTTCATAAATAGTTTTAGAATTCATTGAAATTAATATGTGTCGATCAGGTGTTTAGTTTTATTAGAAAATTCCTTATTAATTAGCTTGCATGTGGTACGAGTAATTTATGTAAAAGTATAAAAAATAATTCGAATAAATATGGTCTGAAAGAGATATTTTTACTAGTTAAATTTTAAAATAGTACGCTGCAATAATCATAAAAAAAAAAAAAAAAAAAAAAAACATACATATTTCTGATTAAATAAATTAAACTGAGGTTGATTAACTGTAATTAATGTAAAGGGCCTCAAAAATATTCGATATGATTGAAAATTTGTTGATGCGCATTTTCATAGTCTTATGCGTTTTAAATGACCAGTTAAATAACCAGTTATTATTAAAAGAAAAAAAATTCTTCTTTAATCCATTACCGTTTAAAAAAATGAATAGCAGCACATGGAATCGTAAAAAGTGTACGATTAGCTGTTTATGAAGTTGTTATTTTTAAGTTGATGTTTGATTTCAAATCAAATTAATAGCAAGAAGATTAAAATTCTACAGATTGTTTTGAAAATCTATTTATTTTTTTATTTTTTTTCCAAGTGCAAAACAAACATTTTTACAGAAATGCATTAAATTTGCTTAATAACTGCGAGTGAAGGTATACAAAGTAATGAAAGTGGGAATACCTTGTATCAAGTTTTATTCATTGCTGAAGTTATACATTTTAAGTAATTCTTCAAAAGATATTAATCTATATTCTAATAATCTATATTATTTTTCTTAAGAATGATGTAGAAAAAAGAATTATAAAATTTTATTTCTTTATAAAGAAAAAAAAATCTAAAATATGTAATATATGAAACTTATATATAAAAAAAAAACTTCATTATTTAATTAATTAGAAATAACTAAATGAAAATACCTTTTTGCACTGAGAATTACGTTGCATATTTTTATATATTTTTTGTTATTAATAAGTGAAAACTAATGTCAGATTAATAAAAATAAAAGTTTATAATTTAAACATTAGAGATTCCAGTTTTATATTTACTGCCCTATCTCTAGTAAAAACTGTTCTTTAATAGTAAACTTTAAGCTTTTAAAATTGACCATTTGCTATTTAAAAGCAAAAGGGGAAAATAACAAGTGAGAAAATCGCCAAGAAGCGAAATACGCTCCTAAATTACAACCATTTCTCTACCAGCAGATGTTTTTGCGGTTTGCGATAATGTAAATAATTATGAGTTTCCTGTTTCAGCCAACGTTTCTAATAGCTAGAATTTTACATTCAAAAATTAATCCTTTAATATATTTCATATATATATATATATATATAAAATTCAAATTTATTTTATTATTTCAAATTATATTATTTTTTAAAATATTTTGTAAAAGATAGATTGTTATAAAAATAATGAATTGGTAGATTCAAGTAATATTATAACATTTAGTATGTAAGTAGTTCAATATTTGAATAACTTCTAAATCAAAGAATTTTTCATCATCAAATGTATAATATGTGTATATAATTATATTAAAATATTTTTGACGATTTTTTTTAACAAAATAATGAAGTGAAATTTGAAAAAAAAAATCATGAATAGTGTAAAATTTTTAAAATATTTTTTTTTTTTTTTATTTGTAACAATATGACTTCCATAATTCACTACTACTCTTATTATATGCTCTTTTACATATAGTGCGATCAGAATACATAAATTGGATTTCACATATTAGACATATAACAATTTTCCTGTAAAAAAACCTAATGCATGCGTCGTGAAAAACACATAAAAAGGATTTTACATAGCAAGTTAAAAAAAAAAAAAATAAATAAAAAATAAAAAAAAAGATAAAACCTTTTTTAAACACCAATTTCCGAGCTACTTAATCAGGATGCCTGTCAATTTTCTTTTCTTGTAGTAATTAAGTAATACACGTGGAAAGACATCTAAAAAGGGTTTATGTAGCAAATTTGAAGAAAATCGTTCGAGCCCTTTTTGATAGAATTAAATATATTCTCACTTACGATTTTCTACAAAATAACCTTTTCACCGTAAACCTTAAATTACATACGAATGTACATCTAGATGAAAGGTAAAGTGGCGAGTTTGAAGAAAATCCGTGGAACCATTTTTGCGCACTTGCGAGGTTTAAAATTTCCATATTCATATAAAAGGCTTATATATGTATATATATTTTAACTAACCAACTAATACATACGAAAGGGCATTTAAATCGCGTGTATACACATATACACTGACGAATTGCAAAAACCATTTCTTTGTACTCTAAAAACATATAAATTAAGCAAAAGTGTAATATCGAAATACTTGATCGAATTAAATATTTCCATTTTATTCCAAATTATTTTCTAATACAGCAAACTAATATAACAATCAAATAATAATTTTATATAGAGTATGTCAACAAAATTACATGATTATGCGTTCATTTTAATTAGAGTTTTCGCGAACAGAAATTCAATTGCAAATATCAGATAATTATAATTTAAAATTATGTTAAAAAACTAAACCACCTCTTCATTTTTATTTCCCAATGAATATTATTATAAATTGTATCAACAAAATCAAGTTCTGTCTTGTTGTCAAAAATTTTATACATTATAACGGAAAATAGAGCACTTTGTCATATTCGTTATAATTGTACTGAAACAGAACGTGTTACGACGGTGTTTCCCTTAACGTTTTTTATAAAACTGAAATTGTACGTTTTATGAATGGTACAAAACACACCTTTTTAGAACGTTCTGAATAATACTGCTTTTGAACGTCGAGTAGAACGTTCTTTTGACACGAAACACGGTGTTTGAACCAGTGTAACCGTTATTAGACGTTCAGAGAACGTTCATGTGCTACTTGGGGCTACTCTGGTTTACGTTCCACCTACTTTAAAACGCTCGGAGACGTCTTTACAAATATGCAAATTTCTCCGAAACTAATTGCCGGAACGATATGAAATTTTCAGACAATATTATCAAATATATGTACATTCAAAATATGTAAAAAAAAAAAAAATCGATTTTTTGATAATTACAACTGGATGTAACCCCTTAATATAACTGAATATTTTTGTGTCACCCTGTTAATCTAATGATAACCATGCTATATTCTATGCAAAGCATTCTTTTGTGCATATAAATAACGTATTTTAACTTCCTAAAACTTCGTGGACAGTAAAGTTATTAAAATTTGATTTATAGAAATATCTCGCATAGAACGCAATGCTTTGGAATAATTTTAAGTGTCCCTGTACGTAAATCAGTAGTAGTATTTGCTCCATTTTATACAGGAAATATCCAATAGGGAATCTGAATAACATATTTCAATTTAGTTGAGATATGTCTACAGTAAAAGTAAGAAAATATGGTTTATCGAAATACCTCTCATAGAACGTAATGTTTTGAAATACTTTCGGGTGTACCTGTACACAAACCAGTAGAGGTATAAACTCCATTTTCAATAGGGAACGTCCGATCGTAAACTTCAATAACATATATCAGTTTCAAGAAATTCCATAAATATTTACGGGAGTTAGAGCTCCGACAGACAGACAGGCAGATAGACAGCCGGACAGGCAGATAATCAAAACTGAAATCATATTCACACTTAAAAAATGTTAGAAATTGTTAAAAACGCTTAACGTAAACGAAAGTACAATTCTAGCAATTGTTTATTAATAGCTCTTAATTTAACTGGATATTTTTGTGCCACCCTGTAAATCTAAGGATAATCATACTATA
This sequence comes from Salticus scenicus, assembly GCA_963930645.1. Lineage (NCBI taxonomy): Eukaryota > Metazoa > Arthropoda > Arachnida > Araneae > Salticidae > Salticus > Salticus scenicus. The sequence continues at coordinate 55,973,153 of OZ005654.1, read as the reverse complement.
TTCTGTGCAAAGCATTCTTTTGTGCATATAAATAACATATTTCAATTTCAAAAAACTTCGTGGAAAGTAAAGTTATTAAAATTTGATTTATAGAAATATCTCTCATAGAACGCAATGCTTTGGAATACTTTTGAGTATCCCTGTACATAAACCGATGGTGGTAATTCCTCCATTTTATACAGGAAACATCCATACTGAACTTGAATAACATATTTCAATTTCATTCAGATATATCTACATTAAAGGTATGAAAATATGGTTTATAGAAATACCTCTCATAGAACACAATGCTTTGAAATACTTTCTGGTGTCCCTGTACACAAACCAGTTGAGGTACAAACACCATTTTCAATAGGGAACGTCCGATAGTGAACTTGAATAACATATTTCAATTTTATTAGGATATGTCTACACTAAAGGTATGAAAATATGGTTTATAGAAATACCTCTCATAGAACACAATGCTTTGAAATACTTTCGCGTGTCCCTGTACACAAACCAGTAGAGGTACAAATTCCTTTTTCAATAGAGAACGTTCGATAGTGAACTGGAATAACATATTTAAATTTCATGAAGATATGTCTACAGTAAAGGTATGAAAATATGGTTTATAGAAATACCTCTCATAGAACACAATGCTTTGAAATACTTTCGGGTGTCCCTGTACACAAACCAGTAGAGGTATAAACTCCATTTTCAATAGGGACCGTCCGATAGTGAACTTGAATAACATATATTAGTTTCAAGAAATTCCATAAATATTTACGGGAGTTAGAGCGCGGACAGACAGACAGACAGGCAGACAAACCGAAGTCATAAATACTTTTCAACCTTCTTGGAAAGTGTTAAAAATGTTAGATAAAGTTAAAAACGCTTAACGTAAACGAAAGTACACATCTAGCAATTTTTTTATTAATAGCTCTTAATTTATCTGGATATTTTTGTGCCACTGTAAATATAATGCTTATCATGCTATATTCTATGTAAAGCATTCCTTTGTGCATAAAAATAACATATTTCAATTCCCTAAATTTTCGTGGAAACTAAAGTCATTAAAATTTGATTTATAGAAATATCTCTCATAGTACGCAATGCTTTGGAAAACTTTTGAGTGTCCCTGTGTATAACCCGATGGTGGTATTCCCTCCATTTTATACAGGAAACATCCAATAGTGAACTTCAATAACATATTTCAATTTCATTAAGATATGTCTACAGTGAAGGTATTAAATTATGATTTATAGAAATACCTCTCATAGAACACAATGCTTTGAAATACTTTCTGGTGTCCCTGTACACAAACCAGTTGAAGTACAAACACCATTTTCAATAGGGAACGTCCGATAGTGAACTTGAATAACATATTTCAATTTTATTAGGATATGTCTACACTAAAGGTATGAAAATATGGTTTATCAGTTGAGGTACAAACACCATTTTCAATAGGGAACGTCCGATAGTGAACTTGAATAACATATTTCAATTTTATTAGGATATGTCTACACTAAAGGTATGAAAATATGGTTTATAGAAATACCTCTCATAGAACACAATGCTTTGAAATACTTTCGCGTGTCCCTGTACACAAACCAGTAGAGGTACAAACTCCTTTTTCAATAGAGAACGTTCGATAGTGAACTGGAATAACATATTTAAATTTCATGAAGATATGTCTACAGTAAAGGTATGAAAATATGATTTACAGAAATACATCTCATAGAACACAATGCTTTGAAATACTTTCGTGTGTCCCTGTACATAAACCAGTAGAGGTATAAACTCCATTTTCAATAGGGAACGTCCGATAGTGAATTTGAATAACATATTTCAATTTCATTAAGGTAAGTCTACAGTAAAGGTATGAAAATATGGTTTGTAGAAATACCTTTCATAGAACACAATGCTTTGAAATACTTTCGGGTGTCCCTGTACACAAAACAGGAGAGGTATAAACTCCATTTTCAATAGGGACCGTCCGATAGTGAACTTGAATAACATATATCAGTTTCAAGAAATTCCATAAATATTTACGGCAGGTAGAGCGCGGACAGACAGACAGACAGACAGACAGACGGACAGACAGACAGACGGACAGACAACCGGACAGACAGACAGACAGACAGACGGACAGACAGACAGACAGAGAGACAGACAAACCAAAGTCATAAACACTTTTCAACCTTGTTGGAAAGTAAGTGTGAAAAAGCGTTCTTAATAAAAAAAATTGTAAATTATTCATCAAACAAAAATGTTATAAGTACAAGTAAAAGTGTTAAAAAAAAAAAAAAAAATGGATATTATCATAAGCCAAACAAAAAAATTATGATAAAGTTCGTTAAACCTGCAAACTGTAGCCACTGTTTGCTTAGCTTAACTTATAATTGTTATTATAAAAAAGAAATTGTGTGTTTAGAGCATAAACGAACGCTTTAAAAAGTAGCAAAGAAGAAAAACCAAGTTTATTTTATGAAGCTTATTTTTTTTTCTTTTATTAATACTTATTATTATTATTATTATTTAGAAGTTTTTTGAGGGCATTTTTTAAAGAAAATAAACCTGTTGTTTTGTTCAGAAGAAAAATCAAGGCGATCAAATAAGTATTGAAATTGGTTAGAAGTATAAATCTAAGTTCACAAAAAAATTTTATGTGTATTTTCTTTCAAATACCATACTTATTTCTTGTGGTTCCAAATATAAAAGCTATAAATTAGTATTAAAAAAAAATGCATGAAGACCTTATATAATAGTCATTGTGTGCATATGTATATGTATGTGTGTGTGTATGTCTTATATCTTCTCCCGAACCACTGAACCAATTTCAACCTAACTTTAAACATTTAGTGCTTATTTTTAATGTTGAAGTTTGATATACTTAGCCCATTGGCAGTTGGATTAGATGAGGAAGAAAATCTTGCGAAAATCACATTTTTGTATGAATTCTATAGTAAAATTCTGCTAAAAGCTTCAAATTTGATTTGCAGGCATGTATAGCTTCTTAATAACTAAAGATTTTTAAAAATTCCAAACAAAAAGTTCCATACTAAATAATTAATAATAATAAAAAAGGTTTTAAAATTACGCTTTTGCAAAATTTCATACATGCGATTTAAACATGTTTCTGTGATTACGTCAAAATGACGCAGTGACTTAATATAAATAAAATCAAAATAATTTTTAGAACATATGTTAGAATGACGTTACTTTCAGAAAATTTCCCAAATGAAGTACTGTCATATTTGAAAGTAATCATTTGGTGGCCGTGATAGCCCAATCGGTAGAGCGCCGGCCTCGTAATTGGAAGATTGCGGGTTCGGTACTCGAGCCGGCCAAAGACCGTCGTGTACACTAATGGTGGCTGGTGCACGTAAAATCTGTCATCCTCCATGTTCCAATAAAAAATTATACCATTGGGGGGTCACCGAAGCGGGAGAACCATCCATTCCGTGGAGGATCAAAATTGTGATGGCATGTCTCCGGACCACCTCTAGGTGTGTGTCCCAGACCGTCGCCAATTGCCCATCTGCGCAGCACTAGTGCGACATAAAACCCAACCATTCATCATTTGGTGGGAAACGTCTATTTTCATAAAGAAAACTGATACGTTTCATCATGATTGTGTGGTGCTTTTACCGACTAGCGATGAAATGTGTAGTAAGAAATAATAATATCAGAAAACTTTTGTATATTAAAGATAATTTTTTTATTCGACTGAATAACAAATACGCAAGCTCTTAAAACAATTTTTAAGAGTGTTGCCATTCCAGGATTATGTTTTACAAATAAATTATTTCATAAGTAATTTCTTTGTAGCAAACGATAACTGTTCATATTTTCGAGACTTATTATCAAGTATAGAAATTTAAAGAAAGTATACTTATCATTATAAAAAGGATTCATTTGAGGGCCAAATCAACACAAAAAACCTGCATTTTCAACCTGACCCCATTAGATTTTTATTAAATTGGGCTGATTTATTTGTTCTGTTGATAAATGAATTTATACTAATTAATAAGTCCCTATCTTTTTAGTTTTTGATATACAGGGCTTCAAAAATGGATGAAAAATGCAAATTATCAAAATTTTTCTACTACAAATGTTCCCATATTTTGTTCTCTAATTAACTTATAGATATAAGATTGTTATCATTAGAAAGCTTATAATACAGGCATTTAAATTATTTTATCACATGTATGTATTTTTAAAATTTTTCAATTTAAGGTCAAACATTTTGACCTTTGAACTTTAATATATAAAAAATTACATATTTAATTTGCTTTTAAAATCTAAATGTTATTTTTACGTTTATTATCTATAATTACTAAAAATTTTCAATATGGGACGGCCATGGGATGCTGAATTATAAATTAAAATGCAACCCTCCATCAGTATTTTAATACTAATATAGCGCAAATTTCACCCATATTTTGTTCCCTAATTAACATAAAGATGTAAGATTGGTATCATTAGAAAGTTCATAATACAGGCTTTTAAGTGATACGTCACATGTACATACTTTTAAAATTCTTCATTTTAAGGTCAAACATTTTTACATTTGACCTTCAATATCTCAAAAAGTACACATTTAATTTTCGTTTAAAAATTATATATTATTCTTCCGTTTATTATCTATAATTATTGTAAGTTTCAACATGGGATGGCCATATATTTGTAAAACTTAGGTTATGTTAGTATGAAAATACTGATAGAGGGTTGCATTTTAATTTATAACTGAGTATCCCATTGCCGCCCCATGTTGAAATTGACAATAATTAGAGATAATAAATGTAAGAATAACATATAATTTTTAGAGAAAATTAAATATGCACTTTTTGAGATATTGAAGGTCAAAGGTTAAATTTTTCGCCTTAAAATGATTTTTTTTTTTACATACATGTGATAGATCATTTGAAAGCCTGTCTTATAAGCTTTCTAATGATACCAATTTTATATATCTAAGTTAATTAGAAAACAAAATATGGGTCCATTTATAACAGACGAATTTTGAAAAACAACTGCATTTTTTACCAGTTTTTGCAGCCCTGTATATAAAAAACTATAAGAGGTAGAGACTTATTAATTGGTATAGATTCATTTCTCTAGAGAACAAATAAATGAGAACAGTTTCATAAAAATCTGAGTGGGTAAGGTTTTTAGCTGTGATGATTTGACATGGAATGACCCTTAAATATAGTGACTACCGAAGTGGGTAAAGCTAATAAAATAAAATAAATAAACTCTGATTTGTACTTCGCTAATCATAAAAAATAATATTATTATATATTTTCAAGACGATTTGAAAATAATGCGATAATGAATAAACTATTATGTTGTGCCCACCAGAAAATTTATTTTCCTATATGAATTCACACTGTGCAAATTATTTATTAAAATTATTATTTATTAAAATTACTTTTCATGATAAATGCAGGCGATTTTCACCTAAGAAAACTATAACACTAATTATGGAAAGAACAAAACTTTTGGGCTCTAGAACGGTAAAAATCAATCATTTTGTTTGAAAATATCACAGATGCATGATTCAATCATTCGCTTTAAAATGTTGAGTTCTTTTGAAAAGTACCCACATTGAAAATTTACACCCTCCGGAAGATAGGAAGGACGTGGTTTTCAGATCTACTATTTTTTTTTTTTTTTTCATAGTTGACTATTACTCGTTAATATATATTTTTTAATTTCACAATGCTTCGTTAAAAATTATCCTCCTTGTGTCATTTATACAAAATTCATCCAATATGGCAAACTTTTGTATCGCATGATATTTTTTATAGAGATTAGTAAAAATTATTTCTCAATATGTATATTTATACAAAATTTCATCCGATAATTTCATATTAAAAATTATGGTTAAACGAGAACACAGAGATCTCTATTGAGTGATAGGCACCAAAATATGATAAGCATCAGTTTATGCAAAATTACAACTAATTATAACTTTTTTATGAAATTCTGGGCATTAGTTCTCGTTCTAGAGTTGATAGATTTTTTTTCTTCAAATGCACCTACATTGTTAAACATTTTGTCCTAGATTGAACCACTGTAGCTGCAACCATGCGATGGTGAAAATTTATACCATTATTTGGTGATTCGTTAAATCACGGCTTGGTACTGAGATAGCTACATCCATAAAGTGGAGAAATCTTTTACCATAATTTGGTGTTTTTTTTTTCCAACACGATGCATTAAAGCATGGTAGAAGCTTTCACCATCGCATGGTTGCAGCTACAATTGTACCAAGTTTTTGTTCAATCTAGCAAATTGAACCAACATTTGGTTCAACATTGAACTGAAATTATTAACAGTGTAGACAGACGAGTATTCTCAAAAAATGGCCTAATCGGGTTCAATATATCTGAAAATACGTAAAACCATAAAACTCCGAGAATTTTAAAATTTTTATGAATGCAATTTTTGCTTAAACTGAATACAGAATAAAATAAAAATATCTTTTTACATTTTTAAAAACCACATTTTGTAATAACTTATGATTATTTTATTTATTTTAGTTAAAAAAAAAAGAAAAGATTTTCACTTTATAGTAATATTAAGCAAGTCTAAATGATTTGGTTACTCTAAAATTCAAATATTGCATTCTTGGGGTGGGGGTGGGGGAATCATTTTTAAAATAGCACATTATTTTTTAAGATATTTTAACAAAAATCGCTTTGCAATATAATAATGTATTTTTACATTAATACACATTTTTACTGAAATACTTACAATTATATTTCACAAATTTTCACACAAATTTAACAGTGACAATTTAGCTTCTTTAGCTTTTCCATGAACAAATAAAAATCTTTACTTTTCACTTTTCTATTCTATATATATGTTCATTTGATCACAGTTTTGAACCTCCAATCTTCTCTTCACCGAAAACCTTTTTTTCACCATTCCTATTTCAAAGAGAAATTTTTCTTCCTTCAGGCAACCATATCTGGTTTCTCGGATTTTTTCATCTTCCAAATGGTCTATTTGCATAATATAAAAACACTTTTATATCCAGGAAAAGCTACTTGGTTTATTTCACTTCATTCCTTTTAGGTGTCATTTTATGCTATTCTATATCCAAACACAAAATAATTTTAACATAGGCATAAGAATAACTTTCTGATAGCGGAGACAATTGTATATCTGCTTGAAAATATGCATTAAAGTATAGAAGACAAGATTGGTAAGATTTAGCATAAGCACTTTTTTTTAATTCTTGTTTCTCTTTATTAAGGAAATAGATTTAACCATTCATTTTTATGCAGCTCTTGGTTTAATAATGGAATGAATTTAAGTTTTTAATTTTCATGCAGCTATTTGTTTAATAATGGAATGAATTTAAGTTTTTAATGTTCATGCAGCTATTTGTTTAATAAAAAATATTAGCATGTTGCGGCCATCACAGAACTTTTTTCTGTATTTTCCTATACGAATTCACTAAAAGTACAAATAATTTATTAAAATGATCATTTATTAAAATTTACATTACATGATGAATGCAGATGATTTTCCACCCCGTGAAGTATAACGTATACAAGTATACAAAGAAAGTCAATTTTATGTTGTACAAAATAATATCTTTAAAAAATACGTTTCTTTTTTTCTTTTCTTAAAAAAAAAAAAAAAAAAAAAAAAAAAGTCGATAACATTACATTATATTATGACATATCGATAGTTCAACCATTCGTTTCAAAGATGTTTACGAGTTCTTTTGAAAGATATCCATACTGAAAATTTGCGAACTCCCTCAAGGGTGATCGGAAGGTTACTCGAACATTTATGTCAATGTGCAACTATATACCAATTCATGTAAAATTCTGTGCAGTCGTTTGCAATATACAGTGACCATGAAATTTTGTCACACATATACAGACACGCAAACATTTCTTTAAAGTTGTGAAATAGGGTTCGACGCCTTTCAAAACGAGTAAAAACCTGAAATCGAAAATCATTAATTTCTTCCATTGAATGTAGAAGAAAGTAAAAATATGTAAATGAGTGATAAATAAGGTACAGAATGACTTCAATATAGTATTATAAGTATGTAATAATAAACTTTCGATAAGTACAGTCTAAAAACGAAATTATTCCTTTTTGAACAAATTATAACTATGGTATTATAGAACAGAAATAACGAAGACGAAAGATATTAAAAAGGAAAAATAAATGCTTAAGTGAAAAATGAAATTAAAATTAAATAATATTCAGTGAATAATTTTATAAAGATCTGATAATGTAGAAAGTTTTTAATATAATCGGAAGTTAAAAAAATGTTAAGGAATTAAAGACAGTACTAGAAATCCAAATGGCATGAAGGAAATTTTAAATGTAAATAAATTAATTTGAAAATTTTATGTACAATTTCAAATTTAGTTTCAAATATCATATGATATATATTTCAGTGCGTAAATTTTAGTCTTAAATACTTGTTAAATAGGTATAATACATAGATATTTTAAGATAAATTTAATAATTTTTGTAATCAGCAGTTATTTAATTTATTTTAAGTATCTTTTTACATAATAATAAGGGGCCTACCAGCAGCCGAGTGGATCTGCACTCAAAACTGGTAGACGTGAGGTGCCGAGTTCGATCCCAATTTGCAATTTTCAGCTTAGCCGTTCGGAATTTTCTGTGGTTTTCTCCGAAACTTGCGTAAATGCAGACTAGGTTCCCTTAGAAAGAACACCATGGAGGGTACTCTCCTTCAGACCTTTAACAGTCAACCAGGCTTATTCTCGAAACACAAACTCAAGCGCTAATAAGAATCTTGATGGTTTGGGGAAAATATTTTTCAAAACTATTTTTCATAGTGTTCTAAATAAAATTATAAATATGTTTTGAGTAAAAATTTAAACAAACTACTATAGTGTGGAGTAGTTAGTACAATAAACCTGTTTGTATGATAAATGATGTTGGAGAGGTGGAGAGGAAGTGTATTTTTTTTTTTTTTTTTTTTTTTTTTTTTCGAAATTAAGAATATGACACAGTAACTGAGTTTTCTGCAAAGATCAATCATGAAATATTTGACTCTTTAATTTTTACTAAGCTCCAGAAAAAAAAAAATATATATATTTAAGTAATAGTTAGTTAAAGTTTTTCTTGCTAAAGAAACAGGATAAAAAAGAAAATGCAAAAATGTATAAGAAAATAAAAATAAAATAAACTAAATAAATAAAACAATTCATATAGGCTGTTAAAAATAAAGTTTAAGGTTATATCCAAAAGCCGTGGCACATTACGTTAATTTAGCTTCAATCTATATTTCTAGAAATTTTGCGCTAATTTAAACCAATTTAATAATGCTTACAATTAAATTGCCACTACTAAAATGGTAAATCTCAACACTAAATTTCTAAAAATATCGGTTGAAACTAAATTGATCTAAATCGGCACTTACAAGGAAACATTAAAAAGGTGTCATCTTCAAAAAATATTGGGAAAAAAAAAAAAGTGATTCTACTCTTCATGAAACACCAGAAAGTGAAAAAATTATCGGCTGAAATGAATTACAGCGACCACAAAAAATTATGAAAATTAAGCATTTTTGGCGATTTAGCTCTGTTAGGCGATAAGTTTGCTAGCACCGAGATTGCCGTGTACGTGTTTTGTTTTTCTGCGAAGTACTCAAAATCAATCGCCTAACAGCGTGAAATCGCCAGACATGCTTAATTTTGATAATTTTTCGTAGTCGCTGTAATTCATTTCAGCCGATATTTTTTTCACTTTCTGGTGTTTTATGAAGAGTAGAATTATATATATTTTTTTTCAATATTTTTTGAAGACGACACCTTTTTAATGTTTCCTTGTTTATCTAAAAATTCGATCTAAATTACATTTAAGTTTTGATGCTTTATTTATGGTTCTACGTACATTGGCTCAAAAGCTATTGAGTAAATTTGCATCTAATGTCACGTCCAATCTCATTGCATTTTCAAACTTTTAACGCTTCTTCTCTCAAAAGTGTTTTTGCCCCTAACGCTAAGACAACTTACCCGGAAGTTAACCTATTGGTTATTTCATAGTTTTAAAAAGTTTATACGAGCATATTTCATAAAAAGAATTAAGAATTTAAAGGTATTTCAAAATTTATTATTTTAAAACATAAGTAAGACATAATGTTTTTTGCCAAGCGTCAGTGGAGGCCCTCTATTCAGACACAAAAAGATTTTGGGTTTCGCCGGTCTATGTGTTTGTCGCGCAATAGCGGCCGCAAAATCACGCTATTGACTTAAAATTTGGTACACATGTTCATGATTCCTACGAAATCAGCTGTATAGTTTTAGGTGTGCATTCCATTTGTAGTTCGTGTACAGGGATACGTCAAAATTTTTCTTATTAATATATACGGCCTATGAGAAGAATTTGTATGTACCACGATAGCGGCCGCAAAAATCACACTATTCACTTGCAATTTGGTACACATGCTCATGAGCTCAACAGAAATAGCTGTATAGTGTTAGGTGTGCATTCCATTTGTAGTTCGTGTACAGGGACATTCCAAAGTTATTCTCATCATTACAGACTATGGGAAGATTTTGTATGTACCGAAATAGCGGCCGCAAAAATCCTTCGATTGTTTTGCAAATTGGCACACACGTTCAAGCTTTGCATAGAAATAGCTTTATAATTTTTTTATGGCTATATTGTTTATAAACTGTGTACTGGACACGCCAAAATTCTTCACATTATGGCGTATGGGGTGAATTTCGTTTAAACGCATATTAACATCATTACTTTGCAATAAAAAAAAAAAAAAAATGAAATTAGCGTTCGTGAGCAAGATGCTTAAACTTATGTTGTTTGAAGAAAATATCTTTCTCTTAGGCTTTCTAATATGTACAGAACCTCACAAAAGTGTTCTGACAATGTCACGTAATCATCCAAACTATGTTAAATTTGGAAGAATTAATAATGAAAAGCGCAGAATAAGCGGAATAGTTTTTACTGGTGTATACAATGTTTTTGGTTCGTTGTGACATTAGAGCCTATGGACAATTTTTTATTTAAGTGGATGTTAATGTGTTTATGCTCCATTGAAAAGAATGGAATTAACATACATTGTAAAAATGCTTAAAAGCATGTTTACTCTTAAAAAAGATATGTATAGACTAAATAATTTATTTATAGGACCACACAAAAGAATTCCGATGACGTACTGTAATCGTCAAAATGATGTCAAATTAGTCTGAAAAATTATAAGTTTCCAGGATACATAAAAGAATTTCGTACTATTATGGTCTATAGTCGGTATTTCTTAAAAGTGTATTTTAACATGTTAAGTGTTAATTACCCCATTAAATATAATGGGATTTTACTGAAATTGTAAAAGCATGTTTTTCGGTGGAAAAGTGTGGAAACAGAATTCATAATTAAGTTACAGGGTTACACAAAATAATTTCGATACGCTCTGTAATCTTTTCTCATGAAATTCTTTACAAATATTTATGAATTTCAGGGAAATAATATAAGACTATGAATTACTAAGAATACATATATATATATATATATGATATACAGATAGGTATAGAAAGAAGGGTATAGTGGGGGTTTAAAGGGATGGCAACCCTCCTCAGGAACGTATCTGTTTTTGTAGCAAGTCAATCGAATCAATATATACCTTATATAATAAGGAATTAATAAAAATCACCTGTTTAATATGTGTGATGGAAATAGGACATTGAGGCTCCTGATCTGCAAATCCAATAGTTTAGTTTTATAAATTTAAAATTTTTTTTAATTTTTAAACATTTCTAGGAAAAAATATTCGACTAAATAAAGTTAGTGTTACAAAATGGTAAATCATTTAGTAGATAACACTTATATAAATGTGTGTGCGAAATTGTATAGCAATTACGTCAAGTTACTTTTTTTCAAAATCATGCGGATAGTGACAGAAAAGCGCGTTTTAAAAAATACGCGTTAAATTTTTAAAATGCAATGAAGTTCAGTACAGACATCAGTTTCAATTCTACTCATAATTTTTGTACCAAAGTACGTAGAATCATAAATGGAGCATCAAAATGTTCAGAATTGTTCATGTTTCAACGTACATTCTCTTCTCAAAAAGTGATTTTTTTTTTAAGGGTAAATTTCTTCAGACCCCTCTACTGAAAAGAAAAAAAAAAAAAAAAAAAAAAAAAAAAACACGATATATACGGTAACACATGTCTTGAAAAGTACAAATAGAGCGCATAAGGTAAATAACATGAACGGTTAGAGATAAAACAGAAAAATAAATATAATGGTTCTAAAATGTAACACAAAAATTGAAATAAATATAAAAGAAAACACAAAATTAACTCTTTTAAAGATAAATTAATGCATTAGATATGTTTTAAGGTAAATTTTTAAAGTCATTATAAAATCATAATCTATTTTTTATTTTTAAAATATTATACACCATTTATTTTCTTTAATATCATTTATTTTCCCTAAAATCACTTGTTAGAAGTAAAACTTTTGATTAAAACAATTTTCACAAATAAAACAAGTTTTTTATTCAGTACATATTTGGACTTGTTTTACCAAATACCTTTAATATAGATAATAGTATTTTATATATTTATAAAAATATAAGTTTAAAAACTTTGTATAAAACAAGAATAGTTGAAAGGATAATTAATCAGTAAACCATTACAGCTTTTTTAAAAAGGAAAATTGCATTCATTCTACTCATTCTTATAAACAGTGAATAATAATGTATTAGAAAATGTAGCTGAAATTCTACTTTTAAAGCTCAAACAGAATAAAGCTTAATGAATTCAGTAAATGTACATTTAATGCAAATTTTTGCATTCGCGATTACAGTTTCAAACACTTGCTGAAACTTTATTTTCTTTCTTCTGTAAAGTTTAATCATACGATTAAAGGTAATGTGTACAAAATAGCATGAATTCTCTTTTGCGGTTAAATATTTCTTTCGACGTGAGTGCTAGATATATGAAAAATTATTTTGATGCATTTTTAAGATATTTTCTCCATTAAGACCTTCTTTATACATATATATATATATATAACAAACTATGTAATGATTCAATTTATAAGATAAATCTGTACAATGACTTCAAATATTTGAATATTATGTAATAGTAATAAAAACATTTTATAAAGTATAAATTAACAATATTTTTTATAAAACTTCTCGAAGTAAATTCGTTCTATTCCTTAGAAATGTTGTATATGGATGATTCTACAGTAAACCTGCATTTTCAAGTAACAAACAAATAATACCAATAAATCATTGCAAATATATAAACAAATAATATACAGAGTGTAAAGCAAATTCATGAGGAGGTCATTATCTCCACAATTATTGGTCTCAGACATATACTTCCAATTATAAAATATTTTTAAAAATACACTGAAATAAATAAATAAATAAACAAGTCCTGATACCATTCTTGCTGATTCTTATGTAAAATAACTCCTGAATCCGAATATGACTCCCATTTTCCCCATCACCCACCGTTTTCTCGGGACACCACCCCCTACCCCAATTTTTATCACTATTCGGTAATTTTATGGCCCTAAATTTGATTTGGAAAATGAAAAAGAATTAATTTAACACTTAAAAATAAAACAATATAATGATCAATAAACAGCATTAATAATAGATTAAAAAAATATAATAAATGTAATACATAATTTCAGTGGCAAATTCCCTCCCACCCCCCTCCTTCTAATTTTCGACTTGCCGCAAATGTCCATGTTTTAGAATTTTCCAACTCTGTAGCTCTCAGAAGATATTTAACGGTTAAAATAATCCTTCCTATCAGTGGCGGATTTAAGGGGGGGGGGGGCTAGGGGGCTGAAGCCCCCCCCCCAAAACACTGACATTCACAATTGAATATTGCAATTGTAAATTTTTTATTGGTCTAGAATAACACTTTGAAAAATCTTAGCCCCCCCCCCCCCCACAAAAAAAGTCAAGTTCTGGATCCGCCACTGACACGAAGGAAGACCATCACAGAGCAAGCAGGCCACCGTGAAGCTGCCTCTTGTTAGGAATGGGTAATGGAAACCAGCGCTTGCGCCGCACCACCAACCGACCCAGGCTCTCTTTGTAGCCCATGCGGTCCAAAGTATTTATTGTCAGGAGAAGGAGAAGTCTCAAAGGAGAAGGAGAAGTCTCAAACACCACGACAGCGAAAACCCACCACTCGACAGCAAGTACCAGCCCAGATATGGACAGCTTAGACTTCCAAAACTTACGTCAACCCTTCGGACCAACCTAAGTTGGTCAACAGTGGGCCCGTCTGCCTCGGGTCCCGGCTGTTCCACGGTTTGACGGCCAGAAGGGCCAGTTTACCTTCTGAGGACAGTGTTACCATCCACAGAGCCGTGTTCCCTGCGACGATCGACTACGCCAGTCAAGCAATGCCACCTGGGCAGGATACGGACGCTTCTCCTTTACATAAGCTGGCCTCCACTGCCGCATGACAGGCCCCACTCAGGACACCAGGACATGCCCTTGTTGAACCCGGGCATTTTGTATCGCCGCATGAGCACCAAGTGCGTAGTGCCATTAGACGCAAGCTAGAGAGACATGCACTGCCAGTCTGCAAGACAGACTAGTACCCACAAAACCAGACGCCACAACACACGCTCACGCACCAACTGCTTACGTTCCAGTAAGCGGATTTCACCAAAAATGGATACTTGGATGGAAGGATTGGCGCTGTTGATTACAGCTAGGGAGTAGACCTCAAGGGGGTGAGGAAAAAACCCTAATGCAAAAGCGGCGTCCGTTAGCATTGCATCTATCACCGCTGTTGCGGGACGCTTCTACACTAACAGAGCACACAAGACTCAAGTTGACGGAGGATTTTCCTCCGACGCAACCAATTAGGAGCTAGCTCCTTCAGCTCACTGTCGATTTCCTTGCGTTAAGGATTTGCGTTCGAATCCAACTCTTTAGACAGTTGGTTGCCTGCTAGAAGACCTCCTAGGAGGGTGAGGAGTGAGCTCAGGTTCTTTGACTATTGGGACCCCACCACCATTCGGATCTGTGACCCAGTGCAGCAGGTCGGACATGATTGCCGCGATACCTTGTCTGCTGTAGTGATCCAGGCACAGTTCCCTTCGCGTTCGAGACTGAAAGTCCGAGGGGAAATACTTCTCACTCACTGACCTCCAGCGGGCGCACTCATACAGCACATGTCTGATTGAGCTCGCGCTTGCCCCGCAGAAACATGCAGGGTTCTTTTTAAAGAAGCGGTGTTGGTGTGGTCCAAACGAGCCGTATCCCGTCAGCACTTGATTAACAAAGAAGTCGCCCTGAATTCGTTTCGTACCGACCTTCAGGAAGACTTCATACGTGGATCGCCCCACAGAGGATTTATCCCATAGCTCCTGCCATGCTGCTAATGTTCTGGACTAGTTTCCGGATTTGAGGCTTGCTAAGCTTGACCTCTACATCCACACTGTCTCTCCAGACAGCGGTCTTGGCAGAAGCATCAGCCATCTCATTGTAGAGATGACCTACATGTGCTTTGATCCAATGCATGAAGACTTTGACTTCAGTTTGTTTTATCAAGTTCTTGATTTCAGCCACTAACTTGTGTTTTGGCACAAGTCCGTGAAGCGCTTGCAGCGCTGATCTGGAGTCAGAGTAGACATCCATCTCGCTGATGCCCATTTTCACCGCCTCCGCTATTGCTTCCTTGATCGCTAGGACCTCGGCCGTAAACACGGTGTTGTGATCTGTGAGCCGGAACTAGCCTTCAGCAACAACTTTACCCCCGGTCAGCCCGAAATACGCACAGCCCACTCTGCCGTCCTCGGATTTCGAGCCATCCGAATAAAAACTATACGCCGTCTCTGCCTTTAAATCCCATGTCCATCAGAGCCTCCAGAGGTCACGTCGTTTCAGAGTATAAGTCCAATTCTCGACCGTTTCCGGATCGAGATTGG
This sequence comes from Salticus scenicus, assembly GCA_963930645.1. Lineage (NCBI taxonomy): Eukaryota > Metazoa > Arthropoda > Arachnida > Araneae > Salticidae > Salticus > Salticus scenicus. Next base: position 55,957,229 of record OZ005654.1, on the reverse strand, counting down.
TACCCTCTACGCTTCTTCCCCACTTCAAAAGGCCCACGTACGCCTTCACTGACTCAGCACTCAAGTACAGGGGAGGGATCCCTGACAAGACGTTAAACGCGGCCGTTGAAACCGTGCTATAGGCTTTGGTTACACACAGCAGAAGGTACCGCTGCATTTTTTGTAACCTGTTTTGGAGTTTGACGAGGTTTCTGTACCATATTGGAGCTGCATACAGGATGATCTTCTCGGCGACGGCCAAGTAGACTCTTTTCCTAATGCGTGGCTTCAGACCCCAGGTGGCGCCGACAAGACGACAAAGTTTGTACTGGGTCTTTGTTGCCTTTTCCTGGATGAGGTCCAGGTGAGGCATCCAACTGAGATCGGCATCGAAAGTCACGCCAAGGTACTTTATTGTGCGTTTATATGCAACCCTGTGACCATTCATGTGAATTATCCAAGAGGGCGCTCGCACTGTTTTCCCTTTGGCTAAGACAACCGTGTACAACCATTTGTCGTAGCTGAATTCCAAGCTGCACTCCGTAGCCCAGTCGTGTATTACACTTAAGACCGGATTTACTACTTCGCGCAGTCGGTAGACAGCCTTGCTGCGTGCCAAGATGAAAATGTCATCAGCAAAGGCTTGCAGTGTCCCATTCGGCACCAGCTTGACCAGTAGGTCATTTATCAACACCAACCAGAGTATCGGCCCTAGGCATGAGCCCTGTGGTACACCTACGTTATAGCTGTGTTCCCTTACTTTAGTAATCACTGACCTGTCCCAGAGGAAAGAGTCAATGAGACCCAGGAGGTCCGATGGGACATCGTGCTTTTTCAGTAGCCTGAGGATGTCCGCTCGCCGTACGCTATTGAAGGCGTTCTTTATGTCAAGGGTGAGTAAGCATGTGTGCATGCCCTTCCCCTTTGACTCGGCTATGTGTTCTACAACATTGTGGAGTGCATCGAGGGTTCCCATATTTCGACGGAAACCATAGCTTGCTATCGAGCACTCCGTTGGCATCCAGATGGGCCACCAGACGAGTTGCGCACATCTTATCCAATACTTTCCAGAGGGCGGGAAGTAGGCAGTTTGGGCGGTAGGAACCTGGGTGGGAGAGGTCTTTGCCTTCCTTGGGGAAGTAGACCACCACCGCACGCTTCCCATGTCCGCGGGAAGTGCTGAGGCAGTTGTTTTATAAGGAGAGTAACCCCTGAGGGTGGTACTCTAGAACCTTTCGAACGATGTCCAGACTGAATCCATCGTGTCCTGGTGCCTTATTTGGCGGCAGCGATTCCACTGCAAATTCCAGTTCACCGATTTCAAACAGGTCTGGTTCGTTGGTTCTGACGATTTCGAACTGCGTGACATCATCAACCTGTCTGAAGTGAAACTTAGCCAATGTTCCCTGAGTTTCTTCCCAGGTAGAGGCAGCTTCTCCATTCTGGAGTTCCAACTTAGTTGGCGCTTGCCTCCGCCATCGGCCCTTTATAACACCACAGACAAGACCTAGTCGATCAGAGCGAAGTTTCTCGGAAATAAATCTTCGAAACGACGCTCTTTTGGCATGCAGTATCGACTTCTTATACTCTGCCCGTCTGCGCCTTAGCAGCACTGCAAGCCTCTCCCTATGAGTCGTCTCCAGCGTTCGCTGGTAGAGACGTCTCAGCGCGCGCAATCGGGACCTCTGGACCGTCAGTTTCATTGACCACCAACACGCATTCCTGTCTTTCACAGGTTTGCGTTTTTCGTTGCCCCTACATAGCTCTGTCAAAGTTGACACTAAGTGCTCGATTCCTTGGTCAGGGAACGCGTAATCATAGGAAGCCAGATCTGCAGTCTTCAGATCGCGAAGAAAGTCCTTCCAGACCAGGTCCTTCGGTCTTCAGCGACGGCTGGTGTCCGAGGGATGCTTTCTTTCCGGTCGGCCCTGTAGGGTCTAAACTATGGCTTTATGATCACTCAGCGTCTCCGAGTCAGAGACGATCCAGTCTGCGATGAGCTCTGCGCAGCCTCGGACTAACACGACATCAATCCAGCTGGCGCCGATGCTCGCCTCAAATGTAGGCTCGCTATCTGGATCATTGACAATTTCTAGATCGCAGTTCGTCGCAAAGGATATGAGGTCTCTGCCTCTACGAATTGTTGGTATTTTCCCAAAGAGAGTGGATTGCGCGTTGAAGTCTCCCACTATGACCACGCGGTCAGTAGGGTACTGCCTCATCAGCGATTCCAGAATCTCTAGGTTCGGCGCCATGGTGTCGTTTGGTGCACAGTAGCAGGTGGCCACCAGCATATACGAGCCAGAAAGTTTGATTCTCACAGCTTGGACGTCGCGACCACTGAAGACTTTACAGAAGATCACCCTTTGGTTCACCCAGAGCGCCGATCATAGATCGTCAGACCTCGGGATCACCGCTGTGTAATCACCCGGCAATCCTATCATGAGACCGTCTCGAAAAAGCGGTTCGTTCAGAGAGACCAAGTCTACCAACTCACTTTGAACTGTGTGAGCGAGGTTGAATTGGCCTGCGTAACTGTGTCTACAGTTGAGATGCATGAATTTGAGTGTACTACCCATTATTCAAGTCTCGCAATTTTCCAACCTCTGCCTTGTAGACAGGACACTCCTTACTTGCCGCCTCATGATTAACCGGTAGTTTCCCACCCGAGCGGTCTCGATTGCTACGCATGCAGTTAGGACACGCGGGATGCCCCGTGCAGTCCTTACGCATATGGCCTTCCTTTCCGCAGTGACCACAGAGGGCCTTCCTGTGGCAGGTCTTCGCTGTGTGCCCGTATTTAAGGCACAGGAAGCACATCAGCGGACGAACATTTCGCTTGAAATCAACACTTCGCCAGCCAATTGAGAGTCTCTTCAACCCTGTCAACTTCGCTATCGTGTCTTTATCTACAGCTACGATCGATTTCCCTACCGAGGAAAACTCTGACGACTCGTAGTCTACCTGAACCCAAGGTAGCATATTGAGCTTTTAGCGCTTCTGTAATTTGTTCTGTGGACATCGACTCTTCGATACCAAAGATAATGATCTCTGGGTCGCGAGGACCGGGTTTGGAGATTTCATGATCGTATGCTAGGCCCGTATCGACCATCTTAGCCTCGAGTCTTTGGAGGTCTGCTGCGCTGTTCATTGAAATCAGCACGCCGTTTCCGGCAATTGGACGCATTCCTCGGACAGCGAAAAAAGATGGAACTATAGTATTTCCCCTCAGCTAGATTTGGCGATTATGGCTAAATCATAAATCTAAAAATCATATAGCATAAGTGATAAAATCGTAAGCTAAATTACAAATCATAAATCCAAAATAAATAGAATGCAGGCTGCCATATTATATCGCAAACAATCCAGAACTACATCGTTATCGTTCAAATCGGCGCCAAAGAAAAATCGCCAAATTCAGCTGAGGGGAAATACTATAGTTGTGCCAAAAAGATAGTAGCGAAATAGATTGGTTATTTGATACAGCCGCGACACACCACTTCTGTAAGCAAAAAGATTTCTTTATAGATTATAAACCATTGGTTTCTGAAAAAATGGCTATTGCCATTGATTATATTAAATTTCCTATTGAGGGTAAGGGGACTGCTAGATTAAAATTTGGGAAAACAACTGTGGAATTTAAGGAGGTGATGTATACTCCTAAACTTAGGTGAAATCTCATTTCTGGCCCACATGCTGACCTCATGGGTGGCTGTTTTTCTGGATCTGGGGGTGTAGTGAAAGTGACGCAGGGTAATAGTCTGTTATTTAAAGCTTATCTTAAAAATATAATACATTATGTTTATCAAAAATTAAATAAAAAATCTGTAAATAGAATTGCTTTTGTAGCTGATACTTCAGTTGAGGACCAACATAAATTATGGCATCGTAGATTTGCACATGTAGGTATTTCATCTTTATTTCGTACCTGTAGCCAGCGGCGGATATAAGGGGGGGGCTAGGGGGCTGAAGCCCCCCCCCCAAACAAAAAAACACTGACATTCACAATTGAATATTGCAATTGTAAATATTTTATTGGTCTAGAATAACACTTTGAAAAATCTTAGGCCCCCCCCCAAAAGTCAAGTTCTGGATCCGTTACTACTTCCTATCCCCGTTAAAAATCAAATTTATAGCCATTAAAATACCGAAAAGTGATGAAAATTGGCGATGATAGGGCAAAATGGACGTCATATTCGGATTCAGGAGGTCATTTTACATAAGAATTTGCAAAAATGGTGTTGGGGCCGATTTTCACGCAGAGCAGTGATATAAGCGTTTATGATATGACTTGTTTATATTTAAAAAAAATCCTATTCTTTGAAAATTACAAAAACTAAATTTTTATATATAAGTCCCTATAGTAATATTTATTAAAAATTAACACTCATGCTAACAGAACGCAAAAAGTGTCATTTCTGAGCGCTCAAATTGACCGAGATATTGAATTTCAAATATTAGGCTTTTTTTTTCACATTTTCTCGGAATTTATTTAGCATTTTTTAACCGACCCCTTAATGAAGGCCGAAAAAACGTGGAAAAAATCCCAAAATTTGAAATTAAATATTTCAATCAGTTTTAGGCTCTCAGAAAGGAAGCTTTTTGTGTGTTACGATGATTGTCAACATTTACTGAATATGACTATAGGGACCTGGAAACTGTATAAAAAGATAATTTTTACAATTTGTACAATTTGGTATTTGAAATTTCAACATACCGTATCATAAATATTTACCTTTTTAAAATATTTTATAATTGGAACTATATGTCTGCAACCATTAATTGTGAAGTTAGAGGCCTCCTCACGAATTTGCTTTTCATCCTGAATATTATTTGTTAATATATATTTGCAATGATCATAGATATTATTTGTTTGATACTTGAAAATGCAGGTTTGCTGTAGAATCATTCATGTACAACATCTCTAAGGAAAAGAATGAGGTTTTTTTTTTTTTTTTTTTTTTTTTTTTTTTTTTTTAAGTATTGTTAATTTATACTTTATAAAATACTTTCGTTACTATTTCAAAATATTCAAACATTTAAAATCATTGTCCAGATTTATATTATAAATTGAATCACTACATGGTTGTTTTTATATTAAAACTAGAAGGCTTTGTGTGCTTCGCTGGTCATTTTATTTAAACGAAACTTTTTTCTGTATCGCTTTATAAACAAAAAAAAAAAAAAAAAAAAAAAAAAAAAAACTGAAATTGCTCAAAAGCTGATTTTGAGTCCCCGTCGCATTCGGCAGCGATTTGGTGATTCAGAGTCTCGGGGGGCCTGTCCCTATTGAGGCGACAATGGCTTACCAGTGGGCTTTCACTTGAGTGCTTATCAGATGACAGTTTCGAAACGGACAGTATCGAAAAAATTGAAGTAACCCTTTTACATTTGAACCCCAGATAAATATGAACAACACTATACGTGGTGTTCATAATATTTGCTTTCACGTTATTTCCTACATTTATTTGCTTTTATCCGATCAACCATAAAATGACAGCAAAAATTTTAATTCGGAAATTTATATTGTCAAATTGTAGGTCTACTAGTATGATACACACGCCTCTTAAAGTTTAAAAGAAAAAGAAGTTCTAATGCTACGAGGAGACAGTCATTGGATTAAAAAAATGACATACATTTTTATACAAAGCAATTTTCATACAAAAACATTTATTTTATGCGTTGAATACTTTAATATTACTATGAAAAAAAAATCTGCCTTTTTTTTAATACAATCCTTCTAATAAAAATAATTTCAAAAAGGATTTTTTAAAGCATTGTAAATGTAAGTGGATGTAGTGATAAATTTTATTCTGTTGCTTACTAGGAATACTATCATTTGCTTGATATATTTATACATACTAGTATCACCCAGTGAACGGAACTTGACCTTTTTTCTTTTCTTTTTTTTTTTTTTTTTTTTTTTTTTTTTAAATAAGCGTTTAAATAATAAATGTAGAAATTCAAAACTTTCATGTAAACAATATTCACAGTAATTAATCTATTCTTTCAAGAAAATCACTGTTACCAAGTTTATTTATTTCATGATTCACATCTTTATGAAGTTCTGTATCTGTTCCATTATATTTGCCTCTCACTCCGACTGATCAAAATTCTTTGTCTGGGAATTTCAATTACAAAGAATAAAATTATGCTTACTTTTGTTGTTAGACAAATAAAAAACTAGTATGTTGTGGCCACCACAAGACTTTCTTCGATATTTTCCTATACAAATTCACGCAGTAAGAATACTAAAAAAAAAAAAAAAAAAAAAAAAAAAAAACGATTTTTTTCAGTTTTTTTTTTTTCGTTAAAAGTAAAAAAAATCGATAACTTCGTTTTAAATTACCACATATTTATAGTTCAACCATTCGTTTTAAAGGTATTGACGAGACCTTTCGAAAGATACTGATCTTGAAATTTACACCCCCCCCGGGGGGGGAAGCGATGCCCCAAATTTTTTTCCTAATTAACTACTACTATTATCAATAATTCATATTAATTTCACAATCACAGGTTAAGAATAACTCTCATTATGTACATTTATACGAAATTTTTTCCTATACTGCCATGTTAAAAAGTTAGAAAAAATACGATCACAGCACCACCTGTTGAGCGATTGATCCCCAAATCTAATCAGCCTCATTTTATGTCAGGGGCCAACTAAATACCAAGTCTGGTTAAATTTCGTTTAAAAAAAAAAAAAAAAAAAAAAAAACGATTTTTTTCTAAGTTTTTTTTTTTGTTAAAAGTAAAAAAAATCGATAACTTTGTTTTAAATTATCACAGATGTATAGTTCAACCATTCGTTTTAAAGGTATTGACGAGACCTTTCGAAAGATACCCATCTTGAAAATTTACTCCCTTCGAGGGGGGACTTCCCCCCCCAGGGGGGGGTGGCGAGGTTCCTACGCATACAAAATTTTTTTCCCAGTTGACTATCTCTATTATAAATAATTCTTGTAAATTTCATAATGATTACTAAAAAATAATTCTCTTTATGCACATTTATACAAAATTTTGTCCTATATCACCATGTTAAAAATTTAGAAAAAGCGGGATGGCAACGCAACCTGTAAGACAATTTTTACCAAAAGTTGATAGGCACTAATTTATGTCAAGGTGCAACTACATACCAATTTGTATGAAATTCTGTGCAGTAGTTCTTGAGATACAGTTGCCACAAAATTTTGTCACACACGCACACACAGACAGACAGACAGACAGACAGACATTTTCTAAAAATGGTCAAATCGTGTTCTACAGCTCTCAAAACGTGTAAATTCATCAAAAACCCGAGGTCGAAAATTTTTACGAATCCAATACTTTCTCTATATTACATATAGAAGAAAGTAATAAATACATTAAATTAAAACCACAAAAATAAGCTGAATCACGAGCCGGTGTATTGCATTTTGAAAATTTGCACATTCAGATTTAATAAATTTCTTCTGTAGGAATTTTAAATACAAATATTACGTGGATGAAGGAAAAGTGTATAAAAATAAAAGTATTTTTGTATGCTTTCTTGGCCTCATATGATTTTTTTTTTTTTTTTTTTTTTTTTTTTACTTTCTTCTATATGTAATACTAGCAGACCCGGCCACGCGTTGCTGTGACTAAGTATTACGTTGAATTATACGGCTGTAAACTATTTAGTACAGTCAAATTATTATTTACGAACAAAGACGAAAACGTTGTAGCCGATGTAAAAAACCACAGGGTTGAGATTTGAAAATTAGGTCAAAATTTGGAAGCGATTGATAAAAATTTTCGTAGTGTTGATATTAAGCACAAATTAATTTTATTGTAGGGTCCTATAGATTTTAATGGAGAAGTGATATATATTATTTCTAATGCTACTTTGGATAAAATTGCTAAAATGACTAATATATAAATTAAATTCTATTAAAATTCTATTAAAATAAAAGTATAAAAGAAACAGACGATTTTAAAATCAATTTTTATGGAGGAGTGAAATATAATATATGCTATAATGGATAATTTTACTATAAAATGACCTCATCATTTTAAATATTTTAAAGAGGGCAACAGCTGTAGTTATAAAAAGGAAAACAATAAGGCTAAACCAGAAAAATAAGTAAATTTGATAAATATTTTAAAACTTTAAAATTGGAAATCTTATGAAATATTGGACATTTAAAGTAAATACATGTATCATTTTAAATAGAAAAAGATTTTGGAAAAGTTTAGTGTATTTTAACGAAGTGATGAGAAGTTATTGAGTATGTTAAAATTTTAATAGTAAATTCAAGTTAATAAAGATGGGAAACATTGAGGATTAAGATAAGAATAATTATAAGATTAAAAAAAAAAAAAAAAAAAAAACTTTTTATATACCATGCTTTTAAATTTTAATATACTAATAATATACTAATTAAAAGGAAAATGATAATTATTCTATCATAGTTTGAAGTCAAATTTGTTTTCAAATGTCTAAATAAAATATCTGATGTAAGATACTAATATTTTGCAGCGGAATAGATTTCATTTCTGTCATCCTTGGCGAAAAAAAAAGAATATCGCCAAATTATTTGGCAAAAATATTTAATTCCTTTCAAAAATCATGGTTATTTTAACAACTTATATTAAAAGAGTAATGAATAATATGAAACAATATTTTGTACAATACATATTACATGTCATACATACGTACAATGAATAATACATATTACATTTCGTACAATGCATACATCTGGCATGTATATTTTCGTGTTACGCTTTTGATCGCCAAATAATAATAATAATAATAAAAAAAGCCAAGGGCGACAGAGTTTTGAAATTTAAAATTAAAATTTTGTCAATTTGACAGCAAAATAATTCAATCTAACACCCGCGATAACTAATACATATCTATACCCAAATATAAGGATTAAAATCGGGAAATAAATTTCCTCGATTTTTAATAATTTCTTACAAAAAATCCAGTGGGCAATTAACATAGGAAATCTTTTTCTTGGCTGCACAGACGGTCAGTGAGTCACACTTCGCTTGCGTATAGAACTCATAGATATAGTATAGCATATATAGAATAGAGTGATCATTGGGGAGAAAAAAGTTATTCCTTTTCATTTGGGAAAAGACGACGTTTTTACCAAAATATGGCCGTCTTTCCCCGAGTGAATACACACGGGAATACATACTAATATTTTAGCAAATAAAATTTATGAATAATTTATTTGCTAAAGGGGAATGGAAGACTCCAGATACAGTTTCAAATTCATATTTCTTTCTTCTTTTTTTTTTTCAATACCACTTAATGGCTGTTTCCAAAGCTTTTATTATTATTTTTTTTTTTCGGCATCAAAAATCTTTGTACGATAACATGGGGATGACAGATCTATATATATTACTATATCTATGATAGAACTACATTAGCACTTTATCAATGTGTATAAAATCTTTAAATTGATTATGACGTCAATTTTCGTGAGATGCATAATTTAACTTTTTATAATTTTTTAACGTTCACGTTTGATTAAATGTATTTATTTTTATGTCAAAAAAAAAAATTAACTCGTAATTTTTTTTTTTTTTTTTTTTTTTTTTTTTTTTTTCAACAATTAAATTAATGGAACTCACAGATATTTTGGAGCAACTTTAATAAAGGTCTATAAATAACAAATAATTGCAATAAAACAATATTGTGACAATAAATTGAGATAAAAACTATCCTATCTCTCAAGTTGGACCAAACTGCACACAGTGTGCAAAATTTCATTAAAATCGGTTCCTTAGTTTAGGAGTTTACCCCGGACAAACATCGTGACACGTAATTTATATATATATACAGATAGAGAAAGTATTGGATTCGTGAAAATTTTCGACCTCCGTTTTTTGATGGATTTACACGTTTTGGGATGTGCAGAACACGATTTGATAGCTTTTAGAAAATGTTTCTCTGTCTGTATCACTTTTTTGTGGACGCTGTATGTCACGAACCAATGAATGAAATTTAACCAAACTTGGTATTTAGTTGCACCCTGACATAAACTGGTGCTGATTAGATTTGGGGATCCCTCAACAGCTGGCGCTGTAATCGCATTTTATGCAAACTTTTAACATGGCAGTATAGGACAAAATTTCGTATAAATGTGCCTAATGAAAGTTATTTTCAACTTGTGATTGTAAAATTAATAGGAATTATTAATAATAGTAGTAGTTAACTAGGAAAAAAATTTTGTGCATGTGGGGCATCAGTTGCCCCCCTGGGGGGGGAAGTACCACCCCCGGGGGGGTAAATTTTCAAAATGGGTATCTTTCGAAAGGTCTCGTTGTTAATAGTAGTAGTTAACTAGGGAAAAATTTCTGTGCATGTGGGGCATCGCTTCTCCCCCTGGGGGGGAAGTACCCCCCTGAGGGGGTAAAAGTTCAAGTTGGGTATCTTTCGAAAAATCTCGTCAATACCTTTAAAACGAATGGTTGAACTATAAATCTGTGATAATTTAAAACAAAATTATCGATTTTTTTTTAATTTTAACAAAAAAAAAAAAAAAAAAAACTTAGAAAAAAAAACTTAGAAAAAAAATCTTTTTTTTTTTTTTTTTTTTTTTAATATTGCTACTGAGTGAATATGTATAGGAAAATATAGAACAAGTTCTTGTGGTGGCCACAACATACTAGTTTTATTCTGAAACCAATATTAACCATACATACTAATATTAAGATACTTCTTTTGTTAAAACAGGCTAAAAGTCTACGGCAAATTTCATGTTTGCGTATATAGATACTTCTCTGGACAGAAAAGAATTCTGCTTTCATCATGGAAAAGAATTTTAATGAACGATTTGTAATACAAAAGATTATGTGTGTGGTGATAGCACTCATCCGAACGAGCAATAACACTGAGCTGAAAGAAAAAAAAATCACCGTTGATTCTTATGTAAAATGACCTTCTGAATGCGAATATGACTACTATTTTGTCCGGTCACCCACTGTTTTTACGGGACACCACCTCTGCCCCAATTTTTATCACTGTTCGATAATTTTATGGCCAATAATTTGATTTGGAGATTGAAAAAGAATTAATTTAACACTTAAAAACAAAAAAAAAAAAAACTAGTTGGCATAGGTGGACTCAGCTCAGTTCCCCATCATATGTATGTTCTCATAAATTTCTTGTACAGGACATATTATATTCATGTTAAGAGAAATGAATTTGACCAAACGCTTGGCACAATGACAGAACGAAATCCTCACCTAATAGGCTACCCACCATTCAGTTCAACATATTTATCTTATTCTAATCTATTAATTTATTTTATTGGGATCAATTTCGTAGTTTATTTTTCATGCTAATATTTCCAATGCAACAATCCCAAAAATGCATATTTATATGAAATATCGCAACATTTTGCTATGTTGATAAAATCTTAAATTTCGAATAACTTACGAAATTTTCCCATTAGAATATTTGTAGTCAATCGTGTTCATTCAAGTATCATAAATGTTATTTTGAAATTGTCTGATATATTTATGATCCTCAAAATGGACGTTTGTGCTCGATTTTGCCTTACTCTGCCATTTTAAGTAAATCGTAAATTCCAAATAACTTACGATTTTTTTAAATTGGAAAATTCATACTCTATGGTATTTATGTAAGTATCCTACATAATATTTCAAAAGTGGTTTGACATCTTTACGATGAAAATATCCCTCAAGATTTGACATTTGTGTAAAATTTTGCCCTATTCTATTGTGATAAGAAATTCGTAAATTTCCAATAACTTACGAAATTTTTATATTGGACAATTCATAGTCATCAATATTCATGCCAGTGTCCTAAATAATATTTCAAAAGTAGTCTGACATCTTTACGATGAAAATATCTCTCAAAATTGACGTTTATGTGAAATTTCGCCCTATACCACCATGTTAAGAAATTCGTAAATTTCCAATAACTTGCGAAATTTTCAAAGAAGCATATTTATAGTTACTGATGTTCATTCCGGAATCAAAACTGATATTTTAAAACTGATCTGACAATTTTACAGTAAAAAGTTTCCATTTAATGCACGTTTAAGTGAATTTTTGTCCTATTCTCCCATGTTAAGAAAATCGTAAATTTCTAATAACTTGCGAAGTTTTTAAAATCGAATGTTGCAAATGAATAGGGTTCTTGCCAGTGTCGAAAGTAACATTTTAAAACTGATCTGACCTCTCTGCGAAAATTTCTTCTTGAGATATCGTGTACACAGACTAACAAACTAACGAACTAACGGACTAACAGACACCCTACAGACAGACACCATAGAAATTTTTGTCATTTTCGGATTCCTCACACCTGAAAACGTGTAGAAAAGTCAAAAAACCGAGGTCGAAAATTTTCACGATTACCTAAGTTCCCCATACCTGTAGTATGATGGGGAACTAATATAATGTTTAATAAATAACATTAAGAATAGATCAAAAAAATATTTGAAATGTAATACATATTTTCAGTGGCAAATCCCCCCCCCCCCTAAATTTTCCCCTTGCCGCAAATGTTGATGTTTTAGAATTTTCCAACTCTGTAGCCCCTCAGAAGATATAACACAGTTAAAATACCCCCCTCCCCCACTAAAATCAATTTATAGCAATAAAATTACCAAAACGTAATAAAAAAGTAGCCGTCCCTAAAAAACGATGCGTGATAGGGCAAAATAGACGTCATATTCGGGTTCAGGAGGTCATTTTACAAAAGAAGTTGCCAAAATGGTGTTGGGGGCAATTTTCATGCCGAGTAGTGTAATTACTATGGAACATACGGTCGCATTTCACTCTCAGAAGCAGAAGAAAGTAAAATTAGAATTGCTTACAACAATCATGGGAAAGCGGATGAACGACACCAAAAATTGCGCAATCTGATTAATATATCACAGAAAAACTCACAGCAAGTGCTCAAAGTGGATTTGCATAAAACTTGGTTTATCGCACTACGGTCATGTTGCACGCAAGGTCTATTAGACCGGTATTTGCTGATTAAAGTGGATTCTGAACCACTATGAACATCCATGTGTGAACGAGGATTCGAACCCGGAACCTTTGGACTGGCGCTACTGTCAAGGCCATTTCACTTAGGCGATATAAAATGAAAGCAATTATAAAATGACATCAGAGGCGGTGATTTTTAGCATGCTTGATGCGTTTCAACTTTATACTTTTCTGTCTCTCAGAGTGTAATGCGATCCTATGTTCCCTAGTAATTATTGTTCATCTGTATAAGTATTACCATCCCTTTTGTTTTGTAAAAATAATTTAGATTCACCCTGTATATAAATATCTTTTTCATAAATTCAGAGATAACACGAACAGTTAAAATGATTCTCCAATATAATACACATTGCAATACAGCTTCAAAAATTCTCATAACATGTACTGAAAATGTTTTAGAAAGAATATTTTCTTTTATTCTGTTTCGCATTTTAATTTTGAGAAAAATCAAAACATACAGCTTATCGTATAATAAATTTTCATCTTTATTCAAAAGGTCTGAAAATGCATATTGGAAATACTGAAAATGGTTGTTTGATGATAAAAAGAGAAATGTGAATCTACATTTACTGACAAAGTATCAGACATGTTATTAAACTTTGAAAGAAATAAACTCCTACATTTGTACTTTAAAAGAAAGTAATAAAATATTAAACAAACTGTATCAAATGATAAAAGTACTGGTGTTTCATAACTTCATAACAAGCTATTGCATTTTTAAGAACTTATTGGAATGACTACAACTAAAATGTTTTGTTTTTGTTTCTCACTTTGTATTTTTACTTTCTTCTATATGTATATATAGAGAAAGTATTGGATTCGTGAAAATTTTCGAACTCCAGTTTTCGATGTATTTACAGGTTTTGGGATCTCCTGAACACGATTTGACTGTTTTTAGAAAATGTCTGTGTGTCTGTGTGTGTGTATCACAAATTTTGTGGACGCTGTATCTCACGAACCAATGAACGAAATTTAACCAAACTTGGTATTTATTTGGACCCTGAGATAAACTGGTGCTGATTAGATTTGGGGATCATTCGATCAACAGGTGGCGCTGTGATCTCATTTTTTTTCTAAATTTTTAACATGGCAGTATAGGACAAAATTTCGTACAAATGTACATAATGAGAGCCCCCTCCCCCCCCCCCGGTGGAGTAAATTTTCAATATCTGTAACTTTCGAAATATCTCGTCAATACTTTTAAAACGAATGGTTGAACTATAGATCTGTGATAATTTAAAACAAAGTTATCGATTTTTTTACTTTTAACGAAAAAAAAAAAAAAAAAAAAAAAAAATTACAAAAAAAAATCGCATTTCTTTTGGTAATTGCAAAAAAATGACTTTCTTTCGGCATTTAGTGATATAATTCTGTCAGATAAAAATCGTCTGCATTTATTATGAAAAATAATTTGATATTTTAATAAACAATTTGTATTGAATAAATTTTGCGCAAAATTATATAGAAGAAAGTCATGGGGTGGCCACACCATACTGTTTTGAGCTATTGATATTTATGAAATCTTGATTTCAATTCAACTACATGTTTTATAAAAATAGAATAATAAGAGAAAAATTTCTTATTTAGCAAAACAATGCTAGAAAATCACTTTTACATATGATGAAAGAGTACTTTGTAATCAAACACCATATATTTAAGAAATACTCAATAATTCTTTCATACCGAAATTGTTCATATTTTTCAACTAACGAATGATTATCCTCAATTATTTCAACCAAAATTATTATTGCGTTTTAATTAGCTCACCTTCATTCTGGCTAAAATGGTAGACAAAATTGCAGATTGAAAATGTAAAAAAAAAAAAAAAAAAAAAAAAACGTATTTCAAGTTGAACTCGCGCCTTCATTATTTAACTAATAAAGGATTATTCTAATTATCTCGACCAAAATTATTATTGTGTTTTAATTACTTCACCTTTTATCAGGCTAAAAATGTAAACACCAGTGCAACGTGAAAGCTATTCTTAATTTAGCGATGGATATATCAAATGTTAAACATAATCAATTTCAGAATAGCATACATTTGAGTCATTAAAAAATAATCGTTACTGTGAATAACTATTCTATTGTTATTATTCTAAAACAATATTGCAGATGTATTTAATAAGTTTTAATTTATTTTTTAAAAGCAGTTCAATGTTATTATAGGTTATATTTATTATAATCTATTATTTTTAATTGCCTCAATAATTTCATATACATACTCTTCATATTTCTAAATAATATAACTGGATGTAATTTTTCGCTTATATTGAAGGAGTTAATCATGTAATAATAGTGGCAAATTTACGAATTCGCTGCTGTGTTAAACCTCACGAAAATATAACCAATGAAAATTTAAGATTTGGGATTTTTTGAAATGACAATTTCACCTGAATTATCCTCAGAAAATTGACGTTCACTGTTAACACCAACACCACTCGTTGTAAACTATGGGAGAGACTTGGGCCTTTTTTTTTTTTTTTTTTTTTCGAAAATGGATCTAACGATTTTAATAAAATCTTAGGTTTTTTTTTTCTTTTAATGAAAAACAAATCTAACTTATCTTCATCTTCACAGAAATTAGCGTTGCCTATTAATCCTAACTCGACCCGTGGTGAAATATGGCAGAGAGTTGGTTTTCATAGAAACAATTTGAAAGATTTCGAAAAAAAAATTAGAGTCAGGAACTTTTTGAGTCTACAATTCAAATTGAAATTCTCTCATTTTCCGGAAAATTAGTGTTCACTGGTGACAGAAACTTAATTTTCTTTGAAAATACTCGGATGATTTTGACAAACATTTAGAGGAAGTGTGCTTTTGCGCAGAGCCCGATCAAGCCAAAAGTGGCCCCCAAGGACTGATACTCATTCTGTCCCCCATACTTACCATTTTTACAGTGGTTTTTACTACTCTTTGGAAAGAAAACCTTAATTTTTCCTACTATTTCACCTAAAAATGCATATTTTATCAAAATTTTACTTTTGTAAAACGTTTTACTTTCTTTCAGGAGTAAAATTCACATGAAGTGCTGTGTTCAAGAGCATTTTATATATGTTTGATTATTTTTTTTTTTAGCCGTAAATAAAATTTTTGTCCCCCCACGGCCGAGTCGCCCCGTGCGCTAATCAGACCCTGCTTTTGAAAGAACAGTTCGATCTAAAACAATCTCATTTTCAGAATAATTAGCGCTCACTGATAACTTTCTCTCCACTCTAGAAAAATATGGCCGAAAATCCTGGAAATTGCTTAGACGATTTTGAAAAAAGAAATATTAGAGGATTTTTTGAGATAAAAAACCGATCTGACTCATCTTCATCTTCGGGTAAATTAGAAGTCACAGATAATCGCTTCCCGTGCTTCGCTGGGGATAAAATATGGCAGAAACGTGATTTTCTAGAAAATGCACAAAATGAGACCGAGTGAACTCGGTAATACAGGTAATTACATACTTAATTATCGTAAGTGTAAAAATCTTAGTTCGTGAGCATAATTTTTTTTTAAAACTTAGCTTTACAGTGAGAAAATGTTGCATTTCATAATCTACAGCTTATAGTCAAATATTGTAAAATATTTCTTTACAATAGGTTGCTATCGGTTTCAAATTTATATACAAACACCTTGAAAATAGTTTTAAAATTGTAATTATTTGTCTTAAAGTTTCAAAATGTAATACTACACAACGCAAATGTTATTTTCTACATAAAACTGCATGTACCTCGAGATTTTATTTTAGAAATTCTCAAATATAATTTCATTTTACTTCAAATGAGCTCAGGGATCATAAATGGTACTTTCAAGTACTTTCTATGAAAATTTCCTTTCAATACTCCAATTTTTTAATTTTAATTTTATCATTTGTCATTTGTATGTATGTATATATATATATATATTTATATTTATAATTACAGTCGGCAGCAAAATTTTTGAAGCACTGGTAATAATTCCTACTTAAAAGATGGGCACCTAATGCTGTTTTGTTAAGTAAATATTTGTCGAGTCAGGATCTTAGTCTTACACTGTTTATAAAAAAGTAATTTGATGATAAAAATTATCGATCAAACTAATATATATATATATATATATATGAAAAGTGTAGATGTGTGCTTCATTAATTTTGCTGCTGACTGTATGTGCAAAATAAGTACAGGAGTCGTATATTCTGCCCTTTTTTCAGGACACTTTACAGGATTAAAAATTTCCGCCTTTATGAGAAGGAGTTATTAAAAAATCACAAGCGACATTTCAGATAATAATCTAATACTTAGAATAATCTTATTTTGTAATAAGAATAATTTCTGTATTAAAGAATGCATACATTTAATTTGCTGCAACTTAGAATACAAAGCTGCGATTCTGTTTGTGCTCAATTTAAATTTTATGAATACAGTAAAAGGTATTCAATTTGTGTTTATTCAAATTTCATGAAACTATCCTGCTACAAAGATTAGAAAAAGAAAATAAAAATGATGTTTCAATATCCATGCATCAGATTTAGTGTCGTATTCTTTGTTGGCTTTAAATTAAAACAGAAAACGAAACCTGTATGATAATTTTATTACAATGAAGACATTATTCGTGTATTTAGTTTTATACGTCATGTTTTTATTTTTTATATTAAGAAGGCTAAAGATACTGCAGATGAGCAAATAAATTCTAAGTAATATTTGACGGAATGATTCTATGTGTATAATTGCAGTGAATTTTGTGATATATTTCTCAAATGAATTTGGAATAAAACTGAAACTAAAAAGATATGTTAGAAACAAATTTTATGTATAAAATGATACTGTATTATTCATGTATATATATAAATTTATGAAACATAAAAAAAAAAAAAAAAAGAGTGGTATTTGTTGTAGATGTTTGCATGTAAAAATGAATTTATTTTGAAGATTATTATAGAAATTGGTTATAATTTTAAATCTTAAGTATGCTTATATTTAAAACATGCAGTAAAGGGATTAAAGAAGCTCAACACATGACCTAATAATCTAAACACTTTTTGGTACGTAGGCAATAATTATAAAAAAAATAAATAGAAACCATTTGAGATCCAATCAAACGTTAAATAATTTAATTTTTCTCTCATTTTAAATTTTGCGCACAGTTTTTGATTAACAACGCCAATTAGGCATTATTATTATTATTATTATTTTTTTTTTTATCGGCAACATTATCTTAGAGATTCAGGTAAGTGTAAAGTGGATGTATCATATGCCCATGAAAAATTAATGCTACTAGATAGAAAGTGTTAGTAAATTGCTAGCGTGAGATAAAAAAAAAAAAAAAAAAACTACGCGAAGCATTTTAAGTACATAAGTTAATAAAGATAATTGTCCTGTAAATGAGGGGCGACAGTTGCCTGTTTCACAGAGCTTCGATTTAGTAATCCAAAGATTGCGGGTTGCATATTTGAATTGGCCAAAGAAACGGAGGCAGGTGTACGTAAAATCCGTTATGGTTGCAATATTCTACATCATTCGTACATATCATGTCTATAAGAATTAACAAAAGATGTTAAATATAAGAGTTAGCATCCCTTCCACAAAAGATCAAAAAGTGAAACCAAGACTGTCACCAGTTGCCCATTGCGTAACTCTAGTGAGGTGTAAAACACATTCAGGCTAAACTTAATCGGAAATGCGTAGAAGACCACTGCATGTATTAGTCACAGGTTAATTAAATTCTTGGTGTTTCTTTTACGCATCTGTCTGGTTTGATTTAAATAGGAAAATTACTTTCAAAATTTTATAATGAAGTAAGATGTTGTTATTAACTGCTAATACAATTTTTATTGGTGATTTTGATAGATAAAAGAAATAGCATGTACAAAAATATGACAGGTAGCAAACTTTTAAATTATTATGTAATTTTCTTTTATAATAACCAAACGTATTGTGTTTACTTTTGTATGTTTAAATGTCGAATTTTTAAGCTGATGAGATAGAACAAAAAGGGATAAAATTAATAAAACATTTTTAATTACTCAAAAGAACAATTTTTTCTCGAAATTGTGATGGCAGGGTTCTCTGCAATTAGTTTTTTGTGTATCACTTTTTATGTAAAATAATCTTTGTATCCTTTCATCAAAGATATGTACTACAAACGATTAATGAAGATTATTATTTAAATATATATATATATATATATATATATATTCAAAACAATGACTGCTGAGAACTCTGTGATGGCACGTCTCTGGACATCCCAATGAGTGAACTCTAGACCTCACAAATTACCAAGCTCTAGTTAGACGTTAAACCAATTCAACTGAACAAAATAATAATTTTATAACATAACGTACAGTCGGTAACCAAAGTGTCCGCACACTAGCAAAAATTCCTATATAAAAAAAAGTACATTTCATACGATTTTGTTAAATAAATCCTTATCGAATCGTGTTCTTACACTGACTAAGAACAGGATTCGACAAGGATTTATTTAACAAAACCGTATGAAGTGTACTTTTTTTACATAGGAATTTTTGCTAGTGTTCGGACACTTTTGTTACCGACTGTACATGTAAAATTTAATTAAAAAAAAAAAAAAAATCGGAGTTTTTACAATTTGCACATTTGTTGACTATTCGTTATACTAGTTGATTATTCAATAGTTAATTAAAATAAATGATAAAAAACGGTTGGAGTGTGATTTAAAATGACCAAATATTTGTAACTGTTTTTACTTATTTAATTATTTATTGTTACTGATGTTTGTTATAACTGGTTTAAAATGAACTTCTAAACGGTTTATAAATTGAATCGTTTATGTCGACAGAATCTCGTTAAAGTAATGTCATTGTTTTAGTTTTAAACTGAATTAAATACCAAAGATTTTTAATCTTGTACAACAGAAATGTTTATTAAATTTTAAATCAATGCAGTATGTGCTGGAAAATCCTGCTTCCGTTTTGTAAGTGAAAGGGGAGTCATATTTTATTTTCTTTCTTTCTTTTTATAGGCAATGTAGAGCTAGTAAAAGTTATTTAAAAAAAAAAAAAAAAAAAGTGACAAAAATTTAACATACGTAATAAATAATTGATCATTAATTTTTTAAACATAGAAAGATAATTTCTAAAGAATTAAGACTGAAAATAAGAGGATTATACACCAGTTTTAATCTTGATACTTTACGCGATGGATGTACAAAGAGAAATAATGAAAATTTCAATAATAATAGCAATTATTATTATTATTATTACTATTATTATTAAAAAGTTTATCAATTTCTATAATTAAATTAGATTTAAATTTTGGTAAAGAAAATTGAAAGATGTAATTAAAACGAAGTTATTTTCAAAGTTTTTACTAGCTTGACAAAAGTATTGTCAGGGCCATGTCTTTATCTTTCCATATGATAAAATTATTTCAATTTAATCGGATAAATTCTTTTTTTTTTTTTTACTAATTTAGCTATTCAGTATTTTTTTATAAGTTTTTTTTTTTTTTTAATCTCTTTATTGGTCATTTAACTTTTTGACCTATAAATAACACAGGATTTGAAGTATCCAAAAAGTACTATTTAATTTGGCTCAATTATATGTATGGGCATTACCGTGTGAGGTCGAGACTGTAAGACTGTCACCAAAGTTGGGACGGTTAAGGCACTTCGTCGCCAGTGACTCGGCGAAAGTCTTGGTCGAGTTAGTTTTATGTCGGCATGGTGCTGCAGTGAAATAATTAGGATCTCAGTGTCAGATAAATTAGAAGTGATTTTAAAAGGTTTTGAGTGAAATGAAATGAAAGGAAGTTGTTGAATGTAGTATAAATGAAGGATAGTGAATTGCTAGGGGTAATATATTGATGGCTGATTAGTGTGGAGTAAAGAGTTATAGCGAATTGGAGTTGGTGGTGATACTGAGCTACACCGGATTATGGTGTGTGGGAAGTGATGGTAGAGAGGTGTAGTATTGTGGCGTAAGTTAAGAAAAGAGTCTGTCGTGTATCGGGAATCCGCTCGACACTCTAAAGTGAGAATAGTTAGTAGTAGCCGAGAGCAGTCGTCAAAAGGATCAGCATTGGTGAGATAAAACAACTTCTTATTTTATGTCTTGTTAAAGTTAGTTCCTGAAGTCATTTATTTAAATTGAGTTAGCTCAACGCCCTCCTTGATATTGAATGCTAAATAAACTTTGTTATTTATTTGTTAACTTTGTCTCGAGCTCTTCTTACTTCTATCACATTACTAAGTAATTAAGCAATTAAGTTAATCTTTAAGAACTAGTAAGATCTAAGATCCAGGATTTAAGATCTACAATTGAGAATATGGAGACAACGTATTCTCTACAACCGTTCTATTCAATCAATAATATATTTTGGAAAAAAGTTACGAAATTGATTATACATGTCTACTATTTTTTGCGAGTGTGATTTTTTATATACACTCTTTTATAAGTGGAAACTGGTAAGATTTCTAAACAACACTGTTAAATATTGTCCATAGGACCAAGCATCAAAAATGGAAAAGAAATTCTCTCGACGATTTAGAATTATCAAAGTTTACAGTGACACAGGAAATCAATGACGAGTCCAACTAGTCATTGTATGTCAAGGGTTTAAATCATAGTTGCCAAATCTTCTGATTTAGGTGAGAAACTTTATATGTACCAGAAAGTTTCTATGACAAATTTTATTTCATTTAATTGTAAAACATTTTATGGTAGATTTCTATTAAATATATAGAGTTGAAAAATATCTTACTTAAAAATACGAAATGTTGGCAAGTATAGCTTAAATTAAAGGCATTTCATTATCAATGAAGACCGTTCAACATACCAATGTTTTAGTTCTTTAAATATATTAGATTAACCCGTTAACGCCCGAATTAATTTTGCAAAATATTATTAGCTGATTATTTCACTTCTAAATTAATATAGACAACTGACAGTAAAATATATTAACTTAAACAGTTCCTCTGGTAGTTTTAAATTTAAAGCCTATCCTCATTTATTGACGTTTAGTGTTCCAAGAAGAAAACTTCGAGATAGAAAAAAATTGAGATAGCAGATTAATTTCCTATGATATGTTGACAAAGATCTCAAAAGTAAAGTATTATAATATATATTATTATTCAATTTGATTTAAGTTAGTATACCTGCGCAAAAAACAACTGACAACTGTGCGACAACTGAAAAATCATAAAATAACTATCCAAATTATGAAATAATAATTAATAGTAGGCACATAAACCTTTCAGTAATCATTTAGAGTGACGCTACAAACTATCACTAAAAAGCAGAAATCATTCCAAGAAACCACAAAAAATATACGTGCCATTTTATTACCTGTCCTCAAATGAGGATACTGGGTGCTAACGGGTAAATGTATCATGAAATTCTTTCAAAGAGCAAAATGTTTCAAGTCAAACCACACAAACACTCAATTATATCAAATCATATAATGATATAAATAGTTTTAAACTTCTAAAGTAAGTATTTCTGTCTTTTAAACAAAACAAAAAATATTTTAAATTGGTTCAATATAAAACTTCATTCATTTTAAGTTAAAGTATAAAGAAAAGAAAAAGAAAAAATGCGTTTTTTTTCCTGGATTATTCAAAGGTATAATTTAAACTTTTATTTACATAATGACAATAAATAAATGAATAAAAATGAAAATTAGGCATTATGCAAGATAGGTTGAAAATTTGAACAGCTCTTTATCATAACTTTTCATTAAAAATAATAATACCATTAAATTTAAGAAACATATACCTTTGTAAACAAAGAAGTTAATGCGGTAAACCGTTTATCATCACTTTATTCATACTTGCTGACTTCTCAAAATAACGATAAAGTATAGTAATTTCAGCTTTTCTATTACGTATGGGGATTAAGGGACTCAGAGTAATTATGTACAGACGGCAGCAAAAATATTCGAGCGTTAGCATTAATTCCTATGTAAAAGAAGTACATTTAATACTGTTTTGTTAAACACATCCTTGTCGAATCATGTTCTTAGACTGACAAAGAACATGATTCGTCAGGGATTTATTTAACAAAACAGTATTAAGTATGCTTTTTTATATAGGAATTATTGCTAGCGCTCGCATTTTTATTCTGCCGACTGTGCTTCCAACACCTATCCTTCCTTTTTTTTATTTATAACGCTTTCTAACAAAATGAAAAAGTTATATGACTTCATCTGTCTGTTTGTCCTTCTCACCGTTTGTCTGGAGGTTCACGTTGTGATCTCCGTAAATATTCCCGCTCAATACCTTGAAACGGATATATGTTATTCAGGTTCAGGATAACATGTCCTTCATTTAAAATGGCATGAATAACACGACTCAATTATATAAAGGGTGTCCCATGAGACATTTAATGTACACTTCCGGATGTAGAAAATACAACATTATAAAAACTAGGTAGAATGTGATGAAAATTTATACACAGACAACCGGTGCATACCTAAATAAGTGATATTATTTATAGAAAGATAATTTTAGGTACAATGGCGCAATGCATGGAGATAAGTATAAGGTGAGAGCCTTTCTCGCGCTGATATATGCAGTATCCTTATCAGTTACAGATTCATTTACCCATATAGATTCATTTACCCAATAGAATCCCATATGTCTTCAGTCATTATCCATAATTCGCCCTTCTTGTGCAGAACAAACAAATGACAGCTCACCACGTCCCACACTTTCTCAATTGGTGAAAGAGTATGAGACCCTGAAGGCCAAGGAAGACACTGGACTTGTTACAAATCTTGTCTGACAATGTGCGGTCGCGCATTATCTGGCTGGAAAAAACCATTTTGAAGCTGCTGATGTATGGTAGTACAACCGTCTACAGCACCTAATCAACATCTCATCGTGTAGTCATTGTGCCTCTTCTGCGTACCAGAGGTGACCTGCTATCTGACCTGCTATGGTACCCCAAACCATTATGCCACGTTTACCAGCGGTATGACAAACAAACCGAGACTTTTATATCTGACGTAGGACTCTAGACTCGGCCAAGTACACCCCTGGTAAGAGTCTGGAGGCATAGAAGAATTTGAACACTAATGCTGAACGCCATACCGCTTGTCAACATGGCATAATGGTTTGTGGTACCATTTTACTAGAAAGCACGTCATCCCTGGAGGTCATCCATGCAGCATATCCAGGTCCTTCCTTGGCCTTTAAGCTCTGCCAATCATTCACCATTTAAGAATCTGTGGGAATGGCCGTCATTTGTCTGATTCGCCTCAGTCTCAGTAAAATGTCGAACAGCGTAAAATGGTTGAAAACATATGGACTTCCATTCCTCAGGATATCCGTACGCTAAATGAATCCACAGCTCATAGGTTTGCTACTTGTATCTCAGCGATAGGGGTATCCCACATTGTATTGCGTCATATTACGTTGCAATACGTAGTACCCCGTACATAATACGTAGACGTAACCCCTCGTACCTAGTACCTCTCGATGTAAAACGTAGTACATCGTATTACGTCGTTGTGTCTAAAATTGTCTTTTTTGTAAATAGTATCACTTATTTAAATATGCATCAGCTGTCTGTTTATAAATTTTTATCACATTCTACCTACTTTTCATGACGTACATTCTATGTCGGGCAGTGTATTTCGTTTAATATTTCTATAAAGCTTGTTTTTTATGCCTTTGTATTGTAAGAACCAGAATGGTATTCTGATATATAACATACAGTATTCTGAGGAGAAAAACATATATTCAGCATATTAAGTTACTACTAATATAAACGACTTCTTTTACAGGGCTGAATAAAAATAGTCTGATCATTAAGGAATATAACTCTTCTGCATGTGATTC
This sequence comes from Salticus scenicus, assembly GCA_963930645.1. Taxonomy (NCBI): domain Eukaryota; kingdom Metazoa; phylum Arthropoda; class Arachnida; order Araneae; family Salticidae; genus Salticus; species Salticus scenicus. Next base: position 55,932,477 of record OZ005654.1, on the reverse strand, counting down.
ACTTCTGTATGTGATTGTTCATTGATTTGAATGCGTATAGTTATTTTCCTGAGTAATATAAAATATAAATAATTCATACATTTTAAAATGTCTATGCTTTATATATTATTTTTTTAAAACGTTTTTTATTGCGTTTTACTTATTTTTGCATTAAACTGCTAAACAGCATTCATGATTTTTTCCTTTGAAAAATGTTTTGATATACTTTTCTTTATACATTATTGAATGGAAACAGAAACAGTCACATAACGTAACATATTTTATTTACTTCTTAATCGCACTTTTTTTACTTATACATTACATATTCATTCTCTCCATCAAATATTAATTGTGCTTTACTTTTGTTATTTCGAATTCACATTATAATACTTCTTCAATCAATAAGCAAAATATTTAAAAAAAAACTTACAAAAGTTACATAAAAGAAAAAAAAAAAAAATCGAACCTCTGCTTTGATTTGCAAAACACAAATTCATTTCTTTCATAGCGAAAAGAAGAAAAAAAAAGGAAATGGTATTTTGCATTTCCTTTCAGAAGTGTATTAGTTTTGTGGTTAGTGAAATGTTTATTTCAGTTTTTATTTCTTCAATTTCAGCGTCATTTAATTGAAATTATATTTCATTCAGTTCTTTTATAACTCAATTTAAGTGAAAAAAAAAGACTCTGTTCTTGACAGAATTTATTCTCATCTTGTTGGATATTTTAAAAAGAAATAAAAATGCTTCATTACGAATAAATTATAAACAGTTTTAACATAAAAAGAATAAATATTTAATTATTTTTGTTAATTTTGTCTCTTTGTCTGGCAATATATTACAACCGTTGTTCATGAATGCCGGGAAATTTACTTTCCAATTACTATAATACAATATATGAAATCAATACTTCATAGTTTGCTATTAGATACAGAGTGTAACAAAACTAATGGTCACAAATGAAAAAGGTGATATAATTTACCAAAACAAACAAAACCCAAAACGTACAATGGGGACGGCAAACAAAGGGCGACCCACGCCAAGGCGCTCTCTATAGAGTGTGTGAAATGTCGGTTTAGACTCGGAAGACCTGTCTCTTTGCCGCCCAGACCTTCCCTGTTAAATTATCCTACCTAGATTTATTTTTTCTCTGAGGACAGACAAAAGCGTCGTCAGAGACGGTCATCGAATACCACTGAGCTGGAGGACAAATAGAGGAAATGCTAGACCGGTTTTTGCGTGCCAGTTTTCAAGAATTCGCCTGCAATGGTTTGCCTTACAAAGTCAAACAAACCTTGTACGAAAGAAAGCATTTTATACTTTTATATTTCAATGTAAAATTGCGTAAAGGTTGTCTGTTCATACAACCATATACAGAACATGATATTACAATTTTTAATTTTAATTCTTTAAAGAATATAATAGTAATGGACGACTCGACAAATGTTGACTGCCGTACAAGGTTTGACTTTGTACGGCAAACGATAGCAGACGAATGCTTGAAAAACCGGCACGCCCGAATACTGTGTAAAGATATTGGAACCATTTGCTCCAGTTGTTCTTCAGCTCAGTGTCGAATACCAAGGAATCTTGTCGCCCAAATAGGATTGCAGCTGCAGACGTCAAAGAAATGCCAGAAATTTTTCAGCGTCAGAGAGTGATTCACTCCGTCGCTGATGTGAAGTCTGCTTTGCAGTTGATGGTGGTTTATTTGAGCATTTTTGTAAAGTTTTCAATAATAAAGTTTCTTTATTCTTCATTATTTCTCTGTAGTGTATTCTCTGTTTTCATCAAAAGGGTGCACTCTCGCGGCTCGCACTTTAGCTTTCCACAATACATTGTATGGTAAAAGTTGCAAGTTCTATCCTTAGAGCATCTATTTTTCTAGAGAGCGCATTCAATACTAAAGTTACTAAGCAAAGGGTAACGAAAATTGAGGATGGCTTTCATCGGTCGCGTGATGATTGAAACGGCCAGATGCATCCGAAATTGGATGGCACAGCGAAAAATCTTTGACACCCCTTGTTCGAAAGTGAGTTGAGGAGTGTGGCATGTGAACTTCATTGGTGAAAACCTGAAAAGCACTCATCATAGGATTTTTCATTTATTTATTTATTTTTATTTATTTATTTTTATTTATTTATTATCATTTTTTTTTTTTTTTTTTTTTACATTTTTCATTGAGGGATGCGGCCTGTTGTCAAATATATGCTCCAGAGTTCTATCACACCTTATAATTGTGACCATCAGTTACGTTATACCCTGTGCATATAAACACACACACACACACACACACACACATATATATATATATATATATAAAGAAAAAGAAAAAACAGATTTACTAAATAATGCTTTATCATTTTTAGTGATATTAAACGATTAAAATTCTCACCAAACTACTCGAACTTTACGCTGTAATATAACCAAATAATGTGCGTCCGTGTAAACAAATTTAAATTCAAAGCAAATTATATTTGTAAAGGGGGGAAATGTCCCTTTTTTTTTCAAACTATATTTCAATTTTGTAAAAAATTAAACCGATTTACAAAAGTTAAAACTCGAGAAATCAGGTAGTCAGGTACAAAGACACACAAACTAACAGCTCTTATTTTTTTCCCCTTTGATAGAAAGCGTTAAACAGAACAAAATGAGATTAAAGTTGCAAGTCCAAATCAAGAAAAAACAATTCAAAAGGTTTGTACACTAAATACTTTATCGTTTAGATTTGGGAGATAATTCAGTTTGGAAACACGTGTGACTATATATAATACCGATCATTTTCATGTACATATCATCCTGTACAACAAATTGATAATAGAATCACAATATAATTTGATTTCAAAAGAGGGAAGAATAGGAACAAAGAGATGAAAAAATTGAAATAAAAGGGTGAATCAATTATGAATCGAAAAGATTCATTTTAAATTTATCGGTACAAATTACAAACATGAAAGTTAAATAAATTTTGTTGACACAATCCCCTCATATTTGTATCTTTCTTTTTTTTTCCCCAAAATCTTGGAAGTTTTCAGTATCATCTTCCTAAAAATAGATAGGGGCATTTCCAGCCAGTTACGCACAAAAGTCTCAACGGGAATATTGCCGTCGAATCACTCCCCTCCTAACAATTTTATTAGAATTCGAAAAAAGGTACAAAGTTAAATTTGCTTAGTATAACCAACAAAGTGCTAACTGGTGAAAACCTGTACTCTCTACTACGATACATATATGAAAATATCCCATTTAAATGCATGTATGCACACTTCATTAACCGATGTCCTATAATTTACAAATGACTGATGTCCTATCATTTAGTTTTGTAATTGTGTCTAGTACGACATTTTATAATCAGACAATGTTGTCAAGCAACAGGCTATTATTTAACCACATTTCTTGCGACCATGGAAGCCTCTGCGCAAGTGCGGATTGAACGAGTCCAGTGATAAAATAGGGGTGACTGAGAGAAAACAAGCGATAAGGGAACACCGAATAACTGGATATTTGCCAAATAACTATCTCTCCGCCAATTTTGCATCCCTCCAAACTTTTGGACTCGGCCTCACTGCTAGTCGTAGGAAACATGGTTGCACTATATGCAATTTGGGGTCCCTATTTTGCTTAATTTGGGTCGTAATCAAAATCTTCGAAGTGAAACATGTGCTTCTCGCGCCTATTTCGTAATAAGGGCCTGTTTGTGTACAAAAATACATATGCGATACAAAAACAAAGCGATCATTTTTTAAATTATGCGCATTTGAATGCTGTATAAATCTTATTATTATTTGAGCCACTTTGTGAAGACAATCGATTATCATTTCCTACTGCCTTCTGTATAATACCGTAAAAAAAATTAACCACTTTCCTATAACTTTTAGCATGTAAAGTAGTTCTATGCTCTTAATAATTTCTTAATGTTTTATGACAACAGGTAATTTTCATGAAAATTGGAAGCCAAAAACACAAAACTTTTTGTTTTTTACTTCAAATAAAGTTTGCAAAATAAAATATCTTATCGTAAAACAAGTCTTCTACCAATGGGGAAAAAAAAGTCAAAATCAATCAAAGCTTCCGAAATTTTATACTTGTATTCAAATATTAAAAATAAATCTATTTCAAAAATATTTAATATCTCCTTTCATAAAAAAGAATTTTAAAAAAGGTACAATTCCCTTCTTTCTTCATGTACGACACAATTTTACAGGCGTTTAGAAACGTTTTTATCAGCTTTTATTCTTCTTACAACTGAATCAAACATTCAAACATTTGAATTTTTTCTTTCTTTCTTTTTTTTTCCTTCAGCACTGTTACTACTTGCCTTTCTTTATAAATCTTTATTGATAACGACTTTTTCTCCAATATATAACAATGATTGAAAAAGAAGAAAAACAGTGTGAAATAAAGAAGCTACTAGCAGTGCTCCAAAATAAATTGAAATGCCAATCTGCGCAGCACTAGTGCGACGTAAAACGCAACTAGCCAACCAACCAAAATAAATTGAAACGTTGGCATGTCTGGTGAATGCAGAAAAAATAAAAATACCTCACTTTATTTAACCTTTTAACTCAGGCAGTCGTCAGTAAGCGGTTAACACTTTCGGTCTTATATTATGGCGATCGTCAACAAACAATTCGTACTAGTTAACAACATTTTCAGGTCCATCTATTTTCCCAATTTAAACAGCATGCTCTGCTGTTTAACATTGTTCTTAATATTGTTTATTTAAATTGGATTAAATTGCATTTTGAGTAAATAGTGGATAATTGTTAGTAATTATTGTTAGAAAATAATGGTGGGAGTCCTTATATGTTACCATAGATGCCAACATTTTAATTTATTCCGGAGCATTTTTAGCCCTGCCTTTATTCCATACCACTTATTTTCTTTAAAGTAAATTTTTCTTATTTTATCGAAATTATCTATTGTAGAAAAATTTTCTATAAACAAAGTGGTGCGAAATAGAGGCTGGACTAAAAATACTACGGAATAAATTCATATGTTGGCATCTGTGGTGTTACTGACACTTTATTTACCATGGAATTACTAACACAGAGTTACCAATTTTTATAATTTATTCTGGAACATTTTTAGCCCCGCCTTCTTTTCGCACCAGAATTTTTGTAGACTATTTCTCTCTCTTATGAAACAAATATTAAGTAAGAAGAAAATCATTATTAAAAAGTACTGGTATGGAAAAAGGGCGGGGCTAAGAATGCTCCAGAATAAAAGATAAAAGTTGGTAACTCTGCTAACAGAGAGAAAACAGTAGGCGAGGTAAATTATCTCATCACGCCTTTCCCATTCAAAAATTGATAAAGGTCGACCTTTTTTTTTGTGTGTGTGTGTGTTTGGCTTTCTAGTTGTATAGTTTTGTTCGTGGTTAAAGGGCTAAAGTCCATGCAACAGAAAGCTATAAAGAGATCAACGAAAATATTTCTTATATAAAAATAATGTCATTTTTATTGTGTATTATTTAAATATCTTAATAAAAAAATACCCAAATATCTTCGTTTTCTTTCTACAAAAACATTTTAAATGCTATTGTTTTATAAAAATATTTATATTTATCTTCTTTTTTAGTTTAAAAAAAAAAATGTATGTTTGTGCTGAGACAATTTTTTTTTTCACTTTGTGTAAACGAAATTATAACTTTTTTCATAATTTTCCACTCTGATTTTAAAATATTAATGTAGTATATTATACATTTCCAAATTGGGATCTTACGTATCTTCTCTAATATTTTCTCGATGTAACAAAAAGAAATAATTTTAAACAGAGCATTTAATACATAGAATTTCTTGTATTTTAATCTCATAGAGCATTTCATATGTTTTATTCTATTTTAACAACATTGTTACATTAACGACTATCATAATACGTAGTAATGATGCCATTCCCCAATTTCCTTTAATATATCTTGGGTTGTCCAATTCTTTTCATCCTCCCTTCGATCGATTTATAAAAAAAATAGAAAGATAAATTAAAAAGGAAAAAAAAAATGCAATTTACCACATGGACAGAGCGAAAAAAGATATTAAAGATACACAAACAAATAATAAACTTCACCTGAGATTTTTTTTTCTTTTTTGCGTTGCAAGAAGCAAATAGCTATTTTGTTTTGCCCATTCATTCTGCATAAATTTATTTCAGATACTTTCTTTTAAACTTTCAAATGAGAAGACATTGTATTCAGTGTCTCGTAATTAGAAATTTCTGTAACTTTTTTTTTTTTTTTTTTTTTTTTCACGTTTTATTGATCAGGGATGGAACACGGGCGCAGAATTCATACCACTATCAATGTAAGAAATTTTTCTACTTGTTAAATCAACGATATTATAGGTAAAGAAATTTCATAAGCAGATTCCGGTATGAATTCTGCGCCCGTGTTCCATCCCTGATTGATTTATCTCACTCTAATTATTTGCCAATTAAAATGAGAACTAAGTCAAAAAAAATTTTATTATTATTTTCGTCTGGAATTTATTGATCTAATATATTTTTAAAAAAAAGTTGATATGCCAATTTCTAGTTTTAAATTAAAAAAATCAATATCCGTAGTTCCCTAAAACTCATATATTAAGTGGTAAACAAATATTCATTTTAATATTTATTAGTGCACAATAAGCATTTTTCTTACTAGCGTTTTTAATGATTATTTCGTGCTTAATGCAAGCAATAAAGACTAGTTAATGTAGAAATGTGTTTGTTCCAGTAATTTCTCTGACAATATAATTTCAAAATATACATATATATATATACATATATATATCTTTCTTTCAAAAATACACCGGTACATTTTTATATGCAACTGTAGAGTATTTCATAAAATGCTAGTAAAGCAGAGAAATAAAGCGGAGGTATAATTATTATATTAACTCTTCCTTTCCCTATCTTTACTGAATTTTCCATGTATCTGAAAATTTAATGTGAAATATCACATGTATAACTGTTTCATTTTGCACGATCTCATGCCTATTGTCATTATAACACAACTTTTTTCAACTACTACCAATGTAAATTCCCGCAGTGAAAATTGCTCATTGATATTATTATTTATGAGAAAATTATTTTCCATGAAGAGTGTACACTATTTTCAACTCACAGTTGTATAACATTAAATGTCGAATCAAACTCAATTTTGTAGGCGATACCTTAAGAAATACATTTTAAAAAATTGTTTTGCTAAAAGTAAAGGAAAAGAAAAAAAAAATGATAAATTGTTTCAAATTATTACAGACCTATGGATCAACAATTTGAAAAAAGGAATTTAAAAAGTTCTTTTGAAAAATACTCATAAAAAATGTTCACTATTTGGGTGTGTAATTTCCCCTTCAGTGTAAGCAATGCTACTACATATTTAAAAAATTTATCCTGGTTGATTATTATATATATATATATATATATATATATATATATATATATATATATTATTTCACAATGATTGGTTAAAAGTATCGTATGTACTCCCGAATAAGTCGACCCCTAAATTCGAAAAATAAAGCTTGTTTAATACTAGTATTTTATATGAATTTTCTTTCCCTTACTTTATCACGATTAATTTCGTGATTATACAACCTGAAGAAACAAGTTTAAAATACTTGTTTCTTGAAAAAGAACTTTTTTCTCTCGATTTAAGTGGTCGACTTATCATACTTGCCAACATACTAATTAATATTCCGTACTACTGTTAATCCGGCATTCTTTTTCACACTAGCATCTTTTTAGAGTATTTTTCTTGTTGCTTAATCGTAATTGCATTTGGAGAATATTACTCTAAATGTTTACTCGAGTGAAAAAAAGGGCGGGACTTACAACACTACGAAATGTTAATCAAAATGTTGGCAAGTATGACTTATACGCGATTATATACTGTAATCCTCACAGTGTACAATTATACAAAATTTTATCATGTGCTGCCGTTATAATAAAAAAAAAAAAAAACGGAAACACATGTTAAACGAAATGCACCAAAATCTAATCAGCATCAACTTAAATCAAGGCAGTGTTACCAAATTTAGGGATATTTTTATTCATTATCCAACACTATATTTTAACTGTAACAATTGCCTAAGCACTTCAAAGATTATCATCTATTATATACAGGGTGGTTATAATTAAACTTCCCTTATAAACAGCATCCTACAACGCAAACGAGTGAACAGAATGCATCGAAATTTGGTATATAGACTATACACGAGATGCGCTCACGGAATTTAAAAAAAAAAAAAAAAAAAAAAAAAAAAAAAAAAAAAAAGTTCCAAAATGTCCACCAGAGGACGCTTTTTCTGGAAAAAAATTCAATTTAATACAATAAACGACCAAAACGGAATGCAGAAACAATATAAACATTTATTGACTAGTTTCTGATCACCTTGTCATAGAACCACATTAAGTAATACCTGTTGTGCATAAAGCTTCCTCTTCTTCGCAAGCATGCAAATCTCGACATTTTTTTCCTAGAACTGGCAGCTTTTCCCGGTTTTACATTTTATTACTCATAATTCTTGTTATGGAAATTTAATATTATTTCTTTATTCCGTTTTGGTCGTTTATTGTGTTAAATTTAATGTTTTTCTGCAAAAGGCGCCTTCTGGTGGACATTTTGGATCTTTTTTTTTTTTTTTCGAAATTCCAGGAGCGCATCTCGTGTATAGTCTATATACCAAATTTCATTGCATTCCGTTCCCGTTTGGATGCTGTTTACAGGACAAGTTTAATTATAACCACCCTGTATATCGAATAACACACTTCAAAATTGCTGGTGGTAATTGAATAAAAGAATCCCTAAATTTGGCACATTGGTCAAAATCCTACCAAAATTATACTTATATTAAATTCTGACCATTAATTCGGGAAATACATCATTCACAAAATTTTGGTAACACGCGCGCGGACAGACATTTTTCTAAAAGGGCTCAAATGATGTTTGGGAATTTTTAAAACATTTAAAAACCGAAGATTAAAAAGTTTTACAAATTTATCATTCACAAAATTTTGGTAACACGCGCGCACAGACATTTTTCTAAAAGGGCTCAAATCGTGTTTGGGAATTTTTAAAACATTTAAAAACCGAAGATTAAAAAGTTTTACAAATTTATCATTCACAAAATTTTGGTAACACGCGCGCACAGACATTTTTCTAAAAGGGCTCAAATCGTGCTTGGGAATTTTTAAAACATTTAAAAACCGAAGATTAAAAAGTTTTACAAATTCAATACTTTCCTTTCGTGTGTGTTGAACAAAGTAAAAATTCAAAATTCTAATAAAATATCAGATTTATTATGCAGATAGCACACAATAAATTGTTATTGAAGAAAATGAAATAGTGTTTTAAAAATAAATTACTCTTTATACCGACGACAGATACTGTATAATGCTAAAATATTTTTTCCTAAAAATAGTATAAGAAAAATTCTCTGTTTTATAAAAATAAGATACCCAAAACCATTTTAAAAGAAAGGCAACTTATCGCACTCACGAGACTATTTCTATATTATTTTTTCCTATTGTTATAACAATGATTTTTCAATCTTATTCTAAAAATGATATCAACCAAATATTTTCTTTGCCTTTTCTTTTTTCAGTCAGACTGTATATTTTTGTAAATAACTTCCCACGCTTTCATGAACGGAAGAAAACTTAACCAAAGACAATGCAGCATCAATAAAAATGTTTCTATTGAGAACAGGCGGGACTTTTGGAAAATTAAGGCGGAAAATTTTGTTTTTCCAAACTTTTGCTTTTCTTAAGATTTTGATGCAATCACACGTGTAATTTTTAATTAATAATTTAAATTTTACAAAAATTATCAAAAATATTAGCAATTACTTCTCGATATTAAAAACATTACTGTCCTCTTTAAATATTTAAATAACTGTTCTAATATAATTGATAAATAACTGTTTTAAATTTCATTTATGTTAAATAAATATATGTAATATTATTTAAATTAAAATTTCTACTTTTACGCTGCACTTATGACTAGATTTTGTCGTTTGAGAAATAGATTTATACAATTAATTTAACTCGAAACAAATGTTGCATGTTTTTGTAAATAACGTTCTTTGCTTCTAAAATTAATTTTTACTATTCAAAACTAATAGGGGAATGTCTCCAGTTGTGGACACAGTTTTGATTTTAGCTTATAACTTTTGATAGAGTAGCTATTATGCAAACATATAAATACCAATTGAAAGCTAGAACCCTTAGCTAACGTTTGACAACGTAACTGTATTGATTCCACAAACCAGAAAAAAAATTATTACACATTTTGTAAAGTGATCATTTTTGGCAAAATAAAGTTTTGTACCCGATTGTAGGCACACTTGGAAAATCCTCTAAGAATGGGAAAATAATAAGAAAAACCACAATAAATACAGAAAACAACAAAATTTATTCATTTTGTAAGGATTCAGTGGCTGAAATAATATTAGAAAATAGCATTGTTCCAATTTTATTCGATCTCATTCGTCTTCCAAATCAGAAGCGCAAATCTTGCAAGTAAAATAATTTGCATGTATATTGGCACACTTCAAACGCTGCGGACGATCACATGCGTTGCATTTGAATGAGATGGCTCTTGTTAGGCATAGTGGTAGGTACTTTAAACAGATAGCACAGAAGTCAACATCATCAGATTGTTGAGACTCCAATTTTTAGTGCGTTTGGCCGGCACTTTGAAAGGTGGAGTTGCCTTACTTTCTCCAGGCTTCTTCTGGAGGGACACAGATCCAGCAAGGGAGTCCATATTCTCTGGCAGTCGATTTTATGGATTTTATATCCACTAAGCAATCCTGTCTTTAACCAGCGCATTAAAATGCATTTCTTTTGAATCGGTTGGCTCTTTCGGGGATGGCATTGCTAAAAAAGCCTAAACATACATAAAAAACACTAATAAAATATGTTATTTTGACATAAACGACCATGTTTGACAGATTGTAGGTTAAAAACACGTTAAATGAAAAAAAAAAGTGTGTCCACAGCCGGTTACATGAAGGTGCCCACAACCGTGAATGGTAGCCATTTTTATAATTGCAGAAAAAGCAATTTTCGGTCCACATTTTGGCATAATTCGACATTGCATGAAAACATATGAAGAATATACTGCATAAATATACCTTGCATTAACATTTTTGAATTAATCCATTTCGATTTATCGCATTTCTAAAATATTCACAAATCACTTTTGTGTTGCTTTTTCTCAGATTTTTTTTTTTTTTTTTTTTTCTTTTTTATAACAGCTTCAAAGTCAAAAAAACTTACTACAGATCTCTCCAAGAAATTTCTTAATGACTTCATAAAACTATGCATGAAAAAAGAAACGTTTCTATTCCTGATTGAATCTTGGGGCGGACACACTAAACCAGAAATGTATGACGAAATTTTTCAAGTTGATCCTAAAATGCCTCTTTGTACAATAAAAGTCATTCCACCAAAATTTACTCCTCTTGTTCAACCTTGTGACATTTACTTTTATAGACAAGTAAAAAAAATTAATTAAGTGTATTCAAAATCGCTCTTATTTCCATGAAAAAAATCGAGAAATACATTCAAAAGAAAACTGTATTAAAATGCAGACAATAGTACATCATCAGTTATCATTCGCAATTTTCCATAAAATGATTTGCTGCGCTTGGTATAACTTGCTAACTTCCAAATGAAAGAAAAGTATTTTTTTTTAAGTGAACGAGATTTTTTTTTCAAATCTATCTGCTTAAATCTTTGTTCTTAAGACTAATCAGCCTTTATTAATTGTACAAGATGTCAAATTACTTTTGTTTTCCATGCTTTTTTGATAATTATCATTCTGGACTTTGTATTCAGAAGAAATGTCTTCAGAATATTAGAATTCAATAAATAATAATTGTTTAATTTGTTTGAATAATAATAATTAAAAGAAATATCGTTATAATTTTTCTATTTGAAAAATTCATAATTTACTATAATTAAATAATATATATATATATACATATATATATATATATATATATATATATATATATATATATATATAATATAATAAATAAATATTTAGATAAATAAAGTTTTTTTTAAAAAAGGCAAAAAGTATATAGATAGGATGAAGAAACGTGCCTAACCAACTACGCCACTGGAGCTTTAGTTGACGATGAAAGTATTTTATACTTAAGTGACTTCTTCTAAAACTTTATACGCTTTTTTTCTCGCGATTGTGTGGTTAGAGCGTTTTATGGCTTTAATATATTATTTCTCTGATAATACACTACAATTGTGCGCAAGTTCGCCCCTAAGTGAATTTTCCATGTCGTGACCTCTCCTTGTTAGATTGAGGAATTTTACATGAATTGAGAGTCAAAATAAACAAATCGAAAAATAATCATAATTTACCAAAGAATATATGTTTGGGTTAACTGTTTATTAATTAATATGTAGAATACACGAATTTAATCTTGAAATATTGTTAGGGTAAGTGCACCAGTAATTGACACTTTTAGAGCAATCTCTGATGTTTTTAATATTCTAGTCATCAGAAAATATTTTTAGAAATCTTAAGTTAGTACATATGGTATGAAAGACATCCAGAACTACATATATATTAAAATATATACATTTGATAACAATTATTATTTTTTTTTTTTTATGAATTTTTATTTGACACCCACTTAATGTTCTAGTAATTGACACTGCCAGTTTTTCATTTTATCAGTAATTGGCCCCCCTATGTTCCAGTGTTTGACACTGCTAGTTATTAATTTTACCAGTTATTATCACCCTATGCTCCAGTGTTTGGCATAAAATGTTAAAATTCTTGTATGTAAAATATATGATTTTATTATTTTTCTTATTTATTAATTATTTCCAGATAGATGTCAATTACTGGAGCATGCCAATCAATGGAGCAACTACCCTATATAAATTTACATAAAAAGTCAAACTCAAATATACGTTAATTCTTAAATACTTTTCAAATTTCTTTTTTTTTTTTTTTTTTTTTTTTTTGTATGTTATTTATTTATTAAACTTATAAACATTTTTTAACATAAAGATAACAATTTTAAAACATAAACAATATTTGAAATTCCGTCAGATTATTTTCCAACATTTTAAATGTAATTTAAACGGGAACTAACCTTTTTTAACATATGGAAATTTTTCTTTCTCATAAACAAAATGTATGTTGGACAATATTCAAAGTAATGTTTTATAAAAGTTAAATAACATTTTTAACTCTTTATGTTAGATTTTATATTTATGAACTAAAAAATCATTTAAGAAAGATATTTAAGAAAAATTAAGATCATAAAAGTGTACCACAAAGAAAATATATATATATATATATATATATATATATATATATATATTTTAAACTATATTGGTTAGGTACTCATTCAGGATAACGATGACATTTGTTGCCTAATGATGGTAATCTTCAAAAATATAAAAAGACATTTTTAGAAATTACATTACCATTAGGAATTTTTACATTATCACCTCTTATTAAATTTCATAAAATTTTCACTAATATAATATGAAGCAGACGACTTTAGAAAAATGTTAAATTCTGATACTTGCTCTCAAAAATATTTTCGGTGAATGTAAAATTATTTATCAATGTGTTAAAATAATTTGTTAAGGAAACTTTTTAAACATTTTTAACATTTTATGTCAGATTTTATATTTATGAATTAAAAAAGTATTTAAGAAAAATATTTTTAAAAAGTTAAGATCATAAGAGAGTACCTCAAAGAATATTTTTTTTTTTTTTTTTTTTTTTTTTTTAATTTGGTTTGCTACTCATTCAGAATAATGATGAGATTTGTTGCCTAATTATGGTAATATTCAAATACACACACAAAAAAAAAAAAAAAAAAAAAAAAAAAAAAATCTAGGAATTACATTACCACTAGGAATATTTACATTATTACTTCATTTCCTAATAAATGTTCAGAAGAAAATAAGAAAAAAAATAAGAAAAAATGATTTCGCTGTAGATCAATGTCATTATGAAAGAAAAGGAAATTTTCAAACTTTAATATCACGAATCATAATAAAAATTTTAAATCGAAAACTTGCATTATCTAGTAACTCTAAATTGTTCTTGTGTGAAATAAAAATTATTACCAAATGTCTTAGGAACGCTACATCTCTACCTAATATTTTTGTAATGTATTTCGAGCGCTAAAGATTAAAAAAAAAAAAAAGTATTGAATTCAATTGTATATGTGTATATATATATATAGACCTCTTACTTAAAAACAATATGACATTTACATACAGGATAATGTTTGAAGCCCCCCCCCCCCCCCCGAAAAAAAAGGTGGTGTATAATTGTCAAAAAACGTTAAATCTTTTAAACTGCATATAATTTTGGGAGTTTTGTAATTCTGTTATTATTTTGCAAAATTGCCAAGTGATTTATTTTCAAATTTAAAATATTTCGTATCAGTTATTGTTTCATATTATAATCTTGTTCTAATATAGAGGTAGACAGATAGCTAAATATTTATATATAGAGTTCATGTAATATATTTTTAATAAGCAACTAATCTGATATAATTTACAGTACATTATTAGCTTATAATATAGTAAATGACTATGCATGTTTAACTTTCATTCATATATTCACTTAACAAAATTAAAATGCAATTGAAATAATTTTATATCAATATAACATAAACATTTGACAAATTTAGTGTGTTTGAAAAATATATAAATCTTATACACCGTTAAATACAGAAAAATTGTCTTATTTATATTAAATTATTTTCTTGGTTTTAAAAGTGCTATTTTAATTTGGTAAAATTATATGTGATTATTCAAGTATATGTTTGAACTAAATATGTACATATATTGCGTTAATATTAAACTAGTATTTACATACAATTCTATTTTTTGTAATATCTTGAAATATGAAGCATAAATAAAATCCATCTGTAAGAATTAATGCAAAAAATGGAAAACGAATCAAAATATATTCTTTCAATTTGGTTTTTTAAATTTTACTTTTTGCCTTGATTCCAGGCAATAAAATTTTAAAAAATAAAATAATATTGCAAATATAAAAGCTTGCATAAATAAAAATGAATAGACAGTTTTAAGTAAATGTTTCTTTAGAAATAACCAGCATAAGTACAGTCGGTAACAAAAGAGTCCGAACACTAGCAAAAATTCTGATGTAAAAAATGTACACTTCATACGATTTCGTTAAATAAATTCTTGTCGAATCCTGTTCTTAGTCAATATAAGAACATGATCCGATAAGGATTTCTTTAACAGAACCGTATGAAGTGTACTTTTTTTACATAGGAATTTTTGCTACTGTTTGGACACTTTTGTTACAGAATGTATTTATAAGCCCAAATACAAGCTTTTTAAATAATGTTCTGGCAAAAATATTGTAATCGCGTTTTGGATTATTGACATAAATCGGAAAGTATAACATTTACATTTTGACAAATTTTAAACAGTATACTGAGAAAAAAAAATATACCGCCTTCATCTAGAATGAATAAGTGGTAATTTTCTAATTTCCTTCACTGGAAATATAGATTTCCGAGCTATGCTTAGAAGGCACGCCAATAAACTGAATAGACGAAATGATAGAAAATTTCTAGTCTACACATTTCTAGATGGTGAAACAATATTCTGAATATTCTAAATCTTTTTTATTCGAGAAATTCTCTCTTGATTTTCTAAAATTGGGTAATAAACCAAGATTATAGTTGCTGAAACCCGCCCCTTGTATTCGCATTTATTTGCAGAAATTTTTAAATAACTTTGGCCTCGGGAATATAGGCAAACGTTCTAGATTTCTAATAGGGGTTTCTAGAACTCGCTTTCCAAGGGGACTAGAATTTATAAGAATGACATGGGACTATTTTTTCTAGAGCCACAATTTAAATTCTAGATGTCAATTACAGAGATTTTCTCAGTGTAGTCAAAATAATAGTTGGCAGATGACGTGAAAATTTGAATTCAGTACTAATTGATGTAAACAATTATAAAATAAAAATACAAATTCTTGGCTCAAAATAAGGCATTAAAGGTGCTACATAAGGTACTATACTTTATTCAATAATGTGGTAATACATAAGATTTTGCTTTTTAGTGAACATTTCACATGATTATCAATCGATATGAAAATGTATTAGGAGCCAAAAAGTCAGCTTCCTAAAATAAGAGTTCAGATGCAAGAATTAGCCCTTGTAGTGCAATTTAACAGTCAATCGTTTTAGTACTACACTGAGAAAAAAATTCTGTTACTGGCATCTAGAAACTAAATTGTGGTTTTAGTAAATAAAGTTCCATGTCATCCTTAAAACTTCTAGTACCTATTGCTAACGATGTCTAAGAACCCCTGTTAGAATTCTAGAGCATTTTATTATATATTTATCGTGAGGTCAAACTTATCTAAAAATCTCTGCAAATAAATGCGAACACAAGAGTCGAGTTTTAGTAACTATAATTTTGGTTTATGACCTAATTCTAGAAAATCGAGCTATAATTACTTGCAGCATAATGGATTTATAATATTGTTTCACCATCTAGAAAAGTATAGACTAGAAATTTTTGATCATTTCGTTTATTCAGGTTATTTATATACCTTATACGCATAACTCGAAAATCTATGTTTCTAGTTTGGAGATTCAAAAAATGACTACTTATTCGTTTAGATGAAAGCGGTATATATATATTTTTTTTCATTGTACAGTCGGTAAAAAAAGTATCCGAACACTTGCAAAAATTCCTATATAAAAAAAATAGAGGTAATATTGTTTTGTTAAATAAATACTTGTCGAATCATGTTCTTAGTCAGTCTACGAACATGATTCGACAAGGATTTATTTAACAAAACAGTATTAGCTCTACTTTTTTTATATAGGAGTTTTTGCTAGTGTTCGGATACTTTTGTTACCGACCTGTACATTATATTTTATCTCCAAATTAAGATCTAGTTATAACATGGTTTCTTTGTGGATCTTTCGAAAGATCTCGTCAATAACTTTAAAAAGAATGGATGAACTATAGATGTGTGATAACTTAAAACAATGTTATCAATTTTTTTATCATTTAAAGAAAAAAAAAAAAAAAAAAAAAAACCAGGGAAAAATAATGTCATTTCTTCTGATTTACAAAAAGCTGTTGTCTTTCGGCATTTAGTAATAATATAATTCTGTCAGATAAAATTCGTCTGCATTTATGCTGGAAAATAATTTGATAATTTAATAAATAACTTGCACTGAATAAATTTTGCGTAAAATTATATAGAAGAAAGTCATGTGATGGCCACATCACACTAGTTTTTTTTTTTTTTTTTTTACTGTGAAAAAGGAGCGAGAATTTTCCAATATTAAATCTGGATACTCGAGTGAAACCGACGCATGGGCGTTAAAAAATAAAACGCAATAAACATTGTTTGCGGGCAGATTTCCCCTTATCTTACTGCAAATATGTGGATAAAAAGATTTTTGTAAATTATCTTAAAATAATGAGTTGATTTTGTGAGAAACAAAATTGAAAAGTTTATAAAAAAAAATAAATAAAAAAAAGAGAGAGAGAGAATAAAAAAGTTAAGAAAATCGTAAAAAGGTTATGTATAAATTTATTTATTTATTTTTTCTTCGTCCTAGGATATTAGTTTGAAATATAAATAATAGAAATAGAAAAAAAATAGAAAAAAAAAATAAAGTAAATTGATGATTTTATTGCTTAATTCATTTATTTTAATTAGTTATAGTTGTTTTATAATTAGTTTTAAATGTCTATTATGTTATAAAATATATACCATGGCCATAAATTAAATGTAGGTAAATTACGTTTAGTAGATAACATTGCATACCGTAATGGTTTTCTACGAACTCACCTGGTTCTGAATTATTCAGAATGAGGAGAATTCTTCAGTAATGAAATTAAAGGAAAGACAATCATTGCTCCAGACTGGAAACAATCGTTAAAGACATTTCTAAGTTGTCTTAACTTATTAAATCTTTATAATCAGAAAAGGTATGTTTATGTAAAATATAAAAATCTATTACATTTCGCGTCTATCCACTTTCAATAGTAAGTAAAATTTTCAAACTAGAAAGACAATACAGTATTTAATTCTGAAAAAAAAATTACATGTTGATAAAAATTTGTATTCAAATGTTGAACGTGAAGGTTTTTAATAGAAAGGAAAAGATAAACTGCTTATAATAATCGTGTACATATATATATATATATATATATATATATATATATATATATATATATATATATATATATATATATATATATATATATATGTATGTATGTATATATTAATATTTAGTTTTTGTAATATTTTGTTGATTATCTATTACAGATTTTTAATTCATAATAGTATATTGATTATTAACAAATGCAAAATTATTTTTATTTTAACATAAAATTCACAATTTAGTACTACATTTTTTTTGCAAAATAATTTAAAATATAAATGTTCTTTCGTGCGATATTATTTTTAAATTAAGAAAAAAACTGAACAAAAAAAATCATAAATGGATAGAAAATGGAGAGATAGAAATAATCGAAAGCCATTTAATCGATAAATTTTCTTTCTTAAATTGAATATTCTTAAAACGTAAATTTATCCTCTTTTATCATTTTGAAGAAATGTTTAGTAATGAAATAATTTTCAAAAAAATCTATAATTTTTATCCAATGCTAGTTAACAAAGAAATTATTTTCAAAATGGAATCTTAATGTTTATTAAATGTATCGATATAAAAGAATTATCTTTCCGTTTTGGTCATTTTAACTTGAGAAAAAATATATACAACAAAAAACATTTCATAAACTTTCATAATAAGTTCCAGTTGCACGTTAAAATTTTATAAAAGTATTTTAAAAATATTTTCACTTCGAGTTCACTTTATTCTTTTTCATTTATCTTTGAATCATTTTAACTTCAACATAGCGTGTAAAACTTTTAATGATATACATCTAGGAAATAATAATCTTTCCCTAAGAATCTAAATTCTTAGATTTTTCTAAAGTAATTTAGATTAAGATGAATCATTTATAATACTTTGATAAACATTATAAAATGTTCGCTAATACGATATCAAGCAAACAATTTTAGAATAAAATGTTAAAGCCTGGTGCTTGCTTTCAAAAATGTGTTCCGTGAATGTGAAATTAATGGACGATAAGTTAAAAGAAACTATTAAGGAAACTTTTTAATGATTCAAATTTTACGAATATTTATAAGATTTTATTCTTAGCTTTAGAATACAAGTAACTTAAAACTTTTAGGATGTGCAGATTCTTAATATTAATAATCCGTATTTAAGATACAGAAATGCGTAGTACATAGATTTATAAATAAATTTTTGTTGAAAACATTTCGTAGAAAAATGTTTCTTACATCTTTAATAGTCTAATTAATAATATTTGCGTTTTAAAGATGTGTTTTCTTAGCAACCTTACATAGCGTAATGATTTATGAGTTAAAAATATAATCAGATAGAAAAAAATACTTTTTAATTTAACAGATGAATAAAACGGAAAAACAATTTTAATTTCAATAATGAGTAATGAGTTTTGTGTGCGTGTGTGTGTGTGTGTGTGATTTACGCCAGCTCTACACTGCAAATAAAGGTGTCTTAAAGTAAGACAAAACAATGTCTGAAAATATATTTCAGACACATAAATGTCTTAAAATGAAGTTTAGACATCATAATTTAAGACACTTTTGTGTCTTAATAAGCTGGTGGTGCAAATGAACTGATATACAGTGTCTTAAAAAAGGCATTTGTCTTAATATAAGTCGATTAAAAAGTCTTAAAATAAATCATTTTACATTTCATCGTTGACTAGTAGTACCATCTGTCAATAAAAATAAAAATCATCTTCATCGTCTCATTTCATTTTATATCAAGGTACTATTTTAATAGAATGGTAATTTTTTTTTTTAGAATTTTTTAACTTATAAGTTAAAAAATTCTTAAAAGAAATTACCACTATAGTAGCGGGAAAGAAAATACATAGACAACATGGTGTGACAACATGGATTAAGATTTTCTGCTTTCGAAACTCGTAGACAGAAGGTACCAGGTTTTAACTTATATATACTATACATATATAACATTCTTAATAATACCACAAAACAACTGAAAACTTTTATCAAATATTTTATAAAAGAATTATATGATTATTTCTGAATACGATTTAAAGTCTAAAGCTTCATTATAACTTCAATATGCTAAATAAGTTAATGCGTTAATAATAACTTTAGCTTCAATACAAATTACTTATTTTTAACCTTGTGTTATTAATAAGTATTTAGAACAATGTTAGTATTAAACATTTAATAATAAATCAGTAATAAATTTAATTTAATCCGGCATCTTAAGCCTAAATTCAAAAGTTCACATATATACACAACAGTGCACTTAGCGCAAATTCAGCTTATATCCATAAAGTATCAAAGAATTTCTGTGTAGCTCAATAAAACAATCATTAATGTTAATAACTATATTCTACAAGATAGCCTATATCCTACAGCTCCCATAACCAAATTCTAGCCATATCCCAAAAAGTACTTTTGTTAAACTTACAAATGTAAATTATTTTCGTTATGAATTTTGCAGCATAAAAAAAATATATATAAATACTAGCAGACCCGGCCACGCGTTGCTGTGACTAAGTTATACGTTGAATTATACGGCTGTAAACTATTTAGTACAGTTAAATTATTATTTACGAACAAAGACGAAAACGTTGTAGCCGATGTAAAAACCCACAGGGTTGAGATTTGAAACTTAGGTCAAAATTTGGAAGCGATTGATAAAAATTTTCGTAGTGTTGATATTAAGCACAAATTAATTTTATTGTAGGGTCCTATAAATTTTAATGGAGAAGTGATATATATTATTTCTAATGCTACTTTGGATAAAATTGCTAAAATGACTAATATATAAATTAAATTCTATTAAAATTCTATTAAAATAAAAGTATAAAAGAAACAGACGATTTTAAAATCAATTTTTATGGAGGAGTGAAATATAATAGATGCTATAATGGATAATTTTACTATTAAATGACCTCATCATTTTAAATATTTTAAAGAGGGCAACAGCTGTAGTTATAAAAGGGAAAACAATAAGGCTAAACCAGAAAAATAAGTAAATTTGATAAATATTTTAAAACTTTAAAATTGGAAATCTTATGAAATATTGGACATTTAAAGTAAATACATGTATCATTTTAAATACAAAAAGATTTTGGAAAAGTTTAGTGTATTTTAACGAAGTGATGAGAAGTTTTTGAGTATGTTAAAATTTTAATAGTAAATTCAAGTCAATAAAGATGGGAAACATTGAGGATTAAGATAAGAATAATTATAAGATTTAAAAAAAAAAAAAAAAAAAAAAAAAAAAAACTTTTTATATACCATGCTTTTAAATTTTAATATACTAATAATATACAAATTAAAAGGAAAATGATAAATATTCTATCATAGTTTGAAGTCAAATTTGTTTTCAAATGTCTAAATAAAATATCTGATGTAAGATACTAATATTTTGCAGCGGAATAGATTTCATTTCTGTCATCCTTGGCGAAAAAAAAAGAATATCGCCAAATTATCTGGCGAAAATATTTAATTCCTTTCAAAAATCATGGTTATTTTAACAACTTATATTAAAAGAGTAATGAATAATATGAAACAATATTTCGTACAATACATATTACATGTCATACATACGTACAATGAATAATACATATTACATTTCGTACAATGCATACATCTGGCATGTATATTTTCGTGTTACGCTTTTGATCGCCAAATAATAATAATAATAATAAAAAAAGCCAAGGGCGACAGAGTTTAAAAATTTAAAATTAAAATTTTGTCAATTTGACAGCAAAATAATTCAATCTAACACCCGCGATAACTAATACATATCTATACCCAAATATAAGGATTAAAATCGGGAAATAAATTTCCTCGATTTTTAATAATTTCTTACAAAAAATCCAGTGGGCAATTAACATAGGAAATCTTTTTCTTGGCTGCACAGACGGTCAGTGAGTCACACTTCGCTTGCGTATAGAACTCATAGATATAGTATAGCATATATAGAATAGAGTGATCATTGGGGAGAAAAAAGTTATTCCTTTTCATTTGGGAAAAGACGACGTTTTTACCAAAATATGGCCGTCTTTCCCCGAGTGAATACACACGGGAATACATACTAATATTTTAGCAAATAAAATTTATGTATAATTTATTTGCTAAAGGGGAATGGAAGACTCCAGATACAGTTTCAAATTCATATTTCTTTCTTTCTTTCTTTTTTTTTTTTTTTTTTTTCAATACCACTTAATGGCTGTTTCCAAAGCTTTTATTTTTTATCTTTTTTCGGCATCAAAAATCTTTCTACGATAACATGGGGATGAGAGATCTATATATATTACTATATCTATGATAGAACTACATTAGCACTTTATCAATGTGTATAAAATCTTTAAATTGATTATGACGTCAATTTTCGTGAGATGCATAATTTAACTTTTTATAATTTTTTAACGTTCACGTTTGATTAAATGTATTTATTTTTATGTCGAAAGAAAATGAACTCGTATTTTTTTTTTTTTGGCAACAATTAAATTAATGGAACTCACAGATATTTTGGAGCAACTTTAATAAAGGTCTATAATTAACAAATAATTGCAATAAAACAATATTGTGACAATAAATTGAGATAAAAACTATCCTATCTCTCAAGTTGGATCAAACTGCACACAGTGTGCAAAATTTCATCAAAATCAGTTCCTTAGTTTAGGAGTTTACCCCGGACAAACATCGTGACACGTAATTTATATATATATACAGATTAAATTATAAAGTTTTGATCAATGAAGCACAAATAAGTAAAAAACAGGATTAATTTCACTGTATTATCTTCATTATAATATGAATTCAATTTACACTTCAGTCTAAGTAACACGTGGCCGGCTATGCTAACACCAAAAATTTAAAAAGTGGAAATAATTGAATTATACGAAATTTATTAATAGGTTAAAAAGTTGAAGATTCTTTGTGTAGATGGCAGCACCAAATATATTTCAGCTTTCATTTCAACCCAGTCGAAAGGTATCGACATCTGTTAGAATCATTTGGAGTTAACAGATAATTGTGACTGTCAAATAATAACAGACAAATAATTAGCAATAAATTAAAATTGCAACTATAATTTGAGATTTAAACTATCATATCTCTCAAGTTGGATCGAACTGCACATGGTGTGCGAATTTTATTATAATCGGTTAAGTGGTTTAGGAGTCCATTGAGGACAAACATTGTGACACGAGATTTATATATATTAAGATGATTTAAGGAATTACCTCTCATAGACTGTAACTTATCCAAAATGTTTTGAGGAATCCTATACACAAAGTTATAGTATTATTTGCAAAATGCTCGATATAATTGTCAAATAATTACTTTTTCTTTAGATTTTGTTTTTATGATTATCGTTTGGTTAATGTAAATTTACATAACCCAAAATTCTATTTTTAATGTATTTCTTGAATTTTTTGAAAGTAGAAATAATTAAATATATATTTTATGCATTTCATTAAAATAAATAATTTTTTTTAAAATATATATATATATAAAATAATGTTTTACAATAATACCGAATTTATCTAATACGTGCAATTTTTTCTTCCAAAATAAAATATTGAAAGCAAATTTTAACTCCATGTTTAAATACAATTAGAAAATTACAATTAGGATAATGTATTCAGAAAAGGTTAAATGGGTTAAATAAATTTTGTATTGTCGTTAAAAAAACAGTAAAGGAAAACATTAGACTAATTATAAGAAAGCTGAAAACTCCCCACATATAACTATTAGAATGTCTAGAAATCAAATAATAAAAAATTATTTGATTACCTCTAAACTATTACATTTGGCAATCATGGGTAAAAAACGGAAAACTATGGAATACATATTAGAAAAAATAAAATTTTTAAAAAGGTACTTTTAGACATTCCAATGAAAAATTTTGAAACTTATAGATAAAAATAAAATCCGTTCTAACAAAAGAACTCATCTTTAATTCCTTTGGGTGTAAAGAAATATTATGAATTGACAATATACGGGTGTGTTTAGAAAAAGAATTATTCTACTCTAAACATTATAATTACATCAGTGTAGATTAGTGGTTTTCTATATTACATTTGCTTCCATGTCATAATGTAGAAAAATAAAAATTGGTAGTTTCACTATAATTATTTCCCCCTCTCTCTCACTCTATCCCTTTTTATTCTTCACTCTATCCCTTTCATTAATTATTTATTACATTTTTTATGCAGACCACTGGTGAAATTCTAGAACTCATAATAATCGTCTGCAGACAAAAGAATTTCGTATCCTATAATTCATTATAAAAATAAATTCAATGGTTATTTCTTACTTAAAAACAATGTTTATAAAAATAAAAATAATCTGGTGTGTCACTCACATGACTTTCTCGTAAAATGAAATTTAAAACTATAAATACAGGTTGGAGATTAAGAGGTAAGATAACGATGACATGTAAACCTATGTTAAACACTTCAAATTAGGCTTCGGGAGAGCTTTATATAATAATTAGTTCTGTGTGAGGGGGGCTACCGCCCCCTAAACCCTCCGTATCATTAATGCACCTACATTTCTATAGAATTTAATTCAGTTATTAAAAAACAATTTTGTTTTTAAAAAATAATTTATTAAAATTATTATTTAAAAAAATTATGTTTTATGATAATGCAGACGATTTCCATAATAGAGAAGTAGTATAACACCAAATATCCAAAAAAAAAGTCCATTTTATTCTCAACATTTAAATAAAAAATACGTTCTATATATATTAAAATTATGTATAGTTTTTTATCGTTAAAAGTAAAAAAAAATCGATAATTTTGTTTTAAATTATCGCACATCGATGGTTGAACCATTCGTTTTAAAGGTATTGGAGAGCTCTTTTGAAAGCTACACATCATGAAAATTTACTCCCCTCGAGGGGAGACTCCCCCCCTTAAGGGGGGGGGGGAGGCGAGGCTTCTGCATACACAAAAAAATTCCCAGTTGACTATCTCTATTACAAAAAATATATATTCGTTTCATTCGGTTTAGTGCTGTCTATATAGACTTAAACTGTACTTACCTGTAATTTCCCCCATAGACGTAATGTGTTCGAATTCTCTTGATTGTCCCTGTACACGAACCATTTGTTTGATCTTAACAAGATGCTTACTGTAGCATCCCTATATGATACACATTTAGAATACCAAATTTGGAATGTCTGCTACTATTTTTTCTTGAGATATGGTGATAACAGACAGACATACGCACAGACACACACACAGACATACACAAAGACCAACCGCTGAAAACATGATTTTCGTATTCAGGAAACCTCAAAACGTGTAAATATAACAAAATCTCGCTTTCGAAAATTTGACCCTAAAACAATACTTTCTCTACCTTATGGGTAAGAGAAAGTAAAACTAGTATTTTGTGGCTACCACATGGCTTTCTTCTATATTTTCCTATGCAAATTCACTGAGCAAAAATTATTGATTAAAATTATCATTTATTAAAGTTATCTTCCATGACGAATACAGACGATTTATATTGTAGAGAAGTATAACACTAAATATGAAAATAAAGTCAATTTTACTCTGTATGTAATAACTTTTTTTTTTTTTTTTTTTTTTTTTTTACTTTCTATTACCCATAAGGTAGAGAAAGTATTGGTTTTGGGTCAAATTTTCAAACGCGAGTTTTTGTTATACTTGCATGTTCTGAGGTCCCCTGAATACGAAAATCATGTTTTTAGCAAATGTTCTGTGTGTCTGTCTGTATGTCTGTGTGTCTGTCTGTTATCAGCATATCTCAAAAACAAATTATGGCAGAAAGTTCAAACTTGGTATTCTAAATGTGTATCATATAAGGATGCTACACTAAACTTTTCGTTAAGATCAAGCAAATGGTTCGTGTAGAGGGACACTCAAAAGTAGTTAAATACATTACGTCTATGGGGGAAATTGCAGGTAAGTAGAATTTAACATCTATAGACTGCACTAAACCAAATGAAACGAATATATATTTTCTGTAATAGAGATAGTCAACAGGGAAAAAAAATTGTGTATGTAGGATCTTCGCCCTCTCCCATTGGGGGGGGGGGGTACAGAACTGGTTATCATATAAATCTCTCCCGAAACCTAATTTGAATTGTTTAACATAGGTTTACATAACATCGTTATCTTACCTCTTAATCTGCAACCTGTAAGAGAAAGTCGTGTGAGTGACACACCAGATTATTTTTAATTAAAATTGAGAAAATTTGATTTTAAAATTGTTGGTGAGCTCTTTTGAAAGATATCCATATTGAAAATTTTCCTGGAAGTGATGCTCCTATATGTACAAAAATTCTTTCCCTGTTAACTATTACTATTATAAATATTTTTTTTTCATAATGATTCTTAAAAAATTCTTATCTTTATGTATATTTATGCAAAATTTTGTCCTATACTACCTTATTTAAAATTTAGAAAAAGCTAGATGGCATCGCCATCTGTTGGACGATTTTCACCAAAAGTTAATAAGCACTAATTTATGTCGAGATATAACTTATGAAATTTTATGAAATTCTGAGCAGTAGTTCTGAGATATAGTTGCCACAAAACTTTTCACACAGAGAGACAAAAAAGTGGTCAAATCGTGATCTAGACTTCAAAACGTGTAAATCCATCGAAAACCCGAGGTCGAAAATTTTTACAAGCCCAATACTTTCTCTGTTGAATACAAAACAAAGTAAAAATACAAAATTTTAAAATAGGAGGGATATGGAGAGAAGTAGAACGAATGAAAGTGAAAACTATACGGAGAAAGATTAAAATAAATAAATAAATAAAAAATAAGAAAAGTATTTACAGGAGAAAAGAGTAAATACAGAATTTTGACTGTATCATGAAGAAACTTTTTGTTTAGTTATGAGACAGAATATACTTAATTTAATGTAATAAAATTAATATGTTTTTTATTACAAACCCCTGATATTTCGCAAAATAATCATACGTAATGGGCAAAAATGGAAATCATTTATTGACTCGGCACCCTCGACAACATAAAGTTTACAAAAATTTCATTCAACCGAAAAAAAATAAATAAAATAAAATAAAATAAAATAAAGCTCTTTTTGTTGTTGTTGTTATTGTTGATGATGTTGTTGTCAGGCCTGTATAATTTCTGGGTTTCAAAGGATGTATTCATTGATTCCATTTATAATATAATAAATAATGTACTTAACTATTAATATGTGTATAAATATATAAATTATTTACGTTATATATCAACTTGTACATATATATATATAAGCAAAATAGCCAAGTGTAAATGAAAATTAATCCCAAAACACATGAGGGCCTTCTTCAGGGTAGCTCCCCCATGTAAGGAAAGGAATATGAGAAGTTTTTGACGAAACGTTGGCTATTTGGCCAAAAAACACGTTTTTAGCCCCGACTTCTCACAGATGAAGGCAAGACCCCCACTAAAAATAATCGAAGATATTCTTGAGATAATAGTATTTTCTTAAGACTTTTTTCAAATACTTTAAATAACTTTAAAGATTTATCTTTTTCTATAAAATATCTTCAGAAATTTTGAAGACATTATGAAGAAATTTTGTAAACTTTCTTAAGAATGGGCCAAATTACTTAAGATATTCTGTAGATTTCTCTTAAAAATATCTGCAGAATATGTTGAGATTATTTTTAGTGGGGACCACACAGCAAACGGATTTAATTAATGCAAAGCATAAAAAGCAATTAAATTCATAAATAGAGTACAAAAGTAAATGCATCAATATAAAGTACAAGAATATAAATAAATACAAGGACAAACTTAAATTTCCCCCCCCCTCCCCCCCCAATAAAAAATATAGAGCCCGCTTCGGCCACTTACCAGCTCTTAAATGTCGCTCGAAATGGATAAAAAAAATCATTAAGCCTGTCCTACCAGCCGAAGAGGGCTTTTTTTTTTTTTTGATTGGATGGGCGGGGGTGTTCAATTTTCCTCATTCTACTGAGTATTTAAGTTTGTCCTTGTATTTATTTATATTCTTGTACTTTATATTGATGCATTTACTTTTGTACTTTATTTATTAATTTAATTGCTTTTTATGCTTTGTGTTAGATATTGTCCATGTTTTATTTTATTCTCTCATTTTTATATTTTTTACTCACGTGATGTATTTTTGTTATTGTAAAAAAAAAAAAAAAAGAAAAGATTATTCAAATGATGCTCGTGTGCATGCATCTAGTTTTTTTTTCTGAGTATTAAAATTTTTCAGTGGAATAAAAGCAGCAAATAGATTTTGTTGTTATTAGAATTTATTTAGTTTTTTAGAAAGCTTAGGAGTTTAAAATAACTTCTTTTGTATGCTTTAAGTTTATTTGGCGCCCGCAATTATATATATAGTAAGCTAGAGAGTTAAAATAACTTTCTTTTTGTACGCTTAAATAACATTTTGTGGCGTCCGCGACAGGACGAAGTAAAACAATATGTTTCAAGCAATTAAAGGTTTTAGAAAAGCCGATCTGAAGTTTGTAGCGAAAGAGCTTGGCGAAATAATTCCTCCTGAATGTACTATTGCTACCTTGAAGGAAATTATCTTGAATAGCAGCGAATATAAAAAAGATCCCAGTTTTGTGCAAGAAATTCTATCAACGGCTGTTGTTGAGAGGCAAGAAAGAGAAAAAGATCTTCAACAACAAAAACTTGAATTAGAAATAAAGAAGATGGAATTAGACCAACAGGTGGAATTAGCTAGAATACAGTCACAGGCACACATTCAGGGTGAGTCAATTTTAACTGTTAGTGAAAATAATGCATTTAGAAGAAAAATTTCCTTACCCAAGTTACAATTCCGACAATTTGATGGAAATTTTAAAGAATGGCTACCATTCTGGAGTCAGTTTGAGCAGATAGATAAAGATAACGAGATTCCTCCAGAAAACAAATTCCAGTACCTCATTCAAGCAACGGTCGCTGGTTCCAGAGCACGAGAAGTTGTAGATAGTTTTCCGCCAACTAGCGCCAACTATGCCAAAGTTATAGAGAGTCTAAAAGCTCGTTATGGAAGAGATGATCTTCTTGTCATGTATGCAAGGTAGACCGAGAGACGATACGATTCGTTTTACATACACGCAAAGAACATTTATTAGCATTAAGATACACAGGCACAAACGAGCATAACAACAACTACACCGAACATGTACAATACGAAACTATGGAATTCAAAAAAGGTAAACAAAGCACGCGCGCGTCACACAGCTTGGAAGGTTCTCTAATCTGGCTGTTGCCAGATACATAACAGTTCCTCCCCGACAAAATATAGAGTCACAGGTCGAGTCTCTTTGGAGGTCTCCTGATTCGGTTTGAGCGTCGGAGTGGCACATCAGTTTTCGGCTTTCCGGAAGCGTCTGGTACAGGCTTAGGTGGTATATCATCACTTGGAGTGGCAGGTACAGGTACATCTTTTGGTTCAGGGACAACTTCAGGTACAGGTGCAGGCGGTTCCGATTCAGCAACATCATCGGATACTGGCTCATCTGGAAAATTCAATTCTTTATCGTAAATTGGAATTTCAGTAGCAGCTTGGGATAATTCAATCGACTTCCCACATTTCCTTATTTGATCTACGTGTCTCTTCCAAATTTCATTTCCATCTTGTATGCTATAACTCAAAGTTCCATCTCGGTTTATAATTGTTCCAATTTTCCATTTGTTAGGTTCAATGGCTCTCTGCCACACTGCCGGAGCTAAGGCTATACCATAATTCATTCTCTTGTAACGGAACAAACCCTTGTGAGTATTGATCGTCAATAGATGTCGGTCCTGCTCATCAACTAACATTTGAAGGTATGCCTCAGATAAGTCGATTTTAGTAAAGAACTCCCCTCCTGACAGTTCAGCAAAAATGTCCTCGATAAGGGGTAAAGGATACTGCTCAATTTTTAGTCCCGGGTTGATAGTCACCTTATAATCACCACAGATTCGTAGGTTCCCATTCTGTTTGATAACAGGAACAATTGGTGTAGCCCAATCACTATATGTCACCGGCTCAATGATGTCTTCTGCAACTAACCTATTAAGTTCAGTTTCTATTCTTTCTTTTAAAGCAAATGGTACTGGTCGAGGTTTAAAAAATACCGGTTTGTAATTAGGTTTCATTTGAAGACGGCAACAAAATTTTTCCAGTTTCCCGATACCCGGAGAAAAAATTTTCTCATACTTTTAAAGCAAGATATTTAATTTATTGGTTCGAGAATTACAATTTCCAACCCGAACTGCTTTAATTGAGCTCCAGTCTAATTGGAAATTTCTCAACCATTCACGACCGAAAACTGCGTTTACTTTTGCATGTACCAAATAAATAGTTTCTGTATTAATTTGATCTTTGTATTGAATTTGCACCCCTGCTTGGCCAGCTGATGTTATCATAGAATTATCGAAATTCCTAAGCAATAATTTGGTAGGCTTAATGGCTACATCCGGACAAAGTTTCTTAAATTCGTTTACATTCATACAACTAATAGCAGCTCCAGTATCTAATTCAAATAAACATTTATTCCCTTCAACAAAAATTTCTAATAAAATCTTATCCCTTGCATGTCGTGGTGATTTAACGCTATTAACTGGTACAGTTTCAGAACAAGATTCTATTTGTTTAACTGTTTCGTTACGTTTTGAGCGGCAGACTTTTGCCAAATGCCCGTTCTTTAAGCCATTCCTACACTGAGTGTTCTTGTGCTTACATTCGTGAGCTAAATGTTGAGTACTATCACATCTGTAACATTTCCGAGATTTATCAAACTTCTTTGTAGGTTCAGATTTCTTAAATTTAGAAAAATCTTTTTGATAGTTTTATCTTGCGAACTATGTAATATTTTTATCGATACCATTTGATTCTGAATTTCACACACATCTCTCTGAGCAGATTCCATTGCGAATGCAATGCTCTTAGCTTTTTCGTATGTTAACTTATCCTCTGCTAACAGCTTTTTCTGTATATTTTCGTTTTTGAGACCCATCACCAATTTATCACGAAGCATCGTACTTAAATTGTTCCCAAAGTTACAGTGTATCGACAGTTTTTGTAATTCGGCACAATAATTTGCAATGGACTCACCTTCAAATTGCTTCCTCTTGTAGAAACGAAACCGTTCTGTCATCTCTAGTGGTTTAGGATTCAAATGTTCCGAACGTAATTTTACGATATCTTGATAAGTCAATTCAGAAGGAATGTTCGGAGTGGCCAGATTCTTTAACAATTCATACGTTGTTGCTCCCATAAGGCTTAAAATAGCAGGGACTTTCATTTTATCTTCGATCCCATTAACAACGAAGTAAGATTCTAGACGTTCCACATAACTGGACCAGTCTTCCACAGATGCATCATAAGATTCAAAATTAATGTTCGAAGATCCCATCCTCGTCGCCAACTCTTTTGTCATGTATGCAAGGTAGACCGAGAGACGATACGATTCGTTTTACATACACGCAAAGAACATTTATTAGCATTAAGATACACAGGCACAAACGAGCATAACAACAACTACACCGAACATGTACAATACGAAACTATGGAATTCTAAAAAGGTAAACAAAGCACGCGCGCGTCACACAGCTTGGAAGGTTCTCTAATCTGGCTGTTGCCAGATACATAACACTTCTAGTTGAAGTGTACGTTAGAGAATTATTAAAATTAATGATAGTTGCTCATACAAAAGAAAAATTTTCTCTTACTTCATTGTACGATAAACTTGAATCATATTTAAGGGCTCTTGAAACGTTGGGTGTCACTACTGATAAATGCGCTTCTATATTATATCCTATGGTAGAATCCTGTTTTCCAGCTGAATTTTTGAAAGCTTGGAATAGAAGTAACATTGTTTCTACTAGTTCTGATACGAAAGAACGGTTGGACAATTTGATGCAATTTCTCAAATGTGAAGTTGAAGGAGATGAAAGAATAAATTTGGCGGTAGCCGGTTTTGGTCTGGGGAAGAAAAATGATGACCGAAATTATAGAAAAAGGAGGACTTACACTGATGTTGTTAAGCCTATACCCACTGCCTCTACTTTATTAACGACTTCTTTTAAACAGGATCTAAAGAAAAATAGCGTGTTTTGTGATGGAAAGCATATGAGTTCAGACTGTTTTACGGCACGAAAGATGAGTCTTAATGAGAAACAGAATGTTCTAAAGGATAAGAAGTGCTGTTTCCTCTGTTTGGGATCAGGTCACACTACCAAACAGTGTAAAGCTGTCCTGAAGTGTTTTATCTGTGATAGAAAACATTCCACCGTGATGTGCCAAAGTCTTGATAAAGGCAAAACAAATGAAAGGGATGAGAAAGAAAAGTCAAATGAAAGTGAAGTAAATATGGCAAATTTCAATAAAAATCCAAGGGTATTTCTTCAAACTCTCAAAGCAAAAGTCGTCTCAGATAATAAAGAAAAGGATATTTGTCTAATTTTGGATACTGGTTCACAAAGATCGTATATTTTGAAGAAATTAGCAGTAGAAATGAAATATGCAGCCATTAAAAAAGAAAAGGTTGTGCATTCACTTTTTGGCGGAGTCTCAACCAAAGAATATGAACATAACTTTCATAAAATAAGATTAAGAGATTTGACAGGGAAATTCAGATGCAATTTTGAAGTTTTGGATCAAAATATTATATGTGAAAATGTTAAGCCTGTGGGAAAAAGTTCTTGGCTGAAAGAATTGGCCGAGAAAGGCATTGTTTTGACAGATGTTGGCGATGCAGATGAATCTATTCAAGTACTGATTGGAGCCGATATAATCGGTAAACTATTGACAGGTCGAAGAGAAGTGTTGTCTTCTGGGCTAGTTGCAATGGAAACACTTTTTGGCTGGACATTAATGGGAAAAGTTCCTCAAGAAAGTTCATCTAAAGAAAATTTAGCTCTATCAGTTACTTCCATGTTTGTAAAAGAAGCAGAAATTTCCGCCTTAGGGAGATTAGATTTACTTGGAATAAGTGATCCAATCGAAAAGCTATCTAAGATGGAAATAGGTCGTCAAGTAAAAGAACACTTTCTACAGACAGTAACACGGAATAAAGACGGTCGTTATGAAATATCCTTGCCATGGGCTGAAGATAAATCACCTTTATCTGATAATTTGTGTTTAGCCAAGAAAAGATTAACCAATGTCACACAAAAACTACTTGCGAGTAATATTTATGAAAAATTTGAGGAAGTACTTTTAGGATGGCTTGGCGACAAAATTATTGAAGAGGTTCCTCAATGTGAAAGGTCCTTTTATGGACACTACTTACCTCATCGACCAGTTATAAAGGAGAATAGCACTACTCCAATTCGTCCAGTATTTAACGCATCAGCAAGAATCCAAAACCATCCATCTTTGAATCAATGTCTACACTGCGGTCCAAATCTCAATGAATTAATTCCTGACATACTTTTGCGATTTAGAGAAAATAAATTCGGTGTCTTAGCTGATATCAAGAATGCGTTTTTGCAAATAAGCATCCGAAAAGAAGATCGGGATTTTTTACGTTTCCTCTGGTGGAGCAATCCAGAACAAAGTGAGCTTAGAATATTTCGTCATGCTAGAGTAGTTTTTGGAGTCAAGAGTTCACCTTTTTTGCTAGCTTCAGTAATAGAATACCATATTAAAAATGATGAAGAATACGACCCAGAACTTAAGCAAAGATTGTTGAGAAGCTTCTATGTTGACAATGTTGTTACGAGTGTCCGTACGGAGGAAGAGTTAAAGAGATTTATTACTTGCTCTAAAAATCTAATGTCTAAAGGCGGATTCGACCTAAGAGGATGGGAACATACAGAAGAGAGAAAGGACACGGAACACGGTAAAGAACTGTTGTACTTGGATTGCACTGGAACAGATTTTCGGACATTTTAAAGGTCAATGTATCCTGGACGAAAGATGTAAATCTGGAGAAAATAACAAAACGTACTATGCTATCAGTGGCACATAAAGTTTTTGATCCAATTGGTTTTACTTCAGCAGTCATGATTTGCCCGAAGATGATGTTACAGAAAACCTGGAAAATTGGTTTAACCTGGGATGAAGAAATTACCGGGGATCTAAAAAACGAGTTTATCGGATGGTTTCGTGAATTAAATATATTGGAACAAATTGAGATTCCGCGATACATTCAAGTCACTCCAGATAATTTAAAAAAATGTACTCTTCATACATTTTGTGATGCTAGTAATCAGGCTTATGCTGCTGTTGTATTTTTGAGAATAGAAAAAGCTGATCAAGTGAAATTATTCCTTTTGGCTGCCAAATCCCGCATCAGTCCTTTAAAGTGCCCAACTATACCTCGAATGGAGCTTTTGACGGCTTTGATTGGTGCTAGATTATCGAAATCAGTAACAGATGCATTCAGTTGGGAAAATATGGAAAGATATTTTTGGAGTGATTCCACGACAGTTCTTACATGGATAATCAGAGAAGAGAACTGGTCAGTTTTCGTTAGGAACCGAGTTCAAGAAATCAGGAGTTTGACTGATGATTCTTTATGGAAATATATTCCCAGTGAAATTAACCCATCGGATCTACCATCTAGAGGTTGTAAAGCCAAACAACTTGTCTCTCTCAAATGGTGGAAGGGTCCATCGTGGCTTAAGAATCCATATGAGTATGATAAACATATGAATTTCACCTGCCAGAATGTAAATGAAGAAGACGTTGAAAGAGAAAAGTTAAAATCAACAAAATTACTGATAAATGTAGATGAAAATTCACAGAATACTTGGTACTATCAATATTTTTCATGTTATGAGAAAATCGTTCGACTTGTGGGATGGATTCTCCGCTTTAAACATAATACTTGTAATCCAAAGGATAAAGTGAACGGAGAACTGACAAGTCAGGAATTTCACAAAGCAGAAATGAAAATAGCGTGGATGATTCAGAAAGAAGCTTTTGCCTCTAAAGATTATGAGAAATTGAAAACTCTTGAGACTTTCAAAGGTGAGGAAGATATAATACGCGTGAAAACTAAAATTTTGTATAGACAAGACAAGAAGGATTTTCTCACACCTATCGTTCTACCATCTAATCATGAAGTTGTTAAACGACTAATTTCAAATTTTCATCTGAAAAATTGTCACGCAGGTCCTCAGATTCTTTTAAATTTGATTAGAGAAAAATATTGGATTCTGAATGGAAGAAGAACTGTGACATCTGTTTTATCTAAATGTACTACTTGTAAAAGATTCAATTCTAAGAACGTGGAATCTTCGCCTATTTCTCTACCAGAAAATCGAGTAAAAGATGCAGCTGTGTTTCAGATCATTGGTATTGATATGGCTGGTCCTTTGTTTCTGAAAGACAATCAAAAGAGTTGGGTTATCTTGTTCACATGTACTATCTATCGGGCAGTACATTTTGAACTTGTTACATCAGCATCTACCGAGGTTTTTTTGATGGCTTTAAAAAGATTTATATCTCGTAGAGGAAGATGTTCCATTATATATTGCGACAATGGCTCTAATTTTGTTGGTGCAGCCAACTATTTGAAACGACTGAACTGGAATCATATACAAAAGGATGAAGCAACCAATTCAATTGAATGGAAATTCAATCCGCCAACTGCGGCGTGGTGGGGCGGATGGTGGGAGAGGCTCATCAGACTGATGAAAGATCTATTAAAAAGAGTCCTTGGTCAAGCGTGCTTGAATTATGAAGAAATGATTACGGTATTGGCTGATTGCGAAAGTATTATAAATTCTCGACCTTTGACTTACATGTCAGAGCAAGAATCTATTAAACCAATTTCTCCTGCCATGTTTTTGAAAAATATTCAGGAATGTATTGTACCAGACATTGATGCAGTCGAGGGAAACTCTTTCAAACGAAGGCTTAAATACAGACAAGCACTGCAGAAAAGTTTAAGAAATCGATTTAGATCAGAGTATTTGGGTTTACTTATTCAGCGACCGAATGTGAGAAGAAGCCAACTGACAGTTTCCGTAGGAGACATTGTATTGGTGGGAGCGGACAATAAAAAAAGGATGCACTGGCCATTAGGACGCATCATAGAGCTTATTCATGGCAAAGATGGAAAAGTGCACCTTGTAAGGTTACAAACATCTCATTCAGAGATACTTCGACCAATACAAAGAATCTATCCTCTAGAAGTATCATCTAGTGACGGTGCTTAAAATACGTTTTCTAATCCAGCTGTGAAAGAAGCACAAATTGAAAAGCCTTTGGAGGATAAGTCCTGCAGGGAAATTAGAAAGACTAGGTCTGGAAGACTAATTAAAATGCCAGACAGACTGATTTTATGAAGTTTATGAAATCTTCTAGAGATATCAAAATGAAGAGTTTTGATTATAAGATATAATCAAAAGGTGGGAGGATGTTAGATATTGTCCATGTTTTATTTTATTCTCTCATTTTTATATTTTTTACTCACGTGATGTATTTTTGTTATTGTAAAAAAAAAGAAAAGATTATTCAGATGATGCTCGTGTGCATGCATCTAGTTTTTTTTTTTTTTTTTTTCTTTTTTCTGAGTATTCAAATTTTTCAGTGGAATAAAAGCAGCAAATAGATTTTGTTGTTATTAGAATTTATTTAGTTTTTTAGAAAGCTTAGGAGTTTAAAATAACTTCTTTTGTATGCTTTAAGTTTATTTGGCGTCCGCAATTATATATATAGTAAGCTAGAGAGTTAAAATAACTTTCTTTTTGTACGCTTAAATAACACTTTGTACTAATTAAATTCGTTTGCTGTATGATCTTGCTTCCATCTGTGAGAAGTTGGGGGCTAGAAACGTGTTTTTTGTCTAAATAGCCAACGTTTCGTCCGAAACTTCTCATTTTTGATCCCCTACATGAGGGAGCTCCCCTGAAGAAGTCCCTCATGCATTTTGGGATTTTTTTTTTTCATTTATACTTGGTTATTTTGCTTATTTATTATAGTTTTATATTTCCTTTAGCTGCATCTGTGCATGGGTTTGTAAATACTCTGTTCTAGTTTTATATTTAAAAAATCAAGTTTTATTTCATCTAATTTTTAAGATTTATCTTATACATATTTAAACCAACATATTGCACATGTCACGAATTTAATTTAAAACTGTAAGGAAATATAATATTTTTGCAAAAAAATTTTTACTTCCTTCTATGTTCAATAGAAGAAAGTATTAGATTCGAAAAAATTATCGATCTTGGGTTTTCGTTAGATTTACACTCATTGAGAGGTCTAGAACACGATTTGACCATTTTTAGAAAATGTCTGTCTATATGTCTGTGTATGACAAAATTCTGTGGCAACTGTAACTCAGGAACTACTGCTCGAAATTTCATAAAATTCGATATGTAGTTTCCCCTTGGCATACATCAGTGCATATCAGTTGCATATCAAAATCGTCCGACAGGTGATGTTGCCTTCCCGCTTTTTCTAAATTTTTAACATGGCGGTATAGAAAAAAAATTTGGTATAAATGTACATAAGGAGAATTGTTTTTTAATATACATTATGAAATTAAAAATAATTATTTTAAATTTTAATAGCCATCTGGGGAAAAAATTATATATGTAGGAGCATCGCTTCCTCCCCCTGAGGAAAAGCACCCCCTGAAGGAGGCAAATTTTCGTTATGGATATGTTTCAAACGAGCTCGTCAATATCTGTAAAACGAATACATGAAATATCGATTTGTTATAATTTAAAATAAAGTTATCGATTTTTTTCATTTTTAATAATAAAAAAAATTGTAATGTCTTATAGAGAATAAAATTGACTTTATTTTTATATTAAGTGTTATTCGACTTCTCTGGAACGAAAATCGCCTGCATTCATCATGGAAGATAATAGTTTTTATAAATTACACTGGTCAACAAAGATTTTGTCCTAGAGACGTTGTTGTGTGATCTTAGACGTATTTTTCGTGCTGATTCCGAATCTGGGCTCAGATTTTTTTCTATCACGTCTAGTTTCCTTAGGAAAACCGGATTAATTGGGAGTTCAAGGGGGTTTCAGAAAATAAAGCGTGAATTAATGTATATATATATATTGTCCTAGACATGATTTTGGGGGATCCTAGAGGTATTCTTCGTGCTGATTCCAAATCTGGGCTCAGATTTTTTCTATCACGTTTAGTTTCCTTGGAACAACCGGATTAGATGGGGGTTCAAGGGGGTTTCAGCAAGTAAATCGTAAATTAAAGAAATGTGAGAAAAATGGGTACTTATATAGGATTTTCTCGTATATTTAGCATCTGGCAAGTCCCTTTTCAGTGTCCAGCAGTAATCTGCTAACATGTTGCTGAACTTTCTTTGGTTCCGTTCTTCCATGTGTAAAATATGCTGGTGGAAACGTTCACCGTGTTCATCACTAACGGCGCCAAGGTTTGGTGGAAAAAAGTCCAGGTGTGAGTCGAGGAAGTGAATTTTTAAAGACATATTGCAGCCCAATTTTTGGTACAATTTAATTAGATTAGCCACCCGATCGTCATAATTTTCAAGCTTGATATTTCCTAGAAAATGTTCAGCTACATTTTTTAATGTGTTCCACGTGCTTTTTTCCGTTAAACTGAATTTCTGTTGAAATTCCGAATCTTTCAGCACTTCCCTAATCTGAGGCCCATTAAAAATTCCTTTCCCCCTTGAATCCCCATTTAATCCGGTTGTCCTAAATAAACTAGACGTGATAGAAAAAAAATCTGAGCCCAAATTCGGAATTAGCACGAAAAATACCTCTAGGATCACCAAAACAACATGTCTAGGGCAGATTTTATTTATTTTTTTTTTTTTACCAGTGTATTTTTACTGAGTGAATTTGTATAGGAAAATATTGGTGGCCATGTGGTGACCATAACATACCAGTTTCAAAGAGTATCTAAAAATAAATGTCTCGATTGATTTATCAGGTGTAAAAAAAAGGATTAATGCAATAAACCATGAGTTATATTAGGTTTATGGATTGTGTGAAAATTTTAATGCATAAAAATGCATTAAAAAGAATCTGATTATTTTTTCTACTTTCTCTTAGATTATATGGCAGAGAAAATATTGTTTTTCAAGTCAAAATTTTTTACACTTAGATTTTGTTTTTAATCACACGAGTTATTACATGTTTCCTAAATCCGAAAACTGGGTTTGTATCAGTTCACCTGTGAATGTGTGTTTGTTCAAGAGACTGTAATCAGTATAACTGATAAATATATATATATATATATATCAGCAGAGAGGAAGTCCAAACTCGGTATTATAAGTCTGCATTGAATGGATAGGTTACTTGAATTTTTTATTGAGACAGATATTTTGTGTACAGGGGCATTGAAAAGTGTTCAAATATGTTGCCACTATAGGCGAAGCTTATCATAAGTACGAATTAAAATGTTTACATTAAAGCTTATGAAATGAACAATAAATTTATCATAACTACATAAGCAGGTTTAATATAGGACATGGTATTGTTGGGTACTTGGGATTCGTGAATTGTTTGTGGATGAAAGGCGAATCTTGCAGATGCTTAAGAGTTTCTTTACAGAAAATTCCGAAAGATTACAGGTCTGTAAACCAAGTGCTGACTTCAGTTTCACCAGAAAACACAACTTAAATGACAGCTGACAACATCAAATTCACAGTATAAACTGTATCATAGCATTCACACACAGCTATAGGCTGTAATCAAATAGTAACAAGAAGCTCAGTTAGGAGCTCAAGCCGGTTGGTGAGAAAACTGACAGACTTGGTCAGATCGGGTTTCCTTTTATACCCTAGTACAAAACGAGAATTTTCCAGCAACTTCTGTCCTAATTTAGTTAAAGCTTACACATTCAAAATATCGATATAAGGTTTTTCCTCGCCAAGGAGAAAAATAACTTGCCAAGTTTGGCACCAAGGTCATTAGATGCTTTGGTGAAGCTTTATAACGGATTTTTAAAAGAAAATGAGCTATTTTAACGCGAAAACAAGCTAGGAATGCTGAAAATTAGCATTTTAAACTCTTGCTGAGCCTCTTTGAATGAAATTATATAAAAATATTTATTAATATTTATAAATTTGTAAGAGTATGAAAAACATCCACAATTCATTTACAGGGCTGTGCAAAAGAATTCTTGCTTATTAGAAACTATATCTGGAAGTTTCTCTAAATGCATTTCAAATGGTGCTAAGTGTTTCTTGGAAAAACTTTTTTTTTTTTTTTTTTTGTTAAGAGATTCTGCAGTGAGTATAACTTATTGTAAAATTTTTGCTGTATTTATTAATGGTAGTAATTCTAATTGTAAAAAATTAAATGTTCATGTACGTAGATGTACATAAAAACTAAATGTCAAGAATATGCTCTAAGAGATGGAAAAGCAGATTAGGCTAGGGAAGGCAATTTAAGTCGGTTGATCCAATTTTTTTTTTTTTTTTTTTTTTTTTTTTTTACTTAAATTTGACAGAATCACATGGTGGTTCTTGCTGCTAAAGATTGTTAATCTAATGTGAAGTAAATTCATGTTAGATAACTTTTTTAGAAGTAACATCCATCCTCAATGATAATAATAATAATAATAATAATTCAGATACATTATGGTTTATTGTAAAATTATACGAACTTGGGGGAATATAATTTTCAGTTATTAATTTAAACTTGTTTAAATATTGAATAGCTATTGTGTTCGGAAAAGCGGAAGGAGTTACTACAGACATTTTTTTTTTCTTTATTTTTGAAACTAATACTGAAACCGTTTTCATTATGCAAGAAACATTAAAACTTGCGTGAAAACATTATAATAATATTTTAAGACACTAAGCTTTTTAAGAGAAGAAATAAGATACGCTATAAGAAAAAAATATCGGAAAACACATTTTTACTGAAAAATTTTTAACAGATAAATCTCTCATTCACATTTTTCGCTTTTACCATTTGGAATTTCATAAATTATTCACTTTCATTTACTTACTCCATTATGGACAGGCGTAGATTTTAAATTTGATTATTCACTCTAAGAAAATTCGTGTTACATCAAACGTTTAAAGAAAAGAAAATGCTTTAAAATATTTGAAAAGCATTTCATGCTCATTACATTCAGGTTTTTTTTTTTTTTTTTTTAAGAGTAAGGGAATACATTTTTAGAACATAGAATATTTAATTAAAATTGTTTATTAATCAATGATATTTACATTACAATTCTTATATTTGCATATTTTGTATTTATTATGGATTTCAAAAAAGAAACACCTTGTTTAAAAGAGCAACCGCATGTGGGATTATATATGCAAATTTTATGCATGTTTATTCACTGAATATAATCTTTTATCTAATCTCAGATAATATTGCTTTTCTCTCACTTTGAATCAAAAATTAAATACCTGGAAAAAATGTGCTGATCATTTTTCTCTAGTATTGTAACTATTTACATATTAGATGAATCATTCTGTAGACTTGTAAAATACATTTCAAATGTTGCATCTTACTTATTTGCATTCAAGAAATTTTATAACAGCTCCTTTACAATAAATTTAGACTTTTGCGATGTACCGAACACGATTTGACCATTTTAAAAAGTGTCTCAGTGTTCCTGTGTGTGTATGTGTTTCCAAAGCATTGTGACCGCTTTATTGGACGAAACAATGGATAAAATTTTACAAAATTTTACATTTATGTATACTTCAAAATAAATTGACGTTGATTGTATTTTCACCTATAGTGCCAAAAAAAAAAAAAAAAAAAAAAAAAAAAAACTTTTTATATTATATAAAATTCCTGGTAGAATAATTATCAGAAAATATCAGTATGCTAAATGGTAAATACGTTTACAAAATTACCTGTATCGGAACAATACAGAGAAGTTCGTACATAGACGATTTTTTTTCTGTAGTGCATATCGCAAAATTGCATGAAATTGGAATATGTAGCAATCAGTACATAAATTATACATAACTTTCTTAATATAATACGTCTAACAAAAATCACACTTTCATAAAACACTTTCATTTTACAAACCTTATTTTTATAAAGAAGAAACAATAAGAATAAAAATTTCACATTAGGCAATAAATAATTCATACATATATGTGTGTGTGTGTATTATGTCATACGCCTATAAAATTCAAACTGAGAACTAATCATAATCTTTCCAACAAAGATTCATCATTAAAAGAAAACAGAAAATATTTTTTTATTTAAAATTTCAAAAACAATTATTAGTTTATTCTTAAAATAATAATAATAAAATGAAATAAATATTACTTGTAAGATTGATTGAAAAACAAAACTTTTGTAATCTTTAAGTAAAATCTATTGAAATGAATCTCCTAGAAAGAGAATGATCACAGGCATTTGTCTAAACAAATAAATAAACAAATAAATGTATATATTTTTTTTATTGGCGTGGTCATGAATCATCATCGGAAGTATCTAAAAATATAATTGCAAAAATTTCCGATTTCACTAGATACATGGTGATCTTAATTATAGAAATGATCCGAAATTTCATTATAGGTAATTATACTAAGCTAAGGAGAAATAAAACGTTTGCATAATAGCTAAAATATATAAATTTTTAAATGCTGACATTTATAATTTTCTCGCTTTTATTATTTAAATGTATACTCTTAACTAATTAAATGTTGCATTTCATTTTGTTTACTTGTCAAAAGTTATTAGTAAACTTATGTTTTCAGAAATTTTCTCAGACTATTTCCTTTGAAGAAAGACCTAGTTGCAAATGTTACATAATTGGTTAAATGAATTTTAAAATCTAAAAGTTTAAGAGC
Organism: Salticus scenicus; assembly: GCA_963930645.1. Classification (NCBI taxonomy): domain Eukaryota; kingdom Metazoa; phylum Arthropoda; class Arachnida; order Araneae; family Salticidae; genus Salticus; species Salticus scenicus. The sequence goes on along the minus strand of OZ005654.1, from coordinate 55,889,698 downwards.
ACTTTACAAAAATATTTAAGAGAAATATGGAAAATATCGAAACAATTTTCAGTAAATTAAATTAAACTTTTAGACTTTCAAATTTTAGTTTAAAGATTTCTCTATTACACAATTTTTTTTTCATTAGCTTTTCAAGAAAAAGTTCTTTTTAAAAATGTTATATTTCTTTATTTTTTTTTATCATTATTACAATATATACAGGGTGATTAGAACAAAACTACCTCGATATAGGAAACCATAGCTACCATACCGTTCCAAATAACTGAATAAAAATTTGGTTTAAGGTATTTTGAGGTATGCGCTCAAGAATTATATAAAAAACAACAGTTAAACTCTAACAGTTACGGTTACAGTGAGAAAATTTCAAATGGCAACACCTACTTTTTTTATTGAAATGTAATCTCCATACCAAAAAACCATAAATAGTGTTGGAACAGTACCTCTAGCACGAAAATCGGCAGTGCTAGCAGGCTAACAAAAAAAGAAGAAAACGACTATTACGTGCCTACCAGAGCACCACTTTCATTTTTTTAATGACATCACATTTTACACTGAGTCTTTGGTTCAGACTAAAGTCTACTGATTCTGCTTCGAAACGAAAAAAACAGACCAAGGTATCCTTAATTTCGTGTAAGGCTACTGAATAAAGGCTTTAATTTCGTTGTTAGTCGTAAGACGCTGTCATGATGACGTCATCGCAGTACATAAAAAACAAGGCATTGTAAAATGGCAATCAAAACCGATTTTGATGATGATAATGATGTTTCCCAGTAAGCGACATATTGTTCACAGAGCAAGAAAGCAAGACACACATCACGAATTTCACAATGCCTTATTTTTCACTGAGTGTGATGACGTCACTCATGACGGTGTCTTACAACTAACAACGAAATTAAAACCCTTATTCAGTAGACCTACATGAAATTAAGGATACCGTGGTCTATTCTTCTCGTTTCGAAGCAGAATCAGTAGACTTCAGTGAGAGCCGAAGACTCAGTGTGAAATGTGACGTCAATAAGAAAATGTAAGTCGTGCACTAGTAGACACATCACAACTGTTTCCTCTTTTTTTCTTAGTATGCCTAGCGCACAGATTATTATACAGATAGGACACTCCCATATATTCTTCGGTAACCAAAATTTGACTGCAACGACCCTATTGTCAACGGCTGTAAGTTTCTCGAGCTCTCTAGCTTACGCAATCACTCGTCTTATTTTTATTGTATCTATGTTCATACCGTAATAGTCCAACGTTAAACCCAGCATCCAACCAACTAACCATTGTATTGATGTTGGCAACTTTGTTATTGTTTACGAATTTGATTGTCGAAAGCAATTTATTTTAAGAAGCAAGTACTAAATATTAAGCAAATAAATTTCGAAAATATACATAAACCAGAAATATTTTTTTCATTTTAAAGCATTTTGTATTATTTAAACCACGCAATGTTAAATATCTAAGATTTCATACCATACTGCTATTTCAGCATTACAATTTGTTATATTAATTTGTACACTTGAACACGAATGTGTTTGGCAAAATTTATTTTCAAACATGATAAAAATTAGTTTTATTTCTTAGAAAATAGCTGTGAATGTTATGATTTTGTGAATTTAAAAAGTAGTAGAAAAAGTGAAGGAAAGAAAACTGCGCATATATTTTCGCATCAACTTTATTATTGTTTACAAACTTGATTGTCAAAAGCAATTTATTTTAAGAAGCAAGTGCTAAATATTAAGAAAATAAACTTTGAAAATATACATAAAATAAAAACATTTTTTCATTTTAAAGCATTTTATATTATTTAAACCAAACAACGTTAAATATTTAATGATTTCATACTGCTATTTCAGAATTACAGTTTGTAATTTTAATTTGTACTTGAATATGAATATGTTTGACAAAGCATATTTTTAAACATTATAAAAATTAATTTTTATTTCTTAAAAGAATAGCTGTGAATGTTTTGAGGATAATTTCGTAAATTCCATTAACAATAAAAACAATAGAAAGTGAAGAAAAAGAAAACTTCCCATACTAAACTTCTACTAACTACTCGCGAAATAGAAAAACAATTTTCGAACAAAGATGCTATTCATGTGGACGTAACACATGTAGTTCCCCTCTGTTGACACTAGTGGTGCTACTATATTTCCGGTTCGCGTTTTAGCTTCACTGTCCTATCTGTATGATAATCTGTGGCCTAGCGTTGGTGATTTTCGTGCTAGAGGTACCGATCCAACGCTATTTATGATTTTTTGGTATGCGGATTACATTTCAATTAAAAAAAGTAGGTGTTGTCATTTGAAATTTTCGAAATGTTGTCACTGTAACCGTAACTGTTAGAGTTTAACTGTTGTTTTTTATATAATTCTTGAGCGCATACCTCGAAATACCTTTCACCAAATTTTTATTCAGTTTCTCGGAACGGTATGGTAGCTATGGTCTCATATATCGGGGTAGTTTTTTTCTAATCACACTGTATATATATATTGTATAACTGTGCATATTCTATTTATTCTGTATGTTTTGTTAATTAATATGTTACAACAGAATAAATTTTTAATACACTAAAGATATATTTCATACTCTTTTTAATACATAGATTAAATTATTATGAGGTAAATATTATAATAAAATGCTGTATACAATTTTTAAAAAATAACAAAAAACAACCTAACTTTTTTTGATAAATCAACTAAATTATCTCACGCCATAGACGTTTTTAAAATTATTATTTTTACTTTGTGTTTATATAAACAAAATGTAGCATATTACAAAGGATTTTTTTTTTTTTTTTTCTTTTTTTTTTAAGGGGCATAATACTTTTTGAACATATACTATTTAAAGAAAGAATTGTAATAATTAATTTTTTTTATATATACAATTTCGGTGTATCTAATATTTACAGGTCTTCAAAATTCATTTTTTTTCTGTTTTTATGGTTATATATTGTCACGTATTCGGGGTTCATGATTTGTCTCTGAATGAAAGGCAAAACTGGCAGAAGTTCAAAAGTTTATTTACAGAAAATTCAAGAAAATTACAGGTTTATAAACCAAGTATCAACTTCAATTTCACTAGTAAACACAGCTCAAATAATAGTTCACGACAACGAGTTCACAATACAAACTGTATCAGAGCATTAACATACACAGCAATGCGCTGAAAGCAAGAGACTAGTCAGGAGCCCTTTATCGTAAGGCAGTTGGCGAGAAACTTACTGAAGGCCGAAATCCAAATGCTTTATATATCCTCTATTAATCCAGTATTTTCCAGTAACTCGTAGAATATATTCAAGTTAGAGCTTAGATATTTGGTATATCGATAATAAGGATTTTCTCGCCGAGGTCGTCAAAAAAGTCACCAAAGAGCGAAAAAGTCACCAAATTTGGCTCCAAGGCCATTACTGCCTTCGTGAAGCTTTTGAACGTGTTTTTAATGAGAAAGGAATTTTTTTAACGCAAAAGTAAACTAGAAATACAGAAAAATAACATTTTATAACATGACTAAGACTCTTTGAATTAATTTACATAAAAATAACTACAATTATTTACAAATTCGTAACAAAATTTATGTCTGCGCGAATTTATGTCTTGTGTTGTAAGACCTTACAAAAGTTTTATAGGAATTTCGTAAATTGGGTGTTGCGAAGGTCAAGTTGGTTTAAAGTCTTAACTCTGATTTATAAATGTGCTCTGCGAAGTGATACTTCGACGTTGCATACTGAAAAGAAAATTCAGATTCCGCGGTGGTTAAATTGGTGTATTTCTGTTGGAAATATGGTAGCGTTTCAATGCAAATTAATTCGTCATGTATGAAAGACATGTTATAAACATTGTCGAAGTTAAGTTCGGGTGCTCTACAGTTCGAGTACAGTTCTAATGAATATATTCGCTTTTGCTGCTACTTACTTCATGGCAGTTGAACTGCATTTACGTTGCTTGCAGTTTATTAGTAACACTTACACATTTTTTATATCACATTTAAGTATCTTTTTATTTATTTGAGTATCTTTTTAAGAAAATAGAATCTATTATTAATTTAAATAGGAAAAACGAACTATATACTCATTGTAGGTTAGATAAATTTTCTTAAAGATTCGCGCCTAAAACTTTTCTAACAAAATTTTATTTTTGAAGGAGGGATTGTGAGGTGTCAGACAATTTTCATTATAAATTCATAAATTAGAAGTCGCAAAGAAGTTGGTTTAGTTTGAAGTCATAATTCGGATATATAAATGTACTGTGCAAAATGGTAGCTAGGCATTGCGTGTTGGGAAGGAAATTCTTGGATTTTGCGAAAATTAATAGATAATTAGACTGGAGTAAATTTGTTGAAAAGCAGGAAGCGTATGAATGAAAATTGAATCTCCAGTTTATGAAAGGGATTTTATATTTCATTTCGGGTTCAGCTTAATTCGCGTGCAATTCTGAGGAGTAAATTTGAGTTTATAATAATACGTAGCTCAAGACAGTTGGACCGCAGTTACGTCGCCTGTAGTTTATTCGTAATACTTAACTATCTATTGTATCACATTAAACCCCTTAACGGTCGCATATTTTTCAAAGCCACGCCCATAAAATCCACATTTTTGTCTAATAAAAAAAAATAGATTGAAAATAAATATATAAATAATATATATATTTATTCTGTACATATTTTCATATACATTGTTTGTAGTTTGGTACTGGCTGGTGCTTTCATGTACCCTAAAATATTAGGGGAAAAATACACGTGGGGCGTGATCACTGCTCGTGAATATCACGGGAGCGAGAAGGAAGGGGTTGAGTGAATATTGAGGTCACTTACTTTCATTATACACAGGGTAAAATTCCCATTTTTATCTCCATCTACCAATTTAAATGCTTCGAAAAATTAATTTATTGATTTCACTTCAGTCTATGCACTTCTTCACTTAAAAAAACAGCAGGAATGGGTGCAGTTGGAATTGTCTCCCAATGAAAAACTTCACAGAGTGTGTGTGGATGAGCATGATAACACCTAAGTATCTTACCCGGTGGAGCTAAAATTCGAGATGAAATAAGTCACTGTCGCATGACCGGTGTGTATTTTGGAGAGCTTAGGTCTTATAGTTGTTTCCTCATAAAGACACAAAGAAAAACTCTTTATCTTTATGGCCCATGGATTCAAATTATTGTAATTGCGTTAGCGTTCAAACGCCTTATCTCGTTGAGCTAAAAATTACTAGGTATGTTATATGTTACTTTCCCTTAATTTTTATATATTTTTATGAGTGTAAGTCTTATCATTATTTTACATGGACACAAAAATGTTCTTTATCATTAAGGCCTATGGCCTCTAATTATTTAAAGTGCGCTAACATATAAACTCTGAATTTTATTAACAAAAAACTTGATAGGCATCTTATAGGTCATTTCCGCAATAGTTGTATAAAGTTTTATAGATATAGAACTTATGGAATTTTTAGAGAAATACAAAGTGCAATTCTCATTCATTGCAGCCTATAAACACAGTTTAATTTAAGTTCATTTTAACATTGTTAAATTGTTTAAAAATGCATTTGCTAATGTATGCTTATTATGGAAAATGATGTATGTGGTTGTTATTTTTAGTTTTTTTACATAAAATAATTTACACATCTCGTCGTATTGAAGCTAATTGTATGAACTTTACTAAATTATCCAAATGGAACTAAAACTTATAAAAGTTTAAAAACATTTTGTAGGTTATTTTTAAATTGCACAGTAACTTTAAAAGAATATACATGACAATTTATATATATTCGTTAATAGCAGATAGCAATCATTTATCGAAACATTTACTCTATGTTCGCAGGCAAGACCAGATACGAATTACTAATTTTTAACAAAATTTAAATTGGTTAAATCCGTTTCATTTGGGAAAAAAAATATTGCTCATGGAAAATGGTGTTTTTACTTTTTTGCACCAAAGTTCATTTTTTTTTTCCAGATTTTTTTCTTGAATTTTAAAGTTAAGTTTTTATTGGTACCGTATTACATACGTAAGTAGTGTCATTAGAAATTTCTTACTTTCCTCTGTATTTCATAGACAAAAATATTGGATTCGAAAAAATTTTAGAACTCCGGTTTTCGATGGATTTGAGGGGTTGACGTTATGAGGGGTCCAGAACACGATTTGACCATTTTTAGAAATGTTCGTGTGTGTGTGACAAACAATTTGTGGCTACTACCCTCATGACCTGCTGCACAGAATTGCATGTAAATTTATGTGTAGGTGCACTTTGACCTAAATTACTGTCTATCAACTTTTGCTGTCCGTTCTCCACAGGTGACATTACTATACAGTGATTATCACAATTCGAGGGAATGTTATATCTCAGGAGCTACTGCACAGAATTTCATATAAATTTACCTGTAGATGCACCTTGACATAAACTAGTGCTTACCAACTTTTGGTGTCAATCACTCAACAGGTGACGCTGTTATACAACGATTTCCACAATTTAATGAAGGCCTTTATCTCAGGTTCTATTGGTTATAATCAAATAAAACTGGATATGTGAGAAGACCATTATGAAACATTATACTGATTCAATTTTGATACATATTAGCCAATAGGTGACGCTGCTATACTGTAATTTTAATTGCATATTAGTTTATATAATAAATCTATTTAAAATATATCAATTGAAAATGAATGTTCGGTAAATTCTTAAAATTCAGTTAAAAGTTCCTCGATACATCAAAGTCAATATTTTAATTTATCGCATGCATTTTTAAAAAGTTTTCTTAATGCGTTAAATTAAAAAAGGGAGGGGTAAAAATAAATAAACACATTTATTTAAAGCAACTGGAGTAAGGCTACTTTAAATTTAAAGCTTTTAAACATTTTTAAATGCATAGTTCTTAACTGATTCCTTTCTTTATTATATTAAGAAAAATGTAAGTGACTTTCAGAGAAAAGGTGTATTTATTTGAACTTCAATGTTGATTGTTTCCGTTTAAAGTTTTCCTATTTTATTTACTCTTTAAAGCAAGGAAAATTTTTTCTCAAAACATATTTTATCCAATCTTTATTTCATGATATTTGTTATTTTTTTCCTCAAAGCTGTTCCATTATCTTTGAATACCAATTCAAAATTAATCATTTCAATAGAGAGACCTTCCTTCCTTCCTTCTTACCTTCTAAATGATATTAAAAGTTACCGCAGTGTATGTTTATCATTATTTTTTTTACTTCTTTGACAAACTGATAAAACTAAATTAAATCGTACAGCTTCCTTTAAATAATTATCTTTGTTTTGTGCTCGTATTACTAAGGCTTTACGTAATGTGTTTTAAGTGCAATAATAAATGGAGCTCTGAAAGTAGATGCTAAATTAAGAAAATCAAACCTTAAATTAGATTAGTATATAATCGTATAATGCTTTCATCTTCTTTTTTTATTAACTGAATTGATTCTCCATTTTCTCTCGCAATTGACAATGAACTAGTAACCTTTTAATAAAAAGTGTATTTATTTATTAACTTAGAAATACGAAAAAGTTTTTCAAAATTGGAAAAATATTACTCTACAAATAATGGCCAAATTTAATGAAATATCTTAAGTTACATAAAACATCTATTATGAAATTACCTGGATAAACAATTAAAGAAATATTCAATTTTATCTCTTTGAATGTATAAATTGTAGAAGTTTTATGTACATTCTTTTTTTTAAAGATTTCAATGAACTTGGAAAGATAAGGAATTATTTTTAAGTGCATTTTATCTGAAGTTGTTTATCTTTTAAATTGCTACTTCAAATTTATACACAATTAAATTTCGTACAATTTTATTTTACTTCTTTATTTTATTTACTTACTCTCTTTTCAAAATTTTTAAGATGCTTTTCAGTTTTTTCTTTTAAAAAAATTTTATTTATTGAAATATTTAAATTTGATTATTTTCTACAAATAAATTCTTAATTTATCATTTAATTAAATAAAAGAAAATATTGTAAAATCTCTGTTTTTTCCATTTCCATTCATTACTTAAAACAACTATTGACGATTTAAAAAATTACCTTTCCTTAAATCAAATTATTTTTGTTATTTTATTTAATTTAAAAAGGATTTTTTTTTTCATTCATTTTTAATAGTGTGGGAATGTTTTTATTTATCGACTCCATTCACGAAAATCATGACGTTTGTAAAGTTAAGAAAAAACACCTTTTGTGGGAAATTTTAAGGATGTTTATTTAATTTCAATTATTTTGCCATTTTAAGCGTGAAAAAGTTCTTTATGCTAGTTTTAACAAACAAATTATCTTAGAAAATACTTTTATTCAATTTTCTTTTATTTCTTTTTCATAACAAATTAATTTGGCAATAACATTTCAATTCTTTTATGTTGTTTTTACGCTTCTTCATAAGTTTACTTTTTGACATTTCAATTCTTTTATGATGTTTTTACGCTTTTTCATAAGTTTACTTTTTTAATTTAGATGTGATTTAATCAATGATATATCATTCAAATTTCCTTCTTTTTAAACCCCCTTTTTGTGTAAAAAATAAAAGTACATGTAAAGAAAATAATATTATTTAATAAACAACTTTTTTAATTTTTGATTGACTTTTTAAACATTACTTGAGAAGTGTTTAAATATATAATAATTATTTAAAAAAGGAAAAAAAAAAAAAAAAAAAAAATGTATTTGAAACCTGTTGCAAATGACAAGGAATTCTGTTTTTCAATTACGTTTATTATTATTATTTATTTATTTATTTATTTATTTATTACTAATTATATTTATTTTTATTTTTTATTTATTTATTTTTATTTTTCTATTATCATTATTTTATTATTTTATTTATTTTTTGAGACATCAAATGTTATTTTATGCCATAAAACACGTAAAGTACAAAATAAATATACACTATCTACCAATAAGTATACTTATTGGTAAATAGTGTATATTATACAAAACGTCTACATTCGAAAAGGTCCAAATATATTTAGACCCTTTCGGATTTAGACGTTTTGTCAAATATCTGAAAAAGTTCTTTAGGAATTATCTTGAAACTTTAATTGTGTAAAGAACATGTTATACCTCATATATTTCAGCAAAAGTTGTGTTCTGAAGAAGAAAAGGGGGCGAGTAGAAAACTTTAAAAATAAATCAAAATGTGTTGAATAACCCTGTAAAAATTTACGCTTGAAATGCGTTTTGGCTGTAACATGTGATTATGAGGATAAAACATTTCGTGAGGCTATCACATATGTGCATGGAAATATAATGGATTGCTTAAAAAACTGGGGGGGGGGGGGGATTTACCACTCTTTTAATTACAACACGTAGTGTATTACACCCAGTGCAAAGCCATTTTTTAGGAAAATTGGCATACATATATTAGACACAGCATACTGCAATCAGAATGCAAAAATGTAAAATATCTTACTAAACATGAGTACTTATACTAAATAATTTTTAACTGTGCATGCGCTACGTTTAAAAAAAATTCATTTGCATAATTGAATAGCCAAAAGTATTGAGCAACTTATATGAAAACCCCAAACAAATATCGTGCAAATTCAAAAAGTTATAAAAGATAGAATGAACATAATTTCAGTTCTCTCAAAATAAAAGTCAAATTGTAAGGGGTTTTACTCACATTTTTATTTTGATTCAATCAATGCCCAATGGATAATACAGTGTTCTCATATTCTAAATAAATATTGATAAACCCCCCCCGTACCATCTTCCTTCTTTTTTGAGAAAATTGGAATTCTGTTCATTCTGTCGCTCATAATTTTTTGAATTTACACGATATTTGTTTGAGGTTTTCATATACGTTGCTCAATACTTTTGTCTATTAAATTATGCAAATGAAATTTCTTAAAATCTTACGCACGCGTAGTTAAAAATTATTTAGTAAAAATGCTCATAATTCATGCAAATTTTTAGAACTTTAAGACAGTAATTTACAAAAAAGTTGCTTGACGTCTTTAAACTGTAAAACGTTTATGATTGTAAATTAATTTTGAAATTTGTTTTTAACAAATTTTATCGAATAGTCATTTATTTATTAATCTTTTATCTCAATTTTTAATTATTTTTCTTTTTTTTTTTTTTTTTTTTTTTTTTCTTAAGAATGTAAAGAAGATAGAACAAGAACATTTTCGGACTGACAATATTTTTCGATTTCTAATTTTTGTGAGATTACATACTTATTTATATTTCAAATTTAAGTTTTGAAAATTTTTATCTCTTCCCACTGTCTAAAGGCCTTAGCCAAAACTTGGCCTTGGGAAGCAGTATGGTCCTTCTTTCACCCCCCCCCCTCCTTTCAGTAACACAAGACTAATTCTTTTTTGTTTGAAGATATGTAACATCTGAAAATAAATAAATGAATAAATTTAACAATTGTTATTATTTATTTATTGATGAACTACAGAAAAAATAGGTATATTTCAATTAAATTATTAAATTATTAACGAATGTTAGATACATCAGATAATAATTATTATGTGGAACATATCCGTAAACGTTCTACTACATATCCTTTTTCATTTTTAATTATCCATTTGATGCATTGGAATATTACATTAATGCCAAGAAGTGCGACAAAGAAACGGAAGGAGCGCTTCAAGCAACCTGTTTTATCGCCAAATGCCCAGAGTCACGTGTTTCATCTTCGAGACACTTTTAGTCGAGCAATGCAATAGGGGTGCGCTCTCTAGATTGTATGTTTACTCTGGGATAATAACCAGGTAATACATGAGAAAGAAGAGCTAAAATGAATTTATGCAACAATTTTCAAGAAAGTAGTTAGAGCTGTTTTTGAGATAACGACTTTTACCAAAACTTGGCATACTCAGTTATTTACCGGGAAACAATAATTACGTACAAAAGGATATTTAAAAGGGAGTTAATATGGCGAGTTTGAAAAAAATCCGTACAGCCGTTTTTAAAGGAACGCACTTGCGAGAACTGAAATTTAGCTATTTATACAGGGCACCTATCAATTTTCCTGAACTAACCAACTATATCATTCGAAAGGACATTTAATAGAGTGTTTATATAGTAAATTTGCAGAAAATCGTTAGAGCCGTCTTTGAAATACGGACTTGTGTTCCCACTTCCGGTTTTCGATGTCCCACTTCTGATTTTCCAATATTTAACACAATTTGTAACTTTCATCTGCCCGCCAGTCCTGTCACAATTCTGAAGTTTTATAGTTCTATCGTTATTAGTTTCGGAGATATGATGGCCAAAAGGTTCCCCACATACATTCACACATACATACATACACACATACTGACCAATTGCCAAAAACTACTTTTTTGAACTCGTGAGACTTTAAAACGTGTAAATCAGTTGAATAATCGACATCGAATTTTTGGACCGAATACAATACTTCTATTACCTATGGTAATCAGGTAATGGAAGTAAAAACACATGCTTAAATAGAGTGAATTATAATCAAGCCAACCGCTAAAAACCTCATTTTCGGATTCGGGAGACTTCAAAACGTTCATATATAGTAAAATCTTAGTTTCAAAATTAGAACATCAAACAATACTTTTTCTACCATATATGAAAAAGAGAATGTAAAATTACATAAAAAAAATTCCCTAAAAGTTGTTTTCAACTACCTTCAACGAAAAGGGGACAACACATAATTTATCAATGAATTTATTTATGTGTATATATCCATATATAAATTTTAACCAAATTTTAAAAATAGCTTATTATTAAGATTTTAATTTAATTTTGATCCCTTTGAAAAAATTTTTTAACTGAAAATATATTTGTTTATGATTTAGGCCACCAATTTTGTATTTATAGAGCAATTGAAAGGAAATTTCAGTACTTTACTAAATAAAACGACCACTTTACATGTAAAATGATGTTACATTATGTTGGATAGTTTTTATTTGTGGTATTGCATAAAAATATATTAATTACCATCTAGGCATATTTTGAAAATGTAAGTGACAAAAATTATTTGCAAATGTTCAACATTAAACACTAAAAAATTTGTTAAAAAAAAAAAAAAAAAGTATAGTCTTAATCCCAATAAATGTCCGAATAACGTGTATATAATGTGTATTGTGTTTAGTTAATATGCTTTGTAAATTTATGAAATATGCACATAATCTAAATAATCTGGTGTGTCACTCACACGACTTTCTCTTACCCTGAAATTTAATGCATACTATAATTACAGGTTAGAGATTAATAGGTAAGATAACAAGTGCTGTTATGTAAACCTATGGTAAAACAATTCAAATTAGACTTCGACATAGTTTTATATGATATTTAGTTGTGTGTTATTTAACTTGAAAGTGTAACTTTTGGTTGTCCTGAAATTATTCGTTTTTAAGGTGCCTGCATACCTTTAAAATGCAATTTTCCGTGAAAACTCCGATTTTCTATTTTTGGGTTAGTATTAAAGCATGATATTTTAGCTTTCTAATTCAGTTTAAATTTTGTTTCTATCTTGCTTAGAATTTGAGTTACAGGCATTTAAATATTAGTCACTCGCCAGTTTTTGAAACCGGAAGTGACCGGAAATGACCCGGAAATGTTTGTTTACATAAATGTTTTACTCAATATAAGCATCAAAATTTTTTACTGAATATAAAATGAATTTAACTAGTGTGTTGTGGCCACCACATGAAATTCTTCTATATTTTCCTATACAAGGTTAAAAATGAAAAATTCGATAACTTTATTTTAAATTATCGCAGATCTATGGTTCAACCATCCGTTTTAAAGGTATTGGCGAGCTCTTTTTCCCATTTGACTATATCTCTATTACAAAAAATATATATTCGTTTCATTTGGTTTACTGCAGTCTATAGATGTTAAACTCTACTTACCTATAATTTCCCCATATACGTAATGTATTTGAATACTTTTGAGTGTCCCTGTACACGAACCATTTGCTTCATTTCAACTAAAAGCTTACTGTAGCATCCCTATATGATACACATTTAGAATACCGAGTTTGGAATTTCTGCTACTATTTGTTCTTGAGATATGATGATAACAGACACACAGACCATTCGCTAAAAACATGATTTTCGTATTATGGGGACCTCAGAACATGTAAATATAACAAAAACTCACGTTCGAAAATTTGACCCTAAAACAATAATTTCTCGACCCTATGGGTAAGAGAAGGTAAAAAGGGGGTTTTTAGTTTCATCCAAAAATTACAAATCAATTAAATAATTTCTCAACATCTGTCACATCAGACGTTTATAATCTGAACTCATTTCTTAATAAATGACTTAATTATAATTGGACAGATATTTAGCATTTTTCGTAATTCTGTAATTATGATTCTGAAATGAAAAAAAAAAATCATTTGGTGAAAACCAAAATATACTTTTTTTATCTCCTTTCACCGTACTAAATGTCTCTAAAGAATATAAATAACATACATATTACATATTTCAGTTAACTTTAAACAACATTGCTTTTGAAATTAAGTTACTAGAGCAACCAAACAAACGAAGCTCAAAAAGGTTAATTAGTTACGGGAAAATTAGTTTCTGCGTAACTCTTGAGTTACTTTAATTAAACAGTTTCAAACTAAGTAAATAATTTGCATATTTTTCAGAACTATTCACGAACTAAGTGACATTTGTACAAAGTTTTTACTGTAACATTTGAAATGTAAATTATCTGACGAACGTTTTTAATTTTGTTTTATACAGAGAAAAGTAATTCGTTAATTTAAAATATAGTAATAATTGTTTTTATATATGTACAGTGCGTAAGCAAAAGTACTTAGACACTTTCGAATTTTGACATTTTGGTAAATATCTAAAGAAATAATTAACGGATTCTTTTGTAACTTTAAGGAAATTACTAGCATGATATTTCACATGTATATTAGCAAAAATTTTGCCTCTAAGATAAAAAATGAACCAGTCATAAATTAAAGAAAGAAAAAGGTTTGACACCATACTGTAGAAAAGTGTGCTTGAAATGCGTGGTAGTTGTGGTATGTGATCATGAGACTCATTTTAAATATATGTATTCATTTGTATATGTATAGAAATAGATCATATGGCGATATAAAGGTTTCCTAAAAAATGTCAATTAGGAAGTTGCCAGGTTTTCACTATACAAATACAGTCGGTAACAAAAGTGTCCGAACACTAGCAAAAATTCCTATGTAAAAAAAGTACGTTTAATACAGTTTTGCTAAATGAATCCTTGTCGAATCCTGAGTCTTAGTCAGTCTAAGAACAGGATTCCACAAGGATTTATCTAACAAAACAGTATTAAGTTTACATTTTTTACATAGGAATTTTTGCTAGTGTTCGGACACTTTTGTTACCGACTGTACACTATACACACACATTAGAGGATAAGATTACGAGAATCTCACCATATTTTTAAAAATCCCATTCGAAGACATCTCACAAAAAGGATTTTCCTCCACTTTTTTCACATTGTTCATCAAGTACATTAGGTAACAAAAGTGTCCGAACACTAGCAAAAACTCCTATGTAAAAAAAAGTACACTTAATAGAGTTTTGTTAAATAAATCCTTGTCGCATCCTGTTCTTAGTCAGTCTAAGAACAGGATTCGACAAGGATTTATTTAGCAAAACTATATTAAGCATACCTTTTTATATAGGAATTTTTGCTAGTGTTCGGACATTTTTGTTACCGACTGTATTTCATCCATCTTTTCGTTGCATTGGGTAATATATGTTGATCTGAACCCTGAGATCCTCTTTTTTTAACTTCTCTAGGCTTAACTTATCTAGTAGTTCTTGATTTAAAATAAAAAAATGGAAAAACTGAGGGATTATTTTAAAACGCTTCTTATTTGTAAGCGTTTGTTAAGAGATTATATGAAGAAGTAAATATTTTACAAATGTAGTTCTACAGTGCATGGCAGCTGAAGATTGCAATTATCATGAAATGATTTTGCTTATTGCAGTTACGACATTCCTACTGAGTGCTTTTTGAGTACTCAAAATCAAATTAAAAGTACATTTTTAAGTACATCAAGTGATAAGAACTTGAGAAATTCATCCTGTATTTCAAGTGAAAACTTAGATTCTAAACATTGAAGCAGAATTGATACTTAACCACAAAAAGAAAAAATATATATATTAAATTTCCATTTTAAACATTTACTTGATTTTTTACAATTTTTTTTTAGTTTACATATTTGTTATTCTTAAAGAAAAAGAAAGAAAGAAAGAAAAAGAAAAACCTGCAGAAATTAAATTATGTAATTTCTCACTTGAATTTGTAAAAATCCCGCTTAACTATTTTGGTTAGAGTAGCAAAATCTCACTCGAAAATTTTTCTAGCGTGAATCCTTTTATAACATGGAAGGTATTCATTCTAATACCGGGTCATTTTTAAAGTAGTATGCCGTGGTCAGTACAAAACTTTCTTTTACATTATTCTACCAAAAGAAAAAAAGAAGAAGAAAGAAAGAAATGCTACTTACTGTTTATCGTGCACAAAGGTTTACTCACAGCTTCTCAAAATTAAGATTTTATCTATGCGATTTGATACAATTTTAATCAACCTATAGGCTCATATGCTGCCATGTGAAAAATCACAGAAAGTAAGTAAAAGCAACGCCATTTGTCGGACGATATACACCCAAATGAAGCCAGCATTTGTTTTCGTAATGCTTATCGCACATATCAAATTTAATACATTTATATGTTGTAAATGTTGAGATTTAGCCTTCTTATTCACGGAGTTTATTGCAACACATAAGAACCACCTATCAGCCAATATGCAACCAAATTTAATCACATAGTGTTTCATAAAGACCTTCTTATATACCAAGTTTTGTGCAATTATATGCAATAGAATCTAAAATATAGCCTTCTCTTAAATGGAAGAAATTGAAAAAAAAAAAAAAAGAAAGAAAGAAAGAAAAATGAGCAATATATATATGCTTTTTTTTAATTAACTTTAATTCCATGACTATACGAGGCATTCAGATAGGAATGAAAACGTATTACAAAGCTACCAACATTACTAATTTTTAAATTAGATTTATCACCAGTAATTAAAAAAAAAAAAAAAAAAAAAAAAAAAAAAAAAAAAAGGAATCTTTCATATATATTTCCAACGAATAAATGAAATTAAATAAACTGAAGACATTTGTAAAAACTTTCCGGTATGAATTCTCTTTTAAAAATGATTGAAACCTGGCACCAATGGTATTACTGAAAGAAGAATTATAACAACGTGCTACAGCTACAATACGTTTCAAACATTGTATTTTACAAAATTAACCCAAACATTAGATTTTCATTTAATTTTCTACTAATCCTCTCTTTGCTTTCCGAACAAAACCAATTGCGTTCGAACGCAGCTTCGGTTTCTGGTGGTAAACAAATTTATAAGAGCTTTCCTATAAAAAACAAAATTAATTTATTGCGATTTTCAAATGTAAATTTATTTTATTTTTTAATGAATTGTTATTTAGAAATGATGAACATTCTGTAAGATTGTGAGCACATATTAAACTTCGTAATTTAAATCGGTTATACCATTAAAACATTCAGGATTATAGATAACGGAATCACCGATCAATCGGAGAAAAAATGACTTAGAGCAACTGTTGATGTTTTTAACACGCTTTTATTAGCTTCACCTGTATGTATGTATGTTTGTTTGTATGTTTGTAACTGCTCTGGGAGCAAAAAAAAAACATTATATTGTAAAAAAATACTTCCCTACGTGAACGATGTGGCGTTGAGGTAAGGCGCCGCGCTACGAACCTAAAGGTCCTGCTTTCGATTCCAGTCAGGGGAGAATTTTTAAAAATGGTTTTTGTTTAATTCTAAGTTATTTTAATTAAAGATTTAAATGTATGTAAATATTATGGTGCGTCACTCAAACGATTTTCTCTTATCCTGCATTTTAATACTAAGATAGATGTTTTGTGCTTTTTTAGTTCACATTTCTATAAAAGCGTGTTCATTAATTTTTTTTAAATTATAATATTATTTACTTTTTATTTGTAATTATTCAACTTTTTTTTATTTTAAGAAACTTTTGAATTACCCTGAAATTTCAGGAAAATGTAAAAAGAGTTAACTCTTCCCCCGCCCCCCCCCCCAAAAAAAAAGTAGTCTTAAATGTACAAAAAATGATCCAGAACTTTTATTACTTTCTTCTATCTTCAATAGAAGAAAGAATTGGATTCGTAAAAATTTTCGATTTCGGGTTTTTGATGGATTTACACGTTTTGAGAGCTGTAGAACACGATTTTACCATTTTTAGAAAATGTCTGTCTGTCTGTCTGTGTGTGTGTGTGTGTGTGTGACAAAATTTTGTGGCAACTGTATCTCTGGAACTACTGCACAGAATTTCATACAAATTGGTATGTAGTTGCACCTTGACATAAATTAGTGCCTATCAACTTTTGGTAAAAATCGTCTTACAGGTTGCGTTGCCATCCTGCTTTTTCTAAATTTTTAACAGGGTGATATAGGGCAAAAATTTTCAAGATGGGTATCTTTCGAAAGGTCTCGTCAGTACCTTTAAAACGAATGGTTGAACTATAAATCTATGATAATTTAAAACAAAGTTATCGATATTTTTTTACTTTTTACGAAAAAAAACTTAGAAAAAAAATCTTTTTTTTTTTTTCTCTGCCCTTAATTTTATCAAACTCCCACGGTTTCCGCGTTCTGACAAACTTAAACTATTTTTGCTTTTTCCCCTAATTTTGTCAAAGTCCTACGGTTACCGTGTCTTGACAAACTTGAACATATTTTTGCATTTTTCCCCAAATTTTGTCAAAGTCCCACGGTTATCGTGTTTTGACAAAGTTTAACAAATTTTCACATTTTACCCAAAATTTTGTCAAAGTCCCACTTTTTTTTTTTTTTTTTCTCTCTCTCTCCCCTTAATTCTATCAAACTCCCACAGTTTCCGTGTTCTGACAAACTTAAACAAATTTTTGCATTTTTCCCCCAATTTTGTCAGTCCCACGGTTTCCGTGTTTTGACAAACTTAGAATAATTTTCACATTTTCCCCAAACTTTTGTCAAAATCCCACTTTTTTTTTACTTTCTTCTATCATCAATAGAAGAAAGTATTGGATTCGTAAAAATTTTCGATTTCTGGTTTTTATTATGGAGAAAAATAGGATTTTTTGTATATCACTCTTTTTAATTCGCAAAGATCAATTAATTCTGAAAAATTTATTTTGCACTTATTAATTGTAAAATACAGTGAAATTATTCAAATATCATTATTTCATATTAAATTCTGAAAATACTAATCTTTGTAAGAATATTTTGTTCATCAAACTGAACAACACACAGATTGATTGTGCAATGAATTTTAATACAGGTTGATTCAAAATTAGTGTGACCAATTTCAAAGCATCAGAAATTTTTATTGAATTAAGTTATTTACATGAAATTTTCAATATAGTTTCCTTTAGCATAGTACATTTTACGTAAATCTTTAGGCCAAGCCATAAGAGCTTTTTCGACCATTTTTAGGGGTATTTTCCTACCTTCCTCTTTGATTGCTTTTTGAAGCCCTTGAAGTGTTCTCACTTTACGTCTACTTAATTGTTTTTTTAAGCCACTTTATAGTTGATTTTGCAGCATGACTTGGTGCAGAATCTTGGTGAAAAACAAAGTTTCCTTGTGGGTAAAGACGTTTACTTTCTTTGATCACGTGCTTCAAAACTTTATTCTGATAGTATTTAGCATCAATTTTAGCCTTTGGTTCTACAAACTATGGTTTTGTTAAGCCTTGAGAGGACATTCCCATCAGTACCATAACACCCGACGGCCAACTTGCCTTTTGCAAAACAGTTGCGTCTTTGCGACGCTTTGCGGGTGAAATATATTGTATCTTCGTTTTGCCATTTGTGGATGACAGATAAAACAGTGCTTCATCCGATGCTATCCATGTTTTGTATCTACCTTTGCGTAACATTAAATACAGAGGCCAAGAACGTTTTCTTAGTTTTTCTACGGTATTTGCAGACATCTGATGACAGACTGATTTATTCACTTTTTTTATAGCCAATTGTCTTTATCTGACGACAAATTGTAGATTGCGATACCTGTAGCTTCTTTGCTAAAGTCCTTTGAGGCAGAGGATTTTCGACAGCGATAAGTCTTTTCAGCTTCCTTCTTTTTTTTTTTTTTTTTCTTTTCTTTTCACCTAGGACTTCCTTTTGTACACATTTTTTTCGCTGGAGCTTTTGATTTCCAGCCAAAAAAAAATTTTTTTTTCGAAGTTTAGATAGTAATCCATTAGAAAAATGTCTTTTCTAATTTTTATTTATAACAGAATTTGAGTAATCATCCTTCAAAAGCTTTAAAATTTCGTTTCGGGTTTGAGGATCTAATTTTGGAACCATAATTTACTCCCACTAATAAAAATAGCTAGATTGGTATTTTAAACGTCTCACTTTTAAAATAAAACTGGTGGTAAAGCGATTAAAATATAACATAAATAGTTACATTCTTTTAAAATTGGTCACACTAATTTTGAATCAACCTGTATTTTATTTCATTCCAGACAAAATATTGTGAACAATAATTTCACAATAATTATAAAGAAGAAAAATATCTTACGCTGTCAAAATAGATATTAATTTTTTTTTATTCTGCTTCAATTAAAACATCTTGTATAGTTAAGTAAATATGTGGATAGTGCCCCAGTTTTCCTAATAATTTTTTGTTGTTAAAATATTTTTGTACTTTTGATCAAGGGTTCTGATTTATAACAACACATAAATAAGTTAGAAAAGTCTTTTACTCTACACACAGTTTTATCGACTATTTTTTTTTTCATAAATTTTTATTTTTCATCTAAAAACTCTAGCATAAAACATTAATAATTCATATGTAAAACTAAGTCATGTCAAACAAAATGCAAAATTTGCTTAAGAATTCGCCATTTTAGGAACTTTTTTCCGTTCTTTACACAGAAAAAAAAAAGAGGAAAAGAAAAAGGAAAACTATGTCAGTGAAAACAAAATTTTTATGACAGTCGAATCAAAAATTCCTTGAGAAAAGTAACTTTGAAAAGCTGTCAAAAAAAAATCTGAATATAATTAAATAACAAAACAACATCAAATTTCTTCTTAGGAAAAAAAAAAAAAAATGTCCCTCTCGAGTTTTCCTATTTCTGCATAAAAATTCGAATAATGTATTCAAATATACACAGAAAATTCCTGAGAAATAGTGTAGAAAGTGAAAAGTTGTGATTGTCATAAAGATCTGTCTACACGTGTTTTATAAGCTGAACTTGGAAAGCGAAGAAAAAATAAATTTTTGCTAATGTCAAGTTTTAAAATAAATATTTAAAAAAGATATGAATTTTTTGTAGTTTAAGGATTTTTATGTGCGTGCGCACGAGTTTATAAGCATCGAATTGTTTTTCAGATATACAGTAAAATCAAATCGTTTTACTTCGCCGATTTTATTTTTGTTCAGTATCAAAGAATCGTGTTTAAAACAAAAATTACTATTATTAATTTTTTATTATTCATTGAAAATAATTAAATTGCCCGATACATTTCTAAAACATTTTTTTTGTAATAGTGTTATTTTCGTTTAATCTTCCCTCCCGCTTCCTTCTGCCAATATATATATATATATATATATATATATATATATATAGTGTTGCGAATTTGTAAATAATTGTATTTTTTTTTTTTTTTTGTATAAATTCTTTCAAAAAGGCTTAGTAAGTTAATACAGTATCAATTTTCTGCATTCCTACCTCTTTTTTTGCGTTAAAATGGCTTAATGTTTCCTTAAAGACGCATTAAAAATCTCTAATAAGGCAGATAATGGAATTGGTGCCAAAATTTGGCAAGTTTTTCCCCTTGTCGACTTTTGGCGAGAAAATCCTTATTATCGATATACCAAAGATGGAAGCTGTACAATGATTGGTTAACGAGATACTAGCAATTTCCAGAACAATCTGGGTTCGATAGAAGGAATAAAGGAAGTCCAGTGCGGCAAATTACACTCGATCTCAGATTAGTTTCCGCCAATGCTCCATTGCTTCTGAAAGAGTCCTAAGTCTCTTTGAATTATAGTCAATTGCTATATGTGTTATTTCTATACAGTTGCTACTGTGGATTTGCTGTTGATAGCTATTATTAAGCTGTGCTTACTAGTGGAATTGAAGTTGATACCCAGTTTATAGATCTGTATTCTTCTGGAATTTTCTAAAAATAAGCTACTGAGCTTTTGCAAGTTTCGCCTTTCATTCTCGGACAACTCAACCCCCCCCCCCTCCCACGTACGCAACAATATATATGTATGTATGTATGTATGTATATAAGGTGTACCGTTTTCAGAAAAAAAAAACTTATTTCAGTGTACCAAATGTCGTGTCTGTAAAGGATTTTTATAATTTTTTATTTGAATATATAGAAAGAATTTTCAAGGAAAAACACCGACAAATATACGTCAATAAGTGAATTTCTACAACGTTAAAAATTTAAAATCTTACGTTTTAAGTATTCTCTGGTGAGAAATAAAGCAATAATAAATTTCCTTTTAAAATTGTTTTTGTAAGAAACGGTAATTAAATGACTTTGAAATTTCTTTCACATATAATTTATAGCAAATCATTTTAATATGAGATTTAAATTTTAAAACTGAGTTTCAAGTAGTAAAAATCTGATTAAACTCACTTGGGGACTACACATCAATTTTACACTCATGCCTTCCCACTGATAATTTTCACGTTCATTTCTATCAATTTAAAATATAATGTACTTGAAAATGTTTAATACAATAACTTTTTAAAGTTATGAAGTCTGACTTTGCTGCCTCCTTTGCTATGAGGAAACTTTACGGACTGTTTAAAAAATATTCCAATGTTCAGTTTTAATGATATTTTAAATTTGCTCAAATTTTTATAAGGAAAATAAGCTGAAATCACATTTACGTTTACGTGTACACTTTCTCGGTAACAGCATAAATGCTGTTCCTTTTGATGAAACTTTAAATTATTATGCGTTTTAATTAAGAAAATGTTTAAGATCCGACCTATTTACCCATTTCTACTTTGATCTTTATTCTAAAAATTGACTTAATCTAATAGCGTCGTTCTTTACAATTGCAGATTCTTATCAAAAAGACATTACATTAAAGTAAAGAAAAATATGAAAATATTTAGGGAATTCTTCAAAATACATGTTGCAATATATAATTGAAAATTATTAACTTTAATCATTTTAGTTGCTGTTATGCTTTAAAGTTTTAAATATTTTTTCAATCTTGTTCATTTTAAAGTTCAAAAATGCTTAATGTATAATCAAGATGGGATGATAATTCTGATGAGAATAATTTTTTTATCACATACAGTAGTATGTTGCTGCATATTTGGGAATAATAAAATCTATAAATTTAATGAAAATATTCAGAAGCAGTATGTAAGATTCAAATTCAGAAAATAGGTATTATTTTGCGCAAATAATAAAGGTAAAATTTATTGACGATTTGAAGGATATATAAAAGGATGAATGTGACCAATTAATGTTTTAGGGTTTATAAATAATTACCGAATGGAATGGGGGAACAAAGTACGACACAAAAACTATAGTCTTTATAGGACTACCAATTCTTCGCTCAAAAGATAGCAGATAGGAGGTGATGGGTTTTATTCTGGGTCGCGCTTATCGACACAGCCGTTCGAAGTTTTCCTTGGTTTTCTCTGAAACTAACGTAAATACGGGATGAGATCCCTTAGAAAGACACCTCCCCAAGGCCCACCTGTAAGCCTCTGACCCTAGTGTAGTCAATCGGCCTTAAGACGCACTACCAACCGAACTTATAGGACTACATCTAGAAATCTATTGCTCAAGAAGATTGAGAGAAATTATTAACCTTGGCGTTCATTTGTTACATTCTCCAAGATCAAAGTTTTTTAGGAAACACATGGTTGCTGTAACCGCTATGAATACTCATATGTCATTTTTGGAAAGGCCACTAGAAATTCACTGACAGCAGTTATTGGACAATTGGCATATTTTCGCCAAGTTTAGGTGTGAATCAACAAGATAAGCAGATTTTTTACTAATTTTTTAACGTAGAGATCATGACAACAAGGCACTAAAAATTAAATTTCATTTTCGGATGGAAGAAAGCCGAAATAAAACCATCTGTATATATAAAATAAAAGGAAAAGAATAAAGTGAAAATAAATTTTATTTGACCCATAGGAATTTGTGTTACGTTACATAAATAATGGGTAGAGATCAAAGATTTCTCTTCTGTTGCCTTGAAAACGGATTTATTGTGAAAGAAAAGTAAGAATTTAGAAAAAGTACATTGATTATGTATTATTTTAAGTTATTATTACTAGATTAAAATAATGTTTTAGCGAGAGAACAAATTTTATAATGTATAATAATTTATATGACAATAATATTTGATTTGGTTTCAAGTAAAGCATGCTAAAATCATTATATATATATATATATATATATACATTGTAAATGAATCAAATATTTTATCCGATACCTTCTAATTATAATAATATTAAAAATATACAAATTTCTGTCATACTACAAAATTACATTCGTTTTTATTTATTTATTTATTTATTTATTTATTTATTCAATCATTTATTTATAAAACATGTATAGATATAGAAAAGAAATGCTTGCTAAAATTACAATAACAATATAAACATTGTTGTTTAAAAATATAATTTTATTTTCTAAAATATCGTAATTAAAAAATTATTTAAATTTTATGAATACAGAAAATAATATATTATGAACTGAAAAACTAAAATAAATTGAATACTATTAAGTTGCATTGTATTAGATTACACCATGACATGTTTCTATCAATGCGTTCAAGGATAATTGTTACGAAATAACTATGTACTACATTAGTACATCGTACAGGATATCAGGCAAAGGACACTTGGATTTCACATTTAAATATCTCAATAATAATAAAAGCAATAATCTCCTTATATTATTAAAATCTGTGCGCATCTGTCTGTCTGTCTGTCTGTCTTTCTGTCTGGCTGTCTGGCTGTCTTTCTGTCTGGCTGTCTGTCTGTAAGAAATGCCCTGTCATAGCTAAAGCTCCGGCGCTAATGGTCGCAGCGCTTCGAAACCAGTGTCGACAGACGCAGCATTTCTTCATCTCGATATTGCAATAATTCGCTAAGCGATGCGACCCTAATTAGCGGAGATATTAATTAAAACGTCGACCCATATCTACCGAAAAATGACCCAGAATTCATGATTAAATGCTTAAAAAGCGACATTTTTACGGAAAAAGTGGAAAATAAATTAGAAATATCAGTCGTATCGTTACAAATAAGATATCAAATGAAAGGTCCGATTTTTCTGAATCCGGCGGTTTAAATAGCTTATCTATAGGGCAATTAGATTTTTTAAAATTAACTAAAGTATGAAAAAAAAGGCGGCAACAAATCACAACAGTTCTATTAATTTCGCAATAGACGTATTTCGGTTACCATGGCGCCGGGCGAAAGAATAAATAGATTTTACTTCCAGCTTTACTGATTTTGTACTGGAAATAAAAATTGCAAATTTCAAAATGCTTCAATTTTCTTCAAAATTAATTCAAACTTGCTACAAACTTTTAACATCACAAGACGAAGTTCCAGTTCAAATATCATCGGGTTTCGAGAATAAATAAAAAATGTACAATTTAATTGCAAATTAAATGTTATTATAATACGCGTATTTCAAATTCTAACTATGATTAAATTATTTTTAGTACATCATTCGAAAGATATTTTAAAGTACTTTTATATTATCGAAAGCGGGATTCAAGATTTCGCTTCATTTACATGTTTTGAGGTTTCCTGAATCGGTTTTCTTTTGTATCTGAGCTACTAATTAAAACAATTCCATAAGTAATACATCATAAGATAGCTTTGTTGGTTTGAAATCGAACAGTAGATTACAGAAATTTCTACCGCCAGATGGCGCTGTAATATTTTAAAATTTCAATATTCCAATTTCTAATTATGATTAAATTGTTTTTAATACATCATTCGAAAGATATATTAAAGTTCTTTTATATTATCGAAAGTTTTAACCAGATTTGCACGTTTTGAGGTGTCCTGATTAGGTTTTCTTTTGCATCTCAGCTAATTCAGTTAGACCGTTCAAAATTGGTATATGTAGGTTAATTAGGAAGGGCTGAAAGGGTGGGGAAGATATAGGCGTGCACCGCGCGCACGGGACAGCGCTGCCGAAGGCAGTGGGGACCCGGTCCGACTTTTTAACCGATGAGAAATGATTTTTTTTTTTTTTTTCATTTTCTTTTCTTAAGAATAAAAATTTGATTTGAGAAGGAATATTTGCGCGTAGCACGCGTATACCTTCACGCGTGCGTGCGCAGCGCGCATGGGTCTGCGCTGCCGAAGGCAGTGGGGACACGGTGTGAGTTTTTACCCGATCAGAATTTTTTTTTTAGGGGGGGGGGGCACGGTGGGTCAGGGAAGGAATACGCGCATGCAGCGCGCACGGGGCAGCGCTGCCGAAGGCAGTGGGGACCCGGGCCGACTTTTTACCCAATCAGAAATCATTTTTTTTTTTTTTTTTTATTTCTTTTCTTAACACTAAAAGTTACTGTTAGTGATTCATTAATTTTAGTGATTCATTTGAAAATACTGACCCGCTAGCGGGCGAAGCTCGCTAGTAATATTAATACATTCTGTCAGAAGCAAAATTTGATTTATTACGAAAAAACTATTTTATATATTTTGTATATTTCGTACATTGATCCTGTAAATATTTTCATTCTTCTTTTTAAATTATAAATTTTCTTCCTTAATAACGAAAACTATATAATTTTTTTTTTAATCTTCAGTGACTGTGTCTATTTATTATTATTATTATTATTATATATTTTTGTATAATATATTACATTTTTCAGTTCCAAATAAAAAATGAACCAAATGAATTAAATTCAAATTTATTTATTTTATATTATTTATTTATTATTATTTATTTATTTAACTGTAACAGCGTAAAAAAAATAGTTTACTCTGTGATTTTGGAATCTGGTTGTCTACAAAAAGCTTTAGTTAATGAAAATGACATTAGAAGACAGCACATGTCAAAAAAAAAAAAAAAAAAAAAAAAAAGTCTAATTCATTTACATATATCTATATTTTTTATCTAATTTTTTTAACGGCTTGAATTTTATTCTCAGAAAATATAGAGATTTTTTTTTTTTATTATTATTATTTAATTATTTTACTACTCGTAAATCCAACAGTTAACACTTGATTTTCAAATATGCCAAAGTTTTTCTCACTTTGAACATATCATGACTTAAATAAAGAAATAAAATGGTGAAACTCGATGTTGATGGATATCCTGACATATTCAGGCGAAACACAACTAATAAGGATAACACGAAATCTCATATCGAAAGCTGTAAAAATTTAATTCTGTAACTGCAATAAAGATGGCACTCTGTAATTGCAATAAAAAATCCTTGTAAATACTTGTACTCTGATGCCCAGAGTGGTCAAGTAAAACATTGAAATGTAAAGAAAATTGATGAAATAAAGAAAAATATTGAATGTTTGAACGTTTATTTATTTTTAGAATTCTGTATAACTTATTCTTCGATCATATTTCATGAAACCATGGAAGCATCTGCGCAAGTGCTAACTCAACGAGTCCAGGGCTAAAATAGGGGATGACAGTCATCTGACTCAGAGAAAATGAGCAATAACAGAGCCCGGAATTACTGGATGTTTTCCAAATTTCAAACTATCGGTCACGCTGGCATCCCTCCAACATTTTGGACGCGTCCTCACTGCTAGTTTTACGATATGTGGCCGCACTGTACAGCATCGTCTGTTGGCACCCTTCGTTAGTAATTTCGAAACATTTCTTGCAAAAGATTACATTTTTCCCAAGAAACATATTGTTTGTTTCAATGTACACCAATCTGTTTCCTCAAGATTTTTAATTCAAAATCTAAGTTTTCTTTGCTGGGCATGTTTTTAAAATTAACGTACAAAATAAAAAAAAAAAATGTTATGAAGAAATGACTTCTTTGTAAAATATCTTTTAAAAAAATAATCTGGTGTGTCATTCACACGACTTTCTCTTACCCTGAAATTTAATACTATAAAAACAGGTTGCAGATTAATAGGTAAGATAACGAGTACTATTATGTAAACTGTTGCAAACATCATAAACCTGTGTTAAACAATTCAAATTGGGCTTCGGAAGAGTTTTGTATGATAATTAATTCCATGTGAGGGGGTATGCCGCCCCTTTAAACCCCCCGTTTCATTAATGCACCTACATTTATATAGAATTTAATTCGGCTATTAAAAAATAATTCTGTTTTTTAAAAATAATTTATTAAAATTATTATTTAAAAAAATTATCTTTCATGATAATGCAGACGATTTCCATATTAGAGAAGTAGTATAACACTAAATATTAAAAAGAAAGTCCATTTATATATATATATGTATATATACGATTTTTTTTTCTAAGGTTTTTTTTTTTTTTTTTTTCGTTAAAAGTAAAAAAAAAAAAATCGATAACTTTGTTTTAAATTATCGCAGATCGATAGTTCAGCCACTCGTTTTAAAGGTATTGGTGAGCTCTTTTGAAAGATACCCATCATGAAAATTTACTCCCCTCGAGGGGGGACTTCCCCCCCAGCGGGCGGGACGAGGCTCCTACATGCACAATTTTTTTCCCTGTTGACTATCTCTATTACAAAAAATATATATTCGTTTCGTTTGGTTTAGTGCAGTCTATAGATGTTAAACTCTACTTACAGGGTGGTCCGAAAAACATGATAAAAAGTATTTTAAGCACCTAATTTCAAATGTATTGATATAAGTATAATTTTCCCATATTGCAATAGCACATATATTGACATTTAAGGTGAATGCTTGATTACCGGAAATAATGAATAACCAATATGGAATCACTGACCTTGGAAAAAATTCTTTATCGTAAGAATATTTTTTGAGGCGCCATTGAGGTACGGAAAATCCTCATCTCATTGTCGTCTTACGACTGTATCCACAAAGGGTCACGGTGTGGTGTGCCATATCGTCGAAGCGGATGAGTGGTCCGATATTCATTGACGGTATGGTCACGGAAGTGAATCATCGAGAGTTTCTAGAGTGTCACTTTGGCCCTGAAGCGGGCTGTCTCAACATGACAAGCCAGTACTGGTTCATGTAAGATGGGGCTCGTCCCCATAGAACTGCTGATGTCTTCCTGTGGCTTAAAACGACGTTCAGTGAGCATTTGGTTGCTTTGGATGAAGGCAAATTCACGGGTTTCGGCATAGAGGGGTCCCCATACAGTCCGGACCTAAATCCGTGCGACTTCTTCTTATGGGTTTACACCAAGGACAGAATCTATAGTAATCCCCCTGATTCACTTCAGGGCCTGAAATCGATCATCAGAATCGAGATTGATGCACTTGATTCCGACACACTCCAGCGCTTTATGACAGAGCTTCGGAACTGGCTTTATAACACTATATTCGGGAACGGTAGACATTTCGAGCACTTGTATATTAAATGTCATTTATATCTTTATTCAATAACATAGGTTTCATGTTCTTGCATATTTTGTTTTTTCCACAACGGTCGCTTACTTTCTATCATGTTTTTCGGACCACCCTGTACCTGCAATTTCCCCCATAGACGTAATGTATTTGAATACAATTGAGTGTCCCTGTACACGAACCATTTGCTTGATCTTAACGAAAAGTTTAGTGTTGCATCCTTATATGATACACATTTAGAATACCAAGTTTGAACTTTCTGCCATAATTTGTTTTTGAGATATGCTGATAACAGACTGACACACAGACACACAGACATACTACATACAGACCATTTGCTAAAAACATAATTTCCGTATTCAGGGGACTTCAGAACATGTAAATATAACAAAAACTCGCGTTTGAAAATTTGACCCAAAAACAATACTTTCTCTACCTTATGGGTAAGAGAAAGGAAAAAAAGAAGAAGAAGAACATCACAATATATATATATACATAGTTGCCAATATACTAATTAATATTCCGTAGTATTGTTAGCTCCGCCTTCTTTTTCACACCGGTATCTTTCTAGAGTGTTTTTCCTCTTATTTAATGGTAATTGCATTTGAAGAATATTATTCTAAAAATTTATTGGTTTGAGAAAAAGGGCGGGACTAACAAGACTACGGAATATTAATTAGGATGTTGGCAAGTATGTATATATATATACACACACTAGAGTGAAGCATCGATAATCCGGAGTCGACGGGAAATAGATATTGCCAGATTACGGATTTTTCCGGATTATAGGTGTTCCGATAACGTATACCGAAATCATATATGAATCACAGCATCTGAAAAAAAATATATATATGTATTTTTAATTAGTTTTAAAAAATGTATGGAAAGCCTTGACAAAAACAAAAATAATTAAAATTCCGTTTCTAATAAATTAAACTTTTTAAAATAACAATTATAAAACAGTAATATAGATTGTTTATTTTTGCACGAATAATTATAAGAATAATAATAAAATTTATATTAAAACTGGTTTAATAACAAATAAGATAAGGAGTTGATAAGCCACATTCTATTAAATATGTCAGTCAATTTCATTTGTTTCAGTCTTTTTTGTTTTTCAGTTTGTCGTTGATTGAATAGCATATGTACGTTGGTTATCCCTCATAAAATCATATGTTTCTAGTCCTTCTAATAACTTTTGGTTGACTGAGATTTCGGGTGGTCATGTTTATTTTGACATTCGGTATCAGGAATAGGAACGATCTCTTTTATTAATAACTTTTGGATTTGCCATAACGAGACAAAAAATTCGTTATCCTTTTTGGAAATTTCACCATCATCTTGATTAACCTATAAAAAATTCATGTAGTCCGAAAATTAATAAAATTAAGTGAAAATCAGTAAATTTTACTAACGATCCATAAAAGATGGCAAGCATGCTGCGAATAACAAGTTGAGTACTACTATGGTTTACGGGCAGAGTTTAAAAAAAAAAAAAAAAAAAAAAAAAAAAAAAGACACAAAAAGTCATTAGTGCCGGTTTATGGGTGCTGCCGGATTATAGAATTCTGGATTATGGAGGCTTCACTGTATTAATGGAATAACCGACATGCTGTGTAGGATAGTAGGATAAGTTACTACAGTTGTATGATATAAATCACAAAAAAAAATTTAACTGTAGCCTATTTATCCTAAATAAGTAAAAAAAAAAAAAAAAAAAAAGACACAAAAAGTCATTAGTGCCGGTTTATGGGTGCTGCCGGATTATAGAATTCTGGATTATGGAGGCTTCACTGTATTAATGGAATAACCGACATGCTGTGTAGGATAGTAGGATAAGTTACTACAGTTGTATGATATAAATCACAAATAAAAATTTAACTGTAGCCTATTTATCCTAAATAAGTTAAAAAAAAAAAAAAAAAATTGAAAGGAAATACCATAAATTAAAAAAAAAAAAAAAAAAAAAAAACTCGCAACAATTTTTCAGACAGAAATACTAGCATTAATATTCATCAGACGAAAAAAAGCCGCGAGTACAGCATAAAAGCGTTATTATTTCAACCAATTTCAATTTCTGTTTTTTATAAGTTTTTCTTATAAAGTTTTTTTTTCTTTTCTTTTTTTCTTTTTTTTTTTTTTTTTTTTTTATCATCGATTAACTTTCAACACCACATTTTCGGTACTTACAAAGCGATAAGCTTCGTCAAGAGTTCCAGTGTCCCGTGCCCATCCTTCTCGCTGTTCCTCTTTCTTTACCATTTTACCTGCATTTTCTGACTGATGTTAGTATTTTATTATTGTTGTTGTTTCTACACTTGCTATTACAAGCTTTTTATTTATTTATTTTTATTTATTTATTTATTTATTTATTTATTTTATTTTATTTTATTATTGTTATTATTATTATTATTATTATTATTATTTTGCGTGTGTGTGTGTGCAATTTATATGAATTATTGACTTTTATCCCCATTTTTTTTGTCATTGTAAACTGCGATGCCTACTCTATGCTTTTCGGTTTCTTTCTTTTTTTCTTTTCTTTTTTATTTTTTCTTTCTTTAATTTTTTTTTCGTTTTTTAATAATTTTTTCAAAAATTTTTGACTGCTCATAGTTTTTTTTTTTTTTTTTTTTTTCCGAACACAAATGATTGTGCTATTTTTTTTTTTTTTTTTCATTCCTCTACAATTTTTTTTTTCTCTTGTATTTTTCCATTTTAAACAGTGGTGATGATGACTGCTGTTTAAAATGTGTAAACAAACAGGACGGGGGGGGGTTAAGTTCTTGCAAGTTTTTACATCTATAAAACCTATTAATTTGATGAAATTATCTTTGCTAAAATACTTTTCTAAAATAGCTTCTTTCATTAAATATAAGATGCTCTAAAAATTAAGTTAAAGTACAGTTCAAAAATTAATTAAGAAATTTTTATCACAAAGAGGCGAAAAAAAATTTCTTTCAAAGCATAAAAAAAAAAATATCTAAAATATTGTCTAAGCGTAAAAATTTTTAAAGCGAAAAAAATATCTTTCAAAATTATTAAAATTCTTTTCTGAATTTTATTAATTAAATATTAGCATAATATGAATAAATTTATTATAGAAAAGAAGTTTGCATTCATAAAGTAAAGCTTAATTAAAAGTGCTGTAAAATATCCGAACAACTTAAAATTTCTTTAAAATCTCTCCTTATTTTAATTAGATTTTTTCTGTATACAATCGGTAACAAAAGTCTCCGAATACTAGCAAAAATTCCTATGTAAAAAATGTACACTTAGTACAGTTTTGTTAAATAAATCCTTGTCGATTCATGTTCTTAGACTGACTAAGAACAGGATTCGACAAGGATTTATTTAACAAAACTGTATTAAGTGTACTTTTTTTATATAGGAATTTTTGCTAGTGTTCGGAGACTTTTGTTACTGACTGTATATAAGAAGGAAGAATTGGGTTCGTGATTTTTCTACGTTTCATCTTTGATGGATTTATATACAATGATGTCCACACGTGAGATATCCTAAACCCGATTTGACCATTTTATAAATATTACTGCCTGTCTGTGTGTGTGTCTGCGCATGTGTTACCAAAATTTTTGTGGGGTTCTTATCAAACGAAACAATGTACAGAATTCTGACACTTTACATTTGATTTAAGTATTTTATAAATTGGTTTTATTTAGGATTTGGCATATATCACTCCACAGGTAGCGCATATATCACTCCTCAGGTAGCGCTACTATGCATCATTTGCTCCCATTACAGGACGACTTAGTAAATTACACACTTATACAATACTTAGTAAATTTTAGCAAAGTAATCTTAAAATACTTTCACTGAGATTTGAAACTTAGTCAAAATTTAAGATTTTCTTAACATATGATATTCCACATTGTTATGCAAATAGTATTGGATTGCACTTAAGCTACAGACATCTCGAATAGTTTAAAGTCTTTGAGATAAAAAAATTAAAGATTTTTATTAAAGACCTAGAAATGCATACAAGTTAATTTTTGTAAAGTGGGAATTGTTTAAATATTAGAAAATATAATTTGGTATAATGTAACTTAGTGGTATTTAAAACAAATACATATCAATTCATACTTGTAAAATATAATTTGATGTTTAGGGAGAAAATTTTTACTTCAAAGTGTATAAAAACGACAAAGTTTTTTTTTTTTTTTTTTTTTTTAACAGATCATTGATTTAATACACAAAGTAAAATAATACAAGACAGGAATTGTGGGTAGACATAAGTACTTTTTGTTAAATTATACATGTGTGACGTAGTGGTAAGGGGGAATTTACGTCACAGGGGTTATGACGTCAGCTACAGGTTTTAATGTTTCCTCAAGCTTGTTCAACCATGTCTAAACTTGAAAGTATATATACTTTTTGTTACTACTTCACATATGGCTTTTCATATCTTTTAAGTTTTATCTATAAATTTTCTAACTTAAAGTTTTGTGTTAGCAATTCTGCTAAAAACAATTAATTTTTCTAAGTGATGTGACAGGAAGAAAACATTTGACAAAAAATGTTTACATTTGACAAAAAATGTTTAAAAAATTTTTGTAAAGTTTCACAAACTTCTAAAATTAAGCTTTCACAATTCTTACAAAATATTTTCTGTATTCTAAAAATAAAAAAAGTTAAAATACAATCGTGAAAGTATCTATATATAAAAGTTTAAGTTGTTACTATAACATTATTTTTACACTCTTCAGAATGTAGATTGTGATTTTAGTTAAAGTACAAATCACTTCGAATATGCATATTCAAAGTATGATTCAAATATGATACTTAGGAAAATACTAACTTCATAAGTATATCAAAAAATTTTATAAGCTAGTTTTTCAGAAAAAATGTTAATAAGACAAATTCATTTAAGATTTTCACAAGTACATTACAGTTGAGTGGTAAAACAATTTGACAAGTTTTTTCTTCTTCGATGTAAGTTTGATAGTTTATAAAACTATTATCGTGTATAATTTTTACTAAATGTTTAAATATTATACTCAATCAATTCTACTACAGTAATGAAAAAGTATATCTCTAATACACAAGTAAACTTTTTACATGTTTTTATTTTAAAAAAGATGACACTTAAGTTTGTATTCTAATAGAAAATATTATATAAAAGGTGATTTTGTAATAAAAATTAAAACAAACCATTTTCATTGAAATCTTTTTATTTGAAATTCATTCACAATAATACAAGACAGTAAATCTATATTGTTGGGATATCGTTCATACATTCGACATTAAAGTTATTCAAAAAATTTAGCAAGTCTAGATTTTCATTGTTAAAGTTATCGTCACTAACTCATTTTCCTTCGCACTAAAATTATTCGAATTCATATTTTCGTTGTTAGCTGAAAGATCATTCAAGCATTTGGGATTAAAGTTATACAAAAAATTTAACAAGTTCAGACTTTCATTGTTATAGTTTACTAGAGGTAAATCAGTTTGTATCAGGTTAAAATTATTTAAGTCCTTATTTTCAACTTTGGTAGATAAATCATCAACATTATTTTCACTTGTATATTCTACATTCAAATTGTTCAAAAATTTTTTATAAGTCTAAGTCTATATTTTCATTCTGAAAGTTGTTGGAAGGTAAGTCAAAAACACCATTCATACATTCAATATGAAAATTATCCAAAAAATTTAACAAGTCCAAATTCTCACTGTCATTATTAACTGTTGGTAATTCATTGTTAGTACTTCCTTCATTACAATTTCTACGTATGTTAAAGTCTTTAAGATGATTCTTTCTCTTATGTTGCAATAATTCACACTTACACTGAAAAGTTACACTGCATTCATCACATCTAGTTTGCATTGAAGATTTTTTATGCATATTTCTTTTATGTTTTAAAAAATGTCGTTTGTTTGAAAAAGTATCAGTACATTCGTCACAACAGTATGTATGTAAAGTCTTTTTATGACTTTTTCGCTTATGGTTTGAAAGAGCATGTTTAGTTGGAAAGGTTATAGAACATTCCTCACATAGATACTCAGGTTTACGATAATGCACCCTCTTGTGTTTTTCTAATTCATACTTGTGCTTAAAAAGCATCTTTACAAATAATACATAGATGTTCAGGTAAGACTTTTTGATGAAATAATCTCTTATGTTTAAATAAACCACACTTGCGATTGAAATTTTCAATATGATATTCACATTTGTATCTTATGGAAATTTTTCTATGGGTTTCCATATGTCTTTTTAAACGATGTAAAGTAACAAATCCTTTCTCACCCGCGTAACAAATATTAGGTTTAATATCATTGTGAACCTTCACATGTCTAGTAAGATAGGATTTTTTTAAAAATGACTTATTACAAGTTGGGCAAATAAAAAGTTTAGATAACTTCTCATCCTCAAAACTTGATGAAGGGGGTTGTTGAACAGAAACGTGAGTCTCCTCAGACGGTAAAGTATTATCCATTTTGTACTTCAGTTTAGTAATAAAAAATCACTCTAAAAGTAAGACTTTAAAAATGTTTAAAAACTACTAAGTATGAAAACTTAGAGGACTCTACAGCGAGAAAAGATTGTAACTAATTCAAATTTTTTCTTCGTTCATCAGTTTTACTTAAGAATTAACGCCAAATACTCTTATTCCATGCCAAATTTTTATAACTATCGCCAATATTAGTGGAAATTTAGCCAAATATTATCCCATACCTTGCTATAATACTCGAATCTTGTGGAAAATTCTAGTTTATCAACTTGTCTAAACAGATAATTTGTACACTTTCACTCTGTATTTTTATGGATGTAACATCTACGTTAAACTTTTTAGGGTAAAAAATATTCTAATATCTATGTTTTTTAACAGTTGATTATAGATTTGTTGAAACTCGTGGTTTAGTATTTTCAAAGAAGGTGAGTTGTTAATAGTTTCAAGTTCATGATTTCATCATACATCTGCAGCTTCTAAATTTGATAAGTGTTAGACTTTTATTTTACATTTTCAATTTAAAAAAGAAAAAATTAATTTTTCTGAGATAGTATTTGTATTAAAATAATTTGTGTAAAATTTTTTCATTTACAAAAAATTTCGTTTATAAGCATATGTGTGAAAAACTTCAAACTAAATGACTTTAAAAAACTTAGTACTTTGTAAAATAAGATGCGTTATTAACACATGTGAAACATTAAAATTCCATACTTCATAATTTTTCAAATACTTGCAGTCTCTTAAATTGGTAAGAATGAGTTTTTATCTTACATTTTCATTCTTATGATTAGAAAAAATAAGTTCCTTATATTTTTATTCTAAAAATAAGTTAATTAATTTCTGAGATGATATCTTTTCTAAAACACTTTGTGTAAAAAAAATTTCATTCACAAAAATTTCAGTTTATAAGCATATGTCTGAAAAACTTCAAACTAAATTATTTTTAAAAACTTAGTACTTTGTAAAATAAGATGTGTTGTTAACACCAAAATTGTTGACTTCGTGATTTTTTTCGAATACCTACAACCTCTTAAGCTGGCAATTTTGTGATTTTATTATTGTGAAAATGAGTTTCTTATATTTTTATTCAAGAATAAGTTATCTTAATTTCTAAAATACTTTGTAAAATTTTTCAAGTATACATATGTTTGTAATCGACAATACTTGGTTAAAATATTTTTTAAGTATGTTAAAATACACTTTAGAAAACTTAAGTATGCATCTGTGAACATGAATGTATTTAATAAAACATATATTAATATTTTTTAACTCTGAATTTTTCAAAGTTAGCTTTCATTATTTACAAACTTGCTATCTGTGAAGAAAAATTGAGTGAAAGGTAGCTTGTCAGATGGGGAATTTCACTATGTTAAAGTGGTAGAAAGTAGTGAAAAGTAGTAAAAAAATGTAGTCTTTATTTGACACAGATCATTGAATAATTCTTAGGAAATATAGCTTAAAATAACTAATGTTGGGAATGAATTACAAAAAAAAATTCTAACGTTGTCATTAGGGAAGTGTCAGGTTCGATTCCAGGTCGCGTTAAAAACTAAAAAAATGGTAATTTCTAATTATCACTATGTTCAGAAACTTATATTATTTTAAGAATGTTGCAATATGTTACGATATTTTTTTTAACTTATTAAGACTTCTTTTGAAACAGTGAATTTTTCAGTTTTTTACATTGATCAACTTATTTTTATTTTTATTTATTTATTTTTTAAAGATGAATTTTACTTCAAATATTTTTTTCTTAAACAAAATTTCCATTTAAAGTTCCTTATTTACTTTCAATTTCACATTACATACATTTTTCTTGAACATTGTTCTTATACAGATTGAACTGAACATAATTCAACATAGCAGATAATATTTTTACAATTTTCATATTATGATCGAGTGATAAAACTCCACATTCTTTGAAAAATTGATTTCTTTACTTCTTTGACTTTTATACATTCTTGATTATCAATAATCCAATTACCTAAATACTTTAAGAAGATATTAAAATTTTTTATCCAAGGTATGATAAAGTCCCCAGATCTCTTAAAGCGCTTCGCCATAAGCTCACTTGAAAATATTAAGTAAATTACAACTTTGTCCCAATTAATTTCATTTTTTATCATTTCTTTTAAGACAATATCTAAACAGGTGTAAAAATTTTCCTCAGATAACATATCAACATTTTCATAAGTTGATTGCTAATTTCGGAATTGATAAATTCATTCATTCGAAATTTAAGCTGGTTTATAATCTCTAGTTCTGAATTGCGTAGATGTGATCTATTGAATATATGAGTAAATGCATTTAACAAAATTATACCTGTTCTGACATCCATCTTGAAAAAATTATTATTATGTAACACTGAATTCAGGTTAAAAAACAGGTGTCTTCACTCCACAAAAATAAGTTAGCAAGTGATAATTTTTTTTTTCACTCTTCATTTATACCGCATGTTTCTTGCCAAATCCGAATTATCTTATCGCCAAATGCCTTAAAAATCTTGTAAAATGTCTCCGAAAATATTACTGTTTTAAAATCCTGCTAAATGCTAAGTGTAGAAGCGGGTAAAGTTTATACTAAAGAAATCTAAGAAATGAATTTATATTTAAAAAAAGTTAGTGGAAATCTATAAAAAAATCTGATATTTTCTCTCATCACTAAAAAGGCAGGAATGGTCAATTTCCTTCGAGGGTGTAAGTAGGGGGGAAAAACAGGTTCGGGAAGGGATGTATGACCTTGGTATATCAACCTAGCTCATTGTGAGGGGAGATTGAATAAGAAAAAAATATATATTACCTTTTGCAAATCACTTCATTAAACATTTGATAACTAATTGAATTTCAGACATGTTGAAGAATTTTCAATCATCTTTTTACTTAATTTTTACTCTCATCGTCATTTTTCATAAAACATTCGTAATCTTTACAAGAAAATTCATAATTAACAATTTTGTACTTACACTGTTTTAATTACTAAGGATAAAAAAGAGTCATTCCACAATTATCTAAATAGGTAATAAGTTTGGCAGACTATTCCATCTATTTTGTGAGGACGGGGAAGTATTGTAGGCTGTTACATTTCAGAGTAAGGGGTGATGGGTTTTGTTAAAATAACTCAAGGTAAATGTCAGGTTCGAATACCACATATATATTTGAGATTTTAATCATATTTTAACTTAATTTTCACGTACATTGTCTTTTTTCATAAAATATTTAGTGAATTTTACAAGATCTTAAATTATTATTATTTTAATTATTATTCTGTAATTAATACCATTTTTATGGTTGATTAATTTTCAGACAATAGCGTTCATAGGTTTAAAAAGAACTGTGCAGACATATAATAGAAAAATCACACATGCATGCGCACACACAATGTAAATATTTTTACTGCAAGGTGTCGGGTTCGAATCCTACTTGATCATCTTTATTTCTACACTTTCTTTCATTCTTTCTACTTAATTTTTATTCAGATTGTCATTTTTCATAAAACATTTGGTGAATTTTTACAAGATCTTCAATTATTATTTTATTTTAATTATTATTCTCAAATTAATACCATTGAAACGATTGAATTCTTTTCGAATAATTGCATTCATAGGTTAAAAAGATTTGTACAGGTATATAATAGAAAAATCACTCACACATACGCAAAAACTACTAAAATATTTTTTACTGCAAGGTGCTGGGTTCAAATCTCAGTCAGACCTCTCTATTTCTACACTTTGTTCCATTCTTTCTACTTAATTTTTACTTTCATTGTCTTTTTTCGGAAAACATTTGGTGAATTTTTACAAGAAGATCTTCAATTATTATTTTTCTTAATTATTATTCTGTAAATAATATCATTTAAACGATTGAATTCTTTTCGAACAATAGTAATCATAGGTTTAAAAAGAACAGTGCACACATATAATAGAAAAATCGCACACACATACGCGAAAACTACAGTCTTATGGAAATATTTTTACTGCATGGTGCTGGGTTCGAATCCCAGTCAGTCCTCTCTATTTCTTTCACAATATATTCACATCAACATCCTTCATACTTAAATTCATATTTATTTATTCCTTTTTTATTTCCCAATTTTTAAATTTTTTATAATTAATTTCTTAATTAATATCTTAATTAATTTCCTAATTAATTTCCTAATGACTCACAAACAATACCATACTTTTTTCATTCTACCGCAAACATCTCTTTAAAACCATCGTCACCTTTTACAAAAATCACTAATTATATTTTTTAATTAATTTCCTCATTAACACCCTCGTCACGTTTCACGATTAAGTCAGAGGGAGTGCTCCGGGCTCCGCAAAGGCCGTGAACATGATTGACACGCTCCGCGCTCCGCGTGACACCCGCACGGCTTGCCGGTCCCTCGGTCCCTCCCCCTGCTGACCTAGAACCGGCCTTTTTTACCTACTTAGATATTATACCATATTATGCTGATTTAATTTAATGAGTATCGGACTACAAATAAAGCTGCTATTAATTAAGTTCTGCAATTTCCCAAATGATGTTATAATATTATTTTTTGGTTAAAATTGCTTAAAACTGCATATTTAAAATTTTTATTTTAATGAGCTATGTTAATTAAATTTTTGTGTATGTTAACCGTTAGGTAATGAAGCTGTTTTATAGAATTATTATACATGATAACATTTATAATTTATCCCGCAGTAATGTGGTACCCACTTTTTTTTTTTTTTTACACCATTAACTTTAAAAAACATTTTTCTTAAAACTTAGTCGTAATTACTTATTGTAGAAAGGTTCTCTAGAATCAGACTGGTGTAATAGGTGTAATAAGAAAACGGGACTAACGTTACTCCGGAATAAATTGTAAATATTACTAGGTTTGAATTATACATTATAATGTTTTGTGATGGCCACAGAATACTATTCTTTAACCACATTTCTTACGACCATCAGAGCCTCTGCGCAAGTGCGGACTAAACGCGTCCAGTGTTAAAATAGGAGTAATTGAGATAAAATAAGCAGTAAGGAAACAACGAATGGTTGGATATTCATCAAATCCCAATTTGTCGGTCAATTTGGCACCCCTCCAAGCTTTTTGATTAGTCCAATGTTGCCAGATTTCGCGATTTTTTTTATTCAATATCCAACACTAAATATTAAATTTAACTGTTGTCTATACACTTCGAAGATTAATCGTCGATTATGTATATCAAACATCACTTCTCAAACTTGTTGGTAACTATTGAATATTGTCCTCACTGTTAACCTTTTGAAACGTGGTTACACCATAGAATTTAATTGCAAGCATAACAAACAAGGATTTATCTTACGCGAAAATTTTCTTATGATAGGGTAGGTGCTCCAGTGATTGGCATGCTCCAGTAATTGACATCTATCCCGAAATAATTAATAAATAAGAAAAATAATAAAATCATATATTTTATATATAAGAATTTTAACATTTTATGTCAAACAC
This sequence comes from Salticus scenicus, assembly GCA_963930645.1. Taxonomy (NCBI): domain Eukaryota; kingdom Metazoa; phylum Arthropoda; class Arachnida; order Araneae; family Salticidae; genus Salticus; species Salticus scenicus. Next base: position 55,849,263 of record OZ005654.1, on the reverse strand, counting down.
TGGAGCATAGGGTGCTAATAACTGGTAAAATGAATAACTATCAGTGTCAAACACTGGAACACAGGGTGCCAAATACTGATAAAATGAAAAACTGACAGTGTCAATTACTGGAACATTGATTGGGTGCCAAATAAAAATTCATTAAGAAAAAAGTTATCAAATGCATATATTTTAACATATATATGTGGTTCTGAAAGTCTTTCATGTCATATGTATTAACTTAAGATTTCTAAAAATATTTTCTGATGACTAGAACATTAAAAACATCAGAGATTGCTCTAAAAGTGTCAATGACTGGTGCACTTAACCTATGTTTATTCTAATTATTATTATGAAATGCCTTTCAAGTATCTGTAAATGATAAATTATTAAAACTGTCACTTAAATTCCAAATATTAAAATACCGCTCTGGAACGAAAGCAAATCTGTAATTTTAATATATTCTAGACTTCATTTTCAGCAAAATTTAAAACAGTTTATGTTTTAATTAAATACATTAAAGTGTTCACTGACTTTCTCAAAATGGAACTAAGGAAAACTTGTAGAATTAATATCGCAAGTGAATTAAAAACTTTCCCCAACGTTGACTTCTAATTAAAATATTGAAATTTTGCCATTTTACATGCATTTTTACAAACGTATATCAAAATAATTCAAAATATTTTCAAAAAAAAAATATGTATATATATATATATATATATATATATATATATATACATATATATTAAAACGGAATATTTTTTGAAATATTATAAAATTGAAATGTTTACTTTTATCAATAAGAAGAAATTATTTGTAAGTTGATAGAATGTTAGCCATGTATTCACTAAAAGCTTATTGGTGTTGTAATTCCAACATCTTATTTTTATCATTTCTAATATTTTAATTTATACATTTAATTAATTAAATAAAAGTAGCATTTCATTTTCTTTACTTGTCAAAAATTAATAAGCAGGTTTTCACAAAAGTAAATTTGAATAAAACTATTTTTATGCAATAATTTTAGATTTCAATAATCATTGATAGCTGTTGATATTTATTTAAAAAAATTTAAATATAAAAATTCTAGTATTCAATTTCCCTTTGTGGGAGTTTCGTTAATAAATCCATATTTTCAGCAAAATCTCTGACAGCCTTATTCACCAAACCAATGTAAACCCATGGTTCACGTAACACTTGTGTCAGAGTTAACACTGCCTTAACCCTTTGCGCTCGGCATATTTTCCGTAAGACACGCCATTTGGCGTTCCTTTAAAACGTCACACGTACAGTTTCCAACTTACTACCTTTTGGCTACCGAAAAATTGTAATAATTTGTTTTATTTTACTTCATCATTAAATAAAACAAATCTTTCTGTTAAAATTTTCCGGTAGCCGAAAGGTAGCCTTATAGTTACACGTTTTAGAAAAAAAACATTTCATTTGCAGAGGAACACCTTAAGGAGAGGCTCGATTTTTTAATGTCCCCTCAGAAGGGACATACGAGCGATAAGGGTTAACCCTGGGTTAGAAAGTTTTCGTATTCACCAAACGTGGATTAGTTGATACCAGAGTTATCTGCAGAAATTTGTGAGAGTCTCGCTGATTGGTCAATAAAAAAGCAATGTATTAGAAAACGTAAACAAGTGTTTTTTCGCTGTAATTGTAACATGGTCATCTAACACCAGAGTTAAACCACCAATTTTGGAAGATTAAAAAAAAAGGGTTAACTCAAGTGTTAAATCGTTGATTTTATGTGGTGATTACCGATTTTGAGATAAACTGGCGTATTCACGGGTTAACCCCAGTGTTAAAAATTTGGTGAATAAGGCTGTAGGACTGATGCATTTGAGGGAAGTCCAAGTAAATATAATATTTCAACTAATCATAGTTGCCAATTTTAGCACTTTTTGGCTACCATAAAATTTTAGTTGCACTTTTCTGAACCACTGAATACAATGGAATAAGGATGCTTTCACATGTGGAGTAACATTATTCTCCCTTCGTGTGCCATTCTTTCAGTTCCGGAGCACCCTGGAGTAAGAGCGCCGTTATTCTAATTTGTGGTTCCATTTTTCACCTCTTGAAGCACCCTGAATCAGGGGTGCCATTTTTCTTCCCTAGGGTGCCATATTTCGCCCCTTAGGGCACCCTGAATCAGAGGTGCCATTTTTTTTTTCACCCTTTTTAAAGGTGCCATATATTTTTGTAATAGTTTTCACTGATTGAATAAAATAAAAGTAATTTTATGGAAGACAAAAAGCACTAAAAATAGCAATTTTATTGTTTATATTTTTTATTAATACTTCAAGCAATGTATTTTCAAAATTGATGAAACATGTTGTTACAAAAATATTAAATTTACGGTTTGTTAAAAAAATAAAAAATAAATAAATACATAATATAAATATTCTCTACATGTCGATTTTAGCATTTTAATTTCTTTTTGTTTTATGCAGTTGCATTCAATTCACTTTTTAAAAAATAAATACACCAGTCTCCCAGCACAGATAATACCCTGAAATAGGGAAATATATGTTAATAAATTATTGACACTTATAAAATAATGAAAAATATAATCTTAATTATTAAGTAAACTACTTATTTATGAGAAAATAAACTTAGAGAAAATGTCAATCCAGGAAAATGTTAATTAATTTTTTATACCACTCAGGGATGGAACACGGGCGCAGAACTCATACCACTATCATTGTAAGAAAAATTTCTACCTCTTAAATCGACGATATTATAGGTTGGGAAATTTATTAAACACATTCCGGTATGAATTCTGCGCCCGTGTTCCATCCCTGTACCACTACATAAAATTCCATTTCACATAAATGGTCATTTCATGAAAGAATATCATGACAATAGAAAGAATCTAAACAAAATATTACAAACGTTCTTATAAAAAAAATTCTACTCACATAAAATACATTAGAATTTCTCTATTTCTCAATTATAATAAAATTGCGCCAGTTACCATGATTAATTTAAATTATTCTTCTCATAGATGAAAATCAACTATTTGCAGAAATAATCTATATAATATTTCTCTAACGTGGACCAGTTACGACTAAATTTTCTCAAAATGATACGATAGTTATGTAATTAATAAAATACGTGAGGATAGAAAATAATATTTATAAAGGGACTATATTTAAGCACGCGGACTCAGCTCAGTGATTTAATAAGAAATAATGATGACATTTGTCTGATGACATTATTTTATGGAAAATTGTATTTTAAAAAATTGCTTCTTCAGAACCTTTGCAAGCAGCATTTTAAACCTAGCAACACTTTAAATATATATACAGAATGGGAATTATTATCATGAAAAGTATAATCAAAAGTATAGCTAAAATATGCAATCATAAAAAGTAAAATCAAAACAGGAATTAGTTTTTTTTTTTTTTTTTTTTTTTTTTACAGAAAGTTATGCCGAAATAAATAAATAAAAATTCATCGCCAACATGGCGAAAAAATTTAAAAGGCATCACTGATGTTCTATGATAAAACCGTACTGTCTGCGGAAAGTTTGAGAACTGGGTAGTCAACCATGAATTTTATTTTGAAGCCTTTCTTTGAATGATTTTGGTTTCACTATTGCACAATATTTTGTTGGTTCTAATAATTTTGACTTCCAGTAAATTAAAATTTTAATTAAGTAATGAAATTGGTATAATATTTATGAGTTTCAATTTTTAAACGTAAAAAAAGAAAAGAAATAAAGCGCGAAAAATTCGAACGGTTTTGCTAGCGTTTCTTTAAATATGTATAATTATTATTAGTAACTGGTTGGCCTTCGCCCGCCGAGTGGGCGATATTTTCAAATGAACCTATTTTCAAATTTACTGCTTACATATTTTCCCCGCAAGCCATGTTCGCGAAATCGTAAATGTGGCCAAAAATCGTGATAAATAGCGAATAATTAAGATTATTTAAAATGTCACTGCGCTTTTTATTTAAATACACTGATGGAAAAAAAAATCCCAACATCAGGAAGGAGCTGTGCTAGATAAACGAAATTTGGTAGGCGTGTTTATACATCTGAAAGATGACGTCGATTCAAATTTCGAGCTACGCGCATAAGTGTGGCGCTAGTAGCGACACTATGAACATGCAAATGAGGTTTGCTTTAAATAAGCGCTGTAAGGTTCGTGATCGTTATTTACAGTTGAGATTTGACGTAGTAGGTTAATGTTAGTCAAGGATGCCTCTAAGAAGACGAAGAATCCATTATCAACAGCTCACTGAGTTTGAACGAGGTCGTGTAGTAGGGCTACGAGAAGGTGGGTTTTCTTTCCGCGATATTGCAGAAAGACTTGGCAGGAATGTATCCACTGTGCATGAGTGTTGGCAGCAGTGGTCAAGGGAAGGTACTGCCTCAAGAAGACCGGCTTCCGGGCGACCACGTGGCACTACTGAGAGGGAAGACCGCCGTGTTCGGCGTATGGCTGTGGCTAATCGTACTGCGTCTGCAGCTGCAATTCGAGCTGCAGTTGGCACCACAGTGACACAACGAACTGTTACAAATCGGTTACTTCAAGGACAGCTCCGAGCCAGACGCCCTGTAGCGTGCATTCCACTGACTCCAAACCACTGCCGTTTGCGATGTGAGTGGTGTCAAGTTAGAGCTCATTGGAGGACGGAGTGGAGATCTGTTGTGTTTTCTGATGAAAGCCGGTTCTGCCTTGGTCGCAGTGATAGCCGTGTGTTGGTTAGAAGGAGGCCAGGTGAACGCCTTCTAGCGACCTATCTGCGGCCTAGATACACAGGGCCTACTCCTGGAGTTATGGTTTGGGGAGCAATTTCGTATGACAGCAGGAGCACTCTTGTGGTTATCCCACGCACCCTGACTGCAAATTTGTACGTCAGTCTAGTGATACAACCTGTTGTGCTGCCATTCATGAACAGCATTCAAAGGGGTATTTTCCAACAGGATAACGCTCGCCCTCATACCGCTGTTGTAACCCAACATGCTCTACAGAGTGTCGACATGTTGCCTTGGCCTGCTATATCACCAGATCTTTCTCCAATCGAGCACGTATGGGACATCATTGGACGACAACTCCAGCGTCATCCACAACCAGCATTAACCGTCCCTGCATTGACCGCCCAAGTGCAACAGGCATGGAACTCCATCCCACAAACTGATATCCGACACCTGTACGACACAATGCATGCACGTTTGCATGCTTGCATTCAAAATTCTGGCGGTTACACCGGTTACTAATGTACTAACATTTCACATTTGAAATGGCTCTTCTCGCCAATGGCTCTACCTGTGATCTTGAAACTTTAATCAATTAAATATGTTGCCTAGACAAATGTATTGCTGAAATTTCATTACTGTACAATAATTTTTTCTTGGTGTTGGGATTTTTTTTTTCCATCAGTGTAACTGAATTTGAGTAATGTAAGATAATTTTATTTTATTTAGTTATAATCTTCAGCGCAAATTTATTAAAATTATCGCTAACTTATTTGTCGTCGATATTTAAAAAAAAAAAAAAAAAAAAAAAAAAAAAACGTAAATTTAAATTGTTTACAATCGATTTACATGATACTTTTCTAATATTTACGGTTTCCTTTATATTGTAACAAATACCGTTAGACCTACGAAGAAAATTGTTATATTTATTTTAGTCTTTATTCTTTCTTTTCGAATTATCTTTTCTTTTAATTTAATTTCTTTTTAATCACGGATATTTTTATTTTTGGTACATTGTTTCAGTTGTTTATTTTTACTGTTAAATTACTTTTTTTAAATTATTTAATCTTTTAAAAACATGAATATTTTTTTCTTTATTGCAATATATTATTCCAACAGTCATAATCTCAGCTTCAAGCGTTAGTTTCTAAAAACTTAGGCTATTATAATTAAGAAGATTAATTTATTTATTTAAAATCATGAATAATTTTTCAATACATTTTTAAGGTTGTAAATTTTTATTATTATTATTATTATTGTTAAACTTAAAAAGAAATTATTTAATCTTTTGAAAACATTAATAATATTTTATTTTCATTATTGTTCAATATATTGTTCCATTAGCAGTGTCATCACTTTTTAGCGTTAATTTCCAAGCACTTGGGCTTTTATTACTAAAAAGATAATAAAATATAGAAATACCATGAAAAGGAGTACTTTTTTATGAATAGCATAATCATTTTTATGATTCGCAGAAATACAGAAAAATGCTTTACTGTTTTTTGATTCTTGTCTGCATTACGGATAATATAAAATAGTCGGAATCTAGATGTTAGCTATAACTCCAATCTTAGGTGAAAGAACTTCATAATGAAGTTGTTTAGAGGAAAATAACAAAAATATAATGACGCTGAAAAATCTTAATAATATATATATATATATATATATACGAGGGTAAGTCATTAAGTAAGTCACAAATGAATATGGCACGATTTAAAGTAGTAACAGATAGCTCCAAAGAATGGTGATAGATGGCAGCACAATACAGCTTTATGATATTTAATTCATATTCAGTAGGTAGCATTCACACGCATGCGTAATGCAGTTTCAGAAATGGCGACGGTGCTGAATGATTGTACGATAGAAGAGCAGCGTGCCGTGATCCAATTTTTGTGGGTGAAAGGACATGAATAAAAAAATATTCATAAAGAAGTAGAAAGTGCTACAGCATCCATCTTACAGCCCAGACTTAGCCCCAAACTGTTTTCATCTGTTTGGCTAACTGAAACAACATCTTAGAGGCAAACAATTTGCAGATGACGACGACGTTCAACATGAAGTCTTACTGTGGATGAGACAGCAACCCAAAGAATTTTATGCAGCTGGAATTAGGGCTCTGATAAAATGATGGGATAAGTGCATCAACGTTGCTAGAGATTATGTGGAAAAATAAAAATTGTTTTCAAGTGATTATCATGGTAAATTATTTTTTTATTATCTTTTGTGACTTACTTAATGACTTTCCCTCGTATATCAAGGAATGCTATACTGGATGAATACAAGAAAAAATCATTTTGTTAGTTTTTTAAGGAATATATAATTTTGTTGATACTTACAACCACAGCTTCAAATCCAACGACTACCTCAGTTGCCCCGATATAGCCAATTTTATCAATAAGGAATCCTCCCACTGAAGGGCCTATGAAAGCACTATAAGAAAGAGGAAATTCAGGAATGCTTTTATAATTTTCTAAGATTTGACATGAAAAGTTAATTGAAATAATTAATGACGTATTTGTTGCTTATATTACAATCTATTAAAAAGTTTAAACAATAAATTTTAAATTTCCCACTTTATTCCAATAACCGACTGCTTAAATGTTAATAATGGCTGTTGAAATTAAATAACTGTTAAAACTATATCGAAGAAAAATATGTTTTGTAGTTTTTCTAAACCGTGTAACTTAAAAATTGCATGAAAATGTCTGTGCCAAAAGTTTTAACAGTAAATTACTTTTGTACAAAATTTAGAAAAATAACGAAAGTAACTGCGCATGCAAAACTGTCAGGTTTAAAATTATTGCTCAGACACATACACTTTAAATAATAAAAAAACTATTTATTCTAAATATTTATCATTTTTTCTGTTCTAAAATAAATTTAAATTGAGGCAATAGGCCAATCTTTAATTTTTTTTTTTTCTTTCTTTCTTTTTCTTTGTTTTTGTTTTCTGTAATTTTATGTTAACTACTTACCTGTGTAAGCCTCTGTGGTGCATAAGGAGATGTTGATTAAAAAAAAAAAAAAAAAAGAAAATGTACACAGTATTGTAACAAATATACAATACCGCTGTTCACATGTTTATTTAATTAATTACTGTTTTCACTTGTAATTCTTTTAAATTCCGCGCTCTTTGCAGGGATGGAACACGGGCGCACAATTCATACCGGAATCTGTTTAAGAAATTTTACTACCTATAATATCGTTGATTTAAGAAGTAGAAATTTTTCTTACATTGATAGTGGTATGAATACTGCGCCCGTGTTCCATCCCTGTCTTTGTTTATTTCAGTATTCTAGCTGACTTCCTTTAGTATTTTTAAAAATTAATTACTAAAAACTTATTTTCTTGGTTTTTAATTTTTGAAGCATTTACTTATTTCAAAAGAGTGTTACCGCATTCCATTATCCTGGATTAATTCTATTTTTAGTAATATTGTTTATTATTAATTCCGCATCATACTATAGGTATGGGGAACCTATGCATGCGTGAAGATTTTCGACTTAAATTTTTTGACTTTCTTATACGTTTTGAGGTGTGAGAAGTCGGAAAAAAAAAATTATAGGGTCACCGTCTGTAAGATGTATATTAGTTTGTTAGTGCGTTGCTTGTTAGATTATGTACACGATATCTCAAGAAAAAATTATTGCAATCAGTTTTAAAATATTACTTATGGCATTGACAAGAAGCCTATTGATTGGCAACATTGTAATTTAAAAATTTCGCAAATTATCCGAAATTAATAACTTTCTTAACATGGGAGAATCGTGCAAATGTTTGCTTAAACGTGCATTAAAAGAATATTTTTTACATACCAGTTTTAAAATATCAGTTATGATGCTCGCATGAACAGAATTAACTATGGAAATTCAACTTTGAAAACTTCGTAAGTTATTTCAAATTTTACGAACTTTTTAAAATGGCAGGATAGGGCGAAATTTCGCGTAAACGCCCATTTTCAAGAATATTTTCCCCGTAAAAATATTAGTTCCTTCTTAAAATATCATTTAAAATTCTGATAAAAACAACACTGAATTTTTTAATTTAAAGATCTCGTAAGTTATTGGAAATTTACGATTTTCTTAACATGCCAAAATATAGTAAATTATCGCATAAACGCTTATTATAAAGATTGTTTTCAGTGTTAAGATGTGAGACGTTTTTTAAAATATCATTTATAACACTGGCGTGAACATTATTAACTACAAATATTCTAATTTGAAATTTTCAAAATTCATTCGTAATTTATTCGATTTTTTTTTTTTTTTTTTTTTTTTTAATTTTCTCAACATAACACAATGGAACAACTTTTCGTATAAATTTGATTTATGGGGATCATTGCATTGGAAATAGAATGGACTCGCATAAAAATTAAACTGAATCTAATTAACTGAATCTAATAAAATAAATTAACAAATTAGGATAATGTAAATTCATTAAATTGAACGATTGGTAGCGATATTAGGTAAAGCATTTCAGTCTGTTGCCGTATCGATTCATCAATCAAACTCATTTCTCTTAACTTGAATATGGTATAATCGATAGCAAATTTACTGAAGCGCTAGCAATATTTTTTTATTTAAAAGATGTGCATCAAATACTATTTTGTTAAGTAAATATTGGTCAAGTCATGATTTTAGTGTTATGGTGTTTATAAAAAAGTAAGTTGATGATAAAGATTAGCGATCAAACTAAAAAAGTCCACATGAAAAGTGAGTGTGTGCTTCAATAATTTTGCTGCTGACTGTATGTCTTGTATTACAAATTCATGCGAACAAACATATAAGGTGGAACTGAGCAGAATCTGTACCAATTAGTTTTGTTTGCAGTGAGACTGTGCACTTATTTTTAATTATTATTATTGGGAATTCTAAAAACTATGGCCTATTTTGTATCTTAAAATGTAAAAATAACACTTTTTTATTTTTAAGATTTTTTTCAAACATAATTTTTAATCATTCATAATTAAAATTCAATACACAGTTACGCATTTCGAAACCATTTATGACCATTATGTATTATTACCAACACTCAAAATTAAGACATCTGAAAGTTGAGTTTGAATGCCCATTGTTTCCTAAAATAATATGTGTTTTCGGGAATTTTACTGTGAGTTATTTAAATCCTCATTATTAAAATCCTATTATTGCACAATTTATAAGTTTAAATTGTAAATGGAAATTAAAATTTTCTCTTTTTGTCGTAATTAGTATCAATAAAACAGAGACTCACAGACAGTTTGTGTTTATAAAATCTCAAATGTAAGATAATTGTTCTGTTTCCTCATACACGTATTGATATATGCGCAAAAGAAATATCACAGATGCCAAATCTTCGTTGTTTTCAAACGAGACTTCATACCGGAAAATTTCTATAAATGTTTTCAGTTTATTTATTTTTATCAAACCGTTGAAAATATGCCTGTACTGATAAGTATAAAGGATTTAAGTCCAAAAATGTCGATTTTGAGTTAAGTACATAGTCAGACTCAGAAAACAATTCTCTATCGGTTGGTAGAAAGGATTGAAATCATGTCATTTAGTCTTTGAGAAAATCCATTGGTAAAAAAAGATTCAAGTGAGAAAATTAGCATTAATTTTTGGTATAAAATATTTAATTCAATTTTTTCCCTTTATTAAATGAATATTGACAATCACTGAATGGTATAAAGCGTATAAACCAACATAATCCCTTTTTCCTAATCGATTCTTCTGATTAGTTTTTAGTTCGTTTAACTTTATTTTTCGTCTCCTGAAAAATCAAGAATATGGACTTAAATCCTTTATACTTATCAGTACAGATATGTGAGAGGTACCTTTTAAAAAATACTGGTGATTAAATAGGATTTAAAAATTACCAGTGTCGGCAGCTATGAAAATACGTATGTAAAATGCACTTATTTATATCTTATGTATACCACATTATATTTTCGGACAACTAAATTGTAACCTGAGTAAGTGTTTCTGGATCACTAAATATCAAATACTAGTGTAAATTCTACCAATATTTGTGCTTTTTTTTTTTTTTTTTTTTTTTTTTTTTTTAATAAGTTTAAATTTAACAAATTTGAGCTTCTTGAAATTATTAATTTTTAATAGATGAAGATAAAAAATACACAGATTAACCCTTTAAGGTTCACTACTTAATTTATTTTAAAAATTACTAAACTAATTTAAAAAATGGCTTTTAGACACATAGCTGATCATAAATATTTAAAAAATAAAAAAATGTGCATTGTTCCTTTACGAGAAATTTTCGGTTTGAAACATCTGTAAGTAAACCTTATTACATTCAAATAATATTTAATTTAATAAATAAATCACTTTATAAGTAAACATTATCGACAACAAAAACTCGTAAAAGTTGCATAGATCCCAATATTTCAATTTATTCCGGAGTATCTTAACTCTTTGCCGTGCAAGCTAATTCGGATCATTTAAATTACACTGCCACCGGAATTTACGAACATAATTAAAATCGAAGAAATTTTAAATTGTCAAGTTAAAAAAAGGGCCTTTTATGCTATGTTATAAATGTAAATTTTATCTAAAAAATTTCCGGGATGAGTTTTTGCACTTGAGAATTAAAATTAGGTGTTCCATCAGCGGGAACACTGCGACTGAAAGGGTTAAAGCTAAAACCTTCATTATTTTATGTTGGCGATCCGGGAAACTCTCATTTATAGATAAACTGCATTTCAAATATTGGACTTAAAGCAATATGCTTAAGAGAAAATATTGTCATTCTTAAGCAATTTTTTACATATATATATATAATTTTGAGAAATTACCATTGTTAAGAAATTTAGGAAATGATTACCATTCCTAAGCAAAGCATGTATCCAGTATAATATAGTATGGAAATTATTTTTCATTCGCTGACAGGACCACAAAGAAGAATTCGGATACATTAGGGTCTATAATTTAAAATTGCGGTTCGTACATTTCCAGTTGTTTTACATATCTTACTTACTGTACTAAGTTTAAATACGCTATGTTTTGTGTATACAATTCTGAATAATAATTTTCATTAATAATATACAATGAATTTCTGTGATAATATACAGTGATCCACAAAATTAATTGATTGAATTATTTTTTTCCTGGGTTTAAATTACGAAAGTGCAGTATTAAATTAGATTATTTTGAATAAGATTGTTAATAAAAAAAGGGCTTATATATACATTAAGGATTAAAAAAGAATTAACTCTGTTAATAAAAAATTTTTCTATTAAACTTCAGATTAACAGTAAGAAATGTGTGTGCCTCATTTAACTATTTTCAATATACTTGGGAGTTATAAATCCGCGTTTATGGATGAAATTCAGCAAACTCGATACGTAAGGTGCTAATTATGTGATATTATTCTGATTGAATTTTTGCACAATTTTAGCGATTTGGAATGCAGCAACCGTAATTTATTGTAACCGTAACAGTAAGAATACCATAAGTTATTCTCAAAGAGTTTTTGAAATATATTAGAACTAGCAGACTTTACCCGCTTCGCTATATTTAAATGAATATTTTTTAAATAGAATATCTTATATATATATATATATATATATATATATATATATATATATATATATTGCTTGATAAAAGAAACTAAAAGAAAAAAATCATTGAAATCGCTCTGAACTCGCTGACTTCGACAGCGCCATTCCCGCCTGAGTAGCAGCCTGCCCAGTTTCCCTCTGCCGCTGCAACACCTTTTAGGATTCTTATATTTGGGTATTTTTTGGACAAGTAGAGCTGCTGTTATTGTAGAAATACAATTTTAAAGATGGCCGTACTTCTGCATCTATTAAACAGTTTAATTTTCACATCATGTAGTTTACAGTACTCGCTTCATCTACTATATTACCATTTAATTCAGATAAATGTAACAATAATAAAAAATTCTTTTGAAGGGAATTAGTTAAATAAAAGAAAATGAGACTTAAGAAACTTACAATTTAATAAGTTCAACAAATTTTATTACATTATCTTTTTTTTTTTGTTGTTGTTGTTGTTCAATAGAATAACTTAAAAAAAAAAAAAAAAAAATCCTTTTAAAGGATTTAAATAAATAAATAAAAAGTAGTGTGACAGCCGAGATGCAAGCAATTGAAATGAAAGAATAAATATAAGAAAAGTAAAAAAATAAATAAATAAATAAAATCAAAAAAGTTAACTAAAAAAATTTTCAAATTTTCAAATTTAAAAAATCTCGATGAGTTGCAACACTTCAAATTTAAAGCTACATTTTTGTCAAATATTGCATCTCTTGCTATCAGTAGCCTGAGAACAAGGACATGCACACACATACACACGCACTTCTCTTAAATATTATTTATATAGATAATATGAAAAATTATTTTTGGTTAGGGACGAAACTATATACGAACCCAAAATATGATGCTGAACAAAGTACTCCTGATATTACACTGTAGGTGCTTCATCCGGGAATCCCCTTTCTCTGAAAATAGAATATAATGTAGTGGTCCTAGTTGTGTAGCAATGTTTTGTTAAATTAATATTACTTATTAGATATTTAACCCTAAATGAAATATAGCAATAAACTCTTTTATATGTATGAGCATTCCTTGAACATTATGCACAGGTGGCAAAAACGGTTGCCTGCTTGGCGCTTTCTTTGAGCTATATAAGATTACGTCCTAAAAGAAGAACACATGTTCCTGACTACGTCTTGTATTTCAAATGATGGCTTTCAAATGTTGACTTTCAAATGTTTTTTTCTTCTTCTTCTACTTCTTTATTTATTTAGTTAGCATTTGGTGAATTTGCTTCTATTTCGGTAAAAATTTGAGCTTATTCACTTGGCAACCCTAGTGACAAACCTCCGTATTATTTCATACCAATAATATTTAAAAGAAATATACTTTTTTATTTATCACTGAAATTAATGTGATTAAATAAGACAAAGATAACTTTCCAGAAAAAAAAATAATCTGGAGTTTTGACATCCCTGCATAATGTCATATGAAACAGGGAATGAAGACTTACAAATCTTTTATTGCCATTTAGAGTTTTTTCGAAAATCCCATCCAGTAAATCATATTTTACTATTGCTATTATATGTTACTGTTGCTATATCCAGGAAAAATTTTTTGACTAATACTACAAAATTTACTTTGTTGATGTTTATATATAAATATAAATCAAATTTTTATCGTAAGAAAAAAATTTATTACTTTTAAGGCAACATAAAAGATATTGTTAACAAATTCAAAGTTTTTTTGTTTAGCTTTATTGTAATTTATATGTGTCTGTAAACATTTTTTTGTTAGATATCAACAAAAACTATTTTGTTAATCTAAACAAATTTTCTGATGGAACACTTTTAAACAAAATTTATGTTGTGTCAAACAAATTATTGTTTATCCAGCAAAACTTGTGTGTAATCTAATTTATTTCTGTATAGCTTATCTTGTGTAAGGAATTTTAAGTATAATGTCTAAGAAATATGTTTATGTGCTAAGGGTATAGTCTGACAAGTTTTTTACGTCAGGTTCTTGGACTCTCGTTGCAAATGAAATCCTCAATATGTCATCGCAGGGTTATGAGATTTATGCTTTTGGGATGACTTCACCGTTATTCTTTCGGGTAACACAAAAAGAGATATATAGGCTCTGGTTCACAATGCCCTCTTCCCAGCTGCTTAAAGATCTTTATTTATCATTCTCAGCTACAAAAACTCATGCTGTCACATTTTCACTTTCACGAATACTACAACGAAAGCGCTGATCAACATAGATGATGTCAGTATAAAACCTGTTGACATATTAAAATTCAGGGAATTATTATTGATAGAAATTTAAATTGGATAAATCATATTAACTGTATTAAAACCAAATTATTTATTGTGTATCACAACTCAAGTAAACTTGCGAGCAAATACTGAAGAATTAACTCTAATATGCTAAAAGTATGATATAGAACTATAATAGAAAAAATTATTATTTAAGGGAAGATCATTTGAGAAGGTATCTTATAAAAACAGGAAAATCTAAAATATGTACACTTCAGAGATTATTCTTATTGCATTTATCATGAGGATACAATATACTCATAGTTGCCAATATTTTAATTTATTTCGGAGTAATTTTAGTCCCGCCTTTATTTCGTACCACTTATTTTTTAAAAGTACTTTTTTCGTATTTTAACGAAGTTATGCATTAAAGAAAATTTTTCTATAAATAAAGTGGTGCGAAGTAAAGGGGGTGGCTAAAAGTACTCCGGAATAAATAAAAATATTGGCAGCTTTGTATACTATTTCTATTGACGCATTAACCGTGATCACTGGTATTCCACAAAGTCCACTGACGCTTCAAAACAAATACTAAAAAACAAACATAATATAAATTCAAAATTTTAATATTCATCAAAGATATTTTCCTGGTCTTTCTATACAACAGTATATAAGTAACTGACATACTGATTCTGGGGAAAACATTTCGCAAGAGCATTTAAATACCACAATTAAAGCTTTCTCCTCTTTCGCTATTAGAGCGATTTTTACCGTTGGATCTAAAAGTATCAATGATGTGGCTGAGCTTTCGGTTTGATCTCCGGGGGAGTTGAAATCCATCTATAGATCAAAAGATTCGGAGATTTTAACTCTGTTTTTCAAGCGGAATTATATACCACTAGTTTGTTGTAGGGCGATTAAATCGCCCGTTGAAAAATAATCGTTTTATTTTATTTAAATAATCTCTCACTTTAAATAATTCATCTACTAGCAAGCCCGTGCGAAATTTTCTCACTTTGTTTATCTCTTCGTTACCTTTATAGAGACGTCATTTTTTTCATATGTATGAGCAAATTTATTGTTATTTTTATTTATTTATTTTATTTATTTATTTATTTATTTATTTTTTTTTTTTTTTCGAGAAAGCTTATTTCATTTTATGCTGAAAAAAAATTGGAAACAATTAAAATTTTAAAATGTATTTTAAAGCTTTTATTTTTATATTTTAATTAATTTTAAAAAATCTATTGGAATCTTAAGTATACTTACATTGTATGTTTCATGCCGTGTGTAAGACTACATACTATCAAGGAAGCCATTGCCATTCCAAAAAGAACTTGTGATACTATCACCACCCAAAGAGCTCTTAAAAAGAAATATATTATTATAATATATAATAGACTTCCATAGTTGCTAATAATTTATTACGGAGCATTCTTAGCTCCGCTTTTTTTTTTTTTTTTTCCCTCACCACATTATTTATAGAATAATTTCCTTCCATATATAAGTACGATAATATACGGAAAAAAATTACTCTTAAAATAAAAGTGGTATGCCTAACAGCACATTTATCCATAGTACATCTTGAGGATGTCCCTAGGATGTCTTTTTATCCACAAGATATCTTAAGAATGTTATTTGGCGAAAGTGTGCTGTTAGGGATGAAATAAGGGAGGGGCTAAAAATGCTCCGGAATAAATTAAAATGTTGGTAACTCTGGACTTCATACGAATAAAATCGTTTAATTAAATATTCTTAAATTATTAAAGTAGTTTGCGTTTATGGTCTTAAATGTATAACGTCTTACGTCTTAAATTTCAAAAATGAAACTGGTCCCACAATTAAAAAGCATGCTATGAAAAGTAGTATTCCTAGGAATGTAAGATGCTGAGCATTTTTCTGAAAAAAAAAATAAAAAGAAGGAATAAATATAATATGGTTTTAAGATGTTATTTGATATAATTAACACTTTCGCGACCGCTGGCGTGAATTCACGTCATTTGAAAATCTATAACTCTGCCAGTGGGCGTTTCTTTAGGTTAGATGGGTTACATTATTTCTTAACAATGTACCCAATATTTACATTTGTACAATCAATGCACTATGAATACAAATACTTTGATTAGAAAGAGTGTAATAGTAATATATATCCATTTATATTATAAATATGAATACAGAAAATATTGATTTAAAATAATGTAACATACAAGATTAACGCCCGCAGGCGGAGCTTACTGTCAAAAAGTCAAAAACATGCGATCACGAAAGTGTTAAGAAGAAAATGTCTATTGAAAAAGCTTTTTTTTTTTTTATCATTTAGAAAATAATCATATATTTATTTTGTTGATCATGGCACAGTTAAAATTTAGTGGTGGATATTGAATTAAACAAATCCCTAAATTTGACAACACTGTCCAGGGTAGTGTTGCCAGATCTAGCGGATTTTTTATTCAATACTCACCAATAACTTTTAATTGTAACGTATGCCTAATAGATAGATAGTCTATTATGCATATCAAATATCATATCTCAAAATTACTAGTGGTGATTGAATAAAAAAAAATCCTCCAGGACTGGCAACGCTACCAGTCCTATTTAATTTTACTCCTCTGAACCAGTGATACCAGATCTGGCGGATTTTTTATTCACGTCCAGTATGCCAGGATGCCTGCCAATAACTAATTTTACCATTTAATTTCTTAAACTATTCTAAAATATTTAGAAATTTCATTGTGAAACCATTGCCTCCTAAACTAGATACCTGTCGCGTGGCTCGTAAACTTGGCAACAGTTCAAGCGATAGACAGCACCACCTGGTACAGACTGCGCGATTTTTTTATTCAACAGCCACCAAAAATTTTTAAAAGTTGGATTTGATATACATAAAAGGCGAATAGAATCGAAGAAACGTCGATTTTATATTTAATATCACTTCTTAACATTATTGGTGACAGTTGAATAAAAAAGTCCCGCAATCTGTACCAGGTGACGCTGCCTACCGCTCGAATTGTTACTAATTTCTGAGCCACGCGACAGGCATCTAGTTTAGGAGGCTATGGTTAAACTCATCAACCGTGAAAATTCATTTTAAGTACTTTGGAGTATAAGATTGATTTTTTTTTTTTACTTTTATTATATAAACTATTTGAAAAATGCCAGAGCTGGGAATCGAACCTGGGCCGTCCTCCTAACATGCGGATGCTCTTCCACTGAGCCACTCTGCGAGATAACTAGCTCGGCATTTCTCATATAATAACCGTTATATCTGTATTTGCAGATACGGTGACCTTGTCAATGGTTATTATATGAGAAATGTCGAGCTGGTTATCGGCCAGGGTGGCTCAATGGAAGAGCATCCGCACGTTAAGTGAAGGTCCGGGATTCAGTTCAAGGCTCTGACATTTTTCACATAGTTGGTACAAAAAATCAACCCTATACTCCAAACTACTTAAAAAATTTTGCCAAATCTGTAAAAACTTTTACATTTTTAAAACCTATTCTTAAGCTACAGATTCTTCCTTGATCGCATGTAGAAACCTATTGCAGATCTTGGTGTCTGAGACCATCAATATTCATAAATTAGATAGCTTCTGAATATTTGTTGGCTATATCTTCTAAATATATATTGATGATGGTTTCTAGATATTGTTGGCGATATCTTATGCAGATATATCGATAATGGCTTTTGCAGATTTGTTGGCAATATCTTCCTAATATATATTCACGATGGCTTCATACTATGTGTTGGCGATATCTTTCTGAATATGTATTGATTAAAACTTTTGACTATTTGTTAGAGATAATTTGTGGATATATATAGATTATGATTTCAGAATATTTACTGTCGAGGCGTCTAGAATATGCATGGATTATGGCTTCTAAATATTTGTTGGCTATTTCTTCTGGATGTGTTTTGACAATAACTTATGGATAGATGGCTACATCATCTTAATGGTGATGTCTTCTGAACAGTAGGTGAATTTACATCTAATAAATACTTTTTTTTTTTTTTTTTTTAGTTACAAGATTGCAATATATAAATTAGTTCTGTCGTACTAAATTAAATTCTGTCAAAAACAGATTTTTTCTTTCTCCTATCAAAGGTACTTGACCCCTCAATAATATAGTTGATGGTTACGGTTACTGATATATTCAATGAATTTGCAATGCAAATTACGTAGTTAAAAACAGGGTTGTAGTTGTTTTAAAATATATTGATCAGGTGTTGCTGCTATGACAAATCTTTTTCTGATCCTCTCAAAACCTATATTTCAGCTTCTAAAATCCAAAACTTGGTCTGTAAGATGCTTAAGCTTTATTTTATTTTATTTTGTATTTTTTTTTTATTATTATTTTTATTATTCATTTATTTTATTTTATTTTTTACTCTTATTTATTTATTCATTTATTTTTTTTTAATTGTTGGTTCACTTTATCCGCATATTGTGAGCACAAGTGAAAATGCTTATCCTTATTTTTCAAAGTAAAGTTGTTTTTTTTTTTTTTTTTTTTTTTTTTTTTTCGTAAATTTGGTTTGATGGATGTGGGGACACTTTCATATCTAATTATAAAATAAAGAATACAATGAAAATTTGATCTTGAAACTTAGCAAATAGTCCTATATTATATAGAAGAAAAACCGTGTATATTAATCCTTGAATTATAATTCTCTCAAAATTTCGAAAACACACAGGCGTCATCACATAGAACATCTTCTAAAACTAGTCAAATGATATTCAGGAGGTCTGAAAAGGTGTGAATTCATCGAAAACCGAAAGTAAAAAATCTTCCCGAATCCAAAATATTTCTCAAAATAATAAAAAAGTAATAATAGCAGGAAGTAATAAAATTTTGAAAAAATATTACACATTTTACATTACACTTTTACACTTTGATTTAATATTTATTTGATTAATATGCATAGAAACATTTTTTGAATTTTCCACTTTGAAATGTATATTATGCCATCAAAGTTTGAAAATTTCATTTCTTTTTAAATTTCTTTTTTTTTTTTAATTCTTACCACTTTTTCTGCAAAGTAACCCCAAACAGGCGAAAAGGTAAGTTTTGTCAATCCTAATGTGAAGAACACTAGTCCTGTAGTGACTGCAGAGGTACTAACCTAAAGAAAAGAAATGTTTTATTATATATACTATTAAATGTAACTAGCTAATTACAATTACATAGCTGCCAACTTTTACGATTTTAGAACACTGTTTTAATTTTATAGAAATTTTTTCTTATTCAGTCGCAGAAAACTGTAACAGAAATGTATACATGCGTTATATTAAAAATTAAAATTACAATTGCCGGCAGTCAAAAAGTGCAAAAATCAGCAGTTAAGTAATACATCAAAAGGATTTCTAATTCTAGTTCTGAGCATTTCTGAATTCGTGACTGTACTTACTTGACGAATGTGAGGCTCCAGAGAAACATTATTAAACGCAAACATAGCAAAGCCACTGCTTATGACTAAAATGTCGATCATGAAATCAATATCATTTAATAGTTTTAAGACACTGACGGCTTTGCGAGGAAAATCACTCTCTAAAAAAAAAAGGTGAAAAAGAATAATAATGTTATAGAGGAAAAATTACAGACAACTATCGTATTATTAAAAGTATATTTGATTTGGACTTTTTTTTTTTTTTTTTTGTAAGAAAATATTGAGCGAAATGGCCTTGAATATGCAGAAAATATTCTTAGATTTAAATTTTCCAGTAACTAGTCACAATTGCATACTTGCCAACATACTAATTAATACTCCGTAGTATTGTTAGTCCCGCCTTTTTTTTTTTTTTTTTTTTTTTTTTTTTTTTCACACCAGTATCTTTTTAGAGTATTTTTCTTCTTATTTAATCGTAATTGCATTTGTAGAATATTGCTCTAAAAATTTACTTGTGCGAAAAAAAGGCGGGGCTAACAAGAATACGGAATATTAATTAGGATGTTGGCAAGTATGCAATTGCAATATTGAAACTAATCACAATTGAAGAAAAAACAAAAATTCTTTCGATTACACTGTAACATAAAATAGGGTGTCGACAGTTGAAATTTTTGTCCCTAATTCTTCCATCAGCATATTTATATAACATTTTTTTTTACTTTATTAATCGTGTAAACTTACTACAAAAAATTCCTAAAGAAAATACTGGTGGAAGAATCAGGAGAAAAATTTCTACTGTCAACACCCTGTTATAAAAAAGATTTGTGTAAATTTAACACAACATATTACTTTCTATTTGCAATATTTATACACATTTTTTCTGGAAACAGTACTGTGATATTAAATTATCACATATGTATAAATATTAACTTAAAATAAATTAGAATTACATTAAAAGGATTTTTTTTTTTATTATTATTTAAGATTTTGAAAATTTAAAAGCAGGTTATTTTAAATTCACACATGAGAAATATTCCTATTCAAAATTTCAGGTCAATGCAGAAAATCACTCACTGGTTGTTTATTATAATTGTACTTAAAATTATCTTTCTAAATTAATGTATTTGCCCAATTATTGAGTGCTGAAATATCATGAAAAACGGCAGTTTTTCGAGTGACGCAAGCGGAAGGACAAACGGACGGAAAGCTGGGAACTCATATATACGGCTAATTTGACATCAAAGAGATTTGTAAAAGCCGACACTTAATATCTCAGCAAATAAGCCATATTTTGTTATGATCTTTTCAAAATAGTCTTTTATCTTCGGTCTTAATCTATCCTGAAAATTTTACATTTCTACATGCAGTATGTTTTGAGATCTGAATCTCAATTTAAAGCCAAAAAGGGAAAATGTGTGGTGTAAGGCTGTAAGGTAGTAATGGACTAAATTCATGAAAAAATATCTCTAAAACCGCACGAATGATTTTAATTTAATTAATATATGTTGTTAATGGGATCTTTCTGAATCTAGTAACGTTTTTTTTTTTTTTTTTTTTTTTTTTTTTTTCAGGAAAACTCTTGTTTTTTGTAAAAGTTGCCTTACAAATAGAACTATATTACTTCGCCAAAATGCATGCTTTTATTCGGCGAAAATATCGTAATTCGGTTCTTACTTTCAAGGCACGTTGGTTGGCTGACCAATGTGAATGCAGTCAATAAATTTTTGTTATGAAGAAAATATTTTTAATTTTAAGATTTCCCATTTCTTTAAAAAAATATTTAGATAATATTTAAAATAAACGAAGTATTTTGTAATTATAGATATTCTATTTCATCATTAATCATAATGAATTAAAAAAAAGTTTAAAGCGAAAACGTTTAAATCCCTCATGCGCACGAATTTATACCATGGTCCATGGTCTTTGGAGCACATGCGTACATCATCCGGATGCGTACATCCTGTAGACGCTAAGCTAATTGCTTACACTCTCGATGCACTGTATCCCTGCGCGGTGTTTGTTTAATTTGTTGATTGGATATCCTTCCATGATTTAGTAGTAAGTGTTTTATAATTTTATATTCTTAAAACTTGCTTATATTTTTAAACTTAATTTTACGTATATGTTTGTAATTATAGGCTTCGTCTGATGTCTCCAAAGTATTGTTATGTCATTGCTTTCATTTTTTATAGTCGCTTTTTTCGCAAAATGTTACTCAGTTTTCTTGTTATTATTGGTAATATGTTACCTTTTAGCTTAGCAATTTTTGGAAAAATAAATTTAAATGTTTTGATTAGAGATCCTAACTAATCGAGAAACTAAGAGATACTTCTATTACAGTCCAAAATTTATTTATTGGAATAAAATAGCTGTATTATTCTTCTCAAAAAACAGAATCCTTAAAAGTTTATTTTTGAATGATACAGCCTTGTAAAACGAAGCAACAAAAATCCTATATATGATAACATGGGAAGGGAGAAAGGGAGCTATCTGACTGATAGCCTTAATTAGATACATCACAAGTCTAGTGTAATGGGATAATTGGGGAATGTCGTATGCACTGTATTTGTACCGAAGTGGCTAATCGGACCGTTGGTGCGATTAGTGTACAGGCTATTCGGACCATCTTTTCCAAGGAGAATAAGTTAGCACTGATAAAAGAGTAAAATTTATAAATAATATAATGTGTCTCGTCCCCGTGTATGAAAAATTATCTTTTTTACTTTTTTTTTTATTGTAGGAGTGGGGTAGAGATTAATTATTTTCACAAAAATTTTGTACTCTAAATGATGCTAAAATTCTTCATAAAAGGGCAATAAAGCAAAATAATTTTTATAAAGCAAAAATGAAAATAATAAAGATTTCGAAAATTGAATAAGAAAAATAAAAAATGCAACACAAAAACTGATCTTAGTAAATGGGTTTTTTCAATATTTGGAAAAAATCTCCGCAATATGTTTGTTTAAGAATGTGTATAAATGAATCTGCATATACAACTACATAGATGTTATTTGTTTCTTTATTTCTTTTCCTTCTTTCCTTTTTTTAAAAAATTAAACTGTTCCAATATAATTCGATGCAAACATACCCAATTTCCTATACAAATATATGTATGATTTTTCTGAAAAAGACTTTTGTACGTATTTTGTAATGTTTTCTAACAGCAATGTTGAAATAAACATGGATTTTAGATCAATCACATTATACTCTTTCAAAATGTTAAAAGTTTGAATTTGCAGTTGAAACAAGCAAAATAATTAGTACTATATTACAGAGAAAATTCAAGGTGAAACAAGCAAAATCATTATTATGACCAGTGCAACAAGGAAGGAAGCGGTCCGAATAGCCTCCACACTAATCGCACCGATGGTCCGAATAGCAACGGTCTATTTGTACATTATAACTGAATATTGTTAAATTTTAAATGAATTTGAATGTCTTAGTTGTGTATCACAATAATCATTTATAAAGTTTTAATCATTTATAATGTTGCCACACTACAGTCGGTAACAAAAGTGTCCGAACACTAGCGAAAATTCCTATATAAAAAAAGTACGCTTAAAACACTTTTGTTAAATAAATCCTTGTCGAATCCTGTACTTACACTGACTAAGAACAGGATTCGACAAGGATTTATTTAACAAAACAGAATTAAGTGTACTTTTTTTACATAGGAATTTTTGCTAGTGTTCGGACACTTTTGTTACCGACTGTACCTGGAGAACCTGGAATAGTCAGGGAATTTGAAAATTGACTATAAAAGTCAGGAAAAAGAAAAAAAAAAAATCTGTCAATTCACGGTCATTTCCCCCTATTTTTTCCCCCAATTTGCTTCTGCTATTTTTTTTAAACATCCCCACCCTTCTTTTTGCTCATGTAAGGAATTCCTTATCTCGCTTATAAGTGACAAATGCTATCATTATATGTAAATTTTGTGTTTACAAGTGGGACCTTAATTATTTTGCCCTCAACACAGTCAATGCTCAATATACGGTTAGACTGGAATTTTTTTAGAATGTACCTGGAAAACCTTTGAAAAGTCAGGTAATTTCATTCTCCTGTTTGAGTGGCAACCCTGTATCAAGCTTATACTGTACTCTACTCTAAATATAATAATGCAGCACAAGCAGTATAAAGAAAATAAGGCTGAGCTTTAATATAGGGTACCCGTTGGCGATTCAGGATGTTTCGCCAACCTTTTGTATCGGAACTTCATTTACAGTCAGCTGCAAAATTATCCGAGCACTAGCAATAATCTTTGCCAAAAAAAAGTACATTTAATACAGCTTTGTTAAATAAATCCTTGTCGAGTCATGTTCTTAATCAGTCTAAGAATATGATTCGACAAGGATTTACTTAGCAAAACAGTCTTAAGTGTACTTTTTAAACATAGGAATTATTGGCTAGTGCTCGAATAATTTTGCAGCCGACTGTAACTGTCTTGGAACTTTGTTTTTCTTTTTGCGCCAGCCGCGCGCGTCTGTTTAACGTAATGCGGCCCAGCTGATTGATTTTTTTACCATGTTTTTAATAACTTCGATTCTTGTTTGTGGGTTTGTGTGTTTGTCAGGGACAAATCTTGCAATCGATTTTTAACTAAATTCCCGACTAGCTAGATATTTGAAATTTTCAGGACAGCTCACAACACGGTGACAATACATTTTTCTAATAATTTTAGTCAACTATTTCAAGTCCCGCTGCCTTCGGCAGCGCTTATATGATTCGACAGAAAATTTATTTAACTAACTTCCCGACTAGCTAGACATTTGAAACTTTCAGAATAGTTCAGAACATGGTGAAAATGCATTTTCTTAATACCTTTAGCCAACTGTTTCGGGTTCCTGCTGCCTTCGGCATCATTATCAGTACAAAGCTTGCAATCGATTTTTCACTAACTTTCCGACTAGCTAGACATTTGAAACTTTCAGGACAGCTCACAACACGGTGACAATACATTTTTCTAATAATTTTAGTCAACTATTTCAGGTTCCTGCTACCTTCGGCAGCGTTATCAGTACAAAGCTTGCAATCGATTTTTCACTAACTTTCCGACTAGCTAGACATTTGAAACTTTCAGGCTAGCTCATAACACGGTGACAATACCTTTTTAAAAACTTTTAGTCAACTGCTTCAGGTCCCTACTGCCTTCGGCAGCGTTTATATGATTCAACAGAAATTTTATTTAGCTAACTTCCTGACTAGCTAGACATTTGAAACTTTCACAATAGTTCAGAACACGGTGAAAATGCATTTTTTTAATACTTTTAGCCAACTGTTTCGGGTTCCTGCTGCCTTCAGCGTTACCAGTACAAGGCTTGCAATCGATTTTTCACTAACTTCCCGACTAGTATATTTGAAACTTTCAGGATAGCTCAGAATACGGGGGCAATACATTTTTTTATACTTTTAGTCAACTGTTTCAGGTCCCTACTGTAATCGGCAGCGTTCATATGATTCAACAGAAAATTTATTTAACTAACTTCCCGAGTAGCTAGACATTTGAAACTTACGGAATAGTCCAGAATACGGTAAAAATTCTTTTTTAAAATATGTTTATTCAATTGCTTCGGAACCCTGCTGCCTTCGGCAGCGTTACCAGTACAAAGCTTGCAATCAACTTTTAACTAACTTCCCGGCTAGATAGGCATTTGAAACTTTTATAATAGCTCAAAAGACGATAGCAAGGAATTTTTTTAATACTTTTATCCAATTGCTGGGGTTCCGGCTGCCTTCAGTAGCGTTTATATGATTCAACAGGAAATTTAAAAACATGGTTTATAAAAAATTTTTAATCTTATAATTATCTCTTTTTAATGCGTTTTTGAGATATAAAAATTAATTGTTTGAGTGTACTTTTTAATAAACGGAATTATTTAGGGGAAAAAAGTGTATTCTAGTAATTGATGCAGTATAGATTTTCCTGCATTTTCTTATTCATGTGCCATGAATTAGGAGTATCCAGTGATGTTTTTTTTTTTTTTGTTGTTGTTTTAATATCGGGATAGTGACCACTGTAGTACAGATTTTTTATGCATTTTCTGATTCATGTGCTACGACTTAGGGGTATCCAGTGATATTGTTTTAGTCTTAATATTGGGATACTGACTGCTGTAGCATGAATTTTCATATTCGTGCACGACGAATTAGCTGCATCCAGTGATTTTATTTATTTTTTGTTTGTTTTGTGATTGCATCAGTACTGATTTTCATGCATTTTCAGATTCATGCAAGGATGTAATTTTGAAAATTTGGGGCAAATCTTCAAGTTATTTTATATTATACATCATTTATAATGCTGAATTTTATGTGTTAAAGCTTGAAAGCTCTCTGAATTTTTTTTTTTTTTTTTTTTTTTTTTTTTTTTTGTGGTGAAGTAGCTTAAATTTTTATTACTGTTTTAAATATTTTCTTAATATTTAAAATATGCTTAATTTATTTCAGTGAATTTCAAAACAAGCACCAGGGAGAAACAATAATTTATTTTCTTAAAATGTGTTTTTGATGTTTTGTAATGATTCAGAGTATCGATTTGCAGTAATCGACTTATTCAGTGAGATGTACAGTCGGGGGAAAAAAAAACGCAGCACTCGATGTAACTCCGCTGCTAATCAATGCACAAAAACGTAATAGTTATCATTCGACGGGGAATTGAGAGTAGATTCAGAAAATGAACGGGAATTTTGAATTGGGGGTCGTCTACATATTAAAACGTGCACCAACTTTGATTTTTTCAATAGTAATGCCCCATTTTTATTTTGTATTTGAATTCCTGGGATCGCGACAATGCGAAAAAGTATATTGGTTGTATATTTTGCTTATTTTTTCACAGAGTTATAAGCGTTCAAAATTTGAAGGTGCTAATGTTAAATTCATATTTCAAACTTTTATTAATATCTTCACAAAAAATAACTTGATCGATATAATTCTTTTTTTACGAGATACAGTGAAGAAACCCAAACATAATCCATCATTACTTTTGATTCTGAAAAATATTTTTAATTCTGAAAAATATTAATAAATTCATATTCATAAAAATTATGAATTATGACCTGTATTAATTTTTACATAAAATGAATCCTAATGCTGAAAAATATGGGTGTGCAAATTTGCAGCTCATTCCAGTTATTAGTTTTCGGGATATAAATAAATCTTTCTTTTGGAGTGGTTTAGGGGGCCGTCTCTTAAAAAATTTTGAATGAGATCACGAAGCAAATCTTAAAAAATAACGGAGAAAATTGAACAAAATATTTTTATTTTTTATTTAAGGGTCAAATTATATAACAACAACGTCAAAAGCAAAGAAATGAAACAAAAATGTTGATTTTTAGACATTTGTGTTAGTATCAAGAATTCCTGTTTTCTAAAGCCCCACCTTTTATCGTTCTTCAAAACAAAACAATACAGAAACGAAAAGTGAATGTGACTTTGAGTATTCGTGTTAAACCCTTATTTTACATTGACAAAAATATACACAAGTGGTATTTACTTCATCGATTACTGGTGATAAATTTAGAATCCTTTAAATGAACACTAGAAGAAAAAAATTAACAAATAGGCGGGGTTTACTGTTTGAAATACTCTCAAAATATTTCAAAACAAATTTTCTGTACCACAATTATATTACAGATGGATATACATTATAACTATATTCTTTCTAATTAATATATTTCTATCCATAGTATATTTTATTGCAAAAATATGAACACTGGGCACATGCTTAAGAAATAAGTAACACACAAATTACGAAAGAAACGCCCACTGGCATTGTTACAGATTTTCAAATGATGTTAATCTACGTCAGTAGTCGCGAAAGCGTTAATTAAGAAATTATATTTTCATAGAAATTATAAAACATATCGTACAGTTCCAAAGAGTTCAACTGACCCAAAACTGGTAAGTGCTATTAAAATTGTTTAAGATTTACTTTATGAAACCTGACAATAATTTATCCGAAAAGATTTAGTTTATGCGTTGTTGTATATGTATATATATATAGCTATATTATTTCTGTTTGTATATTATGTTACACGTACGAAAGAAAATTTAAGCTTTATTGGTGATCAGTATATCAATGATAGATACTTTTTAATTGAAAAATATTGCACTTTTATAAAAAGTATTGTCTGACCAATCGTAAGTGTAATGTATTTAAATATACCTAAAATTATCTAAAAAAGTATTAAAGTATATACGTATCCAAAAAACTAAATTCATGATGATTAAGATACTGCAAAGATGTTAATACTTTTATTTCTTTTTATAACTCTTTTTTTCTTGATATTTTTCCTGTGTGAAACAGTATAATTTTGTCTAGTTCTTGTAGGATCTTAATTTTATTTTTCTATAGTTAGAGATAGCCCCCTAACATATTTTTGATCATAACTCTATGAATACTAAAGATAAAGTATACAAATAGTATACTTTTCCGCACTGCCAGACTCTCAGAAATTCGAATATGAAGTCGAAATTGGGTGTTGCTATTGAAAAAATCAAAGTTGGCGCTCATTTTAATATGTAGATGATCCCTAATTCAAAATTCGACGACATTTTCAAAAAGTGCATTTCATTTCCTGTTGAATGGTGTCTATTAAATTTTTCTGCGTCAATTAATAACAAAATACCATCAAGTGCTGCGTTTTTTTTCCCCCGACTGTACATCAGCAACAGCGATGGGCGCCTTATAGTAAAGCTATTCCTTCTTTTTTTTTTCCCATAGCAGTTAATTGTACAAATGCATCTTAAAAATGAAACCCACTTTCAAGGCCTGCATTATTTATCATTAATAGATTGCTCACACTGTTTAGTGACAGTTTGTTTATAATTTCATTTCTTACCAAATTTATGCAACTGAAAAACTATTTTCACAATTTGTCCGAAATCACAATATTTTTGGAAAAAGTTCATCCTGAATGAGGAATTTGCACACATGGGGGATTTGAACAAAATCCTATTCTTCTGGTAGTTTCAGGCCCATAAATTTCAAAAAGTTTATTTAAAATGCAAAACAATTTCTCATTAATTTAAAAAATAACTTTAAAATCAACTAAAAATCACGTGACTTCAAAACGCTGCCTGACGTCACACTTTATGATGCTTCAATGTTTACATTCTGTTAGCCTGGTTAGTAAGCAGCAATTCGTTTTAACTTTCGTAATTATTAATCGTTTATGTGATTTCTGAGCATTTCTTTTTCATCTTATAATCATTCAATATCATTATCACTATTTTCCATTATCATCATTTTCAAATGTTTTCTTTTCATGGCGGTTGTCCAATGTTTTCGTTTCATAGGATCCTGTGGAACGCTAAAGGATAACTTTTGAGAAGCGTTAGCCGTTGTATTAGTGCAAAATGGTACAATACAATATTTATACTACATTTTTTTAATATCAGTCATTATTATAACATAGAAAACCTATTTCACTGATTCAAGAAGCAAAGCATGAAATCGAATGTAAACAACGATTACTTTCGTTTGGTATCATAAAGAGTGACGTCACGATATATTATACTGCGTTTTCTCTATACAGTAAATAGTGCGATGTTAAAATTGTTATAAATCAGTCATTAGATTTCAAATAAAGAAAATGTATGTATTTATTTTCTTACCTTTTCATTTTCTATTAGAATAAAATCAGAAAACGTGCAAATTGTCTATTGTGACTTTTTTGTGAAAGATTTTTTTTTTTTATTATTATTATTATAGAATTTAATGTAATTCTTTAGTATAAATGTGTGATCTTGTTCTTTAATTATCGTATTTTGGATAACTGTCTAGCATTTTGCATAAAAAGCGACTGTAGTGGAAACACTGGTTTGTTTATATTTGACATCATTTTTGTTCTTCATAACAGACGAAACATGTCATTACATTTTATGAAAAACTAATTGTAAGTTTTAAGAAAATAAAACTATAAATATAGATATATCTTACCGCTAAATCATGGAAGGAGGTGGAATATCCGTAGACATTGATTAAATATAAACACCTCTTGCTGCCAGGGATCACTCTAGAGCGTTTTAGCGGTACGAGCTGCCACAGGGTTGGCATAATACTTACTGTGTAATGGTGTAACGGGTTTTATCAGTTTTTACCGCCTTCATTTATCTCAAACACATTAAGGATATATTTTAAAGTTTTTAGTTCTCAATTTCCCAATGTATTATTTAATATTTACTATCAAATTCCTATTTCTGCAATTTCTAAAAACATTTCAAAAAAAAAAAAAAATTAAAGCAATATTATAAATAGTTGGCCGAATACCGAGTAATTGTAAGAAAGAATAATTGATACATATGTGAAGAATTTTGCACATCTTGAAATTAAAAAAAGTCTTTTAAACACAAAATTTAGTTAATTGACAAACAGCATATTTCAGGGTTGGCAAGTTTCTTCCAAAGCGGAAAAAACCATGGAAAAACCGGCTAGAAGAAATAGGTTTCTTCCAAATGGAAGAAACTGTTTTTCGCAAAAATTTATCCTATAAATTGCAGATTTGTAAGATACAATGGATGCATTTATCTTATAAACAACTTTAAGTAACTTTAATTATACCTATAAAAAATTAATAACATATTTAATTAATAATTATGAGATTTTTACCGAAGTGATCTTCGGTATCTGATGATTACGTTCCAAAATACTCAAAATCAAGTATTAAAAAAAAAAAAATCAATTTCAATTTAAACAGTGTAAAGTTTTATAATTTAGACAATTTTATTTCTTTAACTGGTAATAAATAATAGTTTGCATCATTTTCTTATATTTTCTAATAAAACAGCTTTTAAAAAATATCCAGTTAGTTAAAAGAACCAGTATTCAATGCTGTATTACAAAATGCTATCAAAAACTTTATTTTCTTTATAGTCATATACAGTACAGTCAACTCCCTCTAATCCACAGATTTATAATCTGCAAATCCTTCTAATCCATAATTGATTTTTTAATGTAAAAGAAATTTACATCTCATATTTAAAAAAAAGATCACATTTCTCACATTTTTACTTTTTTTAAAATCAAATTTTTAGCTTAATCCTTGCTTTGAAACACAATTGGAGAGGGGGGAGAGTAACATTCTTGTATTATTATCCTGCAATTCATGCAGACTAGCACTTAAAACAAACCACTATTACATCAATGTTTAACAAAATTAATCAGTGATGAATATTATTTCCGAACTTTCAAAAGTATTTTGTTTTGTATTTTTTTAAATATGTTTGTTTACATTATACAGGTACTTATTATTTGAATATGCTTGAATTATTTATCATTATATATGAATGAGATAGATTAGTTTTATTAATATTGAAGAAATATTTTATTATAAAATTTATTAGAAATCGTCTTTCCATTTTGATGTCTATTTATGAATTAATAATAACCGACTTTGTATCTGCAAAAGAAAACTGTAAACAAAGGCAATGATCTCTAATCTGCAAATTCCTATAATCCGCACAACCTGTGGACAAAACTTTTGAGAGTTAGAGGGAGTTGAGGGGGGGGGGGGGTTAACATTAGTGGTGATCTCGTGCAACAATACACGAATACAATTTTACTGCAGAACAATATAGTATAAACAATTGTGTGTACTCATTCAATTCATCTCATTCAATTAAATATTTTATAGCAATGTTTGACACAACATAGTATAAGTAATTACAAATAATAAAAGTTTTAGTTTTGATACAGAAGTTGTTTTTAAGTGAATTGTTATTCGAAAGTTGCAGACAAAAACTGTCCACAAGCCGCTTTTCTGTGTCCGCAACTATGTTGCGGTGTTTCTGCCACTGGGTCGAAATCCATCGTTTCATGTCTTATTAACAAAATTTACCTTTATCATGGCTAATTGCTCAAATAAGCGATTGTTTCTCTTTTTCACTAAATAAAGATAGGCAAATATAACATCCTATATAACATACACCTATATATATAACAGGCGCTTTTTTCGTTAATATAATTGAAGTCGATTTTGTAAATACCGGGTGTGGAATTGTCTATTTTATCTTTTTCGTTCCTAATATGTTGGATGAACAATCAAACCCAATAGAAATATTTTCCAACATATTAGGAACGAAAAAGATAAAATAGACAATAATTCCACACCTGGTATTTACAAAATCGACTTCAATTATATTAACGAAAAAAGTGCCTGTTATATAGGCGTTACAAAAAGGAAAATTTACGATCGTGAAAAAGAACATAAATCAGATTTAAAACATCATAGGCTATCTACCGCACTCTCCTCTATCCACCATAATAACCCTATCAACATTAACTCAATTACTACTAAAAAACTTGCTCCATATAATAATCACAGTTATGCCCTAAAACGAGAGGCCCTCGAAATTCTGACTAACCCCTACGCAATTAACGAAAGAGAACACGCAACAATACCGAAAGAATGGCAGCCAATCTTAAATTTAACTGAAGTGAAGCGAGGAGAACTAACGAGCCGACGAGGATCAACAATAGAGACAGAAGAAGAGAAAGAAGTCACTTAGCACCTGTTGATGAGTGCGACGCACTTGAAATACGTATTGTGCATAAAAGAAATAAGCACATTATGTAAGGTAATTGTGTAAATTTATTTAATAGACAAACATATTTAAAAAATGCGAAACAAAACATTTTTGAAACTACGGAAATAATATTCATCACTGATTATTTTTAATTTTGTTAAACATTGATGTAATAGTGGTTTGTTGTTTGTTTTAAATTTTTCATATACTTTCCTGACATGCTTTGGATTGACTTAGCATTAGTCTGTATGAATTGCAGGATAATAAATACAAGAATGTTACTCTCCCTCCCACCCCCTTCAATCGTGTTTCAAAGCAAGGATTAAGCTAAAATTTGATTAAAAAAAGGTAAAAATGTGAGAAATGTTGTGATTTTTTTTTTTTTTTTTTTTTTTTTTTTAAATATGAGATGTAAATTTCTTTTACATTAAAAAATCAATTATGGATTAGAAGGAGTAGCAGATTATAGGTCTGCAGATTAGAGGGAGTTCACTGTACTGTATATGACTATAAGGAAAATAAACTTTTTAATGACATTTTGTAATACAGTAATTATTGCATACTGATTATTTTAATTAACTGGATGTTTGTTAAGAGCTGTTTTATCAGAAAGTATAAGCAAGTGATCCAAACAATTTATTACCAGTTAAAGAAATAAAATTGTCTAAATTATAAAACTTTACACTGTTTAAATTGAAATTGATTTTTTTTACTGGATTTCAAGTAATTTGGAACGCGATTACCTGATACCGAAGTTCTCTTTCGTAAAAATCTCATAATTATTAATTAACTATGTAATTAAATTTTTATAGGTATAATTAAAGTTACTTAAAGTTGTTTATAAGGTAAATGCATCCATTGTAGCTTACAAATCTGCAATTTATAGGATAATTTTTTAAGAAAAACACTTTCTTCCATTTCTTCCACTTGGTAGAAACCTATTTCTTCTGGCCGGTTTTTTCCATGGTTTTTTCCGCGGTTTTTTCCGCCTTGGAAGAAACTTGCCAACCCTGCTTGAAAATTATCACAATAGCTTTTGAACCGATTTGCTTAAAACTCCATGCATAAATAGCCCTCTTTAATAAATCCACGAAGTTCATTAATAAATTGTAGCTGCCATTTTGAAAAAAAAAATGGTGGCAACTTCATAAGAAAAGATAAATCGATCTAACCTTCCTATGAGCCGGAACGACTTGTTTTAATTTTTTGATCAATAACCTCTAAAAAGTAATGATATCAGTACAAAAACCCTTAACGGGTTAAAAGTTTGTGACGCAGCTACCTTATCACTATAAGAATTTGAAATATGGGTCTTAAAAATAATGATATCAAATTTTAAGTGACGCTTTTCTATTAGTTAAAATATACATAGATTTTCTTATTTGATCATTTGCTTTTTTCTTTTATTTATATTTACAATGCAAACATAATATTTTTAACTTCATGATAAGACAAATATATAAAATATACTCACTGATGCTTTTTCATTTGCATTTCAGTTTCAAAATAACAGTTTTAAAAGGAATGATATAAAAATTCCAGTCACGCCTCGGTGTCATTTTAAAAGATTTGTTTTTAGATTCCATTAAAATTACCTTTGTTTTGTCTAATAAAGTATATTTACACATTGAAACAGTGCTTTTAATTTTCAAATATACTGTCAAATAATCA
Source organism: Salticus scenicus (assembly GCA_963930645.1). NCBI lineage: Eukaryota > Metazoa > Arthropoda > Arachnida > Araneae > Salticidae > Salticus > Salticus scenicus. The sequence continues at coordinate 55,815,244 of OZ005654.1, read as the reverse complement.
CACTTTCACTGAGTTTGCATTATAAATTAAAATTATTTATTTCAATAAATCGATTTGTCTTTTGCGTCACGCTATCCAAAACTGCAAGTAAAATTTGTGCAAATGTTTTCTTTGCATCACACTGTCTCTTTGCACAAATTCTCACTCAGTTTGATACTATGATACAAAATAACATTTACATATTATTTTACTCACAGTTTTGGATAGCGTGACGCAAAAGACAAATCGATTTATTGAAATAAATAATTTTAATTTATAATGCAAACTCAGTGAAAGTGTGATTATTTGACAGTATATTTGAAAATTAAAAGCACTGTTTCAATGTGTAAATATACTTTATTAGACAAAACAAAGGTAATTTTAATGGAATCTAAAAACAAATCTTTTAAAATGACACCGAGGCGTGACTGGAATTTTTATATCATTCCTTTTAAAACTGTTATTTTGAAATTGAAATGCAAATGAAAAAGCATCAGTGAGTATATTTTATATATTTTTCTTATCATGAAGTTAAAAATATTATGTTTGCATTGTAAATATAAATAAAAGAAAAAAGCAAATGATCAAATGATCAAATAAGAAAATCTATGTATATTTTAACTAATAGAAAAGCGTCGCTTAAAATTTGATATCATTATTTTTAAGACCCATATTTCAAATTCTTATAGTGATAAGGTAGCTGCGTCACAAACTTTTTACCCGTTAAGGGGTTTTGTACTGATTTATTTTACCCTCTAATTTTATTATAGGATTTCTTATTCAAATGTTAATCTATGCATGTAAAACCGCAATAAATACTTTCTCTAAGTTTGGGCTGCATTAGTAAAAATTATCTGTGTTAAGATTCCTTAAACCCATCCTTATTTGGTCATAGAAGTTGCATTAAGCTTTAATCATAATGCTATATCAGCAATTCTTTTAACAGGGATCTAAAAGCACCGCTCTTTTTCCCACCAGTATTTTCCAACAAAAACTTCTAATCTGTAAAATCACAAAAATAACTGTAAAAGTATGATAAAAAAAATTGCATAGAATTATTAGTGGGAGAAAAAGTGGAACTATTTCATATCTGTTTTAAATATTTTCATCAAAGTTTAACCTTTTCGCCGGTTCTATTTAATTTTATACTTCTAGTTCAAAAGGGTAGGATTTCTTTTGAATCAATGTTGGTCCACCTATTTTTAACGATATCCAGTATTGCCACCGGAATAAATTTTTGATTTAAGTGCATTTATACTAACATATTGCATGTGGATGTTACGCGATTTTAAGGTCAAGCTCCGCCCATTTTAAATTACAAAATCTTCTGTCCCGATATGTAAATTATAAGTAAGATATAAACGAATGCATAATGTTGTATTATGATACAAATAAATATGAAATTACGATATACGTAATAAATAAGATATGCATTTAATTATTGCTAGAACGAATTACTGTAGCAGGGAGAAGACGATAGAAAGAGTGCAGATGCCTGTCGAGTAAAAACTCCATATTCCACACACCATTCATTAAATGAACATGTAGGTATATTAGAAAGTATATTTTCTCTTCGGAAAAAGATTATAACTATTGAATTATAACAGATGACGATAGGAAGAGTGCAGACGCCTGTGGAATAAAAACTCCATTAAAGTTCGTATTCCGCACACCATTCGTTAAATGAACATGTAGATATACCAGAAAGTATATTTCTTTCCGGAAAAAAAATATATCTATTGAATTATAACAGATAGAGTCAGTGTTGCTACTTTTTTATTTAACAGTCACCAATAATTTTTAAAAGTGATACTTGATATATATAACAGACGACTAATCTTCGAAGTACTTAAGCAGCAGCCCTTTCATTTAAGATTAACTGGTAGATATTGAATAAAAGATTTTCGCAAAATCGAGTAACACTGTACAAAGCCAAATTGTTCATTTTCACTTAAATATAAAATTACTAAGACTTTTCTGGTGATTCTTGTTTATAAGATATATTGAGACTGCAATACGAGAATTTTAGAGCGTTAGGGCCGACTGAGGAAGCTTGCATTTAGAATGCTTTACAACGTTAAGGCAAATTATTAATCTTGGCATCTCCCTTGGGAACACTTTTAAATAACGAAATTGTGTTCCTTGCGAAATGTAAGGCAACCCTTCGGAAACGGTCGAGAATTTACATGCAGTTAGTTATTCGAAGATTCGAGAAATATTTTATCTTTCGTAGTAACCAGCTTGGCGGACAGTTTGACGGAGAAGGTTTCTCACTTATCAGAAGAGAAGCCATATCAAGTGTTTTTTTTTTTTTTTTTTTTTTTTTTTTAATTTTGTAATCACGCTTCCAAAAAAGATATTTTATCATGACCAAAAATCTGAGGTTGCCTTCCCCCGCAGTATATGGCACTCAACTATGGAAATTGAAGTACTGCTTTGACTTTTAACCTGGCATTCTAATAAATTTGGATTTTTTTTCTTTTTTCCCCGAAGTAATCTTTTCTTCAATTGTAGTCTTTCTCCATCGTTGACACTTCAGATCATCGGCCCAAAAGTAAATGGAATTAGACTTCATTCTACTGACGAAAACCATCGTTACAAGCAAGCACAAATGCCGAAAAATTTACTATGATTTTACAATTTTTTTGGCAATTTTTTGCTTATAGCGAGAATGGGTTTCAACAAAATTTACAAAATTTGCTGGGGAAAAAAATGACAAAGCATTAGAAAAGTATTATTCTGAAACATAAAAGGCATACATTTAATCTTAACTGGGATATGAGTATTTATAGAAAATAATTTTTTACTTCGCATGCTCAAAAATGAATTTTTTTTTTAATTATCATTACAGAGGTTGGAAGCTAGATATACAGCGCACAATGTGAAAAAGTTCATTTGAATAGAATAAAAATTATGAAAATTTTTGTCAATAGAAGTAACTAAAGTTTAGATGTTGTCTAAGAGTTCCAAACCCATAAGAGATTTTCTCCACTAAATACCCAAAATACCCAGATGCCAATAAATATCGAAATACATTTTCCACAATTTTCAAAAATCTTACCAAAAAAATAAATATGTAAATATATAAAAATAAAAATATAAATGTATTTTCATTGTCGACGTTAAAATATTTTAACGTTTTTCTCAAATCCAAACTGGCTGCAATCTGGCACAATTATGAAGTGATTTTGTTCATAAATCCATAAAGTTACATGATTGTTGAGTTTTTTTTTTTTTTTTTTTTTTTTTTTTTTTTTTCTGTATATGTGAGGTCTGTGCCCCGGCATCAGCACTAGATCCCATTCTAAACTAGTACTTAAATTAGTAAGTAACTAAATGAGACTATTTAGATTAAAACAAATAAAAGTTTATTTCTACTTGAAATACGGCAGGTTCGATGTAAGAGAGAAATTTAAATAAATGAATTTAAGTAATATAAAATTAAATCTCACCACTTGTGATTGACGTAATCTGATGAAGTTTGCTTAGAATTTCAACTCTCAAGAAACACCTTTGATCTACGCCCCGTCAATGAAGAGATAAACTCGTACCTCTAACACAACTTATTTCACACCAAAACTATCACGCATCGATGCTCATAAAATTCGCTCTTGTATCGCACCCTTAAAATCTCGCTACATCAACAACACACACACTCTTCCATATTCCGCAATTTAACCATCTTGTAAACAGAAAACCTTCATCACTTCAATTAACTACCTCCAATAACTAATCGCATTCACCCATCCTACTCAACCTGTGTAAATTAAATTTACTTTCCTTTTTGTTACACCATGCCGACCTAAAATCATCCCAACTTCAATCTATTGCATCATCAATTGTGCTGGGCCCAGTCTTCGCGTTTTCCATCTCCGATCGATATTATACTTCTACACCTGGCTTCATCATTTTATCTCAACCGCCGCTACAATCTTACTTTGCATACCGCTTACCTGCGGTGACATCCTTTTGACTCAACCTAATTTACCTCATATACAGGGGAAGAATCTTAAATAATATTAGTTAAGGATTAAAGTCGATTAACGGTATGTGACAGTCAGTGAGACATCAAATTTAAAGTTTCAGAAACCATAAAGTATAAATTTGAAAAGTGCCGAATTCAGAAAATGGAAAATCATTCATTGATACCGCATCAAATAGTAGTGACAATAATTTCAGAGCACTATGGTATATAGTATTAATAGTTTTTTTTTTTTTTTTTTTTTTTTAAGGGGGAAAAGGCTTTGACAGTAACTTTAACCCTTTTAAGGGAATATAGTAACGCTCATTTAAAATCAAGAAGCACTAGATTTTGCTAAAAAGGCTAAAAGGAAAGGGAAAAACAAACTATTTTGGCTTTAAAAAAATTAAACATTTATTTAAAATTTCCAGGGTTAAATTTTGCAGCTTGGAAATTAGTGGATATGAAATATATCCCCCCATCCCTCCAGGGGTTAAACAAACTGATTTACTAAAAAATCAAATTCTTAACATTACCATCTGAAATGTAGAATGACAGCTCTACAAAAACACGCAAGTATTAAAAACATACATGTATAGTTACAATTACCATAAAAAGTGTTTGTAAATAATTAAGGGCAATTAGAATAGATAAAATGTGTGTGCATCTTGGTAATTTTAGTGATCAAAAGTAACTTACTAAATCTAATTATAAATAAAATCTGCTGCATTTTCTACGATATACATAGAAATGTTGCATAAGAAATACTGTTCATTTACAAATGCCAGGGACGATTTACAAATAGGGACGATTCTACCTCGAAAAAGGGTGACCATTGGGACTATGTAGTTACGAACAGAGCAAAACTTGAAAGACTTATATAATTTTTAATCATCTTTTTGTAAAATCACAATAGCATGATGCAGACACAATAGAGCAAGTTCGATTCCGATATCAAGACTAACAGTATGTTTCTACCGATTAAAAAATAACACTTTTAGTAAAATGAAGATCTTGGATAGTATCCTAGCCAAAATAATAATAGTAATAATAATTTAATATATTGTCTTATATATGATATTTAATGTAATATAATAATAATGTAATGTAATTTACAAGCATGCTGCCATTTTAATTTATTCCACAGCATTGTTAGAACCTGCCCTTTAGCCTATGTTCACACAATTTTATTCGTAGTAAAAAATTTTCCTACACGTAATTCCGATTAAGTGAGAAGAAAAATACCCTTTAAGAAAAGTAGTGTGAAAATAAGGCAGGTACTAGCAATGCTTCAGAATAAATTAAAATATTAACATGTAATCAAGTATGAGAATTTAGCGAAGAACGCAGACCAGTATTCATTTAAAAAAATTATCTATGTATAAAATCGTTCGTTGAAGAAAGTTTATTTCATAAATAGTGCTATGAGTTATGTGCCAAATTACTATCCCTACATGTATGTAAAGTGCATAAAAATGTGTATATATATATACATATATATGTATATATATATATACAAGGTCTGTTCCGAAAGTAATGCGCCCATTTTTATTTTAAGAAATTTATTGAACCGATTCGTATAATTACCGTAATTTCTGGTAGATAACCCGCAGGTAAGATGTGTCATTTCTCCACCAGAAATTTTATTTAATAGAAAAATCTATACTTTTTCGAAGGAAGAGCTCATACAAATATAAATTTATTTATCAATTGAAATTTCTCCTGCAAACTGGATTATATAACCTGCAGGGTATCTACCAGAAATTACGGTACTCAATTTTCGTATAATTATTCAATTTACATCCGTCTTGCTTCAACACACTTGTTCCAACGTGATTTCCATGCTTTATATACGTCCTGGAAGACCGTCACAGGGATGTCCTTTAGTAACATCGTCGTAGCCGCCTTGATGTTCTCCAGGGTCCCCAAATGCTGTCTTTTGAGGGATTTTTTAATCTTCGGGAACAAAAAGAAGTCGGACGGAGACAAATCAGGTCAGTAAGGCGACTGGGAAAGCGTTGAGAGGCTGGGAGCATTGTCATGGTGCAGCTTCCAGGAATTCTTGATCTCGCGCCTGACGCGGTTGACCCGTTTCTTTAGCCTTTTCAGTACTTCGACGTAGAATTTGGCGTTGACTTGTTCGCCAGGTGGAACAAATTCAAAATGGACCTCTCCCTTGGAATCGAAAAAAACAATGAGCATCGCTTTGACCTGCGATTTGCCCATTCTTGCCTTTTTGGGCGTGGGGACGACGTCGTGTGTCGCTCTGTGCTCTGTCTTTTTGTTTCTGGGACGTACAAGAAGATCCAAGATTCGTCACCACTTACACATTGTCCAAAAAAGTCGGATCGTCCTCTCAAAACTGCAACAATTCTGCTCGAGAGTTTTTCCATCTTGATTTCGACCGAGCACTCACACAAGGGCTCACTGAAACAGGCACTGTGACTGTGCAGGAGCTCGGAGCAGACTGGCACTGGTGGCGCTGTGTTCCCAAGACTCCACCCACCCGTCCGTGCAAGTGGCAACCCTGTGCGACGGATAGTCGCGGGAGAAGAAAATGGGGCGCATTACTTTCGGGACAGACCTTATATATATATATATATATATATATATATATATATATATATATTTGCGTACCAGAATTTTATCCGTAAATAATTTATCCAAATAATTTACTGTTATCTAAATTAGGCCTTCATTGACCGAATGTAATAACAATAATTATTAAGCACATAAATATACTGCATAAAAAGTGTTGTTTATATATCTTAATAAGGCGTGATTAAATATATTTCACTAATGTTGAAACTCAAACTCACCGTCTTCTGATAACAGAAAAATATTAATTCCTGCTCCCACCATGAGAATCAATCCATTGACCACAAAAGGTAAAAGAAAACTTCCAACCTGAAAATTATCACAGATACTTTATGCACAGATACTTTATCATTTTTAATTTTTAAATCAAATTTATCACTACTATTTTTCAATAGAAATGGAAATGTATAATATTAATTTTCTACTATTAATTAAAGTGGAAATTGTTCTAGAAAGTTTCTAGTATGTAGTCTCTCTCCCAAGTCCGTTGGCAAATATGGTAAAGCAATAAGCAAAACATCAAAAGAGAAAGCGAACTTTATGTAGTAGCAAAGCAACAAATTTCCACACAGTCGCCTGACTAGTACCTAAAGAACGGACGTGAAACATGTCGACACATCCCCTCCCCCCAAAAAAATAAATAAATATTAAAAAGTAGAGAGAAAGATAGAAAAAAAGAAGAAAGAAAAACTAGCAGCGGAAACTTTTCAAGCTATAGGAGATCATTTGGTTCACTAATAACTCAATCAAAGTCCGACTGATTTAGAATTATCTCTTCTGTTGACAGTATTAGCGAATTAATCAAATATGCCAATATTTCTAATTTATTCTGAAGCATTCTAAATATCCTGCCTTCTTTTTTTTTTTTTTACCGTTTTTCCAAAATTCTATAAATTAATTTCCGATTTTTTTCTTCAGTTCAATGATTTATACGATTTTGGGGGGTAGGGGGACATCCCCCCCCCTGCCCTTGGATGGGGAATTTTTTCGTTTTGCATTATAAAACCTGTCATAAGCATTATCCTAAAGTTTTAAAACTTTATATCCCCCCCCCCCCCCCCCCATTTTTTCTTATTTGACCGAATACTGACTTCATTAGAGAATAGATTTTAGATTGGTCAGACAGCGTTCTTTAAAAAATGTGCAATATTTTTCAATTTAAAAATGCCATCAAAGCTATACCGATCACCAATAAAGCTTGAATTTTCCTTTACTTTATTTTATAGTTGTGACGTAATATACGAACTGAAATAATTTATATACTACATATATCTACACATAGCAATGCATATACTAAATCTTTTCTGATAAATTATTGTAAGGTCTCATGAAGTAAACATTAAACAATTATAATCGTGGTTTCCAGTTTTGGTCAGTTTAACTCTTTGAAACTGTATGATTTCTTATATAACTTGTATGAAAATATAGTTTCTTAATTAAAATATATTTATAAAAGTAACTTTTAAAGACTAAAGTATCCTTAAAATAACAACCTCCCCCCCCCCCCCCCCACACACACACAAAGAAATAAATAAATAGAAAAAATAAAGTAAAATATGAACTAAATGATTAACCTTTTGACTATGACGGTAAGTAAGAAGGGATTTAACAAGTCTGCATTGCATTCCAATACCATTTGTTTTTGTTTTTTTTAATGACAATTTTTACGTTCCACCTATTTCTCCATTTTAAACAGTAAGCCCCGTCTATTTAGTTGATTTTTTTTTTTTTCCCTTCTTGTGCAGTATTGCCAGATTTTGCGAGATTTACCACTAAATTTTAAGTATAACGGTTGCCTAATCACTCTGAAGTTTAATCTTCTAATATGTATATCAAATATCACTTTTGAAAGTTATTGGTGAATATTGAATAAAAAAAGAGCAAAACCTGGCAGCACTGTTCCATAGCTGCCAATATTTTAATTTATTCCGGAGTACTTTTAGCCCCGCCTTTATTTCGCACCACTATATTTATATTAAAAAAAAAAAAAAAAAAAAAAAATCTTCAATACTTAACTTCGATAAAATAAGAAAAAAATTATTTTAAAAAATAAGTGGTACGAAATAGAGGCGGAGCTAAAATTACTTCGGAATAAATTAAAATATTGGCAGTTATGCTGTTCTTGTGTTCGTTTAAAGGATTCAAAATTTATCACCAGTAATCGATGAGGCAAATGCCACTTGTGTATATTTTTTCCAAAGTTAATTAAGGGTTTTTTTTAATACGAATACGAATAGTCAATTTTACTTTTACTTTTCTATATTCTATTGTTTTAGAAGAACGATGAATGGCGGGGCTTGTTTTCTTTAGAATACAAGAATTCGTTTGCTAACATAAATATCAATAAATTCTTTTTTTGTTTCATTTTTCCGCGTTTAACGTTGTTGTTATACAGTTTGACCAGTAAATAAAAATTAAAAATATTTTATTTTATTTTCTCTGTTTCATTTAAAGATTTTCATCGTTATCCCATGCAAAACTTTATAAGATATCCCCCTGCCCCTCCTAAACCTCTCCAAAAGAAAGATTTATTTATACCTCGAAAACCAATAACTGCAATGAGCTGCAAATTTGCACACCCATATTTTTTCAGCATTAGGATTCATTTTATGTAAAAATTAAATAGGTCATAATTCATTTTTTAATATGAATTTATTAATATTTTTCGTAATTAAAAATATTGTTCAGAATCAAAAATGATATTGGATTACGTTTGGGTTTATTCATTGCATCTCGTCAAAATCGATCAAGTTATTTTTTGTGAAGGTATTAATAAAAGTTTGAAATATGAATTTAACATTAGCACCTTCAAACTTTGAACGCTTATAACTCTATAAAATAATAATAATAATAATAATATTAATAATAATGAAATATACAAACAATATACTTTTTCGCATCGTCGCGACCCCAGGAATTCAAATATAAAATAGGGTATTACCATTGAAATAATCCAAGATGGAGCGCGTTTTAATATGTAGATGACCCCAATTCAAACTTTCACTTCATTTTCTAAGAGTACTCACAATGACCAGTCGAATGATACCTATTACATTTTTGTGGATCGATTAGCAACGAAGTTACATCGAGAGTTACGTTATTTTTTATTTATTTATTTTTATTTTTTTATTTTTTTCCCGACTGTACATAATATTGCTATATTTTAACCCATATCACGGGTGTACCAGAATAAAATAGACTATTACTATTTGTATGTATGCAAGAAAATTTTATATTATATATATATATACATTTTTTACAGATTCCCAATTACATTGGTAAAATCTATGCAACAACTAAAAAGCAAAAATTACATTGCTACTACAGGATAGTATAAAGAGCATAGAAGTACAAAAATTGGTACATTCCAGGTTCAAAAGTGAAGAATCCGGAAGCAAATTATTTCGTGATTTGAAAGGTGTTTTAAGTTGTGTCACTGTTTTTAAGTGGTGTAATATGATTAGAAAGAGTGGTAATATTAAAACATCTCATCCGCCAGGCTGTCCACGCATTGTCCTCACCAAAAATCTGATTCAAACAGTGAAGAGTCGCTTGACACGTAAGAAGAGCATATCCATAAGGAAACTTGCTAGGGAACTCAAATTATCAAAACCATCTGTATAGAGAATACTTGAAAAGGACATTGGATTAAGACCATACAAAAAACGAATAGAACCTAAACTCACAGAAACCCAAAAGTAGAAAAGATTCAAATGTTCTAATTGGGTGCGGCACAATTTCAGAAAAAAGTAGACTAAGAGAATCCTTTTTTATGATGGAAATATGATTTAAATCCACTGGACTACTCGATTTAGACTGAATTCGTGCAGCAGATGAACTGGGATAAAGTAAAATGTAAAAAAACCCTGATTTCGGAACTAAAACGAGCTGTAAATAGAATAAGAAAGGATGTAATAATGGAAAGTTGTCTAAGTTGGACCAGATGCTTACATCGAATGGCAAACAACAACGGGGATTATTTACATTAGTTAATATGTTGTATTTTGTTTATTATTCTATTTATATTGTTTATGTGTAAAATCAAGTTGGTTTTCACTTAAATAAATTTAGTTATACATCAATTTATATCAATCTATTTTATTCTGGTACCCCCGTTACATAGCCACCATGTCCAAGAATTTCCGTATCATGATGGAACTCTTACATCACTACTTTTTATCGATAATTTCTATCATATTTGTACAATTAATTTTAAGATTGAACAAGATATAAATCACCGATAAAATGTTGTGGCGTAAGATTTTGGTCTTGAGGCAGAAACTCTTGCACATTTGGCTGCCAACCTTTATGATTTTGAAATTCTGAATTTTGCATTAAAATTTTTAACTTATTTAATCCTCGAAAGTTGCTACAAAAGCTTATTAACCCATTACCCACTGGTGTCGCGCTCTCGCAACACCAGAAAAAAATGCATATTAATGTTAATAGTTAACGAAAAAACATATTTCATGTTAACTATTTTTTTTTTAAGAAGAAAATAGTAGGTGTTTATATTATTTAAAAAGAAAAAAAAATATCTAAAATTACTTTTATCTTTAAAAATGTTTTTCAAACTTGAAGCATTATTCAAGCCAAAACTTTTGAAATTTTTCATGCTTGAATGTACGTAAATTATTAAAGAAACTAATAAATAAAATTTTCATAATAAAATAATCAGTTTTAAACCATTTTTAATTTTTGCTGTTTTATGTCCCACTTCAGGAAAATTCCGTACACATTCGTTTGCATTCATTTCATACTCTTATTCCGTTGAAGCTGCTAGCATTCTACTTTTAGTAAGGTAATTTTTCATAATTTTACTATAAATTATTGTTATATATGATCAAAATAATGGCTTTATTGTTTGTATTAAAAAAAAAAAAAAATCAATGTTTTTAGTTTTGGCGGTTAATGTTTTAAAAAATTCTGTAATTAAATACTGATAAAATCGAAAGAGTTTGTGTATAAATTTTCATAAATCTAAAACAGTAATTAAAAAAAAAAAAAAAAAGTTTTACAACATCTACAATCCCTTTACGAACACTTCTAAGACACAAATTTCATTTCCATATTGATAAAAACCAAACCTTTTTATCAGCAATTTTCTTTGAGTGTCGTTAATCTCGCTCTTATCTTAAAAATTAGTGTAGCCTCAAAATCCATCAACAGCAGACATGATTTTTTTTAAACTTGTACAATAATAAAAATTCCCGAAATGACTTGTGTTGAAAAATAACAAGTAAAAAGCTTCGAATAAAGACCATAAAAGGAAGAGAGAAAGAAAAAAAAAAACGCGCAACATTGTTTTTAGATTGGAATAAAATACGATCCTTCACCAGGTGAGCAAAGTAGACACGAGTGCTGCAAGAAAATGGCAACGCACAAAATCAATTTAACTTTTGCATTTGTTGGTGTTTATTCAAAGCTTTTTCCTTACTATCTAATAAGATAGTGTGTTATACATTATATATTGCATTTTGTACAATTTTCGAAAGATTATAATATAATTTTAAGATAGATATTAATTCTTTATTCCTAAATTTAAAAATTATAAATTAGATGTTAGTACCTCAAGCAAGAAGCTTCCAATTACAGGACCTCCTGCCAAACCCAGTGCAAAAGCTGTTTCAGCCAGAGCCTAAAATGTAAAAAGGAAATCTACTTATCTATAGATAAAATTAGTCCTCATTAAGAAGTATTACTTAGTTTTAATTCATAATTATATAAAAAAAAAATACAACGCTGGTAGCCATGTGTTTTGTATTTTAATTTATTTTTTATTTTTTATTCTTTCTTTTGTTCTTTTTTATATTTTTGTCTGTAGAAGGGGGAAAACTGAATGAATTTACTGAGAAGCAGAAGAAAAAAAAAATATTATGAATTTTGCAAACAATGTATTTGAAAAAATATTTTTGCTTAAGTATTTTTTCATATATTGTATTATTTATTTTTAGATATTAAAAATTTATTTTCGACACAGAAAAAATATGTAAAATTACACACACACGCAAAACATAAATAAATAAATAAATAATCAATAGTGAATCTTATATTTAAATTATCTTTATATTGTTGTTACTTCTAGTTTACTAAATCAAAGCTAATCTATCATCAAAAATAAAGCAAAGCAAAAGAGTAATTTTCTGAACCTGGTCGTAGACATGCAAGGATTTTTATTTATTCCGGAGCTCTGTTTGTATACATATCTTTTTCCCACCCCACTTTACATATCGTAAAATTTTCTCAAATATGAAATTAGGATTAAATAGGAAGAAGAATAACCTTCAAGATATACGGCGCAGATAAAAAAAGGGCGGATACTCACAATATTCCAGAATAAATTAAAATGTTTACATTTATAGTCTCCACCCCTTTTTTTTTTTTTTTTTTAGGATGCTCTCATTGATCAGATATAGATCAGACTTATTTAATTAAGACACTTTAACATAAAAATAATAATAATAATAATAATAAAATAAGTAAATAAATAAAAATATTTCCGTATAAATATAGTGATGGCAAAGAAGCCAAAAATTCCCCATTTCTAAAAATGTTCTGGGGGGGGGGGGCAGAGACTTCGAGCTCTCAGTCGGCTATTTTTAATAAAAGCTGATTTGTTTTCTCCATTGCTGCACTTAGATACAGCGCTGCAAGATGTGACCTTTTTCTTATTCAATAGTCACCAACAATTTTGAGAAGAGACATTTGATATGCATAATAGACTATCAATCTTCGAAGTGATTAGCCAAACGTTAACAAATAAAAATTATTGGTGACTATTGAATAAGAAAAAGGCCAAATCTGGCAACCCTGCTTAGATATCTTATAGTTTCAGGCATAGCTGCCAATATTTTAATTTATTCCAGAGTAATTTTAGCCCCGCCTCTATTTCGTACCACTTATTTTTTAAAAGTAATTTTTTCTTATTTTATCGAAGTTAGTTATTGAAGAAAATTTTTCTATAAATAAAGTGGTGCGAAATAAAGGCGGGGCTAAAAGTACTTCGGAATAAATTAAAATATTGCCAGCTATGGTTTCAGGCAGTAATTATCAAACTGCTATTATAGATGCCAACCTAATCCAAAGTATTGTAACCAAACTCTAACCCGCTTCTTTTTCCACACCATTTAATTTTTAGAATAATACTCTTCAAGTGTATTTGCATTGAAATATGAGAAAAGTACTCTAAAAAAAGACTGATTTGAAAAAAAGAAAATGCAGATACTAGCAATACTTCGAATTATTAATTAGAAGGTTGACAACTATGTGTTCTTTATTTTTTATTTATTTATTTTTATTTTTATTTATTTATTTATTTATTTTTTTTTGTGTGTGTGTATGTGAGAGAGATATTCAATAGTCACCAATAATTTTTATTTGTTAACGTTTAGCTAATCACTTCGAAGATTGATATTAACGTGCATAATCCACTCCAAAATCCAAAAAGATGTAAACATTGAAAACATGTATCAAGTACAAAACTTTTAATAAACACCAAAAACAATTGTTGTGAGTTTAATTGCATTTTATGGTGTTTATTCAAAGTTTTGTACTTATTTCTTACAAACGTCAGTTCTGTGGTACATTCTTATTATTGAAAACATGTATTCAAAAACGACAAATTGGTATTAGACGAATACAGCATTCTAATAGTAAAGAACAATAAAATATCATTTAACAATCGCATTTAAACTCTTAAAAGATGTATTTTTTAAAGTACAGCTTTATCGTTCGTAACGTAAGAATACATATTTTTAATGCAAATATTTTTAACTAACACTCAGGAATGAATTTTAAAACTATAACAAAAGAGATTTAAATTTAGCAGGAGTCACCGCAGCCATATTTTTACTTCCATTATCCGACTACCATAGGTAATGGAAGAATTGTACTCGATCCAAAAATTCGATATCGAAATTTCACCTGATTTACATGTTTTAAGATCTCCTGAGTTCAAAAAAGTGGTTTTTGGCAATTGGTCGGTGTGTATGTATATGTGTGTGTTTGTATGTGGTGAATCTTCTGGCTATTATAGCTCGGAAACAAACAAAGATAGAACTACGAAACTTTAGAATTGAAACAGGTCTTCTGTACAGATGAATTTTCCAAATTTTGGTGAAAATTGGAAAACCGGAATTCCATATCTCAAAAACGGCTCTAACGATTTTCTTCAAAATTGCTGTATAAACACTCTATTAGACATCTTTTCGAATGATATAGTTCATTAGTTCAGGAAAATTGATGGGCGTCCTGTATAAATAGCTGAATTCCAGGTCCTGTAAGTGCGTTCCTTTCAATACAGATGTATGATTCTTTTTTCAAACTTGCCATATTAACCCTCTTTTAAATATCCTTTTACATGTTTCTGGTCAACAATTAATTATGTCAAGCTTTTGTAAAAGTCGGTATCTTAAAAACGGCTCTAACGATTTTCTTGAAAATTGTTACATAAACCCATTTTAGATATCGTTCCTCATGCTTTACTTGGTTACCACAGGAAAATTAATAGTCATCCTGACCAGATAGATCAGTTTTAGATCTCGGAAATTGGTGTTTCAAAAATAAATGAATAAGTAAATAAATAAATCTACCAATTTTCTTTTCATTTCTTTTTCTTAAAAAAAAAAAAAAAAAAAAAAAAAAAATCGTTGTGTAGACTCTATTGTGTGTTTTTACATGTGTATTAACTTTCTCTTACCGGAAAAGTTTTAGGTGTCTATTTTATTATGTCAATTTTATGTCCTCTGCTGACGTTATCTCCAAAAAGTGCATATAATACCTGTAATAGTGGGTAATGGAAGTCGCGTGGCTGTTTCACTCCAGATTTTTCAATATTACTGTGAATATAAAACATTTCTCTGTCTTCTTCTTCTTCCTTTTTTTTTTTTTTTTTTTTAAGTGAAATTCAAAAATGTACTACCCCCTAATTTAATGAAGGAAAAGATATTTCTAAGTTTTCAGATCTTTTTTAAGTGATATATGCTGAAAAGTTTTCACTGTTGTAAATGACATCATCATACTTCCCAACATCCTGATTATGAACCGGAATATTTTTTAGTACACGCCCCTTTTTCTACACCAGTATATTTTTAGAGTAATTTTCTCCAAATTTAACTACGGTTAAATAGAAAGAAAAACACTTAAAAAATATTCTTGTGTGGTAAAAGGGGCGTGTACTAAAAATCTTCCTTGCAATTTTTTTTACAGTGCATACATATATTTTTATGTATATTTCAGAGTTGCCAACCCTGCGGATTAACTCATACCACTAGTCATTTGAAGTTTTCTTCAACGTATTTAATCACAGAATTTTGGCATTAATATAAAGCAAAATTTTTATTTTTACTTTTAATTTAATTTAATTTAATTTAATGTATTTATTTTTATTTTATTTTATTTATTTATTTTTGTAATTTAAAAATCCGAAAGGTTAGTAAGCCTGATTTTTCCATTTTACACACATAATCATTTGTATTTTAAATTCCCGTAGAAAAAAAAGAAAAAAAAGAAAAAAAAGAAAGAAAGACAATGGTTTCACGTGCAATTTTTTAAAATGCATTACAAGAGCTCATGATTTAACTTATTTTCTGAATTTATTTTTTCTTATTTCTTTCTTTATTAACCTAATTTTTTTTTTTTTTTTTTTTTTTTTTTTTTTTTTGTCTTTTAGCAGCAGAAATGAGTGTTATTATTTTTTAAGTTTATTATTATTTAAGCATTAATATTTTTAAGGTCCTTTTATTATTCACAGGGCGGCCACAGGCGGCTTTTTTATTTTTTTTTAATTCTTTTCTTACTACTATAACTGAAAAATAAAATTCATAATACATTTATGCAAATAAAACTGAAATTTATTTGCATAAATTTATGGCATATTTTATGCTACATATTATGTTACGAAATTGTATTATGTATGGAAATTACACAATTACGTATGGTAATTGTGTGTTATGTTAAACAATAATAATTATAATAACTCGCTTGTGGCAGCCCTGCATTTATCGTCTGGCAACAGGAATGAATATATTTTTTTATTTTAAAATTGTTGATAAATTGTTGGATACTGACAATAATTTTCACTTTTACAATAATGCCTAAAACGGCTTTGGCGGGTCGAGTTCAAAGGCAATGACATATAGAAGTTCATAGGGATATCCGTAGTCATATCAAGAAAAATACTCACAGTTATTATTATTATTATTATTATTATTAAGAATGCAATGACATTGATTTCTTGTAATAGGGATTGCGTGGCAGTTATGTTTGCAGATAATTAAATAATAATAATAACATATCGATCTGCATTTCTCTATAAAGTATAGATATTGAAGCGTGATAAATTAATACTCGTACCAGTAACCAGTGTTGGGCATAATTGATTAAAAAGTAATTGAATTACAATTGAATTACAATTATAATTATTTTACTGTCAATCAATTAACAAGAAATTGATTACAAATAACTTGAATTACTTATTCAATTTATTAGTAATAATTCAATTTATTTGTAATCAATTACTTGTTAATCGATTGACAGTAAAATAATTATAATTGTAATTTAATTGTAATTCAGTAACTTTTTAATCAATTATGCCCAACACTGTCACTAATGTAATGTTAGTGATCTATGAAATAAAAATTTTAACTCACTTTTTATTAAGTTCATTTAATATTATACTAGCTGGAACCCGTCGACTTCGACGGTCACTTTATTGACCGTAATGTTTCAAAAATCGTCGTATCATTATTTAAATGTATTTCAAGTTAAAACATCTAATATAATTTACAACATTTCACTTAAAAAAAAAAGAAATTCGGAAAAATGGTTATAAATTGAAATACTATATATGACATCACTTTCTGCAAAGTACTGTCAATGTGACGTCAAACTGACTCCAAATAAAACAGTTGCTATCTTTTATTTTCTGTTTCTTTTAATACTAAGGCTACATGTCAGCTGACCCGCCCGGCGTTGCCCGGACCCATGATAATAACCTTAATTGAACCTTAAATTTGTATGATTTTATATCTTTAACTCGATTTTGTTTGAATTTCTATTTTTAAATAAAGGCATCGCGAAAAAATAATCAGCTGTAACAAAAAAATTACCTCGAACCGAACGAAACTCAGTCTTGTGACACCGGTGTCTGCGTCAGCACACACGTGAGCCGCTAATAACATAAAAAAAAGATTCCCAAAAATTAACCTGCAACCGAAAGAACCCGCCTGGTGTTGGCCGGCCCATGATAATAACCTTAAATGCACCTTAAATTTGTATGGTTTTATATCTTTAACTCGATTTTGTTTGATTTTCTATTTTTAAATGAAAACATCACAAATAATAATAATAATAATAATCTGTAACAACAAAAAATTACTTCAAACGGAACGAAACTCGGATTCGTATCCCAGTGCCTGTGGCACGTATATGCAGGCCGCTATTAACAAGAAAAAATTCTCAAAAATTAACCTTGAACCGAACGAACCTCTGACTCGTGTTACCGCTGCCTGCGGCTGCGGCACCATATAGCAGTCATGCTACGCAAGCACTGCAAAATCCACTTTCCTCCAACAGGGAGCGCAGTATGTTGTATACGAACATCACCAATCACCTTGAATTTCCAAGACCTTTCAAATAAGGTGTCACATGGTGGTGTCAACTGCAAAATCCTTTAGTTGCACTTTCCACCGCAAGGGGGCGCAGTTTGTTCTGTACGAACATCACCAACGGTGAGGAAATACCAAGACCATTAAAATAAGATATAACATGATAGGGTCTAGTACAGAATCACCTAGTTCCATTTTTCACCACCAAGGGGCGCACTATATTGTATACAAACATCCCCAATCACCTTGAATTTCTAAGACCTTTCAAATAAGGTGTCGCATGGTGGTGTCAACTGCAAAATCTTTAGTTGAACTTTCCACCGCCAGGGGGCGCAGTTTGTTCTGTACGAACATCACCAACGGTGAGGAAATACCAAGACCTTTAAAATAAGATATAACATGATAGGGTCTACTACAAAATCACCTAGTTCCATTTTTCACCACCAGGGGGCGCACTATATATTATACAAACATTCCCAATCAACATGAAATTTCAAGACCTCTATCACCAATCGCCTTGGATTTCCAAGACCTTTTAAATAAGGTGTCACATGGTTTTGTCAACTGCCAAATCTTTTAGTTGCAGTTTCCACCGCCAGGGGGCGCACTGTGTTCTGTACGAACATCACCAACGGTCAGGAAATACCAAGACCTTTAAAATAAGATGTAACATGATAGGGTCTACAGCAAAATCACTTAGTTCCATTTTTCACCACCAGGGGTCGGACTATACTGTATACAAACATCCCCAATCGACATGAAATTTCAAGACCTTTAAAATGAGGTGCTACATGTGTGGGTCTAGAACGGATTTCCCTCTCAAACTAATTTCCCCCCTTTCCCCTCCCCTCCAAATCTACTTTCCTCCTTTTTTCCCCCTTTAAAATCGAAAATTCCAAATTCGCAGATATTGATTTTTTAGTACTCGACTCTAGTCCCCATATGTACAATTTCTTCCCCGTGAAGTAATTTGAAGCTTAGTTAAGCTCGTAAACGTGTTTTTAACCCGAAACGGGTGGGAAACGGTTTCCCACCCGTTTCCCCCCCTTCGACTTTTTTATATTTTTCTCTTCTCATACAGTACTGTGCAAATTAATTGGGACAAGCTGAAAAATTTACACAAATGTTGTTTAATTGGTATAGGTTTACTTACATGCACGGTATAGCAATTTAATACGAAATATGTCCTCCTCTAGCTTGAATGAGATCCTGTACACGGTTTGGCATGGATTCCACTAATTTAGAACATAAATTTTTGATCTCGTCATCACCAAACCAAACTTTTATAACATTCTCAATCATTGTTTTCTTTGTTGAGCAGTCCATTTTACTCACACGTCTCTTTACAATGCTCCACAAATTTTCGATGGGATTTACATCAAGAGATTTACCAGGCCAATCCAACAGCGGTAATTTCTGTTCTTGAAAAAAATTCTTTGTTAACTTAGAAGTATGGCATGGAGCAAGATCTTGTTGAAAGATACCAACACCACCACCGAACGTTTGCATCATAGGCACAATTTTTCTTCCTATTATAGAAATGTATTTTTTAGAGTTCATCATCCCTTCAACTGGTACTAAGCTGCCAGGTCCTCCAGAAGTAAAATACCCCCAAAACATCTGTTTCTGAGGGTGCTTAACTGTTTGAATAAGATAATGTTCCCTAATGCGTTCTCCATCACTTCGCCTGACAAATCTTAATCGAAACCCTTGCACAATAAAATGTGTTTCAACGCTGAATACAACCTTCTTCCAGTCTCGCGCAGTCCAGGATTCATATTTCCTGGCCCAGTCCAAACGTTTTCTCTTCATTGCAGGTGTTAATAACTTTTTTTTGATTGGTGTTCTTGCAAATCGCTCAGATTCAATAAGCCTTCGTCGAACTGTCGATGAATCCACGTTCACACCAGTAGCTAATAATTCTCTCTGAAGATCTGTACTTGTTTTGCGAGGATGAATTTTACTATTTCGTACAAGAAATTTGTCTGTTCAAGGTGTGGTCTTGCGTTTGCGTCTACATTTACCCTTCCATTTTGGATACACTGTCCCAAAATTCTTTTGCTGATTTATAATCCTAGAAAGACTAGATTTTCGAACTCCAACTGTTGCAGCAGTATCCCTCACAGTCATAGAAGTATGCTGACTAAGGGTAACAATTCTAGTCCTTTTCCTGGGAGTGATATCCATTTTTGAAATACACATCAGAAGCAGACAATTCACATAATCGACCACTTCTTACAGCAACTGAAGCGCAACTGAAAGGACAAATTTTCGACATGTCATGATCACGTGGTCAAACCGGTTTAGATTAATCAAGGGCAGTTGCGCATTGTAAGAAAATGCAGTTGAAACCGGTTTGAGGCAGAAAATCCCCAAGAAAAGAACAATTTTCTTAAAAAATATGTTTGTCCCAATTAATTTGCACAGTACTGTAGCACATCTACAGACCAAGACCTTTTTTTAGACACCTCAACCAAATGTTTACACCAAGTAGTATATAGTGGAGAAGGACAAAAACATGTTTTAAATTAATATATAGATTTTTTCTTGCTGCCACACTGTAAAAAAGGATCAATAATTAAAAAATAAAATGATAACACGTGAACTTTGTTTTTATAAGGCAATAAAAATTCAGATAAACTCGCTGTATTGTTGCATTTCCGAAAATGACGTCATTCGTTTTTAACCCAAACGGGTGGGAAACGGTTTCCCACCCGTTTCCTCCGGGGGGGAAACGGTTTCCCCCCTGGGGGGAAACCATTCGACTTTTTTTTATTTTTCCCTTTTCATAGCACATCTACAGACCAAGACCTTTCTTTAGACACCTCAACCGAATTTTTACACCTAGCCGTTCTCTCAATATAGTGGAGACAGACAAAAACATGTTTCAAATTAATATATAGATATTTCTTTGTCTTTAAGACTAAGATGTTATCTGCCCCATACAGTATTAAACAAAGTACGTGACTTTGAGTATTAAAATTGAAGTAGAAATTTAATTGTTCCAAATACGTCGATAGCTTATGTTAAGCGTGCAATTTCGGATGAAAAATATGGCATTTCTGATCACAAAGTAACACCTATATTTTCGTGTATTTAAATTAAAAAAAAAAAAAAAATGTATCAATAATTAAAAAGAAACGTAAATACTGAAATTATTGTAATGAAACATAGAAAGTGTTCATTCTTAATAATACACTATAAATAGAAGCGTCTTAAATTCAGACAGAAATGTGTCTGAAATGTCAATTCAGACACATAAATGTCTGAAACACTTACGCATGCAAAATTTCAGACGCATGTGCTGTCTTAAATTAAGACACGTAAGTGTCTTTTTTATAAATGAGCTGAGATAAGTGTCTGAATAAGGTGATATGTCTGAAATTAAGACATATAACATTTTAGACGCATACAATTTCAGAAAATGTACAATTTAGGCACTTAAAAATTTAGACATTACAAATTTCAGACACTTAGAATTTCAGACATTTGTATAACTTAACAAATTTTCCATATGAAATCTACTTTAAGCGGCATGCATATCCTGCTTTAATATTTCTTTAACAAATAACTTTGATATTATTTTATACAATATAAGTAGTTAACTTACTTAAAATACTTAGACGCGAAACTTATTCTTTTAAAAGTTAAGCGGCATGCATATCCTGCTTTAATATTTCTTTAACAAATAACTTTGATATTATTTTATATAATATAAGTAGTTAACTTATTTAAAATACTTAGACGCGAAACTTATTCTTTTAAAAGTTAAAAAACAAATTTAATTTTTATCTAAAGTTCTCACATGTAATAAAACAAAAAAAATATTAAGATAAACGAAGCATGTATCTTGTAGCTAAGAAGCGAATTCGTAACTAAACATTCTTAAACAATTTGTGCATAATTGATTTTATTTTTTTCGCATTTTAATTATTTTATGTTCCCTTCACTTCAAAATGTAAAAATTTTTGTACAATTGTACAATTTTTTTGGTTTCATGTACATAGTTTGTTTTCTTGCAAATACCACTTAAAAAATCGTTTAAAATCCATAGTCTACTATTTTTTCATATTTATTACGCATTTTACAAAGAAAATCTAAACCTCTACACATGAAATTTAAGATAATAATATGTATTAAGCTTTAGCTCTTATGGACAGTTTTATTGCAAAGAAGTAAAACTTCGATTTGTTTTACGGATACTAAAATATATTTCCTTATACAAACATGCAACGTTCATGTGAATACCGATGGCTTGATTGGAAAAACGCTTGACTGTGAATCCATTGATTGTCGGTTCGACTCTCGGCGAGGGCAACTGTGATCGTTTTTGTAAAAATTATTAATGCTTTTTTTTTTATTATTCTCTATGTTATTCTAAAATCTTTTTCACAGGTAAACAGTATAACACTCATCTTTTCATTTATTTATTTACTAGCAGGCTTTGCCCGCTTCGCTGGACATTAAACTTAAATGAGTTGTCAGAATCCCATATCTTTATTAATAACCTAAGTTCTCGCTGTGATTGGTAGAGGCTTTCTCGCTCGCTAAGTGAGGAGTCTAGGTCTCCACTGTCTTCGGCACAACTTACCCACTCCTTACTTCCCCTTCCTCAGCGGGTGAGTTCGAAGTTTTGCAAAATCACACTAATGTACATAATGCGTACACTTAATCAATATACAGTCTGGGTCCCCACTGCCTTAGGCACAACTTACCCACTTGTTACTTCCCCTTCCTCAGTGGGTGAGTTCGAAATTTTGCAAAATCCCACTAATGTACATAATGCGTACACTTAATCAATATCCGCACACCAAAATTCGCCATTCTAAGATAATTCAAAGCGAATTCAAACGGAAAAACATGTTTTTACACATATTTATTGGGAACGACTTCAGTATAACCCCACAACGATATTTGGCGATCTTTTTGTTGGCGATTATGGCTAAATCATAAATCTAAAAATCATAAATCATATATGATAAATGATAAAATCATAATATAAATCATAAATCCAAAATAAGCAACATATTAGGCTGCCATATTATATCGCAAACAGTCCATAACGACATCGTTATCCTTCAAAACGACGCCAAAGAAAAATCGCCAAATTCAGCTGTGGGGTTATACTGAAGTTATACCGTTTATTGCCCTCCGACTCCGAGAAGGGGGGGGGGGATTTCGAATTTCGTGAAATCCAGTTACAATAAGTGCCGGATGCAAACAAACAATTTACGCACCAAATTTCGTGAGCACAGAAGTCTTTAATAGAAAATATAAATAAATAAGTACAAAACGCACAGCTTTAGTATGGGAACCCTTTGGTGACTTTAAATATTTTAAGCCATTTTTGCGATGAACTGAATTGGCTATCTCAATTGTGCAATCAAAGATCTTGGCGAGAAACGTCCGAGCTACTTCGGTTTCGAATTTCAAATTTTGCCAAAGGGACCCAATACTAAAGCTGTTCCATACACTAAATAAATAAATAAATAAAATAAAATAAAATAATAAAATAAAATAAAAACTCTTTTCTGATATTTACAAAATAAAAATAAAAAATCTTAATAAAATCCAATTTATAATCATTTACAATTAAGGGAGAACATAAAAAAAACCTCATAAGGTACATAATAACAACAAAAAATTTTGTTTTACTGCAGGAAAGAAAAGTACTGCTTAATTAAATAAAAATATTAAACTAATGCCAAATATCTCTATGAAAATATTTATCCACGTGCAAATTCCTCATTAAAAAAAAAAAAAAAAAAAATCACCAACTTTTGTCGGTATTTTTCTCTCTAATTTTTAATATTATTCGCGTGAAATTAAAAATACTTCATTTTATTTTTGGAAAATAAAAAAATATATAAATGCCTATATATAAATATAAAACTTTTTACCGAATCCGCGTTGAAAACGGAAAAAAGGTGAAATAAATTAGAAATATCAGACCTATATTTATAAATTTGATACCAAATGAAAGGGGTGATTTTTCTGAATCCAGGGGTGCAAACAGTTTTTCGATGCGACAATTAGATTTTTACAAAATAACTAAAGTATGAAATTTAAGTGGCAACGGAAAAGCGGAAAAGGGGAAAAATAAATTAGAAGTATCAGACTTATCGTTACAAATTCAGTACCAAATGAAAGAGGTGATTTTTCTGAATCCTGGGGTGTAAACAGTTTTTCGATACGACAATTAGATGTTTTAAAATTAACTAAAGTATGAAACTCAGATGGCAAAACTTCATTTCAATCTTTTCATAATTTGTAGTGCGAATCACGCGAATAAAAAAAGTCTTTATCTTAAAAATTTATTTTTGCATTTTATTTTTCCATTCAAAGCGTTTTAGTGAAAAAATATTTATGGCGCATGCGCAGGCGTTTTTTACCCTCAATTTAAACACTAATCAGAATTTTGAAAATTTCTATAGATATAATTTTAAGTTGGGTGAAGACCTAAGTTTCTGCCAAGCGCTGTTGAATTCCGTCCAGCCGTTCTCGAGTGATGCCCGGACAAACGTGTTTTAGTCTTTTACCCCCCCAGGGGGGAACGGGGGAGAATTTCTGAAAAGTTGATGGATATAATTTTAAGTTGGGTGAATACCTAAATCCCTGCCAAGCGCCGTTGAATTCCGTCCAGCCGTTCTCGAGTGATGCCCGGACAAACGTGTTTTAGTCTTTTACCCCCAGGGGGGGAACGGGGGGGAATTTCTGAAAAGTTGATAGATATAATTTTAAGTTGGGTGAATACCTAAATCCCTGCCAAGTGCCGTTGAATTCCGTCCAGCCGTTCTCGAGTGATGCCCGGACAAAAAAAGCGACATACGGACACGATGACACACACACAGACACACACACACACACACACAGGCAAAATTTTCTGAAGTCATTTTCAGCTTTCATGGGGTGTGAAACGTGAAGATATCGCAAAATTTTTCGATTCCGACAAATTTACAGACAAAAGTCTGATTTTATTAATATAGATGAAAAATATTTACTGTAGATAGGATCAAAGATGGCGGAATTTCAGACACTTCATGTGTGAAACGATATGCCTTTTAAGACACTTTTTAGCATCTTAAAATTGAACACCCATTTTAGACACAATTGTGTCTGAATATCAGACACTTATATTTACAGTGTTACTTGCTTAAAACACCTATAAAAAAATACGTTAATTTTACAAAGCAATGTAAACAAAAAGGCAGGGTCAAGCTTCCTATATGCATTCATACTTTAATCCTAGGGTTGAAATAAATATCCTTTTGTACTTTTTTAATATTTATTTATTTACTTATAATGCATTGCTTTGTAATATAAACGCATTTTATACATGTGTCTTACATATTTTGAAAGATAAAACTCCTTATATGTTTAATTGCAATATTTTCTATATTAATGTTTTTATTTCTGTCTTTTTTTTTATTATTATTATTAAAATATAAATGAATGCGTATCATAACGTCATGATACAGACAACCATAAGTTATTGTCCATGCAATATAACCTGCGAATTAATGCATCTAAATATGATCAAAAGTTAATTAATAATTATTGTTGCTAAGGGGAGTTTCAAATCCTGATAGGAGGAGTCTTGTGCTTTTGAAAACGTAAAATCAAATGGTGTATAACAAACAACTAAATTTCTCCGGCACAAGTCAACCGATAGTTCATTGTAATCTTATTGGAAAACAATTGTAGCTAGAACGAATTTTCCAATTAAATATTTTAACGGATATTTATTTTGCATTTGTTTCACTGTTTCAACTTTTCTTACGCGTTATTAACTTTTCATATTCTAACAAAATTCATGTAGTTTTGTAGAATGTTTACCGAAAATAATATTACATATTTACCGAAAGGAAAATTTTGGAATTTATTCTTGTATTTTAATCATTATCATCTATATATTAATTTGAAACATGTTTTTGTCTGTCTCCACTATATTGAGAGAACTACTTGGTGTAAAAATTTGGTTGAGGTGTCTAAAGAAAGGTCTTGGTCTGTAGATGTGCTATGAGAAGAGAAAAATAAAAAAAAGTCGAACGGTTTCCCCCCTTGGATGGGAAACCGTTTCTCCCCCGGGGGGAACGGGTGGGAAACCGTTTCCCACCCGTTTGGGTTAAAAACACGTTTACGAGCTTAACTAAACTTCAAATTACTTCACGGTGAAGAAATTGTACACATGGGGACAAGATAGTCCAGTCAATAAGTACATTGTACCTTGCAAAAGGTGGGGTAGAAGATTTTGTTTTTTTAATTTGTACATATTAGTACTAATATGCAAAAAACGAGTTATCCAACATGGTCGGCCCCGGGAGAATTTTTGTCGGCTGAAAAACCTCGAAAATTTACTAGTTTTTTGGCTTTTTTCAAAATATCTCAGAAATGGCTGAATTTAGCGATATTTTTCTAATGTAGTGTTTAAAGAGGATTAAATTTCCTACAATTTCCTTCACTACACCTTTTTTGTAGTACTAATAGCAAGCGCGTAACAGCTTCTTGAAAATAAACAGTTTTCTCAACTTCGTAAAAAAAGCGCATTTCTCCTCATAAATAATGTATAGTAATTATTAGAATTAGAAGCTTTATTTACAGGAAGCTTAACAACTTTTAATGGTATAGCTCTGATATCTGTCGTCCTTGGGATTTTTTGATTTGGTGATCAAAAACGTAATACGAAAATACACACGCCAGATGTATTTTTTTACAATATATATTGTAAGAAATACTGTTTTATATTCTTCATTGTTCTCTTAACATATACCTTGTTAAAATAGTCGTGATTTTTGAAAGGAATTAAATATGTTCGCCAGATAAATTGGCGATCATTTCTTTTTATTCACTAAGGACGACAGATAACAAATCTGCTCCCTTTTAATTTTTCCCTTCCGCTTTTTACTATCTCCCCCCCCTCCTCCCGGCCACGCACTGACAATTCTGGCCTAACAACAGTAGCCATCATCAGATTTCAATAACTGTCGATGTATAGTATTCTATCACTGCAACACATAATACACACATAATACACACTCAAACACATACAAAGAAAATGGAATAAAATAAAAAATATTTGTGTATATAAATGTAAATGAATAAATATTAGGGTGCTAATAAGCAAAAACTCAATGCATTGATACATAAATATTTTAATTCTACTATTTATTAAATTATAAAACATTAATGATATTTAGATATAATACATAATGCTGAAATAAACATTAATTACTGCTATATTAATATTGATGATAATAACGATATATAATCCTAATTTTAAATGAACTTTATAAATAGGCAAACTTATTTGAAGAACAATAGCAAATAATTACAAAAGTAAATTGTAGAAATTTAACTTTATATATAAATTATAGGGAAATTCATTTAGCCTTGAAACAAATAATGAAACGTACATTAATGTATAATATGCATGTTCATTTTCTTCGTGGTTGTTTTGAAAGCCCGGGTTCTTAAATTTCAATAGTCATCAGAAGTAGAAGGAAGGTGTGTCGTCCTCAAATTGTTCCTCTCCTTCTTGCAGTAAGATAAGCTCTTAGAATAGTTTATCATCTTCTTCAGCCTCGTCCAATGATGAAATTAGTACGAGATTTTCCTGCTGAGGATCAGAATCCTTTTACTCTACCAGTTTCACTGAGTATTTTATACCTAACATTTTGGAAGCAAACTGCTTTCTTGTTGACAGTTTCGGCTATTTAAGCATCTTCACCATATTTTTTGCAAAGGCGTGATGTAACCGTTCTGATGCCAGGACGAAAATCACCCTCTATTTTATTCATCAAATACTTTATGAGACTGGCACTCCTCCGAGTCGTTTTCAGGGTAGGAGTAAAACTGATTCCATTGCCTCATCAGTGTTACTTGCAGGGTAGTATCTTCGTTTCATCTCACTTTAAGGCCTCCAATGCTGTTTTTGATGACAAAACCTGTGATACCCAGCATTTATTGCAACTAAACCTTTTACATTTACGATGCATTCAAGTACTTTTTTTCTTCTCTCATCCCCACGATTTTCGGCACCATTTACAATTGTTTCTTTCACACCCAGTTTCATAGCATGGTGGATAAAATTTCTTTCATGCTCAGGAAGTCGTTCCTGTTTTTAAAAGAAATCTTCAAGTATCCCCTCTCCACACAAGAAACACTGATCTTTAAAACTGAAACCTTCAGTTCTTGATGGGAGATATGGAGCCGCACTGTTTGGACCAGCTCCATCACCAGTTGTATGACGCCGTACATATGCTACAATCATTCGCTCATTGTTGTATCGTTTTTGACAGGCATTGTGAATTCTTACTTGTTTTAGGTTCTTCAAAAAACACCAATGTTCTTCATTTAGACGTTTTGCATTGCACGTTTACAGATTTTTTGTATACCTTTCTCCTTCAGAATTTTTACTTCACCTTTATTCAAACTGATTTCGAAAATAAAACAAACACTCCGGTTATTGTAATAAAAAACACTTATGGGTTGAAACAGTAAGTTCGCACGTTCGACTTTAACTGAATAACATAGATAGATGATCAGGTTCAGCCGAGGCAGCGTACTACAGGATGAGAAGAGGCGGGAGGAAAGGGAGCGCTTTTTAATTGAAGGGGGGGAGGAAGGCAGGATTTTTTTTTTTTTAATACATTCTTTGCTACAAAGCAGATGTCATTTCTAAGGTTAGACAGCTGAATATGCCCCTTCCTTTCTTTCCGTTTTCTAATAAACGTTCATGCACCGACCCATTTCTTTGAGTTGTATTTTATTAGATTGAAAAAAAATGCCGACTTTCAAGAGGCTGTAACACGCTTGCTATTAGCACTACAAAAAAGTTGTAATGGAGAAAATTGTAGGAAATTTAATCGTCTTTAAACTTTATAATAGAAAAATATCGCTAAATTTAGCCATTTCTGAGATATTTCAAAAAAAGCCAAAAAAGTAGTAAATTTTCGAGGTTTTTCAGCCGACAAAAATTCTCCCGTGGTCGATCATGTTGGATAACTCCTTTTTTTCATATTGACACTAATAAGTATAAATTAAAAAAGAAAAATCTTCTACCCCACCTTTTGCTAGGTAAGCCCTTTTTTACATACCTATTGACTGGACTAAAGAGTCGAATATTAAAAAATAAATATCTGCGAATTTGGAATTTCCGATTTTAAAGGGGGGAAAAGGGGGAAAGTAGATTTGGAGGGGAGGGGAAAGGGGGGAAATTAGTTTGAGAGGGAAATCCGTTCTAGACTCACACATGTAGCACCTCATTTTAAAGGTCTTGAAATTTCATGTCGATTGGGGATGTTTGTATACAGCATAGTGCGACCCCTGGTGGTGAAAAATGGAACTAAGTGATTTTGCTGTAGACCATATCATGTTGCATCTTATTTTAAAGGTCTTGGTATTTCCTGACGGTTGGTGATCTTCGTACAGAACACACTGTGCCCCCTGGTAGTGGAAAGTGCAACTAAAGGATTTTGCAGTTGACACCACCATGTGACACTTTATTTGAAAGGTCTTGGAAATTCAAGGTGATTGTTGATAGAGGTCTTGAAATTTCATGTTGATTGGAGATGTTTGTATACAATATAGTGCGCCCCCTGGTGGTTAAACATGGAACTAGGTGATTTTACAGTAGACCCTATCATGTTACAACTTATTTTAAAGGTCTTGATATTTCCTGACCGTTGGTGTTTATGTGTAGAATACGCTGCGCCCCCCGGCGGTGGAAAGTGTAACTAAAGGATTTTGCAGTTGACACCACCATGTGACACCTTATTTGAAAGGTCTTGGAAATTGAAGGTGATTGGTGAAGTTCGTGTACAACATACTGCGCTCCCTGGTAAAGGAAAGTGGATTTTGCAGCGCGTGCGTAGCATGCCTGCTATACGGTGCCGCTGCCACAGGCAGTGGTAACACGAGTCAGAGATTTGTTCGGTTCAAGGTTAATTTTTGAGAATTTTTTCATGTTATTAGCGGCCTGCGTATACGTGCCGCAGGCACTGGGTCACGAACCCGAGTTCCGTTCTGTTTGAGGTATTTTTTTTTTTGTTACAGATGATTATTTATTTTGTGATGTTCTCATTTAAAAATAGAAATTCAAAGAAAATCGAGTTAAAGATATGAAATCTAACAAACTTAAGGTTCATTTAAGGTTATTATCACGGGCCCAGGCATTGCCGGGCTGGTTCGTTCGGTTCCAGGTTAATTTTTGAGAATTTTTTTATGTTGTTAGCGCCGTGTATGCACTGCTGCAAGCACCGAGGTCACAAAGCAGAGTTTCGTTCGGATCGAGGTAATTGTTTTGTTACAGATGATTATTTTTTTCGTGATGCTTTCGTTTAAAAACAGAAATTCAAGCAAAATCGAGTTAAAGGTATAAAATAATACAAATTTAAGGTATCGTGGGCCCGGGCAACGCCGGACGGGTCAGCTAACATATAGTCTTAGTCTTAGTATTAAACGAAATAGAAAATAAAAGATAGCATCTGTTTATTTGAAGTCAGTTTGACGTCACATTGAGAGTACTTTGTAGAAATGATGTCATACATAGTATTTCGATTTATAAGCATTTTTCCGACTTTCTTTTTTTAAGTGAAATGTCGTTCATTATATTAGATGTTTTAACATGAAATACATTTAAATAATGATACGACGGTTTTTGAAACATTACGGTCAATAACGTGATCGTCGAATTCGACGGATTCCAGCTAGTTATTTTTATTTTGCTTTATTTTATTCGGATTCCTTCGTCCCCCTGTCTTGTTTAATCTTTCTACGGAGTTTGGAACTATTCTTGCAATTATATCGTGCTACATAACTCTATGACTGTAAACACTGTCCGTTTATTTTTACTAACTGTTTACATTACAAATGAATATGGACCAAGTCTCCCGTTTTCCAAAGGAGACTTCAAACCGGAAATTTTTATACCTGTTTTCGTTAATAGTAATCATCAAAAATATATGTAACATATTCCATTTTAAAATACTGGTGTAAATTTTGAATTAAAAATTAAAAAATTTTGGCAGCTATGCACATGTATCTTTTTTTTTACGAATTTTTAAATAATAGTTGTTATATGTAATTTTATTAAAAAAAACTATCAAGTTATAAAATGTCAATTTTCTGTGTTTTTGCTTTGTTACAGCATTAAAATAGCGCGTACCCTTTTAAAAAGTCGTATAAAAGCTCAGGGGTCATTGTCTCCGCCTTTTTCTCAGGGCACTCTGAGAAATGAGAAATTTATGCTTTTTATACTACCACTATTTTTATATAAGTTTTTTATACTATTTAAGCATGACATATTGTTTTAAAAGTGCAATAAAGTTTACTGTAAGAAAAAAGTGGTGGCAAAAGAGGTGAAAATTTCACATCCTTAAAAGTATCACGAAAAAAGGGTAAAGACTACATCCCATGAAAACTTCACCCAGGTAAAAATGGCCACTGTGCCAAATTTAGCGCAATTGTCTCCCAACAGTGACCTTTTTGATGAGCTTGGCAAGAAAATCTCTATTATCGAAAATCGAAGCTTTCATTTGACTAATTCACAAAATAGCCAGAAATTGCTCGAATCATGCGAGACTATATATAGGGTTGAAATTCGACTATTCTAAGTTGAACTGAAGCCGAGCACTTGAAATCAGGAGCTCTCCTGAATTAGCTTCTGTTATAATGAATGCAACTTATGCTGTTTTTTATGCTTATGATACTGTTTATGGTGTGATTTTTATGTTGGGAGATACTATTTAAGTTTTGTTTACTTGTGCATCGGAAGTTTGCAGATAATTTGTCCGCAGACTTTTAATCCTCTGGAATATTCTGTTAAATAAATTAACTCGTAAACAGCGAATTAAATTGCTATAGTTTTTTCAAAATATTGCCAATAAGACTTACTAAATGAATTTATCAAATGTAATCAAAATTATAACTTTGTGAATTAAAAATTGCAGATTTTACAATTAAAAATTTAATTTTGAGATTTTTTTTTTTTTTTTTTTTTTATGTGTGTGTGTTTATGTGTATGTGTGCCTATTATGAAATATATGTCTAACCTGAATTTTTTTTCTGGATTTTGAAATAATTTTTTCAAATTTTTTAAACAAAAAATGAATTATCCAGATCCAGCGTAGTAAAGTTGGGGAAGTAGCTACCGAAGGGAGAAGGAATCCGAGTCAGCTTTTTGCAAGATTTCTATAGATTTTTTTTTTTTCAATTTTTTTTTTTTTTTTTCAAAGTGTTAAGCAAAGTGTTTCTTTTTCTTTCTTTTTTTTGTCTGTAATTAAAAGAGATTTCTTTAAATATAGTGACCAGTAAAGAGGGCTTGCTAAGCCTGCTAGATATTAATAGGCAGTGTGTTTACAAATGCATGCATTTAATATATATTTTGTAAATAGAGACATCTTAAATTTAGATAGATATGTGTCTGAAAAATATTCAGAAAAAAATTATCTTAAAAAGATAAATTTGCAAAATTTCAAATAACGCACATGTCCGTATTTAAGATGCTTGATTTTCTAAATGGTCTTAACGAAGTGTTTCATTAACGCTGATATGTCTAAAATATTACATTTTAGACAGTTATAAATTAAAATATTTTATAATTTTGACTCAGAAATTCAGATATTTTACGGATTAACGGCTTAAATATTCGAATACTTACTTTTATTTATTTATTTATTTATTGTAATATTTTCGAAGTCAATTTTAATCGGCATGCATGCTGCTGAATTTCATACAAGCATGTTTACTGACTAAGTAAAAAATATAAAGAGACCAAATATTTTTTCTCAGACTTTTACTACTCCGTATAAGTAAAATATACATGTTTCCAGGCTGATCGTTAATGACAACCTAGTGATCGAGTTTTGTAATTGATTTTTTGTGTGTGTGCTAATAAACTTTCATTACGGCAATGGAATTAATTTAAACCCAACTTCAATATGGTATTTTTTTTAAATTTACATAGTCTGTTTACCCTGAATCTCTCAATGATACATGAAAACAAAATTGTTTATATACTACTCGCAAAGCAAATCGAATATTTTAGAATATGCACTTCAATTTTAGAGGGAAATATATGAAAATATTTAGTTTTGGAAGTTAGAAAAATAAAAATATTTAAAAACATACAATGGCTCTTCCGATGACATCAGATAGTTCAGACCCCAGTGCCGTGTAGGATGCTGTATAAAAAGCAGATGCTCCTAATGCATCAACAAAACGAATCGCAAGAGCAAGTCCTATAAATGATGGTCCTGCTGGTGCAAAATCAAGAAGTCTAGGAAAAGAATATATATATATATATATATATATATATATACAGGGTGATCAGAAAATGAGTATACATTTGAAAAATTAACAATTCAAAGAATAATGCAGTTAGATTGGTAAAAATTGACATACATGCTTGGAAGGACATGGAGTTTTATATCAACCACAAAACAAAAGTTCGAAAAATTGACGACAGATGGCGCTTCATGCGATAGGAAAAGTAATAATTAGCATAACAAATTATGATAAAGCAAAGACGAAGTTCTTCAGAACAAATGCTCAACATGTCGACCGTCGTTCCTCAAGAATAGCTTTAGTCGAAGGACAATGTTCTGAACAGCACTGTATAGCATATCTGTAGTTATGGTGAGACATTCGCGTCGGATGTTGTCCTTTAGCATCTCTATTGATGTCGGTCGGTCGCGGTAGACTTGCAACTTCAGGTAATCCCTGTGCCAATAATCACACAGAGTGAAATCTAGGAACCTGGAAGGCCAAGCATGACGAAAGTTGCGGCTCAGCACGCGATCATCACCAAACGACATGCGCAAGAGATCTCTCATCCGTCACGCTAACAGTTACAAAGCCAGAATTACGCATTTCCTCGAGGAAAAAAATCCCGATAATGGTAGATGTGGTAAATCCACGCCACACTATGACTTTCTCGTTGTGCAGTGAAGACGATTCTGGGATATTTGTTAGCTCAAATTCTGCAATTGTGGGAATTGACAGACTTTCGGAGTGTGAAATGGACTTTGTCGGCCCACAACACGTTAGACAACCAATCATCATCTTCCGCTATCTTTTGAAACGCCCACACCACAAATGCTCTCCGCCTCATAAAATAGCCAGGTAACAGTTCATGATAACGCTGGATTTTGTACGGATAGCTTTGGAGGATACGCATTAGTGCTACTCGAACAGTAATTTAAGGAATACCCAGTGCGACGTGCGACTTCACGAGCGCTGACTTCCCCATGCGTAGACGAACCCGCTATAATCGCCATTTCTTCCTGAACTGTCTGAGCAGCAATAGCATTTGTGTTCAGTCGGCCACTACGGGACCCATCGTCTAAACAATCCATGGCTTCGTACTTCGAAATCATTCTCTTACCTGTCATAAAACCTTTACCCGCTCGAATACTCTTCCTATGACGATAGGATCGTAAAGCTGCCCATTCTAAAGATTCCCTATTCTGATAGTACAGCTTCACTAACAGTGCCTTTTATGGTAACGTCAACATGCTGCGATTGCTGATGCATCTGATTCCCTCTCTCATTACAACTCCTTTTATACACGATTCTCATGCAGCGTCACTGCCGTTTTGCTGTCCAGTGCTATCTATTGACTATTTTTTGATATTTTTCTTTTTTTTTGAGGTTGCAATAAAACTCCATGTTATTGCAAGCATGCGTGTCAATTTTTACCTGTCTACCTACATTATTCCGTGAAATATAAATTTTTCAAATGTATACTCATCTTCTGATCACCTTGTATAAATATTCAAATTAAAGCATTGTGAACAAATATCCATTAAATATTAGAATTATGGCTAGATAATTGTGGTGGTGAGTTTTTAAGACCAGTTGTCTTCTAAAGGGACCTATGGCTTGTTGGGAAGCTCTAAGAAGTCCTATTCCGTGTTTAAGCGAGTTTCAGAAAAAAAAACAGAGAAAATATTTGAACTTCTAACCCAACGAGAGTGACCTAGGTTGAACACGGCATCTCCATCTATAAGTTCAGAAAGCAGAACTTTTCCGCCAAACATGAATCCCCTAGATAATTATGAATGTAAATTTTTGCTACGGTTTTAAGTATTTTATAGAAAATCTGAACGCGAAAAAGAGTATGAATCAGATTGAATGTTGAAAAATCTGTTAATCCCTTTCAATACAGAAAACATACCTCACCCCTCAAGTTTGTGCCTGGAATCGCTTGGATAAACTTTTATTTTTGTTCAATGTACAAAATGCCCGAAAACTCTCTTTAAAACTTCAAAAATTCACAGAAAAACGTTTTGATGAGCTATGAAAATGAATTTAATTATGCTCAGTTACAAATAAAAAATATATATATATATATTATTATTGTTTTATCTATTTTAAATAACAATTTGAATAACTACAGGCCGAAAATATCAAAATGTCTATGCTTTCGTAAATATAGTATGTTTCAGTGATGAAGCAACTTTTCATGTTTCAAGGAAAATCCATACACAAAATGTAAGAATCTGGGCCTCCGAAAACATCCATCTTAAAAGGGAACTCGAGAGAGGTAGTCCGAAAGTAAATGTACATTGTGGTCTGACATGGAATGAAATCATTGGACTATATTTATTTATTTATTTACTTTTCATACAGAAATCAGCACCTGTTTACCTAGATCTTATAACTAAATTTGTGACATCACAATTGGATAATCTTCAATCGAAAGTCTTTTTCCATCAAAGTCGTGCATCACACACTGGGGTCTCTACGTCCGTAATTTCTTTGATTATACAATTCCATTAGTGCTTTGGACGAGATGGCGTAATTCCATAGCCACTTTGGTCACCTGATATTCCACCACCACTTCTGCCACCGGATTTCTTTCCATGGGGGTGCGTTAAAGAAAGTGTATACCTAACAAAAGCACAGGCAATCACCGACTTGAATCAAAGGATATTAGAAGACGTCGTTGATAACACTTTATTAAAGAGGATATGGCTGAAAATCGTGTTTTGCCTTGATGTGCTTCGCTCAACTAATGTTGCACATATAGAGGTTTATTAATTGCTTTAAAAAAAACTTTGATAATTGCATCGTAAAATAAAATAATTTTCAAGTTTGTATCAGTTCAGCATTTTATTTAATAAACGCCTCTATTATTAGTTAATATCTAAGAGACTTTATGGAAACACTGTGTTTGGACCCCCCTCATACAGAACCCAACGACTGAAAGTAGTTTTAACGCAGTACATAAATTTACATAGAATTCAAGGCCATTATTAAATTTTAAAGTTTATTGAAAATTACTCAGACAACTTTCACCCACAACTCTCCCTGAAACTTACCAATATTGATCTAACTGTTCAAGTGAAAACCTCAAGTAAATTCCAAAATACAAATTTGAATCTTCATCAATTATTTGCTTTTAAGTTATATTGATAAAAACATATATACAGATCAATCTCTAAAACGTTGACTGTCATATTCAAAGGACCTCAAAATGTTATATTATAGAAATAACCAGAGCTGAAAATTGAATTTCAAAAAAATAATTTATCTACCATATAAACATGAGAGATGAATTTTGATTCATCAGGAGTTTTGTCTACATTGTAAAATCTGATAAAGCACTTCCATCAATCACATTCGATAGAAAAGAATGTCTTCGCGTAATTTTGAATAGCCTAGTACATTGTCTGTAACTTATATACACGCAACGTTACGTACTTAAGTTTAGTATTGTATGAAAAATAAATAATTCAAAATGAAATGCATTTCCAGCAACTTTCAAGTGTAGTGCCAATATATCCACTCTATTGGGTAAAAACAATTGCTCAAACAAATGCTCTGTTATAAAAAAATGCTCAATGACATCCATATCATTTTGTACACAAAACATCCTTTTATGCAAAAAAGTATATATGTTCATTTATTTTTTTTAGTGCAGCCTGCAGATATTCAACTGTAACTACCAGATATTTCGCCCATAGACATAATGTATTTGAATTCTTTTCTATTTCCCTGTGCATGAAACAGGCTTAATCTCAACGAAAGGTTTAGTATAATATCACTGTATGGTACAAATTTAGAATATCGAGTTTCGACTTATTATTTTATCTGTTATTTTTTCTTGAGATTTGCTGATAAGACACACAGAGAGCGAGACTAACCACTAAAAATCTATTTTTCAGGTTCAGCGAATCTCAAAACGTATAACTATAACAAAAACTCAATTTCAAAATTTTGACTCAAACACAATACTTTCTCTTCTACATACCGATAAGAGAACGAAAAAAATATCGGCGCGAGTGCAGTTTAAAATAATATCGGAATACAGCATTTTAAAAGTAGCACTGGTGCCTTCTGTTAAAATAAAGGCGCACCAGCGGCTGAGCGGTTCTGCGCTCAAAGCTGGTAGAGGGAAGGGGCCGGGTTCGATCCCAGGTCTAGCTCATCGACCTAGCCGTTCGGAGTTTTCTATGGTTTCCTCCGAAACTCGCGTAAATACGGGCTAGGATCCCTTAGAAAGACCCCCACGGAGGGCATCCCCCTATAGACCTAGGACACATACGGAGTCAATCGGCCTTAAAAATCCTCCAACCAACCAAGTGTAAAAATAAAGAAACCAGGAAGTCGACTATTAGGCGATTAAAGATGCTTACTAAACAAATTAGAGTTCGAAGCTTGTTTCAAATATATGTAACTATCGATTTTTAAATGGCATTTTTTTTTCTTTTACCGATATTGTGTGAGTATTTAGACGTATTTGTTTTACTTTTTATTATAAGCAGAAAAAAAGAGAAAAATTGTTTTTTAAAAATATTTTACGAGTCAAAATTTTTGTCCACAGGCGTATTTTGGTGACATATGTTGGTGCCACCAATCACGTCATCATATCATTATGGCCTGAACCTTACATATAACCATAATTTATATATATATATGTATACGTCAAGAAAAAATGTTTGTAAAATCACAGAAATCTCCAAAAAAGGGTATATAATGCAGTGATCTGAAATTCAGTTCAAAATTAGATGTTACAGCAATCTCAAACACAAAAATTCAAAATTCCACGTAATTAGTGAAAACTTTCTTAAAAACTCATAAAATATTTCTGCTGAAAATGTTTGGTAATAAGTAAATGTCTGGTAAAAAGTACAAAAGTTGGCGGCAACGGTTTTGAATAAAAAATTTCTAAAATTTACGACTAACCATTTTTGCATTTTTTTTATTAAAATCACACAATCAACTGTGGAAAAAAATGATATTAGTTGAAATTTTATTTTTCCGACTGAGTTAAAATAATGCCTGAATCGGGAGTCGAACCCCGGATCTTTGACTTACAAGATCAAGGCTCTACCAATTGAGCTACCCAGGCCGACAAACCGGTCGGCATTACTCACTCAGACAACCTTTTGACAGAAACATCTGGTCTATCATATAGATAGCTCGACAGAAATAAGCCGCAGGTGATGGAAAACGCCATTAAACAATTGGAGAAGGAAATACATTTTTTATTAAAATCACACAATCAACTGTGGAAGAAAATAATATTAGTTGAAATTTTATTTTTCCGACTGAGTGAAAATAATGCCTGGACCGGGAGTCGAACCCCGGATCTTTGCCTTACAAGGTCAAGGCTCTACCAATTGAGCAATCCAGGCCGACAAACCGGTGGGCATTACTCACTCAGACAACCTTTTGGCAGAAACATCTGGTCTATCATATATAGATAGCTCGACAGAAATAAGCCGCAGGTAATGGAAAACACCATTAGATAATGGGAGAAAGAAATACAATTTTTATTAAAACCACACAATCAACTGTGGAAGAAAACCACAGTTGATTGTGTTGTTTTCTTCCACAGTTGATTGTGTGATTTTAATAAAAATTGTATTTCTTTCTCCCATTGTTTAATGGTGTTTTCTATTACCTGCGGCTTATTTCTGTCGAGCTATCTATATGATAGACCAGATGTTTCTGCGAAAAGGTTGTCTGAGTGAGTAATGCCGACCGGTTTGGCGGCCTGGATAGCTCAGTTGGTAGAGCCTTGACCTTGTAAGTCAAAGATCCGGGGTTCGACTCCCGGTCCAGGCATTACTTTCACTCAGTCGGAAAAATAAAATTTCAACTAATATGATTTTCTTCCACAGTTGATTGTGTGATTTTAATAAAAATTGTATTTCTTTCTCCCATTGTTTAATGGTGTTTTCCATTACCTGCGGCTTATTTCTGTCGAGCTATCTATATGATAGACCAGATGTTTCTGCCAAAAGGTTGTCTGAGTGAGTAATGCCGACCGGTTTGGCGGCCTACATAGCTCAATTGGTAGAGCCTTGACCTTGTAAGTCAAAGATCCAGGGTTCGACTCCCGGTCTAGGCGTTATTTTCACTCAGTCGAAAAAATAAAATTTCAATTAACAATTTTGCATTATGCGCGATACAACATGTACTTCATAAATTGTAACTGGAATACTTTTTACTTTCCATAAGGTACATAAAGTATTGTCTTAGGGTCAAATTTTCGAAAGTGAGTTTTTGTTTTATTTACGTGTTCTGGGGTTCCCTGAATAAGAAAATCATGTTTTTTTTTTGTGAATGGTCTGTGTGTGTCTCTGTTTGTGTGTCTGTTATCAGCATATCTCAAGAACAAATAGTAACAGAAATTCCAAACTTGGTATTCTAAATGTGTATCATATAGGGATGCTACACTAAGCTTTTCGTTCAGCTGAAGTAAATGGTTCGTGTACACTGACGCTCAAAAGTATTCAAATACATTACGTCTATGGGAGAAGTTGCAGGTAAGTAGAGTTTGACTTCTATAGACTGCACTAAACCAAATGAAACGATTATATATTTCTTGTATTAGAGATAGTCTACTGGGGAAAAAAAATTGTGTATGTAGGAGCCTCGCCTCCCCACGGAATGTCCCCCCTCGAGGGGAATAAATTTTCATGATGGGTATCTTTCAAAAGAGCTCGCCAATACCTTTAAAACGAATGGTTGAACTATCGATCTGCGATAATTTAAAATAAAGTTATCGATTTTTTCATTTTTAACATTTTTTTTAATGTAATATTGAAAATAAATTCAACTTTTTTTTATATTTAGTGTTATATTACTTCTCTAATATGGACGTCGTCTGCATTATGATAAGTTTCAAGGAATGTTACGTGTGAAAATTGTCTGTATAATTTTAAGTAAACTTTTAATTTTAATAACAGAATTAAATTCTATATAAATGTAGGTGCATTAATGAAACGATGGATTGAGGGGGCTGTAGCCCCCTCACACAGAACAAATTATCATGTAAAACACTTCCGAAGCCTAATTTGAATTGTTTAACATAGGTTTACATAACAGTACTCGTTATCTTACCTCTTAATCTCTAACCTGTATTTATAATATTAAATTTCAGGGTAAGAGAAAGTCGTGTGAGTGACACACCAGATTATTTTACTTCGTAGATGGATAAAAGCAAACCCGTAACATTCAGTAAATTCAAAATGATGTATATTTCAAAAAACAAATGTATGCATATAGTTCACTCAAAAAGTCGTGTAAAAATACTAGTACATACTGTTGTTTTTTCGCGAATATTTCTAAAGATGTATTTTCGGTAATATTTATAGCTTTTAAATTATACTCTTTCCGCCATGACAGTACTTCCTTTAGCCTGTAATCTGCAGGAAGCTGATATATGGGTCAAACATTTTTAATTAGGTAATTAAATTAATTAGATAATTAAATAACAATGTTAATTAGATATTTTAAGAGAAAGGGAAGCTTACCCGAAAAGAACGTTGCATATACTAGACACCATAATTCCTGCTATCATCATGAATGCTGGTTTCAGAGTTGGAACCTAAATAAATATAAGAATTTTTTTTCCTAAAGTTAGGGGATGAAAATACCAAATAACTTGTTCTTAATGTAAAAAGAATTAATACAGAGTAGTCAAATAACTTTTTTATTAAGTGTAATTTCTTAGCAGTTTACAAATCTGAAATGTATTATATCTACATATAATGAAAGATGTGTAGGTGTATGTGTGTGGTAGAAAGTGTGTGTGTTGGCGGGGGGGGGGGGGAGGGGGTGCTTCCGTCGAGGCAAAAGGTTGGTCGCAGAACTACATAATTTTACATGGAGGCATGTTTTGACCTCCCCTGACTTCGAAACCTAATTTCCGAATTTTTAATTAGCTTTCCTAAAATTAATTTAAAATGTATATATTTCTGAAATGGTGGACTACGGAGATAAAAATAATTCTGAAAAGCTTTTCTGTGGCCTTTTAGCTCAGATAATTAAAGCACATGCTAATAACGCGAAGGTCATAGGTTTGATCCTCCAATATCCAATGTGTTATCTTTTGTAGATAATTAATAGGAAAGTGTTAATTGATAAAAGAAAATCTTTCAGTTTCTTCACAGAATAGAAAACCCTATGGATGACGAGAAAATGACGAAAAACAAAAACAAAATTAAACTTAAAGTTGTGCTGATCGCTTTGTAGGCAAACAGATGATCGCAATTTTGTATGGAGATCCGTTTTGACCTCTGGTGATGCGTCTCGAAGCTCGATTTTCAAATTTTTGATTAGTTTGTTTAAGTTAATAAAATTTTTTGCTATTGAGAAGATTATTTGGTGCTTCCATTTGTTGAATGAAGGTAATAATATGTTCAAGAAATGTCTGTCCGGAAAACGTACTTCTTAAATTATAGCAGGGCCACTAATCGTCCAGTTAGCACCTAAATTAAAATGTCTGGTTAAAGCGCAAATACAAGCTATGCAGACCTTGAACTGATACAATGTAGCCGGGGAAAACGTAGCCTGAAGCCCTTTTTTAAGCGATTTCAATGGAATTTCGTTTTCAGCTTTTATTTATAAAGTGATTTCAATATAGTGTTAATATTGTTGAAGATTCCTTTAAATATGGTGACTCGTGAAGCAGGCAAAGTCTGGTAGTCCTTTTATATAGAAATAATTACATAAACAGTCAAATAAAAGCTCATAAATGAATAGATTTCCAAAATTATCGAAAATATATGTTTCTGGTACCAAAGGCTTTATTTTTTTTTATTTCAGGAACATTCTCGTAAAACTTGAAATCCTATTCTTTTGAGAGATTTGTTATTGTCTTTTTCAAAATTTTTGCGGAGGTAAATGGTAGTGTTAAAAATCGGTCTTTGATATTACTTTTTATAGCAATGAATTTTGCATACATGTGCACCAAATATATCAGTATTAAGTACATTAAAATTTCTCTAATACAATCAAAATTAAAATATAATAATAATAATAAATTCATAATATGTATTTATTTTTGAAAATTTTAAAAATGTGTAATACGAGTCAGTTTTTAAAATTTTCTCTCGATTTTACATTATTATAGTTTATCAGGATATTGTAAACATTTCAGTACATTACTTTTTGGTTTGATTAATAAGTTAATTTTAAAAAAAAAATATTTTCATTTTTGAATATTGAAATTTCGTGTCAATTTTTATGTACTTTTACGTGACCTGCACCCAATTATGGCAGGTCCTCATTGTTAATCAACTACTATATCATTTATTAACCGTTTTGCATTTTAGAGAGCAAATTTTAATTCCATTCAAAAAAATTTATTTTCTTACAAAACTATTTTTGCAATTAAATATTCGTGTTTTAGAATTAATTGTAAATTGCACCTAAATATGATTCGATTATTATTATTATTATTATTATTATTATTATTATTACGATTTTGTAATTAAAACCTTATAGAAATAATTTAAAATCCACGTAATTTGAGATAATAGTACTCATATTTTCAAATACCATTCGATATTACCAACTACTTTTGCTTAGCAATTATTCTGTCGAAAATTTGTTCTAATAAAGTGAAATTGTCTTTCTTTTTTTCCGAACGATAAGTTAGCTGAAATATTTGCCAAAAGAAGGCGCTAAAATAATATATTTTTGTAATATTTTAATGCCCATGAAGTTTCATCATATTTTACAATATTAAATACTGGATTTATCTGTCAACACA
This sequence comes from Salticus scenicus, assembly GCA_963930645.1. Lineage (NCBI taxonomy): Eukaryota > Metazoa > Arthropoda > Arachnida > Araneae > Salticidae > Salticus > Salticus scenicus. Next base: position 55,772,088 of record OZ005654.1, on the reverse strand, counting down.
AGGAATTACACTTTAAAGACAAATATCTCCAAGTACTTTCTTACACATCAAGTAAGAAAAATCTTTGAAATGTGACGCAAGCAATCATGAAAGTATTCATTAACATACCGTTTAATAATATATATATATATATATATATATATATTACTGCATTATTAAATGGCTTTTTTTAATGGTTTTTATTCCCTAGCATCAAACTGTAATCGGCCTTTGAATGGCCTCTTATCGGCGATCGATTAACTTGAGAACGGCCGATACTCGGAGTCTCATCAACAGCGATATATTTCAGCGAGAGTTCATTTAAAATGTCTCATCGGTCATAGTTGATCGAAACCCGACGAATTTTAGAAGCTGATTCAATGAAAATACGATGGGAAAATGCAATTCCTATCGAATTTTCACGTGTTTTGCCATCTTTTTGATATCTTTTTTCTGTGAAATTTTCTTCATCGAAAACCAATCTTACGTACTGCTCGAAACGATATATCTATAATATAATGGAACGATAATAATATAACAATATATCTATAATATATATGGTGTTTTCCTTTACCTGCGGCTTATTTCTGTCGAGCTATCTACATGATAGACTAGATGTTTCTGCCTAAAGGTTGTCTGAGTGAGTAATGTCCACCGGTTGACGGCCTGGATAGCTCAATTGGTAGAGCCTTGACCTTGTAATGTCAAAGATCTGGGGTTCAACTCCCGGTCCAGGCATTATTTTCACTCAGTCGGAAAAATAAATTTCAATAAATACGATATATCTATGTTAATTCTCGAGCAAATTTCGAGGAATCGACGTACTAAGGCCAAGCAAAATAAAAAGGATCAATGCTACTAGGCGTATTACTATTTTATGCCCTAACAGCACATCTTCTTTACAGGACATCTATTGAATATCCTGAGGATGAAAAGGACACCTTTAGGATGTATTGTGGATAAGTGTGCTGTTAGAGTTATTATTATTCAGATGAACTGTACTATTTATACTTACGAGTTTTCCATAAATTGGTGATAATACAAACATAGTGAAGTGGTAGATTCCGAAGACAAACCCGTATGCAGTCGGAGAAGCATCTTTCTCTTCTGCCTAAGAAAAAAAACATGTACCGATGAGTAGTCAAAATTTAAGTGTCTAAATGGTAGAAATTTCACTGAACTTGATTTTTTTATTTCGTAATTTATGTAAGCCGTGCTAGAATTACAAATTATAATCATATTATAATCAGTCAGCGCATATTTTATATATTAAAAATGTCATATTAACAGTGTATTTTATAGGAACACATGTGCCATATATTGAAAAATTTATAGAAAATTATAATTCTCTGTTGACTTATAATAACATTTTTCTTTTTTTTTTATAATAAACTTTAAAAATAGTTCATGTCTTTCAAAGTAGTTTTTATGCGAAAATATTATCAGCTTTAGAACATTTACCATATATATTGAAATTTGGTACTTCCTGTTTTATGATGAATTTTTCTTTAATATGTTAATAAATTTTGGCAATAATCGATTAGATTTTACATCCACTAGATGTCTGTTACGTGTTCAATAAATCTCTAACTATCCAATAATTGCACTTGTTACATCTAATAGATATTGAAAAATCTAAATTTTGCTTTGATCTGCAATGTTACATCTATTAGACAACGAAAAAGGTACACCTAAATTTCATCTGTTTTTAAACATCTAATAGATATCTATAATTAGTACAGGATATCCAGGATGTTTAATGGACATTCTTTTGATATTTTGCACCTTTTACGGATCATTTGGATGTAATTTAGATGTTTTCTGGATATCAATGGCTGTATGGGTAAACAGACAGATAGACAAACTAAATAATTACAAGAGGTCGAATTCCAAACACTTCAACATAAAATGGTGAAAATGAAAAGTAATAACTTTTGCATTTATGTATATTTATACCGATATCATGTATGATATTGGTAAAACAATAATATTAGTAATCTCCATGTTAATTACATGTATGAAAATAGGTACTACTTCTAGTACTAATAATAATAATAATAATAATAATAATAATAATAATAATAATAATAATACTTTTAATTTGATTTGCTTACCTTAGGTGGAAAAATTGATGAAATTAGGGAGGAACAACATGCGAGAAAAAAATTCCCATACAGGACAGCTAATAAAATTTTAATTTTCTTTGAAGTGAAAGATTTTTTCGATTCTTTTTCCTCTTCTTTTTCCATCTGCAGTTCCTCCATTTTCAGTATTTTGTTGGCTAGTCTTGTAATTCACAGAATGCAAGGAAGTTATAAATTGCAAAAAATGACACACTGGTAAAAAAGTTAAAAGACTTTCTTCCACTAACACAAAGTTTTATGTTCTAGGATGACAGAGGATGCCCTTCTGAAAAAAATGATATAATAGAAATATTTTAAACTACATGAAATCTTCAAAATTAGAAAAAATAATCTGGTGTGTCACTCATACGACTTTCTCTTACCCTGAAATTTAATACTGTAAATACAGGTTGCAGAAGAAGAGGTAAGATAACGAGTACTGTTATGTAAACCTGTGTTAAACAATTCAAATTAGGCTTCGGAAGAGTTTTATATCATAATTAGTTCTAAGTGAGGGGGGAGGGGCTACCACCCCCCTCAACCCCCAGTTTCGTTAATGCACCTACATTTATATAGAATTTAATTCGATTATTAAAAAATAATTTTTATAAATTATTATTTAAAAAAATTATCTTTTATGATAATGCAGACGATTTCCATATTAGAGAAGTAGTATAACACTAAAAAAAAAAAAAAAAAAAAAAAAAAAAAGTTGAATTTATTCTCAAAATTACATTTTTTTTTTTTTTTTTTTAATCGATAACTTCATTTAAATTATCGCAGATCGATGGTTCAACCATTCGTTTTAAAGGTATTGGCAAGCTCTTTTGAAAGATAGCCATCATGAAAATTTCTTCCAATCGAGGGGGGACTTCTCCCCCAGGGGGGGAGGCGGGGCTCCTACATACACAAAAAAAATTTCCCAGTTGAGTATCTCTCTTACAAAAAATATATATTCGTTTCATTTGGTTTAGTGCAGTCTATAGATGTTAAACTCTACTTACCTGCAATTTCCCCCATAGATGTAATGTGTTTGAAAACTTTTGGGTGTCCCTGTACACGAACCATTTGCTTCATCTCAATGAAAAGCTTACTGTAGCATCCCTATATTATACAGATTTAGAATACCGAGTTTGCAATTTCTGCTACTATTTGTTCTTGAGATATGCTGATAACAGACACACAGACCATTCGCTAAAAGCATGATTTTCGTATTCAGGGGACCTCAGAACATGTAAATATAACAAAAACTCACGTTCAATAATTTGACCCTAAAACAATACTTTCTCGACCCTATGTGTATGAGAAAGTAAAAACTTTCTGAATAGAGGTGATAGCTTTGAATGAAAGTAAGTTCATAAAATAAAAATATATATATATCTTAGAGAAGCTGATATTAAATGACTTTTATGATCCAAATCATATACTTCAACTAATTAGCCTAGGTGGATTCTGCTTGGTACTTGTCATATGTATGTTCTCAAAGGTTTATTTGAGACATTTTATAATCATAATAGGGGCAATGCACTCGGTAGGAAACTAAAAGGCCTCATACATCAGGCTAACTTTCTCCTAGCTTCGTTACATTTACATTATCCTAATTTGCTTCACTAATTTTCTTGGCGTTATTTTGATATTTTACACTGTAAAAAATAGTTTCTTAAAAATAAGTATATATTGTCTCAAAATAGCCCCGAAACAATATATACTTAAATCTGAAAACCCATGTACTCATTTTTGAGTATACTGACATGCTCAAAAATGGGGTTGGCCAATAAGAATCCCAATATCCCCATGTTTGACATGTCAATGTACTAAAAAATGAGTACATGGGTTTTCAGATTTAAGTATATGTTGTTTCGGGGCTATTTTGAGACAATGTATACTTATTTTTAAGAACCTATTTTTACAGTGTAGTTTTCATGCCATTTTCCATGTAATAATCTCAATATAACATGTTTATGTGAAATTTTACATTATTTTACCGATTTAAAAATTGTTTTTATTTTCGAATGACAATCAAACATTGAAAAAGTACAATATTAATATTGAAGAATGTTCACACCTGTAACTTAAATGATATTTAAAAATTAGCCTTACTTCTTTATGATGAAAATAACCATTATAATGCTCATTTACAGAAAAATTCACCTATTCTTCTACGCTAAGACAATGATAAATTTTGATAAATTTAGCAAGTTTTCAAAGTTTTGATTGTAAAATTTTGCTTTATAATGCCATGTTAAAAAAAAAAAAAAAAAAAAAAAAAAAAAAGGTTTAATTTCGAATGACATATGACAATTTTTAAATACAATATAATTCAATAACATTTATGTTTTTAACTTAAATGATATTTATAAACCAACCTGACTTTCGCATGATGAAAATAACCAGTATAATACTCATTTATAAGAAAAATTGTCCTATTCTTCCACATTAAGCTAACTATAAATTTTGATAACCTTACTAAGTTTTCAAAGTTTACCAAGTTTTCAATATTGAAATACAATAGACTTCTTTTCAGTACACATAAAAAAATATCACCTTCATCTAGAACAAACCAGTAGTCATTTTCTGAATCTTTATACTAGAAATATAAATTCAGGCTTTATGCGTATGAGATAAACATATAAACTAGATAGACGAAATGATCGAGAATTTCTAGTCTATACTTTTATCAGATGGTGAAACAATATTACACTGTTAAAAATGGTTTCTCAAAAATGAGCAAAATTGTCTCAAAATAGCTCCGAAACAATATATACTCAAATTTGAAAACCCATGTACTCATTTTTGAGTATACTGACATGCTCAAAAGTGAGGATTTTGGGTTTCTTAGTGGTTCCCATTTTTCAGCATATGTCAGTATACTCAAAAATGAGTACATGGGATTTTCAAATTTAAGTATATATTGTTTCGGAGCTATTCTGGGACAATTTTGCTCATTTTTGAGAAATCATTTTTTAGCAGTGTATTATGAACCTTTTGTATTGCGAAAGTTAATTATACAAAATACTTATAAAAATTATACAAAGTCCAGAATACTTTTCCAGTGTATCATACACTCTCAGAAATGGATACTCAAATTTCACGAAACTTTCTTTAATTTTCACGAAACCGTTTCCAGGGAAATACTCCGAGCGAAAATTTCGTCAAAATGAGAAAATGACTTTCGTCACTTGTTTGAACATACGAATTTCGTCAAAAGTAAAGATATATTTTTTCATCCTAGTTTCGTGATACGGAATAAAATACAAACTATAGCATTATAAAATTACCTGCAAGTTCGTTGCTTTAGACATTAAATCCTAATTATATTTAATGAAAATATAAATAAAACAGAGCAAACAAATAAAAGTCATTTGGACATTTATTTGACAGCTTTGAGACCTATAGTTACAATGACTTGCCTCAATTGGTCCATATTTTTACAGAAATTCACGGAAACAAGCGCACAGAATATATTGTAGACATAGGACATCACAAACATCCATGCCCGCACCGGGTTTCGAAACCGAGACCTGGGAATCCAGAAGGCAGTGTCCTACCGACCGAACCACCAGGTCGGCATATAAAAGTCATTGTAACGTAAAGTCGAAACAACACAGGAAAAAACCAATATGGCGGTAATGAAAGCTAGCACATGCCACTGTGAGTAAACAGTTTCGTCAAATATTTGAGAGTTCACGTTTCTTCAAAAATCAAGTGATCGCTTGAGAAATGATTGTCAAAAACTACGAAATTAAGCCCGAGGATGTCTGAATCGACAAAGCTGAGTATATTATTTCTGATAATGTGTATAATACACTATAACGAGTACAAATTCTTTCTCCATTTGTTCTTTAGATAGTGTCTGCGCAGACTAACGTATAAATTAACCTAAGAGGTTATTAACTATATTACTGTTTATCCTACTGACGGACACCACAACAATTTTTAGATTTTCGGATTTTTCCTCCTGAAAAGGTGTAAAAACGTCAAAAAAAAAAAAAAAAAAAAAGGTCGAATATTTTTTAAGAAAATTATATTTTCCAATATCCACTTTTTGATGAGGAATTAAAAACCCTATTTAATGATATGAAAATTAAGTTATAGTTTTTTCTAATAATAAAATTTAAATTCTAAATGCGAAAATTCCATATGTCGTTTTTTTATCTGTTTAGAAATAAAATCCGTTATAAAAAATTATCTAATGTAATGGACTGTTTAGAGAGGAGGCGCAGTCTTTAAAGTGCCTGCTTACCGTCGGATGTGATTTTTTTAATAATTGAAAAATTGCCTAATTATGTGCATTATATGATAGAATATCGTAAAAAAACAGTTAGTAACCTGAAGAAATATGCAAATTTTAAAATACATATATATTTAGGCTCAAAATATGCATAAAATATGCGGAAAAAAAAGCACTTTTACAAAACATCATAATTCAAATTTAAATAAAGATATTTTTATTCTGTAAATTTTATTTACATAATTGGAAGGTCCTTAAGGGAGTGAACTACTCTCAAAACTATAACCATTCTATTTAATATTTTTGAGAAGATAACATTTTTACATGCTGAAAAAATCGTGAATATGCATGGCAGTTCATAACTTCTTTCGACAAAATAATAATAATAATAATAATAATAATAATTTAGCTGTTGTAGTTCAATCCCTAAAAAAAACTCCTCAAGAGTATTTTGTCAAAGTTTCATTACGCTTCAATTATAACTTTTGGAGTTGTGATGTTTTGGGATAAAGCAAAATCCTAAAAATCTCATTTTGAGAAAAAGCAGAAAACAAATTTAAAAACAAGATTTTACCCATATTAAACAAAAAGTAATTTTAATAAGTTCCTAATTTATTTCAAAGCTTTTTATTTTCTTTTTTAAATTCGTTTTATATTCAGTAACAAATTTTGATGCTTATATTGAGCAAAACATTTATGTAAACAAACATTTACGGGTCATTTACGGTCACTTCAAAAACTGGCGAGTGACTAATATTAAAATGCTTGTAACTCATGTTCTAAGCAAGATAGAAACAAAATTCAAACTGATTTAGAAACCTAAAATGTCAGGTTTTAATACTAACCCAAAAATAGAAAATCGGAGTTTTGACCGAAAATTGCGTTTTAAAGGTAGGCAGGCACTTAAGTTAAAATCTTTTAAAAGTACTTATGAATATAATAAAACCTAAAAAACCCGTGGTTATGAAGATTGATGACATCTCTAAATGATAAATTGGAAAAAAAAAAAAAAAAAGCTAATATTTTTTTAATAAGAACTTTTTTGGAAAATAAATTTATATAGTTCATTTCTCATTTATAAAGAAATCTACTTACACAGGGAAAATCCATAAAAATTTTAAATTAAATATGATATGTGTACGTCATAAACGAAGAAGAGAAATAAATATATAGACTGTATTAAATAATTACCACTTCTCCGACTCCTTAATGCTTTTGCAAATATATTGGTCAAGTACAGGTGACGTTTTATTTACGTTTCATTCATGATACCGATGTCAGTCCCAATTCAATTTGAAATTGAAATGCGTAAGAATATTCAGTTTTTGTGAGATGAGTAATCCTTCGCAGGTGACAAAATAATGGAAATGTTTTTTTCTCAAATTCTTATTTAAGCAGCCATATTCTATAAATATAGCTTCACAGTTTTTTTATGATACACAAACACATGCAAAATATTTCATGACTGTTTATAAATTAAGATCGCGTATTTCAGAATCACTTCGTAATACAAATTTTAAGAAGATTTTTCCATTACAATTCCTTTTCTATTATTTCCTAAATATTACAAAAATAAATAATTAAATTAAATAAAATTAAATTAAATTAAAATCGCCATTCGATTTTAAAATAGAATGCTTGAAATTTTATGCAATTCTAGAGAAGAGGATAAACACGTGTCCATAAAAGTGTATCCGAAAATACGCAATCAAGAACGGACTTTAAAAAGATTCGCTAGATTTGCTAATTATTAATTAAATTATTTACCAAATAAAAAATGAAAAAGAAAATAAATTATGTAATATGTAGATTTTTTAATTTGTTTAATGCTTCGCATAAGTTAAAGCAAATAAATAAATAAAACGTAAAATAAATATTTTCTTAGAGAAAAAGTAAATTTTCTTCGAATAAAAGGCTTAAACTAAGAATTTCTACCATAATATATATTTTGCACAAACATGATTATAATCTTTCTAAGAGCTTCTACTATTCTATTGGTACTGTAAAAATCATTTAAAGAATTAATATTAGTTTCTTTGAATTTTGTCTTTTTCTTTTTTTTCTCATGGTGTATATAAGAAGTTTAATATTTATAAGTTTAATATTTATTCTTACTTTCAACTATAAACATATGTAAAAAATATTGGATTCGTTAAAATTTTCTATTTTGGGTTTTCGATGAATTAGCATGTCTTCAGATGTCTTTAATATAGTTTTTAGAAAAAGGTTGAGTGTTTGTTTGTGTATTCTGAAAAAATTTTCAGTTAAATATACATATTACAGATTTAACTGAGACTATTTTGTTTTAATTTAAAGAACTAAAATAAAATATAGCTGGCGAAATAAAAACAAATATATAAAGTCATGCCAATATTATATTTCATTTCGGGGTATAGGGCCCTTATTTTCACACCACTTTTCTTGAAGGGTATTTTTCTTATTTACACTGTAAAATATAGGTTCTTAAAAATAAGTATATATTGTCTCGAAATAGCTCCGAAACAATACATACTTAAATTTGAAAACCCATGTACTCATTTTTGAGTACACTGACATGTCAATCATGGGGATATTGGGATTCTTACTGGTCAACCCCATTTTTCAGCATGTCAATATACTCAAAAATGAGTAGATGGGTTTTCGAATTTAAGTATGTATTGTTTGGGGCTATTTTCAGGCAATATATACTTATTTTTAAGAACCTATTTTTTACAGTGTATTTCTACTTGCACATTAGAGAAAATTTCACTATAAATAAAGTGATGTAAATAAGGATGGGTGCAACAATAAGGTAACAATGCTATTTTTAAAATTAAAATGTTCGCATGCATGTATGCTATACATATATGAAAAAATATAACTACTAAACATCTTTTTAAATTGTCAAAATTTAATTAAAAAAAATTAATTTATAAAATTAATTTATAATTTAAAAAATTTGAAGTGACTCCACTCGACTTTCCGGACATCAAGCAATTAACGGATGTATAAAGTAAGAGCAGTCGTTAAATAAACAAAAGAGAAAATTATAATAGGATGTTTGATTATTTTTTCCAAATAGTTTATTGCTTCATTTTCCGCTCTTGCACTTTAAGTAATTTGATCCTATAGGTCATAACTAAGGAATTTTTCGTTGACAAAATATTTCGTTGATTCCCTGTAAAAATCTATAAATTCCATATTTACCAAAATCCATGAAGTTCTTACAACGCAGAACTATAACCAATGTTGGCACACTGTAAGAAATAGATTCTTACAAATTATATATTGTCTCAAAATAGCCCCGAAACAATATATTCTAGAATTTGAAAACCCGTATACTCATTTTTGAGTATATTGACATGCTCAGAAAAAGGGGTTAACCAATAAGAATCCCGATATCCCCATGTTTGACATATCAATGTACTCAAAAATGAGTACATGGGTTTTCAAATTTAAGTATACATTGTTTCGGGGCTATTTTGAGACAATATATACTTATTTTTTAAGAACCTGTTTTTTACAGTGCACAGATCAGGCGGATTTTTTATTCAACAGTCACCAATAATTTTTAATTGTAACGTTTGGCTAATCATTTCGAAGATTGATAATCTATTATGTATATCAAATACCGCTGCTCAAAACTAGTGGTGATTATTGAATAAAAAATCCGCCAGATCTGGCAACACTCACTGTAACATGCATATAAATTTAAGGCTTAATCGATTAAGGCAGTCAGATGCTACCGCACTTTAAATAATATCAGCCCATAGGCCATACTAATAATGAATTTTTCGTTGCATCCCTGTAACAATAAATTAAGTACTAAATTTAAAAAAAAAACTTCTGCAGTTCATGCGACAGTGACTTATAGCATTTATATAAATTTTCAATTCGTTCGAATAAGGCTTTTAGACGATATTGCACTTTAAATAATTTGAGCCTGTAGGCCATAATGATAAAAAAAATTTCTTCATGTCCCTGTAAAAAAACTATAGGTGTTAGATTCACCAAAATCCATGTATTTAAATTTTCAACTCAATTGAATAAGAGGCATTTAGACACCATCGCACTTTAAACAATTTGAGCCCAAAAGCCATTCACCAAAATCCGTAGGGTTCATTCTACAATAATCTATATCCTACGTACCAACTTTCAGCTCTTTCTAACAAAGCATTTAGACTCTATCGTGTTCACTCACATACATACATCATCGTAAAAAATAGCAAAGAGGAACTCAGGGGAGCTTAAACTGTGTAGATAAAGCAAAATCTCAAAGTCGAATTTTCGTCATGATTACAATACTGTTCTTACATATGTATACTAAGAAAAAATATATACCGCCTTCATCTAGAACGAATAAGTGGCCAGTTTCTAAATCCCTACACTAGAATTATAGATTTCCGAGCTATGCGTATAAGGCCCGCCAATAGGCTGAATAGACGAAATGATAGAGAATTTCTAGTCTATACATTTCTAGATGGTGAAATAATATTCTGAATAATCTGAATCCTTTATATTGCGAGAAATTCTCGCTTGATTTTCTAGAATTGGGTCATAAACCAAGATTATAGTTGCTGTAACGTGCGTTTTATATTCATATTTATTTGCTGAGATTTTTAAATAAGTATGATCTCTATAACATATACACACGTTCTAGAATTCTAATAGGGGTTTCTAGAACTCGCTTTCAAATGGGACTAGAATTTATAAGGATGGCATGGAACTATTTTTACTTGAGCCACAATCTAGATTCTAGATGTCAGTTACAGATATTTTCTCAGTGTATGTTCGGTAAGTAAACAAAAAGATAAATCACATTGTATTGCGTATTTTTTCTTTTATCAATTAGTTAAAAACTACTTATGTTAATTTGATTAAAAAAAAAAAAAAAAAAAAAAAAAAAGAAAAAGAAAGAAAAAAAAGAAAAGAAAAACTGTTTCTTTTTATTTCTTCTTTCTTTCTTTTTTTTTTTTTTTTTTGTCTGCTTTGTCAAAAAGGGAAAAAAAAAATCCTCCGCTCTAAACAGAAAATAGATACCCTTCCCGGGATATAAAATGAAATCTCTACTGACATTTTAACTTAGTATATCACATTACATGGATTATTTCATTTTTTTACGTTGTCCACATTTGCATAAAATACAATCTGTTTTATTGCTAAAAGGAGCCTTTTATTTTTTTTCTTCTATATTTTCCCTGATTTCTCTAAGGTCTTCCAATACAATACATTTTCTTTTATCCTAGTCCAAATATTTACGAAATAAATTCCGAAGATGTTTCTGCATTATGAAATATGTGCCACAACCTTTTCCGTTCTTCCAAAGTATAAAGCATATTAGAAGAGCATCAGAAAAAATGGTTGATAGTAAGATATTTTCATAATCACATTGATTTCTAAATTTTTATATAAAATATTCAAGAAAAGATACAAGATCACGCGACAATTATTATAAATTTTAGAGATCAATGTAAAGGAGGGCTATTTATTTTTTTAAAAAATGAGACCAGATAAATTTTTTTTATTTATTTATTTATTTATTACTAGCAAACCCATGCGAAATTTTCGCAGTTATTTCTTTTCTTATTTACCTAAAAAATTTGAAACTCATAAATATTATACCAATTTGCCCACCTAATTAAAACTTTAATTTACCAGAAGCCAAATTATTACTAAAACCAAATTAGTATTGTGCAATAGTGAAAGCAAAAATATTCAAAGAAAGGTTCAAAATAAAATTCATGGTTGATATGCAGTTTTTATACTTCCGCTTTTAGTATAGGATCCCCCCCCCCCCCATTCCTCATTGCGCCTTTTAAATTTCTGTCGCTCTGTTAGCGATGACTTTTCATTTATTTATTTTAGCACAAATTTTTGTTTTAAAAAAACTAATTCCTATTTTGATTATACTTTTATGATTGCGCTTTTTAGTCAATTTATCATAATAATTCATTTTTTAAGCGTTTCATATCTATTTTTAAAATATTGCTGTGTTTGAAATGAAGCTTGCAAAGATTTTGAAGAAGAAACTGTTAAAAATACATTTTTCCATAAAATAATCTCATTATAGAAATTTCGTTACTTTTTCTTATCTGATCTGAGTCCGCGTGCTTAAATGTTATCCATTTATAAATATTATTTTTTATCGTCAGGTATTTTATTAATTACATCATTATCGTATCGTTTCGACAAAATATAATCGCAGCTGGTCCATGTTAGAGAAATATTATATAGATTATTTAGAATGAAGTTAAACGAAACAATTTATAGACGATAATTAGATAAAGTAAAATCTTAAGCAATACGCTCAATATTTTTTATTCAAAATTAAACTTTGCTCAAGTTTAAGACCGTATTTTAATTATTATTTTTTAAATATGTGATTTATCTTTCTTCCTTTTATTCTTTCTTTTTTTTTTTTTTTTTTTTTTTTTTCTTGTCTTTCGTGAAAATGTAAAATAATTATAACTACTGATAATTTGATCAAACAAAATTAGTCTTTGAAGGTTATTCAACAAAAAAAGAGTATTTTTCTTCCGGATAAAATTCACTTTATATATTTCATTCTTTTTCATTTAAGTCGCATCGTCATTTTTTTTACCTTTACATCATAATATGTTTAATAAACAACGATTGAGAAAAAAATGTACATCTCACGTTCTAAATTGAAATCTCTACTCATTTTTTAACTTATATTTCTTAGCTTTTTTTATGCCTTATGTTGTACATTTGCATATAACAAAAATATTTTATACATATGTATATATATAACTTTTCCATCTACATTTTCTCTGAATCCTCTCAGGTATTCCAGTATATTTTATTTTATTGTAATATAAAGGTTTTCCGAATAAATCAGATGGTTTTCTATTATGAAATGTTTTCCATAATCTTTCCCTTGCTTCGAAAATGTGTTTGAAGGGGCCACAAAATAAAACGTTGGTACTAAGATGTCGTCATAATAATTCATTTCTAAATTTTATCATGAAGATATTTAAGTAACGATATGTGATCACTTGATATTTAGGATGTTTTAAAAATTACTAGAACGAAGGTCTAATTTTTATTTATTTATTTATTTATTTATTTTTAATACAAAATAGACCAAATGAAAACCTTTTTTTTTTTTTCTTTCCTCTAGCATTGAGTTGAAATAAACAACTTATAACTGATTGCGAAAAAAAAAAAAAAAAAAAAAAAAAAAAAAACTTTTGAAATACGTTCTAGTTTTCTACTTCTGCAAAATTAAGTTCAATCTAAAAATGTATTTTAATTATTTTTTTTAATACATAATTTATCATTCTTTAGGGTAAAATGAGGTAAATCCAAAGACGTTTTGGCATATAGTTTATTTCTGATCTCATTTTGCTCAGTGGCAACTTACTTATTGAAGCCATTATAACACTTAAAGCAATCACACACAAGTAGAAATTATTATTTACGATTAAATTTTATAAATTAGTCCACACATCGAGCAATAACGAATTCACACTATCAATTCCATCTCGTAGAAAGGAAAAAGAAATGCACCTAGCAACAGAATAACAGAGAAAATTTCTGCCTTTGAAAATTCTATCAAAATAAACAACTACTACTCCGATTCAAAAAATTAGAATAATGAAAAGAAATATGGTCAAGGGAAATGAAAATCGAATTTATCAAATAAATAATCAACAATATCAAATATAAAGTACTATAATATGAATCTGCATATTTTGCAGATTATAAAAATGTAAACACATTACAATGAAATAGAAAATATATTTAAATCAGCTAACAACAAAAAATTCAAAATATTAGAATACTTTCTAACATGGTTCAAAAAATTAGAATAATGAAAATATATTGAAAATAATTTAAACTCTAAGTATTTTTACTTGCTAATCAGTACTTTGTTGCATCACCCTTAGCTTTAATGACAGCTCTTAAACGTTTTGGCATGTTTTTAACTAAAGGTTCACAATCTTTTTTATCCAAATTCGCCCATATGCTCTTTATACTAGAAATAAGTTCTTTTTTGTCTCTAGGCGCAACTTCTTGAAGTCGTTTCTTCATAATTCCCCACAAATTCTCGATAGGATTTAGATCGGGTGAGTTTGCAGGCCAAGGGAGTACAGGTATGTCCTTCTCTTTGAGCCATTTAGTTGTTGATTTGGAAGTGTGGGGAGAAGCTGAATCTTGCTGAAACAAGAAATCGTCATCACATAAATCCTCAGCTGAAGGAATCATGAAATGTTCAAGAGTTTCTTGATAGACTTCTGAATTGACTGTTGTGGAAACAATACACAACCTGCCTGGGCCTTCAGCAGTCATGCAGCCCCATACCATAACAGAGGTCGCAAATTTAAACGAACGTTTTAAACATTCTTTCTTATAAGCTTCAGGTTTGAGTCTCCAGACACGTACTACGACGACTTCGCAAATTAGGTTTTAGATCACGTGTGCCTAAGATAAAGCCATTCTTATCATCTAAGCAAAGGGCTGCTAGAGTTAAATGGTGTAAACAAAGGCTATTTTGGGATCACGACGATTGGAAAAAGATACTTTTCAGCGATGAAAGTGTGTTTTGTGTGTCTCACGGAAATCAAGGTATACGTGTCTGGAGACTCAAACATGAAGCTTATAAGAAAGAATGTTTAAAACGTTCGTTTAAATTTGCGACCTCTGTTATGGTATGGGGCTGCATGACTGCTGAAGGCCCAGGCAGGTTGTGTATTGTTTCCACAACAGTCAATTCAGAAGTCTATCAAGAAATTCTTGAACATTTCATGATTCCTTCAGCTGAGGATTTATGTGATGACGATTTCTTGTTTCAGCAAGATTCAGCTTCTCCCCACACTTCCAAATCAACAACTAAATGGCTCAAAGAGAAGGACATACCTGTACTCCCTTGGACTGCAAACTCACCCGATCTAAATCCTATCGAGAATTTGTGGGGAATTATGAAGAAACGACTTCAAGAAGTTGCGCCTAGAGACAAAAAAGAACTTATTTCTAGTATAAAGAGCATATGGGCGAATTTGGATAAAAAAGATTGTGAACCTTTAGTTAAAAACATGCCAAAACGTTTAAGAGCTGTCATTAAAGCTAAGGGTGATGCAACAAAGTACTGATTAGCAAGTAAAAATACTTAGAGTTTAAATTATGTTCAATATATTTTCATTATTCTAATTTTTTGAACCATGTTAGAAAGTATTCTAATATTTTGAATTTTTTGTTGTTAGCTGATTTAAATATATTTTCTATTTCATTGTAATGTGTTTACATTTTTATAATCTGCAAAATATGCAGATTCATATTATAGTACTTTATATTTGATATTGTTGATTATTTATTTGATAAATTCGATTTTCATTTCCCTTGACCATATTTCTTTTCATTATTCTAATTTTTTGAATCGGAGTAGTAATTAGTTTTAAAAAAAGAGAGAGAGAGATTTTTTTATAATTTAACAATGTGCTCCTAAGAAAAATGGTGGAAATTCTGTTTATCGCGGTTCTACTTTCGCCCACGGTTTAAGACAAATGCAACCTCCTCTTTATATAGCCTAGACACAGTAAATTAGATATGTAAGAAGTTAAGTTTTCAGGTAGTGAAGACATTCATAAATCTGGGAATTATAGAATTTTTAAAATATCTCAACTCGTTAGAAAGTTGAGAATATTTCCGTTCGCTATCGACAAGCATTTCACTTCTTAAACTCTTTAACACTTCAAGAAAACCTAAAAGCAGGATAAGTCTATTAGGTTTCGTTGAAAATTGAAAACCATAGTTGAAAAAGCAAAGTAAAAAAAAGTATAACTGATGCATTTGAGTTACTTGGGACACATGAAAACACCCTAGTTACACTTACCCAATATACAAAAATCCTGGGGTAAGTGTAACCATGAGTGAAAAACCAAAAACCTTACACTGAGAAAAAATTCTGCATAACTGACATCTATAATATAAATTGTGGCTCGAGAAAAATAGTTCTATGTCATCCTTATAAATTCTAGTCCCCTTCCAAAGCGAGTTCTAGAAGCCCCTATTAAAACTCTAGAAAGTTTGTCTATATTATCGAGGTCAAACCTATTTGAAAATATCTTCAAAAATATGCAAACACAAGCGGTGGGTTTTAGTAACTATAATCTTGGTTTATGACCTACTTCTAGATAATCAAGCGAGAATTTCTCGCCATACAAAATATTCAGAATATTGTTTCACCATCTAGAAATGTGTAGACTAGAAATTATTGATCATTTCGTCTATTCAGTTTATTGGCGTGCCTTATGCGCATAGCTCGGAAATCTATATTTTTAGTTAAGGGATTTAGAAAATGGTAATTTATTCATTCTAGATGAAATCGGTATACTTTTTTTTCTCAGTGTAAGAAATAAAACAAGTCTGAAGTTTTATTTAAAATCTACATGCAAAACATAGTTTTCTTAACACATGGTTTACTTTCCAAGTACAGATATGGCAAAACTTCTAATTTTGACTGGAACCATTCTGTGAGTGAAAGAAGTTAAAGCAGTTTTCCAAATTCCTAAAACTATTCCTATTTCATATTTAATTTCGTTTCCTAAGGCTAAATATAACAAAGAAAAGTGAAACAAACATATATAATGACTATTAAGTCCAAATTGAGCTTAATATTTGAGTTATGAATCGAGGTTACACGTCCCATGTGGTTACAGTTACACAGTCAACTATCTTTTGTGAAAAAATTAATAAAATCTTAATAATTATTCGTAATTTTATCGAATAAAATATGCTTTTTAGGTTATTAAACGAAAACAAAATTTTTTGTGGGAAATTTTTTTTTATAGACTTTATCCTTATCGTTTTAACGCTATCTTCATTTTTACTTTTATATCATAACAAATTAAAATAGATATGTTTATTAAAAAAGATACATTGTATCTCCCTCACGCTTCAAATTGAAATCCCTACTCATCTTTCAACTTATATCCCATTTTGTTAGCTTATTTTATCTTTTATGATATTCATTTGCATAACATAAAATCTATTTTATACCTAAAAACGCCGTTTATCTAGATTCTGTCTAGATTTTCTCTGATTCCTTTCAGGTGTTCCAATATGTTTTCTTTTATCCTAATACAAATATTTTCCAAATAAATTCAGGAGATGTTTTTCTATATCATAAATCGTTTCTTGTAAGTTTTTCTTTTTTTTTTTTTTTTTTTTTTACGAATAATACATGTTATAAGAGCCTCAAAATAAATGGTTGTCAGTAAGATATTTTCATAATCACTTATTTCTAAATTCTATTATGAAATTTTTTAGAAAAGGGAGATCACGTATGATAAATTATAGAAGTTTTTTCTTTTTTCTTTTTTTTTTTTTTTTTTTTTTTTTTTTACAATCATTATTTTATTAGAAGTGATGGTTGAAGAGAAAAAAAAAATACATATTAAGACTAATATATATACATATTAAGAACATATAAATAGAAAAACAAGTAGTATATATTAGATATTCTGTGAAATTTACTTATTTTGGCTTTTTTAAAATATATATGTGTATATATTCGAAGGAAATCCCAACAGTAAGGTTCCCTATTTTGGGCACCGAAGCTGGAGAGCCATCCCTTCCGTGGAGGATCAAATTGTGATGACATGTCTCCGGATCACCTCTAGGGGACCCAGACCGTCGCCTATTGCCCATTATGCAGCACTAGTGCGACATAAAACCCAGCCAACCAACCCTATTTTTTTAGGGGGGGGATGAATTATCAATACGCTTGTTGGCCACACACACTGGTGTGTGAGCGGCGCTTCCTCCTCTCTTAAATAATCCCGCACTCGCTTCCTCGGACGCTCAATCTTGGCAGTTTTACCAACTGTAGGGATATCGTCTCTATGCGCTGAAACTTTCAGCAGTTTTCAATAGCATATAGGAACTTTTGTAGGTACCCTTCCTCTCCAGGACATTCTCAGGATATCCTGGGGATGAGCGTACATCCTACGGACATCCTCAGCACTAAAGTAGGGACTTTTATTATCATATGAGAATATTTTGAGCTGTCCGTAGGTAGAGAGGTGGCAAAATTTCAGTTGGCAACACTGAGTCTTGGCTAACGTGGCAGACATTTAAAAGGGAGCTCCTTTTTAATAATATCGCCAAGCGCGAAGTATTCACAGTTATTCGATTTTTGAATGCAGAAGGCGGTAAATCGGGGAAAATTGAGCGCCAACTCAAGAAAGTTTATGAACTGTCGTACATGAATATTAAAAATGTTCGCAAGTGGTATAGTGAGTTTACAGTTGATTGTACTGAAATTTTCAAAGGTGTGGTAGCCCGTCAATTTTAACGAGATAGTCGCAAAGTTTGAGACTAGAGAGTGATTGCCACCTATAGTCTAAGTTGAAGTGACGTTTGTCTGGACAGCCGTTTTGCTCCGATGACCAGGGGAAAATTAGGTTTAATGCTTCCTGAACGACATGGCGGAGAGCAGGTATAACTTGGGCATTGTAAACTGATACAGCGCCTGTATATATGCATCGAACAAAATGTCGATCATGTAGAAAAGTAAAACATTCTTCAAATTTTAAAACGACTGTACTGTTATAGAAAATAAACGTTTGATTGTATATTTAAATACATAGAAGATCTTACTTTTGAAAATTCACTCATTTGTAAATCTTTAGTTAAAATTCTACTTACTTTGTGAGTTTTTGTGGCTTTTATACATTAGTGTGTATCCGAATCAAGAAAACTATGAACAGTTGAAATATCATTTTAATTTTATAGAAAACAATAAGGGAAAACCATTCAATTCGAACTGTTTACGAAACATCTTGAATTGCATTTATTCGTTTCATCATTTATCCTCCAATTTTTCAATTTCGTGTTAACCATTGGCATCCCAAAACCCAAACTAAAAATGCATTCTAAGAGTTTCCATTTAAGTAACAAAAATATATCTCAATATACAGGATGGGCATAAAATAACACTCCAAGTCTCCTGTTATTATAAGTATTATAAAGAATCCATATTACAGAATTTTATTATCCCATGAACAAATCTCTATTATATTAAGCTGATACGGTTAAGTTAAACAACAATCACACACATACACATACATATAGATCTTGTACTATATATACTGAAAATAATAAAATAATTTAAACTGGCAAACAAAGAAATGCTTATGAAAGGCAACGAGTTATTTATTATTATTATTATTATTATTATTATTATTATTTTAAGTTAGAATAACGCTGCTCAGCATGAAAATTGCTCCCAACACCATTTCTGCAGATTTTTATGTAAAATGACCTCCTGATTCTGAATATACGTCAATTTTTCCCTATCACCTTCCGTTTTTTAGAAACGGCCCCCTACTTTTATTCCTTTTCGGCGATTTTATGGCTATAAAAATTATTTTTAGGGCGGGTGGAGAATTATTTTAACTGTTAAATATCTTCTGAGGGGCTACAGAGTTGGAAAGTTCTGAAACATGAACATCTGCGGCAAGGGAAAAATTTAAGGGGTATTTGCCACTGAAATTATGTATTACATTTCTTTTTTTTTTTTTTTTTTTTTTTCGTTTTTACGTGTTAAATTAGTTCTTTTTCATTCTCCAAATCAAATCCATGTTAATAAAATTACTAAACAGTGATAAAAATTGAGGCACGGGGGTCGGGTTTCTAGAAAACGGTGGGTGACTGAGCAAAATGGGAGTCATATTCAGGTTCAGGTGGTCCTTTTACATTAGAATCAGCAAGAATGGTATCAGAACTCGATTTTTTTCTTTTTCTTTTGTTTCTTTTTTTCTTTTTTTTTTTTTTCAGAGCAGTTTAATTAAGTTATCACTTATGATTTTTTTTTTTTTATTCAATGCAAACTTTAAAAGTAAAAAGTAAATTATTTTAATATTAAAAAAAAAAATTGTTTATTTAAATAATTTTATTTTCTTCAGATATATTCGATGATATATTAGATGAGGGAAAAAAAAATATTAAAATAAAAATTGAATGGTGTGAATTAACTAACAAGAGAATAGTCAAGTTATAGAAACAAAGCTACAAATATTACAAAGAGAACATAAAATCTCTGAACTGTAATTGATAAATAAAGTAATTTCGTAAAAGAAAAAAAAATATATTATTAAACATATTCAATAAAAATATGAGAATTATTTGTCAAAATTCCCAAAAGCAATTTTCCCCAGTTCAAAAACTAATGAAATCACAAAATAATCGTAATTAATTAAATAAATATCAATTTCTCTCAAAAGAATTTTTTTCTTAGTATGCAAAAGATCGTTATTTTCTACAACGCAGTAAATAAATAAATTCGAACAATATTATTATATTAAATGTTAATGAAATATCAAAAATTCTTCCGATAAAATTAAAAATCTAAGTAAATTAATTTGATTTCATAAGAAAAGATACTTTTCATTTTATTTCTAATAGCGTTAAAGAATAATTTCATATAATAAACAGGACAGAAAAATCAATGACTTTGGAATTTTTTTTTATATAGAATTTAATTAACTGATAACTCAAGCATTTATTTAGATAGAAAAATCTATTTTGAATATTGCGCAAAATCAAGTGTCTTTAAAAGAAAATTGAGTAGAATCTTTTAAACTTTGTTAGGAGATTAAAGAAATCAAACGAGTAAATAAAATGAAAAATGTAACCAACTCAATCGTGCATAAATTTTGAACACAAATTTAAAAGATAAACTACTTCAAATAATTTTTTTCCCTATCTTTTTAAAATTATTCCAGTCTTTTTGACGATTAGCGAGCATACTGATTTATACAATTTATACATTTAAAAAGATAACATTAAAAATGCCTTTATCAGTTTATCATTGAAAATTCGTAATACATGTGACTATGTGTACGGGTTTAATGAATTTGAGTACACTATTTGGGCTGTAATATTTTTTCGAAATTATAAACTTTCTTTGTGTTTGGAATCTAAAGAATAATTTTTATCAAAAAGTTAACAGTTCACTATCAATTACCAGATAAAATGAAAAATCAATTGATTAAATAAAAGTCAAGAAATAAACCAATTACGCTATTATCTACTAATTTAATTTAGCGTTAATGTTCTTAATTTAGCCTCTACTTTCAGCATTCGATTTGTTATTTTTTTTTAAATACATTACATAAAGTCTTTACAAGCATAAAATTAAAATAATTATTTAAAAGAAATTGTATGATTAAATTTAATTCATCGTTTTGTCCAAAAAGAAAAATATAAACACATACCAAGTTAACTTTCAAAATAATTTAGAAGATAGAAAGGAAGGGAGAGTGTGTCCACCCCCCCCCCCCCCCCTCTACCCCATTCAAATGATTATTTTTAATGAGGGAGTTCAAAAGTATGCAAACAGTTTTAAGAAAAATAACCAATGTCATGAAATAAAAAGATTTATTTTATATTTTTTTAATAATATTTTATTTTCCTTAAATAACCGATAAATTAGAAAACCATTAAAAGCGTAATAATCAATTAATTATTTCCCTTTTCATGATTACTCTTCTTATAAATATTTAGACTTCTGCTTATAATGTTCGCTAAATTACTGCACTTTTCATTGGTTTACTTAATAATTATACATCACATCTATTTGAAGTAATAACATGGCGCGGTCGGGCTACGTTTTCCTAATATGTATCATAGCTCTATAAGATGATCTTTATGTTAAACTATTCCAATCGAGTTTTTATTAACATTAACCAATTATTAACATTAGTTCCGCATTTCTCAGTAAACGCCACTTGCTGCATTGTTATTAGAAAAGCAATAATTTTTTAAAAACATAGGTTAAAATTAATTACCCATTCCTCCATGAGAGGGCGCTGCAGTCATTTTGCTTTAGTAATAGAAAAAGAACGGCTAGTTTTCAGTTAATCCTTCTTGATTGAGTTCATAGGTTCATACTGTGATAACCATAGTAAAAAAAAAAAAAAAAAAAAAAATACAGTAAAAAGTGAGTTATTTAACTCTCTAGCCAGCAGCGCCACATTGTGGTGAAATTTGTAACTAGCTTTAACAAAATCCATATTAGAAAATGTACTGCTTTTCTAATAACATGCAAGCAGCATATTTTTATCTCAAACCGTGTTTTTATTATTTACGCAAAAAATGAGTCAGCAATTTTCTGGACACACGTTACCTAAATACACGTTACCTCAATAAAAATCATAATTTTTCAGTCACAAAATTTTTAAATTATCTTTAACATAAAGCTAAGATAAAATCCTTTTTCAAAGTTTGAGCCATTAAATAGTTTCCTTAACAATTTCTTTTAACACATCTTCCATTAATTTTACATTCATCGAACATATTTCTGAGGGCAAGTACCAGAATTTAACATTTTATTCTAAAATCATCTGCTTGATATCGTATTAGCGAAAATTTTATGAAGCTTATCAAAGCATTATAAACTATTCATTTTAATGCAGATTACTTTGGAAAACTTTAAGAATTTAGAGTCTAAGGAAAATATTATTTTCCAAAGCTTCTGAGATTTATTTCCGTTGAAATTTTGACGCTACTTTTGAATTATGGTTGATATGGATTTAACAATAATTGGAGATGAATAAAATGAAAGTTTAGTGAAAAGTATTTTAAATAACATTTTTATACCTTATTAAGAGTGTCATATGTGTGATTTAAAAAAGTAATCTACTCAAACTTACTAGAAACGTATATCATTTGTGTTAGAGTCATAAATTTTTTCTCAAGTTTCAACAAAATCATAATATTTTAGAAAAAGGTTTTACATATTTTATATTAATACATACTCAATTCATATAAAAATTCCTTTCTGATTTTTTATTATTATTATTATGAATGGTTTTGCAAACAATACGATTTTTTAGAGAAAATATTCCATTAAACGTTTTTGTGATACTTATAAAATCGGATACTACTACTTTTGAAGAACATTCTATGTAAATGTTATTGATGGAATTAACTATGTTATTAAAATTTTAATTTAGGGTGAATTAAAAAGCAATGTCTGAAAACCGAATTTATATTTTTAATTAAAAAGCAAAATAACAATATTATTTAGCTATAAAAATCATGTTAGTCTTCTTTCTTTTGTTTTTTTTTAATCAAATAATTTACAAATCTTTAGTAAAATTCTACAAAAAATAAACAACGAAACATTATAAGAACTAATTATTTAAAAATATATATGTAACTTATTTGCATTACAATTGCCTTTTCTTTTCTTTCTTTCATTTTTTTTTTTTTTTTTTTTTTTTTCCTATTTCTAACCTCCAAATGCAAATTTTGATGTCTATGTAGGGTTAATACAGAGTCGCTTTTTCGTTTTCGAACCTTTCGCTAATACTCATAAAACAAATAAATAAAAAAGTTTATTTTATGAGAAAAATTGCTATTTGAAATTAGTGGTGGATAATGATAAATGTAATGATAAATACATTTATGTTAATAAATATTTTTTATTTCTACAGTTTACTGCCTTTATTTTTTACCCACATCATGTCATAGATATAGTAATAATATACAGATTGATTATTGGGGAGAAAAGAGTGATTCCTTTTCACTTGGAAAAATACGGCGATTTTAGCAAAATATGTCCGTCTTTCCCCGAGTGAATACACGCGGAAATACACACGAATATTTTAGCAAATAAAATTTATGCATAATTTATTTACTAAAGGTGAATGAAAAACTCCAGATACAGTTTCAAATTCATGTTTTTTTTTTTTTTTTTTTTTTTTTTTTTTTTTTAATACCACTTAATGGCTGATTCCAAAGTTTTTTTTTTCGGCATCAAAAATCTTTGCACGATAACATGGGGATGATAGATATATATATATCACTATATCTGTGCATCACATATCATCTTAATGTTAACACCCCATTAAGTTTATTTTTATTCACATATAGATTTGTACTCATGCAATATTTTTACTAAATTTAAATAATATTTTCAGTTCAAGTTAACAACTACATTATAAAATAAAACATTTTATTATTATTATTATTATTATTCAAGAATCAATAGGGTTTTTTAATTTTTGCAATGCACTAAATTTTTAGCGCATATATTTTTACATAAAGTCATTTTGACTATTCATGTTTGTCTAAATCTTAGATATACGCAACACAATGTTAGTATTTGTGTTCGACATGGACTAAAAAACTGCTTGAAACACTTTTTATTTTTATTGATTTAATCGATTCATATGCATGTGTAACTGCCTATTTTTACGTTGTTTATTTTGATCACTATATGACAAAGATTAGCTTAGTTTATTAACAGAATTCTTTATGTATTTTCAGATTTTATATTACGATATTTTATATTTATAAGTGAATTAGTGGTGGCAAAGTGAAAAATATATAAAAATAAATGAATATTCCGCTACTTTTCTATATTCTGCTAGTGTATATATAAAAATAATTTAAATATATCGTTTTAATAGTATTTGCTGACTGACTTTCTGACTGATTTACTGAAAATTCGTTTTTTTTTTTTTTTTTTTTTTTTTTTAAATACTTCTCCCCCCCCCCCTCCCCCAAAGCCAAGAAAAAATAAAATAATTAAATTAAATTTATAATCAATAAAATTTCTCACAAGCGTAATTTTCCTAATAAATTAAATTATTATTGGAATTTTTGACTACTATGGACTATTTCTAACTGGAGAATAAATTTCAATGTATTTTGTGTGTGTCTCTGTGTGTGTGTGTGTTTCAAAATATTCACAAAATTATATGGCACGTAATGTAATTTAAAAAAAAAAACTATTAATTTATTTTTACAGAATCTCTAACAAAATATTTTAATTAAATTTATTCCGTTTTTAACATTATTTTGCATGCGATTCACGTATTGCTTTTAAGTAAAAAGCCAAAATATACATGTTTTCTGATTCAATGCTTTACTTTCATCTTTACCGTTAGAAACACGTTACAAAAATATTTAATAAAGTCACAGCATTCTTAGTATAGATAATAATATCTTTTACAAAATACATGATGCTTTAGAGTTAATACACGATGCCGGGCTTTCGTCTTAAAATTTTCATTGCTAGTGATTCGTGATATTGCTAAAAGGACATTTTGGAAACTGTCTTTTTCTTTCATAATGATATTGGTCTGCAGAGAGGTTATTTTCTGTACTTATGACTTCCTTCCCAATGTTTTTTTCACAAAAACAGGCAATAACAATGAAAGAATTCCTAGTAGAGAAAGACAAAATTTTTCGGAACAGTTGAAGATTATCGTCATTAAGCAGCAGATGACATCATTATCCTGAATGAGTTTTAAACCACATAATACACAACAAAAAAGAATTACATTCATAGCGGGACAGTTTTATGACCATAACTCTCTTTCTCTCTCTCTTTTGATACGTCTCAACTTTATAAGATTAAAATTATAAGCAGTATTAAGCTTTATAAAAGTCTTATAAAAATATTACTTTAAATAAAGTTATGTATAAATCATAAATTTTGATGAGGAGAAAATAAAAATTCAAATCTCAAAATACAATTGAACCTCGTTAACGTGAATCTCAAGGGAGATAAAAAAATTTGTTCATGCTATCAGTAACTAATTATCAAATAACTAAAATAATCTACATTTTGACGGGGATTGGGGAAACAGTTCATGTTAAAAGTAAGTCACGTTAACAGTGCTCACGTCAACGAGGTTCGACTGTAATAATAATATCGAAGCCCATTTTTTTTTTCTCAGTAATGGATATAAAATTCTGTGGAAACAGAATTTAATTTAGTAAGACCGGACCTATTTAATATATTTTTCTATACAAAGGCATGCGATAACTGGTATTACGCTCCTTAGCAACTGTTACTATAGTCATTTCTTAAAATTTCATTTCCACAGTTTTTAACCGACTTCAAAAAAGAAGGAAGGTTCTCAATTCAAACCGTATGTTTTTTTTATGTTTGTTAGCTCATAACTTCTGAACGGATGCTCCGATTTTGATACTTTTTGTTTTGTTGAGAAGGTCTTGGTCTACAATAGGTCCCATTGTAATATCTTTATACAGGGTGCCCAAAAAAATCAGTCCCAACTCATTTAACTGCTAAACGCCTGCAGCTATATTGATAAAAATGGTATGTAAGTATAGCAAAGTGGCCATGCAGTACAAGGTTAAACCGCTTGCAGCGCCACCTGGTGGAAAATAGCGGAGTTAGTGCTCCTATCTCGAAAACGGTTCTAAAGAAAAAGTGAATTACAAAGCTGAAGAGTATCAGCGATTTAGTAAAAAAAGATAGTTTAGACATTTATGCTAACGTTCCTATCTCGGAAACGGTTCAATACAGGGGAAAAAAGTGAATTATAAAATTGCAGAGCATCATCGATTTAGTACGAAAAGATAGTTTTTACATTGATGCTAAAAATACAAGGCTAAAAACGTGCATTTTTTGTTCACAATTTCTTACACTATACACACTTGAGCTACATTGCTCACGTTGTAGCGTAGCTGGTGAGATATACGCTATATAGTTCAAAATACGGTTACTTGATACTTTTTGTTTTGTTGTACAGATCTTGGTCTGAAGTAGATCCCATTATAACATCTTTACTATCTAAAGAAAATAAAGCGCCATCTGGGGAAAAACAGCGGAATTAGCGCTCCTATCTCAAAAACGGTTCAAGATGGGAAAAAAGTTAATTACGAAGTTGTGAGCATCATTGATATACTACGAAAAGACAGTTTTTAGACATTATTGCTAAAAATAGAACGCCTAAAACGTGAAGTTGTTTGTTCGCAATTTCTTACACTGTGCACACTTGAACTACGTTGCACACTTTGCAGCGTAGCAGATGACACGTATACTCGGTGGTTCAAAGTAATGTTACTGTAAGCGGTCACATCGATTAGCGCAAAAACGTTTTCAACCAACTTCAGAAAGGAGGGTGTTCTTAATTTGAGCTATGCGTTGTTGTTGGTGTTTGTAAGCTTATAACTTCGTAAGAGATGCTCTAATTAAACGACTTAAAAAAGGAGGAGGTTCTCAATTCAAAGCGTATGTTTTTTTGTTTTTGTTTTTGTTTGTTAGCTCATAACTTCTGAACGGATGATCCGATTGTGATACTTTTTGTTTTATTGTAAAGGTCTTGGTCTGAAATAGGTCCAATTGTAAGATCTTTACGATCAAAAGAAAATACAGGGTGCCCAAAAAAGTCAGTCCCGACTCTTTTAACTGCTGAGCAGTTGCAGCTATAGTCATGAAAGTGGTATGTAGGTATAGTAAAGTGGACATGTGCTACGCGATTCAACCGCCTAAAGCGACACCTGTTGGAAAAGAGTGAAGTTAGCGATCCTATCTCGGAAACGTTTCAAGACAGGGGAAAAAAGAGAATTATAAAATTGCAGAGCATCATCGATATAGTACGCAAAGATAGTTTAGACATTAATGCTAAAAACAGAACGCTTAAAACGTGCATTTGTTAATTCACAATTTCCTATTTTGTGCACACTTGAACGACATTGCATATGTTGTAGCGTAGCGGGTGATATTTATGCTATGTAAAATTGAAAGTATGGTTATTGTAAGCGGTCACATCGATTAGACGTTTTAAACCGACTTCATAAAGGAAGAGGTTCTCAATACAAACCATGTTTCACGTTGTTGTTCTTGAAATTTGTTAGCTTATAACTTCGTAAGAGATGATTTAATTTTAATACATTTTTTGTTGTCGTAATGATCCTGGCCTGAAATAGGTTTCATTGTGATTTCATTAAGATATAAACAAATTACAGGATACTCACAAAAGTCTTTTCTGAACGCATGCAGCTACACTGGTAAAAGCAGTATGTAAGTATCGATGTTGAAATTTCTGTCCGTCAGCTGCAATGCATATTTTGCTCTTTGTTTGAACTTTACGCTGCGCAATTTCCAGCACAGCGGGTGACACGTATTCACTGTAGAGTTCAATATATATGCCTAACAGAATTTTTGGTTACGAATACAGCGTATCCGTTTTTTACATTTCTAAAGACTTTTTAATTTAACGTATGTTCGTTCAATAGATAGTTTTTTGCTCATATCCGATAAAGGCAAGAAAAGTGACACAACTTAAAAATGCAGCATTTGAGAAAAATCGACTTAAAAATAACTTGACTAGAATAAAACTGGCACAACTGTCTCTCGAGTGGATAACTTTTTAGATGGAGATGTAACTTTTTTGTTCACATTGGGTGCATTTCATGTATTTTTCAGTGACATAAACCATTTCTTGAGTAATGTCACTTTTCTTGGAAGTTGTGATTTGTGAAACTTCCGTCGAACGTCTTCTGATGCTTTGCTATATAAATAAGTTTTCACTGAAAAGAAAAAAATAAAATCTTTTTGTAAAAAAATAGAACCGACTCCAAAAAGGAACTATTCAAACAACTAAAAATGAAAGAAAATTGGCAGAAAATGGAACTGTAAATTGCGCCTAAATGTATAAAATAATTTCCTTCGCCAAACAACCTATAACACTACAATTAATCATAACTTTTGAAGTCGGCGCAAAATTAAATAAAAATTGATACCTTTATTCAGCACAAAAATCAAATCCTATTCAAAATGCACATCTCACATTGTTACCTGCAAAACGCAGCCGAAAACTACTTTGATTCAAGAAAACAAATAAAATTTCGTAAGCAGCAAAAGTTGGCGAAGATGCTGATATCTGACGTCCTTGGTGAAAGAAAAATCGCAAAATTATCTGGAAAACATATTTCATTTCATTGGGATATCATGATTATTTTGATAAGGTATATCAAGAGGGTAATCAAGAATATGAAACAACACATCGTACAATATATATTATGAAAATATACATCTTGCGTGTATATTTTTGCCTTACGATTTGATCGCCAAATCCAAAAGCCATCAAGGATGATAGTTATCAAAGTTATACCAAATTTGCAAAGAAAACTCTAACTTCGTAGAAACATAAATGCCGCATTGTGAAGAATGTTCACTGTTCTATGTAGATGCTACTAATGGACCAATTGTATACAGTGATAAAATAATAAAGGAAACATGAAAGTGGATCATTCGAGGCAACAGCTTTTGTTTCTACCGATCTAAAGACAAACCTTTAAAAACTAATTAAATTTTATTTAATTTTGCGCCGACTTCAAAAGTTATGATTAATTGTAGTGTTACAGGTTGTTTGGCGAAGGAAATTATTTTATACATTTAGGCGCAATTTACAGTTCCATTTTCTGCCAATTTTCTTTCATTTTTAGTTGTTTGAATAGTTCCTTTTTGGAGTCGGTTCTATTTTTTTACAAAAAGATTTTATAGTATTTAAGCTTCTTGGCGACTTTTAATTTTTGTTTCTATTTTGGCGATGAACTAAACTGTCTATTGCAGTTGCGTAAAGGGTCTTATACTGAAGCTGTTCCATTTCTTTCATTCGATTTTTCCCAACTTTTTTTTTTCCCATTTAATGGGAAAAGGAATAAATAACATCTTTTAATCGGTATAAAAATACAGAAAGCGCAAATAAGTAAATAAATAAATAACTGATATTTATCTTAAAATATGAAGTTGAGCTCCTTAGCAATATTTACTGTATATTCATTTCTTATAAAATTTCTTTTGCAGGTTTCATCTTAATTTTATGTTAATATTTTGTTGCCAAAAATTAAAAATCCTGGCATTTTCAAGGGAAAACGCAGGAATTGATGATGGCGTAAAATTTTTGTTTGAAAGCTATAGTCCTGCTGTACTACACTACTAGTAGTAAATTTTAAAGATTAATAAGCACAATAAATTGTGCTTAAAATTCTCGAATAGAAATTTAACTATATCCCTGCAATTTCTAAAATGCTAATTTTATGTTAAATAACCCTCTATGGCACTTACAGTACTTTCTTATACCTTGAATGAATGAATTATAAGTGGGTGGTTTACAAGAAACCAAGCACTGCGACCAGAGGTCTATTGTACTAACCCACAAAACCTAATCTTTAAAAAGACCTGTGGCAGAAAGAAAACCCAGCAGACACCTAACCGGAATATCCTGAAGCTCCCAAGGCTCAATTATATGCCGCCCCAAGTGCTCAAACCTATAGGCAGAGAAGACTTCACATTCGCATAAAATATGTGTTGCAGTTTCCTCCTTGTACTTGCAACCCCTACAAAATGGATCACTAGCAATACCCATGACATAAAGATGTCTTTTTAAGCGACAGTGTCCCGTAAGGAGACCAATAACCTTGCTGATGTCATTTCTATTGAGCTTCATGAGCTCCTTAGCCCTTGCACTAGGATTACCACAGTTAAGCTCTTTAGCTTGCCTGCTCCCCTCAGTCTTGAGCCAAGTAGAGTACTGCAAGTTTCTCATGATGGAGAAAATAGTACCCCTCAACAAACTACCAGAAATACTCAGGACAGGTTCAGGACCAATAAAAGGTGTATCAGAACCCTTCCTAGCCAGCTCATCAGCTAACTCATTTCCCAGGATACCAGTATGACCTGGTACCCAATACAGGAAGATTTTGTTGTTAGCAGCAAGAGCACAAAGAGTGAAATAACACTCCCAAACAAGAGAAGAAGTCATTACTGACTTCTGTAAATCCAACAGGGCAGCCTGACTATCAGAATAAATGTCAATATATCGATTCTTATAGCCCCTGTTCATGCAAGTCCTACAACACATAAGGATCGCAAAGACTTCAGCTTGAAAGACAGTAGCATACCTCCCCAAAGGATAGGAAAGTGAAGTACCATCCTCAGGACAGCAAACACCAGCACCAGTGCCATTATCCATCTTGGAGCCATCAGTGTACCGCTTAATGTGATTTGTATTACCCCAAGGTGGAGTATTCATCCAAATGTCCCTAGAGTGCAAGTGGATAATATACAGCTTAGAAAAAGCATACCTAGGGAGAACCTTATCACACTGCATAATAAAATGCGGGTGATCCGAAATCTCCTTATTAAGATGTTTCCAGTTCAGATAATTGGAATAATTATTCCAATGCCCAAAACTTCTTAACCTCTTTACACATACGATAGCCTCAGCCTCAATGCGCATATGCAGAGGGATAAAGCCCAAGAGTAACTCTAAAGCTCCAGTTGGTGTTGTCCTTAAACAATCAGTCATCGCGACACACACCATCCTTTGAATCTTATTAAGATTCTTCTTAGCAGTGTCAAGCCTAGTCCTAGACCACCAGGCAATAGAACCATAAGTGATCATTGGACAAATGATCATGGAGTAAATCCAGCGGATAACCATAGAACTAAGACCCCCATGACCTACCAATAGCATTCCTACAGGCCCCAAAAGCCCTTTTAGCCCTAGAAATGCAATAATCAAGATGACTCCTCCAGTTGAGTTTCTCATCCAGATAGACACCAAGATACTTAATCTCACTTGAACAAGTGAGGTTATGACCAAAAAACTTGATATTTTTTAAGATAATGGTCCTCTTTCTATTAAAGGCAATCATATGTGTCTTCGCGGGGTTCACGGAAAGACCCCTGGAAGAACACCAAGACTCAACTTTCTTAAGGGCATTCTGCATGATACAGCAAGCAGTATCCGGAAACTTCCGCTTGGTTACAATGACAATATCATCAGCATAACCAATGCAATCCACCCCCGAGTGACCAATCTCATTCAGAAGTGAATCAACCACAAGACACCACAGCAGTGGAGAAAGAACACCACCCTGTGGACATCCAGTATTAGCTTTGATCATTAGAGAATCACTAAGCAGTGTTTCAGAGGCAAACCTGTTGGTGAGAAGACTCTTGATCCAATTCACAGTGGTACTATTGATATTCCTATTAGAAAGCGCATCAATGATGGTGTCAACAGGAACCTTGTCAAAGGCACCCTCGATGTCAATTCTTATACCTTACTTTGCTATACATGCGGTGTTCAAGTTTAAGGTATAAGATAAGAACATTTGTATTTAAGCAGTTATAAACTACTGATAAAAATCTGTGTTAAGATATGTGAGTTATAGAGTTAAGACATTTGAATTTAAATATTTATTAAATGGCACAAATCCGTAAACAGCGTAAATATTATATGGATTTGTGGTACATTTATGGTACTGTACACTCACCAGAATCAAGAAGATGGTGAAAGAGTTAAGAACAATACAGCTTAACTCATGTTTTCAGTCATTAAATACTTGTAAAATCTTAAAAAGAGATGGAAAATAAATTATTTAACGTATGGGCAAAATGCTTTTTTACAGGCATGTAACGTAATTTAAGGTTATTATACACTTAATTTAAGGTCTAAGTGCTTCTTTTAACGGGCTTTCTCTGGAATCTCTGCTGCCGGGCTTTCCCCGTAATCTTTCGGGATTTTTTTTTTTTTTTTTTTGTTACAGTCTAGAGTTGTTTTTTTTGCATCATCTGTTAAACTTCGTTTAGGGTAAAAAATTTATAAAACATAGATTAATAAAGATGTACATCTATTTAAAGTTTAAATTTTAACCAATATTTATAACATTATGAAATACATATTTCTTTTTTTTTTTTTTTTTCTTTTTTTTTTTTTCATGCAAATATCGACACTGTTAAACATCCATTTAATGCTTTTTTATTATCTCGCTTTCTTTCTTGTTTGTCCAGTATAAATTTTGCAATCGATTTTTAACTAACTTTCCTACATTTGAAAATATAATATATTTATATATTTTGATAATTTATCAAAAGAGTTCTTAAAAAGTATTTATTAATACATAGAATTGGCAAGTTTATATAATTCAACAAAAATTCTAAAAACATCATGGTATATACAGTTGGCAGCAAAAGTATCAGAGCACTAGCCAGTAATTCCGATATCAAAAAAGTACTCTTAAAACTGTTTTGTTAAATAAATCCTTGTCAAATCATATTTTTAGACTGACTAAGAACATGACTCGACAAGGATTTATTTAACAAAGCAGTAAAAAGTGTACTTTTTTTAGACAGGGATTATTGCTAGTGCTCGGATACTTTTGCTGCCGACTGTAAAAAGTTCTTTTTATTTTGTAATTATTATTTATTTCTTACTCTTACATAAAATATCTGAGAAAACAACAGAAAAAATTTACACTAATAATACAATAAACTTTGACGTATAACAAAATTTTAACGTATGTTTTCGGTTTTAATTTCATAGACATTAATTCTAATAATATGTCACAAAGCTCATTGAATACATATGAAAATATCCTGTAAAAACACTTTTCTTTACTTTACAGCAGTTTTTTTTTTTTTTTTTTTTCAGTTTTAATGAAACATTTCCTATACCGAATAAAACTAAATTCATGAATAATGTATTATTGTAATAAAATTAGCATATATACAATAGTTTTTGTTTTCTATTTCAATCTAAAACGAACAAAGGATACGGCACTGAGTTCATTGTATTGATATTGAAAATTGTTGTTTTAAAAGTTTATTTATTTCCATTTTTTTTTTCCTTTTATAATTTTCTTTAGATTAGCAACATTTTTATGAAAATGGAATAAATAGATAATAAATAATACATAATCTTTTGTTGTGTCCATAAATTTAGCATATTGTTCTCGTATTCTGCAGTATTTGAAAGTTATCCGGAACAAATTCAAAATAGTTTTCTTTTTCTAATTTTACTTTGTAGCGAATTTAATACATGTTTTCTGTCATATAGAAAATAGAAGATCATTTTTGATAACTCAGATCTGCAGAATAAATATTGGCAAAATTTTATTTGATAATTTTAGCTGATATATATGTTGAAATGAACATATGTATAATGAAATCCGTTTTTCTCTATCATGTATAGATTTTTATTAATACAGGGTGTCTACCGATACAATTTTTTCAATTTCGGTAGTTTCTCGTATATTTCTATAGTAAATCATGGAAACACACTATAAAAGTTATCGTATAGTTATATTCGTAGAAGAGTCACGGAAAAAAAATGTGTTTGTAGACACCCTATATTGACAAGAGTCCATACGTGTTAGAGTAAAACTGCATTCAGTTTTGGTTTTAGCATAGAAAAAAAAAAAAAAAAAAAAAAAAAAACAGAGAGATCAGTCAAATTTACCAATTCAAAATTTTATATGTATATCTGTTTAATTAAAGATATCATTACTGAGAATTATATATTATTGGAAAATATAATAAAGAATGAGAAATTTGCAAGTAAATATAATAGGTTTTGAATGACACCTCACTTAGATTATTTCCTTTATAAATGAAATTAAAATCTCTTATTAATTAGAATTAAAACTGATAAACATCTAAATTAAAATACAATAGCTATTTATTGTAAATAAATCGATTAAATGTGTCCCATTCTGATATCAGTAACACATTTA
This sequence comes from Salticus scenicus, assembly GCA_963930645.1. Classification (NCBI taxonomy): domain Eukaryota; kingdom Metazoa; phylum Arthropoda; class Arachnida; order Araneae; family Salticidae; genus Salticus; species Salticus scenicus. The sequence goes on along the minus strand of OZ005654.1, from coordinate 55,737,465 downwards.
GGTAATGTTTCAACAGATACAGCTAAATTACAAATACTATTTCCATTATCACCGAATTTAGACTGTACCTGTAAAAAAAAAAAAAAAAAAAAAAAAAAAAATGCTAAAATTAAACGTTATAAAATAAACAAATACAGCCCAATTATTTTGTCCCACAATAACCTCTAGATTTATAAGTGTACCAATTTTCGCAGCGATCGGTTGAACAGTGTAGCTTTGTACAGCGAAACACATGGCATGTTCATGGTGAAACACAGCAAATGTCTGATTGGAAACAAGAGCCCTTTAGTACTAATAACACTGCTCTGCATAAAACTCGGCCCCAGTACCATTTTTGCAAATTCTTATGTAAAATGACCTGCTGAATCCGAATATGATGTCCTTTTGCTCTATTACGCCTCATTCTTTGGAGTCGTCTCCTTAATTTTATCACTTTTCGGTAATTTTATGGGTATAAATTTGATTTGTAGGGGGAAGGGGGATTATTTTAACTATTAAATATCTTCCGAGGGGCTGCAGCTGTGAAAAATTCTAAAACATCAACATTTGCAGCAAAGGGAAAGTTTAGGGGGAGATTTGTTACTGAAATTATAAATTACATTTAGTATATTTTATTAATCAATTTTCATTATTATATATATTATACATTATATATATATACAACTTAAACACTTAAATATGTGTATATATATATATATATATATATATATATACACATATTTAAGTGTTTTTTTTTTTTTTTTTTTTTTTTTTTTTTTTTTTCGTTCTTCAAATCAAATTCATGGCCATAAAATTACCAAACAGTGATGAAAAATTGGGGTCGGGAGTGGCGTTCCGAGAAACTGGTGGATGATTGGGAAAAATGGAGGTGATATACGGATTACAGAATCTCAAGGTATTCGGCAAACATTGATATTTTTTATAAGGCTGAGGAAATGCAGTCGTAGACCCCCCCCCCCCCATAAAAAAAAAAAAATGACGCCAGTGGCAATTTTATATATATATATATAGATAGATAGATAGATATTTTAACATTAATCAATAAACTCCAAACACTAAACTTAAGGCATATTTTTGTAAATTTGAAGAACGCGACACGCTTAAATGGTTAAAAATTTTACTAATCCATTTTTCTTATTTTTAAATGTTTAATTAAATTTATCAGTATAATTACATTCTTAATTCTTTGTTAAATTGTTTATCAGTTTTATAGTAATGAAAATTTATTTTACAATTTAAAAATATATTGCATAATTTTTAGTCGAATTGTTAATTTTCATTCATTTTTCGGGTTTCGGGTATAAAGAAATGGGATTTGGATCGTGTGCGGATTGCTAAATTTTTTTTATTCTGGCTTCGTGCCGGATTTCCGGTTGATTTAAAATTCATGTGTCGTGTTCGTGGAACTATAGTAGCAGTTGCAAGAGCTTATTAGAGTTACAGCGTGAAGAATGCAGCTTCCTTTCGCACTTTCATACCCCACTCATTGCTGGAATTTTAACTTGATGAAGAATTAAACTAATAATATTAAACTGAAACAATTGTTGTGATTTTGAATTTTGTAATATTTGTTTACAAAGTTCAGTTAGTTAACATCAAATACGATTTTTGTAATTTATTTGCTAAGCAAATATATACTGGGTGCGCCATAAGTCTCTGTAGACATTTTAAAAATTCATAAAAATTGAAGGAATTGGTAGAATTGAACGTGATTTGCAAAAAAGTTATTCTCTTGAAGGATTTATTATTATTATTGTTATTATTTATTTATTTATTTATTTATTTATTTTATTTTATTTTTTTTATTTTTATTTATTTATTTATTTGAGGGGGAGGGAGTGTAAAGAAAAAAAATAGTTAAAATTTTCGTCGATAGAGGGCGCTGTAAGCGAGCAAATCGCACATTTTTATGAAATTTTTTTTTTCGCACAGTGATGACAGATTGGGGATTTTGTCCCCATTTTGGGGATTATTGAGGCTTCTGGGGACAATTTTGGGGACAAATCTGGGGAGTTCCTAAACTTTCGGTCAGTGTTGGCAACGTAATGATTTATCCCTACGACTAGGGACTTTCAATAGCTTTATTCATGATGTAGGGACAAATTTTAAATTCATAAGGACTTTTTGGTAATTTTGTAAGAAATTTCAAGGAATTACGCATGGATTATGTTGTTGTTACTATTTTTTTCTTTTTTTTCATAATTATACACTAAAGTAGAAACTTTTATCATCAGTGTAGGACATTTCGAGTTTTGAGTGGAACATCGCAAAATTTGAGTTTTATTAAAAATATATTAAAATTGCATTTTACAATTTCTCTATAATTTTACACATATACAATATATTATAGATTTATTTTATATTATTTTATAAATTTTTCTGTTCTTAATAATAATAATAAGTTGTATTCGGTTCATAATGTTCGATTTTTAACTTCTACACTTGCCTCTCCATGTGTTGCCAACACCAAATGATTAGAGGGGATTTTAATACATTTTTGTGTTTGGAGATTTTTTCAAAAATTGCCTTCATTTGGGGGAAAACCTGAGCTTAAATCTGCTTGATATTTTCTTTTTGAAAAAAAAAAAAAATATTTTCCCCCGTTTTAGTAGAAAACAAGTTGGGGATTTTTCGAGAAAAAACCCTGATTTGGGGAATTTGAAGACATGTTTGGGGAAATAATTTCCGACCATCTGGCATCAATGTTTTCGCATGCAAATGTTTATGCATTGGTACACTGGTGTCTCACTGTGGGTCCCAAACCGCGTGATTATAAGGATTTTTGTTTCGACAAGAAAAAAAATCTGTCTACTGTCCTGTTAAACCGTGCTCTACACAGGCTCAGAACACACCTAGGGCAGAAGAATATAGTTTAATTTATAATTAGAAGGTATATAGCAAATTGTACTTAAGATTGTATTTAGAAAAGTTGGAAAAATAAATAAAATAAATAAATATAATAATAATAAGTACAGTCGGTAACAAAAGTGTCCGAACACTAGCAAAAATTTCTATGTAAAAAAAAGTTCACTGGATACGGTTTTGCTAAATAAATCCTTATCAAATCATGTTCTTAGTGTTCGGACACTTTTGTTACCGACTATACAATTAGACAAATTACATTTCATTAACAGAGAAAAATTAATCAACGTTTATAGTATTAGAATTTATATTTAATAAATGAGTAATGTTCGTTTAAGGTATTATAAATACATTTCAGCTTATTATAATTATTTGGATTTAATAATATCGCTTTTAAGTTTTACCTTATTGTTTTATTACTATTAAATTTAAACTTGTTACCATGTTTTTATTAACTTCGATTCTTGTGTGTTTGAGTGTTTGTCAGGGACAAATCTTGCAATCGATTTTTAACTAACTTCCCGACTAGCTAGATATTTGAAATTTTCAGGACAGCTCACAACACGGTGACAATACATTTTTCTAATAATTTTAGTCAACTGCTTCAGGTTCCGCTGCCTTCGGCAGCGTTTATATGATTCGGCAGAAAATTTATTTAACTAACTTCCAACTAGCTAGACATTTGAAACTTTCAGAATAGTTCAGAATAAGATTAAAATGCATATTTTTAATACCTTTAGCCAACTGTTTCGGATTACCGCTGCCTTCGGCAGCGTTATCAGTACATATATTGCAATCGATTTTTTCCTAACTTTCCGACTAGCTAGACATTTGAAACTTTCAGGATAGCTCAAAACACGGCGACAATACATTTTTTTAATACTTTTAGTCAACTGTTTCAGGTCCCCACTGCCTTCGGCAGCGTTTATATGTTTCAACAGAAAATTTATTTAACTAACTTCCCGACTAGCTAGACATTGGAAACTTTCAGAATAGTTCAGAACACGGTTAAAATGCATTTTTTAAATATTTTTAACCAACTACTCCGGGTTCCTGCTACCTTCGGCAGCGTTACCAGTACAAAGCTTGTAATCGATTTTTCACTAACTTTCCGACTAGCTAGACATTTGAAACTTTCAGTATAGCTCAGAATACAGTGACAATACATTTTTTTTTATACTTTTAGTCAACTGTTTCAGGTCCCCACTGCCTTCGGCAGCATTTATATGATTCGAACGAAAATTTATTTAACAAACTTCCCGACTAGCTAGACATTTGAAACTTTCAGAATAGTTCAGAATACGGTTAAAATGCATTTTTTAATACCTTTAGCCAAATGTTTCGGGTTACTGCTGCCTTCGGCAGCGTTATCAGTATAAAGATTGCAATCGATTTTTCCCTAACTTCTCGACTAGCTGGACATTTGAAACTTTCAGGATAGCTCAGAATACAGTGACAATACATTTTTTTAATACTTTTAGTCAACTGTTTCAGGTCCCTACTGCCTTCAGCAGCGTTTATATGATTCAGCAGAAAATTTATTTAACTAACTTCCTGACTAGCTAGACATTTAAAACTTTCAGAATAGTTCAGAATACGGTGAAAATGCATTTTTAAAATATTTTTAACCAAATGTTTCGGGTTCTCAAAACACGAGAGCAATGAATTTTATTAAAAATTTATCCAATTGCTCCGGGTTCCCGCTGCCTTCGGTAGCGTTTATATGATTCAACAGAAAATTTAAAAACATGGTATATAAAAAGATCTTTTTATCTTGTAATTATTTTTAATTAATGAACATTTTTCGAATATATAATGAAAAGGTCTACCTATTTTTTTTTTTTTTTTTTTTTTTACAGTTACAGAATGCGTTTGGTAATTCGAATAGAAAAATTTTAAGACTAAAATTTTTCTAATTTAAGACAACACTCCGTGACAAAAAGATAGGTACAAAGTTTTTTTTTTTTTTTCTAATGATTATTTTGAATACGATACAAATATTTAGTATGTTTTAGATATGATAATATTTTGTTATGAAAATAAATGATCAGCACAATTTAGATAATGTTATTTTATGAAAAAAAAAAAACCTTTGTAACTATCTTTTTGTCGCGGAGTGTAGTTTTAAATTAGAAAAATTTTAGTCTTAATATTTTTCTAAATTCGTCATTAAAAAAATTAGTCTTGAAATAGGGTTATTTTATGATAACAGTAAATGATAAGCACAATTTAGATAATGTTATTTTATGAAAAAGTAAAGGAAAAAAACCTTAGTACCTATCTTTTTTTCTCCGGAGTGTATATATCTTACTGCTATTTTACTTCTTCTTATTTTCCTTCCTATATTAACTTCTTCAATTTTTAGTTCAACTGAAATCATAAATGTCACTAACCCATAATATAAAAATAAAAATAAAAATTGCAGAATAATATAACAAAACATTTTATTAGTATAGCAGTTTCAATAAAGTTCTTGAAAATGTAATAAGTTCCTGTAGCATATCAACATTTTCATTATTCAATACAACTTGTTTAATGTTTTGTTATTTTCTTTTTCAGTTAAAAAAAAAAATACAAGATTTATTTTTTTTTTGCTTCAAAGTTTAATAACGTCTCTTATATTTTTCCCGTGAATGGGGATTTTACAATTTCTTTCATATCACAAAAAGCCATTTCCATCATTGTCAGTATTTTCAGTAAAGATAAAGTTTATTGTGCAGTCAGCTGTCTTTTTTTGCCTTTTTCAAAATTAAAATGTGAAAACGTATAAAAGAAATTCTTATTTCTAAGAAACAGTTCAAGCACATGTTACAAGAACTTTCAAAGTTTACAGAAAATTTCTTCTTTATTTAAAATTTATTTTAACTGTTCGAATTTCTCTGAATATAGTAATAAATAAAATACATTCATGTCTGGTTTATAAAGATAAATAAATAAAATGTGATGATATTTCCAGAGGCGAACAGAATAAGAATTTGTCTCTAAACTTAGCAAGGTTATCAATACTTTTCAAACTTTTCGTCTGTTAAACATATACATACATACATACATACATATATATATATATATATATATATATATATATATATTAGCAGTGCAAACATTTGAAATTTAATTTCACTATTCAAACACTTAATCTGATCAAAAACGAAGATCACCCAAATCAAACCAAAAAACAAATAAAGTAAAATCTAAATGAATTATAGCAAATTGGAATGTGAATAAAACATTATTTGCATTCTAACGTTATCAAGGGCCTGGTAGAATGCAAATATGCTAAAAAATGGATGTTTTTCTGCCACAAAGAAAGCAAAAGCTAAGAATTTCTTTGTTCTCAGGCCCGAAACACCCATTGTAAATAAAACCAGGAAAAACGAAGATCAAAATAAAACTCATCACTACAAATGATAATCCAATAACCATTTAAAAACGCAGATCAAAATAAACTCACCACTACAAATATTAATCCAAAAATTACCAAAAAAATTATTATTGAAAAAGAGGCAACTCACAGTTTATGAAAAACGAGACACATGTGAAATTTAACAAGCAGATATTAGTTAAAAGCACAGTTAGTCAGCTCAAAATTAGCAGTCAACATGGAGTAAAATAGAGAATTCACTAACCTAAACAAGTTGAATCCTTACGTAAATTAGGATTCATATTAATTATAGTAACATAAATAGTGCTGCCGCCTACAGTTATGTTATGAAAATAATGGAAAAAAATGAAATAAATAAATAAATAAATAAAATTAAATAAAATTAATAAATAATAAAAGAAAAAGAAATAAAATACATATAATGTCTGTACTATATATATATTTAGGGAAGTGCATACATAAAGATAGAATCCTCATACAGCAATGAAAATATTTAACACATAGTTTTATAGAATTTTTTTCTGCAAAGATGATATTTACAAGAAAGATAAGATCTGCAAAGAAAGATATTTACAAGCATATTTGTCCTTTCTTGGCTGGGTAATCGATTTTTGCTCATACTCAGAGTTAACAGAAAGGGAAGTTTGGATACCGCGATTTTTATGTAATAATTTTTTTAATTGATAACAACGGATATCAAAGATTAATCAAATCTGAAATCACTATATAAAAATAGTGGCATTCAAATTTCCTTTTGTGAGAACTCTGCTCATAACGTTAAATTTTGTTTTAACTTCACGAAGGTGTATGCAATACATAAAGAAAAAAGAAAAAAGAAAAAAATAAGCAAACAAGGTCCGCATCATTAAAAGTTCAAAATAAATTTTTACAACTGTAGCACTCATTATGTATATCTAAGCGTAAAAGATAGTTTATAATGTGTAAAACTGTTGGGGAGGGGGGCGGGTGTTATCGAAGCAGGTGAGCCATTTCCTCCGCGGGGGATCAAATTTGTGATTGCATTTGTCCGAAGTATCCCTATGAAACAATCCCAGACCACCTCCATTGCCCATTGCATAGCAGCGACGAAAGACCCACTCAACCTCAACATCTATCTGTATAGTAAAAAGTTATCAGTTATCTTTTATATTCAGATACGGTAAAAAGTTATCAGTTAAACAAAAGTGGCATAAGATGACAACTTTTACGCTTTTTAGCGAATGAAAATCGTTACAAAAATATATGAAAATTTTCTATTAAAAATTTGCGTAATCAAAAAGCTCAAATGTTGACAACTATGAAGAGAGACAGAGAGCTTCTGGACACTTCTAGTATTTTAAAAATCCTCAAAATCTTTTGTTTGCCTATCACTCACTTTATAAGGTAAATTTTGAGCTCAGAAGAAATGTTATGTCAAAGTAAACACGTTTTGCTTTTTATCGTAATCTTAACATTTTAAAAGAAAGGAAATAAAAGTAGCTGTATTTTTATTTTAAACAGTATTCTTTTAAAATATATACTACTCTTCTTTCAAGTTTTAGTCTTTTAAAATGTGATCGAGAACGTTCTGTTTGCATTGAACATACGTTTACTGAATACATTCTATCCTGTTTCTCACTTTTCAAGTAGAATTAGTTTGGTAAATATTTTTCAATGCATTCTTCACATTTTAGTAGAACATTTAAAACGAATTCACTTTTATGTGTTTAGAATGTTACACGGCGTTTAGTGATATGGTTCAATAAGAAAATATTTTGTTTGAACAAAATATTTTTAAATGATGATAACTTTTGTATACAAATAAATTACAAATATTATACAATAATTTATTAAAATATATAAATGTAAATAGACAGGGTGATTATAATTAAAGTTACGATTCCAAAACGCTATAATCTTAAAACTACCCATCAGAGCGATTTGATTTTTTACCAGAACAATCGTGAGGCAATGAAATTTTGTTTGGCAAAAACACAAAAAGTAGTTCCAAAATGTGCCGTTAATAATCCGTTAAGTATTTGTTTCATGAAGCTCCTCTTTTTCTCTTTTCACTATGACTGTTTCCGCTGTAAGCGCATATTCTTGTCTTTTTGCTAAAAAAAATGTAGTAAACCCTTGCAGTCTATTATTTCCTGCTATTTCATTGCATTGCTGACAACATTCCTGTGTTTAATAAGTCCATTTAGGCGTTTTCCCTGACATAACCCTGACAGCGTTAACTATAGGAACATGTTGTAACTACTTTTTTCCTCCCCAAAACAAAATTGCATTGCCTCAAGATTGCTCAGGTAAAGTATCAAATTGCTCTGATTTATCGGTCAGGTTTATTGATTTTTATTCTTCCGGTCGGGGTTAATTTTCAATGAGTCAAGTCGAGTTGAGAACGTTTTTCTGAAAAAAATAAAATTACAATAAGCAAAAATTTGTAGGTATAGTTATAATTGTATAACTGACATAAACATGTATCCAATATACATGTACCCAAATTATTATAATAAAGTAAACATCAATATCGGACAAAAGCAATACACAAAGAAAGACTTTTTTTTTTTTTTTTTCTTTTTTTTTTTTTTTTTTTTTTTTTGAGAAGTAGGGAGCTTTGCTTTCTGCTCGCTTCGTTCGACAACCTCCGAGAAAGGCTTCATTTCCTCCTCATTAATGGAGCCACAGAGGCTTCAGAGGATAACGGAGCCACAGAGACTTCGTTAACCTCTGTGGGGCTCTACCCACATATTCGCAATTTTGCCTTTCATTCAATAAGAATATCAATAATATATACAAAAAGACAAAAGTTAAACAATTTTATAGAAATCACAATATTTGATTGTATCGTTCATAATATATCAAAAATCTGTTTTAACGTTCGACAGCTTATTAGAAATTTGCCATTATTTTGAAAATTGTACTTAAGACTGTTTTCAGAAAAGCTTGAAAAATAAAAAATATAATAAATAAATATAATTATAATAATTATAATCAGATAAATTACATTTCATTAACAGAGAAAAATTAATCAACGGATATAGTATTAGAATTTATGTTTAATAAATGAGTAATGTTTGTTTAAAGTATTATAAATACGTTTTAGCTTATTATAATTATTTGGATTTAATTATATCGCTTTTAAGTTTTGCCTGTACAGTTTTATTACTATTAAATTTAAACTAGTTTTTAAATAAATGAACATTTTTCGAATATTTAATGGAAAGGGCTACCTAATTTTTTACACTTACAGAGTGCGTTTGGTAGGTTATTGATTTTAAAAAGGAAAGTGAGGGAAACTACACTGTTAAAAACGGTCTCTTAAAAATGAGCTAAATTGTCTCAAAATAGCCCCGAAACAATATATAGTAAAATTTAAGAAACCATGTACTCATTTTTGAGTATATTGACATGCTCAAAAATGGGGTTGACCGATAAGAAACCAAATATCCCCATGTGTCAGTATACTCAAAAATGAGTACATGGGTATTCAAATTTAAGTATATATTATTTTGAGACAGGTATATTATCGGAGTTATTTTGAGACAATTTAGCTCATTTTTAAGAAACCATTTCACAGGTCGACATGTAAAATTTGGATTTTATAATATGGGCTGATCTTTATGTTTTTTGATGTGCTGAAACCAAAAATGAAGCCAGTCTTCCTCTATCACGTATAGATTTCTGTCAATACAAAGTGCCTACCTATACAATTTTTTCCATCACTCTTCCTCCAATATAATTATATGGTAAGTTTTACAGTATGTTTCCATGATTAATTAATCATGGATACCTATTGTTGTAACTGCGCAGCACTAGTGCGACGTAAAACCATACCAACCAACCAACCTATTGTTATGATGGTATGTGTAAGAAATTGTGTCGGTAAACACCCTGTATTGACAAAAATATGTACGTGATAGAGGAAAATGGGCTACATTTTCGGTTTCAGCACACCAAAAACGTAAAGATTAGCTAAAATCATCAAATCAAATTTTGTCAACTTCATTTTTGTAGACCTGTGCTTTTAACAGTGTACCATGCCCTGAGATGCAAATGTTTATGCAAATGTATTCGCATTCGAATGTTTGCATACAAACGTATGTGTTTACCATCACCACAAACTACAGTTTACAAATGAGTTACAACACCGCTAAATCCAATTTCAGTCGGTGGTTCTTACCTGAGGAGAAACATCTTTGCCAATAACGATTTATCTACCAAGTCAGAATCGCAATTAAAACTTCACGCATGCCCAAATAGGATTCAAAACATAAGCTGAGTTAATCGTAAAACTGTGCGATGTTTAGGACTCTGATTTACATATTTCACGTTACGCGTCCGTGCAACGCCCTCTATCGACCAAAAATTTATTTTTTTTTCTTTGCCAAAAAATATTCCCCTTTATGAGAATAGTTTTTTCGCAAATCGCGTTCAATTCTACTAAGTTCAAATTTTATGAAATTTAAAATGTCTACAGTCTTATGGAACACCCGGGATATATACAATCCGCGACAAAAAGATATCTACAAAGGTTTTTTATTTTTTTAATTTTTCATAAAACAGCATTATCTAAATTGCGCTTATCATTTATTATTATCATAAAATAACTCTATTTCAAGACTAATTTTTTTAAAGACTAATTTAGAAAAAATTTAAGACTAAAATTTTTCTGATTTAAGACTGCACTCCACTACAAAAGATAGGTACAAAGGGCTTTTTTTTTTTTTTTTTTTTTAATTTTTGAATATGATTATTTTGAATATGATACAAATATTTAGTATGTTTTTGATATGATAATATTTTGTTATGATAATAAATGATCAGCACAATTTAGATAATGTTATTTTATGAAAAATTAAAAAAAAAAAAAAAAAAAAAAAAAAACTTCGTACTTTTTGTAGCGGAGTGTAGTCTTAAATTAGCAAAATTTTAGTCTTAATATTTTTCTAAATTCGTCTTTAAAAAAATTCGTCTTAAATAGTGTAATTTTATGATAATAATAAATGATAAGCCTAATTTAGATAATGTTATTTTATGAAAAATTAAAGAAAAAATCCTTTGTACCTATCTTTTGTCGCGGAGTGTATATATCTTCTACTACTTTACTTCTTATTATTTTCCTTCTTATATTAACTTTTTCAATTTTTAGTTCAACTGAAATCACAAATGTCACTAACCCATAATATAAAAATAAAAATAAAATAAAAATTGCAGAAAAATATAACAAAACATTTTGTTAGTATAGCAGTTTCAATAAAGTTCTTGAAAATGTAATAAGTTCCTGTAGTATATCGGCATTTTCATTATTCAATACAACTTCTTTAATGTTTTGTTATTTTCTTTTTCAGTTAAAAAAAAAAAAAAAAAAAAAAATACAAGATTTATTTTTATTTTTTATTTATTTTTTGCTTCAAAGTTTATTAAAATCTCTTATATTTTTCCCGTGAATGGGGATTTTACAATTTCTTTCATATCACAAGCAGCCATTTCCATCATTGTCAGTATTTTCAGTAAAGATAAAGTTTATTGTGCAGTCAGCTGTCTTTTTTTGCCTTTTTCAAAATTAAAATGTGAAAACGAATAAAAGAAATTCTTTTTTCTAAGAAACAGTTCCAGCACATGTTATAAGAACTTTCAAAGTTTATAGAAAATTTCTTCTTTATTTAAAATTTATTTTAACTGTTCCAATTTCTCTGAATATAGTAATAAATAAAATACATTCATGTCTGGTTTATTAAGATAAATACATAAAATGTGATATTTCCAGAAGCGGACAGAATAAGAATTTGTCTCTAAACTTAGCAAGGTTATCAATACTTTTCGAAGTTTTCGTCTGTTAAAATATATATATATATATATATACACACTGGTTCTCATAATTATAAGGACACCAGTTTTTCTATATTAACTAAACACTGAACACTATTATTTAAACAAATATAATTTTTATTAATCTGAATTCCATTAATAGACTATATTTAAAAAGTTTTATTGTTTTTCTATCTTAAAAAACTTTAAATATGGTAAAAAGATGTTTTTTCAGGTGTTCACAATTATAAGGACAGCTCGAATTTTAGTAATTTTTTTCAGTTATTCTTTAAATTAATATTTTATGTCGTCTCTTTTTAGGGTTAAACAGTCAGAAATTCTCTCTGGTATATATTTATACATTTTTTTTTTAATATTCAGTTTCAATACCATTTCATATAGCATATATGATATTCTTAATACATTTAAACTATTTAAAATTGCTTTCCACTTGTATGCACTTTTCTAATATCATAAGTCAAGGTTTTTTCAACTTTTAGACCATGGGAAAGGCAATAATACAGAAGTTTCTTTCTTCAAACTATTTCCTATTGCTCTAAAAGTAGAGCAAAAATGTAAGTCTTGTTAAAAAAATATTATTACCCCCCAAAAGCTAACAAAAATCTGATCATTCCACGTTTAAAATTTGCGGATATTCTCTTGATGTTCATAATAATTGAAAAAATTACTAAATGCATTCTGCCTTCAGTAGAAGCAGCTCCCCAGAGCATCATAGATCCACCTTTAAAATGCCCGATTCATACCTGCCTTTAAAAAATCTGCTCTGTCTTTCGCTATCTTCAGATCGTGCCAGTAACTGTTAAAACTATTTGGTTAATCAAGAATAAAATGTTTTTTATGCGAAAATGCAACATTTTACCATTTAATATTGTCTTTATTCAACTTTAATACAGACGTTCTTTCCTCCATTAAATACTGATTGATTATTACAGGTTTTTTATTCCTTTAAACATATTATTAATTATTTTAAACATGCATAAATGTGGACCCTAACCTTTCGTTAAAAATTACGAGCAAATTCAGCAGCAGTCATTATGAGTAGAACAGTAAGAGGAATTATGAGTCTTCGATCTCTGTAAAACAACTCTGATTTTGCATCAGATCTCTCTCCTATCGTACCAGCAGTTAAATGTTTGATCACATTTCCTTCAGCAATTTTAGATATTCGAATTCCATTAGAAATTCGGCGGATTGAAATTATCCTTCCACTTAAAAAACACATTTATTATACTTCACTACTTGAACGTTCTTTTTTTCGAGGAATTATCAGTAATGTCCGTCCAAGAAAAATTGAAGGCTTATGTATGAATTAATCTAGCCCAGTAGTTAACAAATTCACCTGTCAACTGTAATTTATCCGCTAGTAATTTAAATAAAAAGAAAAAAACTGGATTGTCCCAATAATTATGAACATCTAAAAACGTGGAGAAAAACAGATTTTGCATTATTTTTTAGTAATTTTGTTTTATATTAAAAAAATTATAACAGTTTTGGTTTTTAGAATGCTAGATATATTAAGTGCACTTAGTATAATCTTGTTTACAATTATTTTTACATTAAATATTTTCAAAACATAACGTGTCCTTATAAATGTGAGAAGGACTGTAGTAATATAATATTAGCAGTGCAAACATTTGAAATTTAATTTCAGTATTCAAACAATTCTTCTGGTCAAAAACGAAGACCACCCAAATCAAACCAAAAAACAAATAAAGAAAAATCTAAATGAATTATAGCAAATTGGAATGTGAATAAAACATTATTTGCATTCTAACGTTATCAAGGGCCTGGTAGAATGCAAATATGCTAAAAAATGGATGTTTTTCTGCCACAAAGAAAGCAAAAGCTAAGAATTTCTTTGTTCTCAGGCCCGAAACACCCGTTGTAAATAAAAGCAGGAAAAACGAAGATCAAAATAAAACTCATCACTACAAATGATAATCCAATAACCATTTAAAAACGCAGATCAAAATAAACTCACCACTACAAATATTAATCCAAAAATTACCTAAAACATTATTATTGAAAAAGAGGCAACTCATAGTTTATGAAAAACGAGACACATGTGAAATTTAACAAGCAGATATTAGTTAAAAGCACAGTTAGTCAGCTCAAAATTAGCAGTGAACATTGAGTAAAATAGATAATTCACTAACCAAAACAGGTTGAATCCTTACGTACATTAGGATTCATATTAATTATAGTAACATAAATAGTGCTGCCACCTACAGTAATGTTATGAAAATAATGGAAAAAAATTAAATAAATAAATAAATAAATAAAATAAAATAAAATTAATAAATAAAATTAATAAATAATAAAAGAAAAAAAAATAAAATACATATAATGTTTGTACTATATATATATTAAGGGAAGTGTATATATAAAGATAGAATCCTCATACATCAATGAAAATATTTAACAGATACTTTTATAGATTGTTTTTCTGCAAAGATGTATTATATTTACAAGCATATTTGTCCTTTCTTGGCTGGGTATTCGATTTTTGCTCATATTCAGAGTTATCACAAAGGGAAGTTTTGATACCACGATTTTTATGTAATAATTTTTTAAATAGATAACAATGGATATCAACGATTAATCAAATCTGAAATCACTATATAAAAATAGTGGCATTAAAATTTCCTTTTGTGAGAACTCTGCTCATAACATTAAATTTTTATTTCAACTTTACGAAGGTGTATGCAATACATAAAGAAAAAAAAAAAATAAGCAAACAAAGTCCGAATCATTAAAAGTTCAAAATAAATTTTATAACCGTACCACTGATCATGTATATCTAAACGTAAAAGATAGTTTACAATGTGTAAAACTGTTAGGAGGGGGGGGGTCTACCGAAGCAGGGGAGCCATTTCCTCCGCGGGGGATCAAATTTGTGATTGCATTTGTCCGAAGTATTCCTATGGAACAATCCCAGACCACCTCCATTGCCCATTGCATAGCTCTAGTGCGACGAAAGACCCACTCAATCTCAACATCTATCTGTATGGTAAAACGTTATCAGTTATCGTTTATATTCAGATACAGTAAAAAATTATCAGTTAAACAAAAGAGACATAAGATGCCAATTTTTACGCTTTTTGGCTAATGAAAATTGTTACAAAAATATATGAAAAATTTCTATTAAAAAATTTGCGGTAATCAAAAAAAAATTGAACGTTGACAACTATGAAGAGAGACAGGGAGATTCTGGACACTTCTAGTATTTTAAAAATTCCCAAAATCTTTTTTCATTTGCCTAGCACTCACTTTATAAGATAAATTTTGAACTCAGAAGAAATGTTATGTCAAATTAAACACGTTTTGCTTTTTATCGTAATCTTAACATTTTAAAAGAAAGAAAATAAAAGTAGCTGTATTTTTTATTTTTAACAGTATTCTTTTAAAATATATATTACTCTTCTTTCAAGTTTTAGAGTCTTTTAAAATGTGATCGAGAACGGTCTATTTGCATTGAACATACATTTACTGAATACATTCTATCCTGTTTCTCACTTTTCAAGTAGAATTAGTTTGATAAATATTTGTCAATGTATTCTTCACATTTTAGTAGAACATTTAAAACGAATTCATTTTTATCTGTTGAATAAATGTTACACGGCGTGTAGTGATATGATTCAATAAGTAAATATTTTATTTGAACAAAATATTTTTAAATTAGGATAACTTTTGTATACAAATAAATTACAAATATTATACAATTTTTTATTAAAATATATAAATGTAAATATACAGGGTGATTATAATTAAAGTTACGATTCCAAAATGCTATAATTTTAAAACTACCCATCAGAGCGATTTGATTTTTTTACCAGAACAATCGTGAGGCAATGAAATTTTGTTTGACAAAAGAACAAAAAATAGTTCCAAAATGTGGCGTTAATAATCCGTTAAGTATTTGTTTCATGAAGTTCCTCTTTTTCTCTTTTCACTATGATTGTGTCCGCTGTAAGCACGTATTCTTGTCTTTTTGCTAGTAAACCCTGGAAGTCTATTGTTTCCTGCTATTTCATTGCGTTGCTGACAACATTCCTGTGTTTAATGAGTCCATTTAGGCGTTTTGCCTGACATTATCCTGACAGCGCCATCTATAGGAACATGTTGGAACTACATTTTTCCTCCCCAAAACAAAACTGCATTGCCTCAGGATTTATCAGGTAAAATATCAAATCGCTCTGATGGGTAGTTTTAAAATTATAGCGTTTTGAAATTATAACTTTAATTATAATTACCCTGTATATATATATATATAAGAATTTTGTGAAAATGTTTGAATTAATAATCACGATACATTGGATTCAAAAAAAATTATTTACGTAAAAGGAATTAAAATTCTATTACCTAATACTTTTATGATATCCTTAAAAAAATATATTTTAATACATTACTTTACTTTTGTAAAAAGTTAGTAATATATTTCTCTTTGTAGTTTTCTCTTCTTATTTTAATTTTTATATCTTAATGTTTTTTTTTTATTTCAGCCTTTTTTACCGTAAATGACATTTTACTTATTTTATTTATTTTTTCTCATATGTAGATATCAACTTCAGATTAGTTCTTTTGCTGTTCTTCTATTAGCAATTCTTTCAAAAGTTTTTCTCTATGCTCTCTTTTATCTATCGGGAATGAATTTATCGTTAAATATAATAGTGTTGGAGCTTTTTAACTTTTTCGTTCGAGTGTTTTACATCCATTCCTTCAGGAATAATAATGAATAATACATAGAAAATATAATATTACACCAACAAGATATACAGAGATAGAGAAAACAAATGATGCATAGTTTTATCATTCTACATCAACACAATATAAAAACATGTTATTAAGACATTTCTAATAACTAATATATATATACAGGGTGATTCAAAATGTCTTGCCCAAATGGCAAGTGTGGGCGAGTCAGGTCATGAGGAGTAACAATTACACAGACGCTAGGGCTCGGAAACGTGATTGCATCTCGATACACGGTGATAAACTCGACCAAAGTGTACGCACGCAAAAAGATATAAATGACTACGTTAAGCATCATCGCGATTAACGGGACACATTTTAAGCTCTTCTTATGAATTGTAATATTTTTCATTTGTATTTTGCACTTCATTTCTTTTTATTATTATTATTATTATTATTTATTTATTTATTTTTCTTTCTTTCTTTTTTTTCTTTTATTATTATTATTATTATTATTATTATTTTTTAAATAAAGGGGTTTTTTTAGATTATTTGTTTGTCAATTTTTCTTTATGTGAGGGTCACGATGCAATTGTTCTGTCACGATCACGTCACCAGCCTCCAGTTCCGATCTAATTCTTACTCCTCATGACGCGATACACCAACACCTGCTGTTTGGGCATGATCTTTTAAATCATCCTGTATATATAACTAAACTTTTTTTTAAAGAGTGCACTGCAAATATTGTAATTTTTTTAATTTCAGGAAATAAAGTATTATTTACCATTTACATATATTACTTATAATTTATCACACTGATATGGGTTAATACCTAAATAATTTAAATAGGCGAAAGAAAAGAGAATAAAATAATATCAAGAGTGAAAGATGCTTTTTTTTCTTATTAATTGACTGTCATATTATGTAAAAGCCTATATGTTAATGAAAATATGTCTGCAAGAATTTGACTCATTGAGCTAATCTGTTTGAATAGATTTGAATCCTATAGAGTTTGTAAGAGCTAATTGCTTTAACTTATGGTGACAAACAACAGCAAATATAATATTTTTTCTAAAGACAAAATGAAAAAACAATCGCGAATTCCTTATTCTTTTATTAGGAGGAAAATTATATATGACTTTGTTTTAGTTGTTGTTTAATTGTATCAAGATAACTGCCAAACAAACTAACTATTCTAGTTTATGACGACAAATACAATAAAAATAAGTAAATAAATAAATACTTGTATTAGAAGAAAAATACAAAAAAACATCAAAAATAATACTTTTTGAATAAAATAGTAAACGATTTGTTGTTGTTGTTGTTGTTGTTGTTATTTAATTGCACCAGGATGATTGCCAAACAAACTATTCTAGTTTATGAGGACAAATACAGTAAAAATAAGTAAATCTACACACAGAAAAATGGAAAATCGAAACTTGTCAAGAAACGTGTTATCTTTGTCATAGTACACGTTTTCCTAGTATATTGACAAATTTGCACAAATTTGCGCAACATTTTAAACAATCAAAACACTACCTGACAATCCCATTTAGTCATGAGACACAAAAGTCGTTTTATTTTACCATGTATCTTTAATGTGATTCGTCTGATGATCCGTTTTGACTCTAAAACTTGTCAAATGACTAATTTTCCAGGTACAGTTTTCATTTTCCTCAAATTTGACCGGTTAGTCAGATGAGAGAATAAAAATAAATTGTTCCTGTTTTGTCAATTGACTAAGAAAAATTTGTTGGGCTAGTCCAAAAGCTCAGCATTATTATTTTTTTATTTTTTATTTTTTTGTTTATTTATTTTTATTTTTTTTTGTCTCCTTCTGACAACTTGAGTTAGTCAACCGAAATCGAGTAATTTAACCTATCAAATCTGGCGGGATAATGCAATCGCAGAATTCGAAATTCAAATACTTAGAAGTCTGAAATCGTGGATCCGTTAATGTTGTTTCGGTTCCATTTCCATATTTGTGATAATTTTCATTTTAGAAATAGACCGAGAGATTTTAATTATCTGCGAATCGAGTTTACGGTCAAAAGTAAGTGCTAAATACTTTATTTATTGTGTGTATATATATATATTTATTGTAAAGCTTTGTTAGAATAGTAAATTGTAAAATTGTAAAATTCTAAGCTTTAGCAATCTTCTAACAATATCAATGGTATTTAGAATTTGATTTAATTTATAAAGTTGTTTAAAACGTATAAATTTTAAAATACGTTATTATAAATCTTAGTTTTGCGTATCGTTGTATTATAAAAATAAGTATTTTAATTTGTCTGAACTATAGTTTTTTACATATATTTTTTAACATTAAGCTCATATTTATATTTTTTATACACAGAATAGTAACGCTTTATTTTCCCTTAAAGGTGGTTCAGAAAGTATTTGGATTCCAAGAGATAAAAATTCAAAAAAGATATGGAAAAATGCTATTTATAAGGATTTTGAATAACTCCGAATTCTAAGGTATGTTTTTAAATTATCTTTTGCTGCATTTTATCTATCTTATCTCAGAACAAGAATAATATTCATACTTTTTTATATTTAAAATTTTTAATGAGATGAATTAAAAAAATTAAAAGGTTCCTCGTTTATCTGTTATTTGTTCTATTTTTTTTTTTTTTTTTTTTTTTTTTTTTTTTGTAATTTCCAGTTCTAAATAAATAAATATATCTTTATAATTTAAATATTTTGGGGAAATGGTTGATAATTGCATGTAATAAAAAATGTCTTCATTTATTATTAAATGTTTGATAACAATTTTTTCAGAACAAATTTGAGCAAAAATGATATGAATTTAATATCACATACTATATTCTTTTCTCAATTTTTAAATTGTTCTTGTGTACAATATTAATTATTAGCGATAAATAATAGATGTCTTAGTTAAAATATAAATAGATTTAACTTCATGTTACTTGTTTCATTCAAATGATTGATGGTTGTTTTTTAAAGGTTGATATTTTTAGTTATTAAAATTTTGATATCATATATATATATTTTTTTCCTTTAGAATAAATTTAATCAAAAATAATATGAGTTTAAATTATTAGATACTATTAAGTATTCGTTATAAACAAAGGTATCTTATTAAAAATATGTACTTAATTTCATGGTATTTGTTTCACTGAACAAACTGAAAAAATAAAAGTTATATGCTATAAAAATCTGGTGTGAAACAACCACACGACTTCCATTACCCGCTATTACATGTATTATATGCATTTTTGAGAGATATTGTGATCAGAAAACATAAAAGTGACCAAAAAAGAAAATCGTTAGAGCCGTTTTTGAGATACCAACTTTCACAAAAAATCAATTATTGACCGGAAAACAATAATTACATACAAAAGCATATTTAAAAGTGAGTTAAAATGGCGAGTTTGAAAAAAATCCGTACAACCGTTTTTAAAGGAACGCCTTTGCGAGGCCTGAAATTGAGCTATTTATACAGGACGCCTATCAATTTTCATGAACTAACCAACTATATCATTCGAAAGGATATCTGATAGAGAGTTTATATAGCAAATTTGAAAAAAATCGTTAGAGCCGTTTTTGAGATACGGACTTACGGTCCCACTTCCGGTTTCCGATGTCCCATTTCCGGTTAAACTCAATTATTGACAGGAAAACAATAATTACATACAAAAGCATATTTAAAATTGAGTTAAAATGGCGAGTTTGAAAAAAATCCGTACAACCGTTTTTAAAGGAACGCCCTTGGGATGCCTGAAATTGAGCTATTTATACAGGACGCCTATCAATTTTCTTGAACTAACCAACTATATCATTCGAAAGGACATCTAATAGAGTGTTTATATAGCAAGTTTGAAGAAAATCGTTAGAGCCGTTTTTGAGATACGGACTTACGGTCCAACTTCCGGTTTCCGATGTCCCACTTCCGGTTTTTCAATTTTCACAAAAATTTGGAAATTTCATCTGTACGCCAGACGTATTTGAATTCTAAAGTTTCGTAGCTCTATCTTTATTAGTTTCTGAACTATAATAGCCAGAAGATTCTCCACATACATACATACATACACACTGACCAATTGCCAAAAACCACTTTTTTGGACTCAGGGGACCTTAAAACGTGTAAATCAGGTGAAAACCCGATATCGAATTTTCAGACCGAATACAATGCTTCCATTACCTACGGTAGTAGGGTAATGGAAGTAAAAATTACCATGATTTTATGAAAAAATGAGACAAATTACTATAAAGATACAAAATGCACAAAACATGGGCAAATTTTAACCTTGGACAAAACGAGTTATATAGTCTGAGAAAATAGTGCTCAAAAGCTGAATGACAGAATCAGCAGCTATCAGACATTTGTTGATATGTATCATTACAATAAAAAAAAAAGTATAAGAGTTTCAAGCTTGCCTTTTTTCTCCCGGGAAGAAAAAAAAATGTCATGTTGATGCCACCACAAAACTAACTTTCTTCTACCTTTTCCTATATAAAATCATGCAATGGAAATTATTTTTATTTTTATCTATAACGGAAGTAAATTTTTACCGTACAGATGATCACGGGGAAAATTGCAGTATAACAGCGCCACATATTGCCTATGTACACCCAATTTAATAAACATTATGTCTCTTAATGGCCTTTTTATACATTAAATATTGTTCGATTATACGCATTAGAACCTGAGATATAACCCTTAAATTGTAAAAATAGCTGTATAGCAGCTTCACCTGTTGAGCGATTAGCACTAAAAGTTGACATAAACTAATAATTTATGTTAAGGTGCATCTACATATAATTTTATATGCAATTCTGTGCAGTAGTTCCTGAGATAGAGCCTTCCCTGAAATTCCAGAAACCGATGTATAATGGCCACCTGTCGTGCAATTGGCACCAGAAGTTGGTAGACACTAACTTATGACAAGGCGCATCTGCGTATAAATTAATATGCAATTTCGTGCATTACTTTCTAAGATATAGCCTTTTTGAAATTGCTGTAGAGCAGCGTCATCTGTTGAGCGATTGGCACCAAAAGTTGATAGACACTAATTTATGTCAAGGTGCATCCGTATACTAATTTATATGCAATTCTGTGCAGTAGTTCCTGAGATACAGTCGCCACAAAACTTTTTGTCACATACAAGCATTTTCTATTGTCAAAACATGTTCTGGACCTCTCAAAACGCGTAAATCTATCAAAAACCGAAAATCGAAAATGTTTACGAATCCAATGCATTCTTCTATTGAATACAAAAAAAAAAAAAAACTAAAGAATAGTATGTGTGTAACTGTAATGCAAAATAATTTTAAATTGAAAAAATAATATAAAAAAGATTAAGCATAAGTTTAGATTAATAACAATTAATATGAAATGATTGGGCTTCTATAAACATCCATAAAAGAACAACAGAAGTTTTAACTAAATGTTAAAATTCTTATCTGAAAACTAAAATTTAAGACACAAAAAGAACCAACTCATTCAAAAATTTATGTTTTATCATTCACAGCTAACTGCTCAAGTGCTTTTTCTTTCTTTCTTCTGTTTTATTTATTATTATTAATATATTTTTATTTTGTGTGTTTGCACAATCGAAACTGAATCAGACTCAAAACTATGAAAAAAAAAAAAAAAAAAAAAATGTTTTTTTCTATTTCTATCTTCCCTTCTCCCCCCCCCCCTTTCTTATCGGCTAAAGTAAACAAATACGTAATTTTTCCCCCATCCGCGGTCATTAAAGTGTTAGTTTATTTATGTGAACTGGATTATTATTCTTGTAGCATTTTAGTCAATTAAAAAAAAAAAAAAAAAAAGTTGGAGATTTGGTATTTTCTCTAGCTTGAATGAATCACTAAATATATATCACCGAACTTCAAATAATTAACTTTAGGGGTGAGGGGGGGGGTGCAGGGGATGTAAGTTATAGGTAAAAAAAAAAAAAAAAAAAAATACACTTGTAACAGAAGAAAACAGCTACCAATTTGTTGTTTAATATTATAAATTTTGTTTTTTCAGTATATTTTTACTCCATTACTCGACTGCCGTAGGTAACGGAAGTATTGTATTCCGTCCAAAAAAATCGATATCAAGATTTCACCTGATTTACATGCTTTAAGGTCCCCGGAGTCCAAAAATGTGTTTTTTGGCGATGTCCTCTGACTATGATATCTCCTAAACTAATAAAAATAGAATCACGAAACTTCAGAATTGAGACAGGTCTGATGAACGTATGAATTTTTTAAGTTTTGGTGAAAATTAGAAAAATAGGAACTGGGATATCCGAAACCGGAAGTGAGTTCGTAAACCCGTATCTCAAAAACGGCTCCAACGATTTTCTTCAAAGTTACTGTATAAACACTCTATTAGATGTCCTTTCGAATGATATAGTTGGTTAGTTCAGGACAATTGATAGGCGTCCTGTATGAATAGCTCAATTTCAGGTCTCGCAAGTGCGTTCCTTCCAAAACGACTGTATGTATTTTTTTCAAAGTTGCAATATTAACCCTCTTTTAAATATACTTTTGTCTGTAATTGTTGTTTTCCGGTCAACAATTGAACATGCCAAGTTTTGGTAAAAGTCGGTATCTCAAAAATGGCTCTAACGATTTTTTTGAAAATTGTTACATAAACCCATTTTAGGTATCCTTTCTTATGCTTTACGTGGTTATTACAGGACAATTAGTCATCCTGATCAGTTAGATCTGTTTTAAATCTTGGAAACTGGTGTTTCAAAAAGTAAAATAATAATTAAAAAAAAACTACCCCCCACCTTTTTTCTTCTTCTTTTTTTTAACTCGCTATGTAAACTCTGTTTTATATGTCTTTATGCTTGTATTAACTTTCTCTTACTGGAAAATTTTTAGTTGTCTATTTCATTAGGTCAATTCTATGTCTTCTGATCACATTAACTCCAAAAAGTGCATATATAACACGTGTAATAATGGATAATGGAAGTCGTGTGGTTGTTTCACACCAAATTTTTTTTTATTTCCGTTTTCATTTTTATTTTAAGAAAATAAATATTCAAAATTTCCCCCCGAACATCGTTCGCGCGTTCGGACATATTCTGCACCCCTGGAAATATGTTAAAAGGCACTTTAAAGAAATTCCTTCCATAGACTGTACTGTATTGGACGTTTCGTATTTGTTTGAACATACATAAATTATATAGATAGCATTTATAATACGGTTGTCAGCTTCCAAATATGTTTAACAATAGTGTACTAACAATATATTCATTTTTAAAAAAATCTATAAAACCAGATCGATTAAAAAAAAAAAAAAAAGCTTGTGCGTGCGTAATCAAGTAGTAAGTAATCATACGAATACGAATCATACCCAAAGTAATCATACGAATTTATAAAGTAAGTGAAATATGACAATATATATATGTATCATCATTATCAATTTCAGCCTTTATCAAGGATTTAAGGGGGGGGGGTAGGAGGCTGAAGCCCCCCCCCCCAAAAAAAAAAAAAAAACACTGACATTCACAATTGAATATTGCAATTGTAAATTTTTTATTGGTCTAGAATAACACTTTGAAAAATCTTAGCCCCCCCGAAAAGTCAAGTTCTGGATCCGCCACAGGATGAAGGCCTCTCCTAGGTGATTCCAAAGTGCCCTGTTTTCACATATATATTTATAAACGAGTATATAATAATTTATGCATAGATTAAGAAAGGTTTTGATATATGCAACTTCCTAACTAAATGCAACCTATGCAATGAGGTGAAATTTACGCCTCATATAACGTACTTCTTAGCGACATCCTAATGACTTTTTTTTTTTTTTTCATTTTAAGGTTTGCGAGCTCCATTTTAAACCTGGTGAAATTATACAAACAATAACATATTTTAATGAAAAAGAAGAAAAGTTCTATCAAGTCCCAAGAAATAAACCAATTGTTAAAGATGGTGCTATTCCTGCGATTTTCAGTGATTTGCCATCATATCTATCAAAGCCAAGTACATGAAGACAAAGTCCTGTGGAAATATTTCGTTTTTGTTTAAGAGCTATTTAGATTTGTAAATAATTAAGTTGGAAAAAATTTATCAAATAATCACTAAAAAAATTTGAGAAGTATTGCAAAAGCCAAGCCAAAAAATTTACGTTTTATTACCTAATGATATTTGTGCTTTTATATTATTATTATGATTAATTTTTATGCAAATGATAGAAAAACCTTCTTTATGTATATGAAACATATTTATAATTTTCAATAAAATTATTTTTTTCTTGATTTTTGTCTTTTATGTCTTATTTTAATTACTTAGTTTCTTATTTAAATAAGCAAATAAATCTATTTAAAATCTTGAGATTTAAAATCTTATTTAAAATGTTGGTCTAAAGAATGTTGAAAGTATGTTATCAGGTAAGTGAGAGTTATTTTGGTCGATCAAATACTTGTAAATTATTGCTATATATTAAAATTTATCTGTGCATAAAATTTACAGAGATGATTAAAGGAAAAAAAAATTCTTATTATATACGGTAAAAGGTGTTTTTAATGAAAATTTTATGTCCACCCTCACCTTCAAAAAAAAAAAAAAAAAAAGTGTATCATTAATATTTATTTTAAAACTTTAAATAACCGGAAATTTGGAGTTTGATGTTATTTATAATTTAGTACATTGTAACTTCTATACCTTATATATCGTTAATATTGTCTATATCAATAGATTGTATCGTCGTACCTGTTTATAATTTTAATCTGGTGAAAAAATCCATTATTTAAAAAATATATGCATATATTCAGGTGGTTTAACCCTTTGTATCCCACGGGGACTTTAAAGTCCTACCAAAAAAATTCCTCAATATAGCCTAAATTTACTACAGGCTTTCATTGGAACTTCAAAGTCCCTATAGTTTCTATACTTTCTCTATTGTTAAGCAAAAGTTTAAGCTAAATTTAATATGAGATGTTTCTCTTGCAGCAAAGAAATATAATAAAAAAGTTTCAAACTATTTTTACAAAAATAAGGTGATTTGGCCTGTAAAGTGTTAAGTAAATTAAGTGTTTGAAACATTTTTTATTTTATTTTTTAATGTTTATAATTTGTATTTGAACTAATTACAACATGTATGTTTCCCAAAATTTTCATATTTTTATTTATTGAAAAGTTGTGATTATTAATGGCATCAAGTGGTTATATTAAACATAAATAAACACCTCTCAGTTGCTTTGTTAGCTATATTAATTCGTACTCTGCTATTACTCCTATTTAATATATATATATATATATATATATATATATATTACCTTTGAAATAAATTTATGACTAAATATAAGATTTATTGTTTTATGGAGGGAAAAAATTGGGAATGAAATGAGTAATATTAAAAAAAGGAACTTAAAAAAACAGGTTTATATTTATTTTTGTAACCACAGCGTATAAAACGAAAGCACCGAGGACAAAAAAAAAAATTCGAAATATAATAAATTCTAAAAATAATTCTAAATCCATATATGAGGATGTGCATAAAAAATGGACTAAATCATGTGGCGCCACAATCCATTTGGAAGGTCTTGATAAGAAGGTGTTGGATAAATGCTTGCGTTAATCTATAATAAATAAATGTAGGGAAGAATGTTTAAACTAGCGAATTCTTTGTTTCAGTGGTTTGTTAAATTTCCAGTATTCATAGCTGCTAACTTTTTTTATTGATTCCGGAATGTTGTTAGTAATGCCCTTTTTTCAAATCATATTCTTTGAGGAGTAATTTTCTTCATATTTAATTGTAATTACATGCTAAAGAAGATTATTCTAGAAAGAATATGGTATGAAGAAAAGGGCGAATGTTAACAACATTCCGGAATAATTTGAAGAAGTTGGCAGCTATGAGTATTTTTTTTTTTTTTTTTTTTTAATTGATAGACAAGTAATATTTTCCAAAAAAGTTCTTTAAATGTATTTTCAAGGTTGAACACCTTAAAGGGAGAAAAGATTAAACAATTACAAAAGTAAAAAGGTTAAGACTAATAACAATGCTTTTACAAAAACCCCTGCAAACAAGCACGAATCTCTTTTTCTTCATAAAATATGAAGGATTTTAACCAATTAAAATTTTGATTAATCTGCTTACTTGCCAACTCCACTGTTTTTACCAGTAGACTACCGTTTTTTTCTTTTTAGCTATTTCTACTGGTCTGCTGTTTTTAGGAACTCACAAGAAAAATTGTAAAATTGAGCAATTTTACTGGAAAATATATAGAGGAAAATATACAGAGAATACATATAATAATGAAATGAGGCTTATTAAATGTATGTGTAAAAATTACAATATTGATTTTAATTAACTCAAAACAAACTTAAATTTTTGGATCTTTTACTTCCATCACCCTACTACCGTAAGTAATGGAAGTACAGAGCTGACAACCTAATCCGGCAAATTGTTAGTACCGCCCCTTTTTCTACACCAGTCATTTCTTAAAGTTTTTTTCTTCTTAATTCATCGTAAATACATTTGAAGAAAATTGCTTTAAAAATTAAGTGGTGTAGAAAAAGGGGCGGTACTAACAATTTGCCGGATTAGGTTGGCAGCTCTGGAAGTATTGTATTCGGTCCAAAAATTCGATATCGATATTTCACCTGATTTACACGTTTTAAGGCCCCCTGAGTCCAAAAAAGTGGTTTTGGCAATTGGTAAGTGTGTATGTGTGTGGAATCTCCTGGCTATCATATCTCTGAAACTAATAAAGATAGAACTACAAAACTTCAGAATTAAGACAGGTCTGGTGTACAGATGCATTTTCCAAATGTTGATAAAAATTGAAAAACCGGAAGTGGGACATCAGAAACCAGAAGTGGGACCGTAAGTCCGTATCTCAAAACCGGCTCTAACGATTTTCTTCAAATTTGCTATATAAACATTCTATTAGAAGTCCTTTCGAATGACATAGTTGGTTAGTTCAGGAAAATCGATAGGCGTCCTGTATAAATAACTCAATGTCAGGTCTCGCAAGCGCGTTCCTTTAAAAACATCTGTACGGATTTTTTTCAAACTCGCCATTTTAACTCACTTTTCTCAAAAAAAAAAAAAAAAAAAAAAGTCTGGTGTGAAACAACCACACGGCTTCCATTGCCCACTATTACACGTATTATATGCATTTTTTAGAAATAATGTGGTCAGCGAACACGTAAAATTGACCTAACGAAGTAGACACCAAACAAATTTCCTGTAAGAGAAAGCTAATATATATATGTGTGTGTGTGCATGCATTTATGTATATATATATATATATATATATATACATATGTAAACATGTAAAACAGAATTTATATAGCGAGTTAAAAAATAAGGGGGGGGGGGGGGGAATGAGTTATTTTTTCAAACACCAATTTTCGAGATCTAAAACTGACCTACCTAATCAGGATGACTGTTATTTTTCCTGTAACAACCACTTAATACATGAGAAAGGATATCTAAAATGGATTTATGTAACAATTTTCAAGAAAATCATTAGAGCCGTTTTTGAGATACCAACTTTTACCAAAACTTGGCGTACTCAATTATTGAACGGAAAACAATAATTACATACAAAAGCATATTTAAAAGTGAGTTACTATAGCGAGTTTGAAAATAATCCGTACAGCCGTTTTTATAGGTACGCACTTGCGAGACTTGAAATTGAGTTATTTATACTGGGCGCGTGTACACCAGAAATTCATCTGTACACCAGACCTGCCTCAATGCTGAAGTTTCGTAGTTTTATCTCTATTAGTTTAGGAGATATCATAAACAGAAGATTTCGTTCGTACATTCATACACACATACACACGATTGCCAAAAACTACTGTTTTGGACTCAGGAGACCTTAAAACGTGTAAATCAAGCGAAAACTCGACATTGAATTTTTGGACCGAATACAATACTTCCATTACCTACGGTAGTCGGGTAATGAAAGTAAAAATGCATATAATTCGTGAAATAGTGGGTAATGGAAGTCGTGTAGTTTTTCACACCAGATTTGTAAATAATGCTTTGTAATTAAATAGTATATTTACATAGTCATTGTGAGTGTATTTTCAGTCAGATAAGATAATTAAAAACTGAATTTTGATCCTCATTATCTTATAAAAATCTGGAGAACATTTTAATTTCTAAATGCAGTGAAAATTTAGTTTAACAATTCTATGAATAACAATTTAATTGTTATTTTCTTAATGAAGCAAAATCTGCTATAAATGTAAAAATTTGTGTTTAAGTAAATATCATTGGCAATATTTTTTTTTTCCCCTAATTTTTAGGATTTGAAATTAATTCTTTAATACACATAATCTCAATATTTTATTTGTTTTCGTTTGAAAGATGAGTGATTTTTATTTAAAGAAAATTTTTATTTATGGAAAATATTTTGTAAATATTCATATATTTTTCTTTTTGTCTACTATATATTTATATAAATTCAGTCTCTATCGTTAAAAATGTCAATTTACAAAATCTCTACTTTTTTTTTTTTTTTTTACGATAAAATCTACTGATTTTTAAAACCGATATGTTGGCAAGTATGAATCTATCTCTAATATTATGAGACAGGCTAGTCATTGTTTTTTTTTTTTTTTTTTTTCCTAACTAATCTTCCTCCACAAATATTATGAGGCAGCTTAATCAAATAGAGACTCGTTTTCCTCTTCAGATATTACCAGACAGGTTAGTCAGGCAAATAATCTTGACTATCCTGCCTCTTCAAATATTCTTTAAAAATTGACTAGCTTTCTTAGTCAGATACCTGAGATCTGTTGACTAACTTTCTTAATCAAGTGTAGATTCTGACTAACATGCCTTGTCTTTGAAACTGCGGTTGTTGACTAACCTTCCTGGTCAGATAATTATGATTATCGACTAGCCTTCTTTGTCTGATAATATTAACCTTCCTAGTCTGGAGTAGTGTTTTGGTGACTAGTTCAGCAAGTACACTTTTAAGTTTTGGAGACTAGTTCAGCAAGTACACTTTTCAGTTTTGGTGACTAGTTCAGCAAGTACACTTTTTAGTTTTGAAGACTAGTTCAGCAAGTACACTTTTCAGTTTTGGAGACTAGTTCAGCAAGTACACTTTTTGGCTAGTCAGCTATTTTGGTTAGTCAATTCTGTATTGTCAGTTGAGCATTTTGCCAGGTCACTGTGACCAATTTATTTTTCTGTGTGTATAATAATAAAAGAAGATGTTTGTCTGTCTGTCTGTGCATCTATACGTTCAGCCCCTACTGAACGTAGAAGTATAAAATTTGACATACGGGTGCTCAGAAGCCTTCCCGAGTTGATAGTGAAAACAGAATTTAAAAATTTTAATTAGTTCCAGAGATGTTAATTAAAACGTCGACCAATGCCTAATTAAAAAGCGAGCGGATCGTAATTTTCGCCCTTCAGCGTGTTCCTCAAAATAGAAAGCAGAGAGAGAAAAATTTCGTGGGTTTTTCTAAAGCGATTGCTGCCGATCTGTTGGAAATATCGAAAATACACCTGTACCACGCGAAAGAGCATTTATTACCGATTCTTACGGTACAATTTGTTTTAAAAAATATGGATTTTTTATTTTATAAAAAATCCGTATTTTTTAAAAAAAGTTTTAAAAAGGGTCGAAAATTTCTCTTTTTCTCGATTGTCTTTTTTGAAACGCCCTGTACGACCGAGTAACTCTTCCATTTCTTAACAACTGGTATATTTGGAAAGGACATTTAATCTTCTTTCGAACCATATAAACATTTTTACAAAACACGGATTAGCGATCCATATTTTTAGATTTTACGAAACATCGATTTTTTCACAAAACATTTTATAACTCAAAAGCGTTTAGAGATAAATCATTTCTCTTTTTTTTTTTTTTTGTATATAGATCTCACTTTAACAATTGAATACCCAAAAGATTGAGAGAAAATTTCAAAAACTGAATGAGTTATAATTTTTTTAATTTTCAGTATCGCGGCAGTTTTCGATGAAATTCTGAATCGACGTTTCTGAAAGTCTTGCAACTGACCTTGACAGAGAAGAGAGAATAAGATTCTTCAGTGCCAGGTGCTAGAGGTCGGGAAAAATTGCTTTTTTGTTTGTCGCCCACGGTACAAAGTATACTGGTAATTTAAAAAAGCAGTTTTTGAATTTTTTTCAATTTAACGGCGCCGCAGGCGCAACCGAGCAGGACTTAGCTAAAATCAGAAATTTGAAATATCATAACATGGTGAGCGAACAGGCTGTTTCAGATATTGAAAAGGGAAGAGGGCGCCGAAGGCGCTACCGCACGGGAATTTACTGCGCTTTCAATAAGCTATTTTCACGATATATCGATAAGCTGTTATTAGACCTGAAACGGGAAAAAGGCGCCGCAGGCGCCACCGAGCGGGAGTTTCATAAAGTCGGAAATACAGTAAAAATAAGTAAATGAATAAATAAATACTTGTATCAGAAAGAAAATAAAAAATTACGTCAAATATAATACTTTTTGAATAAAATAGTAAATGATTTTTTGTTGCTGTTGTTTTTTAATTGCATCAAGATGTTTGCCAAACAAACTAACTATTCTAGTTTATGAGGACAAATACAGTAAAAATAAGTAAATAAATAAATAAATACTTGTATTAGAAAGAAAATAAAAAATTACGTCAAATATAATACTTTTTGAATAAAACAGTAAATGATTTGTTGTTGTTTTTTAATTGTATCAAGATGTTTGCCAAACAAACTAAGCTATGAGGACAAGCAAATGAAATTATCCGAATATCTTTACGAATATAATTATTTGGGAAAAGATTAAGATTCGGTTTCTACGCACCAAAGTGAATATCGTATGGAATTTGAAAACGAATTTAAAAAATAATTTAAAATTCTCATGCTAAATTTGTTTACATTTAAGAGTTCATTCACGTCATTCCACTTTTCAATAAAATATTTAATTCTTTAAATCGATTTAACATTTGACAATGTTAAAATCTTAATTTATTTTTGTTACTAAGCGTTCACAAAATGATTTATTGAAGAAAGCTAAAATTTAATTTAATTTATAAATAAATCATTTAATTTTTTCCTTTCAAAAATTTAAATTGTTCAAATCTTAATATTTCTTTTCTTGAATGGCATTAGTAAAAGATTTCTTGACTGTAATAAATTTACAGTCAGATCACGAGTATGATGGTGGTGGTTGTATGGAGGATATGGTCAATTGAATGCATTTGCACTGTTAAAAATTTCAACAGAAAACTCTGTGTAATCTATTATCTTAAGTATTACGTAAAATTACAAAGAAAAATAAACGGTGATGCTAAAAAACTTATTTTATACATTCATTTTAATATCTAATATTAATTTAATTAATTATTAGTGAGAATATATTTTGGACTTAGAATACTTTTTCTAAAGTAGAAATAGTCATTTTTAATTTTAATTAAAAAATTAAATAACAAAATTAAGTAAAGATACAGAATAATGATTGAGAATCTCGATTATTCACTTTTAACTAAGAATTACTGTAAATTTACAGAGACTCTGGATAAATATTTACATACATTTACAAAAGTTTTTAACAGTGTGGGTCCTAGGATTGGGTGAAATGCGCTCTGTAGGAAGTCTTTTTAAAGGGTCTTAGACTATATTATGCATGTTACGGAGAAAACTTCAGAAAATTCCGAATTTGAAGTCGGTGAGTTCGACCTTATGATTCCATGAATAGTTTATATAGATAAAAGTGATTGTGTGCAGGTATGTATGTAGGTATGTCTCACCGACTACACCACTGAAAAGATTTCAACCAAATCGACAGTGTTAGTGCGTATTACTAGGTTGAAGAACCGTGGGAGTTTCATAACTGTAAAACGTGAGCTATGGGAAATAATAAGCAAAAATCCTCTCAAAAATCTTTTTTTTTTTTTTTTTTCTATAGTAATAATGCAGCTAGAAGCTTCAAATTTGGTAGGCAGTCTACTTATAATGCATAAATTCTCTCTACGTGGATGTTTTTAAATATTAAAAATTAAAAATAGACGAAATGATTAAAAAGAAAAAAAGTTTTAAATTAAGTATAAATTAAAATTTCCTGCATACGATTTTAATATTTTTACGTATACGTCAAAATGACATATTGTCCTATTATAATTAAAATCAAAATAGTTTTTATAGCATGTTACAGTGATTTCACATTCAGAAAATCTCTCAAATAAAATACTATCGTCTTTTAAAATCATTTCTTAGAAGTCCTTCCATGAAAAACGCGTATTTACATAGAGAAAATTGCTACACTTTAATGCAACTGTGTAGGGATTTTCTTTATACTCACGATAGATTAAGTAGTAAGAAATAGTAATCTTAACTCAAAATTAAAATGCAATATAATATCATAAAGCTTTTCTTAGAATAACATTTTTTTAAGAGTGTTGCCATTCCAGGTTTATGTTTAATAAATGAATTATTTCAAAAATAATTTCATTTATAACAAACAAAAACTATATATATATATATATATATATATATATATATAATGAGACACAAAGGAATAATCAAACGATTTTAAAAGTTTTGTGTCCTCATAAGTTAAAGTAATTATTTTGTTTGGCATGACTTTATCTTTAATAAACATAATATATATATATATATATATATATATATCAATACGCAAGCTAAGTGATGACGTCACTGACCGTCTTTGGAACCAAACAAAAGATTTAGTATGTAAATCGTCCCATGAATTTTTTGTCCGATGTGGATTTGTTTGGCCCCAAAGACGGCCAACGACATCCCACTCAGCTTGTGCATTAAAGCGCATTATATATAATTTATTTTAAAACTTACTTTAAAAAAATAATTTGTTAAATATTAGCCTTTTCTTGTTTTATATGCTTTAATGTCTTTTATTTTGCAGGCAGAAGACAATCAATCCTAAGATTTCTATTCGTAAAGAAGATTTTTAGGCCTATTTGTTAAACTAGTATGATGATATTGAGAAAGACATCTAACATAAAAGGACACCTAAAAGGAATGGAGTGAAATCAACAAGAATTAATAGCTTCCTCTGGCATATAAAAGTGTTTTTATATTATGCAAATAGACTATTTATACGATGAAAGAATTCACGAAATCTGATGTGGTTGCCTGCTGGAGGAATGATTTCTGTTTGAAAAACGAATAGTTAGCCCATATCGTACACAGCATTGAAAAATTATTTTTTTTTCTTTATAAAATCTTAAATATATATTTCTTTAAGCTTATGTATACACACAAAATCAAAGCTTACCAACCTTTCCTTAGCTTAATCGGTACAGGCTGTCCTATTGTCGGAAATATAAGGAAAACAGGAAATATATATATATATATATATATATATATATTACCAGTACAAAAAAAGAATAAATTTATATCTTCATTATTCTTGAACGTATATCTATTTTAAATAATAATGGGTTGTAAAACAGAATGATAAAAATCTTCAAAAATCGTCATTTTAAAAGTTAAAAAATATATATTAAACATTAATTTAAACTAACGATAAAGACACATGTGTATTTATTGAACTTTTAAATAATATATCGCCTTTATTTTGAATTAAAATATTCAAAAGAATTTATATAAATGCCACTTATGCATGGTGTCCTATTTTTAGGATGATAATGAAATATGGATTAAAAGAGTTTTTTAGTATAAGAGGGTTATATCCTTAAAGAAAGAAAAAAGTAGTAATTATATATTATTTCGTAGAAAAATAGTGAAACTACAAATAGTTATGTTTCTATATAGTTACAGTGAAGTTTATGTAAAATTTTGTTACAGTTTACATGCAAAAAATAAACTTTTTTTTTTTTTTTTTAATTACTAATGATTAGAGCTCATGCCAGCATGTGACATGCCGCCAAGTCATCAACAAATGTCATGAAAATCAAACACCTGAACGACAAATTGGTTGCCTAATTATTTTTTATAATCTTTTATATATTTTTTCTTTTTTAAAAAAACTAGTATGATGCGGCCATCACAAGACGTTCTTCTGTATAATTTTACACAAAATTTATGGAATACAAATTATTTATTAAATTATTAAATTACTTTGCATGATAAATGCAGACGATTTTTATCGCAGAATCATTATCGCTAAGTGCTGAAAGAAGGTTAATTTTTCGCCAATGTCAAAATAAATAAGATTTTTTTTTTTTTTTTTTTTTTTTAAGTTTTTTCCGTTAAAAAATGAAAAAAATAGATAACTTTTTTTTTTAAATTATCACAGACCTATGGTTCAACCATTCGTTTTAAAGGTATTGATGATATATTTCGAAAGATACCCATATTGAAAATTTACCCCCCCCCCCCCAGGGGTGAATCGATGCTCCCACATGCACAAACGTTTTTCTCTAGTCTTCTACTACTATTGTCAATAATTCATATTGATTTTATAACCACATGTTAAAAGTAGCTCTCATTATGTACATTTATACGAAATTTTGTCCTATACTGACATGTTAAAAATTTAGAAAAAATGGGATCACAGCGCCACCTGTTGAACGATGGATCCCCACATCTAATTAGCACCAGTTTGTGTTAGGGTCAAACTAAATACTAAGGTTAGTTAAATTTCGTTTATTGGTTCGTGAGATAGAGCACCCACAAAATTTGTGATGCACACACATAAACACACAGACAGACTGACAGATATTTTCTAAAAACAGTCAAATAGTGTTCAGGACATCCTAAAACATGCAAATACGTCATAAACCGGAGTTCGAAAATTTTCACGAATCCAATACTTTCTCTCTATATATATAGAAGAAAGTAAAAAAAATGGAAAATTTATATATAGATAGATAAATATGTGAAGTTTGATGCTTATAAATTGTTGCTAAAACGTTCTTCTTAGACATAAAATCTTATGTATTTTAAAGAAGTTTCCATTCCCAACTTTTGTTGTTTGTTCGATAAACGTCGTTAATCACCCATTTGTCGACTTCAAGATCTTTAATTAGTTCTAATTGCTGCTACAGTGTATTGTTGCTTTCATGCTAAATTCGGAACTCTTTTTTTTTTTTTTTTTTTTTTTTTTAACCTGTTGAAAAGCTGTGTTAAATTATATCGACTAAAAAAATTCGCTGGCTTCTTTACAATTTTCGTCTTTTGTTTGCTTTCATGATCTTTTGAAATCAGTATGTTAATGCGTAATACATTCTACTACAAGTTGGTAAAAAATCTGACATGCATAATTTATTGTTTGAATTAATTATTTAAATTCAACTTTCTTATTTTTGTGGAAATCAGTGCTCGAAAAACAGAATATATGTACAGTTTGTATTTAGAATAACTTAAAGTCTTTGCGCTGATTCCTCATAAAATCCTGCATGCATGTAGTAAAAATAGTTAGAAAAAGTGTGCATTTGCATATTCTTCTTGTTCACCACTTAATCTTAATCTAGGTTTTGGGCCTCTAAATTTCCATGGTTATCATAAACTATGCGGAATTTTAAATTAGTCTATTCTTAACTGTGCTTTATTTATATATTTTTTTTCTATCTAAAATAGAGAAATTTTTGATAAATAGCTTATATATCTAAATTTTGATTTAATATGAGTATATTTTAAATGAATCTCGGTATACGTTTTGCAGATTTATAAACAAATCAAATCTATTATTTGTTTATAATGATTAACTTTATAAAATTAGAGATTTATTTTATCTTATTTTATTTTATTATTCACACGTTTTACTTCATGATGTTTTACTGATTGTAATTTATGAAATCACAAATAGCCATTTAAAAAAAAATAATAATAATAAAATATAATATAACTGACTAAAATAAAATCCAATGAGCATAGATTTACTAAAATAGGTTAATATTTCAAAGTTGTGTATAATCTCCTTGATATTCTTTTTAAGCAAAGTATGAATTTAGCATTTTTTATAAAAAAAAAAAAAAAAAAAAAAAAAAAAAAAAAATCACACATTTTCAAAAAATGTTCTAACTTAGAAAGAAAAAAAAAAAAAAAAAAAAAAAAAAAACGAAAATATTAATCTTAACAAAACAAACTCTCTCTCTCTCGCTCTCTCGGCCTAATGACAATCTTTCTTTTTTTTTTTTTTTTTTTTTTCATTTTTAATCGTAAGTATATATTAAGCTAATATCTCTGCAAATACTAGTTATAGCTTGGGGATTTGCAGAATCTCATCATTCTTTATTAAATTTACTTTAGTACTTTTTTTAATGCAATACTAATTAGTAATGCATTAAAATATATATATATATATATATATATACTATAATAAATCTAATGAAGAAGGATAAGATTCTCCAAGTTAAAAAAAAAAAAAAAAAAAGATAGAAAAGAAATTTTATTTCCTTCTATATACATAAAAAAAAGTATACATTCGTGAAAATTTTCATCCAACGGTTTTCGACGGATTTATTCATTTAGAGATGTTTTGAACGTCATTTGACCTTTTTTAGAAAATGGTGTGTGTGTTACTAAAATTTTGTAGACACTGTATCTCGCAAACCAGTGGCCAGAATTTAGGAAGATTTTATGCTTGTTTGGACTTTGACTTCAGTGGGTGTTAATTAGATTTTGGATAGATCTCCAAATAGGTGGTGCTGCTAGGCTG
Source organism: Salticus scenicus (assembly GCA_963930645.1). NCBI lineage: Eukaryota > Metazoa > Arthropoda > Arachnida > Araneae > Salticidae > Salticus > Salticus scenicus. Next base: position 55,700,154 of record OZ005654.1, on the reverse strand, counting down.
CAATTTTTCCCGCTTAAGAAAAAGCTACATATCAACTTCTATCGTGTATAAATGCACAAAGCTTGATATGTATGAGTGTCGATAAAAATTGTGTTTATTTTAAGTGCATATTGGCCAACATGTGGCGGTGTGATGCAGTAATTTATCCCTGTGTAAGAGAGGCAATATTTTAGTTTTTATGACACATAAATGCACCAAACTTGGTATGTGATATGAATATTATGAAAAATTTCCTGATTCCATTTGGATGTATATCGACTGAAAAATGGCGCTGCTATAACTCACTTTCTGTAATTTTTCCAGATCCTATATCTTAGTATCTGTTGGTTAAAATTGTACTAAACTCTATATGTAAAATGTTACTATAGATAAGCTAGATTGATTAGATTTTTGTACTTATAAACCAGTAGATGTTGTTATAATATAGAACGATATAAATAAGTTTTGTAATAGCAACTGCATATTAATATTTTATTTATTTACTTTTTTTTTAATAATAAATATATATTAAGTTAATATTTCTGGAAACTGTAGCTGAAGTTTGTTATTTGGAAAATTTCCTCGTTTATTATTAGGTTTATTTTAGTGTCATTACGTTTATTTTGAATTTATTACTGAGCAAACATTGAAGAGTTTTTTTTTTTTTTTTTTTTTTTTAGGACTGCGGGCCTATTAGTCTCAATCTGGGATTTTTGCGTTGTCGTTTTCGATAGTTGGACATTTGTCGAAATCATTTTTCGATAGTTGGACATTTATCGAAATCTAAAATTTATCGAAAATATAATTGAATAATTTGAAAGCGATGTTATAATTGGGAAGAAAGAAAAAACCAATAGTCCTCCGCCCTAAACTAAATTCTGCTTTTGCCAGAATTTCATCAAAATCTTTATTATTATTATTATTATTATTATTATTATTGAAAGAAAAAGAAAAGAAAATTAATAATAATTAATATCGTTACAAACGATATCGAAAAAGTTTTTTTTTTTTTTTTAATAATTTTGAATTGGGAAATAAAAAGTGCGCGTGGAATAATATGAAATATAAAAAAGTAAAAAAATGAATTTAATGATTTAATGTTTTTGTTTTTCGGGGGCTGCTCATGCAAATAAAAAATGCGTATTAACACGAGTCGAAGAAGGAAGCGAAATTAGTATTGAGTTATATTACGATAAATACGATATATAATATGATACGATATATTAGACCTATCGTCCAGGGTTAGTAGGCATTTTCGTTGAAAGAAATAGTTTGTTCATTCGGTGCAACTTGCACATTAGTCCCGTAAGGTACAACTTTCACATTAGTCCCTTGAGGTACAACTTTCACTTTAGTCCTGTCAGGTACAAATTGAACATTAGTCCCCTTTAATTTCTTTTTATTTTTCTTTCTTTTTTTTTTTTTTTTTTTTTTTTTTCAATTAGCTAATTTTATAGGTTTGCAATTGTCGTGGGAAATACGTTCACCATAAAACAAAGGAAGAGAAATATACGCAGATGTACAGTCGGGGGGAAAAAAACGCAACACTCACTGTAATTTCTTTCTTTCTTTTTTTTTTTTTTTTTTTTTTACTTTAGAATCTGAAATATATTTTTATAGCAAAATAAACAGATCTGGAATATTTTCAACATAATAAAACACATACCCCCCTCCCCCCTCCCAAGGAAAAAAAAAATACCAATGTTAAAAAAAAAAATGCAACATAGTGATTTAAATGTCACAATTAAATATATTATAAAATCAACATTTTGTGTACGATGTATAGTTTTGTTAAAAATAATATTAGATGTTGGTGAAATATATAAGACCGATTGACAACTAGTGTGTCCCAGACCTGTGTGGAATGTTCTACGTGAGGTCTTTATAAACAGTCTTAGGAGCCTCTATTCGCCTGGGTTACAAAGAAAACCACGGAAAATTAAAAATCGCGAATGACTAAGCTTACAAGCGCGACTTTGATTTGAACCTGGTACCTCGCCTCTACAAACTTCAAGAGCAGAGCCTCTTGACCACTAGTGAGGAAAAAATAATATTAGAATTAAATATTATTTAAATGTATTTTATATCCTACGACAGAGAGTGTACTTTTATACAATCAAAAATAAACTAACAGTTTTTTCTTTCTTTCTTTCAATTTCTTTATAAAAGAAAAAGAATCCGTTCTTTTAATTGAAGTTTACATCAAATGTTTAACTATGATTATCAATATTTAAAGGCAATGAAAACATGTAAATAAGACAAAAATAAATAAATAAATAAATAAAATAGAATAAATAAATGTTTGCTAAATTTCATTTGTTTGAAGATTTCCTTAAATACAAGTTTAAATCAATTAAATATATCTTTTTAAAAATGGTATACAAAACGAAATGGTAAAATAAATGTACAGCTTGCACGCATAGGCGATATTCTTCATTTAAAAATTAATAAAAAAATCTGCAAAGCTTTATAAATCTACTTATATTAAATTTTATAATTTTGACGAAATTTTATATACATACGTGCATACATACATACATGCATGCATACACACACACACACATATATATATATATATATATATATATATATATATACATCAGAAAAATACGTAAAAATCGGTTTAAATAAATGAATTTTATTTTCTCTCTCTCTCTCTCTCTTTTTTTTTTTTTTTTTTTTTTTTAAGAACATTCTTATTTTGTATTATTTTATCTTTTATCTATTTTCTTCCGTTTTTTATTTTTTAATCGTATAAATTAAGTTAAGCCTTCCACAAACTCTGTTTAGAATAAGAGAATTTATGGTACCTTATAATAGTTAATTTGATTTATTATAGCTTCTGTTTATCATATTATCACTTTTTTTTAAGCTATTATATTTTACCTTTTTTTTTAAGTCAAGATATATTTTCATTATATAAAAAAAGGTAATAATAATACATTCTTATAACACAAAAATCTCATTTCTCGCTTTTCTTCGTAAAATTTTTTTACAAATAATTCTCGCTTATGGATCTTTTCAAGGTATTTATTTTAAGGCTTAGATGTAGAAACAGAACTATTTTTTCCAGAATTAAATAAAAAAAAAAAAAAAAAAAAAAAAAAAAAAAAAATTTAGAAGTAAGATTTTTCTGTATTATTAGTGGAGAGTATTTTTCAGTATAAATATTGAATTTGTTATAATTATGAAGTTAATGTGAAATATTTTTTTTTCTAACATTGCAGTTATGTAATAGTGAATAAAAATTATTCTGGTTTATGAGAGAAATTTCTTTATAAAAAAAATTTATGAATAAATATTCCTAAAAATGATTTCACATTTTTGAAAAGAATCACAAAACGTTAAATTAAATTATTTGAAATATTTTTAATGAACTGTTAATAGGAGATTTTTTAACTTGAATCAAGAATAAACAAGATATTTAAAAAAAAAAAAAAAAAAAAGATTTATGAAGCAGATGAAAAAAGCTTGATTCTTTCGGTTTTCTTTATTTCTTTTTTTTCTGTCTCTCTCTATTAAAAAAAGAAGAAAAAGAAAACTAGCACATTCAACTTTTGAACAGAATAAACATATAGTTTCAGTTTAGATTTGTCTTCATATAAGACTTCATATAAATAAGAAATAGGATTAAAGAATAAATTAACTTTAAATACATATTGACTTTACATATTAATTTAAAATTTGTATATATATATAATGGAAATAAATAGATAAACAAATGAAAGGTAATTCCAAAATACATGGTGTTAATCGTCAGGACCCCCCCCCCCCTCCCCCATGCAGGAAATAGAAAAAATGAGACTTTTTGAAGGGACCTATGCGTTAAGCCAAAAAATACATTCCTAGCCCCCAACTCTTCATACACGAAAGCACAAAATATACAGCGATCGAATTCAAGGTTAAAAGGAATTAATATAAAACATTGATATAAAAAAATCATATTCACAAATAATATACATTAATATAAAATAATACAACAATATAAAAATATGCAAATATATAAATATAGAGATAAATACATAAAACAAGAGGCATGAAGAAAAATTAAAACCCACCCACCAAAAAAAGCAAAACTGGTAGGGCCACTTACCAATACTTACACCCCGCGACAAAAAGATAGGTACAAAGGGATTTTTCTTTGACTTTTCATAAAATAACATAATCTAAATTGTGCTTAACATTTATTATTATCGTAAAATAACACTATTCCCGAACTAATTTTTGTTTTAAGACTAATTTAGAAAAAATTTAAGACTAAAATTTTTCTAATTTAATGCTACCGCAACAAAAAGATAGGAACCAGGGTTTTTTTTTTTTTTTTTTCATTTTTCATAAAATAACATTATTTAAATTGTGCTGATAATTTATTATCATAACAAAATATTATCATATCAAAAACATATTAAATATTTTAATCATATTCAAAATAATCATATTCAAAATAATCATATTCAAAAATTAAAAAAAAAAAAAAAAAAACTTTGTTCCTATCTTTTTGTCGCGGTGTGTAGTCTTAAATTAGAAATATTTTAGTCTTAAATTTTTTTCTAAATTAGTCTTAAAATAAAATTTAGTCCGGGAATAGTGTTATTTTATGATAATAATAAATGATAAGCACAATTTAGATAATGTTATTTTAAGAAAAATCAAAGAAAAAACCCTTTGTACCTATATTGTTGTCGCGGGGTGTATATATCGCCCGAGGGGGAAGAAGAAAAACCTTCCACTAGATTTTTTACATGCAGATTGAAATATTTACTTAATGGTAGATAACCGTTAACGGTTTAATTATTTATAAGATTTTCAAGAACTGTATTCAGGTATATTTTAATGTAACAAATCGTTTTTATTCTGTTAATTTGTATAAACATAATAATTAAGATTAACACAGGAATACCAATTCGTCCGAGTGCAAACCCTAAAATCCTTTTTTTTTTTTTTTTTTTTAATTTTTAAATTCAGTAAAGAAATTTTATTATCCGTATAAGTTTCGTTTAAAACTGAATCATTTTAAACTGAAGTGATTAGATACAGATTAAAATTATTAAAAATCTGCAATATATTTTATTTATATTTTTTACGAAATTTTCTATATATATATATCAGATAAATACGTAAAAACCAGTTCATATGAATGATTTTTTTTTTTTTTAATCTTTTATATATTAATCTTTTATAAATCTCAAATTCAAATCTTTGTCATGATTACAATACTTTCCTTACATATGTATGTTTGAAAAGTAATAAAGGCAATAAATAGTAATCTATTTTTTAAAAAAAATTTTAAACCCAAATTCTTAATCTATTGTATCACATAAATCTTTTCGAAGTTAGAATAAAATTTAATTTGTAAAGAAAAAAAAATTGTAACTTTTTTGTTTATTAACCAAAATTGATGAAATTTGAACGGCAAGTTTGTCTTGCGTTGTACAGGCTGTATATTAATTTTTGTGTTCATGAGAGAAATTTTGAAAAAATTTGAAAACTTCAATTTTTAATCCCATTTCAAAAACATTTGACTTAATGAGTAGCAAATGATTTCTTTTCTCTCCAAACGGTTTCCATACAATCTTCTGCTGTGCCCACCTATTTTTAAAAAATCTTAATTTTAAAACATTTAAAACATTTTAAAACATTTTTAAACATTTTAAATTTAATTTCAGTATTCAAACAATTATTCTGGTCAAAAACGAAGACCACCCAAATCAAACCAAAAAACAAATAAAATAAAATATAAATGAATTATAGCAAATTGGAATTTGAAAAAAGCATTATTTGCATTCTAACGTTATTAAAGACCTGGTAGAATGCAAATTTGCTAAAAAATAGATGTTTTTCTGTCACAAAGAAAGCAAAAGCTAAGAATTTCTTTGTTGTCAGGCCCGAAACACCCATTGTAAATAAAACCAGAAAAAACGAAGATCAAAATAAAACTCATCACTACAAATGATAATCCAATACCCATTTAAAAACGTAGATCAAAATAAACTCCCCACTACAAATATTAATCCAAAAATTACCTAAAACATTATTATTGAAAAAGAGGCAACTCATAGTTTATGAAAAACGAGACACATGTGAAATTTAACAAGCAGATATTAGTTAAAAGCACAGTTAGTCAGCTCAAAATTAGCAGTGAACATTGAGTAAAATAGATAATTCACTAACCTAAACAGGTTGAATCCTTACGTACATTAGGATTCATATTAATTATAGTAACATAAATAGTGCTGCCACCTACAGTAATGTTATGAAAATAATGGAAAAAAATTAAATAAATAAATAAATAAATAAAATAAAATAAAATGAATAAATAAAATGAATAAATAATGAAAGAAAAAGATATAAAATACATATAATATCTGTCCTATATATATATTAAGGGAAGTGTATATATAAAGATAGAATCCTCATACAGCAATGAAAATATTTAACAGATACTTTTATAGAATGTTTTTCTGCAAAGATGTATTATATTTACAAGCATATTTGTCTTTTCTTGGCTGGGTATTCGATTTTTGCTCATATTCAGAGTTATCACAAAGGGAAGTTTTGATACCACGATTTTTATGTAATAATTTTTTAAATAGATAACAATGGATATCAATGATTAATCAAATCTGAAATCACTATATAAAAATAGTGGCATTCAAATTTCCTTTTGTGAGAACTCTGCTCATAGCATTAAAATTTTATTTCAACTTTACGAAGGTGTATGCAATACATAAAGAAAAATAAGCAAACAAAGTCCGAATCATTAAAAGTTCAAAATAAATTTTATAACCGTACCACTGATCATGTATATCTAAACGTAAAAGATAGTTTATAATGTGTAAAACTGTTAGGGGGGGGCTACCGAAGCAGGGGAGCCATTTCCTCCGCGGAGGATCAAATTTGTGATTGTATTTGTCCGAAGTATTCCTATGGAACAATCCCAGACCAACTCCATTGCCCATTGCATAGCTCTAGTGCGACGAAAGACCCACTCAATCTCAACATCTACCTGTATGGTAAAACGTTATCAGTTATCGTTTATATTCAGATAGTAAAAAATTATCAGTTAAACAAAAGAGACATAAGATGCCAATTTTTACGCTTTTTGGCTAATGAAAATTGTTACAAAAATATATGAAAAATTTCTATTAAAAAATTTGCGGTAATCAAAAAAAATTTAAACGTTAACAACTATGAAGAGAGACAGGGAGATTCTAGACACTTCTAGTATTTTAAAAATTCCCAAAATCTTTTTTCATTTGCCTAGCACTCACTTTATAAGATAAATTTTGAGCTCAGAAGAAATGTTATGTCAAATTAAACACGTTTTGCTTTTTATCGTAATCTTAACATTTTAAAAGAAAGAAAATAAAAGTAGCTGTCTTTTTTATTTTTAACAGTATTCTTTTAAAATATATATTACTCTTCTTTCAAGTTTTAGAGTCTTTTAAAATGTGATCGAGAACGCTCTATTTGCATTGAACATACATTTACTGAATACATTCTATCCTGTTTCTCACTTTTCAAGTAGAATTAGTTTGGTAAATATTTTTCAATGCATTCTTCACATTTTAGTAGAACATTTAAAACGAATTCACTTTTATCTGTTGAGAATGTTTCACGGTGTGTAGTGATATGATTCAATAAGTAAATATTTTATTTCAACAAAATATTTTTAAAGTAGGATAAATTTTGTATACAAATAAATTACAAATATTATACAACTTTTTATTAAAATATATAAATGTAAATATACAGGGTGATTATAATTAAAGTTACGATTCCAAAACGCTATAACTTTAAAACTACCCATCAGAGCTATTTGATTTTTTACCGGAACAATCGTGAGGCAATAAAATTTTGTTTGGCAAAAGAACAAAAAATAGTTCCAAAATGTGCCGTTAATAATCCGTTAAGTATTTGTTTCATGAAGCTCCTCTTTTTCTATTTTCACTATGATTGTTTCCGCTGTAAGCACGTATTCTTGTCTTTTTGCTAAAAAAATTGTAGTAAACCCTTGCAGTCTATTGTTTCCTGCTATTTCATTGCGTTGCTGACAACATTCCTGTGTTTAATGTGTCCATTTAGGCGTTTCCTCTGACATTACCCTGACAGCGCCATCTATAGGAACATGTTGGAACTACTTTTTTCCTCCCCAAAACAAAATTGCATTTCGTCAGGATTGCTCAGGTGAAATATCAAATCGCTCTGATGGGTAGTTTTAAAATTATAGCGTTTTGAAATTATACCTTTAATTATAATTACCTTGTATATATATGTATAAGAATTTTGTGAAAATGTTTGAATTAATAATCACAATACGTTATATTCAAAAATAATTATTCACGTAAAAGGAATTAAAATTCTATTACCTAATACTTTTATGATATCCTTAAAAAATATATTTTAATACATCACTTTACTTTTGTAAAACGTTAGTAATTTATTTCTCTTTATAATTTTCTCTTCTTATTTTAACTTTTATATCATAATCTCATTTTTCTTTTAGCCTTTTTTTCTGTAAATAACACTTTACTTATTTTATTTATTTGTTCTCATATGTAGATATCAACTTCTTTTTCTTTTTTTCTGTTAGCAGTTCTTTCCAAAGTTTTCCTCTATGCTCTCTTTTATCCATCGGAAATGAATTTATCGTTAAATATAATGGTGTTGGAGCTTTTTAACTTTTTCGTTCCAATGTTCTACATCCATTCCATCAGGAATAATAAAGAATAACACATAGAAAATATACTATTACGCCAACAAGATATACAGAGATAGGGAAAACAAATGATGCATAGTTTTATTATTCTACATCAATACAATATAAAAACATTTTATTAAGACGTTTCTAATGACTAATATATATATATATATATATATATATATATATATATATATATATATATATATATATACAGGGTGATTCAAAATGTCTTGCCCTAACGACAAGTGTGGGCGAGTCAGGTCATGGGGAGTAAGAATTACACGGACACTAGGGCTCGGAAACGCGATTGCATCTCGCTAAAAGGTGGTAAGCTCGACCAAATTGTACGCACGCAAAAAGATATAAATGACTACGTTAAGCATCATCGCGATTGACGGGACACATTTTAAGCTCTTCTTATGAATTGTAATATTTTTCATTTGTATTTTGTGCTTCATTTCTTTTTGTTATTAATATTATTATTATTTATTTACTTTTCTTTCTTTCTTTTTTTTTTTTTTTTTTTGTAAAATAAAGGATTTTTTTACATTATTTGTTTGTCAATTTTTACTTCCATTACCCTACTACCGTAGGTAATGGAAGTATTGTTTTCGGTCTGAAAAATCGATATCGGGTTTTCACCTGATTTACACGTTTTAAGGTCCCCTGAGTCCAAAAAAGTGGTTTTTTGGCAATTGGTCAGTGTGTATGTATGTCTCTCTGTGTGTGTGTGTATGTATGTATGTGGAGAATCTTCTGGCTATTATAGCTCAGAAACTAATAAAGATAGAGCTACGAAACTTTAGAATTGAAATACGTCTGGTGTACAAAGGAAATTTCCAAATTTTGGTGAAAATTGAAAAACCGGAAGTGGGACATCGGAAACCGGAAGTGGGGCCGTAAGTCCGTATCTCAAAAACGGCTCTAGCGATTTTCTTCAAACTTGCTATATAAACACTCTATTAGATGTCCTTTCGAATGATATAGTTGGTTAGTTCAGAAAAATTGATAGGCGTCCTGTATAAATAGCTCAATTTCAGGACTCGCTAAGGCGGTCCTTTAAAAACGGTTGTACGGATTTTTTTTTTTTTTTTTTTTTTTTTTTTTAACTCGCTATGTAAACTTTGTTTTATATGTCTTTACGCATGTATTAACTTTATCTTACTGAAAAATTTTTAGTTGTCTATTTTATTAGGTAAATTCTATGTCTTCTGATCACATTATCTCCAAAAAGTGCATATATTACGTGTAATAGTGGGTAGTGGAAGTTGTGTGGTTGTTTCACACCAGATTTTTCTTTATGTGAGGGTCACGATGCAATTGTTTTGTCGCGATCACGTCACCGGCCTCCAGTTCCGATCTAATTCTTACTCCTCATGACGCGACACACCAACACGTGCTGTTTGGGCATGACCTTTTAAATCATCCTGCATATATAACTAAACTTTTTTTTTAAAGAGCGCACTGCAAATATTGTAATTTTTTTCAGAAATTAAAGTATTATTTACCATTTACATATATTACTTATAATTTATCATACTGATATGGGTTAATAACTAAATAATTTAAATAGGCGAAAGAAAAGAGAGTAAAATAATATCAAGAGTGAAATATGTTTTTTTTTTTTTTTTTTTTTTTTTTTTTAATTAATTGACTGTCATATTATGTAAAAGCCTATATGTTAATGAAAATATGTCTACAGGAATTTGACTCATTCATCTAATCTGTTTGGATAGATTTGAATCCTATAGAGTTTGTAATGGCTAATTACTTTAACTTATGGTGACAAACAACAGCAAATATAATATTTTTTCTAAAGACAAAATTAAAAAAAGAAAAATCGCGAGTTCATTATTCTTTTATTAGGAGGAAAATTATAGATCACTTTGTTTTAGTTGTTGTTATTTAATTGTATCAAGATGATTGCCAAACAAACTAACTATTCTAGTTTATGACGACAAATACAGTACAAATAAGCAAATAAATAAATACTTGTATTAGAAGAAAAATAAAAAATTACATCAAAAATAATACTTTTTGAATAAAATAGTAAATGATTTGTTGTTGTTGTTGTTATTTAATTGCATCAAGATGATTGCCAAACAAACTAACTATTCTAGTTTATGAGGACAAATACAGTAAAAATAAGTGAATAAATAAATAAATACTTGTATTAGAAAGAAAATAAAAAATTACGTCAAATATAATACTTTATGAATAAAATAGTAAATGATTTTTTGTTGTTGTTGTTATTTAATTGCATCAAAATGATTGCCAAACAAACTAACTATTCTAGTTTATGAGGACAAATACAGTAAAAATAAGTAAATAAATAAATAAATAAATACTTGTATTAGAAATAAAATAAAAAATTACATCAAAAATAATAATTTTTGAATAAAATAGTAAATGATTTTTTGTTGCTGTTATTGTTATTTAATTGCATCAAAATGATTGCCAAACAAACTAACTATTCTAGTTTATGAGGACAAATATAGTAAAAATAAGTAAATAAAACAAACCACTTTTTCTTTCCAAAATAAATTCTATCGTCAGTCTGAAGGTTTAGCCATGGGTTCCCCTCTCTCCCCAATTCTCGCAGACATTTACATGCACTATTTCGAAAGCAAGCTTTTTAAGAAAATATCTTTTCCTTTTTGGACCCGTTACGTTGACGACACCTTCACGCTTATCGACATATCTCATCACAATATTGACCATGTCTTAGAAACCTTAAATTCAATTGACAGTAATATCCAGTTTACATATGAAATAGAAAATAATGGCTCCCTTCCATTTCTTGATACCCTCGTCTCTCGCACTGTAAATGGATTTTCAACCACTGTCTATCGTAAAAATTTTGCAGTCTCCCTTCCTCCCCATGCACGTTCATGTCACCCACCTAACCAAAAAATGGCTGCTTTCTATACTTTTGTAAACCGTGCCCTTAATATTTGTTCAAATCCTATTTTATTGAAATCTGAAATTAAATACCTGAAAGCCATCGCAATTGACAGAGGTTATGACCCTTCCATTATAGACAAAGCTATCCAAAAATTACAACTCCCTCGTATTTCGTCTACTAAATCAGTCACATCTAATATCAGTATTGTTTTACCCTATTTTTCTAAAACCAGTCAAACCATAGCTAAAATTCTCAAACAATATGATTTTAAAATAATATTTTCGCCTTCCAATAAACTCACCTTTTCTCAGTTAAAAGATCCTATTGATATGCATAATTCTTGGGGCATTTATAGTATTTCCTGTCAGTGTGGTTTATCATATATTGGCCAAACTAAACGCAGTCTTAAATTTCGTCTAAAAGAACATATGAATTACGTCCGCAAACAAGAAACCAATAAATCGGCTATTTCTAAACATTGCTGGGAGGAAAATCATAATTTTAAATTTAATTCAGCTAAAATAATTTGCAAACCTAAATCCATTCATGAACTCGATTTCTTTGAAGCTTTTCATATTTATAAAAATTTTAAAAACCTTGTAAATTGTGATTTTGCTGTTCCCTATTTGTCTGATTGTTGGAAATTTTACATTCAGTCCACATTTCCTTAATTTTTCTACTGTTTACACAGCTACACATTCCTTAATTCCTATTGGCCACACTTCCCACCTCTTCCGTAATCCTATTGGTTGAACTAAATCCGGTCCCTCTCCTATATATACGAGCACTTCTCAAGTTTCAGAATTCTCTTTGCACTGATGACGGTACGCTTTATGCTACCGAAACAGCTGTATGCACCTCAATAATTTTTCTTTGGCGTTTCTGACGTAGTAGTTTATTCCTGTTTTAAATAAATAAATACTTGTATTAGAAAGAAAATAAAAAATTACGTCAAATATAATACTTTTTGAATAAAATAGTAAATGATTTTGTGTTGTTGTTGTTATTTAATTGCATCAAGATGATTGCCAAACAAACTAACTATTCTAGTTTATGAGGCTAAATACAGTAAAAATAAGTAAATAAATAAATAAATACTTGTATTAGAAAGAAAATAAAAAATTACGTCAAATATAATACTTTTTGAATAAAATAGTAAATGATTTTTTGTTGTTGTTGTTGTTATTTAATTGCATCAAGATGATTGCCAAACAAACTAACTATTCTAGTTTATGAAGACAAATACAGTAAAAATAAGTAAATAAATAAATAAATACTTGTATTAGAAATAAAATAAAAAATTACATCAAAAATAATACTTTTTGAATAAAATTGTAAATGATTTGTTGTTGTTGTTGTTGTTATTTAATTGCATCAAGATGATTGCCAAACAAACTAACTATTCCAGTTTATGAGGACAAATACAGTAAAAATAAGTAAATAAATAAATACTTGTATTAGAAATAAAATAAAAAATTACATAAAAAATAATACTTTTTGAATAAAATAATAAATGATTTGTTGTTGCTGTTATTGTTATTTAATTGCATCAAAATGATTGCCAAACAAACTAACTATTCTAGTTTATGAGGACAAATACAGTAAAAATAAGTAAATAAATAAATAAATACTTGTAATAGAAAGAAAATAAAAAATTACGTCAAATATAATACTTTTTGAATGAAATAGTAAATGATTTTTTGTTGTTGTTGTTATTTAATTGCATCAAGATGATTGCCAAACAAACTAATTACTTCAGCTATGAGGACAAGAAATTGAAATTATCCGAATATCTTTACGAATATAATTATTTGGGAAAAGATTAAGACTCAGTTTCTACGCACCAAAGTAAATATCGTATGGAATTTGAAAACGAATTTTAAATTCCCATTCTAAATTTGTTTACATTTAAGAGTTCCTTCACGTGAATTGACTTTTCAATAAAATATTTAATTCTTTAAGTCGATTTAACATTTGACAATGTTCAAATCTTAATTTATTTTTGTTACAAAGCGTTCATAAAATGATTTATTGAAGAAAGCTAAAATTTAATTTAATTTAAAAATAAATCGTTTAATTTTTACCTTTCAGAAATTTAAATTTTTCAAATCTTAATATTTCTTTTCTTCAATGGCATTAATAAAAGATTTCTTGACTGTAATAAATTTACAGTCAGATCACGATTATGGTGGTGATGGTTGTATGGAGGATAAGGTCAAATGAATGCATTTGCACTGTTAAAAATTTCAACAGAAAACTCTGTGTTATCTATTATCTTAAGTCTTACGTAAAATTACAAAGCAAAATAAAAGATGTTAAAAAACTTATTTTATACGTTCATTTTAATATCTAATATTAATTTAATTAATTATTGGTGAGAATATATTTTGGATTTAGAATACTTTTTCTAAAGTAGAAACAGTCATTTTTAATTTTAATAAAAAAATTAAATAACAAAATTAAGTAAAAATACAGAATAAAGATTGAGAATCTGGATTATTTACTTTTAACTAAGAATTACTGTAAAATTACAGAGACTCTGGATAAATATTTATATTAAATTTACAGAAGTTTTTAACAGTGTGGGTCCTAGGATTGGGTAGAATGCGCTCTGTAGGGAGTCTCTTTAAAGGGTCTTAGACTATATTATGCATGTTACGGAGAAAACTTCTGAAAACTCCGAATTTGAAGTCGGTGACTTTATGATTCCATGAATAGTGTATATAGATAAAAGTGATTGTGTATAGGTATGTATGTAGGTATGTCTCACCGACTACACCACTAAAAAGATTTCAACCAAATCGACACAGTTAGTGCGTATTACTAGGTTGAAGAACCGTGGGAGTTTCATAACTGTAAAACATGAGGTATGGGAAATAATGAGCAAAAATCCTCTCAAAAATCTTTTTTTTTTTTTCTATAGTAATAATGCAGCTAGAAGCTTAAAATTTGGTAGGCTTATAATGCATAAATTCTCCCTAAGTGGATGTTTTTAAATATTAAAAATTAAAAATCGACGAAATGATTTAAAAAGAAAAAAGGTTTACATTAAGCATAAATCAAAATTTCCTGCATGCTACTTTAATATTTTTACGTATATACGTCAAAATGACATATTGTCCTATTATAATTAAAATCAAAATAGTTTTTATAGCATGTTACAGTGATTTCACATTCAGAAAATCTCCCAAATAAAATACTATCGTCTTTGAAAATGACGTCATTTCTTAGAAGTCATTCTATGGGAAAACGTGTATTTACATAGAGAAAATTGCCACTCTTTAATACAACTGTGTAGGGATTTTATTTACGCTCACGATAGAATAAGTAGTAAGAAATAGTAATCTTAACTCTAAATTAAAATGCAATATAATGTCATAAGGCTTTTCTTAAAACAACTTTTTTTTTTTTTTTTTTTTTTTTAAGCGTGTTGCCATTCAAGGTTTATGTTTAATAAATGAATTATTTCAAAAATAATTTCATTTATAGCAAACGATAACTGTTCATATTTTCAAGACTTGGTTAATAAATACCTATAAAAAAATAAAAAATGAGACACAAAGAAATAATCAAACCATTTTAATAGTTTTGTGTGGTCATAAGTTAAAGTAATTATTTTATTCGGTATGACCTTATATTTGATAAACATAATATATATATATATATCAATACGCCAGCGAAGCGATGACGTCACTGACCGTCTCTGGAGCCAAACAAAAGATTTCCTATGTTAATCGTCCATCGCATTTTTTGTCCAATGTGGATTTTTTTGTCCCCAAAAACGGTCAGTGATGTCACACTTTGCTTGCATGTTGAAATTCATTATATATAATTTATTTTAAAAATTATTTAAAAAAAAAAAAAAAAAAAAAAAAAAAAAAAAAAATGTTAAATAGTATTCATTTCTTGTTTTATATGTTGTAATGCCTTTTGTTTTGAAGGCGGAAGACAATCAATCCTAAGATTTCTATTCGTAAAGAAGATTTTTAGGCCTATTTGTTAAACTAGTGGGAGGATATTAATAAAGACATCTAACATACAGGACACTTAAAAAGAATGTAGTGAAATCAACAAGAATTAATAGCTTCCTCTGGCCTATAAAAGTGTTTTTATATTATGCAAATAGACTATTTGGAAGATGAAAGAATTCAAGAAATCTTATGTGGTTGCCTGCTGGAGAAAAGATTTCTATTTGAAAAATGAATAGTTTGCCCATATCGTACACAGCATTGAAAAATTATTTTTTTTTCTTTATAAAACCTTAAATATATGTTTCTTTAAGCTTATGTATACACACAAAATCAAAGCTTACCAACATTTCCTTGGCTTAATCGGTACAGGCTGTCCTAAAAATAGGACAAAGGACAGTCGGAAATATAAGGAAAACAGGAAATATAATATATCTATATATATATATTACCAGTACAAAAGTGAATAAATTTATATATCCGTTATTCTTGAACGTAAAACCATTTTAAATAATAATGTGTTGAAAATAGAATGATAGAATCTTCAAAAATTGTCATTTTAAAAATTAAAAAATATATATTAAACGTTAATTTAAACTAACGATAAAGACACATATGTATTTATTGGACTTTTAAATAATATATCGCCTTTAATTTGAATTAAAAAATTCAAAAGAATTTATATAAATACCACTTATGCATGGTGTCCTATTTTTAGGATGATGATGAAATATGGATTAAAAGAGTTTTTTAGTGTAAGAGGGTTATATCCTTAAAGAAAGAAAAATGTAGTGATTATATGAACAGCACTGCGTATATAAAATAGAAATGTGAAAAATAAAGATAATTATTGTTTCGTAGAAAAATAAAGAAGATTGTGTAAAACTGTGTTACAGTTTACATGCAAAAAATAAAGAAACTTGTTTTTTTTTTTTTTTTTTTTTTTTTTTTTTAATACTAATGATTAGAGCTCATGCCAGCATGTGACATGCCGCCAAGTCATCAACGAATGTCATGAAAATCAAACACCTGAAAGACAAATAGCTTGCCTAATTATTTTTTATAAACTTTTATATTTTTTTCTATATTTAAAAAACTAGTATGATGTAGCCCCCACAAGACTTTCTTCTGTATAATTTTACACAAAATTCATGTAATACAAATTATTTATTAAATTATTAAATAACTTTCCATGATAAATGTAGACGATTTTTAACACAGAATTATTATTACTAAGTGCTGAAAGAAAACCAATTTTTCGCCAATGTCAAAAGAAATAAGATTTTTTTTTTTTTTTTTTAGTTTTAGTTTTGTCCGTTAAAAAATTAAAAAAGATACCCATATTGAAAATTTGCCCCCCCCCCCCTTCAGGGGTGAAGCTATGTTCCCACGTGCACAAACATTTTACTCTAGTCTTCTACTACTATTGTCAATAATTCATATTGATTTTACAACCACACATTAAAAATAACTCTCATTATGTACATTTATACGAAATTTTGTCCTATACTGACATGTTAAAAATCTAGAAAAAATGGGATCACAGCGCCACCTGTTGAACGCTGGATCCCCACATCTAATCAGCACCAGTTTGTGTTAGGGTCAAACTAAATACTAAGGTTGGTTAAATTTCGTTTATTGGTTCGTGAGATAGAGCACCCACAAAATTTGTGATGCACACACACAAACACACAGACAGACTGACAGATATTTTCTAAAAACAGTCAAATAGTGTTCAGGACATCCTAAAACGTGCAAATACATCAAAAACCGGAGTTCGAAAATTTTTACGAATCCAATACTTTCTCTCTCTATGTATAGAAGAAAGCAAAAAAATGGAAAATTTATATATATATAGATAGATATGATGCTTATAAATTGTTACTAAAACGTTCTTCTTAGCCATAAAATCTTATGTATTTTAAACAAGTTTCCATTCCCAACTTTTGTTGTTTGTTCGGTAAACGTCGTTAATCACTCATTTGTCGACTTCAAGATCTCTAATCAGCTTTAATTGATGCTACAGTGTATTGTTGCTTTCATGCTAAATTCGGAACTCTTTTTTTTTTAACCTGATGAAAAGCTGTGATAAATTATTTCGACTAAAAAAATTCGCTGTCTTCTTTACAATTTTCGTCTTTTGTTTGCTTTCTTGATCTTTTGAAATCAGTATGTTAATGCATAATGCATTCTACTACAAGTTGGTAAAAAAATCTGACATACATAATTTATTTGTTTGAATTAATTATTAAAACTGAACTTTCTTATTTTTGTGGGAATCAGTGCTCGAAAAACAGAAATATATATGTACAGTTTGTATTTAGAATAATTTAAAGTCTTTGCGCTGATTCTTCATAAAATCATGCATACATGTAGTAAAAATAGTTAGAAAAAGTGTGCATTTGCATATTCTTCTTGTTCACCTCTTAAGCTTAATCTAGGTTTTGGGCCTCTAAATTTCCATGGCTATTGTAAACTATGCGGAATTTTAAATTAGTCTTTTCTTAACAGTGATTTTTTTTTTTCTATCTAAAATAGAGAAATTTTTGATAAATAACTTATATATCTGAATTTTGATTTAATATGAGTATATTTTTTAATGAATCACGGTATAGTTTTTGCAGATTTATAAACAAATCAATTCTATTATTTGTTTATAATGATTAACTTAATAAAATTGGAGATTTATTTATTTTAATTTATTTTATTATTAATACGTATTTCCTTATGATGTTTTACTGATTGTAATTTATGAAATCACAAATAGCCATTTAAAAAAAAATAATATAATATAATATAACTGACTAAAATAACATCCAACGAGCATAGATTTACTAAAATAAGTTAATATTTCAAAGTTATATAATCACCTTGATATTCTTTTTAAGCAAAGTATGAATTTAGTGTAAAAATATTCTAACTTGAAAAAAAAAAAAAATATTAACTTAACAAAACAAACTCTCTCTCTATCTCGGCTTAATGACAATCTTTCTTTTTTTTATTTTCATTTTTAATCATAAGCATATTAAGCTAGTATCTCTGCAAATACTAGTTAGAATTTGGGGATTTGGAGAAACTCATCATTCTTTATTAAATTTACTTTAGTACTTTTTTTTTAATGCAGTACTAATTAGTAATGCATTAAAAAAAAATACTGTAATAAATCTAATAAAGAAGGATAAGATTCTTCAAGTTTAAAAAAAAAGATAGAAAAGAAATTTTATTTCCTTCTATATGCATAAAAAAATAATCTGGTGTGTCACTCACACGACTTTCTCTTACCCTGAAATTTAATACTATAAATACCAGTTGGAGATTAAGAAGTAAGATAACGATGATATGTAAGCCTATTTTAAACAATTCAAATTAGGTTTCGGAAGAGTTCTATATGATAATTAATTCTGTGTGAGGGGGGCTAACGCCCCCCTCAACCCCCGTTTCATTAATGCACCTAGATTTATATAACATTTAATACGGTTATTAAAAAATAATCCTGTTTTTAAAAAAAATTATTAAAATTATTATTTAAAAAAATTATCTTTTATGATAATGCAGACGATTTTCATATTAGAGAAGTAGTATAACACTAAATATAAAAAAAAAGTCCATTTCATTCTCATTATTAAAAAAAATAAAAAAAAAAAAAAAAAAAAATAAAATAAAATAACGATTTTTTTTTCTAAGTTTTTTTTTTATTAAAAGTAAAAACAAATCGATAACTTTGTTTTAAATTATCGCAGATCGATGGTTCAACCATTCGTTTTAAAGGTATTGGCGAGCTTTTTTGAAAGATACCCATCATGAAAATTTTTTCCCAGTTGAATATCTCTATTACAAAATATATATATTCGTTTCATTTGGTTTAGTGCAGTCTATAGACGTTAAACTCTACTTACCTGCAATTTCCCCCATAGACGTAATGTATTAGAATTCTTTTGATTGTCCCTGTACGCGAACCATTTGCTTGATCTTAACGAAAAGCGGACTGTAGCATCTATATATGATACACATTTAGAATACCAAGTTTGGAATGTCTGCTAGTATTTGTTTTTAAGATATGCTGATAACAGACAGACACACACAGAGACACACAGACATACAGACACACAAACATACACACAGACCATTTGCTAAAATCATGATTTTTGTATTCAGTGGACCTCAAAACGTGTAAATATAACAAAATCTCGCTTTCGAAAATTTGACCCAAAAACAATACTTTCTCTACCTTATGGGTAAGAGAAAGTAAAAAAGTATGCATTCGTAAAAATTTTCAACCAATGGTTTTCGACGGATTTATTCATTTAGATATGTTTTGAACCTCATTTTTCCATTTTTAGAAAATGGTGTGTGTGTTACTAAAATTTTGTAGACACTCTATCTCGCAAACCAATGGACAGAATTTATGAAGATTTTATTCTTGTTTAGACCTTGACTTCAATGGGTGCTAGTTAGATTTTGGATTAGATCTCCAAATAGGTGGTGTTGCAAGGCTGATATTTTTGCCGCTTAAGAAAAAGCTATATCTCAGCTTCTATCATGTATAAATGCACACAACTTGATATGTATGAGTGTCGATAAAAATTATGTTTATTTTAAGTGCATATTGGCCAACGTGTGGCTCTGTTATGCAGTAATTTATCCCTGTTTATCCCTGTGTGTATCACTGCAACATTTCAGTTTTTATGACACATAAATGCACCAAACTTGGTATGTGATATGAATATTATGAAAATTTTTCTGATCCTATTAGATTTTTGTACTTATAAACCAGTAGATGTTGTTATAATATAGAATGATATAAATAAGTTTTGTAATAGCAACTGCATATTAATATTTTATTTATTTACTTTTTTTAAAAATAATAAATGTATATTAAGTTAATATTTCTGGAAAGTGTAGCTGTTATTAAGTTTGTTATTTGGAAAATTTCATCGTTTATTATTAGGTTTATTTTAGTGTCATTACGTTTATTTTGAATTTATTACTAATCAAACTTTAAAGAGAGGTTTTTTTTTTTTATTTTTTTATTTTTTTATTTTTTTTTACTTTAGAATTTGAAATGTATTTCTATGGCAAAATAAATAGATTTGGATTATTTTCAACAAAATAAAACACATACCACCACCCCCCTCCCAAGAAAAAAAAATACTAATGTTAAAAAAATAAGTGCGACATAGTGATTTAAATGTCACAATTAAATATATTATAAAATCAACATTTTTTGTACGATGTATAGTTTTGTTAAAAATAATATTAGATGTTGGTGAAATATATAAGACCGATTGACAACTAGTGTTTCCCAGACCTGTGTGGAATGTTCTACTACGTGAGGTCTTTATAAACAGTCTTGGGAGCCTGTATTTGCCTGAGTTACGAAGAAAACCACGGAAAATCATAAATAACGAATGACTAAGCTTACAAGCGCGACTTTGATTTGAACCTGGTACCTCGCATCTACAAACTTCAAGACTAGAGCCTCTTGACCACTAGTGAGGAAAAAATAATATTAGAGTTAAATATTATTTAAATGTATTTTATATCCTACGACAAAAAGTGTACTTTTATACAATCAAAAATAAACTAACAGTTTTTTTTTTCCCTTTCTTTCTTTTTCTTTATAAAAGAAAACCAATTTCCGTTATTTTAATTGAAGCTCACATCAAATTTTTAACTATGATTAACAATATTTAAAGGCAGTGAAAACATGTAAATAAGACAAAAATAAATAAATAAATAAATAAAATAGAATAAATAAATGTTTGCTAAATTTCATTTGTTTGAAGATTTCCTTAAATACAATTTTAAATCAATTAAATATATCTTTTTAAAAATGGTATATGAAACGAAATGGTAAAATAAATGTACAAATCTGCAAAGCTTAAATTTTATAATTTTGACGAAATTTTCTATACATACGTGCATACATACATACATGCATACATATATATATATATATATATATATATATATATATATATATATATATACATCAGAAAAATACGTAAAAATCGGTTTAAATAAATGAATTTTCTTTTCTCTCTCTCTCTCTCTCTTTTTTTCAGAACATTCTTATTTTGTATTCTTTTATCTTTTATCTATTTTCTTCCGTTTTTATTTTTTAATCGTATAAATTAAGTTAAGCCTTCCACAAACTCTGTCTAGAATAAGAGAATTTATGGCACCTTATAATAGTTAATTTGATTTATTATAGCTTCTGTTTATAATATTATCACTTTTTTTTAAGCTACTATATTTTACCTTTTTTTTAAGTCAAGATATATTTACATTATTTAAAAAAAGGTAATAATAATACATTCTTATAACACAAAAATCTCATTTCTCGATTTTCTTCGTAAAATTTTTTACAAATAATTCTCGCTTATGGATCTTTTCAAGGTATTTATTTTAAGGCTTAGATGTAGAAACAGAACTATTTTTTCCAGAATTAAATAAAAAAAAAAAAAATAAAAAAAAACTTTAGAAGTAAGATTTTTCTGTATTATTAATGGAGAGTATTTTTCAGTATAAATATTGAATTTGTTATAATTAGGAAGTTAATGTGAAATATATATATATATATTTTTTTTTTTTTTGCAGTTATGTAATAGTGAATAATAATTATTCTGGTTTATCAGAGAAATTTCTTAATAAAAAAAAATTTATGAATAAATATTCCTAAAAATGATTTCACATTTTTGAAAAGAATCACAAAACGTTAAATTAAATTATTTGAAATATTTTTAATGAACTGTTAATAAGAGATTTTTTAACTTGAATCAAGAATAAACACGATATTTAAAAAAAAAAAAAAAAAAAAAAAAAACAGATTTATGAAGCAGATGAAAATTCTTTCGGTTTTCTTTATTTCTTTTTTTTTTTTTTTCTCTCTCTCTATAAAAAAAAAGAAGAAAAATAAAACTAGCACATTCAACTTTTGAACAGAATAAACATATAGTTTCAGTTTAGATTTGTCTTCATATAAGACTTCATATAAATAAGAAATAGGATTAAAGAATAAATTAACTTTAAATACATATTGACTTTACATATTAATTTAAAATTTGTATATATATATAATGGAAATAAATAGATAAACAAATGAAAGGTAATTCCAAAATACATGGTGTTAATCGTCAGGACCCCCCCCCCCCTCCCCCATGCAGGAAATAGAAAAAAATGAGATTTTTTGAAGGGACCTATGCGTTAAGCCAAAAAATACATTCCTAGCCCCCAACTCTTCATACACGAAAGCACAAAATATACAGCGATCGAATTCAAGGTTAAAAGGAATTAATATAAAACATTGATATAAAAAAATCATATTCACAAATAATATACATTAATATAAAATAATACAACAATATAAAAATATGCAAATATATAAAGATAGAGATAAATACATAAAACAAGAGGCATGAAGGAAAATGAAAACCCACCCACCAAAAAAAGCAAAACTGGTAGGGCCACTTACCAATACTTACAGTCTTACACCCCGCGACAAAAAGATAGGTACAAAGGGATTTTTCTTTGACTTTTCATAAAATAACATAATCTAAATTGTGCTTAACATTTATTATTATCGTAAAATAACACTATTCCCGAACTAATTTTTGTTTTAAGACTAATTTAGAAAAAATTTAAGACTAAAATTTTTCTAATTTAAGGCTACCGCAACAAAAAGATAGGAATCAGGGTTTTTTTTTTTTCATTTTTCATAAAATAACATTATTTAAATTGTGCTGATCATTTATTATCATAACAAAATATTATCATATCAAAAACATATTAAATATTTTAATCATATTCAAAATATTCATATTCAAAATAATCATATTCAAAATAATCATATTCAAAAATTTAAAAAAAAAAAAAAAACCTTTGTTCCTATCTTTTTGTCGCGGTGTGTAGTCTTAAATTAGAAAAATTTTAGTCTTAAAAATTTTTCTAAATTAGTCTTAAAACAAAATTTAGTCCGGAAATAGTGTTATTTTATGATAATAATAAATGATAAGCACAATTTAGATAATGTTATTTTAAAAAAAATCAAAGAAAAAACCATTTGTACCTATATTGTTGTCGCGGGGTGTATATATCGCCCGAGGGGGAAGAAGAAAAACCTTCCACTAGAATTTTTACATGCAGATTGAAATATTTACTTAATGGTAGATAACCGTTAACGGTTTAATTATTTATAAGATTTTCAAGAACTGTATTCAGGTATATTTTAATGTAACAAATCGTTTTTATTCTGTTAATTTGTATAAACATAATAATTAAGATTAACACAGGAATACCAATTCGTCCGAGTGCAAACCCTAAAATCCTTTTTTTTTTTTTTTTTTTTAAATTTTTAAATTCAGTAAAGAAATTTTATTATCCGTATAAGTTTCGTTTAAAACTGAATCATTTTAAACTGAAGTGATACAGATTAAAATTATTAAAAATTTGCCATATATTTTATTTATATTTTTTACGAAATTTTCTATATATATATATCAGATAAATACGTAAAAACCAGTTCATATGAATGATTTTTTTTTTTTTTTTTTTTAATCTTTTATATATTAATCTTTTATAAATCTCAAATTCAAATCTTTGTCATGATTACAATACTTTCCTTACATATGTATGTTTGAAAAGTAATAAAGGCAATAAATAGTAATCTATTTTTTAAAAAAAATTTTAAACCCAAATTCTTAATCTATTGTATCACATAAATCTTTTCGAAGTTAGAATAAAATTTAATTTGTAAAGAAAAAAAAATTGTAACTTTTTTGTTTATTAACCAAAATTGATGAAATTTGAACGGCAAGTTTGTCTTGCGTTGTACAGGCTGTATATTAATTTTTGTGTTCATGAGAGAAATTTTGAAAAAATTTGAAAACTACAATTTTTAATCCCATTTCAAAAACATTTGAATTATTGAGTAGCAAATGATTTCTTTTCTCTCCAAACGGTTTCCATACAATCTTCTGCTGTGCCCACCTATTTTTAATACGTTAGTTAATTTTAAAAAATCTAATTGTCGTATCGATGTGCTGTTTAATCCGTTGAATTCAGAAAAATCGCCCCTTTCATTCGGTACCTTATTTGTAACGATACGACTGATATTTTTAATTTGTTTTCTAATTTTCTAATTTATTTTCCCCTTTTTTCTGACGTGACATTCACAAACAAACTTACCTACCGACCGTTCCGGATGAGAGTGAGTACATAAGAATTTGGGTATAATATGAAACATTAAACAAAAGAAAAAGAAAGGGGGGGGGGAAGTAGCCATGTTTATATTGTTAGCATATTAAAACTATTGTTTTAAGAGAAAAAATAAATCAATTATATAAATAAAATAAAATTATAAATAGGTTTATTCACTAATATAAAATCATCGAATACATATACAATGTAGTATGCAAATTTATTTATTTTATAGTAGGAGAAAACAGCAACAAAATTTTATTTATCTTACACATATGTTATCGAATTGACAAAAATGATGCTCTTTAAGATAAAAATTGCATTATTCAACTTAAAAATTTACATAAATGGAAATAACAAGATAAAAATACAATACCAGATACAAACTTATGATACTTACAAGCAAACACTAAAATGCATTATGCGACAAGTTGAGGTGTAATATGAGATTAAAGTAGAAGTGTAGAACAATATAAATAATTTAAGGAAAATAAAAATTTAAATGTGTAATATTTGAGATTCAATATATTTAGGCTAAATTCAAATTAATATAAATATATAAATAATTTTTCAAAAATTTTACTAAATAACAGATTTCTTTTTTTTTTATCATTTAAAATTCACGAAAAACTAGTAATATAAAAACAAGTCGAAAAATCTGATATACATGCATAATTAATAAATACAAAATAAGTTGGAATAAAAATCTTTTGGTTAAATTAAATTATATAATAACAAGAATCAATTATTTAGATTTAATAGATGTAACTTTCACGTGTTGTATCGCCATCTAACGGGTAGAAATGAAAGTAAAAAGTATTATCAATAAGCAAATACTTATAATTTAAGCTTTATATAATTTTAAATATAAGCAAATAATACAATATACAAATATTTCTAATGATTAAAAGGATTGTTGTATAATATTTATATTTATATTTGAACCAATATGACTTAAGTATACTTATTAAAGTACACTTAAATTGTATGAACTAATACTGATTTTTTTTTTTTTTTTTTTTTTTTTTTTTTTTTTTGTCATCAATAAGTTATAATGAGTTATTTTAATTCATATTTGAGTTATTATTTATTATTTAAACTTAAATTTTCTTATATATAATCAATACCACAAATCAGTTACGTTGCTTTTATTCCTAATTTATTAAATGTTTGTATTAATTAGTACATTACACTTAATTATTTTAATTATTAAACATTTTAAAAGGATAGATTGAATGTACATTAATGCTGAATAATATTAATACAGATTTATTTAAAATTATATATACATGTATATATGTGTGTGTGTGTGTAATAATAATAATAATAATAATAATCCTATTTAACTATTTTTTAATTACATAAGGAAATGGAAAACATTTTTCATCAAAACTAATTTTTGTTATCGTAGAAAAAACCTTTTTTTTTTTTTTTTTTTTTTTTTACATTAATGCTAATATAATATACAAAATATAATATACACTCCTTCTCATAATTATAAGGACACCCGTTTTTCTATATTAACTAAACACTGAACACTATTATTTAAACAAATACATTTTTAATTAACTTGAATTTCATTAATAGACTATATTTAAAAAGTTTTATCGTTTTTCTATCTTAAAAAACTTTAAATATGGTAAAAAGATGATTTTTCAGGTGTTCACAATTATAAGGACAGCTCGAATTTTAGTAATTTTTTTCAGTTATTCTTTAAATTAATATTTTATGGGGTCTCTTTTTAGGGTTAAACAGTCACACATTCTCTCTGGTATATATATATATATATATATATATATATATATATATATATTATAATATTCAGTTTCAATACCATTTCATATAGCATATATGATATTCTTAATACATTTAAACTATTTAAAATTGCTTTCCACTTGCATGCACTTTTCTAATATCATAAGTTAAGGTTTTTTCAACTTTTAGGCCATGGGAAAGGCAATAATACAGAAGTTTCTTTCTTCAAACTATTTCCTATTGCTCTAAAAGTAGAGCAAAAATGTAAGTCTTGTTGAAAAAAATATTATTACCCCCAAAATCTAACAAAAATCTGATAATTCCACGTTTAAAATTTGCGGATATTCTCTTGATGTTCATAATAATAGAAAAATTTACTAAATTCATTCTGCCTTCAGTAGAAACAGCTCCCCAGAGCACCATAGATTCACCTTTAAAATGCCCGATTCATATCTGCCTTTAAAAAATCTGCTCTGTCTTTCGCTATCTTCAGATCGTGCCAGTAACTGTTAAAACCATTTCGTTAATCAAGAATAAAATGTTTTTCATCCGAAAATGCAACATTTTACCATTTCATATTGTCTTTATCCAACTTTAACACAGACGTTCTTTCCCCCATTAAATGCTGATTGATTATTACAGGTTTTTTTATTCATTTTAACATATTATTAATTATTTTAAACATGCATAATTGTAGACCCTAACCTTTCGTTAAAAATTACGAGCAAATTCGGCAGCAATCATTATGAGTAGAACAGTAAGAGGAATTATGAGTCATCGATCTCTGTAAAACAACTCTGATTTTGCATCAGATCTCTCTCCTATCGAACCAGCAGTTCAATGTTTGATCACATTTCCTTCAGCAATTTTAGACCTTCGAATTTCATTAGAAATTCGGCGGATTGAAATTATCCTTCCACTTAAAAAACACATTTATCATACTGCACTACTTGAACGTTCTTTTTTTCGAGGACTTATCAGTAATGTCCGTCCAAGAAAAATTGAAGGCTTATATATGAATTAATCTAGCCCAGTAGTTAACAAATTCGCATGTCAACTGTAATTTATCCGCTAGTAAGTTAAATAAAACGAAAAAATCTGGATTGTCCCTATAATTATGAACATCTAAAAACGTGGAGAAAAACACATTTTGCATTATTTTTTATTAATTTTGTTTTATATTAAAAAATATAAAACAGTTTTGGTTTTTAGAATACTAGATATATTAAGTGCACTTAGTATAATCTGGTTTACAATTATTTTTACGTTAGTTATTTAAAAATATAAAGTGTCCTTATAAATATGAGAAGGAGTGTACATAGAACTTACAGTTTCATTTAATAGGCTAAGTTTAATATATATACACTAGAGTGGTCATTAATCAATTAATGAAAATTAAGATATATTTGAAAATACATCAATTTTTACATTAATCAGAAAAAATTAAATGTTATGTAACAATAACGCAAAGCTTGTTATGTAACATTAATCTAAAGAATTCCTAAATTGACTTTTAAGAATGCAAGAAAAATTCAAAATAACAAAGTACCTAAAATACCTAAATACCACATAAAAAACAACATTTGTATGTAAAATAAATCATTAACAATATAATGATTTTTATGATGACAAATTATCTATAAGTTCTATATGTATTGAACTAGTAGATAATTTGTCATCATAAAAACCATTATATTGTTAATGATTTATTTTACATATATATATACGAGCTAGGAATTAATTTTTCCCTTAAACAAAATGACCAAACTATTCTTTAACCAAATATTTACTTGCTAAAGGAAAAAGAAAAATCATTTTAGCTAAAAACAATATTTAAAAAGTCTGAGGGCGAAAATATTGTTTTCATAAGGACAGTTTTTTTCACTTATGTTAAGAGATTTTTTCCTTTCGTAAAATTTTTGTTTAAACAGTTTTTCTTTTTTAATCATATGTATAGATTAAACTAATAGATCTGCAAACATAAACTGGTGTTTACAGATTTGGGGGAGCTTATTAAAATTTATTATTCACTCTTCCTTCTATTTTACTTAATCTTTACTTCAACAATTTTCATACATATACATTTATTTATTTATTTATTTTTTTTTTTTTTTTTTTTTTTTTTTGCGCACTAAAAATGTTTTATAATTATTTTGAAATTAAAAATGAAATTTTAGAGGAAAAGAAGCTTATTTCGCCAATTTTAAATAACAAATAAATATTAAACATCACTACATCTATTTGTTTATTATTATTATTATTGTAGTTCCGGGCGAAAGGCCTTGACACGACGTAATTTTAATGATTTTAATTAAATATATAGTTTTATAGTGTTTTAAAGTGGATTTTTTTATAAAAATTGTGGTTTTCTACAAAGACGCGTGTGGTTATGATATCTCTATATGAGATGTAATTTTATATTATTTATTTATTTATTTTTTAATTTTATTAATAAGACTCAATGTTCTTTGAAGAAGATAATAGATACTTTTTAGTATAGTAACAAAGAAAATTAAAATTTTGTTTTCTTTTATATGAAAAGAAAAGTTTAAAATTTTTTAATTAAAATAATTAAAATACAATGTATTAAATGAAAACGTCGATATTTTGGCATTGTATTGCATTGATGCTTTTACACTGCACTCGCGCCTTTTTTTTTTTTTTTTATTTATTTAATCATGCTTCATTATTTATCTTGATTCCATTGTTGGAGGTTTTTTTTTTTTTTTTTTTTTTTTTTTTTTTTTAAGATGCTTTTTCTCTACCTTCATTTTTTCAAACCAGTTTTTCTGTGCATGTTATTGCAGGAAAATTCTTTCCTGCAAATGTCTTGCTAAATTTATATGTTTAAATGAATTACGGTAATTTATTTATTTATTTACCTTTGTATGAATTTTGATTTAAAAACGGAAACTCTTAAACATATTGTGTTTAGAGTAAATTAAAAATAAAGTGTTCTAGCTGTTTTCGCATAAAAGCATTAATAATGTATGTAAAGTGAACCACTTGTGTATGTTTGTCTACCATTTCTAATTTTTGGATTTATCCTTTTCCACATTAATATACAAATTTTGGTATGTGTAATACGACTTTTTTTTCTTCCATTTATACAATACACTTTTGCAATTTAATTATTGTTTACAAAATTTCCTTACAACGTATTTTTCATGTAACACGATTAAATTATACTTAAATTTCCGCAGTAAGTAGTATTAGTAAGTTTTCAGTAGTTTTTGTTATATTAAATCCGTATGTAACATAAATATTACGTGTTTGTGTACAAATAACTTCCCATTAATGAGCAATCGACTTTTATAAATATTTCTGTTGTTAAATTGTTTATAAAGAAACTAAACTCAACAATATTGATATTTGAGTATTTACCAATATCGATTTTTTTCTAAATCTATTTCAACTCTAGATATCAAAGCTTCGAAACAAGGACGTTAGTATATTAAAGTGAAATAATAAAAATAAGATTTAGCAAAGAACTTCTTTCATTTTATTTTCCATCACACACATCATTACGACCAAATGTTTTACAGAATAAAAGAAAAGGCTTAATTTATTTCAAAGCTTCAACAAAGAAAATAAAAGTTCTTTCAAAGAGCAAATTGTCTTTTTTTTTTTTTTTTCTTTTCAAGAAGAATAAAGTTGTCAAATCAAACTGTGTATGGATACTAGATATTTGTTTTTACTGGAAGAAAGATCAAGCTCAAAATGAATGAATAAAACATAAGTAAACGTTCCAAATAGTAACATTTTACTGGATTTATTGACAGGATACATGGTGGATAGTTAAAAATTGAAATAAAATATTTATTATTATTTTTGTAGATATACATATATATATCTCCAAATATGACTACCATTTTTCCCAGTCACCCACTATTTTCTTGGGACACCACCCCCTCCCCCAATTTTTATCCCTGTTCAGTAAATCTATGGCCATGAATTTGATTTGGAGAATGAAAAAGAATGAATTTAACACTTAAAAACAAAAAAATATATATAATGTTTAATAAAAATCAGTAATAATAGATTAAAAAAATATAAGAATGGTAATACATAATTTCAGTGGCAAATCCACCCCTAAATTTTCCCCTTGCCGCAAATGTTGATGTTTTAGAATTTTCAAACTCTGTAGCCCCCCAGAAGATATTTAACAGCTTAAATGATCCTCTTCCCCCCCCCCCCTAAAAATGAAATTTATAGCCATAAAATTACCAAAAAATGAATTTAAAAAAAA
This sequence comes from Salticus scenicus, assembly GCA_963930645.1. Classification (NCBI taxonomy): domain Eukaryota; kingdom Metazoa; phylum Arthropoda; class Arachnida; order Araneae; family Salticidae; genus Salticus; species Salticus scenicus. The sequence continues at coordinate 55,669,396 of OZ005654.1, read as the reverse complement.
ATGGAGCCGTCCTAAAAAAACGGGGGTTATAGGGCAAAATGGACGTCATATTCTGATTTAGGAGGTCATATTACATAAGGGTTTGCCAAAATGGTGTTGGGGTAATTTTTATGCCAAGCAGTGAAATCGGGTAAATACAGTCTACCAGTATGCGAGTTCAGTGCATGAACATAAAAAAAAAAATAATAATATTATAGTTTTAAAAAATTAAAGAACACGCTTTTATAGAAATGTGAACTAAAAAGCACAAAATATCTATCTTAGTATTAAAATGCAGGGTAAGAGAAAATCGTGTAAGTGACACACCTTAATGTTTACATACATTTAAATCTTTAATTAAAATAATTTAGAATTAAACAAAAAACATTTTAAAAAATCGCCCCTGACTGGGTTCGAACGCTGGACCTTTAGGTTTGCAGCGCGAATCTTTACCTCACAACCACAACGTTCACGTAAGGAGAGTTTTTTTTACAATATATATTTTTTGTTTGCTCCCAGAGTGGTTCCAAACATACATTATACACACAAACATACATACAGGTGAAGCTAATTTCCTTATACATTCATTTTTTTCCACGTTTCGCACTCGAAACAGCTATCCTCCTTTGCGTACACACTGTTTCTATGATTCCGAACCCATCCAACTCACAAAACCGTGTTAAAAAAGGCGTAAAAATAGTTTTGATTTACCGTGTAGAAAGAGACTCGTATAAAAAAATATATATATACATATCGCGTAAATGGAGGGACATGTATAATTTGCATTAAAAAATATATATATGTATGTTGTGGCAATTACAAATATTTCTTCCATGTTTCCAAGTAGAAATCCGCGGAATTTAGATTAGAACATGTCAATACATTTTTATCACTAAATTTTTGTCTAAAACAATTCAACAGTTTCTATAAAAATAAAAATTCCGTCATATTTTGTCCCTAGAATATCAAAGACTACCAGTGAACGCTAACTTTTCCGAAGATTAGAGTAATTGAAATCAAATATTCATTTTAAAAACCCTACCTTGCAACTTTTACAAATAAATAAATATAAATATAAATATATAAAAAATACCTTTATTAAAACAATTTTAACCATCATTTTAATGAAATATAATTTCTCTATAAAATCTGTAATTTTCGGTTGAAATAACGCCAGCTCGTAATTTACAAAATGTCAACGCACGTTTGGTCTTTAATTAAATCAGAAATTATTTTTCTATAAAATATGTAACTTTCAACCAAATTTATTGAATGTGCCTCCATAATCATTATTTATAGCCAATCCTTATTTGTTTGAAATAAATTGAAATTTCGAGATTAAAACATAAATAAATGAATAAATAAATAAACATTTTTATCCTTCAATCAAAAACTACGGTAATGGTCTACTAGTATTACTTGGAAGTTGGATGATTTACATCTTTCAATTTATATAAAATATATGAGCATGTGCTGTCTTAAATTTAATCAAATATTACATTTCGATAGAAAATTTATCAGCTGATTTTAAAGATTTTTGAACTGTGGACTCATAATCAGTATTATTGATATTAATTTTTATCCAAATTTTAATTTTCATCAAAATTGGTTTAAAATTTAAGATTATTTCTTTAAACTTTTTTTGTACTCTAACCAAAAAAACACGTGATTTATTATCTAACTTGAGAGCTGGAAGTTCGAAAATTGATAGCTCACAAACTTTAAAATAGCAATGTAAAACTGGAATGTTGTGACCAACACATGACTTTCTTCTATATTTTTCTATGCAAATTCACTCAGTAAAAACAATTTAACAAAAGCATTCTTTAATAAAATTATCTTTCATGATAATGCAGTATGATTTCCATATGAAAGAAGTAGTATAACGCTATATATCAAAAAAAAAAAAAAAAAGTTCATTTTATTCTCGATATTCCCCTCGAAGGGTGGCTTTCCCCCCCCAGGGGGGGGGAGGCGATGCTCCTACATATACAAAAAAAAATTTCCCAGTTGACTATCTTTATTATAAATAGTTCCTGTAAATTTCATAATGATTATTAAAAAATAATTCTTTTTATGCACATTTATACAAAATTTTGTCCTATCACACCATGTTAAAAATTTAGAAAAAGCGGGATGACAATGCAACTTGTTAGACAATTTTTACCAAACATTGATAAGCACTAATTTATGTAAAGGTATAACTATATACCAATTTGTATGAAATTCTGTGTAGTATTTCCTGAGTCACAGTTGCCACAAAATTTTGTCTTACACACACACACACAGACGGAGACAGACGGACCGACAGACAGATATTTTCTAAAAATTGTCAAATCGTGTTCTACAGCTCTTCAAACGTGTAAATCCATCAAAAACCCGAGGTCGAAATTTTTACGAATCCAATACTTTTTTCTATTGAATATTGAAGAAAGTAAAAAAACGAGTTTTTTAATTTTATTTTTTAAATCTAAAAAAAAAAGACAAAATTGCAGGCGATTCTGTCCATTCAAGTCAATAAAATAAGTTAAGAAAAGTGTAAAATCTATTACTTTTTTCTTTTTAATTAATTAATTAATTATTTTTATTTACTTGTTTATTTATTTTATATTTTAATCTTTGTCACTAATAAAATAGTAGAATGGTAGGCTTTTTTTTTTTTTTTTCATACAAATAAACAATGCACTATAATCGCGAAAATATTTATCATCTAGTTTTTCATTTATTTCTATATTTTGGGACGTCCTAAACTTCATTTAACAATATGACCATTGTCCATTAACTTCTTTGCATGTGTTTATTTCATCAAAAACTTTGTGTGTGCTGTAACTCTAGAAACATAAAAATGAAAACTTTCAAATGCAATGAAGGTTTATGTTTTCATTACTTTTTTTCTATATTCAATAGAAGAAAATGTTGGATTTGTAAAAAATTTTTGACCTCGAATTTTCGATGTATTTACACGTTTTGAGAAGTCTGACCATTTTTGGCAAATATCTGTCTGTCTGTGTGTACATGACAAAAATTTTTAACAACTGTATCTCAGGAACTACAGCATTGGTTTTCATAAAACTTGGTATGTAGTTGCACTTTTACATGAATCAGAGTCTATAACTTTTGGTGAAAATCGTCCAACAGGTGGTGTTGACAAACCACTTTTTCTAAATTTTTAATATGGTGGTATAGGACAAAGTTTCGTACAAATGTACATAAAGAGAATTATTTTTTAGTAATCGAAATTAAAAATAATTATTTATAATAGTGATAGTGACTTGGGGGGGGGGGGATGTATATGCAGAAGCATTGCTAACCCCTGAGGGGGTCCCAGACGGGGACAAATTGTCATTATGAGTATCTTTCAAAAGAGGTCATCAATACCTTAAAATTGAACTATGAGTCTGAGATAATTTAACAAAAAGTTGTCGGTTTCTTTTTTTTTTTTTTTTTTTTTTTTTTTTTCATTTTTTAACAGGGGAAAAAAATGCATTTTTGTAGGATGTCATATAAAAAATAAAATAGGTTATTATTTTTTTTTCTCTTATATATATATATATATATATATATATATATTCGCATTATACTACTGCTCCAGAATAAAAGTTGCCTGCATTCATCAAAGAAGTTAATTTTAATAAATAATAATTTAATTATTCTTACTGAGGGAATTTGTACAGGAAAATATAAAAGAAAGTCATGTGGTGGCCACAACATACTAGTTTTAGATTTAGATGTATATTGCGAAATAGGTGGCATTGGTATAATACACTTCCCATGGTTTGTTTGATAGAGGGATATATTTGATCATATTAAATTAAGTTGAAGCTAACTTCAGTACATATAATGTAAGAAATATAACAAATAAATTTATTTATTTATTCATTATCCATATTGATCAATAACTAGTAGCAGAATAACGTTCTTTACAATGTGTAATTGTTTACATACACTATATTTAATAGGCTAGAAGTTGTAAGAAGCTTAATGCGTTAGATATGATTTGTATAAGAAAAAACAGGGGTCTGTCATACTTTAATGAACATACAACTATAGTTAGCATCTATTTTAAAACCTTCATTTGTGCTTTATTTTCGAAATATTTCTTACAGTTCAAAAAAATAAACATCCCATTTCTTCACTGGTTACACAGTTCATTCTTTTGAGTTAACAAATTCTGAGAGAACTTTAAACGACACTGTAAAAGAAAACAAATAAATAAATCAATTCAGTTGTTTACGAAGGTATAGATCTGTAATGTATCCCATTCTTTTCCTTTTAGAAAAGGTCTGAGAGAGCAATTTCAAACGGTATTTTCTTTACTACAGCGATATTTCTTTCCGAATCATTCTTCTAACGATTTTCTTTTCAGAAATAAGTTCAAATTTTCGGAAATAAATGTCCTATAAATATATATAAATAGGTGACCGAATCATTGTGGCCGAATTATAGGATATATATAAATAACAAGCTACTTTCAAATTCTATATAGAAGAATTTGTCATAATAAAAATGCATTTCTACATCTTCTTTGCTTTTTTTATTTTAAATAGCGTTATTTTGTTATTTTCTCTTTTTAATATTACAGATTATTATAGATATCATATACAGATTATTATAGATAGATGAGAATGATTTTCAAAGGTCTGTGTTTCTTCGTTCTTGGATACATTCCTGGTATCAATACCTCAAGAGGGATTATAATTAGTATAATCATGTTAATTTTCTCCCTTTATTTATATAATAGCTGAGAGTGCTTAAACACGCATACACATTTTTTTTTTAATTCAGAAGACTTTTAATTTTTTAATTCATAAGACAAAAATGTCATCTATATACAGATAATAAAATAAGATGTTTGTGTGTGTGTGATTGTGTATGTATTTCCAGAGCTTTTTAGGAAAACGGCTGATGGCTGAGCTACACAAATTTGCATGGAGGTTCGTAATGACCTCTCCTGATACACCTCGAAGTTCGATTTTCGAATTTTTGATTAGTTTTCTTTTAATTAATTAAAATGTGGAAAAAATAACCTTCTAATTTCTGATAAATTAGCCATTTTAATGTTATCCATAATTTAATTGTTGCCAATTTTTTTTTTCGACAGAATAAAAAAAAAAAAAAAGTACGTTTATTTAAAAAGAGGAAAATAAATTAGAAAAAATAGAAAATCTTTATATATATATTATATAACGCAATGTTTGTATGTGTGTGGACAGCGTAGCGCAAAGACGGTAGCTCGGACAGTCACGTGTTTCGACATGAAGGTGCCCTCTAAGGGGTCCTTGTGCACCTCAAAGCCTGATTTTCGAATTTTTTATTCGTTTTCTTTTAATTAATTAAAATGTGAAAATATTAACTTCATAATAGCTGCAAAAACAGTCATTAAAAATTTATCCTTAATTTAATTGTTGCCAAAAAATTTTTACGATTTCTGTCTTTTTTTTTAGTCAGGAAAAAAAAATACGTTTACATTCAGAATCACTTCGAAAATTTTACACAAATTCATAAAGTATTAATATAGTTTTTGGTACTATTATATGCTGTTCTTTTTTTTTTTTTTTCTTCTTTAACTATTGTGGATTTTTACTGTCAAGTTGTTATTAAAAAGAAAAAGAAAAAAAAACTGCCCATGACGTCACATCTGACTGCTTCTTTACTACAATAAACTCTATGAACTATAAATTTATTTTATCAGTTTTATTTATAGATCATACTGGGCGATTTTTAAATTTTGGCATTGAAATAAACTGAATGTTTTTCGCCAAGACATTTAATTTAGAAATAGCCATTTAAAGAAATTAAACCGAAATATTAGTCACATAAATGATCTATTTTTCTCTGAATAGATAATTTTATAGGGGGAAAAAAATGTAGTTTTAAAAATAGAAAATTTATTTCAAGCACTATTTTCAGCCTAAAAACCGTTAAAAATATAAACAGAATATGAAGAATTCATACAAATTAGCGAAAAGATATCCGATAAAAATATCACCAAAATACGATTCCCCCTTTTATACAAGAAATTATATTAAAGAAAAAAATCATCACAGTAAAGTTCCATGACGTAATGAAATGGTATTAGACAGGAGATAGGTGGCAACAGCCAAGGAAGGGGAACGGGTTTTTTGGATGGAACGAGAAAATGGCATGTTTCTAGTCATTCGAGAAGATTTTTTTATTTATTTATGTTCTAAATGTTTATCTATGTTTATCTATGTTTTGTGCGTTTTTAGTAATGTCTTATTAAATGTTTCGTCTTTCAAGTACGATGTCTTTTATTTCAAAGCCATGACTGAATTCATTTAAATTTTAAGTGATGGTGTCTCCAATCAAGCAGAGACCAAGGATCGAATTTTACTGACGCAGCCTTTTGGTAGGATAGAAAAGGATACCTAGAAAATGGGGAAGGTAAGAGCTTTCGTGTATATGCCTGTAGCATAAAAGCCACAATCCTCTAAAAAAAACTAAGTCAATAAAAATAGTCATTTTTAAAATAAATGTCAATTCCAGTCATTTTTTTAAAAGCGGTGAGTATTTATTCAAAAATATAAAATGACATAAGAGGACTATCCAGGTTCATATCCATATAATGAATTCGTTATAAAACGATGGTGGAGGAGAGAGAGAATTTTTAATTGAGAAAAATTACATCTCTTTAACACGGTGATTATTACCAAACTGTCTCGGAATCAAATCCGACAGCACCCTTGTAAAACGCCAGGTTATGGAAATATCTCTACATTGTGAAGCCAAGGGCGCCAATACATCTTTCTTTGTTGTTAATGTTAATTCAATGGGAACTTTTTTAAAAAGAAATGACGGTTAAAATTATGGCAACCCTTTTTGGCATAAATCACATTCGCCAACGAATACCGTTGGAAAAGACAGGTGCAAGTAAGGCTCCTATATATACGAGCTGGCGCGTCAGGCATTTTGTTGCCTTAGGGTTGCTACGTGTACCCAGCGCGTTTCCCTGATTAACAAACGGCAAACATTTTTTTTTTATCGTCTAAAGTTACTTAGAGTAATCTGTTTTATTATATTTCATAATTTTAGCTAAGTAAACTACGATATGGAAGTTTGTTTAGCGATAAACTGCTATAATCATTCAAGTAGTGAATACAAAGTATTCACAGACCTTCTATTACTGTGTATTTGAGTTTTGGCGACATTTTGTAAAAGAAACAGAAACCGCCCTTACAACACATCTTACCCTAGTACATCCATAGGATATCCTTAGAATAAAATGACGTCCTGAGAATGTACTGTGCAAAAAATGTGTTTTTAGGAATATTATTGCTGCTTATTGCTCTTATCTTGACCAGATTAGCTTCAGATCAAGATTTCTTAAAATCATTAGGGAAGCGATAAGGACGCCATAAGGAATGCTGTCCTCTTCGATGGCAAAAAAATGGCGGTGATGCGCCGGCCTATTATTTTATTTAGGGGCTCTAGGTGCAAGTAATTAAGAAATATTGCGAAAATTCATGCGACATGATGTCTGCACAACGGGTCATTAATAGCTGCAGTTAAATAGATTATCTGTATATAAAATAAAATAAAATAATAAAAAGATATAACGGAAAGTTTCCAACGTACATTTACAGCTATAAATATAAATTAGATTTATTGGGAAACATAGTGAAATGGAAATAAAAATATAATTACTTTAAGGGATAATAAAATTAAATTGTGTTTAGATCCCTACATATATATTGCATTAAGTTAAAAAGAGATCAATGTATTTAATACTGAATTTGTTCTTAAAATTAGAAAATGATAAGTATTTTAATTTTGAATACATAATTTACTAAAATAGAAATAAGCTTGACTTAAATACAAAGGATTATAAAAGTCAATACTTTTTAATTGTGAATAAATAGATCTTTAATTATAATTGAATAAATTTGATGAAAATAAAAGGATATGTGAGGAACTCCCTCACAATGCCCAAATATTTTATGTGTACATTTTAAAAATGTTTTTTTTTTTCCTAACAAAAATTGAAAATAGAACGTCAGTTCTAATATTTTGAATATGTTCTATATGAAGCACGCCAGTGCAAAATAAATATTCGATAAGAAGCACGCCAGTGCAAAATAAATATTCTATAAGAAGCACGCCAGTGCTAATTCTGTGTTAAAAAAATATTCGATAAGAAGCACGCCAGTGCAAAATAAATATTCTATAAGAAGCACGCCAGTGCTAATTCTGTGTTTAAAAAAAAATCGATAAGAAGCACGCCAGTGCAAAATAAATATTCTATAAGAAGCACGCCAGTGCTAATTCTGTGTTAATTTTTTTATTTTTTTTTATTTATTTATTTATTATTATTATTTTTTTTTTTTGGTATTATAACGTAAAATTATATACATAATAGAACGCCAGTTCTAAGTTTTTGTTCTCAAATACATTCGAATAAAGTTCACGCCAGTGAATGTCAATTTTAATACAGTATGAATGTATTAAGTGTATTATATTTTACGCTGGTAAATAACAGCATACAATGTCACGCCAGTGATTGTTAATTTTAATACAGCGTATATGTATTAATTACATTTATTTACGGCAGTGAATAAAAGTTTTAATATTTCACGCCAGTGAATATTAATTTTAATACAATGTGATTTTTTTTTTTTTATTTACTTCAAAAAAAATATAGAGTTGTTTATCTGTTAAATATCTACAATGGTAGATCTTGATATTTTCCCCCTCAGTTTGATATATATACATATCTATATAATTGTTTGTTTGCTCTCCGAAATAAGAGTTAAAAGTATTTTGTGTGATGAAATAAATAAGAGTAAATATCGTATTTTGTTCCTGAAATTGGAAAATCTATTTTTTTTTAGAATATTTATATTTTAATGAATGTACCTAATATGAAATATATGTGAGAGTTGATTCATTTTAGGTATTGCTGAAATTACACAAATAGTGTTTTGTTTATTTCATTTAATAACGAGCCATAATAAATTAGTTCGTTTTCGAACGAAATAGCTAATGCTGACGAAAATCGTCTGCGTTATTATTATTATTATTTTTTTTTTGTTCCATTTCATTATTTTATAGAAGGAGTAAATTTTTTTTTTCTTTTCTGTGTTTATGCTTATGACACATGGTAATTATATAAAAAGTGTTAAAGATTAAATTTTTTTTTAAAATTGTTTATTTTTTTTACAAACGTTGAAGTAAGCTTATGATAGAAATGTTTGTTTATTCATTTCATATGAAATAAAAGTATTGGTTTCAATAAAAAATAAATTGGATAAATAAGAAAAGAATTTTATTTTATATTTCATTGCGTAAGGAAATGTAAATATGCACGACAGTGTGTTTTAAATTATTTCTAATATGTGAAAATATCATTCATGTATTTTTAAAGTCAATTTGATTCATAAGCTAAGTAAAGAAAATTTATATAGATATCAATTGATTTAGGTATAAATTATGGGTTTTGCGTATGGTATATAAGTTTATTTCCATTAATATTTAACAAAGTAGCACCACCTTGAGGAATTTTGCTAAGTTTCTCGTTCAGAAAATTTAGGGTGTATAAGATGGCATATTTGGGTCGCGCAAAGAAGGATAATTTGAAATTGTTGGCTGTGGAGTTGAATCTTCAGGTCACGAATGAAATTACTGTAAGCGATTTACGCAAATTAATTACCAAAGATAAAGAATATGACGAAGAATTTACTAAGAATCAGCTCGAGATTATTATCGAAGATAGGAAGCTCCGTGAGAAACAAGATGCTGAAAAGCAATTCCAAGAGCTAGAGACTGAAAAATTACGTGAACAGCAAGAAAAACAAAAACGCGAATATGAATTTGAGTTAGAAAAAATCCGTTTGGAAGCTGAAAAGTTTAAAGTAGCGCCGATTTCTGAAGCTAAGAGTAGTACGCAAGATTTAACAAAAATCGTTCCAAAATTCGAAATGAGAGATGGAGATATAGTGCTGTTCTTGACTTTGTTTGAGCGTCAAGCCAAGAGAATTAATCTAGATAAATGTAACTGGGTATCAGCTCTTTTAGCTCTTATGCCAAAAGAAATCACTCAATTAATAGCTCGTGAATCAGAAGAAAAATTTGACGATTATGATTATATCAAAGGTTTATTATTAAAACGATTTAAATTAGGCCCTGAACATTTCAGACTAAAATTTGTGAAACATCAGCGAAACCCTACTCGATCTTGGCGAGACTTTGTTTTCGAAATAACAAGCTACTTTGAGGAATGGCTTGAAGGAGTTGCAGTAAATGATTTTGAAGGATTGAAGAATCTTATGATTACGGATCAGTTAAAAAGACGCGTTCCAGGTGATATCCGAGAACATTTCGTCGATGACTGGGCTAAGTTACTTGTTCCGGGTGTTTTAGCTGATAAGTTGGATGAGTACGAAAGTGTACGATCGAATGCTAAGGGATCCGGTTTGGGTGATGTGAAACATAGAACAACTAGTAATTACAAACCTGATTTTAAAGACTTTAGCAACAAACAAAAAGACGAACAGCCATCTCGGAAATTTAGGACATCATTTCCTCCAAGAACTGATCAAAATACAAGTTTTAAACCTACTTGTTTTACGTGTGGATCTGTGGGGCATTTATCTAGAGTTTGTCCCAAGAATTCCAAGAAAACATCAACTCGTAACGCCGTAAGTAATGTGGTTGAAGCCAAAGACAGCGAACGAAGTTGTAACTGCTAAGGTGTCAATTCCTGTGTCAACCTCTATGCCGATTAAAGATGGAATTGATTATTTGAAATACGTAAATATCAAATGTGGAGAAAACGTTTTGAAGGCAATAGTGGATACTGGAGCACAAATTTCAGTCTTACGTGCAGATTTGGTCGATACCGACTTTGGAGAAGGGGATGGAACAATCCAAATTATTTCGGCTTTCGGTGAAAAGGAAGTAGCTGCTCTAAAGATTTTTGACCTAAAGATAGATGATGGGAAACACGGCAATGTACCTGTAACTTGTGCAGTGTCGAAGAAACTTGTGAGTGATATGCTAATTTGTTCAACTGCTTATGAAGTTTTAATGGAGAATGTAGAATTAAATGGATGTATGAATCATGTACTTGCAAAATTAAATGAGAGCATTGAAAAAGAAAATCAGGAAGAACATGATGAAAAGAAAAACATCTCAACGTCCCTTCAACTTAATGCTGAGATTACCGATTATGAAAGCAATGGAAATAAAGAAGATTTTATAAAATTACAATTAGATGATGAAGATTTAAAGAAATCCTAGTTTTATGCCAAAAATGGGAAGAATTCATTTAAAATTAGTAATGGAGTTCTTGACCATTCAGAATACTTATGTGGAGAAAATATTGATCAAGTTGTTCTGCCCACATGCAAAAGAAAAGAAGTTCTTAGGATGGCACACGAAATACCATTGGCTGGTCATCTAGGCGAACAGAAAACAAAGCAGAGAATAAAATATTCATTTTATTGGCCAAGTCTCAAAGAAGACGTTAAAAAATTTTGTGAAAGTTGCAAAACCTGCCAATTACGCAGAACAGTTTCCTATAGGGATCGTATACCGATACAACCCATTGTTAGGCCAGAAATTCCATTTGAAGTCTGGAGTTTGGACTGTATTGGACCTTTAGAACCCCCGTCTCGAAGAGGACATAAATATGTGATTTGTGCAGTTGACTTATGTACTAGATGGGCTGAAGCTATTCCCGTGACTAACATCAATGCTAAAACAACTTGCAATAATCTGATGAGAATATTTACACAGACAGGGTTCCCCAAAGTAATATGTACAGACCAAGGTACTAATTTTACTGCGAAATTAAGTGAAGCATTTGTGGAACTTCTTGGAGTTTCTCCGAGGTTTGCAACGCCAGGTCATCCAGAAAGTATGGGTGCAGTGGAACGTTGGAATCGAACATTGAAAGATATGTTAAATAAAAATATACAGGAATATGGATCTAACTGGGATTTGCATCTTCCATATCTACTTTTTGCTTACAGAGAAGTTCCTCATAGTACGACAGGTGTTTCTCCGTTTCAGTTAGTTTATGGGCGTTTGCCTCCTGGACCATTGTCACTATTGAAAGACGTATGGACTGGTGAGAGGAAAATTCCCACTTCAGCTTCCGCATCAGTTGAAAAATATATATCAGAACTAGTTGAGAAACTAAGAAAAGCACATGAAATTGCATCAGAATATGCTCAGGATTCTCAAGAAAGATATACTTCGTGGTATAATTTGAGAGCAAGTGATAAACAGTTTAATGTTGGTGATAAAGTACTAATACTAGTTCCTTCATCTTCGCATAAATTACTTAAAACTTGGATTGGCCCAGCTACTGTTGTTGAAATCACTAGACCACATTCAGCCTTAGTTGAATTAGAGAATGGGTCCAGAAGAGAACTGCATTTTAATAAGCTCAGACAATGCGTTGCTCGAATTGACCATATTGGCCTAATATTTGATGAAGATAAAGATTTTGGTGATATTCATTATGCACCATTCGGAAATGGATGCCTAACCCCTAAAGAGATAGCGGACCATATTGATAGTTTAGATTTAAATTTTGAAAAGAAAAATGGTTTGAAAAATGTGATATGCAAATATAATAATGTTTTCAGCACTAAACCCGGAATCGCTAAATTAGAAGGACACAGTGTCCGCGTTACTAGAGATTGCTGTCCTAAAAGACTACGTCCATATAGAATACCGATAGTTATGCAAAAGGAAGTGGATCAACAGATTCAAGAATTACTTACACTTGGACTAATAGAACATAGTAACAGCGAATGGGCTCATCCTGTCGTTTGCGTTGCCAAAAAGGATGGAACTGTTAGGTTATGTGTTGATTTTCGTTTATTGAACAGCTATACCATCCCAGATGCATACCCCATGAAGATTGCCAATGATTTTATTTACTTGATTGGTAATTCGCAGTTTATTTCTGTTCTAGATCTCACGAATGGGTACTGGCAAATACCTATGAAAGAAGACAGCAAACATTATACTGCTTTTACTGTTAGGTTACATTTATTTTCCATTACCAATGCCTCTTGTATTTACCCTCCTTCACTGTATAATAGATCATTCCAATAACGACTCGCGCGCCACCACTTGGACTGTTCGTACGGCGCATCTTTTACCTGTACCTTGTTGAATATTTGTTTCTCTATATGTAACTATGTGGTGTGAGTGTTCGTCTAATTAAAAGTGTTTCGTTTTAATATGGACTCATCAATATGAATTATTATTTGCGTGCTCTGCTTTCTAAGCCCAATAGGTTATGGGCCCAGAGCAAATTAACTTTTATTTACGATAAATAGACTTTTATCTGTTAGATAGACGACCACGTTTGAAAATGGCGTCTTATGGAACACTACGTATAGAAACGCTAAACAAAGACAATTACGAAACCTGGAAAATACAAATGAAGGCACTCTTGATAAAAAATGAATCCTGGATTTATGTATCTGGCTCTAAACCAAAGCCAGAGCTCGTGGCAAGTGATGCGAAATCAAAAGAAGCGTTCGATAAATGGATTGATATGTATGAAAAGGCCAAAGCCGACATAATTTTGTGTATATCGCCTTCTGAACTGAAACAAATAAAAAACTGTGAAACATCCCTGGATATATGGAAAAAATTAGAAAAAATATATCAATCTAAAGGCCCCGCTAGAAAAGCGTCACTGTTAAAATCGCTTATTCAACATAAAATGGCAGATTCCTCTTCTGTGAACATTCGAGATCATCTTCGAAAGTTTTTTGACATAGTCGATAAACTATCTGAAATGGATATTAAAATAGATCATGACTTGTTAACTGTGATGTTGTTATACCATCCAGTTATGAAAATTTCCGGTGCGCAATAGAATCCAGGGATGAGCTACCTAAACCAGAAGTACTCCGAATAAAAATAGTAGAAGAAAATGACGCCAGACGCCATGATGACAGACCGAGCGATGGAGCGTTCATGACAGAAACCTGCTCCGTGGAATAAAAATAAAAGATATCCTAAGATTACTGAACAGTACACTCAGAAGGAAAGAGATAATTCAAAAATTACCTGCTGGAAATGTAAACGTATCGGTCACCGTGCTAGTCAGTGTGAAAAAGACAAATCATTTAAATATCGACAAAACAGTTTAGGACTACTGGCCAGCACAAATTCAACGAATACGTACATATTATCCAAAGAACAATCCGAGAATCTTTGGTGTGTTGACAGCGGCTGCACTCGACACATAGGGAAAAATGACTCCAAATTTGACGATTTAAAGGATACGGATATAAAATCTGTAAATTTAGCGAATAATGAAACAACTGATGTGTCCGGTGTTGGTAAAATATTAATTAAAGCAGAAGTCAACTCAAAACTTCAAAATGTAGCGATCAATGATGCTCTATTGGTTCCAGAATTAAAAACGAACTTATTGTCCGTGTCACAAATGTGCGACAAAGGTTTCACTGTAACTTTTAAAGACAAATGTGCTATTATAAATAACAAAAAAAAAATATGACTCTAATTGCGGACAGAAAAAATGAACTTTATTATTTGCGGGATAATAATGCAAATATAAATAATGCAGCTAATTTTTCTAGTGAATCAATCGATAGTTCTAAAAATATTTTTGCCGATGTGGAAAAGTGGCATTGTAGAATGGGTCATCTAAATGTAAAAGATTTGATTGATTCAAATTTAAAGGGTCATATTAGGGGGTTAAATATTAAAAAGGTATCCGACTTCAATTGTGAAGTTTGCGCGTTAAATAAAATGACCCGTGCTCCTTTCCCTAAGCACTCAGATCATGTTACAAAAATGTTAGAAATAGTTCATTCGGATCTTTGTGGACCCATTAGGATACCCTCCATAGGTAAGTCCCTTTATTTTATTACATTCATTGATGATTATTCTCGTTATTGTGCAGTAAAATTCTTAAAAACTAAAGATGAGGCATTGAATGCTTTTAAAGAAATCAAACTTCTTTGGGAAAATGAAAAATCTATAAAAATTAAAAAAATCATGAGTGATAATGGGGGCGAATTTATTGGGACTGAATTTGAAAATTTCTTGAAAGAAAATGGTATTCAGCATAGATTAACAACCCCTTATTGCCCGGAGCAATCAGGTGTTGCTGAAAGGAAAAATAGACCTCTCGTCGAAATGGCCCGTTGTCTATTATCACAATCAAAATTACCCTTAAATTTATGGGCAGAAGCTATTAACACTTCTAATTATATAAGAAATAGATGCCCAACAAAAGCTTTAAATGGAAAAACCCCATATGAATTATGGAATAATATAATACCAAACGTTAGTTATTTCAAGACTTTTGGCTGCACTTCTTATTATTTCAATAAACACCCTAAACATAAATTTTCCCCAAGGATTATTTGTCGGTTATTCAGAAAATTCTAAAGCATTTCGTATTTATCTTCCTGCATCAAATACAGTAATTATATCCCGTAGCGTAAAATTTTTTGAAGCGAAATCTAATAATTTTTCAAAAGTAGGTCAATTGTATCCAGATGTTTTTCAAAGAGAAATACAATTAAGCGAACCGCAAAATGAGTCACACATGCAGCAGTCAGAAGAAAAAATTTCTCCTCTTCTTGAAATAAAATATGAAAAAGATGAACTGTCACGTGACCCAGAATCGGCGCTCGAAGAGAAAAATATATTGTGATTGTGTAATCGCGAAATAATTAGGGAGCCGGAATCAATTGCAAATGCTGTTTATAGTTTTAATTCGGACATAGTAATAAATAATGCTTTGAAGGGTTCGGAGGCTTCTAAGTGGTATAAAGCAATGACTGAGGAAGTAAAAGTAATATTAAAAAATAATACATTCGTAGCGACAGATAGGCCCGAGAAACAATGCATTAAAGGTAGATTTGTCCTTACAAATGAATATGATCAAAATGGATCTCTTTTGAAATATAAAGCGAGATTAGCAGCTCGCGGTTTTAGTCAAAAATTAGGTATAGATTTTCGTGAAACTTTTTCTCCGGTAGCAAGAATGGGATCTATTAGAGTCTTGGCAGGTTATGCTGCTAAATTAGGAATAAAAATACATCAATTTGACATAACGTCAGCATATTTGAATGGAAAATTAGATGAGGAAATTTTTATGGAAGTTCCCGATTACTTTAAAGAAATACTTCAAATAATTATAAATGAAAATTGCGATAGGGACATATCTGATAAAGCAGCCAGGATTCTTAAATATCTAAATGTAGGGAATAAAGTTCTTTTGTTAAAAAAAATCGCTGTATGGACTCAAGCAGGCCGGGAGGTGTTGGAACACTAAGTTAAATAAAATTTTGAATGATTTCGGAGCAAAACAAACAAATGCAGATCCATGTTTATATTATATTAAAAGTGATAAAGGGTTGACTCTTATAATGATTTACGTTGATCACATATTGTTTATGTCACAGGACCCTGATATGTTAGAAAACTTCAAAATTCATCTTAATGAAAAACTAGATGTTAAATATTCAGGCATAGTTAAATATTGTCTAGGGATAAATTTTCAGTTAGAAAATGGCCTTATAACAATGAGTCAACATAGTTATATTAGAGAGCTGTTAGAGCGTTTTGGCATGACAGAAGTCAAGCCCGTAGCTTGTCCTATAGATACAAGCATTCGATTAAAAAAGGCCGAAAAATGTTGTGAAAACGAATATCACTACCGTGAATTAGTTGGAAGTTTGATGTATCTTGCAACTTCCACCAGGCCGGACATTGCAAATTCCGTCAGTCAATTAAGTCAATTTCTAACCTGCTTTGATAAAACTCATTGGACTGCCGCTAAACGAGTTTTACGATACTTAAAGAAAACAATAAATTTTGGACTTGTATTTAGAAAAAGTAATGAGCCTTTGTTCGGTTACACTGACGCGGATTGGGGGAATTGTCTCGATGACCGTAGATCATATACAGGTTACTGTTTCACATTTTGCGGGAGTGCAATTACATGGGAAAACCGTAAACAGTGTACCGTAGCTCTCTCATCAACGGAAGCCGAATATATGGCTTTATCCGATGCCACTAAGGAAGGGATATATTTATGTAAATTACTAAATGAGTTATCTGATGGCAAAATTGAAAAAGTGAGTATATTTACAGATAACTTAGGATCTATTAAATTAGCTGAAAATCCGATCTTTCATAAGCGCACTAAACATATAGATATTAGGCATCATTTCATAAGGGATGCCCTGAAAAATGGAATTATTGATTTAAATTTTGTATCTACTGAAAATATGGGGGCTGACATTCTTACAAAAGCATTAACATCATCAAAACATTACAACTGTTGTAAAATTATGGGATTGGAAGATGTAACATTGTTATTTGGGTAAATACGTCGACATTGTTGGGGGGGGGGGTAGTGTTAGGTTACATTTATTTTCCATTACCAATGCCTCTTGTATTTACCCTCCTTCACTGTATAATAGATCATTCCAATAACGACTGGCGCGCCACCACTTGGACTGTTCGTACGGCGCATCTTTTACCTGTACCTTGTTGAATATTTGTTTCTCTATATGTAACTATGTGATGTGAGTGTTCATCTAATTAAAAGTGTTTCGTTTTAATATGGACTCATCAATATGAATTATTATTTTCGTGGTCTGCTTTCTAAGTCCAATATTTACTACCCACTCAGGGCATTTCCAATGGAATGTCATGCCATTTGGTATGAAGAACGCTGGTAGTACATTTCAAAAATCTATAGACAAAGTTTTAGAGTGTCATAAAGATTATTGTCGTTCCTATATCGATGATGTTGCAGTATTTTCTACCACTTGGAGTGAACATATAACACACTTGAAAGCAGTTCTCAAAACATTCCAAGAAGTTGGTCTTACAGTTAATTTAAAGAAATGCGATTTCAGAAAGAATGAAGTGAAATTTTTAGGCCATATTATTGGATCGGGAAGACATACACCCGATCCCGAAAAAACCGAAGCTATAAGAAAAATTTGCAGGCCTATCACCAAAATAGAACTTCGTAGTGTAATTGGTTTGGCTAATTATTACCAGGAATACATTCCAAATTTTGCTTCAGAAATTCTTCCCTTGACTGAATTAACAAAGAAAAGCGTACCTAATGAAATTCCCTGGTCTGATGCCCAAGAAACAGCTTTTCATAATTTGAAACACTATTTAATGAATATGCCATCTTTATATACGCCTAATATAGCAAAGCCATTCAAATTGTACACTGATGCTTCGAGCAAAGCTATAGGAGCATGTTTATCTCAGTCGGACGATTCTGGCAAAGAACATCCCATTGCTTTTTTTAGTAAAAAACTGTCTCCGTGCCAAGTCAAATGGTCAACGATCGAACGAGAGGCTTACAGTGTGCTGACTGCTCTACGAAAGTTTCATACTTGGCTCTTCGGTGCAGAAGTCGAAGTAATTTCCGATCACAATCCTCTAACTTTTCTGACCCAAACAATTCCACACGGTGCAAAGTTAGCACGTTGGGCTTTAGCTTTGCAAAGATATAATCTAAAAATTACGTATAGGAAGGGGGAAAATCATGGCAATGCCGATTCTTTATCTAGACTTCCTTAAAATATTTTAATAGTATTTCAGTTGTATCTAATTATTCCAATTTAATTTACCTCGTGATATACTATATAATTCATGTGCATATTATAAGGGTTGTTTGTAAGATATTTAATGTTAGATCTATTATTTGTGTGTATTGCTGTTGTTGTTTATTGCTGAATATACTATGCATTTATTTTTTTTTCTTTGGGCATATGCAGAAGCTCTTCCTAAAGATTTTATGATATATGCATTTTTTTTATAAACGCTTGATATAAACTTTTAGGATTTACATATATGAACATTTATTTTATAAACTTTTTCTAAAAAGAATTTTTGTGGTACATACATGAACATTTTCTTAGAAACTCTTAATGCTATCTGTTGGTGCTCTATCTATATGAAAAACTCATATCAAAAAAAAAAGTTCAGCATTATCAATGTGAACATTTATGTAGAAACTCTCTATATCATGCAACAGTTTTCTAAGTTTGGTAGCATCATAGTCACTCCTGTGACGTATGAGCTCAAAAAGGAAGGACGAGTAAAGTTCCATGACGTAATGAAATGGTATTAGACAGGAGATAGGTGGCAACAGCCAAGGAAGCGGAACGGGTTTTTTGGATGGAACGAGAAAATGGCATGTTTCTAGTCATTCGAGAAGATTTTTTTATTTATTTATGTTCTAAATGTTTATCTATGTTTATCTATGTTTTGTGCGTTTTTAGTAATGTCTTATTAAATGTTTCGTCTTTCAAGTACGATGTCTTTTATTTCAAAGCCATGACTGAATTCATTTAAATTTTAAGTGATGGTGTCTCCAATCAAGCAGAGACCAAGGATCGAATTTTACTATCACTAATATGGTGGCAAAAATTCAAAAGCCGCCACGGGAGAGATTCAATAAAGTTGTGTTGCACGGTAATGTTTACATAGTATTTATTTATTATTTTATGTACCAATCACTACGCAAATTTATAATACAAATATACGAGCTGCTGTGTCTGACTGTACTTGCACGCTGTCAGGCAGAAATATTTGTTTAATTTAAATTAATATTTAAATAAATAAATAAAAATAAGAATACGTTTAATGGGAAATATATATAACCATAAAAATATTAGTTGTCTAAAATGCGGCAAAAATGGTGTTCATAGCATATTGTTATTAGGGATTAGTTATTTGCCCAGCATCATTAGCACTGTTGCAATGAAAGCAGTTTTACAGGCGAAGTGAAAATACTTTGGCGACAAACTTGGTGAGTGGGTGACCAAATTGGGTGAGAGTGCAACCAAGTTTGATGAAAAATGGATAGAGATTAAAACTCATTTAGAATGATGAATGTCAATTGTTTGTGATACTTTTTATTAATTACTTTAAAAAATTTCATGATTTTATTTTTATTACAAAGCTATTTTTTTGGTTGTTTAAGAATTTTTAATATAGTTATATAACTAAATTTTTGCTAATAACTATTATGTTTTTGAAAAATTCTTTCCCTGCTTGTTATGAGTGTAAATAAAATCAGACTTTTTAAGATTTTTTTTTTAATTTTTAAATCAAGCCTAAAAAAATATAAATAAAATAAGTTCAATTTTGTATGTATAACTTATTTAACAGCTTTTTAAGCGTTTTGATTAACTGATAACTTTTAATTAACTTTACAATTTATTTTTTATTGTATAAACAGATCTGAATTATTCGTCTGTTATTTTTCATAATAGAAAATTTCAAAAAAAGAAAAATTTCATGACAATTAAATTATATTTTATTCTGAATTATCAAGCACCGTTCTGAAAAAGCTTTTTAAACTAATATATAAATGGATAGAATGTTATATAAAAAATAAATTAATTAAAATTTTTATTTTATTATTTATTTATTTATATTTGTTGTATTTATTTACCATGTATGTGAAAATTTGCAAATGTTCTGCAGATTTTACTAAAACGTCTTAAAAATATCTTTAAAAATATAATCTGCAGAATATCTTAAGTTATTTGGCCCACTTTTAAGCCTACATATTTTGAAAAAAATCTTAAGATTATATTCTGTAAATTTTCATTAGAAGTATGAAGAAAATCTGCAGAATATGTAGGCTTAAGAAGTGGACCAAATAACTTGAGATGTTTTGTAGATTTTTTTTTTTTTTTTTTTTTTTTTTTTTTTTAAGATTAATTTAAGATTATTTTTAGGGGGGGGGGGGGTACTGAAGAATTCCTCAAGTTTCGAAGATCTCCGACACACGAGAGCACAGATCTCGAGCTTTCCGACTCGATGGAATCATCGCAAAAAGTTATAAATAGGAGTGAGTTGATTTATGCGAGAGAGTATGTACTCACTGCGAATCAGAGTTATTCAGGGACTTATTCTGATTGATTGCACTTTAAGGATTGAGCTCTAAGCGAATGAACATTTTTCTGGAGATTGCGAAGAATTATGTTCCGGAGTATTTGATGTTATTTAATTTACTCCTGTTGAACAAGTGACTGTTTTTCAGAGTATACCAGAACATTCATCGAATAGTGAATTTTGCTATATGAGTAACAGCTTCAACTGTTTCCAGAATCGTCGAAGAATAAGCTTTACTATTGGACTGCTGTCGAGAATATTCGTTTTAATAATAGTTTTGTTGTATAGATTCGAGAAGCTAAAAAAAATATTTAATATCACTGAGGAGATCCCATACTAAAGCTGTGGTGAAAATTGTCGCCAATCGAAATATATTTACTTAAACGTTTCAATTATTCAATTAAAAAGAAATCATTTTAATATAGTGACCAGCGAAGCGGGCAAAGCCTGCTAGTCTATACATATAATAAAATAAGATGTTTGTGTGTGTGTGTCATTGTGTATGTATTTCCAGAGCTTTTTAGGAAAACGGCTGATGGCTGAGCTACACAAATTTGCATGGAGGTTCGTAATGACCTCTCCTGATGCACCTCGAAGACCGATTTTCGAATTTTTGATTAGTTTTCTTTTAATTAATTAAAATGTGAAAATAATAACCTTCTAATTTCTGATAAATTAGCCATTTTAATTTTATAATTTTAATTTTAATTTTAATTATTGCCAATTTTTTTTTTCGACAAAAGAAAAAAGGAAAAAAAAAGTACATTTATTTAAAATGAGAAAAGTAAATTAAATAAATTAGAAAATAAATTAGAAATATTAGTCGCATCGTTACAAATAAGATACCAAATGAAAGAAGCAATTTTTGTGAATCCAATGGATTAAACAGCTTATCGATCGGGCAATTTGATTTCTTAAAATTAACTAATGTATGAATTGTAGGTGGCAACAGCAGGAGATTGTATGAAAACCGTCTGGGAAAAAAAAAAAGTTAAATCTGCTACTCATTAAAAGTCATATGTTTTCTTAAGTGGGATTCAAAATTGCAGTTTTTAAAAAATTTTTAATTTTCTTTCACAAACACAAACATATAATATACAGCCTGTACAACACTAGACCAAATTGCAGTTCAAATTTCATCAATTTTAGTTAATAAACAAAAAAGTTAGTTTTTTGCTTTTTTTTATTATTATTAAATTTTATTCTAACTTCGAAAAGATAAGATGTGATACGATACATTAAGAATTTGGGTTTTAAAGGTTTTTTTTTAATAGATTATTTAAACTCTATGAACCATATTTTTATTTTACCAGTTTCATTAATAGATCTTGCTGGGTGATTTTTTAAATTTTTGTGTTGAAGTGCACCGAACGTTTTTCGACAAGAAGTTTAATATAGCAACAGCCATTTTAATTTAAGTCGCACATCAAAAATATAAAAACATAAATGATTTATTTTTATAGTAAGTTTACAGAAAAAATGCAGTTTTAAAGGTAGAAAATTTATTTCAACAAGCACTATTTTAAACCTAAAACCATTAAAATTTAAGAAGAATATGAATGATTCTTATGTGTAAACAAAAAGGTGCCTGATAAAATTATTAGCAAGAAGTCTTCCCCTTTTCATACAAAAAAAAAAAAAAAAAAAAAAAAAAAAAAATCCATCGCTAATTTGGCGACAAAAATTCAAATGCCGCCAATGGAGCGACATAATAAAGTTGTGTAGCAGGATAATGTTTACCTATTTATTTATTTTTTTTTTTATATAATAATCACTATGCTAATGTAACATACAAACAAATGAGACTCTGTGTGTTACGGCACGCAGTCGAACAGAAATATTTGATTAATTCAAATTAATATTTAAATAAATAAATAAAAATAAAAATATGTTTAATGGGAAAATAAATACAAAAATAAAAAGATTAGTTGTCTAAAATACGGCAGCAATAGTGCTCATAGCATATTGCTACAAGGGATTAAGTCTAAAATGGTGACAAAAATTCAAAAGTCGCCAAAGAAAACTTTATTAAGGCTGTACTATAATCAGATTTACAAACCATGAATTATATATAACCACAAAAAAGTAATTGTGACATGCGATAGACGTAGTCGGTCATAGCATATTGTAATATTTCGCGTGAAATTGCTGTCATGTTATGTCTCATTGGATAAACAAAATAAACATAGGAAATAACGTAAAAGGAAATATTATGTGCACTACGTTTAGTGTTGTTCACATGTGACTGGGATTCAAATACAAAAGTGATACTCCAATTTTTTCGGTACTATCTATTTCGAAACTGTTATATAATAAGCATCTAAATGAAAGCTCATTGGTAAACCCTTGTCGCAGGTAATAAGGACAGGCGCCTGAGTTTCAGCGCATGGCCAAATCGGCTGCCGAAGACAGCAGGGACCTAAAGCGAGCTTTTGAGCAATTTCAATATTTTATTTTATTTTATTTTTATAAAGCTATATAGAAAAGAGTTTCCTTTAAATTTAGTGACCAGCGAAGCGGGCAAATCCTGCTAGTAGTAACTATTTTGTTTTTATAATAACAGGAAAATTAAAATTTCGTTTTTTTTTTTTTTTTTTTTAGAAAAAATAAAAGATTAAACATTTTTTTTCACAAAAATAATAAAAAAATAAAAAAAATAAAAAACGCTACTTTTGACATTACATTGCATTAAAGTTTTAGACTGCGTTCATGCCTCTTTCTTTTTCTTTTTCTTTTTCTTTTTTTTGTAAAGATGTTTTTTCTCTTTCTTTCATTTTTTCAAACCAGTTTTTCTGTGCATATCACTGCTGAAAAATTGTTTCCTGCAAATGTCTTGCAAAATATATATGTTTAAATAAATTACTGTAATTATTACTTTCTACCTTTACATGAATTTTGATTTATAAAAGGGAACTCGTAAACATATTAAGTTTAGAGTACATTAAAATTAAAGTGTTCTCGTCGTTTCGGCATAAAAGCATTAATGTTGTATATAAAATGTACCATTTGTGTATGTATATAAAATGTACCATTTGTGTACCATCTGTCCACTATTTCTAATTTCTGGACCACTAAATCTTTACTTTGGTGGGTCATTTTACCCGCTAAATTTCCTTTGCTATTGAAACCCTACTAACGGTTTTCCAGTAACAATTGAAAAGGAATTTATTGTAGCTTTTCTTTCATTAATATGCAGCTTTTGTATGCGCAGAGCTCCCAACCTAATCCGGAGGATTGTTAGTACCGTCCTTTTTTCACACCACTCTTTTTCTAGAGTATTTTTCTCCTTAATTCATCACAAATACGAAGAGAATTATTCTAAAAATTAAGTGGTGTGGAAAAAAGGGACGGTACGAAGAATCCTCCGGATTACACTGTAAAAAAAAAGCGGAAGCTTTTACAGCAAAATGTGCTGGAACCCATATTGCCAGCACATTCTGCTGTTAAATAAGGCAATTTACAGCGGAAACGTCTGTAGAAAAAGACTCTTTTACGGCTGTTTCTGCTGTAAATAACTTCTTTTTTACTTTCCCCCCTTCATGCACCCATATTGCCAGCATATTATGCTGTAAATCTACCGTGTTTTTTTTTTTTTGTTGTTGTTGTTTTTTTTTTACAATGTAGGTTGACCAGCTTTGTATGTGTAACATGATTTTTTTTTTTTTTTTTTTCATTTATGCAACACACTTTCGCAATGTAATTCTTATTTACGAAATTTCCTTATACCGTACTACTTTGTATGTAACATGATTTAATCGTACTTAAATTTCAATAGTATTAAGCTTTGTAATTCTAAATTCGCATACGAGTATAACATAAATATCACATGTCTGTATACAAATTATACAAATGACTTCCCATTATTAAGAAATCGACTCTTATAAATACTTCTGTTGTTAAATTACTTAAAAAGAAACTAAACTCAACAATATTGATATTTCAGTATTTTCCGATATCGATTTTTTTTTTCTAAATCTATTTCAACTTTTGATATCAAAGCTTCAAATCAAGTAAGTTAGTATATTAAAGTGAAATAGCAAAAATAAGGTTTAGCAAAAAACTTCTTTCATTTTATTTTCCATCACACACATCATTACGACCAAATGTTTCACAGAAGAAAAGAAAAGACTTAATTTATTTCAGAGATTTGACAAAGAAAATAAAAATTCTTTCAAAGAGCAAATTGTCTTCTTATTTTTATTTTATTTTTTTATTTTCAAGAAGAATAAAGTTGCCAAATCAAACTGTGTATCGATACTAGATATTTATTTTTGCTGGAAAAAAGATCAAGTTCAAAGTGAATGAATAAAACATAAGTAAATATTCTGATTAGTAACATTTTACTGGATTTATTGACAAGATACGTGGTGGGTAGTTAAAATTTGAAATAAAATATTTATTACTACTTTTGTATATATATATTTTTTTTTACATTGTAAAATTCAATAAATAAATAAAAGTATGCTAGAATGCACCCCAATGTGCGTGCAAAAAAATTGGCAACTGTTTGTGCGATAAATTTGAAACGTATTTAAACAAACGTCTGATTGAACTTTCTAAACGCATCATTAATAATCTGGTGTGTCACTCACACGACTTTCTCTTACCCTGAAATTTAATACAATAAATACAGGTTGGAGATTAAGAGGTAAGATAAAGAGTACTGTTATGTAAACCTATGTTAAACAATTTGAATTTGGCTTCGGAAGAGATTTATATGATAATTACTTCTGTTTGAGGAGAGCTACCGCCCCCCTCCCCCCATGTTTCATTAATGCACCAACATTTATATAGATTTAATTCTGTTATTAAAATTAAAAGATTACTTAAAATTATACAGACAATTTTCACACGCAACATTCATTGAAACTTAACAATCTTGATCAAACTTTTCCAGCAACAAACTTATATTAACTTTAAAATACAACATTTGTATCTCCTAAAATTATTCGTTTTTAAGTTACTCTAAGAGACACAGACAAAGTACAAATGTTAAAAAACTTGACTACGGTAATCAGGAAGCCTCAAAACGTGTAAATATACAAAAAACAAGCGATGCATATTTAGCTTAAAATATA
Organism: Salticus scenicus; assembly: GCA_963930645.1. Taxonomy (NCBI): domain Eukaryota; kingdom Metazoa; phylum Arthropoda; class Arachnida; order Araneae; family Salticidae; genus Salticus; species Salticus scenicus. The sequence continues at coordinate 55,643,432 of OZ005654.1, read as the reverse complement.
CATTTTTTACCATATCTCTATGAGGAATTTATTTCAATTCCTGAACAGCTTTCCTGGAAATGGTAAAATATTATTAGTAAAGCACATCCGCTAACAACAAATAACTAGTGTGTTGGGGCCACCACACGACTTTCTTCTATATTTTCCTATACAAATTCCCTCAATAAAAATAGTTTATTAAAATTATTATTTTAAAAAATTATCTTCCACGATAATGCAGACGATTTCCATATTAGAGAAGTAGTACAACAGTAAATATCGAAAAAGAAAGTTGAATTTATTCTCAATATTACATTTTTTTTTTTTTTGTTAAAAATGAAAAGAAATCTATAACTTTATTTTAAATTATCGCAGATCGATGGTTCAATCATTCGTTTTAAAAGTATTGGCGAGCTCTTTCGAAAAATACCCATCATGAAAATTTACTCCCCTCGAAAAGGAAACAAGATGACGGACCAAGTTGACAAACAAATATATCAAATGCACTTGTGAGATAAGTCTAATAAGCAAATTTAGTTCGAATTAATTCAGAATTTAAAAAGTTATTGTGTTGACAAATTAAGTTACCGCCACAAGGATCAAAAACGCGGAGCAATATGTTTAGCGAACTAATCCAAGATATTTGTAAAATAAGTTCACTGTTCAACTTTGGATCGAATAAGTTCAATATTTCAAAAGTTATCGCGATAACAAATTCTTAAGTGATAGCTTTCAAGTGGCCGCAACTTGGAAACTAAATTGCAGAGAAACTTGCTCCCGAAATCATAGATATTTGAATGATAAATCCGTTTTTCAACTTTTGTTCGAATTAATTAAGTATTTCAAAAGTTATCGTGATAACAAATTTTCAAGTGGCCACCATATGGAAACAATATGACGAAGCAAGTTGTCCATAAAACTGATCCAAGATATTTCAAGCATAAGTTTACTGTTCAACTTTGGTTCGAATCAGTGCAATATTTCAAAAGTTACTGTCATGACAAATTTTCAAGTAGCAGTCTAAGTGGCTGCAACTTGGAAACAAAATGGCGAACAACTTGCCCACCGAGATCATCCATGATGTTCGTATAATAAGTTCACTTCCAACTTTGATTTAAACAAATTTAGTATTTCAAAAATCATCGTGATAAGAAATTTTCAAGTTGCACCATGGTGTCAATAAGCCACCACTTGGAAACAAAAAAGGAAACAAAACTGAGATATTTGAATGATAAATCCACTACCCGCATTTGATACGAACTGATTTGTATTACAAAAGTTGTCATAATGATAAATTTTAAAATGGCCACCACTTGAAAATAAAATGGGAAAGCAAGTTAGTTAGCGAACTTATCCAAGGTATTTGAACTGTAACTTCACTATCCAACTTTGGAATCAAGTTAGTATTTTAAAAGTTATCGTGATGGCACATTAAGTGAGAGCCTGATTTCAAGTGGCCGCAACTTTAAAACAAAATTGAGGGACAACTTGGCTAACAAACTCATTCAAGATATTTATAAGTTAAGTTCACTGTCCAAATTTGGTTTGATTTGGAGTATTATTTCAGAAGTTATCGCGATTTTAAATTTTCAAGTCGTAGCCTGATTTCATGTGGCTTCGTTCAGTTTAAGATATCAACCACTTTGTTAGAAATGGCGGAAAAAGTTCATTAATAAACTTAGTTAAAACCCTTATATATGGTCTATGTATACACAAAAATTTAAACAAATTCGGAATACGCATTTTTCAATGTAAATCTGAAATTTTCAAGTGGTCTCCACTTGAAAACAAAATGGTGGAGCAACTTGGTTAACAAACGCATCCAAGATTTTTATAAAAATAAGTTCACTGTCCAAATTTGGTTCGATTTAATATACCATTTTTTATTATTATTATTATTTCGTGCTTTTTAAGTAATTATTTTTTGTAATGTGCTTATAACTGCTGTATTTATTTCTTTAAATTAAAAAGTAACAATTACATGTATTGTCTGAGGAAAAAAATTCTGCTTACATTATTTCTGAAAAGAATTTAATTTCGCACGAGAGGACTTATTTTAATCTATTCTTCTATATAAAGATATGCAATAATTGTGTTTCATTCCCTAGCATAATTAACTATATTCATTTCTTAAAATTTCATTGGTATAGCTGTAACATAGTATCCCCTTGGCGGCTTTTAAGTTTTTGTCGTCATTTTGACGATGAATTAAAATGGCTATCGGAATTGCGTAAGTAGATATTGGCGAGAAACGTCCGAGATAGTTCGCTGCCAAATTTCAAAATTTGCCAAGCGATTCTATAACTAAGCTGTTCCATTTCTTTAGAATGATTTTTCTCAGTTTTATTTTAATTATTAAAAAAAAAAAAAAGTCTGCACATTCTCTTTTTTTTTTTTTTTTTTTTAACATAAAAAGAAAGATATTTACTTAATTATTTATTTGTGTTTGGCTCATAAATAATAGACTCTCTCGATATATAGTTTTTGTAATTTTAATGAATTTTTAATTATCAAATTTATGTCAGAATGTTTATTTATTTTCAGAAATTTCCATTTCTGACATTTATTACACTTAGGCGTTTCAATTTTATCACATTTAGGCCTTTAACGGCTGTTTCCATTTATTTTAATTTATTAGAAACTGTCATCATTATTTTCGAAACTTTATCTTTATTTTCAGTAATAATATGTTTGTACTTTCATTTCATTATTTTTTTTTCGACATAAAAATAATATATAAAACTCAAGGTGAAACACTACAAATGCTGACAACGCAAAAATAGTCCTTTCGTAGTGCATAAAAAGGGAGGGGGGGGCAATAGTTATTTTATAATAATTAATGATAATTAATTGGAATTATACTTATGTGCAAATTTTTCTATTAAATGAAACAAAAATAGAGCTGAAAAGCTGATAATGTAATGTTTTTTACAAGTTTTGTTTGCTTTATCTTTTAATTATATATATATATATATATATATACCAAAGAAATAATTGCTAATTACGCGATAATTGCCAAAAAAAAATTCCATCGAATTTCTGACTCATCTTTGATATTCTTTCTTATATTCCCCTAATAAAGCAATGCTTCGTCTAGTGTAATAATAGGTCTATGGATAAAATTTAATATGATATTATACATTTAGTTTTCACATTCGAAAACAAAAAAGAAATGTACTTTTGCTAATTTAAAATAATTTGTAAGTAAATTAATATTAATTTATCCGAAAGAACTGTGTTCTTTAAATGACTTAGGCACAGCTTTAGTACAGTACCCTCTTGCTAATATTTATATTTTTGTTCCATTTTGGCGATGAATTAAAATGGCTATCGCAGTTACGTTAGGAAAGACCTTTGAGAGAAACGACCGAGCTACTTCGATGCCAAATTTCAAATTTTGAAAAAATGGGCTAATAAAGCTATTCCAAAATATAATTATTTTTTCTATTTTATTAACGCGCATAATTACGTGATTCTATCTTCATCAATATGGTATAGTAAGCTTCAACCTAAGACATTTTTTTAATAATATACTAGGAATAATAATTAAATTCCCGTGCTAAGAACGGGCGCAACAGCTCATAACAAATAAAAAAGTATAAGTCAATTTTTCTGCAGTGCGATTTTTTTTTTTTTTTTTTTTTTTTTTTTTTTTTTTTTGTCACTTAATGTATATTTTAGTACTTATTTGGTGGAACTGCAAAAAATGTATTCAAAGTACCACAATAACAAAATTGTGACAACTTAAAACATCAAATTATTTAAAAAAATTCCTTTTAGATAGTAAAACTGAACTAGATTTCAGTTCCCTTATTTGTGCTTTATTTTCGAAATATTTCTTACAGTTAACAAAAATAAACATCCCATTTCTTCACTGGTTACACAATTCATTCTTTTGAGTTAACAAATTCTGAGAGAACTTTAAACGACATTGCAAAAGAAAACAAATAAATAAATAAAGACAGTTGTTTACTAATGTATAGATCTGTAATGTATCCCATTCTTTTCCTTTTAGAAAAGGTCTGAGAGAGCAATTTCAAACGGTATTTTCTTTACCATAGCGATATTTCTTTTCGAGTCATTCTAACGATTTTCTTTTCGGAAATAAGTTCAAATTTTCGGAAATAAATGTCCTATAAATATATATAAAAAGGTGACTGAATCTTTGTGACCGAATTATAGGATATATATAAATAACAGGCTTCTTCAAAATTGTATATAGAAGAATTTACCACAGTAAAAATATATCTCTACATCTTTTTTGATACTTTAATTTAAATTGCGTTATTTTGTTATTCTCTGTTTTATATTACAAAACATTATAGGTATTTTATCAAAATAATTTTCCAAGTTCTGAGTTTATATGAAAAATTGATTTTTTTGGATAGATCTAAATCTTGGATACATTTCTGGTGTTGATATTTCAAGATAGATTTTTTGTAGTATAATGATGTTAATTTTATTCCTTTATTTATATAATAACTGACAGTGATTAAACTCACAAAAAAAAAAGAGAGAGAGAGAAGGAAAAAGAAAGAAGGAAACAGAAGTTCTGCAATCACAGTTTTATGACAAGTTACATTAAATGAATGAACCGTAAACTCTTACACATTAAGAGAAAAGAAAAAAAAAAGTTTTTAACCATCATTTTAAACATTAGAAACATTTCCGTGGGTAAAGAGGTTGAGAATGAGAGTGGGTTTAAACGTTGTAGTACAGCTATGCATTAGGATCATTGACGACGGTCCATTCTTGTTAAAGAAAACAACATTATTGTCTGAACAATCTAATGAACAGTTATGAACATCATAAAATATTTATAGTTGCCTTCGTAAAATAGCTATTCTTACGTATCGAATTTTCTGATTCGTGCTGCAGTGTGTAATCATTCTTATTTCCATAATCGCGATTCTAAAATGACGTCAGATTAGTGTGTTAAGTCAACACCTCCTGCAATAATGTTTCCTACCTGATCTTTACATCAGAGAAAATCTTCCGACTACATCCAATCCACAATATCCTATAGATATTATAGGATGTGTTGATTTGGTGCATTCGGCTGATTTCCCATGACATAAGCTCATTTTCGTGGCATTATTATAGGAGGTGTTGGTCAAGTTCATTGTCACATGCACATAGGGATTAAAAATAATCATGTTTTAGTGATAAATGATGAGAACTGTATTTCTATGACAAAAAGTAGTATTTGAACTGGTAATTTATTTTCCTGTCACTTGTCTGCCCCAATTTTCTGTTTTCGTTGCTCCGCACATAAAAATTCACGCTGAAAACTACAATGGGATTTGAGAAAAAAATGGGTGGTGCTATTCGAAAATTTCAAAATATTGTCATTGTAACTGTATCTGTGTGAGTATGACTATTATGTTTCACTTCATTCTGGAGCGCATATTTTAAAATATATAAGCTCCAAGTACAAGTCTTTTTCTTGAAAAGTACGTTCGATAGAGAGCCATTTATATAAGGAATGTTTTTTAGTATCAACTTCTATTAATATTTGTTATAGCAATTTTTCTGATTGCAGAGCAAAGCACAAAGATAAAATTTGTATTTTCAAACTTCATATCACAAGAATTTTAAAAATTAGAAAGCGTAACATTCTATTTTAATTCATGTATTATCATTTTATAAATGTAAAAACTAAGTTCCATTTTTGTCTAAGTTAATAAAGTAAACGCATGATGGGTGATAAATACCAGTTTTTTAAATGTAGCTCCAATTGGTAGTATTGCTTAAATCTAAATGTAAAGAATTAAACTGCTAAAAACAGGTTTTAAAACTTTCTGCCCTTATTTTGCTTGTGAAGGTAAAACATTTTATTCATTTACTATGGAAATTTTCTCACTTAATTAAAGCATTGCAATTTTCAGTCATTAATTTAATTTCTAAATGTTCTACATACTTCAGATTTCAATGGTTTAAAATTTTAATTAAAAATTTAATCATTTAAAATTATCAATGTCTTTTTAAAAGCAGAAAAAAAATGAATACTCTTTTTTGTAAAGACATATTATACTTTTATTTTACATTATACTTTTTCGATTTTAACATTTGTTTACTAAAAATTGAATAAAACACAATAAAGAAATTCATTAAAAAAAGGAGAAAAATACTTAAAAACAGTTCCGCCTACCTTTTATCACGAATTAATTTAATCCTAGTTTCTCACAATAAAGGTTTAATATTTGCCATTTGCTGCGACTTTAATCATTAAATGCTGAGATTTAAATCATGTGAAAATCGCAGAAGTTAAGTGACAGCATCGCCATCTGCCCGCGTACATCCGACTTTAGCAAGTATTTTCGTTTATAATGCCCTTCTCTGATATCAGGTTTGGTTCATTTGTATTCTATAGTAGCTGAGATATAGCCTTCCAGTACGCGGGGGATATTGTAGCATACCAGAGTCACCTACGGGCCGAAATAAACCTATAATTGGCCAGCATTATTTTTTAGTATGTCTATATATGAAGTTTGATGCATTTATACTATAGACTTCTCGTACATGGGAAAAATTGCATCACAGCAGCACCATCTGTCGGCGTGTATGTACCCAAATTGAATCAGCTTAGTGTTTCATAATGGCACTTTAGCATATAAAGTTTTGCGCAATCATGAGAGATAAAAACTAAAATATAACCTTTCCGTAAATAGGAGAATTTGTAGAATAGCAACGCCAAATGGTGTGTGATTTGCACCAAACGTTAATAAGCACCAATTTATGTTAAGGCGTAATTAATTAAATATGAATTTATTAGTTGGCAGAAAATTTTTGTGACACATAAACAGACAAGCATCGCATTCTGGAAGCTGCATTCAGGAAGAAAGGATTCTGTGTTCGAATACCGTATTTGTTGGTTGGTCGGTTGGTTGGGTTTTACGTCGCACTAGTGCTGCGCTAATGGGCAATTCCGTATTTGTTGATTTCTCATATTTGTATCTAAATGTGTGCATTCTGATTTGTAATGAAATTATGTATTGAAAATATATATTATGGATCATGTGAGACAAAAGTCATTGTAACTATAAATGAGGAGCAAACATTCAAACCGTGTTTTCTCATTCGGATACAATTTATCAGAAAACACAAAAAAACTGGTAAATTAAAAAATATCTGCATTTAAACTCTAATTATTTCTTGTTTAGATGTATTACTGGTTTCTAGGAATATATGTAGAAATACTTTACCTAATGAACTTAAAATTAATTAGAAAAATGCATTTGAAATTTGGAGAAATCAGACTTTGACCGAAAACCCGAGGAGGAAGCATATTTTGAATATTTCCAGTGTGGATAAAGCACTTTTTGAATGAAAAAGTATAAACCAACATAGCATTAGCAAAATAAACAAACATAAAAACTGGTACGCGTGCAGGTCACATGATCATTAAGAACAGCTCTGATTGGCTGGTTGGAGGAATTACCATTTGAATGGAGATAGGCTCTGGAGGAAGCACTTTTTGATTGAAACCTGAATTTTCTATGTAAGTTTGTAATGGGTTAAAATTAGTTTTAATTAACAATAACAGTATATTTTCGTACTATTTTTTGTAGAGATTAAAGAAAAATCGCTAACTCGTTTTCTTTTTTTTTTTTTCTTTTGAGAAAACACGGTTTGAATGTCTGCTCCTCAAATGTAAATATGCGTAAAAAAAAAAAAAAAAAGAAAAAAAAAAAAAAAAAGCATCTTTCTAATATTAAAAGCAATCTTATAATTTAGTTTCGAATTTTGCGATTTTCATGCATGTTTTTGGTTTCTAATAAGGCATTTGTTAAACAATAAATAAGAATAAATGGAATTGAAATCCAGATGTAACAGATGTCGATATTCCTCACATATTACAGTAAAAGTAAGGTTCCCCGTCTCTATAAGATAATATGTGCATATAATATAATAAAATGGAAATACCGGATGCTTTGAAAGAACCTACGTAAAAAGGACCTTCTTCCAATTGCCACCAGTAGATTGCGGCCAGCACAAAACTTTCTTCTATATTTCCTTATAGAAACTAGTGCAGTATATAATATTTATTAAAATTATTATTTATCAAAACTATTTTCCATGATGAATGCAGACGATTTTTATCACAGAGAAGTATAATACAAAATGTGTAAAGAAAATTACTTTTATGCTTTGCAGGAGATATCTTAACACGTTCGTTGCCGGTTTCACGTGACTAAAATTTGAAATGACGTTTTTTTCCTTTAACCCGCCGAATATGTTTGACGTGTTGCACAAGAGCGCTACATAGCCAGATGTTATAGGCTTTGTGTTTACCTTTGCTTGTTTGCATCATGTGTTACGTCAATACGCTGTGTTACGTCAAACGTGTAAAATTTCATCTACTCGTTACAAGCAAACTCTGGAGTTAATGAGTAATAAATTAAATTTCCATAGCAAATAGTTTCGTTTGTACTGAGCAGATAAAATATCTCGCTGACGCCGTCACTTCGGTTGCATATTGATGATACGTGTTTTATTAGAGAGAAAGTATTCTATTTTGAAATACCCTTCCATGGAGGATCAAATTTTTGATCGCATGTTTCCGGACCACTTCTAGGGGTGAGTCCCCGACCGTTGCCAATCGCCCATGGCGCAGCACTAGTGTGACGTAAAACCGAACCAACCATCTATTTTGAAATATGAATATTTGTGATGTTTGCGTTAGTACTGTTTGGCTGGTTGAATAGAGTTGGAATTTAAGAGGTACTTTTGAATTTAAGAGGTTGGTTTGTTGATTGTGTTTTACGTCACACTAGTGCTGCGCAATGGACAATTGGCGATGGTCTGGGTCTCACCCCTAGAGCGGTCCAGGGACATGCCATCAGAATTTTGATCCTCCACGGAAGGGATGACTCTCTCGCTTCGTAGACACCCAGAGGTATAATTAATATGGGAACATGGAAAACATTGCGGGCACGACAGATTTTATGAGCACCAACCACCATTAGTATACACAATGGTTTTTGGCAGGCTCGAGTACCGAACCCGCAATCTTCCAATTCCGAGCCCGGCGCTCTACCGTCTGGGCATGCACGGTCCTGAATTTTAGAGGCATATTTTTGAATTTCATGCCAATACTGGTTGCTATAGTACAAAATTTTGTATGCTTTCTAATTTATTGCATTTTGAGATAGGGGTATAGTGAATAGATCAGAGTACCATTATAATAGAGAATAGTTACAATTTGCTATAATTATCCAGTTGCGGATTTATTTTTTCATTTCTAATGAATGAGGACTATAAATAAAATATTAATGATAAATAATTTACTTTATACAACTTTATACAACTTTTAAATTTAAAATTCCTAAGTAAAAAAGTATACTTCATACGGTTTTGTTAAATAAATCCTTGTCGAATCCTGTTCTTAGTCAGTGTAAAAACATGATTCGATAATGATTTATTTAACAAAACCTTATGAAGTGTACTTTTTTTACATAGGAATTTTTGCCAGTGTTCGGACACTTTTGTTACCGACTGTACTTATAGCTGTTAAATTATTGGAAATAAAAAAAAACTATCATCTAAACACTTATCATCAATTACTAAAGCAACACACTTTTCAGGGACATTTGGTGTGATTGTATAATCTAAGTTTTATTTTTTTATTTGTGATTAGTTATAAATTCATAATTATTTCGTTTTTTTTTTTTTTTTTTTTTTTTTTTCTTTTAATTCTATTTTATGAATTTTTTCCTTTTGTCCTATGTATTATTATCATTCCGATTTTTTTTTTTTTTTTTTTTTTTTTTTTTTTAAGACGCGTTTTCTTTTTAGGTTAGATCGCCGAAAAGCTCGCTTTCGTATGCCGTCGGTGTAAGGTTGCTATTCGGAACACGATGTGAAATGGCGCCGTCTTGGCGATTTTCGAAATTTCGCCAAGCGGCAGCCTAAAGTAAACTTTCACCTGTAAAGCAATACGCCACATCCCGCGCTGGCGCGGGATCGGCAGCGAACGTGTTAAGAAATGCGCTATTTTTTCTGTGTTTACTTCCTTATACAAAGTATAGTGGTGGATCAAAATTGCGATGGTCCCTCTTCCTCTTCTCCATTCGGCTTCTCTGCGCATAGTAATTTCCCTCCCAATTAGGTGTATTTAGGCCTTGCCACTTCAAAATCTTCTAAATTTTCGCTATGCGCCCAAAAACTATCTTTCATCCCCTAGTGGCTTCATGTATTCATATATATATATATATATATATACATAAATAATAGATATCATAATAAAATTTAATCTTAAAATTCAGCTATTAATAGAACTAAAACAATAACAATATATATATATATATATATATATATGTATAATCTCGTTGTTCCTATCTCGTTCAGCTTCTCTTTCTTAAATCTTAAGTGTTATCCCCTTCCCCTTTTCAAATGGCCTCTACTTTTTGTTTTAATTATTGTGTGCACTACTACCTTTAGCGGCTCCCCCAGCGTTTTTTTTTTTTTTTTTTTTTTTTTTTCCTCTCCCTGCCTAAATTCAAAATTGTTTTAATTTTGTTGTATTCCGGTTATTTCGACTCTCAGCTAGTAAGTACACTTATTCCAAATTCCGTAGCATCCAGGAGCGTGTCTGTGAGTTTCGACCGTGGCTATCATGGAGGGTGTGGTGTGCAAGTCGAGCTATGTGTCCAAGAAGCAGAAGTCGCTTCCCTGCAATTCCTGAGCTCTGGTGTTCCAGTCACATTGCTGCCCAGAAGTGACACAGCAGTTCCATCTAGTTCCTAATAATGATGGATGAAGCCTGAACGAAGAATCATCGGACACAGCTCATTCTATATAGCAACTAGATTACTGTCTGGTTGTAGGCAGCTTCCATGCGGTGATCTGGCTATTTATTCGCTCAGGCGGACGACATCCAACCCCTTAAGCTTGGCCGAGTCCAGGCAGACAGGGTCCGTCCAAAGGTTTATAAGTTAGTATAGGAATCCTGATTTGCGAAATGGATTTTGTATTTCGCATAGCTCGAAAAATAATGATCGTAGAATGTTACAAATTTATATATATAACTGTAATGATGTCTAGTTGTACACCTGCAACTTTGGTTTTAATACAAGTTCTCGTTTCAGAGATATCAACGACTTTACACGAATTTTCGTGACGTCAGGTTGTAAGTATGTGTGTATGTGTATGTATATGTGTATGTATATGTGTATGTGTCTCTGTCTGTTATCAGCATATCTCAAAAACAAATTATAGCAGAAAGTCCAAACTTAGTGTTCTAAATGTGTATCATATAAGGATGCTACACTAAACGTTTCGTTGAGATTAAGCAAATGGTTCGTGTACAGGGACACCCAAGAAAATTCAAGTACATTACGTCTACGGGGGAAATTGCAGGTCAGTGGAGTTTAACACTGATAGACGGCACTAAACCAAATGAAGCAAATATATATTTTTTATATGCGTAAAAACATGCTTCATGTAGAATATGGTATAAAAATCCTTCACTGTTCGTTTACAGGGCCGCAGAAAAGAACTAAGATTATAGTGCGACAATACTTGAAGATTGGAGGAAGTGTACTTTAAGTCGGGCTGTTTATTATTAATATAGGATTTTATTTATGTGCATCATGTGATATGTACATAAGATTCTTTCAGGAGATATACAGGGCTGCCAATATTTAAGCCATAACGTTCTTTTTTATTGTTAGTGGAAGTGCTTTACTATAATATTTTACCATGTCCAGGAAAGCTGCTCAAGAATTCAAATTAATTCATCATAGCCATATGATAAATATATATATATATATATATATATATATTTTTTAAGCTAAATATTTGTCCTTTTTCTTTTTTTTTTTTTTTTTTTCTTTTTGTATATTTACACGTTTTGAGGCTTCCTTAATACCGAAGTCAAGTATTTAAAGTTTGATGTTTGCCTGTGTTTGTTAAAGTGAATTAAAAACAAATAATTTCAGACGATCCAAATGTTGTATTTTGAAGTTAATACATTTGTTACTAGAAAAATTTGTTAAAAATTAATAAGTTTCAAGGAATGTTGCGTGTGAAAGTTGACTGAATAATTTAAAATGAGTTTTCAATTTAATAATAGATGTAATTCTATATAAATGTTGGTCTAATAATGAAACGGGGGGGGGAGATTGAGGGGGATAGAATTATTTGTCAAATAAAACTGCTCCGAAGCCTAATTTGAATTGTTTTAACATAGTTTTACATAGCAGTGCTCGTTATCTTACTCCTTAATCTCCAATCTGTATACATAGAATTAAATTTCAGGGTAAGGGAAAGTCGTGTGAGTGACACACCAGATTATTTTTAATTGTAATCACGATAAAAACTATATAATCTAAATACTTTTCCTTCGTATAATATTATAATAAGTTTATTAATCAATAAAAGTACCTCGAAAATATTAAATTGTGAATGAATTCCTAATTTATTTCTGGCAAAATGATGATTTGTGTGGAATGTAATATTTTTTTTTTCTACTTCAATGCTAACTTCACTATAAAATCTTTATTTTGGCAAAAATAATTCTAAATAAAATCCCAATTTAATATTCTTTTTTTTTTTTTTAATGATTTTTGTTTATGTTATGATATTATAAGAAAAGAAAACTTTCAATATGTAGATTTTAATGTAATTATAAATAAAATATTTGCCTTAACTAATTGAAAGTATTGAGTTCGACCGTCAGGGAATGACTTTACATTTTGCTGTACCTATACTAAAATATTTTTTCTTAAGAAAAAAAAAATATATATATATATATAGAAAAGTTTATAAATTTAATAATTCTTTCGCACTGACTCCTGAATTAATTAATCTATTCACTTATACAAAATGTGTAATCTAACTATTAGTAAATGGTGATCGCAATAATGCTAGACAGTTTTTAAATTAATGGTTTGAAAAAATATGCCTTCATTTTCTGAATCACTTCAATGCCTTCACTTCACACAAATATATAAAGTACTTTTTTTTTTTTTTTTTTTTTTATCAAAAAAGGTATTTTAAATTTACCTTAAATGTCTTTTTAATACGTTTACTTTTTTTCCCGAATTCCTTTTTTAAAGATTTTCTCCTTCTTATTTCCTGTCACAGTAAACTGGATTTGTATGAGAGATTTCAACTATCTTTTATTCCCTGGAAAAGTCCTGATAAATGTACATTGAGGGAAGTTTTTTACTTCATGAATAATAACATTAGTTTTTAAAGTCGTTTAGGAATGTTGAAATTTGGCAAAAACTGAACTCTTTATTTATTACTGTATTTATTATTTCAAATATTTCTTTTTATTTTATCGCTTTTAAAAGTTAAGAAAGAGTTTCTCGACATTTTTATAAGGATAATTTTTTTTTTATTTATTTATTATTTAAGCACTTTTTCTTTCTTTTTTTAAAGAGAGAAAAATATTTTTGCAGTTACTTCTCAGTAAGTATTATTCTAGTAAATAAATACAGTCGAACCTCGTTAACGTGAATCTCAAGGGGGATAAAAAATGTGTTCATGTTATCAGTAGTTCATGCTATCAGTAACCAATCTTCATGTAACTAAATTAATCTTAATTCTGACGGGGATTGTGGAAACAGTTCATGTTAAAAGTAATTCACATTAACAGTGTTCAGGTCAGTGTTTCCGCTACTGTAGCATTTTTCGCGAAATGCTAAAACACTTATCCAAAATGCGAAAATGAAATAACATGTTTTCGCTTTTTTGCTAAAGCATCTTACTAAACACAAATTGAAAAAAAAAATCTTCGGTGAAAATATTATAACGAATCTTTCATGGAAAAAAAAAATCGCATCATTGATCAAGAAAAATCCATCGGTTCATGCTTATAAGAAAAATCAAACGCTGAACTACGCAAAAGAATCGCATACAGGAAATCAATTTGTAGATAAATTTGAGGCATTTTTAAAGTGGTCTAATATGAAAGAAAAAAAATTATAAACCATAAAGCTTTGAATAGTAATAAACAAATTTCACTTACATTACTTTTTTTTTTTTTTTTTTTTTTAAAGTTATGATTTTATTTTCAGATACAGTATAAGCTTAATGTAGTTTTACATGCTATAGTGATAATTATATTTTCAGAAAAAGAATATAAGTCGTATCTAAGATGTTCATATTGCTTTAAAAAAGTTTACAATATAAAGTAATAATCTAAAAAGTTTTATATTTTTCATGTTTCCCGAAAAATGCGCTCAAATATATGCTTGTACTATATTCTAATTAATCTGGTTATAGTGGTTAGTACAATTATTAATTACTTTTTTGTTTTTCATTTCTAATTTAAAAAAATTTTACCTTCTGCGTATAACTCTTTAAAGACCCGATTAAAAACTTTAAAGTTTAATTTACAAATGAAAATAAAACATATCGAGGCGTTTAGAATAATGTGTAAACTGATATTCATTTTTTTTCTACTGTTTCTGGCATTTTAGAATATTGCTAAAGCTTTTTTTTAGCTTTTTTGGAAAAGAAAATTTTTACTCAGCTTAGGTGAACGAGGTATGAATTATTTAAAGTATAAATTATTTAAAGTGTATAAATTATTTAAAGGCGTACAGAGCAAAATACAAGCTTATTATCATTGTTGTTATTGTTATTTATTTCAAAAAAAAAACTATGCTGTCCCGACACTGACAAACTTGTGCATGGTTTTTAAATACCAATTTCAAATTTTAATAAAATAGTCTAACTTGATATTTTAAATAATTTTTGTTTAGAATTTCATATTCTCTCTCTTTTTTTTTTTTTTTTTTTAATATTACGGCTCAAATAAATACCAGGAAATCCAAAAGTTTCAGAAACAATTAAATATGCATTATTCAAAAAATATTAACTGTAGCATTATACGGTTTCCATTGAAATGCGAAGAAAAGCGTGGTATATATCTGTACTGATAAGTATAAAGGATTTAAGTCCAAAAATGTCGATTTTGAGTTAAGTACATAGTCAGACTCAGAAAAAAATTCTCTATCGATTGGTGTAAAGGATTTAAATCCATGTCATTTAGTATTTGAGAAAATCCATTGGTAAAAAAAGATTAAAGTCAGAAATTTAGCATTAATCATTGGTATAAAATATTTAATTCAATTTTTTCCCTTTATTAAATGAAGGTTGACAATTATTGAATGGTATAAAGGGTATAAATCAACATAATCCCTTTTTCCTAATCGATTCTTCTGATTAGTTTTTAGTTAGTTTAACTTTATTTTTCGTCTCCTGAAAAATCAAGAATATGGACTTAAATCCTTTATACTTATCAGTACAGATATATATATACACAGGGTGATCAAATTAAAAGAGTACACATTGGTTTTTCTTCTTACCCTTAAATATGACAGATGTGGCAACTATTCTAACACTGAACTATAATTTTTTTTAACCTTACTTAAGTGTGGGAGACAATTTCCAACACTGTTGGACTGCTACAACTTTATTTGTGAGGTAAAACAGAAATGGAGACGCACAATTATTTTTAATCCTGAAATAATTTTATTTGTGAAAAACAAAATTTAATTATTTTTTTTTTTTTTTACATTATCATTCCTACATTACATTTACATTATCATTATCATTTTTACATAATTATTTCACAGGTTTTTCCAGAGAAGTCCTGCAAACATCAAGGAATTAAAACAGATCATAACTGAAGAAATCTCGGCAATAACACCGACAATGCTGCGAAGTGTGTCATAAACCTGGTTCGACGTGTTCGTGTTTACATTCAAAATGGTGGCGAACATTTTCAGCATTTACTGTGAGGAATGATAATGTAAAAAAAATTAATTAAATTTTGTTTTTCATAAATAAAATTATTACAAGAGTAAAAGAATTGTGCGTCTCCATTTCTGTTTTACCCCTCAAATAAAGTTGTAACAGTCCTACAGTGTTAGAAATTGTCTCACAAACTTAAACAAGGTTTAAGAAATCGTACTTCAATGTTAGAGTAGTTGCCATATCTGTCAGATTTAAGGGTTATAATAAAAACCCACGTATACTCTTCCAAACTGATCACCCTGTATATATCTATAAGAAAAAATATTAGTTACATATTTAACCATCAGATGGCGCTGTATTATCAGCACCTCTCACATTTTAAACAAACTTTTCTGCCTTCTCAAATGATGCCATATTATGAATACTGATTAATCTGACTTTCGCGTGTTGTATATGATATCAGTAAACATTTAAATTAAACATTCATTGCTCATTACTACTTTTAATCGTACTAAAAAGAAAATCATGATATTTTTATGACATAAACATTGTTAGTTACACTTTATTATGAGAATTTCTCAAGGTGCAAAGTCTGACAACCATGACGGCAGTAACAGTGAGTGAAAACTTACAGTCCTAGTTGCGTTGCTGAATGTTGAATGTTCTGCGCCACTGTAAAAGAGTAATTTTACAATTAAAGCGCCACCTAGACGAGAAAGATTTAAATTATTTGGCAAAAAATCTTTTATTATTAAAAAAAAAAAAAATCTTTCGTAATTACTAAGATTTTGTTTAGTGAATATGTTAATTTTGTCTTACATTTAAAATTTTAAAATATGGGGCGGGGGGGGGAGAAAAAAAAGAAAACGTGTATTGTCTATATATGTGTCAAGCCTTAATTAGTTAATTACAAGAAAATCTGAGAGAGAAAGAGAGAAAATTTAATGAATAGTATTAAATGACATAAGTAAATACAAGATTATGTACTTGGTTGCCATATTTATTTTAAATTTCATCCACAGTTCGTTTATAATCAATTTCTAAATTATGAATTTTTACGTCAATATTCAAACGTATTTTAATTCGAACAATCAAACAAAACTTCAGATTACAATAGAGTTTCTAGAGAAATTATAATAACAGCTATACTGAACTATTCTGTTGTTAATTACACATTTCTCTCAATTTAATCACTAGATGTGTAGCTTCAGATGGAACACCACTTTGAAGCGAAATGCTTGAAAATGGGATCACGTATCTTACAAGACAAATTAAGCTATACAATTTACTTACCATAGATGATGCTAATTATGACATTTGCTTGATATTAATGGTGCTTTTATGTATTAAGGAATTAAATTGCAAGATGGCACACATTTCAGTTGTATGATATTATTATTACTGTAATTGTGCAATGATTCTGGTTGTTAGTTATGTGTTACCCTGTGATTAGAATTGTTTTAAAACAAGATGGTCAGTTAAGAGAATATTTAATTGATAATTTTTTTAATGTACTAAGTATAAAATATTCACAGAAAAATTGGAAAAGAATCGTAAAAATGAACGATTAAAGATATAGTGAAATTTTTACACTTCTCATATGAATAACATTATTAAAGATAATTAATATTATTAAAGAGTTATGAATTATCACTTTTTCATCTAACAAAGAACATATTTGTTGTAATTAAGAAAAGGAAAAGAAACAAAAAAGAAAGAATAAAGAATAAAATAGATAATTCTGATATATATATGAATGCTAGTGATTTTTTGCCAACATTTCTAAATAAATTGCAGGATTACAATTTGTTTTACAATAAACATTTAAACTTTTTACGCGTATTTTGCTATTTAGTAAATAAAAAAAACATTATCAATTAATTTTTTAGTAGATTTTCTGTGATTTTGTTCTATTTTTTAAACTTGTAGGGTTTTAAAAAAAAATAATAATGTATAATATGCTTGGAAGATAACTATATTACTTGGTTCGTACACAGCCACCTTTTTCTAAGGACTCTTCCACCACTTTTCATTTCAAAAATTCTTCTTAAATTTATAGAGATTTTTTAATGACCATAAATTGATATATTAATTTATTAGCATCGAAAGCTAAGCGCCGTATGCATCATGCGCTATGAAGATCGTGTATTACTCTTCAATTTTCTTATTGTTTCTTATGTACGAAATCCACGTAGAGTTAAAAGTGTTCTAATTTGTAGAAAACTGATTCTTTATCTTAACGTTCCGTAGAAGAACTTTGAAGAAACGTTAGAAATATCTAAAAAGCATATAGAACAATTATATAACATGATTTTAATTTAAATAATATATTTCATTTTGAATTTTCAATCTTTTCGTTAATATTTATCCCCCGGGGTTTCTGCAAAATAATACTTTTTAATTTTAATTTATTTTCATTAATGTATTTAAAATTTCACCTAAACAGAATTAATTGAGAAATTACATCACTTTTGAGTAAGGAAACGCACAAAATTTAAATTAAGGAAGAGTCCACGTGATTATATGATATATTTTTACTTCTTCTTACTTAAAACTAGCACGACGTCGCTATCACAAAACTTTCTTCTATATCATTCTGTGTATCAGTATTACTGTTTAATATGCAGAAAATTTTAATCATTTCTTCTTACAATAAAGAATTTACACATGAAGTTTCGTGTGATTTTAATCAATATATGCTGAGATATATCTTAGTAAAAGATCACAGAAGAAGAAGAATAGCAGCACCATTTATCGACTGATATTAAATCAAATTAAATCTTCATTCGTTTTCATAATGGTTATCTCACATTTCAAATTTGGTGCATATATATGCCATAGAAAAATTTTAACCTTCTTATTTACGGGTGAATACCTGCACAGAAGCGCCTCTGCTGGCCTATACGCACATAAATCTAACCAGCAGAGTGTTTCATAATAGCCATCTTATATACCAAGTTTTGTGTAATTATATACAACAGAATCTGAGATATTGCTTTCCCGTTCACGGGGAAAATTGCATCATAGCAGCGCCATTTATCGACAGATATGCATTCAAATTGAATCAGAATAATGCTTCATCAAGGGCATCTCACATACTGAGTTTTGTTTAATTGTACACAATAAAATATGAAATATAGTCTTCCCTGAAATGGGAGAAATAACACTATATTAATGGTGCTTTTATGTATTAAGGAATTAAATTGCAAGATGGCACACATTTCAGTTGTATGATATTATTATTACTGTAATTGTGCAATGATTCTGGTTGTTAGTTATGTGTTACCCTATGATTAGAATTGTTTTAAAACAAGATGGTCAGTTAAGAGAATATTTAATTGATAATTTTTTTAATGTACTAAGTATAAAATATTCACAGAAAAATTGGAAAAGAATCGTAAAAATGAACGATTAAAGATATAATGAAATTTTTACACTTATCATATGAATAACATTATTAAAGGTAATTAATATTATTAAAGAGTTATGAATTATCACTTTTTCATCTAACAAAGAACATATTTGTTGTAATTAAAAAAAGGAAAAGAAACAAAAAAGAAAGAATAAAGAATAAAATAGATAATTCTGATATATATATATGAATGCTAGTGATTTTTTGCCAACAGTTCTAAATAAATTGCAGGATTACAATTTGTTTTACAATAAATTTGCGCCTCCTGTGCAGCGATTTACACCAAAAGCTATCAGGCACTATTTCATGTCAAGTTACAAGTACCTATAAATTCGTATAAAAATCAAAACAGTAGTTCCTGAGACGTAGTTGCTCTAAAAATTTATTCACGGATACACCGACAGGCATTTTCTAAGAATAATAAAATCGTGTTCCAGATCTCTCAACACGTGTAAAACAACCAAAACCGAAATTAGAAAATTTTTACTGATCCAGTACTTTTTATATTGAATATAGAATTAAGTAAAAAGTACAGTATGACTTAATTATTCGCTATTCCAACAGCAAAAAAGCAAAGCAGACTCAACAGAAAATAACAATAGGTAAACATTTTTCATATTTTCTAATCCACGTTTGTGTTTTTCTTTACATCAAAATAATCAATGTTATCCATACAATTCTCTATAATTTCCTGTCATTTTCACCGACATTTACTTTTTTTTTTTTTTTTTTTTTTTGTAAAAAAATAGCTTACTGAAAAATACTGGTGAAAAGATTCTATTTCGAAACTATTTTTGAAAGTGTTTATTGAGCATCAGCATAAGTCGAACGAAATATCGATTTGCCTAAAAGAAACCTTGTCATTCTTTATCTATAACAGCATTACTTGTTCCTCGATAATATTGAATGATGATAATGCACGTCATCTTTCTAAAAATAAATTGTAGTAAATGCATGCATACAAGCAAAGTGTTTTTCGTGTAAAAGTACAAGTAGAATTTCTAAAAGTATTGATAAAAAAGTCTCCTTCAAGTTTCACCCATTATGCATATATATATATATTTCTTTATAAAATAAATGTTCGTAAATTTTACATCAGATTTGCAGAAGAATAATTTTAGTTATTCAGAAAAAACATACATATTGGTGTTTTAGCACTCATATTTTTTTTACTAATTTATTGGTTTCTCATATGTTGTGGTGAGTTTATTTCGATATACGTTTTTTTCTTATTTTATTTCGAATGGATGTTTCGGGCTTGTGCACAAAGAAATACTTAGCTTTTGCTAGCTTTGTAACTGAAAAACATCCATTTGTTTAGCATATTTGCATTCTACCAGGCCCTTGATAACGTTAGAATGTAAATAATGCTGTTTTCGTATTCCAACTTGCTTTAATTCATTTAGATTTGACTTTATTTCTTTTTTGGTTTGATTTGGGTGGTCTTTGTTTTTGATCATATTAATTGGTTAAATACTGATATTAAATCCTCTTTCAATTCCAACTGTATGTGCTGAGTGATGATAATAATATATTTCTGCTGTACGTTCTGAGTATCTATATATATATGTCTGTGTGCGTGTATTTTTTAATAGTAGAATTTTTTACAAAATTTCAATATTGAAAATATTTAAAAATAGATAGAAAGATTTGTATAAAAATTTACTGCAGTTTTATATTTGATTTTGAAAAAATTTATTTCTAATTTTGTGTTATTGCCATTGTAAAATGTATTTAAACGTGTTCCATTTCAGTAATTTATTAGCGACTTAGTATTCACGTTTTACGTGCTTGTTATAACACCGTAAATTACAGCAGTAAACAAGTAGTACGCTTCCATCGAGATGTAATAATACTAAAAATTGGTAGGTATGTTATAGGTCACCAGTCACCGTCACATGATTTGTATAAATCTCGATGAATGTAGATTGTTATAGTACTTTTACATGGACACACACATACAAAATAAAAATCTTTATCATAATGGATTAGAGATTCGAATTATTTGACGCGCGATAATGTCTAAACTCTATATTCGATTAAGATATCAACTGGTAGGCATGTTGTTCACTATCATAGCAAGGACCATTTAGATTTACATCAGTGTAGGAATTTCATTTTTTTTTAGGGCTGAGGACAATTAGTCTCAATCTGCGGATTTTTACGATACCAGTTTTACGATAGTTCGACATTTATCGAACTCAAAATTTTATCGAAAATATAATTGAATAATTTGAAAGCAATGTCATAATTTGCAAAAAAAAAAAAAAAAAAAAAAAAAAAAAAAACGAAACCTAATAGTTCTCCGTCCTAAACTAAAGATACAAGATAACTAAGTTTGAATTTGAGTTGGTAATTTAAGGATGCCATTGATATCATAGATATAGTAATATATATAGATTGATCATTGGGGATAAAAAAGTTATTCCTTTTCACTTGGGAAAAGACGGCGATTTTACCAAAATATGGCCGTCTTTCTCCGAGTGAATACACACGGAAATACACACGAATATTTTAGCAAATAAAATTTATGAATAATTTATTTACTAAAGGTGAATGAAAAACTCCAGATACAGTTTCAAATTCCTTTTATTATTATTTTTTTTTTTCGAAAAATCGAATATATTCCTAATATACCAATAACTAGGGACCGGGGACTGGCAATGCGGAACATTTCGTCTATTCAGTTTATTGGCGTGCCTCATGCACATAGCTCGGAAATCTATATTTCTAGTTTAGGGATTTAGAAAATGGCCACTTATTCATTCTAGATGAGAGCGGCATATATTTTTTCTCAATGTATGTTGCAAAAATAAAATTTGCCAAGCACACCTCATGTGATGACAAGATAATGAAAATATATCCAAAATGTTTCATAATCTTCTTTTATATTGTTTGCCAAAAGGAATGTCTTCAACGTTTTATTTCTTTTAGTATTTTCTTTACGAGACACTAGACACTATTGGAAAAATTTATGTTACCTCAGCTTCGTAATGACTCCATAAACTTTTTTATGCGAAACTCAATATATTTCAAATATTTTTCCTCGCAAAAGTATGGAAATATGTGACAGAAATAAATTTTTTCCACCGTGCTCTTTACTGTTTAGTAATTCATGTCAGATTTGCGATGTGTTCTTATGTATGAAAAATAAAATTTACTATCCATAGAGCTGCCACACAACATTTCCCGAAAGGAGTCAAAATATATTTCAATTTATTTCCTATACCAAGAGCATGTATAAAAAAAAGTACCTTTTGTCGAATATTACATAAACAATATTCTATCCAATTTGAAAAATAAATAAATAAATAAATAAGGAATGTTTTCTTAGAAAATATATCATTATCGTTCCCAATGAAAATTTTAAACTTTTTCTTTTCTGTGTACAGATTTAATGTATTGAATATATGAAATATGTGTAGAATTCAACGTAATGAACACGTATAAAATTCAAGGATTCAGTAAGAAAATTGATCTTTAAAATCGATTAATATCGATTGATCGATTAAAATCTTTAGTTATATCTGATTGCTTTTGTAAAAAAATTTAAAATTCGATCACACGTATATGTTTACAAAAATGCTTTTATTTAGTCACTTTTTTTAACTCCATTATAATGGGTGTTTTATTAAAGGTATTTATTAAATGGACACAACCAAATTCATGCCAACGTTTTAGTTTATTCCTTAGCATTATAAGTACCCGCCCTTTTCTTCACACCACTTTTCTTTTAGAGTACTTTTGTTCACAGTTAATCGTAATTATATGTTGGAGAAAATTTCTTTACAAATAAAGTGGTAGAAAGAGAAAGTGAGTATTAATAATGCTATGGTATCAATTAAAAGGCTGGTATGCCTGCATCCATTTAGAATGCATTTAAAGAGCTGGCAACCTTTTAATTTATTTCGTAGAATTATTACTACCCACCTTTTTTACCCCATCATTTACCTTTTTTTTTTTTTTTTAATAACACTGCTCAGCATGAAAATTGCCCCTAACACAATTTTTGCAAATTCTTATGTAAAAAGACCTCCTGATTCCAAATAGGACGCACATTTTGCCCTATCACCCACCGTATTTTAGGGACGGCCCCCTAATTTTATCACTTTTCGGTGATTTTATGGCTATAAATTTAATTTTTAGGAGGAGGGAGGATTATTTTAACTGTTAAATATCTTCTGAGGGACTACAGAGTTGGAAAATTCTAAAACATGAACATTTGCGGCAAGGGGA
The DNA here is from genome assembly GCA_963930645.1 of Salticus scenicus. NCBI lineage: Eukaryota > Metazoa > Arthropoda > Arachnida > Araneae > Salticidae > Salticus > Salticus scenicus. The sequence continues at coordinate 55,620,091 of OZ005654.1, read as the reverse complement.
ATATTTAGGGGGGATTTGCCACTCAAATTATGTATTACATTTCTTATATTTTATTTAATCTGTTATTAATGTTATTTATTAAACCTTTTTTTTTTTTTTTTTTTTTTTTTTTTGGTGTCAAATAAATTTTTTCTCATTCTCCAAATGTAATTCATGGTCATAAAATTACAGAACAGTGATAAAAATTGAGGGAGGGGGGTAGTGTCCCTAGAAAACGGTGGGTGACTTGGCAAAATGGGAGTCATATTCGGATTCTGGAGGTCATCATTTTACATAATAAAATCTTTTTGTAAAAAAATAGAACCGACTCCAAAAAGGAAATACTATTCAAACAACTAAAAATGAACGAAAATTGGCAGAAAATGGAACTGTAGATTGCGCCTAAAAGTATAAAATAATTTCCTTCGCCAAACAACCTATAACACTACAATTAATCATAACTTTTGAAGTCGGCGCAAAATTAAATAAAATTTAATTAGTTTTTAAAGGTTTGTCTTTAGATCAGTAGCAACAAATGCTGTTGTCTCGAATGATCCATTTTCATGTTTCCTTTATTATTTTATCACTGTATACAATTGGTCCATTAGTAGCATCTACATAGAACAGTCAACATTCTTCACAATGCGGTATTTATGTTTCTACGAAGTTAGATCATCCTTGATGGCTTTTGAATTTGGCGATAAAAACGTAAGGCAAAAATATACACGCAAGATGTATATTTTCATAATATATATTGTACGATGTGTTGTTTCATATTCTTGATTACTCTCTTGATATACCTTATTAAAATAATCATGATATCCCAAAGAAATTAAATATGTTTGCCAGATAATTTTGCGATTTTTCGTTCACCAAGGGCGTCAGATACCAGCATCTTTGCCAACTTTTGCTGCTTACGAAATCTTATTTGTTTTCTTGAATCTAAGTAGTTTTCGGCTGCGTTTTGCAGGTAACAGTGTGAGACGTGTATTTCGAATAGGATTTGTTTTTTGTATTGAATAAAGGTATCAATTTTTATTTAATTTTGCGCCGACTTCAAAAGTTATGATTAATTGTAGTGTTATAGGTTGTTTGGCGAAGGAAATTATTTTATACTTTTAGGCGCAATCTACAGTTCCATTTTCTGCCAATTTTCGTTCATTTTTAGTTGTTTGAATAGTATTTCCTTTTTGGAGTCGGTTCTATTTTTTTACAAAAAGATTTTATTTATCTCTTTTCAGTGAAAACTTATTTATATAGCAGAGCATCAGAAGACGTTCGACGGAAGTTTCACAAATCACAACTTCCAAGAAAAGTGACATTACTCAAAAAATGGTTTATGTCACTGAAAAATAAATTAAGTGCACCCAATGTGAACAAAAAAGTTACACCTCCATCTAGAAAGTTATCCACTCGAGAGACAGTTGTGCCAGTTTTATTCTAGTCAAGTTATTTTTAAGTTGATTTTTCTCAAATGCTGCATTTTTAAGTTGTGTCACTTTTCTTGACTTTATCGGATATGACTAAAAAACTATCTATTGAACGAACATACGTTAAATTAAAAAGTCTTTAGAAATGTAAAGAAAGGATACGCTGTATTCGTAACCGAAAATTCTGTTAGGCATATATATTGAACTTTACAGTAAATACGTGTCACCCGCTGCGCTGGAAATTGCGCAGCGTAAAGTTCAAACAAAGAGCAAAATATGCATTGCAGCTGATAGACAGAAGTTTCAACGTCAATACTTACACACTGCTTTTACCTGTGTAGCTGCTTGCGTTCAGCAGTTAGAGTGAGAACAGACTTTAGTGAGTATCCTGTAATTTGTTTATATCTTAATGAAATCCTAATGAAACTTATTTCAGGCCAAGATCATTACGACAACAAAAAAAGTATTAAAATTAAATCATCTCTTACGAAATTATAAGCTAACAAATTTCAACAACAACAACGAGAAACATGGTTTGTATTGAGAACCTCTTCCTTTATGAAGTCGGCTTAAAACGCCTATGCGTTAATCGATGTGACCGCTTACAATAACCATACTTTGAATTTTACATAGCATAAATGTCACCCGCTACGCTACAATATATGCAATGTTTTTCAAGTGTGCACAAAATAGGAAATTGTGAACGACAAATGCACGTTTTAAGCGTTCTGTTTTTAGCATTAATGTCTAAACTATCTTTGTGTACTACATCGATGATGCTCTGCAATTTTATAATTCACTTTTTTCCCCTGTCTTGAAACGTTTCTGAGATAGGATCGCTAACTCCACTTTTTTCCACCAGGTGGCGTTTTAGGCGGTTGAATCGCGTAGCACATGTCCACTTTACTGTACCTACATACCACTTTTATGACTGTAGCTGCAGCTGTTCAGCAGTTAAAAGAGTCGGGACTGACTTTTTGGGGCACCCTGTATTTTCTTTTGATCGTAAAGATCTTACAATGGAACCTATTTCAGACCAAGACCTTTACAATAAAACAAAAAGTATCAAAATCAGATCATCCGTTCAGAAGTTATGAGCTAACAAACAAAAACAAAAACAAAAAAACATAGGCTTTGAAATGAGAACCTCCTCCTTTTTGAAGTCGGTTATTTAGAGCATTTCTTACGAAGTTATAAGCTTACAAACACCAACAACAACACATAGCAAGAATTAAGAACACCCTCCTTTCTGAAGTTGGTTGAAAACGACTTTGCGCTAGTCGATGCGACCGCTTACAGTAACAGTACTTTGAACCACAGAGTATACGTGTCATCCGCTACGCTATAAAGCGTGCAACGTAGTTCAACTGTGCACAGTGTAGGAAATTGCGAACAAACAATTGCACGTTTTAAGCGTTCTATTTTTAGCAATAATGTCTAAAAACTGTCTTTTCGTAGTAAATCGATGATACTCTACAACTTCGTAATTAACTTTTCTCCCATCTTGAACCGTTTTTGAGATAGGAGTGCTAATGCCGCTGTTTTTCAGCAGATGGCGCTTTATTTTCTTTAGATTGTAAAGATGTTATAATGGGACCTACTTCAGACCAAGATCTCTACAACAAAGCAAAAAGTATCAGGTAACCGTATTTTGAACTATATAGCGTATGTGTCACCAGCTACGCTACTACGTGAGCAATGTAGCTCAAGTGTGTATAGTGTAAGAAATTGCGAACAAAAAAGGCACGTTTTTAGCCTTGTACTTTTAGCATCAATATCAAAACTATCTTTTCGTACTAAACGATGATGCTCTGCAATTTTATAATTCACTTTTTTTCCCTGTCTTGAACCGTTTCCGAGATAGAAACGCTAGCATGAATGTCTAAACTATCTTTTTGTACTAAATCGATGATAATCTTCAACTTTCTAATTAACTTTTTTTCTCTAGAACCGTTTTCGAGATAGGAACACTAACTCCACTATTTTCCACCAGGTGGCGCAGCAAACGGTTAACCTTGTACTGCAGGGCCACTTTACTATACTTACATACCATTTTTATCACTATAGCTGCAGCCGTTGAGCAGTTAAAAGAGTTGGAAATGATTTTTTTGGGCACCCTGTATTTTCTTTAGATCGTAAAGATATTACAATGGGACCTATTGCAGACCAAGACCTTTTCAACAAAACAAAAAGTATCAAAATCGGAGCATCCGTTCAGAAGTTATGAGCTAACAAACATAAAAAAAACATACGGTTTGAATTGAGAACCTTCCTTCTTTTTTTGAAGTCGGTTAAAAATCAGAAAAAATGATATCAGAGCTCATTTTTTTTTTTTTTTTTTTTGCAGCGCAACGTAATTTTTCTTCCTATTTAATTGTGATTATATATTTGAGAAAAATAATCTACAAAGAAAGTGGTTTGTAAGTAGGCTCTAATAATACTAAGGAATTAATTAAAATGTTGGCATAACTGCATTTACATATGAATACATTTAATTAATGAATACGCATAAATTTGTCTTCTGTAGTTTTAATAGGTACTGTATTTCTTCTCAGCATTTAACTGCCTTTATATAAGATAATTTAGCATTGATATATTTGTAAAATGATACATTTTAGGGATATTTACCAATGCATAAAATTCATTACTTTACATATATGATATTTAAACATGAGATAATAGTACTATTTCTCTAAATAAAATGCAATCTCTTTCGCTATAAGTCAAAAGGAAATATAATAACCATTGCCTAAATGTCTTGTAAAACTCATAATTTTAAAGTTTTTTGAATAAATAAGCCCAAACAAAATATTTTCTTAATGTAATTTTGCTTTATTCTGAAGAAGCATTTAGGGTAGGTGCTCCAGTGATTACCATGCTCCAGTAATTGACATCTATCCCGAAATAATTAATAAATAATAAAAATAATAAAATCATATATTTTACATATAAGAATTTTAACATTTTATGTCAAACACTGAAGCATAGGGTGCTAATAACTGGTGAAATGAACAACTGCCAGTGTCAAACACTGGAACATAGGGGGCCAATTACTGATAAAATGAAAAAATGGCAGTGTCAATTACTGGAACACTGAGTGGGTGTCAAATAAAAATTCATAAAAAAAAAGTAATTGTTATCAAATGTATATATTTTAACATATATGTGGTTCTGAATGTCTTTCATACCATATGTACTAACTTAAGGTTTCTAAAAATATTTTCTGATGACTAGAACATCAAAGACATCAGCGATTGCTTTAAAACTGTCAATCACTGGTGCGCTTACCCTATGTTAGTATGTCTCATAAGTTTGAAGCTGCTGCCTTATGCCGTATTCTAATTATTTGTTTCACTTTTGTGCATCTTATAAATAAATATGCATTGATTAATTTGAAATTCAGTCGGTTAGTTGCATTAAAGGAACATTGTTCAGTTTTTAAATTATGTAATAAAATAACTGAAAGTTCTGTCATTTTCATATCTATTTAAAAAGTCTATTGTTTATAGATGTAAAACTTTAACAAATTAAATATTTTAAGTATCTGAAGTGATTTTAACCCGAAAAAAAAAATGATAAAAAGGCATCGCTAAGGTTTTTTCGAAGTTTAATGATGTTGTTTTAAGAATAATATGCCAAAAAATAAAGTTTAATAGTTCTTCTATATTTGTAGAGTAATAGAAAAAATATTATTTCATCGATTAGCGATTTATTTCATCGCTAGTTATAGAACAGGTTACAAAAATCTCTGAGAAAATAAATTTATGAAAAGTGTGCCTAGGAATAGACCAATTTCGGCCAAAGCAATCGTAAAATTAATAATACAGGAGAACCCCGATCTATCGTTCCCGCATCCATCGTTTTCCCGCATTGGTCGTTTTATTTCTATGGTCCCTGCACAATCTGTATTTAAATAATGTTAACGAAACCCGTCCGTTATATCGTTCTTCAAAAGTCATTTTCCCGCATTCATCGTTATAAAATTTTTCTTCTGACCGAAACGAAATTGAAAATCAAGCGATTCCATATGGCATTGAAACTGGAATGACTTCTTTTATTCTAAAATAACTCTTTTCCTCCTCCACGAAGGATAAAAATTGTGATGGCATGTCTCCGGACCATCCTCAAAGGTGAATTTCAGACCGTCGCCATTTGCCCACATTGTAGCACTAGTGCGATGCAAAACCCAATTAACGATATATGTTTCTTTTAAACAATGCTGAAAACTGATAGATTAACAAATAACACTGGGAAAGATAATGATAAATATTTAAAATTAATTACATTGCTAGATATTAACGCTTTCATAATTTCCTAAATATATTTCTTAAATTTATAAATTAAAATATCTATTTATTAAAGTATTATTTATCTGTAAACATTTAATTTAGTGATATATTTGTTTGGTAGATGAATACTTCATTTGTGCTTAAAAATAATAAGCTTTTAAAAATCTTAAATAGTCTTCAAATTTCTAAAATGATTCTGGTAACGCAGAATAGCATTTTCAAATTTTGATTGTTGCTATTTATTTAAAATTACTTTAATGTGTGATTCATTTACAGAATTATAAAAATGGTTAAATAATATTTTACAGAGCATTTGGAACAAATCATCCATGAATTACAGAAATTTTTTAACTATAATTAGTGTTAAGGAATGTTTAAAATGCATTTTAAATTAAAATCTCATTTATTTGAGTTATGTAAAGCTATTTGTAAGTGTTTTTAAAACTTGTGTATATTATGAATGCCGAAAACTCTTTTCAACTCATGATTTAATGTTTTAAAGAATAATTAAATTTTCGAAAGAATAAAATTTGCATCTTTAACAGCAAGAAGTTGCGATATCACTTCGAGAGTTAAATATAGAGTCAACAGCAGGTATGAAATATATCGTAGATAACACTGATAAAAGAATTTATAAAACAACAAAATAGTGTAAGTGAAGAAAAACCACTTATAAAAAGGGAGACGTGTAAAAAGAAGCAATGAGCAATAAATAAAGAATAAATAATTAAATAAACTTGAATGAAAAGACTGAATAAAAATATGATTCACTTAAAACATTTTAATATTTATTGATATTCTTATAGCTCCCTTCCTCCCCCCCCCCCTCCAAAAAATAAAAGGTTTAGTATAATAAAATTTAAAATAAATACAAAATCCAAGTACAATCATGATCTTTTTTTTTTTTTTTTTTTTTTTTTTTTTTTTAATGAAATAACAATATGGGTTTAAGATTAGTTGCTAGCAATACTTTTTCTATAGATATTCCCTTTTCCAACGGTTTTACGCTTTTTTATTTTCTCTTACCCATAGGGTCGAGAAAGTATTGCATTAGGGTCAAATTTTCGAACTTAATTCTTTTGTTATATTTACATGTTCTGAGGTCCCCTGAATACGAAAATCATGTTTTTAAAGAATGGTCTGTGTTTCTGTGTGGATGGATGCCTGTGTGTCTGTTATCAGCATATCTCAAGAACAAATAGTAGCATAAATTCCAAACTCGGTATTTTTAATGTGTATCATATAGGGATGCTACAGTAAGCTTTTCGTTGAGATGAAGCAAACGGTTCGTGTACAGGGACACACAAAATTATTCAAATACATTACGTCTATGGGAGAAATTCCAGGTAAGTAGAGTTTAACATCTATAGACTGCACTAAACCAAATGAAACTAATATATATTTTTGTGATAGAGATAGTCAACTGGGAAAAAAAAAATTATGTATGTAGGAGCCCCGCTTCTTCCCCCTCGAGGGGAGTAAATTTTCATGATGGGTATTATTCAAAAGAGCTCAACAATACCTTTAAAAAGAAAGGCTAACCATCGATTTGCGATAATTTAAAATGATGTTATAGATTTTTTTTCATTTTTAACAATTTTTTTTTTTTTTTTTTTTTTTTTTAAATGTAATATTGAGAATAAATTCAACTTTTTTTTTATATATTTAGTGTTATACTACTTCTCTAATATGGAAATCGTCTGCATTATCATAAAAGATAATTTTTTAAATAATAATTTTAATAAATTATTTTTTTTAAACAGAATTATTTTTTAATAGCCGAATTAAATTCTATATAAATGTAGATGCATTAATGAAACGGGGGGTTGAGGGGATGGTAGCCCCCTCACACAGAACTGATTATCATATAAAACTCTTCCGAAGCCTAATTTGAATTTTTTAACACAGGTTTACATAACAGTACTCCTTATCTTACCTCTTAATCTGCAACCTCTATTTATAGTATTAAATTTGAGGGTAAGAGAAAGTCGTGTGAGTGACACACCAGATTATTTAAATTATTAATGTTTTATTTTTTAAACACAGAATTTCAAAAAATTCGCTTTAAAATGAACTTGATTTAGGAACCGAATCCCATTTTTGACTCAGACTAAATCTTTAGATTCTGTAATAAACTATTTCTTATTTCCAAATTTTAAGGTAATCTGCGACAAATGATGAGGACTTTTTTTTTTTTTTTTTTTTTTTTTTTTTTTCCTGGTTGGAAAGGAATGAAAGGCACTAAATTTAATAAGTAATTTAAGAGAAAGAAATAAATAGATAAAACAGCAGTAAGAAACTAAATTTTTATTTATTTAGGTGTCCTATTACAAAATAATACAGAAAAGGGGATGAATGTTTATGTTATGCTCATATAACACTGCTCTGAAAAAAAAAAAAAAAAACTTTCGATTCCTGATATTATTCTTGCTGATTCTTGTGTAAAATGACCGCCTGAATCCGAATATAAACCCCATTTTGTCCAATCAACCACCGTTTTCTCGGGACGTCACTCCCACCCCCAAACTTTTATCACTGTTCGGTAATTTTATGGCCATGAATTTGGTTTGAGAAAGGAAAGAATTATTTCTGCAATTAAAAACAGAAACTATATAATGTACAAGAAATAACAATAATAATTAATCAATAAAACATAATAAAATAATTTATAACTTCAGTGGCAAATCCCTCCCTCCCCCCCCCTAAATATTCCCCTTGCTGCAAATGTTCATGTTTTTAAATTTTTCATTTTTGTAGCCCCTCAGAAAATATTTGGCAGTTAAAATAATCCTTTACTCAACTACAAATCAAATTTATAGCCATGACTCCACTGGACTTTCCAAACATTGAGTAACTGACAGTTTTGTAGATAAAGTAAAGAAAGAGGAGTTGTTAAACAAACAAAAGAGAAAAAAACATAATAGAGTGTTTGAGTATTTTTCTCCATATATTACACGATGTTTCATTTAACGCTACTGAACTTTGAGCCCATAGATCATAATGATAAGAAATTTTTCGTTGTGTCCCTGTAAAAACTTATAAATGCTACATTCACCAAAATGATTATAATTAGTGTAACAGTGATTTATAATATTCATATAAATTTTCAGATCAATTGAATAAGGCGTTTAGATGCTATCGCATTTTTAAAAATTTGGTCCCATAGGCCATAATGAAAAAGAATTTTTCTTTGTGTCCCGTTAAAAAAACTGTAAGTGCTAAATTCACCAAAATCTGTAGAGGTCGTGCAACTGTGACCTATAACATGTGTAAAAATTTTTTGCTCAGATTAATAAAGCGTTTAGACGCTATCGCACTTTTAAAAATTTGGCCCCATAGGCCATAATGATAAAGTATTTTTCATGGTGTCCCTGTAAAAAAAACTATAAGTGCTAGATTCACCAAAATCTATAGGGTTCGTACTGTGGTGACTTAGAATATACGTACCAACTTTCAGCTTATTCGAACAAAGCGTTTAGACGCTAGCATGTTCACTCACAGACATGCACATATACATACACACATACATACATGCACACACACATACATATATCATCGCAAAAATAGTTAAACCGTACTCAGGGAACCTCGAAACGTATAGAAACATCAAATCTCAAATTCGGATTTTTGACATGATTACAATACTTTCTTCACTGTAGTCTTCGGAAAGTAAAAATTAAATTAATGGACTTGTTTTTCTGAATATGTATCTTTGAACTGATATATATTTTAACAGACTTTTTATTATAACATAACTCAAATGAAGACTCTACGAGATGAGACGAAAGCTAATAACTTATTGGAATGTTTTTCTATGTACATAAGAGAACGTTTTTATATGTTTTTTATCTATATCATTATATAAAGCGCAAAAAATTGTTTGTTTGTGGAGGGTAATCTCTGAAACTACTGAACCGATTTAAAAACTTGTTTCACTGACCGAAAGCTACAGTATGCCATATTGTTATAGGCTATATTTAATTTTGATAAAATAAATTTTAGTTTAAAATCTGAGCATTTTAATTAAAATCCCCATAGAAGCCGTAATAGAAATGGAAATAATGAAATATTAAAAAAATTAGCTGCTGCCAACATAAAAGAAACATTTACATATTCATTTCGTTTTTAAAATATCTTGACGTGAAAAGAAAAGAAATATATTTGCACGTGCATTAAATTGAAATTCATATAAAGCTTTTTTAATTGTTAAACTTACACGTTAAATCTGACGTCATTATAGAATTAAAAGTGTTTATTTTTCTAATAATTTAATTTGATATGATATGATATAATATCTAAGCATCAATGTTTAAACCACGGAGTCTTTATTACTCCGTGGTTTAAACTGATGTGTGTAAACGAAATTGGAATTTAAAAATAAATAAATAAATAAAATAAAATAAAATAAGAAATTCTATCCGCGTTTGTAATGATCGATAGATGGCGCTCTCTGAACACTGCAGTTGTTAGTAAATATAACAGCCACGTGTAATTATTATTCTTTCATCATGGAAAGTCGATTGCATAATATGAGGATATGCAGTAGTGTGATAATTTCACCTTAGCCCACCAGAGGGCGAGCATTTCATTACAATCGCGGATTTCTAAAGAGATTTACGAATTAATTTATTTTTAGACATATAATAAAATATATTTTCACGCGAACAATAATATAAAAAGTGAACTGGATTTTTTGTAAAAAAATAATAAAGATCGAGGAAAATTATTTCCCCATTTTAATCCCCATATTTGGATATAGATATGTATTAGTTATCATATGCATCCGTTAGATTAAATTGTTTTTGTTGTAAAATTGATAAAATTGGAATTTTAAATTTCAAAACTCTAGATAAAAAAAATGGCAAATTTCCATATTCGATTGAAAACATAAACATTTCATTTCAAAGGATGATATTTACACAATAAACATCCAACTAATAAACTAATTAAAAAGGAAAGGATAAATATTCTATCATAATTTGAAGTCAAATTTCTTTTCAAATGTCTAAATAAAGTATCTGATATAATATACTAATATGTTGCAGCGGAATAGATTTGATATCCGTCATCCTTGGCAGAAAAAAAAAAAAAATATCGCCAAATTATCTGGCGAATATAATTTAATTCCTTTCAAAAATCATGGTTATTTTAAAAACTTACATTAAGAGTGTAACGAATAATATGAAACAATATTTCGTACAATACATATTACGAAAATATACATTTGGCATGTATATTTTCGTATTACGTTTTTGATCGCCAAATACAAAAACGCCAAGGGTGACAGTTTTGAAATTTAAAATTAAAATTTTGTCAATTTGACAGCAAAATAACTCAATCTAACGCATGCATACAATAACTAATACATATCTATACCCAAATATGAGGATTAAAATCGGGAAATAATTCTTCTAGAATTTTAATAAAAAAAAATAATAATAAATAAAAAAAAATAATAAAAAAAAATCCAATGAGCGATTAACATGGAAAATCTTTTTCTTGCATCCACGGGCGGTCAGTGATGTCATACTTCGCTTGCGTATTGAGATGTTTAAATTTATTTGGCGACTATTTTTAGCAACTAACAGTTATGACAAGTAGCTCAATATACATAGCGCATGCAGCCATTACTGAAGTGTAAATAGCATTTAATTATTTGAGTTACATTATGTTGATTGGAAACCTATTTAATATACCTATGCTCTATAGCTATACTAATATAAAAAAAAGAAAGGTTTATATGCATATGTAGAGAACGATCGCTAGAACTAAAAAGCCGATTGTTTTTTTTTTTTTTTTTTTTTTTTTTTCTTCTTTCAATAATCAAAAGTTACACTGTCTCTCTCTAAGTGCTAGAAGCTATAATAAATTTTGGTAAAATAAATTTTTAATTAAAATTTTCAATATTTTAATTGAAAACAAAGCATAGATTTGATATCTATCGTCATTGGCGATTTTTGTATTTGGCGATCGAAAACGTAATACGAAAATCTGTATATTATCGTAGTAAATACGAGATGTATGTGTTTACTTCAATTACCCTACTACCGTAGGTAGTGGAAGTATTGTATAGGTTTTGGCAATTGGTCAGTGTGTGTGTAATCTTCTGGCTGTCATATCTCCAAAACTAACAAAAATAGAACTACTAAACTTCACAAGTGATTCCGGTCTGGTGTACAGATAAATTTTCCAAATTTTCGTGAAAATTGAAAAACCGGAATTGGGTCATCGAAAACCAGAAATGGGACCCTAAGCCCATATTCAAAAACACCTCTAATGATTTTCTTCAAAGTTGCTATATAAATAATATATTAGATGCCCTTTCGATTGAAAAGTTGCTTAGTTCAGGAAAATTGATAGGCGTCCTCTATAAACAGCTCAATTTCAGACTTCGCAAGTGCGTTCCTTTAAAAACGCCTGTACGGATTTTTTTCAAACTCGCCATGTTAACTTCCTATTAAATATCCTTTTGTATGTAATTATTGTTTTTAGGTCAATAATTGAGTATGTTAAGTTTTGGCAAAAGTTGGTATCTTAAAAACGGCTCTAACGTATTCTTGAAAATTTTTTCTTTAATCCAATTTAGATAACCTTTCTCAAGTATTACGTGCTTATTACAGGAATATTAACGGTCATCCTGATTAGGTAGTTCAGTTTTAGATCTCGGAAATTCGTGTTTAAAAAAATAACTATCTACTTTTTCCCCCTTATTTTTTAACTCGCTATGCAAACTCTGTTGTATGTGTCTTTATACGTGTATCAAGTTTCTCTTACTCGAAAATCTCAAAAAATGCAAGTAATATCTCCAAAAAATCGTATATATTACGTGTAATAGTGGGTAATGGAAGTCGTGTGGTTGTTTCACACCAGATTCTGTAATAGTATATATTGTACGAATATTGTTTCATATTATTGATTTCTCCTTTAATATACATTATTAAAATAATAATCAATAATGGAAAAAATTAAATATATTTGCGAAATGAAAAAATAAATAATAATTAAAGCTATTATGACGTCAATTTTATCAAAAACATTTTCATGTCATAGGTTTATTTTTCAATATTTTTTATTCATGAGTAAAGAAATGTTCCTTTTTATGAAATAAATAAATAAATAAATAAATAGCATTAAGTAAAAATTGCCAACATTTAACAACTAATTAAAAAAAATAATTGTAAAATTATATTTTGACTTTCCAGTTAATAATATTGCCTGACTATAACATATAAACTGATATATTTCTTGATTTTTTACATATCAATCCATCTTTAACTAAAATTTGTTCATCAGTGCGAAGCCGGACGGGTCAGCTAGTACTTTATAAAGGCTTTTTTAGCAGTTATATTGTGAAATATTTTAATTGGTTGTATTAAAAATGATACATTGTTCAGTATATATGCTATAATTAAAATTAATTTATACAATATAATAGAATTAGAAGTAAGAAATTTAAACATTGAACAAACACTAGAAAATACGATAAACTCGCAACAATTGTTTCTGGTCGAAAAGACACATGTCCCTTCGTCAGGCGAACAAAGTAAACACGAGTGCTGCAAACAAAGCGGCAACGCACAAAACCGTTTTAAAGATGAGCAAAAATCTATAAAGAAGAATGTAAATATAAATACTGGTGCGATCAGAATTATCGAATGAAACAAGAAAATAAATAAATTGTTAAATAGGATTAAAAAATATAACAAAATCTAAAATTGTTAAAAATAATAAAATTAAACGAAAAATTGAAGTTATGTGACTATCTTCCAAGCATCAGACAAGAACGGTGTGGAAGAAATATCATTAACAAGATTTTTCGAATTTTTACTTTCTTCTATATTCAATAGAAGAAAGTATTGGATTCGTAAAAATTTCCGACCTCGGGTTTTTGATGGATTTACACGTTTTGAGAGCCGTAGAACACGATTTGACCATTTTTAGAAAATGTCTGTCTGTCTGTCTTTCTGTCAGTCTGCGTGTGTGTGACAAAATTTTGTGGCAACTGTATCTCAGGAACTACTGCATAGAATTTCATACAAATCGGTATGTAGTTGCAGTTTGACATAAATTAATATCTATGAATTTTTGGTAAAAATTGTCTTACAGGTTGCGTTGCCATCTGCTTTTTCTAAATTTTTAACATGGTGATATAGCACAAATTTTTGTATAAATGTGCATAAAAAGAATTATTTTTAGTACTCATTATGAAATTTACAAGATTATTTATTATAGAGATAGTCAACTGGGAAAAAATCTTTGTATGCGTAGGATCGTCACCTCCCCCTCCCCAACTGTGGGAGAAGTCCCCCCTCGAGGGGAGTAAATTTTCATGATGGGTATCTTTCAAAAGAGCTCGCCAATACCTTTAAAATGAATGGTTGAACCATCGATCTGCAATAATTTAAAATAAAGTTATCGATTTTTTTTTTCATTTTTGACAAAAAAAATATCTGTATATATATATATATATATAAATTACGTGTCACGGTGTTTGTCCGGGGTAAACTCCTAAACTAAGGAACCGATTTTAATGAAATTTTGCACACTGTGTGCAGTTTGGTCCAACTTGAGAGATAGGATAGTTTTTATCTCAATTTATTGTCACAATATTGTTTTATTGCAATTATTTGTTAATTATAGACCTTTATTAAAGTTGCTCCAAAATATCTGTGAGTTCCATTAATTTAATAGTTGCCAAAAAAAAAAAAAAAAAAAAAAAAAAAAAAATACGAGTTCATTTTCTTTTGACATAAAAATAAATACATTTAATCGAACGTTAAAAAATTATAAAAAGTTAAATTATGCATCTCACGAAAATTGACGTCATAATCAATTTAAAGATTTTATACACATTGATAAAGTGCTAATGTAGTTCTATCATAGATATAGTAATATATATAGATCTCTCATCCCCATGTTATCGTACAAAGATTTTTGATGCCGAAAAAAAAAAATAATAAAAGCTTTGGAAACAGCCATTAAGTGGTATTGAAAAAAAAAAAAGAAAGAAAGAAAGAAATATGAAATTGAAACTGTATCTGGAGTCTACCATTCCCCTTTAGCAAATAAATTATTCATAAATTTTATTTGCTAAAATATTAGTATGTATTCCCGTGTGTATTCACTCGGGGAAAGACGGCCATATTTTGGTAAAAACGTCGTCTTTTCCCAAATGAAAAGGAATAACTTTTTTCTCCCCAATGATCACTCTATTCTATATATGCTATACTATATCTATGAGTTCTATACGCAAGCGAAGTGTGACTCACTGACCGTCTGTGCAGCCAAGAAAAAGATTTCCTATGTTAATTGCCCACTAGATTTTTGTAAGAAATTATTAAAAATCGAGGAAATTTATTTCCCGATTTTAATCCTTATATTTGGGTATAGATATGTATTAGTTATCGCGGGTGTTAGATTGAATTATTTTGCTGTCAAATTGAAAAAATTTTAATTTTAAATTTCAAAACTCTGTCGCCCTTGGCTTTTTATTATTATTATTATTATTATTTGGCGATCAAAAGCGTAACACGAAAATATACATGCCAGATGTATGCATTGTACGAAATGTAATATGTATTATTCATTGTACGTATGTATGACATGTAATATGTATTGTACGAAATATTGTTTCATATTATTCATTACTCTTTTAATATAAGTTGTTAAAATAACCATGATTTTTAAAAGGAATTAAATATTTTCGCCAGATAATTTGGTGATATTCTTTTTTTTTCTCCAAGGATGACAGAAATGAAATCTATTCCGCTGCAAATTATTAGTATGTTACATCAGATATTTTATTTAGACATTTAATAACAAATTTGACTTCAAATTATGATAGAATATTTATCATTTTCCTTTTAATTAGTATAATATTAGTATATTAAAATTTAAAAGCATGGTATATAAAAAGTTTTTTTTTTTTTTTTTTTATCTTACAATTATTCTTATCTTAATCCTCAATGTTTCCCATCTTTATTAACTTGAATTTACTATTAAAATTTTAACATACTCAAAAACTTCTCATCACTTCGTTAAAATACACTAAACTTTTCCAAAATCTTTTTCTATTTAAAATGATACATGTATTTACTTTAAATGCCCAATATTTCATAAGATTTCCAATTTTAAAGTTTTAAAATATTTATCAAATTTACTTATTTTTCTGGTTTAGCCTTATTGTTTTCCTTTTTATAACTACAGCTTTTGCCCTCTTTAAAATATTTAAAATAAAGAGGTCATTTTATAGTAAAATTATCCATTATAGCATATATTATATTTCACTCCTCCATAAAAATTGATTTTAAAATCGTCTGTTTCTTTTATACTTTTATTTTAATAGAATTTTAATAGAATTTAATTTATATATTAGTCATTTTAGCAATTTTATCCAAAGTAGCATTAGAAATAATATATATCACTTCTCCATTAAAATTTATAGGACCCTACAATAAAATTAATTTGTGCTTAATATCAACACTACGAAAATTTTTATCAATCGCTTCCAAATTTTGACCTAAGTTTCAAATCTCAACCCTGTGGGTTTTTACATCGGCTACAACGTTTTCGTCTTTGTTTGTAAATAATAATTTGACTTTACTAAATAGTTTACAGCCGTATAATTCAACGTATAACTTAGTCACAGCAACGCGTGGCCGGGTCTGCTAGTATATATATATATATATATATATATATATATATATTAAATTATTTAATTCCTTTACAATACTCAGCAAATGAGAGAAAGATGAAAATACCAACAATTAATTTAATAATTAGATGTATTACGTATAAATTTATTGTCACAATTACCATTTAAGTAAATTTCACTGAATAGTAAAAACATGTTAAAGTACTTACGCATAAGAGAAATGACGTATATCACTTAAACCTAAACGGTGAGTTAGTAGTCTTAATACATTAGTCCAGTAAATTCATGCAACACAAGATAAGAATGGAAAGAAATTAACCAAAATGACTATTGAAATAAAAAGGAATGCATGAAGGAAAAATGGAGTTAAAAATGCTGAAATCCAGTACCGATCTCATCAGGAAACTAGCGGTACTATATATATATATATATATATATATTTAAGTAATGTTGACAATAAAATTCACTTTATATATATATATATATATATATATATACATATTTAGTGTTATACTACTTCTCTAATATGGAAAATCGTCTGCATTATCATGGAAGATAACTTTTTTAAATAATTTAATAAATTATTTTTACTGACTGAATTTGTATAGGAAAATATAGAAGAAAGTCATGTGGCGGCCACAACATACTAGTTAAATTTGTAAAAGGCTTCATGGATCTCCAAATGGGAAATGAAGACAAGAGATGAAATTGTGTTAGTTTTTTAAAAATCAAAAAGATGACCATGAGCCCAGTGGTGGGAAACAATAGAATATTTGGAAATCTCTTCATTACGAACCTTCCAACGATGCTCATTTATTCTGTATTTCAAACGCCTCTCACTTTGACCAATAACCTGAATTGCACGATGAACACTCGATTAAATAAATGCTAGATCGGCTTTCAGTAGGAATGGGATCTTTAAGAAAAGATAATTTAATTTTGTTGACTGGTTTGTAAATGACTTTAAAACCAAATGGTATTTTTAGAATTTTTAAAAGAAATGTGATGAATAAAAAGATAAAACAACTAGGATGAAACTGCGATTGTTGAATTTCGAAGCAGAACGTTTAGGATTCTTGAACTTATATAGAGCTTTATCGATAACATAGGGATGTAGCTTCGAGCTAGAGCAAGTGATTTTAATTTTTTTTTTTTTTTTTTTTTTTTTTCGAAACACTAAATGGATCAGAACAAATGTGTAAGGAGCGAAAAACATAAGTATAGAAAACAGACATTTTCTGAATCACTACCCAACACCTCCTCACCTGCACATGAAACACCTCCATTGGAGGCAGCTGCCCCTGCGAAAAGGAACTCTTCTGACAGTGTTTGAATTCTGCAGGTCAACCTCAACAACTGCAAGGCATTAAATCTGGCAATCCAAAAGTATATGGAAGAAAATTCCTTTGATATAGGATTGCTCCAAGATTCATATTACAACAGTGAAAGGGATCTGCTTGGATTTCCTTCTTCATGGGTTCGGTTTGCTTCTAATAAAGAAGTATTCAAAAGGTGTCATCTTCAAAAAGTATTGAAAAATATATATGTGATTCTACTCTTCATAAAACATCAGAAAATGAAAAACATATCGGCTGAAATTAATTACAGGGACCACAAAACATTATCAAAATTAAGCATATTTGGCGATTTAGCGCTGTTAGGCGATACGTTTGATAGCACCGAGATTGCCGTGTACGGACAGAACCGTGTTTTGCTTTTCCGCTAAGTACTCAAAATCAGTGTGAAATCGCCAAATATGCTTAATTTTGATAATTTTTTGTGGTCGCTGTGATTAATTTCAGCCGATAATTTTTTCATTTTCTGGTTTTTTATGAAGAGTAGAATCAAATATATTTTTTTCAATACTTTTTGAAGATGACACCTTTTGAATGTTTCCTTGTAAGAAACGTAGCGCTACCATAATTATATGTAATCCAAATTTAACATTTACACACCTTCTCATTGTGTGTTCATTACGCTTATCATGAAAGAGGGTAAAATGCAGCTCTGTAGTGCTTATGTAGCCCCGTCCGTGGATCTGGATTTTTGCTTGAAGGAGTGGCAACATCTATTCACACACAGAACCCTTTTCCTACGTGACTGCGTCCTCAACACGAACCCTTTGTGTTCGAGACATGAAGATACAAGGGGTAGTAACCTCATAGAGTTCATTACAATAAACAATTTCTGCTTAGCCAATATTAAAAACTCTACACCCACATCTCTTCTCTCCTTCAGTCATTAACACAAAAGAAACACCACATTTCACGACACCAGCGGACAAAGCCTGTATGGAGGTGGAAATCCGCAATGCCCTCAACAACTTTAATGATAAAAAGGCCCCAGGACCTGATGGAATAGACTTTAAACTCTTTGAACACACCTACATATGTCTCCAGAAAATCATCCTCAAATGGACAAACTAACGTTTAAGCTACAAAGACTTTCCAAAAACACTTCGCAGTAGAGAAGTTGTATACTTCTTGAAACAAAGGAAGGGCCCCTCTGAACCCTCCTCTTATAGAACAATCTGTCTGTTGCCCACTCTGGGAAAATTGCTAGAAAAACTACTTGTAAACAGACATACCTAACTATTATCTAGAATCTAACAATCTAATAAACGACAATCAGTTTGGGTTCAGAGTGCGGGCAAATGAACAGAAATGGCTTTATCTGAAATTTTGTCTTCCTGCGCCATGAGCTACGGCTCTGGGAATTACACCTTTCTAGTTTCTCTAGGTATTAAAGGGGCATTCGATAACATTGAATGGTCCGACATTCTTAATACACTTCAAAGTGTGAATTGCCCTGGGAACATTGCTAAAGTCATAAGCACCTACCTTTCTAACAGAAACATCTTGATAAATTGAGGATCTGTTTTTTCAACTATCGAACAATCCAAAAGTTATCCCCTAGGTTCTTGCGTGGGACCAGTCCTCTGGAACTTAATCATAAATAACATACTAAATGCTATGCAAAGTAATGGTTTTAAAATCTTTGCTTACGCAGATGACTTCACCCTTGTTCTCTCGGGCAAGAGGAAGAAAGATCTGGAGAAACAAGTGCAAGAAGCACTGTCATTTTTTAGCTCTCTCTTAACATCATGTAATCAAACACTGACACATGGCAAAGCTCAGGCTTTAACCTTCGTCTTCCCACGACTTATCAAACGAATGCCAGAGATGAGAATTGACGACGTCAGAGTCACACATGTCAAAAATATCAAAATTCTGGGATTAATAATAGACTCAAACTTAAATTAGCTCTCACACATTAACACACTCAAAATAAAAGCTTTAAAATTTATCACCACTCCACAAAACTCGCAGGTAAAAATTGAAACATCAATAGCGAACTCCTAAAACTATGGTACTATGTAGTGATAAACAAAATTCTTACATATGGAGCAGGTACTGGGGAAAAACATTTAACAAAAGGGGCAATGACAAAATTTCATTCAATTTAAAGAATGTTTCTTATCCTAATTATACAAAAACTATCCAAATGGGTAGAGCAGACAACAAATGAAATTATGTTAGTTTTAAAAAAATTACAACGATGACCGTGCCCAGCAGTGGGAAGCAATAGAATATTTAGAAATCTCTTCATTACGAACGTTCCAACAATGCTCATTTATTCTGTATTTCAAACGCATCCTAGTTTGACCAATATAACCTAAATTACACGATGAACATGGGATTAAATAAATGCTACATAGGTTTTCAGTAGGAATGGGATCTTTACTTCTAAGATATTTTTTTTTTTTTTTTTGACGGATTTGTAAATGACTTTAAAACCAAATAGTGAAGGAATTTTAGAAATTTTAAAAGAAAGTGATGAATAAAAAGTTAAACTAGGTTGAGACTGGGATCGTTCAATTGTGGAGCAGAACGTTTGGAATTCTTGAACTTATATAGAGTTTTATCGATAATAGAGGCATTATAGCCTCGAGAAAGAGTAGGGGATTTAAAATAATTAATTTCTTTCGGAATACTAGACCGATCAGAACAAATGTGTAAGGCACGAAAAGCATAATTATAGAAAGCAGACATTTTCTTTTGAGGGGCGTAGTTAGAGAGAGCATGTGGCGGAAGAAAGACAGAGAATGGTTTGATAAAGACAGTAGTTGAAAACCGATTTTTGTCTTTAGAAAACCGTTATGCGTTGCCGCTTTCATTGTAGCACTCGTGCCTACTTCGTTCGCCTGACAAATGTTCGTGTGTTTTTTAGACCTGAAACAATTGTTCCGTTTTTATTGCATTTCATGGTGTTTAATCAAAGTTGTGTGCTTCTTACTTTAAAATGCTAGTTCTGTTGTGCTTTTTTATTATAATGTGAAACATCCCTCATCATCAATTTCGAATCATTCATCATTTATCCCGAAATTTATTAGTGAAATTTTACTGTTTTAACTTACAAGGAAATATTCAAAAGGTGTCGTCTTCAAAAAATTTTGAAAAAAATATATGTGATTCTACTCTTCATAAAACGCCAGAAAGTGAAAAAATTATCGACTGAAATGAATTACAGCGATCACAAAAAATTATAAAAATTAAGCATATTTGGCAATTTCACACTGTTAGGCGATTGATTTTGAGTACTTGGCGGAGAAGCGAAACACGGTTCTGTTCGTACACGGCAATCTCGAACTTATCGCCTAACAGCGCTAAATCGCCAAAAATGCTTAATTTTTATAATATTTTGTGGTCGCTGTGACTCATTTCAGCGGATAATTTTTTCACATTCTGGTGTTTTAAGAAGAGTAGAATCACATATATTATTTTTTCAACATTTTTTGAAGACGACACCTTTTGAATGTTTCCTTGTTAGTCGAAAAATTTCATTTATTCCTTTTTATCTAATCTTATTCTCAAATTCTGGCGGTTCTTGATTCTAAATGAGCGTAATTAATTTGTCCGCTAAAGGGCTAATGACCTTTTATCAAAAATATGTAAAAGACGCTACATTAAAAAGATTAATTAATTTATTTTATTTTATCTTATTCTTTTATTTATTTATTATCGTTACACACATGTTAAAGGTTCTTGTTCTCAACAGCCACCAGAATTTGAGAATAAAATTTTATCTAATTTTGTTCACAAATTCGAGTGACTCTTGATTTTAAATTAGCGTAAATACATTGCCCTTGAAAGGCTTAAAGGTCTTTTACCAAATAACGTAAGCGACGTTACACTAAAAAGTCTTATTTTTAAAATACCATTTATAGTAACACGCTGGATTATTAATAAATTTAAATAATCATTAACATTTTATTTTGTGAAGCTGTATTTTTATAATAGAAAATGACATATTACAGTTAATTAGAAAGGTAAACAAATATTTAACAATGTCTGTTGCTTTTACACAAACTAAAACATTCTAGTTGAATGAACGTTACATTTATTAATAATATTTAGGATGGTAATGATAAATATTTAAAATTAATTACGTTGCTGAACATTGCTGCTCTCAAAAATTTTTAATTATATTTTTAAAAGTTAAATGTTAAGATATCTAATTACAAACATTTTATTACTTAATTTATAGACAGTAAAAATTTTAGATAGTGATATATTTATTCAGTAAATGAGTAATTCACTTTTGCTTAAAAATACATTTTTGGAAATCTCAAAAAAAATTTTAAATTTCTAAAATAAACAAATAAATTAAACGTTTTCTCGTAATACAGAACAACATTCTCAAATTTTAATTGACACTCTTTATTTAAAACTATTTAAATGAATGATTCATTTACAGAATTATAAAAATACATAATTATATTTTGCAGAGCATTTAGAGCAAGCCATCCAAGAATTACTAAAAATGTTTGGCTTTAATTAGCGTTAAAGAATGTTTAAAATTTACTTTAAAATAAAAGCTCATTTACGTGAGTTAAATGAAATATGATAAAATTGTACATTTTTGTAAACATTATAGATTTTAAAAATCTGATTATACTATTTCTCGAAAACTTTTTTTCAAATTCACCATGGAATATTTAAGAACTATTAAATTTTTCGAAAGGATCAGCTTTACATCTTCAGGACGCAAAATATTGAGCTCTCACTATTATTAGTAGTAACTATAATTGAGATAATTCTAGTTTATGAATCAATTCTAGAAATCAAAACGAGATTTTCTAACAACGCAAAGGATTCAAAATGTAATGTTTCATTTCACTATGTAGAAAAGTATAGACTAGAAATTCTGGATCATTTCACCTATTCAGTTTATTTGTTAACCTTATTATAGGTTCCAAGTCTCCGTTATTTTCAACTGATATACTTCATACCAGAAAGGTTTTATAAATGATATTAATATAATTAATTTTATTTGTTCGTCGAAAATATATGTGACAGATTCCTTTTTCAAAAAAAACAGATGATAAATTTTATTTAAAAATTAGAAATGTTGGCAGCTATGTTTTATACGTATAGCTCGGAAATCTATATAGGTAGCTTAGTGATTTAGAAAAAGACTATTTTACGTTCTAGATACAGACGATACATTTCTTTTCTCAGTGATGAGAATAAAAAACAAAATGAAGCATTATCGTATAATCATATAACCACAATTATTAATCATACTTAAAAAAAAAAAAAAAAAAAAAAAAAAAAAATTAAGAACCACGTAAATGACGCAATTATTAGATATACTTTTTCAATTATAATTTCATCCTATTAAGATATTTCTCGGAAACCAATTGTTAGGTAATACAGACGGCAGCAAAATTATACGAGCGCTAGCAATAACACTTAATATTGTTTTGTTAAAGAAATCCTTGTCGAATCATGTTCTTAGTCAGTGACCATATGACTTCGAAATCCGAGGACACTTCACACTTTGAAATCGTTTTTCTAAGTTTAGAAAAATTGTAGCAAGGAAACTTTTTATCATAATAATTACCTTTTTAGACTTTATTTATTTAAAGTATACCCCAGCAATTGGTTAATTGTAATATACTTTGAAGCTAATCTACATCATTATATAAAGCGCAAAAAATTGTATGTTTGTAGAGGGTAATCTCTGAAACTACTGAACCGATTTAAAAAAAATCTTTCACTGATCAAAAGCTACACTATCCCTGATTGTTATAGGCTATATTAAATTTTGATAAAATAAATTATTTTAAAATCTGAGCATTTTAATTAAAATCCTCATAAAAGCCATAATAGAAATGGAAATAATGAAATATTAAAAAAATTAGCTGTTGCCAACATAAAAGAAACATTTACATTTTGTTTTTAAAATATCTTGACATGAAAAGAAAAGAAATATATTTGCACGTGAATTAAATTGAAATTCATATAAAGCTTTGCAAAATGTTAAACTTACACGTTAAATCTGACGTCATTATAAATTTAAAGTATGTTTTTTTCTAATAATATAATTTGATATGATATGATATAATGTAATGATCTAAGCGTTACTTCAAAACTTTTATTAAATTATTTATTTTATAATTGTTGCAAAAAAAATTTACGGGTTAATTCATTTTTCGACATATAATAAAATATATTTTCTCGCGAATAATAAGATAAAAAGTGAATTTAAAAAATATGGTCTACATTTCATTATGCATTTGTTAAAAGAATAATTGAGAAGTTTAAATTTATTTGACGACTATTTTTAGCAACTAACAGTTATGACAAGTAGCTCAATATACATAGCGCATACAACCATTACTGCAATGCAAATAGCATTTAATTATTTGAGTTACATTATGTTGATTAGAAACCTATTTAATCTATCTATGCTCTATACTAATATATAGAGAGGAAAGGTTTATATGTATATGTAGAGAACGATCGCTAGAACTAAAAAGCCGATTTCTATTTCTTTCTTTTTTTATACTAATCAAAAGTTACACTGTCTCTAAGTGCTAGAGGCTATAATAAATTTTGGTATAATACATTTTTAATTCAAGTTTTCAATATTTTAATTGAAACCAAAGCATAGATTTGATATCGGTCGTCCTTGGCGATTTTTGTATTTCGAGATCGAAAACGTAATACGAAAATCTGTATATTTTCGTATTAAATACGAGATCTATGTTTTTACTTCAATTACCGTACTACTGTAGGTAGTGGAAGTATTGTATTCGGCCCAAAAATTTGATATAGAGTTTCACCTGATTTATATGTTTTAAGGCCTCCTGAGTCCAAAAAAGTAGTTTTTGGCAATTGGTCAGTGTGTGTGTGTGTGTGTGTGTGTACGAATGTGTGAAATTTTCCGGGTGTCATATCTCCAAAATTAATAAAGATAGAATTACAAATCTTCACAATTGATTCAGGTCTGATGTACAGATGAATTTTCCAAATTTTGGTGAAAATTGAAAAACCGGAACTGGGTCATCGAAAACCGGAAATGGGACCGTAAGCCCGTACCTCATAAACAGCCCTAACGATTTTCTTCAAAGTTGCTATATAAACAATCTATTAGATGTCCTTTCGAATGATATAATTGGTTAGTTCAAGAAAATTGATAGGCGTCCTCTATAAACAGCTCAATTTCAGATCTCATAAGTGCCTTCCTTTAAAAACGGCTGTACGAATTTTTTTCAAACTCGCCATGTTAACTTAATACTAAATATCCTTTTGTATGTAATTATTGTTTTCCGGTCAATAATTGAGTATGCCAAGTTTTGGTAAAAGTTGGTATCTCAAAAACGGCTCTAACGATTTTCTTGAAAATTGTTTCATTAATTCAATTTAGATAACCTTTCTCAAGTATTACGTGCATATTACAGGAATACTAACGGTCATCCTGATTAGGAAGTTCAGTTTTAGATGTCGGTAATTCGTGTTTAAAAAAAATAACTATCTATTTTTTCCCCTTATTTTTTAACTCACTATGTAAACTTTGTTGTAGGTGTCATTATACGTGTATCAAGTTTCTCTTACTGGAAAATCTAAAAAAAAAAAATGCATGTACTTAATATCTCCAAGAAATGTATATAATACGTTTAATAGTGGGTAATGGAAGTCGTGTGGTTGTTTCACACCAGATTGTGTAATAGTATATATTATACGAATATTGTTTCATATTATTGATTTTCCCCTTAATATACAGTATTAAAAACCATCAGTTATGGAAAAAATTAAATATATTTGCGAGATAACTTGGCAATCATTTTTTTTTTTTTTTTCGCCAAGGATGATTGATATAAAATCTTTTCCGAAAGCAAGTAGCGCAATATACAGCCGCTAGGGAATTGCAAATGACATTTGATTATGCAAGTTTCATTATGTTGATTGGAAACACGGTTCATTTAAAATAAATAATATGTGCATTCGCGTTAGAAATCTACTTTTGTATAGGGCTTCTTTGGCGATATTTAAAATTTGGCAACGCAATAGCTAGGACGTTTCACTCGAAGGACTTTACGTATTTGCGATAACCTTTTTAATTCACCGCCAAAATTACAAAAAATATTAACGATCACTAATGGAGAACCATTACTAAAACAATAACCAGATTACTTTGCGGACGTTAAATTTAAGAAAATTAAAACACATAAGCTCTGTGTTTAATAGAAATTAATATTATAAGAACAAATAAATAATAATTAAAGCAATTATGACGTCAACTTTATCAAACACATATTCATGTTATAGGTTTATTTTTCAATATTTTTTATTCATGAGTAAAGACATGCTTTTTTATGAAATAAATAAATAAATAACATAAAGTAAAAATTACCAACATTTAACAACTGATTGAAAAAAATAATTGTAAAATTATATTTTGACTTTTCAGTTGATAATATTGCCTGACTATAACATATAAACTGATATATTTTTTTATTTTTTGCATATCAATTCATCGTTAACTAAAATTTGTTCATCCGTGCGAAGTAGGACGTGTCAGCTAGTATTTTATAAAGGTATTCTAATATGGTCACTATAGTCTAACAACAATGATTCGACAAGGATTTATTTAACAAAACAGTATCAAGTGTACTTTTTACTTCCATTACCCTACTACCGTAGGTAATGGAAGTATTGTATTTGTTCCAAAAATTCGATATCGAGATTTTACCTGATTTCCACGTTTTAAGGTTCCCTGAGTCCAAAAAAGTGGTTTTTAGCAATTGGTCAGTGTGTGTGTGTATGTGTGGAATCTTCTGGCTATCATATCTCCGAAAGTGATAAAGATAGAACTACAAAACTGCAGAATTAAGACAGGTCTGGTGTAGAGATGAATTTTCCAAATTTTGGGGGAAATTGAAAAGCCGGAAGTGGGATATCGGAGACCGGAAGTGGGACCGTAAGTCTGTATCTCAAAAACGGCTCTAACGATTTTCTTCAAATTTGCTATATAAACACTCAATTAGATGTCCTTTCGAATGATATAGTTGGTTAATTCAGGAGAATCAATAGGCGTCCTGTATAAATAGCTCAATTTCAGATCTCACAAGCGCGTTCCTTTAAAAACGGCTGTACGGATTTTTTTCAATCTCGCCCTATTAACCCACTTTTAAATATCCTTTTGTATGTAATTATTATTTCCTGGTCAATAATTGATTTTTTGTAAAAGTTGGTATCCCAAACACGGCTCTAACGATTTTCTTGAAATTTGTTATATAAATCCATTTCTTTCAGGTGTATTACGTGGTTATTAGAGGAAAATTATTAGTCTTGCTTCTTAGGTAGGTCATCTTCAAATGTCGGAAATTTGTGTTTCAAAAAATAACTCTAGCATTTTTTTCTCTTATTGTTTACCTCGCTATAAGCTTCGTTTTACATGTCTTTATACGTTTCTCTTACCGGAATAATTTTAGGTTTCTACTTCTTTAAGTAACTTTTATATTTTCTGATCACATTATCTCTCAAAAATACATATAATGCTTGTAATAGTGGGTAGTAGAAGTCGTGTTGTTGTTTCACACCACATTTTTTTTATATATGAATTATTGTGTCTCTGTATTTAGTTTAATGATTAGTTTTGAAGTTTTTGAAAATAAAAATAAAACGAAAAACAAGCAGAAAAGTCAATTTTCCTTCGGCGCTACCCTCTCCTTATTTTTATTCATTTATTTATTTTTTGTTGTTCCTTAGTGTAATTGAATTCTCTTTGATGTCCCTGTTTACGAGACATTCTCTTGATCTCAATGAAAAGTTTAGTGAATCATCCCTATACGACACAGATTTAGAATAATGAGTTTGGAATTTTCGCTGATGTTTGTTCTTGAGATATGCTGATAATAGATACACGCATACACACACAGAGGCCAATCGCAAAAATTTGTTTTTTGGGATTCATAGGCCCTCAAAACGTCCAAAATATCAAAAGCTTCAAGAAATACTTTGTTTATTGTATGGATCTGAGAAATTGATTTTTCATTTCTGAGCAGTTTTCGTTGGCATGGCAAAATGTAATAAAGCACTTCCAACAATTAAATTCAATAGAAAAGAATGCTTTCGCTTAATTTTGCGTAGCTCTGTTTATTGTATACAAATTATATACACAAAGCATTGTGTACTTATATTTAGTTTTATATGAAAACACTCAATACAAAATGAAATGCACTCAACGATTTTCAAGTATACACCCAATATATCCAAATATTTTTGGTATCCCTGTAAACGAATGATGGAGGATTTTCATACCACAATCTACACAAAACATGTTTTTATGCATCTAAAAAAAAATAAGTTTATTCCGTTTTATTTAAGGAAGTCTATAGATGTTACACTGTATTAACAGAAAATTCCCCAATAGACGTAATGTATTTCAATTATCTTGGATGTCCCTCTATACGAAATCTTAGAGCTTAAAAACCCTTTGAAGCAGATTTCTCATCAAACATAATTTTTACACTTTTTTGATAGTTTTATGTTATTTTAGATCTAAATAAGTGGAAAATGTTGTATTTAAAATTTTAATTAATTTTGGTTCTAAAATATAGAGTGGGGCACCGGTGTCCCTTTCTGCGTTAAAGGTAAATTCATCATGGGACACGGACGTCCCATGAATAAATATTTTTACAAATTGCACTTATTTACAATTACTAAGATATAGGAGTAGCAATAATTCATTATTGATCTTTTTTAAATAATCAAATTTAATTAGAAATAAATTTTTGAAATTGGTTGATAAAATTTTTTCAAACTACTTTTATTTAACATTTTTATTTTCGTAAAAAATTTACTCTGATGATCTAATAGATTTTTTATAGTAACTATTAGACTCTCTTTTATAATAAAGAACTATCATATAATAATAATATTTGTAATAAGAGCGTCAAAAAATAAATAAGCAAAAGGGACACTGGTGTCCCATCTGCGTCAAAGAGTTAAAAACTTAACTTTAGTCCTATATGAAAAGCACATAATACAATTTGTAATTCACTTACTTTAACCTCAACGAAAATTTTAGTGAAGCATCCCTGTATGATACAGATTTAGAATATCGAGTTTGAATTTCCCGCTAATATTTTTTCTCGAAATACACTGATAACACACACACACACAGAGAGACACAAACACACACACACAGAGAGAGACACAAACACACACACACACACACACACACACACACACACAAACAAACACACAGACCAACCATCAGGAACATTTTTTTCAGATTCAGGGAGCCTCAATATGTGCAAATATAACAAAAACAAAATTTTGAAAATTTAATCCAAAAATAATATTTTCTTTGCCATATATCTGTACCGATAAGTATAAAGGATTTAAGTCCAAAAATGTCGATTTTGAGTTAAGTACATAGCCTGACGCAGATAAAAATTCTCTATCGTTTGGTATAAAGGATTTAAATCCATGTCATTTAGTCTTTGAGAAAATCCATTGGTAAAAAAAGATTCAAGTCAGAAATTTAGCATTAATCTTTGGTATAAAATATTTAATTCAATTTTTTCCCTTCATTAAATGAAGATTGACAATCACTGAATGGTATAAAGCGTATAAACCAACATAATCCCTTTTTCCTAATCGATTCTGCTGATTAGTTTTTAGTTAGTTAAACTTTATTTTTCGTCTCCTGAAAAATCAAGAATATGGACTTAAATCCTTTATATTTATCAGTACAGATTTTTTCTCAAAATATACTGATAACACACACACACACACACACACACACACAAACACATAGACCAACCGTTAGAAACATTTTTTTCAGATTCAGGGAACCTCAAAATGTGCAAATATAACAAAAAACAAAATTTTGAAAATTTAATTCAAAAATAATATTTTCTTTGCCATATATATATATATATATATATATATATATATATATATATATATATAGGTAAGGGATAGTAAAAATGAAAGGTGCAAAGAATTGAATAGGGAAGGGAAGAAAGGTAAAGCGTTACACGTGTGTTCCTGGGTGGAATGCCCTGCGTGGGTGGTCAGTTTAAGGGATCTATACCGTATTTACGTAAATTTCGGAGTAAACCAATTTAATGTCCGAACTGCTAGACCGATGAGCGTGACTTAGGATCGAACCCGGCACTTCCCTCTCCTATGTGAGGGAAAGAAATTCTAGTGCTATAGCATCCCTTTGACTCTGATTAATATCTTGAATTACTTGCTCTATGTTATAAGAAGTCGTTATCTGAATCCTTTGTTATCTCTGAAATAGTAGCTAAGGGTATTTGGAATCCATTTACAGTGCCGTCTTCTTGTAATATTTTTGATCGTTTGTGAATATTAAAAGAAATATTATGCAAATATTCAGTTCCAGCCCTTGCACATAAGCACATTGGATCGTAGTACACCACCAAACTTTAGAAAATCTTCTATTACGTTGAAAAAATAATAATAATAAAATAAATAAATAAAATAACTTGGAACCTTTTTGTATGTAACATATTAATATTTTAATGCAATACATAATTAAAGTTATATGGCAATTTTTAACCCCTTCATTTTCTTGCGGACCATTTACGCTATTATCCTGATCCCATGATAATTGATTCTTTTTTATTGCTGGATACAGGTCTTCTCTAGATAATTATGCTTCAAAGATATTCATTATAATATTCATCATGGGTAAAATCCAAAATTTCATTTTAATTTGATTATTTTTATTTGCTGACCCAGCTTAGAAAAATACCAGATGTTCTTAGTTATTCACCCCCCCCCCCTTAAAAAAAAAAAAAAAAAAAAAAAAAAAAAAAAAGGAAATAGAATTTTAAAAATAAAAACATAAAATTCATTAAGATACATTTCTTCCAGCTTTCTTTTCTTTCCCTTTTTCTTTTTTTTCTGTTTTCTTTTCTTTTCTTTTTCTATGGGAAGAGGACAAGAAAAAAAAAAGATAATGAATTTTATAAGTCTTCAGTTACAATGGTTTTTCTTTTAACTGACGATAAATGAAAAAATTGTGTTCCTTATTTTTCAGGGTAACATATTATCTAGAAGAAGTAAAAGAATTACGTTTCATAGAATTGTTTTAACAACTTTATTAACATATTATTCCACACAAAAGAATTCAGGGAACCTCAAAATCTGCAAATATAACAAAAATAAAATTTTGAAAATTTAATCCAAAAATAATATTTTCTTTGCCATATGTATATATATATATGGGTAAGGGATAGTAAAAATGAAAGGCGATTATATTATTAGATTATAATTATTACTTATAAACACTCGCTGAAAGCGCATTATTAAGGAGGTTAATTTTTTATAAGTAATTAAAATAAAAATTTTGCTGCAAAAATTAGTGTTGTTTTTATAAAAAATTTAGTAAATCCAAAATATTTTTTTTTCCCTCTATCAAATATATATAAATACAAATTTATAATATTTCATTTATAGTAGCCATTAACAAAACAATAACAGAAGGTACGGAAACGAAATAAATCTTTTAAATTAATTCCGCATTTGCAGGTTCGTGAACTTTTGAATGAAATCAGAGCATGTATAAAAAGTGTATAAATAACCCCCAGCGGCAACAGGTTTCTTGAACTTGAACTTCACGAGTTGTCCCATTGCACTTTAAAGAATTTTCAACAACAATAATAACAAAGACTAGAAGGGTCAACTTAGAGAATGTTGCATACGTAATATATATATATATAATGAGCTGTTTTGTATAAATATAGAGAGAGAAGTTCAAAATCTTTACAGTGCTTTGGAATCGTTCTTACAAGTTAGGAAAGAGACAAAACTTTGAGATAACGAGGGAACACGAAGGTAAGCAAAATTTTGTGATTTAATAAAAGTATTAATCTAATTTAGTTCAGTTGATATATTTACAATTATTTTTTTTCAAAAGAATCTTTCATTTACACATAATTAATTTTTTAAATCGGACTTCATTTTATATAAATTTTACTACTTTTTTTTTTTTTTTTTTTTTTCGATAAATGCATTGATAATTTTTTATCCTTATGCCTTTGAAGATATTTCATGCTTTTACAGATTTTTGGTCCAGAATGATTTTAAAGCAATCATTTAGCTACTTTAATTTTAATTTTAATTTTATTTTTGGTGCAAAATAATCTTTAAAAAAAAAAGAAAAATACGGTTTAAATTGTTTTTTTTTAACTGGTTGACTTTAATTAATCACCTTCTTTGAAATTATAACAAAGAATATTTTTTATTTACTCGCATTAAAATTAGTTAATCTGTTATATTTTAATGATTTTTTTTTCTTTTCTAGTACAAAAGCTTTGTAAGAAAAAACCTTAATTGCTCAAATAACAGTATAGGACATGTTACTTTAGGAAACTATTTTATTCAAAATTTCAATTTTTACCTTTTGCGTCTTTAACTTGTAAAATTGATCGTCTTATTTTCATAAAATTTCAATATTTTGTGCATCAAATTTATTAGCGCAAAACAACCTTAAATTTTGATGCTTCATTATATACACACATATATATATATTAAATATTAAGGTATATGCATAAAATATATTACCTTATAAGATTTTTATATATGTATATATATATATATATATAAATATATATATATATATATATGTTCATATATAAGGTTTTTATCTTCTGTTTTAAATATTGTACTAAATGCAAATGTTGCATACAATATTCTACTTATAGATGCTCTATTAGGCTACTACTAACTTTTATATGTTACGTTACTAATTTGACTTGTACTTTTGTATGTGAAATATAATTTTCCCATTATCATTAATTTCATTTTCTTTCATATTTTAATTTAACATCATTCTCACAGGCTTTTACATTACACCATGTTTTTTTTTTTTTTTTTTTTCCTTTTTATTGAATTTGTATAGGCATTCTTACTTTATGAATTTATTACTTCTTATTATTTCTTAACTTATGATCGAAAATGTTTCCGATATTTACATTCTAAATTATTATACTGCATGAGAGCTGATTGTTTTGTTTTTTTTATGATTTTTATCTTTTTTATTTATATATGTTGTATTAAATGCAAAATTTCCATGCAATATTTTATTTTATGCCCTGGTTGGCTATTATTAAGTTTTAAAATTAGATTACTAATACATGTCTTCGTTAGTTGCTGATGTGCAATTTGTATTGTATTTTTTTGTATGAAAATGTAAATTTCCTATTAGCATGAATTTCCTTTTCTTTCATATTTCTTAACACCATTTCCGCAGTTGTTTTCATTACTTCAAGATTTTTTGCTTAATTGGTACATATACACTCACTTTATGAATTCATTACTTCTTAATACTTCTTGTGTTATGCTCTCCATTCTAATTTATTATACTGCATGAGTACTTATTTTTTGGAATGCTTTTATGTCCTTTTGTTTTAAATTATTTTATTAACTGCAAATTTTGTAAACAATATTTTAGTTATAGATGTTCTGGTTGGCTATTATAATTAATACATTTATTAATATTACACAATCAGCAGATTGGGAAGAAAATCATATATACTGAAAATTTATTTTTTCAACTGAGTGAAAATAATGCCCGGACCGGGAGTTAAATTTTCAATATATATAATTTTCTTCCCAATCTGCTGATTGTGTGATATTAATAAATGTATTTCATCTTCTCATTGTTTAATGGTGTTTTCCATTACCTGCGGCTTACTCTGTTGAGCTATCTACATGATAGACCAGATGTTATGCCTAAAAGTTGTCTGAGTGAGTAATGCCCACCGGTTGTCGGCCTGGATAGCTCAATTGGTAGAGCGTTGATCTTGTAAGTCAAGGATCCGGGGTTCGACTCCCGGTCCGGGCATTATTTTTACTCAGTTGGAAAAATAAATTTTCAATATTATAATTAAGTTTATAATACATGACTCGTGTGTGTATTTAGCTGAAGATGCACAATTTGTCTTGTACTTTTGTATGTGACATAAAAATTTTCTTTTCTTTCATATTTATTATTAACAACATTTCCACATAATTTTGCATTTTTTCATGCCTTTTTATGAATTGGTATGGGTATTCTCACTCCAGTAATATTTTTCCTTCTTATTGTTTATCTGCGGGTTCAAAATGTTTCCATCTATCTATTTGTATTTATATATATGGAGATACTGAATACATATATGAAGATACTGAAGATGCTTTTGCACCTTTTTTATGTTACTAATTTTGTTATATTTAAAAAATAATAATATTTTTATTAATGTTTATATATTTTTTAATTGACTTTAAATTTATATACTTATGTGTAAATCTTTATATATATATCACAGAGAATTTTAATTGAGCATTATATGACTGTTTGTTATTTTTACTTTCCGAACACTATAGTGAGGAAAGTATTGTAATAATGTCAAAAATCTGAATTTGAGATTTCGATGTTTCTATACGTTTCGAGGTCCCCTGAGTCCGTTTCCACTATTTTTACGATGATGTATGTATGTATGTGTGTATGTCTGTGAGTGAACACGCTAGCGTCTAAACGCTTTGTTCGAATAAGCTGAAAGTTAGTACGTATATTGTAAGTCAGTATAGTTCGAAGTCTATAGATTTTGGTGAATCTAGCACTTATAGTTTTTTTACAGGAACACAAAGAAAAATTCGTTATCATTATAGCCCGTGGGGCCAAATTTTTAAAAGTGCGATAGCGTCTAAACGCTTCATTAATCTGAGCAAAAAATTTGTACACATGTTATAGGTGACAGCTGCACGAACTGTATAGATTTTTGTGAATTTAGCACTTACAGGTTTTTTACAGGGACACCAGGAAAAATTCTTTATCATTATGGCCTATGGGGCCAAATTTTTAAAAGTGTGATAGCGTCTAAACGCCTTATTAATCTGAGCAAAAAATTTGTACACATGTTATAGGTCACAGTTGCACCAACTGTATACATTTTGGTGAATTTAGCACTTACATTTTTTTTTACAGGGTCACAAAGAAAAATTCTTTATCATTATGGCCTATAGGTCCAAATTTTTAAAAGTGCGACAGCGTCTAAACGCCTCCTTCAATTGAGCTGAAAATTTATATGAATATTATAAATTACTGTTGCACTAACGATAAGCATTTTGGTGAATCTAGCATTTATAGGTTTTTACAGGGACAGAACGAAAAATTCTTTATCATTATGATCTACGGGCTCAAACTTCAGTAGCGTTAAATAAAACATCGTGTAATATATGGAAAAAAATACTCAAACACTCTATTATGGTTTTCTCTCTTTTGTTTGTTTAACAACTCCTCTTCCTTTACTTTATCTACAAAACTGTTAATTACTCAATGTTCGGAAAGTCGAGTGGAGTCACTCCAGATTTTTTTTATAACACTTTACTATAGTGTAAAATGATGTGCACAAAATGACCTAAAATTTTAATACTTCAGTGAATACAATTAAGTTTTTATTAGTATTCATAAAAAATTGCATATTTTAAAACTTAAAAAAAAAAAAAAGAAGAAGAAGGAGAAGGAGAAAATTTTTAAATAAGTAATTCTGGAAACTATACCTTTTGACGTAATTAAGAAATACATGTGTGACAATATAGTTCTTTTTTTCCTCTTTTATTTTCTATTTATGTGTTAGCTGTGCTCTTCTAATTTAACTATTATGTAGAGATACGTGTTAAATTAGAAGATCTCAGCCCTTTCTTGTGTCGGTAAAAAACGTGCAGTTCATACAAGTTACAGATGTTTGTTTATCAGTTCGATTACCCGGAGTTTTCTCCACATATTTTCCTCATAAAATAATCTGGTGTGTCACTCACACGACTTTCTCTTACCCTGAAATTTAATACTATAAATTTCAGGGTTGCAGATTAAAATGTAAGATAACGAGTACTGTTATGTAAACCTGTGTTAAACAATTCATATTAGGCTTCTGAAGAGTTTTATATGATAAGTAGTTCTGTGTGAGGGGGCTACCGCCCCCCTCAATCCGCTGTTTCCTTAATGCACCTACATTTATATAGAATTTAATTCGGTTATTAAAAAATAATTCTGTTTTTTAAAAATAATTTATTAAAATTATTATTTAAAAAAATTATCTTTTATGATAATGTAGACGATTTCCATATTGCAGAAGTAGTATAACACCAAATATACAAAAAAAAGTCCATTTTATTCTCAATATTTAAAAAAAAAAAATACGATTTTTTTTTTCTAAGTTTTTTTTTCGTTAAAAGTAAAAAAAGCGATAACTTTGTTTTAAATTATCGCAGATCGATGGTTCAACCATTCGTTTTAAAGGTATTGGCGAGCTCTTTTAAAAGATACCCATCATGAAAATTCCCCTC
The DNA here is from genome assembly GCA_963930645.1 of Salticus scenicus. Taxonomy (NCBI): domain Eukaryota; kingdom Metazoa; phylum Arthropoda; class Arachnida; order Araneae; family Salticidae; genus Salticus; species Salticus scenicus. Next base: position 55,584,078 of record OZ005654.1, on the reverse strand, counting down.
GAAGGGGGACTCCCCCCCCCCCAGGGGGGGAGGCGTGGCTCCTACATACACAATTTTTTTTCCCAGTTAACTATCTCTATTACAAAAAAAATATATATATATATTCGTTTCACTTGGTTTAGTGCAGTCTATAGACGTCAAACTCTACTTACCTGCAATTTCCCCCATAGACGTAATGTATTAGAATTCTCTTGATTGTTCCTGTACACGAACCATTTGCTGGATATTAACGTAAAGCTTACTGTAGCATCCCTATATGATACACATTTAGAATACAAAGTTTGGAACGTCTGTTACTATTTGTTCTTAAGGTATACTGATAACAGACAGACACACACACACACACAGACATAGACACAGACATACACACAGACTAACCGCTAAAAACATGATTTTCGTATTCGGGAGACCTCAAAATGTGCAAATATAACAAAATCTCGCTTTTGAAAATTTTATACTATATGCTAAGAGGGGGGGGGGGACTTTATACAATTGAAAGACATCAGATACATTTAAATATAATAATAATAATAATAACGTTTTTTTTTATATATATACTTGCATGGAATGGGACTATTCGGCGCATCGCTTTTGGCGCGGTCGTTTTCTCGCAGCCTTTTCTTCACTAAATGGTCGCGGCTTTCGGCGCAGCCTTTTCGGTTAAAATTTATTTGATGATAGATATACTTCCTGTCATTAAATTTTCGTCAAACCTTCGTTAAACAATGTAATTTATGATTTCGTATTTATTTATTTATTTATTTTTTATTTTATGCGTGAACAAAAAATTATTTTAAATTATTTACTATTAATGATGAATAGAATTTTGCGTAACTTAAAAGGGCTAATGATAAAATGAGAAAGTAGTTTTTTTTTTTTTTCTTTTTTTTTTGCATTAAAAACTTATTAAACTTAGTACAATTAAAATAATTATTCCGCTTGTCATCAGATGCATGGCTACACATTAGCAGCAATTCTAAAGATTTTAGTCTATTTGGTGAGGGAGGTTTTTTGGGAAATAAAATTAACAATGTAATTTCTCTTTTTTTTTTTTTTTTTTTTTTTTTTTTTTTCCATGCTTGAATCATATTTTTAATATTTTATTAATGGTATTAATGATGAATAGAATTTTTCGTAATTTAAAGAAGACAGTGAATATCTGATAAAAGAATTCGATTTTTCTAATTAAAAATTATTAAACTTATTGACGCGCGATTCTTTGGGAGATTCTTTGGGTAATAAAATAAACAATATAATTTCTGATTTTTTATTATTTATTTATTTATTTATTTTATGCATGAACCAAAAAATAATATTTTTAATTTTTCATTAATGATATTAATGATGAATAAAATATTTCGTAATTTAAAGGAGCCAGTGGTAATCTGAGAAAAGAACTCGATTTTTGTAGTTATAAAACTTATTAAACTTATATATATGAAAATAATTATACAATAGTTATACAAAAAAGTATGTAATAGTTAGGGGGCTATAATAACTAATATTAGTAGCAAGAAGTTTTAATTAGTTAATTTATTTAATAACATATCAGTCAGTTATAGTAGTTGAATGCTTATTGAAAAAAAAAAAAAAAAAAAAAAAATCCCAATTTAACAGATGATTTTTTTCTTGGCGAGAAAAATATTTATCTGATTTTATCAGCGAAAGAAAATTTGACCTTGTTTTTAGTGAGCTGCATCTGTTGCTTAAATATGATTCCTGAAGAAGAAAGGATCTATATTTCTTTTGAAAAAGCTGTCGAGGTTTTCTTAATTTATGTTATTAGCAAACTAAATACATTTTATTGAAGCCATATTTTTGTGTTTCATTTTCTAGTATGAAACAGTATCTATTGCAAGTATTTTAAAACATTAGTTCATTATTAACCCTTTAGCCGTGTAGTAGTTATTTAAGGTATCTGATAAAAACAATAGTAAGTGAAGTAGGAATTAAAAAATAATTAAATTAAATAATATAATAATGATTAAATAATATATTATAATAATAAATTATACATATATATATATATATATATTAACTCTATGGATATTCAGTAATCTTATTTTCTATAAAGAAAATATATAATAACAATAATAATAATTATTATTATTATTATTAATTTGAATAATTGTCACATTAGCCTAGGTGACGGGAAAAATGTTTGTAACGGTTAAAGATCTAAACTGATAATGCAATTTAAAACAATTTTCACGTTGTCAACATTGCTGTATTTTTTTCGATTTTTTTCAAAATATTGTTCTTAGAAATGGCTGAAAGAATGGAAATTTCATGGTAAATAATATTGGGAAAATGAGAACTATAAATTTTAAAATATGTCCCGGAAGTTATTGGGATAAATTTAAAAATAAATAAATAAAAATAAAAATAAAAATAAATAGGAATTTTATTTTCTCTGAAGGTGTTAAAAACCATGGGAAAAACATGTTTTGGCCAAGATTGTAAAAACAGGCAAAAACCATTACACGTAAATACCATGTCAACCCTACTTTAAATATGTTTTTTTTTTTTTTTTTAAGTAACTTACTTAAAACTCGCTCTGCTTCTCTAAATCTCTGAAACTTATTACACATAGCAGAATAGTTCCATACAACTTATTAATTTTTATCATCATCCCCCCCCCCCCTCCCTCAGATTGATATTTACTTTATTTATTCTAAGTTAGTTACTCCCCACGCAGGTAAAATGTAGACTTAGATTCATTAAGCACTAAATCAGTAAAAATCAACTGCACAAAAAAGAAAAAATAAATTAAAAAACCATGAAAATCTGACATTGACAGATTTTAATTTAGTGCCAGAGGCCTACTGCTAAACTTGTTAATATCGACAAATTCTTCTTTAGTTAATTCGTGACGATCTAAATTCCATGATAAAGTTTTCATTAAATCAAACCAATGTGTTTCAGCTGCAGATACTGTAACAAATAACGTTGGAAGTCCAAACTGTCTTATAGCCGCAAAACAACGTTTTTTCTCTTTTTCCCAATAAGGGGGAGGTGTGCCTTGGGGGGGACTCATGTCAAAGGTGTGCCTTGGGGGGGGACTCATGTCAAAGTTGTACCTTGGGGGGGACTCATGTCAAAGTTGTACCTTGGGAGGGGACTCATGTCAAAGTTGGGCCTGGGGGGACTCATGTCAAAGTTGTACCTTGGGGGGGGACTCATGTCAAAGTTGTGCTCTGGGGGAACTCATGTCAAAGTTGTACCTTGGGAGAATTTTTTATATTTTTTAAAAACTTGTAACCTTCTTTATGAGTAATCAAATTATCTACAAAATCTTCATTCAATAAATCCCCATTCAATAAACCGACTGAAATAGGCCCTTAGCACTATTAAGACTGACGTATAAAAATTCGACAACGCTGTACCGACTGAAATAGGCCTCTAGCACTAATAAGCAATTTACTTTTAGCTGTGCCACATGAAAATAGCCTGTAGTAGATAAACAAGTGGAATTGGATAAAAGTCATGTATTACATATTTATATATACCGGAAATGAACTAATTTACATGTCGCATCTAGTGAATTAAATTCTTTAGAATTTTAATTTATACTTTCCCACATCAAATTGCATCTGATGCTTGTATTTATTCAGAGATTAAAAAAAAAAAAAAAAAAAAAGTTTTCTGTAAAAAAGAATTAAATCATCGTTTGATATTTCACAATTGCTTAGAAGTAAAAAGAAACCAGATCAAAATTTAAATAACTTTTTATTGTCAATTAAATAAACCATTAATATAAAATTATAAAAATATTTATTCTCAATTTTTATACAAAATAAAAACATGAATTCTTTGCTTGGAAATAAAAAGAAAACAGATCAAAATTTAAATATGTTTTTATTATCAATTAAACCATTAAAATAAATATATATATATATTCTCAATTTTCATACAAATTGAAAATATGAATTCATAGCAGACCAATTAAATCACTAGAATTATAATGAATTGTACATATAATACGTAAACCTATAATATATTCTTTATTTTATTTCATTTATTTATTTATGTTATGATAGAAAAATTATACATGCCAGCATATTATTTTTTCATTATAAAATTATTCAAACTGAGCTCAAGTAAATGGAGGAAAGAAAAAAAATCCAATAAAGTCATACAATTTTTGTAATTTCATTATGTACTTTTTTTTTCCAGCTTGAGCGAGTTTTAATGTAACTTACCGTAATTTCTGGTAGATAACCCGCAGGTAAGATGCGTCATTTCTCCACCAGAAATTTTATTTAATAGAGAAATCTATACTTTTTCGAAGGAAGAGCTCGTACAAATATAAATTTATTTATCAATTGAAATTTCTGGTGCAAAACTGGATTACATAACCTGCGGGGTATCTACCAGAAATTACGGTAATTTCATTTTTGTTCCTGTGCTTAGGTATTGAAAACTGCATTGTTTAACTCAGAGTCGTACAGTCGTGTGTTCTTTTTAACCACCGACCAAAAAAATGGTGTGTTATAAGTTTGAAGCTCTTTCTACATTATCTACCAATACGTATTTGGGCAGGGTTAGAAATAAGCGGTCGTTAGTCGTATTTTGCGACCAGTTTTTTCATTTTCATGCCTAGAATTCCAAACATAGGTGCCATATTTGACGTCTGGATTTTTTCCTCATCATATCTAATAATTTTCCCAATCCCATCAGACAGTAAACAAGTCTATTTCACCTAACCTAATAAAAATTAACCTAATAAAAACCTAATTCGAACCCAATAAAAACTGATTTAAGAAATCATTTCTCTATGAAAGTAGTTGACGATTTGTTAATAATTAAATTAAACAGCCCTAAATTTGAAGATTTCTGCCCAGAAAATGCTATTAAATTGTGGTGGAATGATGTATCTTCTGGGCGAAGAATGAATTTGTGACTTTAAATATGTACGTTTAATATTGTCAATGTAATTACATTCATTACATAAATATTTTTTATATAATCTTGCATACATTATTTACAAGTTGGTGCTTTATTATTATTATTATTATTATTTTAATACACATATTTAATTATAGATGGCACCTAGATTTTAAATTTGGACGCCCAAAAAATTTAATCCAGGCGTCATTTTGACGCCTAGTTTCAAAATTCTTATTTCTAACACTGTATTTGGGCACTTTCGAATTAAACGTTTTGTCAAATATCTAGAAAATTTCCGCAAGAACTTTCTTGAAATTTTGAGAGTGTAAAGAACATGTTATACCTCATATATTTCAGCAAAAGTTTTGTTCTGAAGAGAAAAAGAGGACCAGTACCAAAATAAACAAAAGTCAAAATGTTTCGGATCATGCTGTAAAAAGTAATACTTGAAATGCAATCTGGCTGTACTATACGATTATGAGGATTCCTCTAATTATCTATATAAATTTTTATGAGGCTACCTCATATATTCATGGAAGTATAACGTTTTCTTTAAAAAATTGCAGAAAAAAAAAAAAAAACTTTTTAAATTATAACACGTACAGTATTCAACCCAGTGGAAATTCTTTTTTTTTTTTTTTTTTTAAGATAGCGTACAAAAAACTTAAAAAAACTTAAAAAAAAAAAAAAAAAAAAAAAAAAAAAAAGTAAATTTTTAACTGATTTTCACAAAAATAAAAAAATTGTAAAAAGTAATTTTATGAGCTCACAGTAAAATAAATAAATAAATAAATAAATAGTAAATAAATGTTGATTGAAAATTAAAGATTTTAAAGATTGATAATGTTTAATAAAATTTAAGGCGAGCTCTGCATTGAAATTTTATAAAATGGCAGCTAACGTTCTTTCAACTGAGAAAAACAGATAATATCGAAAAAGAAAGAAATTGAATGTTATCGCTTAAATATTTGTACCCCTGGATATCTTTTGAAGATTATGTACAGACCACATGGTGCACCTATATATAATCCTGTAGTAGGCTGACCATATGTCCCTGAACTACCCAAAACTACCTTCGTCCCCAAAATATTACAAAATTGGAGGACGCCGCCATCTTTGTCCCCAAATTCAATGAAAAAAATATGCTCACTCTATCCTATAGTAATAATACACGGCACAACCTCAAATATACTTCCAACAACTTTCAGCTATTGTCGCTCTATAATCTATCGCTCTATAATCTTTTGTGTAGCCCTGTAAATGAACAGTGAATGTTTTCCCAACCATATTTTACATGAGACATGTTTTTACGCATATAGAAAATATATATTCATTTCATTTGTTTTATTGCAATCTATAGCTGTTAAACTCTACTTACCAGCAATTTCCTCCCTAGACGTAATGTATTTGAATTCTCTTGGGTGTCCCTGTACACGATCCATTTGTTTCATCTCAACGAAAAGCTTAGTGTAGCATCCCTCTATCAATAAACATTTATAATACCAAATTTGGACTTTCTGCTACCATTTGTTCTTGAGATATGGTGATAACAGACACACACACACACACACACACAGAAAGACAAACAGACACACACATAGACACACAGACCAACCGCTAAAAATATGGTTTTCGGATTCAAGGATCGTCAAAACGTGTAAATATAGCAAAAACTCGCTTTCGAAAACTTGACCCAAAAACAATACTTTCTCTACCTTACGGGTAAAAGAAAGTAAAAATTAAAATCATGCATAACTCATAAATCATGAAACATTTTCTAGTGAATTAGAATCCTTTTTTAAAAAGAAATATTTAAAATCATACGTAATTCATAAATTTTTAAACTTTTTCATAATAATGAATAGTTATAGTAAAGGTAAGAATAAATCCGAAAATGATTGAGTGAATATTAATTCAATAATAGTAACGTAAAATTATACCTAGTTCATAACTTACGAAAAACTTCCCCACTTCGATTTTCATAACATGGTGCATAGACACGCACATACACACACTTAAAATATATACTTCCATTTTTACTTTCTTCTACATAGATAAGGTGAAAGTTTTGGATTCGTAAAAATTTTACACCTCTGGTTTTCGATGGATTTACGTTTTCAGATTTTCTGAACACGATTTGAGCATATTTAGAAAATGTCTGCTTGTGTATATATATCACAAATTTTGTAGACACTGTATCTCATGAACTAATACACGAAGTTTAACCAACTTGATATTTAGTTGGATTTTGACATAAACTGGAGCTGCTTACATTTGGGTAACAAATGCTCAACAGGTGGCGTTGTCATCTCATTTTTCAAAAAAATTTATTATGGTAGCATAGAACAAAATTTTGTATAAATGTACACAATGAGAATTATTTTAAACTTTTTCATGTGAAATTAAAAATATATATATTTACGATAGTAATAGTCAACTAGAAATATTTTGTATATTTAGGGGCTTCGCTCAGCCCCCCCCCCCCTGCACTGAAAGAAAAAAAAAATCTAAAAATTTGTAAGACATTTGGGTAAAACAATGTTCCAAATTAGAAAGTTCTATTTATAACCCGAAATGGGTCAGAAAATTTATCTATTTTGAGTTCACAAACTTGTTCTGTATGGTTAACTATGTTATTTTATAGTATTTTTATCTATAATAAATAAAGACGTTGTAGAAAATATTGTATTACTCACCTCTTATAAAAAAAAAAAAAAAAAAAAAAAAAAAAAAAAAAAAAAATCTAACATGCGTAGATGATCTAAACTAGAGATGGGCGTTACTTCACATAATAAAATAAATAATACTGTTATTATATAAGAATCTATTAGCACTGTAATATATTACTGGAAAGGTCCTATTAAATAAATAACACTTCCATCCTATCTCTCTGCACGCACACACACAAAGAAAATAGATAAATAAATAAAATTAATTAATTAATTAAAAATATATAAAAAAAAATCACTATATTTAAAGGGGACTGATGTGCAAGTTGTACCTGACGGGACTAAAGTGAAAGTAGTACCTCAAGGGACTAATGTGAAAGTTGTACCTCACGGGACTAATGTGCAAGTTGCACCGAACGAACAAACTATTTCTTTCAACGAAAATGCCTACTAACCCTGGACGATAGGTCTAATATATCGTATCATATTATATATCGTATTTATCGTAATATAACTCAATACTTATTTCGCTTCCTTCTTCGACTCGTTTTAATACGCATTTTTTATATGCATGAGCAGCCCCCGAAAAACAAAAACATTAAATCATTAAATTCATTTTTTTACTTATTTTTATTTCATATTATTTCACGCGCACTTTTTATTTCCTAATTCAAAATTATTAAAAAAAACTTTTTCGATATCGCTTGTAACGATACTGATTATTATTAATTTTCTTTTCTTTTTCTTTCAATAATAATAATAATAATAATAATAAAAGATTTTGATGAAATTCTGGCAAAAGCAGAATTTAGTTTAGGACTGAGGACTATTAGTTTTTTTTTTTTTTTTTTTTTTTTTTTTTTTCTTTTTTCAAATTATTACATCGCTTTCAAATTATTCAATTATATTTTCGATAAATTTTAGATTTCGACAAATGTGCAACTATCGAAATCGACAACGCAAAAATCCCAGATTGAGATTAATAGGCCCTCAGTCCTAATAAAAATAAATAAATAAATAAATAAATGAATAAAAATATAATAAAAAATATAATAAAAAAGTAATAATAAAAGTAGCATCGCTTGTGCTCGCATAACAATTCCCTATACACTAAGCGACAAAAAAAAAAAAAAAAAAAAAAGCCGCACTGTAGAAAAATTGACTTATATCTTTTTAATTTATAATAACTTCAAAACTAATGGTTGAAACAAGTAAAACTGCATGTTTGCATAATATCAAAGAGATGAAATGATGATATTCTCATAATCACATGCTACAGTCAAAACGCATTTAGGCATTACTTTTTACAGGGTAATCTAAAACATTTTGAGTTTTGTTCAATTTTTTACTGGTTCCCTTTTACTCTTTAGTATACAACTTTTGCTGATATACATGAGGTGTAAAATGTTCATTACACTACCAAGTTTCAATATGATTCCTAAAGAACTTTTCTAGATGTTTGACTAAACGTCCAAATTCGAATGTGTCCAAATAGTACTTATTGGTAGATAGTGTGTATTCATAAAGATTAATGTACATATTATTATATCTATACATATGTATGAATTATTATGGTTATTTATATATTAGGTCGTTGCAAAAGTTCGTGCGGACGCGGATCATTTTATTGCCTTCAAAGACGAGAGCTTCTGTCGCCTTGGTATACATTTGTTACCCGAAAAATGGGCAACGGTTGTAAAAAGTAATAGAGAGTATTTTGATTAAAAATTGTAATTTGATTTGATGTGTTTTTATGAAATGAAGCAATAAAAAACCTCACGAATTTATGCAAAGACCTAATATATTATATGTAATATTATGTAGTGTATAAATAAATAGAAATAAATAATAAAATACGCAATAAAATAAAAAATAAAAATTTGTACCCCGGAGGTAAAGGACATCATGTCCAAAATAGACATGGAGTCTCTTACCTCTTGATTACAGATAGATAAATAAATAAATAAATATAATAACTAAATAAATAATAACCCTTTTTCAGGTGATTGGTGCATCGTCAGAATGTAGATATGCCATGGAATGCCTTCCTTATAATGTGACTCCCCGATTTACGGTTTGTATAAAATACGTTTTTATTTTAAATAATAATTAGCAATCTTACTACGCAAATTAGCCATATTTTTTCCCACCATAAATTCTAACAGGAATATTTAATTGCGAAAGCATTTATACGAAAATACGGCAAAGTTTATTAATTGAATGAGTTGTGGGGGAAAAATGTGGTTAGTTTTTATTCCAGTATTTACTCCTTACTTGTTTGTTAAAAATTCCTTAGTATTTTAGGTAAAAAATGTTTCAATACTCGTACATGTAATTTCTTGAAATTGGTGAACGTTGCAAATAAGACTAACAAAACTTTTTAATAAAGCACTTTTTAAATCAAACTATCTATATCAAGCCAATTAGGTCTTTATACAGTCGGCAGCAAAAGTATTCGAGCACTAGCAAAAATTCCTATGTAAAAAAAGTAGAGTTAATACTGTTTAGTTAAATAAATACTTGTCGAATAATGTTTTTAGACTGTCCAAAAACAATATTCGAGAGTGATTTATTTAGAAAAACAGTATTAAGAGTACTTTTTTTATATAGGAATTTTTGCTTGTGCTCGGATACTTTTGCTGCCGACTGTATTGCACAGAATTTGTAATTTCTGATGTTTTTACAAGTTTTGAATCATTCAAAGTAATCAGTATTTGTTTAATTTTACACATCTACATGTCGTTGCACGAACTTTGTGGGATCGGCATCTTTCGAGTAAGTATAGGGAGCTCAGTAAAACATGATATTTAGTTGAATATTGCCATACGTTGACGGTGAGTTTGGCATACTTAAACAACTAGTAGCGCTTATGTCATATTTTGATGCTTTGCGTGTCATCTATATTGTGTCATCAATTGAATGTAATCAGACGAAATTTTCTTAAAAATGCTTATAATAAAATATGAGCTATAGCAATTTTGGTACACATTGATTTACAGAAGCGGTGCTATACTACCTATAATCAAAATGTATCAAAGATATATCGCAGCATTTACGGTTCCAAACTTAATGCTCAAATATGTATTGTTTTGTTCAAAACACTTTAATACACTGGTTCTCATAATTATAAGGACACACGTTTTTCTATATTAACCAAACACTGAACACTATTATTTAAACAAATATATTTTTTTTAATTTAAATTTCACTAAATTCATTCTGCCTTCAGTAGAAACAGCTGCCCAGAGCACCATAGATCTACCTTTAAAATGCCCGATTAATATCTGCCTTTAAAAAATCTGCTCTGTCTTTCGCTATGTTCAGATCGTGTCAGTAACTGTTAAAACCATTTGGTTAATCAAGCATAAAATGTTTTTCATCCGAAAATGTAAAATTTTACCATTTAATATTGTCTTTATTCAATTTTAACACAGACGTTCTTTCACCCATTAAATGCTTATTGATTATAGCAGGTTTTTTATTCATTTTAAGATATTATTAATTATTTTAAACATGCATAAGTATGGAACCCAACCTTTGGTTAAAAATTACGAGCAAATTCAGCAGCAATCATTATGAGTAGAACAGTAAGAGGAATTATGAGTCTTCGATCTCCGTAAAACAACTCTGATTTTGCATCAGATCTCTCTCCTATCAAACCAGCAGTTCAACATTTAATCATATTTCCTTCAACAATTTTAGATCTTCGAAATTCATTAGAAATTCGGCGGATTGAAATTATCCTTCCACTTAAAAAACACATTTATCATACTTCACTACATGAACTTCTTTTTTTTTTTTTTTTTTTTTCGAGAAATTATCAGTAATGTCCGTAAAAGAAAAATTGAAGGTTTATATATGAATTAATCTAGCCCAGAAGTTAATAAATTCGCATGTCAACTGTAATTTATCCGCTAGCAAGTTAAATAAAACGAAAAAATCTTGATTGTCCCTATAATTATGAACATCTAAAAACGTGGAGAAAAGAAACATTTGCATAACTTTTTATAATTTTGTTTCATATAAAAAAAAAAATTATGGCAGTTTTGGTTTTTAGAATACTAGATATATTAAGTGCACTTAGTATAATCTTGTTCACAACAATTATTTTTACATTAGTTATTTCAAAACATAAAGTGTCCTTATAAATATGAGAAGGAGTGTATATAAAACATATTACTTTTTACATTTTGATTCTTTTGTCTTTCAGCCAGTATTTACTTGTATCTCATTGTCATACCAAAAAAAAAAAAAAAAAAAAAAGTATATTAATAAAAATTCGAAAAATTAAGAAACATACCTTACAATTTTGCAGATACGCGTTTAATTTTTTCCTCCTGGATTCTTCGATATTTTTTATGTTTTAGATGTAATGAGATGCTATAAATATCTGTACCCCGGAAATAAAGGAAATCATGTCCTAGAATGTAATTTTTCAGGAGAACAACATTTATTTTCATAACTTTTTTGCATGCTTCTTCGTAAAGATCAGTAATCGTATTATGATACTTTAACACAGCATTAACAATACAATGTACTAAATGAAAATACTGTTTTCATTAATACATTTTAGTGATAACTCTTTTCACAAAAAAAAATGGACACGGTGTCCTTTACCTCCGGGTACATATACATAATAATGAATTTTAAAATTGTTTAAGCAGTTGAATTTTTTGAATATTAAAAAGTATTGTAATTGATTTAAACAGAGTAAATGCACCTTGTCGATTAATCTAAAAATCAATGTATTAAATGTTCGCCGTTCAGAGACTTTCGATGCATTAAAAATTTTAATATTTGGGACGATTAGTTACAACTGATAAAGGAAACAATTATGTTCATATTTTGTTGCTTTCTGATTAATAATGATTGATTGTTACATTCTTTTATTTCTTCTCTGTAATTGCTGATATGTTTAATTCATGACATGGTAATTTATTACTCAAGCTTAATTATAATTTTCCTTTCCTTCTTGCCTTTTTTTTTTTTTTTTTTTTTTTTTTTTTAAGGAATACGAAAGCAGACAATATCCCGTCACTAGGTGGATTAGTACTTCTCTAATAACTAATTCATTCGATGAAACATACAGGGTGCTGGCACAAAGAATAATGAGCTACAAGGATGGCAAGAACTCAAAAAGTATGTTATGCTGTTATCTAATATTACATTTCTATTGCTACAGCATATATATATATATATATATATATATATATATTGCACTCAAAACAGACTTTTAATTACACTTTTTTAATTTTTAATTTTTTAGCATTTATACACCCCGCGACAAAGAGATAGGTACATAGTTTTTTTTTTTTTTTTTTTTTTTTTTTATTTTTCATAAAATAACGTTATCTAAATTGTGCTTATCATTTATTATTATCATAAAATAACACTATTCCCGGACTAATTTTTGTTTCAAGACTAATTTAGAAAAATTTTAAGACTAAAATTTTTCTAATTTAAGACTACACACCGCAAAAAAAAGATAGGGACAAAAGTTTTTTTTTTTTTTTTTTTTTGAATATGATTATTTTGAATATGATTCAAATATTTAATATGTTTTTGATATGATAATATTTTGTTATGATAATAAATGATCAACACAATTTAGATAATGTTATTTTATGAAAATTTAAAAAAAAAAACCTTTATTCCTATCTTTTTGTCGCGGAGTGTAGTCTTAAATTAGAAAAATTTTAGTCTTAAATCTTTTCTAAATTAGTCTTAAAACAAAAATTAGTCCGGGAATAGTGTTATTTTATGATAATAATAAATGATACGCACAATTTATGTAATGATTTATATAATGTTATTTTATGAAAAATCAAAGAAAAAACCCTTTGTACCTATCTTTTTGTCGCGGGGTGTATATCTATACATATAATACTTTTTAAAATATTTATTTATTTATTTATTTTTAAACTGTAGATATGAGGATAGAAGATACAGTGCCGATGTGCCTGCGATTAAAGCCATGCATCTGCTCACCACCTTGTATTACAATGTATATTTCTGTCCTGTCCTTTCGTCTTCCAAACAATCTCACCAATCCACCTCAGCCAGAAGACATGACTCTCTTCTTTGAAGAAATCCCAACACAAACGTACTTAATCAGGTAATATTGACAAATTCTTATTTACGTATTTTTAACTAATTTCAAACAAAGGGGAATGTGAAACAAAATCTATAGTAGACCGAAGTGTTCGTGCGTGCGTTTGCATGTTGGCAATCTAAGAAACCAATGGCATAAAGAAGATTGGTGCATGCATTTTCTTTTTAGGCTAGAATAAACTATAAAGAAATATATTCCACTTATATATGCTGTCAATAATTATAAAAATAGTAATAAAACATACTTTCAGCATATCACACTATCTAAAATATCTTTATATCCCAAAAAATCTTTACATTCCGACGTTTCGGTTAATATTCAATTTTTAACCATCTTCAGGGAAATAATGTACATAAACTATAAAACAAATTAAGCCATTTTTGGATATTACAAATACAACTCACAAAGAAAATAATGCGTGATTACATAAATTAGTTTTTAACTCATTTTAAGATGTATATAGACTGTTTTTTATATAATTTATGTAATCACGTATTAATTTCTTTGTGAGTTGTATTTGTAATATCCAAGACTGGTTTAATTTGTTTTATAGTTTATGTACATCATTTCCCTGAAGATGGTTAAAAGTGGAATATTAACCGAAACGTCGGAATGTAAAGATTTTTTGGGATATAAAGATGTTTTAAATAGTGTGATATGCTGAAAGTATGTTTTATTACTATTTTTATAGAATAAACTAGTCAAGGTTAGTGTGGTATATCGGAAGACACGACTCTCGAACTTTTAATTTTACTTTCTTTTAAATGAAATACTTTTATTATTATTATTATTTAATAGTTTACCTCAATGAAGCGTCGATTATGAAATCCAAAGATTTTCTTTCTTACTTTCTTACTTTTTTTTTTTTTTTAAGTCTTTATCTATTACTTTCATTGTTACTTTTCCTAGAACAGAGATGGAGCTCAATGATTACTGTGGATACTCTCTTTTTCACAATAATCTTCCTTACTTTTTTTTTTTTTTTTTAACAAAAGTAAGATTTTTTTATTGATTTGATATTATTACAATTTTAGTTAGACGATTTCGGTGTGGCAATGATGTCAACTAGAATTAAAAAAGAAAATTTGAAAAAGATTATTATAAGTATTTCGTGATTACATAACAATACACTAGAATGTCGGTGTATCAGGCACGATTTCACACAGGTCGGTGAAATCGTGCTTTTCAATATTTTTTTCCCCGCTGCGTTGGATGTCTCTATGATGTGTTTTGATACGCTAAATTCAGAAACGCTTGCTTTTACTTCCTATTATACAGTAGAGCGCCGGTTATCCGAACACATCGGGACAGACCCTAGTTCGGATAAGCAAAAGTTCGGATAATTGGACAGACAATTTAAGGGATATTGTGACATTAGAAAAACCTTCACACTTTATCCAGGCTTAGGACTGACACCACCAATTTGTGCTGGTGTGTTTAAAAGTGTTTTTTTTTTAACTCTAGATTTTATAATTTAATTATAATTTAAGCAAAAAAGCTTTTTATTGTTGCTTGCTTCAAAGAAGACATTCTTTTCAATGCAGCCACATCTCGAATTATTTTTAGACAGGTTAATTGAATAGGATATGCGTCGCTCTGCCGTTCGAATAGTTTCATAGCTGTTTCCAAACATTCAAAGACTTCGTTATGTGATGGACCTGGGTCACTTTCAAAGCATTCGTTTTCATTTTCTTCAATTTCTTTTTCACCTTGAATCTCATCCACAATCTCATCATCATTTAAAATCGGTTATCCAGGGTCATGTACGTCACTATTTAACTGTCCGTTATTTTTTTTTTCTTCATAACTTAGGATTCTTCCCATCTCCTTTATTGTTTTACATTCCTCATTTTCTTTACTAGATTATTCTACTCCACTATCATTTTTTTTTCTTTATTTAAAATTGTATTCCAAGCATTTTTTAATGTTGAGGATTTTTCTAGATTCCAAGAATCAGCAGCCATAATGCAACAATCTTTCAAATCAGTTTTCGTATGTTGGCAATCAGGAATTTGGATAGTTGGAAATTCGGTTAGGATTTTTTTTTTTTAGGGGGAGAAATAGGCTGTTTGGATAAAGAAAATCAAGTAGAGAAATAAGCTGTTCAGATAATTGAAAGTTCGGTTAATTGGAGTCCGGATAATCGGCTCTCTACTGCATAAGGGTTTTTGCAAAGTAAGGATGAAGATTTTTAAAAAATCACACAGAGGCTATAACAAATTCGAAACTATTTGTGTATGAAATGTGAATTTTTCAATATTTACAACTTTTAAAAACTTAATGTTAATTGGTCAGTTAAAGTAAAATTTGCAATTCGTTTTTCTTTAAAAATTTTTTATCTTATTTATCCTTTACTATTGATCAGCATAGCCTATTCGAAGTATGTAAATGTGTCTACAATGGGTGATTATATTAAAAGGTTTTCTTTTTGACATTTTTTTCTCTACTTTTCAAGGAAATGCTGAACGAAATGGCATTAAAGTTCGGACACACAAAGAATAATCTTATGCTCACACTTTCTAGCAATGATTTAGTCACAAGATCATTTAGGGTACCAACCACAAATTGAAGAAAAATTAAAATACTTTATGTTACCCTGTACAGTGTTTGCCAAATTATTCGCGATTTTCTTAATTTAACAATTTTTCTATTTTCTAATAAAAATACTGCACGAAATGACCATGAACTTTAGACTTGCAAAGAACATTTACAAATTCATATTTACACTATCGATTTAGTCACGAGTGCAAGTAGGGACCAGCCACAAATTGTAGAAAAACACAAATATTTTGCATTACCCTGTATCATAAAAATGCTACAAATGACTTGTAACATTAATACATAATTTCACAAACTATGGGAAATATTTCTATACTTTTTTACAAGTATTGCGCGATTATTTAGACAGGAATAATTTATTTTTCAAACATTATTAACTTTTTTTGTAAGTTTTTTGCGTATAATAAGAATGAATTTCAACATAATTTTACAAAATTTTCAGAAAACTTGCCAAATTATTAGATAATATTATTCCTAAACATAAAATACACACATGCAATTTTCGCTGAGATTTGAATATTTCTAGCAAATATATATATACATATATATATATATATATTTTTTTTTTTTTTTTTTTTTTTTTTTTTTCACATGCGCGAATGAGAGAAAATTTTTTATTTCATAAGTTGAGAGCTTGATATATTGAACAACTTGTGTTTCAGACGCTTTAAAATTTTAAAAATTCTCTCGGATAACTGGAGAAATAATTAAATGATTTCTCTTGAACAAGAATGTAAAAAACACGTCACATATTCCAGCAAAAATTTTACCACGAAGACCAAATAAAAATAATAATAATAATAATAATAATAAATAAAATAAATAAATAAAGTGCGAGGGAAAAGTTAAAGAAAAAGTTATATTTACGATCACCTTGAGAAAAAATAAAAATAAAAAACGAAGCTTGAAATGCGAGGTAGCTGTGGCATGTGACTACGAGGTTCTATGAAATTATCTGTATTCATTTGCATTTGAATAACACGCACATTTATGGGGGTATAGAGATTTTTTTTTTTTTTTTTTTTTTTTTTTACCCTTCATCTACATCACAATGAAACAGACAAAATGTATGCGAAATATATATTTTAGTTACTTAAGAATGTTTTTGTAAATATAAGTATATGCATTGAATATTATGCATATCACCTTATCATGGTATTTAGGATTTAGTGGGGTGGTACTTTAGTATACCCTCGGTACACAGAGGTTGAAAAAATATAAGGACCTTAAAAATGGGTAAAATATATTTATTTTTTATGTTCCTTATATTTTTTTCTAAAATTAATGGTCGATTCTTCAGATAATATAAGAATTAGTTATGCCATAGCCTCCTTAAATAGATGCCTGTCGCGTAGCTTGGAAACTAGGCAACAGTTGAAGCGGTAGACAGCGTCACCTAGTACAGATTATAGCACTTTGTTATTCAACTGACTCCAATAATTTAAAGAACTGATACATGGGATATGAAATCGACATTTCTTCGATTCTATTCGCCTTTTATGTATATCATATCCCACTTTTAAAACTTTTTGGTGACTGTTTAGAGCAATTTCAGTTTCTTTCTTTTTTTTTTTTTTTAAGTTTTTGTCGATAATGTGGTGTAAAAAAATAAATATAACTTCAATTCTTTCGAAAATTCATTTAAATATAGTGACCAGCGAAGCGGGCGTAGCCTGCTAGTTTTTTAATATTATAAAAAAAAAAAAAAAAAAAAAAAATTGCACTTATCTAAGGGGATATTTATTTGATTTTTTAAAAACTGGAGCTGTCAATGCACTGATGGAATTTAGGAGAGAAAAGTCTGAAATTTCACGAAAGAGAAGGATTGATAGCTCGTTGAAAAATATTTTTTTTAGCGACTCAAATTAAAATTGCACGAATTAATTTTTTTTTCAAGGTGTTTCCAACGATTAAAAATAAATAAATAAATAAAAAATTTTATCATTCATAAACTACTTAAAAATTATTATAGAACTTAAAAAAAAAAAATCTATTTAGAATAACTTTCAAAGAGCTTACAAACTCATAGCATTTGAAATTTTAAATTTAGCGTCCCTGTATACAGTCTCTATATCCCACAACCTAATTTAATAAAATTCAGGGATGTTGCCCCTAAATTATCTTAAAAACAGAATTTACCAAAAAAAAAAAAGAAATTAAAACATTTAAAGAAGAAATTAAACAAATCTTATGTTTTCACGAAATACAAATTTTAGGTGATATTCTGCTTAAATGTCTTCAAGCGACACAATGACATAAACTTGCTTTGCTAAGTAAATTTACGCCAAATTCTCTGCCGAATATGAATGCATACATTATATTTTAAAAATAAACAAATAAATAATTCTTTATTTACTACAATCGACATTGGAAGTTGAAATAGCTGTGTGAACTCTAGTATACATAAAATATAATATTGTATTATGGTAAATGTTTAAGCAATATTTTTATTCTCCACAGGGCATTTGCTGGAAAACCGGATGAAAGAAAATGCATAACAAAACATTTTAAATTGTTGAGAAGTACACGAATTGAACTACATGCTGACCAGATCTACTATTACGAAGTTTGGTATGGCAAGATTTACCAGCTGGTTGTCCGCACCAACGAGATCTGGGTGACCAAAAATGTTCCACACGAGATTAAACATTTTAATCAGGAATGCTCATCTCAAATTTTGAAGGGTGATGGAATAGTGGATGTGGATGAAGTAGAAATCAATAAAACATTGGAAGAGCATAAGAGAGTTGAAAAAGAGAAAACAGAGGAGGAAGATAAAACTATAGAAAAAGAGAAAAGTGTGGAGGATAACATATTAGATGAGAATAAAACAGTGAAAGAGGATAAAACAGTGGAAGAGGATAGAATAATGGAGGAAAATAAAACAGTGAAAGCAGACAAAACAGTGGTAGAGGACAAAATAGTAAAAGAAGATGAAGCAATGGAGACGGATGAGACGGCGGAGGAAAATAAAACAGTGAAAACGGACAAAACAGTGGTAGAGGACAAAATAGTAAAAGTAGATGAAGCAACGGAGACGGATTAGACATCGGAGGAAAATAAAGCAATGAAAACGGATAAAACAGTGGAAGACCAAAAAGAATGAAAATAAATGAGTGAAAATAAGAATAAGTAGAAAAAAAGTATATTATTTTACGTTTTTCAGCAACTTAAAAAAAAAAAAAAAAAAACTTTGGGGGTCAGTTTCTAACATTAGTTTACAATGCACTGCTCAAAACTATCAAAGGATATTGTAAGTCTTATAAACAATAACGGTATAAGCGAAATGTTTTTACAGAAAATGTAAGTAGAGAGTCATAAATGCAAATTTTCCTCATTTTCGAACTTCGGAGTATGCAAATTTTGAGTCTGACCTCAAAATCGACGCTATAGTGGCAGCGAACGAAATTTGGCTTTTAACTTAATTAATACTTTCGCGACAGCACGTTTTTGTCTTTTTTACAGTAAGGTCCGCCTGTGGGCGTTATTCTCCCTTGTTACAATATTTCAGAAGAAAATTCTCCGTATTCACATTTATATTACAAATGGATATACATTATAGTTATACTCTTTCTAATCACAGCGTTTATATCCATAGTATATTGATAGTACAAATATGAATAGTCGGTGTATTTTTAAGAAATTAATAACATACAAATTGCGAAAGAAACGCCCACTGGTGGAGTTAGAGATTTTCAAATGACGTGTATCTACGTCAAGGGTCGCGAAAGTGTTAAAGACAAAGCGAAAAAAAATGCTCGACATTCAGTAAGTGCGTTGTTTTGATGGTTGCGGAGTTTCAAGAGTCACCGTATTTTATGACAATTTATCAGTATTTTATGACAATTTACCGCTAGTCACCGTTAGTTAAGTGATTCAGGAGCTTAGAGATATGTTGGCCGGTTAGGAAGGGGGGGAGGGGGGGCAAACACAAGCCAAAGTAACAGAAGCCACAGGAATTTCACAAAGTGGAACGGTTTTCTGGAAACTGAGAATGAAAGCCGAAGACCAAGGCAATGTCGCAGACGTGCAACGATTCCCAATGAAGATCTATATTTAACGCTAACGCTTGGAGACACCAAAATATGAATGCCACACTTATTCATACAAAATTCGTTCTTATTCGTACAAAATTCTAGGTATAGAGGTAAATTTACAGAATCATAGATATTCTTTGCATTTGGATAGCTCCTAACATCCTAATTAATATTCCGTGGTATTGTTAGTACCTGCTTTTTTTTTTTTCTTTTTTTTCCGACTTTTTTTTTTTAAAGTAATTTTCTTCTTATTTAATCGTAATTGCATTTGGAGAGAAATACTCAAAAAAAAAAAAAAAGTGGTGTGGAAAAAGGGGGTGGGTACTAACATTACTACGAAATATTAATTAGGATGTTGGCATCTATGCATATGTAAATTTACAGAATTTATGATTGATTTATAGAATATTTATTTGCTTTTCAACAATTTTTTTTATTATTATCTTTATATTTACATAACAGATACGATAAATTATTACTAATAGATTCTTTGTCAATTCCTCAAAACATTTTTAGCAATGTTTTCAATTTCTTGGGTTCATACAATTATTAACTTTTAAAATATTTATTCCAAAAATAACACAAAAAGATATCATAGATATTTATGAGACGTAGAATAAATTAATAAATAAAATGCATTTTTAAAATTGAAATAGTAATTATGACAAAATAAAATTCGGTTTTCTATTGTTTTATACACTTTCACTGATTCATACATTTGTCATTTTGTGTATTTCCTTATTATTTTCTTCGAAACAATTGAACAGCCTCACTATTGTTTTCTCATCGACCAATGCTTTGAATTTTTGTAATTCTAAAGTTGAATATGAAGTGCGCAGAAAATACCTCACTAATGTTTCATTGTTACACACAAGTTTACTATATTTTAGTTCCATTAGTTTACATGTATTCTTTAATATTCCATCAAAATGTGAAACACTATCACCATAGTCAAACACTGTTACATCCGCTGTTTTATCCCCCTCCGCCGTCTTATCCGTCTCCGTTGCTTCATCTTCTTTTAATATTTCGTCCTCTACCACTGTTTTATCCGTTTTCACTGTTTTATCTTCCTCCGCCGTCTTATCCGTCTCCGTTGCTTCATGTTCTTGTACTATTTTGTCCTCTACCACTGTTTTACCGTTTTACTGTTTTATTTTCCTCCACGGTCTTATCCGTCTCCGTTGCTTCATGTTCTCTTACTATTTTGTCCTCTACCACTGTTTTATCCGTTTTCAGTGTTTTATTTTCCTCCACGGTCTTATCCGTCTCCGTTGCTTCATCTTCTTTTAATATTTCGTCCTCTACCACTGTTTTATCCGTTTTCACTGTTTTATCTTCCTTCGCCGTCTTATCCGTCTCCGTTGCTTCATGTTCTTTTATTATTTTGTCCTCTACCACTGTTTTACCGTTTTACTGTTTTATTTTCCTCCACGGTCTTATCCGTCTCCGTTGCTTCATGTTCTTTTACTATTTTGTCCTCTACCACTGTTTTATCCGTTTTCACTGTTTTATTTTCCTCCACGGTCTTATCCGTCTCCGTTGCTTCATGTTCTCTTACTATTTTGTCCTCTACCACTGTTTTATCCGTTTTCACTGTTTTATTTTCCTCCACGGTCTTATCCGTCTCCGTTGCTTCATGTTCTCTTACTATTTTGTCCTCTACCACTGTTTTATCCGTTTTCACTGTTTTATTTTCCTCCACGGTCTTATCCGTCTCCGTTGCTTCATGTTCTCTTACTTTTTTGTCCTCTACCACTGTTTTATCCGTTTTCACTGTTTTATTTTCCTCCACGGTCTTATCCGTCTCCGTGGCTTCATGTTCTTTTACTATTTTGTCCTCTACCACTGTTTTATCCGTTTTCACTGTTTTATTTTCCTCCGCCGTCTTATCCGTCTCCGTTGCTTCATGTTCTTTTACTATTTTGTCCTCTACCACTGTTTTATCCGTTTTCACTGTTTTATTATCCTCCACGGTCTTATCCGTCTCCGTTGCTTCATGTTCTTTTACTATTTTGTCCTCTACCACTGTTTTATCTGTTTTCACTGCTTTATTTTCCTCCACGGTCTTATCCGTCTCCGTTGCTTCATGTTCTTTTACAATTTTCTCAGTACTAGTGTCAGTGTTCCGTCTTCAGAAGATAACTCTTTCACGCTTGTTTGCTCGGTTGCCCGAGCTCAGCTCGGGATAAGCCGGGAAGGGGTTAAGAGAAGCATTACCTATCGTCATCGATAACTAAGAATCATTTAGTCTACAGTAAATTTCTACCAGTAATACTCAAAACCTAATATAACATTCTGAATTTTGATTTTACATTCAAAACGTTAAAAACCTTATTTTCTAGAAACTAGCTTGTCAAATTCCCTTTTTCCATTAAAGTACACTGATACGCAGAATGATATAAAAGACAGTTAGTTTTGGGGTGGCCACGGCATACTAGTTTAACATAGAAAAAATATTTTATCATTGTTAATAAAAACATTAATATTTTTGTATTAAAGTTTAATACCTTAGAATTGTTCTAATTAAGACATTTGCAAATCAGCAAAAGTTTTAATTTAATTTAAAGTAATAATTAAATATAATTGCCAGAAAAAAGGGGCACAACTGAAAATTTTACTTTTTTTCTTTTTTAAGAAGTGTAATTTAAGCTTTTATTACTTAAATTAAACAAAATTAACAATTATTATAATAAAAATAGCCGAAGAATTTCTGATATATACTACATTTTCTAACATTGTCCTGATAATATTTAGTCCAATACAAGTTTAGAAACATAATTCCGTATGTAAAGCAACTTAATAGCGAAAGATTAGTATTCATTACCTCACACGAAATTTTCATTCATTTTCCCTCCTTTGTACATGTACTGTTTTAAAATTGTGTTACAAATTTTAAGCACTGCAATAAGCATTGAATTGTATAAGCATTGAAAATTTTGCTTGAGTAAAGCTTATCGCAATAAAAAAATATTTAAAAATTCATTTTTGTAGAACGTATTACTTTGTTAAAAGGTATAAACTTTCTGAAAGTAAAAAGGTAATTATAAAACGTTTATCCGATACTAAATAAATATGAATTTTCAGACATTCATATAGGATTTCATGGAGGCTAGAGAACACAATAATTATAGCTGCATGAACTACCAGAAAATTCAACTAAAAAAAAAGTCTACACCCCCAGTACCTCCCCTTCCCCCCCAAAAAAAGCAGATTTCATTACACGGACTGAATATTTTATTAGTTTATTATTGTTATTTTTTTTTTCCTTAGGCAAAAGAAAACCAGTTTCTTTTTATTTAATATTTGCAATGTATCTATAATACATTAAGTTATGTATATTTTTATTAAAAAAAAAAAAAAAAAAAAGTAAAGAAACACCATAAGCCATATTAAACATTATTAGCGAAAAGTTATAATTTCAAATGGAACATCCTGATTTACAAATAGTTTCACACCATTTTCAATCCTTTAATGCGTAGCGTTTGCTCTTCTGGAACGCTATTACAGTCCCACCTGCACCTCGATTCTTTTTTTTTTTTTTTAAACCAAAATTTTACTTTTATTACTTAGCAGAAAAAGGACTTTTTTTCATCGCTTAATTTTGTTTTAAGTTTTTTAGTGCTTTTACAATTAAATGAGTGTAAGTTATTTTACCTATCAAAGTGTTAAGACTCAAAATACCACACCGAATAGTCATTAAAAACTCAGAATTTTGTACGAATAAGTACGAATTTTGTATGAATAAGTGTGGCATTCATATTTTGGTGTCTGCGAGCGTTAGCGTTAAATATAGATCTTCATTGGGAATCGTTGCACGTCTGCGACCTTGCCTTGGCCTTCGGCTTCCATTCTCAGTCTCCAGAAAACATGTTCCACTTTGTGAAATTCTTGTGGCTTCTGTTACTTTGGCTTGTGTTTGCCCCCCCCCCCCCCCCGACCTAACCTGCCAAAATCTCTCAAAGCTTCTGAATCAGTTAACTAACGGTGACTAGCGGTAAATTGTCATAAATACGGTGACTCTTGAAACTCCGCAACCATCAAAGCAACGCACTTACTGAATGTCGACCATTCTTTTCCGCTTTGTCTTTAACACTTTCGCGACTGCTGACGTAGATACACGTCATTTGAAAATCACTAACTCCACCAGTGGGCGTTTCTTTCGCAATTTGTATGTTATTTATTTCTTAAAAATACACCGAATATTCATATTTGTACTATCAATATACTATGGATATAAACGCTGTGATTAGAAAGTGAAAACTATAATGTATATCCATTTGTAATATAAATGTGAATACGGAGAATATTGTTCTGAAATATTATAACAAGGGAGAATAACGCCCACAGGCGGACCTTACTGTAAAAAAGACAAAAACGTGCTGTCGCGAAAGTGTTAATTAAGTTGAAAGACAAATTTCGTTCGCTGCCACTATAGCGTCATTTTTGACGTCAGACTCAAAATTTGCATAGTCAGAAGTTTGAAAATGAGAAAAATTTGCATTTATGACTCTCTACTTACATTTTCTATAAAAACATTTTGCTTATACCGTTATTTTTTATAAGACTTACAGTATTCTTTGATAGTTTTGAGCAGTGTATTGTAAACTTATGTTAGAAACTGACTCCCATAGGTTTTTTCTTTTTTTTAAGTTGCTAAAAAACCTAAAATAATATACTTTTTTTTTACCTATTTTGATTTTTACTCATTTATTTTCATTCTTTTTGGTCTTCTTGAATACATAAATGAAAATATTACTTTTATATCAAATTACATTAAAGTAAAAAAAAAAAAAAAAAAAAAAAAAAAAAACATATTTACTAAATATAATTTATCACCCACGTCTTATTTTTGACTCAGATTTCTTTCTGTACGTATTTGTAAAGTCTTAGATTCTATCATCTCAAATATTGACGTTGTTTTACCTGTTTGTAAGAAAAAGGGCTTGGGTTCTAAAATGTGTCACGTAACAAAATTTTCAAGGAAATTTTCCTTTAATTAATAGTTATGAGTAAAAGAGAAAGAAAGAGAGAAAAGAATTATTTTTAGATTTTTACATTAATATTATATTTTATGTTACCATTTTATGAAACATGTAATAATATAAATGGAAAAATAATCTTAAGTAATGTTTTACTAAATTCAAAATTATAAAGCAAATTAAATTAAAAGTATCACATAATTAAAATTTAGAATTATGCTGAAAACAAAACTCATCGCTATTAATTTCCAAAGTGTATTATTTAGACATATGAACAAAAACCAAATTCAGGTTTTTCTTATTCATTTTTGTGCATTATAATTGAAAAGGAGCATTTTGTCATATTCTTTATAATCACATTGAAGGGGAATGTGCTGTGACGGTTATATACTTGTACGTTTTATGGCTGGTACAAAGGACACATTTTTAGAATGTTCTAAATAATGGTATTCTTGAACATCTAGTATAACGTTCCTTTGACACGAAACACGGTAGTTGAATGATTGTAACCATTATTAGACATTTAGAGAATTTTCCGGTGCTACTTGGATGTACATTCATCCTTTATCTTTTAGTTTCCTGAAAATTCTAAACATACTTTTCTTCTTGTTTCTTTCTTTCTTCTCCAAATTCTTCTTCTTTTTTTTTTCCTGTTGTTTCTCTCGCTTATACAACTGTCGTATCTACTTAAATTAGGATTCGTAACGGTCCTATAATTTTACGAGCGTTTTATTATATTGCTACCACTATTTTCAAAAAGAAATTTTTCGTTAAAGTTTTAATGTTATAATATTATGTAAAATATAATGTTCTGAAATAGTGGTAAAAAATAATAAAAATTATGAAAAAAAAATTATTTATTACATTCTTTAAAAACTCCTCTTATGTTTATTTATTTATTTATTTATTTTGTCAGTTAAATCTCTATTTCAAAACGTCTGTAAGTTACATATGTTTTCCTATAGGGGTGAAGAGGGCTAATGGGGGCATTTTATATGTTTTTTTTTTTTCAAAAAAGCTATATTAAATGGCATTTTTAACACGACAAATATATATATATATATATTTATATTTACAATAATCTGTACTGCATATTTGTTTTTATTTTGGTAAATAAATCAAACTATTTGGCGATAAAGTATTTTAAATATAATTAAAGAAATAATTTTTTTTTGTTTGCACTAGCCCCATGTCATGAGGCTAGTGTGGATAAGCTCAATTTTTGATTGAACAATGTAATTATTAAAAATGTAAGAAAGAGCACGATAAAATCAATCTAACTTAAATAAAATTGTCTTTATGTATGATAACAGTCACTATCTATGATAATATCTACCGTAATTTCTAGTAGATAACCCGCAGGTAAGATGTGTCATTTCTTCATCAGAAATTTTATTTAATAGAGAAATCTATAGTTTTTCGAAGGAAGAGCTTGTACAAATATAAATTTATTTATCAATTGAAATTTCTGGTGCAAAACTGGATTATATAACCTGCGGGGTATCTACCAGAAATTACGGTAATTGTCTTGTATAAAGAAAGATTGAATTTGCTTCTTAGAAGAGCTGCTTTGTTCATCTTTTTTTCTTAAGAATTGTACATTAATACCTATTATAGATCTATATATGGCATTAACGCTGTCAACATAGAACTCCTATTTATTATTATTATTATTATTATTATTATTATTTAACCAGCACAAAATAATTTATGCCATGTGTCGTTACTAGCCCCTTGTAAATATTTGTACATTTAAGAAGCACTAAACTAATTTATATAACGCATGCAGATCAAAATTAAGTATCAAAATATCCATTGAATATAATCATTTGTAAAACACTATAATTTATTATAAATAATCTCTAAGAAAAAAAGAGAGTTAAATTGAACACGTGTCATTTGTTAAATATATTAAAAATACTTTACGTGTTTTAATATTAAAAAAATTTACGCGTGTTAAAAGTATTTTTAATATATTTAATATATTTACTATAATTTATTACTTGAAATATTAAAGTGAAACAGCCCAATCTTGTCATTAAAAACAGAGTGGTGACAGGCCAAATTTTTTTTTCTGTTTTTTCCACCAATATTTTTCTTTCGGAATTTTTAGTAGCAAGTTTTCACGATTAATTAAGTAAAATATTATTATATAATTATACTGATGAAAGAATCAGAGGGAAAATGCGGTTATCTCGCCATCCTAAAAAGCAAATCAAAAACTTACTGAACTTACTTTTCCTTTATAAAAAATATTCTGTTATAAACTACTGTAGGACTAACAATTATGTTACGTAACTTTTCATAGAAGCGAATACAAGAGTGGTGAAACTTCTAAACCACAAACAGGAATTTTAAGTGATAAATAGCAGAATTATTCAAGTTATCCACAGTAGCCTCATGTCCACACTAGTCCTCTTCTCCCCTATATTCTTTGTTTAACGATACGACATTGAAAATAACTGTACCTGGTAAATTTATAAACAAATATCGTTTTTTAAATTTCAACAAAAAATTGGGTAAAATTACAGGGTGACAAGAAATAACTTGGACGAAGTTTCAAACCAATATCTGTAACTACCACTATCACAAACTCATTTTCGAAGATAATGTGTTACCTTGGTTGCAAAAGTTCTTTGGAAACAAAAGATGGACCTTACAACAAGATTCCGCACACAGAGCTAAAGTTACTCAAGATTGGTGCAAGACAAATTTTCCTGACTTCATTGGAGCTCAAGAATGGCCACCGTATTCCCCAGATTTGAACCCAATGATTATTCTATTTGTTCCATCTTGAAGACAAGGGTGTGTGCGAAACCTCATAAAACTTTGGCATCCCTAAAGGAATTCTTATGCAAGGAATGGGTTAAAATATCAGTAAGTGAGTTGCGGCCCATAGCCGAAAATTTTGTTACATGTTTAAAGCTCTGTATTAAGGCTAAAGGTAACCACTTTGAAAATTTGTAAATATAATAGACAAAATAATGTATTCATATTTATTGAAGATTGGTCGTAATATTTTCATTAGCATTTAAGTTATAATGTATCATGTGTGTCCAAGTTATTTCTTGTCACCCTGTAAAATAAATAGTTGTTTGCAATTTCCAAAATATACCTGTTATTTTGCGAGGTTGAAAACATGTTACACATTTGACATTTGACATTTGAGACCTGCAGCTTTGAGACCTACAGTTACAATGACTTCCGTCTCGATTGATCTACATTACAGAAATGTACAGAAACAAGTGCACAATATTTTGTAGGTATAAGACATCACAAACGTCCATGTCAGCACCAGGATTCGAACGTGAGACCTGAAAGTCCAGGAGGCAGCACATGTTACACTAGTCACGAATTCTTATTTTAGCAAAAACAATCACAGTTGAAAACTTTCATAATTTATTTCGGAGTATCATTAGATCCGCCCTTTTTTCATACGATATTTTTTAAGTATAATTTTTTTCTTAATTTATCATAGTTATACCATAGCCTCCTAAACGAGATGCCTGTAGCTTGGTTCGGAAACTTGGCAACAGTTGAAGCGGTACACAGCGTCACCTGGAACAGATTGGGCGACTTTTTTATTCAACAGCCACCACAAATTTTTTTAAGTGGGATATGATATACACTAAGCGACAAAAAAAAAAAATAAAATAAAATAAAATAAAAAAAAAAAGATAAAAAAAAAGCCGCACTTAAGAAAAAATGACTTAATTTTTTCTGTACCTTTTTATCTGTAATAACTTTAAAATTAATGGTTGAAACAAATAAAACTCTCATGTTTGCATAATACCAAAGGGATGAAATGATACCTATGTACATTTTCGATTTAATATTTCGCTTTATTACACTCTACGAAGTACTTTATAAAAATCTACATAAAAATTTCTTTTTAAAGTTAATGCAATAACCACACACTTTGTATTCTATTATGATTTATTATATGAAATAAACAAGTTTTATTTTAATATATGAAATAAAACTATTTATTTGTTAGATTTAAGCAATTTTTTTATAAAAATATGTATGCATTGGGTTAGTTCCACCTTTATATGGAATGACTGCTTTAATGCCCAGTGCCATAGTATTATACCATTTTTTGCTATAAATCTCACAAATTTCACGGTACTAAATATTGTAAATAATTTTTCTAGTTCTTGCAAAGTTGTAGGCTGCAAATTTCGAATCCTCGTCTCTCTCCCCGCGTCTTTTTATGACTAAACATTTTCGAGCGAATTGAGATTAGGACTGTTTCCAAGTCTAATAAAGAAGAAATTCTACTATATTCTTTGTAGGATTTAACTTAGAGTGAAAAAAGATATTATTACTTACAGAATTATAGGTGCTCATGAGAATGCATAGGTAATTTTAACAATTTCATTCAAAATGATGTACCACAGACGCCGTACAGCAAGGTACATTATTATCTTGAAATGCTGTCTGAAGAGAAGTCTGAAATACCTCCAAAATAGTCGGTAGGCTCCATTTTTATAATAAGCGTGTTTTATTTTGAGTTAATTGATCCCTTAAGCAGGAAAATTCGCCCGATTCCTTGAAAAATTGTGCACCTCCGTACCATAATGTACGGAGAAAATGTCACTGGTTTAAGAGTGCGATTTTCATTAAGTCGGTCACATTTTCGTCCTCATTCTAGCTGTTTTCAACTTCTCGAAATGAAGTAAACTTGATTTATCATAGAAAACCAGTTCAGCCTAATAATTAACTGATAATATTTTTAAATTTTTAGTCAACTAAATTATTGTTTTTTCTAACTCTTTCCCTTAAAAATGACTTTTTTCGCAGATCTTCTGTTCTTTAACCTGCTTTGCTTAGTTGTTCCCGCCTTATTTTTGTAGAAAGTAATTTACTATACACCTTTTTTCTTTTTTTTTTATCTTTTTTTTTTTTTTTTTTTTTTTTTTGAAGTTTTGAACATGATACAAATCAATTTTTTAAACATTTGCTCTTTAACTTGCGGTTATCTTGCTTGGATGAGCAACGTGGCCGCCTAAATGCAAATTTCCAGTTTAAACAGCCAAAAAATTTTATATTTTGCTAAAAACCATTTTACCAATGTTTCATTAACATTTAATTATTTTGCCATCTCACGTATTAAAATATTTTTTTATTTGAATTCAAAAATTAATATTTTTCGCGGCATCGTTAACTGCCTTATTCTTATCATTTTTTAAATAATTTCTAAAATGACAATTTTTCTGACAACTGCATTTTGTTTTTAACGCTGGACTCAATGCTAAAGTGTGTGTGGAGGACAACATAATAAAATCTATTCGAAAATTGGATTTTTATACGAGAAAATTGGCGGTTGTAGAAGGTGAAAAGAAGAATGCCCAAGTGGGGCCTTCTTTTTTTTTTTTTTTTTTTTTGTTTCTTAGTGTACGTAAAAGGGGAATAGAATCGAAGAAACGTCGATTATATATATCATATATCACTTCTTAAAATTATTGGTGTCAGTTGAATAAAAAAGTCGCACAGTCTGTACCAGGTGGCGTTGTCTACCGTTTCAACTGTTGCCAAGTTTCCGAGCCACGCGAAAGGCATCTAGTTTAGGAGTTTATACACTGGAGAAGAATATTAAGAATATTCCATAAATAAAGTGGTGTGAAATAAAGGCAGAACTAAAAATGCTTTAGAAAAATGTATAAAACTTGCAGGGGTCGCATTCTCCGCCTTTGTTTTAGGGCAATTCTAGGAATGAAACTTTCTGACATTTTTACCACTACTATTTTTATAAACAAATTTTTATGGTATTTTCATAGTAATGTGTCCTGATTAAACAGGACAGAGATTTTTCTTTAGAAGTAGTGGTAATAAGGCGGTAATTTCTCAATCCCGAAAGTGCCGTAAAAAAGGCGGAGAGTGCAACCCCTGAAGTTGGCAGGGGTCGTCCTCACCGCCTTTTTTTTTTTTTTTTTCAGGACAATCTCAGAAATGAGAAATTTCCGACTTTATTACTACCACTATTTTTATAGAATAATCTCTATCATATTTAACCACGATACATTACTATAAAAATACCATACAGGTTTTTGTGTAAAATTTAAGGTGGCAAAAATGGTGAAAATTTTTCATTATTGGAAGTGTCCTGAAAAAATGGCGGGAATACGACCCCTGCTCTCAGAACTCGAAGTCTCCGCCATTTTTTCAGGACACTCTCGTTGATAAAAAATTTCTTCCATTTTTGCTACCACTATTTTTATGCAGCAGTCTCTAACTTACTTAATCACGACACTTTAGTATAAAAACACAGTAAACATTTCTGTATAAATATAGTGGTGGCAAAGAAGCCAAAAATTCTTTATTAATGAAAATGTCTTGAAATAAAAGAGAAGACTTCGAGCTTTGCAACTCTTAACAATTAACACTTTCGCGACCGCTGATGTAGATTCATGTCATTTGAAAATCTCTAACTCCACGGCGTTTCTTTCTTAATTTGTATGTTATTTATTTCTTTAAAAATATACCCATTATTCATATTTGTACTATCAATATACTACGGATATAAATGCATTCATTAGAAAGAGTATATATACATAATGTATATCGATTTGTAAGATCAATGTTAATATGTAAAAATTTGTTCTAAAATTTTGTAACCGAGGAGAATAACGCCCACAGGCGGACCTTACTGTCAAAAGACAAAAACATGCGGTCGCGAAAGTGTTAATAGAGCTCCTTAATAAATCTCCGCCCTTTTTTTCAAAATGCTTTAAGAGATGACAAATTTCGTTTTTTTTTTCTTTCATTATTTTCATAAAGAAATATTTAGAGTAATTTTTTTAAATGTGTCGTGATTAAATAGCATAGAGATTATTGCATAAAAATAGTAATAGCAATAAAGGCGAAAATTTCCCATTTCTGAGAGTTTCCCGAGACTTCGAAGTTTTAAATTAAAAATTAATTCGAAATTTAATATTCAATATACTTTTTATGATTTCTGAATATAATGTAATATTTTCGTCATGACTCAGGTAATACTGCCCTGAATGACATGGGTGTTTTTTACTTTCTGTCTAACGAAATTGCGCAGGATTGTAATATACTATGAAGGTAACAACATATTAAAGCAGTAGGACCCACTAGCCGCAGAATTTTGAGAAAAAAGCGTTCAAAGTTTCAGTAATCTCTAAATACAAGTTATTTCACAGCGTCAACAACGTTCCAATGGCGTGCTCCGCAGAATAAATGCTTGCAACGCGGAGGGCCCAGGTTCAAGTCTACCATCGGGAATATATATATTTTTGCTTTTATTTATTTAATCTAAACTTTTTATTTTACTGTTACTTTCTCTTATAATTCAATTAAAAATTGGAAAATTTCAATAAATAATGATTCCTTTTTTTTTTTCTTGAACTTAAAAAAAAAAAATAATAATAATAATAAACTGTAGGTTTTAAATTTTAAACTTAAAAAAAAAAAAATAGCTTTACTTTAATTATAAAATAAAATAAAAATGAAATATGCATATATATTTATTTATCTAAGCATTTTATTTTATTTTTACTTTATTTTATAACTAAAACAAGCTAAAATTTATTTATTTTTTTAAGTTATAGAAAATAATAAATATTACATACATAAAATTATAACTATATAACCTACATATTCTTTAAATCACAAAATTCAATAATTATTGTTCATTAAATTTTTTTTAATTTCACTTTTAATTATTCAAAAGATTAAATTTTACAATCATTACGATTGTTCAACAGCAGCTTTAATAGCAAAATAAGTAAATGGATGAAATAATCAAATAAAAATAAATAAGATAAATATACAAACAAAACCCTGAATAATAAATATAAAAATAAAGAAAAACGAGCCAAAAAAAGAACTAGTATGTTGTGGCCACCACATGACTTTCTTCTATATTTTCTTATACAAATTCACTCAGTAAAAAAAAATTATTAAAGTTACTATATAAAAAAATTATCTTCCATGATAATGCAGACGATTTCCATAACACTAAATATCCAAAAAAAAGTCCATTTTATTCTCAATATATATAAAAAAAAATACGATTTTTTTTTTCAAAGTTTTTTTTCGTTAAAAGTAAAAAAAAAAAATCGATAACTTTGTTTTAAATTATCACAGATTTATAGTTTAACCATTCGTTTTAAAGGTATTGGCAAGACCTTTCGAAAGATATCCATCTTGAAAATTTACCACCCCCACCCCGAGGGGGGAAGCGATGCCACCACATGTACAATCTGTTTTCCTAGTTAACTACTATCATTATCAGTAATTCATAATAATTTTACAATCATAAGTTTAAAATAACTCTCATTATATACATTTATCGAAATTTTGTCCTATACTGCCATATAAAAAGTTTAGAAAAAATGCGATCACAGCTCCACCT
This sequence comes from Salticus scenicus, assembly GCA_963930645.1. Classification (NCBI taxonomy): domain Eukaryota; kingdom Metazoa; phylum Arthropoda; class Arachnida; order Araneae; family Salticidae; genus Salticus; species Salticus scenicus. The sequence goes on along the minus strand of OZ005654.1, from coordinate 55,550,446 downwards.
ATTGAGCGATTGATCCCCAAATCTAATCAGCACCAGTTTATCTCAGGGTCCAACTACATACCAAATTTAATTAAATTTCGTTCATTGGTTTGTGAGATACAGTGTCCACAAATATCGTGATACATACAGTCAGACACACAGACAGACATTTTCTAAAAACTATCAAATTGTGTTCAAGACATCCCAAAACGTATTATAATAATAAAATAAAAATATAACAATAATAATAAATAAACAAACAAACAAACAAAATAAATAAAAGTTAAATAAAAATTAAACAGAAGTGTAAAACAGCAGGTGTGTTTAAATGTTGATTTAAACTTCCTGATATGGTTTTAATATGTTTGAATTACTTAACCGTTTTAAGATTGTTAATACCAAAGAGCAGCTGAAGTTTTATTTCGTGCACAGAAGGATAAAAAACAGATTGTCGAAGAAAAATGTACGTTGATTAAAATTTAAACTCTACATTTAAAGGTGATGCATATTTCGAGTATTTGTTTGCCTGTAGTATAATTTAATATAATCGGAATCCCGTATTATAATTTTTCAAGAAGTTGTAGTGATTGGAGAACTTATTAATTTGTTTGGGCCGTAATTATATGTACAATTAAAATCATTATTTCTCTGTAATATATATATATATATATATATATATATACTAGCAGACCCGGCCACACGTTGCTGTGACTAAGTTATACGTTGAATTATACGGCTGTAAACTATTTAATACAGTCAAATTATTATTTACGAACAAAGACGAAAACGTTGTAGCCGATGTAAAAACCCACAGGGTTGAAATTTGAAACTTAGGTCAAAATTTGGAAGCGATTGATAAAAATTTTCGTAGTGTTGATATTAAGCACAAATTAATTTTATTGTAGGGTCCTATAAATTTTAATGGAGAAGTGATATAAATTATTTCTAATGCTACTTTGGATAAAATTGCTAAAATGACTAATATATAAATTAAATTCTATTAAAATTCTATTAAAATAAAAGCATAAAAGAAACAGACGATTTTAAAATCAATTTTTATGGAGGAGTGAAATATAATATATGCTATAATGGATAATTTTACTATAAAATGACCTCATCATTTTAAATATTTTAAAGAGGGCAACAGCTGTAGTTATAAAAAGGAAAACAATAAGGCTAAACCAGAAAAATAAGTAAATTTGATAAATATTTTAAAACTTTAAAATTGGAAATCTTATGAAATGTTGGACATTTAAAGTAAATACATGTATCATTTTAAATAGAAAAAGATTTTGGAAAAGTTTAGTGTATTTTAACGAAGTGATGAGAAGTTTTTGAGTATGTTAAAATTTTAATGGTAAATTCAAGTTAATAAAGATGGGAAACATTGAGGATTAAGATAAGAATAATTATAAGATTAAAAAAAAGAAAAGAAAAAAAACCCTTTTTTTTTACTATGCTTTTAAATTTTAATATACTAATAATACACTAATTAAAAGGAAAATGATAAATATTCTATCATAGTTTGAAGTCAAATTTGTTTTCAAATGTCTAAATAAAATATCTGATGTAAGATACTAATATTTTGCAGCGGAATAGATTTCATTTCTGTCATCCTTGGCGAAAAAAAAAGAATATCGCCAAATTATCTGGCGAAAATATTTAATTCCTTTCAAAAATCATGGTTATTTTAACAACTTATATTAAAAGAGTAATGAATAATATGAAACAATATTTCGTACAATACATATTACATGTCATACATACGTACAATGAATAATACATATTACATTTCGTACAATGCATACATCTGGCATGTATATTTTCGTGTTACGCTTTTGATCGCCAAATAATAATAATAATTAAAAAAAAAAAAAAAGCCAAGGGCGACAGAGTTTTGAAATTTAAAATTAAAATTTTGTCAATTTGACAGCAAAATAATTCAATCTAACACCCGCGATAACTAATACATATCTATACCCAAATATAAGGATTAAAATCGGGAAATAAATTTCCTCGATTTTTAATAATTTCTTACAAAAAATCCAGTGCGCAATTAACATAGGAAATCTTTTTCTTGGCTGCACAGACGGTCAGTGAGTCACACTTCGCTTGCGTATAGAACTCATAGATATAGTATAGCATATATAGAATAGAGTGATCATTGGGGAGAAAAAAGTTATTCCTTTTCATTTGGGAAAAGACGACGTTTTTACCAAAATATGGCCGTCTTTCCCCGAGTGAATACACACGGGAATACATACTAATATTTTAGCAAATAAAATTTATGAATAATTTATTTGCTAAAGGGGAATGGAAGACTCCAGATACAGTTTCAAATTCATATTTCTTTATTTCTTTTCTTTTCTTTTTTTTCTTTTCTTTTTTTTTTTTTTTTTTTTTTCAATACCACTTAATGGCTGTTTCCAAAGCTTTTATTTATTTTTTTTTTTTTCGGCATCAAAAATCTTTGTACGATAACATGGGGATGAGAGATCTATATATTACTATATCTATGATAGAACTACAATAGCATTTTATCAATGTGTATAAAATCTTTAAATTTATTATGACGTCAATTTTCGTGAGATGCATAATTTAACTTTTTATAATTTTTTAACGTTCACGTTTGATTAAATGTATTTATTTTTATGTCGAAAGAAAATGAACTTGTATTTTTTTTTTTTTTTTTTTTTTTTGGCACCAATTAAATTAATGGAACTCACAGATATTTTGGAGCAACTTTAATAAAGGTCTATAATTAACAAATAATTGCAATAAAACAATATTGTGACAATAAATTGAGATAAAAACTATCCTATCTCTCAAGTTGGACCAAACAGCACAACAGTGTGCAAAATTTCATTAAAATCGGTTCCTTAGTTTAGGAGCTTACCACGGACAAACATCGTGACACGTAATTTATATATATATACAGATATATTCTGAAATTTAAAAAAAGAAAGTTTAACATTGTTTTAAATACACCTAAAATATAATAGCATGTTTAGATTTTTTTAAAAAGCTCTGCTTTATTTTTACTGTAATTTCTGGTAGATAACCCGCACGTAAGATGTGCCATTTCTCCACCAGAAATTTTATTTAATAGAGAAATCTATACATTTTCGAAGGAAGAGCTCGTACAAATATAAATTTATTTATTAATTGAAATTTCTGGTGCAAAACTGGATTATATAACCTGCGGGGTATCTACCAGAAATTACGGTACTTTATTTTATAGTTAAAGCAATATAGCTGATTTTTTTTTTTTTTTTTTTTTTTTTTTTTCTAGAAAATTACAAATATAAAATATAGAATATTTTAAAGCATACGTGTTTCTTATTTCTTCTTTTTATGTTCAAGAAATAATTTATTATTTTTTTCAAATTTTGAATTTTATTATAAGAGAAAGTAACAATAAAAGGAAATGTTTACATTAAATAAATAAAAGGTGAAAAAAACGTTCCCGTCTGTAGTCTTGAACCCGGGCCCTCCGCGTAGCAGCTTTTTACTCTGCTGACCACGCATTAAAACGTTATCTACGCTGTGAAATAACTTGTATTTAAAGATTACTAAACTTTAAACGCTTTTTTCTCGAAATTCTGTGGCTGGTGGGTCCTACTGCTTTGTGTTGTTACCTTCATAGTATACTATAATCCTGCGTAATTTCGTCCCGATCTGAATTCTCCAAGTCATGACCTCTCCTTGTAAGATGTAAAGAAGCATTTGTACATATATATATATTAGTTAAATTGGCCGAATAAATATTAAAATGTTTCTTTTTATTATTATTATTATTATTATTAAACAGCCCCTAGAAAAGAATAACGTACACTTAAAACAAAATACTAATTTTCACCAGAAAAATGTTTCATTTTAGCCGCAACCTATATTTTGGTGTTTCCATTTCAGTTTCGGCTTTTTTGTAACAAATATTATTTTAATAATGAAACTTAGCACCATAAATTTGGCTGCAAGTAAATTGGAATCTTTTTTTTTCAAATGGAAGGTAGGGCTTTTTTTTTATTTTTTACAATGCATCTAAGCATAAGCTTTCCCTTGAGTGCATTATGATATATTCATTATATCTTACCATGCTATTATGGCTGTCAAAATTCCCTGTGTATTACTGAGCGAATGCTACAATACCCAGAAGTGATACTACATTTAAACACCATTTAGTTGATGCATTTAATATGCTTGATTCAGGTATTTTGTGAATGGCAACCTACACCCCGCGACAAAAAGGCAGGTACAAAGGGTTTTTTCTTTGATTTTTCATATAATAACATTATCTAAATTGTGCTTATCATTTATTATTATCATAAAATAACACTATTCTTGGACTAATTTTTCTTTTAAGACTAATTTAGAAAAATTTTAGTCTTAAATTTTTTCTAATTTAAGACTACACGCCGCGACAAAAAGATAGGGACAAAGGGTTTTTTTATTAACTTTTGAATATGATTCAAATATTTAATATGTTTTTGATATGATAATATTTTGTTATGATAATAAATGATCAGCACAATTTAGATAAAGTTATTTTATGAAAAATTAAAAAAAAAAAAAAAACCTTTGTTCCTATCTTTTTGTCGCGGAATTAATCTATTATATTAAAACACAAAGCCTTTTTTGTAAGACCAAAATCGTACGATATGAGCATGCGCGAGAAAATTTTGAACCAATTCGGAAGGGAATATTCCTTTCTCTTTACGCAGTGCATTACGAATACCGATTAGATTGAGCAGACAACATTAATACGTATTTCATTTGTCTGTGGCAGACGTTAATTAAAACTCAATCATAAAATTAATTCACATGATTAATTCATTGATTCACACTACTTCAAAAACAAAGCAATTCGTGAATAAATAGTTATGGGTTACATTTATTTATTTATGATCGGTTATCATCGTATGCTTCGCAGAGTGAGAAATAGTTTTTACGACGAAAATTCATTTACGCAGGATGTGGCGCCATCTGTATTTTTTTCTATTTGTTAAAAGAAAAAAAAAAGAAAAAATCTTTTAAAATTAACAGAGTTTATTAGAAAAGATGGAGATAGATATTTAAAATCAAAGGAGGTTTTTTATTTTATTTTATTTATTTATTTTTACTCTAATTATTATAATCTCTGATATTTCATTTTGATACCATATTACAGTAAAAATAATTTTAAAAGAATAACGTTGAAATATTGATATATTAAAAATTTATATTGTATAGTTTATTATTAAAAATTTAATGAGCAAATTAATTTGCTAAAGTATTAAATTCATTCTTATTTATATATTTATTTTTAACAGTATACTTTTGTTGAAATATACTATTTTGATAGAATAAAGTATTATAATAATATTCCAGTAAAAACAAATTTTAACTGTATTCCGATTTGCAGTTTGTTTTTAGAATACAATGAATTAATATTTTGGATTATATCCAAGTGGTTTTACAAATATGAGAAGGAAAAATCAGAATCAAAACTATTATTTTACACTTAAAATGCACTTATTGTCGTGGCAAACCTTGGGATTTTATTTTTAATATATGAAGTATACTTAAATTTTGTATATTGAAATTTCAAGAAATTTATCCCTCCTCCCTCCAACCAAAAGATAATTAGTTAAAGCAAGGGGTTTTAAATCGGTTAAGAGGAGCAATGCGAAATATTCAAACAAGGGTGTTAACTTTATGCCGTGAAAAGATTTTAGTTGCACATCATTCGTCAAATTTTGACGGGCATTAACTAGTTAATTCTTAAATTAGAAAATTTTTAGTCTTAAATCTTTCTAAATTAGTCTTAAATCTTTCTAAATTAGTCTTAAAACAAAAAATAGTCCGGGAATAGTGTTATTTTATGATAATAATAAATGATAAGCACAATTTAAAAAATGTTACTTTATGAAAAATCAAAGAAAAAACCCTTTGTACCTATCTTTTTGTCGCGGGGTGTTCACTATCTACCAATAAGTATTTGAACACATTCGAATTTAGACATTTTGTCAAATATTTAGAAATTTTTTTTTTTTTTTTTTTTGGAATCATCTTGAAACTTTATTAGTGTAAAGAACATGTTATACCTCATGTATTTCAGCAAAAGTTGTGTCCTGAAAAGGAAAAAGGTACCAGTAAAAAATTAAACAAAAATCAAAATGTTTTGGACCACCCTGTCAGATAATGCTTTAAATGCGTTTTGGCTATAGCATGTGATTATGAAGATTTTTCTCATCATGTGTATAAAAGTTTATGAGGTTACCGCATATATTCATGAAGATATAATGATTTCTTTAAAAAATTGCGAAAACAATTTCCACTTTTTTAATTATAACATGTAGGGTATTAGACACAGGGCAAAGTAATTTTTAGGAAATGTGGCATACTACATCAGACACAGCATACAGCAATCAGAATGCAAAAAAGTTAAATATCTTTCGAAATACGAGCAGTTTTAGTAAATAATTTTTAACTATGCATGCGCAAGCTTTATAAAAAATCATTTGCATAATTTAATAGTCAAAGGTATTGATTATACCTATTTTATTTTAGAGTTATAAAGATTTCATTTTCTTATTCACCAATTTAACATTTAGTATTTTTTTTTATTTTTCGAGTGAAAGCATATTTTATTTTGGTTTGAAATAAATAAATAAATAAAAATACCTCGTAAACTTTTTTGGCAACAATTCAAAATTTAAATGGCTTATATTAAAGCAATTACCAGTTTATTATTTTCATATTTTAATTAATTTTTGAAAAATCTAATCAAATTTCCGGTACAAATAATAGACTATGTCCTATTCCAGACTGTTATCTATCTCTGTACCAAATTTCATTCAGAGCCGTTTAGCCGTTGTGGCGTGATTGAGTAACAAACATACATCCAAACTTTCTCATTTATAATATTAGTACAGATTACTAATATTTATCAAATTGTCGCTCTTCTTATTTCTGTAATTACATTTTTGGGGGGGGGGGGGGGGGAAGTTCGTTACTTCTCAATTTATCTATGTAAATGTACAGCTATATAATTTTTATTAAAATCACACAATCAACTGTTGAAGAAAATCATATTTATTGAAATTTTATTTTTTCGACAGAGTGAAAATAATGCCTGGACCGGGAGTCGAACCCCGGATCTTTGACTTACAAGGTCAAGGCTCCACCAATTGAGATATCCAGGCCGACAAACCGGTCAACATTACTCACTCAGACAACCTTTAGGCAGAAACATCTCTGGTCTATCATGTAGATAGCTCGACAGAAATAAGCCGCAGGAAATGGAAAACACCATTAATTAATGGGAGAAAGAAATACAATTTTTATTAAAATCACACAATCAACTGTGGAAGAAAATCACATGTATTGAAATTTTATTTTTCCGACTGACGTAAGTCAAAGATCCGGGGTTCGACTCACGGTCCAGGCATTATTTTCACTCAGTCGGAAAAATAAAATTTCAATAAGTACAGCTATATGCCAGATTTTCTTCGTTTTAGAAAATCTCTCAAAAAATCTGTGAAAATTTACCAGTTGAATAAATACAGAATTCATAATTTTACACACACGATAGCGCAGAATTTTAGGTTATTCAATCAAATTCGTAATATTTCGAAAATTCTTATTTCTTAGTACTAAAAAAAGTGGCATAAAAGCAATTGAGATTAAAAAGAAAATATATATATATATATTTCATGGATATATTCTAGATATATAAGTTTCTGAATTTCGTTTCCTTCCATACATGTACATTTCGTGTTTGGAAGGAAAGAGAATTTTATTCAATTTTAGGATCATTTTTATTTATTCTAGCACTTTTGAAGTATTCTAGAAAAGGAAATGTGCAAAGGTGCTTCGGAGATGAGAAAATTAAATTTCAAAAGTTCGTAGGAAAAATGTCGCTTCATTCGTGAAATTGAAATTCCACTCAGATGAAAGAAAAAAAAAAAGGTGACAGAATAAATATTTTTAGGAAATATAATTTCATAAATTTAAAATTGCAACCGAATGCACGACGAATAGTTAAATTGAAAAGCTGAGATAGAATTTAGAGGAAAATGAAGCTTGTATTCGATTATTTCCAACTGCTTTAAAAACTGACTAGAATATCGAAAATTGCCTATCTGTGTACAATTTATATTCTGATACATATAAAGTTACATATAAAGTGTAACTTTATATTAGAAATTATAATCAACTAGCAAACCCGTGCGAAATATTCGCATTTTATTTCTTTTCTTATTCACCTGTAAAATTTGAAACTCATAAATATTATACAAATTTCGCCACCTAATTAAAATTTTAATTTACCAGAAGCCAAAATATTAATAAAACCAAATTAATATTGTACAATAGTGAAACCAAAATCCTTCAAAGAAAGGTTTCCAAATAAAATTCATGGTTCACGACTACAATTTTCATACATCCATAGGAAGTACAATTTTAATATAGGACTCCCACGACGCCTTTTAAATTTTTGTCGCCATGTTGGCGATGACTTTTTATTATTATTATTATTATTTTATAAATAAATAATGTAAAATAAAAAAAAATCCTATTTTGATTATATTTTTTATGATTGCGTTTTTTAGTCAATTTATGACACAAAAATTCATATTCTGTATATATCTTTAAAATATTGCTAGGTTTAAAATGACGCTTGCAAAAGATTCAGTCCATTGAACTAAGTCCGCGTATTTAAATAATGTTCATGTATAAATATTATTTTTTTATCCTCGCGTATCGTACCGTTTCAACAAAAAATAGTTGAAACTGGTCCACGTTAGGGAAATATTATATAGATATTCTGTATATATCTTTAAAATATTGCTAGGTTTAAAATGACGCTTGCAAAGATTCTGAAGAAACAAATGTTAAAAATACATTTTTTTCGTAAAATAATCTCATCAGATAAATGTCGTTATTTTTTCTTATTAGTCCATTGAGCTAAGTCCGCGTGCTTAAATATTGTTCATGTATAAATATTATTTTTTTATCGTCGCGTATCGTATCGTTACGACAAAAAATAATTTAAACTGGTCCACGTTAAAGATATATTATACAGATAATACATCAACTATAAAATTTCATTTGGAAAGATTAGAGTGTAAGGCTGATTTTTTATACCAACTACATTTGAAAAACACCAGAGCCGGGAATCGAATGTAATTTCTAATTTGAAAATTCATGGTCTAATGGAGTTATGCTACGAAAAATATTAGCACCTGATCTATCTGCGTTTGCAGATTCGGTGACCTTGCCAACGGATATTATGTGAGAAATGCCGAGTTGGTTATCAGCCAGGGTAGCACAGTGGTAGAGCATTCGCGCGTTAAGTGGAGAATCTGGGTTCGATTCCCGGCTTTGATAATTTTTCACATAGTTGGTATAAAAAATCAGCCTTACACTCCAAACTTTCTAAATGTAACTTCATATTTTAGGCAATAAAATAAATTAGTTAAGCCTAAATAAAAATTTATTCTTTCGATATTTTCTTTTTAATTTAAATTATTCCCAACAGCAACAGTGAAATAATAGCATCAATTAGAAATATATTATACTTTTTTGGAAATTTATAGACATTATAAAAATTATTATAATGTACTAGCTGTTACCCGCGACTTCGTTCACGTGGAAATTTTGATGTGTATGTGTGGGAACCTCCGTGGTGGGAACTGACGGTTTGATCATAATATGTAATGAAATGAAACCTTATCATTGTGGTGCTGTGCAAAACAGAGTCTGATAAAGTACACTCAAAAAAATTTGTAACTCATTGAATTCCAAAATAATTGTGTTCCATACTCTTACATCGGTTACTATATTCATTTTTGAAAATTTCTTTAGTATAGCTTTGGCATGGGAGACCTTTGGCGGATTTTAAATGTTTGTAATCATTTTGGCGATAAATTAAAAAAATTATACAGACACGACATCATTTCATTATTTAAAACATGAAAATCTGACATTGACAGATTTTAATGTAGTGCCAGAGGCCTACTGCTAAACTTGTTAATATCGACAAATTCTTCTTTAGTTAATTCGTGACGATCTAAATTCCATGATAAAGTTTTCATTAAATCAAACCAATGTGTTTCAGCTGCAGATACTGTAACAAATAACGTTGGATGTCCAAACTGTCTTATAGCCGCAAAACAACGTTTTTTCTCTTTTTCCCAATGAGGGGGAGGTGTGCCTTGGGGGGGGGACTCATGTCAAAGGTGTGCCTTGGGGGGGACTCATGTCAAAGTTGTACCTTGGGGGGACTCATGCCAAAGTTGGGCCTGGGGGGGGGAACTCATGTCAAAGTTGGGCCTGGGGGGGACTCATGTCAAAGTTCTGCCTTGGAGGGGACTCATGTCAAAGTTGTGCCTTGGGGGGGGGACTCATGTCAAAGTTGTGCCTTGGGGGGACTCATGTCAAAGTTGTACCTTGGGAGAATTTTTTATATTTTTTAAAAACTTGTAACCTTCGTTATGAGTAATCAAATTATCTACAAAATCTTCATTCAATAAATCCCCATTCAATAAATCCCCATTCAATAAACCGACTGAAATAGGCCCTTAGCACTATTAAGAGTGACGTATAAAAATTCGACAACGCTGTACCGACTGAAATAGGCGTCTAGCACTAATAATAAAATGCCAAAATAAATAAATAAAAAGTTATCGCCAACATGGCGATAAAAATTTAAAATTCGTCCATAGGGATTCTGTACTAAAACAGTACTGCGTTGTGGAAGTATAAAAACTGGGTCGTCAATTATGAATTTTATTTCGAAACCTTTCTTTGTATGATTTTAGTTCACTATTGCACAATATTAATCTGGTTCTAATAATAATTTGGTGACTTGTTAATTAAAATTTTAACTATGTGATGAAATTCATATAATATTTATGAGTTTCAAATTTTTAATTTTTTTTTTTTTTTTTTTTTTTTTACAAATAAATGATTTTTTTTTTTTCCCATTTCCCGGCGAATTGTTGAATAATATTTTAGTTCTTAAACAATTTTGGACGGCTTTGCCCGCTTCGCTGGCAAACTCTTTTCTATATGCTTTGTAAAAAAAAAAAAAAAAAAAAACTGAAATTGGTCAAAAGCTTGCTTTGGGTTCCCGCTGCCTTAGGCAGCGCCTTGTTCGTCCTTGCAATCTCCGGTGCCTGTCCCTATTGCCTGCGACAATGGCTTACCCGTGGGCTTCCATTTGGTTGCTTATCATACATAACAGTTTCGATACGGACAGTATCGAAAAATTTGAAGTAGCTCTTTTATATCTGAATCCCAGTTACATATGAACAACATTATATGTGATGTACATAATATTTGCTCTCAAGTTATTTCCTATATTTATTTGATTTAATCAATCAACCATAGAATGACAGCAATTTCAAGCCACATATAATATTACAATATGCTATGATCGGCAACTTCTATCGCATGAGACAATTATTATTTTGAGGTTATTTATACTTCATGCTTAGTTAATAGTAGTTGGTATATAGAAAAATAAATAAATTAGTATGTAAACTTGATCATGGTACAGCATTAATGCCCTTGGCGACTTTTAAATTTTTGTTGCCGTTTTAGACCAAAATATAATTTATGCGATTATTGGTCCTATACGCAAGCGAAGTGTGACGTCACTGACCGTCCGTGGATGCAAGAAAATGATTTCCTATATCAATCGCTAATTGGATTTTTTGTAAAAAATAATTAAAAATAGAAGAAAATTATTTCCCGATTTTAATCCCCATATTTGGGTACACATATGTATTAGTTATCATGTGCATGTGTTAGATTGAGTTATTTTGCTGTCAAATTGACAAAATTTTAATTTTAAATTTCAGAACCCTGTCGTTCTTGGCGCTTATTGTATTTGGTGATCAAAAACGTAATACGAAAATATACATGCCAGATGTATATTTTCGTAATATGCATTGTACGACATATTGTTTCATATTATTCACTACTGTCTTAAAATAAGTTGTTAAAATAACCATGATTTTTGAAAGGAATTAAATTATGTTCGCCAAATAATTTGGCGATATTTTATTTTTCTACCAAGGATGACCGATATCAAATCTATTCCGCTACAACATATTAGTATCTTATATCAGATACTTTATTTAGACATTTGAAAACAAATTTGACTTCAAATTATGATAGAATATTTATCATTTCCCTTTTAATCAGTATATTAGTTGCATATTTATTGTGTTAATATCATCCTTTGAAATTAAATGTTTGTGTTTTCAATCGAATATGGAAGTTTGCCATTTTTTTTTTCTAGAGTTTTGAAATTAAAAATTCAAATTTTGTCAATTTTACAACAAAAATAACTTAATCTAATGCATGGACATGATAACTAATACATATCTATACCTAAATATGCGGATTAAAATTGGGAAATATTTTTCCTCGATTTTTAATAATTTTTTACAAAAAAATCTAATGGGCGTTTAACATAGGAAATATTTTTCTTGCATCCACGAACGGCCAGTGACGTCATCACTTCGCTTGCGTATTTCTTTCTATCTTTTCCTTGGCGAAAAATGTCCGATCTACTTCAGCATCAAAATTATAAAAAATTGTCAAGAATTATCAATAAGAAAATACCTTTACCATAATGCTGAATTAACTTTTATGCCAAGCGTGTTTCATCCGCCATACTAAAAAAAAAAAAAAAAAAAAATCTGAAGTTGAGGTATATAAAAAAAATGCTGTGAAAATTCAGAAGAAATATGTTAGATTTGTAATATTACTATTTTATTTTAAAACTATAATGTGTCATTTTCTCATCGACCAATTTAACATTTAGTAATTTCTTATTTTTCGCATGAAAGCATATTTCATTTTATGCTGAAAACAATAAATAAATACATCTCGTAAACTTTTTTTGGCAACAATTAAAAATTTAAATGGCTTATATTAAGTCAATATAAGTCAATAAGTTTATTATTTTCATATTTTAATTAATTTTAAAGATTTTTTCAATTTTTTTTTTCCTAAACCATCCCTGACCTATAAGGAAAAAAACAAAAAAAGAATGATCGAAATCGGTCAAGCCGTTTACGACTTTATAAATAACATACAGACAAACATTCATTTTTATATATACAGATGAAAAATTAAACTAAATTGAAAGAAGAAAAATAAACTGCACCAGTATTAGATTTTATGCCTCGCATTAAAAAATGACTAAAACTTTGATATTACCTACCCATGTATGCTTTAAATTTCGATACACATCAAATGTAAATTCACATTTTGGTTATAAGGAAGATAAATTAAGCAAACGTATGTGAAGAATTTAATGTCTAATGTTTATTTTCCCATTAACTTAAATAATTCACAACAGAAACAACGCTGAATTTATGTATATATACATATAACTTCAATGTTCTGCATTTTAAAAATTTATTTACTATATAAATAAAATTATTTTTTAAAACGCAGCAATAAAAACAGTAACAGAAGATTTAATGCCACAGAATACCACATAAAAAAATAAGAATTATTTTTTACCAAATTAAATTGTCCTATGATGACTTTAATTCATATGAAAACAATTAATACTATTAGTTCCAATAAATTTAATTTTTTTAAATAATTTAAATTTACAGCAAACTTACCGTAACTTTATTATTCGATAATTATCTTTAATACAATATACGATACTTTATGATAAATCGAAACTGAACCAAAACAAAAGAGGTAAACAAGAAATGGAAGAATAAACTTAAGAAGACTAAGTAAACTCGTTTTGTGACAAATTAATTGGAGAAAAAAAGCTCATAACTATAAAGATATTTCTCAAGGGAAACCGTTTGTACAGTTAATCACCATTAAACAAGATTTCAATCGCAATTTCAATGTTTATCGAATGCCACTTCTAAAAATTTTTGGTGTCTATTGAATAAAAAAAAATCTGGTAATACTGAAGGGATGGGCGGCAAATCGACCAATTAGCGACTAATAACGGGTTAATACACAAATATGAAATTTCTCGTATGATTTTCGCATAATTTTAATAAGCGGAGAGGCTTAAAAGTAGTATCATTCAAAAGGTATGGTTAATGTTGGTTGCAGAAAAAAAAATCTCATGTGAGGCTAAGAGGGACACAAAAATACCTTTATTTCTATACATTTTTCTATTTCAATTTATACGCGTAATTTTTTGTATTTTAAGTTACTATAGAAGAATGTTGTTAAATCAGCATGTGATTTTTTTTTTTTTTTTTTTTTTTTTTAATTTAATGGAATACTATTTAACTTTTTTTTTTTTTCGAGATTTATTTTTTCCTATTTATAAAAACCAGAGTCTTAAAATAAGCTCCGATTGCTCCGACAAAATAGCCCTGACGAAATTGTTTCAGGATTGAATACTCCCGACAAATTAGGCCGATAAAATAGCCTAAGAACAAAATATATGGATAAAATAGCCCCAGAACAAATTAACCCTAGAATAAAATATCCCCGAAAGAACTGATCCGATAAATTAGCCCGAAAAAAAAAACAGTCCCGGCGAAATATCCAGAAAAAAAATAGCCCCGGCGAAATATCCAGAAAAAAAAATAGCCCCGGCGAAATACCCTGAAAAAAAAGTATCCCCTAGAAAATAGGCCGAAAAATAACCCCGACGAAATAGCCCCAGAATAAAATAGCTTCAGGATAAAATATTGCTATCAAAACAGGCCCGAGAACAAAAAAGCTCCGACAAAATCGTCCTCACCATACTTTTTTAAATTAGTTATTTCCAATTAAATTAATTGCAGATTTTTCGTTACTAAATAAAACAAAAATATTTGTATTGGAACAGCAATTTTAGAAAATCGCCAGGACAGGCAACTATGACCTCACTTTTCACTTATATGAAAAAGTCTTCTGCAGATTCTGGGAGTTTGTAAATACGTAAAGAGGGAAAATCTCTGTCAAAATCAGAACATGGGTCTAAATAAAATTCTGTCAAGGAAAAATCTTGAAGTGAGCATAAGGGTGAGTTTTCCAATCTGTTGACATATTGTTTTGATAAAGGCAGTGGTCTACTGAAATGTCCAGAAGAAAAACTTTGATCGATCGGATTGAGAAGCAAATATGAAAAGTTCATAATAATATGCGTCGCCACGTAAGAGGGGGGGGGGGGAAAGCTAGTAAGTTTTTTTTTTTTTTTTTTTTTTTTTTTTTTAAGATAGACTCATTACTAAGAACATTGTTTACGTGGAAATTTTCAATAATTTCTATAATATTTATTCTTTAAATGCTTAATATGCAAAAAAATATTGGTCGAGTTCCGACCACTGGGCGATACTAGGAATATTAATTAAAAGTATATTACACTTATCAGAAATTAATAAGCTTTAACAAAAGCATTACAAAATGAAGAAAAAGTACAATAATGTTTGTGCGTGATAAAACAAATTATTCAAGCGGTGATTTTTATTGTAAAAATCCGTACCATAAATATGAACATAGAAAAATCATGTAGCATACATAGATTATTAAACAATTTTAATTACGGGATATAGCTATACTAAAAATGCACTGAGAAAAAATTATGTAGCTGACATGACATCTAGAATCTAAATTGTGGGTCCAGTAAAAATAGTTCCATGTCATCTTTATAAATTCTAGTCTTCTTTATAAATTCTAGTCTTCTTTGAAAGCAAGATCTAGAAACCCCTATTAGAATTCTAGGGCGTCTTCTTATATTTTCGAGGTCAAACTTATCTAAAAAAAAAACCCTATAAATAAATAGAGGCGATACAAGCCCTATAAATGCAAGAGACGAGTTTTAGCACCTACAATCTTGGTTTATGACCCAATTCTAGAAAATCAACGAGAATTTCTCGCAATCCTGAAGATTCATAATATTGTTTCACCATCTAGAAATGTATAGGCTAGAAATTCTCGATCATTTCGTCTATTCAACTTATTGCCGTGCCTTATACGCCTAGCTCAGAAATACATATTTCTAGTTTAGGGATTTAGAAAATGACCACTTATTCGTTCCAGATGAAGGCAGTATATATTTTTTCTCAATGTGAGAGTATGTCTTTGCATATTTCAGAGAATAGTATTTAAAAAGAAAAGAAAAAATTATTACAAAAAAATAATAATAATAATCGTTGAGCCCCTGATTAAGACCCTTCTACATTCCATTGGCTTTATTCTTAATACCAACACCAACACCACCACAAATCCTCAATGGAAAAGTAAAGGGTTTCATATATCTTTAATAAAGTGCTTTATTAACTTTTAAAAGTTCTGTTGCTCAAAGTAAATTCCATCTCGAAACATATGTTCTATAGATTAGACTACAATCAACTCGATAATTAATTCTTTTTATATCTTTTATATCTTTATTCTTTGTATATCTTTTTATATCTTTTTACATCTTATATATCTCTATATGAATAATGACGTATTTTATAGTAAAACTTATGATTATAATATTGATTATGATGATTTTTATTCTGCATAACTCACTTTCTATAAAACTTAGTTTTTATACAACTTATTCCATATAATTTAGTTTCTATATAACTTATTCAATGTAACTCACAAATTTTATGGTAAAATTCATGAATATGACATTAATTGTGATAAGTCTTCGGGTTTTACTCTATAAAACTTAATTTACTCTCTATAGCGATGAAGCATGTTATCAAGATAATAGTGAACATTTATCACTATCTTTTTGCGAAATATAAAATGCAGTGATTTATTCACAAAATACGAAAGGAAATAAGTATTTACATCAAACTCCAAATATTCAAATATTCAAATATCTCATATAAATCTTTACATGATAGTATTTTGAAAATCAACATCCTAGTGTCGAAATGGATTTAAATTTTCCACGAAAATGTTTACAGTTGCAGATTTAATAAAATATCTGAAATTTGCTTCCTGTCAGAACAGCATTTCGTGCTTATAAAGGAACAAAATTTCAAACAATTTTCATGAATGTTTGAAGCATATCAAGAAAAGGGAACGTGCCAGGCAAGAGAAATTAAATTTCTGAACTTCAATTATTTTTCTTTTCGTAAAGATGAAATTTAATCGAAGTTGGAGCAACAGGAAATTTTCTTTTCTCTTTCTATGAACTAGAAATTTTAAATAACTGGATTTTCTGTTTAGTGGCCAATGATGATATAGTGAAAAATACTGCTCAAAGTTTTTGCTTTTTTCTTTTTACTTTCCGAACATATGTATGTAAGGAAAACATTGTGATTCGATTTTGAGATTTTGGTGTATACATTTTGAGATCCCCTGAGTTCGTTTTTGTTATTTTAAGATGTATACATATATGTGTATATGTTTGTATGTATGTGATTGAACAAGATAGCGTCTAAACATTTTAATCGATTGAGCTGAAAGTTGGTAGGTATGTTATTGGTAGTCACCGTAGCACAAACCCTATTGATTTTGGTGAATCTAGCACACATAGTTTTTTTTTTTTTTTTTTTTTTTTTTTTTTTTTTTACGGGAGTCAAAGAAAAATTCTTTATCATCATGGCCTGTCGACTCAAATTATTTAAATTGCGATTCGCCTAAATACCTTATTGTATTTAGCTGAAAATTTAGATAGAGGTGGTAAGTCACCATCACACTTAATGCATGAATTTTAAAGAATCTAGCACTTGCAGTTTTTTTACAGGGACACAATAAAAAATTCTTTATTATTATCGCTTATGGGTTCAAAATATTTAAAGTGCGAAAGCGTCTAAAATGCCTATCCAATTGAGCTGGAAACTTATATACATGTTATGGTTCACTGTCACAAAATCTGTTTAGATTTTGGTGACTCTAGTCATCAGAGATTTTTACAGAGACACAACAAAAAATTCTTCATCATTTTAATCTATGGACTCAAGTTATTTGAAGTGCAATAGCATTAAATTAAACAGTTTACTGTATGGAGAAAAATACCGAAACACACAACTATAATTTTCACTTTTGTTTATTTAACGACTTCTCTAACTTTAATTTATTTATACGAATGTTGTTGTGATATTTAATCTCAGAACACTTTTATTGACTTTCGTTTTTCTTGTTCCGGACTTTCTTTTTGTTTTTTGCTTCCCGCCAACTGATTGTTTGGTGCACCTGCCGCATCACGTGACAATGTGTCGCGTCTATCTACGAGTACACTGTAATACTTTTTTTTTCAATCATTTAACTTTTGTTATTCGGAACTGACGTTCTATTTTCTTATTCTATTTAATCATAATATTTTTTCTTTTGTCTAAGATGAATAAATAAAAAGGCTAAACATCTAGGCATTCTTTTCATTATGCAGCAATGTGTGAATTATCCTAAATAGTAATTGATCTACATATTATGTAAGAATTTCACAGTCTAATCAACATTCATTATAGGAAAAGAAGTAGTTATTGTTTAAAAACAGAAGTCCTATAAAATATATATCCATGTATTTTTCGTCTAATTTCAAGTGTACAATCTGATGATAAGTAAGGAGATTGTTCTTCATCAATGGGATATATGATTACCTGTGACAACCCAGGTAAGTCAAACTTTATTTAATTATATGACTGTTGTTTTTACAAAGAAGTATTAGTAAGAATTATTTGTTATAAAATATATTTAAAATAACTAATTTGAGGAAGCTGCGAATTCATGCCTTCATTTATATAGTATTCTTCCAACAGATTATGAGTATGAAGTGACACTAAATCGAAAGTATTGAAAAGTAATTAGAAAGTTTTTTAAGTTTATCTTCTTCTTCTAGTACTTATTTTTATGAAAACTATTTAATTTTATTTTCTTCTTCAAGTACTATTTATCCAAACTGTGTTGATTTAAAATATTAAATGAATATTTACGTATTGAACAAATATTAACAAAACTATTACAAAAATTTTGTTTAAGTATGTCAGCAACAAAAGATATACAAATTGAACCGCTGAACTCCACAAATTATAATGTGTGGAAGTTTCGTATTGAAATGTACTTGCAAAAAGAGGATCTTTTTACAGTCATTACTGACGATCCTCCCAACCCAATAACCGATCAGTTGCGTTCAAAAAATAGAAAAGCCAGAGCTATTATCAATTTACTTATTGATAATGAACAAATTGTGTACGTTATGAATCTAGATACAGCACGAGAGTGCTGGAATGCTCTGCGCCAAGTCCACGAAAGATCATCGCTTACCAGTAAGCTTTTCTTACTTAGGAAACTTTATTCCATAAAATTAATTGAAGATGGTGATGTTAACCAACATATAGCTGATATATATAAAACACGCGACAGACTCACCGCCATAGGTGAAGTCATAGATGAATCGCACCTAGCTGCATTAATGCTATGCTCACTCCCTCCTTCGTATGACGTTCTCATAACAAGTCTCGAATCGAGAGACGAAGCGCAATTGACACCTGAGTATATACGAAACAAATTAGCTGATGAATATGCCAAAAGGCTTGAAAACAAAACTATTCAAAATTCAGCGTTAAAAGTCCAATACCATAACAAATCGGAGAAATTCTGCAAATACTGTAAGAAAAGTAACCACAATATTGAAGAATGTTATAAGTTAAAAAATAAAAATAATTCTGCTCTTAAAAGTCACAGTAAAAATTTCAACAAAAAACCCAACTTCAGATCCAACATATGCTCTCAGAACAATGAGAAACCAGATAACGCTCAAATTGCAGAGGGGACCAATAAACCAAAAGCTGATAAATTGTATTATTTTTATGTTGGAGATAAAACTGTAAATTGGGTGGTTGATTCAGGGTCGTCTTCACATATCTGCAATGATAAACTAAAATTTCGCGAACTTAAAAATAACGTTTCTAACGTCACTATCGCGAACGGCACGCAGCTAAAATCTTTGGGTTCCGGTACTGTGGATTTGTATACCGTAAATTCGGAAAACACACAGAACAAAATAACACTTAAAAATGTTCTTTATGTCCCTGAAATAGAAACTAATTTAATTTCTATAAAAAGAGCAACAGAGAATGGCTGTATCGCTGTATTTGATGATAAAACCTGTAAAATTGTAAATCAGGGAAATACATGCATTGAGGGGTATGTGAAAAATAACATATGAATGTCAATTAAATTATTCTGAAAACAAACACACAGCGAACATTGTAATACAAACTTGTGATAACGAAAATTGCATAAACAAGTGGCATGTGAAACTTGGCCACAGAAATACTAACCACATTAAAGATTTAGTTAACAAGGACATGGCTGTGGGTATAAAATTAAATGATTGCAAACATAATACTGAATGTAAAACATGCATAATGTCAAAATTAACTGATTCACCTTACCCCAAAGCTGCACAATTTAGAGCCTCCGTACCACTCGAACTGGTCCACACAGACTTATGTGGCCCTATGAAAACCCCCACTGTAGGTGGAAAATATTACTTTCTTACATTTATAGACGATTACAGTCGTTATACTATTATATATTTGCTAAGAAATAAGTTTGAGGTATTTTCTAAGTTAAAGGAATATGTGGCTATGACCGCAAACAAATTTAGCCGAAAAGTGCAAGCAATTCGCTCCGACAACGGGGGTGAATACACTAGTATGGAAGTAAATGAATTTTTGAATAAAGAAGGAATTGAGCACCAGTTTACCGTTCCTTACTCTAGTGCTCAGAACGGCGTGGCAGAACGTAAAAATCGTACGCTGACCGAAATGGCTCGCTGTCTGCTTAAAGACAGTAATTTACCGAATTCTTTTTGGGGGGAAGCCGTAAATACTGCAAATTACATACAAAATAGGCTCCCGACCTCCTCATGCGACTCAACTCCTTACGAAAAATGGACCGGCCGTAAACCCGATTTATCAAATATAAAAACATTCGGATGTCGCGCATACGCATATGTACATAAAATACATAGGGGAAAACTGGATAGCACCGCTCAAGAAGGAATTTTTGTGGGATATGATAATCGTAGCAAAGGTTACAGAATTTGCACAAATAATAAAAATGTAATAATTAGCAGAACAGTAAAATTTTTGGAAGATGAGAATAGAGAATCCCACAATAATGAAACATCACAAATCAAGAATGAAAATTCAAATGATGAAATTCCGGTGTCCAAATTACCAATATTAGATACTGATATAAATATAGATATAGCGGGCGATAACGATAGTCCGGATGACACGCAAACTCTGCCGCGACGATCACAACGATTAAATAAAGGTGTTCCGCCCGACAGATTTGCATTTGCAGTAAATGACAAAAGAATTGATGAGCCTAAGTGTTTTGATGATATACTAAAAATTCAAAACCCAGCTGAAAAAGAAAATTGGCTGAATGCCACACTCGACGAAATGAATTCACTCAGACAAAACAATACTTGGGAACTTGTTGACGCTCAACCAGGGACCAAAGTAGTAGGGTGTAAGTGGGCGTTCAAGGCCAAATACAATAGCCAAGGACAAGTCGAGAAATATAAAGCCAGGCTTGTTGCCAAGGGTTTTTCTCAAAAATACGGGGTGGACTATGACGAAACTTTTGCACCAGTTGCATCGCATACCACTCTAAGAAGTTTCTTGACCATGTCACTATATAAAAATTTGAATCTAAGGCCTGTAGATATCAAAACTGCTTTCCTACATGGAAATTTGCAAGAAGATGTATACATGCATCAACCCGAGGGTTATGTTATCCAGGGCGAAGAAAATAAAATATGTAAGTTAAAGAAAGCGATATATGGCTTGAAACAAGCCGCTAGAGCTTGGAATTTCAAAATTAATGAATCATTGTGTAAATTAGGATTTAAACAAAGTCAACATGACAAGTGTTTATATATCCGTAACAAAGATAACACAGAAACTTACATTCTTGTGTATGTTGATGACCTACTTATAGCTGGTAAAAATCACAATATTGACATACTAATTAATCAACTTAGGGAAGAATATCCATTAACCGACCTTGGGGAAGCCAAATATTACCTCGGCATAAATATAGAAAGACCTTGTAAAGGGGTAATTACGCTTGATCAAAATAATAAAATACGAGACATTGTAACCAAATTTGGGCTAGATAACGCACGGCCCTCTGACACACCAATGGAACCAGGGTATATAAAATTAACTGATAATGACAATCTCTTACCAAACAACACAATGTACAGACAGGCTATAGGCGCGTTACTTTACATTTCTACAGTATCGCGACCTGATATAAGTGTTGCCGTTGGCATCTTAAGCCGTAGAAACGAAAATCCTAGAGCGAAAGACTGGTAGGCAGTTAAAAGGGTTAATAGATATTTGAAAAATACCCAAGATATTAAATTAAAACTTTGTAACTCTGGTGAACCTGTTCTTAGAGCATATTCGGATTCGGATTGGGCCAATGACCCAAGTGATAGAAAGTCAATCTCAGGAAATTTATTTATATTGGATAAAAATCCAATATTTTGGACTTCGAAGAAACAGTCCTGTGTGTCCATGTCTTCAGCAGAGGCTGAGTACGTCGCAGCTGCGAGTGCTGCACTTGAAATACAGTGGCTCAACAAACTACTGGATGATTTAAATTTGCCGCAACAATGTCCTATAGTGTTGTACCAGGACAACCAATCTACCATCAAGATTGCTGAAAATGATAAATTCCACTCCAAAACAAAACACTTACAGCTGAGTTGTCATCTTCTGCGAAACCTAATACAAGAAGGTTTAATCAAGCTTCAATACAAACCTACCAAAGAAATGACCGCCGATACCCTAACAAAAGCTCTGCCAAAAACTGATTTTAATAGACATAGAAATGCATTAATGAACAATTGAAAAATTTCTGAGCTTAAGAGGGGGTGTTGTGATATTTAATCTCAGAACACTTTTATTGACTTTCGTTTTTCTTGTTCCGGACTTTCTTTTTGTTTTTTGCTTCCCGCCAACTGATTGTTTGGTGCACCTGCCGCATCACGTGACGATGTGTCGCGTCTATCTACGAGTACACTGTAATACTTTTTTTTTCAATCATGTAACTTTTGTTATTCGGAACTGACGTTCCATTTTCTTATTCTATTTAATCATAATATTTTTTCTTTTGTCTAAGATGAATAAATAAAAAGGCTAAACATCTAGGCATTCTTTTCATTATGCAGCAATGTGTGAATTATCCTAAATAGTAATTGATCTACATATTATGTAAGAATTTCACTGTCTAATCAACATTCATTATAGGAAAAGAAGTAGTTATTGTTTAAAAACAGAAGTCCTATAAAATATATATCCATGTATTTTTCGTCTAATTTCAAGTGTACAATCTGATGATAAGTAAGGAGATTGTTCTTCATCAATGGGATATATGATTACCTGTGACAACCCAGGTAAGTCAAACTTTATTTAATTATATGACTGTTGTTTTTACAAAGAAGTATTAGTAAGAATTATTTGTTATAAAATATATTTAAAATAACTAATTTGAGGAAGCTGCGAATTCATGCCTTCATTTATATAGTATTCTTCCAACAGATTATGAGTATGAAGTGACACTAAATCGAAAGTATTGAAAAGTAATTAGAAAGTTTTTTAAGTTTATCTTCTTCTTCTAGTACTTATTTTTATGAAAACTATTTAATTTTATTTTCTTCTTCAAGTACTATTTATCCAAACTGTGTTGATTTAAAATATTAAATGAATATTTACGTATTGAACAAATATTAACAAAACTATTACAAAAATTTTGTTTAAGTATGTCAGCAACAAAAGATATACAAATTGAACCGCTGAACTCCACAAATTATAATGTGTGGAAGTTTCGTATTGAAATGTACTTGCAAAAAGAGGATCTTTTTACAGTCATTACTGACGATCCTCCCAACCCAATAACCGATCAGTTGCGTTCAAAAAATAGAAAAGCCAGAGCTATTATCAATTTACTTATTGATAATGAACAAATTGTGTACGTTATGAATCTAGATACAGCACGAGAGTGCTGGAATGCTCTGCGCCAAGTCCACGAAAGATCATCGCTTACCAGTAAGCTTTTCTTACTTAGGAAACTTTATTCCATAAAATTAATTGAAGATGGTGATGTTAACCAACATATAGCTGATATATATAAAACACGCGACAGACTCACCGCCATAGGTGAAGTCATAGATGAATCGCACCTAGCTGCATTAATGCTATGCTCACTCCCTCCTTCGTATGACGTTCTCATAACAAGTCTCGAATCGAGAGACGAAGCGCAATTGACACCTGAGTATATACGAAACAAATTAGCTGATGAATATGCCAAAAGGCTTGAAAACAAAACTATTCAAAATTCAGCGTTAAAAGTCCAATACCATAACAAATCGGAGAAATTCTGCAAATACTGTAAGAAAAGTAACCACAATATTGAAGAATGTTATAAGTTAAAAAATAAAAATAATTCTGCTCTTAAAAGTCACAGTAAAAATTTCAACAAAAAACCCAACTTCAGATCCAACATATGCTCTCAGAACAATGAGAAACCAGATAACGCTCAAATTGCAGAGGGGACCAATAAACCAAAAGCTGATAAATTGTATTATTTTTATGTTGGAGATAAAACTGTAAATTGGGTGGTTGATTCAGGGTCGTCTTCACATATCTGCAATGATAAACTAAAATTTCGCGAACTTAAAAATAACGTTTCTAACGTCACTATCGCGAACGGCACGCAGCTAAAATCTTTGGGTTCCGGTACTGTGGATTTGTATACCGTAAATTCGGAAAACACACAGAACAAAATAACACTTAAAAATGTTCTTTATGTCCCTGAAATAGAAACTAATTTAATTTCTATAAAAAGAGCAACAGAGAATGGCTGTATCGCTGTATTTGATGATAAAACCTGTAAAATTGTAAATCAGGGAAATACATGCATTGAGGGGTATGTGAAAAATAACATATGAATGTCAATTAAATTATTCTGAAAACAAACACACAGCGAACATTGTAATACAAACTTGTGATAACGAAAATTGCATAAACAAGTGGCATGTGAAACTTGGCCACAGAAATACTAACCACATTAAAGATTTAGTTAACAAGGACATGGCTGTGGGTATAAAATTAAATGATTGCAAACATAATACTGAATGTAAAACATGCATAATGTCAAAATTAACTGATTCACCTTACCCCAAAGCTGCACAATTTAGAGCCTCCGTACCACTCGAACTGGTCCACACAGACTTATGTGGCCCTATGAAAACCCCCACTGTAGGTGGAAAATATTACTTTCTTACATTTATAGACGATTACAGTCGTTATACTATTATATATTTGCTAAGAAATAAGTTTGAGGTATTTTCTAAGTTAAAGGAATATGTGGCTATGACCGCAAACAAATTTAGCCGAAAAGTGCAAGCAATTCGCTCCGACAACGGGGGTGAATACACTAGTATGGAAGTAAATGAATTTTTGAATAAAGAAGGAATTGAGCACCAGTTTACCGTTCCTTACTCTAGTGCTCAGAACGGCGTGGCAGAACGTAAAAATCGTACGCTGACCGAAATGGCTCGCTGTCTGCTTAAAGACAGTAATTTACCGAATTCTTTTTGGGGGGAAGCCGTAAATACTGCAAATTACATACAAAATAGGCTCCCGACCTCCTCATGCGACTCAACTCCTTACGAAAAATGGACCGGCCGTAAACCCGATTTATCAAATATAAAAACATTCGGATGTCGCGCATACGCATATGTACATAAAATACATAGGGGAAAACTGGATAGCACCGCTCAAGAAGGAATTTTTGTGGGATATGATAATCGTAGCAAAGGTTACAGAATTTGCACAAATAATAAAAATGTAATAATTAGCAGAACAGTAAAATTTTTGGAAGATGAGAATAGAGAATCCCACAATAATGAAACATCACAAATCAAGAATGAAAATTCAAATGATGAAATTCCGGTGTCCAAATTACCAATATTAGATACTGATATAAATATAGATATAGCGGGCGATAACGATAGTCCGGATGACACGCAAACTCTGCCGCGACGATCACAACGATTAAATAAAGGTGTTCCGCCCGACAGATTTGCATTTGCAGTAAATGACAAAAGAATTGATGAGCCTAAGTGTTTTGATGATATACTAAAAATTCAAAACCCAGCTGAAAAAGAAAATTGGCTGAATGCCACACTCGACGAAATGAATTCACTCAGACAAAACAATACTTGGGAACTTGTTGACGCTCAACCAGGGACCAAAGTAGTAGGGTGTAAGTGGGCGTTCAAGGCCAAATACAATAGCCAAGGACAAGTCGAGAAATATAAAGCCAGGCTTGTTGCCAAGGGTTTTTCTCAAAAATACGGGGTGGACTATGACGAAACTTTTGCACCAGTTGCATCGCATACCACTCTAAGAAGTTTCTTGACCATGTCACTATATAAAAATTTGAATCTAAGGCCTGTAGATATCAAAACTGCTTTCCTACATGGAAATTTGCAAGAAGATGTATACATGCATCAACCCGAGGGTTATGTTATCCAGGGCGAAGAAAATAAAATATGTAAGTTAAAGAAAGCGATATATGGCTTGAAACAAGCCGCTAGAGCTTGGAATTTCAAAATTAATGAATCATTGTGTAAATTAGGATTTAAACAAAGTCAACATGACAAGTGTTTATATATCCGTAACAAAGATAACACAGAAACTTACATTCTTGTGTATGTTGATGACCTACTTATAGCTGGTAAAAATCACAATATTGACATACTAATTAATCAACTTAGGGAAGAATATCCATTAACCGACCTTGGGGAAGCCAAATATTACCTCGGCATAAATATAGAAAGACCTTGTAAAGGGGTAATTACGCTTGATCAAAATAATAAAATACGAGACATTGTAACCAAATTTGGGCTAGATAACGCACGGCCCTCTGACACACCAATGGAACCAGGGTATATAAAATTAACTGATAATGACAATCTCTTACCAAACAACACAATGTACAGACAGGCTATAGGCGCGTTACTTTACATTTCTACAGTATCGCGACCTGATATAAGTGTTGCCGTTGGCATCTTAAGCCGTAGAAACGAAAATCCTAGAGCGAAAGACTGGTAGGCAGTTAAAAGGGTTAATAGATATTTGAAAAATACCCAAGATATTAAATTAAAACTTTGTAACTCTGGTGAACCTGTTCTTAGAGCATATTCGGATTCGGATTGGGCCAATGACCCAAGTGATAGAAAGTCAATCTCAGGAAATTTATTTATATTGGATAAAAATCCAATATTTTGGACTTCGAAGAAAC
This sequence comes from Salticus scenicus, assembly GCA_963930645.1. Lineage (NCBI taxonomy): Eukaryota > Metazoa > Arthropoda > Arachnida > Araneae > Salticidae > Salticus > Salticus scenicus. Next base: position 55,523,218 of record OZ005654.1, on the reverse strand, counting down.
AGTCCTGTGTGTCCATGTCTTCAGCAGAGGCTGAGTACGTCGCAGCTGCGAGTGCTGCACTTGAAATACAGTGGCTCAACAAACTACTGGATGATTTAAATTTGCCGCAACAATGTCCTATAGTGTTGTACCAGGACAACCAATCTACCATCAAGATTGCTGAAAATGATAAATTCCACTCCAAAACAAAACACTTACAGCTGAGTTGTCATCTTCTGCGAAACCTAATACAAGAAGGTTTAATCAAGCTTCAATACAAACCTACCAAAGAAATGACCGCCGATACCCTAACAAAAGCTCTGCCAAAAACTGATTTTAATAGACATAGAAATGCATTAATGAACAATTGAAAAATTTCTGAGCTTAAGAGGGGGTGTTGTGATATTTAATCTCAGAACACTTTTATTGACTTTCGTTTTTCTTGTTCCGGACTTTCTTTTTGTTTTTTGCTTCCCGCCAACTGATTGTTTGGTGCACCTGCCGCATCACGTGACGATGTGTCGCGTCTATCTACGAGTACACTGTAATACTTTTTTTTTCAATCATGTAACTTTTGTTATTCGGAACTGACGTTCCATTTTCTTATTCTATTTAATCATAATATTTTTTCTTTTGTCTAAGATGAATAAATAAAAAGGCTAAACATCTAGGCATTCTTTTCATTATGCAGCAATGTGTGAATTATCCTAAATAGTAATTGATCTACATATTATGTAAGAATTTCACTGTCTAATCAACATTCATTATAGGAAAAGAAGTAGTTATTGTTTAAAAACAGAAGTCCTATAAAATATATATCCATGTATTTTTCGTCTAATTTCAAGTGTACAATCTGATGATAAGTAAGGAGATTGTTCTTCATCAATGGGATATATGATTACCTGTGACAACCCAGGTAAGTCAAACTTTATTTAATTATATGACTGTTGTTTTTACAAAGAAGTATTAGTAAGAATTATTTGTTATAAAATATATTTAAAATAACTAATTTGAGGAAGCTGCGAATTCATGCCTTCATTTATATAGTATTCTTCCAACAAATGTTAATTACGTAAAGTTCGGAAAGTCGAGTAAAGTCACTCCAGATATTTTTTTATTTATATTTTTTTTTTCTTTTTCATAAAAATAAAAATAAAATAAATAAATAAATATAAATAAATAAAATATAAAAATAAAAAATGCTGAATCGACAAATAACAAAATAGAAACAGAAAATGAAGTTATTGATTACAGACTTGTATTTCATCCAATAGTTTTGTTATTTACGAAGTCTACTTTATAATAACTGGAAAGAAATTGTTCTGAGCTAAATTTGAAATATATGTTAAGATATTTTAGAACACAGAAATAAGAACTGGTGGTTTTTTCTTTTTTTTTTCTTTTTTTTTTTTTTTTTTTTTTTTGGACTGAGGGCCTATTAGTCTCAATGTGGGATTTTTGCGTTGTCGATTTCGATAGTCGGACATGTGTCGAAATCTAAAATTTATCGAAAATATAATTGAATAGTTTGAAAGCGATGTTATAATTTGAAAAAAGAAAAAAAAAAAAAAAAAAAAACTAATAGTCCTCCGTCCTAAATTAAATTCTAACCCTGCTTTTGGCTACGTGCTACCTCCGAGCGTGTGATTTGCGAACCGTGCTATTTGCGAACAGATCTTACACCTGGCAGCTTTTTCCTTCCCCATTTCAAGATAAGGGGGTATCGTGCCAGAGAGCACTGTCATAATTCCCTAATCGATAAAGGGGATTAGCTACTTTTGTTAAAAGCTGCCAGTTTAAAAAGAACGATTAAGTGGGACTGTGAAAGTTCATCATTCTCATTTTTATTTGAGTACGCTCCCTCATTCGTTTAAGATAAATTGGTAGCGAAATCGAACGAACAGCTTCTAGGCAGTCTGTTTTAAATTTCTGCTAAGTGCTAAGATACATGATTATGTTGTGTGGATAAATGTATATGGATGCTTTTAATTTGTATGAAAATACATTGTATGCGTGCATATATATATATATATATATATATATACTGTGAGGGCATGTGAAATTTTTTACATCGTAATAGGGAAATTAGATATTCCAATTATAAAACTATTGTTAAAAAAAAAAAATCTATGATTGACATACACTGATTCATAAAGGGGGAAGCCATATGTTTTCTTAATCCCTTTACAGTTGACTACATACATGCAAGAAAAAAAATTGTGTCATATTTATTGCTTTTATAAATTATCTCTCGGAAGAAAATAGTGTTATTTGCATATGCATATTGTATAACAGGTCCTCATATATAACGTGTTTTTTTTATATACATGTGTGTATTTGCACGTTAATTTTTATTTATTTATACATTATTTTTATTTATTTACATCAAGTTAATTTTCATTTACATCAAGTACTGACTTATCATTACAATAATCATACATTATCAAGGAAGACTTGACTTAATAAATATTTGCATTTAGAAATAAAGCCTTTTACAAGGCAAAATATAATGAAAAATTTATTATGAGTTGTATATTGTTGTTGTTTATATACAATAAACGTAAACAAAATATGACAGAAAACAATAATCACTAGAAGAAGAATGAGCAAAGGCCACAACGGCTTATAAAAAAAATAAGCAAGCGAGAAATAAAATTTAATGGGAAATCTTTGAAAGATTTGATTAATTAACATGCTAATTAAATGATCATAATGTAAATGAAATTTTAGTCCATCTGCAAGTTCAGAAATATTAAGGATATTAAAAATTGTGTTAGGCAACATGTCATATTGTACTTTTAAAGACATTCGTTAAAATGAATTTCAATTTGATTTAATAATTTAACTATTATCTTAAACATATTAATTAATAACCTTACTTTTTAAACAGTATAATTATTGGGATGTTATTTTAAACTTATGTTATACATGAATTATAATTCTAACCTTTATATTAAAATTAAAATAGTTATTTAAATCCATAGATGTTGCATAATAGTGTTAATAATTTATTATTATTGTTATTATTATTTTATGCTGTTATACTTGTGTCATATGTGTTATCAGGGTTGGCAGGTTTTTGACGCATGACAATTTTTGTCTGTTTAAACCATGGTTAAAACCGTCATGTGAAAAATCTCCTTGTCAAAAATGTCAAAAACCTATATTTATAATTTAATTGTCATATAAAAACTTAGTTTAATAAAATATAGTTTACAAAGATTTTTTTGAAAAGTAAATACATTGATGTTCTTTGAAAAACACATTGTTACAACATTTTGATTAATGTAAAAAACAAAACTTCAGGCTTTTAAAATTTTATTATGAATTAATTTTATGTTCATTCTAAATATGCGATGATACTTTTATGTATTACTACGCTATTTATTTGTAACTATGCTTAATATTGTATATGTTAAACATATTAATGTTTTTGGGGAAACATTATGATAACATTTTGATTAATATAAAAATAACACTTTTGGCTTCTAAAAATTCATGATTTATAAACCATTGATAGATCATTTTGATTGATAAATCATTTTATTTGCAATACAACATTGTGTATTTCAATTTCTTTAGTATTGTGCTTTTAGTATTATATATTTAACCAGTAAAATAAAGCATAGCCTAATATTTTGCATTTAAATATTTTACAGAAAATTATTATTATTTTTTTTTTTAATGACTGTTGATATAGCAAGTTTTTAAGAAAAAGCAATAATTCTGAATGTTAAACAAGCATGAATTGTGTGAAATTCTTCTAATTACCTTGAAACAAGAGAAATAAGAACGCTCTCTGGACATGCGTAAATTGTAATAAATTTAATATTAACTCATACAGATTTTTTAAAAATTTATTATTCTAAGCTGTAGGGCCTACTAGCGGCCAAATGGTTCTACGCTCAAAGCTGGCAGACGTGAGATGCCAGGCTCCATCACAGGGCGTGCTCGTCGGCCTAGCCATTAAAAGTTTTTCGTGGTTTTCTCAGAAACCTGCATTAATACGGGCTAGGACCCTTTATAAAGACCCCCCACAGAGGGTACTACTCCATAGGCCTAAGACCCTAGAGTAGTCAATCAGCCTTTCTCCCGAAACACCAACCACCAACAATCCAAGCTATAAGCAGGTACAAATATTTATAAAATCAATAATAATCAAGCGATAAAAATTTATTAATAAATGTAGATTATAAATATAATTATTTTCAAATTTATATTGATTTCTACCCACATATATTATGTGTTACATAAAGAAAAAAAAAAAAAAACTCCAGTATTCCTGTGTTTTCATGGCTTATGTTAAAAATCTTAAGTAAATTTGGAATTTTAAAATTTCATAAATATTAATATAAATGTATATATTAATATATTAAGAAAATGTACCTAATTTAATTGTTAAAAATTATGTATATATATATATATATATATATATTACAATATTTTATTAAATACCTTTTTAACTATTTTTTCTAATTATAATAATCCTTATATCTATCTACCCCTATATATATATATATATATATATATATATATACATATATATGTATATATAAACTTTTAATATTAAAATTATTTTAAAATAGATTATTTCCCCCCTCCTCTATTGAAAAACGAAACATTACCATTAAGTAATCTCAATCAATTCATTAAAAATATATTATTTTATATTTCTAATCTTTCTATTTCTTTATATTAGAAATATATTATTTTATTAATTAAATTGTTTATCTAATCGTTTTAGTTAATTTTTTAAAACAGTTTTTATTTATTTAATTTCATTTTTAATCATTCAGAGAATTTTTCTTTTTAATTAAAAAATATTTAAAAATTGGTTTTTCAATTAAAAGCTCAAATAGTTCTATTAAACAAATTAACTATTAAAAATTTGCACATTTGATAAATAAAGTAGTTTTCAATATTTTTTTAAATGCTTAGAATATATATATATACACATATACACACGCACGAAGTATTTCTAATACAGATTGAAAGCATCCATACACATTTATCAGCGCATATAACGATCAATAATCATTTTTAAAACACAGGCAAAATTTAAAATATCATATAAGCTTATCTATGACCAGAGAGGGGACATACCCAAATACTTTCTTAGTCCGAATGATTTTCAAAGTCCGAATATATCATTTTTCTACCAGACGACTTCTAACAAAAACAATTAATCCCTTCATAGATTAGGAGAGGGGAACTGGGCTCCCTGGAAGGGGAAAGAAGCGGAGTACAAGCTAACAGGTGTTCCATTCGGAAAACGCACGATAATCCCCTATTTCGGAAACTGCACGGTCACAAGTAGCACGACACCTCTGCTTTTGCCAGAATTTCATCAAAATCTTTTTTATTATTTTTATTATTAATATTATTATTATTGAAAGAAAAAGAAAAGAAAATTAATAATAATCAGTATCGTTACAAGCGATATCGAAAAAAGTTTTTCTTTAATAATTTTGAATTAGGAAATAAAAAGTGCGCGTGAAATAATATGAAATAAAAATAAGTAAAAAAATGAATTTAATGTTTTTGTTTTTCGGGAGCTGCTCATGCATATGAAAAATGCGTATTAAAACGAGTCGAAGAAGGAAGCGAAATAAGTATTGAGTTATATTACGATAAATACGATATATAATATGATACGATATATTAGACCTATCGTCCAGGGTTAGTAGGCATTTTCGTTGAAAGAAATAGTTTGTTAGTTCGGTGCAACTTGCACATTAGTCCCTTGAGGTACAACTTTCACTTTAGTCCCGTCAGGTACAACTTGCACATTAGTCCCCTTTAAATATAGTGACCAGCGAAGCTGGCAAAGCATTCGTTGATTCACTACCGCAATTGATTTTTTAATTATATTATCAATTTCCGGTGATGTAATTAAATTCTAAATGTTTAATCCATAATTAATTTCCCCTCACGTTTGAAAATTTCGCCTAGTAATGAAAAAAGTTTTTTTTTTTTTTTTTTTTTTTTCTTTTAATTCATTTATTTATTTATTTTTTATAATTTTAGGTAAACTTTTAATTTTAATAATAGAATTAAATTCTACATAAATGTAGGTGCATTAATAAAACGGGGGGTTGAGGGGGGCGATAGCCCCCTCACACAGAACTAATTATCATATAAAATTCTTCCGAAGCCTAATTTAAATTATTTAACACAGGTTTACCTAACAGTACTCTTTATCTTACCTCTTAATCTCCAACCTGTATTTATAGTATTAAATTTCAGGATAAGAAAAAGTCGTGTGAGTAACATAAAAAATTATTATTATTATTATTATTATTATTATTATTATTATTATTATTATTATTTTATTTTATTTTTTATTATTGCACCCACAAAAATGAAGTATTAACCCTTTATCTACTGCATTATGATACAGACAAAAATTGTGTTTGAAACATATATTTTTAGTTACTAAAATACATTATTTAAAGATATATACGTTAAAAATTATGCATATCACCTCATCATAATAATTAATGAGAATTTTGTGGGGTCGTACTTTAGTGTACCACTGGTACACAGAGGTCGAAAAAATTATTTCGACATGAAAAAAGTGTAGAGAAATATTTACTCTTTATGTTCCTCATATTTTTTTCTAAGATTAGGGGGATATTCTTGAAATAATATGGGAATTAATTATAACACACATGAAGATCGTGAAAAATATCAAGCAAAAACAGCAAGTGCACTCCATAAAATCCCTTATGGAACAAAAATGGCTATATGTATCGTGTAATGCTTTGTAGTGAGATTAAAGGGAGGTACATCTGTTCCCTTCTTATAAATATCTTTGACATTTCTTCTATAAATTCGATTTTATACTCTTTTTAAAGTAATGGTACTTTAAAGTACCGTCAAAAGGGTTAAATAAAATTTCAAATTTCAGTTCATTTGCAATCAGACTTTCTTAACATATACGCATTAACTTGCGATTTGTAACGATATTTATAGAAACAATAGAAATTTGAAAAGCTTTTAATTAAAAAACAAAAATTATAAAGACATATATATAAAGACTATATAAAGAACATATATAAAGAACACTCTAAAGACATATATAAAGAACATATAAACACTATAAAGACATATCAGACGTCGGAGTTACAAACAGGCAAGATCAAAAATGTATAATTAATCAAATCTGAAGCTAACAAAATTTATATTGTCATTTGGTATTTTTATTTAACTTTATTTAATTTTATGACAAGTTTCAGACCTAGTTTTAGTTACAATGACTTTTGTCTCGATTGATCCATATTACATCCATATTACAGAGTAGCAATATTTTGAGTTTATATATGATACTAAAAATCCATGTTAGCACAGGTATTTAAACACGGGATCTGAGGATCCAGAAGGTGCAGCGCCCTAGCGACCGGACAACCAAGCAGGTTTTAATAAGTTTTTTTTTTTTTTTTTTTTTTTTTTTTTACATTACACTGAAGGGGAAAATATACCGCCTTCATCTTGAATGAATAAGTGGTCATTTTCTATATCCCTTAACTAGAAATATAGATTTCCGACCTATGCGCATAAGGCACGCTATTAAACTGAATAGACGAAATGATCGAGAATTTCTAGTCTACACATTTCTTGATGGTGAAACAATATTCTGAATATTCTGAGTATTTTGTATTGCGAGAAATTCTCGCTTGATTTTCTAGAATTGGGTAATAAACCAAGATTATAGTTGCTGCAATCCACCTCTTGTATTCCCCTTTATTTACAGAGATTTTTAAATAACTTTGCCCTCGAGAATATAGGCAAACGCTCTAGAATTCTAATAGGGGTTTCTGGAACTCGCTTTCAAATGGAACTAGAATTTATAAGAATGACATACAACTATTTTTTTTCCAGAGCCACAATTTAGATTCTAGATGTCAGTTACAGAATTTTTTCTCAGTGTAACATGAACACGCTTAACGTGAATTACTTTTAACGTGAACTGTTTCCACAATTCGCGTCAAAATGAAGATAAGTTACTGACAGCAAGAACTACTGATAACGTGAACAATTTTTTTGTTCCCCTTGAGATTCATGTTAACGATGTTCAACTGTATTAACAAAATTTAAAAATATAATTAATAGAAGTTTCGTAAAAAAAAAAAAATATATATATATATATATATAGAAGAAAAAGAACGTTTTCATTTATTTGTACTTTCGTAAGCCTGAATGAAATTATAAGAGGCGAAAAGAAAATCACAAAGAATAAAATCTCATTATAAACCTGTCACTTCCTTAACGATTTTGCCCAAGCAAACATTAAATTTTCTCTAGGCATATTCTTAAAAGGGTGAAATTTTTAAAGATTTTCTTCAAGTATATTGTAAAAGTCTTTTGAATTCTTTTGCAGTATTTGAAATATTTTTATCTAAAAAGGAAACTTTTTAATGGAAGATTATTCATTTTCGATTTTTCTGTACCATACTTTGGAAAGTGTAATAAATTGATGGATTATTGCATTTCAGTGATTTTTCATTCATTCATTTTTGTAAAAAATATTTCTATTTGTAAATATAAAAAGAAACTTTTCTAAAATATAGTTCTAATCTTGAAAAAAAAAAATCTAATAGGAATAATCTGGTGTGTCACCCACACGACTTTCTCTTACCCTGAAATTTAACACTATAAATACAGGTTGCAGATTAAAAGGTAAGATAACGAGTACTGTTATGTAAACCTGTGTTAAACAATTCATATTAGGCTTCTGAAGAGTTTTGTATGAAAATTAGTTCTGTGTGAGAGGGGCTACCGCCCCCCTCAACCCCCCGTTTCATTAATGCACCTACATTTATATAGAATTTACTTCGGTTATTAAAAAATAATTCTGTTTTTAAAAAATAATTTATTAATATCATTATTTAAAAAAATTATCTTTTATGATAATGCAGACGATTTCCATATTAGAGAAGTAGTGTAACACCAAATATCCAAAAAAAGTCCATTTTATTCTCAATATTTAATAAAAAAAAAAAGTACGATTTTTTTTTTTTTTTTTTTTTTTTTTTTTTTTGGTTAAAAGTAAAAAAAAAAAAAAAAAAAAAAAAACGATAACTTTGTTTTAAATTATCGCAGATCGACGGTTCAACCATTCGTTTTAAAGGTATTGGCGAGCTCTTTTGAAAGATACCCATCATGAAAATTTACTCCCCTCGAGGGGGGACTTCCCCCCCCCAGGGGGGAAAGTGAGGCGCCTACATACACAAAAATTTTTCCCCAGTTAACAATCTCTATTACAAAATATATATATTCGTTTCATTTTGTTTAGTGCAGTCTATAGACGTTAAACTCTACTTACCTGTAATTTCCCCCATAGACGTAATGTATTAGAATTCTCTTGATTGTACCTGTACACGAACCATTTGCTTGATCTTAACGAAAAGCTTACTGTAGCATCCCTATATGATACACATTTCGAATACCAAGTTTGAACTTTCTGCCATAATTTGTTTTTTAGATATGCTGATAACAGACAGACACACAGACACACACACAGACACACACACAGACATACACACAGACCATTTGCTAAAAACATGATTTTCGTATTCAGGGGACCTCAAAACGTGTAAATATAACAAAATCTCGCGTTCGAAAATTTGACCCAAAAACAATACTTTCTCTACCTTATGGGTAGGAGAAAGTAAAAATTAATTTCCCTTTCCAGATACACGCGTTATTTTTTGGATTAAAACTCATTTCATTTAAATCTTTCTGATTTTCGAAGTATCGGGTTTAAAACTCGGTGCAAGCATGGATACTTAGATATTTCAGATGTCGTATGTCGACTGTATGTTGTGCCTTTGTAACTGTGAACTGATATAATATGGAACAATCGAGACAAAAGTCATTGTAAATACTTTTGTCTCGAACCTCAAAGCTGTCCGTAATTGATTGATTGGTTGATTGGGTTTTACGTCGCACCACAGTGTTCGGAATTTCAAAAAAGCTGGCCAAAAGTCGAAATTAAAGAAAACAAGTGAAATTGTGATGTATATATATGTTTTCGAGGTCGCTGAATCCGAATCTGACATTGGTTTCTTGAAAACTTCAAAGGCAAACTCAAAAACAAAATGGCGGATCCAATATGGCAGACAAAAAATTAAAAAATTAATATAAGATGGATAATTCTTACATTAAGGGGTTTTTGAGGGCACTGAATTCAAATTTGACGTTAGTTTTCATAAAAAAAGTGATATTACACTCAAAAACAAGATGGCGGATCAAAAATCAAAAAATTGATAGATGAAGGATAATTTTCACATTTAAGGGTTTTTGAGGGCGCTAAATTCAAATTTGATATCAGTTTTTATAAAAATAGTGATCTTGCACTCAAAAACAAGATGGCGGATCCAATATGGCAGACCAAAGTCCAAAAAATTAAAAAATTAAGTTAAAAAGTTAAAACGCTTTTACACATACAGGGGCAGGCGGGGGCACCCAATTCTTTAACGGCTGAATAAAATGGACATCCCTTAACACTCTCCACTTTGAATCAATGCGGGATCTTGCGAGATAAAAAGTTTCCATACTTTGAAACTTTTGGTTATGTTATAATTGAGGTTAACTTCAAAAAGCCGCTCAGGAGATCACTTGATGAAAAAAAATACAGCATAAATATTATCTAACCTCCACAATTGTCGGCCATATTTTGTTGAATGTTGTTGTTGCGAAATTTTCCGAGAAACACTATTTGTTTAACTGTTAAAATGCATTAAAAGAAAAAATTGTCACGTTTTCCGCCAGCCTACACTTAGAAATATGTAGATAGAATAAATTTTCCACCTCACAGTTTCATTCAGTGGCTCCCTCTGAAGGTATTTCCGCGGTACTTACGTCTAAAAACGCGCCTAAATTTTTCGACTTTTGGCCAGCTTTTTTCAAATTCCGAACACTGTGCGCACTAGCGCTGCGCAATGATCAATTGGCGACGGTCCGGGACTTTCCCCTAGAGGTGGTCTGGAAACATGCCATCACAATTTTGATCCTACACGGAGAGGGTGGTTCCCTCTCTTCGGTAACCGCCAAAGGTATAATTTTGATTGGAACATTGGACATTTGATTGGACATTGTAGCCACGGCAGATTTTACGTGCACCAGTAACCATTAGTGTACACGACGGCCCTTGGCCGGCTCGAGTACCAATTCCGCTCAAAGCTGTCAATAAAAACGAATAAATACGAATTCTTATGAGATATCCCATTCAACTAGGGAGTAAGTACTTATGTAAATTGATAGTAATTAATAATTTGTTTCTTTACATAAACTAGGGCAGTACAGATCTTCATATATATAAATCTATGCTTTCCTATGTCTTAATCAGAAAACTTGTTGTGAACGCCGCACCTCTGATTTCGAGAGTATTAAAAAAAACAAGAACTAAAAAGTTTGGTACGAAAGTGTGGCAACAGTGTGTGTGCGTATGTGAATCAAGATGGACTAACGTTCCATTCTACATGTTTTTTAGAAAATACTTTACTTGATGTTAATTTCTGTATTCGTTATGTATTTTATGTTTGTGCCGTAAGTAAATATACGTTTAAAAGTAAACCAAGTGTGATCAGTGTCTTGATGTGTCTCGAAATGAATTTACCGAAAGAAAAGAACCAGGTGCGAAAAAGCAGGCACCACAATTGGCGAAGTCGACAAGCATATGTGAAAAAGCTAGTACTCGTATGGATTATGTCATGATAGTGATGAAAAAAAAAAAAAGGGTATGTTTTTTTTTTTATGTTCCATCAAGAGTCATATTTTGTATAAGTTTCATATTAAATAATTCGGATTAAGCATTTAGATATTTTGTTCCGATTTTGTATTCCAACAAGGTAAAGAGTATGTAAATGAAAATTGAATATTTCGTAATGTTGAAATAATAATAATTCTAGTGTTTGAAAAATGAAAAATAGAAATATATTTGTTTATTTGTATTTAAAAAGCCGGAAAATAGTAAAAAGAATGATGAAAAGAATATGTTTTTATGCTATTCAAGATAATTGTGATTAATTTCTGTGTGTTCTTTTTATTCATCACGTGATTTAGAATAAATAAGATTTCATTAAAGCAGATAAAAAAAAAAAAAAAAAGAGAGAGCTCTGTTTTGATTTATTTGTTCTGTTTTATTGAATGATTGTGTATTTGTTAGACCTTGATAATTATTTATATTTATTTATCTTTATTATTGTTGGAATATTAATGAAATATCTCAGTAAAAAAAAAAAAAACTAGTGAATTATTCTTGTGAACGTCCGGTTTTGTTTATTTTTTTTACTTTGAGGAATGAATCGGAAATTGTTTTTTTTTTTTCTGTTTAAAAGTAAGTTTGATTAAAGGTTGCTATGGCAACATTATTCTAATTTATTGAAAGCTGGTTATATAATAAAGTATATTCTGATTTATTTAATGAAAGAGTTGATTGTGTTGCTATGGCAACATTATTTCTAATTTATTGAAAGCTGGTTATGTAATAAAGTATATTCTGATTTATTTAATGAAAGAGTTGATTGTGTAAACATTTTTCTTTTATTTGTTATTTCGATACATATTATTTTTTTTTTCTCCTTTTATGTATGCATTCCGACTTAATGATTATTTTATTTAATTTGGGAGAAAATGTTGTTTAAGATAAAAAATAAGATGTCAAATCTGGCGTTCTTAAGGGGTTTGTGATTATAAATATAAGAAAATTTATTTTATTCACGGAAAATTTGAACTTGATTTGATTTCATCCATCCGAAGATGGCATTTTTGGGTAAAGGGAATAAAAAAGATTTGCAAGAAGTTGCTACGGAGCTTGGAGTGGAAGGAACTCAACATTTAAAGTTATATGAGTTAAGAGATGCTATTTTGGCTTCAAAGAATTACGATGAAGAATTTGTTAAAGAAACATTAGCGAACGTACTTGAAGCACGGAAGAGGAAAGAAGAGATGGAGGAACGCATAAGAAGGGAAGAAATAGAGGAACGTAAGAGAAAAGAAGAGATGGAGGAACGCCTAAGAAGAGAAGAAATAGAGGAACGTAAGAGAAAAGAAGAGATGGAGGAACGCCTAAGAAGAGAAGAAATAGAATTGGAAAAAATGCGGTTGGAAAATGCAAGAATAGAACTTGAGAAGAAAGGAATTATAAATGAAACTTCTGAGAAAACGCGCGTAAAATTACATAACATCTTACAAAAATTTGATCCTAAAACATGCGAAATTAGCCTGTATTTAGTTCTTTTTGAGCGGCAGGCAAAACGTGCCGAAATTAAAAGAGATGATTGGGTTTCTCATCTCATTGGGCTACTGCCATACGAAATCGCGGAAGTTATAGCTCGGGAAGACGAAGAAATCACGAATGATTACGGAAAAGTAAAAGAGTTATTGTTAAAGAGATATAAACTTACTCCTGAAAGATTTCGACAACTTTTCATTAAGCATACTAAAAAAGCTGATATCACATGGAGAGATTTTGCTTACGAGTTGAAAAACTATTTTACTGAATGGATTCGGGGATTAGAAGTTAACACATTTGAAGAATTATATGATTTGATTATTACAGATCAAATTAAAAGGAAAGTACCTCCAGAAATTAAAGAACATTTCATCGATGAATGGTCATTGTTTAAGTCATCTGATATTATTTCCAGTAAATTAGATGATTATGAAAATGTCAAAATGACTTTCAATAAAAAAACGAAAGAAATTTCTCATAAAGAAAATTGGAATCTTCCATCCAAAGGGGCGAATTTCGGAAATAACAATAGAGATGAGAAAAGGGGTTTTACTAAGCCACAGCAAGAACAAAGAGACATTCGTCCGAAATTCTCCTGCTATTTGTGTGGAAAGGAAGGCCATATGAAAAAATCCTGCCCCAAATTGAATTCAGCAAGTACATCTTACGTGAAAACAAACAAAAAGAGTCAAGAAAGTAAGGGCCTTAATAAGGTCAGTGTTAATCTAAATAGCGCTTGTTTCGAGTGGGAATTTCCAGTCAACGAGAAAGATGGCGAGCTTCTGAAAGTGGATTTAGGAATCGGAGGTCAAAAATTTCAAGGCATCGTGGACAGTGGTGCAGAAATCACCGTACTACGAAAATCAGTTGTACCTGAGGAACACTTACAGTCAAGTGGGAAAATTCTTTTGAGACCTGCTATAGGTAATCCAGTGGAAGCACAACTTGTGTCAGTTCCGCTAAGTCTTCATACAGATGAAGAAATCATTCCATATGTTCAAGTGCATGCTGCAGTAGTAGAAGGGCTGCATGAGGAAGCTTTAATCACTCCCAGGGTATATGAATGGTTGAAGGAACAAAAGCGTTCTTATTTGGGAGATGATACAGGAATCACTTCAGTAAAAGAAGCTAATGAACAATCCTTGTTCAGTGTGGAGGGAAGGTCTCCCGAAAACATTTCTTTAGGGGATAAAATGAATATCCCGAAGAAAGAAGTCGATGAACAATCCTTGTTCAGTGTGGAGGGAAGGTCTCCCGAAAACATTTCTTTAGGGGATAAAGTGAATATCCCGAAGAAAGAAGTCGATGAACAATCCTTGTTCCATGTGAAAGGAAGAAATCCTGGAAATTCAGGGGTTGAGGTTAATATCACCCCAGTGGAAGAAAACAATGAACCGTCCTTGTTCAAAGTGGAGGGAAGGTCGCCCGGAAACTATTCTTCAGAAGAAGAGGTTGAAGTAATCACAATAAATGAAGTCTGTGAACAATCCTTGTTCAGTGTACCTGAGAATAATTCAAACGACAATTATCTTGGGGATGAGGCAATTAGTACCCCACTCACAGAAGATAATGAGAAGTGTATGTTCTGTATGGAGGGAGAAAGTCACGAGACTATTCGAAAGGCAAAGCTAAACAACAGCGAGTCCCACCATCCAGAAACCAAAGTCTTTAATAACTCAGTAGTTAAACAGACATTGACCGAAACCGATAGTAAGGATGAAAGAAATGAAAATATCCCTGTTCCACAAGCACAAGTGTTTAGGGATGAGCAGTTAGCCTGTCCTACATTGAAAAGGTGCTTCGAAGAAGCTAGACAATATAAAAATGGTTACTGGATTGAAAGAGGTTTATTATATCATATGGGTAAAGTAGGCGGACAGAAATATATTCAATTGGTCGTACCGGCAAGCAGAAGAAAGGACATTTTGAAATTAGCTCATGAAACTCCTACTGGTGGACATCTGGCAGCTAAGAAGACCAGAGACAGAATTGCAATGTCTTTCTGGTGGGAAGGAATGCCAAAAGAAGTTAAACAATTATGTGCTTCGTGTCATGATTGTCAAATGCGCAGGAAAGGAAAAGTAAACGATAGAACACCTATCGAGTCTGTTGGAAGGCCAGAACTCCCATTTCAAGTGGTTAATGCCGATATTTTAGGCCCAATAGAGCCAAAGTCATCACGTGGCCATCAGTATGTACTGTGCGTTATGGACCAGCATAGTCGTTGGCCGGAAGCAATACCTCTGAAGTCTTTAACAGCAAAGGCAGCCTGTGATGCATTTATAGAAATATTTGTACGAACTGGAATTCCTCGAGTAATTGCAATGGATAACGGAAGAAATTTTGCCGCACAGCTGACAAAAGAATTTTTAAAACGATTAGGATGTGTTCCTAAATTTTCCACTCCAGGTTATCCACAATCGAATGGTTTGGTTGAAAGATGGATAGGAACTATGAAATCCATGCTACATCATGCAATTAATTCACAAGGTCGAGGCTGGGATAAACAGTTGCCATTCTTGTTATGGGCATACAAAGAAGTGCCTAACACTACAACGGGTGTTGCCCCATTCCTACTAGTTCATGGGCGACCACCTGTAGGACCTCTAGCCATCCTGAAATCAAGTTGGGAAGATGAAGTCGTACTTCCTCAAGGGATTGGAGAATCTGTAGCTGACTACCTGTTGAAACTCCGGAACCGTTTAGAAGACGCGGCACAGTATGCGAATAGCATAGCTCAAGAACAGCAGCAGAAATATGTACATTATCATAATTTACGGTCAAAAGATACCGAATTTTCTGTTGGGGATGAAGTTGTAGTGTCAATCCCTGATTCAACAAATCGTCTTTGTTCAAAATGGAAAGGACCAGGAGAAATAGTAGAAAAGAAGTCTCCACATTCTTTTTATGTCAAACTACCTGATGGAAGTGTTCGACATCTTCATCAAAATAAATTGCGTAAATATATTCAACCTGTCAGAGCTGTAGGAATTATTTACGAAACCGATGAAGAGTTTGGAGATATACAACATGCGCCCGTAGAATCACGGCAAGTAACAGATGAAGAACTAAAAGCTGATATAAAATCAAATTCGATATCAGCAAAGCAATATAAACAGCTGTTGAATCTGATTAAAGAATATCTAACAATATTTGATGGGGAATTAAGGAAAGCCAAAGTTCCGCCACATGTTATCCAGTTAAAGTCTGGAGTAGAGAGGAAACAACCTCATCTTTATAAAGTTCCAGAAACATTAAGATCTAATATAGAAAAACAGATAGCAGAATTATTGGAAAAAGACCTGATAGAACCCTCTTCAGCAGAAATAGCATATCCATTGGTATGTGTAGCCAAGAAAGATGGAACTGTCCGACTTTGCGTGGACTACAGAGAGCTGAACTCAGTTAGTAAAATTCCACCTTTTCCTATGCAGAATTCAGAAAATCTTAGATTTAAAGCTGGTGGAGCTCGTTACTTGACAACTTTAGATATCCTTAAGGGATATTGGGAAATACCCTTAGCAGAGCAAAGCCGAGAATTAACCAGTTTTGTATCTCCAAAGGGTCAGTATCAGTGGAAGGTGATGCCATTTGGGTTATCTGGAGCACCAGCAACATTCCAAAGAATAATGAATCAAGTATTACGACCTCATAGTGACTACGCCGAAAGTTTTCTTGATGATATTATCATATTTTCTTCAACCTGGGAAGATCATCTTAATCATATTAAATCCATTTTAGAAACTCTGAAAAAATTGAATTTTTCGGCAAATTTAAAGAAATGCTCTTTTGCGATGTCGAAAGTAAAATATTTGGGACATGTCGTAGGCTCAGGAGAGCACGGCCCAGATCCGGACAAGATATCAGTTATTAAAGATTTGAAAGCCCCTAAAACTAAGAAAACCTTGAAGTCACTCCTAGGATTATTTAACTATTACAGAGACTATGTGCCTCGGTATGCCAATATAGCAAAACCTTTAACGGACTTAACTCGAAAAACTGTGCCAAACGACCTTCCATGGTCAGAAGAAGCCGAAAGCGCATTTAATTCGTTAAAGAATTGTTTGTGCTCTATAACCTCTCTGTATACACCTGATATCTCGAAACCTTTTGAAATCGATACTGATGCTTCAGTGACCGGAATTGGAGCCTGTCTAATGCAGAGAGATGAGCAGAATAAACTGAAACCAATAACTTTTGCAAGCCAAAAACTGACCCCTGCTCAATCAAAGTGGAGCACTATTGAAAGGGAAGCTTATGCTGTAATATGGGCATTAGGTAAATTCGAAATGTGGACTTATGGAACCACTATTATCTTACACACGGACCATAACCCTTTAAAATATTTGACAGAAACAGTTCCTAAGAACGCCAGATTACAAAGATGGGCATTGGCTCTATCTCGCTATCAAGTGACTATTGCTCATAAGCCAGGAAGCAGTAATACTATTGCAGATGCTTTATCACGCATTCATGAATAAAGTCATAAGTTAGTTTAATATTGTATTTGTTATTACATATATATATATGTGTGTGTTTATTTTGTCTCTTATATTCAAGTATATTAATTCATTAAGATTATTTAAAGTGCATAAGAAAATCCATGTCAGGATAAATGTTTATTCATATATATTATATATATATTTTGTTTCTATTATGTGTTTAAATGTTACTTATTTTATACCATAGAAAATATTTAAATATTAAGTGAAATATAAATGTTATTGCTCTTGATGGAACATCGGATATTAGGTCAAAGATGAGACAATAATTAAGAATTTAAAAGGACAATTAAACTTTCATGAACATTTATTTAAAGATGAAACAATAATTAACAATTTAAAAGGACAATTAGACTTTCATGAACAGTTATATAAATTATCCACAAATTTTGGTTAGTAGTTTCACTGTGAAGGCCATTGTCCCTCAAGTGAAACTGGAGGGAAGGTGTGAACGCCGCACCTCTGATTTCGAGAGTATTAAAAAAAACAAGAACTAAAAAGTTTGGTACGAAAGTGTGGCAACAGTGTGTGTGCGTATGTGAATCAAGATGGACTAACGTTCCATTCTACATGTTTTTTAGAAAATACTTTACTTGATGTTAATTTCTGTATTCGTTATGTATTTTATGTTTGTGCCGTAAGTAAATATACGTTTAAAAGTAAACCAAGTGTGATCAGTGTCTTGATGTGTCTCGAAATGAATTTACCGAAAGAAAAGAACCAGGTGCGAAAAAGCAGGCACCACAATTTGTAATAATTAAAACGATTTTACTCCATGACTCTTCTAAGATATATTATACTTAATAATGCTGAATATCTTTTAGGCAGGAATTCTAATTTTACATTTTTTTAATTTAGATCAATAGCCTTTTGTTGATTTTCTAGTAGAGTCATCTGCCTCAAATTTTATCATTATGCTTTATTATAATTAAAATAAAAATTGCTTTAAATTTTTGCATATTTTAATTCAGTTTTCCTACATTCACAATTAATGAATCTGCTATACATTTCTTTTTAGAGATATTTCAGCACCTTTCCATTAAATTTTCTATTTTACTTCGTTTTCCTACTCGGTCATTCTATAATAAGTTCCTCTACATAATAGCGTTTTTTTTTTTTTTTTTTTTTTTTTTAACAAGACTTAGTCATAAGAAAGATTAAGAACTGGACTAAAAGACTTCATCACAAAGTTAGTTGAAAGAAACTGTCTTAATGAATCGTTGGGAGCTTGTACATAGAAAAGAATTTCTGATATTATTATTTGTAAAGTATACATATACAGTCGGTAAAGAACATGATTCGATAAGTATTTATTTAACAAAACCGTATGAAGTGTACTTTTTTTTTTACATAGGAATTTTTGCTAGTGTTTGGACACTTTTGTTACCGACTGTACCAGCGCCATCTGTCCGCTGCTTTTTGAACTATATTTTTTTTTCTTATCTTAAAAAAAATCCAGTGACCTATCAATTCTAAACCTGCAAACCTTTTTTATTTCGGTTATTGTTTCGAGTTTTATGGATTTTTAAAGTATCTACGGACTTTTTGCCCACCCAGTAGTAACTCTAAGACACACATGTCCATAGTACATCCATAAGATGTCCTGTATATGCATATATATATATATACGACTCTATATATATACGGAACCTTCACTTTTTAAGTGTTTGATGCTTCAATATGTATTTTAAAAATTTTAACTATTTAAATTTTATTTGTGATCAAGCACAATTTTCATTATTTAAAATTTCAATGCTTATAAATGTTTTCGTTAAATCCATTTACAATAATAATAATAATAATAATAATAAATAAATAAATAAATAAATAAAATAAAATAACCATTTTAAAAGATATTTATTGTCTCTAACAAGTAGAAAGAAAATAGATATTACCTGATTTAATACTATTTTTATTTTCGTAAAGCGAAACAAAAATAAATAAATAAATAAACCAGAAAAGAAAGCAAATCAAATTAGAAAATAAATTGCGAGATACAAAATGAGATTTTTTGAGACTTCTTTCTCTATAAACTCAAAATAAAATCCTTTTTAGGCATTTATTGGTTTTACAGTTTACTAGTCTGAGAAATTCTATTACCTCAAGATAGTTCTGTGACGAATTTTTTATATATTATGACTTTGATTCGGAAAAGATGATTTGTGCGAATAGAAAAATAAAAATTGAATTTATATCATTAAATAAAATCACATTAAAATGTGTTTTTTTTTCCGTCATCTTGCTTTAATCCGATAAATAGAGAAGTTATTTATAAAGAATGGATTCGATATATTTTTACCTTAAATGAAAAATATAACTTCAGAGTAATAACATATTTTTTAATATGAAATATTGTACAACTATACAGATTTTTCTTTAGATACCTGCGATTACCAAGCCTTTTTTGAACAAATATTTGTCTTGTCCATCGTATGAAAAAAATCAGAAACCAGAAAAAACTGAAACTCGTATGAATTGTACTACATAGACTAGAGGTGCTTATTATATCAATACTTGCATCAGATACTTGCTGTTATAAGGAGCTGGCAATCAATTAATTTTGTCCCGTGTTTAAATCTTAGATAATAAGCTTTTATTGCTATGAATTTGTTCGACTAAAATTTCCATAATTCCTCTTATTATAAATTTTGGAAACTCTAAGGTCAGACACACGTTAATTATAAGTTACAGTCGGTAACAAAAAGTGTCCATACACTAGCAAAAATTCCTATGTAAAAAAAGTGCACTTCATACGGTTTTGTTAAATAAATCCTTGTCGAATCCTGTTCTTAGTCAGTCTAAGAACAGGATTCGATAAGGATTTCTTTAACAAAACTGTATTAAGTGTACTTTTTTTACATAGGAATTTTTGCTAGTGTTCGAACACTTTTGTTACCGACTGTACAGTTTCTGGAATTCATAAACCTAAAATATTCCGTATGGGTAAAATTACATGGTTGGTTGGTTGTTCGGAATGGGTTTTATATCTCTCTAGGCCCTAGCTTGTTTTTTTTTTTTTTTTTTTTCACGTTGTATATTTTATTCAATGCACTCATTGTTTATTAACAGATACCAATATAGTCGCAATGCATACCAATACAGTCGCTATTTTTAGTAAATATTAAAATAAGAAATAATAGGCCTATAAATTGATCTTAGACATTTCAAATTTTTAATTTTAATAAAAACCATAATTTTTCTCCTAAATTTTTGAAAAACTTTAGTTCAAAATATTAAATTTGAATTATAAACAACGTCTAACATGCATCACAAAAAAAAAAAAAAAAAAAAAAAAATTCAAGTATATGACTCCCAAGAATTAATGTCTAAATACTATCTCTCATATTGCTGTCTATCCTCTCTTGATATAATAAGATAAGTTTAGACTTGAATTGAAATCTGACAGCTGTTGAAAATAAGTTTAATTAAGTTACGCGGTACCATTTTAAATAAACTAACTTAAAAGCATATATTTTCTGACAAGGAGATATCCAGTTTAATTATATTCGTATGCTGTTATTTTCTTCACTGCTCTGTTTCAGTCACTTCTATCTAAATCTTGATTGATAATTTAATCTTAAAACTTTGCCATTTAAGAAATTTTAGAAACTTTTACAGGGGTATTTTAGAAATTAAACAAAAACTTGAAAAATACGATGAATATTGTAATTAAGTGCAGATTGCATGTATGTGCTGATAACCTTATTTGTTCTTTTTGTTTTATATATATAATCAAGGTACAGACTTAATAAATGCTTTATTAAATATTATTAAACAATAATTTCACTAAAGTGCTAACTTATTGCACATTTATATTTCATGAACATGCAATTAAAAATATGAAAAGCTAAATTACATTTTTCAAGAAAGAATAGGCAAAAATATTACTGCTAAACCAATATTTATTATATTTATTTATTTAAAGAAAAGCACACTGCAGAAATTAAAGAAAAAGAAAGCACACTTAAAGAAAGCACACTGCCAATTACAGTAATGCTTGAATAAAACTATAATACAATACATCAAACATAGACAATAAATAAATAAATAAATACATGTTATGAAGTTAAAAGTTCAAAACACCTAACCTTAAAAACAGTAAAGTAAAAAAAAAAGTTAAAAATATCCAAATTCACAGAAAGCTCATTAAAAATTTTGTATAATTTATATAATGAAAAATTATCAATATAATTATATTTTACAATTGGAGTAACAAAAAAATGATTATTTCTAAGAGACTTGGTTGGCATATTATTTTGAATACAGTTAAGAATATCACTGCAATCAATCATATTATTGATAACTTTATAAAAAATATAATAAACGAAAAAAGTAACGACAAGATTTTAAACTAGGAAGATTAAAAATACCTCGCAGATACAGTCGGTAACAAAAGTGTCCGAACACTACCAAAAATTCCTATGTAAAAAAAGTACGCTTAATACAGTTTTGCCAAATAAATCCTTGTCGAATCCTGTTGTTAGACTGACTAAGAACAGGATTCGACAAGGATTTATTTAACAAAACAGTTTTTTTTTATTTCCAATGGCTAGGCAAAAGTTACAGAGGACTATAAAGATACGAATCAAATTATAGACAATATAACATAAAAGACCGAAGCCATTGCCTAAGGAGCGATCTTGCCTCCCAATATCTCGACTCTTCTGTAGAACATCGAAGAGCCCTACAACGGGACAGATGTTCCCGGTCCATTACTTCTCCAGAATCACAAAGTGGGCAAGTAGGGTCGTTTAAGATACCTATGCGCTTCAAATGAGCAGCAAAGTAAAAAGTGTATTTTTTTTCACATAGGAATTTTTGCTAGTGTTCGCACACTTTTGTTACCGACTGTACGAGGAAGAAATAGCCTGAGTATAAATATAAGATTACTTTTAAAATATAAATAACGTGCAAATTTAGTTTGAACTTGTTCTAGAATTTCGATTTTATTATCATGAAAAGGATCCCAAATAAGACTACAATACTCCAGATTGGAGATACATATATGATACACATATTGAGAAAACTTCAGGACAATGAATAAATGGACATGTAAATGAAATTCTACATGCGATTGTAAACCGAAAATTAAACAATAATATTGACAGCAGTGGAAAGGGGTTCAGAAAACTTATGGAAACGCTGAAAAAATGCGCTTCCAAGAGCAAAGGGAGAATCAACGACGTGAGATTGGGAAAAAGTGCGCGTCACTGCTTTTGCTAGACGAGATACCGAAAATAAAATTTCATTTTTTCTGTAGAAAATAATCAAATTATTATTATTATTAATCTTAAATAAAGAAAGCCTGCTTCCATCACTTCCATGGACGCTTTGCCCCTGATTGACAGTACATTCAACGTGATTTAGTATAAAAACTTAATTGAGTGATGTTACAAGATGTTGTTTTTGTATAAAGTGCATATTTCAGAATGCACAAAGACCTTACAAAAAATTACAGTATTTATAATTTATTTACATACAATCCTTGAATAAAATCCTTAATTTCATGATATTCAAGTAAGTGATATGTCGAAAAATGTGATACAACTTTAAACAGAGCGTAGCATACTTAGAACAATCTAGGAGTAGTTGAGGCATGTCTTATCATTTCACGGAAAAAGTTTTACTTCTTTCTGAGCAAAAATTGTCGAAGAGCAAGCATTACATCTCCTAAAGGTTATACAGGAGCTTTCTAGGCAAGTTTTCTCAATCTACACTCATTGCACGGAGGAAGTTTTATGCTTTTCTCAGAAAAAAATCTCGGACAGAATTACGCCTTCTAAAGGCTATCCAGGAGCTTTCGAGAAAAGGTTTTTCATCGCACGGGGAAAGTTTTACGTTTTTCTCAGAAGAAATTGTCGAATAGCGTCACGCCACCCAAAGACTATCTAGGAGCTTTCGAGGCAAGTTTTCTCAATCTACACTCATTTCACGGAAAAAGTTTTTTTTTTTTTATAAATATTGTCGAACAACACTACCCTAAAAGTTACCCAGGAGCTTTCGTGCAGCTTTTTTTCAATCTGCACTTATTGAATAGAGTAAATTTTTTTCTTTTTTTTTTCTTAGAAAAAATTGTCGAACAGCTTTACGTCTCCTAAAGGCTATCCAGCAGCTTTCGAGGCAAGTTTTAAATCTACACTCATTGCACGGAGGAGGTTTTACTTTTTCCTCAGACGAAATTAACAAGCGACATTATGTCTCCTAACGGCTATCCAGGAGCTTTAGAGGGAAATTTTTTCACTTTACTCTCATTGCACGGAAGACATTTTATTTCTTTTTGAGAAAAATTGTCAAAATATT
Organism: Salticus scenicus; assembly: GCA_963930645.1. Classification (NCBI taxonomy): domain Eukaryota; kingdom Metazoa; phylum Arthropoda; class Arachnida; order Araneae; family Salticidae; genus Salticus; species Salticus scenicus. The sequence goes on along the minus strand of OZ005654.1, from coordinate 55,499,200 downwards.
TATGCCTCTTAAAGCATGCCATACATTTTCCAAGGGATTCAGGTCAGTAGAGCATGTTAGATAGACTAAATCATGGGTATATTCAGCATCAAACCAATCTTGAATAGCCTGCGCGCAAAAACAAGTAACTTTATCTTCCATTGAACGGAGCTTTTCTCTGATAACATTTTGAAGAAGCTGAACCTGGGGGACAGAGCATGGTCAATGTATTATAGTTTGGTCATGTTTCTTTTGTCAAGCACACAGAGATTCGTTAGATCACTGACCACGATGCTTGTTATTAACATGATACTGTCAGAAATGTACCGACATTTCAAATATTTTCACGGCAATAAGAACAGCTTACCTCGCGTTATATCAGTTCCAGAATCCGAGATAGACTAAATATACTCTCATTTGAGAAAATAATGGTGCACACGTCCCCCTCAGTCCTCTTACGATGCATACGACAGCAATGGAAACGGTGTGACAGTAATAATTTGAGAGTGAAAATCTCACTTTGTGTCCTTGAATGTATAGAACACGCTTATGCAAACAACTTCCAATTGTATTCTGGGATATTTGATTTTCTGTGGTAGGTAAAAGTTAATATGCGAAGTGACGAGCTGTGTTTCGTTTATTCCTTTTTACTAAAATAACTATATACCGATTTTTTAAGGGCGTCGTACTGCAACCATGAAACCAATAAAACAGAAGTAAAAGAAATAAAACGAGGTCCTTCGGTAGAAGTTTAGCACCCTTCGTTGGAGGGGACTTAGTCATTTCTCTTTGCCAAACACCCATATTTTGTCTAAGTCTCTTCGTTCGAGGGGACTTGGATATTTTTCTTTGCCAATCACCCATAATTTTGTCTAAGTCCCTTCGTTCGAGGGGACTTAGTCGTTTTTCACTGCTAATTTCAAATCTTGTCTAAGTCCCTTCTTTCGAGGGGACTTAGTTGTTTTCACTGCTAATTTTTAATTTTGTCCAAGTCCCTTCGTTCGAGGTGACTTAGTCATTTCTCTTTGCCAAACACCCACATTTTGTCTAAGTCCCTTCGTTCGAGGGGACTTAGTGTTTTTCAGCTTTCGGGGGGGGGGGCTTCCCCCCCTCCCCTCCTCCCCCTTGGGCCTTCTCCTCCCCTCTGCAGGATTTCCTGTAGTTGGTTCCTGTGTCCTGAGAGAATTCATTCTGTTCTCTCCAAGCACAGTGCTCTCCCTATATAAGGTGAAAGTTTCTGATCTCAATTGCCAGCATCCTTCAACACTCTCGTTTTTTCGGCTAAGTTCCCCCAGGTCTGTCTTTTGAAGGGTGGTTTTACGCGTTTTATTCGCGCTGCGCCCCCTTCCTCGCGGGCTTGGGTCTGGCAGACCCTCGGCCTTCCCCCCCTTCCCCCCCCTCCTGTTTTTAACCATTTTCTAAGCCTTTTGAAGTGTTTTTAAGCACTTTTTTCATTCCCAATGACTTCAAGTCTGTTTTAGGCCTTCCCCTTGTCCTGCCCCACCCCCAGGGCTAGCCCTCCTTTCCGTCCCTCTCCCTTTTTCGGCTCCCTTGGCTCCCCCCTTCGCTTCTGGGTCTTGGAAGCCTTCGGCTACCTCGGCCCCCTCCCTCCCCTTCCCCCCCCTTTCCCCCCCTCCCCCCCGGGTTTTTCCTCCTTCTTTTTTTTTTTTTCTCCTGAGTCCACGGTCCTGTTTTCCTCTTGGGTTCGGCCAGCTTTCCTGGCTCCCCCCTCCCTTGTTTCTCTTTTTTTTTTTTTTTTTTTTTTTTTTTTTTGTTTGTTTGTTTGTTGTGTGTGCTGTTTTGTGTGTGCTGTTTGTGTGTGCTGTAGTACGGCCAGGCCGGTTTTTACCCTCCGTAGTTTCACCACTTGAGCCCCCCCCCCCCACGCTACTCTTAGCAACGTAAACTTTCTTCCTTTACTTTTTTTTTTTTTTTTAATATCTTGTATTCTCTCTCAGCCCTTAGCTCCTTAGAATGGTATCAAGCTTATATCTAATTTCATTTATTAGTCTTCTCTCTTGGTTATTTTCGGGAGTCTCGGCTCCTGGTTTTTGCTTTTTTTTTTTTTTTTGTGGTATGATGCAACGCTCCGGCGAACCCCAACCTGCTTATATTGAATAAATATAAATTCTAATTTCTCTCTAAAAACGTAATCTTTAGCCAGCTAAGGAATCTTTAAAAACAAAAGCTTTTTTTCAAAGCTAAAGCCAAATAAAACAACATAAATGGCAGAATCAGAAGACGAGTCAAAGACTGACTTAGAGATCTCAGAGGCCCTGGATCTCTACGACTACGAACCAGAAACATCATCAGACGAATCCATCATATTAGCTAAATCAGGGACTTCTACCAGGTCTCAAACTAAGCGGAATAAAAAATCCAAATCAAAAATTTCAACGATGAACAGCCAACAATTCTTGAAATCCAGCAGTACCCCTTCAAAGGACTATAACCCAAAGGAAGATTTCAAGACCTTCAAATCCATTTTCGCGGTCTCTAAGGCCGCAATGGACATAATAGAGATCACTAGGGCAAAGGGACATAGGGCCCCTCTCGCCCTCCTATACAAAGCCTTTCAACGTATACGAGCTATACACAAGAGAGCTAGACTAAAAGCCTGCACAAATCAACCAGAAACAACAGAAGCATCAACAGTCACTACACCACAACAAACAGACACAGCAACATCGACAGAACAACAAGAAACAATCATCCTACCTCCACAGAAAGCAGACGTTGCTACCTCAACAGATCCTAATGACTCAGTTACAGAATCCCAACACAGACCAAATCAAGAGCTCACCCTAAAAGAGCCCCATCGCTGCGTGGAAACACAACTTAACACCATCGCGGCACAACAAGAAGAAATACTTAGAAGAATAACAACACACGCCCGCCCTCAAGTAAAAGACCTACCCACAGCCTCCACCTCTCAGACTCAACCAGAAAAAGAAACCTCCACAGCAAACCAATTAACAACCAACGGACATCCAACACCCACCACAACAGCAGAATTCCCATCACTGGAAGAAGCCAGCAAGACGAAAAACCGACGCAACTCCCCAATCAATCCACCTCCAAAACCAACCCAAAATGAAAGCCACATCAGAGCCACCAACGCCTACTATAAAACCCTCTGCACAATTTACATCACGTCCAAAGACTCAAAGCTAAGCGGCACGGAAATCCTCCGACTGATGAGAAATTCAAGAGTAAACACAGCGGCGAGAATATCAAAGTACAACACCTTCCGTCGCTCCATAGACATTATCTGCAACACTAGAGGCGACGCACAAACACTGATCCAAGATTACACAAACAGCACAGACCTCACTTCCACACTAATCTTCAAGACAAAACCCAGCCCCTAACAACGCCTCATAATCATGGGCGTTCCTGAAGAACTCTCCAAGGACCACATCATGACAGGACTCTATGAACAGGGTCTTCTCAATGACTTATCTGCAACAGCAATAAAACATATAAGACAGTTCCCCTCCAAGGCACAGAGTTTCACCAACCACATCTTACAAGCACCGCTCCCAATAGCAGAATCAATAATAAAAGCAAAATTTCTCCAACTAGGTCTCATGCGCTGTACAATAAAACACACCCAGGCAATGAGATGCTCAAAGTGCCAAAGTTTCGAGCACTCGCAGGCCCACTGCGACCAAGATATCCATTGTTCTCACTGTGCTCAAAACCATAAAAACGATAAGTGCAATGAAAAGCTCAGTTGCATAAACTGTGCAAGAATAAACCTCCAAAATGCGAAAAAAGGCATTCGCCCCATAGACAATAACCACCCAGCTTACTCTCCCACCTGTCCGGTTCGAATGGAAGCCTACAGTAAATGCAGGGAAGCTCTCGATAAAAAATACGTAGCAAAAGATGAAAAGGCACAGCAACCACACCGTCCGCAGCAGCAGGAAAACTCCAGTCAGGAGAATCAAAGCTCCTCTGAGCACAACCGCAGGCAACAAAGGAGTAACCAGCCCAATAGCCATCAAGCCCCTGCAAGTCCCCACCCATGGCTGTTCAACCCATTCACACACTTTATGGCTCACCCAAGTGGACTCCCACAAGGCCAATTCACCAATCTCAACGGCAATCAACACAACAACTTCAACGGCGTAGACAACAGCTACAGGTCACGAACAAGGAACTTCTACTTTGAGGGAAATCAGAGGTTCCTTTCACCATCTGGACCCTTTGGCTGCATACAAGACGCTCAAGGAGTACAGGGGTAACTCGTTTTCTCTTCTCTTTCCCCTCCTGTCCCCGCCCTCTCCCTCTGCCTCCCCCTTCCCTTTTTTTTTTTTTTCTTTTTTTTTTTTTTCTCCCCTAGATGGGGAAGTCTAGGAAGAAAAACAAAATACCATCGGCTCTCTCCTCTCTCTCCCAAGAGGCAACATCCTCCTCAACACCAAAAGTCAGCTTCAATAACCTAAATTTCCTACAGATCAACCTCAACAGGTGCATGGCAGCGAACTCGACGGCCCGGGAATTCATGGAAGAAAAGTCCATAGACATCTGGCTGTTGCAGGATGCTTACTGCACTGTGGGGGGTGATCTGTTCGGCTTTCCGTCTGCCTGGTCAAGTTTCAGTTCCAAAAACAACACTGCCCACATAGTCATAGCGACACAAACCCTTAACTACACACACGTTTTCATTGGGGAAAATTGTGTATTCATCTCACTTACCACTAGGGAAGGTGAACTGCTACTTGGAAACGCTTATGCCGCCCCGTCTGCAGACTTCGAGGCCTGTCTGCTGGAGTGGCAACACCTCATAACACACAGGTCATTATTCATTTGCTGCTGCGACCTCAATGCCAGTTCCCCGTTGTGGTGCTCACCTAAAGAGGATCGCAGAGGTCGCGAACTAATAGAATTTATAGCCTCCAATAACCTATGCTTGGCCAACATTGACAACTCTGCTCCCACCTTTAATAAAAACGATGCACAGGGCTGGCCTGACTTTACTCTCTGCAACCCTAAGGCGTTCGCAAGAATAAACGACTGGTCAGTTCTGGACATACACAACAACACAGATCATAATTACATCACATTCTCAACAAGCACCATACCCTCAATATCACACTCTAAACGCTTCGCCACCAAGCATGGCAATTTCAAAAATTTCAATAGCCTAATTCAAAAGGAATCATCGAAACTTATCTCGGAGCTAAATACAATCACTAACGAGGCCCAGTTAGAAACATACACTCAAAACCTCATAGCCACAATCCACACTGCAGCAACCTCAGTATTCAGACTGAAGAAGTCGGGACGGCAGTTCGTCTACACCTTCTGGACCCCCCAGCTACGTTCCATGCGTAATCGACTCACAGCTCTTAAAAGACAATTAAAATATATCGATCCATCCCTAATCCCACAGCAAAAACAAGCAATCAAACTTCATTCGGCCCTTTTCAAAAAACACATAAACACAGCTAAACGCAACGCATGGAAACACTTTTGCTCATCACAGACCAAGATTTTCGGAACAGCGCAAAAATTCTACAGTAACAAATTCTTTACACCAACAGAACTGAAACTGGAGCGCCCTCCGGCGCTCTCTTCCAAACGTAACAACCTGGAATACCTAACAAGCACACTCTTCCCAGAATCTCTCGTCACAAACTTTCAAGTGCCCGTCTTCTCGGCTCCCTCGGATGTCCCCTTCACGGAGGCCGAGATCAAAGAATCTCTATTCAGCTTCAATGTAAAGAAAGCTCCAGGTCCCGACAATTTAGACTTTAAAATTCTCCGCAATGTACACCTAACAATACCACACCTCCTACAAAAATGGTCAAACCTCTGTCTAAACTTTCACTACTTTCCAGAAATTCTCCGCAGAGGCGAAGTGGTGTATTTCCTGAAGCAAGGGAAACTCCCCTCTGAACCCTCATCCTACAGACCGATCTGCCTCCTACCAACGTTAGGAAAATTATTGGAAAAACTGACAGTAACACGCCTAAATTTCTACCTCGAATCAAACAACCTGCTCCACCCAAACCAATTCGGGTTCAGAGAGGGCAGATCGTGCGACGAAGCAATGCAAGCCATCAAGAGTTCCTGCGCCGTCAGCTGCAATGCCCAGAAATACACCACCATCGTCTCACTAGACATACAGGGAACTTTCGACAACATAGAGTGGCCCCACATTCTACAAGCTCTCCAGGACCTTGGCTGCCCGAGGAATCTGGCGGGAGTTATCAGATCTTATCTCTCAAAACGAAAAATCCTAGTTAACTGGGGAGAAGGCTCCTCAGAACTCCCTCAATCTAAAGGCTGCCCGCAGGGCTCATGTCTTGGTCCATTACTATGGAACATAATCGCCAATAGCATCCTTCGAGAAATGAGCTCGGCGGGCTTCGAGATTTTCGCGTATGCTGATGACTTCTCCCTGATTCTCTCTGGCCGCATAAGGAAAGATTTGGAAGACCAGGCTCAGGTAGCCCTCTCCCTCTTTAGTGGTCTATTACAAGACCTTAATCTCAAATTATCCCCCTCAAAAACAAAAGCACTCACATTAGCCTTTCCAAAAGCCCTCAGCAATAGAAGATATCCCAAGATGCGGATCGATGGCATCAGCGTCAACCACGTGGAACAACTCAAAATTCTAGGAGTCACTTTTGATCGACGCCTCAACTGGTTGCCCCATGTCAAAGACTTAAAAATCAAAACGCAAAAAATATACCATAACTCCTTAAAAATGGTTGGCAAGAGGTGGGGTATTTCCACCTTCCACCTCAAAACATGGTACCTCACAATAATTGACAAAATTCTCACGTATGGGGCATCCATCTGGGGCGGCCATCTAAGACCTGATGCAATAACCCAACTAAACTCAGCCCAACGTCCGTTCCTCTTACAAATAGCAAGAGGCTATAAAACCATTTCGACTGATGCCATCACCGTCATCACAGGGATTCCCCATGCCCACCTGCAGGTATCACAAATCAACATAAAATCCAGAATTCTCCAACTTAAAGACCCAGAACTTAGCTCAACCATTTTTCCCAACACCCCAATCCAGCATCTTACCTGCAGCTGGGCCCTCCACCCCGGTAAGGATGTTGCTCCTCTCATTACAAACTGCTCTAAAAATAGCTTCTCCCCGTCTGTCCCTGTGGCGGTCTACACGGATGGTTCTAAGACGGATGCTGGAGTGGCTGCAGCTTTCTGCGTCCTAGCTTCAGGCGTCGTGACCCATCAGTGGGCGGGCAGACTCGAAGACTACAACTCTGTATTCCAAGCGGAATTATATGCAATACAAAAAGGCATTAACTGGATCTCAGAGGCAAAACATCAAGATATAAGCATTTTCAGCGATAGTCTCTCAGGTCTGCTCGCCATAGCTCGACACAGGAGCAGACACCCTCAAGTAATAGAAATAAAAAACTCCCTTAGCACCCTAAACTGTAACTGCTCCCTGGCTCACGTTTCAGCCCACAGGGGCGTAGCCGGCAATGAAATAGCTGATTCTCTTGCAAAGGCCGCAACAGAGTCGGAAGTCATAGACGTCTCTCTCCCAGCCCCCCCCCTCCTTTGTCAAAAGGAAAATTAAAAATCTGACCATGCAAAAATGGCAAGACCTATGGTCTACCTCCGAAAAAGGTAGGCATACCTATAATCTTATCCCAAATGCTAGCACAAACACCTGGACCCAAACACCACCCATCTCAGCCTTTTTAAGTGGCCATGGCCCTTTCCCCTCCTACTTAAATAGATTTCATTGCCGGCGCTCATCCCTGTGTCCATGTGGAGAGGAGGGAACGCCGGATCACTACTATTTCTCATGCCCCCTTACAGAAGTTTTCCATCTTAGAAACCCAACCCCTAGGCCAATAAACTGGCTTCCAAACATCCTAACCAATAAAATCCTAATCCATAAACTCAATAGCATCTACTCCCTCTTAATGGATATATCCAATCGAACAGACTAAAAGTCTCCCAAGTAACTCTTCTAATAATAACGACCAACTAATCATGGTCCCAAAATTAACTTAAATAAATTAAATAATTAACTTAAATAAATTAAATAATTCTCTCTATCTATCTATTTCATTAAATTTTTATTTTATTTCCCTTTTTTTTTTTTTTTTTTTCCACTCTCCAAGTTGTCTAATGTGCTTCTCGGTACCCAGCAAAACGCTAACTTTCCCCACTACCCCATTACCCTCTTGTAGCGTCAGAAGTGCAGCAAAGGTCAACCTGAAACCAAATAATGCAGCAAAAATAAATTCACCCCTGCAAACAAGCAACTATGATGCCTTCGGAAGAAAAGTCAAAAGATCAATCGCCCATTGTCGCGGGTAGGATCTAAGCCTGGCGATGAATTCTGTAATTTTTTTTTTTTCTTTCGTTTTTCAATAAACGTCTCGGGACAGCCCACGTGGACTTCGGTCCTAGCATAGCTCAACACCGCTCTTCGAGCGGTGAGCCGGGGCTGCTCCCCTGTTCAATTCTCTCTTCAAAATTTATCGGTCAACAAATACGCGGTTGACCAAAAAAGTCACAGAAAAGAATAAAATATATGTTATTCGAAAAATATTGACCATAGCGCTATACGGTTTTCACTGAAATGTGCAAAAAAGCATGGGATTTCTTATATATATAAGAAAAAATATTAATTACATTTTCCAACAACAGAGGCGCTATTTTCGCAGTATTCTCTCACACTTCAAACAGTTCCGATTTCTTAGGAAGTCATATCGCGAATACAGATTAATCTGACCTTGGCGTGTTGCATATAATTTCAGATGTTAACGTATATTTAAATTAAATATTTATTGCTTATTACTGTTATTAATCTTTCTTAAAAGAAAATCATGATATTGTTAAGAGATAAAGCATTGTTAGTTAAGCTTTATTATGAGAATTCCTGATTTACGTCGCAGTTGTGCTGCGCTATAGGGCAGTTGGCGACTGTCTACAACTCACCCTTAAGGGTGGTCCGGAAACATGCCGTCCCAATTTTAATCCTCCATGGAAGGGATGTTTAAGAAAGGAGTTTCCAACTTTGAAATAATATAACTGAGAAACCGTGAGAGACAAAAAGTGAAGCAAGTAGTATGCTGGACAGACAGGTTTGGAATTTTATATTGGGTTGGCAACTAAGTTCCCGCCGTTTTTTTTAGTTGGAAAAATTTGTATGATATTAAATACTTTTGGCACGAAGTTGTACATCATTGGAAAGAGAATATACTGTTTTACCTAAATATATGTTTCGTTGTTACTAAGATACATTTTGTTGTTATTTACAGATCATTAACATGGAATGTCCAGTTGAGAAGAATGAGCATTTTTGACACCTCCTTTTTTTTTTTTAACCTTTAATCAAGGTTCTAAGACCGCAGAAACTGCTCGCAACATTTGTGCTGTGTATGGAGTGGGTACTATAGCTGAAAGAACCGCCCGTGATTGGTATGCAAAGTTCAAAAAATGAAATTTTGACCTCAAAGACGCACCTCGTTCTGGAGTCAAGTTGAGGTCAATGAAGTGCGATTGAACCACCTTTTGCATAAAAATCCGCGTCAAACACGTTAGGAAAACGTTGTAAACAACAAAGGAGAATACGTTCTTGATTAACTACTTGTATATGTTTATTGAAAAATAAACTTTTAACAAACATTATTAAAAACGGCGGGAACTTAGTTGCCAACCCAATATATAAATAAATTAAGAATTGTTTTCTGGTCTGGACCTTTTTTTATAGTAATCTTTTATTGAAAGATTCACCTTGTGACCGTCGGACTTCGACCTAATCGATAATATTCCAGTACAATAAAAGCACATTGCTACAAGGAAAACGACATGCTGTTCTTCAATTTTCTATAATAACTAATTCGATATAATTCCTTTACAAGTGTTAACAATAAAACACACTGATGAATGAACTTTGTGTACTTCGGAGTACTATTTAAAGTTTTATGTGCTTGTAGCGCCAAATATTAGCCAATCTTGGAACTATTTACACAAACCGGTGTACAAGAGGTACCTGTACATCTATCATACCACTTATTTCATCTTTCTGTTTCTCACTGCTTCACAATTATGTCGTTTAAAAGTTGGTTAGTCCTTCATAAAGCAGCCTGTGTATAAAAAAATGTAACAATTATAGCCTCCACAATCTTATAGTGTATCTTTTTAGTGTTTATTTATTTGCTTTCAATATTTGTGAAGGCTTGGATTTTATTACCAAATTTTCAAATATGAATGTTTATAATATAGTTATACTAATAAAATTTCACTTTTGTTTTTAATTTAATAATACACAGAAAAAAAAAATTTCTTTTCCACTATAGCCTAATAAATAAACTCTGGATGAAAATAGTATTTTTAAAATAAGTTCAAAGTAAATACAGTCGAAACTCGTTCGTGAATCTCAAGGAGATAAAAAATTTGTTCATGTTATCAGTAGTTTATGCTATCAGTAACTAATCTTCATATAACTAAACTAATCTTCATTTTGACGGGAATTGTGGAAACAGTTCATGTTAAAAGTAATTCACGTTAACAGCGTTCACGTTAACGAGGTTCGACTGTATATTATTAAATTTGATTTTTATACTTTTAAAAAGCACATTAATGTTTTATTCATAATCATTTTAAATATTTGAGTATTTCAATTAATAATGTTTTCTATACGTTGAAAATTTTATTTTATTTATTTTTTCAAAAGAAATAGCATTTAACTACAAAAAATGTATAATTAAATACAAAAATTTATCATCATTCAGGGTAAAGCTTAAATCTACAGGCATTTTGAATTCCAATATAACATTTTAGCACTGTATATTAATTATTTCCTCCCCCCCTCCCCCCACAGGGATCAAAATTGTGATGGATGTCCTCGGATCAGCCGTAGGGGGGAATCCATATACCATCACCATTGCCCATTGCGTAGATCAACTACAACGTAAACACTTAACGTACCACTTAATGAAACAATCAACCATATAATTTATTTTCATTAATAAAGATATTGCTTACAAATATAATTAAGAATAAAATTACTTATTAAAATTTTAAAAGAAATAAAAATTAATCTAAGTACACAAAATACATAATTCTACAATTAACGAATAAAATTGCTTTAAAGAGATACAAGTTAAAATGAATAGCATAAAAATACCGAAAAATCATAATTTGAAATTACGTATGATGTACATGTGTTTTAAAATATGTGTATTATTTTATAACTATATCATATTTCGATTAACTAATTAATATATATCTACAATTGATTCCTTTATTCCATTTTTAAATGTGTTTAACGTACCACATTTTTTACTTCAAAAATTAATAATAAAGTAATTTATTGTAATTATATTTCTCTTGTTTCATGATCGACGATTTTGATTTGCTCTTCTCGTTAAATTAAATTTTTGTGTCAAGTAACAGTTAAATACGTAACAACCTCTATATTCTTTTCAAAAAGACTATTTAAATTATACACGAAAAATAACAGCTTTTGAAATTCTTTGAATCAAAATCTTATTACTAGATTTTCTCTTTCCCGCATTTCACTTTATGATATTTTTCAGTGTGGATGGAGAAACATCAAAGGTGTTTAGAAATATCATAAAACTATTTCAGAAATGCAAACTTTGTAAATTATTAAGATTCTTTCGCTGCTACATCGACTCCTCATGCTCAGAAGAGAGGAAGGTTTCTTTAAAACTTCTGAGCATCTTTTCTTGAAAGAATATTTAAGCTGTCACAAACGATGAAATATGGAAAAGTGTTTTTAAAATCTCAAAATTAAATGTTAGAAGTCTGTAGTACACATTCTCTCTATTGATATTTTTCAGACATTTATCGAGGTTAAAAGTAAAAGTAAAAGGGTTGGAATTGAATGTTTTTTAATGTTCTATAGTAATACTGTTTGGGAGTAATTATTTAATTCGTATTACCAGTAAAGGTTTTTCTTATAGTAACTGAGCTTCAGAAATAAATTTAACACGATTCTATAAGAAATCTACTATCGTAAAATACAAATTAAAGAACTGATGTACTAAAAATATATATTTAAACTTTAAAACTCTTTTACACAGCATAAAACAAATGCTTGCACTACTGGTTTCAAAAAGTCGTGGCCTTTCTTCCTCAGGTACAAAAAAACATGTGGATCCTACTATTTACTAAACTATCCTGGAGTCAGAAGTAAGACACCATTACTTCTTAATTCTGACATTTCTTGCATTACTTCTTCCATTATGATTTCATTATACCATTACTTATTTTTTACTTCCATTACCCAACTACTGGAAACAGCCATAGTGAAAAGAGAAAAAGAGGAGCTTCATGAAACAAATACTTTACGGGTAATTAACGTCACATTTTGGAACTATTTTTTTTTTCTTTTGCCGAACAAAATTTCATTGCCTCACGATTGCACTGGTAAAATATCAAATCGCTCTGATGGGTAGTTTTAAAATTATAGTGTTTTGAAATCGTAACTTTAATCATAGTCACCCTGTAGCACTCCCGTAAATATGAAAAACTGCAGCTGAGTAACACCCTTATCGACAGATATGGAACCAAACTTATTTAGCGCAGTTTTGCATAATATAACAAGTTTTATACACTTATACATTTAGAGGCTGAGCTATAGCTTTCCCGTAAATTAGAAAATTTTTGCATAGCAGCGCTACCGTTCGGCCATTAAAATTGAATTAGCATCGTTTTCTATAATAACCATCCAATATGTTATTATTTTATTTTATTTATTTATTGTACTTAACACTAAAAATGTACTGTAAAGGGAAAAAATGCAACATAAGTAAGAAAATTATCCAGCCGTAAGCTGGGCGATATAGGTTAAAATTTAATTAACACTAGTTCATAATAAGGTCTGTCTAACAACAAAGTTTTCAGGAAATTTGCATATATGTGTGCACACGAATTTTTGTAATATACACTCAGACAGACAGGCAGACATTTTCTAAAATTGATCAAATTGTATTCAAAACATCTCAAAAAATGTAAGTTCGTAGAAAATGTAAAATAGAAATACAGACGAATGTAATATGTATATAGAAAAAAGTAATAATTGACATATGTTTCTCGCGAAAATCATTGCAAAAGCTCACATCTTTTATTCCTTAAAGTACTAATACTGTAATAACATTGCTATTCGTGTCAAATGCCATGCTTGTGTCATATACTAATTTTCCTTTATTTATTTATTTACTCTTTAAAAAAAAGGAAGAAGAAGAAGAAGGAAAGAAAAGAATTTAAAAAAATTCTTGTGGTTCCCCCCCCCCCCCCCCGCTTTTTTTTTTTTTTTTTTTTTTTTTTTTCACAACAAGATGTACTATTTTTATGAAATCACTTATCTTCCACGTTCCTAGATAAACCCATCAATGTCACTTAATCCTTGAAAAAAGAATTGAAGAAATCTTTTATAAAGTGTTGAAAAATAAATCAGAAAAAAATAAGAAAGGAAATGAGGCAACAGAATAAGAAATTTTCTTTTGCATTTTTTGCATTTCTACAATGTGAATCGAAGAAAAAGGGATGAACGAAGATATCGGGGATAAAAATGCCATTATAAACCCATTAAACGACAGCGATTTGCCTTTACGTGAAAATAGTTGTAACTAAATTTAGTTGGATTTATTTGGGATAAAGTTTAACTAAATAATAGTTTTTCTGGTGTTTATTTTATTCAATTTTGGAATATTTCATTAGTAAAGATATGTTTAATACAGAAAAAAAAATTATGATTAAAATTACTATTAGTGAATAAATATTAAAGGAGCGAAAAATGTATGGCCTATTGTTATTCATTTTTTAAATAGATTTTTGAAAAATTACATTGTTAAAAGAAAAAAGAAAAAGAAAGAAAGAAAGAAAAATTATAACCCTGCTATATAATAAAAGATTCAGAAAATATTGTTATGCTGTGCGAAAAATACGTTATTTTTTTTTCTAGAATAGAGAATATTTTCTAGAATACAGAGAATATTCTAGAAAATTCTCTGTATTCTAAAAATATTCTCTGTAGAAAATTCTAGGATATTTTTTTTTTCCGTGATGCTCAGGAAAAAGTTCTCGGTTAAAAATATCCAGCTCTATCAGGTCAGATCGAACCATGATCCATTCAATTACAGGCGACAATGTTACTTCGCAGCCACGGAAGAACCACAATTTCCCTTATATAAAATAGAAAAATATGTAATCATCGGGTGAAAATGAGTACCAATGGTAATAGATTTTTCCTGGTTACATAAAAAGTATTTCTTTTGAGAGAATAAAATGTAATTTTAAACAAAATTTCTGCAGTTTTTAAAAATAAATAAATTTTACAAAGGAAATTTTCAATTTTAACAAATATGTCCAATTTTTTAAAAGTTATTTCTTTTTTTAATAATATAAAACAGAAAATATTTTGAAAATAAAAATGATTAATTTTTTTTTTTTTTTTTTTTTTTTTTTCATTTGGATAAGTCTTATTATAAATCTCATATAAATTATAAAAGATAGATTTTAATAAGAATAAAATAAAATAAAATAAATTTTTTCTTTTTTTAACTATATGATCAGTAAAAACACCTAAAAATAACAATCCCGCAAAGAAAATAATCTGGAAAATGAAAGTCTGTTACCAGCTCATTAGACAAAAACCTAATGAGCTAAAAAGAATAATGGAATATGCTTATATCACAAATATTGAATTTAATCTATAAAAAATCTGGATTGACTCCACTCGATTTCAGAACATTAAGTAATGAACCGTTGTCTAAATAAATTAAAGTAAGACCAGTAGTTAAATAAACAAAAGGGAAGAATATAATTTTTATCCATTGTTTAATTTCGCGCTATTGCATTTCATATAATTTTATAGCCCACAGATCATAACGATATAAAATTTTTCATTGTGTCTTTGTAAAAGTCTATAAAAGCTAGATTCACCAAAATCTATACAATTTGCGCGACGGTAATCTATAACATGTGTATAAATTTTCAGCTTAATCGAATAAGGCGTTTAAACGCTATCGCATTTTTAAATATTTGGGGCCATAGACCATAATGATAAAGAATTTTTCTTTGTGTCCCTGTAAAAAAAACTATAAATTCTAGATTCACCAAACTCTATACACTTTGTGTGACGGGGATTTATAACATGTGTATTAATTTTTAACTCAGATGAAAACCGTGTTTAGACGCTATCGCACTTTGAATAATTTGGCCGCATAGGCCATAATAATAAATGTTTTTTTTTTCTTTGTGTCCTTATAAAAAACTATAACTATTTACCAAAATCAATAGGGTTCGTGCTATGGTGGCATACAGCATACGTACCAAATTTCAGCTTATTTGAACAAAGCGTTCAGGCGTTACCATGTTCACTGACGTACATACATACACATACATACATACATCATAAAAATAGCGAAAATGAACTCCGGAGACCTCAAAACGTATAGAAACACCAAAATATCATAGTCGGATTTTTGACATAATTACAATACTTTCCTTACATAGGGGAAAGTTGGACAAAACGGGATACCATTCTTGTTTTTTATTACTACTGAAAATATGTTGAAGAAAACCACACAATTTTTTTTGTTATAACTACAACATTTATTGGAGCACACAAAAAACATATTTTTAACTAATTGTAATGATTGTAAAATAGTCAAAAAAAATATTTACCAAACTCATACACATCCCGTTTTAGCATACCTGGGTTGGACAAAACGGGATAGGGATTACAATGTTTAATTTTTTGTGTAAAACTAACTGAAAAGCATAATTAACTGACAGAAAACTGTAAAGCAAAATTTCCACTTGAAAGAACAATGTCTTCAGTAATCAGAGACTTAAAATAGGAGTTTACTTATGTTTTTATTTACAAAATGGGAAAGAAGACCTTTCATTTAGGCCTTGTAAAGCAACGGAATAAGCACCGCAAATTCCTAGCTTTTCTCTTACTAAATTAAACTGTATAAAGGCGGACGCCAAGACTACTTATTTACACTTTAAAATTATTAAAGTAGCATCTTTTATGCTCATATAATAATTCCCTATAACATTAAACATAAGAAAATTATTCCTACGGTAAAAAGTAGTTCACTAAAATTAAGAACTCAAACTATATGAAAAAATGCAACTAACATCGTTGCTAACTTTATTCTGTTCTATTTCTTGAATTAAAAAAAAACAAAACTGTGGATGCCACACGCATCACATAATCTTTACATTTTAACAAATTTTGAAGATAGCACGCGCTCATATTTTACATAAAAATTAAAAGCATTAAATTCATTTAACTCTTTTTTTCTTTGACATGTTGTTCAGCACGTGAACTTACAAAAAATAGAGGATAAATAATAAACAAATTTATACACTGAAATTGAAAATGGCTCAGTTATAACATCCTCCCACCTATTGATTATAGGTTATAATCAAAACCAAATGTTGCAGGTGTAGTTCTCAATACATTAGTCTTTCAGGGACTTTAATTCTCCTTCCCGCTTTGCTATATCTGACTGGTTCCTCTTCTGAAGTTACAACGGGTTTAACAGTTTGAGCAGAGGTTTCCTTTGAATGGTATGCTTCTTTCAGTTTTGAACTATTATTTGATGATGTTACTTCTAAAGGATATAATCTTTGAATAGGTCGTAAAAGTTCATGTTGCGAAGTTTGAACCTTTACAAGTCGAACTTTCTTATCTTTGCCAGGCATAAGTTCTGTGATACGGCCTAGTGGCCAGTGGATTCGTTTCTTGTTGTCAGATCCAATTAATACAATATCTCCGACAGCGATACCCTTTTCTGGCTGTTTTCTATTTGCTCGCTGTATGAGAACACCCAAATATTCGGATCTGAATCGATCTCTCAAAGCTCTGAGTAGGGACTGCCTGTATCTGAGCCTCTTTGATAAAGAATTTTGTTCAACTGCATCAACATCTGGAAGCTGAATTTCGTGAACATCTTGAAGAAACATAGATGGGGAGATAGGCTTTACAGTCGCATCATCAGAAAGGTATGTTAGAGGCCTTGAATTCACTACACTTTCAACATCAGCTAAAAGAGTTGTCATTTCTTCGTACGTAAGACAGGCGCGTCCTAAGACTCTTTTAAGAAGATCTTTTATTACCCTAATCAGCCTCTCCCAGAAGCCACCCCACCACGCCGCCGTTGGCGGGTTAAACTTCCAGTCTATGGAGTTGACAGACCCATATTTTTGTATACATTGCCAATCTAAGCTTCTCAATAAATTAGCTGCGCCAACAAAATTTGTTCCGTTATCACAGTAGATAACAGAGCATCTTCCTCTGCGAGCCACAAATCTTCTCAAACCCATCAAAAATGCATCTGTGGAAGCAGAGGTCACTAGCTCTAGATGAACAGCTCTATATATAGCACATGTGAAAATCAAAATCCAACTCTTCTTATCGTTCTTAAGATACAAAGGACCAGCCATATCTATGCCTGTAATTTGAAATACGGCAGAATCTTTTACTCTGTTTTCAGGTAGAGGAGCACTAGATGTCCATAAAGCCCTTGAATTAAACCTTTTAATCACACAGCTGGCTAACACAAGCTTTACACTCTTTCTTCCGTTGAGGATCCAATACCTTTCTCTAAGCAAATTTAAGAGGATTTGTAACCCCGCATGACAGTTCTTTACATGAATATAAAAAATAAGTCGCTTAACAACTTCATGCCTTGAAGGGAGAATTATGGGATGGAGAAAATCTTCACTATCTTTCCTGTAAGTTATTTTAGTTTTCAAACGAATGACATCTTGCTCATCCTTACAGGTTTGTAATGTCTTCAATCTTTCATCACTTTCCGAAGAGAAAGATTCTTTTTGAACCATACGTAGAGTTTTTATCTCAGCTTCCCGAAATTCAGTAGCCGTCAATTCGCCTTTACTCTTCTTATCAGGATTTAAACAATTATGCTTAAAGCGAAGAATCCAAGCAACTAAACGTATGATTTTTTCATAACTTGAAAAGTAGCGGTAATACCAGTTATTGTTGGATGGAAATTCAGGTTTCGTCAACATACAAGTAGACCTTGACCTTTCTTTCTGAATTTCTTCCTCATTCCAATCTTCATCGGAAGTGTTCATGTGGTTTCTAAATTCTGCTGAATCTTTCATCCAATGTGGGCCCTCCCACCATCTGATTAAAGCTAATTGCTTAGCCTTACAGCCTCTAGACGGCAAGTCTGCTGGATTCTTCTCACTTGGTATATGTTTCCATGATGAAGGACTGCTTAATTTCTGAATCTCTTGAACCCGATTTCGGACAAACACAGACCAGCTCTCATTTCTTGATATCCAAGCAAGCACTGTTGAGGAATCGCTCCAGTAATATCTCTTCATTTCCTGCCAACCCAAAGCATCCACAACAGTTTTCGCCAAACGAGCGCCAATAGTAGCTGCTAATAGCTCCATCCTTGGTACAGTCGTATTCTTTAAAGGCGCAACTCGGGACTTGGCAGCAAGCAGAATTATTTCCCCTTGATCTTCCTTTTCTATCCTCAAGAATACTACTGCTGCGTAAGCATCTTTACTTCCATCAACGAAAGTATGAATTGTGCATGCATGTAAGTTTTCTGGGGTGATCTGGATATGTCTTGGTATCTTAACATCGTTTAAATATTTAAGTTCTTGGAACCATAATAGGAATTCTTTTTGTAATTCACCAGTTATTTCGTCATCCCAATTAATTCCTAATTTCCAAGCTTTCTGTAGCATCAATTTAGGATAAAGCATCACCGGAGCAGTAAAACCAAAAGGATCAAAAATTTTATGAACTGCCGATAACATACTTCGCTTGGTAATCCTTTCTGTGTTGAAATCGTTTAGCCATTTCATGTTGACTTTTAATGTATCGGAAACCTTATCCCAAATCAGACCCAATACTTGAGTTTCCTTCTGGTTCGACGTTTCATCGTGATCACCAGTGTATTCCCACTGTCTTAAATCAAAACCACCATTTGCCATTATTTTCTTTGAGTCCGAGATAAATTTCTTTAGATCTTCTTCACTGTGCACACTAGTGGCGACATTGTCTACATAGAAACTATGCAAAAGCCTTTGCTTGAAATTTTCCTCAAAACTTGCACTATTTTTGATGTGATATTCAATTACTGATGATAAAAGAAAAGGGCTACACTTTACACCGAAAACGACTCGTGCATGCCTAAATACTTTAAGTTTCTTCTCTTTTAGATCTTTCCACCATAGAAATCGTAGGAAATCTCTATCCTTTTCACAAATGCTAATTTGAAGAAACGCTTTTCTAATATCAGCGGTTACACCAAATTTTCTTTCTCTGAAACGTAGAAGAATATCTGGGATAAGCTCAATCAAATTTGGGCCACACTGCAGACACTGATTTAAAGATGGATGGTTAGTCAACTTTGCTGAAGCGTCGAAAACCGGACGGATAGGTGTTGTAGTACTGGTCTCTTTAATAACTGGGTGATGAGGTAAATAATTACCATAAGAGTTCACTTTGGTAGCAGGAACTTCTTCTATGATCCCCTCATTCAACCAGTCCATAAATATATTTTCATATTTTCCGTACATGTTCTTAGATAATAACTTAGAAGTTGTACTTTCCAAACGTCTTACAGCCGAACTCAAGTTATCTGGTAATGCAGATGTGTCGTCAGCCCAAGGAAGACAAATTTCGTAACGACCATCCTTGTTAATTTTTACTGTCTCTAAGAAATGTTCCTTTGTTTGACGGTCAATCTCATTTTTAGATTTCTTTTCTATAGTATCTGTTATTCCGATCAAGTCCAATCTCCATAAGTTTGAGATATCAGCTTCATTTACGAACAAAGACGTCACCATCATTGCTAAATTATCTGTTGAGACCTCGGTGTGAGGCGCTTTGCCCATCAATGTCCAACCAAGGTATGTTTCTATGGCAACAAGACCAGATGTCAATACTTTTCTTTTGCCAGTTAACATCTTTCCCATAATATCAGCCCCAATCAATATTTCGATAACTTCACGGCAATGACTTACATCAGATAATTCGATTCCATATTCTTTCAACTCTTTAATCCACGGACCATTAGTGACGGGTGGAATGTTTTCACATATAGTAATTTGATCCATCACTTCAAAATTACAGGTGAACTTCTCCTTCATATCCTTAACCTTTATTCTATAACAATTATGTTGGCATTCCTTTGTTGTAACTCCGCCAAACAATGAATGCATCATTTTTTCTTGACGAATGGGAGTATAATTCATCTCTTCTGCTATACTTTTCAAAATATAAGATTTTTGGGATGCTGAATCTAACAATAAACGAACTGTTTTTTGCTTGTTTTCGGAGATGAGTTTCACTTTTAAGGTTTGAAGGAATACTTTAGCACTTTGCTTATTAAAATTTGCCATGTTTACTTCACTGCTGACTGAATTTTCTTCAACCTTTTCTTGTGCAGTTTTACCTTGAGAATCACGCAAATCGCACATCAAAGGCACATGCTTCTTAGAACAGATAATGCATCTTAAAACTGCTCGACATTTTTTCACTGTATGATTAGGCAACAAACAAGCGAAGCAGCAATTTTTATCCTTTACAATATTTTGTATCTCAGTTAAAGTCAATTTTCGAGCTGAAAAGCATTCAGAGCTCAAATGTTTGCCTTGGCAAAAAATGCATACTCTTTTGAAATCTAAAGCAGAAGACGTTGTTAATAAACCTGCAGCTGTCGATATCTTATTTCGCATATAGTCTGCACTTGCACCGTTTTTCCTTTTAGAATATTTATTATCTTCACGCTTTGTCAAACCGAAGCCCGCTACAGCTAAAGATATTCTCTCTTCACCTTCTACTTCCGTTTTCAAAAAATGCATCAGATTATTCAACCTTCCTTTAGCATCCGTATTAGAAGAAGAGAGATTCGAGCGATTCCAGGCCTTCAAAAAGTCTGCTGGGAAACAAGACTCAACCATAGGGTATAGAATGGAGGCATATTTATCAGTGGTAACACCTAATGTTTCTAGCGCCCGTAAATATGACTCAAGCTTATCATATAATGAAGTTAATGCAAATCTACCTTTTGTTTGCACAGATATTATCAATTTCAATAACTCTCGTACATACACTTCTACTAGAATATCTTCCCTGCCAAAACGAGCCTTTAAACTTTCCACTGCCTTTGAATAATTGGCGCCAGTTGGCGGGAAACTTTCAACAACTTCTCTTGCGCGTGAACCAGCGATTGTTGCTTGTACTAAATACTGGAACTTGTCCTCTGGGGCAATTTCATCATCTTTATCGATTTGTTCAAATTGGCTCCAAAAAGGCAACCAATCCTTAATTTCTCCGCCAAATTTCCTGAATTCCAGCTTAGGTAAAGTAAATTTTCGTCTCATAGTACTATTTTCATAATTACTTAAAATAGCATCAGTTTGAATTTGCCCAGATGATTGTATTCTCGCCAATTCTAAATCATGATTCAATCTTAATTTCTCTTTCTCCAGTTCTGCTTCTTTTTCCAGCTTTAATGCCTCAGCTTCTTTTTCTAGCTTTAACTTCTCAAGTTCTTTTTCTTTTTCAGCTTGTTTTTCTTCTTTCAGAGCTTGTTTTTCTTCTTTCAAAGCTTGTTCTTGTTTTTCTTCTTTCAATGCTTGTTTTTCTTCTTTCAATTTTCTTTCCGCTATAGCATTTTCTAAGATATCCTGAACAAAGTCAGGATCCTTTTCATACTCTTTACTATTTAAAATCAGCTCCTTTAAGCTTGCTATTGTGAACGTCGAAGGCAAAGTCTCTCCAATCTCTTCGGCTACCCACTTCAAATCTTCTTTTTTAAACCCTTTAACGGTTTTAAACATCTTTTTAATCTTAATATAATCAAAATAATTTTACTTCACTTGAACGGTCCTGTCGCTATGGACTCCAATATTTTTATGTAAAGCAACGGAATAAGCACCGCAAATTCCTAGCTTTTCTCTTACTAAATTAAACTGTATAAAGGCGGACGCCAAGACTACTTATTTACACTTTAAAATTATTAAAGTAGCATCTTTTATGCTCATATAATAATTCCCTATAACATTAAACATAAGAAAATTATTCCTACGGTAAAAAGTACACTAAAATTAAGAACTCAAACTATATGAAAAAATGCAACTAACATCGTTGCTAACTTTATTCTGTTCTATTTCTTGAATTAAAAAAAACAAAACTGTGGATGCCACACGCATCACATAATCTTTGCATTTTAACAAATTTTGAAGATAGCACGCGCTCATATTTTACATAAAAATTAAAAGCATTAAATTCATTTAACTCTTTTTTTCTTTGACATGTTGTTCAGCACGTGAACTTACAAAAAATAGAGGATAAATAATAAACAAATTTATACACTGAAATTGAAAATGGCTCAGTTATAACAGGCCTATAGCTGAACAAAAGTCGCATAAAAAGGCATTAGAACACGCTTCGTCAGCCCATTCTTGGCATCCAGAACATTGTATCCAACCTTCACCAGCCTTAGAATCGACGTACAGTGTATTACAATATATACAGGTTTCTTCTCCCTCTGTTTTATCTTCAGACGATGACGACATGCATTCTTGGCTTCTTGCTGAAGGTTTATTAAACTTTTCTATGTTTTGACTTTTAACATCAGGATTAGGCGTTCTTTCGGATTCTTTTATAGGCCTAATTTCAGGTTTGGCTTTACCTGGTAGCTCTTTTTCTTCCTCTTTTCCATTTCCTTTTCTTATAAACTTCTTTTTGGAATTTTTAGAAGGATGTTTTAGCAGCCTTTTCTTTAATTTTCTTGTAGTTTTATCATCATTTCTTCCATTTCTAACTCACTCTTATATGGAGATGATGTTATTATTACAGTTTCTTTTTTCTCTTATCAGCCTTGTTTTCTGGGCGAGGTCTTTTTACTTGAGGTCCAGGTAGAATAAACTTTGGAGAGATGGAAAAGCGTAGCTTAGGTCGATAACAAGAGAGTTCAAATCCATTCTTCCCTGAGGATGTTGCAGGTTGGTCTGTCCGTAGTCTGTCTCCTGAGAGGCTTGTTGGCTGGTCTACTCCTACGATGTCCCTGGAGAAAAGTATATAAAATACTGTATCCCGTTTTATCCAACTCATAAGTGTCCCGTTTTGTCCAACTGCGACACTTTTCAAAATAAGCATGGTTGCTGCCTAAATGTGCAAGGAAAATTATATAGACTACACATGAGAATATTCATTAATAAATGCTTAATCAAATGCAATATTCAACGGAATTGTATTCCCATATATGTAGGCAGAATAATGTAGAAAACAACGCACGTAAATGTAGAAAGTGCCAAGAAAACAGAATAAAAAGGTTCTAAGAACTACAACTTTCCATCAACTAGTGGTCTCGAGACGGGACGAACTGAGAATGATGTAATGATGGCCGAGAACAAATTTCTGTCGTAATCCTCTCGATAGCAGTACTAGTCGGGTCCCTAGGCGACATATCCCGTTTTGTCCGACTATCCCGTTTTATCAAACTTTCCCCTACGTATGTTCGGAAAGTAAAAAAACATATTATGAGAATTTAGTATTCCGTACTTATATGAGGAAATTCTAAAGCTCCAAATGAAAAAGATGATGACGTATTCAGGTATGTCGTAGTGGTTAAGAAATCCACTTTGATTAAAACAATAACTAATCTATCCATTAAACATCTGGCTAGTTATGTTTGCAAGTTATTTGGTTCACTAACTAAGATACAATTTAAAAACCAGTTGAGTTAAAAATATGATAAAAAAAAATCTGGAGTGACTCCACTCGACTTTCCGAACATTAAGTAATTAACCGTTGTTTAAATAAATTAGAGCAAGAGAAGTCTGAAATCACAAACAGCTCAAACGAATAAAGCGTGTAACGCTATTGCACCTCAAAAAATTTGAGCCCATAGCCTATAATGATAAAGAATTTTTCGTTGTATCCCTGTAAAAAACTACATGTGCTAGATTTATCAAAAGCTATACAGTTCGTACTACGATGACCTATAACATGTACCAACTTTCAGGTCATTCAAACAAAACGTTTAGATCTTTCCGTGTTCACTCACACACAAACATGCATACACACATCACAAAAAATAGAGTAAAATCGTAGATGTCCCTAAAAGGGGAACTCGTGTCAAAAGTAAAGTTGTTGGTGTACAACTAGATGCCATGACAGTCACAAATCTAAATTTTCAACATTCTACAACCATTCGTTTTTTATCTATGAGAGACACAAAATCCATTTCTTAAACTAGGATTACAATATATTCCTTACATATGTATTATCGGAAACTAATAACCAATCTCTGTAACAGAAATTTAAAATATTTTTTTATTGTACTGATGTACTAACAATACAAACAATATAAGATGAACAATATAAATTGAACCAATACATTATAACTGAAACATTATAACTGAAACATTATAACTGAACAATATAACTGAAGCAATATAAACCCACAGTTGTTTCATATTGAAACAATGAAGCACAACCGTTCATAATACTATAAAATGTGCGCACGAATATAACATAAAAGCGGATTTTCTAGAAGACTCTCCTGCACGATTGGGCCTGGGTTCGAATTCCAGACAAGGCATGCCCTTGTTAGGGGCAGCGATTGGGTACTTCTTCACAAATGGTCATCCATTTGGCTTAATAACATCTTTCTATATTTTTGCAACACATTTAAACGTAAGTTCTAAGCTGAGAAGAATTTGATTATTATTCTAAAACTTTTAAAATGAAAAATAATTTTCCCTCAACATGCGTGAAAAGAGTTCATGACAATATGAATGTTAATTAAGAATTCTCTGCGATTGTTTTGTGAGGTTTACATTTAATTTTTTTACAACTAATTATTATTATAATAACAGGAGACTTGGCGTTGGAATATTAAAACTCGAATAAACTACTACGTCAGAAACGCCAAAAGAAAAATATTTGCGATGCATATAGCTGTTTCGGTAGCCTTAGGCGTACCGTACTAAACGCAGTCTTAAATTTCGTCTAAAAGAACCTATGAATTACGTCCGCAAACAAGAAACCAATAAATCGGCTATTTCTAAACATTGATGGGAGGGAAAATCATAATTTTAAATTTAATTCAGCTAAACTAATTTGCAGACCTAAATCCATTCATGAACTCGATTCCTTTGAAGACTTTCATATTTATAAAAATTTTAAAAACATTGTAAATTGTGATTTCGCTGTTCCCTCTTTGTTTGATTGTTGGAAATTTTACATTCAGTACACATTTTCTTAATTTTTCTACTGTTTACGCAGCTAACATTCCTAATTTCCCATTGGCCACACTCCCCACCTTTCCCGTAATCCTATTGGTTGAACTAAATTCGGTCCCTCTCCTATATATACGAGCACTTCTCCACATTCAGAATTCTTTTTGCGTTGAAGACGGTACGCTTAAGGCTACCGAAGCAGCTCTATGCATCGCAAATATTTTTCTTTTGGCGTTTCTGACGTATTAGTTTATTGGGGTTTTAATAATTATTATTATGAATTTTCGTTTCAAAATTTACATGAGACATATAATCATAGGACAAATATTTTAGAATTTTACTGTTATATTTTACGTGAAAAGAAAATTTTCTCAATCTTTTAGTTCAAAACTTTTAACAGTTTACCTAAAGAAAAATACTAAACATAAAATGTGACATTTTAACTACTACATAAATAAGCAATGAGAAATGTCAAATGAAATATATTAAATTGGAACGAGAACATTTAAAACGTATTTATGCATTTTAACGTGAATCTGAAAGCAAAATATCGAAACTAATCATTACCGACATGTTAGTTCGACATAGCAAATGACATTTTGAACAGTTTCCGGTAGTGTTGACAAACATGTAATAGAAACTTTGCGAATTTCCTTAATTTGACGTTGAATTGAAATACATGTTTGTCAATCACGATTATAAATGCTTGTTTAATGCTAGATTAAACTCGTTTTATATTAAAATTGTTGTTACCATTGTGAACTATACTGCGTTAGCATATTTAATTAGAAGACTACAAACAGACATCAAACAATCCTTTAATGGAAAGTAAATATGCTGAACATGCAAATTTCAAATAAAAATAATTACTTTTCATCTGTTTGAAATGTACTGTTTTAAAACATCAAACAGAAAATCGCACAATGTATAACAAATATATGTCTTTAAAAATAATAATAATAATAATAAAATTGTAGCCGTTTATTATTTATTTATCTTTAAATATATATTTTAGAGCAATTTCTTCTCCGATTTAACTATTTAACTACGATTTTTCACCTTTAAAATGTGCAATTAGCAGAAATAAGTTAAGCGATTATTCTTATCTTAAATTATGTAAGAAAGAAAAAAATAATAATAATCATGAGAGAGTTTTACAAAGTGGCCTTTGTATTTTGTTCTAAAGGATTATTTGTATATATTTGTTCTAAAGGATTATTTGCCGTAATCTAACTTAAAAATTTGTAATAGCTTTATATTTTAATTGTAAGTTAAATTTCCATTTGCTAAAAAAAATGGCTGAATTCAAAGTGTGATAACTTTGATTGAATTGTTAATAAAATAATGATTGAAAATTACATTTTTATTATGTTCTTCTTATTATTTTTGTGGTTATTGATAAAGGGATATTTCAGATATTTCATTCAAGCTCCACTCGAAATGTTCTTACCTAAATGTAATGTTTTTTTCTGTTTTTTTTTTCTTTCTTTCTTTCTACTTTATTACTCGAAATCTGCCAACAAAACGTTAATTTCCTTTTAAAATGTGTTATTATTTTTAAAGAATTTAAGGCCGATGGTCTACTCTTGGGACTTAGATTTTATTGGGTATTCCTCCATCTCTGTGGATGTTTATAACCCTTATTCACATGAATTTGAGAAAAAAAAATTTGGAAAAATTCTGAATAGCTTGGTTGTCAAGTGCAACAAGTGTTCGAACAAGATACCTTCCGCGCACCAGCTTTGAAAGCACAAGTCGGTCACTCGCGAGGCTTTTTTAAAATGTGAACGACAGGGGGCGTGTAAGTGTACGTTACCAATATTATAGTTTTTCATCTTTCTCTTTTTTTTTCAGATAATTTCTTTTTTCATTATTTTAATTTTTCATTTTAAAATTTATTAAATACGTAAGGTGTCAAAAAACCTTTTTATTGAGATATCTGAATTCTCCCTTGGACTTAAGTTTCCTCAATCTCCAAATACTTTCGAATTCTGAAAAACATTATTCACGAAAAAAAATTAAAGTACTTTTAATATGTATATTTAATAGCACAATAAAATAAAATAAAATAACTAGAATTTGTTTGTTTTTTATTATGTTTATTTATTTATTTCTCGTACTTTAATTTATTTTATTTTTGTATTTAAAGTTCATGGGAGAAAATAATAAAAATCTGGAGCGACTCCACTCCACTTTCCGAATATTAATTTATTTAAGCAACTGTTAATTACATAAAGTAAGAGAAGTCATTAAGAAAAACAAAAGAAAAATTTATGAGTGATTTCCCCAAATTGTATGCTGTTTAATTTAACACAATTGTACTTTCAGACCATAGGTCATAATGATAAAGAATGTTTCGTTGTGTCCCTGTAAAAATCCATATTCACCAAAGTCTATACAGTTCGTGCGACGATGATTTATAATATGTATATAAATTTTCAGCCGTTAGATGTTATTGCATTTTAAGTAATTTCAGTCCATAGACCATAATGATAAATAAGTTCTCGTTGTGTTCCTGTAAAAAACTATAAACATTATATGTATCAAAATCTGTAAAGTTCGTACGATGGTGACCTATAGCATGTATATAAATTTTCAATTTATTCAAATAAGGCTATGGCGCTTTAAATAATTTGAGCCCATAGGCCATAATGATAAAGAATTTTTCTATGTGTCCCTGTAAAAAAAACTATAAATGTGCAGAGTTAGTAATTAGTTTACAGAGCTACAGAAAAGAGTACCTGTACGTTTTACAATCATTTGGCATCAAATTTGGCACATAACTCATAAATACAAGTATTTATGAGTTAAAAGGGACTAGCACAAGGTTATGTGTTACAAGAAAATATATTTAAAGACAGATAGATATAGACAGACGGAAACAACGTTGGGTTGAGACTTTTTTATAAATGCATGCGTTCATGAAGCGAGTTAATCATATATGTGTATGTGTGATTATATATTTATACGAATATTTTTTTAAATAATGTGGAATAAACGAAAATAATGTGTTTTGTAATGATTAATGCAAATGCGACGTTTGGGGCTCCTGATCTGCAGATCCACTAGTTATAAGTCTTTTTCAACAAATCAAGAGAATTAATTTCTAAAGCCAATCGACAGAATTTAATTTTTATTTTTACAAATAAAGGAAATTAAAGGTTATTTTCATTCTAATTTTGTGAAAATAACTTTAAAAGCTATAAAACAATAAGATTCATTCTCAATACTTTAGAATTTCGCGAAATAAAAGGCATTTGAATTCTAATTAACATCATAAAATAGCTTTGTACACTCGCTAGGCAAACATTAAGTACCCATTTATCTTAATTAAAAATTCTTCTAACACGTGGATTGCTTACAAATTAAACCTGTAAGATTAAAACATGCTTTGTTACTTATCTATGTAGAAAAGTTAAACAAATAATCAACAAAGAGAATTAGATTTATAAATAAACTATTTGCTTAAAACGCATGCAAAGCAAAAGTAATTGCATTAATAAGCGCATTTACTTTTAAGATTATATTAATTATTGGATTAATGCAATTGCGATTGTTATAGAAATTACTTTTGTGTTTCTTTTATTGATATTATTAGCCTTGACATTAAATAAATATTCTTTTATGTTTATGTACACAGCATTTAGATGTATTAAATAAAAGTTTTATTCTCGTGATTTAGGTAGTTTACATATTTTCCCTATATCAAAAGTTCCCATATTTTTTTATTTATCTTTCTTACTATCAAATGATTTAATCTTGTATATATATTTCTATATAACATGTGTTCCCATGATTTTTTGTAAATTATCTACCTTATTATTAAATGAATTAATCTTGTATATATGTGTGTATGTGTGCTCTGGATTTTCTCAGAAATTATTCTAAAAATTTTGATAGAAAATTGTTCATCCGTCTCTTTTATTGATATTATTAGCCTTGACATTAAATAAATATTCCATTATATTTACATTAACAACATTGAGAGGTATCGAATAAAGATTTTATTCTCATGATTTTGTTGGTTTGCATATCATTTCTCTATATCCAAATATTCCCATGATATTTTATTTTATCCTTCTTATTATTAAATGAGTTAATAATGTATGCATGTATATATATATATTTATATATATATATATACAGGGTGTTTCAAAACTCATGGGCAAAAATTTAAGGGGCAGTAGAAAACATCTAAACAAGCCATTTTCACCATACAATGCATGGCCGGAGAGCAAGCGATGATCGCTAGAGGACGCTGTAATGGAAAGTACAAAGCGCGCGTTTTCTTACACATCATCATGCGCGTTTTCTTACACATCATCATTTAAAGAACCTTGGTCATTTCTACCGTGGATTTCAACAGGCATGGCGACATACAGTAATCAGGAAAAGGCAGACGTGCATTTTATGTATGGTCTGGCGAATGGGAATACTTTGGAAGCTGCTAGATTGTCCAGGCAGCGTTTTTCGAGAATACACGCGCCGGACCGAAAAATATCACAAAAGTCTTGCGGCATGCAGCGCATTCCCATTCTCCAGACCATACATAAAATGCATATCCGCCTTTTCCTGATTACTGTATGTCGCCATGCCTATACTGAAATAAATGGTAGAAATGACGATGTGTATGAAAACACGCGCTTTATACTTTCCATTACAACGCCCTCTAGCGATTACCGCTTGCTCTCCGCCCATGCATTGTATGGTGAAAATGGTTTGTTTAGATGTTTTCTACCACCCCTTAATTTTTTGTCCATGAGTTTTGAAACACCCTGTATATATATATATATACATATATATATATACATATATTCCTATAATCATACATTCCCATGATTTTTTGTAATTTATCTTCCTCGTTATTAAACGAATTAATCCAGTACGTATGTGTGTATGTGTGTCTTGGGTTTTCTTAGAAACCGCTTTAACGAGTTTCACAAAAATGTAAGGTTAAAAGATTTTTAAAAAAAGTCTTATCCTTACATACAGGAAAATTCGTGTTTGTAGATAACCTGTTTTCTGTTCCGGTTAAATATGTCAGAAACTTGAATATCGTAGAAACTGCTTGGTCGTTCTTAATAAAAATTTAGAAATAGTGGTTTTTTTTTTTTTAGTATTTACACATAAAACATTAATATATGCATGTATGTATTATTTTTACTATAAACATATTATTAGACAAAAATCTGAATCAAAATTCTTATGTTCATCAAAACATAAGAAACATTTTATTGCTTATTTTAAAATTCTCAAATATTATATGGTTATGAACTTCAAAAATTCAAAAATAACAAAATAATAATAATAATAAAGTGACAGCAACATTAAAAGAACTCAAGAATAAAAAAAAAAAAAAAAAAAAAAAAATGCTAACTGCAATTTCCATAGCATCAAGCATCAATGATTGGAATGTCTGATTAGAATAAGAATTTCATCATCAGTGATGACGGAATATTTTAGTAGTCTCTTTATATATATATATATATATATATATATATATATATATATATATATATATATATATATATATATATAAACCTCGTGTGTTGTTTGTGTGTTTTTATTACATATTGCATTCTTATTATTAGTTCACGAGAACATAATTTTGTAATTACCTTTATAAGAAAAATTATTTAAAAGCAATTATTTAAATTTAAAGTGTTTTTATCTAAACTTTGTCTTTTTCAAACATATATATGTATATGTGTGTATGTGTGTGCATAATAACTCATTATTACAATGACAAACACTAGGGAGGAAGATATGAATTAATCTATGAACAATTACATATGAAAATGAAACTTTACTCAAGGAAAAAGATTTTGAATAAGATATAATACGAGTTATTTCTAAAATAATGGCAGATGAGATCATATATAACAAATAGGAGTAGAGGCCACCACAGCTTAAGGCGAGTTGAGCAAATTAAGTGAGTTTCCCAGGCGCCCATATTTTCCTCAAATTCTCTGCAAGATTATAAGATAGCGAAGAAAAAAATTAATTATACATTAACTATCAATAAGTATTTGGACACTGTCGAGTTAAGACGTTTTGTCAAATATCTAGTAAAATTATTGTGGAATTATCTTGAAACTTTGGGGGTGTAAAGAAAATGTTGTCCCTCATATATTTCAGCAAAAGTTTTGTCTTTAAGGAAAAAACTGGACCAGTTAAAAATTACAAAAATCAAAATGTTTTGGATCACCTTGTAAAAAGTAAAGTTTCAAATGCGATCTGACTGCAGTATATGATTATGCGGATTCCTTTAATTATCTGTATAAATTTTTATGAGGCTACCACATATATTCATTGAGATATAACTGTTTCTTTGAAATAAAAATAAATAAAAATAAATAAAAAAGGAAAAAAAACTTTTTTTAATTACAACATGCAGGATATTAAACCCAGTGCAAAGCTATTTTTAGAAAACTTAGCGTACTACATTGGATGCAGCATACTGCAATCAGAATACAAAAATGTTAAATATCTTACGAAATATAAACATTTTTACTAATTAATTTTTAATTACGCATGCGCAAGATTTAAAAAAAAAATTCATTTGCATATTCAATAGTCAAAAGTATTGAGCTGTTTATATGAAAACCCAAAACAAATATCGCGTGAATTCAAGAAGTAATGCATTGCAGAATGAATAGAATTTCAGTTTGTCTCAAAAAATAAATAAATAAATAAATAAATGATGATCGGGCGTTTTACCAATACTTATTTACAATCAGCGAATACTGTATTACCATTGCGCATTGACTGAATCAAAATAAAATTGTGAGTAAAACCCCTTATAGCTTAGCTTTTATTTTGAGACAAACTGATATTCTGTTCATTCTACCTCTCATAACTTTTTGAATATGCACGATATTTGTTTGGGGTTTTCATATAAATAGCTCAATACTCTTGGTTATTAAATTATCCAAATGAACTTATTTAAAAGCTTGCGCATGCACAGTTAAAACTTATTTAGTAAAAATGCTCATATTTCGCAAGATATTTCACATTTTTGCATTCTGATTGAAGTATGCTGTGTCTATGGCAAGTTTTGTAAAAATAGCTTTGCACTGGGTCTAATACCCTACGTGTTATAATTAAAAGAGTGGTAATTTCTTTTGCAGATTTTTACTTTCTTCTATATGTAATATAAGAAAGTATTGGATTCGTGTAAATTTTCGACCTCCGTTTTTTGATGGATTTACACGTTTTGGGATGTCCAGAACACGAATTGATAGTTTTTAAAAAATGTCTGTCTGTCTGTATCACTTTTTTGTGGACGCTGTATCTCACGAACCAATGAATGAAATTTAACCAAACTTGGTATTTAGTTGGTCCCCGACATAAACTGGTGCTGATTAGATTTGGGAATCAATCGCTCAACAGGTGGCGCAGTGATCGCACTTTTTGTAAACTTTTAACATGGCAGTATAGGACAAAATTACGTATAAATGTGCATAATGAGAGTTACATTAAACGTGTGACTATAAAATTAATATAAATTATTGATAATAGTAGTAGTTAACTAGGAAAACAACTAGGAAAACAATTTTGTGCATGTGGGGGCATCGGTAGTACCCCCCCCCCTCCCGGTGGGGGTAAAGTTTCAAGATTGGTATCTTTCAAAAGGTCTCGTCAATACCTTTAACAGGAATGGTTGAACTATAAATCTGTGATAATTTAAAACAAAGTTATCGATTTTTTTTTACTTTTCATGAAAAAAAATTTCGAAAAAAATCGTTTTTTTTTTTTTTTTTTTTTTTTTTTTTTATAACGAAATTTAACCAAACTTGGTATTTAGTTGGTCCCCGACATAAACTGGTGCCGATTACATTTGGGGATCAATCACTCAACAGGTGGCGCTGTGATCGCATTTTTTCTAAATTTTTAACATGGCAGTATAGAACAAAATTTCGTACAAATGTACATAATCAGAGTTATTTTTAACTTGTGATTGTAAAATTAATATGAATTATTGATAATAGTAGTAGTTAAATAAGAAAAAAAAATTTGTGCATGTGGGGGCATCGGTTTTCCCCTGGGGGGGGGGATTTTCAAGATGGGTATATTTCGAAATATCTCGTCAATACCTTTAAAACGAATGGTTGAACTATAAATCTGTGATAATTTAAAACAAAGTTATCGATTTTTTTTACTTTTAACAAAAAAAAAATTTCGAAAAAAAATCGTTTTTTTTTTTTTTTTTTTTTTTTTTTAATATTGTTACTGAGAGAATATGTATAGGAAAATATAGAAGAAAGTCTTGTGGTGGCCACAACATACTAGTTAAAGAAACCCTTATAACTCTGTGAATATATGCGGCAGTTTTATAAAGATTTATACAAATAATTTTAAGAATCCTCATAATCACATGCTGTAGCTAAAACGCATTTTAAGCATTACTTTTTACAGAATAGCCCGAAACATTTCGATTTATACAAAAATTCTGAAAATCATGAGGTATAACATGTTGTATATACTCCCAAAGTTTCAAGATAATTCCTGTAGAATTTTTCTAAATATTTGACAAAACGTCTAAATTCAAAAGTTTTATATGTAAAACTTTCAACCTCAAATAATGTATACATATTATTGAACCTCATATATATATATAGAATATTGAAACCTCAAATAATGTATATATATTATTGTATTGGTAATACTAATTAAACATACCGTCATTTTTCTCATTACTTTTACTCGACTAAGTTCACTTTTTAACCATTCTTTTGTAATATTTTCTTCTTAAAATTTTCTTATTTAATTTTTAACAGTACAAAATAATATTACAAACTGCAGTGCACTAATATTCTGTTGATTTTTTAATTTTGCTTATCAGCACGAAAATATATTTTTATAGAATCATACACAATCATTAGTTCAGTAAATTTTTAGGCAATTAAATTTTTTAACTACCACACTAAAATATTTATAAAAACATCAATCTTATTCAACGCCATGTGAATCAACTTTTTAAATTACTTTTAGGTTGTATTTATAATACTTTCTATAAAACAAAATAACATTTTCTCTTAATACTACCTGCATTGAGATATAAAATTGCGGTATCAAAGGCTTTTTATGGAATCCAGGTAAAAAGAACAAATTACAACATTTTACAATCTAATAATATTTAATGAGGAAATTTAAGTAAAACTATTTCTTTTTTGAAGAAAGTGATAACTACTTTTTCTAGTTCAGTGGGATTTTTGGGGATAGTTTCTAATAAAAATGAGATCGTAAAGAGATATGGCCGAAGATAAAATTCCCATTATAAAAACATTTCTAAGAATTTATGAGGAAGCGATAGAGTTAAATAAGATTTTATTACTTTAAGTTTGTCCGTAACATAGAATTCTATATCATATTATTCAGCTCTTTATATTTTTAAAGATTTTAATTTTTTATTCATTTGAATTAGAGAAAAAATTTATATACGTTTGTTTATTTATATTTTTATTTTTAAGTGTCATTATATTATTTATTCAAATACGTGAAAGAAAAATTACAAGAGATTAAAATAAAATAATGTGATAATTCGAAATTTTCATGACTGAATAAAAAATATCATAATAGACTGCAACTTTATGTGTATCATTTAGTAGTTTATCACTTATTCTTCGACCACAGTTCTTGAGACCATGGAAGCCTCTGCGCATGCGCTGACTCAATGAGTCCAGTGTTGAAATAGGAGAGACGATTATCTGATTCAGAGAAAATAAGCGATAAGACAGGAAGTCGAATTACTGGATGTTTTCAAATCCCAAGCTGTCGGTCGATTTGGCACCCCTCAAAGCTTTTGAATTGCTCCTCACTGCTAGTTTTTGGAAACGTGGTTATACTATACCAGTCCAGTTTATTATTTACCAGTCTTTTTTTTTTTTTTTTTTTTTTCGAAAATATAATAACAATTTAGCGTTATAAAAGTAAAGTCATTTTGCCTAATTGCGATGTGTCTTCTGATCAGTTTACCACATTTAGACAATATTTGACATTTTAATAAGAAAATAAAAGAAATAACCTGGTGTGTCACCCACACGACTTTCTCTTACCCTGAAATTTAATATATAAATACAGGTTGCAGATTAAAAGGTAAGATAACGAGTACTGTAATGTAAACCTGCGTTAAACAATTCATATTAGGCTTCTGAAGAGTTTTATATGATAATTAGTTCTGTGTGAGGGGGGCTACAGCCCCCCTCAACCCCCCGTTTCATTAATGCACCTACATTTATATAGAATTTAATTCGGTTATTAAAAAATAATTCTGTTTTTTTTAAATAATTTATTACTATTATTATTTAAAAAAATTATCTTTTATGATAATGCAGACGATTTCCATATTAGAGAAGTAGTATAACACCAAATATCTAAAAAAAAGTCCA
This sequence comes from Salticus scenicus, assembly GCA_963930645.1. NCBI lineage: Eukaryota > Metazoa > Arthropoda > Arachnida > Araneae > Salticidae > Salticus > Salticus scenicus. Next base: position 55,463,585 of record OZ005654.1, on the reverse strand, counting down.
TTTTATTCTCAATATTTAAAGAAAAAAAATACGATTTTTTTTTTCTGTTTTTTTTTTTTTTTTTTTTCGTTAAAAGTAAAAAAAATCGATAACTTTGTTTTAAATTATCGCAGATCGATGGTTCAACCATTCGTTTTAAAGGTATTGGCGAGCTCTTTTGAAAGATACCCATCATGAAAATTTACTCCCCTCGATACACATTTAGAATACCAAGTTTGAACATTCTGCCATAATTTGTTTTTGAGATATGCTGATAACAGACAGACACACAGACATACAGACAGACACACAGACATACACACAGACCATTTGCTAAAAACATGATTTTCGTATTCAGGGGACCTCAAAACGTGTAAATATAACAAAATCTCGCGTTCGAAAATTTGACCCAAAAACATTACTTTCTCTACCTTATGGGTAAGAGGGTAAGAGAAAGTAAAAAGAAAGAGAGAATGGTCGACCATTATACTCTAAATTTTAACTAAACTTGTGTAAAGATTCATTTATTTTCAAGAAATTGAATTATTATTTTTAATCCAAGAAAAATATATCTGTTTTGCATTTAGGATACTTTTACCTCATTTATAGTACCTAAAACCTAAATACGATGTTCAACGAGCCTAAATGTGTTCATGCATTTTCAAACTCTTCATTTAAGCATTCTTCAAAATTTTCCCCGGGATATATTTATGCGTCTTGTGTGCATTATGATCTTATATACGGTTTTTAATAAGAAGTTTTCAAATGATTTAAGTAAATCTGTAGTGGGAATAGCGGAAGATTCTGTTTGGGGTTTCAGTTTAGATTTCCTTGAATGCTATACATTTTTACTTTCTCTTACCCATAAGGTAGAGAAAGTATTGTTTTTGGCTCAAATTTTCGAATGCGAGATTTTGTTATATTTACACGTTTTGAGGTTCCCTGAATACGAAAATCATGTTTTTAGCAAATGGTCTGTGTGTCTGTGTGCGTGTGTGTCTGTGTGTGTGTGTCTGTGTGTGTGTCTGTATGTGTGTCTGTGTGTGTGTCTGTGTGTCTGTCTGTTATCAGCATATCTCAAAAACAAATTATGGCAGAAAGTTCAAACTTGGTATTCTAAATGTGTATCATGCATGCTACAGTAAGCTTTTAGTTGAGATCAAGCAAATGGTTCGTGTACAGGGACAATCAAGAGAATTCTAATACATTACGTCTATGGGGGAAATTGCAGGTAAGTAGAGTTTAACGTCTATAGACTGCACTAAACCAAATGAAACGAATATATATTTTTTGTAAAAGAGATAGTTAACTGAGAAAAAAAATTTGTGTATGTAGGAGCCTTGCCTCCCCCCCCCCTGGGGGGGAAGTCCCCCCTCGAGGGGAATAAATTTTCATGAAGGGTATCATTCAAAAGAGCTCATCAATACCTTTAAAACGAATGGTTGAACTATAAATCTGTGATAATTTAAGACAAAGTTATAGATTTTTTTTACTTTTAACAAAAAAAAATTTCGAAAAAAAATCGTAATTTTTTTTTTTTTTTTTTTTTTTTTTTTTTTTTAAATATTGAGAGTAAAATGGACTTTTTTTGGATATTTAGTGTTACACTACTTCTCTAATATGGAAATCGTCTGCATTATCATAAAAGATAATTTTTTTAAATAATAATTTTAATAAAATTTAAAAAAAAATGAATTATTTTTTAATAACGGAATTAAATTCTATATAAATGTAAGTGCAATAATGAAACGGTTGAGGGAGGCGGTAGCCCCCCTCACACAGAACTAATTATCGTATAAAACTCTTCTTAAGCCTAATTTGAATTGTTTAGCATAGGTTTACATGGCAGTTCTCGTTATCTTACCTCTTAATCTGCAACCAATATTTATAGTATTAAATTTCAGGGTAAGAGAAAGTCGTGTGAGTGACACACCAGATTATTTACTTTCTCTTACCCATGAGGTAGAGAAAGTATTGTTTTTGGGTCAAATTTTCGAAAGTGAGATTTTGTTATATTTGCATGTTCTGAGCTCCCCTGAATACGAAAATTATGTTTTTAGCAAATTAGCAAATGGTCTGTGTGTATGTCTGTGTGTGTGTGTGTGTGTGTCTGTGTGTGTGTCTGTCTGTGTGTCTGTCTGTTATCTGCATATCTCAAAAACAAATTATAGCAGAAAGTTCAAACTCGGTATTCTAAATGTGTATCATATAGGGATGCTACAGTAAGCTTTTCGTTGAGATGAAGTAAATAGTTTGTGTACAGGGACACTCAAAAGTATTCAAATACATTACGTCTATGGGGGAAATTGCAGGTAAGTAGAGTTTAACAGCTACAGACTGCACTAAACAAAATGAAACTAATATATATTTTTTGTCATTGAGATAGTCAACTGGAAAAAAAATTGTACATGTAGGAGCCTCGCCTCCCCCCTCGAGGGGAGTACATTTTCATGATGGGTATCATTCAAAAGAGCTCACCAATACCTTTAAAACGAATGGTTGAACTATAAATCTGTGATAAATTAAAGCAAAGTTATAGATTTTTTTTTTTTTTACTTTTAACGAAAAAAAAAACTTCGAAAAAAAAAATCGAATTTTTTTTTTTTTTTTTTTTTTTAATATTGAGAGTAAAATGGACTTTATTTGGATATTTAGTGTTACACTACTTCTCTAATATGGAAATCGTCTGCCTTATCATAAAAGATAATTTTTTTAAATAATAACTTTAATAAATTATTTTTTAAAAAACAGAATTATTTTTTAATAACCGAATTAAATTCTAAATAAATGTAGGTGCATTAATGAAACGGGTGGTTGAGGGAGGCGGTAGCCCCCCTCACACAGAACTAATTATCATATAAAACTCTTCTGAAGCCTAATTTGAATTGTTTAGCATAGGTTTACATGACAGTTCTCGTTATCTTACCTCTTAATCTGCAACCTGTATTTATAGTATTAAATTTCAGGGTAAGAGAAGATCGTGGGAGTGACACACCAGATTATTTATAACAGGAATCTTTTAAAACATTAAAAATTCATGGTTTACAAAAAGTGAAATTTTTTCTCGCTGATATCTTTGAAGGGGATATTATTTGTGTAGCTTATCGTTATTATCTATATTTACATTAGACGTTGGTTGGTATTATACATACATATATTGCTATATAGTATATTGGTGGTATTATAATTTATGAATAACTGCAAATTAAAAGAATTTCTTCGCTTTCACGATCTAACTCCGTTTTCTTGGCTTGAAACTTTGAAACCAAAGGAGGTTCACTTAGATTGACTAAATACATTTTTTAAAGTTAAACATTTTTGTGAGAAATGATTGTCTTTAAAAGACACATCCCTTCCAAGATAAAATTGTAATGTTTGCCCTCTCCCCTTTCTTACTTTCTTCTATATGTATATATAGAGAAAGTATTGGATTCGTTAAAATTTTTGAACTTCAGTTTTCGATGGATTTACACGTTTTAGGATGTCCTGAACACGATTCGATTGTTTTTAGAAAATGTCTGTCTGTCTGTATGTGTATCACAAATTTTGTGGACGCTGTATCTCACGAACCAATGAACGAAATTTAACTAAACTTGGTATTTAGTTGGACCCTGACATAAACTGGTGCTGATTAGATTTAGGAATCATTCGCTCAACAGGTGGCGCTGTGATCCCATTTTTTTTTTTTTTTTTTTTTTTTTTTTTTTTTAAACCTGGCAGTATAGGACAAAATTTCGTATAAATGTACATAATGAGAGTTATTTTTAATGTGTGATTTTAAAATTAATATGAATTATTGATAATAGCAATAGTAGTAAACTAGGAAAAAAGTTTGTGCATGTGGAAGCACCGCTTTCCTCCCTGGTGGGAGAAGTACCCTCCCCGGGGGTGTAAATTGTCAATATGGGTATCTTTCAAAAAATCTCGTCAACTCCTTTAAAACGAATGGTTGAACCATAGATCTATGACAATTTAAAACAAAGTTATCGATTTTTTTCCTTTTTTTAACGAAAAAAAAAACTTAAAAAAAAAAATCGTATTTCTTTTGATATTGGCAAAAAATTGACTTTCTTTCAGCATTTAGTGATATAATTCTGTCCGATAAAAATCGTCAGCATTTATAATGGGAAATAATTTAATAAATAATTTGTATTGCATGAATTTTGTGTAAAATTATTTAGTAGAAGGTCTTGTGGTGGCCACATCATACTAATTTTAACTAAAGAAAGATCCCTCAAATTGATTGAACACGTTTTTTTTTTTACAGTTTTCAGAAATTCCAACGCATTCCCAAGATACAGTGTTTGGAGTGTGATTTTTGGAAAACCCTGTATAATACATTATACTATTTTATTATTTTTGTTTACACTTATTTTTATTTTTCAGCAAAAATAATTCGATTAGGGCAGTCAATATAATGTTTAGTTTAAAACATTTCACACTATAATAATAAAAAAAAATTACTAACTGTATTATTACTGAAATTTTTGTTTTCTTATAATTAAAAAAAATACTGTTAAAAAATAAGTTCAAAACATAAATCAAATTATTTGAGGGATTCCTTTTAAAAAATTCATATTTGCGTAGTTAACGTATAAACATATAAAGAAGAAATATTAATCATTGCTTTAATTATCCATAGTAAAGAAAACATATTTTTCAAAGGAAAGATAAATGATTCATTAAATATGACAGATAACTGTGTAAGATGGATGTTTTAATCTTTTTACTCGCTGGTAGTCGCCTAAATTTGATTTACGAAGAAAGATGGTTTTATAATAATAAAAGTATAGAAAAAGAGAATACCGGTATTATCAAATATTGTTACAAACATAATGTTAAATAAGATTCTAAAATAAGTTAACGGCCCTATTCACTTACCGTCGCCGGCAGCCCGAGCCAATGTTATTTTATGGGGAAATTTTCTTTACAAATAACTTATTAACTAATACATGTATTTTTAAATTCTGTTTTCACATTCAGAAAATTCTCAACTGTTAAATTCACGGTCTTTTTTTAAAAATGTATTTTTTTTATTTTAAATATTTTATTTTGAAATTGCAAAATGAAAAAAAATCACATATTGAAAATTCGTATTTTGAAGCTTCAAAATAAAATATAAAAAAATAAAAAAATAATTTTCTAAAAAAGGTCCGTCAATTTAACAGCTGAGAATTTTCAGAATGTGAAAACAGAATTTAAAAATATGTATTAGTTAGTAAGTTATTTGTAAAGAAAAATTTCCCATAGAATAACATTAGCTTCGGCTTTCGGCGGCGGTGAATGAAGCGGGCCCTTAATAAAAAGTTTCCTATATATTGTTACGAAAAATATCGACTTTCTTGTATGAAGAAAGTGGTTCTTAACGAAACAGGCAGGTTCTAGTCAATGGAGGCACTTTATTCATCGTAACTTCTCGAAACTGTACAAAATAAAACTGTGTTTTCAAGGAATATTCTCGAAGCAGCTCGCTTGCATCTTTAAATCTAACAGACGTATTTAAAACCATACACTAATGTCATAAATCTCTTTAATTTTTTTTTTTTTTTTTTTTTTTCAAATATTTTTTACAATAATCAGAAGAACTTAAACTATCGATAAAAAAATTCAAGGAATTCATTCTGCTATTACAAAAGAAAACATCTCTTTTTGCAACAGGAACCACTTATTCACATGTTTTTCCTCACATAATGGAAAGAAAAAGAAAAGACTATATCAGTGAACGTCATCCATCACAACAACTAGGGCAAAGAGAATTTTTGAAAAAAAAGTTTTTAAAACTTGATTTTGAGATATATTTTTTGAAGAAAAAAAAAAGTATGTCTAACATATTTAATGATTTAAAAGGACAACGATTTCTTTTCAATGCCTCAAAAAATCGAAATCGACTAAACTTATGTTTGAAAAGTTCGTATAGGTATTTGTTGATATATATATACATATATCGTTTTATTTTAAATGAGTTTAAAATAATAATAATAATTTACTGTTTTCTTTTTTTTTTTTTTTTTTTTTTTTTTTTTTCAATTTAAATAACCAAATTAAAACTAAATTATGTTGAAATCCGTGTTTTTGCTTAATACTCAAAAATGCTTATTTTGCTATTAGCCTTCATATATTAACTACTTACCCGATAAATTAAAAAAAAAAAAAAAAAAAAAAAAAAAAAAACTGTTTAAAATACCTCAGATTTATTTTTCAGAGTTTCCAAATTCTATGAAAAGTATTGAGACTACATCTTAAATATCTGTCTGTCAGTACGTTCATGCTGTAACTTCCATATATATAAATACTTATATTAAAATATATTGCCAGTGATTCTTTAATGTGCATATCAGTTGTAGAAAACTATTTTTATTTATTTTTTTTATTTTATTTATTTTTTTTTTTTAAGCAAAACTCATATACCTTTAATTTTTTATTCCATAATTTCATTAAATATGGCATGATTCATAATAAAAGTATAGAACTTTTTCAGGGATATACGTACGTAAAATTCCTGCTATAAATGGTTTAATTTAAAGTGTGTTTTAAACGTTGTAAACTGTTTGAAATAAAATATAATTTATATGTGTTATGAAGCTTCACATAACAAAAATGTGGGATAAATTAATATATTTTATACTTATAATTAGTTTACAAATCTACGGTAAAGGATAAATATTGGGGTTTCATACGTACACTGAGAAAAAAAATATGCCGCTTTCACCTAGAACGAATAGGTGGTCCTTTTCTAAATCCATAAACTAGAAATATAGATTTCCGAGCTATGAATATAAGGCCCGCCAATGCACTGAGAAAAAATTCTATAACTGACATCTAGAATCTAAATTGTGGCTCTAGAAAAAATAGTTCCATGTCATCCTTATAAATTTTTTATAAAAAATTTTCTAGTCCCCTTCGAAAGAGAATTCTAGAGACCTCTATTAGAATTCTTGAGCGTTTGCCAATACTATCGAGGACAAACCTATTTGAAAATATCTCCAAATAAATGTGAATACAAGAGGTGGGTTTCAGAAGCTATAATCTTGGTGTATGATCCAATTTAGAAAATCAAGCAAGAATTTCTCTTAATACAATAGATTCAGAATATTCAGAATATTGTTTCACCACCTAGAAATGTGTAGATTAGACATTCTCGACCATTTCGTCTATTCAGTTTATTGGCGTGCCTTATGCGCATAGCTCGGAAATCTATATTTCTAGTTTAAGGATTTAGAAAATGACCACTTATTCATTCTAGATGAAGGAGGTATATATTCTTACCCTCACTGTAATATGAAAAATAAATAAATAATAATAATAATAATAATAATAAACATACTTTGATACATTGAATGCATGCAGTCATTTATATAAAGTAAAAGAGTTATTATTTACTTCGTTAAATTTAAAGATATATTTGCATTTTTTTAATGCGAATTTCTCTCTTATTTCTGTTTAAAAAACTTTATAAAATATAATTACAATGTTAGACTTAATAATGAGATTATTGAGTTATAATTTTTCTACGCATTAATTCTCAATAACCTCAGTACATTTTTACACATATTAAGTAATTTTAAAAGATTTTACAAACATTAATATGTAAAACTAAAATTCCTTTTGATACTTTTGATTAGAAAACAAAGAATGTTATACGTAAAAATCAATTTATTAAGTATTAATTCAATCATAATTGTTACTGTACAAAAAGCTCACCCATTCACGAGATTTTAATAGTTTTCAAGAAATAATTTAAAATAAATATTTGAATTTGATTTGTTATTTTAGTGCTTATATTTCTTTTTAAAAATTCTAAAAGTTTAATTCAATTAAGAGTATTTTAATCTATTCAAAATTACACAAAAACCAGTATTGAATATTTCGTTTTCCTGAATACAAAATTTATTTTTAAATAATTTACATCGTTCAGACTTTTTAAATCTATGATAATAATTTTTGTCATTATATTTAATTGAAATTATACAATAATGTTTGTATAAAATAGTGCAGAAATTAATTACATAAAGACGTAAATAAATAATTTTAAAAGTTGTATTTAAAAATTAATCATCATTATGAGTATTTAAAATTAATATTTTTTATTCACTTTGGGTGAATTCATTTTGTAATATTTTTATTCATTACATAATATTTCAAAATAATTAGAAAATGCATAAATAATGAATTGGAGAATAATTAATATTTATTTTACTGATAAATTAAACATTTATAACGCTATTAAATGGTACTTAAAATGTGAAGTAGTAAAATTTTTAAAAGAAATTATGATAAATATGTTTTTAAGTATTGTGCAATTTTAAATTTTAAACAATAGCTGATAATTTAAAGCTTTGTTTTTAATAGCTGATTTCATTAGCTAAAAATTAAAAAACAGTATAATCTACTACGGGCAAAAAAACTTGATTTTTATATAATTAAAACTAATTAGAAAGTACATAAATAATGAATTGGGAATAAATTATACTTATCTTTCTCCTGAATTAAGCATTTATTCATTCATTATAGTATTTAATTGTGCTTAAAAGGTGAAGTAGTGAATTATGTTAAAGAAATTTTAATCAGTATAAATTTAAATGTTATTTTAATTTTTGTATTAAATAACTGGTAATTTAAAACTTAGTTTTCATCAGCTGATTTCATTAGCTAATAATAACAGCCAGAATAATTCAGTACGAGAGAATTAAGGCAAAAATGGAGTTTTATTTAATTAAAAACATATAGCATTTTCGACTGGATAAATATCGTACCTGAAATATAATCATTAAAATATTAAAATCGTCGCACCTGTTTAAAGTCCCGATATTTAATAATTTATAAATGCAAAGGATTTTTTTAATTATTAATAGGAAATTTTCTATTAATATTTATTTATGTAAACTAATTAATGCGTAATTAAGTTTCGATATATTTCTATGCACTGCATAAAACCTGCACCTTTTAAAATTATACATAATTGAGTTTGGAATATAAGCTTCCAAGTCACATTCAGTTATTACAGACGCATACTTAAGAAAATAATTATTTTTCTTATGTAAAACAAATTATTTGCTAAAATGTGTTAATGTATGCCATATACATATATATACTATATATATATATATACATAACTTTTTCTTCTTCTTCTTTTTTAATTAAGTTACTGGTAATTAACAAAACAAATTAGAAGGGTGTTAATACAAAAAGATCTGCCAGCAAATATCTCGAAATGAGTTTAAGAGATTTTTAATTGACTTTGTCAAAATTTCTGACATCTTGTTTATTAAATATGAAAGGTATTCCATTATATTAGCTTTCTTTAGATTTTAAATTGTTTTTAATTTAAAAAACTTGACATTAATTAATTTTGCTAGTCAGTTTTAAATAATATATGGTTAAATATTAGATAACAAGTATTATTTGACTTTTTTCCTTTCTTGCAGACTGTTACGTGACAAGATAATATTATCACTTAATAATTTAAATTAGGAAAATTTTTATTTTTATTTTAAAATATCTTGGGAAAAAATTATATTTATTCTTGGGAAAAAAATATTTTTATCGAATCCATTAATATTTTCTTAATTAAATAAATATAATTTTGTTTATCAATAGTTAAAAAAAACACAGCGTGGTACTTTTTTTTTCTTTTTTTTTTCTACTTTTTAAATGTTCTTAAAGCATTATTATAAGAACTAATAAATACACACTTATAATGCAGTGAACGAATTTACAGAACAATGTGCAAAAGGGAGATAAAATAATGTGAACATCTTCAAATTTAGATATATTGTTAAATATATAAACAAATACTCTTGAGATAGATTCTCTTGGAGCTTGAGGAGTGTAAAGAACATGATACATCACATATATATGTAGGAAGTATCTCTTTCACCGATCAACAGATGGCGCTGTCTCTGATGTAACCAGCGAACGAAGTGAGAAGCGGAAAAGTTAGTTAGTATCCGGCTAACAGTGGAGAGTGCTGGTGAGGCCGTCACCGCGAAGGTTGATGTGGTCATTATCTTTAAATTAGAGCATGAAACACTCTGAGTAGTTCGGTAGAGCCATGGAAGGCTCAATATTTCAATCCCACTATTTGCTATAGCACGCGCAGGTGCTTTTTATTATCTTGAGTACTGTACTGTGATATTCTGATGAAGTGAGCTTCTTAATTTGTGTATTAAGCCAAGGATTCAATAATTGGTTAATAGTGAATACCTGCTGATATAGTCATTCTTATGTGCTTTTATTCGTAATTTGTGTTTTTGTGTGTCTTCATATAAACTGCTGTCCAGTGTAATCAGATTCTACTCATTGCCCCCCCCCCCCCTAAACTCCAACCCAAGATCTTGCATATATATATTTAAGCCACGATTTTATTTCGATGACAAAAAGACCAGTAACAAAATAAAAATAATAATGATGATTCGGTTCACCCTGTAAAAGATAATTCTTGACATGCGTTGTATAGCTGTAACATATAATTATGAAATTTGATGGTTATGATTCTCTTAATTGTCAGTAAAAATTATGAACGTGCATTAGATACAGACATTGTAAAAATGGCAAACCAGTTTCAAAATGTCGTTTAATCATGCTGTTGTGAACTTCATTCACTATGAATATTTAAGATTTCCTTAACATGGCAATCGAGCAATACTCCTCTTAAACTGGCAGTTTGGGGATAAATGCATTGAGTAAAATTTTTAACCTTGGTTTTTGACTTTATTTACATATTTTGAGGTGTGATGTGAGGAATAAGAAAATCAGAAATGGATATGTTGTCGATCCGTATGTTAGTCAGTTATATAGTTAGTAAGTTAGTCTGTTATTTAGTAAGTTTTTCAGTAAGTTAGTATGTAGTTTATCTCCAAAACAAATGAACATAGAAAGGTCGCACAAGTTTTGAAATATCGCTTAAGATACTGACAAGAACCCTATTGATTTGCAATAGTTTAATTTAAAAACTTCATAAATTATTCAAAATTTACGATTATCTTAACATGAGAGAATATACAAGTTTCCGCTTAAATGTGTATTAAAATGAATATTCTTCTTTTGAAAATATCAGACCAACTTTTAAATATTAGTTATAATGCTGGCATGAACATAACTAGGAAAATTCGTCTTTGAAAACTATGTAAGTTATTCGAAATTTATAAATTTCTTAACGTGGTTAGAATACGGCAAAATTTCGTTTACATGCCCATTTTGAGGAATATTTTAATCATGAAAATACACTCTGTCACAAAAAAGATATATGCACCCGGAAGGAAAAGAGCTATAATCACGAAATTTAACATGTGTGTAGTGCATGAAAAGATAAGCAGATGATTCAAAGTTCAGAATAAAAGATCGTTTTATTAAGAAGTTATGGCATGTAAAAGGTACAAATCAGTAAGTAGTAAAGCCACCTACGGAGGCTGTAGAAGCCGAAACAAGATGTGGCATCGAATCAACTAGATCACCTATATCCCCCTGTGGAAGATCATACCAAAATCTTTGCAACTGGGCAATAAATTCACTAGTATTCCAGCATGGATGCAGTTGCCTTCCTAGCACATCCCAGATGTGCTCTATTGGCAAAAGGTATGGTAACCTGGCAAGCCATGGGAGTGCGTCATATCCTTGAAGAGATTGTTGAGAGTGTCGAGCAGTATGTGGATGAGCGTTGTCTTGCTGATAAATGGAACCTGAGCATAGGCAGCACAACCAGTGTTAAAATGCTGTCCTCGTAACTGCCGTCATAGTGCATTAAAGGACGACTAGAGGTGATCGTGTGTCCTAACAAACTGCTCCCGACACTGTCACACCTTGTGTAATAGCTGTATGCCGCTCGACAACAAATGCCGAATCACATTGCTGGCCTGGCCGCCTCCACACGCATGTGTGGTGGTCATCAGCACGGAGACTGAATCGGGATTCATCACTGAAGATCACACGCCTCCCGTTGATCACACTCCAGCTTGCCCTGGGTCAGCAAAAATCCAGTTGACACTGCCTATGATGCGGGGCAGTGGTAGGCGTCTTAATGGACATCGGCGCCTTTTACCAGCGTCGGCCATTCGTCTCTGAATGGTTTCCTTTGATACTACTGGATGCCTAGAAGGTTGTAAATGGCGTTGAATTAATGCTAATAACACTGTTGGTGCGGACGCGGCCACTCTTATGACTGCGCAATCCTCGCGTTTATTTGTGCTCCTGGGATGTCTTGATTCTCCCCTCCATGATCTACTGTTGCCAATACCGAGCAACTACCACAAACCGCTTCTCTGAGACCGACTATAGGTCCCTCTCACTGTACGACAATTGTCTGTACTGCCACTGGTTGAGGTTGCGTCTCAAAGGCACCTCAAGTCGCAAGTGACACTACCGTCCATGAGTGGCGGATCTAAGGGGGGGGGGGCTAGGGGGCTGAAGCCCCTCCCTAAAGCACTGACATTCACAATTGAATATTACAGTTGTAAATTTTTCATTGATCTGTAATAACATCTTTAAAATCTTAACTCCCCCCACCCCCCTCCACCCCCCCCCCCCAAAAAAAAAAAAAAAAAAAATATTCTGGATCCGCCATCAAAGTCGACAGATTCGTTTGAATAGCTATTACGGAGCAAGAAGTCATGCTTTTAAACTCTCCTAGCTGCGCACTTCAGATGCGCATAGCGCGCTTAGCCTTGTCTCATAGGCGTTGAAATTTTAATCATTTCCATATCTCTTAACAGACTATATTTGTACTGAGTTTCGTGATTGTAGTTCGATTTCTTCTGGGTGTATATAAGTATATTTTTGACAGAGTGTATAAAAACAATTTTAAAATATCATTAAGGATACTAGAATGGGCATCTTTCACAATGAAAATTCTACTTTAAAAACTTCAATTTACGATTCAAAAGTTTCAAAATTTACGACTTTTTTAATGTGGCATATTCAGGCAAAATTTCGCATAAGTATCCATTATGAAGAATATTTTCATCATAAAATGCGAAACCGCTTTTAAAATGTCATTTATGATATTAAAGTAAACCCCATTGATGATGAATTTTCTAATTGAAAAAATTGGTAAGTTATTCGAAATTTACGATTTTCTTAACATGATAGGATTACAGCAAAGTTTCGCAGAAATATCCTTTAGGAGAAATATTTTCATCGTAAAGATATTAGACCACTTTTAAAATATCATTTTTAATACTGACTTGAACATCCCTGACTTTAAATATTCTAATGTGAATACTTTGTAAATTATTCGAAATTTAAGGTTCTCTTAACATGGCAAGACAAGGCAATATTTTTCTATTTGCCTTATAAATTTATTGTATTGGAAATAATATGGGATTGCATAGAATCTACCAATGCCAACAAGCTTTTTTTTTTTTTTTTTTTTTCTTTTACCCCAATAGCATAAATAACTTTCCTTTCACATACATTTTTACATGGCAATACTTTATTCATGATCAATATTAAGTACCTCAACATAATAAACGACATTAAAACTTTCAGCTAAGAAAGTATACTCTTTTAATCTCGGGAATACCCCAGTCTCAAAGTGCTTTTATTCCGAATACAATTGCTTTTAATACGTCAATCATTGCCTTTTGTTCCTCTCTGCAGAAGAGAATGTAACGAGAATTGGGCTGGGTGTGATTCAAGCAACGCATTGAATAAAATTCTGCATTATGAGTCTCACAAGAGGAGAATGGATGAGTGGAAAAGGAAATCATTTAAGAAGAAAGTCAGAAATGCAATCACCATGACACTTTTCACTTTTATGAATGAGAGGTGTGACGTAATACGTTAAGGTAAGAATGTCAATGTCTGTGTGAAAAGGAAAAGTTAGAAGTCGCAAAAGAATATCCAATATCGACAAAAGAAAAGTACTGTGTATTGGAAACTTTGAATAATACAAATTTAAGAAAATGAAAAATTATTTAATAGATATTGTTAAAAGTTATACTCTTAATGAGTAACATTATTTTTGTAATTTACAGTACATAAAACCTAAAGGTGCGTTCAAATACTAGCGAATTCAGGGCGACAAGGGTGGACTCAATTCAGATTCCTTTGATGTGCGAATCGAGTTGTCGCGAAGCTGGAAGAGCTGTTTTCTCCTCTGACAAACCTCCTACTGTGATAATTGGCATAAGGAACTTGGGTCTCTTTTGAAAAATTCCTAAACGAGCAATAAAAAGTAATGTCTTTCATTGTAAATATGTCCAAAAGTTCAAAGGTTAACTTTCCGACAATGGATAATTTATGACTTTCCCGCTCTACTTCTGTTGCTAGTGTTTGTCCGCAGCTTAAAGGTATTTAAAGATTTATATTTTGACAGATTCTTAGAGGGATAATATAGGAGGAGTTGGCATACGACATATCAGCATTCATGGCAAATGAAGTTAATTGTTGTATACCCAAGATGGCTGCCGCAATAGTGGTGCTACCACAGACGTCATATTGAGTCTACCAAAACATTGGCCAATACTATGTAACTTAATAGCTTCCGTGGCTACGATTTTGGCTTCATATATTTCCTAATCCTCCAAGTGACAAATTCTGAAGCAAATGCAAGCAAAGAAATACACAGAAAAATGATAAATAAAATAAATATTAAGTTTGTTCCTAAACAGAAAAAAAAAATCTGGAATGACTCCACTTGATTTTCTGAAAATTAAGTAATTAACAGTTATATAAATAAATTAAATTAAAAGAAGTCGTTAAATAAACAAAAGAGAAAATTATAATAGGGTGACTATTTTTCTCTATACGGTATGTTGTTTAATTTAACATTAATGCACTTCACAAAAATTGAGCCCATAGATCATAATGATAAAGAATTTTTCGTTGTGTTCCTACAAAAATCTGTTAGTGCTGGATTCACCAAAATCGATACAGCTTGTGTACAACTGTGGCCTATGACATGTATATAAATTTTCAGCTCAATCAGATAAGGCATTTAGACGCTATCGCCCTTTAAATAATTTGATTTTCTTTGTGTCCCTGTAAAAAAAACTATAATTACTAGATTCATTAAAAATTATGCAATTTGTACGACGATGACCATAATATAAATTGATATGCATATAAATTTTGAGCTTAATCGAATAAGGCATTTAGACGTTATCGCACTTTACATAATTTGAGCCCATAGACCACAATTATAAAGAATTTTTTGTGTCCTACTAAAAAACTATAAATGCTAGATTCACCAAAATCAATAGGGTTCGTGCTACGGTGACATATAACATACGTACTAACTTTCAGCTTCGAACAAAGGATTCAGATGATATCGTATTCACTCACACACGCATATCACTATAAAAATATCAAAAATGAGCTTGAGGTACCTCAATATGTATAAGTACACCAAAACCTCAAAGTCGAATTTTTGTCATGATTACAATATCTTCCTTACAAAGGATGTTCAAAAAGTAAGAAGTGTAAACATGAAAGTATGCTATTTTTTACTTGATAGATAAAACTATTTGTATAACATTACAGTGAGCTTTACTGTGGTCAGATATTTATTCTAGAATTTAAATTGAAACATTCCATTCTAACTACAAAAAATTTGTTGCTTCAAAGTATTGACCCAAATCAAATTAGTCTGCTGCACGACTTGAAGGGCTCCACTGAGTTGATTTCCGAAGAGTAGTGCCTGATTTAAGGCAGGGCATTAGGGGCATGTGCCCTGGGCCCTGACACTGAGGGTGCCTCCAAGAAATTCCATCATACATAGAAGGGGAAAAAAATACTTAAAATGAAAAATTTTCAAATTTTGCTATAGCGATCGTTGTTTTTTGCTTTTTTCGTCAATAGATGAAGGTATTACTGCATTGTTATATAAATCAGTGGTATGATCTTTCAAGGAAACTATCATTTCATTGAAAAAAATTGCAATATTTTCACTAAACGCAAATAAAACTGCTTACTGCTGATATTGCATTCCAAACTTTTACAGGCTAACTAAATCCGAGACACGCACCGATAAAATGAAAAGTGGAGAGAATTTTTAGACGTGTGAATAAAAATATGCAATTTTTTTTTTTTTTTTTTTTTTTTAACATTAAAGTATGAGGAAAAGAGCCTATTGAATATGAGTGCCCTGGGCCTCCAAATAAATAAATCGGTCCCTGCCGAAGGGTCAAAGAAACTGGCAATCCAAGGAGTATACGATCAGGAATTCGAGACTAGAAATTTTAGAGCAATAATGGTATACAATTCTGCTAAAATACCACATGGTTGACACACTGAAAATTTCACACTTGTAATGCTTCCCATTTTGAAATATATTCAATATTCCCCATACTAATATTCTGTACTTTCTTTTAAAATTACTTTAAAGTTCTATTTAGTATTTTATCATTTGATTTATTGTGTTCATAATGCTTCTATAATTAAAGTCTAAAGCATAAAATGGAATTTTATTCTGACATTAGAGGATTATTTTAACTACCATTGGTGACATCAACAAAGATGAAGAAGCAGGTTGATTAAGTTGCATTTTTTAGAAATGATTTTATATCATATCACTTCTAAATCTTTCATTTCTAAATAAGTCATATTTTTATAATTGCTGATTGACAGAAAATTTGATTATGACTTTTGATTTAGTATATAACTCATGACGCCTAACCACATTCTTTCATTTTATACAGAATTTTCCTTAAATTTGTCGAAGAAACCCTTTTTTTTTTAAGTGTTACCTTACATTAATCTTATATTATCTTATATTAAGGTATATTATATTATATTACAGTCGAACCTCGTTAACGTGAATCTCAAGGGGGATAAAACATTTGTTCATGTTATCAGTAGTTCATGCTGTCATTAACTAATCATTATATAACTAAACTGGTCTACATTTTGAAGGGGATTGTGGAAACGGTTCATGTTAAAAGTAATTCACGTTATTGAGGTTCGACTGTATTATCTTATATTATAACCTTGTAGGGTAAGTGCACCAGTGATTGACACTTTTAGACCAATCTCTGATGTTTTTAATGTTCTAGTCATCAGAAAATATTTTTAGACATCTTAAGTTAGTACATATGGTATGAAAGACATTCAGAACCACATATATGTTAAAATATATACATTTGATAACAATTACTTTTTGTTTATGAATTTTTATTTGACACCTACTTAATGTTCCAATGATTGACACTGAGAGTTTTTCATTTTTTCAGTAATTGGCACCCCTATGTTCCAGCGTTTGACACAGCTAGTTATTCATTTTACCAGTTATTAGCACCCTATGCTCTAATGTTTGACATAAAATGTTAAAAAATTTTATGTAAAATATATGATTTCATTATTTTTCTTATTTATTAATTATTTCGGGATATATGTCAATTACTGCAGCTGGAGCATGCCAATCACTGGAGCACCTACTCTATTACCTTATATTTAATTTCTGTTCTAAACTAAAACAGTATTGAAAACAAAAGGTTTTCACATGGAAAATGTTCTTGAAATATATATATATAGTACTTAAATGTTTGATTTCACTTTCTTTTTTCTTCCTAAAGTTAAAGTATGAAGCTTACCGATAAGAAAATGTGATTCAGGATTTCATGAAAAACATTTCAGAAATATTGCTGAATTTTATTTATTGTAAAAGTGTGAAAATTAGCATCACATGCTAACTTAATTAACATCTCAATTTATCATTATATTGCCATGCCTTCTTTTTTGTACAAAGCCTCAGAGAAAGCATTGTTTCAGCTTTTCCCCGTTTAACGGGGAACGTATACAGCAGGGAGAGCGAGTATAATCTATTACACTGTTTCAAAGATTAAATTAAGACTGCAGATTGATTATTTTGAATAATAGAGGAAATAAATTATGCCTTTGCACCGTCGCTACATAGGCAGTTTCTTCATTTCATGCTTCATTTAAAAAAATAATTTAGAAAAAATCCTTCATTTACTCCTGAAATTAAAGAATACCATTTAATTTGATAGTTCTGTCAAAAATATTTAATTAACGCATTTCAAAAAATACAACGAGGTTTGGCTTAAAAAAATTAATTTGAATAAATAAACTAATAAATGTTACAATAATTATTCATATATATTGACAATAGAAATTCAAAATTGTAAATACTAAATAGATACAGGATGTCCCAAAAACGTTGAAACGGGGTTTAATTCTTTTCCTATTAGAGATAAATGACGAATGTAAATTGTAAAAGTGTTTAAAATAATGTAAAAAATAAAACTACATTAATAAGAATTTCTTCTCATTAATTTTCAAAAGGTTACATTTTATTTTCATACGACCCATGTAGAAATATTTGGTCTATTAGAAAGCTTTTATTTTTAATGAAACACCATCATTACAAAAAACCACATACCTGTATCTTCAAAACTGGGTGAATTATACTTAAATGAAATACTAAGCATAGGGATCCCACACCAAAATCGAAATATTTTTAACATAAATTATAAAAAGATAACATTTACTTTAAAACCTTTTTTTTTTTGAGTAGATTCACAATCGAGTCACGTAGTCTAAATTGTATTTTATGTTAAGACTGACATTTTTTATTTGAAAAAAGTAGTTATGTATAATAAAAATATGGACAATTGAGAGTAAAATTGGAGGAATATTTAACAAAATTATTTACAACATTTACGTAAAAATCCTGATATTAGTATCATGTAGTATATTAAAACAGGCGAAATATATTTTACTGCTAACTTCATTTGCTTATAAATATTTTTAATGAAGTATCAAAAGTTACTAATTCTTGTAAAATACCAAAACTATGTGTTCTGTATGTTTCCAAAAATCAGACTATTTACTATTAATACATAATAATGACAACGTTAGTTAATATAGACAGAGAAGTGTAAAAATACATTTATAATGTAAACAGCTATATTATCTATAATTATAACAAAAATCTGCAATTTTCCTTCTAGCTCAGATACTTGTATAATTGCATATTTCAATGAAAAATTTAAAAAGAAGGGGGAGGTTGTAATTAACATTCCAGACATTTACATTCATATGCAAAATAAAGTCTTTAAAATTATTTTAACTAACCTTGTCAAAAACACTCAAAGAAACAGTATCCAATTTTGACTTAGTGGAAATTTGAGGGTCATTTAATTCTTTTATTAATTTATTTTCTTTTATTATTTTTAGGACTGAGGACTATTAGTCTCAATCTGGGATTTTTGCGGTGTCATTTCGATAGTTGGACATTTATCGAAATCATTTTTCGATAGTTGGACATTTATCGAAATCTAAAATTTATCGAAAATATAATTGAATAATTTGAAAGCGGTGTTATAATTTGAAAAAAAAAAAAAAGAAAAAACTAATAGTCCTCCGTCCTAAACTAAATTCTGCTTTTGCCAGAATTTCCCCAAAATCTTTTTTTTTTTTTTTTTTTTTTTTTTGGAAAGAAAAAGAAAAGAAAAGAAAATTAATAATAATCAGTATCGAAACAAACACTATCGAAAAGGTTTTTTTTAATAATTTTGAATTAGGAAATAAAAAGGGCGCGTGCAAAATGAAATAAAAATAAGTAAAATAAGGAATTTAATGATTTAATTTTTATATAAAACAGGATCGCGTGCTATCTTAAAAAGTAGATGTAAAATTTAAAGTATATGTGGTGTATGTGGCATCTATAAAAATTGTTTTAAGAAATAGAATAGAGTAAAGAAAGCAACGATGTTGGTTACATTTTGTTATATAGTTTGAATTTTTGAATTTTATAGAAGTAATATCTACCGTAGGTATAATTTTTTATGTTAAAACTATAGGGAATTGTTATGCGAGCACAAGCGATGCTACTTTTTTTTTTTCTTCTTGGCAAAAATTGCAATAAAAATGATTGACATTTACAAATTATATTAACATGGTACATAAAATGTATTTTTATATATAAATAATTATATTAATGAGATATTCTATTTTCTTTCACGTAAACATTAAATTCTTAAAAAAAAAATAATAATAATAATTTAATTGCTTCTGTCACAGAAAATAAAAAACGAAAATAAATAAATAATACAAAGCAAAAGACTTTATTTTACTTCTAAAAAGACCCACATATAATAAAAGTGTTTATTGAATAGAGTTTTTTAAGTTTTTAAGAAGTCATTATATGATCTTTTCAGAAATATTATGAGAAAAAAATATTTAAGTTGAACCAATTATTTTTATTGCAATATAACATAATCTTACAAAAAAATAAAGATAATGGCGTTTAATTGGATTTTACTTCAATTATTTTACAGAAAGTGTAGTATGATCTCACGAAATTGCAATTTTAATATTTTTTCAGTAATTTTCTAAAATATTATGCTTATGTTCAGATAATCTGTTGTTAATTGGGACATTCATAGAAAAGAAAAAGAAATGAAAGTCTGTTACGAGCTCATTAGACAAAAACCTAATGAACTAAAAAGAATAATGGAATATGCTAATATCACAGATATTGAATTTAATCTAGAAAAAATTTGGAGTGACTCCACTCGACTTCGGTTGCGTAAATAAATTAAAGTAAGACAAGTAGTTAAATAAGCAAAAGTGAAATATATAATAGGGGGGGTTGAGCATTTTTTCCCATTGTTTAATTTTACTCTATTGCGCTTCATATAATTTTAGCCCGTAGATCATTACGATATAAAATTTTTCGTTGCGTCCCTGTAAAACTCTATAAGGGCCAAAATCTATACAATTTCGTGCGACGGTAATCTATAACATATGTATAAATTTTCAGCTCAATCGAATAAGGCTTTAAACGGTATCGCACTTTAAAATATTTGGGGCCATAGGCCATAATGATAAAGAATTTTTCTTTGTGTCCCTGTTAAAAAAAAAAAAAAAAAAAAAAAAAAACTCTGTACACTTTGTGCGACGGTGATTTATAACATGTGTAAAAATTTTCAGCTCAGATGAATAAGGTGTTCAGACGCTATTGCATTTTGAATAATTTAGCCCCATACGCCATAATGATAAAGAATTTTTCTTTGTGTCCCTGTAAAACACTATATGTGCTAGATTCACCAAAATCAACAGAGTTCGTGCTATGATGACATACAATATGCGTACCAAATTTCAGCTTATTTGAATGGGCGCTATCGTTTTCATTCAGATACATACACATACATATATCATCGAAAAAATAACAAAAAGGAACTCAGGGGACCTCAAAACATATAGAAACACCAAAATCTCAAAGTCAGATTTTCTACATTATAATACTTTCCTTACATATATATATATGCTCGGAAAGTAAAAATATCTCAAATGAAATGCATGCTTTGTGATGAATACAGCAGAAACTTTTCGTAAATATGTATTTTATTTTATTTATTTATTTTTCTATTACTTTCCAACTAAAATAAAATTTGCAGATAATCTGAAGTATGTTTGGAACAAAAATCATAAAAACTGCAGTTTAAAAGCAGAAAATTTGCAGTTTAGAAGCAAATAGATAAAGATGGGAATCCAGACATAATATCGCGGGACAAAATCTCGCTGAACAAAATAACTGCATCGATTAAAAAAACGTAATGTAATCTATGCCACGTGCGATCTCTTGTGAGGTCCATAGGACCTTATAAATACTAGTACATGTATCATAGAGTAGAATTTCATTATTTTATCTATATTTAATTTCAAGTTATTTTATCATTTGCTTTTCATCATTCAAAATACATTTTAAAAATATTGTACATCACTGCTGACAAAGCTGAACACCCTTCACAAACCTCAATTAAAAGTTAAAAAATCAATAAACACAATTGAATTCATTATGACTAATCTTGACAAAAGTTAATAAACATAGTTTTTGAACTCTTTTAAGCAAAATTCATAACAATTTTTGTGATAAATATGCATGGGTTGTCATGAAATTTTATGTAACATTACTAATAATTACCAACTCATTCATATAAAATGTTGTAAAAGTGTCATTTTATTTATATGAACACCAATCACATTATTTTTGCTTTCCATTCATATATGTAGGCGAGATTTTGTCCCCAACCCTATAAAGATGTAATGTGTTATGTAAAATTTCCTACGCAATTATACACATTATGTAAAAAAAAAAAAAAAAAAAAAAAAATCGAAAAATATCTGACAAATGTTTAAAAAAGGGTAGAAGTAACCAAAATGAAGGGTTTTGGTCATAAAATATTCTGCTTGGAAATGGTTCCGTTAAGCAGTAGTAAATAGCATACGTAATGACAGTTGATGTCATCTAGAGGTAAAGATGTCAATTGCACGCTGGGTGTTTGAATGTCATGCATCGATCGCATTATAAACGCATAGAGATTGCATATATCCATCTGAGGGATGGGTCAGCAGGATGAAACGGACTAACGAATAGGCAACTACCAGATTGACAAACCTTTGAGCCTACGTCCACCGCCAGATCTTCGAAAATGAATCTTTCTGACGCAGACGTGATGTGGCCCGGACCAGAATTGCCGAAATTCCTGTAATAGAGGAAATTGTTTTAAAAGTAAAGCTAAAACCTTCTACAAGCCAGAAAGGTATTTTGCGTGATTTGGGTCTGAGGCGTTCTCTTCTAACAGAAATTTCGCATGATGAAAGTGTGCACCCATTTTACTTACATAGAGTACAAGCACTAAAAATAGAAGATTATTTTCTTTGTGCAAAGTTTACTAGTTGGTACCTGCAGTAGTGTTTGCTACAAGCGAACTTCCCTCATACGCCGCTATTCACTGATGAAGCAACATTTAGACAAAAAGGACTGTTTAATGGCCTTAAGCGCATGTTTGGACGCATGAAAATCCGCATGCAACATGGTACATCGGAAATTTTTTATCAATATTTGGGCTAGTATGGCAAATGATTATGTGATTGGATGTACAAGCTTCCAGCTCGTCACTTGGACGAGCGTGCATACTCCTTATAGTATGAGACATTGCCGGAATGATGGTGTGTTCCCTCAGTTTTTAGAACTGATGTCTGGAATGACTTGAAAGGTCCCCATGGAAATCACTGGACAGGTCGAGGTGGATCTGTTCGTTGGGCCACCATAATCAACATATTTGGCAAATTTAATTGCATTTATTTTTGTAAGAAATTTTGAAAATTACCGTTTATGATAATCTCATTGAGTGCCAGCAAGATCTCGCCGCCAGATGCGTGTTGTTGCTGGAGGTGTTAAGGATGTGCCTGAAATCTTAGAAAATATACTGTTTTCTTTGCGACAATGCAACGGTGTGAAACGTGCTTTCGTGTTCGTTGTCGCTCGTCTGAAAATCTACTATAAAACAGCACTCATAAAGCAGTTTATTATTAAATTTATATTGACCAAACTTACTTTGATCTTCTGTATTTTCTTTTCGAAAGGCACTTAAACGAGCCATTTCTTAATATACATTCTCTGAAAAACAATTCTCATCTCAGTCCTTGCTACCACCCCCTAAAAATTTTCCACATACTTTCCAATTACGCTGTATATATCAAAAATAAAAGTTATCTAAAATATAAAATCAACTATAAAATTCAACTTCTTTAGCTCCTTATACACATTTCCAAGATTTTAAATATAAATAATTTTAGATAGATTATTTCCTAAAACAAAACATTAAAAACATATATATAAAATAGCCACAAAATAAATGTAATAAAAAATTTACTAATGTATATAGTTTTATTTCTGTCACCAGAACAAAACATTTGTCGTTAAAGATGTTAAATTACTGCAAATATGATAAATCGTAAAGCTTTAAACTAAATCAGCTTTGAACTAATTTCTACACAACTGATATTTCTATAGAAAAGGAAGTTATACATTTACGGAGGTCGTTAATCATGTCGAAGCAAAAGAATTCATTGCCTTAACATTCTACTCATATATTTCATACATGCCTGAGTTAAAGTCATTTATCATAAGGACATGTATTTAATTAATGATATATCAAAATGTGATGCAAAAAAATACAGCTAATACTTTGAAACAATTTAATCGAAATACAATGAAATTGGATACTCTAGGAAAAACATTTCATTGGTTAAAAAAAAAAAAAAAAATAATAATAATAAGTAAATAAATAAAAAATGTATAAAAAAAATATATATATGCGCATATTTAATCAACAATTATTTCTTACTAGCATGCTTCGCACTATACTTAAACGAATTAAAAAAAAAAATTAATCAGTATCTTTAGTTCCCCATCATACTATAGGTATGGGGAACATAGGTAATCGTGAAAATTTTCGACCTCGGTTTTTTGACTCTTTTACACGTTTTCAGGTGTGAGGAATCCGAAAATGACAAAATTTGTATGGTGTCTGTCTGTACGGTGTCTGTTAGTGTGTTAGCCTGTCAGTGGGTTAGTGGCTTAGTCCGTTAGTCTGTGTACACGATATCTCAAGAACAAAATGTCGCAGAGAGGTCAGATCAGTTTTAAAATATTACTTTCGAAACTGGTAAGAACCCTATTCATTTGCAACATTCGAATTTAAAAACTTCGTAAGTTATTAGAAATTTACGATTTTCTTAACATGGGAGAATAGGACAAAAATTCACTTAAACGTGCATTAAATGGAAACGTTTTACTGTAAAAATGTCAGACCAGTTTTTAAATATCAGTTTTGATGCCGGAATGAACATCAGTAACCATAAATATGCTACTTTGAAAATTTCGCAAGTTATTGGAAAGTTACGAATTTCTTAACATGGCAGTATAGGGCAAATTTTCACATAAACGTCAATTTTGAGAGAGATTTTCATCGTAAAGATGTCAGACTACTTTTGAAATATTTTTTAGGACACTGGCATGAATATTAATGACTATGAATTTTCCAATATAAAAATTTCGTAAGTTATTGGAAATTTACGAATTTCTTAACATGGCAGAATAGAGCAAAATTTCACATAAACGTCAATCTTGAGGGATGTTTTCATAGTAAAGATGTCAAACCACTTTCTAAATATTATTTAGGATACTGGCATGAATATCATAGACTATCGTTTTTCCAATTTAAAAAATTCGTAAGTTATTTGGAATTTACGATTTACTTAACATGTCAGAATAAAACAAATTTGAGCATAAACTTCCATTTTGAGGATCCTAAATACATTAAACAACTTCCAAATTACATTTATGATATTTGTTTGAACATGATTGAATGCAAATATTCTAATAGGAAAATTTCGTAAATTATTCGTAATTTACGATTTTACCAACAGAGCGAAATTGTAAATTTTTCATATAAAAATGAATTTTGAGGATTATTGCATTGGAAATAGTAGCATGAAAACTAAACAACGGAATTGACCCTGATAAAATAAATTAATAGATTAGAATAAGATAAATATATCGAAGTGAACGGTGGGTAGCCTATTAGGCGGGGATTTCATTCTATCACTGTATCAAGCTTTGGTCAAATTCATTTCTTTTAACATGATTATAATATGTCTCGCACTAGAAATTTATGAGAACATAAATATGATGGGGAACTGAGCAGAGTCCACCTATGCCAACTAGTTTTATATCACTTTATAAATAAAAAC
Organism: Salticus scenicus; assembly: GCA_963930645.1. NCBI lineage: Eukaryota > Metazoa > Arthropoda > Arachnida > Araneae > Salticidae > Salticus > Salticus scenicus. The sequence continues at coordinate 55,438,106 of OZ005654.1, read as the reverse complement.
TTAAAATATTTCCATTGAAATCGCTCTGAACCTTGCTTCGGGTACTCGCTGACTACGGCAGCACCAGGCCTGAGTTCTAGTGCCTGAAGAAACGTCTTTAATGGGAACTTCAATTTGGATATTTATCGAACATACTGCAATTAATATAAACAAATTACTTTTTATCTGTTCTCTTAAGACACTTTTTTTTTTTTTTTACTACTTACTTCCATTTTTTTTTTTTTTACTTTCTCTTACCCATAGGGTAGAGAAAGTATTGTTTTAGGGTCAAATTTTCGAACGTGAGTTTTTGTTACATTTACATGTTCTGAGGTTCCCTGAATATAAAAATCATGTTTTTTGTGAATGGTCTGTGTGTGTCTGTCCGTCTGTGTGTGTTATCAGCATATCTCAAGAACAAATAGCAGCAGAAATTCTAAACTCAGTATTCTAAATGTGTATCGTATAGGGATGTTACAGTAAGCTTTTCGTTGATATGAAGCAAGTGGTTCGTATACAGGGAAACTCAAAAGTATTCACATACATTACGTCTATGGGGGAAATTGCAGGTAAGTAGGGTTTAACATCTATAGACTGCACTAAACAAAATGAAACGAATATATATTTTTTGTAATAGAGATAGTCAACTGGGAAATCAATTTTGCGTGTGTGGGAGCCTCGCTCCCCCCCCCCCCTCGAGGGGAATAATTTTTCATGATGGTACCTTTCAAAAGAGCTCGCCAATACCTTTAAAACGAATGGTTGAACCACCGATCTGCGATAATTTAAATAAAGTTATCGATTTTTTTCATTTTTAGAAAAAAAAAAAAAAAAAAAAAAAAAATTTTTTTAATGTAATATTGTGAATAAATTAAACTTTTTTTGGATATTTAGTGTGAAACTGCTTCTCTAATATGGCAATTGTCTGCATTATCATGGAAGATATTTTTTTTTTTTTAAAGAATAATTTTAATAAATTATTTTTACTGAGTGAATTTGTATAGAAAAATATAGGAGAAAGTCGCGTGGTGGCCACAACACATTTAATAATATTTTACCATTTCCAGAAAAGTTGTTTCGGAATTGAAAAAATTCCTCATAGAGATATGGTAAATAATGTATGTTTTAAGCTAAATATTCATTGCTTGTTTTTTGTATATTTACACGTTTTCAGGCTTTCTGATTACCGTAGTCGAGTTTTTTAACGTTTGGTCATTGTCTGTGTCTTTTAGAGTAACTTAAAAACGAATAATTTTAGGAGATCCAAATGTTGTATTTAGAAGTTAATATAAGTTTGTTGCTGGAAAAGTTTGATCAAGATTTGTTTCAATGAATGTTGCGTGTGAAAACTGTCTGTATAATTTTAAGTAAACTTTTAATTTTAATAACAGAATTAAATTCTATATAAATGTAGGTGCATTAATGAAACGGGGGGTTGAGGGGGGGGGGCAGTAGCCCCCTCACACAGAACTAATTATCCTATAAAACTCTTTCGAAGCCTAATTTGAATTGTTTAACATAGGTTTACATAACAGGTTTACATTACATTATCTTACCTCTTAATCTCCAACCTGTATTTATAGTATTAAATTTCAGGGTAAGAGAAAGTCGTGTGAGTAACACACCAGATTCTTTCTCTTTTTTTTTTTTTTTTTTACTTCCATTACCCTACTACCGTAGGTAATCAAAGTATTGCATTCGGTCCAAAAATTCGATATCGAATTTTCACCTGATTTACACGCTTTGAGACCTCACACTGAGTCCAAATAAGTAGTTTTGGGCAACTGGTCAGTGTGTGTGTATGTATGTGTGTAAGTAATCGTCTAGCTATCATATCTCCGAAATTAATAAAGATAGAACTACGAAACTTCAGAATTAATACAGGTCTGGTGTGCATATGAAATTTCCAAATTTTGGTGAAAATCGAAAAACCGGAAGTAGGATCGTAAGTCCGTATCTCAAAAACGACTCCAACGATTTTCTTCAAAGTTGCTATATAAACACTCTATTAGATGTCCTTTCAAATGATATAGTTGGTTAGTTCAAGAAAATTGATAGGCGTTCTTTATAAATAGCTCAATTTCAGGTCTCGCAAGTGCGTTCCTTTAAAAATGGCTGTACACATTTTTTTTTTTTTTTTTTTAAACTCGTCATATTAACTCCATTTAGATATCCTTTTGCATGTAATTATTGTTTTCCGGTCAATAATTGAGTATGCGAAGTTTTGGTAAAAGTTGGTATCTCAAAAACGGCTCTAACGATTTTCTTGAAAATTATTACATAAATCCATCTTAGATATCCTTTCTCATGTGTTTTTACCTTGCTATGTAAACTTTGTTTTATATGTCTTTACACGTGTATTAACTTTCTCATACTGGAAAAATTTTAGGTTTCTACTTCGTTCGGTCAATTTTATGTATTCTGATCATATTATCTCCAAAAAAATGTATATAATACGTGTAGTAGTGATTAATGGAAGTCATGTGGTTGTTTCACACCAGTTTTTTTTAACAGTATTTTTTTGTACGTTGCCAACTGGTCTCTAGGTAAAGAATTAAAACACGTTTCAATCTTTTTGGACAGTAAGTATTATGAATACCAAGTATATATATATATATATGCGCATAGTATTTTGGACACCATGTATAAAAACACTTTATTTTAATACTTTTACAAAATTGAGCACTATTTAATTTAGAATATTTTTGTTTTATACAAATTGTGAAAAACTTAAACTACCTGCAAAAATCCTTAAAATATTAAGTGAAATACACTTTTAAATAATTTATTCTTGAATAGCGGGCACTTTAAGCCTTAATGAAGATGTCAACATGCATACACAAATGTAATTTCTATGGAAACAAAAGGAAATCACGCCTCATATCACAATGTTATATTGTATTCACGTGCTATATTTGAAGAAGATAAAAAGTTTCTTTTCAGGACTATTCATCATCGAAACAAAAGCAGACATGCATTTTATAAAGAAATATTTAATGATGTAGTGAAAAAAAAATGTATGACAGATCGTTTTAATTTAATAATAGGACAATGACATTACATCATTCCCATAAGATCAATCAAAACAAGAAAGAAAAGACAAGCGGTTTGAATAGATTATAAGCACTTTCCGGCTGTACTATACATTAAATCATGATTTAATCTTCAGATGTACTTTATTTCAATAAAGACGCCTAAAAATAAATTTTGTTTTTTATTATGAAGGGATTTTTTTTCAATTATTAATTTAAAAAACTAGTATGTTGTGGCCACCACAAGACTTTCTTCTACATTTTCCTATACAAATTAACTCAGTAACAAAAAAAAAAAAAAAAAAGAAAAAAAAAAAAAGAAATTACGATTTTTTTTTTTTTAAGTAAAAAAAATCGATGACTTTGTTTTAAATTATCTCAGATTTATAGTTCAAAGATTCTTTATAAAGTTATTGACGAGAGCTTTCGAAAGATACCCATCTTGAAACTTTACCCCCCCCCCCCTCCCTGAGGAGGTACGTCCCCCTCAGGGGGGAACCGATGACCCCACATGCACACAAAAAAATTTCTAGTTAACTACTACTATTATCAATAATTCATATTGATTTTACAATCACGAGTTTAAAATAACTCTCATTATGCACATTTATACAAAATTTTGTCCTATACTGCCATGTTAAAAGTTTACAAAAAATGCGATCACAGCGCCACCTGTTGAGCGATTGATCCCTAAATCTCATCAGCACCAGTTTATGTCAGGGTGCAACTAAATACCAAGTTTGGTTAAATTTCATTCATTGGTTTGTGAGCTATAGTGTCCACAAAAATCGTGATACACACAGACAGACAGACATTTTCTAAAAACTATCAATTCGTGTTCAGGACATCCCAAAACGTGTAAATCCATCAAAAAACGGAGGTCGAAAATTTTCGCGAATCCAATACTTTCTCTATATTACATACAGAAGAAAGTAAAAATAATAATTCAATAGGTTGCTTTTGTGTAGTTCTGCAAATATTATCCAAAAACAGCAAGGCTATAAAATGTATTTTATTTTTTATCTCACAAAAGCAACTTTATAGTTTTATTTCTTTTCTTAATAAATAAAAGAAATAGATAAGTTTTTTTTTTTTTTTTTTTTTTTTTTTGTACCCAGTATACTGTCTAAAATTTGCATACCACCATATAGTACACTAAAAAAATTCCTCATTACACTAAACACATTGAGAAATTTCTATTTATTTTGCATGATGTATATAAAACATTTTCACGAGGCCCTGTAAACCAATACATTACACTAATACTATTTTATTCAGTACAAGAAAGGTTTTATGTACTTAATAAATAATGTAATTATTAATGTAACTAATTAATGTAATTTCATTGTGTTGAGGGCAAAATAAAGATATTAGACTATGTCTCTAAAAACATTTCTCATAGATTATAAAATTTTCAATTTTTAAAAATAATGAAATCATTTATCCTGCGTAAGGAGTAGCTCGGGAATCCTTGAGAATGTGCTGGTCGATTAATATATATGAAAAGAAAATGCAGTAATTAATAACACAATCCCTTTTTCATTTTTGCCATATCGTATTACATGCGAAAAAATACTGCACAAGCACGAACCGGCAACTCATTACTTCCTGAAATAAACACTGAGAAAAAAGGGTTTGTATTCCTTTTTTTTTTTTTTTTTTTTTTTTTTTCTGAGAAAAAATTGAAATTGCTCTCATGCTATGGACAGTTTTTTTTTTTTTTCCTGATATTCGTTTAGGTTTTTTACAAAATTAGGTCAATACATTTGGTTAATAAATTATGCAAATAAAATGTCATTAACGCCTGCGCATGCGCAGTTAAAAGTTATTTGATAAAAATGCTCATACTTCATTGGATATTTAATATTTTAATATTCTGACTTTAAAGCTTTGCCCGCACTTGGCCGGTCACTATCTATATAATATTTCTCTAACGTGGACCAGTTCCGATTATATTTTGTCAAAACGATGCGATAGTGATGTAATTAATAAAATACGCGAGGATAAAATATTTATAAATGTACAATATTTAAGCACGCGGACTCAGCTCAATGATCTAATAGGAAAAAATGACATTCGCCTGATGATGAGATTGTTTTATGGAAAAATGTATTTTTAAAATTTGTACCTTCAGAATCTTTGCCAACGCCATTTAAAACCTACCAATATTTTAAAAATATATACAGAATATGAATTATTATCATAAATTCACTAAAAACACAATCATAAAAAAAGAATAAAAAAAAAGAATATATATATATATATATATATACAGTGGTAGCCAAAAGTGTGGACATTTTTTGAATGTTTCATGTTTTTCAACTTTGTGTGCTTGTAGAATATATTAATTTTCACTTAAATACAAATGTTTATATATCAAATTGAAGGTAATTTAATGTAGAATTTAATGACAAAAACAGTATTACAATATCTGTATTCCAAAAAATGTTATGCAACTAATAGTAAAATCTATCTTAGATTTGCATTTTTTTAAAGTGATACTTACACAATCAATGCTTAGTAGGATAACCCATATTTTTTAAGACAGCTTCACAACGTCTTTTCATCGAGTAAACGAGTGTTTGTAGTTCATTTTTCGTAATCACATGGTGCCAAGAATCAATTATAGATTCAATAAGTTGTCTTTTATTGGATGGACGTTTTTTTCGTGCAAGAATTTTCAAACGTCACCACAAATTTTCAATTGGATTGAGATCAGGGCTGTTTCCTGGCAATGGTAATATATCTATGCCTTTATTTTGAAACCATGCTTTGCATACTTTTGCTGTGTGGCATGGAGCTGAATCCTGTTGAAAAATAAATGGTCCTTTGTTGGAGAAGAGATCCCTGATGGAAGGTATCAATTTTGGTTCCAGGACAGTTTCGATGTATTTTTTGGAATTCAGGATGCCATAAATCACTTGAATTCGGCCCACACCATCTGCAGACATACATGCCCAAATCATGACATTTGTTGGGTTTTTTGTAGTTGCTTCAATGTAATCAGGATTAAGTGCTTCACCTACTATACGTCTCACGTATTTTCTACCATCACTACCAAAGAGCGATATTTTACTCTCATCACTCCAGATTACTTGCTTCCATTGATTTTCTGACCATTTAATGTATTCTTTTGTCCACTTAACTCGTTTTTTCCGTTGCTTTTGATTTAAATATGATTTTTTCCTTGGAATTCTAGCTTGTAGTCCAAATCCTGATAACCTTCTTATTGTTCTTGAACTTACTGAAATACCCGCTGCATTCATTTCACATCCAATGGCATCTGATGAAATTTTTTTATCTTGAAGGCATAGCCGTTTAATTTTTCTATCGGCAGTAGCACTTGTGCATTTTTTTTTGGCCTGATTTGGCCTTATTTTCGACTGATTTCGTTTTTTCATAACGTAAACAGAACTTTCGTACACCAGAACAAGTCACTGAACCACCAAATTGTCTTGCAATTTCAGCATAAGAGAGGCCATTTTCTCTCAATATGACAATTCGGCTTCTTTTTGTAGATGTCCAATCTGTTCTTCTTGTTGGTGACATTAGTAGGTAAGAAACACCGGTTCACCATCATGCGGGGGGTGCACCGGTGCACCGGCAAGCCGTGCGGGTGTCACGCGGAGCTCGGAGCGTGTCAATCATGTTCACGACCTTTGCGGAGCTCGGAGCAACCTCCTCTGACTTAATCGTGAAACGTGACGAGGGTGTTTGTGAGGGAATTTAATTAAAAAAATTAATTAGTGATTTTTGTAAAAGGTGACGCTGGTTTTAAAGCGATGTTTGTGGTAGAATGAAAAAAGTATGATATTGTTTGTGAGTCATTAGAAAATTAATTAGGAGGTTAATTAAGAAATTAATTAGGAGGTTAATTAAGAAATTAATTAAAAAATTTAAAAATTGGGAAATAAATAAGGAGTCGATGAAATATATGAATTTAAGAATGTGGATGTGAATATACTATGAAAGGAATAGAGTGATCTGACTGGGGTTCGAACCCGGTACCTTGCAGTAAAAATATTTCCATAAGACAGTAGTTTTCGCGGGTGTGTGAGTGATTTTTATAGTATATGTCTACACTGTTCTTTTTAAAACTATGAATGCTATTGTCCGAAAAGAATTCAATCGTTTTAATGATATTAATAATTAGAGAATAATAATTAAAATAAAATAATAATTGAAGATCTTGTAAAAATTTACCAAATGTTTTACGAAAAATGAAAATGTGAGAAAAAAATTAAGTAGAAAGAATGAAAGAAAGCTTAGAAACATAGATTTTAACTAGGATTCGAACCCAGTACCTTGCAGTAAAAAATATTTCAGTAGTTTTCGTGTATGTGTGAGTGATTTTTCTATTATATGTCTGCACTGTTCTTTTAACCTATGAATGCAATTATTCGAAAAGAATTCAATCGTTTTAATGATATTAATTAGAGAATAATAATTAAAATAATAATTGAAGATCTTGTAAAAATTCACCAAATGTTTTATGAAAAACGACAATCTGAGTAAAAATTAAGTAGAAAGAATGAAAGAAAGTTTAGAAACATAGATTTTGACTGAGATTCGAACCCGACACCTTGTAGTAAAAAAATATTTCAGTAGTTTTCGCGCATGCATGTGTGATTTTTCTATTATATGTCTACACAGTTCTTTTTAAACCTATGAACGCTATTGTCTGAAAATTAATCAACCATAAAAATGATATTAATTACAGAATAATAATTAAAATAATAATAATTTAAGATCTTGTAAAATTCACTAAATATTTTATGAAAAAAGACAATGTACGTGAAAATTAAGTTAAAAGATGATTTAAATCTCAAATGTATATGTGTTATTCGAACCTGACATTTTCCTTGAGTTATTTTAACAAAACTCGTCACCCCTTACACTCAAATGTAACAGCCTACGATACCTTACATCCCTAACAAAATGAATGGAATAGTCTACCAAACTTATTACCTATTTCGATAATTGTGGAATGACTCTTTTTTATCCTTAGTAATTAAAACAGTGAAATTACAAAACTGTTAATTATGAATTTTCTTGTAAAGATTACGAATGTTTTATGAAAAATGTCGAAGAGAGAAAAAATTAAGTAAAAAGATGATTGAAAATTCTTCAACATGTCTGAAATTCAATTAGTTATCAAATGTTTAACAAAGAGTTTATGCGAAAGCTAATATTATCCGATCTTACATTACTATTAATTCTCATCGGAAACGTGAAGGTCATATCCAACCTGCTCAAACCTGTTTTTCCCCCCCATCTACTCACACCCTCGAAGGAAATTGACCATTCCTGCCTTTTTAGCGATGAGAGAGAAAATATCAGATTTTTTTTATAGATTTCCGCTACCTTTTTTTAAATATAAATTCATTCCTTACATTACTTTTGAATAAACTTTACCCGCTTCTACACTTAGAATTTTGGCGAGATTTTAAAACAGTAATATTTTACGATACATTTAACAAGATTTTTAAGGCATTTGGCGATAAGATAATTCAGATTTGGCAAGAAACATACAATATTAATATCGAGTGAAGTAAAATTTTATCACTTGCTAACTTTTTTTCCTGGAGCGAGAACGCTTATTTTATAACCTGAATCCAGTGTTACATATTGGTAATTAGTGTTGGAGATGAGTCTACCCGTAGAGATACCTATTTTAAATCAACAGTTCACTCAGTCGCGAATAGATGACAAGAATTTGTGCAAATTTCCGATATGTCCAACTTGTGATAGAACATTTTGTAAAAAGTCTAATTTAATTCGACATTTGAAGGTTCATACGGGTGTGAAACCTTTTATTTGTAATGTATGTCAAAAATCATTTAGAAGACCCGACGATTTGAAAAGACAATTAAAAATTCATGAAAAGACTCTTACAGAATATGAATGTGAACAATGCAATGAAAGTTTTAATCACAAGTATGATTTATCGATTCATGTTAGAAAAAATCATAAAAAGACTTTATCTAAGCATGTTTGTGATGCATGTAGTGAAATCTTCAGATGGAAATATGAATTATTGAAACACATAAGAAAAAATCATCGAAAGCCTTCGCCCCAACATTTATGTGAATCATGTAATGAAGTATTCAATAGTAAAATTGATTTGTATTGTCATTTACATACTTCAGTCAGGCATCAGTCAACACCAAAGACTGCAGAAAATTCTTCCCAAGATCCACTTAAGGAGAAAACTAAGTTTTTTAAAAGACGAAGTGCTGTTATTGTACATACATCCACTATCTTTGACAATGAAAATAATGATATGGATTTGTTATCATTTTTTAAAAATTTAAGAACTAACATTTTAACCGAATTGAACTTTCAATTAAGTGATAAAAAAGGGATGAAATGGTTTATAGTTGTTAAACTCACCCTTAAACGTTCTATGGATGGTAAAGAAGAATTTATTTCCCATCATTTGCAATCAAAAACCTTTACTACATCTTCATCAAGTGATTTGAATAATGATCTTGAAAATGCTTTCAACAAAATGATAGAAAGTTTTGAAGAATTTACTGATCAAGAATTAGGTTGTACTTTAGTTGAAATTAGCAAATTACAACTTTGTATGGTAAAATTTTAACTCATGTATCACCTATCTCATGTATTTTCATTATATTCAATAAATTGAAAAACAAAAGTTTCTACATAATTTGTTAAATAAAACCCAACAATAGTTATTTTAAGACATATTCTCTAAAAATTATTCAATAATCTATGTCAAATAAAGACTTCCCAACTACATTTTTTACTACTTTTCACTACTTTCTACCACTTTAACAAAGTGAAATTCCTCACCTCACATGCTACCTTTCACTCAATTTTTCTTCACAGATAACAAGTTTGTAAATAATGAAAGCTAACTTTGAAAAAATTCAGAGTTAAAAAATATTAATATATGTTTTATTAAATACATTCATGTTCACAGATGCATACTTAAGTTTTCTAAAGTGTATTTTATCATACTTAAAAAATATTTTAACCAAGTATTGTCGATTACAAACATATGTATACTTGAAAAATTTTACAAAGTATTTTAGAAATTAAGATAACTTATTCTTGAATAAAAATATAAGAAACTCATTTTCACAATAATAAGATTGTAAATGTAAGATAAAATCACAAAATTACCAGCTTAACAGGTTGCAGGTATTCGAAAAAAATCACGAAGTCAACAATTTTGATGTTAACAACACATCTTATTTTACAAAGTACTAAGTTTTTTAAAATCATTTAGTTTGAAGTTTTTCAGACATATGCTTATAAACTGAAATTTTTGTGAGTGAAAAATTTTTTACACAAAGCGTTTTAGAAAGATATCATCTCAGAAATTAATTAACTTATTTTTAGAATAAAAATATATGAAACTTATTTTTTCTAATGATGAGAATGAAAATGTAAGATAAAATCTCATTCTTACCAATTTAAGAGACTGCAAGTATTTGAAAAATTATGAAGTACGGAATTTTAATGTTTCACATGTGTTAATAACGCATCTAATTTTACAAAGCACTAAGTTTTTTAAAGTCATTTAATTTGAAGTTTTTCACAGATATGCTTATAAACAAAATTTTTTTGTAAATGAAAAATTTTTACACAAATTATTTTAATACAAATACTTTGTCAGAAAAATTAACTTTTTCTTTTTTAAATTGAAAATGTAAGATAAAAGTCTAACACTTATCAAATTTAGAAGCTGCAGATGTATGATGAAATCATGAACTTGAAACTTTAAGTATTAACAACCTACCTTCTTTGAAAATACTAAACCACAAGTTTCGACAAATCTATAATCAACTGTTAAAAAACATAGAATATTTTTTTTTCCTAAAATGTTTAACGTTGATGCTACATCCATAAAAATACAGAGTGAAAGTGTACAAATTATCTGTTTAGACATGTTGATAAACAAGAATTTTCCACAAGATTCGAGTATTATAGCAAGGTATGGGATAATATTTGGCTAAATTTCCACTAATATTGGCGATAGTTATAAAAATTTGGCATGAAATAAGAGAATTTTGTGTAAATTCTTAAGTAAAACTGATGAACGAAGAAAAAATTTGAATTAGTTACAATCTTTTCTCGCTGTAGAGTTGTCTAAGTTCTCATACTTAGTAGTTTTTAAAGTCTTACTTTTAGAGTGATTTTTTATACTTTGCTAAACTGAAGTACAAAATGGATAATACTTTACCGTCTGAGGAGACACACGTTTCCGTTCAACAAACCCCTTCATCAAGTTTTGAGGATGAGAAGTTATCTAAACTTTTTATTTGTCCGACTTGTAAGAAGCCATTTTTAAAAAAATCCTATCTTACTAGACATGTAAAGGTTCACAATGATATTAAACCTAATATTTGTTACGTGTGCGAGAAAGGATTTGTTACTTTACATCGTTTAAAAAGACATATGGAAACCCATAGAAAAATTTCCATAAGATACAAATGTGAATATTGTATTGAAAATTTCAACCGCAAGTGTGATTTATTTAAACATAAGAGATTATTTCATCAAAAAGTCTTACCTGAACATCTATGTATTATTTGTAAAGATGCTTTTAAACACAAGTATGAATTGGAAAAACACAAGAGGGTGCATTATCGTAAACCTGAGTATCTATGCGAGGAATGTTCTATAACCTTTACAACAAAACATGCTTTTTCAAACCATAAGCGAAAAAGTCATAAAAAGACTTTACATACATACTGTTGTAACGAATGTACTGATACTTTTTCAAACAAACGACATTTTTTAAAACATAAAAGAAATATGCATAAAAAATCTTCAATGCAAACTAGATGTGATAAATGCAGTGAAACTTTTCAGTGTAAGTATGAATTATTGCAACATAAGAAAAAGAATCATCTTAAAGACTTTAACATACGTAGAAATTGTAATGAACGAAGTACTAACAATGAATTACCAACAGTTAATAATAACAGTGAGAATCTGGACTTGTTAAATTTTTTGGATAATTTTCACATTGAATGTGTGAATGGTGTTTTTGACTTACCTTCCAACAACTTTCAGAATGAAAATATAGACTTAGACTTCAAAAATTTTTTGAACAATTCGAATGTGGAATATACAAGTGGAAATAATATCGATGATTTATCTACCAAAGATGAAAATAAGGACTTAAATAATTTTAACCTGATACAAACTGATTTACCTCTAGTAAACTATGATAATGAAAGTCTGAACTTGTTAAATTTTTCGTATAACTTTAATCCCAATTGCTTGAATGTTTTTTCTGCTAACAACGAAAATATGAATTCGAATAATTTTAGTGCGAAGGAAAATGAGTTAGTGACAGATAACTTTAACAATGAAAATCTAGACTTGCTAAATTTTTTGAATAACTTTAATACTGAATGTATGAACGATATCCCAACATTATAGATTTGTTGTCTTGTATTATTGTGAATGAATTTCAAATATAAAGATTTTAATGAAAATGGTTTGTTTTAATTTTTATAACAAAATCACCTTTTATATAATATTTTCTATTAGAATACAAACTTAAGCGTTAACTTTTTGAAATAAAGCATGTAAAAAGTTTACTTGGATATTAGAGATATACTTTTTTAATTACTGTAGAAGTATTGTTTGAGTATAATATTTAAACACTAAGTAAAATTTATGCACAATACTAGTTTTATAAACTATCAAACTTACATCGAAGAAGAAAAAACTTGTAAAATTGTTTTACCACTCAATTGTAAAGTACTTGTAAAAATCCTAAATGAATTTATCTTATTAACAATTTTCTGAAAAACTAACTTATAAAAATTTTAGATATAATTATGAAGTTAGTATTTTCCTAAGTATCACGTTTGAATCTTACTTTGAATATGCATCATCAAAGTGTTTTGTACTTTACAAAATTCCACAATTCCCACTTTACAAAAATTAACTTGTAAGTGTTTCACTAAAGAAGAGAATTACACTAAAAAGTTTTGACAAGAAATACTAAATTCACTAAGTCACATACACAATTTTTCGTTTAATAACTGAAAAATATTGTAATACTTAGTAAATTTTAGCAAAGTAATCTTAAAATACTTTCACTGAGAGCAACTTAGTCAAAATTTAAGATTTTCTTAACATATGACATTCCACATTGTTATGCAAATAGTATTGGATTGCACTTAAAGTACAAACATCTCCAATAGTTTAAAGTCTTTGAGATAAAAAAAGTTAAAGATTTTTATTAAAGACTTAGAAATGCATACAAGTTAATTTTTGTAAAGTGGGAATTGTTTAAATATTAGAAATTATACGTTGGTGTAATGTAACTTAGTGGTATTTAAAACAAATACGTATCAATTCATACTTGTAAAATATAATTTGATGTTTATGGAGAAAATTTTTACTTCAAAGTGTATAAAAACGACAAAGTTTTTTTACAAATCATTCATTTTATACACAAAGTAAAATAATACAAGATAGGAACTTTGGGTTGACATAAGTACTTTTTGTTAAATTATACATTTGTGACGTAGTGATAGGGGAAAAGTTACGCCACAGGGGTTATGACGTCAGCTACAGGTGTTAGTGTCTCTTCAAGCTTGTTGAACCATGTCTAAACTTGAAAGCATATACACCTTTTGTTATTACTTCACATATGGTTTTTCGTATCTTATAAGTTTTATCTAGAAATTTTCTAACTTAATGTTTTGTGATAGTAATTCTGTTAAAAAACAGTTAAATTTTTCTAAGTGATGTGACATAAAGAAAACATTTGATAAAAATGTTTAAAAAATTTTGTGAAATTTCACAAACTTCTAAAATTAAGCTTTCACAATTCTTACAAAATATTTTCTGTATTCTAAAAATAAAAAAGTTAAAATACAATCGTGAAAGTATCTATATATAAAAGTTTAAGTTGTTACTATAACAATATTTTTACACTCTTTGGAATAGAGATTGTGATTTTAGTTAAAGTACAAAACACTTTGATGATGCATATTCAAAGTAAGATTCAAACGTGATACTTAGGAAAATACTAACTTCATAATTATATCTAAAATTTTTATAAGTTAGTTTTTCAGAAAATTGTTAATAAGATAAATTCATTTAGGATTTTTACAAGTACTTTACAATTGAGTGGTAAAACAATTTTACAAGTTTTTTCTTCTTCGATGTAAGTTTGATAGTTTATAAAACTAGTATTGTGCATAAATTTTACTTAGTGTTTAAATATTATACTCAAACAATACTTCTACAGTAATTAAAAAAGTATATCTCTAATATCCAAGTAAACTTTTTACATGCTTTATTTCAAAAAGTTAACGCTTAAGTTTGTATTCTAATAGAAAATATTATATAAAAGGTGATTTTGTTATAAAAATTAAAACAAACCATTTTCATTAAAATCTTTTTATTTGAAATTCATTCACAATAATACAAGACAGCAAATCTATAATGTTGGGATATCGTTCATACATTCAGTATTAAAGTTATTCAAAAAATTTAGCAAGTCTAGATTTTCATTGTTAAAGTTATCGGTCACTAACTCATTTTCCTTCGCACTAAAATTATTCGAATTCATATTTTCGTTGTTAGCAGAAAAAACATTTAAGCAATTGGGATTAAAGTTATACGAAAAATTTAACAAGTTCAGACTTTCATTATCATAGTTTACTAGAGGTAAATCAGTTTGTATCAGGTTAAAATTATTTAAGTCCTTATTTTCATCTTTGGTAGATAAATCATCGATATTATTTCCACTTGTATATTCCACATTCGAATTGTTCAAAAAATTTTTGAAGTCTAAGTCTATATTTTCATTCTGAAAGTTGTTGGAAGGTAAGTCAAAAACACCATTCACACATTCAATGTGAAAATTATCCAAAAAATTTAACAAGTCCAGATTCTCACTGTTATTATTAACTGTTGGTAATTCATTGTTAGTACTTCGTTCATTACAATTTCTACGTATGTTAAAGTCTTTAAGATGATTCTTTCTCTTATGTTGCAATAATTCACACTTACACTGAAAAGTTTCACTGCATTTATCACATCTAGTTTGCATTGAAGATTTTTTATGCATATTTCTTTTATGTTTTAAAAAATGTCGTTTGTTTGAAAAAGTATCAGTACATTCGTTACAACAGTATGTATGTAAAGTCTTTTTATGACTTTTTCGCTTATGGTTTGAAAAAGCATGTTTTGTTGTAAAGGTTATAGAACATTCCTCGCATAGATACTCAGGTTTACGATAATGCACCCTCTTGTGTTTTTCCAATTCATACTTGTGTTTAAAAGCATCTTTACAAAAAATACATAGATGTTCAGGTAAGACTTTTTTATGAAATACTCTCTTATGTTTAAATAAATCACACTTGCGGTTGAATTTTTCAATACAATATTCACATTTGTATCGTATGGAAATTTTTAATGGGTTTCCATATGTCTTTTTAAACGATGTAAAGTAACAAATTCTTTCTCACACACGTAACAAATATTAGGTTTAATATCATTGTGAACCTTCACATGTCTAGTAAGATAGGATTTTTTTAAAAATGGCTTCTTACAAGTCGGACAAATAAAGAGTTTAGATAACTTCTCATCCTCAAAACTTGATGAAGGGGTTTGTTGAACGGAAACGTGTGTCTCCTCAGACGGTAAAGTATTATCCATTTTGTACTTCAGTTTAGCAAAGTATAAAAAATCACTCTAAAAGTAAGACTTTAAAAACTACTAAGTATGAGATCTTAGACAACTCTACAGCGAGAAAAGATTGTAACTAATTCAAATTTTTTCTTCGTTCATCAGTTTTACTTAAGAATTTACACCAAATTCTCTTATTTCACGCCAAATTTTTATAACTATCGCCAATATTAGTGGAAATTTAGCCAAATATTATCCCATACCTTGCTATAATACTCGAATCTTGTGGAAAATTCTTGTTTATCAACATGTCTAAACAGATAATTTGCACACTTTCACTCTGTATTTTTATGGATGTAGCATCAACGTTAAACATTTTAGGGAAAAAAATATTCTATGTTTTTTAACAGTTGATTATAGATTTGTCGAAACTTGTGGTTTAGTATTTTCAAAGAAGGTAGGTTGTTAATACTTAAAGTTTCAAGTTCATGATTTCATCATACATCTGCAGCTTCTAAATTTGAAAAGTGTTAGACTTTTATCTTACATTTTCAATTTAAAAAAGAAAAAGTTAATTTTTCTGACAAAGTATTTGTATTAAAATAATTTGTGTAAAAATTTTTCATTTACAAAAAAATTTTGTTTATAAGCATATGTGTGAAAAACTTCAAATTAAATGACTTTAAAAAACTTGGTGCTTTGTAAAATTAGATGCGTTATTAACGCATGTGAAACATTAAAATTCCATACTTCATAATTTTTCAAATACTTGCAGTCTCTTAAATTGGTAAGAATGAGATTTTATCTTACATTTTCATTCTCATCATTAGAAAAAATAAGTTTCATATATTTTTATTCTAAAAATAAGTTAATTAATTTCTGAGATGATATCTTTCTAAAACGCTTTGTGTAAAAAAATTTTCACTCACAAAAATTTCAGTTTATAAGCATATGTCTGAAAAACTTCAAACTAAATGATTTTAAAAAACTTAGTACTTTGTAAAATAAGATGTGTTGTTAACATCAAAATTGTTGACTTCGTGATTTTTTTCGAATACCTGCAACCTTTTAAGCTGGTAATTTTGTGATTTTATCTTACATTTACAATCTTACTATTGTGAAAATGAGTTTCTTATATTTTTATTCAAGAATAAGTTATCTTAATTTCTAAAATACTTTGTAAAATTTTTCAAGTATACATATGTTTGTAATCGACAATACTTGGTTAAAATATTTTTTAAGTATGATAAAATACACTTTAGAAAACTTAAGTATGCATCTGTGAACATGAATGTATTTAATAAAACATATATTAATATTTTTTAACTCTGAATTTTTTCAAAGTTAGCTTTCATTATTTACAAACTTGTTATCTGTGAAGAAAAATTGAGTGAAAGGTAGCATGTGAGGTGAGGAATTTCACTTTGTTCAAGTGGTAGAAAGTAGTGAAAAGTAGTAAAAAATGTAGTTGGGAAGTCTTTATTTGACATAGATTATTGAATAATTCTTAGGGAATATGTCTTAAAATAACTAATGTTGGGTTTTATTTAACAAATTATGTAGAAACTTTTGTTTTTCAATTTATTGAATATAATGAAAATACATGAGATAGGTGATACATGAGTTAAAATTTTACCATACAAAGTTGTTAATTTCAACTAAAGTACAACCTAATTCTTGATCAGTAAATTTTTCAAAACTTTCTATCATTTTGTTGAAAGCATTTTCAAGATCATTATTCAAATCACTTGATGAAGATGTAGTAAAGGTTTTTAATTGCAAATGATGGGAAATAAATTCTTCTTTACCATTCATAGAACGTTTAAGGGTGAGTTTAACAACTATAAACCATTTCATCCCTTTTTTATCACTTAATTGAAAGTTCAATTCGGTTAAAATGTTAGTTCTTAAATTTTTAAAAAATGATAACAAATCCATATCATTATTTTCATTGTCAAAGATAGTGGATGTATGTACAATAACAGCACTTCGTCTTTTAAAAACTTAGTTTTCTCCTTAAGTGGATCTTGGGAAGAATTTTCTGCAGTCTTTGGTGTTGACTGATGCCTGACTGAAGTATGTAAATGACAATACAAATCAATTTTACTATTGAATACTTCATTACATGATTCACATAAATGTTGGGGCGAAGGCTTTCGATGATTTTTTCTTATGTGTTTCAATAATTCATATTTCCATCTGAAGATTTCACTACATGCATCACAAACATGCTTAGATAAAGTCTTTTTATGATTTTTTCTAACATGAATCGATAAATCATACTTGTGATTAAAACTTTCATTGCATTGTTCACATTCATATTCTGTAAGAGTCTTTTCATGAATTTTTAAATGTCTTTTCAAATCGTCGGGTCTTCTAAATGATTTTTGACATACATTACAAATAAAAGGTTTCACACCCGTATGAACCTTCAAATGTCGAATTAAATTAGACTTTTTACAAAATGTTCTATCACAAGTTGGACATATCGGAAATTTGCACAAATTCTTGTCATCTATTCGCGACTGAGTGAACTGTTGATTTAAAATAGGTATCTCTACGGGTAGACTCATCTCCAACACTAATTACCAATATGTAACACTGGATTCAGGTGGAAATGGTTGCTTTCTGGGGGCGTGTCCTCTAGCTGCTGTGTGGTTTTATTAATTTCGGTTCGTTTCCCTTCTGTGGTATTCTTGAACGGTTTGTGTTTCAATTTCTCTTATCTTTTGAAAGCAAAGTAAGCGCTGTTTTGTTTTATTGTTTTCTGGCTATTCAATTAAGTTATTTTGTATTGGTTTGTTTATGATGAGTTCGTCGTAACTCAGTTGGTATGGCCCACTCTTGGTTTAACGTTGTGGAGTCCTCGGAAGTGTCAAATATTGTAACGAATAATGTTGAAATGTCTATTGCAGACGGCGAGAGCCATTCTAATGACAATATTAATCAGAATTTTTTGCGCTCGTCTGCTCCTGTTAGTGATATGTTGTTAAAGGCTGGTAATAATGGTGGTACAAATTGCAATATGTTTATAAATAGTACAGAGTCTGGATGTATTCCTAAACGAGATCCGCGCTCAACTCAGGCGGAAATAAAATTGAAAATTAAGTCATATGGATAAATTGTGAACATTCGTCACACAAGAGCGGGAAGCTTAATTATTAGCACTTCTGATGTTGGTTGTGCCCAGGAGATTTGTAATTTGTCCAATTTCGCAGGGGTGGCTGTTTCTTCTCGGGTAATATGGGAGAACATCACCAACCGGTTTTTAATTTTCAACATTCCTGTAAACATTTCTTTGAGCGAGCTTGCTCAAGAAATAGAAAATAGCAATCCGTTGCACATTTTGGAATGACGTAGGTTTGTGAAAAGAGGATGTTCTCGTGATTCATCTCCTGTTCTCATTACCACTCTCGGGACAGCCCTCCCATCAGAAATAAGACTGTGGTTCTCCATCCAACCCATACGCCAGTTCATAGATAGACCCCGGCAATGTGTAAAATGTCATAAATTCAACCATGCTTCCGCCAAGTGTAAATTAGCCCAAATATGTGCGACTTGTGGTACTTCACATGAGGGGCCTTGTACGGGCTCTTTATCCTGCGTTAACTGCGCCGGCGAGCATCGTGCTGATTACAACCAGTGTCCAGCCCGACTTAAGGAAATTGAGCTTCTGAACTTTAAATGCAAAAACTTTTTATCCTTCATAGAAGCGCGCAGATCATTTGTGAAAAAAACTCCAAAAGAGTCATCATACGCCACTGTTACAGGTAGCGCAAAAAACGTCGACGTAATATCTATCTAAAACTATATAGAGAATCGCACGAATGCTATGGTGAAAGTGCTAAATGAAATTATTAGAAAAAACTCGGACTCTCTGTCTAATGCTATCTCTGCCTTAAGCGACTTAATCAAAAGCTTCCAAGAATCCATTGGGGATCTTTCGCCTGATAAGCGTAAACGCCGGAGTTCGCCGGCGACTTCCAAGGGATAAGGTTTTCGCTGTTCCTGTACCATGTTTTTATTCTTCTGTTGAGCTGCAGGGTGTAGCCTGTCAGACCTTTTGTTTGTCTTGTATTTTCTTGTTTGTATTTCTTTTATGGGTTCCCTCAAGTTACTTCAATGGAATTGTAGAGGCATCTTAAACAAGCTAGACTTGCTGGTCCACACCCTCTCTCCTTCCTTTGATATCTTGGTGCTCCAAGAGACTTTCCTTCGTCCTGAGAAGTCCCTCTTTATTCCTGGCAAGGTCGTGTATCGCTTGGACAGGCCTTCCCGTTCTGGCGGGGGCCTTCTAATTGCTGTTAATCAATCTCTTTCCTCGTCCCTTGGTCCAACTCATTTATCCTCCTCGGAGAACGAGATTATGTGCGCTCGAATCTTTACGGGTTCTGGTTCTTTGAACATTATACTAATGTCCACTCACGCTCTGGTTCAGTCACTGAGGATCTCCGCTTCTTCTGTTATGATCTTATTGGTCCCTCCCTCATCTTGGGAGATTTCAACCTCCATCACCCCTTCTGGGGTGCTTCCCATGCTTCTCGTTACAGTGAGGCTTTTGTGGAGTGGCTTGCTGACAGTTCCTTTTGCCTGATCAATTCTTCACGTCCTACCCATCTGTCTCCCAATGGTTCTCTTTCACTGTTAGATCTCTCTCTTTGTTCGGCTGAAATCCTCCCTCAGATCTCTTTTCAGGTTTTGGATGACCCTGTCGGCAGTGACCATTTTCCTGTGTCTCTTGTTGTTGAGTCGGCTCCTGTCCCTCAGCCCGTCTGTGTACGGTATTTTTGGTCTCGTATCTGCCATGAAGTTGACGCTTCTTTGCTGTCTGTCCCCTCTGTTTGCTATGAAACTTTTTCGGATTCCGTCCAGCGGGCGATGGCTAGAAACTCCCGGGTTGTACATTCTCGTCAGAAAGCTTTTCCTACTTGGTGGTCCCTTCGTTGTAAGGCCCTTCTCTCCCAGAAGAAGTTTTTCCTCAAGAAAGCTACTCAGCTGGCCTCTGTTGACTTTTGGATCAAATACAAAAAGTCCTCCGCTTTACTTCGTCAGGCCATCAAGGACGCTAAAAGGCGCTTCTGGGACTCTGCTTGCAGGCATGCTAGTGACTCCCGTTTACTGTTCAAGGTATTCCATAAATTAAAAAATCGTCCTTCGTCCTCTCCTGATTCTAACTTTTGCCTTTCGCACAACGGTTCCCTTGTGTCTGACGCTGGCGATCAAGCTGATATCTTCGCAGAGTTTTATTGCGGTGGGTTTGACCTTCCTCCTCTTCCCCTTACTTATGGGACTGATCATGATGAGAGTCTCAACAAACCCTTCTCCATGTCTGAACTGACTGCTGCTATTCAACGTACAAAATCTACCACTCCTGGTGAGGACAGTATTCCTGCCTGTTTCTTCAAGAATCTTGGTTCCCACTCTCTTGAGCTATTACTAAGAATTTATAATGATTCTTTTCTCACGGGGATTATCCCACCTGATTGGACCTCTGCTCTGATTCTGCCCATTGCAAAGCCTAACAAGCCTAAGTGCTCGGCCTCATCCTACCGCCCCATCGCTCTCACCCTTGTTATTTGCAAGATATGTGAGCGTATGATTGCCCAGCGAATAAATACCTTTCTTCTCAAAAATAAGTCTCTTGATTATAGACATTTGGGTTTTACCCCCTTTCGGGACAGCCAAACGGCTGTCATGATGCTTCACCAAGATATCGTGAGGGCAAAAAGAAACAAAAAATTTATTCTTGGCATCTCCTTAGATCTGCAGTCGGCTTATGATTCCATTTATATTGATGGCCTTATCCAGAAGTGCGCCCAAATCGGTATCACGGGCAATGTGCTCCGCTGGATCCATAAATTTTTGTCAAACCGTTATATTAAAGTTGCTTGGAGGGGCGTGGTTTCGTCTCCTCATTTTTCTCGGCGCGGGGTTCCGCAAGGTGCGGTCCTCAGCCCTATTTTGTTCACAATCTTTCTATCTGATTTTGTTAGCTGGTGTGAAGTAGATCCAAGGCTAAGTGAATTAGCAGAGGAGCCACTCTAGACATAAACACCAGCTTAACAACATTTAAAGTTAATTAAATGAATTTGATAAAATGGAAGCTAGAGTAAGTAAATATGCTGAAAGATAAAAATGTATACGTTGTTAAAAAAATAATGACCATAACAAATTTTAATTTAATTTGTGTTTTAATTGAAACAATAAATTCAACAAAAAAGTTTATATAAATATAAATTGATATAACAGTAATATAATTGAAGTAGACAAATATTTTTATGAATAACAAACATACCAAAGCAGATGCTGGATGACAAACAAGGTGGGTACGAAGACAATATTTAACATCCTTTTATTTCCCATGTATGGTTGCAGGAAAGACTACTAAGTGCCATTAGAAAGAGCTGGTGACACTTATGTAGAAGACGTGACGTTCTGGTTTCCACATTGTCGCGATATGAACACCTATAAATTTCATTTAAATTTCGAACTCACAAAAAGGATTAACGTGAGTTATAACTAACTAAAAATGAAAAGATTTTATTTGAATATAAAAAATAAACGCCACATATTACGGCGACATCTTATGAAGCCGGCATCGGCGAAAAATGAACAATGGCAGGGGCAAGAGCAAAGGCAAAAGCAACCGCAACACCCACTACCATCGCCGTTCGCTATTTATAGTTTCGCGGGAGAAACGAAGTGATCTTCCGGATGTGCGACGGGGCATGTGCCGGCGCGGCGCGTGCGTAGTTTTCGGCTATCGTTCTTAGATGTTTTATGCAAATTTTTGAAACTCGGCTCAGTCGGAACTTCCGGAAGGTTAGCTATTGTTTACGTTTCGCGTTTGAAAAATTAAGATGGATGATTTAAATTTGAAAACTCCTTAACATAGTATTTCATTGAACGATATATTTATTTTTCCTGGTAAGTAGAAAATATATTAAAAGGAAATTAGGATTTTTAATAAGTGTTTAATTTCTTTTTCAACTAACGTTTTTTTTCTTTAAGCTTTATTTTAAGAGTGATTAATTTTTAATATATTTAATTAGCATAACGATAAGAAAAAACGGCAAACTATAGGTTTACTATTAACAAGGCCCCCCCTCTTATCGTTTGCACTTTTACGTTTAAGAAAGTTAATAAAAAAAAGAAAAAGCATCCAGCAAAACTTTGCACAAATTATATAATCATACGACTGTGACTAATCAGTTTAACAGTTTCTTCAGAACTAAAAAAACAATTAGGTTTAATCTTCAGCTGCACAGCAACAGAAATCAATATCTGGATAGAGGTGATTTACAAAACAATTTGTTTTTGAAACACAAATAACATATACCTGTTTACTCAAACCTCTCCTCCAGTTTTGAAAAGATTTTTAACATGCTCTTTTAAAAAAAACTGTAGAAAAGAAATTCATAAAATGGATTATTTGTATAATAAATTTAACAACAAATATAACATGAGTATAATCACATTCAATATTATAAATATATGTATAAACACAATTCTTCCTTACAATATAAAAGTATAAATTACATACAAATTCTTAACAAAAAGAACAGAATGGATTATTTCGGGAATGGAGAGGAGAGAGAGAGAGAGATTAACAAAAAATTGCTGTGAGCAATTGAATAAACAAAAATTGACTTACTGTCAAAAGAAGAATGAGAATTGAAATTCTCAAAAAAAAACTTCCAGCCTAAACCTGGAAAGATTTTGCTTAACTTGCAAAATTTGAAATTTTTTTTTCTCTCGAATTCAAGGAAACATTTGAATTCATAGAAAAGTTTAAATTTTTGAATTCATAAATTTTGAATTCTTAAAAAAAAGTTTGAATTCATTAAGGATTTGAATTCATAAAAAAAATTTTTAGAAAATTTACATTTTTAAATTTTATAAATTCATAGAAAAATTTGAAATTGATAATTTAAGATTAACTTTTGAAACATTGTCGAAGAAAAGATTTTTCACAAATTTTTGTAATTCAAATTTAGTTTGTGGCTTAGTAAATATGTCAGCCAAATTTAATTTGCTACGAATGAAAACCAATTCAAAAATATTTTTGATAACAATTTCTCTAATAAAATATAGTTTGACCTCTATATGTTTGCTTCTATTGTTCTCTATAGGAGATTTAATAAAGTCTATAGCAGCCATATTGTCAATTAGTAATTTTGAGATTTTCTTATTTTTTATAATCTTCATGTTTTGGCATTCTTCTAGAATTCGATCTAGCCAGACAATTTCTTTTGCTGCTTCTGTAGCGGCAATGAACTCAGATTCCATAGTGGATAAACTAACAGCCTTCTCTTTAAAGGTCCTCCAACTGATGGGGCTACTATCTAGAAATACTATTTGTCCACCTATGGATGTCCGATCATCACGATTTGAAGCAAAGTCGGCGTCTGTGTAGGCTATGATCTGTGAATCAGCACATGAAAGTTTTAATTTTAATTGGCTTGTTTTCTTTACATATCCCAGTAGTTTGATCAACCCATTCCAGTGATGAATTCCTGGATTCGATTGGAATTGGCTATAGATATTGACGGCATACGCTATATCAGGTCTTGTTCTGTTAGATAAATATGATAAACACCCTAGAATATTGCGATATGGATATTTTGTCATTTCTTTGGTTTCTTCTTCGGTTTGAGGACAGCTTGATTTTGAGTAAATACAGCCTTTGCTGATTGGTAAGGATGAAATTGGAGGGTTAAAACTATTAAAACGACTGCATATTTCTTGAATATAGCTTTCTTGATGAATGAATAGCTTTGAGTCAATTTCAACAAATTCTACTCAAAGTAGTTTCTTTGTCCTTCCCAAAATTTTTAATTTGAATTTTTGTTTTAAAACATTAATGGCTTCCTCTAAAAACATTTTACTTTTACCAAATAAAACCATGTCATCAACATATAATAATAGGATAACTTGAAATTTGAATGTATAAACACAGTTGCAAGAAGTAAATTTAATAAAACCGATATTTGATAAAACTCTGTCAATTTCGTAAAACCATGCTCGTCCACTTTGGTGAAGGCCATAGAGAGCTTTGTCGAGCTTGCAAACTAACTTCTCTTCTCCTTGTTTAATAAAACCAGGTGGTTGCTGCATGTATATTTCATCTTCTAGCGGAGCATATAGGTATGCGCCAGTGACATCACATTGTACGTGATTCCACTTGTGCTGCACTACCAAAAGTGAAAAGAAAAAACGAATTAGATCGAAGTTTATAACAGGACTAAAAGTTTCTTCATAACTCTCGCCTTTTACTTGAGCGTAACCTTGAGCTACAAGCCTTGCCTTGAATTTAGCAATTCGACCTTCTTCATCTCGTTTTATTGCATATACCCAGCGACATCCAATTATTTGCTTATTTTGTGGAGGTTTTACAAGATGCCAAACCTTCCGTTCTTGGATGGTTTTTATTTCGGTTTTCATTGCTTCTAGCCATTCTTGAAATTGGTCTGATTTTTGGGCTTGTTTGAAAGTTCTTGGTATAATTAATTCTAGTCAAGAGGAATTATGACAAAAATTGGCACTTGCGTCTGAGTCAGATTCTTCTATTGGAGTGAATGAAAATTTAGTGGGGTCATACTTGATTTTGTTTTCTTGGCAATATTTTCTAACGTCTCTATGGGATCTTAGTCTTGTTCTTGTATTTTCGGGATAGTAGTATACGTCTGTTCTGGATTTATCACTTCTTAAAACTTGTTTTCTTTCAAACTCTATGTTTTTTAATTGAGATGATTGAGCAGGTTTTTCATCATCTGAGGATTCCTCAGTGTCAGATAATTCAGACGGTACGCTGGACTCTATTTCAGGAGTTTCGTCAACAGCCTCTTCATCAGAATCATCTTCACTATCCTTTGGAAATACATCTTGAATTGTGTAATGCTGGTTGATGGTGCCCAGCACTGCTCCACTTGCTTCTGTTTTGAACAAACGATCTTCTTTAAAGGTCACATTTAAAGATTCTACTATTTTATTTTGCTCTGGGATCCAAATACGGTATCCTCTTGTATGGTGTGCATATCCAACTAGATAACCTTTCACAGCTTTTGGATCCAGTTTCTGTCTTCTTTGTTTTGCCAGTCCTACATAAGCTACACATCCAAATGGTTTAAGGTGTCTGATTGATGGTTTTCTTCCACCGTACAATTCGAATGGTGAGTTTTCAAAATCTTTATGGCATAGTCTGTTCCAGGCATAATTGAAATGTGAAACGGCTTCTGGCCAAAAACAAAAGTCTAAACCACTTTCATATAATGATGTACGGGCTCCATTAATAACAGTTTGGTTATAACGTTCAATAGCACCATTTTGTTCTGGAGTGAACGTGTTTGTTAGTTCATGTTTGATGCCTTTTTCCTGACAAAATGTTGAAAATTCTTTGTTGACAAACTCTGTTCCATTATCTGAGCGGATAGCTATTAAAGGTTTACCTATAAATCTTTCTGCCCTTTTGATGTGATTAATTAAGGTTTCAGCTACTTCAGATTTTTGAACTATAGGATAAATGAATACTTTACGGGAATAATCGTCCATGATTGATAGAAAATAACGTTCTCCATGTTTGCCTCTTACTTGACATGGTCCCCAAACATCTGTATATAACAGTTCTAAGGGTCTCTTGGATCGAACAAAGTTTCTGTATTTAAATGAAGTGCGTTTAAATTTATTCAACCTGCAATCTTCACAAAAAAATTCTGTATGTCCCTTTAAGAATGGTAATCCCTTTGCACCCCTCTTATTACTTGTATGCGTCAAAGTTTGAGGATTTACATGAGCGCATCTCTTATGCCACAGGTTTAGAACTTCCTGTTCTTTTGAAGAGGTTGTGGAGGCTTCGAAAGTTACATGTTGTTTTATAGATTTTGGGATTTTTGCTTGGACACGATAAACACCACTTTTTAATTTTGCTCTGAACATTATATTATCATTGGAGGTAATTTTGACTTCGCCTCTTCCCCCAATAAACTGTAGACCTTCTTTGTCAAGTTGTGGCCCTGATATAAGGTTTCTCCTAAGCTTTGATGAATACATCACTCCCTTTAAAGTAAAATTTCTTTGGCCAAAACGCAATTTAATGTCTCCTTTTCCTTCGATTGGCAAAGTGATGCCTTCCATGGCTACAGCCATTTCTTCATTTTGTTGAGGTTTAAATGATGTGAAAAGTTCACGGTCTTTACTAAAATGATGAGACGCGGCTGAATCGAATATCCAATCTGATTCATTTGTTTGCTGAGCTAAACTGGCCTCAGTAATGTAGTAAGATGAATTTGAATCCCTACTACTATTACGGGTCTTAGAATTTGATCTAGATTGATATGAAGATTTTTTTCGACTCTGTCTACCTCTTGATTGGAAGGATTTCTTAGGATTGAAATTCTGAGAAGGTAAGTTTTGGTTTTGAAAAGAGGGTTTAAAGTCAACATTTCTACTTCTATTGAGAGAAAAACAATTTTGTCTAGCATGGCCATTCTTATGACAAAATGTACAAATTAATTTTTGTTTTAGAAGCTTATTTTTACCTGTATCATTTAGATGAGAAAACTGAGCAGAAATTTTAGCTTTACTTAATTCATTATCTTTATTTCTTAAATTTAGCCTAGTTTCCTCGGCTACTAAGCAAGTTACAATTTCATTGAATGTAAATTTATCATCTTCCCATCTCAGTATGTTTTGAACGATACCGTCGAAATATGATGGGAGATAACGTAACAATTGATAAGATGCAAAATTTTCCGTCAGTCCCCCCTTAGAATTTTCTATTTGTTTAAATATCCTCATGACCCGGGACGCAAAGACATTTACACCCTCACCAGGCAATATTTTGCAATCACACAGCTCAGAAAATAAACTCATGTGCTGTGCACGAGTATCTGGAACAAAACTTTTGTTAATTAAATTCCATGCTTTTACGGGGTCATCCTCGTTTTCTACAATTTTCCTACACTCAGTTTCTATATTTAAGTATAAGACAGCCAAAGCAGCATTAGCTCTAGACTTAAATTTATTAACAGCAGAAGCATTGCTTCTGTCATCAGCCAAAACTGGGGCTGTTTCCGTACCAACAACTATGTCCCAGAGTCCCCGGTCAAGAAGAACAAATTTAATGTCACTCCTCCATTCCTCGAAATTAATCGCATTCAGTTTGGGAATAGAATGTAAATTGTTGACAGCCATTTTTGAGAAAAAAAAATTGTATAATTATGGTTCAAACAATTTAAAAATATAATATATCAAAAATATCACAATTTTTCTTATAAAAAACCTTTGCCCCCCCGAATTAAACATTCGGTAAATTCATTTATGACTTGAAAATTTATTCAAATATATATATATGAAATTTCAAAAAGTTTTTTTTTCTACTTTACTGAAAAAAAATTTTACAATATTCCCTCAACAATATGCAAAAAAATGGTCATTATTACTTAAATTAAACAAAACATTCAAGATTTTCATTTATTAACATTAAACAACTTTTAATCTACATTCAAACAATTTCTTGTCTCAAAAGTTTACTATAAATGCAACAAAAAATTTAACTTTCAATTTATTTTTCAAACAAAACAGAAAAACATTAATTTATGAAAGGGCCAGCATATTTACATGCTGAAAAAGGAAAAGCCCATAACCACTTTTTATTTCTCTTGTTAGCTGGTGTGAAGTAGATCCAAGGCTAAGTGAATTAGCAGAGGAGCCACTCTAGACATAAACACCAGCTTAACAACATTTAAAGTTAATTAAATGAATTTGATAAAATGGAAGCTAGAGTAAGTAAATATGCTGAAAGATAAAAATGTATACGTTGTTAAAAAAATAATGACCATAACAAATTTTAATTTAATTTGTGTTTTAATTGAAACAATAAATTCAACAAAAAAGTTTATATAAATATAAATTGATATAACAGTAATATAATTGAAGTAGACAAATATTTTTATGAATAACAAACATACCAAAGCAGATGCTGGATGACAAACAAGGTGGGTACGAAGACAATATTTAACATCCTTTTATTTCCCATGTATGGTTGCAGGAAAGACTACTAAGTGCCATTAGAAAGAGCTGGTGACACTTATGTAGAAGACGTGACGTTCTGGTTTCCACTTGTTATTGTCGCGATATGAACACCTATAAATTTCATTTAAATTTCGAACTCACAAAAAGGATTAACGTGAGTTATAACTAACTAAAAATGAAAAGATTTTATTTGAATATAAAAAATAAACGCCACATATTACGGCGACATCTTATGAAGCCGGCATCGGCGAAAAATGAACAATGGCAGGGGCAAGAGCAAAGGCAAAAGCAACCGCAACACCCACTACCATCGCCGTTCGCTATTTATAGTTTCGCGGGAGAAACGAAGTGATCTTCCGGATGTGCGACGGGGCATGTGCCGGCGCGGCGCGTGCGTAGTTTTCGGCTATCGTTCTTAGATGTTTTATGCAAATTTTTGAAACTCGGCTCAGTCGGAACTTCCGGAAGGTTAGCTATTGTTTACGTTTCGCGTTTGAAAAATTAAGATGGATGATTTAAATTTGAAAACTCCTTAACATAGTATTTCATTGAACGATATATTTATTTTTCCTGGTAAGTAGAAAATATATTAAAAGGAAATTAGGATTTTTAATAAGTGTTTAATTTCTTTTTCAACTAACGTTTTTTTTCTTTAAGCTTTATTTTAAGAGTGATTAATTTTTAATATATTTAATTAGCATAACGATAAGAAAAAACGGCAAACTATAGGTTTACTATTAACAGATTTCTTTGAAGTCTTGAATTTTAATACCAGGTGTTTAGTTTATGCCGATGATATTTTCATTTATTGCTTTGGTGACTCCTTGAGCTATTGCCATGAGAAGCTTCAGGCTGTCCTGCAGAATATTTCCCGGTGGTGCTCTTACTGGAAACTCTCCATTCGGCCGGATAAATGCCATGCGATTAATTTCTCTCGCAGAAACGGCGCTTGTGATTTTAATTTTAACATTAACGGTGGCCTCATCAATTGGTCGGATGATGTGAAATTTCTAGGATTTGTCTTCTCTCGTCGGAGTGGTTTTAAGAAGCACGTTGACTACCTGCGGGTGAAAGCCTTTAAAAGAATCAACTTTCTCAAGGCCCTCTCACAAAAGAGTTATGGTGCTAGGTCACATCACTTAGTTACGCTCTTCACGTCCTCTATCGGGAGCTTAGTCGATTATGGTGCTGCTACTCTGTCTTCGGCGTGTGCCTCTCTAATCAAGAGGCTTGAAGTCTTCCAGAATTGTGGTCTTCGAGCTGCTCTCGGTCTTCCCTCTTGGGTTCCCATAGCCCTCCTTCACAAACATGCTGATGTCCTATCTATAGGTTACAGAATTCGTTTGCAATCATTCAGATTC
This sequence comes from Salticus scenicus, assembly GCA_963930645.1. Lineage (NCBI taxonomy): Eukaryota > Metazoa > Arthropoda > Arachnida > Araneae > Salticidae > Salticus > Salticus scenicus. The sequence continues at coordinate 55,408,066 of OZ005654.1, read as the reverse complement.
TGGATCCGTCAGCTCTGTCTGGGTACCTGGTCCCCTCTTTGGAGTTTTCTGAATGAAGCTGATGATTATGACAAAGAACTACAGCTCGACTTCTTACCGTATGGCATAGATGGGCTTGATGATATTAGTTCCTGCTTGGAGAGTTTAGTAATTTTCCAGTTTCCTCAACCCATGGCTCATGGGAAAGTTTTCTTTTATCTTTCTGACCTTCCTTTCCAGGACACAACTTTGAATGATATTATCATCCAGTCCTTTTTCTCGGCCTTTATCTCAGAGTTCTCGTCGAGTCACGATATCTTTGCTACCGATGCGACCAAAACTCATACCTTAACGGCTATTGCCGGCTGCTCCTCTGAATCTCAATTCAAGTATTGGATTTCTCATATAAATTCAATCTTCACCGCTGAAGCCCTTGCCATCGGTACAGCGATTGATGAACTGGCTTCCTCAAGCTCTTCCTTCATAATCCTTACGGATAGCCTATCGGTCCTATCTGCTCTTCAATCAATCTCCATCAAATCTCCCCGAGTCATACTTTGGCTCCACAATAAAATTTGCCGTGCCTCATCTTTTGCTTGTAGTATTCGGCTGGTATGGGTCCCTGGTCACAGAGGTATCCCTCTGAATGAAAAAGCTGACAGAATCGCAAAGAATACTGGTCCCTCGGACGTTCTCTTGGATTGGATTTCTCTTGAGGACCTTATCAATTACGCTACCAATTGTTTCAAAGAATCGACTTCTTATACTTTTCGTCAGAGTAAATATGCGCTCTCTCATGGTGACATTCCTCCGGTCAATACTACCAGTTCGTGGTCTTCCAACAGAAGGGACGATGTGCTGATCTCCAGGCTTCTTTGCAAGATGATCGTGACCCCAGCTCTTTTGCATCGCTTCCACCTTATTGACAATGGCATTTGTGATCGCTGTCACATAATGGACTCTATTGAACATATTCTTTTATCTTGTGGTCGCTACCAGCAGATTCGCATTCAGTATTTCGGTGCGATGCTAAATAGTGATAATTTTAGTTCCTTTCCTGTTTTCATGCAAAAATTCTGCTCATTAAGTAACTTTCGTCATTGCACTCTTGGGTTCTTGCATTCTATTAATCGTTTTTTAAAAAAATGTGCAAGTAAGCTATAGATCGTTGTGGCTTGTCCTCTCGTCATTCTGCGATAGACCATAGATCAGTTGAGACAACAGCCCCAGCAGCTATAGGTCTCAAAGAAAACCCCCAACAACAACAACAACAACAACAACAACAACTGGATTCAGGTTATAAAATAAGCGTTCTCGCTCCAGGAAAAAAAGTTAGCAAGTGATAAAATTTTACTTCACTCGATATTAATATTGTATGTTTCTTGCCAAATCTGAATTATCTTATCGCCAAATGCCTTAAAAATCTTGTTAAATGTATCGTAAAATATTACTGTTTTAAAATCTCGCCAAAATTCTAAGTGTAGAAGCGGGTAAAGTTTATTCAAAAGTAATGTAAGGAATGAATTTATATTTAAAAAAAGGTAGCGGAAATCTATAAAAAAAATCTGATATTTTCTCTCTCATCGCTAAAAAGGCAGGAATGGTCAATTTCCTTCGAGGGTGTGAGTAGATGGGGGGGAAAAACAGGTTTGAGCAGGTTGGATATGACCTTCACGTTTCCGATGAGAATTAATAGTAATGTAAGATCGGATAATATTAGCTTTCGCATAAACTCTTTGTTAAACATTTGATAACTAATTGAATTTCAGACATGTTGAAGAATTTTCAATCATCTTTTTACTTAATTTTTTCTCTCTTCGACATTTTTCATAAAACATTCGTAATCTTTACAAGAAAATTCATAATTAATAGTTTTGTAATTTCACTGTTTTAATTACTAAGGATAAAAAAGAGTCATTCCACAATTATCGAAATAGGTAATAAGTTTGGTAGACTATTCCATTCATTTTGTTAGGGATGTAAGGTATCGTAGGCTGTTACATTTGAGTGTAAGGGGTGACGAGTTTTGTTAAAATAACTCAAGGAAAATGTTAGGTTCGAATAACACATATACATTTGAGATTTAAATCATCTTTTAACTTAATTTTCACGTACATTGTCTTTTTTCATAAAATATTTAGTGAATTTTACAAGATCTTAAATTATTATTATTTTAATTATTATTCTGTAATTAATATCATTTTTATGGTTGATTAATTTTCAGACAATGGCGTTCATAGGTTTAAAAAGAACTGTGTAGACATATAATAGAAAAATCACACATGCATGCGCGAAAACTACTGAAATATTTTTTTACTGCAAGGTGTCGGGTTCGAATCTCAGTCAAAATCTATGTTTCTAAACTTTCTTTCATTCTTTCTACTTAATTTTTACTCAGATTGTCGTTTTTCATAAAACATTTGGTGAATTTTTACAAGATCTTCAATTATTATTTTAATTATTATTCTCTAATTAATATCATTAAAACGATTGAATTCTTTTCGAATAATTGCATTCATAGGTTAAAAGAACAGTGCAGACATATAATAGAAAAAGCACTCACACATACACGAAAACTACTGAAATATTTTTTACTGCAAGGTACTGGGTTCGAATCCTAGTTAAAATCTATGTTTCTAAGCTTTCTTTCATTCTTTCTACTTAATTTTTTCTCACATTTTCATTTTTCGTAAAACATTTGGTGAATTTTTACAAGATCTTCAATTATTATTTTATTTTAATTATTATTCTCTAATTAATATCATTAAAACGATTGAATTCTTTTCGGACAATAGCATTCATAGTTTTAAAAAGAACAGTGTAGACATATACTATAAAAATCACTCACACACCCGCGAAAACTACTGTCTTATGGAAATATTTTTACTGCAAGGTACCGGGTTCGAACCCCAGTCAGATCACTCTATTTCTTTCATAGTATATTCACATCCACATTCTTAAATTCATATATTTCATCGACTCCTTATTTATTTCCCAATTTTTTAATTTTTTAATTAATTTCTTAATTAACCTCCTAATTAATTTCTTAATTAACCTCCTAATTAATTTTCTAATGACTCACAAACAATATCATACTTTTTTCATTCTACTACAAACATCGCTTTAAAACCAGCGTCACCTTTTACAAAAATCACTAATTAATTTTTTTAATTAAATTCCCTCGTCACACCCTCGTCACGTTTCACGATTAAGTCAGAGGAGGTTGTTCCGAGCTCCGCAAAGGTCGTGAACATGATTGACACGCTCCGAGCTCCGCGTGACACCCGCACGGCTTGCCGGTGCACCCCCCGCATGATGGTGAACCGGTGTTTCTTACCTACTGACATTGTTTAAAATTAGTTTAATTAAAAAAAAAAAGGACTTAGCAATACTCTATTTAATTGTACTAGTATGCATCATTCCGCAAAATATTTCCACAACAATAACTCTTTTACCATCCAAATAACCTAAACTATAGTTACAGACATTTGATTGGTCCTCAGAAAAGTGTTTGTGATTGGCCAGTACGCTTTTATTACAAAACACGTCATTATTCAAAACGATTTGTGTTTGTTGTTCTTCTAAAATGAGCATAACTTTTTTTGTAATTCAGACATTTTAATTCTGTTATTGTTATTAAATTCTACATTAAATTACCTTCAATTTGATATATAAACATTTGTATTTAAGTGAAAATTAATATATTCTACAAGCACACAAAGTTGAAAAACATGAAACTTTCAAAAAATGTCCACACTTTTGGCCACCACTGTATATTTTTTTTTATTGTGGCAAAATAAATAAATAAAAAGTGATCGCCAACATGGCGACAAAAATTAAAAGGCGTCTTGGGGGTCCTGTACTAAAACTGGGGGAATGAAATCTGGGTCGTCGACCATAAATTTTATTTTAAAACCTATTTTTTTTTTTTTTTTTAATGATTTTTGGTTTCACTGTTGCACAGTGTTAATTTTGTTATAATAATAATTTGGCTTTTTATAAATTAAAATTTTAATTAGGTGGTAAAATAAAAATAGGTATAATATTTATGAGTTGCAAAGTTTAAAGGTAAATAAGAAAAGAAATAAAGTGCGCGAAAGTTTCGCACAGGTTTGCTAGTAGTATTTAAATAAATTAATTACTATTTTTTCTATTACTTTATAAATGAAATTCCTGAAAGTGGATTTTAGGTATTCTTATTAGTTACATTTTAAGCAAAAATCATACAGATACCTGATTTTTTTTTTTTTTTTTTTTTTTTTTTTTTTTTTAAGATATAAAGTGTTATGTGAAAGCCCCCTTCTCCATGGTAGCAAATTCTTAAAATTCCTGAAATTGGTTTTTTGGTATTTATTTTTATTATATTTTAAAGTAAAAATAATAGACATATCTATATTTTTCTTTGAAATATAAAAGGTTACGTGAAATCGCGTTCTGCCTTCCTCCTCCCTCCTTGGAAGCGAATTCCTAAAACTTTTTAGGTATTTCTGTTTCTTATATACACTAAGCGACAAAAAAAAAAGCCGCACTGCAGAAAAAATGACTTATACCTTTTTTATTTGTAATAACTTTAAAATTAATGTTTGAAACTAATAAAACTGTCTTGTTTGCATAATACCAAAGGTATGAAATGATACCTATGTATATTTTCGATTTAATAATTCGCTTTATTGCACTTTACGAAGTACTCTTTAAAAATCTGCATAAAACTTTCTTTTTGAATATAATGCAATAACTATACATTTTGCATTCTATTATGATTTATTATATGAAATAAACAAGTTATATTTTAATATATGAAATAAAACTATTTATTTGTTAGATCTAAGCAATATTTTGTTAAAAATATGTATTCTGCATTGGGTTAATTCCACCTTTATGTGGAATTACTGCATTAATGCGCAATGGCATAGTTTTATACAGTGTTTTAATATACTCGTAAATCTCAGAAATTTCAATGTGCCAAATATCACAAATAAATTTTTCTAGTTCTGGCAGAGTTATAGGCTGCAAATTTCGAATCCTCTCCCCTCTCCCCCGCCTTTTTATAGACGAAACATTTTCGAGCGGATCGCGATTTTGATCATTTCCATGTCTGGTAAAGACGAAATTCTACTATATCCTTTGTGGTATTTAACTTAAAGTAAAAAAAAAGTATGATTACTTACAGAATTATAGGTTCTCATGGGAATGTATAAGAATTTTTGACAATTTGAAGTGAATAAACTTACCACAGACGCCCTGTAGTAAGGTGCCTTATTATCTTCAAATACTGTTTACGGAAATGTCTAAGATACCTCCAAAATAGTCGGTCAGGCACCACTTTTATGCAGATTGTGTTTTATTTCGAGTTAATTGATCCCTTGAGCATAAAAATTTCCCCGAGTGTTTGAAAAGTTATGCACCTCCGTACCATAATGTACGGAGAATGTGTCACTGTTTTAAAAGTGCGATTTTCATTAAGTCGGTCACATTTTCGTCTTCATTCTAGCTTTTTTCAACTGCACGAAATAAAGAAAACTTGATTCATCAGAGAAAACGAGTTCAGCCTAATAATTAACTGATAATGTTTTTTAATTTTGGTCAACTAAAGTATTGTTTTTTCTAATTCTTTTCCTTAATAATGGCTTTTTTCGCAGATCTTCCGTTCTTTAACCCGCTTTGTTTAATTGTTCCCGCATTGTTTTTGAAAAAAGTAATTTACTATACACTTTTTAAAAATCTTTTTTAAGTTCTGAACATGATACAAATCGATTTTTTAAACATTCGCATTTTAACTTGCGGTTATCTAGCTTGGATGAGCAACATGACCGCCTAAAGCCAAATTCCCAGTTTAAACGGCCAAAAAAATTTATATTTTGCTAATATTCATTTTACCAATATTTCGTTAGCATTTAATTATTTTGCCATCTCACGTATTAAAATATTTTTTGATTTTCATTTAAAAATTAATACTTTTTGTGGCATCGTTAACTGCCTTATTCTTACCATTTTTGAAATAAATTCTAAAATTACAATTTTCCTGACAAATGCATTTTGTTTTTAACACTAGACTCAAAGCTAAAGTGTATGAGGAGGACAACATAGTAAAATCTGTTCGAAAATTTGTTTTTTAAATGACAAAATTGGCGGTTGTAGAAGGCGAAAAGGAAAACATCCAAGTGCGGCTTTTTTTTTTTTTTTGTCGCTTAGTGTATTAATTTTGTGCATTTCTAGTCGTTTTAGCGTTGAAATAGCCTTATTTTCCCTTAAAAACACATTAAAAAGCCCCAATAAGGCAAGTAATGGATTTGGTGCCAAATTTGGCGACTTTTTCCTACCTTGGCGATTTTTTTGGCGACCTTGGCGAGAATATCCTTATTAGGGATATACCAAATATGGAAGATCTAATCTCATTGGCTGAGAAGATACGGAAATTTCTGGAACTTTCCACAGTTTTCTACAGGGGTGTATAAGGGCTGTTTTTTTTCGCCAAGGCAGTCAGTTAAGTTCAGTCTGAGATCAGCTTCTGTCAATGTTGCATTGCTTTGAGCCTCTTTGAAAGAGACTTGCTTTATGTGTTATTGCTATACAGTTTGTACTGTGGATTTGCCATTGACAGCTGTTGTTTAAGCTGTGTTTACTGGTTGAATCGAAGATACTTGGTTTATAGACCTGTATTTTTCTGGAACTTTCTGTGAATAAATTATTGAATTTGTGTAAGTTTCGCCTTTCATTCTCGGACAACTCATGAACCCCCAAGTACGCAACAATATATACGACTAGCTGGTTCGCGATCCTTGAAAAATCCGGCCGTACGAAACTCTCGCTCGGTAGCGCCCTCTTCCCGTTTTAGTATCTGAAACAGCTTGTTCGCTCACCGTGTTATAATCTATGGAAATTCGGATTGTAACAAAGTCCTGTTCTCCCCGTTTTAGAACTTACAACAGCTTCCTCGCTCATAGTGCAAAAAGCTTTAAAAATTTTAACTACAGCAAATTTCCGCTCTGTGACGACAACGTCGCCCCTTTACGTTTCATGGTTTGAAATAATCTGAATCAAAATTGGAGATATTAAAATATCAAAATGCAATCTAGCGACAGAGATTTGCAACATGTCCTCTTGATTTCCAGTTCAAATAACTTTTTAAATGATATTTAATCATAATTAGAATTGGAGATATTGGAATAAAGATTTTCCGTGGTTTTCTCTGAAACTCACGTGCAGAATTTAACGGTTTATATCAGTTTAAAAGTCCGAAATAAAATATATTTCTGAAAATATATGGAGATATTGAAATTTTAAAAAAATTAAGTGCCATCTGGCGGCAGAGATTTGCGATCTCTTCACTTTAATTCCAATTCAATTAAGTTTAAAAATGATATATTACTTATGAAATTATGTTAATTAGAAGCTCAGATACAAAGGTAATATAAACATTTTTATAAAAAGATCCGTGGCTTCCCCAGAAACCTGCGTAATTCCGTGGTATATACCGTTAAAAAAATTAGTACGAAATGTGAGAGGAAATCGGTATTCGAAACTCTGTAAAATATAAATGAATAAAAACGCTCTGGGTTTTCTGTAGTTTTCTCAAAAAGTTTCGTACAGAATTTAAACGGAAACACTTTAACAGTCCGCTATAAAAGTACTTTAAAATATATTTCGAATGATGTATTATGTATAATAAAGAATATCTTTGATGTATTTCAGATTCAAAATGGCTAATATATCAAGAGCAAATAGCGATTTTTGCTGAAATCCGTCTAAAATTTAAGGAATTCCAAAACTGTTTTTTTTTTTCTTTTCTACAGCCCAGTTCAGAAAAGAAAAAAAAAAAAAATACTATCATGTTAAAAGTAATTTTTGTCTATCTCTGTATATGAACGAAAAATGAATTTTTCGCTTTCCCTTCAAATGTATTCGTTGCTATGGAAACTCTTTCTCAAAAAAAAAAAAAAAAAAGCAGAAACTTCTACAAAGGAAATACCTTTACCATTCGAAATTTAATAGCGCTGTTCAGAAAAAGAAAAAAATATATAACTCTAAGTTTTAACAATATGGTTTAAATCATTTGGGGACTTTTCTGTTTTGTTTAGATTTATATATATAAAAGAATTGATTTATCTCGAATATTTTGATTTATAAAATGTTTTGTGAAAAAATCGAGGTTTCGTAAAATCTAAAAATATGGATCTCTAATCCGTATTTTTTTTTTTTTTTTTTAATTTTATATGGTTTGAAAGAGAATTAAATGGCCTTTCTAAATATATCGGACGTTAAGAAATTTGACATTTGCTTATTCGTAGACGGTGATTCAAAAAGAGACGATCGAAAAATGAGAAATTTTGAACCTTTTATAACACATTTTTTAAAAATATAAAAAATCTATACTTTTCAAAAAAAAGTTATACTATTAGAATCGGTAATAAATGCTCTTTCTCATAGTACAGACGTATTTTCAATACCTCGAATCCTTTTAATACCTTGAGGAAGGATAGCTTTACAGAAACGCGCGAAATTTTCACCCTCTGCTCCTTCCATATGAGGGAGGCATTCGAATGTGCTTGCGATGAGATCACTTTCTAATTACACATAGGTCGATGTTTTAATTAATATCTCCACAATTAATTAATTTTTTTTTTAATTCTGTTTTCACTATCCCCTAGGGAAGGCTTCTGAGCATCTGCCTGTCAAATTTTGTACTTCTACGTTTAGTAGGGCTGAACGTATAGATGCTCAGACACCTTCTTTTGATATTATAAACTAGCCTCCTTCGGCAACCAGCTGGTTCGCGATCCTTGAAAAATCTCATCGTATTAAACTCCCGCTCGGTGGCGTTTTCACTCCGTTTTAGAACTTATAACATCTTGCTTGCTCATAGTGCAAATACCTTTGAAAATTCCAAATGTTGCAAATATCAGCTCTGTGGCGACTGCGTCACCCCTTTACGTTTCATGATGTGAAACAATCTGTTAGTTCACCATGAAAACGACCCTTGAAAATTATGATCGTGGCAAACTCCCAACCCAGAGGTGGCTACGATCTGATCTACCCTATATAAGTATTTTAATCATAATTAAAATTGAAGATATTGTAATTTTGAAATATTAAAGCGCCACCTGGCTACAGAGATTTGCGACGTCTAATCTTCAATTCCAATTCAAATAAGTTTTAAAATGATACATTACTTTTGAAATTATGTTAATTAGAAGCTGAGATACAAAAGTAATATAAACACTGTTATAAAAAGTTTTAAATCTGACTTTTTCGTGGTTTTCTCCAAAACTTGCGTAATTCCGGGCTAAATACCGTTAAAAATCCTCAGTACGAAATGTGAACGAAGTATCGGAATTCGAAACTCTGCAAAATATATAAGAATAAAGGTGTTCGGGGATGTCCGCTGTTTTCTCCGAAACACCCGTACGGAATTTGAACGGCTTAGATTAGTTTAAAAGTTCACAAAATAAAAGTACTTTAAAATATCTTAAGAGTGATGTATTATAAGCGATTTAATCATAATTAGAAATGGAGATATTGAAATTTTAAAATTAGTTTCTTATTTAAATTTTATATCTGGCAACAGATTTGCGACATCTGCTCTTCAATTCCAATTCAAATAAGTTTTAAAGTGATATTTACTTTTGAAATTATGTTCAACAGAAGCTGATATATAAAAGTAATATAAACATTGTTATAAAAAAGATTTGTCTGAATGTTCCGTAGTTTTCTCGGAAACTTGCGTAATTCCGGTCCGGATACCGTTAAAAATTTTTCGTACAAAATGTGAACTTAGTAACGTCTGTAAAATTAAAATAATAATAATAATAATTAAAGAAGTTCTGAGTTTACCGTGGTTTTTCCCGAAACACCCGTTCGGTTGAACGGCGTACGAATTATTGGGCCTTGAAACCTAATGATACCAATTTTAAACGCTCTAAATATATTTCTACATTTTAGTCCCTTCAACCCTACTAATAATTTGGCAGTTTCGAAAATATCTGCAATCGGTTTCTCGGGCCTTAAAACCTAATAATATCAATTTTCAAGTCTCTAACTTCATTTCTATATCATTGCCCCTTCGACACCCCCCCCCCTAATAATTTTACACTTTCGAAAATATCCGTAATCGATTTGTCAGTCCTTAAAACCTAAAAATACCAATTTTAAACGCTGTAACTCAATATCTACATTTTTGCCCCTATGCCCCCCCCCCTCCTTCAAGTCCCTCTTAATAATTTTACACTTTCAAAAATATCCGTAGCCGAATTATCAGGCGTTAAAACCAAATATTAAGAAGTTTCAACAACATATCTCAACTTAATATGCTGCAAAATCTAAAAGAAAACTTAATCTTACATTGTCTTTTGGTCAGGTGATTCGTGATATACATAATTCCCAATAAAAATGTAACTTTTTTGTTTATTCTCTTATTTTGATGAAACTGAACTGTAGCTTAAAAAGATGCTGTCTAACCTGATTAATTTCTGTGTTCGCGAGTGAAAATTTGAAAAAGTTTGAAGACTGCAATTTTCCCCCCACTATAAAACACGTGACATCTTATCTTAACTGGTTGCAAACATTTCCTTTTTCATCGCAGAAAACTGTCTGGCAGCTTGAAATGAAGTGTTGCCACCTAAATTTCATACTTTAGTTAATTTTTAAAAATCTAATTGTTGTATCGATAAGCCGTTTGCACTGCTAGATTCAGAAAAATCGCCCCTCTCATTTGGTACCGAATTCGTAACGATCGGACTAATACTTCTAATTTATTTTCCACTTTTCCTGGTTTTAACTCCGTTTAAATATTTATGCAATTCTCAGTCATTGAGATCGCTTTTTGATTAGACATAGGTCAACGTTTTAATTAATATCTCGGCAACTAATTAAAATTCTTTTTTCATTATCCCCTCGGAAAGACATCTGAGCTAGAGGTCTGCACGGGCCGGAATTTCGAGGCCCGGCCCGTACGAAAACTTTACTTACCCGGCCCGTTATGAAGTCGAAAAATGCGGCCCGGCTATTTTTTAACGGTTTATGGCCCGGCCCGACCCGGACAAAAAACGATAAAATCAGGCCCGACCCGGCCCGGCCCGATTCAAAAATATGTAAAATAACAAAAAAAAAAAAAATGCCTTTTTATAAAAAAGATTTTGAGTATGTGTTTCGCAGAGGTTTTATATAACCAAACAATAGTACGTTCTTTAACAAAACTGCTGAAATTTTACAAGACAATTATGTATAAACAGAAATTCATTATTATAGACAAGGCACAAAGACAAACAGAAAGTCAAATCGAAAATATTAGCATTCATCAAACAATATAGGAAGGTATTTAAAATGGTTAATACTACTGAAAATGCACTTTCAACCATTTTCTCTTATATCCGAATCTTTCATGTGCTCCGGAAAACAAAACTTTAATGTTAAACCAACAATATTCAATAGGAAAGTTGCTTTTGCCCATGATAAAAACGATGCTACTTTCGTCCACTGGAGAAAAGAAAAAGGAGCCTTAGAGAAAAAGTTACAGCGGAAAGATTTTTATAGCCTTTATACAACCTGAACACAACAGATCATAAAAAACAAACCCTTATACAAAGTAATGTATCTAATTTCTTTTGCTATGTACATGTACGCAAACTGGTAGTGACATGCATACTATTTTGAATAGGAAACCATCTAATATTACTTTAAATAAAATATATTAATTTCAAGGCATGCTAAAAATATTTGCGAAAAATCAGATTTCGGACAGACAGACTGATAGACAATTAAACTGACGTTACAGACACTTTTTTAACGAAATAGAACTTTATGTGACATACAAGCCTGTAAAATTACGTAAAATAAATGACTGAAGAAATATTTTATCATTTTCCTTTTTCGTTGATTAACGAGGAAACAAGAAAAAGATTCGGGACGACACGGCCCGGAGAAAATTTTATTCAGGCCCGGCCTGGCCCGGAGAAAATTTCAATCAGGCCCGGCCCGGCCCGAATATACATAAAAAACTGAGCCTGAGCCCGGCCCGGCCCGAATATACATAAAAAAACTGAGCCTGAGCCCGGCCCGGCCCGAGCCTGAAAAAAATTTTTAAGCCCGGCCCGGCCCGAACTAGGCCCGAGAGCCGGGCCGGGCTCGGTCTAGACCTCTAATCTGAGCAACCATTTGTCAATTTTTGTACTTCTACGTTCAGTGGGGCTGAACGTATAGATGCTCTAACAGACAGACAGAGAGACATCTTCTTTTATTATTATAGATTACAATTACAGATATCCATTTAAGATATGAAGGGTTATGTAAAATTACATTTTAACCATATAGAAATGCGTTTTGCACCCCCTTCCCGGGCAAATACCTGAAATAAGTGTTTAGGTATTCGTGTTTTGCTGTATTTTAAAAATCTTATATTTTTTTCCCCCCTTTGACGTATGAAGGAATATGTGAAAACATGTCTTGCCCCTTCCCTTGCTTAGTGGGTGAATTCCTAAAATTGTTGAAATTGGCTTAGGTACAGTGTTACCAAATTGGGGACTTTTTTTTATTCAACTCGCACCAATAATTTTGAGAAGTGATGTTTGATATAAATAATAGACGATTAATCTTCGAAGTTATTGGGCAACCGTTACAATTTAAATTTTGTGATGGATATTGAATTTAAAAAAAAGTCCCCAATCAGGTAACACTGCTTAGGTATTTCTGTTTCTTATATTTTAAAGCAAAAATCTTAGGGGTATTTGTTTTAATTCTTTGAGATATGAAGGACTGAGTGAAATCATGTTTTTTCAAATAGAAAGTATTAACATATTTTTTTACAGAATCGTTTTAAATGGAAAAAATCTACTTTAAAACATGTATTCCTTTTTTCTTTTTACACATTACGAAGTATAAAAAAGCAATTTATGTTTTAAAGCAACATTTTTATACTGAGTATATGAGTATGATTCTGTGAAAAAGAAACTAGCTGGAACCCGTCGAATGCGACGGTCACTTTATTGACCGTAATGTTTCAAAAACCGTCGCATCATTATTTAAATGTATTTCAAGTTAAAACATCTAATATAATTTACGACATTTCACTTAAAAAAAAGAAATTCGGAAAACTGCTTATAAATAGAAATACTACATACGACACCACTTTCTACAAAGTATTGTCATTGGTGACGTCAAACTGACTCCAAATAAATAGTTGCTATCTTTTATTTTGTATTTCGTTTAATACTATGACTACATGTTAGCTGACCCGCCCGGCGTTGTCCGGGCCTATGATAATAAATTTAAATAAAGCTTAAATTTGCATGATTTTAAATCCTAAACTCGATTTTGTTTGAATTTCTATTTTTAAATAAAGCATCGCGAAAAAGTAATCAGATGTAACAAAAAATTACCTTGAACCAAACGAAACTCTGCCATGTGACCACGGTGCCTGCGGCAGCGCATACGCTGGCCGCTAATAACATAAAAAAATTTCCAAAAATTAATCTGGAACAAAACGAACCAGACCGGAGTTGCCCGGGCCCATGATAATAACCTTAAATGAACCTTAAATTTGTATGATTTTATATCTTTAACTCGATTATGTTTGAATTTCTATTTTTTAATAAAAGCATAGCATCGCAAAAAAAAAAAAAAAAAAAAAAAAAAAAAATCAGCTGTAACAAAAAAATTACCTCGAACTGAATGAAACTCTGCCTTGTGACCCCGGTGCCTGCGGCAGCGCATACACGGATCGCTAACAACATGAAAAAATTCCCAAAAATTAATCTGGAACCAAACGAACCCGACCGGAATTGCCCGGGCCCATGATAATAACCTTAAATGAACTTTAAATTTGTATGATTTAATATCTTTAACTCTATTTTGTTTGAATTTCTATTTTTAAATGAAAGCATCACGAAACAAATAATAATCATATATAACAAAAAAAATTGCCTCAAACAGAACGGAACTCGGGCTCGTGACCCCGGTGCCTGTGGCAGCGTATATGCGGGTCGCTAATACCATGAAAAAATTCTTAAAAATTAATCTTGAACCGCACGAACCTCTGAATCGTGTTTCCACCGCCTGTGGCTGCGGCACCGTATAGCAGGCATGCTACGCACGCGCTGCAAAATTCACTTTCCTCCACCAGGGAGCGCAGTATGTTGCATACGAACATCACCAATCATCTTGAATTTCAAAGACCTTTCAAATAAGGTGTTACATGGTGGTGTCAACTGCAAAATCCTTTAGTTGCACTTTCTCCCGCCAGGGGGCACAGTGTCTTCTGTACGAACATCACCAACGGTCAGGAAATACCAAGACCTTTAAAATAAGATATAACATGATAGGGTCTACTGCAAAATCACCTAGTTCCATTTTTCACCACCAGGGGCGCACTATATTGTGTACAAACATCCATAATCAACATGAAATTTCAAGACCCCTATCACTGATCGCCTTGGATTTCCAAGACCTTTTAAATAAGGTGTCACATGGTGGTGCCAACTGCAAAATCCTTTAGTTGCGCTTTCCATCACCAGGGGGCGCAGTGTGTTCTGTCGAACATCACCAACGATCAGGAAATACCAAGACCTTTAAAATGAAATGTAACATGATAGGGTCTACAGCAAAATCACCTAGTTCCATTTTTCACCACCAGGGGTCGCACTATATTGTATACGAACATCCCCAATCGACATGAAATTTCAAGACCTCTGAAATGAGGTGCTACATGTGTGGGTCTAGAACGGATTTACCTCTCAAACTAATTTTCCCCCTCCCCCCCCCTCCAAATCTACTTTCCCCCTTCCCCCCCCTTTAAAATCGAAAATTCCAAATTCGCAGAAAGTGATTTTTTAGTATTCGACTCTAGTCCCCATATGTACACCTTCCACACCGTGAAGTAATTTGGAGCTTTAACCCGTTCCCCCCCCCCCGGGGGGGGAAACTGTTCGACTTTTTTTTAATTTTCTCTTTTCATTGCACAACTACAGACCAAGACCTTTTTTTAGACACCTCAACCAAATTTTTACACCAAGTAGTTCTCTCAATATAGTGGAGACAGACAAAAACATGTTTCAAATTAATATATAGATTTTTTTTCAAATAATTGATTTACACCAAACGCAAGAAATTCTTGAAAAAATTGAATGTAAAGTTGATTGTGCACGCGTAACTTTCCTCAAACTCAACGAATTTAAGCAGTTAATAGCTCAAAAGAAAGAGCTTGATCCACTGGGTGTTCTTAGACTTGTGTCAACAACCTACGTTAATTAGAACTCTAGTTATAGAGGTTTGAGTGAAGGAAAATCTTGAAAAAATCTTGAAAAAATTGAATGTAAAGTTGATTCTGCACGCATAACTTTCCTCAAACTCAACGAATTTAAGCAGTTAATAGCTCAAAAGAAAGAGCTTGATCCACTGAGTGTTCTTAGACTTGTGTCAACAGCCTACGTTAATTAGAACTCTAGTTATAGAGGTTTGAGTGAAGGAAAATCTTGAAAAAATCTTGAAAAAATTGAATGTAAAGTTGATTCTGCACGCATAACTTTCCTCAAACTCAACGAATTTAAGCAGTTAATAGCTCAAAAGAAAGAGCTTGATCCACTGAGTGTTCTTAGACTTGTGTCAACAGCCTACATTAATTAGAACTCTAGTTATGAAGGTTTGAGTGAAGGAAAATCTTGAAAAAATTGAATGTAAAGTTGATTGTGCACGCATAACTTTTCTCAGACTCAACGAATTTAAGCAGTTAATAGCTCAAAAGAAAGAACTTGATCCACTGAGTGTTCTGAGAGTGAAACGATCAAGATCCATTCATTAGAAGAGGAGCTATGAGAATTCGAATTGTTTGAGTGAATGTGTCCCATAAGAAATGTACAGGGAAGAATCGCGTTTGAGTATAACTTGAGTAAGGTGGAAGTTGAGTAAATTTCAATGATTGATGACATATCTGAGCCTAAATACCTTTCATTTAAAAAAAAAAATGAAGGAAATCGGCCGGATAGAACGGCCAGACGGACTGACTTTATTTTTCATAAATTTTTTTAATATATAAGATTATGGTTTTATCTGAAAATTGTGACCTCTTAAGGACTCAGGTTCCCATCTATGATAGCTAATCTAATAGACTGTTTGAAAGCATGAGACATTTCAAATTGATGTGTTATAAGAAATTGCTTTCCTTCTGACATATTTTTTTGAGGTTTCTAGACTTTTATTCAAACAGAAGTATAGCCCAGAGCCTCCTGCACTGCAAAATAAAAAAAAGAAATGTATGTCTTAAAGAAGATTTCTTTTTCTTTTTACACATTTCTGTGTGAAAAAAAAAAAAAAAAAAAAAAAAGATGTTTTAAATTTGAAAAAAAGTTCTTCCTGCTCATTCTGAAGGGTAAGTGGATTTCTTTAGAAATCGACCTATTGCAATCACTTCGTTTATCTATAGCTATATATATATATAATGAAAATTTTGTCATCACGATAACTCCAGAAATAATACTCCAAATTGAACCAAATTTGGACAGTGAACTGATCTTATAAATATCTTGGATGAGTTCGTTAACCAAGTTGCTCCGACTTTTCAAGTGGCAGCCACTTGAAAATTTCAAACCGACAATGTAAAAGGCAGATTTAAAGCAAGATTTGCTTGAATTTTGATGTAAATAAAGGCCACATAAAGGTCTCAATGAAGTTTATTAATGAAGTTTATCTGCCATTTTTAATAAAGTGGCAGATATTCTAAGTTAAGTGGGGCCACTTGAAATCAGGCTACCGCTTGAAAATTTAAAATCACTATAATTTCCAAAATAATACTCCAAACCGAACCAAATTTGGACAGTGTCTTAACTTATTTTATAAATATCTTAGATGAGTTTGCAAACCAAGTTGCTCCGCCATTTTGTTTTCAAGTGGAGACCACTTGAAAATTTCAAATTCTAATTATAAAAAGCATATTCCGAATTTTTTTTAATTTTGATGTATACATAGTTTATACAAGTATCTCAAATAAATTTATTAATGAACTTTATCCGCCATTTTTAATAAAGTGGCGGATATCTTAAGTTAAGCATGACCGCTTGAAATCAGGCTACCACTTGAAAATTTAAAACCATGATAACTTCCGAAATAATACTCCAAATGGAAGCAAATCTGAACAGTGTCTTAACTTATCTTATAAATATCTCAGATGAGTTTGTTAAACAAGTTGCTCCGCCATTTTGATTTCAAGTGGAGACCACTTGAAAATTTAAATTGTAAAAAGCGTATTCCGAATTTGTTTGAATTTTGATGTAAATAGAGACCACATAAGGATCTCAATGAAGTTTATTAATGAACTATATCCGCCATTTTTAATAAAGTGTAATATCTTAAGTTAACCGGTACCACTTGAAATCAGGCTACCACTTTAAAATTTAAAATCATAACTTCTGAAATAATACTTTAAATCGAATCAAATTTCGACAGTATCTTATCTTATAAATATCTTAGATGAGTTTTTTATCCAAGTTGCTTCGCCATTTTGATTTCAAGTAGAGACCACTTGAAAATTTCAAATTCACATTGTAAAAAGCGTATTCCGAATTTGTTTAAATTTTGATGTTTACATAGACCATATAAGGGTCTCAACCAAGTTGATTAATGAACTTTAACCGCCATTTTTTGGAAAGTACCAGATATCTGATACTAAGCTAGTCACTTGAAATCAGGCTCCCACTTGAAAATTTAAAATCCCGATAACTTCTGAAATAATACTCCAAATCGAACCAAATTTGGACAGTGATATTATCATATAATTGTCTTGAACGTGTTCACTGGGCAACTTGTCCCGACATCTTGTTTCTAAGTTGCAGCCTCTTGAAATCATACTGACACTTGAAAACATAGCATCACGATAACTTTTAAAATACCAAACTAATTCAAATAGAAGTTGGATAGTGAACTTATGGTTGAAATATCTAAGGTAAGTTCACTAGGTGACTTGATCCGTAATTTTATTTCCAAGTGGCGGCCACTTGAATATTTGTCATTGTGGTAACTTTAGTAATACTGGATCAATTCGCATCAAATTTGGATAATGGATTTATCATTCAAATAACTCAAATAAGTTCGCTGTTCATCTCACTCCGCTTTTAGAGCCGCCACTCCGCACTCCGCCAAGGGGTGTCACATGAAAATTTCTTATGACGATAATTTTAGGTTATTGCAATCACTTCGTTTATCTATCTATCTCTCTCTCTCTCTATATATATATATATATATATTTAAAATGAAAATTTTGTCGTCACGATAACTCCCGAAATAATACTCGAAATCGAACCAAATTTGGACAGTCATCTTATAAATATCTTGGATGAGTGCGTTAACCAAGTTGCTCCGACTTTTAGTTTTCAAGTGGCAGCCACTTGAAAATTTCAAACCCACAATGTAAAATGCAGATTTAAAGCAAGATTTGCTTGAATTTTGTTGTAAATACAAGCCACATAAAGACCTCAATGAAGTTTATTAATGAAGTTCATCCGCCATTTTAATAAAGCGGCAGATATTTTAAGTTAAGTGGGGCCACTTGAAATCAGGCTACCACTTGAAAATTTAAAATCACTATAACTTCCGAAATAATACTCCAAATCGAACCAAATTTGGACTGTGTCTTAACTTATTTTATAAATATCTTAGATGAGTTTGTTAACCAAGTTGCTCCGCCATTTTGATTTCAAGTGGAGACCACTTGAAAATTTAAATTGTAAAAAGCGTATTCCGATTTGTTTGAATTTTGATGTAAATACAGACCACATAAGGATCTCAATGAAGTTTATTAAGGAACTATATCTGCCATTTTTAGTAAAGTGGCAGATATCTTAAGTTAAGCGGTGCCACTTGAAATCAGGCTACCACTTGAAAATTTAAAATCATAATAACTTCTAAAATAATACTCTAGATCGAATCAAATTTGGACAGTATCTTATCTCATATATATCTTAGATGAGTTTTTTAACCAAGTTGCTTCGCCATTTTGATTTCAAGTGGAGACCACTTGAAAATTTCAAATTCACATTGTAAAAAGCGTATTCCGAATTTGTTTGAATTTTGATGTATACATATACCATATAAGTGTCTCAACCAAGTTGAATAATGAACTTTAACCGCCATTTTTTGGAAAATACCGGATATCTTAGACTAAGCGGGCCATTTGAAATCAGGCTCCCACTTGAAAATTTAAAATTACGATAACTTCTGAAATAATACTCCAAATCGAACCAAATTTTGACAGTGATATTATGATATAATTGTCTTGAACGTGTTCACTGGGCACCTTGTAATGACATCTTGTTTCTAAGTTGCAGCCTCTTGAAATCACACTGCCACTTGAAAATATGGCATCACGATAACTTTTAAAATACTAAACTAATTCAAATAAAAGGTGGATAGTGAAGTTATGGTTCAAATATCTAAGATAAGTTCACTTGGTGACTTGATCCGCAATTTTATTTCCAAGTGACGGCCACTTGAAAATTTGCCATTATGGTAACTTTAGTAATACTGAATCAATTCGCATCAAATTTGAATAGTGGATTTATCATTCAAAAATCTCAGATAAGTTCGCTGGGCATTTCACTCTGCTTTTTTTACCAAGTGGTGCCACATGAAAATTTCTTATGACAATAATTTTTGAAATACTGATTTAATTTTAACTAGAACTGTACAATGAACTTACCATACAAATATATTGGATGATTTCGCTGGGCAAGTTGTTTCGCTATTTTGTTTCCAAGTCGCAACCATTTAGACTGCCACTTGAAAATTTGCCATAATAATAACTTTTGAAACACGGCACTGATTTGAACGACTGTTTGACAGTGAACCTATGCTTCAAATATCTTGGATGTGTTTGCTGGGCAACTTGTTCCACCGTATTGTTTCCAAGTGGCGGTCACTTGAAAATTTTTTATCACGATAACTTTTGAAATACTTAATCAATTCAAATCAAAGTTGAAAAATGGATTTAACATTCAAACAACAAAAATCTAGAAATTTCACGTAACTCGTGAACCAATCACGTTATTGCGTCTATCTTTGGTATATCGATAACAAGTATTTTCTCACCAAAAAAGTCGCCATGGGGAAAAGTTGCCAAATTTGGCACCAAATCCATTACCTGCCTTATAGGATATTTTTAATGCGTTTTTAAGGGAAAATTAGACTATTTTAATGCTAAAACAAACTAGAAATGCAGAAAACTAGCATTTTATCAACTTACTAAGCCTCTGTGAAAGAATTTCTACAAAATAATTTTTTTTTTTTTTTTTCAAATTTGCAACGATATCTTAGATGAGCAACTTTCTCACTACCATTTTGATCCAAGTGGCAGTCACTTAATTTTACAACACGATGACTTTTGAGATTTTGAATTTATTCGAACTATATTTGTACAGTAGTCTTATCTCACAAATGCATTTGATATATTTGCCAACTTGGCCCACCATGTTGTTTCCAAGCGCCGGCCACTTGAAAATTTTAAATTCACATAAAAAGGTATTTATGAACCGATTTGCTTAAAAATCCATATGTGCACAGCCTACATCAATATTTCTACTAATTCGTTAATAATTTAAAGCCGCCATTTTGAAACAAAATTACGGCTACTTGATACGAAAAAGAAATCAACCTATCCTTCCGAATAAGCTGGAAGGACTTGTTTTCTTATCAAGTAGCCTCCATTTTGAAAAAAAATGTCGGCTACAATTTATTAATGCACTTGATGGAAATATTGATGAGAGCTATATACATATGGAGTTCTGTCAAACGAACATATCAAATATATTTCTAAGATAAGTCTACTGTACTAATTTAGTTCGAATTAATTCAGTATTTCAAAAGTTACCACGTTGACAAATTTTCAAGTGGCTTCCACTTGAAAACAAAATGGCAGAGTAAATTGCTCAGTAAACTAAACCAATGTATTTGTAAGATAAATCCACTCTCTAACTTTGATTCGAATAAATTTAGTATTTTAAAAGTTATCATGATAACAAAATTTTTAAGTGGCATAATTCAAGTAGTCGCAACTTGGAAATAAAATTGTAGAACAACTTGCCCAGAAAACTCATCCAAGACATTTGAAGCATAAGTTCACTATCCAACTTTGGTTCGAATTAATTCAGTATTTCAAAAATTATTGTGATGACAGATTTTTAAGTAGCAGCCTGATTTCAAATGTCGACAACTTGGAAATAAACAGGAGGAGCAACTTGCCCAGCAAAATAATTCTAAATATTTGTATAAGTTCCTTTGTTTCAAATTAATTCAGTATTTTAAAAGTTATAAGAAATTTTCAAATGCACCCTAATTTCAATTAGCCACTACATGGAAACAAAAGGAGGGGGGGGGGGGGTGAGATGCCCAGAGAATTTATCTATGTTATTTGAAAAGTACACAGCGAAAATTTGATTCAAATTGATTCAGTATTACAAAAGTTATCATAAAGTGACTACCGCTTGGAAATAAAATGGCAGAGCAAGTTGCCCAGCGAACTTATCCAAGATATTAGGGATGAAAAATTGGCACAGGACTCATACCGATATTTGTGAAACAAAATTTTCTTCTTAAACCAACAATTTTATAAGTAGAGAGAGATTTCAAAGAAATACCGGTATGAATTCTGCACCAATTTTCCACCCCTGAGATATTTGAACTGTAAGTTCACGATCCCATTTCGGTTTGAAACAGTTTAGTATTTCAAAAGTTATCATGATGGCACATTTTCAAGTAGCAGCCAGATTTCAAGTGACTGGAACTTGAAACAAAATGTCAGAAACAGTTGCCCAGTAAACTCATCCAAGATATTTGCATGATAAGTTCACAGTTGAACTTTGGTTTGAATTGATTCAGAATTTCAAAAGTTATTGGGATGATAAATTTCCAAGTGATAGCTTAATTTCAAGTGACCCCGTTTAATTTAAAGTACAGTAGAAGATCTTTATAACGCAAACCTAAAAACGCAAGGTTTTGCGTTGTATAGAACTTTGCATTATATAGATCACATTTCACACATCATCAAACTTACCTTGTAAACATGGCCAAATATGTCTGAAACATATCAAAACAGGGTAGGACATCTTTAAGATACATTTCTTGTAACAAAAACTGGGTGGATAATAACTTTCATTGTAAAATTTTCTTTATAAAGACAGTCCATATATGACTGTACAAAGTCATTCATTATATTGCTCACTTGAAAACAAATTAATGATAGCAAGGTTTTCATTAAAAAGCTCTGAATTAAGCAGATAAAGAAAAACGAATGTATCACACTTACTTCTCAACAGAGTAAAAGTTTTTTGCAAAGTATTTAACTGCAAAATTCATTGTTTATATCCAAGAATTGTGTTATATAGAGAATTGCATTATATAGAATTGCATTATAAAGATCTTCTACTGTATTTGTTATTTTGTTAAAAATGGCAGATAAAGTTCATTAATAAACTTGGTTGAGACCCTTATATGGCCCATGTATACACCAAAATACAAGCAAATCCAATCTTAATTATACTTTTTACAATATGTGGATTTGAAATTTTCAAGTGGCCGCAACTTGAAAACAAAATGGCGGAGCAACTCGTCCAAGATATTTTTAAGTTAAGTTCACTGTCGAACTTTGGTTCGATTTGGAATATTACACCCTCCATTCCAAAAGAAACTGAACTTTTAAAAAAAAATAGTACCACTAGTGCCATCTGTTGTAATATTTTACCGGTAGATGGCGTAGTCCCTCATTGACAACTGGTATAAATTTCATGACATTTGGATGCATGCCAACAAAAGTTATTGCGTTTCAAATGTCAATGTGTTTTGTACATCGGTCGGAAAATGAGTTTCAAACAAAGAGCTGCAATTGATTTTTGTGTTAAACTTGGTAAAACTTTTACTGAAACACACCAAATGCTACAAAATGCATATGGTGATGATTGTCTATCTCGTACGCAAGTTTACGAGTGGATCGGGCGATTCAAATCGAGTAGAGAGACGCTGGATGATGACGAAAGATCAGGCCGTCCCAGAACCGGATTATCGGAAGAAAACATCGAAAAAGTGCGTGAATTCATCAAAAATAATAAAAAATCGTCGGTGAAAGTTATTGAAATGGAATTAGGCATTCCTCAAACAACCGCATGCCGCATTTTGACCGAAGTTTTGGGCCTTAAGAAGGTTAATTCGCGGTTTGTACCACACAAACTCACCGAAGACCAAAAAGTTGATCGAATTGAGCATTGCAAAGACATCGTTAAAAGTGCTCGGAAGGATCGAAACTTCTTGAAATCGATTGTAACTGGTGACGAGACGTGGTGTTTTGAATATGAGCCCGAAACAAAGTGGCAAAGTGCTGAATGGAGAGCGCCGGATGGAGGAACACCCAAAAAAAGTCGCTTGGTGAAGTCAAAAGTTAAGGGTATGCTGATTTGTTTTTACGATTCAAAAGGAATTATCCACAAAGAATTTGTTCAACCCGGCCAGACAGTCACTGGAGAGTTTTACTTGGGCGTCATGAAGCGTTTGCTGGCAAGAATTCGTCGTATTCGGCCAGAATATCGACAAATCGGCAGTTGGACTCTTTTGCACGATAATGCACCATCACATCGTTCACGACTTGTAACTGAATATTTGGTCAAAAATCACATTATTCCTTTGCATCATTCGCCCTATTCACCAGATCTCGCTCCGTGCGATTTCTATCTGTTCCCTAAACTGCATTTGGCAATGAAAGGAAAGTGGCACGCATCAATTGAAGCCATTGAGAAGGCGACGACCGACGTCCTAAAGACCATTCCAATAAAGGACATGGAGAAGTCGTTTGACAACTTGTTGGAGCGTGCAAATTTGTGTATCGATGCAGAAGGGGAATACATTGATTAATAAAAATGATTTGTTCCAAAAGGTACATTGGTTTTTTGTTTTTTTAAAAAGTTCGGTTTCTTTTGGAATGGAGGGTGTACTTCGAAAGTTATAGTGGTGACATATTTTCCATTATATATATTTTAAAAGATATATAGATTGATAAACGAAGTTATTGCAATAGGTCGATTTTTAAAGAAATCAACCTAAAATAAGTTTACATTATGTTGGGCTGCTTGGAGCTCAGGATCCAAACAATATAACTCATCTGATATGTCATCTAAAATCATGAAATTTCTAAATTAATAATTCCAAAAAATTGCTTTGCTTTTCGAGATATTTCGAAGTGTGTAGACTTTTATGAAAAAATAAACCATCCCCTCCCCTTACCCCAAATTCCAAGATTTAAAGAGCATTACATATTTCAGGCAAATTTTTTTTCCACTGAACACTTATTTGCTTTCGGAAAAAAAAAAAAAAAAAAATACAACTTTCCCTGGGAGAAAAAGAAGAACAAAAAAGGGGTCATGTGAGTCCCGGGGTCCCACTTGTGATATCATCCCAGACAGCACATCGCCTCCCCAGGATATCTTCAAGATGTCTTCTGGATGAAAAGACATCCCAGAAACGTCCTTAAGATGTACTGTGGATAAGTTAAGCCTAACTGTGCTGTTAGGGATCTGGTAGATTATTTGAAAGCATGAAACTGTTCATATCAATATATATAGCTAAATTGTTTTCTTTAGATATATTTTGGAATTTCCAGGCATTTTATTGGAACATAAAAATCGGCCATTGGAGCCCCCAATATGATAAAAAAGTAATGCATGTTTTAAAACGGATTTTTTTTTCCTCCTCACTTAATACGAAACTGTGGGGGAAAGGGGGGGGGGGGGGAAGTGTGGTCTACTTTTGAAAAAACTTAGATAGTTCATTTAGGTATCCTGGTATCCCCATTCATTAGGGATCCTGGGACCTCACTCGCACTACCTGATCTAACAGATCATTTGAAAACATGAAACTTTTCAAATCAATGTGTTTAAGCAGAATTATTTTCCCTTTGAGATATTTTTGTAATTCCAAACTTTTTAAACAACCTGTATATAGATTGCAGTACGTTGTATGTCAAGTTTCCTAAAAAGCACTTTACATTGGGTTTAACACCCTGCATTATAATCAAAAGAGAGACTTTTTTTTCCCCCAAGTGAAAAAAAAAAATTATACCTCCATGAATATATGCTCAAGTCTCATATAAATGAATTGGGATAACAGTTGAAACTAACGTGGTAAGTAGAAAAATATATTGACTGTAAAATTCCGATAATAACCCCCCTCCTGATTATAACCCCCCCCCCCCCCCCCCCTCTGAAATTTTATGTAATTTACTTTTTCGGAAAATTCCGTTTATAACCCCTCCTCCCTTACTTTTGGCGGCTAAGTTCGCTGTTCTTTCATTTTTCCTATGAGCATTGCAAACATACTTTTTTTTTTTTAACTTCTGAAGTCTTATATGTTTATTTAGAAACTTCAATTTGCATGTAAACGTATCCAAGTGCTATTTTTACTCATTTTTTAAAAGTAAAATAACTACAAATTAAAAAATGCGGCGTTGTGTACATTCTTTAAACACCAAAACGTTAACCTCTATCTGCAAGCAGTCGTGGCTTTCGCAATCTTGCTTATGCAACTCTGTTTTTGCGATCACAACTCTTTTCTAAATTTTAAATTCTCTTTTTAATTTTAAATCATTAAATAGCATAATAACTCCGTAATAGTACTTGCATATGTAACTTTAATAGTTATCGTTCACCCTGTTTTGTTCTTTCATATCAGTTAATAGCAGTGCAATTAACTTTTTTTTTTTAACTGCTAGCAAATCTTCTAGACGCAATCGTGATTTGTTTATCACATGTTCGTGTCTGTTTCTGTTATTCCGAATACGTTTTCTTTTTGTTGTTGAAATAAAAATTTAAACTGATTAATAAAAATTATTTATTATTAATAAAATTTAATAAATAATAATCAGTATTATTATATTGTTACTACAATTTAGTAACAATTAATATGTGTTATATAATATTAATAAATTTATATTTTTAAAAAAAGATTGTGAAACTTCCAATTATAACCCCCCCCCCCTTCCGAAGTTGTCGTACTTTTCCGGAAACTTCCGATTATAACCCCTCCCCCAGTTTTGACAAATTTCCCCTTGAATAAAAGGGAATTACTACCGGAATTTTACGGTGAAATAAAAATAATAAATTTTTATCCTTGGTCTGGAGGAATGTTTAAAATAATGGTAGAAGGATTATTTAGCAGAAAAATAAATAAATAAATAAATAAGGCGAAAATTACAAAAATGTATTGAGAAAAAAATATATTTTATTCATGATTTAAAATTTCTGATCTGTAAAAAATGTCTAAAAGATAATCTTCTTAATAACAAAGGCTTTGGTTTCTTGCGGTAGAGCTCAAAATTAACACCATGATTACAACAATATATTGAAATAAAGAAAGTAAAAATGTATCCATGTTTCCTATGCCTGCATTTCAAAGGAAGAAAATAAAGAGGGAAAAAAAAAAAAAATAATAATAACAGAAAAAGTCACATCACAACTGCAATAAAGTATTAAGAGAAAAAGAAAATAAATTTTTATCTATGATTTTGAGATATTTATTCATTGATTTAAATAATAAATTGAAAATTAAACACGCAAAATTCATTGATCCATTTACAGAGAAAATCACATTTAAAAAATTTATTTCAGTATAGTATAATCTGTACATAATATAGTTATTGTTTTTCTCAAAAACAAGCTATACTAACCAGATAATTTTCCAGAATTTATCCATCTGCAAAACAAAGTTTGAAAAAACAAAACAATTTATTTTTTAGAATGCATTCTTTTTGTTGCTATGCGAAATTTTAATATGTCACAGGAGAATAATGATAATAAATAAATGTATCAAATTTAACTACATATTTTGATATTTGATATTTATTTGACAGCTTTGAGACCTACAGTTACAATGACTTTTGTCTCAATTAATTCATATTACAGAAAATTACAGAAACAAGTGCACAATATTTTGTAGACATTCGACATCACAAACATCTATGCCCATGCTGGGATCCGAACTCAGGACCTTCAGGGTTCAGAAGGCAGTGCCCTACCGACCGAACTACCAGGCTGGCAAATTTAGCTACATCCCAAGAAAATAATAATACAAATAACAAAACAAACACATTGTCATAAAAAGTGAATTAGAGATTATGATATTATTTTCAATTTCTTGAAGTCCTTTAGATTAGAGCCCTATAATAATACAGGGTGGTGAATCAGACAACATATTTTTACAACAGAAGACGCTAGTTTCCCTGCTTGGTACATTTATCACAACTGCATTTTGTAGGATCTAAGGGGAAATATAAATATATTATGTCCTTTCCAGTAGTGATTTAAGCAAATTGCTGAACAATTTCTTATATCACATTTTGTTAAGCTAAAATTACAAAAATCAATAAAAAATGTAACTCAAAATTGAGCCCATAGATTATAATGATAAAAAAATTTTCGTTGTGTCCCTATAAAAATCTATAAGTGCTGAATTCACCAAAATCAATACAGCTCGTGTGCAACTGTGGCCTATGACATATACATAAATTTCCAGCTCAATCAGATACAACATTTAGACACTATCACACTTTAAATAACTTGAGTCCATAAGCCTTAATGATAAATAATTTTTCTTTGTGTCCCTGTGAAAAAAACTATAATTGCTAGATTCACCAAAATTATGCAGTTTGTGCGACAATGACCTGTAATACACATATAAATTTTCAGCTTAATCGAATAAGGCATTTAGACGCTATTGCACTTTACATAATTTGAGCCCATAGACCATAATGATAAAGAATCTTTTTAATGTGTCCCAGTAAAAAACTATAAATACTAGATTCACCAAAATCAACAGGGTTCGTGCTATGGTAACTATGGTGACCGTCATCAGTGCAGAATGACAAAGTGGATTATTGTTCACATGTATATATAGTAGGTAGGGAAGCGGATTATGGAGTCAAAGTAGCAACCAATAGGAATTTAAGAAACTGGAGCTGTAAGCCAAATTCCTATTGGCTTACAGCTTCAGTCTCTTAAATTCTTATTGGTTGCTACTCTGACTCCATAATCCACTTTCCTACCTATATATATGAGCAATAATCCAATTTGTCATCCTGCACTGATGACGGTACACTTTATGCTACCGAAACTGCACTTAACAATTTTTTACATTGACATTCTTAACGTTGCGTACATAAATATTGATATTTCTGTTCTGCATCAAGTTTAGTTATTAATTCAATTAAAAAGCAATATAGAAAACTGTCTCCTACAGATTTTAGTAGTTTTATTAGTAGTGGTTATTTATTTCTCTGGAAAAATGAAAAAGTGTTTTGTAATTTACGAGTGATGTATGATTTTACTTCCTTGTTTTTTTTTTTTTTTTT
This sequence comes from Salticus scenicus, assembly GCA_963930645.1. Classification (NCBI taxonomy): domain Eukaryota; kingdom Metazoa; phylum Arthropoda; class Arachnida; order Araneae; family Salticidae; genus Salticus; species Salticus scenicus. Next base: position 55,379,730 of record OZ005654.1, on the reverse strand, counting down.
ACTATAATACAAATCTGTATTATGCAGATATAAATATAGATAACTAAATTTAACATTTTCCCTTTCCACAAATTTCAACTCTAACTATAAACTGTAAAATGGGGAAATATTTCCTTCTATTTTATTTCAGGTGGCTGACAATCTTATTAAATGGGAGTTAGTTATAAAGCTGCTTATTCTGCTACTGTTGTTTCCTTTCCACTCTTCTTTATAGCAAAAATTTCAGTGAATTGTAAAAACAGACCGATATATATATATATATTTCTAAATTAATTGTAGTATCCGAAATTGGATTAGACACATTTTGCTAAAACAGGCAGAATATTACATTTTAACATGTGTTGTTGACTCTACTACTGCAGCCACTATTACTTTTGTTAATTCCCAATAAATTATAGCAAAAGTAAAAGAAACACAAAAAACAACAAAAATAAGTGATATATATATATCACTTTCTTACTTTCTAAAAGTAAACCTCTTATATTTGAACATTGAAGTGAACTACTACTCACAATATTTTATACTAGTTGCTTGAACTTCTAAGCTACTGGAAAGGTCTTTTATATACAAAAGTGGTATGACACTTTCTTTTTAGCTTGTTGTAAACTTGAACAGGATATCATTATGCTTTGTGTTGCTAACTCAAATTTTGCCATGTCCTTATGGATAGCTAAAAATGTCCCTCCATTGATAATAAAAGCCCTTACTTCACTGTGGAGGTTGTCCGCAGAACATTTTTTCATCATTAGGATATCCTGAGAATGGCCTGGGGAGAAAGGGTACCTCCAAAAAGTCCCTACTCAATCCCTACATACTGAAGAAAACTGCTATATGTCCCTATCATAGGGACAAATTCTAGCAGTTAGAAATACTGTTATGCATTGTTCCCGCAAGTAGAATGGCATATGTCATTTTGTCCATGAACTTATTACAATTTCAGCCATAATTTCTGGGCCATACAAAATAAAATATATTTAAACGAAAAAAAAAATCAGAATCATTATTACCTTATTTTTCTTTATTATTCTTTTAAGAGCAAAAAATTAACGATAAAATTACAATCATTATAATCACGGTTCATGCCATTTCTGAAAATATGAGGCCCGAAAAGGGACACCCAGAATGAAATTTAGTGGTCCGAAAACATTAAATGATACAGAAATATATACAAGTGCACACTTTATTCTACATATTTTTACTACATATATGAGTGATTTTATGAGAAAACAGGACGAATTCTTAAGTTTTTCTGAATACAAACTGTATAAATATTTCTTTATATATTATATATAAGTTAAATTTTATTAATTAATTTAAACAAATAAATTATATAAGTCAGGTTTTTACCAGATTGTAATAAAATGCTCTAACAAACACTCTTGAAGATGAAGAAAGTAAACAAAAAGCAAAAAAAGCAAAGCAGACAACAATTGTTTCAGGTAAAAATAGTTGAGTACAGCATTTTATCAGGTATTAAAAAAAGTCTAGAGTGCAGTATGAAAGCAATAATGCACTTTAATAACCTGAAAATAACATTGATCAAAATTTTTAGGTCAATAAATGAGTTAGTAATGTTTACTAAACACCAACAAAAATTTATATCAGAATTCTTGTTCAAAATAAATACGTTTCAATGTCTAAAAGGAAGTTCTTACCTAAATTTTGTGAACATCAAACTATAATTTTGTTTCCATTTTCAAAAATATAAATAGAAAATACAAAAATTAATTTAAAAAAAAAAAAAAAAAATTAGCAACAAATTTTTCATATATGATTTTAGCAAAATTTGTTGATGACTTGGCGACAAATGTCATTGTTTCGCCATGCTGCAAGGAACTCAAACTATAATACTTCTGGAATAAACTACTACGTCAGAAACGCCAAAGAAAAAATATTGAGGTGCATACAGCTGTTTCGGTAGCCTAAAGCATACCGTCATCAGTGCAAAAAATCATCAGTGCAAAAAATCATTTGCATCAGTGCAAAGTTTTTTTTTTTTTTTGCACTGATGACGGTATGCTTTAGGCTACCGAAACAGCTGTATGCACCTCAATATTTTTTCTTTGGCGTTTCTGACGTAGTAGTTTATTCCTGTTTTAATATTCCAACGCCAAGTCTTCTGCTATTATAATACTTCTGCTTTATGTGTTCTGTAGTGCTTATTTAAATTTCCACGCTCTCCAAAACATTTTTGACAAATCTGACATACAAAGGGTTTTTCACCTACATGTGACCTAACATGTCTTTGAAGGTGTGAGGCCCAATCAAATACCTTGTTGCAATACAAACATGGATGTTTTCTTCTTATATTTTTTGAGATTTCATTAGAACTCTCATCTGAAATATGCTTGACATTCCAATCCTGGAGCATTTTTGTATTATTTGATAATGAACCCTTTTTTACAATATTTGAGAAGTAAAGCTCGGACTCATCAAAATTATCTGCTGAAACAAAAAGATAAGATAAGATTAATAAAATACAATCTACATAAAAAATTAAAGTACATATATATTAGGTCGTTGCAAAAGTTCGTGAAGACGTGGATCATTTTATTGCCTCCAAAGATGAGAGCTTCTATCGCCGTGGTATACATTTGTTACCCGAAAAATGGGCAAAGGTTGTAGAAAGTAATGGAGAGTATTTTGATTAAAAATTGTCATTTGATTTGATGTATTTTTATGAAATGAAGCAATAAAAAACCGCACGAACTTTTGTAACGACCTAATATATATATATATACATTACACTGTAATAATCAAAAGATTAAAAAATTTAAATGAAAATTACTTAAGGAAATAAATATTCTTAAAAATAGTTTAGATTAAACACCTTCAACTAAATTATATAGCATACGTTAGTAAAAATAAATTTCCTTCTTTAATTTCTCAAAAATAAATAAATAAATAAATAAAATGAAAAATATTAAAAAAATCTTTCATATGCATGCATTTTCTCTTAATAGATGTAACCTTTGGAAACACATATGATTAATATAAAAATAAATTTTATGATGCATAAAGTATATAAATATGGAAAAACCTTCATAGTGTGTGTGTATTTTTCTCTTTAATATTTTATTTAATTATGGGAGTACTGGATTCCAAGAAAAATCACAAAAATTTATTGAGCTGTAATCAGGGGTGTAGTAGTGGAGAATTTAGTGAAAATTTTACCACCAGGAGCTTTTTCTTACCAGCCAGCAATATGAAATTGAAAACAAATGATGAAACAACAGTTACATGTTTTGTCATGAGACAAGCAACAGAATTTTTGTACCAATCTGTAACAAACTGAAATTTATTTGTGACTAAAAAACGGTGAACTTTATTATTGTAGTAAGTAACACCTCGTCAAATAAGCAAAGTCTGCTTTACAAAATAAAAAACAATTAGAGTTATATTTAGAGACATCAAATAAATTTTGTTCATTTTTTATTTATTTATTTTTTAAGTTTGGTATTTCTTTTTTAAGACGTGAAATTAATCTGCAACATCTAATATGCTGCAAATTTCATTTAAAAAAAAAAAGTCTTACATCTTGATATCTATATGCAGTTAACGCACCCATCAGCAGTGAACTTCGTATCAAGATTGTAAGAAATGAACTATAACAACAGTTTTATAGTTACTTTATCACCGTATCAAAAAATCTATTTGCCGTTGTCATTGTCAAGGAGACTGCTGATTCACCACACTTGGCTAGGATTACTGTCATCCAAAATTTTCAATCTCACTGAAATTAGGATGAAAATAATTAAAAGCTGTTTGCTCAATTTTTGTATCACTAGTCATAATTCTGAAGGGCTAATTTTATATGGATAAAAATTACTCTTACTGAGAATACACTGAAACATTTCTAATTATTAGATTTCATGAAAAATTTTATATTGCAAATCCAATGAAATAGAGTCCTGCATCAGTTTGGGTACCTGCGGGTTACCAAGTCGGATGCGGGTCGAAATAGCATTAATTTTTTACCCATGGGTAAAACTGCAGGTCTACCTGCAAAATATTTTTTTGTCGAAGAATTTTTTATGTTGCTCTTTTATGAATATAACCTTTTGAATTTTTTTTTTTTTTTAAGTAAAATTTTTTATATGACATATTTATATTTTTTTACCATTCATCCCAGTACAGTTAATAGTTACAGTAATGCTAGATGTAACAGAGAACTGTGAAAAACAAAAGCTAGTACAGACATCATTAAGCGATATGTTTTCAACAACTTGGTTGGAGAGTTATTAGGTTGGTGCATAATTATTGTTTTTTTTTTTTTTCCTTTTCAATAAATTTTATTCAACAAAAACAATAACTTTAATTTAAATTCAAGACGAAGCACAAACATAGTTATAAGAAACAAATAAACAACCTTACTTCGGCTTCATTTTTCAGCAAAAAGCTTTTCTGGGGAGGATCCTCCCCCTTTTTCAATTGCGTTGAAAATTGGCAATTGAAAAAGGGGGAGGATCCTCCCCAGAAAAGCTTTTTGCTGAAAAATGAAGCCGAAGTAAGGTTGTTTATTTGTTTCTTATAACTAAAAACAATAACATTTAAAGAAAAATTTCTTTAAATGATTATTTAGAAGCATGTTCACCATCTACTTCATTTTCTGGCTCTGGTTCTGGTTCTAAATTTTTGAATGTAACAACAAAATTTCAAAAGAGTTATTCTTATAACAAATTTTCCTATAGAATAAAATGAGGTTCAACTCCCAGGAACAATAGATAAAGAATCCCCCAAGCTACAGAGCACATACATAAACATGTTATTTATAGATTACTCATATATTATACATGCATAATAGTTGATAAAAATTATTACAGCTTTTTAGCTTTATACATGTTATAAACCTCTAAATCGTAATTTCTACCACTTGTTTATTAATTTATTTTTCCATTGAATAATTAATTATATTTTTATGCTTTTCTTGAAATAGTTTTATTAACTTGTAACTTTTAATGCATTAGTTTTATTTTACAAAACCTTCATAATCTTGGGAAATTTTCTTTAAAACCCACAACTCCACAGGTGTGACACTCACATTACTTCTTAAGTCAATGCTTAAAAATTTTTTTGTAATAATTACATTTTATTTTTAATATCATAATTTCTGGCATATAATCTTTTGGTAAAATAAGTCATTTCTCCATTAGTAATTCATTTTAACAGAAAAATTTATATTTTTTCAAAGAAATAGCTTGAACAAATATAACTTTATCTGTCAAATAAAATTTCTGATACAAAATTGGCATATTTCACCTGCAGATTATTACTGCTGAAAATTATCGTAGACATATTTAATTAAAAAAAAAAAAAAAAAAAAAAAAACATGTCTCATTATAAAAAAAATTGTAAAATCAACAAAAATAAACTCACATATTTGATAGAATGGAGTAGAAGGCTGATTTTTACCAACTATGTGAAATATACCAGAGCCGGGAATCGAACCCCGGGCCTTCCGCTTAACGTGCGGATGCTCTAACCACTGAGCTACCCTGGCTGATAACCCGCTCGGCACTTCTCACTCCCGGGGTTCGATTCCCGGCTCTGGTATATTTCACATAGTTGTTAAAAATCAGCCTTCTACTCCATTCTATCAAAAATTAATTTCCAGGTTGATGAATTAAATTTCTGAATTGAAATCTCATGGGCGTTTGGAGTTACGTCATATTCAAAAATTTGTCACTTGATATAGCTGCTTTAATGCAGACTCAGTGACCGTGCCAACATAAAATTATGTGAGAAGTGCCGAGCTGGTTATCAGCCAGAGTAGCTCAATGGTTAGAGCATCTGCGCGTTAAGCGGAAGGCCCGGGGGGTTCGATTCTCGGCTCTGGTATATTTCACATAGTTGGTAAAAATCAGCCTTCTACTCCATTCTATCAAAAATTAATTTCTAGGTTGAGGAATTAAATTTCTGAATTAAACTCACATATTTTCATTAATTTGAGGAAATATTATTATAGTTTAAAGTGTAAGACAAGAAGTACTGTATTTGGATATTTCCATGTACTTTTAACAACATATCAAAAATCTTTTGGAAATAGTTTTATTTCACATACATTTCTGTGGGAGGAGGCAAGTGTACCCGCTTAATACCTGTTTGAAGTTAGAATATTATAACTATATTTATAAATAAGGCTGTTATATTTTTAAATAAATAAAATAATTCAGGGAATTTTTACCCATTAAACTCTTTTGAAACTTAAGAATAATTTTGAGTACCTCTAAATAAATATATATATACAGTATAACACCTTTAATCTGGAATCATCAGAACCTCGCCAATTCAGAATTATGGAAAGTTTCAAATTATAGATCTTCGTTTCAGAACTTGGATGCATTTAAGTTACTAAAATATAATATATGGATGTTCGTTTAAAATATTAAACATCCACGATAAGCATTCATTATCGTATAATAAATCATCGATTCTTTTTTAGTCCAATAATATTAACAATTTTATTTATTTGAAATATTAAAAGTAAAACAACACAAAATATATCTTTCTTTTGTGTGGTGGTGCCATCTTTCTTAATTTGAGGGAAATGACTTTTTAATGGATAGATAATGTAATTTTGTGATTTTAAATCATAATTATAATATAATAAAATAATACCAAAAATTAATGCTATATTATTAAAAAAAAATAATTATTTAAACAGATTATACACGTAAGTTAATTTTTTTATTATTATTATCATACAAATTAATGGCCAGAGTAAAAGATTTAAAGTTAAAAGAAATTATAAATGAATAATACTAAAAATATATACATTACCAAACATCAAATCAAAATTTATGTACATATACAGTGGAGCACCTTTTATACGTTTTTCTCATTTATACGTTTTTTGACTTCGGTCCCAAATCATTCCATTGAATTCTAATGTTAAAATATTTCGTTTACACGACACAAGTAAATTCTTAATTTCACTTATACGTTTTTTTTTCCTCCTTGTAAAATCCCAAGTTTGAGTTTCATTCCAGGATTAAAAAAAAAAAAAAAAAAAGATGAATGCTCTTTATGTTTTATTCTTATTCTTTTCAATTATTTTTTCTTAGAACTATGGTAACAAATTATGGCTATAGAACAAAGTGCGACTTGCATCGATAGCCTCGGGGGAAGGACGGGGGGGGGGGGGGGTGTTAGAGAAATTTTCAGAGGCAAGCCAAGTAGCCAGTGACCACTTGAAGACCTCCCCAGGACTATAGTCCTGAGACCTCCCACTTTCTCTTTTAATTGATTCCAGTAATGGGGTATGAAAGGGAAAAAGCCCACAACTTTATAGGCATTTTGTAAACTTGAAGATTTATTACTCACTTCCGTTGAGCAACTTGGAAGATTTCTTGTCATGTTTATTTGACATTACGGTTGAAGAAACATTTTTTTTTTTTTTCCTTTCCTTCCTTTTAATTGTTTGCAAAAATGTCATCTTCGTTTAGAGAACAAAAGGCTTTGTCTTTAAAGGTTAAAATTGAAATCTTGAAAAAATTTCTGAATTTCTATATTTTTAATTATTATTTAATTTTTATTTAACCTTTTAAAAATATTTTAAATATAATTAAAATATATCTTATTTGAATAAATGTAAAGGAAATCATGAAAATTGATTAGACTTTTATTATTAATATGATACTTTATTGCGTATTAATGTTAAAACGAATTTTCAGTTGTACGTTTTTTTCAGTTATACGTTTTTTAGGAACGGTCCCTTGAAAAACGTATAAACGGTGCTCCACTTTATATATATATAAGAAAAACACAGAAAATTATTAAAATTAAATTAATTGATTAAAAAATATATATATTCAAGTAATTTTCAAGTGTAAATAAAAATTACTTTATTATGTCTAAAAAGACAACAGTTTAATTTTTGGCTTGTGAAAACAATCAGATTTTCATATATCATTCATTTTAATAACCAAACTCACACAAACAAAAATGTAATTTAACAACAACAACAAAGCAATAATAATCGAAAATGAAAACAAATAGGAATCAGAAAGTGGCTATTGGCAAACAGCTAACATGAATATTTCTTTTAAACATCCAATCAGACACCTATTTATTTTAAGTTATTGAAAAAAAAAAGTAAGAAGCATTCAAACTGGTTGTTCAAAATAAAAAAATTCTAAAACGGGATTGTTTAGTGGCGCCATCTATAGTCATCAATCAAAACCAAAAAAAGAGGGAATTTGGTTTTCAAAGTCCGAATTATAGATATTTCCGAATTATAGAAGTCTGAATTAAAGGTGTTATACTGTATATACAACAAATAATATACTTAATTAACACAGTAAAAAAATCCATAACACAATTTGGAATGTGCTTTGTTGTGCCATTTCTAACCATGACTCTAAAATATTGGAATACTTTTGTGTGGCCTTATAAATTAAAGATGGATGCTTTTCACTCATCATATCTACCTACTTCTCACTGGAAGAATCAAGACGACTAAACTCAAAAAACAGGCCAATTTCGTTAGAATCAAGATTTTTCTCTATGTAGTAGGCATAGCAGATATAATTATTTAATTGTATCAAATTAATTATTGTATTGAAAAAGATAATACCTACTCTTTTTAGTACTCTATTCTTTGTTGAAAAATATAGCATTCTGCTAATAAACATAAAAATATAAAAACTCTCTTAAAATTATATTTTTAGATATAAATTGAAAATATAATTACTCCCTTAAATACACAGACCATCTTCTAAAAACATATTTTTTCAGATTCAAGGAACAATAGGAATAGTCTCCTATACTGTAAAAGTTTGAAACTTAATACAATTTAAACATTCAAAGTGATATTCTATCTTCAATTACAAATAAATAACTTCAACATATTTTGAAATAACGAAGAAAATGTAAAAATAAATGAACATTTTTTACTATGAACTTATTCAAATTTGATTATCTATGACAATGAAATTTTATAAAAGGTAACAGTGAAAATATAATTACAGAAAAACAACTTACCCATGATAATCAAAATAAATTATATTATCGAAATACAAGAAGCATATCATAAATTAAAAAATAAAATAATCTTACATTACTTGTTGAAAATTGCCTTGGTATTTGCAGGAAGTGGCCCCTCCCATCGTCAGAGGCAGCTCTGTGGCAGCTTGCTTGGTTGTTCTATGATGACTTGTTACAATAACGTAACTTACGCCGCAAGTTGCAAAACAGTCGAAATCTTATTCAATCCTCTTACCTGTAATGGCAACGACCCAGCACAAGAAATTAACCATAACTGGTGCAGAATCGTGAAGACTGCAAGAGAACAAGTCATCACAGAACAACCAAGCAAGCCGCCACAGAGCTGCCTCTGACGATGGGAGGGGCCCCTTTCAACAAGTACTAAGGCAATTTTCAAGAAGTAATGTAAGATAATTTTATTTTTTTAAATAAATTATGTTAAATAGCACATTTTCACTAATTTAGATTATGCTAAGTGTAATGTAATTTATTATTAATTGGTATAAGCTTTGGAAATGAATAACACACAGTTAGATCACAAATTAGATGGAATGGATAATTTATTTTTGTTCTTAAATAAAATTCTTTGGTACACATGCTATGGAACAGAACTGTAAATGTTACTAGTTAACAAATAACATAATTTATTCTAAACAGGTAGGATTCATAATGTATCAATATATTGAATATTTTATACATAATATATCTACTTCTTGCAATGCTTGAATACACGATAAATTTAAACATAATCAGTACTGGAATAATATTTTAGCAAAATTTTTAGTTATATTACATAAAGAGCTTTTCATGTATAACTTATGATTGTAAAATTTCAATGAGAATGAAATAATGAAGGATAAAATCACTTTTATTTTTTTAAATTGAGTTTTAAATCCTACTTTAAAACCTATATTTTTAAAGAATGTATGATGAAATAATTAAAGTTCAGCTTGTATGTATGAATCTGGCAGATACACGTAAGCTCAAGGTTGTATATCAATCAAATTCACCTATTCTTCCTCCATATAACCCTATGATACTATGAGACTTATGTTGCTTCATATTTTAAGAATATCTAATTGAAAAATAGGATTTTTCAATTTCAATTTTTTTTTTTTTTTTTCCCCGCTCCGAAAATTTTGCTTTTTATCTCAGTGAGCAATTTAAATAAATAAATAAACTTAAGTATTTTATTACTTTTGCAGTCTCCATATACGTGTACAAGCTTATAATTGTAGTTTATTAAAATTTAAGTTAACTGTAAGTGCATATCAGACACGACGAGTTTATAGGCGATTTTAGAACCAACCACTGATCAGCGCCGATTTTTCTGAAAAAATTGTCTCTACTCCCAGTGTGATAGCGCGCACCGAACTTGCCCAACTTTTTCAGAGCTGTCTTGTTAAAATTGTCTCTACACACAATTTTTCCAGAAACTCATCCAATCAGGATGCGCTTTTTTGATACGTCATATTTCCAAGATGGCAGAACACGGGAATCGCTTAAAGTGGAGATTTGAAGAAGAAATATTATCGTTAAGCACATTTATTTTACCGTTAAATTATAAGAATTTTGAATTAATCGTTTTTATTTTTGTATGGCGTAATGACAATAGTTGTAACAAAGATCAAAATAGAAATAATAATGCAATATTTTACACAAATAAAAGAGAATTTTAACACTAATCATTGCGTATTTTATTCGTACCAAGAAAAGTAATAAGCATCAGAAGTTAGTCTTCATTCATCCAACTTTTCACCCGTCTATTGTAACCTCTATGGTATTTTCGTCGAGGAAAAGTCGGCTCAAAAATTGGTTGATTCTAAAGTTGCTGGGTCTGATACGCCCTTTAATGGCAACACACAAAAGTTATTGATTTTGAGTTCGAAAGAATAAAGTTGTGCTCAATATAAAAAGATGTTTTCTTTTTTTTTTTTTTTTTTTTTTTTTTTGGGGGGGGGGGGGGGGGGTGAAGTTCAAATAATTTCATTTTTGATTTTGATTGAGATATCCTTAAAATACGAAGCAACAAAAATCCAACAGGATTACATGAGAAGGGAGAAAAAGTGAATCTGACTGATGTGGAGCTTTAAAAGAATTGTATAATATTTAATTCATTATCTTTTTTTTTTTTATATTCTAAATGCAATATCTAATTTATTGGTAGCTTTCTGATTTTAAACAATTCTCAAACTAAATTATTTTTTTCCCACCAAAAACAAAAATTGAAATATGATTATTGAACATGCTAATTAATTATGGATGTTTTCCTTTTATGTGACTTTTTAAATGACTAGACTGAGTTGCACAGTAATCACAAAGAGGACATCTAAAAGGTCTTTCTCCAGTATGAATACGCCTATGTCTAACTAGATCAGATTTCTGACTAAAAGCTTTGGAGCACACAATACAAATATATGGTCTTTCTCCAGTGTGAAGGCGCATGTGAAAATCAAGTAATGAATGGCTTGAAAACGTTTTAGAACAAAAAGAACAATGATGTACTTCTTTATAGTTAAGAGATTGAGATGAACACATGTTTCTTGACACACTTCCACTATTTGAGCTTTGTTGCATAGACCAGTGATTTGAACCTAAAGAAAATTTTAATACTTAAATTATTTTTAATAATAATAAAACCGAAATGTAATAACAGGTACACATAGAATGACAAAAATTATCGGCAATAATTATGCAAAATAAATCACACATATACTGTATGGAAATAAGTATTTGAACACTTTCAAATCTATCTTGGAACTTCAGTGATATGAAGAATATATTATATCTTATATGTTTCAGGGAAAGTTTTGCTCCAAAGGCACAAAGTGGATAAGTAACAAGTTAATATTAAAAAAAAAAAAAAAAAAAAAAAGATTATTTGGAATCTTATACAAAAATTATGAGAAAGCACCACACAGCTGGCATTGAAAAGTAATAAGTATAAAACTTTGAATAAACACCATGAAATGCAAGAACTCACAAAAATTATTTTGGATCAAAAGAAAGCATGACCCTTCATCAGGTGAAAAAAGTAGGCACAAGTGCTGCAATGTGTTGCCGCTTCATTTGCATTGCAGCACTCATGCCTACTTTGTTCACCAGATGAACGGTCATGTTTTCTTTCAACCAAAAACAATTTTTGTGAGTTCTTGCATTTCATGGTGTTTATTCAAAGTTTTGTAATTATTATTTGGAATCATCCCATAAAAATTAATGCTTAATATGAGTTATAGCTGTAATACATGTTTATGATGTTTTTTAATTATCTATATAAATCTGTATACGAATAGCTGATGAATTCATGGATATATAAAAATTTCTTTAACAAAATTGAAAAATTTTCAAATGCTTTTTGTGTATAACATGCAGAGCTTTCAAACCAAAGGTAATTACCTTTTTATAAAAGTTGACATACTAAAGTAGACAACATACTGAAATCAGAATTTAAAAATATTTAATATCTGATAAAATATGAGCCTTTTTAGTTTTTTACTAAAAGATAATTAACTGCATATGCTAAAGCATTAGTAGAATTTCATTTGCAAAAATTATTAATCAAATGCATAGAGTTATTATTATAAAGAAAACTAAACAAATACTATGAAAATTCAGAAAGATACTGCGAACAGAATTAATGAATTTCATTTCATTTCCCCTCTTTGCTTTCGGAACAAAACTTTCACTGAAATATATGAAGTATAGCGTGTTCAGTACACTCCTGAAATTCCAAGACGATTCATCCAGTACTTTTAAGACATTTGATAAAACATCTGAAAGTGTCAGATATTTATAATAATTTGAACACTTAGTGTAAACAGTCAGTGTAATTTTTTTTTTTTTTTACTAGCTTAACATATGCAGAACTAGAAAATGTTTAATTTTTCTTAAATAAGCAATATAACAATATTTTTAAATAATAATGTACATCTGAGATTCTCAATGTTTTTACTATCAGAGAAACACTTTAATTTTTCATGAAGATATCCTCTAAAATATACATGCAGTTGTATTTAAATAGACAAATATACAAGCATAATGATTTATCATAAGAATAAATGATAAAATATATATTTATTATATTTTGAACTATTTGACAATACCTTTTATGTAAATGCACATAAAATTGTATTAATTGAAATTAAAAAAAAAAAAATGTATATGTATTTGTTAACATACACAATTTTACAGAGTTATGAATGTACAACTAAGGTACAGATGTAATGGTGCAAGTAAACAAACAACATAATGAATTCTAAAAAGATAGAAATCAAAATTGATTAATCTATTGCATATTTTATACATAATAAATATAAAAAAAAAAAAAGTTTTAAACAGAATTTCACATTTTATTATATTAACAGCTGTTAATGTATATTTTATTAATGTATAAAGAAAATTCAATACAAGTGTAACAATAAGAAATATAATCACTTTTTAAAATTATAAATACAGTGAACTCTCGTTAAGAAGATGGATTTCTCGTTATTACATACAAAAACAGAATCTCCGGCTAAGGCCTATAGGAATTGCATGTAATAAACATTGCTTTATACATACAATTCACTCGTTAAGATGGACATTTTTTTCCCTCAAAGTTTACTTTCTTCGAAAAAGAGTCAGTTCCTAATATCTTTTCAAATTCAATATATATATTTTTTTAAACATGAAAAGGTTCAATAATAAAAGAGTTAATCTCTTTCACTCTGTGATATTACACTGTGGGAGGTAAATAGTACTGATTTACAGTGACAGTTGAGGTCAACAATTTGCACCTGTCTCCACTTCTATTGTGGGGACATAGCAAAGGATTTTGTTATCAAGTTGTACTATATGAAGAAAAGAAATTTTGAAAGTAAGTATCAGTTTTCATGCTTTTATATTTTTAGTGAATAAAAGGGGTTGAGGAAACAAATTTTTATTCCTGTTATACTGTGTATGTGTACATAATAGTGATTTTAGAGTTCATATAGAACTTCAGTTTATGAATTCATGTTATAATGGACTCTCGTTAATCTGGACAAAAACTGCTGGCCCTTGATTGTCCGTTTTAACGAGAGTTCACTGTATATAAAAATGAAAAAAAATTTTAAATAATTTACAGGGCAATATGGTTTATTTACTTTTCTCTTCCCGTTATATATACCTACGGCTAAAGACAAAACATGATGCAAAATGCATTTTAAGAGAAATTTGAAAAGAAATTTGTTACAATTATTTTTAAAATAGATCTTATTATATAATACATGATTTTAGCAAGAAAAACAGGTGGCTAATAGATGAGTAACTTTATAAAAATAGAAGTTCAATCTTAACCCTTTCAGCATTAGCCGTTTTTTGATATATCTGTTTAATGATTCATAAAATTAATACTATGCACAGTATACGTATGAGAATTTAATACTGTATACTAGACATGTTTATTAATCTTATTTTCTTGAAAAAAAGAAAAATATATTTCAAAATTTAGCTAAACCAGCCTTTTTGACTATGCATACTGGAAAAAGACGGGCTTAACACTTATAGGGTTAAACATCATACTCTATAATATACAATGAAAAATCGCAAACTCCCAATTATATTTGGAATTAGGTGGCTCAAAAAATACAGATAATCAGCAACAGAACCAAAATAGGACACAAATTAGCACAAAAAGACTTTTAAATAAATTTTATTTACAGAGAGATACAGATAAAATTATGAAATATATACATATATTGTTACTTATATTAGCGTTCCTTTTCTTATTCATAGGGAAATCAGTCAACTGGAGGTACTCCAACAAAAAAAAAAATTTAATTTGTAGAACAAGATGTAAAACAAAATACAATATGGTCATGAAGTGAAAAATACAGAAATTGGTTTTGTAACTTAAATATCTCCTTATGCATACAAAATTTAGATTTTTTAAAACATTTCAGAATTTTTTCCTGCAAATCAATTAATTTGCCAAAGTATTCAATAGGTAAATTAAATCTATTGAGAATAAAAACTTAATAAGTGAACATTATAAATTACAAAAACATGCAAGAATATCAAAATTATTCAGACTAAAATCTTTAAGCATAATTCTTTATCTGGGAAAAAAAAAAAAAAAAAAAAAAAAAAAGTAGGCATAAGTACAACATATCAGGTCATCACATGTAAAATGTCTGATTTTGAAGCACTACTGATGTTTGATATATCTCTAACAGAAAAACATGACATTTAATCAAAGTAAGCATCATCAATATCTACACAATATTACCATCATAAAGGTAGCTTCTTGATACCAGCAGAAAAAACATCTGCAGAAAAAAGAGCTGATGAAGCCATAAAATGCATCTTACAAAGCTTTTTAAAAATACAAGAACTGCTCTAATATCTGATAAAGATGGCAATCAGTTGGCACCAAATCTAATGAATACATCAAATGAAATAGTTTCTAAAACAAAGCTTTGTCATTTTTGCAGAATTTGGTACAAAATATATAGGCAAACACCAGCCTGTAAGAGAATCAGGTTCTCTCAATTGACCAATCTTTGCTGATTCCCAGGGCCTGATTAACTTCATGTGAGGCCCAGGGCACACATTCTTTCTTGGGCCCCTGCCAACCACCTTCTTGCATTTAAATAAAATGTTCTGTTACAATATTTATGCACTAAAAGTAGAATTTGTTAAATAAAATATACAAGAAATGGGTTTTAGGGTCCCCTACAACTCAGGGCCCAGAGCATGTGCCCTGCATGCCCCTATGATAATCAGGCCCTGCTGATTCCTATCATACCTAACTGCTTAAAATAAACATCCTTTGTAATCAATTCATTGGATTTCCTAAAACTATATTGGATAACCCCAGCAGTGGTCTACTAAACAGATACTAAGATTTCTTTTTTTAGGGTACAGCCCAAGTTTCAGAAAATGTTTGGGAATTTTTCCTTATTCAATCACTTGGGCAAAAACTTATGATTATTGAAAAATAAAATATTTTTCATCATACATAAGAAGAAAATGCAGGATCTTTCAACTTTAATTCAGGGCACCAAAGACAGGCATGTTTCAACACAGTGCACTTTTACTCAGTTAACTTGTGGAAAGCACATCTGTCAGGCTTTTTCCCCATGCCAATTTGGTACAAATGGACTAAGATGGTTAAAATACTAATGTCAAACTTCGCTGCTAATTCTCTTGTAGCTTTGCATTCACTACAGATTTCAACTCCTAATCACCTTAGATTCAGGTCATTCTTCAAAAATAATTTCAATATGAAAATCTCTAGACTGGAATATCATAAACCAATAGAACATAATGTGTCCATCAGCCCCTCTTTTGTAAAACATTTCATTAATGTTTTTTGCTAGTTGAGTTATATTAGCTGCATAGGTATCAGGCAAAAAATCCCCATAAAATGTTACATGCAAAAAAAGTCCCCAGAAGGATAATTTGTTTTTAATACCTTTAATTTTGCATGAAAAAAAATAAAAGAACATTGTATTTAAAATTTATTAATTTTAAAATTAAGTCGAAACATCAATACTGAGGCAAAAATACCTTTAATTGATTAAAATAATCAGAATTAACTTCAGAAAGAAATATGTAATATTATATGTCAAAGAAATCAGTATTATTTATTTTGAAATTTCATCCCTATATCTTGGTCAAATTATAGATGAAATTTATTTATAATTCAAAGTTAAAAATGAAATATATACAGTCGAACCTCGTTAACGTGAATCTCAAGGGGATAAAAAAATTGTTCATGCTATCAGTAACTAATCTTCATATAACTAAATTAATCTTCATTTTGATGGGGATTGTGGAAACAGTTCATGTTAAAAGTAATTTATGTTAAGCATGTCCACTTTTACGAGATTCGACTGTATTAAAAAAAAAAAAGTATGCTGTGGTCATTACAAAACTTTCTTCCATATAATTTTACATAACAGTTTACATACACAAATATTTAATCATCATAGCTTCTTATCATAAAATTTTTACATATGCAGTTTCATGCACTTTAAACTAAGAAATGCAGAGATACAGCCATCTGAGATATCATAGAAAGTGAATAAATAACCCAAATTGAATTAACGTAATTTTTTAAAATATCTATCTCACATACCAAGTTTTTTGTATTTACATATCATAGATGCGGAAATATTACCTTCCTGTAAATGTCTTTAAATTATTGCATGCACCTGACTTCTGATATGCATCTAAATTGAAAAATAGCACTGCTTTTTATATCAATCTTACATATCAAATTTGGTGCATTTATGTACTATAGAAACTGAGATACTATTACCTTCCTATAAATGGAGCTAAATTGTTACATAAAGCACCATTTGTTTGCCAAAATGTACCTAAATAGAATCAATATAGTCTTTTATTGTGGACATTATATATATGAAGTTTAGAGAAATTATATATTATAGAAGCAGAGATATAGTCTTCCCTTAAATTAAGGAAATTGCAGCATAGTAGCGCCATGTGTTAGGCAATACATTCCTGAAGCTACTTAGCATCAAATTAAATCAAGGTCCAACCAAATATAAATTTTAATGAATTCTGTCCATTGTTTCCTAAGATGCAGCATCTGCAAAATTTTGCTAACACATACAGAGAAATTCACAGACGCACACAGATCGACAGGCATTTACTAAAATGGTCAGTCATATTCAGAACATCTTAAAATATTTGTTTAATTCCATCAAAAGTACAGGTTGAAAATTTTCACGAATCTGGTATCTTTTTCTTATGTATGAAGAAAGTAAAAAAGAAAGAGGAAAAAATTTAACTTTTACTTTTTTGTATATATATATATAAATAGAAAATATTAGAGTTGTGAAATTTTTCAACCACCAGTTTTTGATAGATAATTTGAGATGTCCTGAACATAATTTGAGAATTTTTAGAAAATGTCTGTCTACCTCTGTGTGTTAGTAAAAGCTTTTAACTCTATATCTCACAAACTTTTAGACAGAATTCAATGTGTATTTATATTTGGTTTAATCTTGACTTAGATTAATGCTTATAAGATATAATTCTTTATCATTACATTCCTGCTTTACTGCAAATTAAGTCTGTGCTAAAAACTTTTTCACCTGTGCCAAAATTTCTTTCTTTTACCATGCTGTGAAGAGAAAACCAATTTCGAAATTCAAATAATATGACCATTTTATTTCCACGTGAGAAAACACATTTTAACAGAAATAAATGAAATTTTTTCCTCCATTACATTGCAAAGTGTTACATGCCCATCTAAGAAATTTAATACTAGAGCAATTTAAAATATTTACTTCAAGAATTAAAAGTTGGTTTAAAAAAGACAAAGTCAAAGGTAACTTTTTAAGGACCAGAGTCCTATTTCTTTCAGACAGGAAAAAAGCATTGTCACCATTTGTTGTAGACCATCTTGAATTTGCATATTAAGAAATAATTTATTACAGAATCTAAGAACTCAAAAAAAATTGAAAGAGGAAAAAGTGAGTCAAAAATGAAACTGAAGTACCAAATTAAATTCTGTTTAAGATAGAATTTTTTTTAAACTATCTTTCGTATTAAAAAGGAAAATATAGAAAATGAAAAGTTTTTGAAAAAATTATATTTATTACAAAAAATCTGAAGTGACTAAACTCGACTTTCCGAACATTGAGTAATTAACAGTTTTGTAGATAAAGTAAAAAAAGAGGAGTTGTAACAAACAAAAGAGAGAAAAACATAGAGTGTTTGAGTATTTTTCTCCATATATCACACGACGTTTAGTTTTACTTAACGTTACTGAACTTTGAGCCCATAGATCATAATGATAAAGAATTTTTCGTTGTGTCCCTGTAAAAACCTATAAATGCTAGATTCACGAAAATGCTTATATTTAGTGCAACAGTGATTTATAATATTCATATAAATTTTCAGCTCAATTGAATAAAGCGTTTAGATGCTATCGCACTTTTTAAAATTTTGTCCCATAGGCTATAATGATAAAGAATTTTTCTTAGTGTCCTTGTAAAAAAACTGTAAGTGCTAAATTCACCAAAATCTATACAGTTGGTGCAACTGTGACCTTTAATATGTGTACAAATTTTTTTTTCAGATTAATAAGGCGTTTAGACGCTATCATACTTTTTAAAATTTGGCCCCATAGGCCATAATGATAAAGAATTTTTCTTTGTGCCCCTGTAAAAAAACTATAAGTGCTAAATTCATACAGTTCGTGCAACTGTGACATGTGTACAATTTTTTTGCTCAGATTAATAAAGCATTTAGACGCTATCGCACTTTTAAGAATTTGTCCCCATAGGCCATAATGATAAAGAATTTTTCCTGGTGTCCCTGTAAAAAAACTATAAGTGCTAGATTCACCAAATCTATAGGGTTCGTACTATGGTGACTTACAACATATGTACCAACTTTCAGCTTATTCGAACAAAGTGTTTAGACGCTAGCGTGTTCACTCACAGACATACACACACACATACATACACACATCATTGTAAAAATAGTGGAAACGAACTCAGGGGACCTTGAAATGTATAGAAACATCAAATCTCAAATTCGGATTTTTGACATGATTACAATACTTTTCTCACTATAGTGTTTGGAAAGTAAAAATGTTGGCCTGACAGCCGTTACCATAATCTAAAATTCATATTTCATTTTTATTTGTCTCTCTTTAATCAATTTATGGAAGAAGATAAATACCTCTTTACTTTCTACTGCAAATATAAATAAAGGTTAAAAGTTAAAACACCATTTACTACACAAGCTGCATAAGTAAAATTTAAGAAAATTAAAATATATAAACATTGTGGAATGTAAGAAAATAAGCTCAGATACATAATAAAGATCCAATATAAATGAAAAGAAAAAGAAAAAACAATAAAATCAAAATTTGGCAATCATTATATTATTTTGAATAAGTAGAAAAATAAAATTTCATAAAAATCAACTTTATAATGTTTGCTTTGATATTGACTAGATTTTAATATTTAAAAAATATACACATTGCAGACACATTTATAATTATAAGTCAATAAACAAATAGAAAATTAACATTAATATAGTAATACGAGATTGTGATGGATATTTTCTATCAAATTTTATCTCAATACATATGAATTTATTAAATAAATAAGATAGCTTTCTATTCTTTGTCTGTCAAAGTATTACGCTATAAAAAAAAAACATTACTAGGGTAAGTGCACCAGTGATTGACACTTTTAGAGCAATCTCTGATGTTTTTAATGTTCTAGTCATCAGAAAATATTTTTAGAAATCTTAAGTTAGTACATATGGTATGAAAGACATCCAGAACCACATATATGTTAAAATATATACATTTGATACCAATTTTTTTTTTTTTTTTTTTTTTTTTTTTTTTTTATGAATTTTTATTTGACACTCGCTCAATTTTCCAGTAATTGACACTGCCAGTTTTTCATTTTATCAGTAATTGACACCCTATGTTCCAGTATTTGACACTGATAGTTATTCATTTTACCAGTTATTAGCACCCTATGCTCCAGTGTTTGACATAAAATGTTAAAATTCTTATATGTAAAATATATGATTTTATTATTTTTCTTATTTATTAATTATTTCAGGATAGATGTCAATTACTGGAGCATGCCAATCACTGGAGCACCTACCCTACATAATGAATATTTTTATTAGTTTTATAAAATAAGGAGAAATTATAAGCAATTTTCATTAAAATATTTGTTTGAATTTTATCATAGAATAATAAACAACATCAATAAATTATATATATATATATGTTACCGTTAAAGCTCGAAATCTGTTAATGTGCAGATTACCTATATTTGTTTGAATTTTATCATAGAATAATAAACAACATCAATAAATTATATATATATATATATATGTTACCGTTAAAGCTCGAAATCTGTTAATGTGCAGATTACCTAGCTAATCTACAGATTAACTAAAATGACCCGTTAAAGTGCGGAATCAAGAGTTTTCTGCATTTTAACTAGGTAATCTTCACATTAGCGGCTTCTGTATCGTTAAAGTTTAAATGTTTCTTTCGAGCCTTAGTTTTTTTACATTCACAATGACGTCAAATAGTCATGTGATACAGATAGGTGAATGACCTTCAAACATGAACTAAAATTTTTCCACTTCCGCTCCGCTATGATTGATAAACAATGCAAAACGTGGAGGAAGCGATGCATGATTATGTTTCTTATTATGACAAACACAAAATTTAAAGTAACAAGTAAGTTATAATTGTTTTAATTTGGATTTTATTTTTTCTCTTTTTTAATTCTGTCAATATAAGTTTGATAAGGGTCTGCATTTCATTAATGAAATCTA
The DNA here is from genome assembly GCA_963930645.1 of Salticus scenicus. Lineage (NCBI taxonomy): Eukaryota > Metazoa > Arthropoda > Arachnida > Araneae > Salticidae > Salticus > Salticus scenicus. The sequence continues at coordinate 55,358,430 of OZ005654.1, read as the reverse complement.
CTCTTAATTTAAAAGCTCTCTCTCGTGAAATTCCATTTTGAATTATGAATATTAAATATACAACACAGTAATTATTTCCTCCCGAAATAAAACTATTAAATCACAATTTTTTAAAACTAATTTATTTTAAAATTGATTTAAATTACTATTAGTTACTGAAAAAAATAGTATTAATTTTTAACTCTGAAAAATATTATGGCATTATTTAATAAATACTTAATATGAAATTTTTGTGCATTTTTTAGCATTTCTTATTACAATATTTATTTATTTTTATTTTATTTTATTTATTTATTTTTGTTGTTGTTGTTTCTTTCAAGTTTCCTCTATACATTTTATATATCATGATTATATTTTTATTTATTTATTTTTAATTTTGCTCGCTTTTTCAGATAATTTCGTTGTAGTTTATCACGTAAAATGTGTTAATAAAGTTTATTATTATTATTATAAAATTAATATATTTGCTAAACTTGTACAGATATACGTATGCATGCTGCAAAATGTAGTTTAATAAAACATTGGAAAACTGTCATTTTAATTTTTATGCACTCTAAAAAATATTAAAGCAGTTTTAATTATTTGAAGTACTTCTTAAATAATGCTTCCGATTTTGTCTAATTTAATATTTCTATAGCGAATTAAAAAATGGTGCATAATTTTTTTTTTAAATAATTATAGCATTATAAGTTGTTAATAAAACTTTCTTTTTTTTTTTTTTTAATTTAAATGGTTAAATATTTTTATTTGAAAAGAAATCGTTACTGTATTCTAACTGTACTTCTAGTTACTGAACTTCTAACATTCATTTATAAAATAGAATTTATTGAAAGTTATTAAAAATATTATATTTCATATTAAAAATGCATAACATCTTTTAACTTATATTGACAGAATAAAAAAAGATTAAATAAATAAAAAAAAATTAAACAAATATAACTTTAAAAGACATAAAAACTAAAACACATGCAGATTAAAATAAGTAAAGAAAAGAAAAGAAAAGAAAACTAATATATTTTTTTTTCCTTGAATGAAAAAAAAAAAAAAATCCAACACAGCGTGCTCAAAATTACAACGCCAGAGATCTTATTTTCACTTTAACGAGTGCCTAGCAGTTAATGTGCAGATTATCTAGGTAATTCTCAGATTATCTAGGTAATTTGAGAAATGAAACAATTTTTCTCACTTTAACGGTTTACCCTAGTTAATGTGCAGATTACCTAGCTAATCTGCAGATTAACTGATTTTTGCACTTTAGGGGTAACATATATATATGCTGCTAATTTTTGAAAACTAAGAATTCATTCATCTTTTTTAATGTTAATATAAATTTGTTATGATAATTTACGATTAAATATTTATGTCAATATAATATATATTTATTTACAACAAGGTCTATGAAATACAGTAGAACCTGTCTATCTTGAATCTTTTAGGGGAGAGGAAAATTTTGAGGTATACAAATTTAATTTTGAAATATATTTATAAAACAGACTAAAAGTGAAATGCTTATATTCTAGAATATGTAACAATGAAGATTAAAAAATATATTATGTATATATACTAATAATATTTTAAAACATAGTGAAAGCAGAGCAACAGATACAAGATCACTGAAACCACATACACCAATAAGAATAAATTTTCCTCAAATTAAAATTACCTTAGAAGACTGTTGTTTAATAGTTGAAACAATTTTTACTTATTGATCCTAAATCAAAAGATACACAAACAAGCAATGAGAAAATAAAAATTTATGACACTAATTTAGACAAGATTTAAATAGAAGAAGCTCAGAAAGGTGAAAAAAAACTCATCAGGGGGAACCTTTTTCACCCTTGAACAGCAATGTACGATTTCATTACACTAGTGGCTATAGTAGCAACTAACTAGCGGGACCCCAACCGCACATTAAAAAATTGAAGTCAAATATGAAGAAGAAAGAAGTAGGAAAAACTATTTAGTACGAGAATTCTGAGAATCAAACAAAAAATAAAAAACAAACATTACTCACTGGACAAGGCAGCTGCATTCCTGTGTAGTACATCACGTAAAAATAATTCAAAGGTTCAGTTGTTCATAGCAAGCGAAGAAAAAGACACTCATGTAACAGAGAGTCCTTAAATTTAGTCTGACCTGACATTAAACACTTATAAAGGTATTTTAATTGTATTAGAGAATTATATTGTTTTACTATATTTTAATAATTACACTGTACAAAATAATAACTTAAATTTTCAACTAGTTAAATTTTTTAATAATACTGCAAGAACATAATTTAAAAATATTATATTCACAACATTTATTTATTTATTTATCTACTTATTTGATTTTGTTGTTTCATTTTATTTTGTTTCAGTAACTGATTACTAATTTCTAAGAATAGTTGGCAGCTCATTAACAAACATATTAAACTTTTTAAAAGAAAGAGAGAAAAAATAATAAGAAAAAAAAAAAAAAGAAAATGAAAGAAATTTAATTTAAGGTAAATGCAACAGGCCTTCTAATTTTTTTTTTAAATAATTTCAATATCCCATCCAGCCAAACACCACCATCCATCCTACATAATCAAACATCTGCCCACCCAACTTCCCCCTTTTTTATTGTCTTTAATTGTTTTATTATTTTTTTGGTTAAGATACACAAAAGTGCACTTATTATTATTATTATTTTACTGACAGAGATATGGTTATGGATGTAAAATAGAATTAAAATAGAATATATAAAGTTTTTAAAATAACCCCTTTTAACTGTGGTAGTGATCAGTTTAATCTTTTTAATTAATCTTTTTTTTATACTTTGAACAGTATAAATTAGTGGTTTATACATTCACATACTTTAGAAAAGGTAATCTATCAGATGTTTTTGATCAACAATTTTACAACAGCAAAGAAGCCATGAAGATTAATACTGTCTTGAAATTAAAGAAAATTTCACAATGTGTCAACAGCCTTTTCTGCTTCTTCAGGATTAATAACACAGGTTGGATCATTGTTACATCATTCACATCCTTTTCATTCGATCACAAATTTATCAAATTTCTTCAAGAATTCCAAAATTAATTAATAATATGTCATTCTTTATCAGTTGTTTATTAATATACAGAAAATCTTTAAAAGAGGTATCAATATAGCTCTGCCCCTAATCAGTCTACTAGCCAAACCCCAAGGGAGACTTCATCCCCCCAATAGTTCCATTTCAAACCCTTACAGGAGTTCTACTACTGATTGCAGTTTTGTCTTTTGCTGATTAGGGGAAAAAAGAATGCACAACTCAAGATAGAGACGGAACAATATAAAAATTCCCATATTTAATCTCAAATATTGAATCACAACATTTAATATCAACTTTTAAAAATAAAATATGGCACTAATCTGACTTAAAATTTGAAAACTTAATAACAAGCAATACTCTATTAAGCAATATACTACAATAAAGGAACCTTGAATAAAATTACAGTTCCACAAATAAACATAAATATCCCCATGAAACATCCAAAAAATATTTTTCAACATATCAGTAGTTATAAAGAGCCTGTTGATTGCCTATAAACCACAGACATTTACGAAATTATTTATCATATGATGAAACATAAAATCAACAAAAGAATTAAAGAGCACAAAAAGTGACATTAAATATAATATAATAAAACTACCATCATGTTAACCAAAACTAATAGAGAACAGAAAATTAGCCAGTTACCATAACTAAACAATAATCTGTGAAACTGTTGAAATTCTGGCTACTCACAATGATGTAGATCCGAATAAAGGAATAGGTTAAATGTAGCAAGCATGCTACTTACTAAGATCAAAAGCGACCACAGAAGACATCACAATTGCTCTGATAAACCACAGACATTTACGAAATTATTTATCATATGATGAAACATAAAATCAACAAAAGAATTAAAGAGCACAAAAAGTGACATTAAATATAATAAAACTACCATCATGTTAACCAAAACTAATAGAGAACAGAAAATTAGCCAGTTACCGTAACTAAACAATAATCTGTGAAACTGTTGAAATTCTGGCTACTCACAATGATGTAGATCCGAATAAAGGAATAGGTTAAATGTAGCAAGCATGCTACTTACTAAGATCAAAAGCGACCACAGAAGACATCACAATTGCTCTGATAAACCACAGACATTTACGAAATTATTTATCATATGATGAAACATAAAATCAACAAAAGAATTAAAGAGCACAAAAAGTGACATTAAATATAATAAAACTACCATCATGTTAACCAAAACTAATAGAGAACAGAAAATTAGCCAGTTACCATAACTAAACAATAATCTGTGAAACTGTTGAAATTCTGGCTACTCACAATGATGTAGATCCGAATAAAGGAATAGGTCAAATGTAGCAAGCATGCTACTTACTAAGATCAAAAGCGACCACAGAAGACATCACAATTGCTCTGATGATGGTTGAAACTCTAACTAAAAGATTCAGCAAGAATTTTTGAAGTTATTTTTAAATTTAGTTATCACTTAATAACAATATACCACAATCTTTAACAAGGGCATACACTAGTAAGTAAAATATTATTTTTTAATGACACAGAAGAAATAAAAGAATGAATGCCTGAATTAAAAAAAAAAAAAATTATTGATATCAACTGCCATATAAACAATATAACCCCATCAAATAAGTGTTGGATCTAACCTCTTTGCATGCATCAACTTACATTTTACAGCTTACTTTTACAAATTAATAAAGCATATTTTTAGCAGGTAAAGTATTTCTTTTAAATACAACTTTGAACGTACATTTAGGAAAGTTTATGGCTAAATTCTATTGTTATTGTATTTTTACATATAATAAAATAAGATGTGTGTGTAAGCGAACACGGCTGATAGCAGTGCTATAGAAATTTGCATGAAGGTTTGTATTGACTGCAGACACCGAAACAACTGAACACTAATGGCAGTAACCTATTTTTTTTTTTTTTAAAGAATTGAGATAGAAACTGAGTATACATCAATTATCTCACTTGAATGCTTCTCTATCTCTTGCTACTGACATTCTCCATCTGTGTACCACTGATCAAATTCAGCTTTTCAAATCACAAAAAAAGAAAAAGAAAAAAAAAACATTGCATTGGAAAAAAATTTTGTGGAGATTAAAAATTTCAAAAAAGGAGATTCTGAAAGAAAATAATTCAAAATAAGTTTAAGAAATGCACTGATTTTCAACATACACAGGTTTTTGAGTTAGACAGGCTCAAAAGTTGGTTGCAACAGGTTTAAGAGATAGGTTTCAGAGGAACAATTGCTGATTTGCTTTTCTGTCTTTTCTAATCAACATTATCCATTTAAGCACCATTGTTTAAATTTAACCTTCTGAATGGCATTTTTAATTGCGTTTAAAGCAATGTATCACCAAGCACAATCTCTCATTTTCAGAGCGTTGAAAACACAACATTCACAAGCAAAATTAAGCATTTCTTAAAGCCCAATTTCAAATTCACAGAAAAGAAAACAAATTGTATTGAAAATTTTTGAGATAAGCAGGTTTTCATACATTGAAATTTAATGAAAATCAGTGTATTTCCCAAACTTTATTGTGTCAAGAAAATTTGTAAATTCCAACATAGACATATTTTTGAGATAGACAGGTTCCATTGTGTCAGATCCTAAAGAAAATGAGATTTAATATGAAGATTAAGTTTATCACGTCGAGTAAATGCCTTCCCACAATAGTCACAAGCAAATGGTCTTTCGCCAGTATGTTTACGAATATGTTGTTTCAAATGACAAGCAAAGTGAAACAGCTTTCCACAATATGAACACTTATGATCCATTGATTTTGGCTGGGTAGATTTAGGAGATTTTGGAGGTACAATGCAATGTACATCAACAATGTCATTGGTGATGAAACTATCCTCATACAAGTACTGAACTGGTGACAGAACATCCTTCGAATTGTCAGACTCCACAATGGAAATTGCTGATTGCATATATATCTTCTCAGATTCTTGTACATGTCCTACGGAGTAAACTTTTATTAATGAAAATCAGATTTACAAAGCAAATAATAAACAAAAAAATAAAAATAAACAGTCTTTTTACCTCTTTTTATCAGAAATAGTTAAATACATTCTCAGGCACAAATGTAGCACTTAAAAATACATACACAAAAAATTACTTAAAAAAAAAAAAAAAATGGACAAACTATGTAAAAAGAAATTGAAGCATTAAAATACAGAATAACAAAAAATAAGGAAACAGTTAATTACCACAGTTCAAAGACTACAACAAGGAAAAATATACAAGACTATTAAACTATTCAACTGTTCAAATGTAAATGAAAGTTTGGTTTGGGATGTCGCTCTACAGTCATTTTTTGTACATCAAGGGTCATTAGATTGGGACCTACATACTTTAAAAACTGAAATAGACAAAAATACTTAATTTTCAAATTATTTATTAAAAATAAGCTATCATTGACATCATGGCACAGAATTGCAGAGTATAAAGTTTTTTTTTTTTTTTTAAACATATGAAAAAAAGAAAAATGATTTTCAGACAGCAATGTACTAAGTGGTACAAAAATAATAATCAGAACAGAAACCAATTAAAATTCTAAAGATAACAATTTAAAATTCATAATTTATATATAATATTTATATACTACAATATGTTTTTAATCTTTTTTACTAATTCAGATTTTTTTTTTTTTTCAAAGTAATGAAATTTGCAGAATTATAGTTCTTTAGCCTATCGGGGGGAGGGGGGGGGGCACAGATATAACTTTTAGGATTATAACAATAATTATTTTCATCAATTTAAATTCCAAGTACTGAAGCTAATAAATACTTTAGTAATATACTATAATAACCTTACTTTCAGTTCCAGGTAAGTGGCCTTGACGTACCCTTACCTAGAAAGTACTTTATCGTCAAAGCCACTTACCTGGAGCTGAAAGTAAGGTTTTTTATAGTATATTAGTAAAATAATTAATTTGCCAATTTTTTTACTATTGTTTATATTTAAAATAATTTTAATTAGTTTTAATCTAAAAATAAAAATCACATAATTAAATGAATAGTTATTAAATGTGTGTTTGCATTATTTAAAATGTATTTTATGAACAGCAAGAAACAGAAAAAAATGAAACAATTTTAAAACTAGCATTACAATTTTTAAGGGGGAGATGGAGTATATTAATTGAAATATCAAAATAACTATTGAACATGATAAATTATTAAAGTATGACTTGTAAATGTAATATCAAATTATGTTTTAGTTTTTAAAAATTTATACAATTCACTTTTTTTTTTTTTTTCCCAAAACAAAGCAAAGTTGTTGAATATTTTATTGATTAAGTTTAATAAATACTTTTTTTTTTTTTAATTGTTAATTCTGTTTTCTAAAGCTGTCTTATAAAATATCAATTAAATTTTTGAAAAGTGGGTGCAGACAGAATTACTGAAAAGCAATGAGCCAGCGATACAAACATAATAAAATATTTTTTTTTCTTAACCAATCAGTATCCAGAAGCTTTAGAAAAACTAGATCTGGACAAATCACTCCTGTTTTTCTGTCCAGCCATAATTTTTACAACATTAACTCTTTCACTTGTACAATTGTATCAGGGAATTCTACAATTGATATAATATACCGGTCTTAGAAGTAGAATATCTGCAAATTTATAGGTAGCATAAAAACTTACAAAAACAGCATTATTTTTCCTTTGTGTTACATCAATTTTATCTATCTGTCCTTAAAATTTTAGAAGTTATGAATATTTTATTGGGAAATTCATAGATAATACGAATTTCTCAAATTATAGTTGCAACACTAAAATAAGAAGAAGAAACAAAAACTTTGGAATACATAAATTAAATAACAATTTCAACAGTTTAATATATATATATATATATATATAGTAACCTTTTTCCCTACCAAAATGATGAATTTAAAAAAAAAAAAAAAAAAACTTTTTATAACAGCACACCAGTTGTTTTATAAAAATTGGGAATACATGAATCTTACTTTTTATTTGTTTCTTAAATGAAAACTGTGTACTAAAGAAATTTATTCTCTTTTATTTTTTGTCAATTTAAAAATTTCAGTCAAATTTTATTCATACTAAAGGTTTAACCTACTACATTAGAATATTTGAAATAAGTAAAATTAAATGTCTAAGTTAGACATTAATTGCTGGAATACTCAGTATTTTAATATTTTGTTTTTAAGGTTTAAGGATTTCACTTATTCATTTTCTAGATTTCAAAATACTTTTAGTTTAGTTGCCCAAGTTAATCAAGATCTAAAATTTTTAATAAATTGTAACTTTCCATGCATATCAAAAATTCACAAAATTTTATAAATTTTAATTTTTATTAAATTAAAATATTAATTGAAAATTAAAATTTGAATTATTACACAACTTTTCATACACATATAAGCTTATATAATTTAATAGGCTTTCTTTCTTTTTTTTTTTTTTTTTTCTTTTTCATAATCTAATCTTTTTTTTTTTTTTCTTTTTTTTTTTTTTTTTTTTTTAATTTGTAAGTTTATTTTTGTACAGAAAAGCATGCTTGCCAACATTTTTGAAAAAAAAAAAAAAAAAAAAAAAAAAAATGCAGTAGATTCTTGGCTAGACTCTAACAACATAAGTAAACATTTTCCCCATAAAATAAAAATAAATAGGCAAATATAGGAATTTAGTATGTTTACAGTTCAAATTTACAAATATACTTATTTATATGGGCTGACCTGAAAAATCCTCTTACTGAATGGTTAATAAATTAAAAAAGATTGCAAAGAGAATATTTTTATTTTTTTAATTAAAAAATATACATTGGGAATGACAACAATTTATAACAGAATTAAAAATTTAAATTTTAGTTATTCGCCTGGTGTGCTTGGACCTTTTAGCTTACTTGCAACCTTTTTATAAATTTTTTGTTGAATGCTGATTCACCACTAATAGACAGAATTCATGAATTTTTCTCGGACAATTTCTAAAATAAGTGACTAATTCATCGAAAATCAATTCAGGCCTAGTTAATAATGATTGTTTTGAAAAAGACATTTGGTAAGTGTTGCCTCACTGTATACATCCCACTGGTACTGCTAGAGCTGATAAAAATGTGAGAGGTATTATTGACAGTAAGTGTATTGTCAATTGCATTCTTGCAACACATTAGCACAGAGTAATTGCACTCATAATACATAGTTAGTTTACAAACTATTTCAATACCATTTTATATTTTTTAATAAACAAATTTCTATCTGCAATCTTTTCGATTTATTCGCTTTACAAATGTGGAAAACTTTTTTGAGGTCATCCTGTATTTTACATACAAAAACTTTATTTAAATACCTTCCACCAAAGTTGAGAGAATAATAATACTGATAACATTTATTGAATTTTCACATAGTGGTTTAATTCCATTTGAATTGATCTCCTTCCAAATATTTTCCTCTATATATTTACAGAAAATTTACTAAACTTTAAGATTTTTCAAAACAATTTTTAAAGATAAGGATATTTTTAATAAAGCCAAGAAGACAGTAGAAATACACAAAATCCAGTACAGTTGGCAGGTTACATAGTAAAATAAAGGTCGTACCAATGTCCAAGAGGTTCTGCTCTTGAAGTTGGTAGACAAAAAGTGCCAGGTTTGAACCCAGGTTGTATTTGTTGACCTAATTGTTTGAAAATTCCATGGTTTTCTCTAAAAGTAACATGTATATGAGTCGGGAACTTTTTAGAACTTCCCTTCCTCCCAGAGGACACTCCATTTAAGCCTAGGAAACTGGCATCGTCAACTTGTTTTAATCCCACACCACCAATAAAATAAAGTATCTGAAATTCATAAAGTATCTGAAAGTATCTGAATAAAAATGAGAATTTTTTTCTTCTCATTTTTAAAAATAAATATATAAATAAAAGTAGACAAGCAGTAGTTCTTAAAACAGTTGAATTAAATCAATTAAAACATTTTTATTAATCAAAAGTACAGATTGTAGCAATACTAAAAACACATTTTTTTTAAGTCAATTTGATTTGCATTTTTTTCCCTCTTTCTCAATGCAATATTAGATAAGATTTGTTTTTAAAAAGTGTGCTTTTTTGTGAACATTAAGATTATCTCGTCTTGAGAAAGCTTTTCCACATATATTACATGAAAATGGTTTTTCTCCCGTATGCGAACGCATATGTTGCTTCAAAAAACAGGCAAACATAAACTTTTTATTACAAAAAGAGCATTTGTGTTCACTTCTTGAATTTGCTGTATGCTGCTCAAATTTATCATCAATAAAACCTTTATCTTCCATAATCTTTGGGGGTAAATTTTCAAAAGATTTATTTTCCAAGTTTTCATTTAGAAAAGAAAAATTTTGAAAATTATTTGTAGATATGTTGATACTCTTCTTTTTTCCTGAAAGAAAAAATACATATATAGGTATATTTATCAAACATACTAGATCATTGTTAAATTTATTCGATAAAAATTCAAATAATCAAGATATATTAAAAAATAATAATAAGACAAATATGAAAGTAGTAGTTTAAAATTTTGAACAAATCAGTTGAAAAAACTATCAAATATATTTTATTGTAACAATTTTATCATACATTTCATTATATTCTACTTCTTATTAACATTTTAAAATACAGTTTTATTTTACAGTATAATTATAAATACACTACATTTATATTTTCTGAATATAATGTCACATAGTACATTACTGTTTCAAATTTAAAAAAAAAAAAAAAAAAAATTAGAAATTACTTTAGATTTAATTCAACATTCTTCTTATGCTATTTATAGTAATCACAATCGTAATAAAGATTAAAAATATGTATATATAGTTTCAATAAAAATAAATAAATAAAATTAGACTTATTCATAAAGTTAAAAATAACCCCTCTCTTCACATTGCTACAATTCTTGAAAAATAAAAAAGTTAAATAAAAGTTTTTAATAAAAAGAAAGAAGAGAAAAAACTACAATCTTATATAATGAACAAAAACTAGTACATCAAAATACATAACATAAAATTATGACAGTAAAGAAAAATTGCATAAAATTTGTTTACCTATTCGATACAGAAAAAAGAAAGAAAAAAAAATGACAATGGTTCATACTCTCACAATGCTGAAATTAAAATTTTTACATTACTTTTCAGTGAAACATTTGTGCTGTGAATAGCAAGTTCATATTTTCAAAATTGTCAAATATAATAATATTAAAATTATGCTTTAAAAAGAATTATTTTGCATTTCAAACCTCTTCGATAATACAATTTTGGAATACTGCATCTTCAAGCGCCCCTCCCCCCCTGGACATTTTTATAAAAATTTATATCTATCCAGCACATTTTTAATAATAATTTATTTTAGAAATGTATACAAAAATACATTTATTGTACAAGTATTAATTTCATAATTTATATTTCATATTAATTTATACAAAATACAAAACTATACAATACCTATGCAATAGTTTTTAAATACTGTAATCTCGTAATATTCATGTAAATTAAAATCCTAAAAATCTAACACAGGTTAAGACTATCTCCTTGAAGAGGTTATGTTCTAAGAAATTTAATATAGCATTTTAAAAAGAAAATACATCGTCGAATATTTATATTTATATACATGGAATACACTATATTTATTAAATACATAATTTAAAATAATGCATTAAAAAAAAAAAAGAAAAAAGAAAAAGAAATAGTAGTAGTAGTAGTGTGCAATTCAACCACATATTATGCAGAAATGTAAACACCCAGTTTAGCGACAGAAATCGATGAATCCATTAGGGGCTCTACTCAAGAAAAATTGATTAGGAAAAAAAAAAAAAAATTGTTCATTCGGGACAAATATATTATTGGCACAAACAAGAAAGGAAATGTTAAAATTAATAGATGGTAGTATTTTTGCGTATTTGCTCTCAAATATAACAGTTGAGATTCAACCAATGGATCACAATGTTATCTAAAATTTGAATGCAGTTTAATGTAGAAATTGGCAATAACATGTTTAACCCTACGTCAGGCGCACCCGTAAGACGAACAAAATCGGGCACAACCTACCTGAGAGGCCAGGTACATACTTTATTGTTAAAACACTTGTACTACAATCAATAAATTCGTACTTATGCATCAAATTTTCATTTATTACTTTCTATTCACTCCTAATAAGGTCACCATATGGGTGTTTTTGAATTAAAAATCATGTGTAGGATACTTAGAGAATAAAAACCAGAACGGGCCTCTCAGGCAGGGTGCATCCGACGGAGGGTTAATCAAAAAATAAAAATTAGTCTTTTCTTTTTTTTTTTTTTTTTTTTTTAGGGGGGGAGGAGCTTTGGGGAGTTGAAGTTTTTGATGTATTAGGTCAGCTTTGTTGTTTTCAGAAAATGTACTCTTTTGTGAACATTAAGATTATCACGTCTTGAGAAAGCTCTTCCACATATATTACATGAAAAAGGTTTTTCTCCAGTATGTGAACGCACATGTTGCTTCAATAGATAGGCAAACATAAACTTTTTATTACAAAAACGGCATGTGTGTTCATTTCCTGAATTTGATATAAACTGCATAAAATTATCATTAGAAGAGCTAGTTTCTTTAATAATGTTCTTCTGGTGAAAACTTTCAAAAGATGTACTTTCCATGTTTTCGCTTAGAAAAGAAAAATGTTGAAAATTATTTGTCGATGCATAAATAGTCTGTTCATCCCCTGAAAGAAAAAACATGCATATATTTAAGTAAAAATCACTTCATTACAGTATTGTGCATTTCAGTGTCAAAATAGTTGTTTTATTACAATAATAAAATTTTGATTGCATTAAATATTATAGCACCATACATACTTTTTTTTTTCTTTATTTGAATAACTTTATCATAAGTGATATTCTATTCCTTAATAACATTTATAAATGTAATTTATTTTAAAGTACATTATAAACATACTACATTTATTTTTCTAGAATATAATTGCATATTATATATTAATTTGTTGTTTTAAATAAGAAAAAATATACAAAATTTTCCTTAGATTCAATTCAACATTACACTTAAGCTAATAACAACAGTAATAAAGACGTAAAAAAATTATTATTTCAATATATATATTAGGTCTGCCAGAAAGTTCTATCCGTTTTTAGAATAAAATAAAATAATAAATTTTTCATACCTTGAATAAACTTTATTGAATAATATAATTGCCATCATTATTTATGACTTATTGCCAGAGTGATGGCAATTTGTACATACCCATTTTTAAAAAATGCCTTATCCCTAGAAGCTAAAAATTGAACCAGTGCTTGTCTGACATCTTCTTTGTTTTGAATTTTTTGCCCTGAAAAAATGTTTGTAAGAACAGAAACACGTGATAATCAGAGGATGCTAGGTCCAGGAAATATGGTGGATGCAACAGAATTTCCCAGCCTAGCTCTGTGAGTTTCTGACGAATCTTCAAAGCAGCGTGTGGCCTGGCATTATCATGGAAGAGTGTGATGCCCTTCCTATGGACCATATTCCTCCTTTGGGTTCGAGACTATAAAAAATCAGCTGTTTTCGGTAAACAATTCTCAACTCTACCATAGCAAAGCATTGTGGCTTGCAAATTTTTATCTTGCAATATTATTTCTAAGAGTTACAGATTATATGAAATTGAAGTAAGAGTGATATAGTGATAACTTTATTTTGTTTTTAATCCAGTTTTAGTAATATACTTTAATATTAATCAATATATGTAATATTAAAAGTTGCCGTGTGAACTGTGGCGATGTTAACAAATTTAAATGGATGTTCCATTTAGTAAATTCCTTTATTAAAGTGATTGAAATTCTATTTATTTAAGCTTTGATGTCTATATATATGTGTGTGTGTATAAAATGTATTAATCTTTTTTTCATTATATATATGTATGTATGTGTGTGTGTATATACATAAAATGTTCTGCAATTTTACGATATGGAATAGTCTTAACTTTATCATTCGATTCAGTTGTTTACATTTCACTTTTGTTCTTGTTTGAACATTATTATTAAGTTTCACTGCAGAAATATTTAGGAAAATGTTATACGTAACAATAAAATGTCATCTTGAATCTAATTTGTTTACAAAATATCGGCCACGTGTTCGGCGATTTTACCTACGGTGACGTCACAGGAATATTGTCCATTAACCAACACCAGACTCTTTTCTTGAAGTGCTGTTTTTAATTTAAACTTGTTAAAATGAAGCCGTATTAACTTGCTTAAATTAATTGAAATGCTGGTTTTAAATTATCCAGTTGCTGACAGTACCTCTCTGAATTTAGTTTTCTGTTGAGTTTTAACAGCTAAAATGTAAAAGCAGAGAAATAATCCTACATTTGTAAATTAATTGCAAAATTACGGCTTTTCTAAAAATTTAGACAGCTTAAAGGAAAACACGATTGTTTTTTAATCACAATGAAATAATTGCAAAATTTAGAAATTAGCTAGAAAAAAAGCATAAATTTTAGCAGTGAAATAACTGCCTATTTCAAAATGGTGATTAAAAATGCATTAAAAATATTGAATATTATTCGATGGTGAAAAGAAAAAAAAAATCGAATGAAAAAGAATTTATTTGAGCAGCATTTGTAATTTAATGTAATTTGTTTTAATTAGTGACAAAATAGTTCTGAATTTCTGTAATTGGCAGCAAAAATATTATATTTTATTTATCAATATGGCACAAAAAAGCAAGATTTTATCAATTGACTATGGAAAAATGACATTTTCAGGAACCTACTACAAAAAATGTTTGAAATTGGACCCTTCACATAAAACATCCAATCTTAAAATGGAACCTTCCATAAGAATCAGCGAACATGTAAAAATATCTTCACAAAAAAGCAAATGATTAAAAAAAAAAGTTTTTATGAGAAAATTGCTTATTTTGGAAATAGATGAATAAAATTGTAAAAAACTGGCAAGTAAGCTAAAAAAAAATCCACTAGGTAATGGCAGAGAACTTAAAATTTCAATTTTCAAGTCTAATTGCAAGCCTAAAACGCCTTTGAAATTTATGTCTTTTCTTTTCTTTTTTAGACTTATTAAATTATCAATTTCCTATTGTACAATAATTTTTAATTGTTTTATTTTTTCATATTTTTTTTCTTCAAAATTTGAATAATTTTATTATTTAAGATTTTCGATTATCTGGAATTTTCCTGATGGATACTTTAAAGTTTATTGTAAATATAACTTTTATACCTAAGCACAAAATTGTAAAAGGAACAGAAATATTTTATTAAGCCTAATTGTTGAGAATGGAGATTTAAAAGTTAATTTTAATTTTAATAAGTAAGCGTCTCTCAAAAGCTTGATTTTGATTTATAGAACATTATTCCTAATTAATTAAACACTGATTTAGTTTTTCTATAACAATTTGCAGCATAATTAGAAGTAATATTCTGCACACTACAATTTAATATTTTGAAAATTAAAAATCAATAGTAAATAACCATTGATAAAAATAATTTGAGAGATTAATTCTAGTACACTTCTATGACATTCAATCCTAACTTATAAAAACAAAATACTTATAACTTCCTATTATAATTTCTTTTTTTTTTTTTTTTTTTTTTTTTGGGGGGGGGGGGGGTAGGGAGGGGGGGGGATTAATTAATACAAAAAAACTTTTAACATTCTTAGAATGTGTTTGTTTAATGGACTATATTTCAAACCTGAATTTTTATATTATTGTAATTGTATTCGAAATATACTTAGTTATTTTATTAAATGATTTAATTTATTACCTGCTGCCAGTGTTGGGCATAACTGATTAAAAAGTAATCGAATTACAATTGAATTACAATTAAATTACAATTATAATTATTTTACTGTCAATCAATTAACAAGTAATTGGTTACAAATAAAATGAACTACTTTTTTAATTTATTTGTAATCAATTTTAATCGATTGACAGTAAAAAATTATAATTGTAATTTAATTGTAATTCATTTGTAATTCAATTGCTTTTTAATCAATTATGTCCAACACTGCCTGCTGCTGCGTTTTAACCCTTAAATGCTGTGTGTTGCCGTTCCACAACATACCCAATTTTGTCTCCTAAAATACTATCAGAATAAAATTGAAACTCTAATGCCTAATGTTACCAATAAAATACATACTGATAGTATTATTAAATCAATTTTCAGCATGTATATATCACCACTACTGCTGTTTAAGTATAAAGATAAATTTATTTTTTCAGTGTTTGCTATGTGTGCTTTTTTACTTTATTTGGAAGCTTGTAAATGCTTATTTTATTCTACAGTGATAAATAAAAAATTCTTTCATGGTAAAATAAGGTATGTAGTTTATATTTATGACTGTCTTTGGTTATTTAACTGTAAAATGTGTCTTGTAGACAGGTTTATGTGTACGTTGCCAATTGGCAACAATAATAGGCATGAAGTTCCACTAAATCTAGAGGACAATGAGCAAATTTAGTCTGACTTTCTTCTATATTTAATAAAAGTACTTTATTTTTGTAGCAGTTTATAATTGTAGTTTTTTTTTTTTTTTTTTTTTTTTTTGTGTGTTTATATAAGATATTTTTCTACATTTTACTTTCAGCAAATTTTACTCTATCATTTTTAGAATGACTCAAAAAAGGTATTTGACTGAAAAAGAAATAGAAAAATTAGCTAATAACTGGTCAAATAGTGCCTATGATCTGTATTTTTCAAATGATGATTTAGATTGGGAGCCTGAAGCGAGTTTAGACAGAATTTCGGATGAGTCAGAAGAGTTATTTATCAAGCATGTTTATATATGATTTATAAGATTTGGCAATTTTTGAATAACAAATACCCAAGTAACAGGTTAATATGCATTGAATTAAATGTACAGAAATTTCTAACCTAATGTATATACATGCACACACACATGCATATATATACAGTCGAACCTTGTTAACGTGAATCTCAAGGGGGATAAAAATCTGTGCATGTTATCAGTAGTTCATGCTATCAGTAACAAATCTTCATATAACTAAAGCAATCTTCATTTTGATAGGGATTGTGGAAACAATTCATGTTGTAAATAATTCTCGTTAATAGTGTTCACGTTAACGAGGTTCGACTGTATATATATTTGGGGGAGGTGGTGGGTTAGATATTACTGATAAAAAAATAAGAAAAGAGCGAAGGGGGAGGGAGGGGTGGAACTTATAAAAGACAAAAATTACAACAAAAGAGGGTAAATACAACAATAAAATTTCAATTACTTTATTTCATAGTATTAAATGTTATAACAATATATTTAAGAAGATATAACTATCAAATTATCATTCAGTTTACATGGGAAAATTCTAAATTGATAGTACACAAAAATATTTGTAAGAATTTTATTTTATTGAATATTTAAGTTAAGAAATATGTAAAAGATAAAATACAGCATATATAAAATACAAATTACAAATAAAAGAAAAAAGACACTCTTTTTTTCTTTTAAGTATTGTTATTCTCAACATTCCATTTTCACTTACATTTATCAAAAAACAAAATACACAAAAGTTATGTTGTGAAATTTTATTACACATTCAGTTTAATTTTTCTTGATTTTATAATATAGATTCATAAATAATTTTTAACCTGATCAGGTTATCGTGGGTCAGTGGAGACTTTAGTCATTTTTCTTTTGTCCAATCTGTCAAAATCCACATATGGAAGAAATACCTATCTTTCATGCTCATGACTTTTTTTGTAAAAATATGATTCTTAAACTTTATTATGCAATTTGAATTTTTCAAATATCTCAATTTGTTCAAAAGTTATCAATTTTTTAGTCAATGCCTGCATTTTATAGAAATGGGCTTTTTTTTTTTTTTTTTTTTTTTCAATATTCGTTGTCTGCCCTTAAAGAAGAAATATTCAAGAGTGTTCAATAACTTTATCATATTTTTTTTTCATTAAAAATTACGTGTTCTAACATTGCTCGGGTTTTCAGCGACCCATGACTAACTGACAATTTAACGAAAAACATGATAATCTGATCAGGTTAAGGAAAAAATGTTCATGTTTAATACTCTAATACAATGGTTTACACTGGATTAAAATAAGTAGTTAAGTTGTATGCAACTAATAGTCAAATAATAATTAAGACAGATATTAGAGACAGCACAAGACAACACTGCATCACTATGAAATTAAATGGCAAGTAAATAAATATTAAGTTAATAACATATTTAAAAAAATAATGTATGATGAGAAATGAAACATGGTACAATGTGTAGAGTTATTTAATGTTCATTTTTTCTATTTTCATGCAATAGTTTATAAAGAAAAATTAAACTTTTTTTTTTTTTTCACATGAAAATATTTCAATATAAAGCATTCTCAAAATAAAAAAGATACTCAAGAAAAATGTATGCACACTAACTTTTAAAAAAATTAAAATTTTTCCACATATTAATTCATTTGTGTTAATACATGATATTGTTTAATATGAAAATTAAGATTTTGTTTTCTAGTAAAGGCTTTACCACAAATGTCACAAGCAAAGGGTTTTTCACCAGTGTGTTTAAGCAGATGCTGCTTAAGATGGCATTCAAAACTGAACACTTTTCCACAAAAAGAACAGATCAAATCTTTTTTCAAAATCTGTGATGGAATCAGTACAAAGTCTTTATTGACATCTGTTTCTTTAGAAAATTTATTGTGAAAGGAAACATCAGAAGCAAGATTATTTTTCATGATCCTCTGTTCTGATGAGTGAAGAACAAGAAAACCTACAGGATTAAAGTTTTTAATTTTAATTAATAGTTATATCAATGTCAATCTGACACCAACAATGACATTTATGAAGTTTAAATAAAGAAAATATTTATTTCACTCTTTTCTTTCAAAACATTTTTATTTAATATTTAATTGATGTCTAATATGAAATTTAACCATGAGTTTTAAAAATTACATAACAGTCAATCTTAATTAGATGGTTGATTGGTTGTAGGGTATAAAGCTGATTGACTATGCTAGGGTCCTGGGGCTATAGGTGGAAGGCCCTCTGTGAGGGGTCTTTCTAAGGGGTCCTAGCTTGTATTTACAAGAGTTGTGGAGAAAACCATGGAAAACTCCAAACAGCTAGGTCAATAAGCGCAACCTGGTATCAAACCCAACCTTTCCAATCTATCAGCTTTGAGTGCAGAACTGCTTGGCCACTAGTGGACCAATCTTACTTAGAGTACTAAGTAATTTAGGTTATTATACTTTAACTTGCATTAAAAAAAGTTAATGGTACATTAATTCATTAAGTGCTAAAGCTCCTGTTGTGGGAACATTTTATTAAGAATTTTTTCTTTACAAGTAATGATAAATATATTATTTTTTTCATTGAATATTGAAGTGCCTAGCTTCATTGGTAATTTTTTCAAAAAGTTTGGGATGTAAATTCTACTTTTTTTAATTATTCAAACAAAATTTCCTATTTTTTCTGCATAAAAAAAAAAAAAAAAAAAAACACCAAAAATAACTCATTCGAGTGCAAGGGAAAGAAAACAGTTCTTTTCTTAAATTACAGCAGAGATCAATATAAAAAAATTCATAAAATAATGTTTTCTGCTTTTTTTTTTTTCCTTCAAACTGAGATTCTGAAGAAACCCAGTTTTTGAAACCTTCCTTTCCTGGGCATACTGAATAAGTGATCTGATACTATATAAAAAAAGAAATTTTGGAACTTTTTCTAAAGCTAAATTATGAGTTTCAGATTATATACAGGTTTTGAATTTTGGGAATATTTTTGTAGAAAAAACAAACTTCTGGCTTATATATGCAACAATTTATATTCAGAAATATTCTATATACTTTACTAACTTATATTATGATTTTTATTTTATGTTTAAACAAATGTAAACAAAAATGGAGAAAGAAATTTAAAGCATTAACAAATAAAACAGATTTACACTCTAGGTCGAACGACAGAAGGACTTCAGTTTAATGCAATAAGTATTTAGGTGATTAAAATTGTTCTACTGAAAGTACATATTTTACAATGATTTGTGTATCATATTACTGATATAAACACAAAATACTCATATGTGATTTTAAATGCATAACATATATACATGTACTTAACATATATTATGTACTTAAAGTCACAATTGGAGAAAATATTTAACACTCCCTCTAATTCTGTAGCAAATCATCAAATAAAAATACCAACATGAACAAATTTGCCATAATTTCATATTTATAATAAATTTTGAGGATTGTTCGCATATTGAAACTTGAATAAACTTTTAAAGTCTTTAAAATAACATCCAATTTTGACAAAATATTGTGTGTGTACAAAATACTCAAACATTAAATTTAAAATCATTATAATAATTGAATATTCAGTCTTGAGCTTTTACATGAAATATAAACATATTCTAACTTAAACTGTAGACAAACATCTTAAATCTTATGCAAAATTTCCATAAAAATCCCAGACTCATATTTTTTAAGTTTGAGACAGAAAAAAAGTCTGAATTGGACGCATCAATAATTGCATTGTATTTTATTCTTCTATGTTTTATACATATGCTTTTAAATTATATAACAGATAATTTTAATCATTTGTTAAGTAGTTCTTTTAGTTATACTTAAAAACTCATTGTAATACATAAATAGGGATGATACAGAGAAATTTGCTTTCAATGTAAGAACATTTCAATTTTGACAAAATCTGTGAAATGGACTTTGTAAAATAATTACAAACTCAAATAAACTTCAAAAATGTTGAGAAACATTCTGATGTTTCATTTTACTTACTTATTACATATCTATACTGTCATAATGTAATGTAAGATTGTATTTATGTCAAACTTGTATTGCATATTGCATATATCTCAAAATTACATAAATAACTAATCACAGTGATCCCATCATAAGCAAAAAAAGTTTGGCGATCTGTACTCTCAAGCACAAACATATCTCAGTGTTCTAAATATAATTTCCTGTTTCGAATCATTAAAATAATTTAAGTATTTTTCTGTGTATAGTCTACGGCGGCATATAATCTGTGGGGTGCTATTTTCAGCCCTGGTGAAAAAATTCATCGGATAATCCACAGATACAAATCGTAACCAACATGCAAATTATTGATAAACTGCCATGTTCTTTATTCATCATAGCTGTTTGTTTAAAAGATAATTATACTGAAATTATAAAAGATAACTCTTATAATAATAAAAATAATTGTCATTCTTCAATTTAAAAAAAAAAAAAAAAAAAAAAAAAAAAACTCATGCAAAAACAATGTTGTTTTAATAGCAAATAAACATGTTGTCATTAATTAGGTTAGAAAAGTATGTCTGAAAAACGGAAGCAACTCCTACGTGCATACATCATACAGGAATCAATCACTATCGGCTCCACGATTGGCTAAGTAGATACACAATTTGAAGTTTTTTCTTTACATCTTGTTGATGTTGACATTGATATTTGCCATCAGACAGTTGCTTAAAAAAAAAAAAAAAAAAATGTGGAGATCATCTGCGGCCTGCATTTAAAATTTTTCAAGTTTTTTAATAGATAATCATCAGATTATAAGCAGGAAAATATAGTACTTTTTTCTCTTCCTAAGCTATGACAATTGTGACAATATTTTCAGTAGAGAGCATGTTCAAAACTCAAGATATCATCATTAACATTATTTTATTCATCAATTTTACAAATTATTCTAGCCAACATTAAAAGTTTTTCTTTTTTTGCAAGAATTAATGGAGAAGATCTAAGGAAACTGATTATTTGTCAATTTAAAAATAATAATAATAATAATAATAATAATAATACATTTCATTATTTCTGTAATTATTTAATTGTTTCACGTTTATTTCCCCCATTCAATTTGAGCAAAAAATAAATAAATAAATTGTTGAAAGAGTATACTTTAATGCACTTTGTAACATTACACCAAACAAAATCTTCATTATCATCATTAATACTTTAGGTGTTATACTTTTTTTTTCATCGTGCCGAGTCAAAACAAAGGGCTGGTGAAATTTGATTTTGAAATATATGTTGCCTTATTATTATTATTTAAGTATCTGTAGTAGTATACACTGTCAAAATTTTATAGTTATGTTGTACATAGTATTCACTTTATGCATCGTTAAACAGAAAATTTATTGAGGGGGGGGGAGGGGGTATTCTGGTCTAGGAAGAGATATTTTGGGAGTTTTGTCATGCTTGATAAATAAATAAAAATATTTTTTCAATTCATTTTTTTTTACAAGATATTTATTGATATTTAAAAAAAATACAAAATAATTTCAAAAATAAATAAATAAATAAAAAGATAATAAGCTGTTAAAGTGGGATGGGAGAAGGGGGTAAAAAAAAAAGTGTTCTGGTTAATACAGTTGCAGCTGTTTTGATCACCTGAAACAAAATTTTAAAAAAGATTCTTAATTAGTAAGAATGTTGTTATAGTCCCAACCTAAGAGAAAAAAAAATATCACAAATGATGAATGTCTGGGAAGAAAAAAAAAAAAAAAAACAGGAGGGGGAGGGGGGCATTTTTCAACTTTTATTTCCATAATTTTTTTAAAGTAGCAAAATAATAATAATTTTATACAAAAGTGGTCAAGAAGACATATACATTGAAGATTGGTACAAAAGCTGATGTAAATTGATAAAAGAAGGTGAATAACATTAGAACTTTTATAAATTCCCTGACTTTTACATGACTATTTTTCACCACTCTCCATGACTTAGGCTGTTTATTTCCCTCCAAAAAATTCACAAAATTAGCGAACAATTTACCAATTTACAATAATGAGCTTTCAAATATGATTTATTCCCACAAAATTTGTCAAAATTTCCTGACTTTACATGAAATTCCCCATTATTTTTTTGGACTCACTTAAATTCCCTGACTTTTCCACAAATCCCTGACTTATGTCCACCCTGTTAAATAAAACTTGAGATATCATGTCATCTTGAAAAAAGTAGTTTTGAGAATAATGTGCTCAAAGTTTTGAGCAAAAGTTTCAGGCAGCCACAGCAGTCTAAGTCATAGAATGTAGGATATATTCTTAAGATATCTTGAGTATATATTTGAGCAAAAGTTTCAAGCAAGTCACAGCAGTCTAAGTCATAGAATGTAGGATATAGTCTTAAGATATCTTGAGGATATATTTGAGCAAAAGTTTCAGGCAGTTGCAGCAGTCTAAAGTAGCTATCACATGGAAGACCCTACCCTCTGAACTATACGCTATTATATCTCGAAATAATCGGGCAACCAGTAGTAGGGTTATTTTGAAAGCTGAAATTAATTCATTGAAGACGTTAACAATTGGCGACTAATCGTTCGCTATTTAATGTTTTAAACGCACTCTTATTGATTGAATACGAGCTAACATCTAGCGTAGGAGATTTAGTCACTCATAAGTTCGTCACTGACAAAGATAGGAGAAGGAAACTATCAAACGATACGTTTTCAACCGTTTGCCTTTTAAAAAACCTGTTTCAGGTGGTTTCGGGAGAAAGTATCTGATACTGCTGATTGTATAAGAGTATGTGTGATAGCAGCTTAAGATATAGAATAGAGGATATATTCTTAAAATATCTTGAGAATATATTTTTAAAGGTCTAAACTTTAAGAGCATGTAAAAAAATGTTGTCATTGTTTTCGAAATTCTAGACCAGAATATCCCCTTAAATGTGGTTTCATTATACTGTGTATATATTCAGTATATAATACTGCATTAACATATTTTATTGGTTGAATTCTACTGGCAATTTCAAAATCTAATCTCTTAAAATTTCCCTGCTTGAATTTATTTGCGAATAGTCACTATTTATTATCATTGTTATTTTGCAATGATCAGTTTTATAGATGTAAAAACATAAAGGGGATGATGGATGTTATAATTCTTTTTTGTAAGTTACTGTCTTAGAGATGTGAAAATTTGCATGCATATGCATTGAAATATAACAATATTAAATATATTAAAATTTCTAGGAAACTATTTAAATTTAATAAAATAAAATTCAATATTCTATTTTAAGTGAAAATTTCTTTAGGCGCGTTGAGCACTTTTTGGGTGAACAAAAATCATGGAACTTGCGTCATCGTCTCCAAATGCTTTGAAGTGAAAACTTCTTTAGGCACGTAGGCACGTTGAGCACTTTTTGGGTGAACAAAAATCATGGAACTTGCGTCATCGTCTCCAAATGCTTTGAAGTGAAAACTTCTTTAGGCATGTAGGCACGTTGAGCACTTTTTGGGTGAACAAAAATCATGGAACTTGCGTCATGGTCTCCAAATGCTTTGAAGTGAAAACTTCTTTAGGCACGTAGGCACGTTGAGCACTTTTTGGGTGAACAAAAATCATGGAACTTGCGTCATCGTCTCCAAATGCTTTGAAGTGAAAACTTCTTTAGGCATGTAGGCACGTTGAGCACTTTTTGGGTGAACAAAAATCATGGAACTTGCGTCATCATCACTGAACGCTTTCCAAGAGCTATATGTATACTGTGTATTATATGTACATAGATATACCTCCGTGCATTATTAGTATACATTATATATATATACAGAGTATATCTCTCTACATATATATCCATATATGAAGCGCACGGCGCGGCATGCCTCATATACATATATATATGTATAAAATGTATACTAATACAAGTAGTATACTGGCTACTGGCATCTGTCTCTTTCTAGTTCTATACTCAATGTATGTATGTACTTTTTCCTCAGTATATACATAGTTCACAAAGTACAAGCACGTGTTTTTATACAGACTGTTATATTCTTCTTTTTGCTTTCAATATAAATTTTCAAATAAATAATAAAAAAAAGAAAATTATTTTAGTCATATTACAATATTTTTACCTAATATAAGGCTTAGTTCATTTAATTTGGGCAGCTACAAATATTGTGCCGAATCATATAATACAGATCATAAACACTACTTTACAAACTAAAAATAATTCGAAAATAATAATCTAATAGCTCGACAATACAATTCACAAGTTACTAAGTTTTCACTTCTATTGGCAGTCCCCAAAGACTGTTTTTAGTATTTTTTTTTTTTTTTGTGTGTGTGTGTGTGTGTGTGTTACCTTCTAAGAATTATTTATTTTGCCCCTTGAATTTATATTATTATAGTTCAATAATATATTTTAAACATTTATGGGTATTATTCTGAGGATTCACTGGAAAGTTAATATTTTAAAAACCTTTTTATGAGTGAATGCTAAAGTTTAATGAATATAGATGCAAAATTTCAGACCTCTAAAGCAGTAATTTATATAAAAGATTTATGACATCTACCATCTCCTTCAAACACATTTTGAGCAACAAAAATGGTATATTAAAGATTAGATTTTTTAATAGTAGGTTTGTTTATTAGCAGCAAGAAAACTTAACTCTATACTAAATTGATTACCATTTGATAAACAATTAAATTAAGCATGCTGCATTAGTGCAATAATAACTTTTTTTTAATTATTTCTTATATTATTCTATAAGTATCTTCAGTTCAGATTCAAACGATAGGTGAATTTTGGCCTCTCTATCACTTTTTAATGTATATATAAGGAATTAAAAAAAAAAAAAAAAAAAAAAAAATGTTTATGAGCTATGTTTATTTGTTTTATTTTAACTTTAATTTATAACCAATCTGTGTTTTTCCAAAACATAAAATTTTCTATGTTTGATAAAATAATATATTTAAAAATTTATTATTGGGCTAGTTAATTATAATATATATATTTTTAATTATCTTCCTCCTCCCTCCACCCAGCTGTTACAGTTTGACTAAAAAAAAAAAATTATGCATATGCTCAAATTTTGCAGTCCTCTGATGATCCATATTTAAGATAATGGACATTAGCTTTTAGTGAATAGAAAGAAAAATATGATTCTTCACTCTGATTTTCTGCCATGCATTTTTATTTTATTTTTTTTTTCAACTCTAAAATTATGTGTTAAGAGTAGACATTTTGTGAATTTTTTTACTTACAGTTAAACCCAATTCCCAGCCACTATTATGTTGTAATTATTATGCAATCAATGCATTAATAAATAAATAATTCACTAGTTTCATAAAAAAAATTCTGTTAGGAAACAAAATGGCAATTCAGTGCTCATCAGTCAATAAATTGATGAAAACAACAATTTTGGGCAAAATTAGATAATAAATAAAACCTCGATCTATTTAGGGATATTTGCATAAATCTTGAAACTGCAATTCACCATTAAACAAAAAAGGAAATTATATCTAATGTGGATTTTTTTAAATTTTTTTTTTAATTTAATTTTACTTTTTTAATGCAAAACTTTGCATACTATGTATATATAGTCGAACCTCATTGACGTGAATCTCAAGCAGAATAAAACATTTGTTCATGATATCAGTAGTTCATGCTATCAGTAACTAATCTTCATTTTGACGGGGATTGCGGAAACAGTTCATGTTAAAAGTAATTCACGCTAACGAGGTTCAACTGTATACATACATAGGAGTGATTGTGACTTACAGTTAAAAAACCTGAAAATTAGCATCTGAAATAAAAACCCAGAATGCCAAATGATACTCAAATTATTTAGACCAAAAGCCCTCAAATTTTTTGTTTCTCACATCTGCCAATTAGCAGAAATGGAAAATTTGTTCATATATTGCATTGAATAATAAACGACAACCAATGAAAACAAGACAACATTGTAGAAAATAAGAAAACACAAGATGGATTAATTTAAAACACCTGAAATCAGTTCAGACCCTGAATACAATCACTCCTAAATGTCAGTATTTACTTTTATTTATGTTTATTTTATTTATTTATTTTAACATTAATAAATGTGCTGCATTAAAATAATTCCTTTATGATATAATTTATATATATTCTGCTTTTTGAAATAAAAGTAACCACTTTAACCCATTATATATTGGTGTTACCATATGGTCACAGCAAACAATGACTTACATTTCTTTCGCTCTGTAGCCAAATAATCTAAAATCAATAAATATTTTATAGTTTCAGGTTTGGTAATAGTTCATTCTATCATTAATTTGTTGAAAATGTACCAAAACAGAATATTTCCACACTAATAACATAAATAAACATAACTTAGTTTGGGATATTAATTTCAAAGAGAAAATAAACTCCGTCCTTAATGGGTTAAAATAAGATTTTCCTTTGTACAAATGCACGCTAGCAAAAGTAAATAATATTTAATAACAAAGAAATAATTTTTAATAATGATGTATTTCAGCATATTAAATATTAATACTAAAAGATGTTTTTTATTTTAGTTTTATAACATGCACATGTAAATGTATGTATTTATATATGAATTAATATCTTTTAACAAATTCAATAGTCTAAATGTTTTTTATAAAAAGTTAAATCTCATTCCTGATTTTTTTTTTTTTTTTTTTTTTTTTTTTTAAGGTATAATTTTGCGGATAAAATTTACACATTTACTACAATAGTCGGATTTGTCTTTATGACAGACAATCAACTAATAACAATTTTTTAATATGATTAAATTAAGAAGACATACTTTTACAGAGCAAAACTATTTAGGAAAGCGTACAAAGTAAAACTTTTACGATTTGATATTTTTTTAAGTTTCATTTATTTCAACAAAATGTTAGTCGTAAATGAAACATACAGTTGATACTTTTTATAATTTTTTATTAACACCTTGAGCATTAAGAACTTGAACAACAGATATGAGTTTAATAAAACAAGACAAAAGGTTTAATAATAGGTAATAATTTTGCTTTTATATTTTTTGCAAACTCAATGCTTAGTAATTAAACGCATGTATATTTATATAAAGAATAACAAATGATAAATAAAATACATACAAATAAGAAAATAACACAGTACAAAACTAAATGCAAAAACTGCCGTACAATCAATAGACAGATATAAAAAAACTTCTTCACACACCATAAATTTTAAGTCAGTCTTGCTTTTGCCTCCAAGGCAGTAGCACGTATTTTTTTGCACCTGATGAAGAAAGGCTACGTCCTTTCGAAATTGGTTGTGCTGACTTAAAATTTATGGTGTGTGAAGAAGTTTTTTATATCTTTCTATAACACAGTACATTTGACAGAATACTCTTGAAAATTTTAACAAAAAAAATATATATATATAGTATAAAGTTTAAAGTAAAAACAAAAAGCCTGACGTTACAGATAAGCAAAAAAGCAAAAAACAATTTAAAAATTAAACAGGAGGAGGGGAGGGGGACATTTTTATATTTCATATTTTACATAAATTAATATCATCCACAATCTTGATTAAACATATTAATAAATTCTTACAAAATCCAGATGATGAGATATAAAGAAATAAACACAGGAAAAGTCTTCAACACATAGAACACAAAACGGAATAATGAAAAATGCAGACAGCTGTTTCAGTGTTAGCAATGAGCACACCATTACCATGTATGGTGATGCCTGGATGGTATGCTCAATGCTACTGAAACAGTTGTCTTTATGTTTCATTATTCTCTTAGGCATTCTTCACGTCTTTTTTAGTGTGTTAATTTATTTAGGGCCAAGTTTTGTTTTAATATTATATAAAGAACATGGTATCATATAAAGAACTTTGGTATTAAATATACCATAAGCAGAAATGTTTTAAAGTAAATGCCATATGTTAATTTAAATAATATTTTTGACATATTCAGAAATTCAATTATCTGAAGGAAATCAATACATAAACATTTCACAAATCAAATAATAATGTCAATCATACTCATTATTTCAAATAACAATAATATATTTTTTCTTCATGAAAATAAGAAGTTAAAATAACATTTGCATGCCCATGGAAAATAACTGGATATATCATATTATGAAAGACAAAACACATTTTAATTTTACATTCTAAATAAATTTTCATCATGCATAGTCTTGAATAAATACACTAACAAGGTAAAAAATCCATGCAAATAAAATGTAACCAGCTGGAAGACAGAAAAAAAAAAAAAAAAAAAAAAAAATCTTTATACACAAAACATACTCAAGGACGTAGCCAGAAATTTTTTTTTTTCAAAGGGGGTTCAAACTTTAATGCATAATATTGAGTGATAAAAATGAAGTTTAATTAAAAAAATTTAACAAATCTGGAAAATTTTGGGGGCTGAGGTGGGGTTTAGGTGTTTAATCTCCAATCCCCCTCTCTCAGTCCTACAAATATATATATGTATTTATAATAATAATAAATTTCAAACTCATACTGAAAGTATTTCAAACAGAAAAAAGGACAAATAATGTTACACTTTAAGAAGCAAAACCTCATGGAAATATAGCTTAGCCTGTTAATTAAACATCTAGTGTAAAATTGATTTGTCTGATCTGCAGATTATAAGCAGGAAATTACACAACCTTGGCATATAATTAATTTAGATTTCATGCATTTATTTATTTATTTGAAAAACCAAACAACACACATAATGGCAATGCACAATTAATAAACATTGGAGAAAAAAAAAAAAAATTAAATATTTGCTAAAAGTTTCATATTTGGTAAGTAGGTTACAGCAGCTTGGACTTCCTGCACATAAAAATGAATATAAAGTAGCTTAAAAGTAACACAAAAAGATAATCTAACCCCCCCCCCCCACACACACACACACAACAAAAGAAATCAGTTTCACACAACACAATCTGCTCCAGAAACTCACATGTTTAATAATAACTAAACACTTTATTAAAAAAAAAAAAAAAAAAAAAAGTTAGTAACAATGCATTTTTTATAAAAGTATTTTACACATTTCTCCTACTCTTTCAATCTTTTCAGAAGAAGATAACAGAGATATGTTTTAATTGTGGTTAAACTAAAGTAAAGTAAGGTAAAAGAGAAATATTAAAAAATGTTAATATTAATGTACGCAATAAAAATTTTTAAAAACATTACAATACTGTGAAACATATACAGTCAAACTTCGTTAACATAAATCACAAGGGGAATAAAAAATATGTTCATGTTATCAGTAACTCAGAAACTAATTTTCATTTTGATAGAGATTTTAGAAACAGTTCATGTTGAAAATAATTTCCATTAAGAGTGTTCGTGTTAACGAGGTTTGACTGTATACATTTTTTAATTAAAATAAACTTATGTATGCCTGTATATTTCTTATATATAGTTGTTATTCATTTATAGGCTTCATATTTCAAATGTTTTGTATTTGATTTGGCCTAACAAGATATTTAAACACTAACTACTACAGGGTGGATAGCACTTAAACCTTTTCAAATTCCCTGACTATTTTTCGAGATTTTTCCCTGACTCTCACTGTTTATTTTCGATGAAAATTTCATGACATTAGCAAAAAATTTAGCAATTTAAAATATCATTAATAATTTAATGATTAATATAGCTATTTTCACAAAATTTGTTAAAATTCCCTGACTTTAAAGGAAATTCCCTGACTTTTCCAGATTTTCTAAATTCCCTGACTTTTCCCTGATTCTTGGATTTTCCCTGACTGCTAGCCACCCTGTACTAACTATTAACATTATTCTTTAAGAAAAAGAAAATGATAACTGAGCTTAGATCAAAACTAGAGTTAATTTGTTAAAAACAATACAATGTGGCAACATTAGTCAAATAAACTCTTTTTAAATAGAATATCATCAAAATACTGTTTAACTCAGAAGAAAAATAATTTCAAAAACATTAGTGCAAAGTTTCTAATCCCCAGTATTACATTTATAATTATTATTTGAAAATTTAACTGAAATCCTACAGTCTTCTTTTTTGAGATAATTTTAATGAATTTGTTTTTAATAAGCATATTTCAAAAGGTATTGAATTTTTTATAAATACAAACATAACTAATTTTTACTTTTTTTTTTTTTTTTTTTTTTTTTTACATAATAAAAGTATAAAAAAAATAGCCAGAAATTTCAATAAAATGAAGAGTCTAACACTTAAATATTCCCAAATGTTATTAACTTTTTACAGATCTATGCTCCCAATTAGAAACACCAAGTTAAAAATTCATAAAATAAATAAATAAATTTCATAAATACTGATTTGAAATAATTAGCAGATATAATTTTAAAATAGCTTGATTTTTTCTTAAATAAAAGTCAAATTTTTATCATAAAAGGAGAAATCTACAGAAAATTATAAAAATGAGTTGTTGTTTTTCTTTTTCTAAATATATAATAATAATAAATGTTATGTTTCCATAATAATTGCTTCTGTAATAATGTCCCAATATTTTTTTTTTTTTTTTTTCATAATAAAATTCATATTTTTTTTCTTAGAAATTTAAATGAGCACTACCTTTAAACTGAAACATTTTATAGTAAAATACGAATAATAATAATACATATCTCTGGATCTCAATTCGGCCTGTAGAAGGCTAATAAGTATACACTAGTTACATGTTAAATTTTTTATATTATGAGAAATTTTTAGTTTCAAATATTTTAGAATAGTTTACACTGTAGAAAAAACCTGTCCTATTCAATACACCGGTCCTTGTTATCTTGCTAAATATTACAAATTTACATAATATGTAATTATCAATACAAGATATAGTCAAAATCATCAATATCCAGTTTGTATTAACACATTTTATATCAATAATAAATTTAATAAATTAACAGTTTATATAAAAAAAAAAAAAAAAAAAAAAAAAAAAAAAAATTAGTTTTTAAGTTTAATGTTTTTAACACATTAAAATATAAGACTTAGAGGGGCAGGGGAATAGGAAGAAAAAATACAGATATGTTATACAAGTTTAAAAATACAGGTTTGATACAAAAGATTTATTTCAGTAACTGTATCACAAATGTTTACTTTCACAAAAATATTTCTATTTCACTTTTTCCTAAAGCCTTTGTAAAAGTCTTCTTGATAGTAAGTTTCACATAAACTAACAGGTGTTAATAAATGCATAAGACCTAAAGTTCCTAAAGAAATTTCCCTTTCTCGTTTGCATTCTTCAAGATCATTGACACCTAAAGATAAATTGTAACGCTTAATACATCTAAAAATTAGTGCAAATCGAAATTACTAAAATAATAATAATGATAAATCAGAATACTAATTGTGCAGGTTTCAAATTATTAAATATAAGCACTGGCACATGCTTTATTAAAAAAAAAAAAGAGTGAGGGAGAAATAAACATATATTTGGCATAATAAAATATATGATTAGAAAGCTAAAAAGAAAATATTTAAAAACAAACCTATTAAAACAAACTAATAATTTAAAGCAAAAGTAATTATAAATAAATAAATAATTGCATCATTATCACTTAGGAAAGAAAAGGCTTGTTTGTGACTTTATCACAACTGAATTTTCGTACCTATGTCTTAAATATAAAAGGTTATAGATGATTTTAAAACATCATTTATACAAGGTTCCAACTAAAACCATTCAATCATTTTACTTGACTATCCCTGACAAATTTCCAAAATTTTTCTGATTAAATATGAAAATGATATTTCTCACATTTTCATATTTTTTATAATTGCATACCAAGATTTCTTGATAATGAAAACAAATGTTAATAATAGCAGGAGACATGGCGTAGGAATATTAAAACAGGAATAAACTACTACGTCAGAAACGCCAAAGAAAAATTATTGAGGTGCATACAGCTGTTTCGGTAGCCTAAAGCATACTGTCTTCAGTGCAAAAAGAAATTTTGCATTTCTTTATTGCACTGAAGACGGTACGCTTTAGGCTACCGAAACAGCTGTATGCACCTCAATAATTTTTCTTTGGCGTTTCTGAGGTAGTAGTTTATTCCTGTTTTAAAACAAATGTTATCAATAATGGCAGAAAATGTTTAAAAACTTCACATTTGTTAAAAAGTTAATTTTTTTTTTTCTAATAAATTAATCACAGAATTAATAATAGCTAAAAACATGACTTCCCAGGTAGCACTTAACGTTGTTATAGCGTTGCAAATAAATAAGTCTGAACAGTGAAAAATTGGTTATAACAATGCTATGTGCTACCTGGGTTATGTGTTATTTCCCCAAAATATGAAAACAAAATTTTCAAATAATGCTTAAAAAATTAAAAAAAAAAAAACATTTACAATACTAAACAATATAAGAATGACATACGTACCAAATAAATGATAACAAGTATCAAGTACCAAAAATTCGAAATTTTATTCAAAATGTATTAATTTTCTTTAAGACTTTAAAGAAAATGTTTTAAAGAACAGGTTTTTGATTAAACAAAATTTGTTTTATTTTGTTTAAACAAAAACACAGATATCACAACAATTCACAAACAAACCCCACACTTCAAAAACTGGCAAGAAATTCATAAATATGTACCGTAATTTCGTGTATATAACCCGTGGATAATCTATAATAAAAACCTGACTTCGTATGTCCTGCGGGCTATCATCCGGTGCGGGGCATTATATTCGGATTCAGGAGGTCATTTTACATAAGAACATGCTGAAATGGTGTCAGAGGCAATTTTCATGCCAAGCAGAGTAATTTTTGTAACTACCTTACCAAATAAACCCCACAAGCACTATATAACCAATAATCTACTGCCTTTTAGATTCAGAAACAAATTTAGATTCAACTAACATTAATTATAAAAAACATTCTTGGAAAAAAAAAAAAAAAGTTTTTTTTTTTTTTTGTACTTGTTTTCTTGCAAAGCAAAAAGGAGAACTTTAAATAAATTGCTTGTAGAAATATAAAAATGTTGTATAAATGCAAAATAAGGACAGCCAGTTTATTTTTTATGTTATTTCCCATTTTCATTTATTAAGTGTGCTGTTTATTTCAGCCTTTGATGAGTTTTTTAAACTTTTTCTTATTATTTATTTTATAAAATTAAAAAAAAAAGAAAGAAAAAATATTTTAAATTTAAAGATAATTATGTAATATGATAAATAATTTTCTTTGGAAGCCTATGAAAAAAATCATGCATTTGTTAAAAATTATAATTCCAGAAAAAATTAGCTTAATTAGTTTTGAGTACCACTAAGTCTCAAACATTAAAAAAAAAAAAAGGAAAAGAAAAGAAAATAGGAGGGAGAATTTACTATACTTCTGGAAATTTCCATAAAAATAAATAAATAAATGACAAAAAAGTAATTCATTATACTAAAGCCAAATATTTTGATATTCTATTTAAAAAAATTAAAAGTTATAATCAAATTTAGGCAAAATGTTGGTAATTTTTTATCACAATCTCTGAAATATAACAAAAACTCTTTTTTTTTTTTTTTTTTTTTGTCATACGCTGAAATTAAATATATAAATGAAATAAATGAAAATAAACAGAAAATAACAGAGTGACAAGGGGAAAAATTTAATATATTTATGCTTCACTAAACATTTTTATATAAAACAATTATTAACATTAAAAAAGCATCTAAATAATATAAAGATTTTTCAACACTTAAATACTTTTGTACAGGAGGGGGAATTAACCCTTCCAGTATTTTCAGCATTTTTATTTAGTGGCTCATGAAACTAAATGTACAGTATATAAGTATGAAAATTTGATACAGTGTACTATAGATATTTATTAATCTTACTTTCTTACTTTATTTATATATTATATATATATATATATATATATATATATATATATACATTTAATTTAGTCCCACCAGCTTTTTATTTTGACAGGGCTGCTACATAAATCTATATAAATGATTTCCTGAGTTTTCCTTCTCTCTTTTAAAAATAAAAATGATACACAATCCTGCAGCATTAGAATCTAACACATTTACAAGTCAATTGAACACATTGAAGGTATATTAATTTCATTAGCTTACTTTAATAGGAGGAAATCATAAAATTGACTTTTTCTTCATTATAAAACACTAAAAATAAAAATAAAAAAACATTCATCTCCAAACTATAAACTAAACAATTTAAAATCAAAATTCAAATTGAAACTATTATAAAAAAATTTCTTATGTTTTTCCAAGAAATTTCTAAATTCTCTGAATTTTTCCTATTTTTGTAGTAAATTTTGAAATTCTGCGTGTTTTCGCTGTTTTTTTATTAGATTTTTAAATTTCCAGGTTTTTCCTGAATTCTAGGTACCGTAGCAGCCCTGTTTGATTAGGCATGATGAAAAAAACACTGGTGTAATGCTGAAAGGGTTAAAAAGAGCTACATATAGAGGAAATATTATATTACATTAAAGTAGTTTTATGCTTTTCTTTAACATGTGATTTGAAGCTAGAAAAATTTGCTGTAGTGTAAGTACAATAACTACAAATATAGGCCCTATCACAAGTGTGCACTGTACTCCAATGTCTTTTCAAATCGGCTCGGCGAGTGTAAGATTTGAGACAATGATCACATCTGAAGGGTTTTGTATGACTACCCAAGTGAAGTTTGAGTAAAGATAGAAATGGATAAACTTTGTCACAGTGATTGCAAGCAAAGAAATTTTGCCTCTTGCTATCATCCTCAAAGTTCACTTTATTAGAGAAATCGAGATCCTGACTATCATCATCCATAATTTCTTCAGGATTAAAAATATATTTACCTACAGAACCTAAAAATATATTTATTAATTAAAAAAACAATTCACTTACACAAGTTAGTAGAAATGTTAATTACTAATAAATAAATAAATAAACTTTATAAAAGCTTATAAGATAATATAACTACAAAAGTGTTTATAACATAAGTTAATATAAGCTCAAAAGATAATATAACATGAAATTAGTTTGTCAGAAAGCAAGCAATGTAAAATCCTATTTTAAATTTTATTATTGCTTTTAATTTACAAAAAATATTTTGATATGCATAAAATAAATACTAAACAAACAATGTTAAGGCTGCACATCAGTCAGATAGCTCCCTTTCTCCCTTCCCATGTTATCCAATAGGATTTTCGTTGCTCCGTTTTATAAAAATATCTCATTCAAAAATGAAGTTTTTCAAATTCTGTTTTTTGACTATTACTCTTTGAACAGGTCGCCTTTTAGCATACTGAGCAATTTTTCGAAAAAAAAAAAAAATAGTTTAAATATTTTATTTCAATAAGTAAATTACGGACTCTAAGTTTGGAACTCTAAGTAAAATATTTAATTTTTTTTTTTTTTTTTTTTTTTTTTTAATTGTTCACTAAGCTAAAAGACGACCTGTTCAAAGAGTAATATTCAAAAAACAGAATCAGAAAAACTTCATTTTTGAATGAGATATTTTTATAAAACGAAGCAACGAAAATCCCATTGGATAACATGGGAAGGGAGAAAGGGAGCTATCTGACTAATGTACAGCCTTAACATTACAATGAAAATAATAGCATCTCAAGAATCATATTCATTCAAACTATACAGAAACATTTTTTTCTCACTCTTAAATATATTTTTAACAATTTCACTTAGTATAATAAAGATTTTTAAAAATTAATCAAAAAAATATTTATTTACATATAACATACAAAAGTTAATGCTCAATATATTTATTTTTATGTTTTGATAAACACTCATATTTGTGATGAGTTAGTCATATCAATCAATTCCAGTGCTTCGACCCTTACTCTGCCAGTGTATTAAATTTAATTTTTTTCCTACATATTTTAGATTAGTGAGTTGATTTTCTAGTTTATTCACACTTCTGGCTGTACTTTTTATTTTTCCCATGGTGAGCTGTGTTAATGGCTTCCCACTGCCAAGAGAACTGCCAACTGAATTCATATTCAGATAGTAGCTAACATATTGATCTGTTCCAGGGACGGACTTGATTCCTGCCCTTTCTGCTGTTCGGTGCATTTAAGTATTTTCAAGGCATATTTAGACCAGTGTAAGTTAATTTACTAGTTTTTTCACACTTGTGATTGCACTCCCCCCAATATTCAGTTGCTGTGACAAAGGAATACGTTCATAAGATATCAATTAAAAAATAAATAAATAAATAAATTCAGGAAAATTTATTACGAACATACAAAATTATAACACATGTAAGCAGATTTATAGTATATTTTAATTTTATTTTCACAACTTAATCTTCTCAATACAGAATAACTTTCAATAATAAATATACTAATATTCTTAACAATATTTACACCAAAAAGAAAAGTGGAAAAAAATAAACAGAATCATAATGCTCTAGATATACCAATGATATAAAAATGTTGCAATATTTAATCTTGCAAAAACTCTTTTTCAATAGACAGAGCATGGTAAAAATAATAATAATAATACAGTAAATTAATTAAAACAAAAGCTAAAATTTTAAAAAAGAAAGCAAAATAATCTTGTAGCATAAAATGTGAACTAAGAATATTACTTATTTATAGAAAATCTAATTTAACTAAACCATATAAATTTCCAGAAAATATTAATAAAATAAACTGCCATAATTTTCAATGTATAATCTGCTACATCAGGAACTTTAACTTTCAATGTTTAAATTGTATGAAGCATTTCTTTGTAGGAATATAATTTTCTTGTAAAACAAAAATTCTGTTGTAAAACTGATTTTTTGCAGATTATATGCCAAAAATTATGATACTTAAAAGATGAAGAAAATACAAATTCAGCTAATACCTTCTCATTTGGATCGCTTCAATAATTTTTTAAACATACCAGTGATGTTACATGAATTTGTACAAAAGATATTTATCCTTTAGAATAAATCTTAATACATATATGTTATATTCCAATAATCTTAAGTAAATAATCCAATCCAATAATTTTAGAATTTTTTTCCTTATTAATCAAGTATTTTAACAAATGTCTGATAAAATACCATTTACACAAAATTTTATGCATAAACTTTACAATAAGTTTTAAAATAAAATACAAGTAATGTTATTCCAATGCAGCAATATTTAACAAGCCAAGATAAATAAGCTGATCGTTAAAAAAAATGTGCAATTTAGCAAGTAAATGAATTATAAAACAAAATAACTCATGTAAATGGGAAAAGAAAAAAAAAAAACTTTCAATTTTGAGCAAAAAGATTTAAAAAATAAATAAGTTAAACTGTTTAACTCTTAATTGTTCATTGATTTCATACTGGAACTAAACATTCGGATGTTGGCAAGTCTTTTTATGTAAAATTTTTTCAATATTTTTAATTAATTTTTTTAACTTTTGTTAATTCTCTCTTTAGTAGATAGCAGCTCTACTTTGAAATTTAACAAATGATTTTTCTGAAGAAGTCATTTCCATTCAAGATTTTAGAATGCAGTTTCTTAGTATATGCAGTTGCTTTTTGTTGGTTTGGTGATGCACTCCTCTCTACTTTTTTTTCCCCTGATGACTGGTTGTGGTATTATTTTGACCTGAAGCAGCTGTTTAGAATTTTTGAAATTTACAGTATTCACATACAGAGTTATTAAATTATTAAATAAATTATTGTTTAAAATTAATTGGGTTAACTTATATATGTTTCAAATCAAAAATATGTAAAAAGAAAAGTTAGTCTTTTTTAATTTTTGAGAAATTTCCATATGTTAACCTGATTAAATTCAAATAAATATTAATTAATTTGATAAATAAATGACTTTGTAAGTACACGCTATAAATTGTAAAAAAAATTGTTTCTAGCTAAAATTATAGAATAACCCTTCACTGTGTGAAAAAACTAGGCACGAATGGTATCATTAGAGTAGCAATTATGCACTCGCACCTACCAAGAAATTTACAGCAGCTCCTACTTTTGGCATTTTCTGAAACATTGCTAAGTTTCAGAGTAGTGCTGCTGTCTACCAAACAGAGAAGAACTAAAAGGTTATGATGACATAACGATTTAATACAGATTTTAGCCCTCAGCAGGGCACTGAGAGCTAGGTATACCAACCATATGTCTACTGTACCCAAACCCAAAAAGCATCCTTAAGAGAAAAAAGTTTCGTAGCTGATGCAGAGTCAGAGATGAGAGTGGGAAATAGACAAAAAATCTGAAAGTATCAGCAAAACTCAAAGATAATTTAATTTTAGTAATAAAAGAAGAAACAGATAAACAAAATCATACTTTCTATAAGCAAAATTGGAGTATATATGGAAATAAATTGTTTAGAAACAGTCAAAAGAAAGAAAATTGAACAAAAATAAGAATATTTAGAAGCAAAAACCTTAAAATTGTTTTTTAAAAAATTAAGAAAAGTCTGAAATTCCAACAAAAGTCTGAAAATTCTCATCCCTGAGAGTTCAACAGATACCTGACCAGTGGCATACCAAGGGTGGGGCGGAGGGGACGGGACACCCCGGACCTCTGGTCATATGAGGGCCTCCATAGGAAACAACCTTATAGTACCTGGTGAAGTTGTCATGAAACTGCTCGAGAGTTGTAGGTCTGCCACTGTACCTGACAGGAAGATCCTGCAGCTTCCAATTCTCAATGGGATACCGACCAAAATGTTCTAAACTAAAAGGTTAAAAATTGAATAAAACAAAGAAAAAAATATTAAAAATTTGATGCATAATAAATTAAAAAAAAAAAAAAAAAAAAAAGTTACATGTTTGGTTTTAGCGCAAAATCAATGAACCTTGGAAGGTTAATGTCTCATAGCCATATGTCTCTTTAAATGATAAGACTGGTTAGCAGAGTATGCACAGAAAGTACATTTAAATGGCTTTTCACCAGTATGAACACGCAAATGTCTCCTTAGAAGTGATTTCATGATGAAACTTTTTGAGCAGATTTCACAGATGAATGGCTTTAAATTAATGCTTCGTCCTAGAGTAACACTATTAACTGAGTCAATCCAAGTAGGCCAGTCATGACAACCTAAAAATAAATAAATTATGGTGTTCAGTAGTTTCTAATTAATTTTCAACAATTAAAAATATATACAAAATATATGTAACATGTTAGTTCAGGGGTGAAACTACCTAACATGCAAAACCCCTGAAAACTGCTAATTGCAGGCAGATAGGAGAGACTTATCAATGATACATCATAAATAATATTTGCAGAGTTCTTAATACATTATAAGGCAAATTAAACATTCAAATAAATAAATAAATAAATAATTTAACATGAAATTCAGACAGCAAAATTTTCAAAAACCCTGAATTAAAAAAATATTTTTATACTTCAAAAATACCAGAAAAAAAAAGGCAGTACCGGTAATTGAGTCTGAATAAAGCTTTTACCAATTGTAGTTGTGTGCTTTCTTGACAAATTATGTATTACCAGGAAAATTGCAGTATTAGTGTTCCACCTTACTGAGCACTTCAGGAACTACTATATATCATTATTATTATTATTTATTTATTTCAGAAATAAATTCTGATAGTCTAAAACTATTAAAACAATTGATTTTAATACTATTAACTTCATTAGTTTTCTAATAATCACAGATATATCTGCAATTATAACTATATTGTACACAAAAAAGATCGAATTAAAACAATGCCTCTCATGCCTAAAAAAGTCAGTAATATAAAAACACTCTATAATAAAATTATTTATTAAAAAAACATAATGAAATAATTTGATCTACTTAACATAATATCATATAATTTTAAAGAAAACAAGAATGTATGTTAACACAATGTTCTACAAAACATGTTGCGTAGATATATATTTTGTGTTTATTGTCGAACTTTTAAATGTATAAACTTGGAAAGAAGGAAACAGAACAATCCACTTGTTCTAATAAAAACATTCAAAATAACAAAAAAAAAATTAAAAAAAAAAGACATCTTTTATTTCATTTAAATAAAAGAAATATTTGCTGTCACACACACACTACTTTCTCTTGCTCTGCTAGTTTTGAAAACTGTTTTATTTGGCATATACACTGATGGAAAAAAAAATCCCAACACCAGGAAGTAGCTGTGCTAGATAAACGAAATTTGGTAGGCGTGTTTATACATCTGAAAGATGACGTCGATTCAAATTTCGAGCTACGCGCATAAGTGTGGCGCTAGTGGCGACACTATGAACATGCAAATGAGGTTTGCTTTAAATAAGCGCTGTAAGGTTCGTGATCGTTATTTACAGTTGAGATTTGACGTAGTGGGTTAATATTAGTCAAGGATGCCTCTAAGAAGACGAAGAAGCCATTATCAACAGCTCACTGAGTTTGAACGAGGTCGTGTAGTAGGGCTACGAGAAGGTGGGTTTTCTTTCCGCGATATTGCAGAAAGACTTGGCAGGAATGTATCCACTGTGCATGTGTTGGCAGCAGTGGTCAAGGAAAGGTACTGCCTCAAGAAGACCGGGTTCCGGGCGTCCAAGTGGCACTACTGAGAGGGAAGACCGCTGTGTTCGGCGTATGGCTGTGGCTAATCGTACTGCGCCTGCAGCTGAAATTCGAGCTGCGGTTGGCACCACAGTGACACAACGAACTGTTACAAATCGGTTACTTCAAGGACAGCTCCGAGCCAGACGCCCTGTAGCATGCATTCCACTGACTCCAAACCACTGCCGTTTGCGACGTGAGTGGTGTCAAGCTAGAGCTCATTGGAGGACGGAGTTGAGATCTGTTGTGTTTTCTGATGAAAGCCGGTTCTGCCTTGGTCGTAGTGATAGCCGTGTGTTGGTTAGGAGGAGGCCAGGTGAACGCCTGCTAGCGACCTGTCTGCGGCCTAGACACACAGGGCCTACTCCTGGAGTTATGGTTTGGGGAGCAATTTCGTATGACAGCGGGAGCACTCTCGTGGTTATCCCACGCACCCTGACTGCAAATTTGTACGTCAGTCTAGTGATACAACCTGTTGTGCTGCCATTCATGAACAGCATTCAAGGGGGTGTTTTCCAACAGGATAACGCTCGCCCTCATACCGCTGTTGTAACCCAACATGCTCTACAGAGTGTCGACATGTTGCCTTGGCCTGCTAGATCACCAGATCTTTCTTCAATCGAGCATGTATGAGACATCATTGGACGACAACTCCAGCGTCATCCACAACCAGCTTTAACCGTCCCTGCATTGACCGCCCAAGTGCAACAGGCATGGAACTCCATCCCACAAACTGATATCCGACACCTGTACGACACAATGCATGCTCGTTTGCATGCTTGCATTCAAAATTCTGGCGGTTACACCGGTTTTTATTGTACCAACATTTCACATTTGAAATGGCTCTTCTCACCAATGGCTCTAGCTGTGATCTTGAAACTTTAATCAATTAAATATGTTATCTAGACAAATGTATTGCTGAAATTTCATTACTGTACAATAATTATTTCTTGGTGTTGGGATTTTTTTTTTTCCATCAGCGTATTTTTGTGTGGGGGAGTTACTCACTTCTTTTACTTTTATTTGAATATTGTATAATGTTAACCTCCCCCATGAATATTATCAGGGGGTTTATCCTGGCAAAAATTAGGACCCTTTTGCTGCCCCTTTACAAAATTCCCCATGATAAAAAGAGCCCTTCAGGAAATACAAAATCATAAGATGGGCCCTTCATAAAATTTCAAATTTACAAAATAGATCCCTTCACAAAATCCATATTCATAGAAATGGTCCCTTTAAAAAATTTTGTTTAATGAAAATAATCTTTTTATAAAAATTTTCCATGTTTGCATAGTAGAAGCTAAGCAACAGATACAAGATCACTGAAACACCAATGACCAATAAAATTTAAAAAAATTTTATCAGTGGATGAAATACACTAACGTAAAGAAACCAGATATATATATAGGGTGATCAATTTAAAAGAGTACCCGTTGGTTTTTTTTATTACCCTAAAATATGACGGATGTGGCAACTATTCTAACACTGAACTATAATTGTTTAAAACTTGTTTAAGTGTGGGAGACAATTTCTAACACTGTTGGACTGCTACAACTTCATTTGTGAGGTAAAACAGAAATGGAGATGCACAATTTTTTTAATCCTCTAATAATTTTATTTATAAAAAACAAAATTTAAGTAAAATTTTATACATTATTATTCCTACATTACATTTACATTATCATTATCATTTTTACATTATCATTTCATAGGCTTTTCCAGAGAAGTCCTGCAATCATTGATGAGTTAAAACGGATCATAACTGAAGAAATCTCATCAATAACACCAACAATGCTGCAAAGTGTCAAAACCTGGTTCGGTGTGTTCATGTTTGCATTCAAAATGGTGGCAAACATTTTCAACATTTTCTGTGAGGAATGATAATGCAAAAACATTGAATTAAATTATGTTTTTCAAAAATAAAACTATTGCAGGATTAAAAAAATTGTGCGTCTCCATTTCTGTTTTACCTCACAAATGAAGTTGTAACAGTCCAACAGTGTTAGAAATTGTCTCACAAATTTAAACAAGGTTCAAACAATCATACTTCAGTGTTAGAATAGTTGCCACATCCGTCAGATTTAAGGGTTATAAGAAAAACCCATGGGTACTCTTTTGAACTGATCACCCTGTATGTATATATATATTCCCTTATGTATT
The DNA here is from genome assembly GCA_963930645.1 of Salticus scenicus. Classification (NCBI taxonomy): domain Eukaryota; kingdom Metazoa; phylum Arthropoda; class Arachnida; order Araneae; family Salticidae; genus Salticus; species Salticus scenicus. The sequence goes on along the minus strand of OZ005654.1, from coordinate 55,315,116 downwards.
TCTTAAAATATTTAAGGCTATTATTATATTATTTATTTGAAGACCCTTTATCAACACACTCTGAAACATGGTATAATTCAGTATAGTATTTTTATAAATTATATCCAATAGAAAAGGATATATAAAGAAGACTGTTATTTTTTGTTTCTGTTGAATTCTGAACTTGTTAACATTTTAAATAAGTAAGACATAAATTTACTATCTTCCTTTCAAATTCTAAAAAATCTTATTTATTCACAATAAATAAATAAATAAATAACTACATAAAAGAAAGTTATAAGTTCCACAATGAAATAATAAACAAAATTACATAGATGGCACAATAAACACATAAACATATAAAACAATTAAAATAGTACCAAAAAAAAAAAAAAAAAAAAAAATTCTAAGCTCCAAAATGATAAAATATAAAGTTACATAAAGGACACAACAGAAAGTGCATAAGTACAAAAAAAAAGGGGGGGGAATAATAATGCAAAAATATGAATTCTAAGTTCTAAAATAAAAAAGGAAACAAAATATATAGTGGGCACAAAAACAAACATTTAAACACGAAAAAGAATACTGTAAAAGATGAATTCTAAATTCCAAAATTTAAAAATAAAGTCAGATAAAGGACATAATATCAGGCATATATATACAAGGAATAAAAAGAATGCTACAAAAAATGAATTTAAAGTTCCAAAATAAATAAATAAATAAACAAAATTATGTAGTGGACAGGACAAAAAGATGAAACATAATTCAATAAATCAAAATTAAAAAAGAAATTTAACATAAAACAGGGTTTAAGCTGAGTAAAAATTTTCTTTAGCAAAAAAGCTAAAATCAGAAAAAAAAAGCTTTAGCAAAATGCTAAAATGGCAGAAACAGTAGAAAAAGATGAATAACAGTTTACACATTATTCTAAACCTGTTTGATTTTCATTTGTAAATTAAACTTAAAAGTTTTTAATCAGGGCTTTAAAGAGTTTTACACAGAAGGTAAAAATTTTTAAATATTTTTTTTTTTTTTTTTTTTTTTTTAATTTGAAATGAAAAACAAAAAAGCAATTAATAATTGTACTTATCACTGTAACCAGATCAATTTGAATATAGTACAAACATATAGTACATATAGTACATCTTAACACATTTATTGGCAGACATGAAAAATATTAAACTTTTTAGATTACTTTATATTGTAAACTATTTTAAAGCAATAGGAACATCTTAGATAACGACTTATATTGTTTTTCTGGAGATATAATTATCACTATAGCATGTTGAAATTTATTTATTACTATTCAGAGCTTTTTCGTTTACAATTTATAATTTTTTTTCTTTCATATTAGACCACTTTACAAATGCCTCATGTTTATTTACAAATTGATTTCCTGTATGTGTAGTTCAGCGTTTAATTTTCCTTATATGCATGAACTGATAGATTTTTTTTTTTTTTTTTTTTTTATGAATGTTGCGATTTTTTTTCCCACGAAAGATTCTCTATAATATTTTTGCTGAAGATTTTTTTTTTTTTTTCAAATTGTGTTTAGTATGATGCTTTAGCAAAAAAGCGAAAATATGTTACTTCATTTTCGCATTTTGGATAAGTCTTTTAGCATTTCGTGAAAAATGCTGCCGTAGCGGAAACACTGACATAAAATCTACATATTAGACAGAATAACCCCTCCCTCCACTGCCTGTTGCCTAAAAAAACAAGCCATATAGACAATTTCTTTAAACTTGTATTAAAAAAAAATTATATCTGTCAATTTCCTTTTTTTTTTTTTTTTTTTGTAAAAAATTTTTTAGGGAATCTTAATGATTTTGTTATTTATACATGTTGAATATTTTCGGACTTGGATATCAAAACATTGATAAATAAAAAAATAAATTAGTTTGTTTTAATTTTATACTATTAAAAGAAGAAAAATATTTTTATCAAATCTCAAAATATTAATGGTTTTTAAAATATATTAGTTCCCCATCATACTATAGGTATGGGGAACTTAGGTAATCGTGAAAAATTTCAAGCTTGGTTTTTTTTACTTTTTTATACGTTTTCAGGTGTGAGGAATCCGAAAATGACAAAATTTGTATGGTGCCTGTCTGTAGGGTGTCTGTTAGTGTGTCAGTCCGTTAGTGTGTTAGTCCGTTAGTTTGTTAGTCTGTTAACACGATATCTCACGAACAAATGATCGCAGAGAGGTCAGATCAGTTTTAAAATATTACTTCTGACACTGGCAAGAACCCTATTCATTTGCAACATTCGAATTAAAAAACTTCGTAAGTTATGAGAAATTTAGGTTTTTCTTAACATGGGAGACTAGGACAAAATTTCACTTAAACGTGCATTAAATGGAAACTTTTTACTGTAAAAATGTCGGACCAGTTTTAAAATATCAGTTTTGATGCCAGAATGGACATCAGTAACTATAAATATGCTACTTTGAAAATTTCGCAAGTTATTGGAAATTTACGAATTTCTTAACATGGCAGTATAGGGCAAAATTTCACATTAACGTTAATTTTGAGAGATATTTTCATCGTAAAGATGTCAGACTACTTTTGAAATATTATATAGGACACTGGCATGAATATCATAGACTATGATTTTTCCAATTAAAAAAATTCGTAAGTTATTTGGAATTTACTATTTACTTAAAATGGCAGAATAAGGCAAAATTGAGCATAAACTTCCATTTTGAGGATCATAAATACATTAGACATTTTCAAAATTATATTTATGATATTTGTTTGAACATGATTGAATACAAATATTCTAATAGGAAAATTTCGTAAATTATTCGTAATTTACGATTTTATCAACATAGCGAAATTGTAAATTTTTCATATAAATATGAATTTTGAGGATTATTGCATTGAAAATAGTAGCATGAAAAATAAACAACAGAATTGACCCTGATAAAATAAATTAATAGATTAAAATAAGATAAATATATCGAAGTGAACGGTGGATAGCCTATTAGGCGGGGATTTCATTCTGTCACTGTATCAAGCTTTGGTCAAATTCATTTCTTTTAACATAATTATAATATGTCTCCCACTAGAAGTTTATGAGAACATAAATATGATGGGGAACTGAGCAAAGTCCACCTACGCCAACTAGTTTTTAATTGTACTACTTAGTTACTAAATATAAAGATATTTAAGAGAAATGGTTATTTATTTATCACCCACCGAATGCGGATAAACTGAATATTAAATACATCTCTAATTTAGCAACTTAAAACAAAGAAACAAACATTGAATCACTTCTTAATGAATAGTTACAGTTAAGTTTAATAGCAACTTACTCTGAAATGCGGAATTTGCTTGCCACTAATTAAAAGAAAAAAAAACATGTTTTCTTCAAAGAGGGGGTTTCAGAAATCACATACATATTTCACTACAAATCAACATTTCTACATGTTTCAATGTCAGATTAGAAATATATGGGATATTTTTATGAATTATGGACTGGAATTATGAAACATAGAAATGAATTCCTGAGTACACAGAGTAATTAAAAAAAAAAAAAAATCTAAGTTTTAAAGTGCAATAAATAAATAAAATTATATAGTAGGTACAACAATAAGCACAAAGCATAAAAAGGAATTAAAATACCATTAGAAAAAATGAATTCTAAGTTTCAAATTGAAAAAAAAAAAAAAAAAAAAAAAAATTACATAAGAGGACATAACAGTAAACACATAAATTAATACAAAATGAATAAAAAAAAAAATAATAATTTAAAAATGAAAAATAAAATAAAAATAAAATAACAGAGTGGGCACAACAATAAGAACATTAACAGGAAAAGAAATTAAAATACTACTAGAAAAATAAATTCTGAGTAAGTTCCATCCAAAATGATAAAAAAATAAAAAATAAATTATACATAAAGGACACAACAGTAAGACATAAATGTAAGCACAAAAGGAATAAAAAGAATACTACAAAAAATAAATAAATAAAAATAAATTCGAAATTGAAAAAAATAAGTTATACAGATGACACAAAAAGGAGCACATAAATAAAATAAAGGAATATAAAAGATATTACCAAAAATGAATTTTAAATTCCAAAACAGAAAAATTAGCAAAATTATGTAATGGCACAACTAGCTCATAAACACAAAAATGAGAACTACAAAAAGTGACTGACATTTAAGTTACTAAACGAAGAAATAAATAAATAAACAAAGTTGTATAGTGGACACACTACACAAAAACAAAAAATGAAACATAATTATGTAAAATAATTTAAATAGCTACTTTTGATAATAATATGCAAAATATTTCAAAATTAAAAAATAATTTTAACAACTCACCCCCATCCTGTGTGTCATACGACTTTTCTAGAAAAAAACCCTACAAGATTTCTTAAAAATTATAAAATGATGGTATATCTTTCAATTCCCCCCCTTTTTTTTATTCTCTTACTTTAATGTAAATGTTTTGCTTAACAATCTAAAATTTTCTTTGATTTTAATTTTGACAAAAAATTTTGAATCTGAGACATTTTTTTTTTTTTTTTTGTAAATGATTCATGATTTACATAAAATTTTTCAGTATTTTGAAATATATTATTTAAATTAGGTCTGAATCGATCCAGATTAAAAAAAAAGGGGGGGGGGAATCTTTATGATTATGACACTGATATTTTTGGACATGGATATCATCTTACTAATTTTATAAAACTAAAGAAAAATTGACCTTTTGCAATAATTTTGTTTATGTATGTGTACATATATATATATATATATATATATATAGGAAATTTTGTCAGGGCAATAACATCTAAAATAATGCACTAAATCCAACCAAAGTTGGATAATGAACTTACCTTCTAAATATTAGATAAGTTCATTAACCAAGTTGATCTGCCATTGTTTTCAATGGAGGCAACTTAAAAATTTCAAATCCATATTGTAAAAGGAGTATTTAAGATCGGATTTGTTTGAATTTTGATGCACAGATAGACTATATAAGGATCTCAACCAACTTTATTAATGATTTTATCTGCCATTTTGAAATATAATGACTGATCTTTAAATTAAAGGGGGGACACTTGAATCAGGCTGTCATTTAAAAATTCAAGATCATTTTTCAAATACTGAAACAGTTTGAACCAAAGTTGGACAGTGAACTTATACAAATATTTTGGATGAGTTTGCTGGGTAACTTGTTCTGCCCTTTTGTTTCCAAGTTGTGGCCACTTAATAGAGACTACTACTTAAAAATTTGTCATTGTGATAAGTTTTGAAAAAATGAACTAATTCGAACTAGATTTGGGCAGTGGACTTATGTTACGAATATCTTGGATGACCTAACTGGACAACTAGCTCCTCAATTCTGTTTCAAAGTGGCAGACCTTGAAAATTTGTTAATATGACATAACTTTTAAAATATTAAATTAATTTGAACCAAAGTTAGAGAATAAACTTATCTATCAAATATCTTGGATAAGTTCACTAGGTAATTTGCTCTGCCATTATGTTTCTATGTAGAAGTCACTTGAAATAAGGCTACCACTTGAAAATTTGCCATTACGATAACTTTTGAAATATTGAATTACAGTAGAACCCTGCTAATCCGAACTAATTGAGACAGGTGCCTGTTCGGATAATCCGAAATTCTGATAAACATTGAAAAGAAAGAGATGTGTGCTAAAAAAAACTAAGTTATAAGTATATACTCAGTACTAATATCTCTTGAATTCTTTTATTCAAAGGCAATAGAAAGAGAATATGTACAGTCAGGAAAAAAAAAAAAAACTTAACACCCGCTGTAATTTCATTATTAATTGTTGCAGAAAAATCTAAACACCATTCAACAGGAAATTAAGTGCACTTTTTGAAAATGGTGTCAAATTTTGAATTAAGGGTCATCTACATATTGAAATGAGTGCCAACTTTGATTTTTTTTTTTTTTTTTTTATAGCAACACCCAATTTTAACTTCATAATTGAATTTCTGAGAGTCTGGCAGTGCAGAAAAGTATGCAATTTGTATACTTTACTTATCAATATTCATAAAGTTGTACTTTTAAAAAATTAAAGAACATGCTTTTATTGAAATGTGAACTAAAAAGTACAAAATATCTATTTTTATAGTATTAAAATGAAGTGTAAGAGAAAATCGTGTGAGTGACACATCACAATATTTACATACTTTTAAATTTTTAATAAAATAATTTAGAATTAAACAAAAACAATTTTTAAAAAATCTCCCCTGACTGGGCTCGAACGTTAGACCTTTAGGTTCGTAGCCCGGAGCTTTACCTCACAGACACAGCACTCATGTACGGAAAGACTTTTTTTACAATATAGATTTTTTGTTTGCTCCCAGAGCGGTTACAAACATACATACAGGTGAAGCTAATAAAGGCATGTTAAAAATGCAGTAGGGGCTTATCTGTAAATCTCGAAAAATAAAATCAAGATTCTACAAAAATTAGACAAAATTTTACTGTTTTACACTGGAAATTTTTTAAGAAAAAAAAAGTATTATAAAAATTAATAATAATAAAATATTATCACATATATTTACAGCATTTTGGTTATCTCTGATTTCGTTTTTTTAAATACGTATATAGTTAAATGTTTTTATTAAGGAATACATTTGAGACTGGTCACGGTCAAGCAACACTTTTTGAAAAATGTGCGATATTTTTCAATTCAAAAGTGTCATCATGGCTATACTGATAGTATAATCATCTATAAAACTTAAACTTTCCTTCACTTATATTTTGTAGGTGCGACATAATATACGAACTGAAATAATTTATATACATATATATACACATAACGATGCATAAACTAAATCTTTTCTGATAAATTATTGTAAAGTATCACAAGTAAACATTAAACAATTTTAATCATAATTACCAGTTTTGGTCAGTTTAACTCTTTGAAACTGTATGATTTGTTTTATAATTTCTATGAAAATATACTATAGTTTCCTAATTAAAATATAATTATAAAAGTTTTTTTTTTTTTTTTTTTTTTTTTGAACTGAAGCATCCTTAAAATAATAACCACTCCCCACTCAAAAAAAAAAAAAGCAAAAATAAAGCAATATATGAACTAAATGATTAACCTTTTGACTGTAATGGTAGTTAAGTGATTTAACAAGTCAGTATTGCATTCCAATACCATTCATATATTCTTTTTTATTGACAATTTTTATGTTCCACCTATTTCTCTATTTTAAGCAGTAAGCCCCGCCTATTTAGTTGTTTTTTTCCCCTTCTAGTGTTCGTTGCCTCTAGTTCCTCCAGAAATCATATGCAGACATGGACAAGAGAGGTTATATGAATCACAGGTGGGAAGAAAACAAAACTATTCTATTAAATAGGGTAGGTGGGTAATAAATGAAACATATTTCCTTATCGGTTTAACTAAAGGGTAACTCTTCTTTCCCATTCCAACACATAATTCCTTCCCTGTGGAAAATTTCAATTTTCTGGCAGTATACTAAAGGATAATCTTTAAACTATGTCTAAGCAGTATTTCACTACAAGTTAACACCATTTTTACTTTCTTCTATATTCAATAGAAGAAAGTAATTGGATTCGTAAAAATTTTCGACCTCGGGTTTTTGATGGATTTACACGTTTTGAGAGCTGTAGAAGGGCCATTCTCCTGTTATGCACGGGACATTTGCAGACTTTTGAAGCATATAAAAATAGTAAAATAAGACGCATATTAATTTCTTTTTGCAGTTTAATTCAATAGCAGAGCTGATTCTCAATTTTTAGGTAGAAAACTAAACAACAATTATAGTTTAAATACTTAAAAGTGATTCAAATCACTTGTTATGCACAGGACTCAGAAAAAAAAAAAAAATCCACTTTGACTTCTATATGTCATGAACTCTGTGAAATTAGAACTTGTTTACTGCCATTACATTTTTTTCCTAACAGCTAAGTAGTAACTGTAACCAATTATGTAAAATATTTCCCAAAAACATTATTCAATCAAATTACAAATTTATTTAATTTGTGTTATGCACAGGACACAGCTAATGTTATGCACGGGAGATGTCTGAATTTTGTTCCATCTGAACAGAAGAATCTTAAAAATTAATATGGTAATTACACTCCTATTACACAAAATTTACTATAGATTACATTATAGAATCCAGACAGGAATTTGAAGGATAAAAATTATTTTATTTTTATTTTTTTAATAATGTAGCCATCACATAATTTATATTTACCATTTACATAACATGGAATATTATGAACAGGAAATTGGCAACACCAATTCATTGTTTTCATGAAATAGGTAGTTAATTCGGTGACTTGAATATCAAACTTGTAAAATAAATAAAACTAAAGGACAGTTGGAAATTTTATTTATTGTTTTAAACAAAGGTAAGTGAATCTTTTTTTGCTTTTATTATATTACTTAATTTTAAATTTATAAGTTTATTATTTACTGAGTAGCTTAGTATAAAATAAAATAAAAAAACTTTCCACTGGAAATACTTCACAACAGCCCACGGAAAAGGTAAGGTGGATGGGATTGGTGGCAAGGCAAAATGTTTAGTACAAAATGCTGTGATGTCAAAAAAAAAAAAAAAAAAACCTTCCCCAATTGTACAGTCAGCAAAAGATTTTGCAAATGTTGTTAGAAAGGCTATGCCATCTACAACAGCCATGCTATTTTTAGATAAAGACATAAATAGAAATAACAGTGTGGGGGGCAATGCAAAGGCAATACCAGGGTTTTCCAAAATGCATGGCATTAAATGTTCACCTTCTTCTGGTTTAGAATTTTTTGCAAATGCTCTAATACCTATGCAACAAAATATTGATGCCATTTCAAACAGCACAGTTGTAAATGTTTCAGTAGGAAATTTTGTAGTAGTGAAGTATGATGAATGTTTATATGCTGGAGAAATTACACAAATTATAGGTGAGGATATCGAAGTTTCTGCCATGGAAAAATCTGAAAGTACTGGAAATGGCTTAAAAGAAAAGATAAAGTATTCTACAATATCAGTGAAGTCATTAAATTAATTCGGCCACCTACAGTTATCAATGCTCGTGGAGTTTTTGACTTTCCTGATTTTTAGACAAATCTGTGTTATGCACGGGACGTGAAAAGATTTTTAATATTTCACTCAATTTTAAACTTTCAGAAAATTGTTTTATAGTATAAGTTGATACCATGAAAAACAAAGTAAATTTATAACAGTTTCAGTTTTGGTGAAAAAATAAATGTGAGAAATAAAAAAGATCATATTTTTGTGTTTTGCACGGGACATTCAATTTTTGTTCAAATAAATCGTCCTTTTTTGAAAATAATTATTGTGATGCTTTATTTTTTGGTTCCATTATTAAATAAGAAGGTTATGTAGATATATTTAAAAAAAAAAAAGGAATAGAATTACAACAATATTTTTCTAATTAAATGAAAACATTTAAATATGTTGATTGTAATGAGAAAATTAAAAAATTATAATGCTGACTTTCAGGTATTGATATCACATAAAAAATTAATCTTAAACAAACATTTTATCTCATTTCCTAAGGTTTAACTTATATACTTCAATTAAGTACCAGTAAAAAATATATGCAAATAAAAAAAAAATTGGGCTTCAGAGGGTTTACAGTGGAGAATGGCCCAGAACACGATTTGAGCATTTTTAGAAAATGTGTCTGTCTGTCAGTCTCTGTGTGTGTGACAAAATTTTGTGGCAACTGTATCTCAGGAACTACTGCACAGAATTGCATACAAATTGGTATGTAGTTGCATCTTGATATAAATTAGTGCCTATCAACTTTTGGTAGAAATTGTCTTACAGGTTACGTTGCCATTCTGCTTTTTCTAAATTTTTAACATGGTGGTATAGGACAAAATTTTGTATAAATGTGCATAAAGAGAATTATTTTTTAATAATCATTATGAAATTTACAAGAATTATTTATAATAGAGATAGTCAACTGAAAAAATTTTTTTGTATGTGTGGGAGCCTCGCCTCCCCCCCCCCTTCCTGGAGGGGAGTAAATTTTCATGATGGGTATCTTTCAAAAGAGCCCGCCAATACCTTTAAAATGAATGGTTGATCTGCGATAATTTAAAATAAAGTTATCGATTTTTTTCATTTTTAACAAAAAAAAAAAAATTTTTTTTTTTTTTTTTTTTAATAATATTGATTATAAAATTGACTTTTTTTTTTATATTTAGTATTATACTACGTCTCTAATATGAAAATCGTCTGCATTATCATGGGAGATAATTTTTTTAAATAATAATTTTAATAAATTATTTTTACTGAGTGAATTTGTATAGGAAAATATAGAAGAAAGTCATGCGGTGGCCACAACATACTAGTTTAATATCTGATTGGAAATGATGGAATATTTTCACAACTGACTGCAAATATGGGAATTATTTTTCAGATGACTCATAAAAAGTACATTTAATCATAGATAACTGTTCAAATAACATTTTTTCCCCAGTGATAACAGAAATTTTTCTGATAAATGAAAAAAATGCTAATTTTTTTCATTTTGCTAAATTTAATTCCTGAAATATATAATTACTAGGTTATTTGCTGGATTTTTACTTTTTTACGAAAACTGAAATTTATAGTTAATTTTTTAATATGCTAACAATCGTCTACATAGAAAAATTAGGCTCTGAAATGGACCCTTTACAAAACTTAATAACTTAAAGCAAACTCTTCTAAAATGTTGGCAACTAGTGCCAAAATAATTGTATATTTCTATAAGCAGCAGTGAAAAAAAAAAATCACCACATGACATGTCAATACAATTAGCGGCAATGAAGCCTGAATTATTTTATTTTATTTAACAGTGAAACGATCCTATCTTTCAGAAATCAGATGCAAGAATATCACATCTAATATTTTAGATTTCTACAATCAGACAACAGAAAAAGTACGATTTTTTTTTTTTTTTTTCTTATTTATAATGTGTATGTATGTATTTTGTGATCATGTATTTTGGAAAACGAGATTTGACAAAAATTTAAAATTATTGATTATTAGCCAAATGATCACTTATCTTGACCATTTACAAAAAAAAAAAAATAAAGTTATATATATATATTATTGCCAATGTAAAAATGACATATTTTATCAATAAGAAACATAAAAGCCATAAATAAACAACATTCTACATTATCGAATAGTACTTAAATAATTTCACACAATTATGTTTTCACAAGAGAAAAAAAAAAAAAAAAAAAAAAAAGCTAGAGAGAGACCTAGTTACTTATGGATGTGTCCCATATGACTTTTTAAATGACAAGCCTGTGATGCGCTGTAATCACAAAGATGGCATTTATAAGGTCTTTCACCAGTATGAATACGTCCATGCCTGACAAGGTCATATTTCCTAGTAAACGCTTTTGAACATAAATTACAAATATAATTTTTTATTTCAGTGTGAATGTTCATACGAAGATCAAGTAATGAATGATTTGGAAATGTTTTAGAACAAAAAGTACAATGATGCAATTGTTTATAATTAAGAGACTCAGATGAATACTTCTGTTCAGTCATACTTCCACCATTTGAGCTAGGTTGCACAGACCAGTGATTCGAACCTAAAAACATTTTTAGCATTTTTAGTAGTTAAACAATACAGGTATCACCAGAATGTAATAAATGTAACAGAAATAAATGAAAAAAAAAAAAAAAATTATTAGTAACAATTATACAAAACAGATTAATAATTTCAATAAAAATATCACTGAAAATTTATAACTCAGAATTAATTCTAATAAAGTTCTCTAAAACCTTCAATTAATAAATTGCTTTTAAACCAAACATAAGTAAATCAAAAAGCAAAATTAAATTGTATAAAAAAAATATAACTCCTCAACAATACAATAGCACCAACATTACTCAATAAATAAAAAACAAATGCTAAATGAATTTTCAAATTGGAATCCTCCTATCATTAAAGGCAGGATTTAATAATTTAAACAAAAATCCTATTAAAATTTTATAACTGGAAATTAATATTTTAATACAGTGCTCTAAATAGTAAACATTTTAATTTATACAGTTGTATTCCAAAATACAAGCTGGTTCGCTGCTTCTCAAAATAAGCTGTTTCACTACGAATCAATAAATTTCTGCATTTTTAGTATCTGACTGCTGAAATAGGTAATACTTTTGCAGGCAATTGTCGAATAGCGGTGTTGTTTTGTCACACATTCAAAAATTCAATTTTTGTCACAAATAAATAAATTAATGATAAAACATGTTTTTCTCCCTCACTGCCAATTGCTGCAAAATGGTCATTGTTTCATTGCAAATCATCACCTATTTTTTTCCCCAATCTAAGAATTTACATTTTACATTTAAATACTTATTACTTTAAGTTTCTCAGAATTTAAAATGAGAATGTGCACTAAATAAATAAATAAAAATTAAAAACAAAAAAACACAGATTGAAATATAAAAATTGATGATCATGGTAAATTTTTTGCATTGCAACCAGTGGCGGCTCGTGGCAGGAGCTGCAGAGCTGCAGCCCCCCCAGAAATATTCGAAAAAACTATTTTATCAACTTTCAAAATATTTTGAAAATAAATATTATTATATTGTATAGTATTATGCATATAGAAAAGCAGATTACATCGTTATCATGAAAAATTATTAAAAAGCTGAGAAAAGTTAACCATTTTTAAACGTAATAGCACCTCGAAAATTCGTAAAGGGACTGCTCATCCATGCAGCTCCCGAAAAAAGGGATTTCTTTAGGGAAAGAACAGTTACAATCGCCCCTACTCGTTTCCCTACCAGTTTCGACCATTTGGTTGGAGCTGCATCCGCTGCAGCACCGACCTGATTAGGGATTTCGGTAATGGTGGAAAAGAACAAATTCCCTTTGTAATCTACGTTTTTTCTTCACAGTTTTTAATGCGGTAATCGCTGTGTTTGATGATTATTTATGTATGAGAGGTAAAAAAATTTAGCATGAAGGTTATTCACGATTATATGAGAAAATATAAGTCATTTTTATTTATTTTTCAAGCAGATTTTTATTTTATATTACATGGAAATTTCGAACGGTTTTTCGGTTTCTTGGTTTGCCAATGGCAGAAACATTGAAACTGAATAGACAGAATCTCAATTTTTATATAAATTTTGCCTTAAACATAATATTTAAAATTTATCAAGTGTTTACTCGCTTTGTTGATAAGATTATTATTATAATTATAATTATAATTATTTTTTTTTTCACTTGTATTTTAGTCACCAATTTTTTTTCTATTTTGATGAGAAATATTAGCAGTCGAACCTTTCTTAAAAACACGAGATTACTAAATTTTTAATTTCTGACATTTTCATACAACGAAGTTGGAAAGCATTTATAACTTCGTTTCATCTCTCTTTATATTTGAGTGAGAACTTTCAGAAATATGCTCGGAAATTTAAGCATTTTAATATCCGTTCTTTAGATTGGCCACACTATTTTACCTATATACTTCTTTTACGAGGACACACAAAACATCCAGAATGCACTGCTGGCTTGGATAATATTTCAAACCAAATTAAACTGATACATACTATTCAAGCCTTTTTAAATATCTCTAAAGAAAATGGTGTTTTAACATTTATAGGTGTTTTTTTTTTTTTTTTTTTTTTTTTTTTTTTAATGCACGGCAATACAGAAGATGTGCAGCAAATTTTGGAAATTCATTTTTAATTATACAAAGGTTTCATATTTAAATGAAATTTTAGTTTACTGTACATGTGTGTAAAGTTCGCATTAAAAAAAATAATAACAATAAAATATTCGTAATGTTAGACAAGCATTTCATAATCTATGTGATGTGCAAGATTTTACGTCAATGTTAACTCTTTTAATTAATATTTCAAAGGATGTTCTAAATAAATTAATGAAACGCATCATTATAATTGCACTTTTAAGATACGAGCATTACATTACTATAATGTTTTGAGGCCTCCTGAGCTCATTTTTGCTATTTTTACAGTGTTATATGTATGGTGTGAGTATAGTGTATATATGTGAGTGAATATCATAACATCAAAATGCTTGGTTCGATTGAACTGAAAGCTGGTAGGTATGTGAAAGGTCACCATCAAACGAGCTGTATAGAATTTGATGGATGTGAGACTTATAGATCTGTTACAAGGACACAAGGAAAAATTCCTTATCATTTTGATTAATGGACTTAAATTTGTGAAGTGCGATTGCGCCTAAATGTTTTATCCAACTGAACTAAAAATTGGTAGGTAGGTTCAGGGCCTGATTAAGGGGGAAGCTCGCTCTTTACACATTATTTATACTTACACCGTTATTTTTTAACAAATACTTTCCTCCTATAATAAACAGAAAATTTTCATTAAAAATTATTTTAAAAGAATTCTGGTGTCTAATAACGGTGAGTAAATTGGATTGTTTTACACCGTTCATTTTTTATAAAAAATATTTCCTCGTCAAAGCGTGGAATTTCTATAACATGAAGTAAAAAATAATTGTAAAAATATTCCGGTATGAGCGAGCTTCCCCCTTAATCAGGCCCTGGGTAGGTTACAGGTAATCGTCACGCAATTTGTATAATTTTGATGAGTACAGGACTTATACATTTTTGTACAGAGACACAAAAAGAAATTATTTATCATTGTGGACTATAGATTCGAATTATTTGCAGTTATTATCGCAAGAACTGTACAGATCTACATAAGTATGTAATCAAACTATTTATTATTATTTTTATATAAATGATTGTGTGTATCTTTTTAATGAGCAAAATTTATGTATACTTCGTACCATCTTGGAAAAAATAATAGCATGCAGATGAAAAATATTTTGTTTGGGGAAAATTGATTATCATTAATAAATAAAGTTAACAAAATAAAATATCCAGATTATTATTTTTTTTTCTTTGTAATGAATGTCCAATAATGTAAAATTTTAAATCTATGCTGTATCCTGTATTGCTCTGCTTCTTGCTCAGTCTGCGCATATGAAACCCGAAGACCCCGATTAAAACAGATTATTTAGAAAATCATTTTCGCTTTTTTCTCAAATCTTACGTAGACATGCAGCTATGCAGCCCCAGGGCCTGATTAAGGGGGAAGCTCGCTCATACCGGAATATTTTTACAATTATTTTTTACTTCATGTTATAGAAATTCCACGCTTTGACGAGGAAATATTTTTTATAAAAAATGAACGGTGTAAAACAATCCAATTTACTCACCGTTATTAGACACCAGAATTCTTTTAAAATAATTTTTAATGAAAATTTTCTGTTTATTATAGCAGGAAAGTATTTGTTAAAAAATAACGGTGTAAGTATAAATAATGTATAAAGAGCGAGCTTCCCCCTTAATCAGGCCCTGTGCAGCCCCCCTGTAAAGGAATCTCACGAGCCGCTACTGATTGCAACTTCAGCTGTTAAAGTTGACTGCCAGTGATTGGTGACTATGAATCTTGACTTTTAAAGCATTAATCATCATTATCAATAACAATTTATTTATTTTAAGTTTTATTGTTATTTCTTTTTTTCCCAATTCAGTAAAATTAGTTGAAATACTAAATAAAATATTTTATAAATAGGCTTAACCTAACATTTCAACGAAATTTTAAGCTGAAAAAATTTTCCTTTTCAATGTTTCCATTTCGTTATTCTTGAATTATTCTCATGTCATTTTCTTGTAACAATTGCTGCAACAATCTATCAGATGAATAAAAAAAAAAAAAAAAAAAAATTATGTTCAAATATAAAGAAGTAATCAGCTATATGCTTTTGAGATTTTGAAATGCTTCCTGTTTATGAGAAAAAAAGTTAAAATAAGCTCAAATTAGATACTAAAAGCTTGAATAGAAATCGTACATGTTAAAAATACAAAAGATTGATTGGTGCTGCTGCTATCTATCGGCAAAATGTATAATAATAATTTTAGCAAACAAATGTTTGTTTTTTAAGTTATTTTATTTATTTACTTATTTATTTTGAAAGAAAAAAAATGTAAATAAAATAAACATAATAAAGTGTTTAAAAATCTCAGTGTATTATTATTAATTTACCTATTATCTGAGTATTTAGACAAATACGTATTTTCTTAGGAATGACCAAAAATCCAGAAAATCTGAAATTGCTCCAATCCTAAGTATTGCAGATTTTCGGCATTTACTGCACAAAGATCTCAACAAAGAGTACACATAAATAGGAAAAATGAATAAAAAAATACTACAAAAAATTAATTTTAAGTTCTAAAATTAAAAAAAAAATAAACTAAATTTTTTATGGGCATAACAGCAAGCTCATATTCCAATAACATGCAAACCATTTAAAACTAAACTAAGAACAACTATAGTTTAAAAGCTTTTAAAAAAAAAAAAATCTAAACACTAAATCATTTTTTTAATAAATAGCTATAGTTATATTGCTCATCTTTGAAATATGGCTAACTTTCACTACAAATCAACACTATTTCTGCTCTTTTAATGTCTGATTGGAAATGATGGGATATTTTCACAACTGACAGCAAATATGGGAATTATTTTACCACTCCACTGACTGATAAAGATTACATTTAATCATAGATAACTGTTCAAATGCATGAATTTCTATATTAACAATTAAAGAGCCCTACTTCGAAGGCTTTATTCCTATTCTTAAGCAACTTTCATACGGGGCCACTCTGGCATCATCTGAGGAAAGACTTCACGGTCGGAACTGGCTCTGCAGTTGATGTTTTCCTCATGAATTCATGTTCTGCGAAATGAATGTCCATAATCCCCAATGATTACCAGAGGTTAATTCAGAACAAATTTAGTGCTGCATTGAGGCACTTTCACAAAGTCAATTTTTAGCAATGAGGTACCTTTACAAATTCAACTTTCAGCAAAGAGGTACCTTCACAAATTCAACTTTCAGCAAAGAGGTACCTTCACAAAGTCAATTCTCAGCAATATAACTGCACACTAAAATATTTTATAAGCTTCACTGCATCGAACACAGAAAAATACCCTCAATTTGAAGATTTACTGGAGACAATGATAAATATCTAAGTAAACACCTACCGTATTTTCCGGCATATAAGTCGACCGGCGTGTAAGTCAAAGTGGTTTTTTGGAGTTAAAGTGTGGAATTTCAGCTATATTTGCCATATAAATCGATCCAATTTTCACGCACAAACTTGAATCATTAAATTCAAGGCGCACATCGAAACTTGTGAATAGTCTAATCAGCCAGCTCGATGCGCTTTCCCTTTACTTCCTCACGATTTTTAAAGGATTTTTTTTGCTTTTTACCCTCGACTTATACGCCGGAAAATACGGTACTTATCTTACATATAAGAAACAACTTAACTCGCCCATATATATATTTATTTTACAACTGCTTCATTTTATTTTTTAAATGTATTTAAAAAAAAAAAAAAAAAAAACTGCCTTACGTATTTTAGTTAATTGTTCTGAAGTATCATTAATTTTCACAAACTTACTTGATGTTTTCACAAATTATTTTATAAATTCACAAATGGGGTATCATATTTAAAAAGCTGGATTAATCCCTGATTGCAGAAATACATAATTATTTTTCTGCGAAATGACAAAATTAGCAATGTTTTCAAAAGCTAATTTCGGAAATATATGATTATTAGGGAACTAGATACATTATTATTTTTTTACCAAAACTAAAATTTATATTTAATTCTTTAATATGCTAACAATTGTCCATATAGAAAAAATGGATGTTGAAAATGAACCCTTCATAAAACTTAGTAACTTAAAGCAAATACTTTTAAAAAGTCAGCAATAACACATAACAGATTATTTACAAAACTTAGGTCTTTTTAAAAAGAGTTCTTTAAGAGTTCTTGTTTCCGTAAACAACCAAAAAAGAAATACTGTATATTTCAGCATTCAGATACTAAATAAGGGAATAATTTTCTCACTTATGGTTAAGAATACAACTTTAAAAAACACAAATTTCATCAACTAATGGCAAAATAATTGCCTATTTCCATAATCAGCAGTAAAAAAAAAATCACATGACATATCAGAAAAATTAGCTGCAATGAAGCCTAAATTATTTTAATCAGCAGTGAAATGATCCCACATTTTGGAAATAAGATGCAAGAATATTGCGTCTGATATTTAAAAATTTCTACTATCAGACAACAGAAAAGCAGGATTTGTTTTTTGCTTGTAAATGAAATAATCATGTATTTTGGGAATGAGATTTGGCAAAAGTTTAAAATTCTTGATTATTAACTAAATAATTAATTACCTTGATCATTAGCCAAAAAAAAAATATTTTTTTAATTATTAATTGATTAAAAAACCTTTTTAAAGCTCCATACTTTTAATGTCGCTCATATGTTCCTTTAAGTATGGAAAAATAACCGTGTTAACTAAGGTTCACAAAGCAGTAATATCGACATAAAATTTAATGAAACTGGAAAAATTGCAAATTTTAACAATTCTGAATATGCCTTTTACCGTGAAACAGTTGAAATCATAAATAACCGTGACTCTTGTAATGGCCACGAATCACGTGCAGGTTTGAATCAGTTATGGAGCCACCTTTTGGAAGAACGAGTGAAAGTAAAGAGAGAACAGCACTTGGTGTCAAAACTAGCCACAGCGGAGGTTGTTGACGATGGGATGGATCCGCCACCAAAAGCTACTACATCGTCTCCGTAAATAAAGGTATGGAACTTCAAAAAGGTTTTTCAAACAATTAATAATTATTTCACATGCTCCATTTAAAAGCCTATTTAAATTAACAATAATTTTTTAGTTGATTTTTTTTCTTAAATTCATTTTATTAATTGTCTAAGGAAAATTGACATATTTTATCAGTTAGCAATAAGAATGCTACTCAAAAACCAACATACTATCACACATTTAAAAGTAGTTAAATAATTTTACAGTATGTTTTCACAAAAAATATGCTGTGTAAGAAAAAAAAATGCTGGATGGACATTTGGTTACTTATGAATGTTTTCTTTTCATATGACGTTTTAAATTATTAGACTGTGTTGTGTTGTAATCACAAAGATGGCAACTATAAGGTCTTTCACCAGTATGAATACGTCCATGCCTGATAAGATCACATTTCTTAGTAAACACTCTTGAACACAAATTACAAGTAAAAGGTCTTGTCCCAATGTGAATGTTCATATGATAATCAAGTAATGAATGACTTGAAAATGTTTTAGCACAAAAAGTACAATGATGCAACTGTTCATAGTTAAGAGACTCAGATGAACATATAGGTCCAGAAATAATTCCACTATTTGAGCTAGATTCTGCATGCCGGTGATTTGAACCTAAAAAAATTTTTAATTCTTTTAATAATAAAACAATACAAATATAACCAAAAAATGTAACCCAAATTAGTGTTGACTCTAGGGCGATTTAGTAGGGCGCATCGCCCGGCGGCCCTTTACTAACACATTTTTGCACCCCGCGGCCCTTATTTGTATTTTTCACAGGGTTGCCAACTGCTCCGATTTCTGCGGAGTTTCTCCGAAAAAATTTAAAAACTCTGCAAGTTATTTTTTATGCTCCGCAAATTCAGTCTTGACCATCTAGCTAAATATATTTTATTAAATTCATAAAACTGAATAGTGGCAGACACTGAAAAAAAAATATACATATATACTATTTTTTTTTCTTTCTTTTTGCCTTGCACACATCTAGACAGAAATCGCGATCCAATCCTTATCAACTTTTGATTTTGCATTTTCAACAGTTGCCGCATAAAACATTCTTTGAATTTTATTTTTTATCTATGAAAGCGCTTCAACGCCTCTTGAAAATCACAAAATAACAAAACTAACTTTTACAATCTAGCTGAAGAACCACACGCTTCATCGTACAATATTCATAAATAAATAGTAAAGAAAAAAAAAAAATTCTAGTGCTAGGCATTGTGTAATCGAAATATTGCTGACTCAGAACGGGCACAAATATCTGTTTACATTAGCTATGAGTGTGTTTAATTAAAACCACAAGCTGAAAGGGGGAAAGAAAGAAACCGAATGCTATGATTATGTGGTATTTTGATTTTCATTTAAACTATATCAATGTTTCAGTTATCTTAATGCTTAATACGTCGCTAAAAAATAATACTTTCTAACGAAATAATTGTTTATTTTAATTATTTATCGATAAAAATAATGGATTCAAAGCTACTGAACTTTAAGTACGATTGACAACGCAAGGAATCTAAGACCAGGAAGAGGTATCTTCCGTGGGAGACTTTCTAAAGTGTTTTAGGCCGTAATCACGCGAGTTTTGGAGAAAACAGTATAAAGCCAGACTTTAACGGAGGAATTGTCCTCTGTAATAGGAAACTTTCTTAAGTGTTTTAATATACAAGTTTCTGAGAAAATCATGGAAAATTTCAAACTTTATCATACCAAGTATCTACCTTTGGAGAAAGAAAAAGAATATTTTCTGTGCTTTTTGTTGGGATAACTGAATACGCGATAACATAGTTTTTATAGTGCGTGGGTGATTCTAAGAAATTTTCATATCTGAAAATGGGACTTTTCACAAAAATCGTCGGATTTAAAATGGATTCGTCACAAAAATAGCACAAGAAAATTGCGTATTTTATAAATCAGCCGCAAAAAATGACATTTCTGTAATTAAAAAAAAAAAAGCTGATTTATGACTAAATAATTACACATTTTTAGAAAAATAACATCTATTTTAGCAATTAGTTTACGATTACGTAATTTTAAAAATTACCTGTAAAATAATTCCGTATTTCTATAAAAAGCCACAAAATTATACGTATAATGCAAATCATGATTGAAAAAAGCAAGAAATTCATCGATTAGCATCAAAAGCCTTTTTCAGCAATTAATTGCGATTAAACATAAATTTTGTTAATTAGCGGCGAAATGATTGCGTGTTTCCGTTATCGGCTACAAATGTATCGTGATTTACTGAAATCAACTGGGGAAAAAAAAAAAAAAAAAACTTTATTGGCTAGCAGCTAAATGATAGCATATAAAAAGTAAATTTTTTATTATTAGTGGGTAAGCGATCCCATATTTGCGAAATCTACTTCAAAATTATTCCCGATTTCAGACATTCCGCTTTGAAAAAAAAAAAAAAAAAAAATGCAAATTTCATTGATTAGTGGCAAAATAGTTGAGTATTTAAGATTCAGCTTTCAGAAGAACGCATATTTAATAGATTAGTAGCTAAATAATAGTGTGTTTTGGCAATCGGCCGCATAATAATCGCGTATTTCAGAAATCCACTTTGAAAAAAATGCGCAAATTTTACCTATTAGGAGAAAAAAATAATTTAGTTCCGAGTAAACGTATTTTTTGACAATTAGCTGTGAAATAATCCGGTATTTTTTAATTCATCTGTAAATTTTCACATATTTCTGGATTAGGTTTTGAAAAAAGTGCGTATTTCATCGATTAACAGCAAAGTTTGGTATTTGGGAGATGTAGCTTTATAAAGGGCTCAAATTTACATCTATTAGCAGCCAGATAATTGAATATTTCGTTAATAATTAACCCTATTTTCGATATAATTAACTGCAAAAATATCGCGAATTTTAGGAATCAGCTTTGAAAGAAGAGTGAATTTTACCAATTAGTTTCAAAATTATAGTATATTATTAGCAATTATTTGCATTAAACGTAGATTTTGTAAATTTGCAGTGAAATAATTACGAATTTCGGCAATCGGTCGTAAAAATATCGCGAATTCTGTCAAATACGGGAAAAACAGCATATTTATTTAATTAACGGTAAAAACGTAATTCTACCTCCCCCCTCCCCTTACATTTTGTAAGTGATATATTTCATTCAAAAATGTAAAAATTTTCAAAATTGTTTCTCATAAAAATCTGATTTTGTCTTGGACATTCTATGATATAATATTATCTGTACAAGCTTTTTTTTTTATATCTGATTTTTCTTTTCTTTTAAAATTTCATTATTTTGTTTATTTATTTATACCTTGGATTAGAGGTCTTTGAGGCCCGGCCCGGCCCGTGCGGAAGCTTTGCTTACTCGGCCCGGTATGAAGTCAAAAAATTCGGCCCGGACAAAAAACGATAAAATCAAGCCCGACCCGGCCCGGCCCGATTCAAAAATATGTAAAATAACAAAAAAGAAAAAAAAATGCATGCCTTTCTATGAAAAAGATTTTTAGTATGTGTTTTGCAGAAGTTTTATATAACCAAACAGTAGTACGTTCTTTAACAAAACTACTGAACTTTTACAAGATAATTATATATAAAGAGAAATTCATTATTATAGACAAGGCACAAAGAGAAACAGAAAGTCAAATAGAAAATATTAGCATTCATTAAACAATACAGGAAGGAATTTAAAATGGTTAATACTACTAAAAATGCACTTTTCTCTTATATTCCATAACGTATCCGAATCTTTCATGTGATCCGGTAAACAAAACTTTAATGTTAATCCTACCATATTGAATGAAAAAGTTGTTTTTGACCATGATAAGAATGATGCTACTTTCATCCACTGGAGAAAAGGAAAAGGGGCCTTTAGAGAAAAAGTTAAAACGAAAGGATTTTTATCGCCTTCATACCTAAACGCAACAGAATTTTATAGAAACAAAGCCTTATACACAGTAACGTATCTAATTTATTTTGTTATGTACATGTACGCAAACTGGTAGTGACATGCATACAATTTTGAATAGGAAACCATCTAATATTACTTTAAATAAAATATATTAATTTCGAAGCAAGCTAAAAATATTTGCGAAAAATCAGATTTCGAGCAGACACACTGATAGACAAATTGAAGTTAGAGATTTTTTTAACAAAATAGAACTTTATGTGACATACCAGCCTGTAAAATTATGTAAAATAAATGACTGAAAAAATATTTTTATCATTTTCTTTTTTCGTTGATTAACGAGGAAACCAGAAAAAAATTCGGCCCGACACGGTCCGGAGAAAATTTCATTCAGGCCCGGCCCGGCCCGAGTATACACAAAAAAACTGAGCCCGAGCCTGAAAAAATTTTTTAAGCCCGAGCCCGGCCCGGCCCGAGAACAAACTTAAAAATTCGGCCCGAAGCCGGCCCGTGCAGACCTCTACCTTGGATACATTGCTGCTATAAAAAAATTAGTAAGTTTTTTTTTTTTTTTTTTTTTTTTTTGGGGGGGGGGGGGGGGGCTACATTTTGTAAGTGATATATTATGAAGATGTTATAGTGCCCTTTTTGAATTATTGAGAATATTAGAGTGCCCCTTTTGAGAATACTAAAGTGCCCTTTTATCGAGTTCCCCCCCCAGTGGCCCTTTTGTTCTAGAGTCAACACTACAAATAATGACAAAATTTATCAGCAATACACTTCAAACCCTCTAATCCACTTATTTCTATTTTTTAGTACCGTCGGATTACCAAAAAAAAAAAAAAAAAAAAAGAGAATAGTCATGTGATTGGCGTGCCATAAAGCGGGCACACAACATACATTGTATACTACCAATTTTTATTTTTGTTTATATTGCAAATTTTATTTTATTTACTTATTTTTTACTTTTTATTTTACTTATTTATTTTTTCAATGGTAAAATTTTATTAGAAAATTTATATTTATTATAGTAAAATTTTATTAGAAAATTTTAATAGTATAGATTACATTGAAATAGTTACAATAATTACATATTACAATAGTTGAGTTACCAATTTTTAAGGTTTAAAAAAAAATTAATAAATAATCAATAATCAGATTCAACATATGAAGTATGTGCATCTTTGTGTTTGAACAAGTCCGTTATTTTCTTCTGTTTCTTGGATTTCGAATGTCGTACACAAGCTTCATTCACTAAACATTTCAATAGCATTTTATTTGAAATGTTTATATTGGGCTGTTGCAGCAAGTACATCAGGCCTTTTTCAAATCGCTTCTGTGTGGGTAATATGGCCTTCCATTGCATTGCTGCACTCTTCATTGCTTTAATCTTCAATCTCTTTTACTCTATCACATTCTCAACGATTTCTTCGTGAGTCAGAACGTGGTGTGGAACTTCCATTTGGTCGTACTGAAGCCAGTTCACAATGTCTGACTCGGTAACGTCTTTACACACAGACAGTTGGCTGAACCCTTCTTTGAAATCCTTAGTACTGATGAGATTATCATTAGTAGTTTCATTTCATCCTCGCTGTTGGCAGCGCCAGGCCAAAGATTTTTCCAGCAATTCTTTATTTTTTCATTGGAAATGCCATCCCATGCTTCTGTTAAATTAAAAACAACATGATGGAGGTGATCCCAATCACCTTTTCAGATTTCTATTACTTTTCTGTAATCATCTTGCTGTCCATCGAATGAAGCAACGTTAACGGCAATGCTCATTGGTAATGCCTTTTCAATGCTTCTACAGCACCTTGATCCACTGATGTAACATTCGCTGGCAAAAAAATGGCTTGGATATCACCATCAATTAGATCATAAACATGAGGATGCAATGGAACATTATCTAAAATCAGTACACCCTTTAATGGTAATTTCTTTGCCTGCAGCTCTTTCTTCACATGAAGAACAAGTATAAGGTGAAACCAATTCTGAAATGTCAACAAATCCATCCATACTTTTTCCTGTAGACGTACTGTACAGTACAGGTAAAGATCCAGTTTCAATGTTTTTGCAGCAAACAGAACATGCAGATTTCCCAATCACCAAAGGAGACAGTTTATGACTACTATCGACGTTCGGGCATGCCAGAACTGTGACCAGTGCTTTTCGTTGCTTGTAACCACATGCTACTGATTCACTTTCCACTGCAAAGGTTTTTGTTGGCAACATTTTGTAAAAGAGTCCTGTTTCACTTGTGTTACAGACCTGAGTGGACACCAGGTTGTTTTCTTTAATCAGTTTCCCGAAGTCCTTCTGAAATTCCTCTGGCGCTTTTTCATCTGTTGATTTGCTTTCTCCTGTTACCGTCAACTGACGAACACCATGCCTTTTTTTCCAGCGACTCAGCCAACTGTTACTGGCAGTAAAACTTGCACCACTCATAATTCTGTTCAAAGCAAGAGACTTTTCCTTCAGAATTGGTCCACTGACAGGAAGACCTAAACCTCTACATTGCACAAACCAAATGTACAACATCTCATCCACTTTGTAATGATCAGGTTTTCTTACGATTCTCCATGATGTAGCATTTTCACTATCCAACTGAATAGCAAACTCATGTACCTTATCGTTCTTTTTTAATGTCAAAAACCGTCGATTGGCTAACTTCATACTAATTTCCCAATGCTGTTTCAGAATGGCCTTTTCAAACTTTTTTATCATTTCATATTACTGTGCAAACTTTTTAAAATTTGAAATGAAGATTTCAATTATGAGCCTAAACAGTCTTTGATCCTTGTATGCCATTTAATATTACTTTGAATTTTCTAACCTATTTCTTTGCAAAAGTTTAGTTTTTAACTTATGTGATAGCTTTATGCTCAATCTTTTTACCAATATGGAATAAAAAATTGCATTAATTTGGCAAGAATTTTTGCAAACAAATTATATAAAATAATAAAGATACAATAAAAAATAAAGATACAATAATGAACAAATTATATAAAATATTAAAACTGTTATAAGAGTAGTAATTCTTTTATAATATTTATTAACTTTAATTTTTATCGTTTACCACTACTTCTTAAAACTAGTTTTGTCTCTTTGTCGAGACATCCTCAATCCCAAATGAACTATTCACCGATGATTCCTCTTCTCTATTTCGGCACATTATATGTATCCATCTAGGGTTCATTCTGCGATGCTCTGTATCAATAATGTACCAGCATCAGGGTTGTTCGGTTTTTTCCATAGTGGAAAAAAAAGTGGTTAAACCCGTCCCGGACAAAATACTGTTTTGTCCACTTTTGTCCACTATTAATTATTTGTGAGTGCTAAATTAAAAATTACCTTTATTCTTTCCATATACATATATAAAACAATTCTTTATCAATAGTGCATGTGAGAGCTCGTGAAATACAGTTACCTGGTCACCATTGACGACCAATATCTTTTAACTAGCAATAATGTTTTCCACTTTAAAAAAACTTACTTTTTTAAATATATATTTTGGTGAAAGAATTGGTCTCAGAATCAGGCTCCAATTCTACTTTTGCTGTTTTGATTTCTGCTTCTCTAAACGCTTTTTGAGACACTGTGTTGAATTAGGAGATTTACACATCTCCATGTATGTTTCACAACACGATGTTAAATTATTGCACTGTTTTAGGGAACTGGTTTACACTACTCCTGTCTGTACATGCTATCTATCTGGTGCTGAATCACTGTACCTGTGTATTGATGTATCAATGCTGATGGTGTACTGGTTTAATGAAAATAATAAAACCAGTTTCATGATGTTAAATTTGAACATGTGTTTCCTGATGTAAAAAAAAAAAAAAAAATCATCAAAGCCTAATAAATAATTGGTTTGGCGACTTTTTTTTTTCTTTACAAATTTCTGAACTCTGTGTATGTAAATATAATGAATTTAAATATTTCAAAATAGTCAATGATTGAAATAGACATGCAAAGTTAACAATATTTAATAAATAAATATATTTTTTTTTCTAAGGATCGATTGGATGCAAAAGTGCGAGTTTATAGTTCAATTCCCCTCTTATTTTCCCCACTGCTTTCAACTACATTGTCATCTCCTCCCTCATAGTCGTAAATACCTTTAAAAAAATTGTTATTAAGCATGGTGAAATGAATGGTTCACGTATCTTTCACGGAATTTTTTATTTTCTGAAAATACATAGGTAAGGAAAGTATTATAATCATGACAAAAATTTGACTTTGTGATGTTGGTGTATCTACATGTTTTGAGGTTCCATGAGTTCATTTTTGCTATTTTATGATGATGTATATATATCTGAGTAGAGTGAACACAATATTGTCTTAATGCTTTGTTCAAATGAACTAAAAGTTGGTGCATACATTATAGGTTATTGTAGCACAAACTGTATACATCTTGGAGAATCTAGCACAGTTTTCTGTTTTTTACCGAGACACAAAGATAATTTTTTTTATCATTATAGCCTATGGGTCAAATAATTTAAAGTGTGATAGCATCTGAATTCTTTATTCAATTCAGCTAAAACATTATATACATGTTATCGGTCACTGTCGAATGAATGGTATAGATTTATTTTTGTGAATCTAGCATTTATAGTTTTTTTTTTGCAGGGAAATAACAAAATTCTGTAACATTATGGCCTATAGTCTGAATTTCTTTAAAATGTGATGGCATCTGAATGCCTCATTTGATTGAGCTTTGAATTCATATACAAGTTATAAATATATGTCACACACAAACTGTACACATTTTGGTGAATCTAACACTATTAGTTCTTTTACAGAGATACACAAAAGAATTTGGATGCATTCCATTAAACAATATACTATTTGGGAGAAAATAATCAAACACTTATTATAATTTTCTTGTTTTTTTATTTAATGACTTCTTTTACTTTATTTTATTTAAACAACAGTGAATTACTTTAATGTCCAGAAAATCAACTGGAGTCACTCAGCATTTTTATTATTTCTCTTAAAGTTTCTGCATATTTATCAAATTGATTATGAATATATATATATATATAAACAGTCATATACATATACAGGGTTGCCAACTTTTCAAAAACAGTTTGAGGAGTATTCAGAGAAATTTTGAGGAGCATTTTGGCTACTTTGAGGAGCAATTTTAAAAATACATAAAAAAGAAAAGAAAAGAAATAAACTACTCACAAAAATAAATTAACAATAATCATATGAAATTTAGAAATATTTATTGATAATCAAATATATTTAGCAAAACAGTGAAGAGAGATAGGAATGGGAAATGATTAAGTCTGAATATAAGCTTAAAACCCAAAAGTAATTTGTGTTTTGCATAATGGCATATTTTCCATACATAAATAAAGGCAATATATGAAAGTAGATTATTCAGTTACATTAAAAAAAAAAGAAAGAAAGAAAGAGAAGCACAAAGGGAAAAAAAAAATTAATTTCCAACAATTTTCATGAATGTCAAAATAATTATACTATCACATAAAAATCTAAAAACGAAATCATATAAATGTGTAAATGATCTCATCTCTAAGTCAACTCCCTCTAATCTGCATAGCTTGGGACCATATGTTTTGTAAACTTTAGAATTTTGCAGATTATTGGTCATAATTTGTTTACTTATTTTTTTTCCCAGATACAAATGAAGATATAATAATAAATCATTAATGCTTTAAGTGAATGATAAAATAAAAGCATAATTATTTCAAATAAATCTTAAATAAAGCGTTGTCAATCGGCCTTAAAGTTCAGTAGCTTTGAATCCATTATTTTTATCGATAAATAATTAAAATAAACAATTTTTTAACGATAACTGAAACATTGATACAGTTTAAATGAAAATCAAAACACCACATAATCATAGCATTTGGTTTCTTTCTTACCCCCTTTCAGCTTGTGGTTTTAATTAAACACACTCTTAGCTAATGTAAACAAATACTTGTTCCTGTTCTGAGTCAGCAATATTTCGATCACTAGAATGTTTTCTTTCTTTCATTCTTTTATTATTTTTTTTTATTTACTATTTATTGATGAGTATTGTAGCATGAAGCGTGTGGTTCTTCAGCTAAATTGTAAAAGTTAGTTTTATTTTTTTTATTTTTAAGATACGTTGAAGCGCTTTCATAGATAAAAAATAAAATTCAAAGAATAATGTTTTATGCGGCAACTGTTGGAAATGCAAAATCAAAAGTTGATAAGGATTGGACAACGATTTCTGCCTAGATGTGTGCAAGGAAAAAAAAAAAAAAAAAGAAAAAAAGAAATTTTTTTTTTCAGTGTCTGCCACTATTCAAGTTTATGTATTTAATAAAAAATATTTAAATAGGTGGTCAAAACTGAATTTGCAGAGCATAAACATTACTTCGCGGAATTGCAGAGTTTTTTAATTTTTTCGGAGAAACTCCGCAAAAATCGGAGCAGTTGGCAACCCTGCATATATGTCACATTTATGTTAGTAAAGCTATTACTTTTATGACAAATAACTTTTCTATGTAGAAGTAAAATTTAATTTAGTATTTTTTTCATCTTAAATTTCTATTATCCAGTAATATGATTTTTTACAAAATTAAAATAAGAATAAAAATTATTAAATGATTAAGTTAGTATGTAAATTTGATTTCTTAAATTATTGGATTAAAAAAATTACATGTTGGTATTACAAATAAAATTTTATATATTTGATAGGACTTGTGGACATAAATTGATAAAAACATTCTATCTACACTGGAGATTTTTTTTTTTTTTTTACCTAGTATATAGAAATGTTAAATAAGATATTTCCAAAGTAAGTAAAAAATAGCAAAGAAACAACTTAAATTATTTTTAAGATTATAATTGCCTATGCATTAATGAATCACGTTGTTTGCGAAAAACTTTAATATTGAAAATAGTCTCTTTCGAGGGGGGAGGGGATAGGGATGTTGGGGGGATTAAGTTATTCTTCATTTTTAATTGTCAGCATTATGTACTGAAGATAAATCAACATTGTGCACGAAATCTTTTTCTGGCTAAATAGCCGTGTCTATTTCTTTTTTTTTTTTTAAAGATTTAGATAAAGCATTAAATAACTTTTTTTCCCCTCTTAATATCCAGTATGATTACATTATAATAATCCACCACAACAGATTTACTTCAGGGTTGTCATTTCGTCTACTTTTTCGTCAAAAGTCCGGGACGCTGGACAAAACTGGTTGGTTGGTTGGTTGTAGGATTTAAGGCCGATTGACTCCTGATGTGTCCTAGGCCTAGAGGGGGAATGCCCTCCGTGGGGGTCTTTCTAAGGGGTCCTAGCCCGTATTTACGCAAGTTTCGGAGGAAACCACGGAAAACTCCGAACGGCTAGGTTGATGAGCGCGACCTGGGATCGAACCCGGCACCTCCCATCTACCAGCTTTGAGCGCAGAACCGCTCGGCCGCTGGTGGGCTGGACAAAACTGGAAAAAAACCACATGAAACTGGACAAAATAAAATCCACTGAACTGTACATGTTCAGTGCATAAAATTATTCCGTTAAAATAATAAATTGCAATTTTAACTTTAAATTACAATTTTAGCAATAGAAATATTTTATTAAAAATTAATAATTTGATTAATGAAAAGCACAATTTTATTTTAATCACGATAAAAAAAAAAAAAATCATGAAGAAAATGCTAATTACATTAGTTTACAGTTTGTAGATGTAACAAAGTAAATCTGTTGTGGTGGACTATTATAACATTATCATACTGGATATTAAGAGGAAAAAAAAGTTATTTAACACTATATCTAAATCCTTAAAAACAAAAGAAATATGCATGGCTGTTTAGCCAGAAAAAGATTTTGTGTGCAATGTTGAGTTATCTTCAGTGCATAATGTTGACAATTAAAAATGAAGAATAACTTAATCCTCCCCCCCCCCCAACACCCCTATCCCCCTTCGAAAGAGACTATTTTCAATATTAAAGTTTTTCACAAACGATATGATTGATTGATTAATACATAGACGATTATAATCTTAAAAATAATTTAAGTTGTTTCTTTGCTATTTTGTACTTAAAACCCAAATAAACTACTACGTCAGAAACGCCAAAGAGAAATATCTGTTTTTGAAAAATATCTATCTGTTTCTGACGTAGTAGTTTATTCGGGTTTTAATATACCAACGCCAAGTCTCCTGTTATTATTTTTACTTAACTGGGAAATATCTTATTTAACATTTCTATGCTAGGTTAAAAAAAAAAAAAAAAAAACTCATAAATGTAAATAAAATGTTTTTATCAATTTATGTCCACAAGTCCTTTCAAAACAAAGCTTTCATTTCTATATAACATTTTATTTGCAATACCAACATGTCACTTTTCAATCCAATAATTTAAAAAATCAAATTTACATGCTTAATTATTTAATAATTTTATATTCTTATTTATACTCTTATTAAAATATATTTTATACTCTTATTAAAAAAATATTACTTGGTAATGGAAATTGCAGATGGAAAAAATACAAAATTAAATTTTACTTCCACATCCAGTTTTGTGTGGTTTTTTCCACTTTTGTCCAGGTTTTTTCCACTTTTGTCCAGCGTCCCGGACTTTTGACAAAAAAGTGGACGAAATAACAACCCTGACCTGCATAAAACCAAATCTATATATATATACCAAAGAATATGATCAGATGAAGATAGGATTCTACATAAATAAATAGCAGGAATATTAAAATTACATATACAGATTAAAACAATAAAACAGGTTACTGATTGGGCACAACAAAATGGAAAATAAAGAACTGAAGAACATAACAAGTCCTTCCGGCTCATTTGAAAGGGTAGGTTGATTTCTTTTTTCTTATCAAATAGCCACCAATATGAACCAAAATGGCTGCTACAAATTATTAATGGGCTTGGTAGAAACATTGATGTGGGCTCACTCCAAGCAAATTGGTTCATAAATACCTTTTTATGTGAATTCGAAATTTTCAAGTGGTCGGTACTTGGAAACAAGATGGCAGGCCAAGTTGGCAAACAAATATAATATATTAAATGCATTTGTGAGATAAGTCTACTGTACATATTTAGTTCGAATTAATTCAGAATTTCAAAGTTATCGTGTTGACAAATTAAGTGGCCACCACTTGAATTAAAATGGCAGAGCAAGTTGCTCAGTGAACTAATCCAAGATATTTGTAAGATAAGTCCACTGTTCAACTTTGGTTCAAATAAATTCAGTGTTTCAAAAGTTATTGCGATAACAAATTCTCAAGTGACAGCATTCAAGACTCAAGTGGCTGCAACATCGAAACAAAATTGTGGAGAAACTTGCCAACCAAAAATCATAGATATTTGAATGATAAATCCATTTTTCAATTTTGGATCAAATTAATTGAATATTTAAAGAGTTATTGTGATAAAAAAATTTCAACTGGCACCATGATTTCAAGTGGCCACCACTTGGAAACAAAAAAGCAGAGTGAGATGCCCAGCAAACATATCTCAGATATTTGAATGATAAATCCACTACTCAAATTTGATACGAATTGGTTCTGTAATACTAAAGTTACCATAATGACAAAATTTCAAGTGGCTGCCACTTGGAAATAAAATTGCGGATCAAGTCACCAAGTGAACATATCCTAGATATTTGAACCATAAGTTCACTATCCACATCCAGCTTTTATTTGAATCAGTTTAGTATTTTAAAAGCTATCGTGATGGCATATTTTCAAGTGGCAGTGTGATTTCAAGTAGCTGGAACTTAAAAATGGCCGCCACCATTTGGAAATAAAATGGCACAGCAAGTTACCATGCAAACTTATCCAATATATTTGAAGTGTAAGTTCACTATCCAACTTTCAATCAGTTTAATATTTTCAAAGTTATCATAACGGCACAATTTCAAGTGGCCACAACTTGGAAAAAAAAATGTTAGAACAAGTTGCCCAGTAAACTCATCCAAAATATTTATATAATAAGTTAGCTGTCGAACTTTGGTTCGAACTGAATCAGAATTAAAAAAGTTATCTTGATTATAAATTTTCAAGTGTTAGTCTGATTTCAAGTTGCCCCATTTAGCATATAACATCCATACTTTGTTAAAAATGGTGGATAAAGTTCTTGGTTGAGATCTTTACATGGTCTATGTCTATATAGATATGTCGAAATCCAAGCAAATCTGGTCTTAAAAACACTTTTTACAATGTGGATTTGAAATTTTCAAGTGGCCTTCACTTGAAACAAAATGGTGCAGCCTGCAGCAACAATCTCATTCAAGATATTTATTTATAAGATAAATTCACTGTCCAAATTTGGTTCGATTTGGAGTATTATTTCGGAAGTTACCATGATTATAAATTTTTAAATGGTAGCCTGATTTCAAGTGGCTCTACTTAATTTAAGATATCCACCACTTTGTTAAAAATAGCAGATAAAGTTTATTAATAAACTTGGTTGAAACCCTCATACGGTCTATGTATACATCAATATTCAAACAAATCCGGAATAAGCTTTTTACAATGTGAATTAGAAATTTTCAAGCGGTCTCCACTTGAAAACAAAATGGAACAACTTGGTTAACAGATTCATCCAAGATATTTATAAGTTCACTGTCCAAATTTGGTTCGATTTGGAGTATTATTTTGGAATGATGTTAAATTTTCAAGTGGTAGCCTGATTTCAAGTCATCCCACTTAATTTAAGATATCCACCACTTTATTAAAAATGGCGGATAAAGTTCATTAATAAACTTTGTTGAGACCCTTATATGGTCTATATTTACATCAAAATTCAAACAAATCTGGCCTTAAATACACTTTTTACAATGGGGATTTGAAATTTTCAAGTGGCCGCCACTTGAAAACAAAAAGCGGAGAAACTTGGTTGATGAACTCATCCAAGATATTTATAAGTTCGCTGTCCAAATTTGGTTTGACTTGATGTATTATTTCAGGAGTTATTGTGATGACTAGGGCTGGACGATGTCAGGAATTTAATATCATGATATATCGTCATCCTCATATCACGATATTCTGATATATCGATATCACGACAAATTCAAATAAAATATTATGGTTATTAAATCATTATAGTAATTATTAAATTAGCTATTAAATAATTATAATTATTAAATAAGCAAAATTATGTAAATTGACATATTTATTAAAATATAGGCAGAGAAATACAGAAAATATTTTAACACGTTGACCTGTCAAGCTACGAAATAACTCATAGTTAAACTACGACTAAACTCATAGCTTGGTAAACAATGTAATAAATTTTCTAATGAAAAATTGTTTAATGCAAAGATCATTTAGTATACCAAATATAAACACTACTTTCTACAGGTGAACTATCAGAATCATTCATTTCACTGTATGTACGTATAACAGGAGTCAATAGCTTCTTTGAAGTGTACTCACTAAATTTTAATGGATGGTGCACTTTCAAATGAGAAGGCAAATTTGTTGTACTCCCTCCTTTTGCGCATACATATTTTTTGCAGAGTTTACAAATTGCCACATCAGTGTTAATAACAGTACCATGCTCATTGGCAGGTATCTCAAAAGTAGACAAAACCTGACTATTAGTCTTTGATTTAGATACCAAATGATAATATTCTAAAGAATCAATAGTATGCCTCATTGACATTTTAAAAATTGAAAATTTTAAATTAATAATTACCAAATATATATATATATATATATATTTAAATATTGCTTATTTTAAAAGAATTTCAACAAAAACAGATCATAATACTGATTGGTTTGTAGAAATTTTCGATCATTCATCTAGTTTTAATATATTCATTTATGATTCAATCATTAATTAGCATCATGAATTATGTATATCACTAAAAATTTTTTTTTTTTAATAATTATATAGGACAAAGAATTCTGTAAATAAATTTCATTTATAAAATAAATTTAGACAAGATTAATTAATTAGCATCGGAAATATACCATTAATTAAATTATATACATGTAAACCTTTTCTTTTTTTAAATATTTTTAGAAGAAAAAAGAATAAAAATACTATTGCAGATACAAAATGATAGATTTTTATTAATTTACTTTCTTTAATCTTTATGTAAGATTCATTGTAGCTCAATACTTACCATTCATTTATTCATTAATATCGAAAAATCGACAATCTTCCCACCAATTCTAATAATCAAATTATGAGTCCAAACAAACAATAAAAATTTAAAGTGCTTGTTTCCCGCCGCCGTCCTGTAATATTCAATCACGATCTCCGGCAATCGTCATTGTCAGTAATATGAGTAAACAAAGAGTATTTTCCCCTTCTTGAGTGTTTATCGGCTATTCTGCGCAAGCGTGATGTTTCTGATTATATTCATGAATGTTTCTGATTATATTCATGAATATTGTCCGCGTCGCTGTGAGTGAGTGAATGTGAGTATGAGTTTATTCGATTAAGGAATCGGAAATCAGCTATATGATTACGACGATAAGGCGTATCGCCATTGCTGACTCGTTTCACTCATGAGTAGTGGGGATGATTAAGCACTTTGATATTTCGATTTCTTTTTATGAATGCGATATGGACATGATGTTGTGAGTTTTTAGTGAAATATCGGGAAATAAATCTTGAATGATTGAAACGAAAGAATAGATTCTTTGATTGAAACGATATTAAAGTGTGACTATCGTTGGAAAAAAAATGATCTATAAAGCAAGTTTTTTTTTTTTTTTTTTTTTCTGTTTTAGGTATGAGATTTGCTATAGGCTTGCTTTATTAGAACAAATAAAAATATTTTAACCCTCGATCAACTTTTTTCTTCAAAATATCAACAAAGAAAATTTGGATAATATAAAATCCCACAAATATTCTCTTTACTAGTGCTCAGAGCTTGCTTAAGCCATTTTTTACTTTCTTCTATACTCAATACAAGAAAGTATGGGATTCGTAAAAAAATTTCACTTATGGTTTTCTAGGGATTTACACGTTTTGAGAGATCCAGAACACAATTTGACTATTTTTAGAAAATGGGTGTGACAAAAATTTTGTGGTGAATATATATACGGTACTACTGCACCGAATTGAATATAAATTTATGATGTAAATGCACCTTAACGTAAATTAGTGTTTATCCACTTTTGGTGTCAACCGCCCAACAGGTGGCGCTGCTATACAGCGATTTTCATAATTTCAGGGGAGGCTATATCTCAGTAATTATTGCACAGAATTGCATATAAATTTATATGCTGATGCACCTTGACATTTTATTAGTTTCTGTCAACTTTTAATGCCAATCGCTCTAAAGATGGCGCTGCTATACAGAGACTTCCACAGCATAAGTGAAGGCTGTATCTCAGGTTCTATTGCGTGTAATTGAACTAGATATATGAAAAGGCCATTATGATGATAGAATTTGGGTGCATATCTGCCGATAGGTGGTGCTGCTGTGCAGCAATATTCTGCGAAAACGGGAAGGTTATCATTTTAATAGGCACAACATAGTTTGTTTTTTTTAATCTTGTTTCTAAAAAAGTCCATTTAAGTTAGAACTGAAAATTCCCCCCAAAGTAATATATCTTTATTAAGGGCAATTTTAGCAGCAGGGTAATAAAAAAAATTATTGCTTCTAAAACAGTGATATATGATATAATATAAAATCATTATCATTGCACAACAAACCTAAATTTTTCAACAATGAATTAAAATACATGTAGTAAGTTCTGATAAATGGACATCAAGAATATTATTGTTTTTCCCCCTTTTTTAGCATACCATAAATTGAAAATGTGGAACAAAAATTAATGAGAAGTTAATTCTACTTTTTTAGAACATTAGTAATTTTCTGTCATTTTTAATTTTTTCATAAAACATCCAAATTTACAAAAATTGGATAAAAACAGCAACAACCCCTCCGCTCCCCTTGAAAAAAATGAAAAAATAAAAACTGTTCTCCTCACCATGAATTCTATGTATGTAAAACTTCTTTTCATCTTTCATGCATGCAATTTCTATTTTTATTCATCCCTATTGTTAGGTAAAAGATGAAAATAAGAAATTATATTGTCTATACATAGCCGATATATCGTGACATGTGATTGATCAATATCGATTATCATGATATGTGGTAGATATCGATATTTGACGATATATCGATATATCATCCAGCCCTAGTGATGACGACAAAATTTTCATTATATATGGATAGATAGATAAACAAAGTGATTGCAATAGGTCAATTTCTAAAGAAATCGACCTAAATAAGATATAAAATTAAACTAAGAAAACACAGCCATAATCTAGGTAAATAAAACAGAAAATATAAAAATAAGATTTGAAAAATCTAAGAAATTATATCAACAATAATTACACCCTCTGTTAAGAATCTTTAGAAATACTGGCACACAAAAATAGATGCAATCATATGAAGTGTTGTACAGTGGACTGGAAGTAGATATACATAACATGCAAGCAGGATATGCCAAGAGAGAGAGGAGTCATTGCCAGTGAATAGTTCATCTGGAATTGAGGATGTCACAATGGAGAGACGAAACCAGTTTCAAGAAGTAGTGGTAAATGTAAAAATTAAAAGTAATAAATACAATAACATAAAATATATACTGATTATGATAAATATAATGAAAAAATCAATTTATGATGAAATTCAATTCTTGATACGAGCTACACAAATACATATTTCAGAAATACGATTATAAAAAAGGTAAAAAAAAAAATTTAGAAACTATGCAAAGATGCAGACATTAAAACAAGATATTAGAAATCAGATGGCAAAAAGTATACTACAGCAATTAATTATTGGTACTTACACTTACGTATTAACCACATGCCAGTGATTAATCCCTGGCTTGTGGTTTAGTTAATACAGAATGTAATTTTAATATTTATATTTATGAATATTCTAGAAGTGACCCTATGAAAATTATTGCATAATCAGGGGTGGAATTAGGCTTAGGCCCTCGAGGGCCAGTGGGGTGCCAGTTCTTCGGAGGTACCAAAATTTTACAAATGATTAAAATTTGAAAAAGAACTCTGGTTTAAAAGATATTTAAAACCAAAAATTGAACACTTTCTAAGCCACTTTCACATAATTACTGATTTTTTCATGCTGGTTTGAAACGCATCAGTACAGACTATAATTGTATGATTGATCAGATGGACCTATCAACGGTCGTATGTAACTACAAACTGCTGCTATTTTCATAAAACAATGAAACAGCCATGGCAGGATTTATGTTTAGGTCCACAAAGCCCATGCAGAGCGAGACAATACTTATAAGTCCAGTGATGCCACTAGTTTCTCAAAATCTTAAGTCCTAGAAATTATCAGCACTGGGAGAACAAAAAGAGAAAAAAGTTTTTTTTTTTTTTTTTTTAAGTGAGAAGGAGTTTTGATATAAGTATATTGATTACAAAATCCAGTTATACATTCTAATTCAAACACAGTACATGGCCTATTATCCGGCAATAGCGGGACCAACCCGATTCCAGTTACTGGAATTTTCCAGATATCGGTCCCTGCCGAAAACAGAAATATCACGTCTGCAAAAGCTAGCCCCCTCCTTTAACTACAAAATAATTTATCAATAAACTGTACTGACAACTTAAATAATGCAAAAAAAAAAAAAGTAAAAGAAGTGTACTTACTTATCTTTAAAAAAAATTACTATAATAACATTCTGGCATGACATTATCAAAAATATTTTATTTCTTGCTTAATGCTCTAAAAAGATCACTTTTTTTAGGGTTCGTTTCTCAATAATCGACACTTTTCACTGGTAACTCTTTCGCATCAGAACTTCATTTTGCATCTCAGAACTTTGTTTTTGTTTTTGCGCTAGCTACTCGTGTGTGCTTATCATATTGGATTGGGCATATTGTATTGGAATTGGATAGAAATGTTTTTGATTTTTTGAAAGAATGTGGTTTTGCAACCATTTTCCAAATTTCATGTTTCGGCTAAGCTATAGGATTAGTTCTTTTTTCCTTATGGTAAAATGAAATTTTAAAGAATTTTTTTTCGTCTTCCAAGCAGCATGCTTTAAAAATACAAGGAAAACATCAGTTTTTAAACAAGAAAACTAAAGTATGAAATTTAGGTGGAAATTTTAGGTCCTCCGTACTAAACCAAATTCTGTCGGCAGAATTATTATTTTTTTCTTTCAATCTGAACATTTTTTTTTTTAGAATGAAAATTGCGCTTTCCCTGGGACGTGGCACAATAAATTTTTTGGGGTGGAATGTGCTTTACCACACTGCTTGGCATCTTGTTTCCGATCGCCGATAAAGATACCAACCATGGCAGATGGCCCCCTGAATGTTTATCAGTCTTTGAACGATCGATGTATGAAATGTGATAACCTCACTATGATGTTTTGAAAGCTGTGTGATTTCCACGTATTTGGTTGTTGCCAAACGGAATTTCGTGCGTTTTAAAGATTCACTAAGTTTGTGGGTGAGGTATTTAGTGATTTTTTTTTTTTTTTTTTCATGTAAGCGAAGACGCACGTATTACTGATCGCTGCAAAATGAAATTTTGTGCATTTTAAAGATTCATGCTGATTGCGGGCGATGTTTTTTTTGTGGTTTTCATGTATGCGAAGCATACAGTCATACCTCGTACGTATTACTGATCACTGCAAAACAAAATTTTGTGCGTTTTAAAGCTTCAAGTAGATTGCGGGTGAGGTATTTAGTGATTTTTTTTTTTCATGTACACGAAGCGTACAGATGTACATATTAATGATCGCTGCAAAACAAAATTTTGTGCGTTTTAAAGATTCATGTCGATTATGGGTGAGATATTTAGTGATGTTTTTTCTTGGTTTTCATGTACGTGAAGTGTACAGACGTACATATTACTGATCGCTGCAAAATGAAATTTTGTGCGTTTTAAAGATTCATGCAGATTGTGGGTGAGGTATTTAGTGATGTTCTCTTTGGTTTTCATGTACGAGAAGCGTACAGACATACGTATCACTGACTGCTGCGAAATTCCAGACCATGGCCAATTACCCACAGTGCAGTACTAGTGCGACATTATATAAATCCAACGCACCTTGGTATAGTAGCAGTTTATTTTATATGTTTGGTTTGGTTTAGTTTTTTTTTAATTATTGCAACAGTAGGCTATTCTTGCATAGATATAGTAATATATATAGATCTATCATCCCCATGTTATCAAGCAAAAATTTTTTGATGCCGAAAAAAAGTTCTAAAATCAGCAATTAGAGAGTATGAAAAAAAAGAAAAATGAATTTGAAACTGTACCTGGAGTTCTTCATTCACCTTTAGTAAATAAATTATTCACAATTTTTATTTATTAAATTATCTGTGTTTATTCCTGTGTGTGATTTACTCGGGGAAAAGCAGCCATTAGAGTGACTTTTCCGGAGAAAAAAGGTATCACTTTTTCCCTCTCGCTGATCAATCTATGTCTTATTACTATATCTATGGATTCTTGATTTTCATGCTTCATGATTGGATGTACACATTTTGAATCAAGCTGTTTTGTTTTTAATGTAAAAAGTTTGTTAATTGATGGTTTTATTGTATGCAGTATGTATGTTGAATATATTTGACAAAAACTTTGGAGTAGTATTTTAAATTGTGTTAATTTGCCTAGTGGGTAGATGGTTTTTAGTTTGGACAGAGGATTAATTATTATATATTTTTTATTCCAATGGAAATGTTCTTTTCTACAAAAGTTTGGAAACAGGTAAGTTAAAAAACTTATTTTTCATTCATATATTTATTTGTTGTGTTTTTTCAATTATTTTTGATATTTTTTGCTTTATAATGTTTAAAATTACCCATAGCACAGTACTAGTGCGATGTTAAATCCTACCTACCTACCTTGCAATAATTAATATTTGATCTACTTTTCTTTTATGAAAATTGTGCAAATTTTTAAAATTTGTACTTTTATTTGTAGTTTCTTTTGTTCTTTTTGAAAAGCTACATTTTATGCTTTACTTTTAGGTAGTTTATTTAAAACATGTAAAATCGGCCATTTTTAATAAATCGCAAAGCAAAACTGTGCTAAATTGGCGATTTTGAAAATAGTCGCCAAGCAGTGTGGTAAAGCACATTTTTTTCATCATGTCTTTTATTTTTTGCGTAATTTATACACTATAGCAGATAAAAGGCATCCCTATAAGTGTGTAAGCCTATTAATATTTGAAAATTGAATTAATTTTAAATATAAAAAGCAACTGGATTTCAAAACTGATTAGATTTTCATTTGATGGTACAAATAAATTTGAAAGATCTCTGCTGTGACTAAAACATTCATCTGTTTTCATTTCATGAGAATAATTATTTCGTTAAAATAATTATGTAATAATTTCTTTCATTTTAATTATGAGCTGATTGTTATATGTGATGCTGCACAGTGATAGATGTATCGAAGAATTATATATTTTCCTTAGTTATACTATATAATTATAATATATATCCATTGTGGTTCAAAATACGCGTGTGGGTGGGAGTGGAAGGCACAGCAAACGGACCTAGGGCATGATCAAAACAACTATAGTATCTCCCCACAGCTGAATTTGGCAATTTATTTTTGGCGATTATGGCAAAATCATAAATCCAAAATAAACAGCATGCAGGCTGCCATATTATATCGCAAACAGCCCAGAACGACATTGTTATCGTTGAAATCGGTGCCGAAAAAAAATCGCCAAATTCAGCTGTGGGGAGATATTATAGTTGTACCGCATGATCTAACTTAAATCCACCTCTGTGCATAATCTTATAATTAGTGCTGCACTAAGTAGCACTTTGGCCGAGTAACCGAATACCTAGTAGTTGTAACTGTAAGAAAGAATAATTGATGTACATATGAGAATTTTGCACATCTTGAAATTAAAAAAAAGGCCTTTTGAACTCAAAATTAAGTTAAATGGCAAACAGCATGTTTTCATAAAATGTTTCAGAACTTTTGTAGTGTATATATGTACACAATTAGGTGCATTGTTACAGGGGTGCAGAAAATGTTCAAACCTCGGAAATTTCCCCCAAACACAGTATAAATTTCCCTCAATAATGCAAAAATCTACTTTGCTATACAAAGTCATTTGTTCTATGTAATAAATCTTTAAGAGAATAAGTATACAGTGTAACATAAAAATATCGCTGTTAGTGTATAAGCACTTCAAAGTAGCAAATTGTTATTTTTGATTTACATTTTTGTTTTCTCTTAAAAAAATATTCAAAATTTCCCCCAGTCAGTTTAAATTTCCCCCGAACCTCGTTCGGGCGTTCGGACATATTCTGCACCCCTGCATTGTTATATTTGATACTTCCAGCTTATGGATTATTAAAACCATAATAACTGATAACTTCATTCTTTATTATGCAGTCTTTCTCAGATGCGAATCATTCTCAGATAATTCTTAGAGAATATAAAAGTTCCTATACATATACACTCAGGCTTAATTTAAGATGCATGAAATTTACATATGAAATAAGAATATTAAAATAAATATTTTATCACTTCAAACATGATAGACTTCATTAATCTTCAAATTCTAGAAGAGTAAAAAAGACAGGTGGTTTTGGGCCATAATTTGCAAAACAACAAATTTGATTATTAAAATATATTTTTAATATCATTTTAGTGTATTTACCTTTTTCATAATTATTTTTAAAATTAAAAATCAATCTTTTCTTACAGTTTTAAAAGTGTCTTATTTTTATTTGCACAAATATGTAACTAAAACTTTATCTACTATATTATATAAGGGTTCTTTTACCTAAAATATTTTATTTTTGTCTGTTTTATAGATGATACAATTTTAAGTACTAAGTTTTTATTTAAAAAAAAATTGTATACATACAAGATGGTTATATTTAAATTCTTGTAATTAAAATGGATAAGCTCATATCATGAATCGCCTCTATACCGAATTTGGTGGCATTATAATCACCCGTTTTAACTGCAGAAAGCTGTTTGCAGCAAAAGTTTAATGATTCTATATTTATATTTTCATAATTTTTTAGTTTAGTTATTAATAAACAACTTTTATGAATACATTTCTTTCAATAATACATAAAAATAATGAAATTCTTACAACTACTCGGTATTAGCCGAATACTTAGTCCAAATTTGGCCGAGTAAAGAGTATATACCAAGTACTCGGTAGAGCTCTACTTATAATATTTATATTTATGTATGAAAATATTCTGTCAATGGCATATGGTTAATACGTAAGTACCTTAGGTAATGTAACAGAAATAATTTCAGAAGATACAACTCTTTTAATTTACAAAGCACAAACTTAATTAAATATACACTATTACAGAAAAAACATAAATCAAGATGACAGCTGAAAAATCGCATTCCATCATTTGCAATAAAGTTATAACAAGGAAAGAAAAAGAATAAAAATAAAAATAAAAAATAGAAAAACACCAATTGCAAGCAGTCCAACAAAACTCGATTGTATCAAAGAAAAAACGATAAAGATGATAAAATATGAAAAAGAATTTTTGCAATTCTATTTTAGTTCTGTCGTTAAATCACAATCTATTTAAGTATTTTCGTTAGAGCCTGACTGAATGAATAAATAGTAGAGCTGTACAGAGTACTCAGTACCATGCTTACTCGGCCTATTTGCCGAGTACTCGGTACTTGGCCAAATTTAGGCTATGAATTCGACCAATACCGAGTAGTTGTGGGAATTTCACTATTTTTATGCATTATTGAAAGAAATGTGTTAATGAGAGAAATTTATTTTATACTAAACTGAAAAACTATGAAAATATAAATATACAGAGTCATTATAATTAAAATTTTTGCTATAACAGCTTTCTGCAGTTAAAACGGGCTGTTACCAAACTTAGTATAGAGATGATTCATGAAATGAACTTTTAATTATAACTACCTTGTATGTGTGTAATATGCATTATTTTATAAAAACTTAGTACATAAAATTGTATCTATAAATCAAACAAAAATAAAATATTTTAGAAAAAAAAGAACCTCTATGCTATGTAATATTATCACAAAATATTAGTTTATACATTTGTGCAAATAAAAGTAAGACACTTTCAAATCGGTAAGAAAATACTGATTTTGAAATTTATACTATAAAATAACATAAAAAACTATCATCTATTCGGATACAGTCTACCGTTGAGCAAAAGGTGTTTATTTAGTATTTTAAGAACAAAAAAAAATTAATGTAAAAAGAGGAGAGGGTATTTAACCGAGTAAAGACTTTTATGGCATTTTACGGTATATATAAAAATGGTAAATACACTAAAACATTTTTTAAAACGTATTTTCATAATCAAATCTGTTGTTTTGCCAATTATGGCCCAAAACCACCTATCATTTTACATTTCTACATTCAGAAGATTAATGAAGTCTATCATGTTTAAATTATAAAACATCTAAATGTTCCCCTTTTATATATGTAAATTTCATGTATCTTAAATAAAGTCATAATGCATAGTAACTTTTATATTCTCTAAGAATTATCTGAGGATGATAATTTCGCATCTAAAAAAGCTGTTAAGAATAAAGTTATCAGTTATGGTTTTAGTAATTCACTATGCTGAAAGTATCAAATATAGCAATGAACCTAATTATGTATATACATTACAAAAGTTCTACATGAAAGCATACTGTTTATCATTTAACTAAATTTTATGTTAAAAAGCCTTTTTTTTTTTTTTTTTTTTTAATTTGAAGATGTGCAAATTTCTTCATACATGCATATGCATCAATTATTTTTTCTTACAACTACTCCGTACTCGGCCGAGTACTCAGTATTCGGCTACTCGGCCAAAGTGCTACTCGGTGCAGCACTAATAAATAGACAAGAAACAAATCTAGCTTTTAAAAGGAACTATAAAACAAAATCAAACTTCAGCTATATCATCTATACATCCTAAGAACATTAACATTATTAATATGCAAGTGAATATATTTTTTTAGTCAACGATGATCTACTTTGTCAAACT
The DNA here is from genome assembly GCA_963930645.1 of Salticus scenicus. NCBI lineage: Eukaryota > Metazoa > Arthropoda > Arachnida > Araneae > Salticidae > Salticus > Salticus scenicus. The sequence continues at coordinate 55,270,619 of OZ005654.1, read as the reverse complement.
TGCCATAGAATAGTACATCTAATCAAAAGAAACTAAAATAATTATTAAACAGAAAACAAAACAAACACAATTCTGCTAGCAGATAAAAAGGATACAACTGAATACATTCCCTATTTTAATTTTAATAATAATATTATAGAGCGAAAATTATTTATACACACACAAAAAAAAAAAAAGAAGAAGAATTTTGAATACGGTACACAAACAAAAGAATAATCAGAATAAGAGGTTGGACGGTTGTTGCTTCAGATGAATTCCCAAATTTAAAAAAAATAAATAAAAATCGAAACTTTTATATAAAAAAAATTAGATAAACAGATGATTATATTAATAAATAAATAAATAAATCATATTTTATCATAAAACGTATTTAAATAAATAAATTATAATTTTTTCTAGCAATAATTTAATTTTCATATAAGTTGGCAATAATGAGTAATTGTGTTTAGTTTCTATGGAAACGTGGAAGTGGATATCTGAGGAGCTTCTAGCAGTATGTTGTTTTGTAGCTAATCTTTTTTTACTGTGTTTTCTTAATCAATACCGTGTATTATTGCAAGTGCTTAGTAGTTATTTACCCAAAATTTAAACTGATTTGTATTAAAATAGATAAAGGAGTGCTAAAATCAACTGTTAACTTTTAAATGGCTAATACTTTTTAAAGCTTTCCTCTTTTAGTAGCTCTTCTAGTAACTTAAAATGAGCACCCGAATATAATAAAAATCCTTTCAAAAACAAAATTTCTTTTTTTTTTTTAACTAATGATTTAGAAAAGTTATAGTTTAAGTTCCTTAAAATAGCGCGTATACTTTTGTGAATTTTATTTAAAACAGTATTGAGAAGCAAATTTTATGAAGCTTTCATTTAAAATAAATGTCTCAGGACATTAATGGAAACTTATAAATCGTATGCATTGTTTAATTTATTTCATTTTTAGATCAATTTCTTTAGATTTATGTGAAATTATTAAGTATTGTTGATATGTGTTATTTATAAAAGTCACATATTTTCAAATTTAAAATTTCTAAAGATTTTTTATAAAACTAAAGATTTTTGCTGCTTCTTTTTTAGAATAAAGTGACAAAATAACAATTTATTTTCATTTATGCATCACATTTTGAAATTTATATTTAAATATCAAATATTAATTAAGTTAGTCAACCTTATTGATTTTTATGTCTTCTATAATATAAAATATAGACAAAACTTTACAATCTGGTGCAATAGCTCCTGTCTACATCAAAGAGAATATATAAACAAACACTAGCACCACACCAGATTGTTGAGTTTTACCAAAAAAAAAGTAATAATAATAATTAACAGCAGTTTAATTGAAATTTACTTTTTAATATTTTTACTATTACTATATCATTATAACCTGTTCTTACTATTATTTTTCTAATAAAATAAATAGCAAAACCTATTTTTTTTTATAGATAGCAGTGTTTAATCCAGAACAAATTTAGTGCCGCATTGAGGCACTTTCACAAAGTCAACTTTTAGCATTGGGGTACCTTCACAAATTCACTTTTCAGCAAAGAGGCACCTTCACAAAGTCAACTTTTAGCAATGGGGTACCTTTACAAATTCATTTTTCAGTAAAGAGGCACCTTCACAAAGTCAACTCTGAGCAATATAGATGCACGCTAAAAAAATTTATAAGCTTCACTGCATCGAACACATAAAAATACCCTCAATTTGGATATTTACTAGAAACAATGGTAAATATCCAAGTGAACACTTTCTTATCTTACATATAAGAAATAACTTGATTCGCCCATATATATATATAGTTATTTTGCAACTGTTCCATTTCATTTTTAAATGCATTTTAAAATGACAAAAACTGCTTCGCACATTTCGTTTAATTGCTCTGAAGCATTATTAATTTTCACAAACTTACTTGATGTTTTCACAAATTATTTTATAAATTCACAAATGGGGTACCATTTTGAAAAAGCTGGATTAAACCCTGGATAGTAATAAGTAATAGAAATTTTTATAAAACTTTACAATACACTACATTAGCTTGATAGTATAAGATGTAATGGAAATAATAAATTCTTTCATGCAGAGTGACTGAAAAGTAAAATTTTAACAAGTTTTGTTGTTTTATTTATTTATTTATTTTTAATAAATTTTGATTTAGAATTATAATTAATTACCATATTTTAGTTTTAGGCCTGTGAATAATAAAGTAAAACCTGGTGATATTTTAGAAGTTGAGTATGAATCTAAAATAGAAGAGCTAGTTTCTCATGAAAACAGAATCTGTGATAAGAATTTGGTCTCAGTAGGAACTCAAACTGATTTCAGAGAAAGTGAAGCTCAAACTGACCCATGGGACCCCCCATTTGTAATAAAAAAAGTTTTTAAAGATCCTGAGATACTTCACTTGAAAGAACTCACTTATGGTAAGAATTTATATTGTCGGTAATTTAATTCATTACTGTCTTAAAAAATAACAAACAAATGCCTAGAACTTCATTAAAATTATGGTATTTAATGTAGTTTGCAACCTAATAAAAAAATTTTATACAGTTTTATTCAAGGATAGATATTCAGCATTCTTGATGACTTGTTTCTGTAAAAAATACTCAAATTTTAATTTTTTTTATGATTTTTTAAATTATGGCCTGTGTTTAATTCCAAGAATGTGGAGCTAAAATTTGACTGGCTGTTCTTGTTCCATCTATGGTATTTCTTTAGAGGCTAAAACTAAAATTAATATCAATTAACTGATATAATCAGTGGGAATTTAGGATAAAAGAAATATACGTGTATATGTATTATTTTTTCCTTTCTTTTTCTTTTTTTTTTTTTTTTTTTGTGTGTGTGTGTGTGTGTGTGTGTGCAAAATTGATTGGTTTTTAAAATTTGGAATATTATTAGCAAATCTCAATTTTATGCTTTTATTTTTTCAACATTCATGATATATTTTTATTTTCTTTAACCCTTTGTTGCATATTAATCACCTGGGAAACTTTAAAGGAAATTATTGTGTTTTTCCTATTTAAAATTGCCCCAGAAATCAGGGAAAAAAATTGTTTCATCAAAATTTTGTTTATTTTAAAAGTTACAGTTTGTCCACTGTAGTGGACAGTATGCATATAGAAACTGGATATCTAAAGTAGAAGTGGTGATGAAAATAATAAAAACAGTCACTTTTTTCATCGATACACAAATGAACTTTGCATTTTGTGCATGAATATGTAGATTTTCTTGAGCATAACTCCATCTTACATCTTTGAGCACTATTTGATATTTGTCTAGCAAAATGATCCACTCCATCGTAGAGGACAGAGCTTGCTTTGACTGACTTTTTTTTTGTAGGTTTTTGCACTGACATTGGCCCTTGTTTACGTAAGTCTTTCTGTATCTTGTTCATCAATTACTCTTGATACTGCTTGTATTAGTCCTCTGGCAATGGACATCTTGAAAAATCCTAGTTGCATAGAACATTGTGGTATGACAGCTTTGCAAAGAAGCCAAGAATTTATCATGGTAACATCTATAAAATGAAATAATACCCTTTTGTACCACTACAATGGATAAACGAAAACAGTCCTACATTAGCCTATGCTCATAATGTCCATTGTAGTTGACAAAAAGAAAAATACATCAATTTTCATGAAAAATAGCATCTGAAAATAAGTGTTCTATTCAAACATATTCTAAAAAGCCTAAAATTACTATTTCAAAATGCAAAATATCAAAATAAAAAAGGTTTAGCACTTATATACAATGAGAAATCATACTAACTTGGAAGTAGAGGTTGACGCTTTTTTCAAGCTAGCAATGCAATCTGTAATCTTATATTATGCTACTATCTATGAGCAACAGTTGAAAGCTTAAATAATATCGAAAGAATAAACATTGAAACCAAATCTGTAAAACCATTTGTGGTAAAGGAAAAAAAAATTTTAACTTTTGTCCACTACAGTGGACACGATGCAACAAAGGGTTAAATTTGGAAATTGGCAACATTATTTATTAACATTTGGACACCATGCTAACAAAAACAAGCTGTGCTTGTAGCATAGCCTATCTCAGCTTAATCCCTATCTACCAATAGCAAGGGAACACCCTATATATTACTAGTTTGTATTGTACTACAGTAGAAGATCATTATAACAAAAACTTAAAAACACAAAGTTTTGCATTATATAGATCATGTTTCATACCTCTTTAAATTTAGCTTATATACATGGCCAAATATGCCTAAAACATATCAAAATAAAGTAGAGTGTCTTTAACACGTTCACGCCGGCACATTCTTCTCAAAAGTATCTGAGCACTAGCTAATAATTCTGATATCAAAAAAGTATATTTAAAACTGTTTTGTTCAATAAATCCTAGTCGAATCATGTTCTTAGACTGACTAAGATCATGATTCGACAAGGATTTATTTAACAAAGCAGTATTAAGTGTACTTTTTTTAGACAAGGATTATTGCTAGTGCTCGGATACTTTTGCTGTGAGCCACTGGTGGACCATGCCGACGTGAACATGTTAAGTTACTTTCCTTAGAACAGAAATTGAATAATCATAAATTTCATTGTTAAATTTACTTTATAAACATAGTCCAAATATACTTGGACCAAATCATTCATTTTAATACCCATTTAAAATATAAAAAAATATAATAGCTCTTTTTTTAAGCTTCTAATTAGGGGATAAAGAAAAACTAATCTATCACTTTTGGTCCTGTACAGAGTAACATTATTTTGCAATCTGGAAACTTAAATACTTCTTAACTGCAAAATTCATAGTTTGTTTGAGAGGATTTGCTTTATATGGAGCATTATATAGAATTGCATTATAAAGATCTTCTACTGTATTAGGTGTGGAAAATATCTCCCCAAACAATTAGATGCATGAAAGTCACCAGATGGCGCTATGCATCCACTGACTTACTTTTTTACTTTGAGATTGAATTTTTTAGATTTTCTGGAAGCACCAGAGATCACGTTTGACCTTCGACCTCATAGCATCAAAGCGATGCTAGATTTTAGAATTTTTGTTCCTTTATGGAATGTTTACATTAGAAAATATGTTTGTTCTTTTTGATTTATTTAACCATTCTGTAAATATGTAAAATTAATTTTCACTTGTAAATAAGCATGTAATAGTATTAAATAGCTTTTTAAAAATATTAGAGCCTGGCTTTACATAACTTGAAATCGAAAGTGTATCACTTTTTCTTCATAGGTTACTTCTTCTTTAATTCTAGTTATTTTAGAAGGGAGATTTTTAACTAAATGAAGTTTTTATGTGGATTTATTTTCCTTCTATAATAATGTACAATTGACTAAGTACTATGTGTTTTGTTAATCAAAGTTTGTATTTTCTGATGTATATTTTTGTTACACCATTTAATTAAATAAGGTTTTATGTGTCCATGTTAGTGTAAAGGGTTAATTCTTTTTTATAGTTTAAAGATAAAATGATTAAATTACTTATTTTTGTAATATATATAATGTTTTTTGTTACCTGAATTCTGATATTTTGTTTTAATGTCCGTCTCTCACATAAAGTTTCAGCTTTTTTACCCTTTTAGCAATCTTTTCCCTGTTATATGTACAAGTATGCTTTTATTATATAAATGTGAAGAAAGAAGAACCTAAAGCACTATGACAGAAAACCAAAGCTTGTAACAATCATATATCTCAATAGCTCCAGATTTAAAAATAATAATAATAATAATGTTTGTAGTTTATCTATATGCTTTATTACATGTACTAGTCAAGGTTTAACCTGTCAAAAAAATCTCTTTAACATTTTAGCTAAAAAGGGCAAGCAGTATTTTAGCTTTTTTGAAAATTAATTTAATTCTTGTTGATTTCTTTTTCTTAACTTGGTTATCCCCAATTTTGTTTTCTATTTATTTTGTTCATGATGATTTTAACCAATCTATACTTATGATTTAAAAAAACATGAATCAAGAAAAGGTTTTTTTCAATTTCAATGAGAGAAAAAGAGGCAGCTATGTAATATGTGCGAAATGAAAGGTGACTTTAAAGGAAAGTAGGTCACTGCATAATACTAGTGCTGAGAATGCTCACATAAATCAAATTCTGAATTATGACATATTTTTTCAATATTTTTGCATTTAAATTCAACCATTAACAATTGAAATTAAATCCGTATTATACTAAATAAATAAGTTTTCCCAATATTTTCAGTGTTTTCATAATTTTTGTTCATAGATTGTTCACCATTTTTTATTTTGAATGAAAATTAAAAGTTATTGTGTAAAGATATTTTATGAAATTTTCTGGTTTTTGCTTTTATGCGAAATTCTTACCAACATTTTTTAGCAAAATGCTAAAAAAAACTAATGTCAGTTTAAACCCTGGTACTTGTGTCTATTTGAATCAAGTGTGGCTCCTGAAAAATGGCTGGAGTTTTTTTTTCAGCTTAATTGGAAAATTAAGGAGTTAATGAATCAATGAGAAAGTTTAATTTGATGCTTGTCAAAAGTATAAAAAATGAACTTGATCCACTTCAGTTCTGCATGCCTCATATTGTACTTGCACCATTAAACTTACAATTAATTTTAATGCTCTGTTTGACAAACAGAAGTTTATTATTATGTTTCCTATGATTGCTATACTTAATGAAGATTACCTGAAAGCAGGGATATCTTCAAACAGTACAAATAACTAGTTAGTTGTAGGGCGACTAAGGCACCCGTTGAAAAAATGATCATTTCATTTGCCCGTGCAAAATTTCCGTACTTTATTTATCTCTTCATTATCTTTAAAATTTAAAATTATTATTTTTTTTTATAGACGTCATTTTTTTCATATGCATGAGCAAATTTAATATTTTATTTATTTATTTTTTACGTGAAAGCATATTTCATTTTATGCTGAAAGAAAAAAAAAATGGCAACAAGTAAAAATTTAAATGTCTATTTTAAAGTTGTTATTTTCATATTTTAATTAATTTTAAAAAAATCTAATCAAAAATTTGTTATAAATAAGGTATAAAATGAAAGCAGAGATTTTTCTGAATCAGTCAGATTAAACAGCTTATCGATTAGACAGTTAGATTTTTTTAAATTAACTAAAGTATGAAAATTAGGAGACAGAGTCCAAGGAAATCTCTTAAGCCTAAAGTGTGACAGAGTCAGGCACTGATGATTGTAACTATAATATGTTGATTTTTGAAATTGAAGCATATATTAGGTGTACAAATTAATTCGGTCCATTTTTTAGCAATAAAAAAAGTATTTATTATTAAACAAAAACAAAAAATACATTATTCAAAGTATTGTCCATTATTTTCTACTATTTTTTCCCATCTCTCCGGCAATCGTCTGATTCCATCTCGATAAAACAACTCATCTCTTTCGCTCATCCATGTTTCAAGCCATTTTTGTATTTCTTCGTAAGAAGTGAAACGCTGACCGGTCAGATCATTCTGCATTTGTCGGAACAACCAGTAGTCGGAAGGGGCGATGTCCGGAGAATACGGCGGCTGCGGTAGGACGTCCCACTTTAGCGTCTCCAAGTATTGTTTCACCGGGTTAGCGACATGAGGCCTTGCGTTATTGTGCAGCAGAATGACTTTTTCGTGCCTTTGCTCATATTGTGGGCGTTTCTCACCGATATTGCTTGCTGAGTCACTTCCAGTTGTTCTGCAAGCTGTTCTTGTGTTTGAGTCGGATCTTCATTCAGTAATTCCTCTAATTCGTTATCTTCAAATTTTTTCGGTTGTCCAGAGCGACGCCTGTCATCAACGCTAAAATCTCCATCTTTAAATCGTCGAAACCATTCCCTGCATGTTTTGTCAATCTGAGCACTATCGCCGTATACTTCTACGAGCGTTCGATGCACTTCGGCGGCACTTTTCTTCCAATGAAAGAAAAAATTCAACACTTCCCGCAAATGCTGCTTATGGACTTCAAAACCTGACATGTTTAATGCAATGCTGATCAGGCTATTTCAAGCAAGCGAAAGAGTTGTACACTGAAGATTCTTAACAAATATATAACCTCTCTGAAACCACCGAAAACAGCTGTCGTAGCCTAGCATTTGTGGCAGCTAGCGGCATCATTCGAAAACAGACCGAATTAATTTGTACACCTAATAAAAAATATTGATTATTTTATACTGACATTGTATATTCACTGCAAACAGAAAAAAAAAATGACATGACTTTAATCATCAGCCTATTTCATATTTACTAGTAATTGTCTTTTTTCTTCTTTCCTTATTTATTAAGGAAAAGGTCTTCCAGTATCTCAAACAGAAATAGATTACATATTGGAGAGTAAGCAAAATAGAAATTTGGATATTCCCTCTGAAGGTATTGTTGATTATGAAATATTTATGAAAAAGAAGCAACTTGTGTGTAATCAAGTTCAAAATGAATGGAATTATAAAATTTCAGTAAGTTGCATTTGTTTTATTATATTATTTACTATATTTTAGTTTTCTCAAAATAAGTAAATAAGATATATAAGGAACAAGTATTCAAACCATGTTTTCTCCTTCGGATACAATTTTTCCAAAAACACAAAGAATTGGTAAATTAAAAAATAACTAAACTTAAACCATAATTATCGTTTGTTTAAATGTATTACTTGTTACTAGGGGGACATGTAGACATATCTAAGAAGATATGTAGACATACTATACTATGTTATGTTAAGTTCAAAGAAAAATCATTATCTTATTTTTTTTTATTTTTGGAGAAAACATGATTTTATTGTTTGCTCCTCACATATTTTGTAGATGTTTTTATATTTACTTTTTATTTTAAATTAAATTGATACAGTAGAGTCCTAGTTATCCAGAGAGTTTGGGGTGGAAACATTTTTGGTTAATTGAGATTCTATAAAGATTTTCAGATAACCCAAAAGCAATTATTTCGTGTAGACAAAGAGGAGAAATATTATGACACCAAAAATTAAATCGTTAGTAAAATCTTGGAATGAATCATTTGTTTTGGGAGAAGTTGACTATGATTAATCTATATATGGCAATTCTGATCTAAATCATGAGGTGTTCTGGGAAGCCTTCAAATTGCTTTCTGGGGAAATATCTGATGTTGAAGTCAAAATTTGTTTTTGCTGAACACTGACTTGAAGATCTTACTCGTGAAAAAAAATGGTCAAAGCAAAGTAGATATTGTTGAAAAATAAGATATGAAGTGACAGTAAATTTAAGTATTTAACTTACTTAAGCTACAAAAATTTTAGATAAAATATTTCAGTATGCTTAATTACAAGATGATGCCAATATTTTGGATGTTCTCTCGTTAAAAAGATAAGTGTGACAATCAGGGTATGCCGATTTAAATCAGCTTGATTAAAATCGTGATTAAAATCACTTTGATTTTTTTAAAAAAATCATTGATTTAAATCAAAAATAAAATTTTACAATTTTGGATCAATGTGTAGTTTTATATAGTCTTAGAACATAAGAAAACTTGAACTTACTTGTTATTTACATCAAATACCCAATCCCCCCAAAAAATAAATAAAATATCTGTGTTTATTAATTTTAAAAATGATTCTTTTAATTTTCTACAACTCTATTTTTGTCTTCTATTCTTATTTTGAAGCTAACTACGTTCATTTGCAGCCAAATTTTTTTTTATATATATACAAAGCCTTAAATTCTCTGCCCTAAGTTTTTTTTTTTTTTAGGGATAATAAATATTGTATCATCTGAACTGAAGCATTTGATTTGTCTGTCACTCTGTCCTTCATGTTTAACTTTTCTTATTTCTAATTCTGATTACTATGTTTTTCAACTGGCCAAGGCATTCTTAAGCAATTTTTCCTTTTTTACTTAGGCTTTCATAAAATTAGAAATGAAATGGTAATGTCCTGGCTAGTTGTTGCAGTTTTCTTAATTTTTTAAAACTTTAATCTTTTGAAATAATCTTAGAATTTATATGTATTTTATTGGTAATAAATTGCACAAACTAATGTGTGAATTATATATACATAATATTATATACACATTGAATTTCCTTTAATTTAAAAATTATTCTCCAAAAAGTTTCTCTTCAAAAAATTTGTTAATGTGATATTCAAGATGTTTTAATATGTAGATTTTAATGACAATAATAATAAAAACCAATGTAACATTTAAAATGAGATAAAAAATACAAAACTTTTAAAACTTTAAAAATACATTTTAATTAAAAACATTAAAACACAAGACAGACGTTTCGGCTAGAACACTAGTCCTCCTCAGTGTAAACATACAAGCACAACATTTACAAAAATTCCAAATACATCACAGCAAGATTCAGAATCTTGCTGTGATGTATTTGGAATTTTTGTAAATGTTGTGCTTGTATGTTTGACACTGAGGAGGGCTAGTGTTTTAGCTGAAACGTCTGTCTTGTGTTTTAATGTTTTTAATTAAAATGTATTTTTAAAGTTTTATATTTTTTATCTCATTTTAAATGTTACATTGGTTTTAATATATTAATGAGATGTATAAATTATGTTTAATTTTATTAAAATAATAAAAACATTAAAAAAATAATAATTATCTTATATGCTTTTAAGCTATTTACACTTAATCATTTATTTATTTATTTTATTTTATTATACTATATTATATTTATTTATTTATTTTTCTTTTTGAAAGGGGGGGGGGAGGGTTGAATGTACCTATGTTGGCTAATATTACTTTTTTTTTTACTTTCCGAACACTATAGTGAGGAAAGTATTGTAATCATGTCAAAAATCCGAATTCGAGATTTTGATGTTTCTATACGTTTTGAGGTCCCCTGAGTCCGTTTTCACTATTTTTACGATGATGTATGTATGTGTGTGTGTATGTGTGTATGTTTGTGAACACGCTAGCGTCTAAAGGCTTTGTTCGATTAACCTGAAAGTTGGTATGTATATTGTAAGTCACCATAGTACGAACCCTATAGATTTTGGTGAATCTAGCACTTATAGTTTTTTTACAGGGACACAAAGAAAAATTCTTTATCATTATGGCCTATGGGACCAAAATCTTAAAAGTGCGATAGCATCTAAACGCCTTATTCAATTGAGCAAAAATTTTATACCCATATTATAGGTCACAGATACTCAATCTGTATAGATTTTGGAGAATCTAGCACTTATAGTTTTTTTACAGGGACACAAAGAAAAATTCTTTATCATTAAGGCCAATGGGGCCAAATTTTTAAAAGTGTGATAGCGTCTAAACGCCTTATTAATCTGAGCAAAAAAATTGTACACATGTTATAGGTCGCATTTGCACCAACTGTATAGATTTTGGTGAATCTAGCACTACAGTTTTTTTACAGGGACACAAAGAAAAATTATTTATCATTATGGCCTATGAGACCAAATTTTTAAAAGTGCGATAGCATCTAAACGCCTTATTCAATTGAGCTGAAAATTTGTATGAATATTATAAATCACTGTTGCACTAACTATAAGAATTTTGGTGAATCTAGCATCTATAGATTTTTACAGGGACAAAACGAAAAATTCTTTATCATTATGATCTAAGGGCTCAAAGTTCAGTAGCGTTAAATAAAACCTCGTGTGATATATGGAGAAAAAAACACTCTATTATGGTTTTCTCTCTTTTGTTTGTTTAGCAATTCCTCTTTCTTTATTTTATCTACAAAACTGTTAGTTACTCAATGTTCGGAAAGTCGAGTGGAGTCACTCCAGATTTTTTTTTTTAATATCCTCATATATATTTTTTAAATTTAGTTTATTTATATTTATTGCTTCTTATATGTATTCACATTTAAATTAAAAAAAAAGTTTTCATGCTTAATTTCTTAACATTTATTTTTAGTCGAATAATGTAAATAAAACAAAAAAATCTGATTTAAATCAAAAAAATCCGATTTTAATCAAAAAAATCTGATTTTTTTGATTTTTTTAAAAAAATCATGATTTTTTTCACACCCTGGTGATAATGCTGTTTTCAAATGATTTTGAAATGAATGGCAAAGTAAAATTATTTGTTAAATAACCAGGATAGTTTGAAAGCAGAAGTTTTTAATTCTTTGAAATGTTTTTGGTGTTTTTATAGCATGTACTTTGATATGCTTTGCATTAAATTTTCAATTTGGTGATGAATTACATATGCCTGTCTCAAGTTTGCGTCATTCAAAGTTATATATTTTATCATATAGGTATAGTTTCGGTATTTTACTTCCCCTATTACCATGGGTAATGGAAGTATTGTATTCGGTCTGGAATTTCGATATCAAGTTTTTACCTGATTTATGTGTTTTGAGGTCTTCTGAGTCTGAAAAAATGGTTTTTTAGCACTTGTGTGTGCATGTGTATGGAGAATCTTCTGACTATCATATCTCCAAAACTAATAAAGGTAAAACAACAAAACTTCGGAATTGAGTTATGTCTGGTGTACAGAAGATTTTTTAAAACTTTTGGTGAAAATTGGAAAAACAGAAGTGGGACATATGAAACCGGAAGTAGGACTGTAAGTCCGTATCTCAAAAATGACTCTAAAGATTTTTTTTTTTCAAAGTTTCTATATAAATTAGAGGTCTGCACGGGCCGGGCTTCCGGCCCGAGCCCGAGCCCGGCCCGGCCCTCGGGCCGGGTTCGGGCCGAATTTTTGAATTTGTTCTCGGGCCGGGCCGGGCTCGGGCTTAAATTTTTTTTTCAGGCTCGGGCCGGGCCGGGCGCGGGCTCAGTTTTTTTTGTGTATATTCGGGCCGGGCCGGGCCTGAAGGAAATTTTCTCCGGGCCGAGCCGGGCCTGAAAGAAATTTTCTCCGGGCCGTGTCGGCCCGAATCTTTTTCTGGTTTCCTCGTTCATCAAGGAAAAAGGAAAATGATAAAATATTTCTTCAGTCATTTATTTTACGTAATTTTACAGGCTTGTATGCCACATAAAGTTCTATTTTGTAAAAAAAGTGTCTGTAACGTCAATTTAATTGTCTATCAGTCTGTCTGTCCGAAATCTGATTTTTCGCAAATATTTTTAGCATGCCTCGAAATTAATATATTTTATTTAAAGTAATATTAGATGGTTTCCTATTCAAAATAGTATGCATGTCACTACCAGTTTGCGTACATGTACATAACAAAAGAAATTAGATACATTACTGTGTATAAGGGTTTTTTCTTATGATCTGTTGAGTTTAGGTGGTATAAAGGCTATAAAAACCTTTCCGCTGAAACTTTTTCTCTAAGGCTCCTTTTCCTTTTCTCCAGTGGACGAAAGTAGCATCATTTTTATCAGTGGCAGAAGCAACTTTTCTATTGAATATGGTAGGATTAACATTAAAGTTTTGTTTACCGGGGCACATGAAAGATTCGGATACATTATGGTATATAAGAGGAAATGGTTGAAAGTGCATTTTCAGTAGTATTAATCATTTTAAATACATTCCTATATTGCTTGATGAATGCTAATATTTTCGATTTGACTTTCTGTTTGTCTTTGTGCCTTGTCTTTAATAATGAATTTCTGTTTATATATAATTGTCTTGTAAAATTTCAGCAGTTTTGTTAAAGAACGTACTATTGTTTGGTTATATAAAACCTCTGCAAAACACATACTAAAAATCTTTTTCATGAAAAGGCATTCTTTTTTTTTTTTTTGTTATTTTACATATTTTTGAATCGGGCCGGGCCGGGTCGGGCCTGTTTTTATCTTTTTTTGTCCGGGCCGGGCCGGGCCATAAACCGTTAAAAAATAAACGGGCCGGGCCGGGACCGGGCCGCATTTTTCGACTTTATAACGGGCCGGGCCGGGTAAGCAAAGTTTTCGTTCGGGCCGGGCCGGGCCCGGGCCTCGAAATTCCGGCCCGTGCAGACCTCTAATATAAATACCCTATTAGATTTAGATGTCCTTTTGTATGTAATAGTTGGTTAGTTCATGAAAATTGATAAGCGTCCTGTATAAGTTGACCAATTTGAGGTCTTGCAGGTGCATTTCTTTAAAAATGGCTGTACGGGTTTTTTTTCAAACTCCATACTAATTCTCTTCCAGATAACCTTTCCTATATAACTGTTGTTTTATGGTTATTAATTAAGTTTACAAAGTTTTGGTAAAAGTCGGTATCTGAAAAAGGGCTCTAATGATTTTCTTGAAAAATGCTGCAGAAACCCCTTTTCAGATATCCTTTCACATGTATTACATAGTTATTACATGAAAATTAACAGTCATATTACCTATCATGATTAGGTAGGTCAGTTTTAGATCTGTTATATGGGTGTTTAAGAAAACAACTATACCGACTTTCTTTTTTTTTAACTCACTATTTAAACTCTGTTTTATATGTTTTTACACATGCATCAATTTTTTCTTAGAGGAAAATTGTTAAATGTCTAATTTTGTAGGTCAGTTTATATCTTCTGACAACATTATCTCTAAAAAGTGCATATAATATGTGTAATAAAGGGTACTAGAAGTTGTGTGGTTGTTACACACCAGATTTTTTAAAATATTTTCTTTAATTTAGAAATTTATTCATCAACCATGAAAATTCATTTCAGAAAATTTTGGAGTGGAAGGCTGATATTTTATACCAACTAGGTGAAAAATGCCAGATCCGGGAATCGAACCAGGCCTTCCGCTTTACGTGCGGCTGCTCAAACCATTGAGCTACCCTGGCTGATTACCAGCTAGGCACTTCTCACAGCTGGTAATCAGCAAGGGTAGCTCAATGGTTTGAGCATCCGCACGTAAAGCGGAAGGCCCGAGTTCGATTCCCGGATCTGGCATTTTTCACATAGTTTGTATAAAATATCAGCCTTTCACTCCAAAATTTTCTGAAATTATATTTTCTTTATTAAAATATAAAAGGGGGAAAATCTTCATTCATTTATAGAAACCATGATGAAGTCTTTTGGTTAAGTTGATTTTCAGATAACCAGGATTCTACTGTATGTACATATATTTTAATTATAGTTACTCTCAGTAAGAAAATGTTTACTAATAAATCAAAATCAGAATTGTTTGCAGAAGAATTTTTTTCATTTAGATTTTATATGGAATTAATGTTATAAAATATAAATATTAAAGATAATTGTATCACAAGTAGATATTTTAAGGTTATTTTTCTGCTATTCTTTTTGTATGTGTTCTTAATTTTAGAGAACTGTAACTAGTGTTTAGTACCTCAGTCAACTCTTTCTGTACATGACTGTACTGGTGAAGGCGCTAAACAAAGCATTTTTATACTTAGTAAAAAAATTTCTGAAAAGCTGAAAATGTGCCAGTAGCGGACAACTTATGGATTTTTGAAAAAAAAAAGAAGTGATTTAAAATAAGAACTGATATGAAATATATATTTAATTGATAAACCATATTTTGCATCGCATTAATGAAGGGGGGGGGGATGTAAAGAATATATGAACTTCTATCATAAATTGAAAACAAATTACTTCTGAAAAAGTTAGCAGTCTCAGTGACATATGAAAGTAGCAGTGTTTCATTCAAATTGTTTTATTTAAATTATGTGTGACATTCTTTTAAATGCCTATTCTAATTTTCAGATATTTGTTGCAGTTTTGTGTGTCATTTTAATAAAATGCAAATCTCATCAAATATTGGAAGGGGGGGGGGGACTTTATAATATAAATGTGTTGAGACATTCAAATCTAATTTTTGGTAAAATAAATTTGTATTCTGTTTCACATTCGAAATTTGTTTTATCCAATACAACTTTGTCTTCACTAGTTCTCCTTCTTGAAGAATTGATCAAGATTGGTATGTTTCAAAGCAAATTAATGACAACATCAAATTTTATTTTTTTAGAAATAATTCACCATAATTGAACAAGGTGTTGAGGGGGTCAGTAGCCCCCCTCACACAAAATTATATGTCACATAAAACTATCTGTAAACCTACTTTATATATTTTTTAAAAACTAGATTGAACTCTATTATCTTACCTTATTTATTTTATATCTTAATCTAAAATCTGTCTTTATAGTACTGAAATGCAGGGTACGACAAAATTGTGTGAGTGACACACCAGATTGTTTTAAGTGTATTTATTGTGTATTTTTTATTATTATTAAGAGTTCCTTTTCTTATAAATATATTTTCTGAATTAAAAGAAACACAATGAAGAACTTCTTGATAAGTTAAAGCAAATGGAAATTGCTTTAACTCAAGAGCTTACAACAAAATCAGAAAGGCAAGAAAGATTACTGAAAAATCTATGGACTCAGAAAAAAGATAATATGTCTAAAATTAATTCTAAGCTCCAAAAGGAACTTAACAAAGGTATAATTTACTTCTAATTTGGTGTTTGTTTTTATTGTAATATTTTGCATGGTTATATAATAATTACCATTATTATTATTATTATTTCATTGAAACTGATATAATTCTTCCATGAAACACAATCTCATTTTATATTTCTCTAGAAATGAAAGAAACTTTTTGGAAATTTTTATTTTCAATTAATTAGACTCAAAAGTAACTTACAATTGTACTTCACCTAACTTTTCATTATTCTTTTTGATAAACCCTTATAATTGTGTTTTTGCTAGTCTTATATATTGCTAGTCTCAAACTGAACCTGATATGTTTGTTTTTTGTTTGTAGTTTTAAATATTTTAAATGTGTTTTTGATAAATTTTGCTTAATATACAGTCGGTAACAAAAGTCTCCGAACACTAGCAAAAATTCCTATATAAAAAAGTACACTTAATACAGTTTTGTTAAATAAATCCTTGTCGAATCCTGTTCTTAGTGAGTCTAAAAACAGGATTTGACAAGAATTTATTTAACAAAACAGCCTTAAGTGTGTTTTTTTATATAGGAATTTTTGCTAGTGTTCGGAAACTTTTGTTACCGACTGTATATATACAAATATTATTTAGAGACAGGATGTATTTATAAAAATGGCAATATTATTTCTTTAAATAGGATTGTTACATATAGTTGCCACAAAGCTCTTTGGTATCCAGCTACCAGTTTTTGGCACATTCTTTTGTAAATAGACAAATTCTCAAAAGGATTTGAATAAATTTTGGTCCAGAAAAGTTTTTTTTTTTTTTTTTTTTTTTTTTTTTGTATTTTTATAACTTATACTACATAAAGCATAACAAAATTAACATACACTATTAAAATGGACGAAAAACATGTTTTCCATGGAATATGATATGATAGGCATTAATGATTAGTTTACCGAGCCAGAAAAATGTGTTCAATTATATTATTTTATTTAATTATTTTAACTTAATTTGTAATACAGTTTGTTGTGCATGTACATTTTTTAAACAAAATATATAGACCTATATAAAAATAACATGTTTCATGCTTTCTTTTTAGAAGTAAAGTTAAATAAATATTGGAGATTTTCTCCTCCATAATTAAAAACAAAATATATTTTAAGGTATCATAAAACAAGTAAAATACATTGAAGATTAAAGGATGTACCTAATAGTTAATCTAGCAGAACTGGAATTATTATTATTATTATTTTATTTATTTATTTTTTTCAATAATTTCTTTCTAGTATATTGTGCATAAAATGCTATTTTAAGGAAAAACTTTTTTTTTTTTTTTTTTTTTTTTTTTGTAAAATTTCAATAATGTTGTCGAACAAGAAAAATATTTACATTATAGCTAAAAAATTGTTAAATTTTAACAGGGTTCCCACGGGTCAGGGAGAACTTGAAAAACCTGGAATAGTCAGGGAATTTGAAATTAATGAAAAAAGTCCGGGAAATGCCAGAGAAAATTGCAAATATTTCCACAAAATCTGCAAAAATGATGATACAAACCTGGAAAATGCTTTTTAAGCAATTAATTTATATCGCGAGTCACGTTGCTATGTTGTCTTTTATGTCGCGAGCTATGTTATGTTTTATGCCGTGATCTATTTTTTATGTCACGAACCAAATTTTGTGACTGGAATTTTCTGAAAAATAGACCTGGAAAACCTGGAAAAGTCGGGGAATTTTATTTTTGAAATTGAGTAGGAACCCTGTTTTAAGCCTTCATTTCTGGTACCATATGGTACAGTTAGTCTTTCCTTGCTTATACTGTTAAAAAATGTTTAGTCTGCAGGATTTTTCTTTCTTTCTTTTTTTTTTTTTTTTTTTTTTTTTTTTTTAATGTTAGTTTATGAATCATAGAGCATTCTATTGATACCAAAATGCCAACTTGCAGAAGGCTTTTAGTACTTTGGTGATTCTTCTTTAATCACTTTCTGATTTTCAGTAATTCTATCAATATTGTAAGATGACCAGATTTTTCAGAAATATGTGCACATGATTCTAATATTATTGAAAATACTTGTTGAAAACATTCTTAATTGATTACCATTGGATTGTAACATAAATTCTTTAAAAATATTTTAATCAAATTCAATGCAATAAAATAAAAATTGTGAATCATTTTTAGCAAAGTTTGCAAATATTTATTCAAATTAGGGAGAGTAATAAGAGGTATATTTTCTTTTTATTTTAGAGTTTTATTTTATTTTTTTATACTCTTGTTATAGTTTATAATAAATTTGGTTTTCAATTTGTATTTTTCCAAATTACTCGGACATTGACAATTGTGCTATATGTTTCTTAATTTTTTTTACTTTATTTTATTTTATTTTATTTTATTTTATTTTATTTTATTTTTTTTTTTCAAGCCAAGCCCTGTGGCAGAATTTAGGGGACATGACGACATTGTCACAGAAAGAAAATTATGACTTGCAGAAAGATTTGCTCTTAAAAATTAAAGATATTTCTATAATTAAGAATTCATCTACAGTCTATTGATAATATTGATATCTTTATAATTATATGTGCACATTATGTGTAAAAAAAAAAAGAAAGAAATATGTTTTTATTAAAGAATATCATCTTGCATAAAAGGTTTGCATGGACATGACTCGTCTCAGAAAGCATAAAAATATTCTGTCACAGAGTCATCAAGTATAACTTTTTTCAAGGAATACAATTGAGTAATAAATTGAGTGCAATAAATACATTTTAATGCTGTTATAGTTACACACATTATCTTATGGAAAAGTAGACCTGAAAATATCTATTCATCATATGATGAATTAAAAAATGTAACAATTCACAATTATTTATTTATTTATTTATTTTTTCTGTAATCTTCAATAAGCCTGAATTCTGTCAATAAACAGCATGAAAATGAAAGCTGTTTATTATAATAAATGAAAGTAAAGGGAATTAAACAACAGCAAGATGGTTCATCATTTCGTAAATCGTCCATTAAAATTTTATTTGTTTCAGTAATCAGGAAGAGCAGGAAGTTTTTATATTTAAGGTTAAAATAATTAAATATGTCAAGGATTAAGTTTTTTTTTTTTTTTTTTTTTTTCAAGTGTCTATTTTACTTCTTGAAATTAAAATAATTGCCTGTTTCAATAATTGTCAACTGTGAAAATTATTTACTTCGTAAATTAGTTATGATCAAATGCAATTTTCTTTTAATTAAAAGCAAAATATTTCTAAATTTCAGCAATAGAATGCAAAAAGTATTTCTTTTTATTGATGAAACAGCCAAAAAACGTTTAATTTTTATCACCCAACTATGAAAAATGACATTTTCAGAGATATATCTTGAAAAAATACTGATCTGAAAAGGGACATTTTTTCAAAAAAATAATGATTTTAAAATAAAAAAAATGCTGAATTTAAAATTCAGCCAAATTTTAAAAAGTTTCTTTTGGACAAGAAAATCATATTTTGCTTATCTGTTGAAAAGGTTAGAAAAACAAAAATGGCAAATAGGGTAAAAGGTTATAACAGATTTCTATTTACAAGTCTATGGGAAAAACCAAAAAAATTTTAGCAAGTAGAAACGTGACCAGGCTATGATTTGAACCTAGGTCTTTTGGTATAGTGTTCTACCAGCTGATTTATCTAATTGACACCTAATCGCTCACATGTAAAATTAAATTTTCAATCTGTTCTGGTCATTTTTGTGCTTGCTACAATTAATTTATCCTTATCAAATAATATGTGTAATACATATGATCAAAGTTATAAATAAATATATAATTAAATTACAATTGTTTAAAATAATTTCTTTTGTGCTTTTGTATTTACTACATAAATTTTCTTTGCTTATTTGTTTTTATTTTCGAATTTAGAATTAAAAATTCTTGAGAAAAAGTTTAAAGATGGTGGTCAAAAGATTGATCCTAAAGCATATGGACTAGATAAGACAGCCAAAAAGTTGACTCAGCATATTAATGAAAATAAAGAGAGTTTGAATCGAGATATTGATTACCTTATCTCTAAGTATCACAGGAATCCTAATAGTTAGTATTCATTTTCAGGTGAAAAATATTTTTGTCCTTTTTCAAAAGTAAAGTTTCACTTAAAAATTTCCTTTCGAGTATATCAGTAAAAATAAGAGTTTGAATAAAAATATTGATTACTTTATCTCTAAGTATCACATGGATATGAATTTTAATAGTTAGTATTCCTTTTCAGTTGAAAAATATTCTTTTTTTTTTTTTTTTTTTTTTTTTTAATTTGTTTAGAAATTTTATTTGATTTGTAAAATAGCAGCCTCCCTTCTCTGTCATCGTCTCTCTCTTCTTTCTTTCTTTTTTTACTTTTTTTTTTTTATTATTAAATAAAAGAAAAGAGTCACTAATTTTGAGTTTTGCTTTAAGATTTTCTCTTCTTAAGATAGATTTCATTTATGCATTAAATCTTAGGCATTAATCTTCATTGGTACATTTTTGTAATTCTTAAGGAAACTTTGTTTGTTCTAGCAAAGTAAATATATGTGTAAGTAATTTTCTGGCATTATTATTAAGATCAGAGTCCTATTTCTTTCAGACTGGATTTCATGTATTATTTAAATAACTTTATTTATATTTTGTTTCTAAATATGTATTATGATAGATGTTATGTTTATTGTGTTCATACACTTGTAACTTTTTTTAATTCTAAGCATTTTTTATTTAAAGTGCCTGATTTAAAAGAACAATAACTTCTTACACCTGTTGTGTTACAATGTCATATTTCAAATGAAAAATAGTCTAGAACCAGTTAATTAGTTCTTTTAGATTGATTTCTTTAGAAATCAACCTATTACAACCATTTAGTTTTTCTGTCTACATATTAGATTATTTTTTGTCAGAATAACAACAAAAATGCTGAATCATTTTGAACCTTACAAATTGATCTGCCATTTTCTTTTAAAATGACAATATTTGAAAATTTCAAGCTTTTATATACAAAACAAAAGAAAAAAGAAATAAATAAAATTATAAAATACCATAATTTAGGGAAGAAATGTTGCACCCAATGTAAATGCTGCGTAACAAATAAGTCAAAAATAAAATAAAATAACATTGCACATGGTGTAATAGTCACAATAAAGCAAATTTTATTATATTCAGTAATAGAAAAATATCTTAACACCACACAGATTTATTGTTAATAGACAAAAATTATAGAGAAGCCTCGTTAAAAGTCCACCTCTGTTCAAGGATCATCTCCTTTTAGGCAGTGGCGGATTTAAAGGGGGGGGGGCTAGGGGGCTGAAGCCCCCCCCCCCCCCCCCCCCCGCCCCCAAAAGTACTGACATTCCCAATTGAATAGTACATTTGCAAACTTTTCATTGATCTGGAATTATATCTTGAAAAATCTTAGCCCCCCCCCCCCCAAAGTTAAGTTCTGGATCCGCCACTTTTAGGACTAGTTTTTCAAGGTCTCAAAATTTTTGCTATTGGGTTTAATACTAATTTATCTCCATTAAAGGCCTGTATACAATTGTATACTTGTTTAAGAGACCATATTTTGTGAAAGCAGATTAAATATTTCTGTTTAATGCATGGGGAGCATAAAGAAACAACGATAAGACTTCATATTTTGGAGTACGCATACTTAGAGATGAAGTTCTCTTTTTGAAAAGGGAATTTTGAATCATACCATTTAGTACGAATAAATTTATACGTAATTACATACATCAAATAGACTTTAAATGGCAAAATAAAAGTATTAAATCTAACTAAGATAAAAACTTAAAAGATAAAACTAATGTTTTCTGTCAGGAAATTTTAGTGGAAATCAATAGATTAAGTTGGGACTTTGTAATTCATAAATAAGGCTCAGTTGAAGCATTTTGATTTGATATAGAATAATCCTGTAAAAAAATATATATATTGCAGAAAAGCTTTTTTATAATTCAAACTTAATAAATGATTATTACAAAACTAGGTATATATAATAATGATGATCTATTAAGTATAGTAGAAGCCAAGCAACAGATACAAGATCACTGAAACACCAATGACCAATAAGATTTTTTAAAAAATATTTATCAGTGGATGAAATACACTAATGTAAAGAAACCAAATTTATTAATTAACAGCCTGCAAAACAAACAAATCAATAAAGTAACACAACAAAGCTTAACTTAAAACCATAAACTTTATCAAAATTTATGAAAAAATAATTTAAGATAAATAAGATAGGAAGGAAGGAGGCAGGCGGCAAGACTTGTGACTTGCCTGTGGGGGGGGGGGGGGGGTAAACTAGTTTCACGCCGGCAACACTCACCCAGCCTGCCACGACCAGAATAGGAGTCATATGGATTGAATAAGCAAAATTCTGAAGCAGATGAATAACAATGAAATTCACTGATTGATTACAGTGTGTTTGATAGAATAATTAGAATTTTAAGAATAGTTGACAACTCAAAAAAGAAGAAACTGAAATTTTATAGGAAAAAAAAGTTTGCATAGTAATACAAAGTAAATGCAACAAGCCTTCTGCTTTTTTTTTTTTTATTTCAAAAACCCACCCAACCATCCAGTCTTACAACACCACCCCACCTCCGTAATCAAACATCTGCCCACCCAACTGCCACCTTTATATAAAATGTAAATTTGAATAATTTGAATCCCTTAATTTATAGAATTTGTTGCCTGAAGTTCCTAAAGAACCTCCATTATAAGGCCACCTCTCAAATGAGCTAGTTTTTTTTTTTCCTGTTATTTGAAATATTAATTGTGGAATCTCTGGAAAAAGCATTGCAGAGGAATTTTTTTTACTTATTTTCTCGTAAATGCTGAGGTGTTTCTTCCATAAATTACAATATTTATGAACTGATTTGCTTGAAACTCAGTGCATACATAACATAATCCATATCAAACTCTCAACCGCGTTTATTTATCAACTCGATCTGCCATCTTATTTCATAACGAATAGCCACTTGAAAATTTAGAGATAGAGATTTAAAAATAAAAAATATACTTATGAACTGATTTGTATCAAAGGCAATATGCATATAGCCTCTATTATGACCTTAAACTAGTTTATTAATCAACACATTTTGTCACTTTGTTTTAAAATGGCAACCACTTGAAAATTTTAAACTCATATAAAATTCGTATTTTTATGAACAGATTTGCTTGAAACTTGATAAGTATGTAGCCTATATCAAGATCTATTAATCTAAATATTATTCTATAAAATTATATGGATTAAATAAATATACAAAAAATAGTGCATTTTTAATATAAGTTTTATGTCTATTTTGTTAAAGATTCATAAAAAGTGTCTACTTTCTAGATTTGACTAAACTAACTGGCTGGCTTGAAAGAAAAAGAACTCTTTTGTATAATGAAGTTCCTTCAGCTAAACCTCTTCAAAAGACCAAAAGGGAAAAACTTGCAGAAGAAGCATATAGAGATTTTCAGGGTATATTTTTAATTAGCAATATACAAGGTGTTTAGAAAATGTTAACCTTAGTTTTAATTCCTTAAATATTGATCTTAGACATGCAGTAGAGACTTGATAATTGCATTTCTGTTTGTATTAAGTGTTTTTAATGCTTTCCAATAATATTTAAGAGTGATTAAGAATTCTTATTCATTTTATCTGTCTGCTTTTCTGTTATTCTACCTGTCCATTGTGTGATCACATAGTTAAAGTATGTTGAATATTAAACAGGGCAACAAATACATACATTTGGTAAGTATTCATAATCTATGTGAACTGCATGATTTTTCATCTTTGTTATGGTTTGAATCTTGTGGAAGGGCCCTGAATTGGAATTTTGCATAGGGGCCCATATTATAAATTTGAATTTTGTGAAAGGGCAGCTGAAGGGTCCCAATTTTTGACAGGATTGACTGTAAAGAAATGAAACATTTAGTATGGATATTATTGAATATGTGTTTTAAGTAAAAAATAAAATTATATAACCAAATATAGGATATTATATATATATATAAATATTATATATTATATGTATATATAATAAAGATGATCTATTAAGCATAGTAGAAGCCAAGCAACAGACACAAGATCACTGAAAAACCAATGACATCAAAATTTATGAAAAAATAATTTAAGAAACTTAAGATAGGAAGGAAGGAGGCAGGCGGCAAGACTTGTGACTTGCCTGTGGGGTTAAACTAGTTTCATGCCAGCAACTCTCACCCAGCCTGCCACGACCAGAATAGGAGTCATATGGATGTAAAAAGCAAAATTTTAAAGCAGATGAATAACAATGAAACCACGAAGCAACAATGAAATTCACTGATTGATTACATTGTGTTTAATAGTATAATCAGAATTTTTAAAATAGTTGACAACTCAAAAAGGAAGAAACTGAAATTTTATTGGAAAAAGAAAGTTTGCATAGTAATACAAGGTAAATGTAACAAGCCTTCTGCTTATATATATATATATATAAGAGTGATAATCATAATCACTCTTTTATATATATATATATAAAATTTAATCCTTTCTTAATATAATTTAATTTAATATAGGACATTATTTCAAATTTATTTTTTAAATGCAGAAGAGTTACAAAAATAGTAGTTTGGTAAGAAAAAGAATTAAAATTGAAATTAACTAGAAAATATTATTCAATTAAATTGTAAATATAATAAATATGCAATGTGTTAATAACTAATAAGTTTTATCCATTTATTTTGTCTGTGTTCATGAACCTCTGCACTGCATTTTGAAAGCTGCATTATTTTTTGCTGAAATGATATTTTATTGTTTTTTATAGCTAGTAAACGAACAACAATGCCACCTAAAATATACCAAGAAGATTATGATCACGAGGAAAGTATGACACCAGATATTAAAAGTGAAGTTGAATTTGAAATATTGCAATTGCCCGAAGAAGGTGTGGATCTAGTCACTGTTTGGCAACAAGTATTACGAGGTCGAGCTTACCAGAAACAGGTAATATTTATTTTGTCATTTTTTTTTTTATGTAATCAGCTTATAAGGAAGTAAGATTATCTGTATGTATTTAAATTTATATTAATATCCCGTTTCTTAATTGTAAACGCTTGAACTTTTTTATTAATTGAAGGTGTTCATTGTTCAACTGTGAATTTTACTATAGTATCCAGTGATGTTCTTTGAAATTATTTCAATTATGTTTTTAAGTTTTATTAAGAATTTTCAATTTGGAACAAAGATTGATTAGAATGAACTTATAGTAGATGATTGCAAGTTTTCAACTTAGATCTCCATTTAAAAAGATCAGGGTTCCCACGGGTCATTGAGAACAGGGAAAACCTGGAAAAGTCAGGGAATTTGAAATTACTGAAAAAAGTCAGGGAAATATCAGGGAAAATTGTAAATATTGCCTAAAAACTTGGAAAAATGATGATATAAACCTGGAAAATGCTTTTTGAGCATTTAATTTATATTGCAAGTCACATTACTATGTTGTCTTTTATGTTGCAAGCTATGTTCTGTTTTATACCGTGAGCTATTTTTTATGTCGCAAACCAAATTTTGTGACTGGAATTTTCTAAAAATAGACCTGGAAAATCTGGAAAAGGCAGGGAATTTTATTTTTGAAATTGAGTGGGAACTCTGAAGATTCATCATATTGATATTCATCTCTCTGCTAGTGATATGAATATAATTTTATCGAAAAATTGCTTGAAGAATATTAAAATAAATTTTTATAATATGCGAGACATTTCTTCATTAATATAAAATAATTATAAATAACTATCTTACTGCTATTTTTTCATTTTAATAATAATTATTATTTTATCTCTAGATGTTGGAACTGATTGCTAAGCATAAAGATACCCTAGATGTGCTTTTATCCTCACAGATAAAGTTATAAAAGAGTGATTCGCTAGATGACTTCTGAATTTTTTCTTTTTATAGAAAATATATAGACATTTAGAGTGGTGCTTTTTTTTGTGTTTTATATTCCTCATTTTTGAGGTACTTTTCCTATACTTATGTTTACTTTTTTATTTATTATTAAACTAAATATTTGCTTTAATGTATTTGTGTCTTTTTTATTTCTTAATACTTAAACAATCTTAAAAAGTATGTGTAAGATGAAAAATTTTATTAGTGTCTAAATTGTGTATTTTATATATTTTTAAATTTTATTTTATATTTATTACCTTTTTTCTCTGACAAAAGTGAAATTGATAGAAATACTATTCTACCACCTACTGTGTGTAAAGGTAAACATCTGGTTTAGTGACGGAAATGGGCAAGTCCATTAGACAAAAGGGGCTTTAGTCAGACTTTTGGAAAGCATGAACATTGAATTAGATATATTTTTAAAAATAACTGAAAATATTCAAAACTTATTTTAAATTAAAACTCTTGTTATGCATTTTAGGGTTATGCATAGATCTCTCTCTCTCTCTCTCTCTCTCTCTATATATATATATATATATATATATATATATATATATATAAAATTTGAATAATTTAATTCCTTTACAACACTCAGCAAATGAAAGATAGATGAAAATACCAACAATGAAATTTGGATTGAGATGTATTACGTATAAAATTATTGTCACGATAACTTAATTAAATTACACTGAGTAGTAAAAAGATGTAAAAGTACTTACGCAGAAGAGAAATAACATACATAACACTTAAGTCTAACGATAAGATAAGTTGCATAATCCATTAAACCAGTAAAAACATTCAACAAATAATAGAAATGGAAAGAAATAAATTAACCAAAAGAAACTGTTGAAAGAAAAGAGAATTTATGAAGTGAAAAACAGAGTTTTTAATGCTGAAATCCAGAAATAATCTCATCAGGAAACTTGCATCTCTGTCAGCAATGTAAGATTTCTTATCGTTGTATAGCTATTTCAAGCAATATACAACACAAGTTTCTATCTTGCATAAAAAAAATATAAAAGGAAATTAGATTAAGCAGTAACTCAATCAGAATTGAAAAATGGAATACGTGTAATTGATAAGTCCACATGTAACCGATTTCAAACAGAATTAGTAGAAATGAACCGGTTGCCAAAACGAACAAACTGAAAAGAAATGATTAAAAGTAAAGAAAAGATTAATCGGTATTGACTTCTGAAATAAATAAATGAAAGCATTAAATGATATTTATTTTTTAAATTTAAAAGCTAAAAGCACAATTAAAAAGTATATAATCGTTTGTCCTGAGTGAGTGAGTAAGCCACTGACTGATTCATCATTGGCCAGGCCAAACCCTGCACCTAGAAGAATGAAACTTGTGAAAAACATTCCTTATGTGACATAAACATCCACTGAAAAACGATTTTACAAAATTTGTCTACCAAGCGGGGAGGGGGAGGACAGAATGTGATTTCACAAAAACCTTTATATCTCAAAGAAAAAAAATAGATATCCATGAAATTTTTATTTTAAAATGTAGCTAACACAAATACCTGAAAATCAATTTCTGAAATTTAAAAAATTCGGCCCCCAACGGGGAAGGGGGGGGATGTGATTTTACTTAAGGTGGTGCATCACAGATCGTCAACGTCAGCCAAAGCCATTTCTATCGTATGGCTGTAATTGTTTATAGAATTACTCATTACCTAATTGTTATTTTTTAATTTTGTTTTCACATTCTGAAAATACACGTAATTAGTACTCGTTTTCCAAAAATTAATTTTTTTAATTTGAATTTTGAGTTTTAAATACGAATTTTTTACTAAATGCATTTTTCTCATTTTTTAGCTGTAAAATGAAATAGTAAAATTTAAAAAAATTCAATGTTGGAAAACGAGTACTTATTTAACAGTTGTGAATTTTCTGAGTGCGAAAACGGAATTTAAAAATACTAATTAAATAATTAGTAATCCTATAAACAAATTACGCTAGAGACTTACATGGGATTTGGGGAATAGAAATGGGGTGAGTACTTCTAGAAAACTTTGCTTCTGATACATGTCAAAGTCTTATAGAAGATACTTCTATAAGACTTTGCTTCTAGATAAGAGTTTGACATGTATCCCTAGTGTGACCCTACTGAAACTCAACCTTGTTTCCTGAATTCATATTCATACAACTAATTGGACTCCTCGTATTGTGTACACCATAGATATAGTAATAAGACATAGATTGATCAGCGAGAGGGAAAAAATGATACTTTTTTTTCGTAAAAAGTCACTTGAATGGCTGCCTTTCCCCGAGTAAATCACACACAGGAATACACATGAATAATTTAGTAAATAAAATTTATGAATAATTTATTTACTAAAGGTGAATGAAAAACTCCAGATACAAATTCAAATTCATTTTTCTTTTTATTCTTTTTTTCAATACTCTCTAATGGCTGATTTTAGAACTTTTTTTTGGCATCAAAATTTTTTGCTTGATATCATGGGGATGATAGATCTATATATATTACTATATCTATGGTGTACACACAACTTTTTTTTACTATAACCGTATCAAGTTCCTTTGTTATATAAAATGCTATCTACTCTTTCCCGTGTAAAAAATTACTTGAAGATGCTACAATGTTGTAGTGAAAAGCTTTGTGAACAATTTTTAATAAAATTTTTATGCGTGTTTTAAAGTGGTTTTATATGCATATCTATTACTTTGAATTAAGTTATGAGTTCTGATTTTAAATATTAATGTTAAAGTATATAAGGTGAAGGTGTCACATGTTTAGTTACACTGCTGTAACTTAATAACTAAAATAATTACAATAGGTCAAAGTTCAAGGTAAAAAATAAAATTTTTACTAATTTCAATAGTGAATAACTCTACTAGGGGACAAAATCACACACAAAATAACAATAATAATCTCTGGGGTCACACTAATAAGATAATTTAACTGTAATTGTGTGTATTTAACCCTTTAATGTTTACAGTCCCCTGAAATGTCAGAAAAATGACAAAAATGACTATTTAAGATCCCCATACACCAAAAGGGTATGGTATTAAAAAAAAAAAAAAAAGTCCTTGTTAATTTGTTAATATACTAAAGCATTATATATACTGTGTGTATTTTTTGTGGTTTTGATTTTTAAAAATATATATAGCTTTTTAAATTGCATAGTTCGACTATTTAACACACACTAAAGTAGAAAGTTAAACCTTTAATTAAATAATTTAAGATTGATTTTTTTTATTATTAAAATGTGCTTTATAATAATACAAAATTGCTTTAATGGAATTATGGTAAAATATTAAAAAGTTTTGCCCTTTTTTTTTTTTTTTATATATATATATATATATATATATATATATATTTATGGATTATTTTGTATTTTTTTTTTTTAACCCAAAATTACAGAACAATACACGCAGTATACATGATACTTTAATTGGTTAATAAATTGGCAATTTTTTTTTTTTTTTTTTTTAACCTCTTTTGGCTACCTTACAAGAAGGACAGCACTTGAAAAAGGCATGTGATAAGAAAATTGAAGTTGGGATGTAGTTTTTGTTCATTTCCCAAACATTAGAACAAATGAATGTAATAAAATGTTTTCTATGAAAAATAGAGGTCCTTATAGGATACTTAAAAGACTCGATAATGTAAACTTTGAGGTGGAATTAATTGAAACTCTAGGGAAAAGGATTTTGATACATGTGAACAGACTGAAAAGAGTGTCGGATGTTAGTCTATGAGAGTCTATGGTAAATAAAGAACTCTTGAACAATCCAAACAAAGAAATCTTCCCTAAAGAAGGTTGATCTGCAGCTTTCTTTCATTTGTTGGCTTGGAATAACTGCCTGTCAGTCAAAAATAAATTGTTACTGTACAAATCAGTGGCGGATCCAGAACTTAACTTTTGGGGGGGGGCTAAGACTTTTCAAAATGTTATTCTATACCAATAAAAATTTTACGATTGCAATATTCAATTGTGAATGTCAGTGTTTTGGGGGGGGGGTGCTTCAGCCCCCTAGCCCCCCCCTTAAATCCGCCACTGGTACAAATCCATGATCCAACCTATCTTGGCCTATGCATCTGTTGTGTATGGATCTACCTCAAAGTCAGCACTTGAAAGACTTCAAGTCTTCCAAAATAAGTAATTGCGTGAGCATGTTAAGACCTTTCACTATGTTTGTAATGACGTCATCTACAAAGACCTGAAAATTTGTTCTATCAATGCTGAAATTTGGAAACTTACGGTGAAGTTTCACAGGTCTATCCCAAATGTTTAGAAACTTGTGTTAAATGCCATCAGAAGATATCCACATGTGAGCATCGGCAGAAAATGCTCATAGGTGATCCTATTCAGGGAGGATAGGTTTGTTCCCATTTCCAATTGTAGGAGGCATTACCTAACGCAGAATTCTATCTCAAAATTTAATTTTTTCGTATACTGAATACTTATTCATCTACTTCTGGTTTCCTCAACTCAACGTCTGCAGCCTGCTGTGTTTTCTGTACAGGGACATTTAAGAGAATTCATAGACATTATTGTATATGAAGATACATACTTACTAAATTGCAAGTGCGTAGAGTTTAACATCTATTGGCTGCACTAAACCAAATGAAATGAATATATATTTTTTTATAAGCATAAAAGAATGTTTCATGTAGAATATGGAATGAAAATCATTCACTGTTCATTTATAGGACTACACAAAAGAACTAGAATACAGTGGGATAATATTTGGAAATTCATGGTACATGGTAGTGCGTTACGGGCTGTACCCAGTGGCCGCTCATGCACCGAAAATTGGTGAAGAGGCACACTGTATATCACGCTGTATTCATTTATAGAATATAAATTTTCATTTAAATAAGTATTTTTAGTTAATTTTTGTTAAGACCATGCTTAATAAAAATTATGATTAAAAATACTTAAATATTATTTTTGAGCTCTTCACCAATTTTCGGTGCACGAGCCGTCACTGGCTGTATTATATGTTATTATTGTAAGGTTATATTTAAGTGCACAATGGGGTATGTACATAATTCTTAGAAGGTGTACAGGATTGCCAATAACTAAATGAAAACATTCTTTTTTATTGAATGTAATTTGTGAAAATGCTTTACTTTAAGATTTTACCATGATCAGGAAAACTGCTCAGAAATTAAAATGAATTTCTCATATATATATATGTTAAGAGGTTTGTTGGTAAAAAGATTAATATCCTTTAACAGCTGTGACGGAAAATAAAAGATGTGTTATGTAAACACATAACTCAGGAACAATGAAATCTTTAATTAATTATTTATTGCAGCCCAATAATGATGATGATCATACAAATTCAAAATAAAGAAATTTTGAATAATTTCACAGGGCACGGGGAGAATACAAAAGAGTGAAGCATCCTTTTAATCCAGAGGCTGAAGCAAAAGTGATCAAAAATGAACTAGAAGTTTGGCAAAAACATTCATTTCAAAAAGAGTTTTCGCCAAATTAGGCTGCCCAAGCAACATCAGTTTCACTAAGTCCGTTAGAAAGATTTACATATATTATTTTCAAATATTATGGCTCAGATTTTTGCTCACCAGAAATACGTTATACTTTGTATGTTAACCATAAGATTCGTTGAATAATTGTGATAAATCAAATCGATTTAATTCTCAAAATTACTGAAGATGAAGTGAATTACACATCATAATTCACGCTTCTGCCAGATATAATTACACATTTCTTTGATTCTCAATGATCAGTTGCCAGATTTAGTATTGTAAAGTTAATAATAACTTTAATTTTTCGCGTTTCAAATCTATTTCTGAAAATGTATATTAACCATTGATTGGACTTATTTGATATGCATCAATTAATCACAAGGAGCCACAAAATACAGCGGTACTTATGATTTTCATTCTGTTATATTTTTATTTTTTGTTGGGATGAAGAAATGATTCAAGGCTATTACTTTTTTATCTGCAATATCTGAAAGAATGTAACGTTTGCATTCGGAGAAAATAAATCTAATTCTTTTTGTTTTGAAGAAGCCTTTTAAACAAGGAAAATAAATACTTTTTAAGAAGTTAAATGCAATTAAATTTTAAGAAAGAATATGTGATTTTCCGTATCACATATATCTCACCTTTGTCGAGAAAAAAAAATGATGTTGCTATGGGCTGTTACATACAATGGATATACTTTACATTTAAGGGCAATAAAATTTTATATATATAGATGCATCAAACTATAATAAAAATATGTAATAATAGCAAATATTAGAATAAAATACGCAGTAGCTACATTTTTTTTTTTTTTTAACTTTTACACAATTTCAATAATATTTATGAGAATACTCTCCAGTACATATAAGTTCTTTTCATATCTTTCATAGTTCTCAATTAAATGGAGGCACTGTGCTTTGGCTATATAAATATCTCACACATCAGTTTTAGTGCATTTATTTGTTATAGAAGCTGAGGTATAGTTTTCCCATACACTGAGAAATTTGCAGTATAGCAGCTCTACCTGTCAGCAGATATGTACTCAAATTGAATCACCTTAATTTTCTATAATGGTTTTATCGCATATTGAATTTCGTGCAATTAATTTACAGGATAGAAGTTGAGATATAGCTTTTCCGTAAATCGCAACATAACACAGTTACGTGTTTTCCGTTTACACCACAAGTTGACAAGCATCAATATAGGTCAAGGTGCAACTAAATAAAATTTGTATGAAATTCTGTGCATTCATTAGTTCTTGAGCTAGAGCCGCCACAAAATTTTATCTCACGCACACGTACAGATAGATATGCAGACATTTTATAAAAATGGTGAGATCATATTATTATGGAATTTTCGAGTCATGCTTTCTTTTATATGAATAAAGAAAAACGTAAGAGAGAGAAAGGGAGAATATTGTTATGGAATTTAGTGAATGATTTCTACACCATATTCAACATGAGACATGTTTTAATGCATATAAGAAATATATATTTGTTTCATTTGGTTTAGTGAAGTCGATAGATGTTTACACTCTACTTACTGCAATTTTTCCCATAGACATGTAATGTATTTGAATTCTCTTATGTGTCCCTGTACGCAAACCATTTGCTTGATCTCAACAAAAAGTTTAGTGTAGCATCCCTATATGATACACATTTAGAATGCCAAGTTTGGACTTTCTGCTATAATTTGTTTTTGAGATATGCTGTGCTGATAACAGGACATTCCTCCCCCTCCCCCGCCCAACACACACACACAAACTAACCGCTAAAAATGTGTTTTTTGAATTTAGGGGACCTCAAAACATGTAAATACAACAAAAACCCAGACCCCAAAACAATACTTTCTTTACCTTGTGGGTAAGAGAAAGTGAAAATAAAAATACAGTAAAACCTCTCTAAGTTGGACACCTACAGTTCCAAGAAAAAGTGTCCAACTTATAGGGGTTAGACATAATGTTAATGGATACATTCCGTTCCGAGAAAAAGCGTCCAACTTAGAGGGGTGTCCAACTCGAGAGGTTTCACTGTATATATTATTTAAAAAAATATTGACCATAACACTAAGCGATTTTCACTGAAATAATCAGGAAGCATGGGATTATTTTAGGTAGTAAAAAATTTATTAGCAAATTAGTCTAAATTTTCTTCATTTAGTGACACTTAAATTGTAAAATTATTCTTTTACAGTGCTGCAATACATTCAACAACGCAACTAGGACTATGAATGCTCAGTGTGACAGCCATCTGAGACATTAGACTGACCGTCAGGTGTTGCACATTGGAAATTCTCCTGAAAAAAGCTTCAGTATTTGCAATATGGTGTTATTTGATCAAGAATCTATTTAAAATGTGGGAAGACACTGTGAATACTGTGCGATATGTTGATTAAAAATGTAATTAATATTTTTTCTTATACGTATAACAAAAAAAAATAATAATAATTCCACGTTTTTCTGCACATTTCAGTGAAAATCGCATACAGCTACAGTCAGTACTTTTTCAATAATATATGTTTTGTTTTTCTCTGTATTTTGGATCACCCGGTATTATTACGAAATTTTCAAATCCAATGCTTTCTTTTATATGAATAAAGGGAAAAAGTAAATGAAAGAGAGAAAGGAATAATATTGTGGAATTTTCTCAGAATTGAAAACACTAATTTCTATCTGTTTCAAAACTAAAATAGAAGAGAAAATTGCACTGAGTGATATATTTCTGAAAGACTGTTTTGAAATATAGCTTATGATTGCTGTAATCAACGGTCTTGGTATTTCCTGACCGTTGGTGATTTTTTTTTTCAGAACGCGCTGTGCCCCCTGGCGGTGAAAAGTGCAACTAAAGGATTTTGCAGTTGACTCTCCCATGTGACACCTTATTTGAAAGGTCTTGGAAATCCAAGGCGATTGGTGATAGAGGTCTTGAAATTTCATGTTGATTGGGGATGTTCGTATACAATATACTGCACTCCCTGGTGGTTAAAAATGGAACTAGGTGATTTTGCAGTCGACCCTATCATGTTACACCTTATTTTAAAGGTCTTGGTATTTCCTTACCGTTGGTGTTGTTCGTATAGAACACGCTGTGCCCCCTGGCGGTGGAAAGTGCAACTAAAGGATTTTGCAGTTGACACCACCAATGACACCTTATTTGAAAAGTCTTGGAAATTCAAGGCGATTGGTGATGTTCGTATGCAACATACTGCACCCCCTGGTGGAGGAAAGTGGATTTTGCAACGCGTGCGTAACATGCATGCCTGCTATACAGTGCAGCAGCCACAGGCAGAGGTAACATGAGTCAGAGGTTCGCTCGGTTCAAGGTTCATTTTTGAGAATTTTTTCATGTTATTAGCGGCCTGTATATACGCTGCCGCAGGCACCGGGTCACGAGCCCAAGTTCCGTTCTGTTTGAGGGTTTTTTTTTTTTTTTTTTTTTTTTTTTTTGTGTGTGTGTGATGTGTGTGTTTAAAAATAGAAATTCAAACAAAATCGAGTTAAAGATATAAAACCATACAAATTTAAGGTTCATTTAAGGTTATTATCGTGGGCCCGGGCATTGCCAGGCGGGTTCGGTTGGTTCCAGGTTAATTTTTTGGAATTTTTTTATGTTATTAGCGGCCCGCGTATGGCGCTGCCGCAGGCACCGGGGTCACAAGG
Source organism: Salticus scenicus (assembly GCA_963930645.1). Classification (NCBI taxonomy): domain Eukaryota; kingdom Metazoa; phylum Arthropoda; class Arachnida; order Araneae; family Salticidae; genus Salticus; species Salticus scenicus. The sequence continues at coordinate 55,235,401 of OZ005654.1, read as the reverse complement.
CAGAGTTTCGTTCTGTTCGAGGTAATTTTTTTTGTTACAACTGATTATTTTTTTCGTGATGCTTTCATTTAAAAACAGAAATTCAAACTAAATGGAGTTAAAGGTATAAAATCATACAAATTTAAGGTTCATTTAAGGTATCATGGACCCGGGCAACACCGGGCGGGTTCGTTCGGTTCCAGGTTAATTTTTGGGAATATTTTTATGTTATTAGCGACAGGCGTATGCGCTGCCGAAGGCACCAGGGTCACAAGGCAGAGTTTCGTTCGGTTCGAGGTAATTTTTTTGTTACAGTTGATTATTTTTTCACGATGCTTTTATTTAAAAATAGAAATTCAAACTAAATCGAGTTAAAGATGTAAAACCATACTAATTTAAGGTTATTACCATGGGCCCGGGAAATGCCGGACGGGTCAGCTAACATGTAGTCTTAGTATTAAACGAAATAGAAAATAAAAGATAGCAACTGTTTATTTGGAGTCAGTTTGACGTCACATTGACAGCCTTATTCACCAAATTTTAACACTGATGTTAACTCGGGAATATGCTAGGTTATCTCAAAATCGGTATTTACCACACAAAATCAGCGATTTAACACTCGAGTTAACCCTCTTTTTTTAATCCCCCTAAATTGGTGGGTTAACTCTGGTGCTAAATGAGCATGTTACAGTTACAGCGAAAACACTCTTGTTTACTTTATTAATGCATTGCGTTCTTATTGACCAATCAGCGAGACTCTTACAGATAACTCTGGGGTCAACTAATCCACTGATGGTGAATACGAAATCTTCCTAACCCAGGGTTAAGGGAGTGTTAACTTTAACACAAGTGTTACGTGAACCATGGGTTAGCACTGATTTGGTGAATAAGGCTGTGACTGTATTTTGTAGAAAGTGATGTCATATATAGTATTTCTATTTATAAGCATTTTTCTGACTTTCTTTTTTTTAAGTGAAATGTCGTAAATTATATTAGATGTTTTAACTTGAAATACATTTAAATAATGATGCGACGTTTTTTGAAACATTACGGTCAATAAAATGATCGTCGAATTTGACGGGTTCCAGCTAGTTTTAGTTAAATTTAATGTGGATATTGGATTTTTAAGGCACAAAATGCTTTGTTCAATTAAATTTTATTTATAAATAACTGATTTCTGAATTTCTGTTACCTGATAAAAAGAAATAAATGATAAAAAGGAAAAATCTGATAAAAAGTAACAGATATCTATAACAAAAAATAACTCCAGAAATTTACGAAAATGTATCATAAACGGTTCCTTATTCATTAATCATGAGTTATTCTTTAATACAGTGGGAAATCATTGGAATTATAAACAAACTTACATAAACACAGCGCTATAACCTGCTGAATCATCATTGGTATGTTATTGAATTAATGATATTTAATTAATCATAATATGCTAACTAAGATGCGATATGTCAGGGACGTATCCAGAGGGGGGATCTGGGGGCTCGATCCTCCCCCCCTCCCCGAAATTTTCTGAGACAAACTTTTTCATGTTTTACAGACCAGAAAAAAAATTGTAAAAAAAAAAATAATTTTTTTCTCCACTTGTGAAACCTTACTTATTAGCAATTTTCTGTCTTGTAAAGTCCAAATTACCGAAATGCATATTAACTTTTTGTTAAAAAAACTAAACAGAGAACTTAACGTACATACTGTTGAACACAATAATGTGTCTCCTTTCTTTTAAACTCTTCTCTTGACAGAATTAGTGTTTAATATCCTTGTAAGACAAAAGATTCATCATTCACAAAGATCACAGTTGCATATGGAACTTCTAATTTTGTCAGTTATGCACATAGTATACATTCTATGGAGTATAAATTCTAACAAAAAGACAGCCAATATAAAGCCGACGTCACTGAAAGACATATGATGAAAGGTATGGTACTATCTAATCCTACTGAAAGCAAAAATGCTAATTATCACATCACAAAGTACAGCATTCAGCATGCATATTTGCAGCGAGGCAGAATTTCAGACTAATGTCGATATTACCAAACCAGACTAAGCTTTGACTGGACCTGGCTCTAAAAGACGCATGCAGTCCACAGGTTTCATCACTCCTGCCGAAATTTACGTCGAGAGCAATTGACATGCCGCTTTCCCAGATATGCTATATCCTTCCTAGGTTCTGTCAAAGAAATTCGATCTCAATTTTCCTTGTTTTATAAACGGAAAAAGAAGTGTTGAATTCACTTGCGGAAAAAGCCATCATCTGTGACCATGTGTCACCAGCATCGTTCAAACTATCACACCACTACCTTCATCCGTCGCGATGCACCTATAATTAAATAACATTCACATAAGGATTCAGAAGGATTGCCACAATGAATCTGTAAGGGAAAAAAACCAGTCGCATGCAATTATATAATCCTAAACAATACAACAATTATTGGTCAACACAAAGTCAGAAAGGGAGACAAAAGTCAGATGGTGAGCTTTGCTTGTAGTTCCTTGCATTCGAAAGATCAAGTAGGGTATTGTACTACTTTGATATGAGCCACCGCTCGCACCCTAGGCCAAATACAAAGGGAGGAGGGAAATCTTTAAGAAAAGCATATACATAACGTTAGAGCCAAAGCTACCTGAGTTCGACAGACCTCTGAAGAGATCTCTAAGAGTGTCCTAAAACCCAAGTGGGTGAGAACCGTGATGCAAGCAGAGTAAGTAGCTCTGCTATCTACTGCCATGACAGGTCTTAAAAAAGCACACACGTCATGTAAACATCATTGTTAAGATCGTCACAAAGCAAACATATCTGAGTCTGATGTAGAACGCAATGATGGGCCATCGCTGCATTGTTTACTTTCCAAATGATAATCAATGGTGACATGCAACCACAGTTGAAGATACGCTGTATCACATGAGATATTTGGATGATAGACATCCTAGGTACATATAGAAACGCTAAATAGTTCAACACGTACGCCATACCGGAAGATTTTCAGCCACTGCAATGCTTATAAGCATGGCCCCCAAGGTCTGTAGAAGACACGCCTATCCATGCTAAACAATAAGCCATATGAGAAGACCTGTGTTCACTAAAAAGCTAAACATGTAATGTGTCTAGATTTAGGAGACACGAGTCCAGCACACGAGTCCTCATGTTTCGGGTTACATAATCTAAAGCAGGTAATATTATCTAATTAGAAAACCACACACACACACATATATATATGTTATATTTTTCTACATACATAAGAGGAAAAAGTATTGGATTCAGAAAATTTTAAATTTCCAGTTTTCAACCTATTTACATGTTTTTAGATGCATTGAACACCATTAGACTACTTTTGGAAACTTAGATATAATTCTTTTGTTGATTAGGTTTTTGGGTATATCGCCCAGCAGGTGGCATAGCTGCATTGAATTTTTCTCGTTATGGATAGGTATATCTCGACTGTATTAAAAAGAGGATATATCTTAAAAAAGAGTATTTGAAATATGGTTGTTTCGAACATGAATCATACGCCATACCACAGGATTTCAGCCAGTTATTGTCATATTGAACTTGAATGGGCTTAACATTGCACTAAAGCTAGACAGAAAGCATAATGGTGGTCTGGAATTCATTGCTAGGGTAGTCCTGAATCATGCCATCACAATTTAAAACGAGGAGAAGTTTTCCCAACTTCAGTATATCGAGAGGTATTATAGTTACGAAACAGGGAAGACACGACGAATTTTACGTACACCAGATACCATTATTCTACATAATAATCTTTGGGTGGCTCCTGTACCGATCGCTCAATCCTTCAATTATGAGCTCGAAGCCTTATTAACTGGACTACCGTGGGTCCAGTTTTTAGTGATTTCTCTAGGCTTGTCAGCAGTTTATAACATCACGGATTAAAGAAGTCTTTAGCAGAAAATTGTGCATTTTACAGGATTGGTCCTATCTTTTTTAGGCCCAAGGCGTTCTTTAGAATTATTATTATTGTTATTATTATTAAATCTTTTCTTGTCATTTCCGATTTTAGGAACATCAATTCCGCTGTTTGCCACCATGCGGCAGTGCAACCGATCTTGTTTATAGCGCAAAACCATTTTACTATTACGAAGTTTAAGGCAATAACTTATATATATATATTCAAAGTTAAGGTTATTGGGGGAGGGGGGGACAAACTTTAGTGCACATGCTTTTAGTCTGCATTTTTGTGGGTGCGTGACCAACATCTGAGTGAAAGTTGCCCCCCTCCTCCCCGAAAATTTTTTCTGGATACATCCTTGCCATATGTTATCAATTAAAAATATGTTATTACAAAGTGTTGGTACATTACCTTTGAACTTTGATTTTGTTTCTTTTCCCCGTCGCAGGGTCACTTTTCCTCTTCCTTAATTGATTAGAAGATATTTCTTCTATGAACCTCTCTATTGTCGAAGATAACACGAAATTTAATTATTAGAAACTTTGTGTACACCAAGAAAGAGCAGTCACAAGCGAGAGAAATTACATTAATACTATTAACCTAATCAACAAGTGTGCTGCTTTAGTCTGGTGAAGCAGAATCACGATCTCACAGATATGGAGATGACCGGTTTTGAAACTCACCAGCCTGATTTGACCCGTTTTGCAGCACACAGGGATTTTCAAATAATCCAGGGATAGACAAGCTTTGCATAATTTCTTGTTTCCAGATGTTGGAAATGTTTAAGTAGAACTAAAAAAACGCATTTTCCAAATTTAAGGAGATGGCCAGCTTTGCAGCTAGATGACACAATTGCTCAAAATCAGTTTTTTTAGATTCAGGACACCTTAAAATATATAAATCAGTTGAAAACTCTATATCGAATTTTTGGACCGAATACAATACTTCCATTACCTACGGTAGTTGGGTAGTGGAAGTAAAAAATGTAAAAAAGATACAGAAAAAAATCAATCAAAATTTTCAAGGAAATCAATTTTAAGAAATATAAATTTAAAAACTGTCTACAGTCCTTATTAAAGAAAGAGTGTAAAAAATGCACCATACACGAATAAGCTGATGCACACAATTTCAACATGAAATGTCCTAGAGATATTTTGAAAAATAGTGTTAAGTGATTAGTCACAAATTAAAATATAAATGTGTTTATTTATCTTCATTTCTATTTGTTTATCTTGTGGTTTGTTTATGCCATTGAAAATGGTCTGTCAGTATGCATACGAAAATCGAGATGTTGAAAAGTATTTAATAAGTCAACTTTTCACTTAGTATTGGATTCGTGAAAATTTTCGCCATCCGGATGTCGTTAGATTTACACTTTATGAGATGTCCTCTGAACACGATTTGAGCATTTTTAGAAAATATCGTTTGTGTATAGGCATAAAAAAATTTCACGGATTTGCATGTTTTGAGAGATCTAGTACATGATTTGACCATTTTTAGAAAATGTTTGTATGTCTGTTCTGTCTGTGTGTGTGACAAAAATTTCGTGGCAACTGTATCTCAGGAATTACTGCTCAGAATTACATATAAATTTATATGTAGATGCACCTTGTCCTAAATTAGTGCCTATCAACTTTTGGTGTCAACCGCTGAACAGTTGGTGCTGCTATACAGCGATATCTGTAATTTCAGGGGAGGCTATAGCTCAGGTTCTATTGCGTATAATCAAACAAAACATGATATGTGAGAAGACCATTATGAGATATTATGTTGATTCAATTTGAATGCTTATCGGCCAACAGGTGGCACTGCTATACAACAATTTCCACAATTTAAGGAAAGGCTATATCTCATGAACTACTTCACAGAATTGCATATAAATTTGTATGTAGATGCACCTTAACATAAATTAGTGCCTGTCAACTTTTGGTGTAAACCGCTCAATAGGTGGCGCTGCTACACAGCTATTTCCAGAATTCAAAGGAAGACTATATCTCAGGATCTATTGCGTATCATCAAACGAAACTTTATATCTGAAAAGGCCATTATGAGACATTATGCTGACTCAGTTTGGATGTTTATCGGCCAATACGTGGCGCTACTATACTGCAAATTTCATCGATAACGGGATGGCTATATCTCAAAGTCTATGGCGTATAACTGTACGAAACTTGATATATTTCCTTTGGATATTTTGTGTTAGATTTCCCTAAGATGAAAATCATTTGCATTCATCATGTTAAATAATTTTAATAAATAATAGTTTTAATAAATTATTCGCACTTAATGAATTTGTACAGGAAAATATAGAAGAACGTCTTGTGGTGGCCACAACATAGTTTATTTTTTATTTTTTTATGTAGGAGCACATGAAGGAGGGAGGAATGTATCCCCCGGTTGTGTATATTTTCAATATGGATATCTATATAACTCGTCAAATACCTTTAAAACTAATGGTTAAATTTATACCCCCCCCCCCCAAAAAAAAAAAAAAAAAAAAAAAAAAAATCAGATGTCGGCATATGATTGAATTTCTGTCGACATTTAGCGTTGTACATCTCTGAGATTAAAACTGTCTGCATTCATCATAGCCACAACATGCTGTTTATGTCTGATTGTAAATTCAGTTACTGTATTGTTTGTCTTTCTGTGCTTCTATCTATTCGTTGTGTGACCATATAGGCAAAGTACACTGAAGGTTAAAAGATGCAAACTGTACATACAGTTGGAAAGTGCTAATAATCTATACGGATCGCATGATTTTTCATTCTTGGTTTTATATGATAATGAAATTACGCCTATTACTTTGTTAGATTTGGGCACATTTCATTCAATATAAATTATTTTAATTGATGGATGTATAAAAATTTAAATTACTTTATTCTTGAAATTGAATCCCTTGAAATCTTTTGGGGATTTTATAAAATTCTTTACTTTTTATTTTTCGAATATGTGTAAGAAAAGTATTGTAATCATGACAAAAATTCGACTTTGAGATTTTAGTGAAGCAATACTTTTTTGAGGTCCCTTGAGTTCATTTCTGCTATTTTTACAGTGATGTATGTATGTATGTGTATATGTATTTGAGTGAACACGATAACGTCTGAACGCTGAAAGTTGGAAATAGGTCACCGTAGCACGAACTCTATTGATTTTGGTGAATCAAGCACTTATAGTTTTTTTTACGGGGACACAAAGAAAAATTCTTTATCATTATGGCTTAAGGATTTAAATAATTTTAAATGCGATGGAATCTTAATGCCTTATTCGATTGAGCTGAAAATTTATATGCATTTTATTGGTCATCTTCTCACGAACTGTATAGATTTTGGTGAATCTAGTACTTATAGTTTTTTTTTTCTCTCTACTGGGACACAAAGAAAATTTTTTTATAATATGATCTATGAGCTGAAATTATTTAAAGTGCCATACAGTCTGAACGCCTTATTCGAATGAAATTTTATATACATATTTAGATCACCGTCACACGAACGCATAGATTTTGATGAAACACACGCATACAGTGAAAGTTTTTTACTTTCTTCTATATTCCATGGAAGAAAGTATTGGATTCGTAAAAATTTTCGACCTCGGGTTTTTGATGGATTTACACGTTTTGAGAGCTATAGAACACGATTTGACCATTTTTACTTTCTTCTATATGTAATATAGAGAAAGTATTGGATTCGCGAAAATTTTCGACCTCCGTTTTTTGACGGATCTACACGTTTTGGGATGTCCTGAACACGAATTGATAGTTTTTAGAAAATGTCTGTCTGTGTGTCTGTCTGTCTGTCTGTCTGTGTGTCTGTCTGTCTGTATCATTTTTTTGTGGACGCTGTATCTCACGAACATATGAATGAAATTTAACCAAACTTGGTATTTAGTTGCACCCTGACATGAACTGGTGCCCATTAGATTTGGGGATCAATAGCTCAACAGGTGGCGCTGTAATCGCATTTTATGCAAATTTTTAACATGGCAGCATAGGACAAAATTCCGTATAAATGGGCATAATGAGAGTTATTTTAAACTTGTGATTGTAAAATGAATTTGAATTATTGATGATAGTAGTAGTTAACTAGGAAAAAAAAATTGTGCATTGGGGGGCATCGGTTCCCCCCCTGGGGGGGAAGTACCCCCCCCCCCCGGGGGGGGGTTAAATTTTGAAGATGGGTATCATTCGAAAGATCTCGTCAATACCTTTAAAACGAATGGTTGAACCATAAATCTGTGATAATTTAAAACAAAGTTATCGATTTTTTTTACTTTTAACAAAAAAAAAACAGAAAAATAATCGTATTTTTTTTTTTTTTTTTTTTTTTTTTTTTTTAACGAAATTTTACCAAACTTGGTATTTAGTTGGTCGCCGACATAAACTGTTGCTGATTATATTTGGGGATCAATAGCTCAACAGGTGGCGCTGTGATAGCATTTTATCTAAATTTTTAACATGGCAGCATAGGACAAAAATTCGTATAAATGTGCATAATAAGAGTTATTTTACACTTGTGTTTGTAAAATTAATATGAATTATTGATAATAGTAGTACGTAACTAGGAAAAAAATTTTGTGCATGGGGGGGCATCGCTTCCCCCCCTGGGGGGGAAGTACCCCCCGGGGGGGGTAAATTTTGAAGATGGGTATCATTCGAAAGGTCTCGTCAATACCTTTAAAACGAATGGTTGAACTATAAATCTGTGATAATTTAAAACAAAGTTATCGATTTTTTTTACTTTTAACCAAAAAAAAAAAAAACTAGAAAAAAATTCAATTTTTTTTTTTTTTTTTTTTAAATATTGTTAGTGATTGAATATGTATTAATTTTCACAAAAAAAAAAAAAAAAAAAGGAAAAAAAAATCTTTTTTTTTTTTTTAATATTGTTACTGATTGAATATGTATAGGAAAATTTAGAAGAAAGTCTTGTGGTGGCCACAACATACTAGTTAGAAAATGTCTGTCTGTCAGTCTGTCTGTGTGTGCGTGTGTGTGACAAAATTTTGTGGCAACTGTATCTCAGGAACTACTGCACAGAATTTCATAAAAATTGGTATGTAGTTGCACCTTAACATAAATTAGTGCCTATCAACTTTTGATAAAAATTGTTTTACAGGTTGCGTTGCCATGCCGCTTTTTCTAAATTTTTAACATGGTGATATAGGACAAAATTTTGTATAAATGTGCCTAAAGAGAATTATTCCCCACAAGGGGAGTAAATTTTCAAGATGGGTATCTTTCGAAAGGTCTCGTTAATACTTTTAAAACAAATGGTTGAACTATAAATCTATGATAATTTAAAACAAAGTTATCGATTTTTTTTTTTTTACTTTTAAGGAAAACAAACAATTTTTTTTTTTTTTTTTTTTAACGAAATTTAACCAAAGTTGGTATTTTGTTGGCCCCTGACATAAACTGGTGCTGATTAGATCTCGGGATCAATATCTCAACAGGTGCCGCTGTGATCGTATTTTTTCCAAATTTTTAACATGTCAGTATAGGACAAAATTTCGTATAATTATTCTTAACCTGTGATTGTAAAATTAATATGAATTATTGATAATAGTAGTAGTTAATTTGAAAAAAAAAAAAAATTGTGTATGTGGGGACATCGCTTCCCCCCCACCCCCTGGGGGGAAGTACCCCCGGGGGAGGGGTAAATTTTCAAGATGGGTATCTTTCGAAAGGTCTCGTCAATACCTTTAAAACGAATGGTTGAACTATAAATATGTGATAATTTAAAACAAAGTTATCGATTTTTTTTACTTTTAACGAAAAAAAAACTTTGAAAAAAAAAATCGTATTATTATTATTATTTTTTTATTATTGTTACTGAGTGAATTTGGATAGGAAAATATAGAAGAAAGTCTTGTGGTGGCCACAACATACTAGTTTTTATCATCATGGCGTATAGGCTCAAATTATTCAAAGTGCAAGAGCACTTAAATAAAGTTATCAGCGTGACTGTATACATGCTTTATTCGATTGAGCTGAAACTTTATATACATATTATATGTCACCGTCGGATGAACTGCATAGAGTTTCGTGACTTATAGGTTTTTACAGGATTATTGTGTGTGTATTTAATGGTGATCTATGGGCTCAAATTATTTGAAATACAATTGCGTTAAATTAAACAAAATGCTACATGGAGAAAAAAAATCAATCACCTTATTATAATTTTCTCTTTTATTTATTTAACGACTTCTTTAATTTATTTATACAACTGTTAATTACTTACTTAATGTTCGGAAAGTCGAATAAGGAAAGTATTCTAATCATAACGAACATTCAGCATAGTGATTTTGGTGTATCTATACGTTCTGAAGACCGTGAGTTCATTTTTGCTATTTTATGGAGATGTGTATGTGTGTGAGTGAACACGGTAGCGTCTAAACGATTTGTTCGAATGAGCTGAAAGTTAGTACGTATAACGTATGTTATAGGCCCCCGTAGCACGAACTGTATAGTCCAGTCAAAATAGGAAAAATAGAAGAAAAAAATCGTGTAGTTTTGAAATTTTGCATACTCATAGCCGAAGGTGTCCTGAACAACATACTAAAAGTCCCCGCCCGTGGGGGGTGAGCGGGGGGCTGGGGGGGCATTTAAGAGGGGCAATTTTCAGTTTTTATTAAATATCTTAAAAACTATCGCATTTAGAGAAAAAATGTCAATTACAAAATTAATCTACGTAAAATTTCCTACAAAAATGTATATTACATTTTGTTTGTACGATCATTAGTTTAGAAGATATAGGGAGATGAAATAACACATTTTCTTGAAAAATTCTTTTTTTCAATAGTAAAATCAACTAAAGTGTGCAATTAAAAGGGTTCTTGTCAAATATTTTCTAATGTAAAAAATAAATATATGCATAGGGAATATGCAAGGATAATACAGCATGTTTTGTAAGTTTTAAATAATTTTGAGGCTAGTAGGCGCAAGTGGCGGTTTGAGTAAAAATCTGGATAAGTCCAGTCAAAATAGGAAAAATGGAAAAAAAAATCCGTGTAGTTTTGAAATTTTGCATACTCATAGCCGAGGGGGTCCTGAACAACATACTAAAAGTCCCCGCCAGTGGGGGGTGAGCGGGGGGCAGGGGGGGCATTTAAGGGGGACAATTCTCAGTTTTTATTAAATATCTTAAAAACTATCGCATTTAGAGAAAAAATGTCAGCATGTTTTGTAAGTTTTAAATAATTTTAAGGCTAGCAGGCGCAAGTGGCGGTTTGAGTAAAAATCTAGATAACGAAGACCCAAAACCGATCAACATAAAAAAAAAAAAAATCGTGTAGCTTAGAAATTGAGCACAGTTATAAAGTTAAGTGCCCTGAATAACATACTAAAAGTCCCTAACCATGGGGGAGGCATTTAAAGGGGGCAAATTTCAGTTTTTATTAAGTATGTTGAAAACTATCGCATTTAGAGAAAAAAAATCTCAATTGCAAAATTAATCTACGTGAAATTTCCTAAAAAAATTGTATATTCTATTTTGTTTGTATGATCAATAGTTTAGAAGATATAGGGGAACGAAATAACACATTTTCTTGAAAAATTCTTTTTTTTTTTTTTTTTTTTTTTTTTTTTTTTGCAATAGTAAAATCAACTAAATTGTGGAATTAAAAGGGTTCTGATAAAATATTTTCTAATGTACAAAACAAATATATGCATTGGGAATATGTAAGGATAATACAGCATGTTTTGTACGTTTTAAATAATTTTAAGTTTAGTAGACGCAAGTGGTATTTAGGTAAAAATCCAGATAACAAAGACCCAAAACCGATCAACATTTCAAAAAATCTTATAGCTTTGAGATTTTTTTTCTCTAAATGAGATAGTTTTCAAGATACTTAATAAAAACTGAAATGTGCCCCCTTTAAATGCCCCCCCATGGTTAGGGACATTTAGTATGTTATTCAGGGCACTTAACTTTATAACTGTGCTCAATTTCTAAGCTAGACGATTTTTTTTTTTTTTTTTTTTTTAATGCTGATCGGTTTTGGGTCTTCGTTATCTAGATTTTTACTCAAACCGCCACTTGCGCCTGCTAGCCTTAAAATTATTTAAAACTTATAAAACATGCTGTATTATCCTTGCATATTCCCTATGTATATATTTGTTTTTTACATTAGAAAATATTTGACAAGAACCCTTTTAATTGCACACTTTAGTTGATTTTACTATTACAAAAAAGAATTTTTCAAGAAAATGTGTTATTTCATCTCCCTATATCTTCTAAACTAATGATCGTACAAACAAAATGTACTATACATTTTTGTAGGAAGTTTTGCGTAGATTAATTTTGTAATTGACATTTTTTCTCTATATGTGATAGTTTTAAAGATACGTAATAAAAACTGAAAATTGCCCCCTTAAATGCCTCCCTGCCCCCCGCTCACCCCCCCACGGGCGGGGACTTTTAGTATGTTATTCAGGACCCTCTCGGCTATGAGTGTGCAAAACTTCAAAACTACACGATTTTTTTTTTTTTTCTATTTTTCCTATTTTGACTGGACTTATCCAGATTTTTACTCAAACCGCCACTTGCACCTACTAGCCTTAAAATTATTTAAAACTTACAAAACATGCTGTATTATCCTTGCATATTCCCTATTTATATATTTGTTTTTTACATTAGAAAATATTTGACAAGAACCCTTTTAATTGCACACTTTAGTTGATTTTACTATTGCAAAAAAGAATTTTTCAAGAAAATGTGTTATTTCATCTCCCTGTATCTTCTAAACTAATGATCGTACAAACAAAATGTAGCATACATTTTTGTAGGAAGTTTTGCGTAGATTAATTTTGTAATTGACATTTTTTCTCTATATGCGATAGTTTTAAAGATATGTAATAAAAACTGAAAATTGCCCCCCTTAAATGCCCCCCTGCCCCCGCTCACCCCCCACGGGCGGGGACTTTTAGTATGTTATTCAGGACCCTTTCGGCTATGAGTGTGCAAAACTTCAAAACTACACGATTTTTTTTTTTTTCTATTTTTCCTATTTTGACTGGACTTATCCAGATTTTTACTCAAACCGCCACTTGCACCTACTAGCCTTAAAATTATTTAAAACTTACAAAACATGCTGTATTATCCTTGCATATTCCCTATTTATATATTTGTTTTTTACATTAGAAAATATTTGACAAGAACCCTTTTAATTGCACACTTTAGTTGATTTTACTATTGCAAAAAAGAATTTTTCAAGAAAATGTGTTATTTCATCTCCCTGTATCTTCTAAACTAATGATCGTACAAACAAAATGTAGCATACATTTTTGTAGGAAGTTTTGCGTAGATTAATTTTGTAATTGACATTTTTTCTCTATATGCGATAGTTTTAAAGATATGTAATAAAAACTGAAAATTGCCCCCCTTAAATGCCCCCCTGCCCCCGCTCACCCCCCACGGGCGGGGACTTTTAGTATGTTATTCAGGACCCTCTCGGCTATGAGTGTGCAAAACTTCAAAACTACACGATTTTTTTTTTTTCTATTTTTCCTATTTTGACTGGACTTATCCAGATTTTTACTCAAACCGCCACTTGCACCTACTAGCCTTAAAATTATTTAAAACTTACAAAACATGCTGTATTATCCTTGCATATTCCCTATGTATATATTTGTTTTTTACATTAGAAAATATTTGACAAGAACCCTTTTAATTGCACACTTTAGTTGATTTTACTATTGCAAAAAGGAATTTTTCAAGAAAATGTGTTATTTCATCTCCCTATATCTTCTAAACTAATGATCGTACAAACAAAATGTAATGTACATTTTTGTAGGAAATTTTACGTAGATTAATTTTGTAATTGACATTTTTTCTCTAATGCGATAGTTTTTAAGATATTTAATAAAAACTGAAAATTGCCCCCCTTAAATGCCCCCTCCTGCCCCCCGCTCACCCCCCACGGGCGGGGACTTTTAGTATGTTGTTCAGGACCCTCTCGGCTATGAGTATGTAAAATTTCAAAACTACACGATTTTTTTCCTCTATTCGTCAAATTTTGGCCTTCGTTGCCTGGACTAGTATTGATTTTAGAGAATCTAGAACTTATAGAATTTTTACAGGGACATAAAGAAAAATTATTTATTATTATGGCCTATGGGCTCAAATTATTTAAAGTGCTCTAGTGTCTAAATGCCTTATTTGATAGTCACTAGTTATTTGAAGTACAATTGCATTAAATTAAACAAAATACTATAAAAGGAAAAACATTCAAAAACCTTATTATAAATTTTCTCTTTTGTTTGTTTAAGGACTTGTTGCACTTTCATTTATTTAAACAGTCATTAATTACTTAATGTTCAGAAAGTCGAGTGGAGTCACTCCAGGGTTTTTTTTTAGCTTTGTAATATGTAAAGATCTTTCATCATTACCACATCGATTTCTTTGGATCCACTTTCAATTTTTTAAATGACTCACTTTCTCCCTTAAAGTGAATGGACTTTTTTTTACTGGAAGATGCAGCCATTACCGAAATACGAAAAGAAATGTGGCACTGATTTTAAGCAAAGAGTAAAAATGTGAGATTTTCCGAGTGTAGGGTCAAAAATCATGCTATTACACTGACTAGCTGGACTACAGTTCTCAGTTCTCAAGAAACTGAGGAAAGGATGTGTATTGCCAGAGAAATGCAACATAATCCTTTGCTTGCTATATCTCCACAATAGAAGTGGAGGAGACAGGTGCAAATTGTTGACCTCAACTGTCACTCTTAATCAATACTGTTTACCTCCCACGGTGAGAAGAGTGGTGTCGTGCCTTTAGCGACTGTGCCCTTAGCGGAACATGCCCTTAGCGGAATGGGGTGAAAGGAAAGAAAGAGGAATAGAAGAAGCCGCGCCCTTAGCGGAAATAAGAAGGTGTGCGTGTGGCAGATAGAAATATGTTATTCAAATGCACAAAAGAATGTTTTCTATAGAATGTAGTATGATTAGCATTAGATTTACTGAGTCAAACAAAAATATTCAGTTGACACTGAGGGTTATTATTGGAAATTTGCTGAATTGTATTTTCGTTTACATTAAGTGTTTATTCTACCATTTTTTAAAACGTGAATATGATTTGAATTAGAGTATTTGCCTACTCTACTGTCCGTTTGTCCGCCTCCAGCGTTCGTAAATATTTTATGAATTTTTTATTTTTACTTTCTTCTATATTCAATAGAAGAAAGTATTAGATTCGTAAAAATTTTCGACTTTCGGTTTTTGACGAATTTATACGTTTTGAGGGATCTAGAACACCATTTGACTACTTTTAGAAAATGTCTGTCTGTCTGTCTCTCTCTCTCTCTCTGTGTGTGTGTGTGTGAAAAATTTTGTGGCAACTGTATCTCCGGAACTACTGCTCAGAATTACATATAAATTTACATGTAGATGCACCTTGAGCTAAATTAGTGCCTACCAACTTTTGATGCCAACCGCTCAACACTTGGCGCTGCTATATAGCGGTTTCCACAATTTAAGGAAAAGCTATATCTCAGGTTCTATAGCGTATAATCAAACAAAACCTGATATAAGAGACCATTATGAGACATTATGCTGATTCAATTTCAATGCTTATGGACGACAGGTGGCGCTGCTATACAGCGATTTCTGCAATTTAAGGGAAAGCTATATCTCAGGAACTACTGCACAGAATTGAATATAAATTCATATGTTGATGCACCTTAACCTAAATGAGTGTCTGTCAACTTTTGGTGTCAACTGTTCCACAGATGGCCCTGCTATACAGTGATATCTGCAATTCAAGAAGAGGCTATATCTCAGGTTCTATTGCGTATAATCAAACAAAACATGATTATATGTGAAGGCCATTATGAGATATTATGCTGTTTTATTTTGGATGCTTATTGGCCAATAGGTGGCGCTGCTATACTGCAAATTTCCTCGATAACGGGAAAGCTATATTTCAACTTCTGTAGCATATAAATGTACGAAACTTGATATATGAGATAACTATTATAAAAATGCATTTTTTAAGATGTCATTTATAGCTAATAAAACTGTCTTTATTGGATATTTAGTGTTACTTTTCTCTAAGAGGAAAATTAATTATTTGTACCTAGTGAATTTGTATAGGAAAGTAAAGTCTTGTGGTGGCACAACATGCTAGTTCTTATTTTATTTTATTAATGATATGTGTTATTCAAATTCTTTATTAAATTTCCCTACTTAAAAGGGCTCTAATAGAACCTATGCCACTGGTTTGTGTACATGATGGACATCCAAAAAATGCCAATGCATTGCGCTTTAGGGGAGACATTTTTATAAATCACATTTAAACAACTTCATCAAAAAATCATAAAGAAATTCGCATTTATTGTTCATATGATAAGAAAATGTTTTGTATAAACTATAATACTATGCTTAACTTCCAGATTTATAGGGCTAAGCAAAAAGTTTCGAAATATTAAAGGGCGTAAATAGGAAATTAAGAGCAGCATTTCTGTTTGTGTTAAGCCTTTTTAACACTTTCCAACAATATTTCAGAGTGATTATGAATTCAATTAGTCTATATGTCTACCTTTTTGTCCGTCCATTGTGTGATAATGTAGACAAAGAACATAGAATGTTATACGATACAACGAGTACTTACAGTTGGAAAGTGTTGATAATCAATGTGTACCTCCTGATTTTTCGTTTTTGTTTTGAAAGGTGTAATGCTTAATTATATTTCCAAAAACTTAAATAAAATAATAAAATGGCAACAATGTACGTTTTTGTATTGAGTACTGTGATCCATTAAACTTTATATGGTTACATAACACCGTTACCTCAAATAACGGATATTCTACAGTACGCATACCTATTTTTGCGGCAGGTTTTACTTCTGAAGCAAAATATAGTCAGTGCTAAATGTGGATAAAGTGTGGAGGAAAATTGAACAGTTCATTTTTGTATTTATTAATTTATTTTAAAATTTATTATACATTTCCGCTAAAGGCACGTATGCTAAAAGCACGCCACAGAGGGGAGATAACATTTCCGCTAAGGACACGGGTTTATAGATTTCCGCTAAGGGCACGGCCCCGAGAAGAGTGGAAGGGATTAACCTTATTATTATTGCAACTTTCATGTTAAAAAAAAAAAAAATCCTATAGGCCTTAGCCGGGGATTCTACTTTTGTACGTAATAACGAGAAATCCATCTTAAGCGGGGACGTCTTAACGAGAGTTCACTACAATTAAAAATTATAATAAAGATCTAGACATTTCAAATACACACATATATACAATATGTACATATTAAATAATAAAATATAATAAATAATCACATGGGAAACATAAATAATAAATCAAAAAATAAACAAATCAAAATATATAGTTTTGTAAAGCTTTAAACCTCTTTTCTGCATCAAAGGTATTGTGCAGTAAAAGTAGATTTACAGTTAAAGCGGACACAAATGACAGCCTAATCGGTTAATCACTGCTTCCGAATCTGCAAAGTTCCTTCTACCTGCTATCCGATATATTTAACAACGTTGTTTACTCGACTTTTGGAGAGCGAGTGTCAGTTTTATTAAACAATTTTCAGAAAATTCGTTGGATAAATATCCAATTTTTTCACTATGAGTGTCATTTTTTTATGCATAGTTCATACAACGGGGACCGATAACAAGCCTACCAAATTTCAGTTTAATGAAATGCTGCGTTTAGACACTATTATATTTACTCACTCATATCGTAAAAATAGCAGAAAGGAATTTAGACAATTCTAAAAGTACAGATACACTAAATCTTACTGTCGGATTTTTTATTATTACAATACTTTTCTTTACATAGTGCGTGTTCGGAAAGTAAAAAAATACAGATAATACGCTCAATTACTTATTAAATACAAACAATCAAAATATGTGAAACAAAATAAAGAAAGATTACTGAAACCAACTAAATTGGAGGTATTTGTTAGTTGAAAACATAATATAATACATAATGTACAGTCACCGACATAAGTGAAGGTGCACTTTCGAAACTAGATATTTTTGTCGAATATATAAGAAATATTTCACAAATTGTCTTGAAACTTTAAGGGTACAAAGAACATGTTATACCATATATATTCCAGCGAAAGTTTTGTCCCGAAGGCTAAAAAGTTATCAATCACAATATGACCCAAAATGTAAACTTTGAAATCACCCTGTAAAAAAAATAATGCCTGAAATAAGTTGTAACTATAAAATTTTATTATGAACCTTCATTTAATTCTAGATGTAAATTTACATGAGAATTGTATTTATATTATTAGAGATATAAAAGTTTCTTTAATAATGTCGACAATTTTTGGTAAATATTTTGTTTATATGCAGGATTTTAAACCAAAGCAACGTCACTTTTAGAAAACTTGATATATTACATTAGATACAACATACTGCAATCAGAATATACAAATATTATATATCTGATGAAATATGAGTGTTTTTACTAAATATTTTTTAACTGCGCATGCACAAGCGTTAGCAAAAATTCTTTGGTATAATTTATTAACCAAATGTATACATTAACTCTAAAAAGAAAAAAAAAATCCCCAAGCAAATATCGTTGGTAGAAAAGTTGATTTTTAAGTACTTTCAAAAAGAAGCAAAACACTAAGGGGTTTTACTCATATTTTTATTTTGAATTGATGAACGGTTTAGGTCATAAGTAAAGGCACACTTTGGAATTTGCATTTTCTCAAAAAATGGTGGAAATATTTGAAAACCATTAATTTTAATAAACATATTGTTTATATAATCTATAGTATCTGATGTATCGCCAATGATATTAACTACAAATATACCTTTTATTTTGCTGATATAATAATTACTGTGCTTTCATTTTTGACTTTCAATTTCGAGTAGAAAAATTCTGTTTACTTTTTAAATATATTAATTTGAATATTAAATTATTATTTTGTAGTTAACATTATAACATTTTATAGATTATATAAACAATATCTTTTTCTAAAAATAATAGTTTTTAAATATCACCCCCCCCCCCCCCTCTTTTTTTTTTTTTGAGAAAACACAAAGTATGCCTTTATTTATGTTCCATAACTGTTCGTAGATTCCAAATGAAAATATGGGTAAAACCTCTTAGTGTTTTGCTAAAATCTTTTGAAAATTCACGTTTTTTACTGTCTTCTATATGTAATATAGAGAAAGTATTGGATTCGTAAAAATTTTCGACCTCGGGTTTTTGATGAATTTACACGTTTTGAGAGCTGTAGAACACGATTTGACCATTTTTAGAAAATGTCTGTCTGTCTGTCTGTGTGTGTGTGTGTGACAAAATTTTGTGGCAACTGTATCTCAAGAACTACTGCACAGAATTTCATACAAATTGGTATATAGTTGTACCTTGACATAAATTAGTGCCTATCAACTTTTGGTAAAAATTGTCTTGCAGGTTGCGTTGCCATCCCGCTTTTTCTAAATTTTTAACATGGCGATATAGGACAAAATTTTGTATAAATGTGCATAAAGAGAATTATTTTTTAGTAATCATTATGAAATTTACAAGAATTATTTATAATAGATAGTCAACTGGGAAAAAAATTTTGTATGCGTAGGAGCCTCGCCAACCCCCGTGGGGGGGAAGTCCCCCCTCGAGGGGAGTAAATTTTCAAGATGGGTATCTTTCGAAAAGTCTCGTCAATACCTTTAAAACGAATGGTTGAACTATAAATCTGTGATAATTTAAAACAAAGTTATCGATTTTTTTTTTACTTTTAAGGAAAACAAACATTTTTTTTTTTTTTTTTTTTTTTAAACGAAATTTAACCAGACTTGGTATTTAGTTGGCCCCTGACATAAACTGAGGCTGATTAGATTTGGGGATCAATCGCTCAACAGGTGGCGCTGTGATTGCATTTTTTCTAAATTTTTAACATGGCAGTATAGGAAAAAATTTCGTATAAATGTACATAACGAGAGTTATTCTTAACCTGTGATTGTGAAATTAATATGAATTATTGATAATAGTAGTAGTTAATTAGGGAAAAAATTTGGGGCATCGCTTCCCCCCCCCCCCGGGGTGTGTGTGTAAATTTTCAAGATCGGTATCTTTCGAAAGGTCTCGTCAATACCTTTAAAACGAATGGTTGAACTATAAATATGTGGTAATTTAAAACAAAGTTATCGATTTTTTTTTTTTACTTTTAACGAAAAAAAAAAAAAAAAAAAAAAAGAAAAAAATCGTTTTTTTTTATTTATTTAATATTGTTACTGCGTGAATTTGTATAGGAAAATATAGAAGAAAGTCTTGTGGTGGCCACAACATACTAGTTTTTTTTTTCTCTTTTGGATGTTTAATAGAACCTACTTAAAAAAAAAAAAAAAAAAACTGAGATGGATTTTGCAATATTTTAAATATATATATGACAATGTATATATTATTATTATTATTATTTTTGCAAATTTTTACATAAACATGCAAATTTTTTTTTTCTTCAATTTCAAAATCCATCCCTAATTCTTTTAAGTAAGTTCTATTTAACATCCAAATAAATAAATAAAAGAATCTTTTCTTAAATATCTGTAAAAGTTTAAGCATTTTAAAGGTAATGAATTCACGATAATAATAATAATAAAAATAATATAAACTAAGAAAACGCAATTTAGAGATTTCATATCTGTAAAACATATGCCAAAATCCGTAAGAATTGTTGCAGGACATTTTATTGAACAAACGTAAAATATATTTTTTATTTATTTATTTTTTAATATTAAAATCACACAATCAACTGATTGGAAGAAAATCATATTTATTGAATTGTTTTTTTTTTTTTTTTCCGACCGAGTGAAAATAATTTCTGGACCGGGTGAAATTCCGGGGTTCGACTCCCGGTCCAGGCATTATTTTCACTCAGTCGGAAAAATAAAATTTCAATAAACGTAAAATAGTTCAATTTATAAATATTAAATGAAAATATAAGCTTTTATATGAAACCTTCATTGATACCAAGTCCCCTTAGTTAAAAAAAAAAAAAAAAAAAAAAAAAAAAAAAAAATCTGGAGTGACTCTACTCGACTTTCCGAACATTGAGTTATTAACAGTTTTGTAGATAAAGTAAAGAAAAAGGAGTAGTTAAACAAACAAAAGAGAGAAAACTATAGTAGAGTGTTTGAGAATTTTTCTTCATATGTTACACGATGTTTTATTTAACGCTACTGAAATTTGAGCCCATAGATCATAATGATAAAGAATTTTTCGTTGTGTCCCTGTAAAAACCTATAAATGCTAGATTCACAAAAATGCTTATAGTTAGTGCAACAGTGATTTATAATATTCATATAAATTTTCAGCTCAATTGAATAAGGCGTTTAGATGTTATCGCACTTTTAAAAATTTGGTCCCATAGGCCATAATGATAAAAAATTTTTCCTTGTGCCCCTGTAAAAAAACTGTAAGTGCTAAATAACACCAAAACCTATACAGTTCGTGCAACTGTGACTTATAACATGTGTAAAAAATTTTTGCACAGATTAATAAAGCGTTTAGACAGACGCTATCGCACTTTTAAAAATTTGGCCCCGTAGGCTATAATGATAAAGAATTTTTCCTTGTGTCCCGGTAAAAAAATTATAAGTGCTAGATTCACCAAAATCAATAGGGTTCGTACTATGTGATTTACAATATACGTACCAACTTTCAGCTTATTCGAGCTAAGCGTTTAGACGCTATCGTGTTCACTCAAAGACATATACACACACACGCATACATACATACATCATCGTAAAAATTGTGAAAACGGACTCAGGGGAGGGTACCTCGAAACGTATAGAAATATTAAAATCTCAAATTCGGATTTCTGACATGATTACAATACTTTCCTCACTATAGTGTTCGGAAAGTAAAAACACGACTTATTAACTAAAATAAGTTGGAGGTTGAAAGATCGACAGCTCGCAAATATAAAAATATCCATGCAAAGTGGCCTGAAAAGTGAAATAAATAATTTTAACAATAATAATAAAATAAAGCAGCAAAAAATAAAAAAAGAAAAAGAAAAATAAATAAATAAATAAAAATCAATTAATTAAAAAATACCTATTAAAATATCTATCTGAACTTAGAGATATTTGGACTATGATTGTGAATTCATAATCACTATTAATAGCCAATTTTTAATTTTTGTCAAAACTAATTGAAAATTCACATTTTTTTTATTTTATTTTTAAGTTTGTTTATAATCCACTTCTAAAAAGATGTGTTTTATCATTTAACATGAGTTGAAAGTTGGGAAACTACTAGCTGGCAAATTTTAAACTATCAATCTAAAGTGGTACAGGGAAAAAAAAAAAAAAAAAAAAAAAAGGACATTTTAATTAATTAAAAAAAAAATCGAGCAGATTTTCATCAAAGATTCGAATTAAATTAGTGTTCTAACTATATATAAATAAATAATAGGATAAAATAAAATAAATATTTAAAATAGAAAACTAAATTGGAATCAGCTCACTCATTTGGTAGCTACAGTGTCATTGACACATATGCACACACACAGATAAAGACTTCAAAATTATAACACCTCCTTTTTTTGATCGGTGATTAAAAAACAGCGAACATTTGATGCTGAATAATGGAAAACGATACATACAAACACCATAATATTCACAAACGTGCAACTGTTGTTTTATATCGAAATAATTAAGCATAATCCTTCACCAGGCGGAAAAAGTAGGTACGTATGCAGCGTGAAAGCAGCAATTGGAAAATGCAGAAAGGAAAACATTGCCTATACTAAGTCACCAATAAAAAAAGAAATTATTTCATTTTGGGTGTGAAATAACCACTAATTTTCTATTAGTAGTGACTTGTGAGGGACGTTTTGGGAGTGCCGCAGGCTATTGACTAAAAACAGTCCATTAGTCTAGAAAGTTCTTTCATATGATATGATTGACTGTTGAAGTGTCATCATCTCTACGTTGTTTCTTAAAATAAGCGAAGCCAAGATGAACAAAAATTCCATATCAGACTTTTGCATATGCATGCTGTACCCTCCCAAACTCCAAAACGTCACCTCTCTTCTCATTTTATTTTTAGGGAATGGATTCTATCTCAAAATTTTTGCATTCTGTCAAGTATTACAATTTTGGATACCAGTATTTTCAAGTTTTAAAAGTTTAAAATTTTAAAAGTTTCTGTGATTAAATAATGCGCAATTTTTACATAGAAAAAATTTGTATTAAAAATCAATAGGTCTTAGCAGCCATCATGATAGGATGAACAGAAGGGTACCAAAAAAGTGGCAAGTGAGTAAATATTTGAGAATATGAGAATCCATATACTTACGTAACTGAAATTTATGCATGTATTTTTTTAATATTTTTAAGTTATTAAGAATAACAATTCAAATTCTGAATACACTGCAAAGTGGTCTAGGGAGTACAAAACCGCAATTTTATCGCACTTTGATTATCTATTTTTAATAAATAAATATTTTCATTAAACAATTTAATAAATTTTGTGTCTTGTAGTTTTCTTGGGTCGATTTTTAGATTATTAATCCTGTTTATAACTTATGGGAATTTTCATTTGAAATATCATACAAAATTAATATTTTATATAAGTTCAAACTTTGTAAGTATGGTATGTCTGAATTTATAACTCTAGCCCATCCACTGAGCTATACCATCGTACTGTGTGACAGGCTTAGAAAGAAAGAACTTTGAAAGTAAAAAGTGACCGCAGAAAATTTCGCGGAACTACTTTTATTCGATTAGGTTTCGTTTTTTTACGGCTAACATTTTTCTTCGTTGATGGACGGCGTCCAAGCACCGCAAAGCATTCCAAATCCCTCCCTTTATACAGCCGTTGGATGTAGTAAGAGATTTATTCTTGTCATCTGAGAATTTTATCCCGTCCCACTAGCACTTCAAAGGTAAATTAGAGACGCCCACTAGTTTTAATAAAATACGGAAAGTTTCTTTTTTTTGTATAAAAATTTGATAGCCGCCAGAATTTAAATCCCAGGGGAATTTGTATCACGCGCAATTAGCAAAGTGTGGGACTGGGAGGAGCATCTGTCGCATACAAGCGACCACTCTATTCTCGTTGCTTGGTGTCAGCTAAGCTGAGTACTGCTGGAGGACGACCCAAGGATGTTGTTGAGCTCCGTTTGGATGAAAAGTGTGTTCCATTTCCATACGTAAAATATTAGATTTTTTCAGAATTCAAAGCTTAGTATTGAGCTGCTATTGCTCCATTGTATGTATTCTTGTAGGGTAAATGACTCGGAATCATTTAAAATCATTTATTTCTTTTTGCAATGAGTTGTTACAGACAAATTTTATTAATACGTCTTTTCTCCCTGTCGGTTCTCTCATGACGTCAGACGCGTCAATTCTGGGGTGGGCCATAGTCAGCGATAATTGACGCCGCCATTTTTGACGAAGACTGACACATAGGTAAGCTGCCACTCAAGTGGCCGTATCTATCCGCACTCAGAGTTATTCAGTAAACTTAGGTTTTGATTGGATTTAATAGAGAGTTCACTTTTTCCTGTGTGTTTTTTGTTTTAATTATTAAAGTTATTAGTTATGTCCGGACGATTTTTTTTCTTCAAGTAAACGTTGTGTATTGATATTAATTGTGCTGTACCTTTAAAGAGAAACATAAAAATAACAAAAATCACGCGCAGATTATATCATTACATTGGGATATTTTCCTGTATGAAAAATTATATAACACAGTTGTTTTAAACTGAAATAAAAGATGTTTTTTTCTTTCATTCGTAATTTGCTATAAATTACGTAGAGATCATATCGAAAAATAGTAAAATTTCATTAATTTTGTGTTTTTAAAGAGATGACCGGTAAGATTTGTTTTGAATATTACTTGTATAAATATTGTTATTATTTTTCGCATTTTATTTTACGTATGCATAATATTGTAAGATAGATCAGTTTTATCATTTGGAGGAAAAAAAAAAAAGTATCGTAAATTTTATGTGTTTTTCAGTTTTTATTCACCGTATTTGTTTACATTATTTCCAATTCGTTTATTTAATTGATTAATTGATGGACAGCCACATAATGAATTATTTTTTTTTATAAATGAAAAATAATGTTTATACGACCATTCTCATTTAAACGCTCTTATGCATGTGCCATTACTTTACTATAGTATACAAACATTAACATTATAATGTTTGCAAAGGAGAACTTACTTCTATTACAGATTTTAATTTTTAATTATATCTGTTGTCATCAAATTTAAACAATTTAAATTATTTCTTATTAGGATATACTTCTTCTGTTTTATTAATTATGTTTTTATTGTAAATTTTACGAGTTTGACAGCTGTCTCATTATTCACGTTATAACGTGTCTGACAGTTTATGATGAAATGTATCATTTGTAGTTTTCGAGAAAGTTATTATTTTATTGACATTTATTTAGTTTATAATTTAAGATTTTGTAAAAAATCAGTAAATAATTTAAGAAAATGTGTATTTTATTAATTAATAAATTTATTTATCATTGATGACTTAAATTTTTGTCAAATGTGTGACAAACATTTTGTAAAGTTTTCTAAATTTTTTTCTGTATTCCTTCTTTAAAATTCTCATTGATAACTTTAATTGTTTGTTTTATTGTACATAAAATTATCTCCCTTTTTAATATATATATATATATATAGTATTACACGTAAAAATAAATAAATAAGGGTAGAATTTTGTAAATTTTAATTTACTATGAAGTATCATTTGGCAGTTGTATCAAGAAAATTTAAATAGAAATTAAATGAAAATATAAACCATTGTTTTAAAAAAATAGAAATATAATACATATATTTAAATATGTACATAATTATATTACACATTTTCTATAGATTATCAATTTATTTTTTCTTTAAAATTAGTTATGTTTGGTTCCAATTAAATTTTATTTTAAAAAATTATTAGTTAACTGCTCTTTTGGATCTAAGTAAAGATTAATAAATTTATAATATACTATTATAACATTTATTAAAAAAAAAAAAAAAAAAAAAAGAAATATTAGAATTTTAATTATGTTATTTATTTCTATCATTCAAAAATAATTAATTAAAAAGTTAATAGTTGTAAAAATTTTCTATTTTTCTTTTATTATTATTTTCTTTTTTTTAATAAGAAAAGAAAAAAAAATAATAATCACTTCAATAAAATTGAGTAGCAAATAGTAAAATATTTGTATCTTTTAATCAATGTTCAATTAAAGAAATGTGTGCCATGCATGTTAACATTTTATAATTTTGCACGTAATATATATATTAAAAAATATATATTATATATATAAATATATATATATATTTTCTTAAAAAAAAAAACTGATAAATAAATAATTGTTAAAACAAATTCAAATTGATTTTTTTGCAAGATTTATAAATTTAGTAAAATAAGAGACTGAGATGTTATCATAAGAGAACAAATAAATCATATTATTCCCTTTTTTTTTTTTCATTCTTGTCCTGCCCCCCCTCCCCCAGTTCATAATTTTTACTTCTATATAGATCTAGTTTTAAATATAGATTAATATACATGTAACTGAATTTTTAAAAATTATATAACAAAAAGAATAACATAATAATAATTTGTAGTTTAATGGGAAATTTGTTAGGGGGGAAAATTTTACCCTTTCATAATTCTTACCTCCATATAAGATTAGTTTAAATGTGGATTAATATACATGTAAAAAAAAAAAAAAGTAATTTGTAAATTAGTGGAAGATTTATAAAATATGGAAATATGTATATGCATTGTGTCTTAAATGAGCAACATTTTTATACGAGAATAATTTAAGATAATATAAAGGTAATTAGAAAATTTAAGAATTATGCATAGCAGTTCTTGCTTAAATTATTTGATTAAATATATTTTTAATGTGACATACAATAATAATAATAATAAAATAATAATTTATGTATTATTATTATTAATAATATTTGTTTAACTTGAATATAAGATGCCATTTTAGATGTGCTGTTTTTTAAGTCTGTTTAGAAAATAATTATAATAATAAAAGGCATAGTCAGTAAAGGTATTAATGCATGGCACTATGAATGTGATAATTTTTTTCATATTGCATTAAACTCATTATAGGATATGTGAATTAAAGTATGTTTATGTAAGGATGCAATGTATGCGGATGTTTTAGTGGAATTTATTAAAAAGAAATTATTAGCATTTTGTATATTTGAAATATGAAAGAAATATTATTTTTTTCCTATCAATACGTAATGTCTTTTCTGACTTTTAATGTTATATTATAATATATTTTTATATTTAATAATAATTATTATTATTTACATTAAAAACATGCAAAATTAAATTAAAAAAAAAAATATTTAAAAAATATTATCCAAAGCTTTTTGCTTTGAATTATAAAGCATCATCAGGGATTTTTGTAATTTATAGTTCAAAGCGAAAAGCTTCGGATAATATTTTAAAAATCTTTTAAATAAAATTTAATTTTACTTGTTTTTAATATAAATAACAAATGACACGTGTTTAATTTAACTCTTTTTTAGAGATAATTTATAATAATTATTATTATTTAATAGATGGTAAAACTATTTCAATTTTTTTTTACTAAATAATTGCAGGCTTAATGTAGATGTCATGGAAAATATTGACTTTAACTTACATTCAAATTTACACTTATATTCTAATTGGAAGGTTTTAGTTATATAATAAAAGTGAAAAACAAGAACTTTGAAAGCAAATATTATATATTCCAAGAACACACATCAGTTGTTTTGAGTTGAAGTAATGAAACATGCCCTTCCATAAGAATGAAGGAAAAAAAACTAGTATACTGTGGTCATAACAAAATTTTATTCTGTACTGTTCTAATATGTTGAATTAAAGCTGGTGGATATGAGGTGCCTGGTTCGATCCCAGGTTGTGCTCGTTGACTTACCCGTTAGGAGTTTTCTGTGGTTTTCTCCGAAGCTTGTGTAAATATGGGCTAGGACCCCTTAGAAAGACCCCACAGCAGTGGCGGATCCAGAACTTAACTTTGTGGGGGGGGGGGGGGGGCAAAGATTTTTTAAGATGTTATTCCAGATTAATGAAAAGTTTACAATTGTAATATTCAATTGTGAATGTCAGTACTTTTTTTTGGGGGGGGGGGGTTCAGCCCCCTAGCCCCCCCCCCTTAGATCTGCCACGGAGGACACTCCCCCTCAGGCCTAGGGCCTAGGACCCTAGTGCAGTTAGACGGCCTTAATCCCCACAACTCAACCTAATATGTTGAAACTTTAAAACACTAAATAAAGCCTGAAAAGGCTGCACAACACTGCCATTTGTTAGCAATATGCATGAAAATTAAGTTTGCATAGTTTTTTTTCTTTTAACAAAAGTCATCTTATATATGAAATTTGCTAAACTTATACATAATCAAAACTGATATTAAGCTTTCTTGTAAGTGGAGCAAATTGCAATACAGTAGTACCCTTTTTTGTCTGATATACATGTTTAGTACATACGTTTATACATTACAGAAACTGAAGTATAGCCTTTCCATAAATAAGAAAAATTGTTAATATATTTTTCTTAAACATGGAGTTCAAACTAAACGTATAAATAAAAACAATCAGCCTTTTTTAACTCCACGGAATGGCCGGAACATTTTCACTGGGGTCCCCCAGCTTTATCAACGGCACTCTCGGTGTTGGAAGATTCATCACAGAACTGAATCTTCCAACCTAGGGCACCACACTGAAAACGTTCCAGCCATGCCATGGAATTAAAAAAGGTTGATTGTTTTTATTTACACATTAAGGAAAATTGTATTATAGTAGCTGTTCCTACTGGAACAGCTGCCATAATACAAATTTTTCAAACACTTCCTATCAACCAATAGGAAGTATTGATATTCATCAAAATAGGGTCTGTGCAGTATTACAGAAGTATCTTGCATATGATGTTTGGTAAATTTATACATTATAGAAACTGAGATGTAACCTTTTCATATATGGGAAAAAATTTAACAAAGCAGCACTACTTGAAGACCAATATGCACTAGCACTACAGTTGATAGATATCAATTTATGTCATTCAAAGTGCGACTAAATGTAAAGTTTTATAAAATATTGTGCATTAGTTCTTGACTTAGAGCTATCACAAAATTTTTCTCACACACAGAAAAAGACAGACATGATTTGACCACCAGAAAAATGGATTAATTATATGTTTAGGATATCTCAAAACATCTAAATCTGCCCAAAACAGGAATTTGGAAATTTTTACAAATCCAATCTTTTTTATTATGAATATAATAGAAGAAAGTAAAAAAAATATAGGCTCGAATACAGTGTGCAGTGCTGTGCTCAGGGCTGCATTCTTCAATCAATAAAGAGCCATGCTTAATTATTTTTATCTGAAATAGTTGTTGTGTATTTTTACATTTTGTTAGTTTAACACCTAGTTTTTCCAGTGTATTTTACTACAATGCAATAAAAGTCTTGTTTAGTTAAAAACAATTAAAAATTACCTTACATAAATCCTTTTAAAAAATGAAGAGCTTAGTATATATTTCAGCTCCGACCGGAGAAATCACCAGAGCTCGATGACAACAAAATGCTTGGTGGCTCAATCCTTTATCTCTTTGTCTCCGCCCGTCAATTCTTCACTTCTTTTCTTGAATTTAAAAAACAGTTTTTTAAATTCAAGACGTCGAACACAGTTTGATCCCACCTGAATGGAAACAGTTTTTTAAATTCAAGAAAAAGAAGTGACGGGCGGAGACAAAGAGATAAAGGATTGAGCCACCAAGCATTTTGTTGTCATCGAGCTCTGATGATGGCTCCGGTCGGTGCTGAAATATATAAGCTCTTCATTTTTTAAAAGGATTTATGTAAGATAATTTTTAATTGTTTTTAATGAATTTTAATCCTTTGTAAATAAAATAATGTATTATAGTCTTGTTTAAGTTTTAAAAAAATGTCTAACCAGATAATTCTTGTTAGTATGCAGGAACCTTCTCCTGGAGGTGCTGAAACAGTAAGTGGGCTCTCACCTGGTTATCCAAGTTCAAATATTTCCATGATTGGGCAGTGTATTGATGTCTCTGAAGCAGCTTTAGCCAGTGGTGGACAAGGCATGATAGTACCTAATCAGAATGTTCCTGCTGATCCCCAAACACAAGCTCAATTTGAAGCTGATAAAAGAGCAGTTTATAAGTAAATATACTTTTGTTAAAAAATATAATTTATGACACTTTGTAATTTCTCACACAGTTATACAATTCCAATACAAATATAATGCTTTTTAACTCTTTATATTCCAAAAGGACTTTAAAGTCCCATTAGATTAAAAAAAAAAAAAAAAAAAGAATTTATGGAAGAAATGTGAAGATATCTATATGAAGATAAAATTTATTTACACTTTACTTTATTCTTACTCAAAAGACTGAAAATTTAACTGTATTTAATATATTCTCCATAATGTTATACAGTCAACTCCATTTAATCTGTAGACCTATAAGCTGCAAATCCCTCTAATCCACAATTGATTTTATAATGTAAACAAAGAAATTTATAGCAGAGATTTAAAAATAAATCAGCAAAATTTCTCGCATATATATATATATATTATCCTTTTTTAAATTAAATTTTTAGCTTGCTTTCAAGCGTAGAGTTGGTAAAAAATCTATGATTCTCTTATTTATTATCTTGCAATTTATACAGATTAGCGCCATGTCAAGCTAAAGAACATCAGGAAAATACCAAAAAAAAAAAAAATAATAATAAAAAAAAACTATTACACCAATGTTTAATAAATAAAAAATAATCAATGATGAATATTCATCATTGCTTAAAAAATGTTTTTTTGTATTTTTTAATATGTATGTTTAATGCTTAAATTATTTACCTTCATATATGAATATGATTGATTAATTTCATTAATATTGCAGAAATATTTTATTCTAAAATTTATTACAGATTGTCTTTCCATTTTAATGTCTATTTATAAATTAATAATACCCGACTTTGTATCTGCAAAAAAAAAAAAAAAAAAAAAAAAAAAGTAAGAAAAGACACCGCACACGTATCCACACAACCTTTAGACAAAACTTATGCTGATTAGAAGAAGTTCACACCTTTATTCAAATTCATTTTAGATTCATTCATTCTAAAAGTATTTAAGTGTTCTGAGAAATACGAATCGATGACTTTTTTACTTCCATTATCTGACTATCGTAGATAATGGAAGTATTGTATTCAGTCCAAAAATTCGATATCAAGATTTCACCTGATTTACATGTTTTATTTAAGGTCTCTTTAGTTCAAAAGAGTGGTTTTTGGCAATTTCTCAATGTGTATGTGTGTCTAACAATCATATCTCCGAACCAAAACTAATAAAGATACAGCTACAAAACTTCAGAATTAAGACAGAACTGGTGTACAGATGAATTTTCAAAACCGGAAGTGGGACATCCAAAACCGGAAGAGGGGCCCATATAAATACATATCTCAAAAATGACTTTTACGATTTTCTTCAAAGTTGCTATATAAACAATCTATTAGGTGTCCTTTAAAATGATGTTCAGAAAAATGGATAGGCGTCCTGCATAAATAGCTGAATTTCAAGTACTGCAAGTGGATTCCTTTCAAAACAGTTGTATGGATTTTTTTCAAACTTTCAATATTAACCTTCTTTTAAATATCCTTTTGTATGTAATTGTTATTTTCCGGTCAACAACTGAATATGCCAAGTTTTAGTCAAAATCTGTCTCAAAAACAGCTCTAATGATTTTCTTGAAAACTGTTACACAAATCCATTTTAGATATCCTTTCCCATGCTTTACATGGTTATTAAAGGGAAATTAATAGTCATCCTGATCAGATAGATCAGTTTTGGATCTCGAAAATTAGTGTATATGTTACCGCTAAAGTGCAGAAATCAGTTAATCTGCAGATTAGCTAGGTAATCTGCACATTAACTAGGGTGATCCGTTAAAGTGAGGAAAATTGTTTTATTTCTCAAATTACCTAGGTAATCTGCGAATTACCTAGATAATCTGCAGATTACCTACTAAGTTTTAGTTAAAGTGAAAATAAGATATCTGGTGTTGTATTTGTTTTTTTCATTTGGAAAAAAAAAAAAAAAATAGTTTTCTTTTCTTTTTTATTTCTTTCTTTACTTATTTTAATCTGTATGTGTTTTAATTTTTATATCTTTTAAAGTTATATTTGTTTTATTTTTTATTTATTTCATCTTTTTTTAGTCAATATAAGTTTGAAGATGTTATTCATTTTTAATATGAAATATAATAGCTTTAATAGCTTTCAATAAATTCTATTTTATAAATGAATGTTAGAATTATAATACAGTAACGATTTCTTTTCAAAATAAAAATATTTAACAATTTAAAATTATTAAAAAAAAAGTTTTATTAATAACTTATTGCTATTACTATTTAAATACTAGAAATATTAAATTATATAAAATATTAGTAGAAATATTAAATTAGACAAATCAGAAGCATT
This sequence comes from Salticus scenicus, assembly GCA_963930645.1. Classification (NCBI taxonomy): domain Eukaryota; kingdom Metazoa; phylum Arthropoda; class Arachnida; order Araneae; family Salticidae; genus Salticus; species Salticus scenicus. The sequence goes on along the minus strand of OZ005654.1, from coordinate 55,203,035 downwards.
ATTTAAGAAGTACTTCAAATAATTAAAACTGCTTTAACATTTTTTAGAATGCATGAAAATTAAAATGACAGTTTTCAATGCTTTATTAAATTATATTTTGCAGCATACCTATACCCGCACAAGTTTAGCAAATATATTAATTTTACAAAAAAAAAAAAAAAACTTTTATTAACACTTTTTATGTGATAAACTACAACGAAACTATCTGAGAAAGCGAACAAAATAAAAAAAATAAATAAATAAAAAATATAATCATGATGTATAAAATATGTACAGGAAACTTGAAACTGAAAGAGAAAAAAAAAAAAAATGCAATGAAATGCTAAAAAATGTACAAATATTTCATATTAAGTATTTATTAAATGCCATAATATTTTTCAAAGTTAATAATTAATATCTCTCTCTCTCTCTCTCTTTTTTTTTTTTTTTCAGTCAGTAATAGCAATTTAAATCAATTTTAAAATAAATTAGTTTTAAAAAGTTATGGTATAATAGTTTTAGTTCGGAAAGAAATAATTACTGTAATGTAAATCTAATATTCATAATTCAAAATGGAGTTTCACGAGAGACAGCTTTTAATTAAGATTAAATTTCATTAATAAAATACAGCTTATCAAACTTATATTGACAGAATTAAAAAAGATAGAAATAAAATCAAAATTAAAACAATTATAACTTACTTGTTACTTTAAATTTTGTGTTAGACATAATAATAAAACTAATCATGGCTTCCATTCTCCACATTTTGCGTTTTCCGTTTATCGGTTTATCATCATAGCGTAGCGGAAATGAAGGGGTAAAAGTTTTAGTTATGTTTGAAGGTCATTCGCGTATCTGTATCACATGGCTGTTTGACGTCATAGTGAATGTAAAAAAAACTAAAGCTCGAAACAAACATTTGAACTTTAACGATACTTAAACTGTTAATCTGCAGATTACCTAGTTAAAATGCGGAAAACTCTTTATTCCGCACTTTAACAGGTCATTTTAGTTAATCTGCAGATTAGCTAGGTAATCTGAAGATTAACGGATTTCGCGTTTTAATGGTAACATATATATATAAAATAAAATAAAAAAGAATTACAAGAATCTGAAAATTTGAACATGGGGAAAAGTGTGTTTACTCCCTTTTCCATAATAATAAGTTACCTTTTTTGAAATTAATATAGCCTAAAAGTATTTAAGATTCTGAAAAATGTTTTTTTTTTTTTTATGTACAAAATAAAATATATATAAATCATTCTACAACATTTTTTATAGTAATCTTTGAAAACAAAAAAGTACAAGGAACTAAAAGTTTAAATATGCTGGAGATTGTATTTACTCCATTCTTAATAATATTAAATCACCTTTTTAATTAATAATTAAATTTATTTAGTCTAAAAATATGAGAAATGCAGATTAATAAGTAACCTCTTTTTTTTTTTCTTTTTCTTTACTTTTCTTTTTCTTTTACAATTTCTGTAAAAGAGATACAAAAAACTGAAAATTTAAACATGGTGGAGAATGGACCTTACACTGTTAAAAATTTCAACAAAAAAACTACTGGTAATCATTTGTCTTAAGTCTTAGGTGAAATTTCAGAGAAAAATAAATAGATGTTTAAAAAATTCTATGTTATATATGCATTTTAATGGCTAATATTAATTTAATTAATTATCAGTGAGAATATGTTTTTGACTTGGAATGCTTTTTCTAAAAAAAAAAAAAAAAAAGTATCTTTAACTTTTATTGAGAAATTAAATAATTAAATAAAAATACAGAATAACAATTGAGAATGTTGGTTATTTACTGTTAACTAAGAACTATTGTACATTTATAGAGACATTGGATACATATTTCAGTAAATTTACAGAAATGTTTTACAGTGTATTCTCCAAAATGTTATTATTATTTTTTTTAATTGATTTAGTTTCTGGAATTTCTTCTGGTCTATTTTCAATGTTTTAGTATCTAAACTTTTCATTCGTTAAATTGTTGATAAAAAATATATATATTAGGTGTACAAATTAATTCGGTCCGTTTTTTAGCAATAAAAAAAGTATTTATTATTAAACCAAAACAAAAAATACATTATTCAAAGTATTGTCCATTATTTTCTTATTTTCTACTATTTTTTCCCATCTCTCCAGCAATCGTCTGATTCCATCTCGATAAAACAACTCATCTCTTTCGCTCATCCATGTTTCGAGCCATTTTTGTATTTCTTCGTAAGAAGTGAACCGCTGACCGGTCAGATCATTCTGCATTCGTCGGAACAACCAGTAGTCGGAAGGGGCGATGTCCGAAGAATACGGCGGGTGCGGTAGGACGTCCCACTTTCTTTTTTGTCTGTAAATTAGCTGCTCGCAAGTGCATAATCGCCTTTCAACGTCTCTGGGTTTTAGTTCATAAGGAACCCATGTTCTTTCTTTTTGGATCATTCCCATCGTTTTTAGTCTCACCGATATTGCTTGCTGAGTCACTTCCAGTTGTTCTGCAAGCTGTTCTTGTGTTTGAGTCGGATCTTCATTCGGTAATTCCTCTAATTCGTTATCTTCAAATTTTTTCGGTTGTCCAGAGCGACGCCTGTCATCAACGCTAAAATCTCCATCTTTAAATCGTCGAAACCATTTCCTGCATGTTTTGTCAGTCGGAGCACTATCGCCGTATACTTCTACGAGCGTTCGATGCGCTTCGGCGGCACTTTTCTTCCAATGAAAGAAAAAAATCAACACTTCCCGCAAATGCTGCTTATTGACTTCAAAACCTGACATGTTTAATGCAATGCTGATCAGGCTATTTCAAGCAAGCGAAAGAGTTGTACACTGTCGAGAAGCAGAATTATTGCTGCTTGCGACATAAAATGTAATTTTAAGTTTAATTCTAGTTCAAAAGTTTCACTGAACATTGTGATTAGATATAGCTAGCTAGTTTCAGTGAATACGAAAACTGATGATCGACATCCAGGTTCTATAATTGTTAACATCGCTGATGAGGTCCACGCATTGAAGAATTAATAAAATTAAGATAAAAAAAGAGTACATACCACTTCTTGAAGAATTCAAAGAATATGGAGTCAAATGGAAAATTTCACCAATTTTATTGAAATTCAAAATAATGTAGGAAGGTGGCACGTGTAGGGGATCCGTCGGCATCTGCATGCTGCTCCATTGGGATCGAAGTTCGAATCTTGTTCCATCCGGATGCATAATCGTGACAGATAGAAAACTATCCTTGGATAATATTACCGATTCACTATTGCATCGAAATATAGTATTATATTGCGAACATACAAAAAGTTGTCGTTCTAAATAAAAGTATTTAATTATGGAAAACACATGCGGCGATTATGAGGAATGCACGCTTAGCAATTTGCAATCTTCTTGCATCCTCTTCAAATTTATTGAAAATCGCACACTCAGTATTTTACTTGATCCGTAATGCCTTTTTGATAAAAACTATTAAATAATTTTGTAAAAATACAAAGTTTCAGGCTATCAATTAATTAGGTTGTAAATGCCAAAGTCCGTGCGGCGATGCCGCGGAAGGTATGCGGTCCACACACGCGAAAAGCGCGCGGCGACCGGCGAACGCGACCTTCTAGTAGGTGTTCAGCAATCCAAGTGTGTAGAGAAAAGTTTTTCTACTCTCAGGTCAACGAGCCTCCAAAACGTCACGGCGCTGGCAGCCAATCAAAACGAACGATCGCGGAGGAGTGTGCTAAGAGTAGATGAGAGGGGAAAAACTTAATTGAAGATCCAGCGAGTGAATTTTGCGCGTTGCTGGGAAAAGAACTTACAGGGACGAAATGGGAAACTAAATCAACTTAAGTAATTTTGGATAAAATGCGATCTAATAATTTGGATTTGTTAAAATAACTGAAAAATGATTAAATTAAAAAAAAACACTGTCGTGTTTCACGACATACACTGAAGATTCATAACAAATATATAACCTCTCTGAAACCACCGAAAACAGCTGTCATAGCCTAGCATTTGTGGCAGCTAGCACCATCTTTTGAAAACGGACCGAATTAATTTGTACACCTAATATGTAGTTTTATTTTAAAATAACGTGAAATTATCTTAAATTATTTTTAATATCATGTTATTTTTGTTATAAAATATTTAACAATATTTTTTCTCTCATCATTGTGTAGGCATCCTCTTTTTCCCTTACTGGCTCTTCTTTTTGAAAAATGCGAATTAGCTACACAAAGTGCTGAAGTTTCGTCTTCAGAAAGTTTCAATATGGATATCCAAGCATTTGTACAGCATCAAGAAAGAGACAGAAAACCATTTTTTAGTGATGATCCAGATGTAGATAGTTTGGTACGATAGTTTGAGTGAACTCTTTAAATTTCATTGTTATTATGTATGGATAAGAAACTAGCATTATTTATATTATTTACTTATCAGTTATTTTGGGCTGTAGTTTTTTGGAGTAAAAAAGCATAAATAAATGACAGACTGAAATTTTGTTTTATTCATATTACAGTAAGATATTTTAGTGGGCTGACATATGATGACTATTATTAGGTTAATATACCGTAAAATTCCGATAGTAACCCCCCACCCAACTATACCTTGCTCTGTGATTTTCTGATGTTTACATTTTTCAAAAACCTTCCTTTCTCTTAGATGTTACAATCTGAAAATTTTCCTAAATTTTCAGCTTTTTAAAAGTTTCCGATAATATCACACCTTCTAATTTTAACGATTTTTGTTTCTAAAAGAAAGAAGGGTTATAGTCGGAATTTTACGGTATGCATATATTTCATTTGATATTCATATTTTATTAATTATAAATAAAATTTGTTAATAAAATTAATCTTTTTAAAAATAAAAAATGAAGGTTTTTATACATTATAAATAAGTAAAGAAAACTTACTAACTTCATTCGAAAAGACTTTCACTGTCATGTTCCAGGGCTTCTTCAGTTGTAGACGTAGTGTCCGTCTTGGAGGATTTTTGTTGTCTCTTTTCAACCCTAAACTTAAAATATCGGTGTCACCATTTGTCATCAATAAGATCTGATTGGTTACAGATGTTACCCACAAGCACTTCTATCATTTTGTGTTACAATGCATATTGATTATTAATGAAATTTGAGAATTTTTTAGGGTTGTTAAAGTCTATTCTTATTAATACACTAATTAATTTTAGTCAGAGCTGTTTTTATTTTTCCAAACTTTATATTATTTTGATGTTCTTTAATTCGCTTCATGATCTTTCTTCCCATCATTCCAATATAAGGTAATAACAGAATAACAAATTTGGTAGTGCCAAGTCATTAGGAAAAAATTCAATTTTAAATTATTGCTGACTTTATCTGTATTTACTGGCTCCATCAATGGCTGAGTGTAAGCTGGTAGAGGGGTGAAGCTGGATTCAAAATCATGTCACTATTGTTGGCCTATCCTTCTGGAGTTTTCTGTTTTCTCCAAAACTCACTTAAGTGTGAATTAAGGAACTTTAGAACAAAATCTTTGCAGGGTGTTTTATCCAGGCCAAGGGCAGTGGAGTCAGTCAGCCTCAAACACACCTACAACCAGTGGCGGCTCGTGAACCAAAAAATAGGTGAAGAGCTCAAAAATAATATTTAAGCATTTTTAATGCCTAATTTTTATTAAGCATGGTCTTAACTAAAATTAACTAAAAATACTTATTTAAATGTAAATTTATATTCTATAAATGAATACATTGTGCCTCTTCACCTATTTTCGGTGCACGAGCCGCCACTGCCTACAACCAGGGAAAAATAAGATGCTTGCTCGGGCTGATTCCACACTACGCAGCGAGCATCAGATCTAGTTAAGCCTTGGTCAAGATCACTGAACAGTTGTCGAAACAACTGACTCAGTATTCAAAAAATTAAATAACCTATAACTTATGTGCATGTATGTACAGTCGGGGAAAAAAAAAAACGCAGCACTGGATGTAACTCCGTTGCTAATCAATGCACAAAAATGTAATAGGTATAATTCGACGGGGAATTGAGAGTAGATTCAGAAAAGGAACAGAAATTTTGAATTGGGGGTCGTCTACATATTAAAACGTGCACCAACTTTGATTTTTTCAATGGTAATGCCCCATTTTTATTTTATATTTGAATTCCTGGGATCGCGACAATGCGAAAAAGTATATTGGTTGTATATTTTGCTTATTTTTTCACTTCAGGGTTCATACGCCTCAGGGAGAACCTGACAATCAGGGAAAACTCAGGGGAAAAAAATCTGTCATAAAATCTCAGGGAAACTTTCAAAACAAGCACCAAAACCTGGAAAAACAGGGATCTACTCTGGAAAAAGCTGGTACTTTTGCGTTTCTGTGACGTCATTATGGAAATCCAATAAGACACGCCTACTAGCATCATGCTGATCCATTGAAAAACTGGGCACATTTTTTGCATTATGAACAATCCAATCGTGAAATTAGACACACATTTACTCTCCCTAAGAGATTTATTAGCTTGATTTTTCTCCATGGTTAATTTGTTTTCATTCGATAATCGGCATCTGGTAGCAGCTTTAAATATTTAGTTTATTTAGTCTTATTGATACAGTGTGCACGTGCTTAGCTTAGTTATTTTATTAGCTTAGGCATTTTATTTCATTTTTTTTGTGAGATGGATTGAATTATAATTAAAAAGTAATTATTATCATGAGTTGGAAAACATTTAATCTGGACTGGACAGATAAAAACTTAAATCCACAGTTTGCATTTTGGGTCGATAGTGACCCATTGTCATTTAATAATCATTGGCTAATCAAATTTTTTGAAGCGTTTGGTTTAAGGGCAAATTTTTATATAAGGTAATTAAGTTTCCAAGAGTTTGTTTATATATATACACATTTCCAATTCTGATTAATATTTTATTTTGTCTGAAAAGGATTTTAAAATTAATTTAAAATAAGTTATTCAGATCCAAAACATTCTAGGCAATTAGTTTGCTAATATTTATTTATATATATATTTTTTTTTTTAGAAAGGGTGGGGGGGGGGGAGTGGATTAAAATAAACATCGCTAGTTGTCAATATGGAAAAATTATTGATTCTGGGAACTAACTCAGGGAAAACTCAGGGAATTTTTTTTCTGAAAATGAGTATGAACCCTGCAGAGTTATAAGCGTTCAAAGTTTGAAGGTGCTAATGTTAAATTCATATTTCAAACTTTTATTAATATCCTCACAAAAAATAACTTGATCGATATAATTCTTTTTTTACGAGATACAGTGAAGAAACCCAAACATAATCCATCATTACTTTTGATTCTGAAAAATATTTTTAATTCTGAAAAATATTAATAAATTCATATTCATAAAAATTATGAATTATGACCTATATTAATTTTTACATAAAATGAATCCCAATGCTGAAAAATATTGGTGTGCAAATTTGCAGCTCATTCCAGTTATTAATTTTCGAGATATAAATAAATCTTTCTTTTGGAGTGGTGGGGGGGGGGTGTTTAGGGGGCCGTCTCTTAAAAAATTTTGAATGAGATAACGAAGCAAATCTTAAAAAATAACGGAGAAAATTGAACAAAATATTTTTATTTTTTATTTGAGGGTCAAATTATATAACAACAATGTCAAATGCAAAGAAATGAAACAAAAATGCTGATTTTTAGACATTTGTGTTGATATCAAGAATTCCTGTTTTCTAAAGACCCGCCTTTTATCGTTCTTCAAAACAAAACAATGCAGAAACGAAAAGTGAATGTGACTTTGAGTATTCGTGTTAAACCCCTTATTTTACAAAAATATACAAAAGTGGTAGTTACTTCATCGATTACTGGTGATAAATTTAGAATCCTTTAAACGAAGACTAGAAGAAAAAAATTAACAAATAGGCGGGGTTTACTGTTTGAAATACTGTCAAAATAAAATATTTCAAAACAAATTTTCTGTACCACAATTATATTACAGATGGGTATACATTATAACTATATTATTTCTAATTAATATATTTCTATCCATAGTATATTTTATTGCAAAAATATGAACACTGGGTACATGCTTAAGAAATAAGTAACACACAAATTACGAAAGAAACGCCCACTGGCATTGTTACAGATTTTCAAATGATGTGAATCTACGTCAGCAGTCGCGAAAGCGTTAATTAAGAAATTATATTTTCATAGAAATTATAAAACAAATCGTACAGTTACAAAGAGTTCAACTGACCCAAAACTGGTAAGTGCTATTAAAATTGTTTAATATTTACTTTATGAAACCTTACAATAATTTATCCGAAAAGATTTAGTTTATGCGTTGTTGTATATATATATATATATAGCTATATTATTTCAGTTTGTATATTATGTTACACGTACGAAAGAAAATTTAAGCTTTATTGGTGATCAGTATATCCATGATAGATACTTTTTAATTGAAAAATATTGCACTCTTATAAAAAGTATTGTCTGACCAATCGTAAGCGTTATGTATTTAAATATTCCTAAAATTATCTAAAAAAGTACTATATACATATCCAAGAAACTAAATTCATGATAATTAAGATACTGCAAAGGTGTTAATATTTTTATTTCGTTTTATAACACTTTCTTCTTGAAATATTTCCGGTGTGAAACAGTATAATTTTGTCTAGTTCTTGTAGGATCTTAATTTTATTTTTCTATATTTAGAGATAGCCCCCTAACACATTTTTGATCATAACTCTATGAATACTAAAGATAAAGAATACAAACCGTATACTTTTCCGCACTGCCAGACTCTCAGAAATTCAAATATGAAGTCAAAATTGGGTGTTGCTATTGAAAAAATCAAAGTTGGCGCTCATTTTAATATGTCGATGACCCCTAATTCAAAATTCGATGACATTTTCAGAAAGTGCATTTCATTTCCTGTTGAATGGTGTCTATTAAATTTTTCTGCGTCAATTAATAACAAAATACCATCAAGTGCTGCATTTTTTTTTTTTCCCGACTGTACATATTCAATTTTCATATTTAGTTGCTGGTAAATTTGTATTTTTTCTTATTCTATTTCTTATTAATTTTATTTATTAATTTATATTGTATATTTTTTTTAAATATGTTATGAATAATTATTGAATATAATTTGTATTTTAATTTTTACAATAACATTGCAAATTTATACTCTTATAAAAAGGGAAAAGTATGTAAAAAAAGTGGTAATTTCTAATCAGGGTTCCCACGTGTCAGGGAGAACTTGGAAAAGTCAGGGAATTTAAAATTAGTGAAAAAAGTCAGGGAAAATTGCAAATATTGCCCAAAAACCTGGAAAAATTATGATAAAAACCAGGAAAATACTTTTCGAGCCTTCAATTTATGCCGCAAGTCGCGTTACTATGTTGTTATTCATGTCAAAAGTTATGTTATGTTTTACGCTGTGAGCTATTTTTTTATGTTGTGAACCAAATTTTCTGACTTTAATTTTCTAAAAAAAAGACTTGGAAAAGTTACATAATTTTGTTTTTGAAATTGAGTAGGAACCCTGTAATAATCTGCAAAATTCTATAATCCACAAAAACCTTGGTCCCAACTATTGCGGATTTCAGAGAGTCTACTGTAATAATATACTGAATGTTAAAAAGGCTAAAGATATTTGTTTTATTCAAAAGAAAAAAAAAATGCATGGATGCTAAGCATGTTTTTCAAGGGAGATATAATGCTGGAAACTTCTTATAATTATTTTTATCTTATTTAATCTTTGAAAATATATGTAACAAATTCCTTAAAAAAAAATATATATACATATATATATATATATATATATAGTGGTGATAAAACTGATTGAAAAATTAGAAAAGTTGGCAGCTATGAAAATGCCTTGAAAAATATAATCTTACATAGCTGATTGCTACAGGATGACTGAGTTATTGAATAAATTTGCAAGAGGTGGTAATTACATTGATAAACACACATTTGGACAAAATAGGCAGAAATCATTTTAAGAACTCTTTAAATTATGCATTTGAACTTTGACACTACTTTGCTTATCAATTTTTAATTTTGTGAAATATTTCTTTCTTTCTGCATGTATTAAGAGCTAATTTATAAGATAAATTTACTAATTTTCAATAATGCAATTTAATAAAACAAAAGGTTTACAACTTGAAAATGATTTTTCTCTACAAAATGTTTGCTGTGCAAAAACTCAAAGTAATGTATTAAATATTAAGCTGAAACAAATAAAAATAACTTTAAGTAGGGTTCACATTTACCACATGGCAAATGTCATAAATTATCCGTTATTACTAGGGTGGCCAACCCGCGGCCCTCCGTGTAGTTTCCTGCAGCCCACGAGGGGTATAATGATATTTAAATTTTGACAACTTTGGTAAAAATATTAAAATTAATAAATCCTTTTTCACTTTTTGAAGTAAAAATACCTTTCAACGATTATGGTAGTTAAAAATTCACACTGCTGTAATGAAATATTATTTGATCCAGTATTCGTTCTTTTTATAATAGTTATTAATGCATAGTCATAAAATTTTCACGATTCTGTTGTTAATTTATGAATGAAAAAAATGAATGTACTCTGCTCCAAATCTTCAACCTGCCCTCTCCCCGAAAAAAGGATATACATACATGATTCATACATTCACAAACATATAAATATATATACATACGGTGTGGCCCGCCTGAATAAAACAGATTTCCAATGCAGCCCACCAAGTGTTTTGGGTTGGACAGGCCTGCATTATCATAAGGTGACCCTTGAACTTCTGGACATGTGAAAGGAATTTTATATCAATGACATTATTTTTATTGACGCTTGAAGAGTTTTACAAAAGAAGCCCAAAACTTCCATGCCAATTATCAGAGCAGGAGGTAGAGATAAAAGTTGTTTTGGCCAAAAAAACGTTTTTGGAACGCTCAGGGCCAGATTATGGCACGGGCACATGTGGCACTGGCCCAGGGCCTCCAAATTTAGGGGGCCTCATTTCCAAAAGTTGAGAAGTAACAGTACAATTTTTTTTCATTATATGTCTATTAAAAAAAAAAAAAAAAAAAAAAAAAAAAAAGATTAAATTTTTCTTTCTATATTTTATTAGAGAGATTAAACAATTATTAAAATTTTGTGACTAATTCCCTAAACATTGGCTGATCAATGTGCTTCAGTTTTTCATTTGTATTAAACATAAAACTACTGATTTTGTTATAGGTTGCTAAAAAAAATGAGGAAATAGAAGGTGTAATTGAAGGAAAATTTTTAAAAATGTAGTATTTTTGTTTTTGAGAATGGGTTCTTTTGGTGAGCTCTTTAGAGCAGGGTGAGGGGGCCTCCAAATAGCATTAGTGCTCCAGGTCTTCAAAAAGCGTAGTCGGTCCCTGGAACACTTGTTTTAGCAATTGAAAAACCACACCAAAGGAAATGACAATAGCACTACAATTAATGTGACTTGACACATCAGGTCTGAATCAAGCCTTTCAGAGATGATTGCTGTTTGATGCATGGTGACAAAAGTAAAAAAAAAAAAATAGCAGCTATTCAAAAGCCTTTGTCTGGCTACAACTTTTGATAATCATTTCTCCTTTCTGTTTCATTTGTAATTTAGAATTATGTTTGTCAATCTTGGATATTGTTGTAAAAGAACAATCAGTTAAAACATACTCTTATGTTATTATTTATAGCTTAAAACAGAGAGCTTACCCATTATTATTATTTTTTTTTAATGCTTTTTTTAAAAATAAATTAAAAATGTTTTTCTTCATAAAATATTGTTATACGAGGGTTGTAAATTAAATAGTGGCAACTTAAACTTGAAACTCGCAGAAGGGCGGGCATGCGCAAATAGGATATGAGAGCGGTGAGGTGGCGCTGTTGTCGATGTGTAGAGTGCAAAAAACAGTCGATCTGCTAAGAAGGGTAGTTGTTGTGTGGCGTTAAAGTGAGGAGTTTCATTTCCATCGCTCTAAAGCATGTTTGTTGTTGCAAATCCGCAGTCTCATTCCAACCCGAACGAAAGGCTTGAACCCATTGTGCTACTGTCCTATACGGTAAAGCATTTGTGCCACAGGCTTCCACTAATCCTCGATAGCATTCTGTTACATTTTTGCCACGGGCAACTTCGATTTTAAGCCACGACCGCTGATCACCTTTTGAAAACATGCTTTAGAGCGATGGAAACGAAACTCCTCACTTTAACGCCACACAACAACTACACTTCTTAGCAGATCGACTGTTTTTTGCACTCTACACATCGACAACAGCGCCACCTCACCGCTCCCATATCCTATTTGCGCATGCCCGCCCTTTTGCGAGTTTCAAGGTTAAGTTACCACTACTTAATTTACAACCCTCGTATTATCAGAAAAAAAAACTAAATGTTGGCTAGTGATAGCTGAAATTTTTAAAACATATTTATTGAAAATTGTTATTAACATAGGGTAGACTTAATTTAATTCTAAATATTCTTTAAAAAATAATCAATTTCAATAAATAAAAAAAAATACAATTGATAATGCATTTTAAATGGATGATTTAATATAAAGGATAATGTTTATTTTGTTATGGAAAATTGTAGAAAAGGAAGAATTACTTCTTCCAAAGAATTATTATTATTATTTTTTTTATGCTTTATATTTAAGAATGTTTACTCATTTAATCAGATTTATCTCTATAAAGATTTCTCCTTGTTAGTACAGTATATTTAATAAAGAAAGAGGCTAATTAATTAAAGAAAAGTGCTAATTTATTTGCAAATATAGTTTTCAAGAAAGTTCTAAAAAGAAGAAAAAAAAAGTCTTTATTTTAAAATTTAAAGTATTGCATAAAGTATAAAGTATCCTCATAGTATTGCAAGCTATTTTTTGTGGATAAATATTGCTTTTTTAAATTGAAAGATTAAAAAGAAATATATATATATATATATATATATATATATATATATATATATATCTTAAGCATTCAATATTTCCAATATTATTGCTAATGCTAGCAATAATGTGTACAATTTAAGTCCTTTATTTTTATCTAAAACAATTTTACTATTCTTTAAGCTTTTTTTTTTTTTTTTTTAATGTTATCCTAATTCTGGTCTTTGCAAAAATACTATGTATCTGTTTAAAATAATAACAATTTATAATGTATATGTATATATAAATTGTTATATTTTCTAGCTTTTCTGTTTTGAAAATGAAAATATTTTAAAATGTTGCAATATTGAATATTTTATAACCATCTAATTCCTTTTTTTAAAAATCCATTTTTATATTTTTTATTCACAAATTTAAAAAAAATTGCTTTGCAATTTCTTTTTAGATGGTGAAAGCTATACAAGTTCTACGAATCCATCTGCTTGAGCTTGAAAAAGTGCAAGAACTATGTAAAGATTTTTGCAATAGATACATTGCTTGCCTGAAAAACAAGATGCAGAGTGAAAATTTGCTTCGTCCTGATTATCCTGGTCTCGGAAATAACCTACCAAGTTCTGGATCTAGCACACCTTCAAGTACAGGGAGCAATTCACAATCTTTACCTGTAAGAGACTTGGTATTTAAAATTCTCATAGTACAATATTGCTTTGAATAAAATTATCTAATTCTATATAGGGTATCTAAATGATTGTGAGCTCATGTAGCTTTCTCATGTATTGCTTTTTAATATTAAAAAAATACAGTATTTATATGTCTTTCAATGGATATAAAAGGACATATAAATGGAAAGACATATAATCGTAGTAAAAGAAAAAATAATAAAATGAATTAAAAAATAAAATAAAACCTTCATTACTACGAATTTAATGGCACTGAAGTAAAATTTACGGGAAAACACCAATTAGTAGTTTTCTGAGATAGTAACTAGTGTATTATTTTATAGTGGAATTTTATATTTGAAGGTGAAGGTAATAATTCACTTAAAAAAGGATTTATTATAAAATGTGAGAAAAATCCTACCATTAAGCTGTATATCAGTCAGATTCCCTTTTTACAGTTTGATTTCATTAAGTAAATTTAAGACTCTAAGTTTCGATCTCCAAACAAAATATTTAAATTTATTTTTTCAAAAAATTGCTCACTAAGCTAAAAGGCAACATATTCAAAGACTAATATGTAGAAAACAAAATTTGAAAAAAAATTCTGAATGAGATATTTTTATAAAACAAAGCAACGGAAATCCCATTGGATAACATGGGAAGAAAGAAAAAAAGAATGACTGATGTACAGCCCATGCATTATTTGTGTACTAATCAGGGTTTAACCTGGCAAAAAAATTACTTTGGCATTTTAGCGAAAATAGGCAAGCACTATTTTAGCTTTTTTGAAAGTTAATTAATTCATTGGATACCATTGATTTCTTTTACTTACAAGGAACATCACCCAAGTGTCCGGCTCGGATTTCAATGAGAGAGAGGTGTTTCTTTCATATTTTATATGCTATCAAATTTTACTCAAAAATATGCGAAAAATTTGTATTTATACAGCAAGTGAATGCTCAAATGAATAATTCAGTTGAAATAATTTTCAGTACTGTAAATTTTCATTTGTAACTTAAACATGAAAGCGCAAAATCATTTAGTATTTTTAAGTCACGCCCAAAGGCGGAGCTTACTGTTGATATGTGGCTGATGTGGTTTTTAACATTTTAAAAATTCAATAAATATAGAAACGTGGACGATAGCAAAAATTTCTATGATCAAAAACATTTGGTACATGCCCTCTATCAGAAATTAAAGTTTCATTAAAATAGCAGCCGGACACGATGTTCCTTGTTAGCTTTGTTATTCACAGTTTTGTTTTTTATTCCTTTTGTTCATTGATGATTTTAACCAAGCATCCATATTTGTGACTTTAAGAATATGAATCAGGGAAACTATGTTTTGATTTTAACAATAGAAAAAGAGGTACTCATATCATACGTGTAAAATGAAAAAGCAATTTAAAAATTAAATAAAGTGTAGTGGTAGATAATCGTGAAATACTAGTGCTAAGAATGTTTCTATGAAGCAAGTTATGAATTCTGATATACTTTTAAATATTTTTGCATTTAAATTCAATCTTTAAAAATTAAAAATAAATCCAAATTACTATATAAATAATGATTCCCAAAAATTTCTGTCCTTTCGTAGTTTTTGCCCGCAAATATTAAAAAATAAATAAATAAATAAATCTGAGTTATTATATAGAGATATTTTATACAGTTATCCAGTTTTAGCTTTTTAGCGAAATTCTGACCAACATGTTTTAGCAAAATATGATACCTTTTAGCAAAATGCTAAAAAAACTAATGGCAGTTTAAACCCTGGTACTAATTATTATATAGCTCATATTTTGAGTGTTATATTACATATCTCGAACTATATGGACATATCTTGTGTATTTGTTAGTTGTATGTATTGCGTATGTTTAGTAATAAATATTGTTTAACCCTCTCGCTGCGTATTTTTTTTTATCAAAATAGGTTCAAAAATTGCGTATTTTTTTTATTACATATTTCAAATCTACATATATTTTAGACTTAAAATATACAAAAATTTTTTGTAAAAGAGTTTTTTTTCAATATAGAATTAGATCATAGAAAAAAGTTGTCAGAATATTGAAATTGAAGAATAATGATATAAAAGCAAAATTTTGAAAATCAATTTTGGTTAAATTATGATTTATTTTATAAAATACAAAGGTAAAAAGTATATACTAATGAAAATATGCAAAATACTTACAAAACATTTATTAGAAATGAAGTTTTGTATGATAAATTTCGAAACAAGGCTCGAGGCATAGTCCGACCTCGCAATCCTCGAAATTTTCATCAGTTTCGCTATAAATATCATCAATATACTCGGAATCAGAGTCAGAACTACTGTCAGTGTCGGAAATATCGTCAGGAACATAGGTCATATCACTCGCAAAACGCTTCCTGCCAGACATCTTTGAGCTCTGAAAAGCGCGCGCAAAATGCTAAAAAAAATTCTTTTTATATTTCGCAGAAACGTGGACAACTAACGCCATCTGTTAGTCGACATCTAAATAAACAATTAAACATTACAGAAAAGCCGAAATGAAACCATGAACGGGGAAAGAGCGGGTTGCACACTTAAATAGACGGCAAAAACGCATCCCCGCGATAATCACGGGTTGCGCAAATTTTGCTACTTCTACGTTGCCCGTGGAAATCGCGGGATGCGCAGCGAGAGGGTTAATCTATATCCATATAGGTACCATAATTTCGCACATATAGTCCACACCATCGTATAATCTGCAGATGAAATTTTATGTGAAAATTATTTTAAAAAAAATTTCAGATAGTCTGCAGGAGAAAAATATAGCACCAAGAAAACAGCAAGTAAAACACTATTATATAGTTTTATATGAAAATATTAAAGCTTTCCCATAATTAAAATAAATAGTATAAACAAAATAGTACTTGTTATTAATTAACCATATTTTAAAAATCACACATTAATTAATTAATTATACATTAGGAGAAACCTTTAACATTGATGTTTACGTTTACTATCAGAATTCCGGGTTGAGTCGTTGAGTGAGTTTTACCTTCCCAATAGAAATACACAGTGGGTAATTGGCGATGGTCTGGGATTCAGCACTAGGAAATATAATTTTTAGAAGACTATCTGAAAGTTTGTCTTTAGTATTGTCAGGGATCGATCCAGGTTTTAATTTTTGGGTCCCATTTTTGTGAAAAACAAAATATTTTTGTGAAATTTTTATTTATTTTTGTGAAAAAGTAAAATACTGTGCAAAATTTTTCGTTTTTACAATCATTTTATGTAATGTTTAATATCAGGTTAATAGTTTCGTTGAGCCAAATTAAGGCATTAATTAAAAATAATACTGAAAACATGAAAACATTTAATAAATGGATCATTTTTATTAAAAAAAATCTTGTGAAGGGACTCATTTTATGAATTTGAATTTTGTGAAGGGCCCCTCTTTTCATGGATTTGAATTTTGTGAAGGGTCCCTTTTTATGAATTTAAATTTTGTGAAGGGAAACCTTTTTATGAATTTGAATTTTGTGAAGGGTCCCTTTTTACTATGGGGAATTTTGTGAAGGGGCCGCAAAAGGGACCCAAATTTTGCCTGGATCGACCCCTGATTGTTCAGCAGTAAAATTACGATGGTATTTTGCTAATATAGTTTAAAAATAACAGTACATGAATATTGAGCAATGTGCTATCCTCATATTGATCTTTTGCTTTATGCTCCATGGTTTGCTACTGATATGATATGTGTTACAATGTGATACAATCCCTTGTTTACGCTTATTTGATCATCAGAGATTGGCAGTTCGAATTCGCTTGTTTATTTGTGATTTGGATGATTTGAACTGTGAATAACTAACAGATATCCACACCACAATATAGTGCACAAGTGAAAAAGTTTGCTTTTTTGACACACATAGTCCGCAGACTATATGTGCAAAATTACGGTAGCTATTTAATTACTTAAAAAAAAAAAAAAAAAAAAAAAAAAAAATCTATCTTTAATACTCACCTGATGTTCTGATTGTTTGTGAGTATTAAAAACTGCATTGTGAATTGAATTGAATTCATTAAATGTTTCTTCATTTGTGTTTCAAGAGCGGACAATACCTAATCTCGCCGGCAGCCTTGGCCCATGTTATTCTATGGAAAAATTTGTTTACATAATTACTCATTACCTAATGAATATTTTTCAATTCTGTTTTCACATTTAGAAAATTCATAAATGTTCAATTAGTACTTGTTTTCCAAAAATTGATTTTTTAAAATTTTGCGACTAGAAAATGAGAAAAATGCATTTTGTGAAAAATCGCATTTTTGAACTCAAAATTAAAATGTAAAAATTAAAAAAAATGAATTTTTCAAAAATGAGTACTTATTTAATGGTTATGAATTTTCTGACTGCGAAAACAGAATTAAAAAATATACATTAGGTAATGTGTAATTGTCGCAACAAATTTTCCCATAGAATAACATTGTCCACGGCTGTTCGCGGGATTAGGTATTGTCCCCTCTTAACAACAAAATAACTTTGAAGTTTCTCAGTGCACTCCACTGTGTCTACAAAGAAAGGGGAAATAACTTCTTCCCATTCTGTATCATCATCACTTAAATTAGCATAAGACAGTTAGTTCATTGATTGTGAATAATTCCGAAGTCCTGATATCAGTATCACAATTCACATACTCATCAGAATCGATTTAGAACAAATTTTAGACCTAATAATGGAAAAATAATGACTGGTTGGGAAATTTTGTGAAAATTAGAAAAAGACATATAAATATTGAGCAGTGTATAATTGAAGAAATTTTGCATTAAAATAGACTTAACTAAAAGGATGTATAAATGTAAATACATATAAATGAGAGACATATAAAAGGATGTTTTACTGTATTTATAAAATTTATAGATTCAAAATTTAGGTAGAAATAGAACTTAAAATGAAACAGACTTTAGATAATAGACTATTCAATTTGTGTTTGCTCAAAAATGTACAAAATTACTAAAAAGACAACAATACTTTTCAAAAGAATGCAAACAAATACAAATGGGTGTCTGAAGAATGCAAAAAGCTTTCTATGCTAAAAAGTAATCATGCAAAATGATACAGGATTGTACAAAACTGCAAACTAAACACAGAGAGAAAAAAATATATATCAATATCAAAGAATGTAAACAGAGCTTCCCATGTTAAAAACTAATCAATTATTCAAAATACTTATACAACACAAATTAATCAACAAGCAAAATATACAAATTTCACAACAGGAAACTAAAATAAAATATTTTTAATTGTATTTTGAGTATGACCAACAGTGCTCTAAATTTAAATATGAACGTACTATGATGCAAAATGAAAAAAAAAAAAAAAAAAAGAAATTGTTAAAAGATCATTGCCTGGCAAACATAATGAAACGTTTACAAAAATTCTTTAAAACGCAGCTTATTCATAATTAATTAAGTTAAATACCTTATTTATGCTTCATTATTCCATGCCACAATCCACTACAAGCAGTCGGCACAGATGACGTGGAGGATCCTCCTGCGAAAAGGCTTTCTGCCATGGAATAATGAAGCATAAATAAGGTATTTAACTTAATTAATTATAATGAAACTTGTTACGTTTCAAATTACTATGCAAAATATATGTATACTCCATAACATAAAATTAGTCAAACACATTCTGACTGAGAATGTTCTAAATAAACTAATTCCATCTTAATAATAATAAATCAAATCCTTATATTGAAAAAAAAAAAAAAAAAAAAACTATGAATTGTTTATTTTACCTTTAAAATTTCCTTTGTGAATAATACTCTATTGCTGACTTAAATGTTATATTATGTTTAAATGTTGTTTGGATCAATCTTATTTAGGCAGCCAAAGTTGATTAACATCAACAAAGTTTATTCACACTATTATAATAAAATTTCAAAACTAACATATATAATAGAATAATTTATAATGAAAATAACCTTCCCTATGCATATTTATAATGAAGAATTTACTATAGAAAATATTTATTAATTATCAAGAAGTCTGTTTACACAGATACCACCCAACTACTTGCTTTTATTCATATGTTGTTTTACTAACATGCTTTTTTCGAAATTAGAAAAAAAATCTTGTGAATTATTAAATTTTTTTACAGTTGAACCTTGAAAATCAAGATTTTTGAATTTTCTGGATTTTAGAGATGTATTGAAAACTAATTTTTTTATATTTTTTTTATGATATTATAATAACATACAAAATGAAATTTTTATGTTAAAGAAAATAAACAATGAATCATATTGGTGAATTAAAATATAAAATACCAATACAATAAAACACTTATGTTAAAATAAAATAAACAACTGATAATGCCTGCTAATAAACTATGGAAACAAAGTAATTTTTATGTTTATTTTTTAATTTATTTATTTTTCTTAACATGTCCATAATTTAAAGCTGTTTCACTCTAATAGGAATTTTTTTTTTTAATTCTGTTGTTTAACCTACCTGTTTTTGTAAAAAAATAAAATCTTTAACCCTCGTTTTCCCATTTCGACCCCATTTTGTACATTTAAAAATTTCTGTAAATTTAATGCAAATATTTATCCACAGTCTCTGTAAATTTACAGTAATTCTCAGTTAAAAGTGTATAATCAAGATTCTCAATATTTATTCTGTATTTTTTACCTAATTTTATTATTTAATTATTTAATTAAAATTAAATATGACTGTTTCTACTTTAGAAAAAGCATTCTAAGTCCGAAATATATTCTCACCAATAATTAATTAAATAAATATTAGCTATTAAAATGAATGCATAAAATCGGTTTTTTAATATCTCCGTATATTTTTCTCTGTAATTTTATGTAAGACTTAAAATAATACATTACTCAGAGTTTCCTGTTGAAATTTTTAACAGTTTAGTTGAAAATTAGTTAAGCCTGCCTCATTCAAAAAATGTGCTAATTCGCCAGAGATAGCAAACATAACCAATGGAATGTTGCACAACAATTTGTTCTAAACGATACAAAAAGGCACATTAATGGTGATTTTCGTCAAATGTGCCAAGCAGCATCTGAAAGCAATTTTTCTGCAGTAACGCTTTGATCTTGGGAAACAATCAAGAAGAATAAAAATATGTCAAATTATGTCCATAATTATGTATTCAGTGTTCAATTAAAATTTTTTAAACATTGCACAAGAAATGTGGAAATAAGATACATCAAAGTCTTATGTTAAAAATAAAATTAAAATCGGAAAAATGTCCGGATTTTTCAGATTTCTGGATTTTGGATGTCCGGATTTTCGAGGTTCAACTGTATTTATTTAATGATAGAAGGATTCTGTAAAATGATTTCTTCCTATTGGCTCTATGATTTTTTCATGTGCTCAAATGACTGCTTTTGAACTTAAAAATCTAATCTCATGTTTTAATATGCAAAATTGATAATTAATTAAGTTAAATACCTTAGTTGTGCTTCCTAATTCCATGCAGAAAGCCTTTTCGCAGGAGGATCCTCCACATCATCTGTGCCAACTGTTTGTAGTGGATTGTGACTGTTGACATCTCGGTCTTGGTCTTTATTCACAAAAAGATGGCGCCACACTCTGTCAATTTCGGCCGATTCGTGGTCATTAATTACGTTTTTATTATGCTCGATTTCGATGCTCTCTCTAAGAAATGAAATTGCACATAATAAAAACGTAATTAATGACCATGAATCGGCCGAAATTGACAGAGTGTGGCGCCATCTTTTTGGGAATAAAGACCAAGACCGAGATGTCAACAGTCACAATCCACTACAAGCAGTCGGCACAGATGAGACGGAGGATCCTCCTGCAAAAAGGCTTTCTGCCATGGAATAATGAAGCATTAATAAGGTATTTAACTTAATTAATTATGAATAAGCTTTATTTTAAAGAGTTTTTGTAAATGCAAAATTGATGTTGCAAGCATTACAGATCAAGTAATAAAATTAAATACAATAATGTACCTGCCGAACCCAGAATACCTTCATTGCAAATGTATTTCATTCAGGTGGGCTGCACTGTGTGTGTATCTATCTATTTATCTATAAATACACACACACACATACACAACAAGGTTCCCTTTGCCATGAATTTTGCTTTACCACTAATTTTAAATAGAATTTTTTCTCTAAAAATAAGAATATAGTTAAGAAGAAATTTATTTAAATAATAGCAGTTTGAGAGTTCTTAAAAAAAAAAAAAAAAAAAACATGTCTGTGGCGTAATTCCAATGTATATACAATTGATATACTACCACAAATATATATAATACCACAAATATAGATATAATCTATATTACTGTTACTACAAATATAGAAATCATCTATTATTGTTTTCCCTTAGAAGAATCAGAATGGATTTATTAATTTTTGTACTATTGACAGAAAATAGCATTGTATAAATTTTCGGAATTCCACCGCAGGTTGGCCATCCCTAAGTTAGATGATCAGCATACAATATATATTTAATTGTGTAAAATTTTAAACACTCAATTAGAAATGTCACTTTAGTATGTTTTGAAATCTAATTAAAAAAAAAAAAAAATTGTAAAATAATTTCTTTGAATCAAAACGATTAGATGTTTAGCCAAATATTAAACAGTAGTATTTATTCATAACAATTAATCTCCTGTAGAATATTACATTATTTGTATTTTTACAAAATTATTGTTGCAAACATAGTGATGGCAAAAAAATATCAATATTTTAGATGTTTCAGATTTCAATCAATATCTCAATTGCTGTAACAAATGGAAGAACAATAATTACTTTTTACTGGTGTAAAATAAGCCTGTCATGGTTTAAAAAGAAATAATAATCTATATAAATAAAGAGAAGTGTCTGTGTGTGTATCTGTCTGCGCTCTGGTGCTCACACTACTGATCGCAGAGCTTCCAAATTTGGCATATAGGTACCTGGGACCCTGCAGGTGTGCCCCTCATTGAGATTTTTTCGAATTTGAATTTTTTAAATTCATGTTTTTTCGATTTTAAACATTGGCTTTTATTTTTCATTTTTCGTGAATTTATTCTTCGATTGTAATCGTCTGCGTATCTTAGCAACGGCTATTATGCAATTCATTTTTTATTTAATACATTCATTTGAGGCGATTTTCTTTTTTTTTATTATTATTATTTTTATATTTATTGAAAATCAAAATGGTAATACGATAGAAATAAATTGTTACGTTTATGTATAAATTTTATAGTATAACAACTTTTTATTTTTCATTTTTTTAATTAATTCCTTTAAAAGAAAAATATTTATTATTATTATTATTATTATTATTATTATTTATAATATTTATTGGGTGAAAAAAATGGTAGTTTATAGTATAAAGGATAAACTGATTAAAATTCGTTTTTCATGTATTTAATTCCTTTTAAAAGAAAATCTACTTTTTTATTTTATTTTATTGCACTGGTCGGAATCAAATCGTAATATAGTGTAAATAACGGGGGCTATAAAACACATGGTTCAAAATCTAAAATATATAATCGATGCTGAGATACAGTCGTCTTTAAAATCGTAGTTCTTAAATAACAGAAAATCCACAAGTCGTCGATAAATCCCCAGATTGAAATGCCCAGGAAAGACCTTTCTATAGACAGTGGGAAACTGGACCCGATGCAGTACGGGTAGAAAAAAGATCTGTCTTAGGCAACGGGTACTCGAAGAAGTGCTAAAGCGATTTCAGTGTTTATTTTATTTATTATTATTATTATTTTTTTTTTAAGTTTTTATTTGTAATGTGATGTAAAAAATAAATACTGATCCAATTCTTTTGAAAATTCATTTGAATATAGTGACCAGCGAAGCGGGCGTAGCCTGCTAGTAACAAATAAAATAAATAAATAATGTTTCATTTCAATGTTGTCAAAACAAGGTACATCTGTTCTTGAGATATATAGTATTAAATACTTAGGTTCTTTTATTAATATAGATTCATTTTATATTTTATATAAATCCAGTTCATGTGTTAATTTTACAGTAACACATGTGCAATAGCTATTTGTTTTAAACTATAAAATGTTTATTTTATTTATTTACTTATTTTTAATATTAACATTTCAGCACATTCCTGCTAGCAATGGAACTATGAATAATTATGTATCTTTGCAATCCGGAGTATCTCCTAATCCCATGCCTGTAAATAACATTTCTCAAAACCAAATAGTGTCAAGTGGAAATTTATATCAAATGGTTCAAACTCCTCAAGGCATCTTAGCTCAACCAATTCAAGTATGCTCTAAAAAATTTTCATGTTATTTTTACTATTATTGTTAAGTTATAGAAATTATTGTTAAAGATATTTATTTGGAATTTATGAATTTTATATCTAGACATAAATTCTATTGAGGTAGTTTATTTTTATTTTTATCAGTTCATATTATTTTCGAAAGTTGGTTCATTAGTAGTATGAACATTTAAGTAATTTTAAATTTTACTAGCCTTGTCTTTCTTTTTGAGAATAAAATTTTTTTCTTTAATTTTGACTTTATATTACACAGTGTGTGCTGGTCACTCAAGTCCCTAAAGTCTCCCAAAAGTAACTAAATTGGAAAATAGATGCCCAAATTCCCCCAAAAAGTTGTTAAATCAAGATAATGGTTTCCTTAATAATAATAATAATAATCAGCACATGCAAACAAAATTGCTTTTATTTAGAAAATTTTGTTATCTAGAAATTCTGAAAAGTTTTATGATTAGATGGCCCTGGGATGTTTAACCCTTAACTACTGTGACTAAAATTCTCTCACAACTACTGTGAGCGGTCTCTCAGACCGCTTGATTAAAACTTATTGAAAACGTCGAATAAATGATAAGCTATTGATTGCATGCTATTATTTATCTACTAAATTGTTTAATTTATCTTTTTATTATTATTATTATTATTTTAAAGGCAATTTTGGAGAACTTAAACGGATATCCCGACATATGAACGTGCAAGAGAATACCGATAGGGCAACATTGCATCGATGAGCATGAATTATATAATTTTAAACTCGCTAGTGTAACTCGCTAGTGTTCTCACTAGTGTAACAAAAAATTATAGATATAATAAAAAAGTATTATTAATTGTGGAAAATATTGCACTATAAAAAAATATTATTAGTTCCATTAAAAATACATAGTTGCAAACTACTCCGGATTATAGCTAACACAACTTCTCAGTTGAAACTTTTTCAAAATACACAAATAGCCATTTTTTTTTCATAAAATTACAAAAAATATCATAAATATATCTAGAGAAACAATACTACTCATCGGACAAAAACAGACTCGTAACTGCTGTCAGCGGTCTCACATACCGCTAGAAAAAAGAAAAGTAGAAAAAAAAAAATAACTAAACCCCGTTCTCTGAACGACAAGTGGAATGTGACCTTGGCCGATCGTTTTAGGAAGGTAGAAAAGAGGGCCTGGATCATTACCTATTTTGAGGGGTGTTAATGAGGGCTAGAAAATGGCGAGCGGTCTGTCAGACCGATGACAGCAGTTAAGGGTTAACAACTTAATTACACCTCTCCCTCCTTTTTTACAATGCATATATTATAGACTATACAGGATCTCTACTAGCCACTAAAATACCCTAATTCCCCAAAATGTAACTAAATTGGAAAATAGGCCCCCAAACTCTTCAAAAAGTACAAAAATATATTTTAGCTAAAAATTGTTGCTGTTCAATCCTCAAATTAAATTAGGAATCTTACTACCTTACAGCAACTAAACTAATACATGTTATATTAAGCAGCAAATGGCAATGGAAGCCAACTGGAAACTAAGGTAGTGATAACATGTTGACAGTGAGAGGCAATAAAGACAAAAATTTATGTAAAACAACTAACGTTTATTAAATATTAATAACAAGTAAAAATAAAGTAACATCATAAATATATCACAGATTTGATGTTCTACTAGAAAAAAAAAAAAACTTTAAATGTATGAGAGAAAAATAAACTGCTATTTAAATTTAATATATATAAACATGTTGAGAGAAACTGACTATTATCAAGAGATGATGTCACATCCATGGGTTTGATTCCAGTGAACCAGTAGAGCCAAGAAAACCAAAGTCTACATCCTCAGCACGAACAGGCTATCTTAAAAGAATAACCTTTCAAAATTTACTACTTCAAAGAACTATTTCATATTACTATTTCAAAGAAAATTAACTCATATGCGTTTTCTCTAAGTTCAATTAATGAAACAAAAAACAACATCATGGCTGATAATTAAGCCTTACCACCAGCAGTCCAACAGATAACAAAAAGCAAAAAGAGCGATATTCTATTAAATTAATTCATATTTATACTATCGTCTGCCAAAAACATCCGTGCGGTTCACCGTAAACATGAAACGCCCACATAACTAACCAATCAGAAAATAGGTGGTTGAACAATTGATTGTGAGCGTTCAAAACTTAAACAGGCGCCACCAAACGGTGAAAACTAAAAGTTCAGTAGCGAAGAGTTAATATCGCAACAGACTAAACCAAGATGGCGACGTAAACAAACCCGAAGTAACTGCAACGCGGTACTTCGGAAAAATTACACATTAAAGTTAATAACGTAAGTAATGCAATTATTTTACACTATTAAAGATTTAATAAATTTAAAAGACAATAACTTCTATTTATAATAGATTAAGAATATTAAAGGCTTGAAATAAAAACGATGTCAAGTACAATTATATATTTAAAGTGTACCAAAAGCTAACAATAAATCGAAAATAAGGTATCTCCAAAAAATTAAAATCTGCACATGAA
Organism: Salticus scenicus; assembly: GCA_963930645.1. Classification (NCBI taxonomy): domain Eukaryota; kingdom Metazoa; phylum Arthropoda; class Arachnida; order Araneae; family Salticidae; genus Salticus; species Salticus scenicus. Next base: position 55,176,825 of record OZ005654.1, on the reverse strand, counting down.
GCACACAAGTTGCTTTTTTTCAGAAATTTTTGTTATCTAGCACAGTTTGCAAAATTTCTGATAATTTGTACGATAAGAATTATTTCCTGGTCCGCTTAACAACTTATTTTCACCCCTCCCCTTTTTTTTCACTGTATATTTTATAGGCTAAAGCATGACCACAACATCAATAGTCAGATTTTTATTTATTTATTTTTTTAAAAGAAGTTTCTAAAAATTTACCAGATTGATTATCAAATACTTAGTAGACACTCTGAATTAGGTTGCAAAAGCAATATGTAAAAATTAATTAATTGCAAACATTTCATTGCAGTTCATGTAAGGATCTTCATAATTTTATTCTTTTACATATATATGAATAAAATTAGATTTATCTTCATAATTTTTACCCATTAAATTTTAAAGGATGCTGTCGTAAAATTGATATTTTATCTTTACTTGGCACGTGATAATATAGAGACTTTGCAATTGCTGAAAGTAGAATCAACCTGAGAAAAGTTACTGAATAGCAAAAGCACTTTTATTCTAAGAGTTGTGAAAACACCTCAGGTACAGGCTTGACGCTAGGAGACGTGCGAAGATCGCGATACTGAAAAAGAAGACATTAATTCAAAGAGATCTCACCAAATCTTCAATGAAGAGACAAACGCATGAATAATTAATGAAAATTTCTTTAATGACTTCCATAAGTGGGGAGATGGCCAGATTGGGAATCCCGGATCCACATGCTTGTTATGCTTGGAAGAATAATCCCACAAGAAATTGAACAACTTAATTAAAATTAATTGGTTAAATGTTATTTTGATGATTAATTATGGACTAATAAAATTGCATACGGAGGTACAGCGTACTCATTGCTTGGCCGTGTGGCCCGCAACGAGGGCGCTGCTCAAACACGCCGACCTAACTCATGAGTAGTATGGAGAAGACTGCGCCGGAAAACTTACGCGTATCGGGAAGCTTCGAGCGTCCAAGAGCATCACTGCCGTGATCGACCAATCAAAACGAACGGCAATGAGAGAGCAGGGGTGACGACAGAACAACGTCACGGCAACTGTGGCGCGCGAAAAATGGGAAGGAGGGGAAAACGAAAATGAAGTTCCAATGGAGAAAACATCGCGATACGCTGCTGGAAAACCAACGTACGGTAAAAAACGAGAGGGAGTAAAGCATTAATTAATTTAGATAAGATTGAGTGAAAATTCTATTGTTTTGCCAAAATATTAATTTAGAATATGTCATGCATCATGACAGATGCTATGAAAATTTGTCTGTATCCATAAAAAACTTTAAGAAAAAGGTCGTTATAAGTAGAAAAAAAAAAAGAGAAGAGTTGTTATAAGAAAATGCAAAATGAAAGAGTTTGAAAAAAAAAAAGTTATAAAGTAATGTATTTTTTCAAACATCTTTATATATATTTTTTATATAGTGCATATTTAGATTTTTACTTCTATTATTTAATTTAATTATCATAGGTACTGGAATTATTGTTTTCAGTTAAAAAATTTGATATTGAGTTTTTACCTGATTGACATGTTTTAAGATCACCTGAGCCAAAGTCTAAAAAGAAAGGGTATTTTAAGCATTTGTGAGAGAGAAAGCGACTGAATGATCTTATGATTCTGTTATAGCAGAAATAAAAAAAGACAGATACTCAAATTTTATAATTAAAACAGATTCAAACTACAGAGAGACTTTCTATAGAAAACTGTAAAGGAAGTTGAAAATATCGTTTTACTTACCATATTTTCCTGCATATGATCTGTTAAAAAACCTCAAATTTTTTAAGTGAAGATTGTCTCTAGAATATTTTTCAAAAATGTCTATATCATGGCAGATATTATAAATTTACGTCAGCAAGACATAAACAAGACTTAAACAACTACCTTCAGGTTGTGTACCTACAAGACTAATTTCGGAGTCACTAGTGATTGGTTCATGTATGACATATCAATGCTAGTAGAATTGCCTTCCATTTCAGGTTATACTTTTCTAGCCTTATGGCAACAAGCTTGTTTGTTATTAATCTTCATTTTATTATTATTATTATTATTATTTTTTTTTTTTGTTATCATATGGTTTTGTAGAGGATTTTGGGAAAATTGGGTGTGCTCCAAACTGGTTTAACCTATTCCACCCAATTTAAGCAGTGATAGCCTCTTCTTCTAGTTAATATTAATTTTTTCTGTTAAACATTGTTTATATTTTTTTTAGATATGATCTCATATATAAATGTCTCTATAACTCATATTAACTTTTTCAATATCTTTTGTTTTTCATAAGGCTTCATTTCCATATGTAATTGTTTATTGATTAATTCATGTCTTCCTTCCTAGTGTTTGATCATTATAATGATGAATTATATATATACATTTGGATGTTTCATATTTTTATTCACATTTAGATTAAATGGCAATTTTTCCTGTAATTGTACAGGTTTATACAAAATAAACTTCCCTTCAACAATTGGAATATCACTATGAGTAGATATCACTTAAACCTTGATAGAGTATGATATGATAGAGTATGATATCACTTAAACCTTGATAGAGTATGATATGATAGAGTATGATATCACTTAAACCTTGTATTTTATTTTAGGAGCCTTTAATTTCTCATCATATTACATGACATAGCTTAGATAACATTTATTAGCATTATATACTGTGCAATGTTCTATATTGTTATTGTATTATTTTGTACTGTTTATTAGATAATTGTAGCATTATTATTATTTTAAGTAGAATATATGTTTAATTAAGAAACTGCTAGCTGTTACAGTTTATATGAGGGGAAAAAAAAATAAAAAAAAAATCAGAAATTTGTTTATGAATTTAGAATTGTAATTTATCATTTGCTAATATTAATCATTGTAGTGGGTAATGGAAGTTGTGTTGTTGTTATATACCTTTTTTTTTTTTAATTCTTATTGTGCAAATTAATTAATTAATTAATAATTTATTTTTGTTTATTTTTATAACTGCTTCCTATTTGCATATCGTTTATTTATTTTAAATATTTAATTTTTTCTGTTAAAAAAAAAAAAAAAAAAGAAAGAAAAAACTATAGATGTAAAGATGTGTAGTACCAAGATTCAATATAAAAATACCTTTGAAAATATCAAGATATAATAAATCAGAAATATTTTTAATCTGCTTACTGTCATGAACAAGATAATTCGTTCAGTAAGTTGCAACTTGTTGCACATAATATTTGTAATGTGTGAATTTTTATTAAAATGTACTATTAATAATTAAATTGCTTATCTAATAAAGTTTATGGTTTTATTTTTCAATAACATTGCTAATTTTAACTGTAGGAGTAAGGAGAAATAGGTGTAAATAAAACAACAATTCTATAATTTATAAAATTCTGTAATTTGCCAAAATCTGTGTACCAACTTTTGTGTATTTCATCAAGTTTGACTGTATTTAGTAATTCCTTGCTTTACTAATGTTAAAAAATTTTTATTGATAATCCAGAAATTTTAGGGAGCTTGATAAGTTTTTAGGGTTTTTAATGTTATTTCATTAAAGATTGTTAATAATTACAAGGAATACTCACAAATTGTGATACATTAATCGTAGCCAAAATTTACAGGCAGTTAAATGGTATCAAAGGCTGAAAAGTATATGTATGTGTTTCTTGCCTTAGAAATTAAGTTTAAAAATGATTTAAAAAAAAAAAAAAAAAAGAAAAATGTTTTTATGAGATATTTTAATTGAGTTATGTAAATAGATTTTATAGTACCGTATTTAAAAAGCTAAATGATCCTGCACCATTAAACTCCAGACAATTAACTAAAACAATTTGAAAATTAAGCAAATCATGATATTTTTTTTAAATAAGCTGTATGCTAGTGATGTAGAAATAACATGTATAGAACTTTTAATAGTTTATTTAATCAGGTGTATTTTTGCAGACAATTTGAGGAATGCTGGATCTTTTTAATGCAATTTAACTTAGTTTATTTTTATCACATAATTTCTACGAGATCGATTAATCAACAAGTTGTGTTTTTTTACATGTTATTACTGTGTATTTATTTATTTAAATTATCTTTCATATAGATTGCATGAAAAATATATGTGTGTGTTTCTTGCTTTAGAAATTGAGTTTAAAAATGGTTTAAAAAAAAAAAAAAAAAATATGAGATATTTTAACCCCTTAAAGCACGACTTTTTTTTTTTTTGGAAAATATTTTTAAAAATTATCGAGTTTTTTTTTAAAAAAAAAAAAGAATTCCTAACAACCTTTAGCTAATCATAAAAATGCACCACGTGGTTTACTCAAGAAAAATGCTGCATAGTGGTGCTATCTATGGTAAATAAGTTTAATTATAATCTAGTCTATCTATTTTTATTAGAACGGATCTCAGACGGCATTAGAAATAAAATAACGCAAGATACAAGATCGCCCATGTTAGACATGGGCAAGTGCGTTAAGGGTTTAATTGAGCTGTATAGATTTTATAGTACAGTATTTAAAAAGCTAAATGATCCTGCACCATTAAACTCCATACAAATAACCAAAACAATTTGAAAATTAAGCAAATTGTAATATTTTTAAAATAAACTGTATGCTAGTGATGTAAAAATAATATGTATAGAACTTTTAATAGCTCATTTAATCAGGTGTATTTTTGCAGACAATTTAAGGAATGTTGGATCTTTTTAATGCAATTTAACTTAATTTATTTTTATCACACAATTTCCACAAGATCGATTAGTCAACTCTTAAGAAAAAAAAGATGGAAAATTATTAATTTCTTTTATAATTCATCCTTTTTTTTTGCTTAGTTGCTGTGATGAGTAGGTATTTCCAAATTTACTTCTGTATAAATTTATACATTATACATGTGCAAACAGTATGAAGTACAGTTTAAGTTTGCAAAAAATTAGGAAAAAAAATTATGAAGTAAATGTCACAACTTCAGATTCAATTAAGGGAGAATTGGACAATTCTGATACTTCTGTTCTGAAGTAATGATTACTCGTATAAATTGGTAAGGGTGTATATCATGATACCATTTAACTAAGTGTAAATTTCTGTTATCATTGTTGTGTCACAGTTCATGAGAGTTCCTTATTAATTAATGTTAGCTTCAACAATTAAATTAACTCGGTCATTCTTCTAGGTTTCTCCTGGTTCCAATGCTCATATTGTGCATGGGAGTACTCCATTATCTCAGATAGGTGCTGTTCCGGCTGTACCTACACAAGTAAATGTTGAACCTAATAGAGTAGCAGCAATTGGTAACTAAAAATTTATCATTTGTGCCTATTTCCTTCTCGAAATATTTTGTATTTTATTTGTTATGATTTTCTTTTTCTCAGCTCCACGACCATCTTTAATAAATAGTGATGATGATGATGATATCATGAGTAAAAAGAAGCAGAAAAGAGGCGTGTTACCCAAACATGCAACAAGTATCATGAGATCATGGTTATTTCAGCACATTGTGGTAATTACTTTTTTTTTTTTTTTACCTTTTTAACATACTCACATAAGGAAAGTATTGTAATCATGAAAAAATTCAACTATGGAAATTTCCGGGTTGTATTCTGAAGTTTCCGATATTCGTTTTTTTTTTCTATTTTTACATTAATATATGTGTGTATGAGCACAAAAGTCTAAACATTTTATTCAGTTGTGCTAGAAATTGATAGGTATACTAGTAATACTATTCTAAGAATTATATAAATTTTCATAAGTGTAGGGCTTATAATTCTTTTATAGGGATACTACATACACACACACACACACACACACACACACACACACACACAAAATGCTATTCAATGTGACCTATGCACTCAAATCATTTATAATGCTCTAGAGTCTAAACTCAACATTAAATTAAGATAAAACTGGATAAGGCATGTTACAGGTCATTATTGCAAAAGCTATATACAGTACAAACCCGAAAATCCGGAATCGTCGGGACCGCGGCGATTCCGGATTTTTGGTCATGTCTAAAAAATATAATATTTTGGTTTAATTACTTGGATAATATACAAATTCAAGTAAAAAATAATATATTACGATTTTTAAATATATTCTCTAATATTTTTTTATCAACTTTAACAATAAATAAATAAAATTAAAAATTAAACTTGAAAAACAAAACAGATTTATTGAAATATTTGCATACAAAAATTAGTACAAGTTACAATAAAATAAATAAGAAAAACATGCCATTTTAAAAACATTTCCGTTTTTTTTTTTTTTTTTTTTTTTTTTTTTTTTAAGTACTTTATGTTTTTTAATTAAAAGTTTGAGTATAATTGAAATAGAATATGGAATTTAGTTCTCAGTTAGATAAATGTTTAAGAATTGGTACTATTATTATAATCTTCCTCTCCCTCCTCTTTCAGACATTGCAAATGCTGGTTTTTAAAATTACTAAGAAATAAAATATTTTTTCAGTTCTTTATTCAGATATATTTATACTTAAAAAAAAAAAAAAAAAATCACTGTTGATGATGAACGCCGCCGAAATTTTCCGGATTTTTGGCGATTCCGGATTTTTGGCTTTGTACTGTAGTAGAAAACCTGGCTAATTTACTCCATTCTGAATCAGGCCAGTTTGAACGAGGCTTGAATTTTAATATTTTTCGTCATTCTCAGGCTGAGCTAAGCTCAGGCTTAATTTTTTTTCTGTATACTCAGGCTGAGCCTGAATCAGCTTCTCAAGTTATATCAGCATCATACTTTTCTTCTTCTTTGGTATCCAATTGCTGAAATATATTGTAATTTAGTGGTTAATTGCCAAAATATGCTTTTTTTCTATTATGAAATTTCTGGCGATACTTCTTTATTTAGTCATACTTTTGTAAAGAGCCAATTTTATTTTATTTTCGATTTTTGTAAAGTCTTAGCTCTAAGATTGTTAGCTTTTGTAAAGAGATTGTTTTCAGACCTGGATTTTTTCTAGATAGAACTCTGATAATTATCTAAGGGGGGTAGCTTATTATTGTTGGCATGCAAAAACAAAAATTGAAAATTGAAAACTGTTTTCGGAAATCCACTTTCAAATATTCATTAATACAAAGTAATATCTAAAATGTACTTCTTGTCTCGCAATTTTCAAAAATTTGGTAAATTTATTTTATTTTTCACATATTGAGGGTCTATCTCTGAGAACACATAATAAATAATATTATTTATTATCAAAATCTTAATGAAAAGGTTTTTGAAAATAGAAACATCTGCAGGAAAGAAGTTTTGAATTTTTATTGTTTTTGAAATTTTTTAAATAAAAAAAGTCGAAAGTACAAGACTGCCATTTTCAACTGAGCAAATAAGTTGATTCAATCAGTGTGATTCACCGACAAATCTAAAGTGAAAGTATGTTAAAAAATATTATGTATTTAAAATTTATTATGTTTTAGGGAAAGATTTTACAAAATATATGTGTTAAAATTAATTTAAATGCTCTATATTTTTTAAATGTTTTAGTTTTTTACATGTTTATTATTTATGTGAAATATAATTACCCAATATTCTGCGCATATGCGATAGATTTCAGACATACTGTCACTATGAACATCTTCAAATGTTTAATTTTGCGACTGCTATTGCTTGCTGTTTGTTTGACGTGTTTTTACGTTCTTTCATCTTTTTAATTTTGCTTTCTGCTTTCTGTATTATTATTACATTGAATCATTCAAAAATTCGCCACAACATTGTTGAAAACATTACTGAAATCTGGGGTTCCTGTAATCAGTGATAAATTTCACATAATTTAATATCATTTTAGCATAGTAATTATATTTTTTTATTTTCTGTTATTTATATGTTATTTTAAAATTCATGCCTGTCGGGAATCTGTTCCCCAATTATTCCTTCACTTTTATTCTTAATTTGATTTTCTGTTTAGCTTTGTATAAAAAGATGGGGGGGGGGATCAAAATACATTTCTCTTGGGCTAGTTATTTTTTACCATTTATGCTTTAGTCAATTTTACATTTGAAAGTGCAATATTAATTTTTCTTTTACTTAATGTTTTTTTAGAAGATTGATAGTGCTAGTTAAGGCTTGTTGTTTTTTACTTATTTATGCTTTAGTCACTTTCAAATTTAAAAGTGCAATATTAATTTTTCTTTTACTTATTGTTTTCTAGAAGATTGATAATGCTAGTTAAGGCTTGTTGTTTTTTACTATTTATGCTTTAGTCAGTTTTAAATTTGAAAGTGCAATATTAATTTTTCTTTTACTTATTGTTTTCTGGAAGATTGATAATGCTAGTTAAGGCTTGTTGTTTTTTACTATTTATGCTTTAGTCACTTTTAAATTTAAAAGTGTAATATTAATTTTTCTTTTACTTGTTGTTTTCTAGAAGATCGATAATGCTAGTTAAGGCTTGTTGTTTTTTACTATTTATGCTTTAGTCACTTTCAAATTTAAAAGTGCAATATTAATTGTTCTTTTACTTATTGTTTTCTAGAAGATTGATAATGTTAGTTAAGCCTTGATGTTTTTTACTATTTATGCTTTAGTCACTTTTAAATTAAAAAGTGCAGTATTAATTTTTCTTTTACTTATTGTTTTCTAGAAGATTGATAATGCTAGTTAAGGCTTGTTGTTTTTTACTATTTATGCGTTAGTCAGTTTTAAATTTGAAAGTGCAATATTAATTTTTCTTTTACTTATTGTTTTCTAGTAGATTGATAATGTAATTATATATATTTAATATTTTAAGAAAATTATACAACTGAACATTCTTGAGTGATTTCAATATTAAATATTACTTAAATAAATAATTCTTTGATTTGAAAATTGTTTACTTTATGCAGTACTGCATAATTACCAACTTTCATGTTTTTATGTGCAGTACAATTTTAGAGTAAGTAAAAGAAAAATCACTTCTAATTCAATTAAGCATTTTTTTTTTTTTTTTTTTTTTTTTTTTAATAAAAAGATATATCCCAATAATCTTATGCCAAATTTGTTTGCTTTTAGATGCTAATATCTATTAATGCTATTAGATATTTAACTCCAGAAAAATTTCTCATCATTTTAATTATGATTTGAATGAGAGATAGAAAATTTAAAGCAATTACTACAAATTACGTAATAAAAAAATGTAAAAAAAATATTATATGTATTATTAATTATAATTATTATTTATTTGGTTCAGAAATAGATGAAATTATTTTCGTTATTTTTTAGTTTAAGATGACATTTTTATTTAAATTAATGATGGTAATTTTATTTTAGCATCCATATCCAACTGAAGATGAGAAGAAACAAATCGCACACCAGACAAATCTAACTCTCCTTCAAGTTAATAACTGGTATTTTCCCAAATATTTGTTACAAATTAAAATTTTTGGTTTGTTTGAAATGTCTTTTTATGTTAAGAGGCCTCTCCACTTATCGTCCCCAGAAGCCAGAGCCAATGTTATTCTATGGAGAATTTCACCCCATTATAACTTATTAATTAATATATATTTTTAAATTCCGTTTTCACTTTCCGAAACGTCACAACTATTAAACAATTTATCGCTTTCTAAAAATTATTTTTTAAAATTTTTAATGTTTTATTTTGAGGTTGTAAAATGCGTATTTTCACAATGTGAAATTTTTCATTCTTGAGCCTAAAAATGAAATCTTAAAAATAAAAGAAATCAATTTTTAGAAAGCGATAAATTGATTAATAGTTGTGAATTTTCGGAAAGTGAAAACGGAATTTAAAAATATGCATTAGTTAATGAATTATAATGGGGCAAAATTTCCCATAGAATAACATTGGCTTTGGCTTTCGGAGACGATAGGTAGAGAGTCCCCTTAAATATTGTATACAGGAGTCAATTCAAGTAAAAACTAAGACCTTTTATCTGCCCCTTAAAAAAATTCCACACTGTAAAGTGAGCCCTTTCGAGAAATTCAAATCTACAAAATGAGCCTCTTCACAAAATTCAAATTCCTATGGAAGCCTTTACGTGATAATTTTGTTTTTCATAATAATTAATTAATAAAAATGCCACAAAAATAGGCTTCAACAATTAAATCTCAACCCACCCCTGCTAAATCTTATTTCAGGTTAGGTTTGTATTTATAAATAATTTTAATATTTTAACTGAATTAAGCTACTGAATTAATTGTTTCATTTCCAACAATTTTATTTTATTTAGTTATCTAATGTGTAAACTCAAAAAAAAAAAAAAAAAAAAAAAAAAAAAAAAATGAAAGAAAGAAAATTAGTAAATAATATATTTTTTTAAGAGAATCTGAATGTTATAAATGTTTTTTGTAAATTGTTGTCTTAGAGTTGTGAAAATTTGCATATCTATACATCGAAATATACCAGTATTAAGTATATTAAAACTGGGAAGGGGGAGGAGTGGAACCTCAAATTTAGTTCAAAATTTGTTTTTAATTTTACTTCTACTGAATTTTAGTTTTAATACATTTCGTAATGAAAGCATGTTTTTAAAAATATTTTGTATTTTTGTGACATTATTATATCTGATAAAAAATGAAGTAATCAGCATAATTACCTCAGTGCCTTAATTTTATAAAGACGGATGAGGATGGAAATTAAATTCTTTACATGTGAAACTTTCTTACTCTGAATATTCTTACAACATATTTTAGCGTAATCTATTCTCAATTAATGCTCCTTTGGTGAACTATAAAAGTATTTTAGTTTTAGATTCATTAATTCAAAACCTGTATCATTTAAATGTATTAATTATTACTAATTGAGCTTGTAATTAGTACAAAACTTTGAATAAACACCATAAAATACAAGAACTCACAGCAACAGTTTAGGTTTGAAAGAAAACACGACCCTTTGTCAGACAAACAAAGTGGGCACGAGTCGTGCAAACAAAGTGGCAATATACAAAACCAAGTTTAGTGAAGAGCAAAAACAAGTCAAATGTAAATATAAATACTGGTGTGGCCAGAATTATAAAATAAAATAAGAAAATAATTAAATTAAATTAAAAAATAAAAAAAAATAAAAAAAATAACAAAACTAAATGGAAAATGAAGTTATGTGAGTAATTTCCGAGCATCAGACAAGAACGGAGTGGAAGAAATATCATTAACAAGATTTTTCATCTTTAAAAGATAATTTAATTTTGTCGACGGGTTTGTAAATGACTTTAAACCGAATGGTGAAAGAATTTTGGAAATTTGAAAAAAAAAAGGTGATGAATAAAAAAGGTTAAAGTATTAGGATAAGACTGTGATTGTTCAATTTGGAAACCAAATGTTCAGGATTTTTGAAGTTATATAGAGCATTATTGATGATAGAGGGATTAGATTATAGCTTTGAGAAAAAGCAAAAGATTTCAAATAATTAATTTCTTTCAAAAGACTAAATGGATCAGAACAAATGTGTAAGGCCCAAAAAACATAAGTATAGAAAGCAGACATTTTCTGTTGAGGGGCGTAGTTAGCGAGAGCATGCAGCAGAAGTGAAACAGAGACGGTTTTCTAAATACAGTTATTGAGAACCAATCCTTGTCTTTAGACGCGGAAACATCTAGGAAAGGCAAAGAGCAATCCTTTTCAAACAACTAAATTATCTTCTCTTAAAGATCCTATTCGTACTAAAAAGCAATCTGATGTTTATTTAAAACCCTGCTCATTGAGTAATATAGGTTGTATTGGTCAAACTAGGAGGCAATTGAAATATAGAATAAATGTGCACTGTCGGAATGTTTGTAATGAAGAGATTTCCAAATCTGCTATTGCTTCCCACTGCTGGGCTCATAGTCATTGTTTTGATTTTTCTAAAAGTAACATAATTTCTTCTTCTATCTCCTCTTCCCATTTGGACATCCATGAAGCTTTTTGCATATTTAAAAATTTGAAAAATCTTGTTAATGATATTTCTTCCACTTCTATTGCTTGGTGGAAATTACATAACTTCGTTTTTTGTTTAGTCTTGTTATTTTTTTTTTTTAGATTTTGTTTTATTCTTTAATTTTATTTTTTTATTTATTTTCTTCTTACATTTTATTAATTTTGGTCATGACACTATTTATAGTTACATTTGAATTTATTTGTTTTTGCTGTCCACTAAACTCGGTTTTGCGCATTGCCTTACAGTACTCATGCCTACTTTGATCGCCTGACAAAGGGTCATGTTTTCTTTAGAACAAAAACAATTGTTGCAAGTTCTTGTATTTTATGATGTTTATTCAAAGTTCTGTACTAATTACTTTTAAACGTCATCTCTGTGATTCTTTTTATAATAATTGAACTCATGTCCAACTGAGTGATTTGATGCATTGAAACTTCACTAATTTTTTTTATCTTTATTATATATTTACCAGAATTTTATTATTTTAGCACTGTTATCAAATTTATGAAACACCACTTTTTATATAGATTTAATTAATGCTGACTTCCAGTGAGATCCAAGAATGGAGGTGGAAGGGGGACGGACTGCCCCACGCCTCTGGTCATGAGGTGGCTTCTGAATAAATTTAACCTTTAAATATATCTGTCTGGTGAAGTTGTTTTGCCATTATTTTAACCTGAAACATTCCCTACAATTCCACTTTAAGCCCTAGGTATCTGTTTAAAGAGCCTTAATGTATAAAAAATGACCATACATTGGCAACTTCAAAACTAAACAACAACAACAACAAAAAAAAAAACAAAAAAAAAAAACATTGTTTATGCAAAGCTTGACTGAAGAAGGGCTAGCAAGGCCAATGCCCCTGGCCCTCTTGTTGGGTTATGCATCTAAATTAATCTTAAAACTTACTTCAATGTCTTTTTATAATAATAAACTTAAGTGAAGAAGTGTAAGTGGGCCTCAGTATAGGAGGGACTCCAATTAGGGGAATCCTAGTGAGATTTTCGCCCTGACCTCAAGAGTTGTAGACCCGCCACTGCTAACATCTTGTTATTAAAAACACATGAAACTGTTTCAAGTATGATTCATGAGTTGAATATATTAAGTTTACAACTTAAAAAAAATATTAAATCATGGTAGTATAATTCGAAAATGATAGAAAGCACTTTCCTTATAGTCTCATTCCTATACCAGAAGTCATCATCTGGTATTCTCCAAGAAAATTTAGAAATCCACAGAAAAATTTGAATACTGTTAGCATTTTTAATTGTTTTTGTTGTAAAATACATCAATTTATACTATATACTTTTTGTCAATATTTGCTTCAGAATTTTCAGTCATTATTACTCGAAAAATAAAAATCCCAGCTACAGCAATGTGTTAATAATGGATCCAATTTTAGATGATAGCAATTTAAACATGAAGGAAAAGAAAAGCTTCACCAAGTTATTATCCGATAGTAATCTAAAAATTATATTCTGCTAAATTTTTGTTTATTCTTCTAAAGCTAAATCACATTCATAATAAAATCTCATATTTGACTCTATAAAAAGTGAATATTCATTAGTGAGCAAAAAAGCAATACAAATTCTGATTAAACTTTTAAACATGGTAAGTGTAAAAAGACTTTTTCATTTGTAACAGAACAGCAATTAAGACCAAGTATCCATGGCTTAGAATAATTTGCTTCCTGTCTTACAATAACATGACTTAAACAAAAAATAGATTATTATAAGGAAGCAAGAACAATCATCACACTAAAAATGTGTAATGTTTGAATAATCTTAAAATATTTTAAATAGTTTATTGATAACATATACATCAGATTTGTATGCTTGACTCGTAGTCCACTTGTAAATCTTCGTCAGATAATTACAGATAGCACATGATAGAATTACAATACGAAGAAATAGAAAAACACCCAGGACCAGTGCGGGAATTGAACCCACTCTCGTACGCTTGAAGGCGATTAGCAGTGTGGTGACATGACCACTCGGCCACGGAGGGCCCTAAAATATTTTGTAATAATTAAGCTAATTTTAATTATTTTATAACAATTAAACAACATTTAATTACATACCTTATAATTAAATAAGCACATTTGTTTGCCTTATGATAAAAAAATCTTATGCTATAGCATCTTCATAAATATACTGAGAAAAATAAAAGCCTAGATTTCAAGGGGTTACGCTCAAAACTTAAAATTGCAATGAAATACAGAAAATAAAATTTTATTCATGTTTTGAAATTATTAAAAAAAAAAAAAAAAAAAAAAAAACAGAAATAAGATCAATTTAAGAGCTTTTTAAAAGGTGATCATTCTAAAAATATACATAAAAACATTAAAACCATTGCCAGGTGACTTTTAATGGTTTTAATGTATTTATGTACAGAAATAAGATGTTGCAACTGCAACAATATATAGAAAAAAAAATAAAATTTTATCCATGATTTTAAATTTATAAAATAAAAAGATAAGATAATTTGAAAAAAAAAAAAAGGAAAGAAAGATAATTTTAAATAAATAAATAAATAAGATAAAAATATTGTTTGTTTTATGTAGGGCAAAGCTAATTTGAACTTTTAGCATTATGATATAGATTTTATAATGTAAAAGATAATGTCATAGTTTCAAATGTATCATGTAACTCAGTGTTAAGCAATTTAAATTGACATGAGAAAAAAAGCAATAAACTTCAGGTATTTTGGTATTATTTCTTCGACAAATAAACCAGCGATGATTTTAATGAATTTGTGCTGAAGTTTATTTTAATAAATAATTACATTTAAACTACGTTTCATTTTTTGAATTCCATTATTGTGACAAAAAACACTGTAAAATTTTAAATATTTGCTTTTTTAAAATTTAAATTATTATTGGTCATTTATTGTGACATTTAGCCTCTGTTTTTGATTTAGCGAATGTGGCTTGCTGGGTATAATATGCAAGTACCTAATTTGGAAATAGGTTTATTTAGAAATATTAACTGTTAAACAAGCAAAAACAGACTAGTTTGTAATATTTTACAATAAATAGGTTTATTTTTTATTTATAGAATGGGTGTTCTCTGATCATTATTCAACAAATATATTTATATTTCTTAAGAGGACTCTCTACTTATCGTTCCCAGAAGCCAAAGTCAGTGCTATTCTATGGGGAATTCTGTCCCATTATAATGCATTAACTAATACATATTTTTAAATCCCGTTTTCACATTCAGAAAATTCACAGCTGTTAAACAGGTTATCGCTTTCTAATGATTGATTTTTTAAATATATTATTTTAAAGTTGTAAACTGTGATTTTTCACAATGTGAAATTTTAAGCTTAAAAAAGAAATCTTAAAAATTAAGAAAATCAATTTTTAGAAAGCGATATCCTGTTTAACAGTTGTGAGTTTTCTGAATATGAAAACAGAATTTAAATGTATGTACTAGTTAATGAGTTATAATGGGGTAAAATTCCTCATAAAATAATATCGACTTCCGCTTTCGGAAATTATAAGTAGAAAGATCCCTTAACCCTTTCAGCATTAGCTGTTTTTTGGTATATCTGTTTAGTGATTCATAAAATTAATACTATGCACAGTATAAATATAAGAATTTAATACTATGTACTACCAGAGCCTCCTTAAGTAGATGCCTTCCACGTGCGGCGAATCCAAATGATAAATTAGGCAACATTTAAAAAACAAAACTAACGCTAGGTGACAGCACCTACGCAGAGCAACAACTTTCTTCTGTTTCATAGATAAGTTATATTTTTCATCTAAAAATCTAGCTATTAATTTCAATTTAAAGTCCAAAATTGTACTTTTTTTTCTTTTAATTTGAAAAAATGATGTGAAAGTGCTTTATCGTAAATATTTTCAAAAAAATATTCAAATATTTATATTTAAAAAAGTATAGGGTTTAATTTTCTTCGAAAGTGGACAAGACCTATTTTAGCTTTTCAACTAATTGAATTACAACGTATCAAATAAATAACACCTTTTTTTTTAATATATTATTAATTAAAAAAAGAAATTTAAAATTAAATAAGCAAAAACATGGCATGTCTATCACGCGATTAAATTATTTTTTATATATTTATTCAATAAAAATTTCAAAATTTTTTTTAATTTAGATATCAGATGAAAGTTTCGTTTATATAAATTAAAATCCCTGAACTTTAAATGAGTTTCAGTTTAGAATGAATAATTTATAATGATAAATTATTAAAATCATGTCTTTTTTTTCTTTTTTTGGTCATGTCCTTTACGTTACATTTTTACCTTATTAGATGTGAATTATTTTTCTTAAATCGAGAATTTTATATTATTTATAAGAAAGATAGACCAGCACATTAACGAGATAAGTTAACATTCAGTAATAAAAATTGGAGAAGCCGTAGGTAATGAAAGTATTGTGTTCGGTCCAAAAATTCGATATCGAGTTTTCCCCTGATTTATATTTTTAAGGTCTCATGAGTCCAAAAAAAGTAGTTTTTGGCAATTAGCCAGTATGTGTGTGTGTGTATGTGAGTGTATGGATGTGGAGAATTTCTATTTAAAAAAATCAAGTCATCTTTCTGTTATATCTGATAATTTTTCAAATCAGTAATCATGATATTTAATTTTTACATGAATTTTTAATTCCATATTCCATTTGTGTGGTAAAAGGTTAATAAAAGTAATGTTATGAATCTTAAAACTTAATATTTAAAAAAAAAAAAAAAAAGTAGAAATAAAAATTTTCTATTTTTTCTTTTCAAGATTCCCAACACTTTTGTTTCGATTTAACTGAAATAATCAAATTTTTATACGCATTTACACAAGTCTTTAAAAAACAGTGGTATTAAAAAAATATAAATCAATCTTGTTCCTATATTGCAGTATTTTATAGTTTTATTCATAAGTTACTAATGTAATTTATGAATAAAACTATAAAATACTCCAATATAGAGTTACTTCAAAGTAACTAAGAACAAGTTATTTTTCTGTATTCCTACATCAATAAATAAAAATTTCATTTCATTTTGTAATAAGCATAACTATTTTATTTGTTAAATCTAACTTACTAACAGAGGTGTCAACCCTTCGAATTTTTAATCATAATTTCTTTTAAATTTATCTTCATCTTAATCACAGAATTTACGATAATAAATAAAAATAATGTTTTTTGTGAAAAATATTATTGATATTCAAAAATCCGGAGGGTTGGTAATTTTGCATTAATTACTTATGCAGTTTACATACCTTGTCTTGAAATATTTGCAGGCCATTTTTTATGCTGAATTGCATTGCTTGGTATTAAAGCTTATTTAAACTTATATTTTCACGGCGACTGTCCGATTTACAAAATGGAACGACGCAATACACCATATTATAAAAAAAAAAACCTCTCACATTTGTTAAATTAATAAAACATAACCATGAAGAACTCAATTGAAACTCAATTGAATCGCGGGAAATAAACAGAACTTTACGACACGGTATCAAGCGCCATCTACTGGCTATGTTCTTCTTGTACTGTTGCCACGTTTTCGAGCGACTCGCTAGGCATCTACTTAAGGAGGCTCTGGTACTACACATGTTTATTAATCTTATTTTCTTGAAAAAAGCAACATATGTTTCAAAATTTAACTGCACCAGCCTTTTATTTTGATTATGCATACCAGAAAAGGACGGGCTTAATGCTTATAGGGTTAAAGGTACTTGGCACCACTGAAGATTTCATATAAAAGATTATATTTCCATTTCATATTTATAAATTGAACTATATTAGGTTTGTTTGATAAAATATATATTTGAGCAACAATTCTTATGGTTTTTCATGTATTTTTTTACTGACTTGAAATCTTTAAATTGTGTTTTTTCAGTTTGCATTTTTTCTGTGAATTTATGATCGTCAAAATGCTAAAACATCTATATATATTAAGGAAAAGTCTTGATATTATTTTTAAATGTTTAATAAAATCTACATTATCACTTCAAAACATGGAGTTTAATTAAATATAGAATTTCAAAAAAAAAAAAAAAAAAAAAACTTTTGTTAATCCACGACATGGCCGGAGTACTTTCGCCGGGGTTCCCCGTCTTTTTCGATGTCAACTCTTGGTGCTGGAGGGTGTGAAGACTGTGCTGTTCTCTCTTGACTCTTCTGCTTAAAAGCATGTTGTGCCATTGTTTATCGAGCCTGGCTGCATCGTTGCCATTACAAGAATTAAAAAAAATAATTATTTCTACCTCTTCCCGATACGCAGCATACTTATAATTTTTATAATTTGCAAGATTCATTTCGAAAATGTTTACGAAAATGTTCAAACCCTCCAGTACCAAGAATTGCCGTCGAAAAAGCCAGGGAACTCTGGTGAAAGTACTCTGGCCATGTTGTGGAATTAACAAAAGTTTTTTTTTTTTTTTAATTCTATAATAAAATCTATTTAAAAGAATTAGGAATAGATTTTAAAATTAGTTATTAGTTTTTGAGAAAAAAAAAAATTAAAAAGTGCATATCTTTGTAAAATTTGGCAATTAAAACTAAATTTTTATTATGTTTTCATTTTTTAAATTTTTCTTTTAAAGGTATTGCAAAGTCCATCCCTAATGCTTTTAAGTGGGTTCTACTGAACATCCAAAAATATGAAGTCTTTCCTTAAATATCTGTAGAAGTTTTAGCATTTTGAAGATCATATGTTTATGAAATTATGCAAACTGAAAAAAGGCAATTTAAAGATTTCAAATATGTAAAATATATATCAAAAACTTTAAGAATTGTTTTCTGAGTATATGATTTACTGAACAAATGTAATATTCTTCAATTTATAAACATTAAATGGAAATAAAAGCTTTTAAATGAAAATTCTTTGGTTCCAAGTCCCCTTAAAATTACATCAGTGTTCCAATAGATTTTTAATTAGGAGGTTAGTGTTCTGTGAGGTTTAAAGGGCTGGCAACCCCTGCATTATACTGTCCATTCTATTTTTAGAAACCAAATACTTAATTATTTTTATTCAAATTTAGATAATTGTTTACTTTTGTTACATATATGTTTAGTTAATCCAATTATAACATATTCGTATATGTTTGTGTTCTATAGAAATTTAAATGAGAACTTTTATTTATTATTATTTTTATGAAAGGTTTATTAATGCAAGGAGGAGGATTTTACAACCCATGCTTGATGCAAGCAATCCAGAGACAAATCAAAAGTCCAAAAAACCTAAGATGCAGTCAAATAGAACACAATCAAATAGGTTTTGGCCTGACAACATTGCTTCTATTCAACCCCAAGTTCAAAATTCAAATGAATCTGATGATATCAATAGTGAAAATCAGATATCCAGCTCCAATGATGCTCATGCAAGTACGTCAGGTATGTTTTTTATTATCAAGTGATCATGATTAATGTTTAAGCTTAGAGATGTTTTTTATTGATATTTGTTGGATAATATAGCATTTTATAAAATATGACATTTTTTGAAATCTAATGTTTTAACTTAAAATAAATAGATAAAACGAAGTATACTCATAACTTAAAGACATTAAATAAAAAACCTAACATTACTTTGTGCGTCGTTTTATATCTTTCAAACCGGGTACCCGGTCCTCTTCAGAAACGGCAAACTTCTGTGTGGAAGACTTGAGACTGAGTGATCTTTAGTTGACTTTGCCAATAGGTGGCGCCATCCATTGAAATTCCCACTAATCAGGATGTATGCAACGACAGCAGCGCAGTAGCCCCAGACAGTGCATGGCGCCACCTATTGGCAAAGTCAACTAAAGATCACTCAGTCTCAAGTCTTCCACACAGAAGTTTGCCGTTTCTGAAGAGGACCGGGTACCCGGTTTGAAAGATCTAAGATGACGCACGAAGTAATGTTAGGTTTTTTATTTAATGTCTTTAAACTAATGTTTCATTTTAACAACAATTTGGTAGCAATAACTTATTCATCATTATTGTGAAACATATTTAATCAGCTTAATTGATGTTTCAAGATAAAATATTCTAAGTGATCCCTTCACCTACATGGTGCAGAGTTTGCATCCTTCCTCTCAAGAAATGTAATTAGTAGGGCTGTGCCGATTAATCGGTTCGGTTAATCGATCAATGCTTAGTCCCGATCAATTTTTTTGATCGAGTTAATCGGATCGATTAATTCGATTAAAAATTTTCAAATTCCTATTAAAATTTTCAAACTACGAATTAAAGTAAAAATGTTGTTCTGTCTACAAAATATTTTTTCGCATATTTTGCTAGCAAACATTTTAAGAAACATCCATCAAATAATGAAAAAAAAAAAAAAAAAAAAAGTAAAATGAAATAAATCTATAAATAAATAAAAACAAAACCTCTCAAAAGAAGTTGTTGTACTTTTGTTGATAGAGAAAAGGGGGAGGAGTTATTAAACAAAATGCCGCTTCATGTGCATGCTAGAACAACACCATCTGTCTGTAGCCTACTACAGAAAGTGTTGGCTAGGGTAATAGTATTCTCAGAAACAAGAATTTTTCAAAAAAATTGAAATGCTAAAGATTAAAAAAAGGTATTGAGATTTCCATTATCCCTCTGATGGGGGAAATGTCATCAGAGTTTCACAGTATCTTCTAGCGTTTATTGTCTATTCAGAATTGCTGATAGTATCTATTGAAGTAGAAACAGAAAATAACATTCTGTGTTCTAGTCCGAAGTGATAAAGAAGAAAAGAACTAAAATATAAGAATTTGAGATTTTTATGATAATGATATGGAATTTTGAGAATTCATTTAAATATAGTGACAAGCGAGATGGACAAGGCTTGCAAATATAAAACTAAAATATGTATAAATTCATTTAATATTTCTCTCAAATTGAATTGCAAAATTAATTTATTTAAAAAAAAATTGAAAAATGAAAATATTTATAGAAAATTAACACTTAAAGTCCGAAAATTGATTTAAATTTTAGCTATGAAACAGATATAACTGATTAGACAAAAATTTTTGATTTTTTTTTTTTTTTTTTTTTCCAGTTAAACTTATAAATAATATATACATATATACACAATATGAGAATTTTATTCATCATTGAACTAAATATATTTAAAGAAAAAGAAAAACCGATTAAAAATCCGATTAATCGACCGATTAATCGATTAATGAGCTACGATTAACCCAGTTAAAACTCTTAATCGATTCCCACCCCTAGTAATTAGTATATATTAATAAAAACATTAGCCTATATTACGCTTAGTCTGATTATTGCCTTTTTTTTCACATGCAATCTCCATGTTTTTGCTGAGATTATTTCATATTTGTTCTCCATATTCTATCAACTTTCATAATAACATCTTTATCACCAATTTTGAATCTTTGAACCAACTTTTATCAGTATGTGATCCTATTTTAAAGTGCATCTGTTCTAACTTTTCCTTTATATCATACTTAATTAATGTAATTTAATTTTATATAATAATTTACTTTAAATTTTATTTATTATGTTGTGTTCACTGTGAAAAGTTCAAAAGATATATCTTTAATAAGTCAGCTGCGTATAATCTTGACGAATTTCATCATATTAACTTTGAAGTTAAATTATAAGAACTTCTCTAATAATTATACTTATTGATTTCGGAAGATAAATCTACAGTTTAATAAATTATAAATGACTAAAAGTATTAAAAACATCAGTTTTTTTTTTCCTTTTTTGGGGGGTGGGTGGGTGGGGAGGGGAGGAAATCTTCCTTAAACATTTTACAAGAGGGTTGCGAATTTGTTAGGGCTGTCACCACTGATAATGCATATGGATCTGTGGAACCACAAAATGTGAACAAAGCATCTCTGTATATTGTAAAGCAATTGACAAGTCAGATAATCCATAATAATATTTATTTTTTAATTTGTGATTCTAAAAGAAAAAGTTTAAAATTAATTAAAAAAAAAAAAAAAAATCCAGGGTTTCCTGGATTGTACAGGTGTTAATAAATACCTCAACATTATTATTGTTCAGGGGTGCAGAATATGTCCGAACGCCCGAACAAGGTTCGGGGGAAATTTAAACTGACTGGGGAAATTTTGAATATTTTTTTAAGAGAAAATAAAAATGTAAATCAAAAATAACAATTTGCTACTTTGAAGTGCTTATACACTAACAGCGATATTTTTATGTTACACTGTATACTTATTCTCTTAAAGACTTATTACATAGAACAAATGACTTTGTATAGCAAAGTAGATTTTTGCATTATTGAGGGAAATTTATACTGTGTTTGGGGGAAATTTCCGAGGTTTGAACATTTTCTGCACCCCTGTTATTGTTATTATTTAAATTTCCATTTTCTTCTTTAATTTTTAGGCTTAAATATCCAACAGTGTAATCATTACACTCCTGGTAGCAGCACAACTCCTGAAACAGGCCATTCCTCTCCTGACGGGAACTTGAGCCAAAATTGTTCTGAAGGTGAAATTAACAAAGTTTCTTCCATTACTTCTGTTGGGAGTTTGGATGACTTGAGCATGAGTTCTTCAACCGATGAAGAAAATGATGAGGACGATAAACGATAGTTTTTACAAACTATACTACTTATTTTAATCCTTCGACATAAAATTTGACTCCTGTTTTTTCCTTTTTTTTTATTTGAGGGTTTGCCATTTGAGACTCACAATCATATGATTTTGAAGTACTTCAAAGGCACCGAAAGAGCTTATTTCTTGTCATAATTAAGCAGCTTGGAAGTTAGTATATTTGATGCTTTAATTATCATATTCAATATATATAATTTTACTAAATGTGTGTAAATTTACTAAATACTGATAATCTTAGAACAATTTAATGTAATTTTTATTTATTTTTGACATATTTTTTTAAAGTTTGAGTTATGCTATGAATATTTATGCAGAAAAAGAAAAAACCTAAACCTACCTAATATGTTTAGGTTTGGTGTGTTATATCTTTATGTGTTGTTATATCTTTATCAGCAGAACTGAAATTTATCTTATCATACAGTGAATTTCTATTTATTATTTAAATAGGGAATTTTCCAATTAAGAAGGGAAAAACATGCTAATGTAATGGAATTTAAAGAAATGTTGTCTTAATTGGTTAATTGTGAAACATTATTGATAAAGATGGGTGGCAAAATAATGTGACACATTCAAATTAAGATGTGTCAAATATCTAGAGAATTATTTAGTGGATTCTTTTGGGAACGTCAAGTATGTAAAGAATATGTTATACCACGTATGTTTCAGTCAAGATTTTGTTCTGAAGGTAAAAAAAAAAAAAAAAAAGGGGGGGGGGGAGGAGGAAAACGTCATAAAAAAAAAAAAAAAAAAAAAAAAAAAAAAAACTTTAAATGTGTTATAGCTGTAACCTGTGATTATAAAGCTTCTTTTAATTATCTGTTTTTATTTGTATATCAATAGCATGGATATGCATGGAGATATACAGATTTCTTTAACAAAATAATAAAAGTTTTCATACATTTTTTTTTTTTATAACATACAGAGTTTTCAAACCAATGTAAAGTCATTTTTAGAGAACTTGACATTACATCAGGGATGAGATTTTTCAGCTTTTCAGCTGATTTCAGTTTTCTTGTACATTTAGCTTTTCAGATTTTTAAAATTTTTTTTAGCTTTTTTTTATGTTTCTGATGTGCATTTGTTCTTTTTTTATACATTTAAGGTTAAAATAAATATTTATTACTCTAATATAATAGATTTTGTCATCAAATTTCTAATATTTAATTTCAGCGTCTTTCCTTTGCTTACAGTTTCAGCTTTTTTGTATTTTTGCTAATCTCATCCCTGATTTCATGCAACATACTGCAATCAGAATATGAAAATATTAGGTATCTCATGAAATAGGAGTATATATATATATTTAAAATAATTTTAAACTGTGCATGTGTAAGCATTAACAAAATGTCTTTTACATTATTTATTAGCCAAATGTATAGCATTTTTTTTTTTTTCTTTTAAGAAAAAGTAAAATAGGCAAATATTGTGAAAAATCAGAAAGAAATCATCGACAGAATTAGTTGAATTTTTAGTACTCTCCATGAGAAGCAAAATTATTAGGTAATTTACCCATATTTTTATTTTGAATCAATTAAAAACAATATAGTATTTGAAAATATTTTCAATTTTTTTAAAAGACCTAAAACTTTTATATATTTGTTACTATACATGCTGTTGACATACAAATTAATACAGATAATTAAAAGAAGACTCATGTTCCATGCTACAGCTAAAACACATTTCAAGCATTCTTTTTTTACAGGATGCTCCCAAATATTATTTTACTTTAATTTGTTAACAGTCCCGTCTTTGCCTTCAATATAAAATCTTTACTGAAATAAATATGATGTAATACATTACTTTCAACTGCAAAATTCTAATAGAATCTGTCAAATATTTCTCTAGACATTTAACAAAACGTCTAAATTTGAAAGTGTTACATGACTTTATCATCCATAATTATCTCTTGCTTAGAAGAGAATTAAACAGAAATGGTATATTAAACTTTTTCAATTTATTTTATTTTTTTCATTGGCTGAATCACAAAATGTTATTTTCGACAATTAATTTGAGTAACATACAATAGAAAATTGTTATGCTCAAGATGAAATTTCTTAAATAACTTTTCTTTTGGATTTAATTAATACTATGATAGAACTGGAAATTGGACAAAGTAAATTTGTGGCTTATTTAGAATATACTTAGTACTTCTTTCTGAAAAAAGTTCTTATTATCAGTGACAAATAATTTTCTAAAGAGCTATTTTGCTAACGACAGTTCGTTTTTAGGTATTCACAGATTTTAGGTCAGTGGATTTCTGGCACTGTAATAATTTGAAATAAATATGATTGATTATTATTATTTGTATTATTAATTATAAAACTTAAGTTTCGTTTTATCAAAATTTCTTTGAGTTATGATTATATATAAATATAAAGCTAGCTTTGTTATTTAGAATTAAATTGGCAAAACATTTCACTATGAAATTCACAAAATAAGTATAAAAAGATGTTAATAAGTAGGGTAAGTGCACCAGTGATTGACACTTTTAGAGCAATTTCTGATGTTTTTAATGTTCTAGTCATCAGAAAATATTTTTAGATATCTTACGTTAGTACATATGGCATGAAAGACATTCAGAACCACATATATGTTAAAATATATACATTTGATAACAATTATTTTTTTTAATGAATTTTTATTTGACACCCACTCAATGTTCCAGTAATTGACACTGCCAGTTTTTCATTTTATCAGTAATTGGCACCCTATGTTCTAGTGTTTGACACTGCTAGTTATTCATTTTACCAGTTATTAGCACCCTATGCTCCAGTGTTTGACATAAAATGTTAAAATTCTTATATGTAAAATATACGATTTTATTATTTTTCTTATTTATTAATTTTTTCGGGATAGATGTCAATTACTGGATCATACCAATCACTGGAGCACCTACCTTACCATTATATGCTAATTTATTTTGGTTTTCGATTAAATTTTAAATTAATGCATTAAACAAAACTTGTTTAAACAGTTTATAACAATTTTTTAATTAAATTTTATAGAAACTTCTTTAACCATTTCATAACCATAATTTATCAAAAGAAAATTACTTAAAAACTTCATATTGAGCTTTTAATGTAAAGTAATCTAAGTAAAATGATGAAACTTAGCAAAGTTTGCTGATTAATTTATGAAATTTGTTTCATTTTATTACGAGATTAAATGCTGTGTTGCTTTTAAAAAAAGTTATTGTATATACATTTATTTTAACTTCCAGCTGCCTTTTCTTTCACTGTGATATATGTGATTTTATTTTTGTTTACATTAGATAGTGTGTTTTTGTTTTTTCTTATAATGTCAATAGTTAGAAATTACATTTTTTTTTACAGAACTTGTTTCATGCAAAATTTGGTTAAATGTTATATAGTAAAGATTTCCCTTCCTATTACTGATAATAATTTTATAATGTATTTGGAATAATTCTTTTTTTTTTTTTTTCTGTTGAACACCTGACTTTTGTTTGCTTGCATTTGTTTGTGTATATTTCATGTTTGTGTACAATGTTTATTATTTGATATCCATATTAATCTAGATTTTGATGAAAAATAATTATTTGCTTCTAACTATTGGGAAATTTCTTTCATAAGCTGTTAATGACAGTAATCTAATAAATATATGTGTATTTTTTATCAAAATTACATTTAATGATGTGTGATCTAAAGGTCAAGATCAATTTGCCACATGGTGATTCAAAAATCTTGCTCCTATTTTTATGTTAAAAAAAGAAAAAAGAAGACTCTGTTAAAAAAAACATAACTTTTCACAGAAATCAACGATTTTAAAACGGACTTTTTATAAAAAATCTGTGAACTAAAAACAAAAATTTTGAGATGATCAAATAATTCAGTTAATTAGATGGTTTTTAAGTTTCTTAAAAAAAAATTGGTCAAGAAAAAAAAATCACATATTTTGGTAATTTAATTAATCTAAAAAGCAACTTGAACTGTTAACCCCTTAACGTGCGCTGTCCTCGCTGCAAGGACGCAAAATTTAAGATCCAGCTGCAAAAATTCATTTTGGAAATGTTTTATCAAAAATTTACATTTATAACATATCAGAAAAAGCCGGGTTTTTTACCCATAAAATTTAAAATTTCTTTTAGTCAAAATTAGCTCATGAATTCCGGTGGCAGTATAATTTAAATCATCCGAATTGTCTTGCACCGCAAAGGGTTAAGCTGGCAAAATAATTGTTCATTTCAGAAATAAGTCATGATTAAGTGTAATGATAAAACTATGTAAAATAAACATTTTATCATTAATTCAGAAATCAGAACTTTTCACAGAAATCAACGATTTTAAAATGGATTTTTCATAAAAATCTGAACTAAAAACAGAAATTTTGAGATGATCAAATAATTCAGTTAATTAGATGGTTTTTAAGTTTCTTTAAAAAAATTGGTCAAGAAAAAAAATCACATATTTTGGTAATTAATCTTAAAAACAGCATGAACTGGTAAGCTGGCAAAATAATTGCCCATTTTAGAAATAAGTCATGATTAAGTGTAATGATAAAACTATGTAAAATAAACATTTTATTATTAATTAAGAAATCATACAAATGAGTTTAAAGTTATATTTTTTTTTTACAAAGTTATATACTTTTTACGGAACATAAACTGACTTCTGTGTATCTAAATGTTTTTTGTTACCAAATATTAAGATAAAAGTTTTTAAGCAATTTTTTATTTTGAGAAACACAGACTCTTTCAAATAATTTAATTTTCTTATCATATTATTTATAACTTTAAACCTTCTTTCTTATGTATATATATATATTTAATTACTATGTTTATTTGCATATAAGTTATATGCAGTTGATAAACATACTTTGTGATAAATCACGTGTATTTATCCAGCTGACAGATTATGAATTTTATTGTAATAAGCTTTTCTTATGTTGAATGTAATTAAATATGCAAGTAATAATGATGGTAATAATAATAATAATATAAGAAAAGAAAATGGTATGTGAGCATGTATTATAATATTATATAAGGTTAATTTCATATGTGAGGGGCTAGACACCGGAGAGCTTTCGTATACAATTTAAATACTAAATATTAATTTATTTTAATGAATTTTGTGTTCCAATATATCTATATGTATTGCTTATAAATAATACATACAGATGAGGTAAAAGTATTCTGTGGAATTCAACTAAATTTGTTTTAAGACATTATACTAAATATTTAGGAAAAGCCAAAAAATGTGAAATTTTTTTTTTTCAAATACATTTGTGAAATGAGCAAAAAAATCATGTCTTGGGTTACAGAAGATCTGCCTCGATAATTCCAGTGTTAAACACGTAACTGCTAGCTAACCTTTGTAGAGTACTTTAATAAATACATTAAAGATTAATAACCATAATCGAACTTGATTACTTCACAACTCCCACTTTGTGAACATGTTATAAAATCTTTTTTCAACCTCACAATTTAATTAACCATGTTCACTGACTGCTGGTCCCTTTCAAAATGTTTTAGTCTTGACCTTTAGTGTAATCTTGTTATACAATATACATCTGTAGTACAAAATTTAAAATAAGATTTCATCAATTTTTATAAAGTGTTCTTGTTATGTTTCATGATATGACATTTCACCTTGCTTTTAAAAATCCTCATTATAAATAAAAGAAATTATTAATTGAAATAAGAATTACCAGAACATACATAGCTATGAGATTTTATAAATTATTTCATTACTAAGCTAGTAATTTTATTTATTTATTTATAATTTCATAAGTTATATAATCTTCTTTAAAGTGGGCAAATTTATTTTTCCAGTAATTGTATTTGGATCCAATAATCAATCCTAATCAAATTTATAGTATAATTATATAAAATAATATATTCTGTGTGAATTTGTTTTAAAGAATCCTATATCATACATAATTTATTAAAGGTTATACTTTTCTTTTTAACTTCTAATGTTTCATGTGTATTTAGTTTCTATTAATTTATATTGATTAAGTTTTATATATATATATCGCATCTTGAACCAGCTGTGAATTTTTAATCTTCTATTTATAATCCATCATTTGATGGCATACTAGATGTTACCTTGCAAAAATCGAGGAAATTGTCTGACAAAACTCGCTTAATTTTTTCGTACACCCCACATTTAAATATCTATTGTACTTTTGTAAATATAAAATTTTTCACTCATTATGGGACATTTGAATTCATTTACAGTGTCCTTACTGTCCCATTGTATAAATATAGTAACATACGACATGCATGAAATATTTTAAGAAAAAAAAAATCTTGATATTTCTTGAGAGATTAGTGGTTGTAGAATTTGGTACATATAGAATGATTAATTAAAGTTAGAATTTGAGGGAGTGATATTAACAATCCTACATTCAGCTAGTTACTTGTTTACAATCATGATTCAGCAGGGTATATTTACAGCAATAAAAGTCATTCAAAAATATATAAATCATAGCATGAGGAACAATATTACAAATATTTAGTTTTGATTAATGATTTTCAATGAAATAAATTTATTGGTTCTAAAACTTTGAATTCAGAAAAATATCTGTCGATTCAGAACACATGATGTTGCTCAATTCCTACACTTTATTATAATTATTAGTTAGTCATGGATGTAAAATGCAATAAATATTTAATTACAAATAAATAAATTTATAATTTGATTTAATTTTTATGAAAATCACACAATCAACTGTGGAAGAAAATCATATTTATTGAAATTTTATTTTTCCGACTGAGTGAAAATAATGCCTGGACTGGGACTCGAACCCCAGATCTTTGACTTACAAGGTCAAGGCTCTACCAATTTCACTCAGTCGGAAAAATAAAATTTCAATAAATATGATTTAAATTTAAATAATTCTGTCAAAATTTTTCCATTTAACTTTTTTTAATCAATTAATAATTGTTGATTTTGCATAACTGTAAAACAATACATTTTTTTTTTAACCCCCTTTGGCTAATGTAATTTAAATTCAGATTAGCCCTCTTATTGTTTATTTATTTCATTTTATTTTATTTGAGATGGGATGTTATCGGAAAATCCAGTTATGTTTTATTATTATTATTATTTATTTATTTTCTGAACATAATCATCTACAAATATTCTGTTCATGTGTATATTCTGATTGTACTTTATTTTATTTTTTATCAAAAAGAAACCTATTTCTTATCTGTTGCTAGAGGCTACAGATTGAAATTATGATAATTTTATTATATTTATTAAATCCTCAATAATCAAAATTCTAAAAGTATTTTTCTTTTTAAAAGTATTTTTTTTTTCTTAAATATTATTTCAATTAAAAGTTATGAATGTTTCATTTCATTATAATTTATAAAATATTTATTTAAAAATTGAGTTGCCAGCATTGCTGCTCTATTAGTAGGACAAATTGAGCAATTGTCTTTAATATTCTAACACCTTGTGTACAATTTTATTTAATATTAGAAAATAATATTAATATTAAGATATATTTATATATCATTTTTTAATAATTGAAATGTAAAAGTTAATCAATTTTTATTTAATTCAGTTTAAAATATTATTTAATTGATTCTATATTTTAAAGAACTATCATTATAGTTTTCCTTTTAAATTTTCGCTTGTAAAATGATTTTTTAAAATACTTGGTCATAGAAATTCAAGTTTCAGATTTGATGTTTGGTTATTCTTTGCAAATCAACTCAGTGTATATGCATTTTGGGTGATATTTCTAATTTGCACTTTAGTCTAAATTAAAATATAAATTTTTGTACAAAATTGAAAGATAATTTACTTGAATATACAATTGATATGAATTAGAAATGGAATTCTATTGAATGTGTTTTTTACTTTTAGTGTACATTTGCATTTAAGATTGTACATTACTTAATCTTATCGACAGCTTAAGCCAATGCTATTCTATGAGAAATTTTGTTTCTAAATATGCTCATTATTTTTACATTTAGGAAATTTACAGCTGTTAAATTTGTTTTGTTTTCTGACAATTTATTTTTTAAAATTTTGAATATTGTATTCTGAAACTTAAATGTTCTTTCTTCATATATATTTTTTTTAAATTTCTCTCACTTTACAGTTTAAAAATTAAATATTAATATTTAAAAAAATCCAATTTTATCAGACTAGAACAAATTTTACAGTTGTGAATTTTCTAAATGTAAAAACAAAATTATATATACAGTAAAGCACCGTTTATACATTTTTCAATGGACTAATGTAAAAGGACATATAAATGGAAAGACATATAATCAAAATTTTAATACTAACACTTTGATTACTACAAATTTAATGACACTTAAGCAAAATTACTATAAAAATTTATATAAAAATACTAATTAATAAAGTTGCTTGAGTTAGTAAATGTATATTATACTTTATTTAAGACAATAATTAATAATAATAAAAAAGATTTATTATAAAAAGTGAGAAAAATCATACTATTAATGCATGACTGGGTACCAGGGCCCTATTAAGCTTTGAAGCTAGGGGAAGCTCAGCATCATTTCGGGGCCACCTTTTATTTCAGAAAATCTTGTTTTCCTGTTACATATTGTAATATAAAAATGCTATAGACCAAAAAATAGTGTGTTTATTATTATTATTATTATTATTTTCATACATCTGGGTGGTTTCTACACAGACCATTAAAATCATACAACTTTTTAATTAACAACATTCAGATTTTTGAGGTTAAATAATAGATTTTTCCCAAAATAGTGAGTGTTTTGTCTTGTTTTAGGTAACCTTTCTCAGAAAAAATTCAATCTCCGTGTGAAAATATGAAACAAAAATTTCAAGACCGTGTTTTTAATCCTTATGAGACCCCCTCTTAAATTTTAGAGGGGAAGCTTGTGTTTCCTGAGCCTTTTTGATAATCAGGCCCTGCTGGGTACTAATTACATATATCATATATTGAGTATTATATTACATTTCTTAAGAACTATATGAACACATTTTGAATATTAATTATATATATTGCCTATCTTTAATAATAAGCATATGATTTATGTCCATACAGACAGTTATTTAATAACATTAAAAATCTTTAATATTCATCTAATTTGCTGCTTGTCTTTGAGTATTAAAAATTCTACTGTGAATTCAATTGATTCTTTGATCAGTATTCTTCGATCTTTCCTGTGTTATTTCTATTTAAGATGCTTTCTAGGAGAAATCCGCCTTATTTAGATTGGAAAATAATGACAGGCCGAGAAATTTTGCAAATTTTAGTAAAGTAGAAAAGATGTATAGCCGATATTAGTGGCATATAAACAAAGAATTTTTGCATTAAAATGAATAGGAATGGATCGGGACTTCACTAAAAAGACGTATAAACGAGAGATGTATAAATGGGGTTTTACTGTATATACATATATTAAGCAATGAGTTATTCTATAAACAGATTTTTCCATAGAATAATAACATGAGCTTTGACTGTCGGCAAAGCTAAGTATGGTGTGTTGTTAAAGATTTTCATTAAAATATTGGAATTATAATACAAAATATGCAAATTATAACTGCATTGTAATTGGGTACTTCCTGTTCCTATACTTTCAGTGTGAAATTGAAAGGAAAAATTAAAAGTAATCTTATAAACGTTTGGGTCTATTGAATGTTATTGAAATTATCAGTATGTATGATTCCTTTGCACTTCTGATAATTGTTTTTTTGAATGTAGCACTATCTTATTAAGCAATTTTTCTCAAGTGCTTTTGATAATTGTATTAATCAGAAGCTTCAAGTATAGCCAAATGATTGTTAAAAATTTAGTCCATGCTGGAGCACACGTGATGTCGGAAGCGCACCTGCTATCAAAGGCACAAATTGAAAATTTTTTTCAATAATGTAATATCATATTCATATAGTTCTGTTTTTAATGTCTGTTTTATGTTTTTATTGTTATTGTGAATTTGCTGTGTTGTTTTTTTTCTTTGGAAAGATGTGATCTTTCATAACATGTTATATTTATATATGTATATATTTGTGTATGTTTTAAAGTGCTAATGTAAAGATCAGTTTTAGATGCCAAAAAGTATAATATCCCACCAATGCTTTTGAGATAGACTTTAAAAAGTATATTTATGATTTAAGTAATGGATATTAAGCTGCAATTAAATGTGAATAGGGTTAAAAAAAAAAAAAAAAAAAAAAAAAAATGGTACTGGCATGAAGAAATTAATTTTTTTGTTTTCTGTTTCTGTTTCTGTTTTTTTTTTTTTTTTTTGGGGGGGGGGGGGGGGGGTAATTAAGTTACTGCATTACAAATGATTTTCTACTCTTAGCTGATCAAAAAGTGTAAATTGTATATTTTCTGTTAAATTTTATTCCAATAGAGAAATAAAAATGTATCCAAATGTTGATCCAAGTAAAAAATTGGAGTTCTAGCTGCCCTTTTACAAAATTCCACTTTACAAAACAAGCCCCTTCATGGAATTCAAATCTATAAAATGGGTCCTTTCGCAAAATTCAAATTTTTAAAAATGACCCTTTTATAAAATTTGATTTTATAAAAAATTTCCATGTGTTCAGCATTATTTCAAACGACTACTTATACTTGACTTAATGAAATACAGTGGAAGATCTTTACAGAACAAACTTAAAAACATAAGGTTGTGTATTTATATAGATCACATTACACACATCATTAAAATTACCTGTAGACATGGTCAAATATGCCTGAAACACAACAAAACAGAGTAGGGTATTTTAAAGTTACATTCCTTGGAATAGAATTTGTGCAGATCATAAATTTCAATATTAAATTTACTTTATAAACATAGTCCAAATATCCCTGTACCAAATCTCTAATTATATTACTCATTAAAAACTAAATAAATTAATAGCATGGTTTTTTATATTAAAAAGCTCTAAATTAAGGAGATAAGACAGTTTTTACAGAGAATGCAAGTATATCTTCACTGCAGAATTCATTGTTTTTGTCTCAGAAGTTGTGTATTATAATACATTGCGTTATAAAGATCTTCTACTGTACTTCTGGAATAAAATTAGTAAACAGACAAAAAAAAAAAAAAAAAAAAAAAAAGAGCAGACACATTGAAATGAAATACTAGAATTTTGCTGACAAAATCATCATATTGGAGTAATATATATATATATAATCTCCAATTTATATATATATATGTATATATAA
Source organism: Salticus scenicus (assembly GCA_963930645.1). Taxonomy (NCBI): domain Eukaryota; kingdom Metazoa; phylum Arthropoda; class Arachnida; order Araneae; family Salticidae; genus Salticus; species Salticus scenicus. The sequence goes on along the minus strand of OZ005654.1, from coordinate 55,143,313 downwards.
AAAAAGAAGAAGAAATTATTATGCTTTAGTATTAAATCATTGACACAAATATCCATAAGTTTTATTTGATAAGAGGACATAACAAATACACTTTAGAATGATATAAAAGCTGGAAAAAATAAATAAATAAATAAATCCCATTCCTGTATATTAAACATTATATAAAGTAATAGCTATTTTTTTTTTCTTCTCCACAGAAATGGGCTCCAATTATTACAACCTGGATCAGCTTTTTGAATCTAATGAGCATATAAGTGAAGTGAGAAGTAAATAATATTTGTATACTTAGACAATTATCTTAATGGATTTTTGTTTTTCCACGTAATTTTTGAGCAGAAATAAATGATATTGTATGATGCTGTTCATAGAAAAAGAAATAAAAAATATTTGCCATTTTTTTTTTTTTTTTTTTTTTTTAAGCTTTATTTAATAGAGAAAATATAAGAATGTAAATTCTTTTTATTGAATAACATTGCTATAATGGACAGGAATAGTAAAAATGACAATTGTTTCATTTTTTAATATTACCTTTTTTGGCAATATGAGCCATTCTGATTTTAATGACAGTATTGCTACAAGGCATGTCTGGAAAATAAGTTTTGTTTCATTCTTCCGTTGCTGCAGTGCTCCTAACAGTGCTCTATTCTAGTCTTCCTTGTCCCGTGCCTTTCCGCTCATGCCGTTACAGTAAATCTGTGTTTTAATTTCCGTTTATTATGCTTATAGACCAAGGGAAAAGAAATTGCACCTTCTGTGAGATTCGGTCTGCTTGATACTTTGAACAAATTTTAGAGTGCAGTTCAGAACAAAAGGAGAGAAAGACTTAGTCAAGGAATTGTCTTATTTTATGACAATACATGGCCCATACAGTTGTTATTCAAAAGGCAAATTGAGAAATTTGGTTATCAGGAGTTCAATCATTCCCATACAACCCAGATCTGGCACCACTTAACTATTATTCATTTCTACACATAAAATGTCATTTTCCAGGTCAGCACACATAAGAAAAGCTGTAAAAATATATATGTCATCACTGGCAGAAAATGTTTTTGAGGAAAGTGTAGCTAAGTTCATCATCTGCTATGACAAGTGTCTCAACATTGGTGGAAACTAGAAAATAGTCTAATAAATGCTTTCCAAGTAAAAATAAAATTGGAGAGATAAAACATGTGTGGTCTTTTCATTTACAAAACAGAATTTACTTTCTGGACATGCCTTGTATTTTTTACAAAAGTCTTAAATTTACAACATTTTTTAAAAATTTATTCTGAAGGTTTTTACTTTATTAAAAGCATCATTTTATGTTTTCATATTTCAAACAACTAATATTTGTATAGTTTTAATTCCAGTGCTTTTACATTAAATCAGCTCAAGTTTTTACCAATGGCGCATACAACCAGCAGTTTCAGATTTATCAGTTTTATTCCTGTTCTTGGCTGTATTCATGTTCTATGAACTTTTTAGAATTTCTTCTTAAAATTTTAGTTTGCACCTAATGAATTTCTTTTTCATTTAGTATTCTATTAATATTTTAACTCAATGAAATTATAAGTAGTCCTTCTATTTTGAATGAACATATCAAGGGTATTTTGTAAATAATATATAACCTCTTTCATTTTTTTTTTTTTCTTAAATTATAATAAATTTGTTTTTGTTTAACAGTCTAAATTTCTTTGTAATTTACAGATGAAAGCTAATTTTTATTATCTGTTGATAAATTAGAATAAAAGTCTTAATTGTCAAAAAAGTATTTATTTATTTTTTTTAAATAAAATTTTTACTTTCATTTTGTATTAAAATGCTTTTTCCAAGTATTCGCCAAAATATTTCAAAAAAGTTCCTTCATATACTTAAAAAAAATGTTTTATTTTTAAGAAGTAATGTGCTTGTGGTAGGGAGATAAAAAAAAATCATTTTATGTTATGTGTATAACATTTACATATGTATTTTGAAATTTGAAGATGGTGCTACAAAAATTGCTACATAATGTTCAGTTGTGCAATCTAATGTTTGTTTCGAAATTAAATTTTTTTTCTTTTAAATATGTGTGTACGTGAATGATTCTTGGATATCTATTCATTTCATTGTTTTCTAGTTATCTGTATATAAGACACATACTTTAAAATGGAAAGTTTCTGACTCAAGATAAATGTACTATGTGTATAGATCAAATTTCTGTTATTGTATAAGATTTTAACAATCTTTACTATTTGTTAATAAACTAATATAAATTTATTTGGGAATGTTTTTATTGTGTGCTAAATTATTAACTGACTTCAAAAAAGAAGGAAGGTTCTCAATTCAAACCGTATGTTTTTTTAATGTTTGTTAGCTCATAATTTCTGAACGGATGCTCCGATTTTGATACTTTTTGTTTTGTTGAAAAGGTCTTCGTCTGAAATAGGTCCCATTGTAATATCTTTATGATCTAAAGAAAATACAGGGTGCCCAAAAAAATAAGTCCCAACTTTTTTAACTGCTAAACGGCTGGAGCTATAGTGATAAAAATGGCATGTAAGTATAGCAAAGTGGCCAAGCAGTACAAGGTTAAACCGCTTGCAGTGCCACCTGGTGGAAAATAGCAGAGTTAGTGTTCCTATCTCGAAAACGGTTCTAAAGAAAAAGTGAATTACAAAGCTGAAGAGTATCACCGATTTAGTACAGAAAGATAGTTTAGACATTCATGCTAACATTCCTACCTTGGAAACGGTTCAATACAGGGTGAAAAAGTGAATTATAAAATTGCAGAGCATCATCGATTTAGTACGAAAAAATAGTTCTGACATTGATGCTAAAAATACAAGGCTAAAAACGTGCATTTTTTTGTTCACAATTTCTTACACTATACACACTTGAGCTACATTGCTCACATTGGCTGGTGAGACATACGCTATATAGTTCAAAATACGGTTACTTGATACTTTTTGTTTTGTTGTAGAGATCTTGGTCTGAAGTAGGTCCCTTTATAACATCTTTATAATCTAAAGAAAATAAAGCGCCATCTTGTGAAAAACAGCTGAATTAGCGCTTCTATCTCAAAAACAGTTCAAGATGGAAGAAAAGTTAATTACAAAATTGCAGAGAATCATCGATTTACTACGAAAAGACAGTTTTTAAACATTATTGCTAAAAATAGAACACTTAAAACGTGCAGTTGTTTGTTCACAGTTTCCTACACTGTGCACACTTGAACTACGTTGCACACTTTGCAGCATAGCGGATGACATGTATACTCTGTGGTTCAAAGTACTGTTATTGTAAGCGGTCACATCGATTAGCGCAAAGTCGTTTTCAACCAACTTCAGAAAGGAGGGTGTTCTTAATTCGAGCTATGTGTTGTTGGTGGTGTTTGTAAGCTTATAACTTCGTAAGAGATGCTCTAATTAACCGACTTCAAAAAGGAGGAGGTTCTCAATTCAAAGCGTATGTTTTTTTGTTTTTGTTTGTTAGCTGATAACTTCTTAACGGATGATCCAATATTGATACTTTTTGTTTTATTGTAAAGGTCTTGGTCTGAAATAGGTCCCATTGTAAGATCTTTACGATCAAAAGAAAATACAGGGTGCCCAAAAAAGTCAGTTCCGACTCTTTTAATTGCTGAACAGCTGCAGCTATAGTCATAAAAGTGGAATTGTAGGTATAGTAAAGTGGACATGTGCTACGCGATTCAATCACCTAAAGCACCACCTGGTGGAAAAGAGTGGAGTTAGCGATCCTGTCTCGGAAACGTTTCAAGACAGGGGAAAAAAGTGAATTATAAAATTGTAGAGCATCATCGATGTAGTATGCAAAGATAGTTTAGACATTAATGCTAAAAACAGAACGCTTAAAACTTGCATTTGTTTGTTCACAATTTCCTATTTTGTGCACACTTGAACGACATTGCATATGTTGTAGTGTAGCAGGTGACATTTATGCTATGTAAAATTCAAAGTATGGTTACTGTAAGCGGTCACATCGATTAACGCATAGACATTTTAAACCGACTTCATAAAGGAAGAGGTTCTCAATACAAACCATGTATCTCGATGTTGTTGTTGAAATTTCTTAGCTTATAACTTCATAAGCGATGATTTAATTTTAATACTTTTTTTGTTGTCGTAATGATCTTGCCCTGAAATAGGTTTCATTATGATTTCATTAAGATATAAACAAATTACAGGATACTCACAAAAGTCTGTTCTCACTCTTCACTGCTGAACGCATGCAGCTACACTGGTAAAAGCAGTATGTAAGTATCGATGTTGAAACTTCTGTTCGTCAGCTGCAATGCATATTTTGCTCTTTGTCTGAACTTTACGCTGCGCAATTTCCAGCACAGCGGTTGACACATATTCACTGTAAAGTTCAATATATATGCCTAACAGAATTTTCGGTTGCGAATACAGCATATTCGTTCTTTACATTTCTAAGGACTTTTTAATTTAATGTATGTTCGTTCAATAGATAGTTTTTTGCTTATATCCGATAAAGGCAAAAAAAGTGACACAACTTAAAAATGCAGCATTTGAGAAAAATCAGCTTAAAAATAACTTGACTAGAATAAAACTGGCACAACTGTCTCTCGAGTGGATAACTTTCTAGATGGAGATGTAACTTTTTTGTTCACATTGGATGCATTTCATGTATTTTTCAGTGACATAAATCATTTTTTGAGTAATGTCACTTTTCTTGAAAGTTGTGATTTGTGAAACTTCCTTCGAACGTCTTCTGATGCTCTGCTATATAAATACATTTTCACTGAAAAGAGAAAAATAAAATCTTTTTGTAAAAAAATAGAACCGACTCCAAAAAGGAACAACTATTCAAACAACTAAAAGTGAACGAAAATTGGCAGAAAATGGAACTGTAAATTGCACCTAAAAGTATAAAATAATTTCGCCAAACAACCTATGACACTATAATTAATCATAACTTTTGAAGTCGGCGCAAAATTAATTAATACTTTTATTCAATGCAAAAATCAAATCCTATTCAAAATACACATCTCACATTGTTACCTGCAAAACCCAGCCAAAAACTACTTTGGTTCAAGAAAACAAATAAGATTTCGTAAGCTGCAAAAGTTGGCGAAGATGCTGGTATCTGATGTCCTTGGTGAAAGAAAAATCGCAAAATTATGTGGCAAACACATTTAATTTCTTTGGGATATCATGATTATTTTGATAATGTATATCAAGAGAGTAATCCAGAATATGAAACAACACATTGTACAATATATATTATGAAAATATACATCTTGCGTGTATATTTTTGCCTTACATTTTGATCGCCAAATCCAAAAGCCATCAAGAATGATAGTTATCAAAGTTATACCAAATTTGCAAAGGAAACTCTAACTTCGTAGAAACATAAATACCGCATTGTGAAGAATGTTCACTGTTCTATGTAGATGCTACTAATGGACCAATTGTATACAGTGATAAAATAATAAAGGAAACATGAAAATGGATCATTCAAGACAACAGCATTTGTTGCTACCGATCTAAAGACAAACCTTTAAAAACTAATTAAATTTTATTTAATTTTGCGACGACTTCAAAAGTTATGATTAATTGTAGTGTTATAGGTTGTTTGGCGAAGGAAATTATTTTATACTTTTAGGCGCAATTTACAGTTCCATTTTCTGCCAATTATCGTTCACTTTTAGTTGTTTGAAAAGTAGTTCCTTTTTGGAGTCGGTTCTATTTTTTTACAAAAAGATTGTATTAGTTTTTTTTAGATTTATATCTTTATAAATTGATCTAATGCAATCACTTAGTTTATCTACATAACTTTTGAAATACTGAATCAACTTGAACTACCTACCATCTTGTTTAAGGGGACGTGGCACATTTGATGGCATCATGAAAGTAGGTTTTATATAAAAGGTTATATTTATATTTAACATTTATGAATTGAACTATATTAGGTTTATTTTCAGGCAACAACTTCTATGGTTTTTGATATATTTTTTACAGATTTGAAATCTTTAAATTGAATTTTCTCAGTTCGTATTTTTTCATAAATTCATGATTTTCAAAATGATTAAACTTCTACAGATATTTAAGAAAAAACTTAATACAGTAGACTGTCGTATAATGCAGGGGATACGTTCCGCGTAATAGGAAATCACGTTATAGGAGACATACATTGAGCAGACGATTTCATTCCGCAATGAGACCAAATGCGTCAGGTGTTGGCATAGTAACGGAGCAATCCTTATCTGCAGTGAAAAAGTAAGTAACCTTGAACAGGTTGAAAGTAGAAAAGATGTCACGTGCTTCCTTTCTCTTACGCGTTATACGAGACTCTTTATTGTGTTGTATGAGTAATAGTCGCAGATTTTTCATCGCGTTTTGTGGGAGTGCGTTGTACGAGATTCTACTGTATGTTTTTGGGGTTTTAATAGAACCTCCTTAAAAGAATTAGTGATGGACTTTGCAAAATCATTAAAAGTACAATATAACGAAAAACATGTTTTTTTTTTTTCCAAATTTTTACCTAAATGTGCATTTTTTAACTTTTTTCTCAAAAACTAATTAATAAATTTCAAAACCCACCCCTAATTCTTTTAAGAAGGTTTCATGAAAAAAAAAAATAATAATAAATAAATAAATAAACTTTTCTTATATATCTGTAGACGTTTTAGCATTTTGAAGATCATGAATTCATGAAAAAATGCAAACTGAGAAAATGTGATTTAAAGATTTGAATTCTGTGAAAATTATATCAAAATCCATAAGAATTGGTGCCTGAATATATATTTTATTGAATCAACCTAATATAGTTCAATTTATAAATACAGTGGAGCACCGTTTATACGTTTTTCAAGGGACCGTTCCTAAACAACGTATAACTGAAAAAAACGTACTACTGAAAATTCGTTTTAACATTAGTACACAATAAAGTATCATATTCATAATAAAAGTCTAATCAATTTTCATGATTTTCTTTACATTTATTCGAATGAGATATATTTTAATTATATTTAGAATATTTTTAAAAGGTTGAATAAAAATTAAATAACAATTAAAAATATAGAAATTCAGAATTTTTTTTCAAGATTTTGATTTTAACCTTTAAAGATAGCCTTTTGTTCTCTAAACGAAGATGATATTTTTGCAGACGATTAAAAGGAAGGAAATAAAAATAAAAAGGTTTCTCCAACCGTTATCAAATAAACACGATAAGAAAATCTTCAAGTTTACAAAATGCCTATAAAGTTGTGGGCTTTTTTTCCGTTCATACCCAGTGGGAGGTCTTCAAGTGGTCACTGGCTACTTGGCTTATCTCTGAAAATTTCTCTACCCCCCTTCCCCCCAGGCTATCGATGCAAGTCGCACTTTGTTACCATAGTTCTAAGAAAAAATAATTGAAAAAAAATAAGAATAAAACATAAAGAGCATTCAACTTTTTTTTTTTTTTTTTTTTTTTTTTTTAAATCCTGGAATGAAACTCAAACTTGGGATTCTACAAGGAGGGAAAAAAAAAAAAACGTATAAGTGAAATTAAGAATTTACTTGTGTCGTATAAACGAAACATTTTAACATTAGAATTAAATGGAATGATTTGGGACCGAAGTCGAAAAACGTATAAATGAGAAAAACGTATAAATGAGAAACGTATAAAAGGTGCTCCACTGTATTAAATGGAAATATAAGCTTTCATATAAAACCTGCTTACAGTGGTAATGTCAAAGGTGCAAAGTCCCCTTAAAAAATGTCATTTTAAAAAAATCCAAATGTATTTTTTTTTTTTTAATTTTTAAAGTATGTATGAACAGATTTTTTTTAAATCTTGATGTATATTATACTAGCTGGAACCCGTCGAATTCGATGGTGACGTTATTGACCGTAATGTTTCAAAAATCGTCGCTCTTTGGTTGTTTCTGTAAATCTGCATGTTTAAATGTCACCATCTTGGAGAAAACGGACAGGAACAATCGAAGAGCAATGCGGACGTGAGATGGCTTAAGACAGAAAGTAAAAAAATAAAAAAAAAAAAAATTGCGTCAGTTCAGCTTACTTTAACAACTCTATGCTAAGTGGCGGTGAAAGGATTGAAATCTTTAAAATTTATTTTTAACTATCCTCATTGAGTAAAAAAAAGAAGAGTACAAATGGAATGACAAATGAGCACGAATTCAGTTACAAGTTCTAATTGAGTATTTTATTGAAGACGATATTTTTTGTCCAGCTATCGGCCAAGGGACGTCCAGGTTAGACCTCAACAGTGATCTTGACTTCCACAGCACCCAAAGCTGAAACCCGTCGAATTGGACGGTCACTTTATTGGCTGTAATGTTTCAAAAATCGTCTCTCTTTGATTGTTCCTGTCCGTTTTTTAAATCCGCATATTTAAATGTCACCAAGGTCTTGGAGAAAATGGACAGGAACAATCAAAGAGTGACACGGACGTGAGATGACTTGTGACAGAAAGTAAACAAAAAATTTTACACCAATTCAGCTTACGTTAGCAACTCTACGCTAGATGGTGGTGAAACGATTGAAATTTTTAAAATTTGTTTTTAACTATCTTTATTATACGGTAATAAAAATCCTTTAGCAGCAAAATCTTTTAGTTGCATTTTCCACCACCAGGGGCGCAGTGTGTTCTGTACGAACATCACCAATGGTCAGGAAATACCAAGACCTTTAAAATAAGGTTTAACATAATAGGGTCATAGCCCATATAACCCAGGTAATAATGGTATGTAAAGGTAAGTTTATTATATTTATTATATATTCCAAGACCTTTCAAATAAGGTGTCATATGGTGGTGGCAAAAACAAGATCCTTAAGTTGCACTTTCCACTGCCAAAGGGTGCAGTGTGTTCTGTACGAACATCACCAACGGTCAGGAAATACCAAGACATTTAAAAAAAAGATGTAACATGATAGGGTCATAGCTCATGTAAGCCGGGTAATAATGGTATGTAAAGGTAAGTTTATTATCTTTATTACACGTTCCAAGACCTTTCAAATAGGGTGTCACATGGTGGTGTCAACTGCAAAATCCTTTAGTTGTACTTTCCACTGCCAGGGGGCACAGTGTGTTCTTGTACGCACATCACCAACAGTCAGGAAATACCAAGACCTTTAAAAAAAGGTGTAACATGATAGGGTCATAGCCCATGTAACCCGGGTAATAATGGTATGTAAAGGTAAGTTTATTATCTTTATGATACGTTCCAGGACCTTTCAAATAAGGTGTTGTTACATGGTAGTGCCAACTGCAAAATCCTTTAGTTGCACTTTCCACCACCAGGGGGCACAATGTGTTCTGTACAAACATCACCAAAGGCCAGGAAATACCAAGACCTTTAAAATAAGGTGTAACATGATAGGGTCTACAACAAAATCACCTAGTTCCATTTTTTACCACCAGGGGGTGCACTATATTGTATACGAACATCACCAATCGACATGAAATTTCAAGATCTTTAAAATGAGTTGCTACATGTGTGGATTTCCCACCCAAGACTAATTTCCCCCCTTCCCCCTCCCCCACATCTATTTTTCCCCCTTTCCCATCTTTAAATCAAAAATTTAGTATTAGAGTCTAGTCACCCCATGTACAATTTCTTCACTGTGAAGTAATTTGGAGCTGAGTTATGCTCGCCAATGTGTGTTTAACCCCTGCCCCCCCCCTCCCTGTGGGGAACCGTTCGACTTTTTTTATTTTTCTCTTTTGATGACACATTTACAGACCAAGACCTTTTATTAGACACTTCAACCAAATTTTTACACCTAGCCGTTCTCTCAATTTAGTGGAGACAGACAAAACACGTTTCAAATTAATATATAGATGATACATATGTATACACAGAGCATAACTTATACGAAGTCTCAGTCAAGGTTATTAATCCGTTTGATTAAAAATCTCGTTTAAAAATGATATCCACTTGAACATTTCAAATGCATATAAAAAAATGTTCTTATGAATTGATTTGTTTGAAACATGGTATGTATGTAGCCAACACATAGGTAAGGGGGATGGGGGCATGTCGTGCCCCTGCAGATGCCTGTGTGCAGAATTTTAGTTGGCACCCTATATTATCTTTAAAAAAATTCTCTTTCTAAAAATTTATTAATTAGTGAGTCAATGAAGTCACATAATGTGATCAGAAGTTTATTGAACAGTTGCAAACAAACGAAGAAAAAAATAAATATATCATGTAAAATAAAATACAAATTAATACTTAAAACATTGTAACTACAAATATAATGACGCAATTTTAATTTTGTAAAATAATTCTACTTTGTTAGATATAAATTAGAAACATATAAATTTACAAATACATAACATCTATGTATTAATTTATATCATTCCAAGTACCCCTTGTGTTTTTGATCGTTATAAAGAACATAACCCCCCCCCCCCCAACCCTTAGACCAATAGTTAACAAATGTGAAGGCCCAACTTACCCTATTGAAAAATATATGTCCAAAAATTATGAATCTTTTTTACCCCCTCCAAACCATAGCCTTAATTCCACAGAAAACTTTGTTAAACAACTACACGATATTGAAATTAATGAAAATATTAAATTTGTAAGCTTTGATATAATTAATCTTTTTCCTTCTATAGACATTCATGAAGCCACTGCAATTCTCAATACCGAAATCAATAACCATTATAATAATCCGGAAATTAAAAATACATTAATTGCTGCAAGTAATCTTATACTTAATGAAAATTTTTTCAATTTTAACGCGAAATTTTATAAACAGTGTCAAGGAGTCCCAATGGGCTCACCCATTTTGTGGTATATAGCAGAGTTTAAATTAAGAAAACTAGAAAACGTGATTATGGATTTATTGAAAAATAAAATTTTACATTGGTTCAGATGCGTCGATGACGTTTTTGCAGTAATCCACCAAGATGAAAAAGTTTGTAATTTAATTGAAGTTTTAAACACTTTGGATCCCAATATAAAGTTTACTTGCAAAACTGAAATTAATGATACCATCAATTATCTAGATGTAAAAATAACTCGTAAACATAATCATGTGAAAACTACCGTTTATAGGAAGCTCACCGCTAGCAATGAAATTATTAATAGTAAAAATAAAACACCATACGAGCATGGGCGTCGGCAGAATGGGGCAAGCCCCCCCCCCCCCCCCCTCTGGAAAATTCTACTAAGCATTTTTTCTTTAAATTTAAAACTATGCTATCAGAATTTTATTTAAAAAAAAAATATTTTTTCAGGTTGTGCCTCACTTCTGAAATTTTTTCTGGCGACGCCACTGCATACCAGTACAAAATAAACGCCATCCAAGCCTACATCAATAGGGCTATCCTCATTTGTAATGAACCAAACGACTTTAAAAATGAACTTAAAACTATAAAAAATATCACCATTAATGCAGGTTACCCAAATAATTTAGTTAATAAATTATATACAAAAAGAATAAAAACTCTAGATAAAATTAGCCCTTACCGACAACCCCCCCCCCCCCCAAAAAAAAAAAAAAGAAATAAAGAAAAACACCTCGTCCATTCCTTATGATTGCGGAATGTCCGTTAAAATTAAAAATATTGATACAAAATATAATATAAAAATTCCCATTAAACCCAATCCAAACATTTATCAAATAATCAGAAACGAAAAAGATCCTATTCCCCGACTGAAAACTCAGGTATTTATAAAATTCCAATGGAAATCAACCAACATAATAAATGTTATATAGGAATTACAAAGGGGAAAATCAAAACACATATAAAAGAGCATCAACTTGATATTAGATTTGGGAAGGCCACGACTGTGTTAGCTAAAACATGTTTGTATCAAAACGTTACAGTTGGTTTTAGCAATGTCACCAAAATCGCAAATTACCATTGCAATACGTATGCATTGAATCGGGAAGCTGTAGAAATCCTCACGAATTATAATTCAATTAATGGCAACGAGCCAACAATAGGTTTTTGCTGATTGTGGCAACATCTAGTACAACAACATAGAGAAAGGAAGAGGCTTGCTGAAAGAAGCGCTGCACTTGTGAAATCCACCGAAGATGAGGGGGAGCTCCCTCGAAAATCTCTGGATAAAGAAACTACAGAAGCTAAAGTAAAGTGTTTAAATTAATTATGGTTTTAAGCTTCTGGATATGAAAATGTTTCGTAATATTTTATTCTTGATTGACCAAACGATTTTAGCAGTTATTGGTACTTCTGAGGATAACAAAAGACAAAGCTGGTCTTTTAAAGGCAAATATGAATCAATATTTTATAGGTGGATCTATGGTGATCTGGGAAGAAGTTCCAGCGAAAGACAAAATGAATTTGGTAATTTTGCCTATTATTATGAATATCAAGCAAATATTCGGCAATTTTAAACTTCAAATTCTTAGATTTTTGTTGAATTTTAGAGACAGAAGGGTTAATGTACCTATCTATATATCTATATAATATTAAATTATTAATAATGAATTATTAAACATAGTAAAAAACAAGAAACAGATACAAGATCACTGAAACCACATAGACAAACACAAAAGTAAATTTAAAGTAGGAGAAGTTCAGAAAGGTGAAAAAAATTCGTCAGGGAGACCTTTTTCACCCTTGAGCACCAATGTACGATTTCGTTCACTAGTGGCTATAATAGCAAATCACTAGTGGGCCCCCTATTGTACATGAAAATGAAGTGAAACATAAAGTGTAATAAACTATTAAGTTCAAATAACAGAGAATCTAACAGAAAACAACCATTATAAACAATACTCACAGGATGATACATTTGGAATCACATGAATTAAAAAAGAAAAATTCAGGGGTTTAGTTGTTCAAGGAGTATAACAAACAAAATTCAAGGTGTATGGATTTATAGTTGAAAGATATATATATATATATATACATATATGTGACGAATTCCCTTACTTGAGTCACATAATAGCTATGAAGGAAAGAGGCTGGCACTCAGTAAATACTTCGAATTAAACCACAGATATTTATTAATCCATCTGGAACATATAAAGTACAATCCATAATTGTGAGTTGAGCAAATGGATGCAGTGCAGTGAAGCCGAATGCGATCCCCGTGACTTCTCTCGGGCCGTTATTTGACGTAAGTTTACTAAGCAAGAGCACACAAGAAGAGAGAGCTCCTCTGTCCATGTTTTCACTTAAATACTGGCATTTTTGGCGGGAAATCACACCACTCCTTCCTATGCTTATTGGATATTAACTTAATGATTGACAGCTTAGCTGAGGTCCAGATTTCTAGGATTAATTACTATGCAGCTCCTAACCACAAAAAGCTGCAGGTTGCACTTATTCATCACTTTCTGATCTTAAAATTGGTTCTCTTTTATGATTTTTGCGTTATGCTTGCGCCTTGTACTAAAACTTACTTTACAGGGGAAATTTTAGAATTAATTTTAAGTTAAGACTTTCTAATGGGATTTTCTTTAAATTATTGCTCACTATTAATTTAAAATAATAAAATAATAATTTAAAAACTTTCCTCTCTTTATCCTTTCATATCCCCCCCCCTCCAAGACAACGTTCCCCTTTGCTTGCCTGCAAGTCCATGGGAACTCATTCCGAGGTGGCAGATAGTCCAGGAAAAGATGGTCTGTATTATTGTGTAGAAGGAGAAGTGCGTAAAACTTACCTCTCTTTATCCTTTCATATATATATATATATATTTTACAACAGGACTGAAATTTTTGCTCTACTTCTAGAGCAGTAAAAAATGGTTTAAAGAAAGAAAATTTTGCATTTTTACCTTTCCCGTGACCTAAAAGTTCTGAAAAATGCTGAACTGATTATATTAGAAAAGTGCATGCAAGTGGAAGCAAATTTAATTCATTTTACCAATATCATCTATAGTGTATGAAATAGTATTGAAACTGAATATAGAAAAAAAAAACTATGCCAAACATCATGTCTGATTGTTTCACCCTTAAATGTGGTTCCACAAAATATTAATTCAAAGAAAACTGACAAAAAAAAAAAAAAAAAAAAAAGATTAATCGAGCTGTCCTTATAATTGTGAATGCACGAAAAAATAAAAATAAATAAATAAATAAATTTTTTTTTTTTACCATATTTTAAATTTTTAGATGATATTTATAAAGTTTTATCATTTTACTATTAATGTAATTCATTTTAATAAAAAATATATTTATTTCAATAATAGTTTTCAGTCTTCAGTTAAAGTAACAAAAACAAAAATAAAAAAAAATAAAAAAAAATCAGTTCCTTTAATTATGAGTGTAATTGCAAATTTGATGCACATACCAGAAAGTTCAGTAATATATATATATATATAATAGCAGGCTTTGTCTGCTTCGCTGGTCTCTATATTTAAATGAATTCTCAAAATGACAAAAATCTCATAAAACGAAAAATTATAATAAAAATTCATTGAAATTGGACAAAACTTTAGTTTTTTTATTGCCTCTGCCCCCCAAAAGAGGAAAATTTCGCAAAATTCTATTATAGTATGCTTTGAGTACAAATACCAACACACGTCACAAACACCAAAAAATTGCCTTCCTGAAATAATTTAGAGAAGAGGTGCGGTTGAAAATGTGTTTTTTGCCCACCAGATCCCAAAAGGTGAAAGGGGGATATTTCACAAAATCCTTACTTTCTGGAAATAATTTGTATTGGAGTTATCCTTAAAAACGTGTTCCCCCTCCCCCCTGCTTTAGGTACACATGTCAACACACACAACAAAAAGGGAGGAAATTTCACAAAATCTGTTTATAGATTGTTTTAGGCACACATAACAAATCTATACAACAAAAATTTGCCTTTCTGAGATAAATAGAAGAGAGTTACAATTGGAAATGTGATTTTTACTGCCTTTGATCCCATAGGGGAAGGTGAGACACTTTGCAAAATCCCTTTATAGTGTATGTTAGGTGCACATAACGCACATAGATACCAAGAAGTTGTCGTCCTGAGATAATTTGGAACACAGTTATGCTTGGAAAAGTGTTTTTTACCCACCTGACCCCCTCAGAGGGGAAAGAGGGACACTTCACATAATTCCATTATGGTGTGCTTCGAGTACACATACCAACACACACAGCAAAAATCGCCTTCCTAAAATAATTTAGAGAAGAGTTGCAATTGGAAGCATGATTTTTGCCCACCAGATTCCAAAGGGTGAAAGGGGGGATATTCCGCAAAATCTCTTTATAGTGGATTTATATAGCACAGCCCCATAAAAATTTGCCTTCCTGAGGTAATTTTAAAAGGAGTTACTTGAAAACACATTTTTTGCCCTCACCGAGCAAAAAGGGAAGGGAGAAATTTTCACAAAAACCTTATATACCGTGTGTTAGACACACATAACCAATCCACACACCAAAAATAGATTTCCCGAGATAATTTAGAACAGGATTACATTTGGAAAAGTATTTATTATCCCTTGACCCCAGAGATGAGAATCTTTAGACTTTTATGCGAATTTCAGACATAAAATTTTAAAGTAGTTTCAGATTTTTTATGTCTAAGTATCTTTATTATTTTTAATTTTCTTTGTTTTGACATATTCTCGAACAATTTGTTTTCATATATTTTCCATATTTGCTTATGGAAAGTAGGATTTCTTATGTCTGTTTCTTCGTTAGTTAAAAAAAATAAAATTATCTTTGAGTTTTGTGCATATTTTCAGACATTTTTCTCCATTTCCTACTCTCATCTCTGCCTGACCCGAAAGGGGGGAAGGGAGACATTGCGCAAAATCCCATTATAGTGCATGTTAAGCACACATAACACACACATACACCAAAAAATCATCTTTTTGAGATTATTTAGAACAGAGTTACGCTTGGATACTTGTTTTTTGCTTCCGCCCAACGTCAAAAGAAGAAGAGAATATTTTGCAAAATGCATTTATAGAGTCTTTTAGGTGCACATAACCAATTCATACACCAAGAAATTGCCTTTTTGAAATAATTTAGATAAAAGTTACAATCGGAAACATATTTTTGCCCCCCTCCCTTCTCGACCCCAAAATAGGGGAGGGGGGGGGGAGAACACTTTGCAAAATCTCTTTAAAGTGAGTGTTGGGTACATATAGTACACCCACATACCAAAGAATGTCATCCTGAGATAATTTGGAAGACAGTTACGCTTAGAAAAGTGTTTTTCCCACACGATTTAACAAAATCCCGTCACAGTTGGTGTTTGATGAAAGTATCCAACACACTCACCAAAATTCGTGAACGCAGCTCCCATAGATTACACAAGACACATTTAACGCAAAAAGGGGCTCTCAAATTCCCCCCTCGTAAATCCACTGCTCCACTCCCCCTCAAATAAAAAATCGCAAAACACCCAAAATGGGTTTTAAGAAATGTACCCAGAAAACGCACAGCCAATTTCTGTTTCTATATGCCGTGTTTTGTAGAGTTCTATTAGAAAGTTCGGATTTTGCGAAATTCCGCCCCTCTCCCCTTTTTAAATCAAAAATTCAAAAATCTATGATTTTTTCTTTTTTTTTTTTTTTTTTTTACTAAAATCTATTCTCCCCTTGTGTAATTTTTCCCCCGTGAAGTAATTTAGAGTCGAGTTATGCTCGCAAACGGGATTTTGTCGCCTGCACCCCAGGAGAGAAAGGAGGAAATTTTGCACAACCCCATCTTAATGGGTGTCAGTGCTCTAGAACCAACCTTCGCACACAAAAATCGTGACCCAGTACAACACAGAAGTCATCAACAATCCAATGAAAGTGTTGGTGGGCCCAGGCGAACCGTAAAGCTTTGTGTCGTGCAGTCAATAATAGTACACGACTGAGCTTTCGGCTCTGAAAGCCCATATCAGTGGTGGTCCTTTAAATAGATCGTATGCTGAAACTTGATGCCCCAGCATTCAAATTTGCAGCAATTTAAGGAAGGGTTGCGTGTTTGTCTTGTTTCATGATTGTTGTCAATCGTCATTGGTCCCTTTCTTTCGCAACCTTTTTCCGGCCACAGGATTGTCGGATATTTGATGTTTTACCTGATTCCCGATATTTACGGTACACTCGAGTAATGATTGTACCCGAAAATCCAAATTTTATTGCTACTTCGGAGATACTATAACCCTTCTTTCGTACACCATTTATAATGCCATGTTCAAAGTCGTTTAAATCTTGATTACCTGCCACTATAGCAGCAGTAATTAATCTAACTGTTTTGACAAACACCTGTTATCTTATATAAGCACTGCCGACCACAATACGCTACTCTGATTGGTTCTAACTTCCATTATTTGCCTATGCACGCCTGTACCAGTTTTTTCGGCTCTTCAGTGTATACATACACACACACACACATATGTGTGTGTGTGGGTGTGTATACTGCTAACAAGGTGGATTTGATTAAAGAAGAAAGAAAAATCATACAGTTTGTATATAATATAAAAACGCTCTTTCGGCTGTACTGTATATACTGGTTTACATCATTTAATTTTCAGGAAGTTTTATAACCAACTTGCAGACTTTTCTCTTTTCGCTAGACTTTGAGTTCAAATAAATCACTTATAAAATATGAAAAAATATAATTCTTAAAAGAAATTCCAATGAATTTGGTCCAATCTTTGGTAATTGTCACCTCTGTCTTTGACAGCGGGTTCCTTGTCCTCGATAATGTCGGGTTCGATAGGCATAGTAAGAAACGAATTCGCACTTGAACCTCAGTTGGAGTCCCCAAAAATTTGCCTTCAACGACTTCCTTTCCACTTACGTTATCAAGGGTAAACACTATCCAGACAGTAAAGTAAAATCCAGGCTAAATGAAGATTAAGAGGCAAAATAAATTTTGTGCGAAATCTCGAACCGATTGGTTTCGTAGAGGGAAAGATAGACATATCTGGGAATGGATATGAAATACACAAAATTCTAGCTTAAAAGACGGCATTACTATAATAAATTGAGAAAAGGAACTTTTTGACAAAATTCCAGTGTGATACGGTCATTGAAATAAAAAATAGGCGCAGGTGATGTAAAAAACAAAATGTCGGCTTACCAGAATTCATATTACAAAAACATTTATGCCCAATTTTTTTTTTTTACTTTCCGAACACTATAGTGAGGAAAGTATTGTAATCATGTCAAAAATCCGAATTCGAGATTTTGATGTTTCTATACGTTTCGAGGTCCCCTGAGTCCGTTTTCACTATTTTTACGATGATGTATGTATGTGTGTGTGTATGTGTGTATGTGTGTATGTATGTGTGTATGTCTGTGAGTGAACACGCTAGCGTCTAAACGCTTTGTTCGAATAAGCTGAAAGTTGGTGTGTATATTGTAAGTCACCATAGTACGAACCCTATAGATTTTGGTGAATCTAGCACTTATAGTTTTTTACAGGGACACAAAGAAAAATTCTTTATCATTATAGTCTATGGGACCAAAATCTGAAAAGTGCGATAGCATCTAAACGCCTTCTTCAATTGAGCAAAAAATTTATACACATATTATAGGTCACAGTTACTCAATTTGTATAGAGTTTGGAGAATCTGGCACTTACAGTTTTTTTACAGGGACACAAAGAAAAATTCTTTATCATTATGGCCTATGGGGCCAAATTTTTAAAAGTGCGATAGCGTCTAAACGCTTATTTAATCTGAACAAAAAATTTGTACGCATGTTATAGGTCACAGTTGTACGAACTGTATAGATTTTGGTGAATTTAGCACTTACAGTTTTTTTACAGGGACACAAAGAAAAATTCTTTATCATTATGGCCTGTGAGACCAAATTTTTACTTTCTTCGATATTCAATAGAAGAAAGTATTGGATTCGTAAAAATTTTCGACCTCGGGCTTTTGATGGATTTACACGTTTTGAGAGCTGTAGAACACGATTTGAACATTTTTAGAAAATGTCTGCCTGTTTGTCTGTCAGTCTCTGCGTGGGTGTGACAGACTTTTGTGGCAACTGTATCTCAGGAACTACTTCACAGAATTTCATACAAATTGGTATGTAGTTGCAACTTGACATAAATTAGTGCCTATCAACTTTTGGTAAAAATTGTCTTACAGGTTGCGTTGCCATCCCGCTTTTTCTAAATTTTTAACATGGTGTATAGTACAAAATTTTGTATAAATGTGCATAAAGAGAATTATTTTTTAGTAATCATTATGAAATTTACAAGAATTATTTATAATAGAGATAGTCAACTGGGAAAAATTTTTTGTATGTGTAGGAGCCTCGCCAACCCCCCTGGGGGGGGGGGAATTCCCCCCTCGAGGGGAGTAAATTTTCATGATGGGTATCTTTCAAAAGAGCTCGCCAGTACCTTTAAAACGAATGGTTGAACCATAGATTTGCGATAATTTAAAATGAAGTTATCGATTTTTTTTTAATGTGATATTGACAATAAAATTGACTTTTTTTGGATATTTAGTATTATACTACTTCTCTAATATGGAAATCATCTGCATTATCATGGAAGATAATTTTTTTAAATAATAATTTTAATAAATTATTTTTACTGAGTGAATTTGTATAGGAAAATATAGAAGAAAGTCATGTGGTGGCCACAACATACTAGTTAAAAGTGCGATAGCATCTAAACGCCTTATTCGATTGAGCTGAAAATTTATATGAATATTATAAATCACAGTTGCACTAACTATAAGCATTTTGGTGAATCTAGCATTTATAGGTTTTTTACAGGGACACACCGAAAATTCTTTATCATTATGATCTATGGGCTCAAAGTTCAGTAGCGTTAAATAAAACATCGTGTAATATATGGAGAAAAATACTCAAACACTGTATTATGGTTTTATCTCTTTTGTTTTTTGACAACTCCTCTTTCTTTACTTTATCTACAAAACTGTTAATTACTCAATGTTCGGAAAGTCGAGTGGAGTCACTCCAGATTTTTTTTCTTTTACTGATCCGATCGAGGATTTCAACAACAGCTTGAACCAAAAATGACAACGTGGAACCAATTTGCAAAAAACGCACGTTTTCTTGTAAAGTAAGGTATGGTATAATTAGAGTAATTGGTAAACTTACAGAGCACCACAAACTTGTTTCGATTCATTACGAGTAGGAGATATAAGGAAAAAATGTACAGTCGGCAAAAATAAATAAATAAATGAAAATAATCTGGTGTGTCATTCATACGACTTTCTCTTACCCTGAAATTTAATACTATAAATACAGGTTGGAGATTAAGAGGTAAGATAACGAGTACTGTTATGTAAACCTATATTAAACAATTCAAATTAGGCTTCGGGAGAGTTTTATATGATAAAGTTCTGTGTGTGCTACCGCTCCCCCCCCCTCCCCCCATCATCCCCCGTTTCATTAATGCACCTACATTTATATAGAATTTAAATCTGTTATTAAAAGTTCACTTAAAATTATTCAGACAATTTTCACATGCAACATTCCTTGAAACTTATCAATCTTGATCAAACTTTTCCAGCAATAAACTTATATTAACTTCAAAATACAACATTTGGATGTCCTAAAATTATTCGTTTTTAAGTCACTCTAAGAGACACAGACAAAGATCAAACATTAAAAAACTTGACTACGGTAATCAGGAAGCCTCAAAACGTGTAAATATACAAAAAGCAAGCGATGAATATTTAGCTTAAAAACATACATTATTTACCACATCTCTATGAGAAATTCATTTCAATTCCCGAACAGCTAACTTGGAAATGGTAAAATATTATTAGTAAAGCACATCCACTGACAACAAAAAAGAATGTTATCGCTTAAATAATTGCAGCCCTGTATTGTATATCTTTCGAAGATTATATACAGACCACATGGTGCACCTGAATATAATCCTATAGTAATAATACATAGCCCAGCTTGAAATACACTTCCATAAATTTGCAACTATTGTCGCACTTTTATCTAGTTCTTTCGTGTAGCCCTCTAAACGAACAGTGATTGATTTTCCTACCATATTCTACACGAGACATGTTTTTACGTATATAAAAATGTATATTCGTTTCATTTGGTTTAGTGCAGTCTACAGATGTTAAATTCCACTTACCTGCAATTTCCCCCATAGACATAATGTATTTGAATTCTCTTAGGTGTCCCTGTACACGAACCATTTGCTTCATCTCAACGAAAAGCTTAGTGTAGCATCCCTATATCATGCACATTTAGAATACCAAGTTTGGACTTTCTGCTATTATTTGTTCTGGAGCTATGCTGATAACACACACACACACAGACCATTCGCTAAAAACAGGATTTTCGGATTCAGGGACTTCGAAACGTGTAAATATAACAAAAATTCGCGTTCGAAAATTTGACTCTAAAACAATACTTTCTCTACTTTATGGGTAAGAGAAAGTAATAAATAAAGGTCACTTCTCGAATAATTTCGCTTTAAATTATCGTAGAAACATGCGACTGGTGCCGATTGGTTTGTAATAACGTCTAGTTATTAATGCATTAGTTAAATTTTTCTTATGGGGGTCGTCTACATATTAATATTTACCTCAACTTAATTTTTTTTCAATAGTAATATGAATCTTTGACCACCTATTAAAATTCTTGAGATCAAGGCGGTTCCGAAAAATGTATGGTTTGTATACTTTAAATTAATTCTTTATAGATTTATAAGCGAAAATGTGTTAGGGGTAAATTTCTATATAAAAAAAAAAAAAAAAAAAATTAAAATCTCCCACAGAAAATTATTATGTCCATTTAGATAATAATCGGAAAAGAAGTATAGCAATTTTGGATATGAAAACTAAAGTAATGCTAATTAAGAAATGATGTGTGCATCTATGTAAATTCACTTGAATAACTATTTTAAATCATGTGTATGCAAAGTTATAAATGACACAAATGATAACAAGGGACAGCCCCTAAGAGCAATAAAAATTGAAATTTCACTTTAAGGGCCCGCTTCACTCACCGCCGTCGAAAGCCAAAGCCAATGTTATTCTATGGGAAATTTTTCTTTACAAATAACTTATTAACTAATACATATTTTTAAATTCTGTTTTCACATTCTGAAAATTCCCAGCTGTTAAACTGACGGACCTTTTTAAAAAAATTATTTTTTTAATTTTTTATATTTTATTTTGAAGCTGCAAAATACGAATTTTCAATATGTGAAATTTTTTCATTTTGCAATTTCAAAATAAAATATTAAAAATTAAAAAAATACATTTTTAAAAAAGGTGCGTCAATTTAACAGCTGGGAATTTTCTGAATGTGAAAACAGAATTTAAAAATATGTATTAGTTAATAAGTTATTTGTAAAGAAAATTTTTCCATAGAATAACATTGGCTCGGGCTTCCGGCGACGGTAAGTGAAGAGGGCCGTTAACTTGAAAAATAATGATAGAAATAAGCTCTAAATTAGGAAACCCATATTCTTAATGACGCCCGTTCTGTTCATGTAAAAACTAATAAAAAGTATATATATAAATCATAATTTTTTGAAATATGAATTTATTAATAAGTTTCATAATTCAAAATATGTTTTTTAACCAAAAATATGCAGTGAATATGTTTGGACCATTTCCTTTTAACGCATAAAAAAAAAAAAAAAAAAAAAGTAATTAGAATATAATAATTTTTCGGGAACATATGAATTAATGTTTGTCAGATTCATTTAACGTTAGCCCCATATTTTGACCCCATATATATATTCCCCATATTTTGACAAATTATAACTCTGTGAAAAATTGAGAGAAATTTATAAACTATACCATTTTCCGGGCTCATTTGATCAAAAAAAAAAAAAAAAAAAAAAAAAAAAATAATAATAGTGATAAAAGCTGTCAAAAATGAGTGTTGCCGTTGAAACGAGTGAAATCGATGCAAGTTTTAATATCTAGGCGACCCCCTAAGTAAAAACTAACTATATTGTTATAAATTAGACGTTCTTATTAGTTGGTTGGCCCCCAGCCGCATATTTATAGGACGATTTGTGACGAAATTAGCTGGAGGATGGCTTTTTTCTTTTCTTTCTTTCTCTTTTTTTAAAAGCCGACTGTACAATGTAATTTTTCAGTATAGTCAGGATCATTTTAGTACAACATATGGTGTGTATGGAAAGTTTAGATGATGCACAGGGCTTCATAAAAGCAATCTTTACAATGCTTTCTCATTAAAAATAAAGCTATAAAGATGCTTTTAAGAGACTCTTTACGTCTTAGCTAAAGCAAAATATACTTTTGTAGACTTACTGTATTTCAGACAAAATGCTATTATGGCATTAACTATATGAGGGATGGAAAGAGAGAGAGAGAGGGAACCATATTTCTTTAAATTAAATACAAAGGTATAAAAAAGGTTTTTTGTGAATTTTCTTCCTATTCCTAATAATTTTTTTTTTTTTTTTTTTTTTTTTTTTTAAAGTGTCAACATGTAGATTGTAGGTAAATACGTTGAAGGTTAAACGATTCAGAGGGATGCATAACATTTGGATAGTGTTTCCAATCCATGTGAACCTCATGAATTTTTGTTATTGTTTAGTCTATCGGGAACACACATACAACATTGCGTGTTGTATGCAACAGAATTTTTTTTTATTCTGTGCAATTTTAATTTTTCGTACAGTTTTATTTCAGTTTTATTAAGCACTTGTAAATTAATATAAACGCGATAACAAGTGAAAAAAAAAAAAAAATCTAGAAAATCAATTTACATCAATCTAAATATGAATGAAAATTAATTAAATTAAAGATACTGAAGAGCGAAAAGGGTTGGGCTGTTGTGGAATCTACTCGTAGGGTCTGCTGCTACTGGAATGGTCCGTCCTGGGCTTTAGAGGGCCGCGGTAGCCCAGTCGGTACAGCGCCGGCCTCGTAATTGGAAGATTGCGGGTTCGGTACTCGAGCCGGCCAAAGACCGTCGTGTACACTAATGGTGGCGGGTGCACGTAAAATCTGTCGTGACCG
Source organism: Salticus scenicus (assembly GCA_963930645.1). Taxonomy (NCBI): domain Eukaryota; kingdom Metazoa; phylum Arthropoda; class Arachnida; order Araneae; family Salticidae; genus Salticus; species Salticus scenicus. Next base: position 55,119,484 of record OZ005654.1, on the reverse strand, counting down.
CAATGTCCTCCATGTTCCCATTAAAAATTATACCTCTGGGGGTCACCGAAGCGAGAGAGCCATCCCTTCCATGGAGGATCAAAATTGTGATGGTATGTCTCCGAACTACCTCTAGGGGTGTGTCCCAGACCGTCGCCAATTGCCCATCTGCGCAGCACTAGTGCGACTTAAAATCCAACCAACCATCCATCCTGGGCTTTAGACACGATTACGGGTATGTGTTTTTTTGCCACGATATTGCACCATAATGCTTTAACAAGCGGTGAATTATAAAAAAAAAAAAAAATGAAAAAAATCAGAGTTTACTTCATTTTTTGGCGATATTTAAAACTAATTTTGTTATTACGTGAGATTCAAAATGTACTTGTTATCTTTTAAAAAGGCGGGAAACGGTACATCTTTATCATAAATTATTTTTAATTCTTCATTTTTAAAATAGCATAAGTATTGACTACCCTTGTCAAAAGCAGAGGGACAGAAAATATTAGTTTTACATTATTTACAATCATAAGAGTAGCAAGAGAAAAAATAAGTTTTAAAATGCTTCGCTTTTTATTCAAAATGCATTTTATATAATAGTACAGTTTTGTTTGATGTATTTCAGAAACGAGATATACGATATTTACAGAACATAATTCGGAAGAAATTGAAAAAAGTATTGGATTTCGTAACTTAGCATTTTTGAGCGGCTAAAGAATTTGATCAAAAACACTATGCAAGTGTTATGCATGAGTATCATTCTTTTTAATCTAAAAACTGAATTTTCCACAAGATGGATGGATCAGGTTAATCGCTTTTTTCGTATCAGATGTTAGAAAGTATCGATTTACATTTGCGAAACTACAATATGTTGTTGAAATAGAAAATTTAGGGTATCGAAAGGTATTTTTTCTCAAACCTTTAGGTATAGCATCATATTTGTTTCTTTCCTGTAAAATGACTTTAAAAGTATTTTTGATTACATAATACCGATATGTCGTTATAGTATTTGTATAAAGTTTGTCTTTTGATTATTTAGCATATTGAATTAGAAAGTAAAGAAAATCAAACAGGATTTTACAAAGAAACTTTTCAGGTAAAGAAGATGGCAACCGGCTCCATTGCTACAGGGATCACATAGGTACCTTTCCTGTATAAAAATGGAAAATATAATTTAATTTTAAAGAATAATATAAAAATCATATACCTTATTTCGATTTTAGGGTAAAATTTACTTCTATATGGAAATTTTAGTCCATTCGATGATGAGGTTTGGGAAGAATATACAAAGTGACCGATAAATAGCGCCCAAACTCAGCACAGCCAGATTCCTCGTTGGGAGTACATAAAAAAGGCCCAAGGGACTGTACCTGTACGATCCATAGTTTACGAAAAAAAAAAAAAAAAAAAAAAAAAACGAAAAACGAAGTATGACGTCACAGCCAGTGCGAGGAAAAAACACCGTATTGGACACGTCAACAGCAGTATTTGCAAATATTTATTAAGGCAGATATTCAAAGTAACCGCCGTACATACCGAAGATATGCAATACGATGTTTTTTCCTTGCACCGGCTGTGACGTCATACTTTGTTTTTCGTATTTTTCTGGTAAACTATGGATCGTACAGGTACAGTTTTTTGGGCATTTTTTATGTACTCCAAATGAGGAATCTGGCTGTGCAGAGTTTGGGCTTTATTTATGGGATATGCAAAAATTTTATTCATAATATTACATGTCTACATTTTTAAAATCCACTTATATATGTTTCTATGTAAAGCTATTTTCTCACTGATGAACGCAGAAAGGTGCCGCAAATACCAAAAAATGAATAACAAAAAATTCAAGACATCCGTACTGACCATTCGAAAATTGCAATGAGTTTAAAAAATATTAATTAAAAACATCATAGCTAATAATACCAAGCCCGTGTCAATAAAAACAAAATATTTATATGATTATTCTTACTTTCTCTTACCTATATATGTTACAGAATATATTATTTGTGAGTCAAATTTTCGAATCTGAGTTATTGTTATAGTTACTGTTTTGAACGACCTGAACACGATCAAAAACGTCTGCGTGTTTGTTATTGTCTGCGTGTCAATAAACGTGTACGTGTTTGTTATTGTCATATCTCAAGAAAAAATAGTACTAAGAAGTATACGCTAGGAATTCTAAATCTATATCATATAGGGATGCTACACTAATTGTTGAGATCAAGCTAGTGGTTCGTGTGCAGGAATATTCAAGAAAATTCAAATATATTACGTCTATGACAAAATTTCTGGTAGGCATTTAATATTTATAGGCTGCACTAAACAAAATGAAATAAGCATATATTTTTTATATGCATAAAAATATGTCTTGAGCAGAATGTGGTATGTAAACTATTCACCATTTCGTTTAGATGGCCACCCAAAAGAATTTGGATATATTGGGGTTATACAGGAAATTGTTGATAGATCACTTCAGGTCGTGTTATATGTTTTTCATTTAAAATTAAATTTATGTTCAAAATGTAATGTGCCTATAATTTACAGATAATATACAGTTCTACCCAAATCTAAGAAACAAGCATGCTTTTCTGTTGAATGTAATTGATGGAAGGGCTTTACTACATTGTCTGCTATCAGCATAACTTTTGAAAAAAATGATTGCAGGAAATTCGAATTTGGTATTTTGAAATTCCTGTGAGGTTGCCACCTGAAAAGTTTGATCAAGATTGGTATATTTTAAAGAGTGTTGCAGGCGATATTTGTATGAATAATTTGGAGTAATTTTTAAAAATTTAACAACAGCCTTGAACTGTATAAATACAGGTACTACATTAAAAAGGGAGGTTGTAGGGAGTGGAAGCCCTCCTACCACAGAATTATATATCAAATAAAACTTTTCTATATTCCATTTTGAATTGTTTTGAAATTAAGTTCATATACAAGGGTGATTATAATTAAAGTTACGATTTCAAAACGCTATAATTTTAAAACTACCCATCAGAGCGATTTGATATTTTACCAGAACAATCGTGAGGCAAATGAAATTTTGTTTGGGGGAGGAAAAAAGTAGTTCCAACATGTCCCTATAGATGGCGCTGTCAGGGGAATGTCAGGGGAAACGCCTAAATGGACCCATTAAACTCAGGAATGTTGTTAGCAACACAATGGAATAGCAGGAAACAATAGACTTCAAGGGTTTACTACAATTTTTTTTAGCAAAAAGACAAGAATACGTGTTTACAGCGGAAACAGTCATAGTGAAAAGAGAAAAAAAGGAGCTTCATGAAACAAATACTTTACTGATAACTAACGGCACATTTCGGAACTATTTTTTTTTCTTTTGCCAAACAAAATTTCATTGCCTCACGATTTCTCTGGTAAAATATCAAATCGCTCTGATGAGTAGTTTTAAATTTATTGCGTTTTGAAATCGGAACATTAATTATAATCACCCTGTATATAATGCTTGTTATCTTACCCCTTAATCTCCAATCTATCTTTATAGTTTTGGAATGCAGGGTAAGTGAAAGTCGTGTGAATGTCACTCCAGATTATTTTACATAAAAGAAATATTTTTATTTTCAGATGAATGGTAAAAAGGATTTTATCGATGTGATATCATGAAACTTTTCACACATGATTACTGCAGGGAAAAGTGTAACATTATCAAGTTTATGTTTGTATTCAGCAGGGAAATGTTTGCATTCTATAGGGAAAGGTATATATTCTATGGGAGGAATTGGAGAATGAATAATTACAAGATAAAAAGAACTTTTTATATACTATATATTTCTAAATTTTCTGTTGAATCATATAAACGCTACCGAAGGCAGCAGAAACCAAGAACAATTGGCTAAAAGTATTAAAAAAATTCATTGCTATCGTGTTTTGAGCTATTATAAAAGTTTCAAATGGCTAGCTAGCCGGGAAGTTAATTAAAAATTGATTGCAAGCTTTGTACTGGCAGCAGGTTCCCGAAGCAATTGGTTAAAAATATTTTTAAAATGCATTTTCACCGTGTTTTGAACTTTTCTAAAAGTTTCAAATGTTTAGCTAGTCGGGAAGTTAGTTAAATAAATTTTCTGTTAAATGATATAAACGCTTCCGAAGGCAGTAAGGACCTGAAACAGTTGACTAAAAGTATTCAAAAAATGTATTGTCACCGTGTTCTGAGCTATCCTGAAAATTTCAAATGTCTAGCTAGTGAAAAATGGATTTCAAGCTTTGTACTGGTAACGATGCCGAAGGCAGCAGGGACCCGAAACAGTTGACTAAAAGTATTAAAAAATGCATTTTCACCGTGTTCTGAACTATTCTGAAAGTGTCAAATGTCTAGCTAGTCGAGAAGTTAGTTAAATACATTTTCTGACGAATCATATAAACGCTGCCGAAGGCAGTAGGGACCTGAAACAGTTGACTAAAAAGTATTAAAAAAATGTATTGTCACTGTATTCTGAGCTGTGCTGAAAGTTTCAAATGTCTAGCTAGTCGGGAAGTTAGTTAAAAATTGATTGCAAGATTTGTACTGGACAAACAAACAAACAAACAAGAATCGAAGTTAATAAAAACATGGTAAAAATCAGCTGGCGGGAAAAGAAATCTTTGATTTAGCCTCGAAAAATGAGAAGTTAAACTTGTAAAACTAAACTTCTGGTAAAATTGATGTCATCACTTTAAAATTGTTAAAAGTACTATATGGATACCAATAAAAACAAAATGTTTACAAGTTCATCTTTTACTTTCTCTTACCCATAAGGTCGAGAAAGTATTGTTTTAGGGTCAAATTTTCGAACGTGAGTTTTGGTTATATTTACATGTTCTGAGGTCCCCTGAATACGAAAATCGTGTTTTTAGCGAATGGTCTGTGTGTCTGTCTGTTATCAGCATATCTCAAGAACAAATACTAGCAGAAATTCCAAACTCGGTATTATAAATGCGTATCATATAGGGATGCTACAGTAAGCTTTTCGTTGAGATGAAGTCAATGGTTCGTGTACAGGAACGCTCAAAAGTATTCAAATACATTACGTCTATGGGGGAAATTGCAGGTAAGTAGAGTTTAACATCAATAGACTGCACTAAACCAAATGGAACGAATATATATTTTGTGTAATAGAGATAGTCAACTGGGAAAAAAAATTTGTGTATGTAGGAGCCTCGCCTCCCTCCTGGGGGGGAAGTCCCTCTCGAGGTGAGTAAATTTTCATGATGGGTATCTTTCAAAAGAGCTCGCCAATACCTTTAAAACCAATGGTTGAACCATCGATCTGTGTTAATTTAAAATAAAGTTATCGATTTTTTTCATTTTTGACCATTTTTTTTTATTTTTATTTTTTTTTTTTTTAAATGTAATATTGAGAATAAATTCAACTTTTGTTTTGGATATTTAGTGTTATACTACTTCTCTAATATGGAAACCGTGTGCATTATCATTGAAGATAATTTTTTTAAATAATAATTTTAATGAATTATTTTTACTAGGTGAATTTGTATAGGAAAATATAGAAGAAAGTCGTATGGTGGCCACAACACACTAGTTATTTGTTGTTAGTCGATGAGCTTTACTAATAATATTTTACCATTTCCAGGAAAGCTGTTCGGGAATTGAAATAAATTCCTCATAGAGATATGGTAATTAATGCGTGTTTTAAGCTATATATTCATCGCATGTTTTTTGTGAGGGGGGTGGTAGCCCCCCTCACACAGAACTAATTATCTTATAAAACTCTTCCTAAACCTAATTTGAATTGTTTAACATAGGTTTATATAATAGTACTCGTTATCTTACCTCTTAATCGCCAACTTGTATTTATAGTATTAAATTTCAGGGTAAGAGAAAGTAGTGTGAGTGACACACCAGATTACTTTAGATTAATAAAAAAAAATCTGGAGTGACTCCACTCGACTTTCCGAACATTGAGTAATTAACAGTTTTGTAGATAAAGTAAAGAAAGAGGAGTTGTTAAACAAACAAAAGAGAGAAAACCATAATAGAGTGTTTGAGTATTTTTCTCCATCTATTACACGATGTTTTATTTAACGCTACTGAACTTTGAGCCCATAGATCATAATGATAAAGAATTTTTCGTTGTGTCCCTGTAAAAACCTATAAATGCTAGATTCACCAAAATGCTTATAGTTAGTGCAACAGTGATTTATAATACTCATATAACTTTTCAGCTCAATTCAATAAGGCGTTTAGATGCTATCGTACTTTTAAAAATTTAGTCCCATAGGCCATAATGATAAAGAATTTTTCTTTGTGTCCCTGTAAAAAAACTGTAAGTGCTAGATTCACCAAAATCTATACAGTTAGTTCAACTGTGATCTATAACATGTGTACAAATTTTTTGCTCAGATTAATAAGGCGTTTAGACGCTATCACACTTTTAAAAATTTGACCCCATAGGCATAATGATAAAGAATTGTTCTTTGTGTCCCTGTAAAAAAACTATAAGTGCTAGATTCTCCAAAATCTATACAGATTGAGTATTTGTGACCTATAATATGTGTATAAATTTTTTGCTCAATTGAATAAGGCGTTTAGATGCTATCGCACTTTTAAGATTTTGCTCCCATAGGCCATAGTGATAAAGAATTTTTCTTTGTGTCCCTGTAAAAAAACTATAAGTGCTAGATTCACCAAAATCTTTAGGGTTCGTACTATGGTGACTTACAATATGCGTACCAACTTTCAGGTTAATCGAACAAAGCGTTTAGACGCTAGCGTGTTCACTCACAGACATACACACATACATACATACATACACACATACACACACACATACATACATCATCGTAAAAATAGTGAAAACGGACTCAGGGGACCTCAAAACGTATAGAAACATCAAAATCTCAAATTCGGATTTTTGACATGATTACAATACTTTCCTCACTAAAGTGTTCGGAAAGTAAAAAAAAAAAAAAAAAAAAAAAAAAGTCTTTTAATTATAACACGGGTGAAGCTATATAGGTCTGCGAGATTGCAACAATGGAGAATGGATGGGGAAAAAGGGATGAGATTGGTAAATTGCTGGTTTCGACATTTTGTAAATCAATTAAAAGGTTATAAAAATCACTGTATCTCAGAGATGAAAATGGTCTGCATAGTTACGGAAAATAATTTTATTCAGTACTAATTTTAATACATAATTTGTATTTCGTGAATTTGTATAGGAAAATACAGAAGAAAGTTTTGTAATAACCATATTTTACTAGGTTTTTTTTTTTTTTTTTTTTTTAAAGCAAATTATTGATATTTTGATAGATTTTTCTTCAAATACTCTACTTCAGCATTGAAAATTTTCGTTATTTTCATGCAAAAGTTTTTATTCTATAAATATTTCATATGAGTATTTTTTCTGTAAATATCTCTCGGCAAGTTTTACATATATTTACAGAGGCAGCATTCGATTATACATCAACAAAATGCTACGCTCTGCTGATTTAATATCTTTTTGAGCAGAAATCTTCAGTATTGACAAAAAAATTTTAACGAAAAGCTTTCTTAATTTCTTTCATTTTTGCAAAATTTGCATTTATGTTGAACTTTTATATATTTTCTTAGACGATTTTATCATTCTAAATATATATTTTATGTTTTGAATCTTTTGTTATGGGATTCATATGTAAGTATGCAGATATGGGAGTTAAAAATTCTCTCTTTTTTTTTTTTTTTTTTTTTTTTTTTTTTTTTTTTCTTTAAGTTAACTCTTGCTTTTAAAAATACAGTAGAATATTATATAGTAGAAAAATACAGTAATTTATTATTGCGTCCTTGGTTAAATCGTCAACTTTCCTATAACGTCAAAAATATTTATCCCTCTCAATCATTCATAGGCTTCATTGTTGACCTAACTTGCTCATAACGTCACTTGACTTCGGTTTTAACGTCAAAATTTACGCAGGTTTGATCTGTTTTTTCCCTTTCAAGCAGAAGACAAAAAAGCAAAATCACAAATTGGAGTTATTTTTTAAAAATATTAAATGTTTAACAAAACAATACATACATTTTATTTATTATATATAGCTTTAATATTAATAAACATTAGGGTAGGTGCTCCAGTGATTGACATGCTAGAGTAATTGACATCTATACAGAAATAATTAATAAATAATAAAAATAATAAAAGCGTATATTTTACATAAAAGAATTTTAACATTTGGTGACACTGGAGCATAGGGTGCTAATAACTAGTAAAATGAATAACTAGCAGTGTCAAACACTGGAACATAGGGTGCCAATTAGTGGTAAAATGAAAAACTGGCAGTGTCAACTGCTGGAACATTGAGTAGGTATAAAATAAAAATTCATAAAAAATAATAACTATTATCAAATATATATATTTTAACAGATATGTGGTTCTGGATGACTTTCATACCATATGTACTGACTTAAGATTTCTAAAAATATTTTCTGATGACTAGAACATTAAAAATATCAGAGATTGCTCTAAAAGGGTCAATCACTGGAGCACTTACCCTATATCAGTTCCGACAAGATAAAATCCACGGGGTTTAGGGTAACAAGACATTTTTAGATCGTTTATATTATGGACTGTAGGAAATGAGGGGAAAGAAGGATTAATATTTTAATGAAGCATAATTATATTCTCGTAATGTTTAACTATTATTATTATTATTTTTTTTTTTTTTCAGAATTATGAAAGATAATCAGAATTTAAATCAAACTTCAAATCCAGGAAGGGCGCAATGTCCCCTCTTTGCCCCTAGCTACCCGCGTTCATGATCTTATACTCCGCGATCATTACTTTCAATAAAGAAAGGAGTTCTTTCTCTGGAAAAATGTGGGAGTTAAGTGCATTTTAATAATATTTCATACAATAATAGCATTCTTATGTTTTTTAATAAAAATGTTTTTAATTTTATTGTTATATACGTTACATAGAGCAATTTTACTTTCGTATTAATCAAATATGGTTATTACGCCACTCGGAATGTTTCGGTCCCTTGGATGACGTTATAACCGAGTTCGACAGTATTTGTTTCCGAAATTCATTATTTCGTGCTGTTTTCGATGTGTGTGTGTAAAGTTGACTAATTTATAAATGAGGTAAAAATGAATGAATAAACAAGTTTTACATTACATTAGTAGTTGCTTATGTAACATTATTTATACTCTAGATATTCACTTTTCAAAAGTTTTTAACTTTTATACATTTTTTATTTTCTTCTATATGTAATACAGAGAAAGTATTGGATTCGTGAAAATTTTCGACTGCCGATTTTGATGGATTTACACGTTTTGGGATGTCCTGAACACGAATCGATAGTTTTTAGAAAATGTCTGTCTGTCTGTGTGTATCACGAATTTTGTGTCCACTGTATCTCCTGAACCAATGAATGAAATTTAACCAAACTTGGTATTCAATTGCAGCCTGACATAAACTGGTGCTGATTAGATTTGGGGATCAATCGCTCAATAGGTGGCGCTGTGATCGCCTTTTTTGTAAACTTTTAACATGACAGTATAGGACAAAATTTCGTATAAATGTGTATAATGAGAGTTATTTCAAACTTGTGATTTAAAAAATAATATGAATTATTGATAATGGTAATAGTTAACTAGAATTTTTTTTTTTTTTGTGCATGTGGGGGCATAGGTTCCCTCCCTGGGGGAAGTACCCCCGCGGGGGGGGGGGGGGGGGGGGGTAAAATTTTCAAGATGGGTATATTTCGAAAGATCTCGTCAATACCTTTAAAACGAATGGTTGAACAATAAATCTGTGATAATTTAAAACAATGTTATCGATTTTTTTTACTTTTAACGAAAAAAAAACTCAGAAAAAAAAACTCGTAATTTTTATTTATTTATTTATTTATTTTTAATGAAATTTAACAAAACTTGGTATTTAGTTGGCCCCTGACATAAAGTGGGGCTGATTAGATTTGGGGATCAATCGCTCAACAGGTGGCGCTGTGATCGTATTTTTTCTAAATTTTTGACATGGCAGTATAAGACAAAATTTTGTATAAATGTACATAATGAGAGTTATTCTTAACTTGTGATTGTAAAATTAATATGAATTATTGATAATAGTAGTAGTTAACTAAGAAAAAAAATCTGTGCATGTGGGGGCATCGCTTCCCTCCCTGGGGGGGGGGGTACGGGTAAATTTTCAAGATGGGTATCTTTCGAAAGGTCTCGTCAATACCTTTAAAACGAATGGTTAAACTATAAATATGTGATAATTTAAAACAAAGTTATCGATTTTTTTTTTTACTTTTAACGAAAAAAAAAACCTTAGAAAAAAAAAAAAAATAGTATATTTTTTATTTTTTTTTAAATATTGCTACTGAGTGAATTTGTATAGGAAAATGCAAAAGAAAGTCTTGTGGTGGCCACAACATACTAGTTTATATTACATAGATTGTACATTTTTTCCTGTATTGATGTTTGAATATAATTCACACTCGATTTCGTTGTAAAAACTTGGTTTTACGCGCATTTTTTATTTTATATTTTAACTTATCCTAGACAGACAATGATCGACATTTTCTAAAATTACTGAAATGCTTTTGAATGAGGAATTAATTCATCAATTCTAACTCAATATAGCATATTTTAAAACTTTACTTTGTGATAACAATTACGAACATGATAACAGTTACGAAACGTTAGCATTTCTTTTCCCGTTTTATTCATCTGAATAGTTAAACATTTCTTGCCATGGAAATTTTTTGAACATCCCAACATTCCATACTTGTTTTTTTGACTTTAAAGAGAATACAGTAAGAATCCCAACATTCTAAAGTGTTATATTTTGCTCGACAAGATGAATATAAAATAATCTCCAAAACTTATAGCATTTCCTTTAAACTATTTTATCTTATTTTAAAATTGTACACTCCTTCTCATATTTATAAGGACACTTTATGTTTTGAAATAACTAACGTAAAAATAATTAATGTATAAGATTATACTAAGTGCACTTAATATATCTAGTATTCTAAAAACCAAAATTGCTATAATTTTTTTAATATGGAACAAAATTAATAAAAAATAATGCAAATCTTTTTTTCCTCCACGTTTTTAGATGTTCATAATTATAGGGAAAATCAAGATTTTTTCGTTTTATTTAACTTACTAGCGGATAAGTTACAGTTGACATGCGAATATGTTAACTACTGGTCTATATTAATTCATATATAAGCCTTCAATTTTTCTTTGACGGACATTACTAATAATTCTTCGAAAAAAAAAAAAAAAAAAAAAAAAAGAACGTTCATGTAGTGAAGTATGATAAATGTGTTTTTTAAGTGGAGGGATAATTTCAATCCACCGAATTTCTAATGAAATTCGAAGATCTAAAATTGCCGAAGGAAATGTGATCAAACGTTGAACTGCTGGGTTCGATAGGAGAGAGATCTGATGCAAAATCAGAGTTGTTTTACAGAGATCGAAGACTCATAATTCCTCTTACTGTTGTACTTTTAATGACTTCTGCTGAATTTGCTCGTAATTTTTAACGAAAGGTTGGGGTCCACATTTATGCATGTTTAAAATAATTAATAATATGTTAAAATGAATAAAAAACCTGTAATAATCAATAAGAATTTAATGGGGGAAAGAACGTCTGTGTTAAAGTTGAATAAAGACAATATTAAATGGTAAAATGTTGCATTTTCGGATGAAAAACATTTTATTTTTGGTTAACCAAATGGTTTTAACAGTTACTGGCACGATCTGAAGATAGCGAGACAGAGCAGATTTTTTAAAGGCAGATATGAATATGGCATTTTAAAGGTGGATCCATGGTGCTCTGGGGAACTGTTTCTACTGAAGGCAGAATGAATTTAGTAATTTTTTCTATTATTATGAACATCAAGAGAATATCCGCAAATTTTGAACGTGGAATTCTCAGATTTTTGTTAGACTTTGGGGGGTAATAATATTTTTTTCAACAAAACTTACATTTTTGCTCTACTTCTAAAGCAATAGGAAATAGTTTGATGAAAAAACTCCTGTATTATTGCCTTTCCCGTGGCCTAAAAGTTGAAAAAAAAAAACACTTTAACTTATCGTATTGGAAAAGAGCATGCAAGTGGAAAGCAATTTTAAATAGTTTAATTGTATTCAGAATATCATCTATGCTGTATGAAATAGTATTGAAACTGAATGGACGTCGTGTTTGGATTCAGGAGGTGATTTTATATAAGAATTTGCCGAAAAAGTGTTGGGGGCAATTTATTAATCTAAACAGTGTAATTAATCAGTGTAATAACAGTGTAATTAACAACAGTGTAATTAATCTAAATGCAGAAACTTCACTGAATAATTTTATTTATAAAATTGTTAAATACAGGGTGTTCAGAAAAAAAAAAAAAAACCTTTTGAGTTAATTTTATTACATTTGAAGTGCAATGTTCTATATCTTTTTTCTTAGTTTGATGGTTGGTTGGTTTGTAGCCTTTTACTGGCGCAAAGTCCAAAATGGGACATACTGCGCCAAACAAATGTGTACTATTAAAGTGTAGCTTCTGGATGGGTTTACCCATCGAGATGGTCACACAAAAACAAACGTAAAGTTAAAACAAGAATAGGCAAAAAGTTAAACAATATTGAAGTCAAATGACCAAAAAGAAAAGAAAACAGTGTATAAGATGAAATGATGTAAAAGTAATGAGCAGTGTATATATTAAAACCAGAAGTAAAAAATGATTAACAGAGTATATAAAATAAAAACACACGTAAAAAAAAGATGAACAGTGTAAAAAATAAAATTAGAAATCGTAATCAAATTTCATGGCTAAAACCTGCTTCAATTAAAAAACTAATCAGTCTAGAATGAAGATTTTCGCCCAAAAAGTTCGTCAGATTTGGTGAAGATGAATTGAAATAAAATCTATATAAATGACGTAAGTAGGGACAGTCAGTCAAAATATGGCGAATGGTGAGTGTGCTGAAATGACATTTTGTACATAAGGGTTCCTATTACTTACAAACTTTGAATAAACACCATAAAATGCAATAAACGAGTTTATTGCATTTTATGGTGTTTATTCAAAGTTTGTAAGTAATATTTTTACAACGCCAGTTTCTTGATGCTTCTTTATTAAATAAGGGTTCCTGTTCCCCAAGGAGAAGATGCTTGTGTGTAATCCTAGAGTGCCCAATTCTAAGTGTCTAGTAAGTATTACATCGAGTTTGCGTGGAACAAGTGTTGGCCAAAGTGAAATATATGGTAGAAATATATGGTGAAATAGTTTGGTTCTTACTTTGAAAGTGTCAGTTGAAGATATTTTAATAAGGTCTAAACAACTGCCTCAGATTAAAATTAATTAAATTAGAATTCTTTAAAACGAAAAAAAAAAAAAAAATATTCTAATTAAAAACATTTTTATGTACTATCATTATAATAATAATTATTTTTTTTTTAATTTTTAAGCCTTAAATTGTGCTAACCAAATTTTACAAATTGGAAAAAAAAAAAAAAAATCATTTTATGAAATCATTTGATAAAATATTTTCTTTTCAGCACAAATTTAATTTTCAGCTTTTCTCATCTATTTGTGAAGTTCTTTTTCCATGTACATGGAACATTATCGTTGCTCCATTTCTTTTATCTCAAACTAGTTTTTTTAACTTCTTAGTAAATATTTTTATAAATTATGCTAATAAGTAAACACATGAAAAAAAATTAATGTAATAATTCGTTGCATATCTTCTTCTTTTATTTAGTTTTTTCCCTAAATTTCTGCATATATTTTTATATACTGAAATTCTTTTAGTCGTTATCTCTTTTGATAATCTTATTCGGTGTATAAACCCTTATCATTTAAAAAGTAATATACCTTAAAGAAATTTTCTAAGCTAACAAGGAAAAAAAAATGGTATATAACAAATTTTTCTTCCTCTTAAACTGATTTAAAAAAGGAGCAATTGAAGCTTTGCATTTAGTGTAAATAATAATAATTAAAAAAAAAGTTACCAAACAAAATTTTTCGACGATGATTATTTTAAAATATATTTATTAAAGGCTTTAAGAAAACTGCATTTAATTAATGCAAAACATATCTTGCATTTTTGTAATGTTTATTAAGATTACTTCAAAGAAAATATTATTTTAAACCGGTTTTCTTTAAGTTATTATTTTATAGGTTTCTTTTCTTTAAATATAATATTGTGAATGAATTTAATTCAGTGTACAAAATATTTAGTTGAAAAGATAAAGCTTAAAGACTTGTAAGAATATTAAATAGTAAGTGTTTAAATAAATAGATAAATAAGATGAATTAATGCAAGATTTATTTTTGAAATATTTCGTTTTCATAAAATTTTTAGCTTGATATGCCAGCTGCACAAAGAAAATTTTTATAATAATCAATTAAAAAAAAAAAAAAAAAACTTTTAAAACCCAAATTGTTAATGTATTGTATCACATAAATCTTTTCGAAGTTAGAATAAAATTTAATTAAAAAAAAGCAACTTTTTTGTTTATTAACCCAAAAAATTGGTGAAATTTGAAATGCAAGTTGGTCTTGTGGGGTACAGGCTGTATATTATATTTTTCTGTTCGTGAGAGAAATTTTAAAAAATAATCTCGTGTGTCACTCACACGACTTTCTCTTACCCTGAATTTTAATACTATAAATACAGGTTGCAGATTAAGAGGTAAGATAACGAGTACTGTTATGTAAAACTGTTATGAATACTGTTATGTACATAATTTTTTAATTACTCGGTTTATGTACATAAACCGATACTGTTATGTTAAAGAATTCAAATTAGGCTTCGGAAGAGTTTTATATGATAATTAGTTCTGTGTGAGGGGGGCGGTGCCCCCCTCAGCTCCCTTTTCCTTAATGCACCCACATTTATATAGAATTTAATTCGGTTATTAGAAAATAATTCTGTTTTTAAAAAATAATTTATTAAAATTATTATTTAAACAAAATATCTTTTATGATAATGCAGACGATTTCCATATTAGAGAAGTAGACACTAAATATCCAAAAAAAAGTTGAATTTATTCTCAATATTACACTAATTTTTTTTTTTTTTTTTTTTTTTTTTTTTGTTAAAAATGAAAAAAATTGATAACTTTATTTTAAATTATCGCAGATCGACAGTTCAACCATTCGTTTTAAAGGTATTGGCGAGCTCTTTTGAAAGATACCTATCAGGAAAATTTACTCCCCTCGAGGGGGGACTTCCCCCCAGGGGGGGGAGGCGAGGCTCCTACATACACAATTTTTTTTCCCAATTGACTATCTCTATTACAAAAAATATATATTAGTTTCATTTGGTTTAGTGCAGTCTATAGATGTTAAAATCTACTTTCCTGTAATTTCCTCCCATAGATGTAATATAATTGAATACTTTTGAGTGTCCCTGTACACGAACCATTTGCTTTATCTCAAGGAAAAGCTTATTGTAGCATCCCTATATGATGCACATTTAGGATACCGAGTTTGGAATTTCTGCTACTATTTGTTCTTGAGATATACTGATAACAGACACACAGACAGACAGACACACAGGCAGACAGACACACAGACCATTCGCTAAACACATGATTTTCGTATTCAGGGGACCTCAGAACATGTAAATATAACAAAAACTCATGTTCGAAAATTTGACCCTAAAACAATACATTTTCGACCCTATGGGTAAGATAAAGTAAAAATTGAAAACTGCAATTTTTAATCATACTTCAAAAACATGTGACTTAATGTGAAGTAGATTTTTTTTTTCTCCTAACGGTTTCCATACAATTCAAATTCATACTTTAGTTAATTTTAAAAACTCTAATTTTCCGATCGATAAGCTGTATCCATCGTATTCACAAAAATTTTCCCTTTCATTTGGTACCTTATTTGTAACGATACGACTGACATTTCTAATTTATTTTCTAATTTTTCTAATGTAGTTTCCTCATTTTAAATAAATGTACGTTTTTTTTTTCCTGTCGAAGGGGAAAAAAAATGGCAACAATTAAATTATGTTGAGATCACGGAGTAAAAAGACAGGAGAAGAAGGTAACGCTGAAATTTTGTGATCTTGTTTTATAATGTTTACAGATGGCGCCAGCGTACAATACTTCCTCCTCTCCAGCTTCCGCAATGTTATTGAATGGGGAAATGTCTCGTTTTAATTATTTTTTTAAAAATAATATCAAGCTGAAAAAAGTTCGATTGAAAGCAAATTTCATTAAATAGAGTATTCTAACCAACATGTTTTTTTTAAGAGCCATTTTATACTCATTTTACTTTAAAAGAGAGCTTTTAAACAATGACGATCCTTATGAACCGAAGCTAGCTAAAACAGACAATTGGGAGCAAGGAGAATGGATGAAATTTTGTAAAGAAAAAAAAAAAAAAAAAAAAAACTTATTTTAGGTGCAGAAAACACGAACTCGGACATTATTTCTCTCCTAGGGCTTTTTTTTTGTTTTTCTTATCACTATCATAGCCTGTTTTACAACTAGGAACGAAACATTAATTTGAAACATCTGAATTATACAGTTTTAAGAACTTACAAAGAAATTAAATTGCTTAAAATAAAAAATTTAAAATGTACTCCAGCAAAATTCTATTGAAAACAACACTATATCCGCGCCGAGGTAGGGAGTAATGACAAGTGGCGCCCTCAATATTTACCAAAAATTTACATCACTGTTTCGTAGCTTTCTCCCATTGGACCTTCAACTCCTATTAATATTACTCCGTGGTTGAGATTCACAAACATACCGAAGGAATGACAGTAAGTACATAAGAATTTGGGGATAAATACGTTTGAACACAAAATTCTTAGTTCGACAGGATTATTTCTTTCAGACAGCGATTTTGTGTTGTCGACGTTTATTGTATTACACCTTGAATTTGCCAAGACGCTTTCCAATATCCAGTTTTACCATACAGTTTTTTAAACTATCTTAAAATATTATGCTAAGTCTGTAAAAATGTTTACATTTTTCAAAACCTAGTGATAAGGGAGAAATTCATCCTAGATTGCATGTAAAATCCAATTGCCGATTTCACTATCTGAGACCCCTATTCATAAATTTGGTGGCTTCTGAATATTTGTCGGCAATATCTTCTATATAAGTATTGATGTTGGCTTCTGTATAATTGTTGGCGATATCTTCTGGTTATATATTGATGTTGACTTCTTAATATTGGTTGGCGATACCTTCTAAATATGTATTGATGATGGTTTCTGAATATTTGTTGGCGATACCCTTCAGGATATGTATTGATTATGGCTCCTGAATATTTGTTGGCGATATCTTCAGGATACATATCGATTATGGCTTCTGAATATTTGTTGTAAATGAATAAATAAATAAAATAACTTGACTTATTTAATTGAGCAGGAAGATGGAAGATTGACTGTTTGCAAGTTTAATAATGTCAATGCAAACTGGCCTGGAAAAAAATCAAACTTTACTCAATTTTAAAAAATCTATCGAACAAATTTTCGTCAAAGTAGTTAAGAACCATCCAGATAAAATCAACATTCTAATAATAATAATAACAATAATATTAATAATAATAAACGGCATTAAAACTGGTCTGCTAGTTTGGAAGCTACAGTGCTACAGATAGATACACATACAGACGGACAAATCCTTCAAAATTATAATACACATCTCTCTCCCCCTCTCCCCCCTCCATCCCCTGTCGTGAGTTAAATAGGAGTTATTTCTACAAAATCATAGTAACGATAACACAGAAAGTAGAGCATGGCTTTTCTTGCAATATTTCTTTAATTGACACTATACAAAGTTATAAAAAAAAAAAAAAAAAAAAAATGCAAGAATAAATTTCTTGTATTTCGTGTAATTTCGTGTAATTTCTTTACCTTATAAGGTAAAAACACTTTTTTTTTTCTTGCTGATGTTAAAATAATTCTTAAGCTTTTAAAATAGAATTTGAGGCCTTTCAATCTTTCTAGATTTATTTTTTTAAATTATACGTTACATTTTAAAAGTAAATGATGTTCATAGAAATATTTGATATTTACATCTCAAAAGAATATATTTTCCTTTCATAGCACATAAAAGAAACTATTTTCAAACTATGTGAAAAATAAATATATTTTCTATACGCATGTAAATATTAAGATAGTGGCTTTAACTATTTATAATTTATAAGTTAATAAATAAATCGCTTTATTTAAATTATTTATTTGTTATTTATTATTCTATTTATTACTTTAAATTTGTTTATTTTACAATTCTTTTTATTTACAAGTTTCGGAATGGGGAATAAGTATATTAATACCAAATTTCTGAAAAAAAAAATATTCACTGTAATTAAATGAGGACATTATAATTAATACAAAATATTAATGACACTCATAAAAGGGTCTACATTTTTAAAAGCAAATTTATTCATTCTGTTTCTAATGACGAATTGCAATGAATACAAAACATTATTGGAGCTCTCAAGAGATGATGTTACAATTTTGTAAAGCTATTTAATTTAATAATTGATACTGCTACAACGTAATGAATCCAAATATTAATAGTATTCTCAAGAGATAGTGCAAAGATATCAAAGGATTTTTTTTTAATTGACTATTTACATACTGACAGTGTTATAATTATTCTAAACGTATTAATAGAATTCACACGAGGTGATACGATAGTGTAAAAGAAATTTTTCGAGGTAAAATTCCACTTCAGTCTTCAGTAACGCAAACTAATCATTTAGAAAAATACTTTGATTTTAGATTAATAAAAAAAAAATTTATGTATAGCATTATATCAAACACATTTTATAAAGATATCTTTTGAGTCGAAACACTCCCAACACTTAAAGAAATAATAATTCTCATAAGTAACTTAGAATAAGAAATCTTTTCTCTTGACTAATATTTTGTATGTTTAAATAAGATAAAAATAATAATAATAATAATAATAATAATAATAAATAAATAAATAAATAAAAATCTATATTTAGCAAAATTACTTCTGAAAATGTAATGAAGATATTATTATCTTTTTTAATACCAACCTAATATTTAACGATTAACCCAAAACTATTATATTAATTAATTTTTACGTTTACAGAGTAATAAATCCAAAACATTAACAGAATTCTCAAAAGACGATGCAAAGAATTCAAAGACTTTCTTATTCACTATTTACATACTGCCAGTATTACGATCCATCCAAAATATTAGCATAGTTTATTAAAACAAGTCTCCTTATCTTTAGAAGTTAACTGATCTAAAATCTGTTTTAATCAGTTTTTCAAGATGTATTATTAATCAAGAACTGAAACAATCTCCGCAATGCAAATTTATCTTAATTATATATGTTTAGAAAGTTTTAGATATGAAAATTCTAAAATTTAGCCAATCATCTTCAGGAAAAAAGAATCTGTTGTAATAAATGAGACAGAGACAGAAACGAAAATTGTTTATTGTATTTTTAGTGTGATCATTAGCCAAAGTTGTGATTTATGTAGGAAAATATGTAAATTAATAAAAATTAATCATGTAACACATTTTTAGTTTATTCTACATTCAATAGAAGAAGTATTGGATTCGTAAAAATTTTTTACTTCCGGTTTTCGACGGTTTTGAGAGATCTGGAACACAATTTGACCATTTTTAGAAAATGTCTGTCTCTCTGTATGTGTGAGACAGAGAGAGACAAAAAATTTGTAGCAACTATATCTCCGGAACTACTGCTCAGAATTACATATAAATTTATATGTAGATGCACCTTGACCTAAATTAGTGCCTATCAACTTTTGGTGTCAACCGCTTAACAGGTGGCATTGCTATAGAGCAATCTGCAATTTCAGGAGAGGCTATATCTCAGGTTCTTTTGCGTATAATTGAACAAAAGTTGATATGTGAGAAGACCATTATGAGGTATTATGCTTATTTAATTTGAATGCTTATTGGCCAATAGGTGGCGCTGCTATAAAGTGATTTCTGCAATTTAAGGAAAGACTATATCTCAGGAACTACTGCACAGAATTGCATATAAATTGGTATATAGATGCACTTTATTATAAATTAGGGCCTATCAACTTTTGGTGTAAACAGCTCAACAGGTGGTGCTGATACACAGTGATTTCAACAATTTAAAGGAAGGCTATATCTCAGGTTCTAATGCGTATCATCAAACAAAACTTGATATGTGAAAAGGCCATTATGAGACATTATGCTGACTCAGTTTGGATGTTTGTCGGCCAGTAGGTGGCGTTGTTATAATACAAATTTCTTCGATAACGGGATGGCTGTCTTTCAACGTTTAGGGCATATAACTGTACGAAACTTGATATGTGAGATAACCATTATAAAAACGCATTTTTTAATATGTTATTTATAGACGGTAAAACTGTCTTTCTTTGGATAGTTAGTGTTAGATTTCCCTAAGATGAAATTCATTTGCATTCATCATGTTAAATAATTGTATTGGGTTGTTCGGAAAGTAATTTCGTTTTTCCTTCGAAAATGAAAGACGATTTTCTTATATTGTATAAATATTTTAATGAATTATATATTCTCCACTTTGATCGGTTTCTTAGCGATCTCACGAGTTGTTATTTGGCAGTTTTTCATAAATCAATACTTTATTTTGTCTTCATTAGCACAAACTGGTTTTCTAGAACGTTATGCATCTTCAACTCAAAATTGCCAGAACAAAATTTGGTAAACCAGTTTTCACAATAGCGTTCTTTAAATAAATTTTCCGTGCACACATCGTATACTTTTTTTCCTTGTTTGAATAGTATTTTCGCATTTTTGATAGCAAAAACAAAATATGCCGAAAATGTCGCTTCTGATTTTCTTTATTTGATAGGGCACCAATCAAAAACTATTGAGCAGAATAAAACGACCTTTTTCACAAGTGACAGCTTTCACAGCTTCATTGTGACAGCTGTGAAAGCTGTCACAATATGTAATGGCAATGCAACTTAAATGTGAAGAAGGTGTGAAAAAAATACAATTAAATCCTCTACTGAAAAAAACGAAATGACTTTTCGAACAACCCAATAATAAATAATAGCTTTAAGAAATTATTCGCACTTAGTGAATTTGTACAGGAAAATATACAAGAAAGTCTTGTGCTGGCCTCAACATACTAGTTATATACAGACATATGCACACATGCATTTGTCTGTATTGTATAGTAGTGTATACATATACGTATAATACATATGCTTGGAGTATATAACGCAATACAACAATATACAGTCGGTAACAAAAGTGTCCGAACACTAGCAAAAATTCCTGTGTAAAAAAAGTACACTTAATACTGTTTCGTTAAATAAATCCTTGTCGAATCCTGCTCTTAGTCTAAGAACAGGATTCGATATTCTTATACGAATTTGTTTAATTAGTGATTTTTAAATAGTACTTTTTGGCGCCACACACAATTTTCATAAAAATCTTTTAATAGTATTGTATTAATTTTATTTTAAAGCAATGCTGTTATTAGCTCTCATTCTTATCACAACTCCTTTATTTAGACATCAGGCAATGAAAAACTTACTAAGATATACAATAATAAAAAAGTAGCAAGTTGCGAATTCTAATAGAAACAGCAGAGGTTTCAGTGTGTGCATTCATCAGTGCGTATAGAAAAGATTCCAGTCGAATGTATCCCCCCTCCCCCCCCCACCCCACACACACACTATTTTTTTCCAAGATAGATTGAAGCTTTTTCTACACTCACTAATTCGATGAAATTTTTTTCCTAAATGAAATGGTCGAAATTGAGGGATTAAATAAAGTAAACAAATAATAGTATTCAAAATGAGGAGCACTTTGAGCTCTGAATGTGAAAAAAAAATTATGGAAAAAAAAAAAAAAACATCGGTTTCAGAAAATTGTTTAGAGTAAAAATGTGTTATATGGAATTTATAAATAAAAACAAAAATTCGTCAAGGAACTATGACAACATGAACACAATAATGTCTATTTTTAAATATCCTTTTATCAAAATAATAAAGTACTGTTTACTCTAAAATAAGTCAATTTCCAAATTAGTCTTATTTAATTATTCAAGTTGTTTATTTGATGGGTAAATAAATAATTCTACCAATGCATAACTACCTTATTCAGGTATTTAAAAACACTTGGACAATAAAATTCTGAAGTAGTCAACCAATTATCATAGAATTTGATATATTAATTCCTATAGAAACAGTATATTTCTATGTAAAATTAAATTTTATAACATATAGTGATTTTTCACAAATGAAACATTTGCTTTGAAAAAAAAAATCTAGGGAAATAAAACATGTTAAGAATCGAAGAAAGGTCAGACATAATATCTTCTTAAACATTAATTTAGCATGATATTATAAAGCTACCTATTCTTATCTTAGCTAATTAGCCAGTCGATCTTAACTAATTGTGTAAGATATATATTTAATGGGCAAACGAAGCATTCTCATAGAACATGTTTATCTCATTCAGATATTTTAGAAGTTATTAGATGATAAAACTTTAAAATTCACCTGATTTTAATAAATAATCTGCATTTTATCTCTTTTAAATAATCTCCAGTATTCAAAGAGCTAAGCTAATAAATCATGAGAGATTATACTCTGCTTTTTTCACCCGATCTTGGAAAAGTGCCTCAGTACTTTGTGCGGAAGCTTCCAGCGGAGTAGAGAAAATGCGAGCACATTAATCACTTTTGTGAGCAAGACTTTTATGCAGAACTTTAGAGAGTTTAACAGTATTTCAGAAAACTTTTATGCACTATCTATGAAATATTTGGTTGCCACTGTACGGAATCTATCAATCCACAGTGCATTTTTATGAGTAAATAAGTAAATGCGAAAGTTGGACAGAGTAAATGAATTTTTAGTATGAGAACTTAAAAATAAATTAAGTATTAGATTATTAAAGAAGCAAAAATTTCATTTGAGGATAAATTTATAAATAATAGCCAAGGGTATAGAATGTATTTTTGTAAACAGCTTGTTAATATTGGCTAAATATTGCTAGATGATATGCGAAGTATATGTGCCCAAATAATAATTCATGTACGGGCAAAAACACCAATTTTGTAACTATACTTTTTATTACTTTCCGAACACTATAGTGAGGAAAGTATTGTAATCATGTCAAAAATCCGAATTTGAGATTTTGATGTTTCTATACGTTTCGAGGTCCCTTGAGTCCGTTTTCACTATTTTTGCGATGATGTATGTATGTATATGTGTGTGTATGTATGTATGTGTGTATGTATGTGTATATGTATCTGTGTATGTATGTGTGTATGTCTGTGAGTTATGTCTGTGAGTGAACACGCTAGCGTCTAAACGCTTTGTTCGAAAAAGCTAAAAGTTGGTACGTATATTGTTAGTCACAATAGTACGAACCCTATTGATTTTGGTGAATCTAGCACTTATAGTTTTTTTACAGGGATACAAAGAAAAATTCTTTATTATTATGGCCTATGGGACCAAAATCTTAAAAGTGCGATAGCATTTAAGCGCCTTATTCAATTGAGCAAAAAATTTATACACACATTGTAGTTAACAGATACACAATCTGTATAGATTTTGGAGAATCTAGCACTTATAGTTTTTTTACAGGGACACAAAGAAAAATTCTTTATCATTATGGCCAATGGAGCCAAATTATTAAAAGCGTGATAGCGTCTAAACGCCTTATTAATCTGAGCAAAAAATTTGTACACATGTTATAGGTCACAGTTGCACCAACTGTATAGATTTTGGTGAATTTAGCACTTACAGTTTTTTTTACAGGGACACAAAGAAAAATTCTTTATCATTTTGGTCTAGGGGATCAAATTTGTAAAGTGCGATAGCATCTAAACGCCTTATTCAATTAAGCTGAAAATTTATATGAATATTATAAATTACTGTTGCAGTAACTATAAGCATTTTGGTGAATCTAGCGTTTATATATTTTTACAGGGACACAACGAAAAATTCTTTATCATTATGTTCTATGGGCTCAAAGTTCATGAGCGTTAAATAAAACAATGTGTAATATATGTCGAAAAATACTTAAACACTCTATTATGGTTTTCTCTCTTTTGTTTGTTTAACAACTCCTCTTTCTTTACTTTATCTACAAAACTGTTAATTACTCAATGTTCGGAAAGTCGAGTGGAGTCACTCCAGATTTTTTAAAAGGTTTTAACAAAATTTTTAGTCTTCTTTTAGATTTGTCTATTTAGTGATTTTATGTGGGTGTCATTTGGCGTAACATGCAGTTTTATAGAAATCCGTCAGTAGTGTCTTATTCATTTTAATTTTAAAACAATATTATTATTATTGTAATATATCAAAGTAATATATAGATATAATGGTCAATTATGTATGATAGGGGTAATGAATTCGTCCAGAAAATGATTAAATATTAAACCCTTCTTTTACCCTTCATATTTAGATAGTTTCAAAAATAATCTAATAAAATTTCTACAGAGTTTCATTTATTTACTGGGGTTAAAGTATCCAATATTTTAAACACCACTATATTTTAATTAAATGAGGGCGTGGAGAATGAGGTTCAATTCACTTTTTGCCATGTTTTTATTAACTTCTATTCTTGTTTTTTGGTTTGTTTGTTTGTTTGTTTGTCCGGTACAAATCTTGCATTTGAATTTCAACTAACTTCCCTACTAGCTAGACATTTGAAACTTTCACAGTAGCTCAGAACCCGGTGACAACACAATACTTCGAAGTCCAATTTTCGAGTTTTTGACTACTTTTCTTATAATTAATTAAAATATGAAAATAATAACATCTTAATAGCGTTAAAATAGCCATTAAAATATTAGCTATAATTTAATTGTTGTCAAAAAAAAAAAAAAAAAAAAAAAAAAAATTACGAGTTTATTTTCTTTTGACATAAAAATAAATACATTTAATTAAACGTGAACGTTAAAAAATTATAAGAAGTTAAATGATATACCTCACAAAAATTGACGACATTATCACTTTAAAAAATTTTATGCACATTGATAAGAGCTCTATGATTCATCAGAAAATTTAAAATATGGTATATAAAAAGTTTTTTTTTTTTTTTTAAATCTTATAATTGTGTTAAAATAAGAATAGCAGTAGTTTAGTGTGGTTGGTGGTGCACTTATCAACACATATAGAAAAGACTCCAGTCTAATGTATTACTTTAATTAATTAATTAATTATTTATTTCTAAATGGATTGAAGTTCTTCCTGCACGCAGTGATTCAAGTATTGGGTTGTTCGGAAAGTAATTTCGTTTTCATCAGCAGAGAACTTAATTGTATTTTTTTCACACCATCTCATCTTCACAATTAAGCTGCACTACTATTATGTATTGCGACAGCTGATATAGCAAGGCTTGCTTGTGAAAAATTTCGTTTTATTCTGCTCTATAGGTTTTGATTGGTGCTCTATCAAATAAAGAAAACCGGAAGCGACATTTTCGGCATATTTTGTTTTTGCTATCAAAAAGGTAAAAATACAATATAAATTTTTAAACATTGATTTATCAATTCAGTAAAATACAATTTACTCTAAAATAGGTCAATTAGCAAATCAGTTTTGACTAATTATTCAAGTTCTTTCTTTAGTGGGTAAATAAGTAATTCTACCAATGCATAATTACCTTATTCAGATATTTAAAAACAATTAGATGATTTTTTTTTTTGAATAGTTACCCAGTTATTATAGAATATGATATATTAATTTCTTTAGAATAAATTTTTATGCACAATTAAAATTTATATTATATAAAGATTTTCACAAATGAAACCTTTGCTTTAAAAAAAAAAAAAAAAAAAAAAAACTTGTTAGGAATCGAGAAAGTTCAAACATATATCTTTTTTAACATTTATTTAGCATGACTCTATAATACTATCTATTCTTATCTTAGCTACTTAGCAAGACACGCTTAATTAATTGGTCAAGATATATACTTAATGGATAAAGAAACCATTCTTATAGAACATACTTATCTCATTCAGATATTTTAGAAACTATTAGATGCTAAAACTCGAAAATTCAGCTGATTTTAATAAGTAATCTGCATTTTATCTGCTTTAAATAAGCTCCAGTATTCAAAGAGCTAGGCTAATAAATCATGAAGGATTATACTCTGCTCTTTTCACCCGATCTTGGAAAAGTGCCTCAGTACTTTGTGCGGAAGCTTTCAGTGGAGTAGAGAAAATCCGAGTACATTAATCACTTTTTGTGAGCCAGACTTTTATGCAGAATTTTAGAGAGTTTAACAGTATTTTCAGAAAACTTTTATATACTATCTATGAAATATATGGTTGCCGTTGTACACAATCTATCAATCTTTCAAAGCATATTTTAATGAGTAAATAAATAAATGTGAAAGTTAGAGAGAGTAAATTAATTTTTATTATGAGAACTTGAAAATAAATTAATATTAAGTATTAGATAATTATAAAGAAGCAAAAATTTCACTTAAGGATAGGTTTATAAATAATTTCGAAGAATATATTTTTGTAAATAGCTTTTTAATCTTGGCTGAATATTGCTAGGTGATATGGGAAGTAAATGTGCCCAAATAATTATTCATGTACGGAACAAAAACACCAATTTTGTAAATATATTTTCTATTTAGAAGGTTTTAACAAAATTTTTGCTCTTCTTTTAGATTTGTCTATTTAGTGATTTTATGTGGGTGTCGTTTAGCGTAACATGCAGTATAATAGAAATCCGTCAGTAGTGTCTTATTCATTTTAATTTTAAATAATTGTTATTATTAGAATCTATTACAGTTATTTATAATTATGATGGTTAATTATGCATAATAGGGGTAATGAATTCAAGTCCAGAAAGTGATACTGTCTGTGAAATATTTGGTTGCCGTTGTACACAATCTACCAATATTTTATACTATATTTTTAAGAGTAAATACGAAATCGGACAGAATAAATTAATTTTTATTATGAGAACATGAAAATAAATTGATAATAAGTATTATATAATTAAAGAAGCAGAAATTTCATTTAAGGATAAATTTACATCAATTAAAAAATTGAAATGAATATTTATGTGTATATAAATACAGAAACTGTAGAAAGTAAATACTTTTTTGTTTATGTGAAATTTAAATTAAGTTGTTTTTATCTGTTAGATAGTTAAGGAAGAAAAAAATGCTCTTTGGGATATAATTCTAGTTTTATTTAGTATTGGTGATGCACAGTCAGCCAAGTAAATAAATAAAGTAATTGAAAAATTAAAATTCATGGTTATTCGCTAATTTTATTTAAATATCTCTGTGTGGTTAAGTTTAATTAATATATTATTATTTGTTATTTTACATGTTTTATTTTAGATTTTATCTCTGAGTTTAAACACCTTGTGATGTATGTTAATTTAGCAAAGATACGAATTAAAGAGAAAAAGATATGTAGCTGGTGCGTTAGAGATGCACATATAGATGCAGAGTTAGCCTGAGAGAAAGGAGAAAGAAATTATGGGGCACACACACACAGAGTGTAAACGCGAAAAATTAGACTGCGCAGCAAAAAAAAAAAAAAAAAAAAAAAAAAAAAATGAAGCCCTGATACTATTCTTGCTGATTCTTATGTAAAATGATCACCTGAATCCGAATATGACTACTATTTTACCCAGTCACCCACCGTTTTCTCGGGACACTATACCTCCTCCCCCAATTTTTATCACTGTTCGGTAATTTTATGGCCATGAACTTGATTTGGAGAATGAAAAAGAATTAATTTAAAATTTAAAAACAAAAAATTATAATGTTTAATAAATAACATTAATAATAGATTATTAAAAAAAAAAAAAAAGAAAAGAAATGTAATGCATGATTTCAGGGGCAAATCTCCCCTTAAATTTTCCCCTTGTCGCAAATGTTGATGTTTTAGAATTTTCCAACTGTGTATCCCCTCAGAAAATATTTAACAGTAAAAATAATCCCCCCCCCCCGATAAATATCAAATTTATAGCTATAAAATTACCGAAAAGTGATAAAAATTGGGGGCTGTCCCTAAAAAACATTTGGTGATAGGGCAAAATTTACGTCATATTCGGATTCTAGAGGTCATTTTATATAAAAATTTGCCAAAATGGTATTGGGGGCAATTTTTATACCGAGCAGTGTTATCCAAAACAATAAAATATTAAAAAGTTTTTATTATAATTATATTTTATTATTCGAAAATAATGAAGTATATATAAAAATATTCTTCGTTGAAAGCATAGCATCGAAGATGTACGAATTAAAATATTTCATTAACATTGATCAATAGATTTTTAGTGTCTTGAAGATCGAGGATTTTCTTCAGTCCAAATAATTTATATTGAAAACATTGTCCTCCTCACTAGATTAAAACAATAAATATGGCATAAAACAATCTTTTAGAAGACATATCCTCGCTATCAGTTTAAATTCTATTTTCATAGGCTATTTTGTTAATTATGCAATGCAGAAAAACCTTATTGCGGAAGTCTAGTAAAAAAGGCTAATCTACTAAAATCTAATCAATCTTATTTCGAAAGCATGCAATACTTTCTCTTACCCATAAGGTAGAGAAAGTATTGTTTTTGGGTCAAATTTTCGAACGCGAGATTTTGTTATATTTACACGTTTTGAGGACCCCTGAATACGAAAATCATGTTTTTAGCAAATGGTCTGTGTGTATGTGTGTATGTCTGTGTGTCTGTCTGTGTGTCTGTCTGTATGTCTGTGTGTCTGTCTGTTATCAGCATATCTCAAAAACAAATTATGGCAGAAAGTTCAAACTTGGTATTCTAAATATGTATCATATAGGGATGCTACAGTAAGCTTTTCGTTAAGATCAAGCTAATGGTTTGTGTACAGGGACAATCAAGAGAATTCTAATATATTACGTCTATGGGGGAAATTGCAGGAAAGTAGAGTTTAACGTCTATAGACTGCACTAAACCAAATGAAACGAGTATATGTATTTTGTAATAGAGATAGTTAACTGGGAAAAAATTTTTGTGTATGTAGGAGCCTCGGCTCCCTCCCTGGGGGGGAAGTCCCCCCTCGAGGGGAGTAAATTTTCATGATGGGCATCTTTCAAAAGAGCTCGCCAATACCTTTAAAACGAATGGTTGAACCATCGATCTGCCATAATTTAAAACAAAGTTATCGATTTTTTTTTTACTTTTAACGAAAAAAAAAAAAAAAAACTTAGAAAAAAAATCGTACTTTTTTTTTTTTTTTAATTTTGAGAATAAAATGGACTTTTTTTTTGGATATTTGGTGTTATACTACTTCTCTAATATGGAAATCGTCTGCTTTATCATGAAAGATATTTT
The DNA here is from genome assembly GCA_963930645.1 of Salticus scenicus. Taxonomy (NCBI): domain Eukaryota; kingdom Metazoa; phylum Arthropoda; class Arachnida; order Araneae; family Salticidae; genus Salticus; species Salticus scenicus. The sequence goes on along the minus strand of OZ005654.1, from coordinate 55,090,264 downwards.
TTTTAAATAATAATTTTAATAAATTATTTTTTAAAAACAGACTTATTTTTTAATAACCGAATTAAATTTTATATAAATGTAGGTGCATTAATGAAACGGGGGATTGTGGGGGCGGTAGCCCTCCTCACACAGAACTAATTATCATATAAAACTCTTCAGAAGCCTAATATGAATTGTTTAACGTAGGTTTACATAACAGTACTCGTTATCTTACCTATTAATCTGCAACCTGTTTTTATTGTATTAAATTTCAGGGTAAGAGAAAGTCGTGTGAGTGACACACCAGATTATTTCTAAAATTTTTGTTCAGACACCAACCTCTGGTACTGCTGCAGCTGCCTTTTTTTTTAGCTTGAACTTCGCTAATCTGCACACGGCCCAGTGTGTTATACTAGCAGTAACCAAACTAGCTCACTGAATAATAGTCGCTCAATCCAGCTATTACAGAAACGCGTCACCATTAACAGTATTGAAGCTAAAGAGTTCATTTTAAAGATATTATCAAAAAACCCTCAAATAAGATTCGAAATTCATTAATATCCTAAAAATGAGCTACCGAAAGAAATTTTAGTAACTTTAAATAAAGAGCATCCAGTAAATCTGTAATGTATAAATTCTTCTTAATTTTTTTTGACGAAGTTAGTGAATGCCAAAATAGCAGTACTAAAATTGCACCTTTACCAAGACTTCCGCAGGCGACTTTATTTTATTTATTTATTTATTTAATTAGTTAATTAATATTATTTTTATACTTTTCGTGCCGCTAGTCTCGTAAAATAAAATTTAAAATATATTTATGTAGGTAAAAGGAAGATTTACCTAGACAAATATAATATAAATTGTTTTGCATAGCAATAGTGGTACGAAAAAAAAAAAATAAATAAAAAAAAAAATAAAAAAAAAATAAAATAAATAAATAAATAAAATAAAATAAAATAAAGTCGTCTGTGGCAGCCCTTCCTTACCATCCAGGTGATGGTAATGATAGTGTCTACAACAGTGTTGTCAGCAACTTCTTAGAGAAACGACACTCGTTAGAAACCGAGAGAGAACATCTTATTGAAGATTGTGCACGCATGCATTGTATTTATTACTCAGGAAAAACTATAGTAAAAAAATATAAATCTATTCATTCTTAGGAAATGTCTAAAAGGCATTAATTATAGTTTCATATAACATGATGATATATCAACGGTCCCTAAGTAACAGATCTGGTACTGATTATCCTTAAAAGTTTATTTTTATTAATAAATCACCCTACGTATAATTAAATGTTTTTTTATATGTACTTTAAATGAATAAAACTACAATAATGACTCAATTTACACAGTCAAAGTACATTTAAAAACATTCAAAAGTAGTTTTGTTTACACATACTTCTGATGCAATAAAAATTGTTGCGCTTCGGCTTTGCGTATTGTACATATATATATATATATATATTTAGAAAGCATTCCCAAGAAATTTTTTTTTAATAAACATATTTATGTTTGAGTGCAAAAACCAATATTTTTATGCATCCTGTTTCACAACTGGAATCCAATTTACTCACTTTACGACACATTTCTGTATAAATTTTCGGTATCCATAAGATAGTTTTTTTTATAAACTATACAAATAACATAGTTTCATTGAATGAAACATATGGGTGAGAAGTATTTTCAACGATTTCAAGTTTATTTCAAATTTTATGAATTTTATTATCAATGAAAAATCTGAGAATTTTAGATCAATGCCTTTCTATTGAAAGAGTCGTCAAAAGTTTTATTCCTTTTGGTAATTTATCTATTTAAAATCATTTGTTTTAATTTGGAAGCAATATAAAAATTTGTAACCAGAAAACATTCAAAAAAAAAAAAAAAAAAACTCTGTCAACTGAAATGATAAACACTATTATTATTTATATATTAACAGGCAAATGTGCAATTAGTCGTTCACTTTTAACGTATTAATTATGGGAGTAGAGGATTGAAAGTGGTATCATTCGAAAGGTATGATTAGTCAGATTTGCACAATACAAAAATTATTTCTTTACGATGTCAAGAAGGTAATTTAAAATACTTTTACTTTTTATGTACTTTTTCATTTTATACACTTATTCCTTTGTATTAAAAAATTCGTAAAGAAGAAAGCTGTTAAAGCTGGCAGTTACTGAAAATTCAAATAAAACCATGAACACAGTAATTTGTATAGATGTGGCATTCTTAAATTCTCGACTATAGATTTTTCATTATAATAGGCAATGGCCATTAGAGTGGTAAAAATGATTATAAGTGAATGAGTGGAAGATCGAAGTTTTATACTATTAAATATATACGCAAATTAAAAAAGAATTTGATTTATGAAATTTCTATTTATTTTTTCTAATTTATTTCTGATATAATTAATTAATTAATTTATTTTTTTGTGATTTACGTCAGTTCTAATTTGAAGACACAATTTTTAGCTAAAACATTTCAACTAACTGAAATTGACTATTTATTTCTAAATAAGTGGATCTATTACTATATCTTCTGCATATATATGAAGAAAGTATAAAATTCGGGAAAAAAAATTCAATTTCAAGTTTTCGATGAATTTACGCGTTTCGAGATTTCTTGAACACGATTGAATATTGATTATATTGATTAAATTTTTGTACCTGTTAGTTGTTAGGTGGTGCTGTCATATATGAATATAGAAGTGATATAAAAGTGTTATTAAATGATATAGAAGGAAGTATTTGATTCGTGAATATTTTTGACTTCCGGTTTTCTATGAATTTGCACGTTCTGAGATGTCTTAAACATGATTAGCTCATTTTTAGAAAATTACTATTTGTCTGTGTGTGTAGGATGTGTTAGAGAAATTGTGTAGTATCTCATGAACCAATGAGCGAAATTTAAGTACGATTGATAATTGGCTAGACCTTGATTTAAATTGGTGCTGATTAGCTGTTGGAATATATTATCGTGGTATTGCTATGTTTTGATTAACTCCAATTAAGTCAAGGCTATATCTCAACTTCTGTTGTATAAAAACGTACCAAACATGATATATGACATGGACATTATGTAAAGTTATTCTATTTTAATTTGGGTGCATATCGACCGACAAGTGCGCTGCTGTGAGTAGGCAGGGTAATAGGTGAGGCGGAAGTGACGTCATCGAGGGGGGGGGGAACAGAAAGTGACGTCACGAGTGGAGTTGAGTTGTTTTCCTCCTGCTGGTGGAGTTGAGTTGTTTTCCTCCTGTTGGTTGAGTTGTTTTGGTTTCGGTTTCTCGTCAAAGATGACGAGGGTGTTTTTGATGGGTTGGTTGGTTGATTATTGTGAACGGCGACGACGATATTTTTGATGGGGTGGTTGGTTGATTCTCGTAAAAGATAACGAGGGTGGCAACACTGAGATACTTTTTTCAAAATGGCAACGCTTCTTAGTTTCGGAATCGGGACTTGTAAAATTTTTAGAGTTTTTAGAATCTGGACTTGTAAAAAAATTGAGGATACTGCGATGCGTGACGTCAATGGGCGCCATCTTGTTTTTCAAGTTCCAACTTGAGATCTGCACGCGTTGAAATGATTATTTTGTAATTAAGAATGTTTTAATTAAGAATTTAACGAATTCATTAATTTCACTTTGATCTGACCGCTAGAGGAGAAAGATATATGTGTAGCTTTGTGACGTCACCATTCATGGGGGAACTTGAAAGCAGTCCGAACATGTAAGGATCTGCTGAGATGGTTATTTTAATTTCTGTAATTAAGGCAATTTTTAATGAAGGTCTAATTAATGTTTCCATTAAAACGAATTGTTTTTGCTGCCGAAACTCCACAAAGGTTTAGAAAATGCGGACTTGTAAATTTTTTTGGAATGGGTTCAAAATGTTTGTCTTTGACGTCGGTGTATTCATTAGATATGTTTTAATTAAAGGTCTAATGAATAAGTATGCCGCGATTAATATTGATTGGGTCTGGCCGTTATAGAGCAGGCGCACGTGACGTCACTGCGACAGATCATTTCGCGCGTACTTTAGAATGTAGGCAAAAAGTGGGATAAAGCACCAATGGAAAGGCAGACATTTTGCCTACATGCGCAAAAGTTGCAGAATAGCGTCGCTTGTTTATAAACATGCACCTGCTCTATTGAAAGAAAACATGTGGCGGCCATATTGTATCGTGACGTCACGCCGATTCATGCTACGGCTTGAACGAGGGGGAAGTAGGGATGGTGTGTGACGATTTTACTTTCGTGGGAGGGGTCAAAGCGTACTGACCAATCCCAAGTCGGATGATAACGACGTCATTGCGTGTAACTGTAACCTGCAGAGGAAAAAAAGTTTCGTTAACACGGATTGGCATCAGCGAGATATTTCTCTTCCTTGTATTTTCTTGTGGGTGTTGCGTGGTGATTTTTGTGCTTTTGAATTCTTCAAAGTGTTTGTGGACTTAGACTTTATTTTTGGATTAAAATGAAAAGATCGTGGCCTAAGTTTGATGATTTAATTGACTCGAAGCGTAATAAAACAGCTTTGGATGTTAAAGGAAACAATTCTACACCAGCGTTTCAATCAGGTGTGCGGATAAATTCGAACGGTGATACAGGATACACATTGAATTGTTTGCCTCAAAGTACAATTCATCTGGGAAATGTGAACTTTATATCTGTGCAGGAGTTTCTCGGACAGACCCGTGTTCACGTTAGGAAACATGTGTTTGATGTTGATGGATTTATACATCCTACGAAACAAGGATTGTCTTTGTCTCCAGATATGTGGAGAGTTCTGTGCGCTAATATAAACAGTGTGACTGATTCTTCAGGTGATAAAACAATCATCGTGGATAATCGCATTTGTGTCGCCAAACAATGCAAAGATGGAGAGAACGTATATGTTTTTCAAGAACTGTTTCAACGAAAAGATTTGTCTTTTCAATTTGTGCCTAAAAGTGTAGTGCTTACTGCAGCAGAATTTCAAAAGCTTATGGAATGCAGGTCTGCTGTAATGGGTAAGGTAAAAAAAAAAGTCTTGTTTTATATACCTTGTTCAGTTTTATTCAAAAAGAAGTGCAGTTAGTGAATCGAAATTTTGCAATTGTGGATTATAACATACGATTTCCAGAATTGTTTGAATCTTTGACAAAGTGCCTGACTACTGCTATAACTCTTAAAATAAATGAAGTTATGAACTGTTTTGGGTGTCGTGAAACAATCGCAGTGGATTTTATGCATGATTGTAAGACAAGGACTAACGCTGAGAACTTTGCGGACTATTTTGATATCGCCTTTTTCAAATTAAATTGGCATGATATTGCCAAAGATTTTGTGCATAAAAATTTAAATGCAGATTTGGATACAATTGTCAATGAAGAGGAATTTTTTGGTTATGTTGATGTTATTGTTTTGTTGAAAAATGTTCAAAAACTGTACATTGATAATGAAACTGTTTTATAATTTTTTAATATGTATTTTTTATTGAATAAATATTTGTTTAGTTCTCTTATTTTGTGTTATGTTTTTATTTTTAAGTTGTGTTCAATTTATTGATTTTAGAAAATATTGTGTGTGATTAATTTTAGAAAATTATAATAATAATAATAATAATAATAATAAAAAATGAAAATGTATATGCATATATATATATATATATATATTTAAAATAAAAATATGTGTTCATTTTAGGTTTGAACACCGTGGAATTAACATCAAATTAAAACTGCTGGGGAAATGTCCAAGGAACTTAAGCAGCTGTATTATGATCCTGCTTTACCCGGTAGCTTTGGGGGAGTTAATATTTTGCAGCGTGTGCTAAAGGGAAAAGTAACATCTAACGCTATTAAAACATGGTTAGAAAAAAAAGATTCTTACACTTTACATAAATCTTTAAGGCATAAATTTTCAAGAAATCGAGTAATTGTAGGAGGACTGAACGAGCAATTTCAAGCCGATTTAGTAGACATGCAGTCTTTATCAAAATTTAATGATGGTTTCAGATATTTATTGACATGCATAGACATTTTATCAAAATATGCCTGGGTTATTCCTTTAAAAGATAAAAGAGCTAATACAATTGTAAAAGCATTTGAAAAAATCTTTTCATATAGACTCCCCATTAGGCTTCAAACAGACGCTGGGAGTGAATTTAAGAACCGGAATTTTCAAAACTATTTAAAAAATAAAGGGGTGCATTTTTTCACAACCTATAATTCGACAAAGGCTTCAATAGTGGAGCGCTTTAATCGTACATTAAAAACAAAAAATGTGGAAATATTTTACTGAAATGAATACGAAACGTTACATTCATATTATTGGAGGTTTAGTTCAAAGTTACAATAAAACGTGGCATCGTAGTATTAAAATGGAACCAGAAGCAGTGACAATGGACAACCAAAGTCAGGTCTGGAAAACATTGTACGGAAACGAGACGTCTATTATGCCAAAATCTGCATTCAAAATAGGTGATACAGTTCGAATAAGCAGAGAAAAATTGCAATTTGAAAAAGGATATGAGCAGAATTGGACAAGAGAAATTTTTACAGTATATAAAATTATTAAAAGAAATCCAATAGTGTACAAGTTAAAAGATTTAGCCGGAGAGGAGATAGAAGGTACTTTTTATAGAGAAGAACTTCAAAAAATAACGGATTCGGGATATTATCCTGTGGAAAAAGTTTTAAAAACACGAAAAAATAGGGGGGAAACAGAATACCTTGTAAAGTTTCAAGGTTATCCAGAAAAATTTAATGCATGGGTAGAAGATGTAAAAATGATATAAAAGGAACATGCTTCGTTCTTTCTTTTCATTTCTGAAGAGATGTCGTTCTACATAACACTAATCAGTGACAGCTCTTTGAGCTTTTTCCCACAGAATAAAATATCTCAATTTACAACGCAATTGCCTAACCCTATTAATCTAAATGGAGAATGGGAAATGGCTTTGGTCGATTTTATCTATCCACATACTTGGTTCAATGTTCGAAGAGATAATAATTTATTTGGTTTTGATTTGGGAGATGGAAAATTATTAGGTAGAAGAGTTCCCCCCGGTTGTTATGAAACAATACCAGACTTAATTAAAGGAATGACGTTACCATCGCATAAAAACAAGATAGATTTTAATTATGAACCAGTTACAAAGAGAGTAAAAATAAAGACAGATAAAAAATCAAAAGTTATACTGCATAAAGGTTTGGCGCATTTATTGGGATTTGAAGCGGGGGAATATAACGGTTTGCAGGAAAGTCCTTTTGTGGCCGATCCCAAAACTTCTTTTCCGGTCATGTACCTCTATTGTGATCTTGTTGAACCTCAAATGATAGGTGATGTACAAGCGCCTCTGCTAAAAATTGTAACTGTTGAAGGAAATGATGGAGAAATTGTTAATGCCCATTATTCAAGACCCTTTTACTAGCCTGTTATTCGACAACATTTCCAAACGGTACAAATTGATATACGGCTTCACTCTGGAGATTTGGTACCTTTTGAGAGGGGTAAAGTGTTTGCTACTTTACATTTTCGTCTGAGACAAATCCTATAAAAGAGCAATTCTTTGAATGATAACTCTCATTTTTGTTTCTGTTTGCAAGAAAGAAGGATCAAGGGAAAAAAAAAATGTTAGTACCTTATACGTGTTGTACAAAAAAGTTTGAAGATTATTATGCAGCGCAAACTGGCAAAGGTTTACCATATTACAGAGGGACAATTTTACAAAGAGGGCACGGTATAGGTGGATTTTTTGCCAAGCTATTTCGTAGTGCCATGCCTTTGTTGATAAAGGGTGCAAAAACTGTCGGTAAGGAAGCTTTACGAACAGGCACTCTGGTTGCAAATGACATGTTATCGGGTGAAAATTTTAAATCTTCCCTAAAATCTCGGGCAAAAGAAAGCGCGAAGAAATTAGCCAAAAAAGCAGATGAAATGATTGGCCATGGAAAGCTTAAAAGAAAGCGAAAATCTAGCCAACGCTTCATTTCATCGAAAGCACGAAAGACGCAAGGACGTGATATTTTTGACTAGTCACATACACGAAAAAACATGGCTTTTTTATTACAAGATTCTCCAGAATGTGTCAAATCCGAATTAGAATTATTTTCTTTACCGCCGACTCAGACAGTAATCGAATGTGGTCAGTGGGTAGAGTTTCACCCGCTTGCTAATGTTTTTGATGGAGGTCCTGTGGAATTTAATGTTTCTGGAAGTGGAGAAGAATATATTGATCTATCACAAACTCAGTTGTACGTCAAAGCAAAAATTTTAAAGAATGACGGTTCATCCCTCGACGCTAAAAGTAAAGTGGGACTGGTAAATCTATTTTTGCATTCCATGTTTTCTCAAGTGGATATTAGTTTAAACGAAAGACTTGTTTCATCTAGCAATAACACTTACCCTTACAGAGCCATGATCGAGAAGTTCCTTAATCATGGTTATGATGCAAAAACTTCTCAACTTTCATCAGAATTATTTTTTAAAGATACTGCGGGTCGTATGAATGTTTTTGATACTGCCGATGCAGAACCCAATGAAGGTTTTAATAAACGAGCAGAATTGTTTAAATTCAGTACAACGGTTGACATGATTGGACGATTGCACCTGGATATGTTTCACCAAGAAAGACTTCTTCTTAATATGGTAGACGTGAAAATTAAACTTATTCGTAGTAAACCAGAATTTTGTCTGTTAGGGGATGAAGCTGAATTTAAAGTTTCCCTGGAGCATGCCTCTTTGTTTGTTCGCAAAGTGCGTGTAAGTCCCGGTGTTGTCCTGGGACATGCAAAAAGTTTAGAAAAAACAACAGCCAAATATCCTATTAATAGAGTACTCTGCAAAGCATATTCTATCCCTGCCGGGAATATGAGTTTTGTTCAAGATAACGTTTTTACAGGGCAAATGCCAAATCGCATTGTTATTGCCTGTGTTGACAACGATGCATTCAATGGTAACTATAAAAAGTCTCCCTTTGAATTTAAGCATTATAATATCAATTTTATAGGGGCTTATGTTGATGGTCAACCTGTGCCTCATAATCCACTTCAACCTAATTTTGAAAAAAATTTATTCATCCGAGCTTATCAAAATCTATTTTCTAATACAGAAAACAAAGGTTTGTACCTTTCAAGATCTGAATTTTCAAAAGGATATTCTTTATTCCATTTTGATTTATCGCCTGATTTACGTGATGGTTCACATCTAAATCTTATTCGTCATAGTAATTTAAGATTAGAAATTAAGTTTGGCGCAGCTTTAGCACAAACAATCACTTTGTTAGTGTATGCAGAATTTGAAAATTTAATCGAAATCAACAAAGCTCGGAATATTCTTTATGATTTTGGAAACTGATGGATTCATCGCAAATACATAAAATTTTATCTCGTGATCCTGTTTCTTCAAAGTATTTCATTGGTGTTTTTCCTTCCGACAAAATACCTATTATTCAAAAATTTCCCTGTACATTAGTGCTCAACACAGATAAACATTATGAAAATGGAACCCACTGGCTCGCAGTCTACATTCAAGATAAAAAGACTCTAGACTTTTTTGATTCCTTCGGATTACCCCCCACGAGCTATGGAGAAGACATATCAAGTTTTGTTAAAAAATATCCTCGAATTCATTGGAACCAGTCAACTCTTCAAAGTGTAACTTCGAATGTTTGTGGACAATATTGTATTTATTTTATTGCGAAACGATGTCAAGGACTTTGTATGAAATCTGTTGTATCTGTATTATCTAGAAAGAAGAATGATTTCCGAGTTTTTCAGTTTGTGAAAAAAAGATATGGTGTAAATATAATTTTTAAAAAATAAAATTTTTATTTGCAAAATATATATTTCTCTGTGTATTCTTTTATTGTTTTTATCAAAATAATAATAAAAAAATCTGGAGTGACTCCACTCGACTTTCCGAACATTGAGTAATTAACAGTTTTGTAGATAAAGTAAAGAAAGAGGAGTTGTTAAACAAACAAAAGAGAGAAAACCATAATAGAGTGTTTGAGTATTTTTCTCCATCTATTACACGATGTTTTATTTAACGCTACTGAACTTTGAGCCCATAGATCATAATGATAAAGAATTTTTCGTTGTGTCCCTGTAAAAACCTATAAATGCTAGATTCACCAAAATGCTTATAGTTAGTGCAACAGTGATTTATAATACTCATATAAATTTTCAGCTCAATTCAATAAGGCGTTTAGATGCTATCGTACTTTTAAAAATTTAGTCCCATAGGCCATAATGATAAAGAATTTTTCTTTGTGTCCCTGTAAAAAAACTGTAAGTGCTAGATTCACCAAAATCTATACAGTTAGTTCAACTGTGATCTATAACATGTGTACAAATTTTTTGCTCAGATTAATAAGGCGTTTAGACGCTATCACACTTTTAAAAATTTGGCCCCATAGGCATAATGATAAAGAATTTTTCTTTGTGTCCCTGTAAAAAAACTATAAGTGCTAGATTCTCCAAAATCTATACAGATTGAGTATTTGTGACCTATAATATGTGTATAAATTTTTTGCTCAATTGAATAAGGCGTTTAGATGCTATTGCACTTTTAAGATTTTGCTCCCATAGGCCATAATGATAAAGAATTTTTCTTTGTGTCCCTGTAAAAAAACTATAAGTGCTAGATTCACCAAAATCTATAGGGTTCGTACTATGGTGACTTACAATATGCGTACCAACTTTCAGGTTAATCGAACAAAGCGTTTAGACGCTAGCGTGTTCACTCACAGACATACACACATACATACACACATACACACACACATACATACATCATCGTAAAAATAGTGAAAACGGACTCAGGGGACCTCAAAACGTATAGAAACATCAAAATCTCGAATTCGGATTTTTGACATGATTACAATACTTTCCTCACTATAGTGTTCGGAAAGTAAAAATTAATTTTAATATAACGAAGTTTTTTTTTTCTTTCTTTTTTTAGGAGAAGAACCTTTATTTAAAAGTTATAAAATAAATACATAATACTTTAAAATTTTCAATTTATTTTAGCTTCTAAAAGAACTTCCCAAATCTTTGCGATTCTGATGAGAAAATTCGCTTAGACTAAAAATAATAATTATTTTCCATATTTTTTTAAAAGTTTACTTTTTTGAATATATTAAAATGTTATTCGTAAATTTCTCTCTCTCTCTCTTTTTTTATTTTTTTTTTTTTTAATAAAACGACAATTTAAATACATAAAATTTATGAAAATATTAATTCAATAGGTTTTTTCCTTAATTTCACATATAAATAGTAAATGTTATCATGTAGAATATAAAGTTTAGGTTGTCTGGATATTCTATGAAATATATAAATATCGAGATATTCACATTTTATCTTCATTTATAAAAATGGAACAATTCAAGTTAGTACATCCTTCGACTTGTATTATTAGTGGACCGACTGGTTCGGGAAAGACTTTTTTTGTTAAAAAATTAATTGATTATAGATTTTTTCACCCTATGCCCTCCTCTATTATTTACTGTTATGGAAGCTATCAGCCACTTTTTGATTCGATAAAAAACGTGCATTTCGAAGAAGGCTTACCTTCTAATATTGGCACCCTTGAAAATGCTTTAATTATTATTGATGATTTAATGTCTGAATTATCTAATGATGTACGTTTAAGCAAACTTTTTACAAAGGGAAGTCACCATCGGAAACTTTCTGTTATTTTTATCACGCAAAATGTGTTCCACCAGGGTAAGGAAATGCGGAATATTAATTTAAACGCGCATTATATGGTACTTTACAAAAACCCTAGAGATAAATACCAAATAATGAATTTAGCCAGGCAAATGTTTCCTGGTAAAACAAAGGCATTTCAGGAAATTTTTAGTGATGCTACTTCTTCACCTTTCAGCTACTTATTAATTGATTTAAGACCTGAGACCTTAGAGCGCATGCGTCTGCGCACAGGGATATTTCCAGATGATAAACATTATGTATATGAACCTCGATAAAACTATTTATTCAAAAAATTTCAACGCGGGAACATGTCTCCTGTTGTGATAGAATTTGAAGGTTTTCAGTTGACGTCAAACGATTTTATAGTCAAGGAACTGGCTTTTTATGCCGTAGAATGTGGCTATCATTCCCAATGGTCTTTTCTCCCTCCTTACCCGTGGCAAAAATTATCCGTCAAAAATAGAAAGTCGTATGCTTGGTTGACTCGATACCATCACGGACTACATTGGGATAGCGGAGAATTTCCCTATTCAGTTTTAAACCTTATGCTTTCATCTTTATTTATTTCTTATAAAGTTATCTATACGAAAGGTTTAGAAAAATCAAAATTTTTAGAAAAATATTCTGGACGAAAAGTTTTTAATCTGAATGATTTTAATTGTCCAAAGTCAGATTCTCAGAAGACAAGGTACTGAAATGTCCCATCCATAACCCACTTGTTAAGAATTGCGCTTTAGTAAAAGCTTCTTTTTATGCTGAGTATATAAAAGAAAGAGTATGCTTATCAAATGCCATTCATGCTCAAGATGTCAACGATCGAGCATCTAAAATTGTTAAACAAGACAAAAAATAAATCAGCATTTCTAAGAAAGTGCCCAAACAGTGTTATAAAAGGAGTGTGTGAATGCGCCTTGAATCTTTTAAAAGGTAACGTACCTGTCAACAAACGTCAAAAAGGCAGACTAATCCCCTATAAAAGAACTCTTCGACGATTAGGGGATAAGAAAGTTCCTTTGTTTAAGAAAAGACGACTTTTAGTACAGAAAGGAAACGATTTTCTATCTATTCTTCTACCAGTTGCAGTATCAGTGTTAAGTTCCTTAATAAATGGAGTTCGCACGTAAATACAGATTAATTCCATTCAACCAGGATCAGCAATTTACAGAAGAACACTTATCTGATTTAGATAAACAGATTACAGATATTTTAAAGAAAAAAATTAATGATGATGAAAAAGCGAAGTTATACGTGCAAATTTTGCAAAAGTTTGTCACTTTCCCCACTGTTAACAGTATGAATCCCCCTGAAGAAGAAAAAGTAAAAGAAGAGACTCTTAAAAACACTATTGACATAGAAAGTAAAATCCTTCAATCTGTTCCAGTAAAACATAAAATTATAGCCCAGCGAATAATCGATTTTTTAAAAGAAAAAAAAATTAGCTGGACGGAAGACAAAGAACTTTTACTGAACAACAAAGTTATTCCTGGTTCAAATGTAATTCAACTTACAATTTCTTATTAAGAAACAAAACTAAGAGACCTGCGGCTTTTGAAGAATTCAAGGAAATACTTAATGCTAACAATTTTCCTCGAGATTTTATTAAAAATGCTTATTTAACAAGGGTTAAAACTATGTATGCTAAACCTTCATCAAAGGGAAGAAAAACCTCTTCTAAACATTGGTTGAAAATATAAAAAAAAAAGTTTTGTAAATGAAAAATGTAATTTAAATAAAAATATTTGATTTTAACTTATTTTGTGAATGATTTTTTTTTTTTTTTTTTTTTTTTTTTTTTTTTTTTTTAAACATGAATATTGTTTTTACATTTTAGTTTACCCTTTTTAAATCTTCGATGTTCTCATTCCTGAAAAAATTATACTGATCAAAAACATTTTATATAACAGGTCAAAACATAAGTAATAAATCAATCTTAAATATAAAAAACAAGTCATAAACTTAAGGAACTAAACCGTTTATTCATTATCACTAAAGCTATTTACAAATAAATTGAAACAAACTACTCAGTATCCATAGGGTAATGTAGATAGGTCAGGCTGTATCACTCGCTTATCATATACAACTCGATATAGTTTTACTTCTGACTTATTCACAACTTTTCTTTTCTTGGCTTCCCTGCAAATTTTTCTTGGATTACACAGAGGAACTGGATCTTGATCCATGCTACATACCATAGATTTAATGGTATGGAAATTCAAAAGTTGAGCATTGCTGAAATTCAGGGTGAAACCCCTAACTTTACAGAAAGTCTTTCCGATTTCCGTTTGAAATGCATAGTTCTTTGGACCTCCTGTGGAAATAAGAATTACAATTTAAAAATATGAATTAATTTTAAGACATTATATCTGTTAAACACTAAACAAATTTCTTACCTGACACGAATTTCGTAATTACATCTCCGTTAAGCTCGTCTGTGAACTCTCCCAAAAAATTACCGAGAGGCGGATCATTTTCTGCATTCTGTGCATAAACAATGGAATCAGTGTCATGATAAAGCACGTCTCTCTCTAATATATCCATCTCAGAATAAAGTTTTATCCTTGCCCACGCTGTAGTAAACGCTGCAAGAAAAATGTTGGTGGTGGTGTCCTGCTTTATAAATTCCTTATTTTTTTCCCACTGTATGGCCGCCACTTCATTTGATGGGAAGTAGACGTCTTTAATCTATAAATAATTTAAAAATGCATTTAGAACTGTAAAATGTAAAAAAGTTGGTTATAAACAACATTAATAAAAAAGATAGACGCTTACTTTCTTGGTTTTATCACTAAGCATCTTGTTGAACTGAGGTATCGTCGTAACAAATGTCAGTTGAGTTTTATTTATGTTCATCCCCCATCTAAATGTAAAAATGAAATGATTACAGAAAAATAAGTATACAGTAAATGAAAAGAAAAATACAAATAAAAAAATATTAGAGTAAAATAGTATTTAAAAAATAATACGCACCGCCCCCAAAAACTATTCAAAGCCAATTTTGCTACTTGACGAAGTCCGGGATTTTTCGATATATCTGTAGCACTCAATTTTACGCCTTCTTTTTCTTCATAGCACTTAATGTAATCTATTTTATCTTCTTCTGTTTGACATTCGACAGGCCACCCGCTGCTCTCTTGTTTAATCTTTAGAAAAAGATCAATATATGATCTAAACAGAGACGAATAGGTATTTTGGAAGTGATAAACTTCATACATCTGAAATAAAAAAAAAAATCACTTTGAGTAAAAAAAAAAAAAAATAGAAAATTACGAATAACATTTTGAAAAAAAAAGTTATAAATAGTTACCTGTTCTAAGCGATATCCCTTTTTCAGAGCCAATTTTAACTCCTCTGTAACCCACGTTCCTGTGAGAGCGCGATCTTCATCGGAATGAGTACAGGAAGTCTGCTGCTTTGTTCCTGCACAACACCTACATAGAGGAAACATTAGTTTTCCATTACATCTATAAGGCAATACCGGAAGGTATAATTGTTTTGGAGGTACAACTTTGCACTTTACAATTCCAAAGCAGTTATCTATGTTATCGAAGTCCTCGGTTATAATTTCTGGGTGACCAACGGGATACATGCAGTATTTATTAACCTAGAATAAAAAATTAAAACAATTATAAAAAAATACAAATTTAGAAAAGTAATCAACGCACTACGGAAATAACTGCAAACAATACGACTTACCCAAGGATATAACGAAGTAAAATTCACATACTTCGCTCTACCTTCGAAAAACAACTTAACTGCATTCGTTCTACCTCCAAAAAACGCATCTCGGGGGTTTAGTCGGTCGTGTAGTTGGTGGGTTTTTAAAAAGGACTGAAGTTGTTGGTCTTCTTTCTTTTTCTTGTCAAAGTCGTGCTCCCACATCTCTACGACTTCAAAACCCAGAGCTTTTAATTTTTCTGTGGTTTCGTTAGTGTTTTTTCGCAGTGCCCCCATGGTGACACCTTTCAATGGGTGTCTGACATCCGCATCAAAACACGTTTCACATCCATGGTAGAAACATCCCTGAAAAAAAATGAAGGTAAGTTTCTTTTTTAAGTAACATATAAAATTAAGAAAAAAAGATATTTCCGTTTAACTTACATGAAACTGATAGACAGTTTGAGTTTCTTCACAAAAACCATCCACACTGATGCCTTTAATTTTACATTCTCCTTTGAGAGTCAGAGCATGTTGAATCTTTAGGTTTTCAGAAAATGACAAGAAATCTAGCCATCTTATAGAATCACTGCTAAAATTCCTTTTATTAACATAGCCATTAACGGGAACCATAGCAATGGTCGATGGTTGGAGGTGTTGGCTTCTATAAACTGCCATGCATGCGGCGGCAATTGTAATGTACCTAAAATAAATATTAGAAAAAAAAAATCAAAATGAAATACTTAGATTAAGGGAAAACAAGGACAGGAGAAACAAGAAAACACGAATACGTACCGAAATGGGTCGACATTCGTAACTTCAATAAACTGACTTCGAAATCCCATGCAGCATCTGCGCAAAATATCTACATCAGATCTGTAAAAGAATTTTTTATTTTTATTTTACTAAAAAACAGAAACCAAAATAAATTATTTAAGAAAATTTAAGTACTTAATTCCTAAATACCTGCAATAAGTCAGCATCTCATGCTGAAAATCAAATAACATATCTTTATTCGCTTCATGCCAAGTCATGAATGTTTCTCGAGCTACAGGCGTCATCATATCTGGGCCATAGAAATGTGGATCTGGAATCCTTCCAACATATGAATGATTCTCAGGAGACTTATACAGATGGGGGAAATACCCTTTTTTCAATTCGGAGAGACCAAAGCAGGCCGGAAGTTTGCTCAATGCCATTGGTAAAAAATTGATAGAATCAATTATCCTGATATTAAGTGCTTTGTGAAAAATCGACATGATCATAGACCCATTAGGAATAACTTCGGGTGCAGTTCCTTGTTCCAGAAGCCATGCCATTATGAATTGTCCATCGAATCTAAAATAAAATAATAAAAATTAACAACAAATACTAAAAATTAACATTGAAAAAAAAAGAAATTAAACAAAAAATAATTTACCCTTTCATATTGTGGGCTATAGCTGTAAACCCTTTGTGTTTTACAGAAAATAGCCATGAGCAAAAGTCGCTACAAGCATTATAACCTGTAAATACGGCTTCTCTACCATCTGCGTAATGTGCAACCGCGAAATTTACAAGGTGCTCGCCTGAAGATTGATCCGTCTCGAAATAAAAAAAAAATCAAACTGTCTGAAGAATCCTTCGGGGGAACCTTTTGTAAAAAGCAGAGATGGTCCTCATTCTTCACAAACTTCTGACATGATGGGCATTTATCTATTCCACAACGATGGTTTTCTTTCGAAAAATTCCGTCTCTTAATAACTTTACTGCAATCTCTGCATTGGTAAATCTGAAATAAAATAGGCATATATTTATTAAATAATGAGTCACCTAAACATTATTTAAAAAAAAATATTAAAATATAACTTACTCGATCACACATTGACATCACTTGCTGACCTACCACTGATTTGTGAGCCGAAAAACAGTCCTCTGATTTGCAAAGTCGATCGCAGTCTGTACATCGTTTCGGCTGATCCGGATTGCACTGAATTCTTTGGCAAATGTGGCAGGATTCAGTACAGTTGTGGTCCTCAATGTTTTTATACGGCTTTTCACAAGCTTCGCAGTAAAAGTCCGTTGCGAAAATTCCTTTCAAACTCTTTATCACGTCAAAATGGTTGTTGTGCAGCAACAAATTTACCCTCTTCCTTCTTGTTGCGCCTTTATAAGTCAGCTGAAAAAAAAAATTATAATTGCATAAAAACATACAAAATTTGCACCATAAATTAAATAATATCAGAGATACATTGAATCTAAATATAATGAAAGAATTACCTTGTTTAAATTATCTGTCGAAAAAACAGCTATTTGCACATTCAAATATTCTTCGAATTTTTGAATCTCAGAATATGTACAAGGGCCTAAAGGTACCCCTGCTGACTCATGAAGTTGTCGGGCCCTGTTTGTCAGTGCAGGACGTCTTCTATCTCTTAAAGTGTTAATGGAAGTATTATCCCCTTCTACATGAGCCAAACCAAAAATAATCGCTTTGGCGCAGCAAAGTCCTTCATCATCTTCTGGAATTGCTAGAATGGAATGTTTGCGTAGGCGATCCAACTCAACATTAACGACTTTTCTTATCCGGCCAGCACCGATGTCCCTCCGAATTGTTAATACATCCACAGAAAATCCTTCATCTAATTTTATTTCTGTTTTTGATTGTAGGACTTTCATGACAGCAGAAAGAATTTTTTCAACCGTAAATTCAGACACGGGCATCAGACATGTAGATATCGGTTTGTCCAGTCCATCGGCTTGAATGCAAAAACGAATCATGTCCGAACTGTTTAAGTCCTCAGTCGTACGTCTTAACAGAATCATAAAGAGATCACGCAAAAGAGATGCACATAAAGTCTCTTCACGAAGCTCTTCAGGAATGCGTGTCGTGTCAACTCGTGCTCGAATGCATACTTCCTCGCCCTTATATTTGATGTTTCGGCGTCGACCGCGTTCCTCTAATACAATGGCATTCTTCAACTAAAAAGAAAAAAAATTAGATCTAATTCAAAATTCAGATGATTACAAAATAAAATTCAGAGAGAAAACATTACTGAAAAAAAATATTTACATTCACGTGAGACACATTCGCCATGAAAACTGCTCCATTACTAGAAGTACTCGGATGGCTCTAATGAAAAATAAGAGAAAATAAAATAAGTTTCATTAGCAATAAAATAAAGTCTGTAAAATAGTTAAAAAAATAAATATAAATTTTGCAAAAATTCATACTTCAAATCCCGAGCCAACTTGATAATAGAGTGGTAAAGGGAGTGGATTTTCTAAAAATATTTGGGAACATTCATCTAAAATCTATAAAAATAAATAACACATTATTAAGGTCTAAAATAAAATCTCATTTTAAAAAATATAAAATATTATTAGAAATATAATTGAATAGAAAAAAAAAATGTATTTACATCGTCGTCTTGTTCCAAAAATTCCTGATCCAACTCATCGATTATCTAAGAATAGATAAGAAATGTATAAGTTATTTTACAAAAAAAAAAAAAAAAAAAAAAAAAATGTGTATATATATGTACATATAAAAAGACTTATTAAAAAATCTGAGAAACTTACTTCATCATCCGAATCTCGCAAAGGAAAAGAATCATCCTCAAATAAAATCTACATAAGAAAACAAATGAGTTACATTTTATTTCTAGAATGCACTGAATTTTTCAATTAAAATAAAACAAAGAAATAATAAAAAAACTAGCATTAAAATACAAAGAAAATCAATTTTTAAATAAAAAGAAATTTTTGAAGACAAGCATTATAAAAATCAAAAACGCACAGACGGTATCAATAAAAAAAAACGCACACGAATACATAAAATATATAAAAAGTAATTTAATAATAATAAAAGAAAATTACTTACCAAGCTAGAGGATCTTTTAAGGCTTTTATAGTCCATAACTCGAAAATTAAAAACTTAGCGAATAACAATGTAGCAACGTAGAACCACGAGGCAAAACAAAGCAAGTGAAGAATCCCCGCTGATGCCAATCCGTGTTAACGAAACTTTTTTTCCTCTGCAGGTTACAGTTACACCCAATGACGCCGTTATCATCCGACTTGGGATTGGTCAGTACGCTTTGACCCCTCCCACGAAAATAAAATCGTCACACATCATCCCTACTCCCCCCCGTTCAAGCCGTAGCATGAATCGGCGTGACGTCACGATGCAATATGGCCGCCGCATGTTTTCTTTCAATAACGGCCAGACCCAATCAATATTAATCGCGGCATACTTATTCATTAGAATTTTAATTAAAACATATCTAATGAATACACCGGCGTCAAAGACAAACATTTTGAACCCATTCCCAAAAAAATTTACAAGTCCGCATTTTCTAAACCTTTGTGGAGTTTCGTCAGCAAAAATTATTCGTTTTAATGGAAACATTAATTACACCTTCATTAAAAATTGCCTTAATTACAGAAATTAAAATAACCATCTCAGCAGATCCTTACATGTTCGGACTGCTTTCAAGTTCCCACATGAATGGTGACGTCACAAAGCTACACATATATCTTTTTTCTCTAGCGGTCAGATCAAAGTGAAATTAATGAATTCGTCAAATTCTTAATTAAAACATTCTTAATTACAAAATAATCATTTCAACGCGTGCAGATCTCAAGTTGGAACTTGAAAAACAAGATGGCGCCCATTGACGTCACGCATCGCAGTATCCTCAAATTTTTTACAAGTCCAGATTCTAAAAACTCTAAAAAGTCCCGATTCCGAAACTAAGAAGCGTTGCCATTTTGAAAAAAGTATCTCAGTGTTGCCACCCTCGTTATCTTTTACGAGAATCAACCAACCACCCCATCAAAAATATCGTCGTCGCCGTTCACGATAATCAACCAACCAACCCATCAAAAACACCCTCGTCATCTTTGACGAGAAACCGAAACCAAAACAACTCAACCAACAGGAGGAAAACAACTCAACTCCACCAGCAGGAGGAAAACAACTCAACTCCACTCGTGACGTCACTTCCTGTTCCCCCCTCGATGACGTCTCTACCGCCTCACCTATTACCCTGCCTACTATAGGTCACAGTTGCACCAACTGTATAGATTTTGGTGAATTTAGCACTTACAGTTTATTTTACAGGGACACAAAGAAAAATTCTTTATCATTATGGTCTAGGGGATCAAATTTTTAAAGTGCAATAGCATCTAAACGCCTTATTCAATTAAGCTGAAAATTTATATGAATATTATAAATCACTGTTGCAGTAACTATAAGCATTTTGGTGAATCTAGCGTTTATATATTTTTACAGGGACACAACGAAAAATTCTTTATCATTATGTTCTATGGGCTCAAAGTTCATGAGCGTTAAATAAAACAATGTGTAATATATGTCGAAAAATACTTAAACACTCTATTATGGTTTTCTCTCTTTTGTTTGTTTAACAACTCCTCTTTCTTTACTTTATCTACAAAACTGTTAATTACTCAATGTTCGGAAAGTCGAGTGGAGTCACTCCAGATTTTTTAAAAGGTTTTAACAAAATTTTTAGTCTTCTTTTAGATTTGTCTATTTAGTGATTTTATGTGGGTGTCATTTGGCGTAACATGCAGTTTTATAGAAATCCGTCAGTAGTGTCTTATTCATTTTAATTTTAAAACAATATTATTATTATTGTAATATATCAAAGTAATATATAGATATAATGGTCAATTATGTATGATAGGGGTAATGAATTCGTCCAGAAAATGATTAAATATTAAACCCTTCTTTTACCCTTCATATTTAGATAGTTTCAAAAATAATCTAATAAAATTTCTACAGAGTTTCATTTATTTACTGGGGTTAAAGTATCCAATATTTTAAACACCACTATATTTTAATTAAATGAGGGCGTGGAGAATGAGGTTCAATCCACTTTTTACCATGTTTTTATTAACTTCTATTCTTGTTTTTTGGTTTGTTTGTTTGTTTGTTTGTCCGGTACAAATCTTGCATTTGAATTTCAACTAACTTCCCTACTAGCTAGACATTTGAAACTTTCACAGTAGCTCAGAACCCGGTGACAACACAATACTTCGAAGTCCAATTTTCGAGTTTTTGACTAGTTTTCTTATAATTAATTAAAATATGAAAATAATAACATCTTAATAGCGTTAAAATAGTCATTAAAATATTAACTATAATTTAATTGTTGTCAAAAAAAAAAAAAAAAAAAAAAAAATTACGAGTTTATTTTCTTTTGACATAAAAATAAATACATTTAATTAAACGTGAACGTTAAAAAATTATAAGAAGTTAAATGATATATCTCACAAAAATTAACGTCATTATCACTTTAAAAAATTTTATGCACATTGATAAGAGCTCTATGATTCATCAGAAAATTTAAAATATGGTATATAAAAAGTTTTTTTTTTTTTTAAATCTTATAATTGTGTTAAAATAAGAATAGCAGTAGTTTAGTGTGGTTGGTGGTGCACTTATCAACACATATAGAAAAGACTCCAGTCTAATGTATTACTTTAATTAATTAATTATTTATTTATTTCTTCCTGCACGCAGTGATTCAAGTATTGGGTTGTTCGGAAAATAATTTCGTTTTCATCAGCAGAGAACTTAATTGTATTTTTTTCACACTATCTCATCTTCCCAATTAAGCTGCATTACCATTATGTATTGTGACAGCTGATATAGAAAGGCTTGCTTGTGAAAAATTTCGTTTTATTCTGCTCTATAGGTTTTGATTGGTGCTCTATCAAATAAAGAAAACCGGAAGCGACATTTTCGGCATATTTTGTTTTTGCTATCAAAAAGGTGAAAATACAATATAAATTTTTAAGCATTGATTTATCAATTCAGTAAAATACAATTTACTCTAAAATAGGTCAATTAGCAAATCAGTTTTGACTAATTATTCAAGTTCTTTCTTTAGTGGGTAAATACGTAATTCTACCAATGCATAATTACCTTATTCAGATATTTAAAAACAATTAGATGATTTTTTTTTTGAATAGTTACCCAGTTATCATAGAATATGATATATTAATTTCTTTAGAATAAATTTTTATGCACAATTAAAATTTATATTATATAAAGATTTTCACAAATGAAACCTTTGCTTAAAAAAAAAAAAAAAAAAAAACAACTTGTTAGGAATCGAGAAAGTTCAAACATATATCTTTTTTAACATTTATTTAGCATGACTCTATAATACTATCTATTCTTATCTTAGCTACTTAGCAAGACACGCTTAATTAATTGGTCAAGATATATACTTAATGGATAAAGAAACCATTCTCATAGAACATACTTATCTCATTCAGATATTTTAGAAACTATTAGATGCTAAAACTCGAAAATTCAGCTGATTTTAATAAGTAATCTGCATTTTATCTGCTTTAAATAAGCTCCAGTATTCAAAGAGCTAGGCTAATAAATCATGAAGGATTATACTCTGCTCTTTTCACCCGATCTTGGAAAAGTGCCTCAGTACTTTGTGCGGAAGCTTTCAGTGGAGTAGAGAAAATCCGAGTATATTAATCACTTTTTGTGAGCCAGACTTTTATGCAGAATTTTAGAGAGTTTAACAGTATTTTCAGAAAACTTTTATATACTATCTATGAAATATATGGTTGCCGTTGTACACAATCTATCAATCTTTCAAAGCATATTTTAATGAGTAAATAAATAAATGTGAAAGTTAGAGAGAGTAAATTAATTTTTATTATGAGAACTTGAAAATAAATTAATATTAAGTATTAGATAATTATAAAGAAGCAAAAATTTCATTTAAGGACAGGTTTATAAATAATATCGAAGAATATATTTTTGTAAATAGCTTTTTAATCTTGGCTGAATATTGCTAGGTGATATGGGAAGTAAATGTGCCCAAATAATTATTCATGTACGGAACAAAAACACCAATTTTGTAAATATATTTTCTATTTAGAAGGTTTTAACAAAATTTTTGCTCTTCTTTTAGATTTGTCTATTTAGTGATTTTATGTGGGTGTCGTTTAGCGTAACATGCAGTATATTTAGAAATCCGTCAGTAGTGTCTTATTCATTTTAATTTTAAATCATTGTTATTATTAGAATCTATTACAGTTATTTATAATTATGATGGTTAATTATGCATAATAGGGGTAATGAATTCAAGTCCAGAAAGTGATACTGTCTGTGAAATATTTGGTTGCCGTTGTACACAATCTACCAATATTTTATACTATATTTTTAAGAGTAAATACGAAATCGGACAGAATAAATTAATTTTTATTATGAGAACATGAAAATAAATTGATAATAAGTATTATATAATTAAAGAAGCAGAAATTTCATTTAAGGATAAATTTACATCAATTAAAAAATTGAAATGAATATTTATGAGTATATAAATACAGAAACTGTAGAAAGTAAATACTTTTTTGTTTATGTGAAATTTAAATTAAGTTGTTTTTATCTGTTAGATAGTTAAGAAAGAAGAAAATGCTCTTTGGAATATTGTTCTAGTTTTAGTCAGTACTGATGATGCACCGTCAGTGAAGTAAATAAATAAAGTAATTAAAAAATTTAAACTCATGGTTATTCGCTAATTTTATTTAAATATCTCTCTGTGGTTAAGTTTAATTAATGTATTATTATTTGTTATTTTACATGTTTTATTTGAGATTTTATATCTGAGTTTAAACACCTTGTGATGTATGTTAATTTAGCAAAGATACGAATTAAAGAGAAAAAGAGATGTAGCTGGCGCGGTAGAGATGCACATATAGATGCTGAGTTAGCCTGAGAGAAAGGAGAAAGAAATTATGGGGCACACACACACAGAGTGTAAACGCGAAAAATTACACAGCGCAGCAAAAAAAAAAAAAAAAAAAAAAAAAAAAATGAAGCCCTGATACTATTCTTGCTGATTCTTATGTAAAATGATCACCTGAATCCGAATATGACTACTATTTTACCCAGTCACCCACCGTTTTCTCGGGACACTATACCTCCTCCCCCAATTTTTATCACTGTTCGGTAATTTTATGGCCATGAACTTGATTTGGAGAATGAAAAAGAATTAATTTAAAATTTAAAAACAAAAAATTATAATGTTTTATAAATAACATTAATAATAGATTATTAAAAAAAAAAAAAAGAAAAGAAATGTAATGCATGATTTCAGGGGCAAATCTCCCCTTAAATTTTCCCCTTGTCGCAAATGTTGATGTTTTAGAATTTTCCAACTGTGTATCCCCTCAGAAAATATTTAACAGTAAAAATAATCCCCCCCCCGGTAAATATCAAATTTATAGCTATAAAATTACCGAAAAGTGATAAAAATAGGGGGCTGTCCCTAAAAAACATTTGGTGATAGGGCAAAATTTACGTCATATTCGGATTCTAGAGGTCATTTTATATAAAAATTTGCCAAAATGGTATTGGGGGCAATTTTTATACCGAGCAGTGTTATCCAAAACAATAAAATATTAAAAAGTTTTTATTATAATTATATTTTATTATTCGAACATAATGAAGTATATATAAAAATATTCTTCGTTGAAAGCATAGCATCGAAGATGTACGAATTAAAATATTTCATTAACATTGATCAATAGATTTTTAGGGTCTTGAAGATCGAGGATTTTCTTCAGTCCAAATAATTTATATTGAAAACATTGTCCTCCTCACTAGATTAAAACAATAAATATGGCATAAAACAATCTTTTAGAAGACATATCCTCGCTATCAGTTTAAATTCTATTTTCATAGGCTATTTTGTTAATTATGCAATGCAGAAAAACCTTATTGCGGAAGTCTAGTAAAAAAGGCTAATCTACTAAAATCTAATCAATCTTATTTCGAAAGCATGCAATACTTTCTCTTACCCATAAGGTAGAGAAAGTATTGTTTTTGGGTCAAATTTTCGAACGCGAGATTTTGTTATATTTACACGTTTTGAGGACCCCTGAATACGAAAATCATGTTTTTAGCAAATGGTCTGTGTGTATGTCTGTCTGTCTGTGTGTCTGTCTGTATGTCTGTGTGTCTGTCTGTTATCAGCATATCTCAAAAACAAATTATGGCAGAAAGTTCAAACTTGGTATTCTAAATATGTATCATATAGGGATGCTACAGTAAGCTTTTCGTTAAGATCAAGCTAATGGTTTGTGTACAGGGACAATCAAGAGAATTCTAATATATTACGTCTATGGGGGAAATTGCAGGAAAGTAGAGTTTAACGTCTATAGACTGCACTAAACCAAATGAAACGAGTATATGTATTTTGTAATAGAGATAGTTAACTGGGAAAAATTTTTTGTGTATGTAGGAGCCTCGGCTCCCTCCCTGGGGGGGAAGTCCCCCCTCGATGGGAGTAAATTTTCATGATGGGCATCTTTCAAAAGAGCTCGCCAATACCTTTAAAACGAATGGTTGAACCATCGATCTGCCATAATTTAAAACAAAGTTATCGATTTTTTTTTTACTTTTAACGAAAAAAAAAAAAAAAAAAAAAAAAAACTTAGAAAAAAAATCGTACTTTTTTTTTTTTTTTTAATTTTGAGAATAAAATGGACTTTTTTTTTGGATATTTGGTATTATACTACTTCTCTAATATGGAAATCGTCTGCTTTATCATGAAAGATATTTTTTTTAAATAATAATTTTAATAAATTATTTTTTAAAAACAGACTTATTTTTTAATAACCGAATTAAATTTTATATAAATGTAGGTGCATTAATGAAACGGGGGGTTGTGGGGGCGGTAGCCCTCCTCACACAGAACTAATTATCATATAAAACTCTTCAGAAGCCTAATATGAATTGTTTAACGTAGGTTTACATAACAGTACTCGTTATCTTACCTATTAATCTGCAACCTGTTTTTATTGTATTAAATTTCAGGGTAAGAGAAAGTCGTGTGAGTGACACACCAGATTATTTCTAAAATTTTTGTTCAGACACCAACCTCTGGTACTGCTGCAGCTGCCTTTTTTTTTAGCTTGAACTTCGCTAATCTGCACACGGCCCAGTGTGTTATACTAGCAGTAACCAAACTAGCTCACTGAATAATAGTCGCTCAATCCAGCTATTACAGAAACGCGTCACCATTAACAATATTGAAGCTAAAGAGTTCATTTTAAAGATATTATCAAAAAACCCTCAAATAAGATTCGAAATCCATTAATATCCTAAAAATGAGCTACCGAAAGAAATTTTAGTAACTTTAAATAAAGAGCATCCAGTAAATCTGTAATGTATAAATTCTTCTTAATTTTTTTTGACGAAGTTAGTGAATGCCAAAATAGCAGTACTAAAATTGCACCTTTACCAAGACTTCCGCAGGCGACTTTATTTTATTTATTTATTTATTTAATTAGTTAATTAATATTATTTTTATACTTTTCGTGCCGCTAGTCTCGTAAAATAAAATTTAAAATATATTTATGTAGGTAAAAGGAAGATTTACCTAGACAAATATAATATAAATTGTTTTGCATAGCAATAGTGGTACGAAAAAAAAATAAAATAAAAAATAAAATAAAAAATAAATAAAATAAATAAATAAATAAAATAAAATAAAATAAAGTCGTCTGTGGCAGCCCTTCCTTACCATCCAGGTGATGGTAATGATAGTGTCTACAACAGTGTTGTCAGCAACTTCTTAGAGAAACGACACTCGTTAGAAACCGAGAGAGAACATCTTATTGAAGATTGTGCACGCATGCATTGTATTTATTACTCAGGAAAAACTATAGTAAAAAAATATAAATCTATTCATTCTTAGGAAATGTCTAAAAGGCATTAATTATAGTTTCATATAACATGATGATATATCAACGGTCCCTAAGTAACAGATCTGGTACTGATTATCCTTAAAAGTTTATTTTTATCAATAAATCACCCTACGTATAATTAAATGTTTTTTTATATGTACTTTAAATGAATAAAACTACAATAATGACTCAATTTACACAGTCAAAGTACATTTAAAAACATTCAAAAGTAGTTTTGTTTACACATACTTCTGATGCAATAAAAATTGTTGCGCTTCGGCTTTGCGTATTGTACATATATATATATATATATATATTTAGAAAGCATTCCCAAGAAATTTTTTTTAAAACATATTTATGTTTGAGTGCAAAAACCAATATTTTTATGCATCCTGTTTCACAACTGGAATCCAATTTACTCACTTTACGACACATTTCTGTATAAATTTTCGGTATCCATAAGATAGTTTTTTTTATAAACTATACAAATAACATAGTTTCATTGAATGAAACATATGGGTGAGAAGTATTTTCAACGATTTCAAGTTTATTTCAAATTTTATGAATTTTATTATCAATGAAAAATCTGAGAATTTTAGATCAATGCCTTTCTATTGAAAGAGTCGTCAAAAGTTTTATTCCTTTTGGTAATTTATCTATTTAAAATCATTTGTTTTAATTTGGAAGCAATATAAAAATTTGTAACCAGAAAACATTCAAAAAAAAAAAAAAAAACTCTGTCAACTGAAATGATAAACACTATTATTATTTATATATTAACAGGCAAATGTGCAATTAGTCGTTCACTTTTAACGTATTAATTATGGGAGTAGAGGATTGAAAGTGGTATCATTCGAAAGGTATGATTAGTCAGATTTGCACAATACAAAAATTATTTCTTTACGATGTCAAGAAGGTAATTTAAAATACTTTTACTTTTTATGTACTTTTTCATTTTATACACTTATTCTTTTGTATTAAAAAATTCGTAAAGAAGAAAGCTGTTAAAGCTGGCAGTTACTGAAAATTCAAATAAAACCATGAACACAGTAATTTGTATAGATGTGGCATTCTTAAATTCTCGACTATAGATTTTTCATTATAATAGGCAATGGCCATTAGAGTGGTAAAAATGATTATAAGTGAATGAGTGGAAGATCGAAGTTTTATACTATTGAATATATACGCAAATTAAAAAAGAATTTGATTTATGAAATTTCTATTTATTTTTTCTAATTTATTTCTGATATAATTAATTAATTAATTTATTTTTTTGTGATTTACGTCAGTTCTAATTTGAAGACACAATTTTTAGCTAAAACATTTCAACTAACTGAAATTGACTATTTATTTTTAAATAAGTGGATCTATTACTATATCTTCTGCATATATATGAAGAAAGTATAAAATTCGGGAAAAAAAATTCAATTTCAAGTTTTCGATGAATTTACGCGTTTCGAGATTTCTTGAACACGATTGAATATTGATTATATTGATTAAATTTTTGTACCTGTTAGTTGTTAGGTGGTGCTGTCATATATGAATATAGAAGTGATATAAAAGTGTTATTAAATGATATAGAAGGAAGTATTTGATTCGTGAATATTTTTGACTTCCGGTTTTCTATGAATTTGCACGTTCTGAGATGTCTTAAACATGATTAGCTCATTTTTAGAAAATTACTATTTGTCTGTGTGTGTAGGATGTGTTAGAGAAATTGTGTAGTATCTCATGAACCAATGAGCGAAATTTAAGTACGATTGATAATTGGCTAGACCTTGATTTAAATTGATGCTGATTAGCTGTTGGAATATATTATCGTGGTATTGCTATGTTTTGATTAACTCCAATTAAGTCAAGGCTATATCTCAACTTCTGTTGTATAAAAACGTACCAAACATGATATATGACATGGACATTATGTAAAGTTATTCTATTTTAATTTGGGTGCATATCGACCGACAAGTGCGCTGCTGTGAGTAGGCAGGGTAATAGGTGAGGCGGAAGTGACGTCATCGAGGGGGGGAACAGAAAGTGACGTCACGAGTGGAGTTGAGTTGTTTTCCTCCTGCTGGTGGAGTTGAGTTGTTTTCCTCCTGTTGGTTGAGTTGTTT
The DNA here is from genome assembly GCA_963930645.1 of Salticus scenicus. Taxonomy (NCBI): domain Eukaryota; kingdom Metazoa; phylum Arthropoda; class Arachnida; order Araneae; family Salticidae; genus Salticus; species Salticus scenicus. The sequence goes on along the minus strand of OZ005654.1, from coordinate 55,061,098 downwards.
TGGTTTCGGTTTCTCGTCAAAGATGACGAGGGTGTTTTTGATGGGTTGGTTGGTTGATTATTGTGAACGGCGACGACGATATTTTTGATGGGGTGGTTGGTTGATTCTCGTAAAAGATAACGAGGGTGGCAACACTGAGATACTTTTTTCAAAATGGCAACGCTTCTTAGTTTCGGAATCGGGACTTGTAAAATTTTTAGAGTTTTTAGAATCTGGACTTGTAAAAAATTTGAGGATACTGCGATGCGTGACGTCAATGGGCGCCATCTTGTTTTTCAAGTTCCAACTTGAGATCTGCACGCGTTGAAATGATTATTTTGTAATTAAGAATGTTTTAATTAAGAATTTAACGAATTCATTAATTTCACTTTGATCTGACCGCTAGAGGAGAAAGATATATGTGTAGCTTTGTGACGTCACCATTCATGGGGGAACTTGAAAGCAGTCCGAACATGTAAGGATCTGCTGAGATGGTTATTTTAATTTCTGTAATTAAGGCAATTTTTAATGAAGGTCTAATTAATGTTTCCATTAAAACGAATTGTTTTTGCTGCCGAAACTCCACAAAGGTTTAGAAAATGCGGACTTGTAAATTTTTTTGGAATGGGTTCAAAATGTTTGTCTTTGACGTCGGTGTATTCATTAGATATGTTTTAATTAAAGGTCTAATGAATAAGTATGCCGCGATTAATATTGATTGGGTCTGGCCGTTATAGAGCAGGCGCACGTGACGTCACTGCGACAGATCATTTCGCGCGTACTTTAGAATGTAGGCAAAAAGTGGGATAAAGCACCAATGGAAAGGCAGACATTTTGCCTACATGCGCAAAAGTTGCAGAATAGCGTCGCTTGTTTATAAACATGCACCTGCTCTATTGAAAGAAAACATGTGGCGGCCATATTGTATCGTGACGTCACGCCGATTCATGCTACGGCTTGAACGAGGGGGAAGTAGGGATGGTGTGTGACGATTTTACTTTCGTGGGAGGGGTCAAAGCGTACTGACCAATCCCAAGTCGGATGATAACGACGTCATTGCGTGTAACTGTAACCTGCAGAGGAAAAAAAGTTTCGTTAACACGGATTGGCATCAGCGAGATATTTCACTTCCTTGTATTTTCTTGTGGGTGTTGCGTGGTGATTTTTGTGCTTTTGAATTCTTCAAAGTGTTTGTGGACTTAGACTTTATTTTTGGATTAAAATGAAAAGATCGTGGCCTAAGTTTGATGATTTAATTGACTCGAAGCGTAATAAAACAGCTTTGGATGTTAAAGGAAACAATTCTACACCAGCGTTTCAATCAGGTGTGCGGATAAATTCGAACGGTGATACAGGATACACATTGAATTGTTTGCCTCAAAGTACAATTCATCTGGGAAATGTGAACTTTATATCTGTGCAGGAGTTTCTCGGACAGACCCGTGTTCACGTTAGGAAACATGTGTTTGATGTTGATGGATTTATACATCCTACGAAACAAGGATTGTCTTTGTCTCCAGATATGTGGAGAGTTCTGTGCGCTAATATAAACAGTGTGACTGATTCTTCAGGTGATAAAACAATCATCGTGGATAATCGCATTTGTGTCGCCAAACAATGCAAAGATGGAGAGAACGTATATGTTTTTCAAGAACTGTTTCAACGAAAAGATATGTCTTTTCAATTTGTGCCTAAAAGTGTAGTGCTTACTGCAGCAGAATTTCAAAAGCTTATGGAATGCAGGTCTGCTGTAATGGGTAAGGTAAAAAAAAAAGTCTTGTTTTATATACCTTGTTCAGTTTTATTCAAAAAGAAGTGCAGTTAGTGAATCGAAATTTTGCAATTGTGGATTATAACATACGATTTCCAGAATTGTTTGAATCTTTGACAAAGTGCCTGACTACTGCTATAACTCTTAAAATAAATGAAGTTATGAACTGTTTTGGGTGTCGTGAAACAATCGCAGTGGATTTTATGCATGATTGTAAGACAAGGACTAACGCTGAGAACTTTGCGGACTATTTTGATATCGCCTTTTTCAAATTAAATTGGCATGATATTGCCAAAGATTTTGTGCATAAAAATTTAAATGCAGATTTGGATACAATTGTCAATGAAGAGGAATTTTTTGGTTATGTTGATGTTAGTGTTTTGTTGAAAAATGTTCAAAAACTGTACATTGATAATGAAACTGTTTTATAATTTTTTAATATGTATTTTTTATTGAATAAATATTTGTTTAGTTCTCTTATTTTGTGTTATGTTTTTATTTTTAAGTTGTGTTCAATTTATTGATTTTAGAAAATATTGTGTGTGATTAATTTTAGAAAATTATAATAATAATAATAATAATAAAAAAAAAATGAAAATGTATATGCATATATATATATATATATATTTAAAATAAAAATATGTGTTCATTTTAGGTTTGAACACCGTGGAATTAACATCAAATTAAAACTGCTGGGGAAATGTCCAAGGAACTTAAGCAGCTGTATTATGATCCTGCTTTACCCGGTAGCTTTGGGGGAGTTAATATTTTGCAGCGTGTGCTAAAGGGAAAAGTAACATCTAACGCTATTAAAACATGGTTAGAAAAAAAAGATTCTTACACTTTACATAAATCTTTAAGGCATAAATTTTCAAGAAATCGAGTAATTGTAGGAGGACTGAACGAGCAATTTCAAGCCGATTTAGTAGACATGCAGTCTTTATCAAAATTTAATGATGGTTTCAGATATTTATTGACATGCATAGACATTTTATCAAAATATGCCTGGGTTATTCCTTTAAAAGATAAAAGAGCTAATACAATTGTAAAAGCATTTGAAAAAATCTTTTCATATAGACTCCCCATTAGGCTTCAAACAGACGCTGGGAGTGAATTTAAGAACCGGAATTTTCAAAACTATTTAAAAAATAAAGGGGTGCATTTTTTCACAACCTATAATTCGACAAAGGCTTCAATAGTGGAGCGCTTTAATCGTACATTAAAAACAAAAATGTGGAAATATTTTACTGAAATGAATACGAAACGTTACATTCATATTATTGGAGGTTTAGTTCAAAGTTACAATAAAACGTGGCATCGTAGTATTAAAATGGAACCAGAAGCAGTGACAATGGACAACCAAAGTCAGGTCTGGAAAACATTGTACGGAAACGAGACGTCTATTATGCCAAAATCTGCATTCAAAATAGGTGATACAGTTCGAATAAGCAGAGAAAAATTGCAATTTGAAAAAGGATATGAGCAGAATTGGACAAGAGAAATTTTTACAGTATATAAAATTATTAAAAGAAATCCAATAGTGTACAAGTTAAAAGATTTAGCCGGAGAGGAGATAGAAGGTACTTTTTATAGAGAAGAACTTCAAAAAATAACGGATTCGGGATATTATCCTGTGGAAAAAGTTTTAAAAACACGAAAAAATAGGGGGGAAACAGAATACCTTGTAAAGTTTCAAGGTTATCCAGAAAAATTTAATGCATGGGTAGAAGATGTAAAAATGATATAAAAGGAACATGCTTCGTTCTTTCTTTTCATTTCTGAAGAGATGTCGTTCTACATAACACTAATCAGTGACAGCTCTTTGAGCTTTTTCCCACAGAATAAAATATCTCAATTTACAACGCAATTGCCTAACCCTATTAATCTGAATGGAGAATGGGAAATGGCTTTGGTCGATTTTATCTATCCACATACTTGGTTCAATGTTCGAAGAGATAATAATTTATTTGGTTTTGATTTGGGAGATGGAAAATTATTAGGTAGAAGAGTTCCCCCCGGTTGTTATGAAACAATACCAGACTTAATTAAAGGAATGACGTTACCATCGCATAAAAACAAGATAGATTTTAATTATGAACCAGTTACAAAGAGAGTAAAAATAAAGACAGATAAAAAATCAAAAGTTATACTGCATAAAGGTTTGGCGCATTTATTGGGATTTGAAGCGGGGGAATATAACGGTTTGCAGGAAAGTCCTTTTGTGGCCGATCCCAAAACTTCTTTTCCGGTCATGTACCTCTATTGTGATCTTGTTGAACCTCAAATAATAGGTGATGTACAAGCGCCTCTGCTAAAAATTGTAACTGTTGAAGGAAATGATGGAGAAATTATTAATGCCCATTATTCAAGACCCTTTTACTAGCCTGTTATCCGACAACATTTCCAAACGGTACAAATTGATATACGGCTTCACTCTGGAGATTTGGTACCTTTTGAGAGGGGTAAAGTGTTTGCTACTTTACATTTTCGTCTGAGACAAATCCTATAAAAGAGCAATTCTTTGAATGATAACTCTCATTTTTGTTTCTGTTTGCAAGAAAGAAGGATCAAGGGAAAAAAAAATGTTAGTACCTTATACGTGTTGTACAAAAAAGTTTGAAGATTATTATGCAGCGCAAACTGGCAAAGGTTTACCATATTACAGAGGGACAATTTTACAAAGAGGGCACGGTATAGGTGGATTTTTTGCCAAGCTATTTCGTAGTGCCATGCCTTTGTTGATAAAGGGTGCAAAAACTGTCGGTAAGGAAGCTTTACGAACAGGCACTCTGGTTGCAAATGACATGTTATCGGGTGAAAATTTTAAATCTTCCCTAAAATCTCGGGCAAAAGAAAGCGGGAAGAAATTAGCCAAAAAAGCAGTTCAAAAAGCAGATGAAATGATTGGCCATGGAAAGCTTAAAAGAAAGCGAAAAGCTAGCCAACGCTTCATTTCATCGAAAGCACGAAAGACGCAAGGACGTGATATTTTTGACTAGTCACATACACGAAAAAACATGGCTTTTTTATTACAAGATTCTCCAGAATGTGTCAAATCCGAATTAGAATTATTTTCTTTACCGCCGACTCAGACAGTAATCGAATGTGGTCAGTGGGTAGAGTTTCACCCGCTTGCTAATGTTTTTGATGGAGGTCCTGTGGAATTTAATGTTTCTGGAAGTGGAGAAGAATATATTGATCTATCACAAACTCAGTTGTACGTCAAAGCAAAAATTTTAAAGAATGACGGTTCATCCCTCGACGCTAAAAGTAAAGTGGGACCGGTAAATCTATTTTTGCATTCCATGTTTTCTCAAGTGGATATTAGTTTAAACGAAAGACTTGTTTCATCTAGCAATAACACTTACCCTTACAGAGCCATGATCGAGAAGTTCCTTAATCATGGTTATGATGCAAAAACTTCTCAACTTTCATCAGAATTATTTTTTAAAGATACTGCGGGTCGTATGAATGTTTTTGATACTGCCGATGCAGAACCCAATGAAGGTTTTAATAAACGAGCAGAATTGTTTAAATTCAGTACAACGGTTGACATGATTGGACGATTGCACCTGGATATGTTTCACCAAGAAAGACTTCTTCTTAATATGGTAGACGTGAAAACTAAACTTATTCGTAGTAAACCAGAATTTTGTCTGTTAGGGGATGAAGCTGAATTTAAAGTTTCCCTGGAGCATGCCTCTTTGTTTGTTCGCAAAGTGCGTGTAAGTCCCGGTGTTGTCCTGGGACATGCAAAAAGTTTAGAAAAAACAACAGCCAAATATCCTATTAATAGAGTACTCTGAAAAGCATATTCTATCCCTGCCGGGAATATGAGTTGTGTTCAAGATAACGTTTTTACAGGGCAAATGCCAAATCGCATTGTTATTGCCTGTGTTGACAACGATGCATTCAATGGTAACTATAAAAAGTCTCCCTTTGAATTTAAGCATTATAATATCAATTTTATAGGGGCTTATGTGGATGGTCAACCTGTGCCTCATAATCCACTTCAACCTAATTTTGAAAAAAATTTATTCATCCGAGCTTATCAAAATCTATTTTCTAATACAGAAAACAAAGGTTTGTACCTTTCAAGATCTGAATTTTCAAAAGGATATTCTTTATTCCATTTTGATTTATCGCCTGATTTATGTGATGGTTCACATCTAAATCTTATTCGTCATAGTAATTTAAGATTAGAAATTAAGTTTGGCGCAGCTTTAGCACAAACAATCACTTTGTTAGTGTATGCAGAATTTGAAAATTTAATCGAAATCAACAAAGCTCGGAATATTCTTTATGATTTTGGAAACTGATGGATTCATCGCAAATACATAAAATTTTATCTCGTGATCCTGTTTCTTCAAAGTATTTCATTGGTGTTTTTCCTTCCGACAAAATACCTATTATTCAAAAATTTCCCTGTACATTAGTGCTCAACACAGATAAGCATTATGAAAATGGAACCCACTGGCTCGCAGTCTACATTCAAGATAAAAAGTCTCTAGACTTTTTTGATTCCTTCTGATTACCCCCCACGAGCTATGGAGAAGACATATCAAGTTTTGTTAAAAAATATCCTCGAATTCATTGGAACCAGTCAACTCTTCAAAGTGTAACTTCGAATGTTTGTGGACAATATTGTATTTATTTTATTGTGAAACGATGTCAAGGACTTTGTATGAAATCTGTTGTATCTGTATTATCTAGAAAGAAGAATGATTTCCGAGTTTTTCAGTTTGTGAAAAAAAGATAAGGTGTAAATATAATTTTTAAAAAATAAAATTTTTATTTGCAAAATATATATTTCTCTGTGTATTCTTTTATTGTTTTTATCAAAATAATAATAAAAAAATCTGGAGTGACTCCACTCGACTTTCCGAACATTGAGTAATTAACAGTTTTGTAGATAAAGTAAAGAAAGAGGAGTTGTTAAACAAACAAAAGAGAGAAAACCATAATAGAGTGTTTGAGTATTTTTCTCCATCTATTACACGATGTTTTATTTAACGCTACTGAACTTTGAGCCCATAGATCATAATGATAAAGAATTTTTCGTTGTGTCCCTGTAAAAACCTATAAATGCTAGATTCACCAAAATGCTTATAGTTAGTGCAACAGTGATTTATAATACTCATATAAATTTTCAGCTCAATTCAATAAGGCGTTTAGATGCTATCGTACTTTTAAAAATTTAGTCCCATAGGCCATAATGATAAAGAATTTTTCTTTGTGTCCCTGTAAAAAAACTGTAAGTGCTAGATTCACCAAAATCTATACAGTTAGTTCAACTGTGATCTATAACATGTGTACAAATTTTTTGCTCAGATTAATAAGGCGTTTAGACGCTATCACACTTTTAAAAATTTGGCCCCATAGGCATAATGATAAAGAATTTTTCTTTGTGTCCCTGTAAAAAAACTATAAGTGCTAGATTCTCCAAAATCTATACAGATTGAGTATTTGTGACCTATAATATGTGTATAAATTTTTTGCTCAATTGAATAAGGCGTTTAGATGCTATTGCACTTTTAAGATTTTGCTCCCATAGGCCATAATGATAAAGAATTTTTCTTTGTGTCCCTGTAAAAAACTATAAGTGCTAGATTCACCAAAATCTATAGGGTTCGTACTATGGTGACTTACAATATGCGTACCAACTTTCAGGTTAATCGAACAAAGCGTTTAGACGCTAGCGTGTTCACTCACAGACATACACACATACATACACACATACACACACACATACATACATCATCGTAAAAATAGTGAAAACGGACTCAGGGGACCTCAAAACGTATAGAAACATCAAAATCTCGAATTCGGATTTTTGACATGATTACAATACTTTCCTCACTATAGTGTTCGGAAAGTAAAAATTAATTTTAATATAACGAAGTTTTTTTTTCTTTCTTTTTTTAGGAGAAGAACCTTTATTTAAAAGTTATAAAATAAATACATAATACTTTAAAATTTTCAATTTATTTTAGCTTCTAAAAGAACTTCCCAAATCTTTGCGATTCTGATGAGAAAATTCGCTTAGACTAAAAATAATAATTATTTTCCATATTTTTTTAAAAGTTTACTTTTTTGAATATATTAAAATGTTATTCGTAAATTTCTCTCTCTCTCTCTTTTTTTATTTTTTATTTATTTATTTATTTTTTTAATAAAACGACAATTTAAATACATAAAATTTATGAAAATATTAATTCAATAGGTTTTTTCCTTAATTTCACATATAAATAGTAAATGTTATCATGTAGAATATAAAGTTTAGGTTGTCTGGATATTCTATGAAATATATAAATATCGAGATTTTCACATTTTATCTTCATTTATAAAAATGGAACAATTCAAGTTAGTACATCCTTCGACTTGTATTATTAGTGGACCGACTGGTTCGGGAAAGACTTTTTTTGTTAAAAAATTAATTGATTATAGATTTTTTCACCCTATGCCCTCCTCTATTATTTACTGTTATGGAAGCTATCAGCCACTTTTTGATTCGATAAAAAACGTGCATTTCGAAGAAGGCTTACCTTCTAATATTGGCACCCTTGAAAATGCTTTAATTATTATTGATGATTTAATGTCTGAATTATCTAATGATGTACGTTTAAGCAAACTTTTTACAAAGGGAAGTCACCATCGGAAACTTTCTGTTATTTTTATCACGCAAAATGTGTTCCACCAGGGTAAGGAAATGCGGAATATTAATTTAAACGCGCATTATATGGTACTTTACAAAAACCCTAGAGATAAATACCAAATAATGAATTTAGCCAGGCAAATGTTTCCTGGTAAAACAAAGGCATTTCAGGAAATTTTTAGTGATGCTACTTCTTCACCTTTCAGATACTTATTAATTGATTTAAGACCTGAGACCTTAGAGCGCATGCGTCTGCGCACAGGGATATTTCCAGATGATAAACATTATGTATATGAACCTCGATAAAACTATTTATTCAAAAAATTTCAACGCGGGAACATGTCTCCTGTTGTGATAGAATTTGAAGGTTTTCAGTTGACGTCAAACGATTTTATAGTCAAGGAACTGGCTTTTTATGCCGTAGAATGTGGCTATCATTCCCAATGGTCTTTTCTCCCTCCTTACCCGTGGCAAAAATTATCCGTCAAAAATAGAAAGTCGTATGCTTGGTTGACTCGATACCATCACGGACTACATTGGGATAGCGGAGAATTTCCCTATTCAGTTTTAAACCTTATGCTTTCATCTTTATTTATTTCTTATAAAGTTATCTATACGAAAGGTTTAGAAAAATCAAAATTTTTAGAAAAATATTCTGGACGAAAAGTTTTTAATCTGAATGATTTTAATTGTCCAAAGTCAGATTCTCAGAAGACAAGGTACTGAAATGTCCCATCCATAACCCACTTGTTAAGAATTGCGCTTTAGTAAAAGCTTCTTTTTATGCTGAGTATATAAAAGAAAGAGTATGCTTATCAAATGCCATTCATGCTCAAGATGTCAACGATCGAGCATCTAAAATTGTTAAACAAGACAAAAAATAAATCAGCATTTCTAAGAAAGTGCCCAAACAGTGTTATAAAAGGAGTGTGTGAATGCGCCTTGAATCTTTTAAAAGGTAACGTGCCTGTCAACAAACGTCAAAAAGGCAGACTAATCCCCTATAAAAGAACTCTTCGACGATTAGGGGATAAGAAAGTTCATTTGTTTAAGAAAAGACGACTTTTAGTACAGAAAGGAAACGATTTTCTATCTATTCTTCTACCAGCTGCAGTATCAGTGTTAAGTTCCTTAATAAATGGAGTTCGCACGTAAATACAGATTAATTCCATTCAACCAGGATCAGCAATTTACAGAAGAACACTTATCTGATTTAGATAAACAGATTACAGATATTTTAAAGAAAAAAATTAATGATGATGAAAAAGCGAAGTTATACGTGCAAATTTTGCAAAAGTTTGTCACTTTCCCCACTGTTAACAGTATGAATCCCCCTGAAGAAGAAAAAGTAAAAGAAGAGACTCTTAAAAACACTATTGACATAGAAAGTAAAATCCTTCAATCTGTTCCAGTAAAACATAAAATTATAGCCCAGCGAATAATCGATTTTTTAAAAGAAAAGAAAATTAGCTGGACGGAAGACAAAGAACTTTTACTGAACAACAAAGTTATTCCTGGTTCAAATGTAATTCAACTTACCAATTTCTTATTAAGAAACAAAACTAAGAGACCTGCGGCTTTTGAAGAATTCAAGGAAATACTTAATGCTAACAATTTTCCTCGAGATTTTATTAAAAATGCTTATTTAACAAAGGTTAAAACTATGTATGCTAAACCTTCATCAAAGGGAAGAAAAACCTCTTCTAAACATTGGTTGAAAATATAAAAAAAAAAGTTTTGTAAATGAAAAATGTAATTTAAATAAAAATATTTGATTTTAACTTATTTTGTGAATGATTTTTTTTTTTTTTTTTTTTTTAAACATGAATATTGTTTTTACATTTTAGTTTACCCTTTTTAAATCTTCGATGTTCTCATTCCTGAAAAAATTATGCTGATCAAAAACATTTTATATAACAGGTCAAAACATAAGTAATAAATCAATCTTAAATATAAAAAACAAGTCATAAACTTAAGGAACTAAACCGTTTATTCATTATCACTAAAGCTATTTACAAATAAATTGAAACAAACTACTCAGTATCCATAGGGTAATGTAGATAGGTCAGGCTGTATCACTCGCTTATCATATACAACTCGATATAGTTTTACTTCTGACTTATTCACAACTTTTCTTTTCTTGGCTTCCCTGCAAATTTTTCTTGGATTACACAGAGGAACTGGATCTTGATCCATGCTACATACCATAGATTTAATGGTATGGAAATTCAAAAGTTGAGCATTGCTGAAATTCAGGGTGAAACCCCTAACTTTACAGAAAGTCTTTCCGATTTCCGTTTGAAATGCATAGTTCTTTGGACCTCCTGTGGAAATAAGAATTACAATTTAAAAATATGAATTAATTTTAAGACATTATATCTGTTAAACACTAAACAAATTTCTTACCTGACACGAATTTCGTAATTACATCTCCGTTAAGCTCGTCTGTGAACTCTCCCAAAAAATTACCGAGAGGCGGATCATTTTCTGCATTCTGTGCATAAACAATGGAATCAGTGTCATGATAAAGCACGTCTCTCTCTAATATATCCATCTCAGAATAAAGTTTTATCCTTGCCCACGCTGTAGTAAACGCTGCAAGAAAAATGTTGGTGGTGGTGTCCTGCTTTATAAATTCCTTATTTTTTTCCCACTGTATGGCCGCCACTTCATTTGATGGGAAGTAGACGTCTTTAATCTATAAATAATTTAAAAATGCATTTAGAACTGTAAAATGTAAAAAAGTTGGTTATAAACAACATTAATAAAAAAGATAGACGCTTACTTTCTTGGTTTTATCACTAAGCATCTTGTTGAACTGAGGTACCGTCGTAACAAATGTCAGTTGAGTTTTATTTATGTTCATCCCCCATCTAAATGTAAAAATGAAATGATTACAGAAAAATAAGTATACAGTAAATGAAAAGAAAAATACAAATAAAAAAATATTAGAGTAAAATAGTATTTAAAAAATAATACGCACCGCCCCCAAAAACTATTCAAAGCCAATTTTGCTACTTGACGAAGTCCGGGATTTTTCGATATATCTGTAGCACTCAATTTTACGCCTTCTTTTTCTTCATAGCACTTAATGTAATCTATTTTATCTTCTTCTGTTTGACATTCGACAGGCCACCCGCTGCTTTCTTGTTTAATCTTTAGAAAAAGATCAATATATGATATAAACAGAGACGAAGAGGTATTTTGGAAGTGATAAACTTCATACATCTGAAATAAAAAAAAAATCACTTTGAGTAAAAAAAAAAAAATAGAAAATTACGAATAACATTTTGAAAAAAAAAAGTTATAAATAGTTACCTGTTCTAAGCGATATCCCTTTTTCAGAGCCAATTTTAACTCCTCTGTAACCCACGTTCCTGTGAGAGCGCGATCTTCATCGGAATGAGTACAGGAAGTCTGCTGCTTTGTTTCTGCACAACACCTACATAGAGGAAACATTAGTTTTCCATTACATCTATAAGGCAATACCGGAAGGTATAATTGTTTTGGAGGTACAACTTTGCACTTTACAATTCCAAAGTAGTTATCTATGTTATCGAAGTCCTCGGTTATAATTTCTGGGTGACCAACGGGATACATGCAGTATTTATTAACCTAGAATAAAAAATTAAAACAATTATAAAAAAAATACAAATTTAGAAAAGTAATCAACGCACTACGGAAATAACTGCAAACAATACGACTTACCCAAGGATATAACGAAGTAAAATTCACATACTTCGCTCTACCTTCGAAAAACAACTTAACTGCATTCGTTCTACCTCCAAAAAACGCATCTCGGGGGTTTAGTCGGTCGTGTAGTTGGTGGGTTTTTAAAAAGGACTGAAGTTGTTGGTCTTCTTTCTTTTTCTTGTCAAAGTCGTGCTCCCACATCTCTACGACTTCAAAACCCAGAGCTTTTAATTTTTCTGTGGTTTCGTTAGTGTTTTTTCGCAGTGCCCCCATGGTGACACCTTTCAATGGGTGTCTGACATCCGCATCAAAACACGTTTCACATCCATGGTAGAAACATCCGTGAAAAAAAATGAAGGTAAGTTTCTTTTTTAAGTAACATATAAAATTAAGAAAAAAAGATATTTCCGTTTAACTTACATGAAACTGATAGACAGTTTGAGTTTCTTCACAAAAACCATCCACACTGATGCCTTTAATTTTACATTCTCCTTTGAGAGTCAGAGCATGTTGAATCTTTAGGTTTTCAGAAAATGACAAGAAATCTAGCCATCTTATAGAATCACTGCTAAAATTCCTTTTATTAACATAGCCATTAACGGGAACCATAGCAATGGTCGATGGTTGGAGGTGTTGGCTTCTATAAACTGCCATGCATGCGGCGGCAATTGTAATGTACCTAAAATAAATATTAGAAAAAAAAAATCAAAATGAAATACTTAGATTAAGGGAAAACAAGGACAGGAGAAACAAGAAAACACGAATACGTACCGAAATGGGTCGACATTCGTAAATTCAATAAACTGACTTCGAAATTCCATGCAGCATCTGCGCAAAATATCTACATCAGATCTGTAAAAGAATTTTTTATTTTTATTTTACTAAAAAACAGAAACCAAAATAAATTATTTAAGAAAATTTAAGTACTTAATTCCTAAATACCTGCAATAAGTCAGCATCTCATGCTGAAAATCAAATAACATATCTTTATTCGCTTCATGCCAAGTCATGAATGTTTCTCGAGCTACAGGCGTCATCATATCTGGGCCATAGAAATGTGGATCTGGAATCCTTCCAACATATGAATGATTCTCAGGAGACTTATACAGATGGGGGAAATACCCTTTTTTCAATTCGGAGAGACCAAAGCAGGCCGGAAGTTTGCTCAATGCCATTGGTAAAAAATTGATAGAATCAATTATCCTGATATTAAGTGCTTTGTGAAAAATCGACATGATCATAGACCCATTAGGAATAACTTCGGGTGCAGTTCCTTGTTCCAGAAGCCATGCCATTATGAATTGTCCATCGAATCTAAAATAAAATAATAAAAATTAACAACAAATACTAAAAATTAACATTGAAAAAAAAAGAAATTAAACAAAAAATAATTTACCCTTTCATATTGTGGGCTATAGCTGTAAACCCTTTGTGTTTTACAGAAAATAGCCATGAGCAAAAGTCGCTACAAGCATTATAACCTTTAAATACGGCTTCTCTACCATCTGCGTAATGTGCAACCGCGAAATTTACAAGGTGCTCGCCTGAAGATTGATCCGTCTCGAAATAAAAAAAAAATCAAACTGTCTGAAGAATCCTTCGGGGGAACCTTTTGTAAAAAGCAGAGATGGTCCTCATTCTTCACAAACTTCTGACATGATGGGCATTTATCTATTCCACAACGATGGTTTTCTTTCGAACAATTCCGTCTCTTAATAACTTTACTGCAATCTCTGCATTGGTAAATCTGAAATAAAATAGGCATATATTTATTAAATAATGAGTCACCTAAACATTATTTAAAAAAAAATATTAAAATATAACTTACTCGATCACACATTGACATCACTTGCTGACCTACCACTGATTTGTGAGCCGAAAAACAGTAATCTGATTTGCAAAGTCGATCGCAGTCTGTACATCGTTTCGGCTGATCCGGATTGCACTGAATTCTTTGGCAAATGTGGCAGGATTCAGTACAGTTGTGGTCCTCAATGTTTTTATACGGCTTTTCACAAGCTTCGCAGTAAAAGTCCGTTGCGAAAATTCCTTTCAAACTCTTTATCACGTCAAAATGGTTGTTGTGCAGCCACAAATTTACCCTCTTCCTTCTTGTTGCGCCTTTATAAGTCAGCTGAAAAAAAAAATTATAATTGCATAAAAACATACAAAATTTGCACCATAAATTAAATAATATCAGAGATACATTGAATCTAAATATAATGAAAGAATTACCTTGTTTAAATTATCTGTCGAAAAAACAGCTATTTGCACATTCAAATATTCTTCGAATTTTTGAATTTCAGAATATGTACAAGGGCCTAAAGGTACCCCTGCTGACTCATGAAGTTGTCGGGCCCTGTTTGTCAGTGCAGGACGTCTTCTATATCTTAAGGTGTTAATGGAAGTATTATCCCCTTCTACATGAGCCAAACCAAAAATAATTGCTTTGGCGCAGCAAAGTCCTTCATCATCTTCTGGAATTGCTAGAATGGAATGTTTGCGTAGGCGATCCAACTCAACATTAACGACTTTTCTTATCCGGCCAGCACCGATGTCCCTCCGAATTGTTAATACATCCACAGAAAATCCTTCATCTAATTTTATTTCTGTTTTTGATTGTAGGACTTTCATGACAGCAGAAAGAATTTTTTCAACCGTAAATTCAGACACGGGCATCAGACATGTGGATATCGGTTTGTCCAGTCCATCGGCTTGAATGCAAAAACGAATCATGTCCGTACTGTTTAAGTCCTCAGTCGTACGTCTTAACAGAATCGTAAAGAGATCACGCAAAAGAGATGCACATAAAGTCTCTTCACGAAGCTCTTCAGGAATGCGTGTCGTGTCAACTCGTGCTCGAATGCATACTTCCTCGCCCTTATATTTGATGTTTCGGCGTCGACCGCGTTCCTCTAATACAATGGCATTCTTCAACTAAAAAGAAAAAAAATTAGATCTAATTCAAAATTCAGATGATTACAAAATAAAATTCAGAGAGAAAACATTACTGAAAAAAAATATTTACATTCACGTGAGACACATTCGCCATGAAAACTGCTCCATTACTAGAAGTACTCGGATGGCTCTAATGAAAAATAAGAGAAAATAAAATAAGTTTCATTAGCAATAAAATAAAGTCTGTAAAATAGTTAAAAAAATAAATATAAATTTTGCAAAAATTCATACTTCAAATCCCGAGCCAACTTGATAATAGAGTGGTAAAGGGAGTGGATTTTCTAAAAATATTTGGGAACATTCATCTAAAATCTATAAAAATAAATAACACATTATTAAGGTCTAAAATAAAATCTCATTTTAAAAAATATAAAATATTATTAGAAATATAATTGAATAGAAAAAAAAAAATGTATTTACATCGTCGTCTTGTTCCAAAAATTCCTGATCCAACTCATCGATTATCTAAGAATACGAGGGTGAATCAAATATAAACGAGACTTTTGGACCTGCGCGCGCAATAGTGATGGAAGAACGTTCCGCTGTTATTGGCTGTTAGGTTGGTTTGTCAGGAGTGGGGGAAGCACGTGACTCATCATCATAGACTCGCTCAGTGTCCATCGTTACGATGTCCGAGCAGGAGGTACCTCCCTCTATTGCGCAACGTATTGTTATCAAGTTTTTAGCTGCAGAAGGTGTAAAACCGGCCGAAATCTTGAGAAGATTGACTGCACAGTTCGGGGAAGAGACGCTGTCGCGAGCTAGAGTGTTTGCTTGGCATAAACAGTTCGTGGAGGGCCGTGAACGTGTTGAAAATGAGAGCCATGACCGCAGACCCCGCACCAGCATTACAGCGGGCAACATCGACAGTGTTCGTCAACTTGTTGAAGGTGATAGGCGTCTAACAACTTCGGATATTGCAAAAGACGAGACCTTCCGATGAGAAAAGTGATTCTCCTCCATAACAATGCTCGCCCCCATACAGCAGCCCTGACCGTACAAAAATTGGAGCAACTGGGTTGGGAGACACTGGAACACCCTCCATACAGTCCAGACCTGTCTCCCTGCGACTTCCATGTCTTTGGTCCTCTCAAGGAAGCTTTGGGAGGGCAAAAATTCCACAGCGATAATGAAGTTGAAGCATATGTGCGCAATTGGCTACAAACACGACCTGACTCTTTTTACCTGGAAGGAATTAAAAAATTACCTATACGCTGGGAAAAATGTGTTTCTAAATCAGGAGATTATGTAGAAAAATAAACTATGATTGTTTGTGCGTTTAAAATCAAAATAAATATTTTAAAAAATAAGTCTCGTTTATATTTGATTCACCCTCGTAGATAAGAAATGTATAAGTTATTTTACAAAAAAAAAAAAAAAAAAAAAAATGTGTATATATATGTACATATAAAAAGACTTATTAAAAAATCTGAGAAACTTACTTCATCATCCGAATCTCGCAAAGGAAAAGAATCATCCTCAAATAAAATCTACATAAGAAAACAAATGAGTTACATTTTATTTCTAGAATGCACTGAATTTTTCAATTAAAATAAAACAAAGAAATAATAAAAAAACTAGCATTAAAATACAAAGAAAATCAATTTTTAAACAAAAAGAAATTTCTGAAGACAAGCATTATAAAAATCAAAAACGCACAGACGGTATCAATAAAAAAAACGCACACGAATACATAAAATATATAAAAAGTAATTTAATAATAATAAAAGAAAATTACTTACCAAGCTAGAGGATCTTTTAAGGCCTTTATAGTCCATAACTCGAAAATTAAAAACTTAGCGAATAACAATGTAGCAACGTAGAACCACGAGGCAAAACAAAGCAAGAGTAGAATCCCCGCTGATGCCAATCCGTGTTAACGAAACTTTTTTTCCTCTGCAGGTTACAGTTACACCCAATGACGCCGTTATCATCCGACTTGGGATTGGTCAGTACGCTTTGACCCCTCCCACGAAAATAAAATCGTCACACATAATCCCTACTCCCCCCCCGTTCAAGCCGTAGCATGAATCGGCGTGACGTCACGATGCAATATGGCCGCCGCATGTTTTCTTTCAATAACGGCCAGACCCAATCAATATTAATCGCGGCATACTTATTCATTAGAATTTTAATTAAAACATATCTAATGAATACACCGGCGTCAAAGACAAACATTTTGAACCCATTCCCAAAAAAATTTACAAGTCCGCATTTTCTAAACCTTTGTGGAGTTTCGTCAGCAAAAATAATTCGTTTTAATGGAAACATTAATTACACCTTCATTAAAAATTGCCTTAATTACAGAAATTAAAATAACCATCTCAGCAGATCCTTACATGTTCGGACTGCTTTCAAGTTCCCACATGAATGGTGACGTCACAAAGCTACACATATATCTTTCTTCTCTAGCGGTCAGATCAAAGTGAAATTAATGAATTCGTTAAATTCTTAATTAAAACATTCTTAATTACAAAATAATCATTTCAACGCGTGCAGATCTCAAGTTGGAACTTGAAAAACAAGATGGCGCCCATTGACGTCACGCATCGCAGTATCCTCAAATTTTTTACAAGTCCAGATTCTAAAAACTCTAAAAAGTCCCGATTCCGAAACTAAGAAGCGTTGCCATTTTGAAAAAAGTATCTCAGTGTTGCCACCCTCGTTATCTTTTACGAGAATCAACCAACCACCCCATCAAAAATATCGTCGTCGCCGTTCACGATAATCAACCAACCAACCCATCAAAAACACCCTCGTCATCTTTGACGAGAAACCGAAACCAAAACAACTCAACCAACAGGAGGAAAACAACTCAACTCCACCAGCAGGAGGAAAACAACTCAACTCCACTCGTGACGTCACTTCCTGTTCCCCCCCTCGATGACGTCACTTCCGCCTCACCTATTACCCTGCCTACTACTACTGCTGTGTTGCAATTTAATTTCCTTTACGAGAAAGCAATTACTTTGCTTTTCAAAAAATGTGTCAAGTTCTGACCACTGGGCGGTACTAGTTATTGCTATTATTATTTTAAATTTTAAATCAACAATGACTGAAATGTTGGACTTTTAAAAAAGGCATTTGTTGATTAAGTAGTATTGTGGCGACCAGAACAAAATCTCCTTCTATTTTGCACCCTGATATAGATTATTACACATTTTTAATTTAATATATTTTATAAAAATAATAATAAATTAATTAATTAATTGTATATTTTGCCATATCTTGGCAATGCTGTACTGTTTTAACGGATACTTACCGCCAGTATATAATTAGTAAAAGATGTAAACTTCTTCAGTCTTAATCTCATAATCTTAATATAAATAAAAATCCTTGTATGTATGTATACGTCTTGCATCTCTTCCCAAATCATTGTACTGATATAAACTAAACCAGACACAGTAACTGCTTATTACCAGGGTTGAAGTATTGGGGGGAGGCTGTTTAATAATTCCATTTTTATGAAAGATGTAATTAGTAATACAACTGTTTTATTCATTTTTCATTGAGTACAGAAGCGTATTGTACGTATTTTAATTTGTAGGGGAATGTCTCCGATTGTGGACACGGTTTAGATTTTGACTTATAACTTTTGATATAGCAGATATAATGCGAACATTATGAACACCAATGGAAAGCTAGATTCCTCAGTTAACGCTTGATGAAGTAACTGTATTGTTTCCGTCAACCAAAAAAAACTTTATCACCAATTTTGTGAAGTGGTCATTTTTAGCTAAAAACAATTGTGTACCCATTTGTGGCACACCTCAAAAATCCACTAAAAATGGGGAAAAAAAACCCTCCATAAATACAGAAAATAACAATATTTATTTATCTTGTAAGGATTCTGTGGCCAAAATAACAAAGAAAAAAAAAAAGGCATTTTTAAAATTTTATTCGCCATCTTCTTCGTCCTCTAAATCAGAAGTGCAATGCTTGCAAGTAAAGTAACTTACATACGTATTGGCACACTTGAAATGCACCAAACCATTGCACTCGTTGCATTTGATTGAGTTGATTTTTGTTAGGTGTGATGGCAGGTGTTCCAAACAGACGATACAGAATTAGACATCATCATCAGATGGCGGAGACTCCTTTTGTTTTAGTCCGCTTGTCCGACAGTTTGGCAAGTGGAGTTAGTTGCCTTATATTTTCTAGGCTTCTATTGCAGGGACACAGATACTGCAAGGACATCCATATTCTCGGGCAGCCGATTTTGTGGGTTTCTTATAGACTACGCAATCCTTAATGGCTTTAACCAGCACATTAAAACCCATTCCTTTTGGATCGGTTGATTCCGGAGTTATGGTGAAAAATGCCTAAAAAGGTATAAAAGCACTAATAAAATAATTTTATGTTGACATAAACGACCGTATTTGAATATTTGTAAGTCAAACACACGCTTTAAATGAAAGAAACAATTGTGCCCACAACCGAGAATGGCCGCCATTTTTATAATGACAGAAAAAAACAATTTTCTGTCCATATTTTGGCTACATTCGCTATTTCACTACAAAATATAATGAATATGTAGCATGAATATGCATTACACTCACATTTTTTAATGAATTCACTTCGATTTATCGCACACTGAAAATATTCACAAACTACTTTTGTGTTGTATTTTTCCAAAAAATGTTTTCAGTGCTTGCACTTACTAAGAAAATGCATCTATTCACTTGAGTGTAAGCACAAAAACTGCATACTGTCAAAATACAAGTTTGGCATGACTCAAAAACACCATATTTGCTTTTTGTTAAAAAAGTATGGTGGGGTGCCCATAACCAGAGAGTGCCCATAACAGAAGACATTCCTCTATATGTACAGTGTAATATGCTGTGTGTATCAGGCACTGGAAGTTGTTGTGAACTATAAATATTTTAAACTGTCTGTCGGCCACAAGAGTAGATCCCGCCAAGAAGTCTATGCCTGTTTATTGCTCTGAAAACAAACCTCGCTTCATTTTCGACAGAGGAAAGGCATTCACTTTGAATGACTAAACCTTTGATGATGTATTGGCGATATTTATATTATTATTACTATTATTATTAATACTTGTTGGCGGGAGCCATTCCTGCGATAAACAGACATAAATTGTTCACTGGGATATTAAAAGGTAATAATAATAATAATAATAATAATAGTAATAATAATAATAATAATAATAATAATATATATATTATTATTCTTGAGATAAACAACGAAAATACACTAGGAACAGCTATTGTCTTTTACAGTCGGCAGCAAAATTATTCGAGCGCTAGCAAAAATTCCTATGTAAAAAATGTACACTTACTACAGTTTTGTTAAATAAATCCTTGTCGAATCATGTTCTTAGTCAGTCTAAGAACATGATTCGATTAGGATTTATTTAACAAAACAGTTTTAAGTGTACTTTTTTTAAATATAGGAATTTCTGCTAGCACTCGAATAATTTTGCTGCCGACTGTAAAAGACAATAGCTGTTCTTAGCGACAATAGCTATTTTACTATCTTAAAAATAATGCCAACAAAATATTTACTGCTGTATCAATATTAAATAGTTAAGCAATATTTGTACTTTAAAAGCATAAAATAAAGTTTATCTTCAAAGCAAAAAGAGATATTTTAAAATGCACATATGTCCGAAATGTTTATTTTTATTTTTATTTATTTTTTTATTTTTTCGGAATAACAAAGTCAATAAAATCTAACTAGAAGTTTTTGAAAATCTTACTTTCCTGCTGCTTCCAGTACTTTTCAAACGGTTTATATTCATATTGTGTTCTCTTCAAAGTTTAAAAATGAGGTTGAAATCTTGCAATGGTTCTCAAAAGAAAGAAAAAAAAAATTGAGGCGAGAGAGCTTTAGTTATTCAAACGAATGTAAAAGAAAGCATTAGTATTTTGGAAATCTTCTCACGTAGGAAAGTAAAGTTTTGAAATATATGTTCTTTTTTTTTTTTTTGGGGGGGGGGGATAAACTACGATCTGATTCATTATTTAACTGCAAAAGTAAAACTTTAAACTTGATTCCGAGATTTTGGAGGCTTGTCGTACGTTTGTTGCAAGCAAGCTATTGAAAAATGCCAAGAGTAAATTTTAGTACCATTATTTTTTTTACTTTTAAAGCTTATAAGGAATATTAAGCTATTTTTGAAATTTTAAATCTGAAAATGATAATTATAACATTTTTTTCAGTGTATCAAATAAATGAGTAAATATATTAGGCCGTTGTAAAAGTTCGTGCGGTTTTTTATTGCTTCATTTCATAAAAATACATCAAATGAAATGACAATTTTTAATCAAAATACTCTCCATTACTTTCTACAACCTTTGCCCATTTTTCGGTAACAAATGTATACCACGGCGATAGAAGCTCTCGTCTTTGGAGGCAATAAAATGATCCGCGTCCGCACGAACTTTTGCAACGACCTAATATATATATAGAGAGAGGACAGGAGGGTATTATTGAATAGTCGGGAAATATGGAATACCAAGGTTTCGACTCTGATTGGTACTGCTATTTCTTCAAAATACCACGAATTACTCAAGAAGGATTCCCGTGAAAAAATACAGTAAGAAGCAACCGCTTGTTGCTGTTGTACTACATCCTCTATAGAACAAAGTATGTTTTGTGATTTTTAAAATGTTTTTCAGGTAAGTTTTCAAACATTTAAACTTACTAGTACACATGTGATTTGATGTCTAATTAGTTTTTCTATGGTTTAAACAGTTTAAACCACCTATTCCATATTACCCGACTATTTCATATTAACCTCCATTTGCAATTTTTTTTTTTTTTTTTAATAAACTCTTTATAACAACAAAAAATTTTTTTGGGATTTTTTTTTTTCATTGAAAATTCATTGCAAATAATTACACTATGTACTCATCATGATTTTGGGGATTTTTATTAAAAACAAGTAAAGTTATTTTAAGAAATGTAAATGGTATTCCATAATACCCTCCTCTCATCGATATACATATATATAAAATTAAATTTTAAATATAGGATTGAATAAAATTGTTTAAACATTCTTTTTAAAGAGTGAAATGCACACTAAATTTTTTTTTGAATAAATATATTTTAAAATTTATAATTTTTTTGTAAGCTCAGATTTCAAAACATTAATCAGGTCAAAGTCGTGTAGTTTATTGCACCAATTACCCGACTCCAGTAGGTAATGGAAGTACTGTATTCAGTCAAAAATTTCGATATCAAGTTTCCCCCTGATCTACATGTTTTAATGTCTTCTGAGTACAAAATAATGATTTTTAAAAAGATGGCCAATGTGTATAAAAGGAATCTTCTGTCTATCATATTGCCAAAACGAAAAATGATAGAGCGATGAAACTTCATTATTAAGGCTGGCCTAGTGTAAAGATGATTTTATCAATTTTTTAAAAAAATTGAATGCCAGAAATGAGACATAGAAAACCATAACTTAAAATCGACTATTATAACGATTTTCTTCAAAATTACAGTATAAACCTGCTTTCAGATGTCCTTTCATAGGTCTTAGTTGGTTACTTCAGGAAAATTTAAAGGTGTTCTGAATAATTAGGACAATTTTAGATCTCTCAAGTAGACATCTGTATCATTCTAATGTAATAACTGATCGGAAAATTACTTGAAACCTGAAAAAGGCTGCATAACTGCGCCTTTAGAACTTTTTATTCTGTGCATTGGCTTGAGGGCCTTGTGGAGAGGAGAAATTCTCTATGTAGCATTCAACATTAATCTGTTAACATATTAACACTTCATCATCCCTGATATCTACTCTACATTTCTTTGGTGTCTTGATCTTATTCTTCACTCATATCACCTAGATTTTCCGGGAAATAACTTAGATAGAAGTTCAAAAAGTGAAACTGTAAGCTCAAACAATCCCATTATTTGTCAAAACTTTAGCGATGGAAGTTTTTGAATAGTTTTTTCTTAATCGGCATTAAAAAAAAATATCCCAGAAAAACATAATACCTTAAAGGAAAAAATTTCATCGTCGATCCGTGTTATAATTTAGGGAGTACAAAGGCATTTAAAACTAGAACGACTAAAGTTGAAATGATAGAATGCCGTACTGGTTTAATTGGACCGAAATAAGTTTTAAATATTTTTTAAATTTATGGTATTTACTTACAAAGATATATATATATATATATATTCATTAATAAATACAGTCAATTTTATTTTTATTAGATAGTATTCTCTTTTAACTACAAATAGCCAATATTAACAGATGCAAAAGTATAAATACTTAAACCTTAAAGCTTCTTCACACACGATAAAATAAATGCAAGCACTATCGGTTTTGAAAAGATATAACCTATCTTTTCAGGGGCAAAAAACACGGGCTGCTACCTTGGAGGCAAAAACAAGAAAAAGTTCCAGTCTTACTTTTGTACAAAAGCGTTTAACATTAGATGTAAGACTGGGTTCCAGTCTTGCATTTCCCTCCACGTGCTTTCATGTTCTTTCGAATCGGGTAGTGTCGAAACGGGTAGTTTATTTTATTGTGTGCGAAAAAGTTTTAAAATTTAAAAATAAAAATGTGAGTATAGTCACTTTGAATTTAATTAAGTATTTTTTTTTTTTTTTAGTCTTTAATTGCGTTCACCAAATTTTTTAGACAGTGAGCTCATAATCACTAATTATAGCTATTTTTTAATTTTTGTTAAAAATCTGTTAAAAACTCACAATTTTTAAGAAAAACTTCTTTTTACACCAATCCAAAAGAAAAAACACTTTAGTGACGTATCATCTAACTAGAGTAATAGGAAGTTATAAAATTGATAGTTAGCAAAATTTAAAATTCAATGCAAAATAGCCTGAAAAAAAAAGTTTTAATTAGTTTTAAGAAATTTATGAAATAGATCCTTATTAAACATAATTAAGAATGATGACCATCCAAATTAAATCGGCGTTATAATAATAATAATAATAATAAACTAAAAAATTAATAATATTAACTAAAAATTGAATCGAATTCAGCCTGTTAGTTTGGGAGCTACAGTAACACACACATTCACACGGACGCAGATGAACAAATGCTTTAAATTATACCCCCCCCCCTTTTTTTTTTGTTGTTGTTGAGGGGTTAGAAAAAAAAAAAAGCTTAAAGGAAACTAAACAAGATTTTAAATTATACTCATGATAGTTCAGCGTTGCTTTATATTTTATCTGTAATAAATTGATTTGAATGTGTGAGAAATGTTTTTGTAATTCTATTTACAATTTGTTTAAAGATATTATTATTATATAAAAAAATTTCCAATAAAATACGAAAGTTAACTCTGTTTTAAACATGGATAATGATTTTTTTTTATGAAATAACAGTTAAATAAATATTCTCTGCTTTGTACTGAAAGTTGTAAAAAATACTTTTATTTGCCTTTTTATCTAGATTTAAATTTTAAAGTCGCTATACTCTGTGTACCGTAGTCTACACAAAATCCTAGCTACTAAAGAAAAAATCTCATAGAATCTGTAAAAGTTCTTTTTAAAACCCATTTCTTCTTCCTACGTGCATAAAGAAAAATAAGTGAACTCGAACTATAAATTTAACCATTGCTTTTACCACTTTCCTTTCAATATATCTTTTTCTTTTGAAATCTTGCTTCAGAAAAAAAAGAAAGAAAACAAGCATAATAATAAACAATTTCACTTTCTATTATATATTTGCTTAGTGGCAATACAATATGTTTGCGGTAAACTGAAAAGTTTTTTTTTTTTTTATCGAATGGAAATGTAATAAAAGTAAAGTCGGTCGATCTCTTTATATCTGTCTGGGGACGAACATTTTAAATAATTTTCTTTTTCTTTTTAAAACTTTTGAATGTACCACAGAGAAAACTTGTGGTGAAATACCTTTCATAATTTATACGCTGGTTTAAAGCGACTTTCTTTGATGTAGTTCTCAAATATGGACGTAAAATTGTACGTCATCATTTCTATAATCAGAAAATTATTCGAAAATGAAAGAAAATTCAAGTAGCATTTATGCTTGTAAAATATAAACATTTTAAATGATTTAAACTTCTTTTTTTACTAATTATAAATACAACTAAGGCACGTAAAATCTATCTATATATGTATAAGCCGTGCTTCTAAAACCAGCGTTATTTGTGCAGTGGGAAATGGCAACAATTGAATGTAAATAAACGTAATATGGAAGTATGTGCGATGGCTTTAATCAAGTGCCAGTCTTATGGTTATAACAGAGATAACATTAAAATCTGATATAGAAACTCTGATTATTTTTGTAGATTTATTAAACTATATTTGTTGTTATGTGGACTCTGTGTAGTTAACTTCAAGTTCATAAAAAAAAAAAAATAAATAAATAAATAAAAAAACCTCTATATACAATCTTTTTAGGGCAGCTGGCATTTCACTTTACATAACAATGTTCTTTAAAACAATAAAATACAATTGTGTATCATGCTTTTAAAGATGTACAACAGAAGAGAAACATATCATAAAAGGCACCTTGCTTACAAATGTACAATTTAAAACAAAATGTTTTAATACTTACATACTTGCCAACCATCTCATTATAAACCGTACAATTTTTAGTAAACACCTTTTTTTTCACACCAATAATTTTTTAGAGTAATTTTAGTCTTATTCAATCGTAACAACATTTGGAGAAAATAACTCTAAAAATTTAGTGGTGTGAGAAAAGGAGCGTTTTTTCAGGGGACGTCAACAATTGTACGGTTATTAATGAGATGATTGGCATGTATGCCATTATGAACCGTACAATTTTTATTACCCGATTTTCCTTCACACCAGTCAATTTTTAGAGTAATTTTATTCTTATTTAATCGTAACAACATTTGGAGAGAATTACTCAAAAAATAAAGTGATGTGAAAAAAAGGGGCGTTAACAATTGTACGGTTATTAATGAGATGGTTGGGAAGTATGTACTTAAAACATAAAATATAATTTTAAAATGAGAGATCATAAAGTGTTTTTAACTACTAAATAATTAAATTACTAAACGTTAAATTTTAACCATCTACGGTGAGTCATTTTTGAGTTAACTGGGAAATTTCTACAGCGATATAGGTCATGTAATGACCAAATATTTTTGCATTATCGTGACTTCGTGACTACCTATACAACGGAAATACGACGGAGGTATATACAGCTGGATGTGATAACAAACAGTTCTAAATGCAAAAATTTCAACATTCCAATTTAACACATAGCTGCCAAAAACTTGAATTTTTCAAATCGGATTTATCCCCATTATTTTAAAATAAAAATCTGTCACATATATTCTCTACGATTAAATAAATTTAAAAAAAAATTTAGAAACTTTCTGGTAAGAAGCCTCCTGGAAAACGAAAGAATTGACAGTTATGCTAGCCTTTTTTGAGTTATACAAGATACAATATATATTTCGTTAATCGCTATCACATTATTTTGTTTACTTCGCACAAGGAAGTCATAACTACAATCGATGCCATTGCAGGTATGTTTGTTGATGCTAATAAGATTTGGAAGTTGAGGTTGAGTGAATTTATCTTTGCACTAGAACTAGACAGTAGGAAATGGACTTTATCCGTGTCACGTCATAAAACCCTTGACATGTGACCACTGTAGGGAAAAATGCAACATTATAATGTTTACATTTGTATTATATGGGGAAATTTTTATATTATACAGGGAAATATTTGTATCCTATAGGGAAATTCATAGGGAAAAAGATAATCAGAAATCACATGTTGGGTATGATTTAGCCTCGAACCCAAAGAGACGGTATTGTCCATTGGTGATGGTCTATGATTCACTTCAAGAAGTAGTCAGGAGATAGCCATCACAATTTTGATCCTCCATGGAGGGGAAATAAGAATTGGAAATGAGTCTTAACAGAGTTTTAACTTTATTAAAATTTGAAGTAAATGCTTGAAATAGAATTTTTTTTACGTAAATTAAGTTGCACAAAGGGCATCAAACATATGCAATGTTGTGTATCGTTTTATTTAATTTAAAGATAAATACTAAAGTTAACACGAAAAAGGTGTCACACACAAAAAAAAATATTATTCTGCCCATTGATCCCAGCTAGAATACGTCAAATGGTATACGATTCATTGTTATTCATGAATCGAGCGCCATAAAAGTTTGAATAGTAATGCTTCGTTACAAAATTCATCATCAAGAATAGCGATAAATATAAATTGATTATCGCAAGAGTATACTAATCTGACAAGTATTTATCCGTGAAATACTCACTAAAATTTGTTAGATAGTGATAGATCTGATTATGAACTATATAAAAAAAATAAATAGCAAGAATGTGGCATTAATTTAAAGGCTTTTTTATTATTTGTGGTTTACCGAATTTATGCATTTATTTACTTATACAGGGAGATTAAAAAGATTTATTACATGATTAGAGGGTGGACTGAAATAGAATTTGCACTCATCAAACCGAACAATATGCCAGGGTCACATTCTATTCTTAGTAGCATAAAGGGTAGCTCAAAAACACTATCAGAAAGCACGTCGACTATTCTGAGGTAATTTGTGGCGACCAGATTAAAGTACCTGTATAAATTAAAATAGTTAATAATTATTACAATTCCCTAATTAAGAATAACATTTTATATTCCTTGTAAATGGGGATCAAAATGCTAAAAATTATGATGAATAATTTTCCTGAAAAAATTTTAAAACTTAGAAAAACGACTTAGAAAAACGGACTGTCCTCAGAAAATGAGGACATCTAGTCAGCATAAGGTAGTTTCTCTCACGTCAGAGAAGTAGCACATCTCCAGAACATAACCGTCAAATGTTAAAAGCATAAAAATTTCTGGTGAGAAGAAGCAACATCGATTAACTGCAACTGATTAGCTTATCACGATTCCGTGATGAGTCAATCAAAGCGAACGTTGTGCTTAAAAAGCGACATATCTTTAACAATATGTTAATACCTTGATAATATCGTTCAAAACTATTTCTAAGGAACTACAATGGATTAAATGCATGATATGCATTAAATACCTGACCGATTGAATAGATGATATGCAGATATGCATCTAATGCAAATCGACACGAAGGACGAAAATTGGGATGTCTTAATTACTTCGAAACCGTGCTTAATTTTGGACCCTGCTCATTATTTCTGGTCTAAACAATTAAGTACGACTCTTCTTCAGGTGAAAAATAAGTAGACATTCATTCACCTTGAAAGCAGCAATGAAAGATTTCTTTTGTACTACTTTGTCTTCATCTAATGAAAAATCTTGCTTAATTATTTCGATTCAAACACATTTTGCATGCTTTTACAGTATGCTTACAATTTTCTTTATTGTTGCTTCTACTACTTTTTTTTTTTTTTTTTTTTTTTTTTTTAAATAACTGTTGGTATTTTTTTTTTTTTTAACATGCATTGATTTATCTTTGAAACATATGATAAAAAATGTAAATTGTTAAACAATCCAAGTGTATTTATAAGATATAAAATTTTAACGAGACAGACAGACAGAGCGAAGTTATAAATACCTTGCACTTTTGTTCAAAAATGGTACATCAATAATAAAATATCAATTCTTATATAGTGTATATAGGTATATACATCCGTATACATACATGCGTGCATATATATTTATTAATAAAAAAAATATCAATATGTCAGTTTTACTAATACATACACAAAAATATTTTACTGAAAGAATATTTTATTAAATCAACCACTTTTTTTCCCCTTTTGATATAGATCAACAAATATTTTGTTACCAGAATCAAAAGAATTACATCGCTCACTCATTGGCTGTTTACACTGAGACCTATGACGTAGCTTTTCGGCCTAATCAATGACAGTCATTCTTTTTTCAACCCTATCATTTTACTCAAACGAAGCAAACTGGTTTGATTAATTGCACAAAATTTTCGTTAAAATTACAGAAAAAAAAATTCTCTGTAAAACCAATTAACAAAATATATTCGGATTTCCGAAAAAAAAAAAAAAAAAAAAAAAAAGATGTATTATTGTTATTATTTTGAGAGCATATTTCTTCTGTCATATGCTTCTGCTTTGGTTTATTAGGTGACACACAATCAAATATTTTCTATATTTTTTTTGCGAAAAGGTTTTGAATTTAAAAATGCATTTGAATTCTTATAAGTAACTGTAAAAATTGTTTGTATTTTACATCTCATGAAATTTTATGTACTCGCACTGATCAAAGAGAATTTAAAAGTCTAAATATTTCTTTTAAAATGTAACAAAATGTTTGCTATACGCAAATGTTATACTTTACCTTAGTCATAATAGAATTTTATTTGAATAATGAATTCTAAACATGGAACTTTTGTAGGACTTTTCCTTTAATTTATTTCAAATGTAAGTGGTATTATTTATTGTGCATTTTCATACAGTAGTGAAAGGAAATAAAACTGCTTATCTTGCATTTTGCTGAAGTTTTGAATGCATGTAAGTTTTATACAGATGGTTATTGTTTCAACTTGCAAATATTATTGTTGGGCTAAAATGAGCAACAATCGATTGCATAATGTTCCATTTAACTTTTGATTTGTAATGTTTTTGAATATTTTATGTGTTAGAAGAACACATTTATAATAACGTGTGTAATAATTTATAGATTATTTGACTTTCTTTTACATTTAGTGTAAACGAAAATCAAAGAATTTTCAAGTTACTAAAGACAGATGATAAATAACACAGGTCGACATGTAAAATTTTGATTTTATAATTTTGACTGGTCTTTATGTTTTTTGGTGGGCTAAAACCGAAAATGAAGTCAGTTTTTCTGTATCACGTATAGATTTTTGTCAATACAGGGTGCCTACCAAAATAATTTCTTCCATTACTCTTCTACCAATATAATTATATGGTATGTTTTATGGTATGTTTTATAGTATGCTTTCATGATTCAATAATCATTGATACCTATTGTTGTAACAGCGCAGCACTAGTGCGACGTAAAACCCTACTAACCAACCAACCAACCTATTGTTGTGATGGTATATGTAAGAAATTGTGTCGGTAAGCACCCTGTATTGACAAAAATCTGTACGTGATAGAGAAAAATGGCCTACATTTTCAGTTTTAGCACATCAAAAAACATAAAGTTAAGCTAAAATCATCAAATCAAATTTTGCCAACTTCAATTTTGTAGGCCTGTGTAATTTTTGTAAAAAATATGTTCAGTTATCGAAATGTTATTAATGGCACAGATCTAAAAGAAATAATGTTTGCAAAATTTGATTCGATAATTTTAGCAGATACATATGTTTTTCGGTGTGTTGAAACCGAAAATGAAGCCAGTTTCTCTCTATTACGTGTAGATTTTTGTCAATACAGGGTATCTTCGGGCCCAATTTCTCCAATTTCTCCAATTCCATGATTAATTATAATTAATGATGGAAACATACTATAAAATGTACCACATAATTATATTGGTGGAAGAATCAGAAAAAATTGTGTCGGTAGACAACGATTATTAACAAAAATCTATACGAGATAGAGAAAAAGTTGCCTCATTTTCGGTTTCAGAACACACACACACACACACAGTGGCGTATTCGGAGGGGGATGGAGGGGGGGGGGACTGATTGGCTACAGCCCCTCCAGAAATCTTGTAGAAAGTTTAAAAAATAAAGATTACGAGTAATATGCATGATTTCAGTACACTATAAAACATTATCGAACTTAACTCACCCGTCCCTGAAATAAAATTCTGGATACGCCATTGCACACAAACAAACCACACATCATAAATATTAGCCAAAATTATCAAATCAAAATCAAGTTTTGAAAAATAAAGATTAAGAGTAATAGGCATGATTTTTGTACACTATAAAACATCACCGAACTTAACTCAGCCTTTCCCGAAATAAAATCCTGGATACGCCACTGCACACACACACACAAAACATAAATATCAGACAAAATTATCAAATCAAAATTTTAGGTCTTGACCTGTGTAATCAGTTGTTTCACAAGAAACTGTTAAAAGTTCTGAACTTTTACAGCAACTTCCCGTAATCCTGGAAACGTTCTAAAACATTAATTATTATTATTTATTTATTTATTTATTTATTTTGTAATATTTATAAAGCTTAATTTCTATTAATTAAATGTATTTAAAAAGATATTTTAACTGCGTGTAATATACTACAATACAAACAAAAGCTCGATAGATTATTGTCGTTTTAAATCAGACAATGATATGACTGGCTGTTAAAGATTATAATAGCATTTACCACATTTAAACGAAACTCTAATAAAGTTTATTCGAGTAGCATACTAGACGGCTACAAATTATTAATGGACTTGGTGATAGATAATGGACTTGGTAACATTTGAATGATAAGTCCATTTTTCAACTTTGGTTTGAATTGATTAAATATTTCAAAAGTTACCGTAATAACAAATTTTCCAGTGGCTGCCACCTGGAAACAATATAATGGAGCAAGTTGCCCAGCAAACTCGTCCAAGGTGTTTGAAGCATAAGTTCACTGTCTAACTTTTGTTCAAATCAGAGTAGTCTTTCAAAAGTTATTGTAATGACAAATTTTCAAGTGGCACTCTAAGTGGCTGCAACTTCGAAATAAAATGGATAAGCAACTTGCCCAGCGAAATCATCCATTATATTTGTATGATAAGTTCTTTGTCCAACAATTGACTGATTTAGTTCAAATTAAAGCAGAATTTCAAAAATGATCGTGATAATAAATTTTCAAGTGGCACCGTGATTTCAAGTAGTTACCACGTGAAAAAAAGTGGAGTGACATGCCCAGCGAACTTATCTGAGATATTTGAATGATAAATCCACTACCCAAGTTTGATGCGAATTGATTCAATATTACAAAAGTTATCATAATGACAAATTTTCAAGTGGCCGCCACTTGAAAAAAAATTGCGGTATAATTGAGATATAATTCTTTTTTACTGGAAAAAAAAAAAAAAATCCACTTTTTTAAATATAACGCGTAGGGTATTAGACCCAGTACAAAGATATTTTCAGAAAATATGGCATACTACATTAGACACAGCTTACGGCAATCAGAATGCAAAAATGTTAAATATCTTAGGAAATGTGAGCATTTTTACTAAATAAGTTTCAACTACGCATGCGCTAGCTTTAAAAAAAAATTCATTTTCATAATTTAATAGCCAAATTCATTGAGCAACTTATATGAAAACTCCAAACAAATATCGTGTAAATTAAAAAAAGTTATGAGCGATAGAATGAATAGAATTTCAGTTCTCTGAAAATAAAAGCTAAACTAACTATAAGCGGTTTTATTTCCATTTTTATTTGGATTTAATCAATGCCCAATGATAATACAGAGTTCACTGATTGTCAATAAATATTGAAAAAAACCTCCTAACAACTTTTTTTTTTTTGAGAAGAACGGGAATTATATTATTTTTATCTCTCATAACTTTTTGAATTTACACGATATTTGTTTGGGGTAATCATATAAGTTGCTCAATGCTTTGGGCGATTAGATTATGCGAATGAAATTTTTTAAAAGCTAGCGCGTGCGTATTTAAAAGTTATTTAGTAAAAATGCGCATATTTCGCAAGATATTTAACATTTTTGCATTCTGATTGCATCATGCTGTATTTAATGTAGTATGCCAAATTTCCTAAAAATGCCTTTGCACTGGGTCTAATACCCTACGTGTTATAATTTAAAAAGTGGATTTTTTTTTCAATCTTTTAAAAAAATCATTATATCTCCATGAATATATGTGGTAGCTTCATAAAAATTTATACTGATAATGAAAAAAATCTTCATAATCACGTGTTACAGCCAAAACGCATTCAAAGCATTACTTTTTACAGAATGATCCAAAACATTTTGATTTTTGTTTAATTTTTTACTGCTCCCCTTTTCCTTTTCAGGGCACAACTTCTACTGAAATATATTTGGCATAACTTCTTTACACTACCAAAGTTTCAAAATGATTCCTAAAGAATTTTTTTAGATATATGACAAAACGTCTAAATTCGAAAGGGTCCAAATACTTATTGGTAGACTGTATACATGGAAATTTTAGTCCATTCGATGAAGAGGTTTGGGAAGAATACATATGCAAAAATTTTATCTACTAATATCACATGTCTACATTTTAAAAACCCATTTATGTATGTATCTATGTAAAGCTATTTTCTCACTAACCGAAGAACGCAGAAAGATTCCGCAAATACCAAAAAATGGTAAATAATTCAAGGCATCCGTATTGACCATTTAAATTCAAAAATTACAATTAGTTTAAAAGATATTAATTAAAAAATCCATAACTAATAATACCAAACCAGTGTCAACAAAAACAAAATATTTATTACTAAACTAGCAAACCCGTGCGAATTTTTCGCACTTTATTTCTTTTCTTATTTACCTTTAAAATTTGAAACTCATAAATATTATACCCATTTCACCACCTAATTAAAATTTTAATTTACCAGAAGTTAAATTATTATTAGAACCAAATCAATATTGTGCAATAGTGAAACCAAAATCATTCAAAGAAAGGTTTCTAAATAAAATTCATGGTTTACGACTCGCTTTTCATACTTCCACAGGCAGTACAATTTTAGTAAAGCACTCCCACTATGCCTTTTAAAATTTTGTCACTAAGTTGGATTAATTTTGATATAATTTTTTGTTTAGAAAAAAAAAAAAAACCCTACTTTGATTATATTTTTTATGATTGTGTTTTTTAGTCAATTTATGATAATAAATCGTATTCTGCGCATATACTTTTAAAGTATTTCTAGGTTGAAAATGACGCTTGCAAAGATTCTGAAGAAGCAACTTTTAAAAATACATTTTTCTGTAAAATAATCTCATCAGACAAATGTCGCCATTTTTTCATATTAGGTCATCAAGCTGAATCCACATGTTTAAATATTGTTTATTTTAAAATATTATGTTTTATCCTCGCGTATTTTATTAATTACACCACTATCGTATTTTATTTTGATAAAAATTAATTGTAATTGGTCCCCGTTAGAGAAATATTATATAGATGATTATTCTTACTTTCTCTTACCTATATATGTTAGAGAATGTATTATTTTTGAGTCAAATTTTCGAAATTGAGTTTTTGTTACATTTGCAGTTTTGAAATAACCTGAACACAATAAACAGACCATGTGTCTCACCGTCTCTGCGTCTGTCTGATAGTGTGTCTGCATGTTTGGTATTGTCATAGCTCAAGAAAAAATAATACCATGAAGTCCATACTCGGAATTCTAAATCTATATCATATAAAGATGCTACACTAAACTTTTTGTTGAGATCAAGCAAGTGATTCTTGTGAAGGGATATTAAAGAAAATTCAAATATATTACATCTATGACAAAATTTCTGGTAGACGTTTAATATCTATAGGCTGTACTAAACAAAATGAAATAAGCATATATTTATTATACGCATAAAAATATGTCTTGTGCAGAATGTGGTAAGTAAACGATTCACCATTTCGTTTAGATGGCCACCCAAAAGAATTTGGATATATTGGGGCTATACAGGAAATTGTTAATAATGCACATCAGGTTGTGTTATGTGTTTTTTATTTAAAATTAAACTTTAATGTGCCTGTAATTTACAGATAATATACAGGTCTACCCAAATCTAAGAAAAAAGTATGCTTTTCTGTTAAATGTAATTGATGAAGGGACTGCATTGTCTGCTATCAGCATAACTTAAAAAAAAAAATGATTGCAGGAAATTTGAATTTGGTATTTTGAAATTCATATGAGGTTGCCTCCTGAAATGTTTGATCAATATTAGTATATTTTAAAGAGTGTTGCAGATGATAGTTGTATGAATAATTTGGAGTGAATTTTTAAACTTAATAACAGCTTTGAACTGTATAAATACTGTATGAATAGAGGTACTATATTCAAACGGCAATTTTTAGGGGGCGGAATCTCTCATACCAAAGAATTACATATCAAATAAAACTCTTTTACAATTTCTTTCTTTTTTTTCTTTCTTTCTTTCTTTTTCTTTCTTTCTTTCTTTCTTTTTTTTTTAAGTAGGCTTATTTACAATACTTGTTATCTTATCCCTTCATCTACAAACTATATTTATAGTTTGGATTGCATAGTAATAGAAAGACAACAACAATAATAAAAAAAAAAGAAAAAAGTACGTTTTAGGACAGAATTTTTTAAAAGTTATATTTAAAAAATTTTCTACTACAAAAATCATTGAAACATTGATATGTATTCTTAATATTCTAAAATATTGTTTTGTATAGAATATGATATGATTAGCTTTCAGATTTACAGGGCTACAGTAAAATATTCAGAGAGATTAAAGCTGTAATTATAATCAAACGGCTGCATTTTCTTTTGTGTTAAGCCTTTTTAACACTTTCCAAAATGCCTAACAGTAATTTTAAAATCAATTAGTCTATCTGTATGTTTTTCAGTCTTTCTGTCTGGTGTGTGATAATTTAGGCAAATAATATTAAAAGTTATTCGATACAACAATTGCGTACAGTTGGAAAGTGTTGCTAACCAATGCGTTCTGCATGATTTTCCTTTCTTGTCTTTTTTTTTTAAAGTAGGCTCATTTACAATACTTGTTATTTTATCCCTTCATGTGCAAACTACATTTATAGTTTGGAATGCAGGGTAAGAGAAAGTGGTATGAGTGCCACACTAGGTTATTTTACATAAAAAGAAATACATTTATTTTCAGGTGAATGATAAAATGGACTTTGTTGATGTAACATCATGAAATTTTCCCACTTGAACATTGCAGGGAAAAGTATAACATTCTCATGTCTATGTTTCTATTCAACAGAAAAATGTTTGTATTCTTAGCGAAAAGTTTATACTCTACTATGGGGAAAAATTCACAGAGAAAAGAAGAATGATAAATCAGCTGCTGGGATGGAAAGCAGTCTTTGACTTTGCCTCGTGTCCGAAAAACCGATAAGGTCTATTAAAATAAAACTTTATCAAAAATTAAACTTACAAAACTAAAATTTTTATAAAACTGACATCATAACTTTAAAATAGTTAAAAATAACATGCGGACGCCAATAAAAACAAAATGTTTACACATTCATTTTTTTGGGAAAAAAGGAAAAAAAAAAATCTTATAATTATAACACTGGCGAAGCTAGATAGGTCTATGGGATTGCAATAATGGAGAATGTATGGGGAAAAGGTAATATATTGGTAAACTGCTGATTTAGACATTTCGTCAGTCAATTTAAAGGACCACTGTATCTCAGAGAAGAAAATCGTCTGCATTATTACGGATAATAATTTTTTTAAGTAATAATTTTAATACATAATTTGTATTGCATAAATTTGTATACGAAAATATAGAAGAAAGTTTTGTGACGGACACAACTTACAAGTTAATTTTTTTTTTTTTTTTTTTCTTTGTAAAGCAAATTTTGTTAATACTTTGATAGATTTTTCTTCAAAACACTCTTCTTTAGCATCGAGATTTTTATTTATTTTTGTGTAAAAGTGTTTACTCTATAACATTTCACATGAATAATTAAAATTTAAAACTCCTAAAAGTTTAAGATTCTTATTGAATTCATATGTTAACATAGTAATAAATATATATATATAAAGACCACTTTAAAACACGTATAAAAATTTATTAAAATATTTTCCCAAAGCTTTTCGCTACAATTTTGTAGCATCTTCAGGTGATTTTTTTTTTACACAAGAAAAAATAGCATTATATATAATAAAGAAACTTGACACGGTTATAGGTAGCGTGTACACAATATGATGAGTCCATTAGTTGTATAAATTCAGAAAACAAAATAGAGTTCCAATAGGGTCACACCAGGGATGCATGTCCAAATCTTATAGAGGATGTATACAGTTATTTATAGGAAAACTTCAGTCTTCTTTTTCAACTGTATACATCTTTCATAAGATTTGGACATGCATCCCTGGTGTGACCCTATTGGAACTCTATTTTGTTTTCTGAATTTATACAACTAATGGACTCATCATATTGTGTACACGCTAACTATAACCGTATCAAGTTACTTTATTATATATAATGCTGTCTACTCTTTTCTTCTGTAAAAAAAATCACCTGAAGATGCGACAAAATTGTAGCGAAAAGTTTTGTGAACAAATTTTAATAAATGTTTATACGTGTTTTAAAGTGGTCTTTTTATATATATTTATTATTTCACATGAATACTTTTTATGTAAATATCTCTCGGCAAGTTGTATATACATTTACTGAGGCAGCATTTGATTACGCGTCAACAAAAAGCTGCGTGTTCTGCTGATTTAATATTTTTTTGAGCAGAAATCTTCCGTATTGACAAAGAAATTTTAACGAAAAGCTTTCGTATTTTTTTTTTTTTCCATTTTTGCAAAATTTGCATTTATGTTGAACTTTTACATATTTTCTTGGAAAATTTTACCATTCTGAATATATATTTCAAGTTTTGAATCTTTCGTTGTACGACTCTAATGTAGTATTCATATACGAAAGATAAAAATTCGTTCTTTTTACTTTCCGAACATACGTATGTAAGGAAAGTATTGTAATCATGTCAAAAATCCGAATTCGAAATTTTTGTGTTTCTATATGTTTTGAGGTTCCCTGAGTCCGTTTTCACTATTTATACGATGCTGCATGTATGTGTGTGTGTAAGTGTGTGAGTGAACACGCTAGCGTCTAAACGTTTTGCTCGAATGAGCTGTAAGTTAGTACGCATGTTGCAAGTCACCGTAGGAAGAACCCTATTGATTTTAATGAATCTAGCACTTATAGTTTTTTTTACAGGGACACAAAGAAAAATCTTTATCATTATGGCCTATGGGCCCAAAATCTTAAAAGTGCGATAGCATCTAAACGCCTTATTCAATTGAGCAAAAAATTTATACACATATTATAGATCACAGATACTCAATCTGTATAGATTTTGGAGAATCTAGCACTTATAGTTTTTTTTACAAGGACACAAAGAAAAATTCTTTATCATTATGGCCTATGGGACCAAATTTTAAAAAGTGTGATAGCGTCTAAATGCCTTATTAAATTGAGCAAACAATTTATACACATATTATAGGTAATAGTTGCATGAACTGCATAAATTTTGGTGAATCTTGCACTTCTAGTGTTTTTACAGGGACACAACAAATAATTTTGTATCATTATGGCCTATGGGGTAAAATTATTTAAAGTGCGATAGCATCTAAATGCCTTATCCGTTGGAGTAAAAAATTTGTATACGAGTTATAGGCCACCATCACACAAACTATATAGATTTTGGTGACCCAAGCATTTAACGAGTTTTACAGGGACACAAATAAAAATTGTTCATCGTTAAGACCAATAGGCTCAAATTATTTAAAGTGCGACAGCGACTAAACTTCTCATTCACATGAACTGAAAATTTATATACATGTTGTACGTCACCGTCACACGAACTTTATGAACTTTAGAGAATCTAGCGGTTATGGTTCGTCTTCAGGGACAAAATTCAAATTTCTTTATCATTGTGGCATATGGGCTCAAACTTTAAAGTACGATAGCGTCTAAATGCTTTATCCGACGGAGCTGAAAATTTATATAAATATTACAAGTCACTGTTGCACTAACTATAAACATTTTAGTGAATCTAGCATTTGTAGGTTTTTACAGGGTCACAACAAAATATTCTTTATTATTATGATCTAAGTGTTTGGTAAAATAGCGTTAAATTAAACATCATGTACTATATAAAGAAAAATACTCAAACTCCCTGTTATAATTTTCTCTCTTTTGTTTATTTAACGACTCTTCTTGCTTTGCTTTATCTACAGAACAATTAATTACTCAATATACGGAAAGTCGAGTGGAGTCACTCCAGATTTTTTTGGGTTAACGTTTGTGTCTAAAATTACATTAGAACTCTGTTATAGCATCCTCGGTTATATAAACTTGCTCATAACGCTTAAAATATTTTTCCTTCATTAAGTTCATTATCAACACAATTTGCTTATAACGTCATTTGACCTCTTTTTTAACGTCAAAATTTAGTCAGATTTAATAATTTTTCCCCTTTTCAGACAAAAGCAAATCAGAAACTGAAGTTACTTTTTCAAAGTACTGAATGTTTACGTAAACAATACATACATTTTATTTATCATACGTAATTTTCATATTATTATACATTTTTGCCGAAACATAAGTGGAGGCCTCTTTGTTGAGAATCAAAAAGTTTTTGGGTTCTGTGTGTTTGGGTGCCGCGATAGCAATCGCAAAAATCACTCGATAGTCTTGCAAATTGGTACACATGTTTATGAGCCACATAGAATCAGCTGTATATTTTTGGATGAGTATATTGTTAATAGTTCGTGTACAGTAACGCACAATGAGAAAAAATTCTATAACTGGCATCTAGAATTCTTTGTGGCTCTAGAAAAAAATAGTTCCATATCATCCTTATAAATTCTAATCCCTTTTGGTAGCGAGTTCTAGAAACCCTTATTAGAATTCTAGTGCGTTTACCTATATTCTCGAGGGCAAAGTTATTTAAAAATATCTTCAAATAAATGAGAATACAAGAGTCGAGTTTCATCAACTATAATCTTGGCTTATTTCCCAGTTCTAGAAAGTCAAGCGAGAATTTCTCGCAATACAAAAGATTGAGAATATTCATAATAATCAGAATATTGTTTCACCATCTAGAAATGTGTAGTCTAGAAATTCTAGATCATTTCGTCTATTCAGTTTATTGGCGTGTCTTATGCGCATAGCTCGGAAATCTGTATTTCTAGTTAAGGGATTTAGAAAATGGCCATTTATTCATTCTAGATGAAGTCGGTATATTTTTTTTCTCGGTGCATCAAACGTTTTCTTATCATTACGACCTACGTATAGAATTTCGTTGAAACGAAATTTAACGTAGTTGCATTGCATTCAGCATTACGAAACTAACGTACATACTTAGGATACTTAAAAGTATGTTTTCTATAGGAAAAAAGTGCACAGGCTTTAATTATCTACAGGAACACACACACAAAAAAAATATTGCAATAATGTTATACAGTCATCCAAATGAAGTAAAATTTGGTACAAATATTTATGGGTTTCATTAATGTTTTAAAATGTTAATTATTTTATTAATGTTTAAAAATGTATCTCTTCAAAGGATTTAAAAAAAAAACTACTTTTATAACGTACTATTTTTAGAAAACATATATATGTATATGTATATTGTGTATATTGTGCAATAAAAGCTGTTTAGAATGTGAACCACTTCTGATTTTTGAAAGAATGGTAATAATATATGTATATATATATATATTACAAATATGAAAATGCATAGAAAATTACCAAAATGAACAATATAGTATGATCAATAATACCAAAGCTACAATACACCTGATAAAAAATGATATAAAACAAGATAATTGGAAATGAATGTAAGCATAGTATGCAAAGTGAATGTTTTTCTGCGACAAAGAGAGCCTAAGCTAAATTTCTCTTTGTCCTAAGCCCTAACCGACGAGTAGTCCCGTCGGCCGAAGAGGGTTAGTTTATCAGGTAGGAGGTTTCATTTTGTTGTATTTCCTTTTATTGTATTTTGTAATTTATTGTATATTTCATATATATTAATTTGTTGTAATTGTACTACTTCAGTAATTTTGGTAATTTTATAATTGTTTTTAGAATTTTTAAATTACATGTATGTCAGATTTCTTCTCAGCTAATGGCGGTTTTCTGTTTGGTGAGAAGTTGGGGGCTAAGGATAGTTATTAGCTAATTGCTACTGTCCTTTCAGAAACTTTTCTTTCAGCCCTGCACTCAGGGGCTTCCCTGATGAATGCCTCAGTGTTTTTTGGGGTTTTATTTAATTTTATTCTTTGATAATTTATTTTATTCATTGATAATCTATTGCTATATATATATACGTATATATGTCGAAGATTCCAGATCCCTTAAACCTACCCTTCTTGCTCTTCGACGACTTTTTCTTGACAGTTTTCTGTATAATGCATATTTTGACCAGTGTCAGTCGATTTTATTATTTTTCCACACTCGAGATGGCGCGTTTTTAACATTTTCCAACAAGGTTGAAAAGTGTTAATGACTTCGATTTGTCTGTCTGTCCGCTCGCTAACTTCCGCATATATTCATGGAATTTCTTGAAACGGCTATATGTTATTCAGGTTCACAACTGGATGTTCCCTATTGAAAATGGAGTGAATACCTCGAACGGTTTGTCTACAGGGTCACCCGAAAGTATTCCAAAGCATTGTGTTTCATGAGAGGTATTTCTATAAACCATATTTTGATACCTTTACTTTGTACAAATCTTAATGAAATTGAAATGTGTTATTAAAGTTCACTATCAGATGTTTTCTATTGAAAATGGAGTATATGCCACCACTGGTTTGGGTACAGAGATACTCGAAAGTATTCTAAAGCACTGCGTTCTATGAGATGTATTTCTATAAACCAAATTTTAATAACTTCACTTTGCATAAATCTTAATAAATGTATGCAAAGAATGTTTTCTATAGAATATAGTATGATTAGCATTAAGATTTACAGGGTCACACAAAAATATTCAGTTACATTAAGGAATACCATTAAAATTTGCTGGAATTGCATTTTTGATTACATTTAGAGTTTTTAACTCTTTCTAGCAATTTTTAAGTGAGAATATGATTTGAATTTGTATATTTGTCTGTCAGACTGTCCATCTGCATATCTGTTCGCCTCAAGCGCCCGTAAATATTTTCAGAATTAAAAAAAAAAGTGATATATGTTATTCAAGTTTACTATGGAATGTTTCCTGTTTAAAATGTCATTAATAAGTTCGGTATAAATGGTTTGTGTACAAGGACACTCAAAAATGCCGATGCATTGCGTTTTAGGGCAGGCATTTAAATAAATCACATTTAAGTAAATTTCTACTGCAAACTTCATAAAAAATTGACATTTATTGTTAAAATGCTAGTATAATATTTTGTATAAAATAAGATATAGCTAACCTACCAATTTACAGGGTTTCACTAAAATAGTCAGATACATTAAGAGCTGCAATTAGAATCTAAGTGTTTCACTTTCTTTTGCGCTAAGCATTTTTCGCACTTTCCACCGATGTTTAAAGGTGATTATGAATTCAATTAGACTATCTGTATGCCTTTCATTTCGTCTGTCTGTCCGTTGTATGATAATGTAGGCAAAGAATATTGAAAGTTATACTATACAACAGGTACGCGCAGTTGGAAAGTGTTAATAATCAATGCGCACAGCATGATTTTTAGTTCTTGTTTGCCAATGCGAAGCGATGGTAATAGCCGTTGCATTCGGCGATAGTTTAATGTACTATATCCAAAAGATGAAAACTTTAAATGAATTTAGATTGAATATATAGATTCTAGAGCAGACTTGTCCAACCCAAAACTCTTGATGGACCACATTGGGAATGTATTTTATTCAGGCGGGCCGCAACGTATGTATATATAGTGCGACCACGTTTCCTACGACTAGCAAAGAGGTCGAGTCCAAAAGTTTTGAGGGATGCAAAATTGAAAGAGAGATAGTTATTTGGCAAACATCCAGTTATTCTGTGTTCCCTTATCTCTTGTTTTCTCTCAGTCACCCCTATTTTAACACTGGACTCGTTCAATTCGCACTTGCGCAGAGGCTTCCATGGTCGCAGGAAATGTGGTTAAAGAATATGTTCATGTTTATATATGTTTGTGAGTGTATGAATCATGTATGTATGTACTTTTTTCAGGGGAGCGCAGAGTGAAGATTCGGATCAGAATACATTAATTTTAATTATTTTCATTCATAAATTAACATTAGAATCATTAAAAATGTATGACTATACATTAACAACTTTAATAATAATAATAATAATAATAAATATATAATGGATTTATTCTTTAATTACATTTCTTGCGACCTTAGGAGCCTCTACGCA
Organism: Salticus scenicus; assembly: GCA_963930645.1. NCBI lineage: Eukaryota > Metazoa > Arthropoda > Arachnida > Araneae > Salticidae > Salticus > Salticus scenicus. The sequence goes on along the minus strand of OZ005654.1, from coordinate 55,018,131 downwards.
AGTGCGAACTCAACAAATCTATTGTTAAAATAGGGGTGATAACCCTTATCTTTGAGAGAAAATAAGCAATAAGGGAACACCTAATGACTGGATGTTTACCAATCGCCAATTATCGGTCAATTTGGCCCCCCTCTAAGCCTTTGGATTCGTACTCACTGCTAAGCATAGGAAAATTGGTTACACTGTAGTACATTGAGAAAAATAATATACCACCTTTCTCTAGAATGAATAAGTGACCATTTTCTAAATCCCTTAACTAGAAATAAAAATTTCCGAGCTATGCGCGTAAGGCACGCCAATAAATTGAATAGACGAAATTATCGAGAATTTCTTGTGTACACATTTATAGATGGGGAAACAATATTCTGAATACTCTAAATATTCTGAATCATTTATATTGCGAGAAATTCTCGCCTGATTTTCTAGAATTGGGTAATAAACCAAGATTATAGTTCCAGAAACCCGCCTGTTGTAGTCTCATTTATTTGTAGAGATTTTTAAATAACTTTGCCCTCGAAAATATAGGCAAATGCTCTAGAATTCTAATAGGGGCTTATAGAACTCGCTTTCCAAGGAGACTAGAACTTATAAGGAAGACATGGAACTATTTTTTCTAGAGCCACAATTTAGATTCTAGATGTCAGTTACAGAATTTTTTCTCAGTGTAATATATCATTACAACAATGTGATTCTTTAGTTACCATAATCATTGACAGGTATTTTCACTTCAAAAAGGTAGAATGGATTTAATAATTTTTAATGTGTTGACCAAAGTTGTCAAACTTTAAATGTTGTTAGTCTCCTCGCGGGCCGCAAAAAACTAATCGGTGAGTTGGCCACCCCTGTTCTATATGATAAAATTTTAATATTTACGGATAATTAATCTAAATGTTGAAATTTATACTTTTTACTGAATAATTTTATTCATAAAAGTACTATATACAGGGTATAAAGAGAGAGAGAGAGCACCCAAATTTCAAAATTACAATCTCGCCAAAAATAATGCAAAAAAAAAAAAAAAAAAAAAAAAAACCGCAACTGTGTTTAAAAAAAAAAAAATAATAAAAAAAAACTTTGAGTTAACTTTTATTAATACATTTAAAGTGTAATGTTCTATATTCTTTTTTTTTTTTTAAATTTAAAAGTGACAGTTGAAGATATTTTAATAAGGTCTTAACAACTTCATCACATTCAAATTAATTAAATTACAATTTTTTGAAAAAAAATATATATATATATATATATATATATATATATATTCTGATCAAAAACAAGTTCATGTGCTATCATCATCATCATTATTATTATTATTTACAAACATTTTAAAATGTAAGCCTCGTCTTTTTAATTTTTAAGCTTTAAATCATGCTGCTTAAATTTTATAAATAAAAAGTAGAATTTTATTTTATGTATGTTTTGATAAAATATTTTTTTTAGCACAAATTTAATTTTCAGCTTTTCTCATCTATTTTTAAAGTTCTTTTCACATGTACGTGGAACATTATCGTTTCTCTACTTCTTTTATCTCAAACAAGCTTTTTTTTAACCTCTTAGTAAATATTTTTCTAAATTATGTTAATAAGTAAACATGTAATATTTTTTTTAATGTAATAATTCGCTGTAAATCTTCTTCTTTTATTTATTTTATTTTTTTTATTTCTGCATATATACTTTTATATACTGGAATTCTTTTAGTCGTTATTTCTTTTTATAATCTCACTCCTTATCATTTTATAGGTCATACTTTAAAGAAATTATCTGAGCTAACAAGGAAAAAATAAAAAATAATATATATATATATATATATATATATATATATATATATATAACAATTTTTTCCTCCTCTTAAACTGATTAAAAAAAGGAGCAATTGAAGTTTTGCATTTAGTGTAAACAATAATAATAAAAAAAGTTGCCAAATAAAATTTTTCGACGATGATTATTTTTAAATATATTTATTTATTAAAGGCTTTAAAAAAGCTGTATCTTAATTAATGGAAAACATATTTTGCATTTTTGTAATGTTCATTCAAATTACTTCAAAGAAAACATTATTTTAAACCGATTTTTCTTAAATTATTATTTTATATTTTTTCTTTTTTCCCTTAAATATAAATATAATATATTTATCATTATAATTCAGTGTACAAGATATTTAGTTTAAAACTTTAATCTTAAAGACATGCAAGAATATTATATATATGTTTAATAAAAATATAAAAATGTTGAATTAATGGAAGATTTATTTAAAAAATATTTTTACTTAATAAAATGTTTATTTTGACATACCAGTTGCAGACAGAAAATTTTTATTTACCATTTGTTTAATAATAAAATACGTTGAAACACAAAAAATATTATTAATTTGTTACTCGTCTATCGCAAAATATGAATTTAACTGTAAGATTTGTTTAATATTTAGATGCACATATATTCCATAAATTTTCAGTTAAAATAATTGTAAACATTTAAAAGATAGCAGATTCAGAGAAGTATTATTTTGCTGCAATTTTAATAAAGTAATGTGGCATAAAAAAAAAAAAAAAAAAAAGATTAAATCACGTTTATTTCTTCAAAATAAAATTATTTGATTGAATTTCAAATTATCTCTAAAAGCAGTCGGCCATCGACTTCCGCACTTGTCAATATTTACTACGCTTTTGAAATTTTTTGTTTCTATTACAAAAATTGTTCGTTTCCATACATTAATTAAATATATATATTCCATAGACAAGCTGAAAATTTTATTCAACTAAAGTCGGGCGACGCCAACGTAGATGTTAATGAGTTAATACTAACCTGCCAACATCCTAATTATGAAACGGAAGGTACACGCCCCCTTTTCCTCACCACTTTATTTTTAAATTACCGTAATTTCTGGTAGATACCCCGCAGGTTATATAATCCAGTTTTGCACCAGAAATTTCAATTGATAAATAAATTTATACTTGTACGAGCTCTTCCTTCGAAAAAGTATAGATTTCTCTAAGAAATAAAATTTCTGGTGGAGAAATGACACATCTTACCTGCGGGTTATCTACCAGAAATTACGGTAATTATCTTCAAATGTAGTTACGACTAAATAAGTAAAAAATTGCTCTAAAAAATGACTAGTGTGAAAAAAAAAGGCGGGTAATAAAAATCTTCCATTTATTGATGAAAGTGTTGACAAGTATGGAATTAATAACAGAGTTTCTAATTTTTATAATTTTTCCGGAGCAGCGATAGTTACTGCCTTTTACCACACCAGTTTTTTTTAAGAGCAATTTTTTCTTATTAAACCGTAGTTACATATTGAAAAATATTATTCTTTATAAATAGCGGCAGTGGAACTCTGAAATAATTTTAAAAAGTTGTGAACTTTGTAACAGAATCTTGCGCAAGGCTTTTGTCAAATCATTGTTTAGCTGAGCAACAAGAGAGTCAAATAGACCAACGAAAGGGAGGAAAAAGCAGACTAACTCACGTTATAGAAATATGCGTATTTGTCATGTAATTGATTAATGAAATTCATAAAGCTCTCTCTCTCACACATACAGAAAAGAGTTAAACTGTATATTTATTTATTTATTATTATTATTACCACTTTATTTTGTTTAGTCGATCATGGTAAGTGGCGAGTGGAATTTTTCTTGTCTACATCCTCTACGCATGAACATTCAACTTTCATACAGATGTTCAGGAACCAACTAATGTGCGAAAGTGAAGAGCTAGCATGCGTAATAAACTGAAGAATATGGAAGCTCTACTCTGGAGAAAAAATTATACGCTGGTATGTGGTATGATAACCGTTGGTCTAAATGTATAAAACTCGTTCTCCAATTTTTTAATTTTGATTAGCTATCATTAAAAGCTATTATTAAATTGTCATTAAATAAAACTTTTTATTTTATTTTTTATTTTTTTTTCCCCACCAGACAGATCTTCACAATACTTTGAAAAAAAATAAAAAAATAAATAAATAAATAAATAAATAAATAAAAAATAAAAATAAAAATAAATAAAGATAAAAGCATACATATAAATAAATAAATACTTCCTGAAATTTTATTAATCCATATATATATTTTCTAATTTGTCCAATAAAAATGTTTAGAAGGAAAAAAGACTGGTGTGGTAGTCAAAAATCTATAGAAAATAGCATAAGAAAAAAAAAAGGATCGAAGCTGGAAAAGGGCGGGCATAGGGGTCCTGAGGCTATAATCGAGGAACAGCGACGTTTGATCTAATATATGGAATAATAAATATGTATAATATTAAAATATTGGAATAAATATGTTACAGACTCCTAATATTAAGGATGTAGTTAGAATTGCAATTCATGGAAAGTGAAAAGGAAGAATTTTATTAAGTTATGCTTATTTGCGAGTGTATAAAACAAATCTGTATTAAAGTAAAAAATAAGAAAGTAAAATCACGCGTTTCTCGTAAATGATGAGACAATTTCTCTTACTTATTGGAAAAGAAATGGTCAATGTCAGTGAAACTATTAAAATGTATAGAAGACAGATTTTGATTTATTTATACACACTCGCATGTGACAATAGGCCTATACCACTAACAGAACATGTGGGCCTACACCAGTAGTTTTTTCCACCAATAGATCATGTGGGCCCACACCAGTAGTTTGTTCCACCAATAGATCATGTGGGCCCACACCAGTAGTTTGTTCCACCAATAGATCATGTGGGCCTACACCAGTAGTTTGTTCCGCCAATGGATCGTGTGGACCTACACCAGTAATTGCTTCCACCAGCAGAGTTAGTGGCAGTAGACTGTCACCAGCTGTTGTTTCCACCATCACAGAAAACGAGATATCTAGAAGCAATCAGCCCTATTCGTCAAGTCAGAAAAATCTAAACCATCCAGACGTAAGAAACAAACAGAAGTGGTCTTAATTGCCTCATAGAGGATAAAATCTGTAGAGGAAAAGGTAAAATAAATAAAAAGAAACCTTCCAAAAATCGGAAGAAAAAGAGACGAATAAGCTCGTGTTTCTCAAGCGAAGAAAATCCTCTGGATAACAGTAGCGACAGTTTTGATGAGGATAATGATAATAATTTTTGTGCTGTATGTAAAGGATACTTTTACGCTAAAAAAAATCTCAAGTGTGACTGGATTCAATGCGTCAAATGCAAGATATGGATGCACGAAGATTGCAACAGTGAACATTTGAACTGAACGAAATATTGTGCAGGCTAACATTCCCTCACAATCTGTACCCTTATTAGTTTCAGCAAAGTAAATTACAAAAAAAATTATTTTAGTTTACATACTTGTTTGTTTTTCCATAGTTATTGTTAATTCAGATGTAATGTTCCAACATTTGACTTATTTTTCTTATTTACTGTGGTGTTGCATTTTACCCCATAATTGGTGACATCTTCCTCAGTGTATAAAGGAAGATGCCACAATTACACGAGTTTATTTAACCCTAACGTTGTAAATCGCGTACATACTGGGAAAGTAATTAATAAGCCTACATAACCAATTAAATAATGGAGATTATGGTGATTTTTTTTTTCATTATCTTATCATTTGAATTTTGGCAACTACTAAGCAAAGCATGCTATTATATGCCGGCTTCCTCCGACTTACCTTATATACACACACACACACACACACATATACATATATATTCATAAAGAGGAATTTTCTATATTTGCATAACTTTCAAAAATTTATTTCAAATTGAAATTGAACAAAAATACAAATTAAATAAAAGATTTTAAATAAAATAAAAATAAATGAAAACTAAGGAGAGAGTAGACGTTTTACAAAATTTAGCGCTTTATCATTCGGAAAAGCTGCACACACAGATACATAAATATGCACATACACAAATACACAAACATGCACACACACATACACATGGATAAAGGCTCGAAAACTTATAAAACCCCCTTTATTGTGTCAAGGGTTAAAAACTACTAACAACTATAAATCAGAGGTGCCACGTTGCAGCTATTGGAAAGTAAATTTTATATCACTATTTTGGAAGAGTTCGTCTTATTTAATTGCAGATCTCTATTATGCTAAACAGTGCTATTAAACATTTTAAAAAAGAATGGTATAAAACAGTATGCGAGTTACGGATAATCAGTAATAACTTGGTACCTCTGGCTAAAGCATGCTTTATAAGAAATGTATGCTTTATAAGACCTTGAATTTAAATAAATAATACTTTTCTTTAAAACCTCTAATTATCAACAAAATTTAGCAATTTTTCAGCTGTGAAATCCTATTTACTATTTCTATTTAATTTTTAAATCTTTAAAAGTCGAAAATTTGTGATTAAAAAAAATATATATATTTATTTATTATTATTATTTTATTATATATATATATATATAACATTTAAATTATGATAAGTGATGATATAAAAGTGGAATGTAATAAACAACAAGAAAAATTATTTAACAAAGTTAATAAACAAGAAAATTTGTTAAAGTTAAACACTATTCAAGCCAAAAAATTAAATTATGCAGTGCTTTCCTCTTCAGCAGGTGGGAACACAGATATTAATAACTATGTAGTACTAGCAGGTTTCAGAAGATATGTAGGCTAGCATACTTCAATTATATTTCAAACTGAATAGTAATGAAAAACTTAAAATTATAAAAACTGAAAGGAGGTTTATTTTAAAAGTATTTTTATTTCTTGAAAATTAAATATTGAAATTTGAAAACCATTTATTATAGCTTATTGAAATTAAAAAGTTGTTTATAATAAAGCTTATTTATATAGATTTTTATATGAAAATGCTAGCCCAACATACCCCCACCCGAACCTGCCAGATAAAAGAAGAAAACTCACTACCTGCAAGAAACAACAACTGCAAAATTCCATTTTAGCTTAAAAACTTTTCAAAAATTGAAATTCTTTTTTCATATCCATAGATGTCCTAAAAACATTCGAGGTCTGTCGAAACGAAATAACTCCAACCATCAGCAAACGACCGTCCAAAGAAGGCTTTAAATCGTAAGCATCACACTGGACACCTATATGGATCACCAATCAAAATAAAGCTAGAAGCTGCGGGGCTGACACTAAAAATTCAAATTACTATATATATGTACAGTCGGTAACAAAAGTGTCCAAACACTAGCAAAAATTCCTATGTAAAAATAGTACACTTCATACGGTTTTGTTAAATAAATCCTTATCGAATCCTGTTCTTACACTTACAAAGAACAGGATTCGACTAGGATTTATTTAACAAAACCGTATGAAGTGTATTTTTTTTACATAGGAATTTTTGCTAGTGTTCGGACACTTTTGTTACCGACTGTACTGTAGTCGAACGAAGAAAAATACTTGACTTATTTAAATGAGTAGGAAGATGGAAAATTGACGATTTGCAAGTTTAAAAATATCAATGGAAACTGACCTGGAAAAAATCACACTTTAATTAATTTTAAAAAATCTATCAAACACATTTTTATCAAACATAGTTAAGAACTATTCTTATAAAATCAGTATTCTAGTAATAATAATAATAAACGGCATTAAAATCGGTTTATTAGTTTGGAAGCTACATCGCTACAGATAGACACACATACAGAAAGTCAGATCCTTCAAATTTATAACACGCATCTCTCTTCTTTTTTCCTTGTCGGAAGTTAAAAAGGAGTTGTTTTGACAAAACCATGATAACAATAACAAAGTAAGTAGAGCATGATTTTTCTTGCAATATTTCTTTAAATGACACTATAGAGAGTTATACTAAAAACGTACAAGAATAAATTTCTCTTTTAAAAAATAAGAAAAAAAAAAAAAAAACACTTTTCTTTTCTTACTAATGTTAAAATAATTTTTTAAGCTTTTAAAATGGAATTTGAGGCTTTTCAATCTTTCCTGATTTCTTTTTTAAATTGTACGCTACATTTTAAAAGAAAATAATGTTCATAGAAATATTTGATATTTACATCTCAAAAGAATATATTTCCCTTTCATAGTACATAAAAGAAACTATTTTCAAATTATGTGAAAAATAAATATGTTTTCTATACGCATGTAAATATCAAGAGAGCGGCTTTAACTATTTACAATCTATACTATTTAATAAATAAATTGCTTTTATTATTATTATTATTATTATTATTTTATTATTTTTTCCAATACTCAGAAATTCTATTTATCACTTTAAATTTGTTTATTTTACAACTCTTTATATCTACAAGTTTTGGAATGGGGAATAAATAAATTAATGCTAAATTTCCGAAAAAAAAAATATCCACTATAATTTATTAATGACATTATAATTAATTCAAAATATAAATAGAACTCTCAAAAGATTCTACATTTTAAAAACAAATTTGTTCACGCTGTTTCTAATGACGAATTGCAGTGAATTAAAAATATTATTGGAGCTCTCACGAGATGATGTTACAATTTCGAAAAACTGTTTAACTTAATAATTCATACGACTACAACGTAATGAATCCAAATATTAATAGAATTCTCAAGAGATAAGACAAAGATTTCAAAGACTATTTTTTATTGACTATTTACATACTGACAATATTAAATTATAAATCTAAACGTATTAATACAATTAACAAGAGGGGATACAATCATGTAAAAGAAATTTCTTAAGGCAACATTCAGGTTCAGTCTTTAGTAATGCATAATAATATTTTATAAAATATTTTGGTTTTAGTTTAATTAATAAAAATGTATGATATGGCATTGTATGAAACACATTATACACATTATATAAAGATATCTTTTGAGTAGAAAAACTCTCAACACTTGAAGGAATATTAATTTTCATAAGTAATTTTTAATAATAAATCTTTTTCTTAACTAATATTTTGTATGTTAAACCAGTTTTTTTTCTACATTTAACAAAATTATTACTGAAATATAATGAAGATCTTATTATATTTTCTAATAACGATTCACAATTTAAGAATTAATCCCAAACTACTATATTATTTAATTCTTATGGTTATAAAACAATAATACCAAAATTTTAAAACAATTCTCAAAAGACGGCACAACGATTTCAAAGGTTTTCTTATTTACTATTTGCATACTCACAGTGTTACAATGCGTCCTAAATATTAGCATAGTTTATTAATACAAGTTTAATTACGTTGAAAACTTAACTGATCTAAAGTATTGTTAAGAATTTGTAAATTATTGCGTTTATTTTTAAGTAAATTTATTCAAACAGGCTTAGTCAGGTGATAAAATGTTAATTTTCTGCATTTATAGTTTGTTTTAGCATTAAAATAGCTTAAAAACCCGTTAAAAAGCCTCATTAAGGCCGGTAATCGATTTGGTACCAAATTTGGCGACTTTTTCGCTCTTTGGCAATTTATTTGCGACATCGGCGAGGAAATCCTTACAATCGATGTACCAAATATGGAAGCTCTAACTTGATTGGCTGACGAGTTTCTGAAATTTTCCAAATCTTTCTACGCGGGTATTTAAGAAGTTGCTTTACGCGAAATGAGTCAGTCTCAATTTAGTTTTCGCCAATGCTTTCACAGCACTGAAAGAGCTCTGAGAAAAATTTGGCATATTTTACCAGGAGATAACGCAGTCTTGAGAGTAAGAAAGAAACTAAACAACTAAACAACCAACAACTAAATGCTGGGCTGTGGAAGAGATGGGTATATAAAATGAAGCAGCCTGTTAAGACACTCTAAAGAAACTAACCAGAAGAACTTTGAAATACGTCATCGGGAAGGAACTCTACATGGAAATCCACATGCCTTGTTGCGGGAGCCTTGCTCTGAAGATCGCAAGTACTACTCTAATGCCGAACAGAAACACCAACTGATAAAGTCAGTTGCTCGCCAAGTTACAGTGTCATTGAAACAAGATCCATCGAGTGATGAGGAAGTTAGACAAGCCCATTTGAAAGATCCTGACATAAAGCAAATATTTCAATTCAAGGAGACGACCAGCAACAGATCTACATGCAGGACATTTCTACATTTAGCCTCATCACGAAATGTTGCTGGACTTTCTTGGATTCTCTTCTTATTAGAAATGGCGTACTGTACAGAAAATGGGAGTCTAACGATGAAAGGAATTTCAGATGGCAGATTTTACTACCTAGATCAAATATTCCAGGCGTTCTAGATCAGCTACATAGTAGCCCTACAGAAGGCCATTTTGGAGTGATGAAGACTCTCCAGAAAGTTCGAGAACATTTCTACTGGTGGCAAAAGAGGACGGCAAAAGAGGACGTGGAGAAATAGTGCAAATCTTGAGATGCTTGTGCGGCACGCAAAGGACCGAAGAAACGAAGCCGAAGAAGACTACACCAGTATAACATAGGAGAACCATTTGAAAAGATTGCACTCGAGATCTTGGGTCCTTTGAAACGGCAGACCGTCGCCAATTGCTCATCTGCGCAGCACTAGTGCGACGTAAAACCCAACCAACCAACCTCTGAAACGGACTTCCCAAGGAAATAAATACATCCTTGTTGTGATGGACTATTTCACCAAGTGGTTTAAGGTGTATCCCATTTCTGATAAAGAGGCATGAACAGTTGCAGAGGTTCTTGTGCAGCAATGGGTGTCAAGGTATGGCACACCCCTACAACTTCATACCAATCAAGGTACGAACTTTACCTCAGCTGTTTTCAAAGGACTGTGTCAGCTACTCCGCGTAGACAAAACTCAGACATCACCCCTACATTCCCAGTCGGACGGCATGGTCGAGAGGTTTAACCGCACCATCCTGAATAACCTCTCTCTACTATTATCAAGGAGCCAGCAAGACTGGGACTAGAAGTTACCGTTGTTCCTGATGGCTTATTGAAGTACAGTCCCCACCGGCTATACTCCAGCCCAGATACTGTTTGGACGCGAACTTCGTCTCCCTTGCGATCTCCTGTTTGGTTGTACACGAGATGGGCCTTCATCGCCGAGAAATATATCCAGGATCTCCAGGCACGATTTGAATACGTATACAACTTTGCTCGGGAGTGGATTCCCATGGCAACGGAGAAAACGAAAACACGGTATGGTCTAAAGGCTACACAACATGAATTTAAGGAAGGAGACGAAGTTTGGTTGGGGAACGCTGTTCAACGCAAAAGACTCTCTCCCAAGCTACAGTGTTGGTCCCTACACAGTCTTAAAAAGACTGAATGATGTCGTTGTAAGAATTACTAAAACACCTTCATCAAAACCGAAGATAGTACATTATGATCGGTTAGCCACATACTACAGTTAACGGTAATGTTCAAATTTGAAATGTAAATATTTTTTTAATTTGTATATGTGTAAATTAAATATTTGTATAGAAATACTGGTACTTATTTGTAAATTTTGATAATATTTCTCACTTAATTTTGCAATCTGTATTGATATTTTATTGTTATATGCAACTTAATTTTTGTATTTTAGATTTTATAGTTTAGATTCGCCTCCTGCCCGGGACGTGCAGTCCTTGGGAGGGGAACAGTGTTGCTAATTTGTAAACAATTGTATTTATTTTTATGTAAATTAATTCAAAGAGGTTTAGTAGTCAAGTGATAAAATGTTAATTTTTCTGAATTTCTAGTTTGTTTTCGCATTAGAATAGCTTAAAAACCCGTTAAAAAGCCTCATTAAGGCCGGTAATCGATTTGGCGCCAAATTTGGCGACTTTCTCACTCCTTGGTGAATTTTTGGCGATCTTGGTGAGAAAATCCTTATCATCCATATACCAAATATGGAAGCTCTAACTTGATTGGCTGACAAGTTTCTTGAATTTTCCACATTTTCCCACGCAGGTATTTAAGAAGTTGCTTTACGCGAAATGAGTCAGTCTCAGTTCAGTTTTCGCCAATGCTTTCATTGCACTAAAAGAGCTCCGAGCCTCTTTGGATTGCAGTCGATTGCTATATGTTAATGCACTGATATAGTTTGTGAATTTGCTGTTAGCAGTTGTTATTTAAGCTGGGTTTACTATTGAAAGTGAAGTTGATACTTGGTTTATGGACCTGTATTCTTCTAGAATTTTCTGTAAATAAACTGTTGAGCTTTTGCAAGTTTCGCCTTTCATTCAGAGACAACTCTCGAACCCCCAAGTATGCAACAGCATATTTTAAACAGTTTTTCATGCTGTATTATTAATCAACAATTGAAGCAATCTCTAATATGCAAATTCATTCTAATTATATGTTTAGAAAGATATTAAAATTCTAAAATTTACCTAATCATTCTAACAAAGAAATTTGCAATAAATGATATATTTGTTAAAAACTTCTTTATGAAAATCTGTAATAAATATATCATTTATTACAGATCCCCTCCCCCCCCCCTTTTTTTTTTTACAAAATAAACTGAAGCTTTCTCAGCACATCCACTGATTTTAATAATTTTTGTTTCTTTATTTATTTGTCAAAATTCCGCAATTCAATATGGAAAAAAATATGGTATTCAAAATATGGAACACTTTGTTGAGCTCAGTGTATGGAATAATAATTTTAAAAAAAATCATCGTTTTTAGAGAATTTTAGAGGAAAAATATGCTATAGAATGTCATAAATAAAAACAGAATTCTTCAAGAAACTATGATAATCTATTTTTATACATTCATTTATCAAAATAATAAAATACTATTTACTTTAAAATAAGTCAATTAGTGAATCAGTGTTAACTGATTATTCAAGCTGTTTATTTAAATAAATGATTCTACGAATGCATAATTACCTTACTCAGGTATTAAAAATACTTAGATGATAAAATTCTCAAATATTTACCCAGTTATCATAGAATAATATTTATTAATTTCTATAGAGTATATTTCTATGCACAATTAAAATTTCTCATATATAGAGATTTTTTGCAAATAAAACATTTGTAAAAAAAAAAAAAAAAAAAAAAAAAAAAAAAAAAAAAAAAAACTGGTGAAACAAAACTTGTTAAGAATAGAGAAAAGGTCAAATATATATCCTCTTTAACATTTATTTAGCATGACACTATAATACTGCCTATTCTTATCTTAACTAATTAGCCAGTCGATCTTTACTAATTGTCCAAGATATATATCTTATGGAGATACGAAGTATACACACAGAACATGTTTATCTTATTCAGATATTTTAGGAACTATTAGATGCTAAAACTCTAAAACTTAGCTGATCTTAATAAATAATCTGCATTTGCTCTGCTTTAAATAAGCTCCAGTATTCAAAGAGCTAAGCTAATAAATCATGAGAGATTATACTCTGCTCTTTTCACCCAATCTTGGAAAAGTGCCTCAGTACTTTGTGCGGAAGCTTCTAGCGGAGTAGAGACTATTCGAGTACATTAATCACTTTTTGTGAGCAAGACTTTTATGCAAAACTTTAGAGAGTTTAACAGTATTTATTAAACTTTTATATACTATCTATGAAATATTTGGTTGCCATTGTACACAATTTATCAATATTTCATAGTGTATTTTGATGAGTAAATAAATAAATGTGAGATTTAGAGAGAGTAAATGAATTTTTATTATGAGAACTTGAAAATAAATTAATATTAAGTATTAGATAATTATAAAGAAGCAAAAATTTCATTTAAGGATAAATTTATAAATAATATCCAATATTGTAGAATATATTTTTGTTCATAGAATTGGTAATAATATTGCTAGATGATATGCGAAGTACATGTGCCCAAAAAATAATTCATGTACGGGCAAAAATACCAATTTTGTAAATATATTTTCTATTTAGAAGGTTTTAACAAATTTTTTGCTCTTCTTTAAGATTTGTTTGTCTATTTTGTGATTTTATGTGGGTGTCGTTTAGCGTAATATGCAGTTTTATAGAAATGCGTCAGTAGTGTCTTATTCATTTTAAGTTTAAAACATTATTATTGCTAGAATCTATAAAAGCAATTTATAAATATGATGGTCAATTATGTATAATAGGGCTAATGAATTCATGTCCTGAAAATGATTGAATATTAAACCCTTCTTTTACCCTTCATATTTAGATAGTTTTAAAAATATTTTAGCAAATATCTACAGAGTTTCATTTATGCACAGGGGCGAAAGAATTCAGCATTTTAAACACCACTATATTTTAATTGAACGAGTGCGTACAGAATGAGGTTCAATCCACTTTTTGTTAAAATAAGAATAGCAGTAGTTCCAGTGTGTTTGGTGGTGCACTTATCAATACGCTTACTTGCCAACCATCTCATTAATAACCGTACAATTGTTAACGCCCCCTGAAAAAACGCCCCTTTTCTCACACCACTATATTTTTAGTAATTCTCTCCAAATATTGTTACGATTAAATAAGACTAAAATTACTCTAAAAATTTATTGGTGTGAAAAAAAAGGCGGGTGCTAAAAATTGTACGGTTCATAATGAGATGGTTGGCAAGTATGAATACGTATAGAAAAGATTCCAGTCTAATTTATCACTTTATCTATTTATTTATTTCGAAATGGAATGAAGTTCTTTCTGCACGCAGTGATTCAATAATAAATATTTCTTTAAATAATCCTCAAAATTCGGCGAGTTATAGAGGCACTTTCACAGCGTGTCTCTTATATTGCAATAATAAAAGGTACCATTTATTTTTGACTTATATTTAAGCACTACAAATTTAAGAGTGTAAGTATTCAAAACAGATGACACTTTGAGTTCTGTATGTGGAATGACAAATAATCGGTTTTAGAGAGTTTTTGTGGGGTGAAAATCTGGTATACAATGCTATAAATAAAAACAAAATTCTTCAAGAAACTGCGACAATACGAACATATAAATTTGTAAATATTCATTTATCAAAACAATAAAAGTTACAATTTATTTGTGACTTATATTTAAGCACTACAGTTTGAAGAGTGTAGTATTCAAAATGTATGACACTTTGAGTTCTGTATGTGGAATAACAGATCATCGGTTTTAGAGAGTTTTTGTGGAGTGGAGTAAAAAATCTACTATACAATGTTATAAATAAAAACAAAATTCTTTAAGAAACTGCGACAATACGTACATATACTAAATTTGTAAATATTCATTTATCAAAATAATAAAATACTATTTACTCTAAAATAGGTCAATTAACAAATCAGTTTTAACTAATTATTAAAGTTCTTTATTTAGTGGGTAAATAAGTAATTCTACCAATGCATAATTTCCTTATTCAGACATTTAAAACAAGTAGATGATAAAATTTTTAAATAGTCACCTAATTATCATAGAGTATGATGTATGAATTTCTATAGAATATATACTACTGGCCATTAAAATTGCTACACCAAGAAGGAATAATAATAATGGAATGAAATTCATTGGACAGATACATTATAGTAGGAAGAACAATTGATTAAAATTTCAGGAAATTTGGAGTAATATGTACTAAGAAAACAGTACATGAAGCAGCAACCTCTGTGAGCAATAACAGCACTTATCTGCCTAGGCATTGCATCGAACAGCAATTGGATGACATGTACGCGTAGAGCACTTCATGAAGTTTTAACACGATACCACAATTTATCGATTGAAGTTACTGGTGAGTGGTGGGGGGGCCAGTCGCTTTTCAACGATTAAACAGTCATTTTCAATGGTGCGAGATCAGGAGAACGCGCTGGCCAGAGCAACAGTCGAACACATTCTGTATTAAAGAAGGTCCGGACAATACGAACAACATGCGGTCGTGCATTATCTTGCTTAAATTTTGCGCTAAGGAGGCCACGAATACAGGGCAGAGGGGCGGGCCTTAACTCATCAGAAATTTAATGGCCGCTGTTCAGAGTGCCAGGAATACGAACAAGAAGTAATCGAGACGTGTTTCCAATGGGAACCCATAACAAGATTGTGTATGATGGACAGTATGATGATGTCGAATCCCAGCTGGCAATGTGCATTATTCATAATGCCGTTAAATACGGATAAGGCAATCTTGACGCTGTAAATAGGATTGTGATTTGTCTGAAAAGTGACTTCACGCCATTCCTGCGTCCAGGTTCATCGTTGATCACATATTAATGGCGCCCATATCAGTGATGCAGTTTTGAGGGTAATCAGAATTTTGGTAGCCGCATACTGAGTCACCACCTGGGTTGATGGTATGTGGTACCATTGGAGACACGTCCCGGTCACCTCTTGATTTCATTCCCGCCACTCTGAATACCAGCCATTACATTTCTGACGAGTTAAGGCCCATCGCTCTGCCCTATGTTTAAGGCCTCCGAAGCGCAACATTTAAGCAGGACAATGCACGACCGCAAGTTATCCATATTGTCTGGACCTTCATTGATGCCGAATGTGTTCGACTGTTGCTCTGGCCAGCGCGTTCTCCTGATCTCGGACCAAGGAAAATGACTGTTTAATCGTTGAAAAGCGACTGCCCCCCTACCACTCACCAGTAACTTCGATCGATGAATTGTGGCATCGTGTTAAAACTTCATGAAGTGCTCTACCTGTACATGTCATCCAATCGCTGTTCGATTCAATGCCTAGGGAGATAAGTGCTGTTATTGCTGACAGAGGTCGCTGCTTTATGTACTGTTTTCTCAGTACATATCATTCCAAATTTCCTGAAGTTTCAATCAATTGTTCTTCCTACTATAATGTATGTGTCCAACAAATTTCATTCCGTTATTATTATTCCTTCTTGGTGTAGCAATTTTAATGGCCAGTAGTGTATTTCTATGCATAATTAAAATTTATAATGTTGTATAAATGTTTTTTCACTAATTTGCTTAAAAAAAAAAAAAAAAAAGAAAATACTTGTTAGGAATCGAGAAAGGTCAAACATATACCTTCTTTAACATTTATTTAGCATGACACAATAATAAATAACACTATCTATTATTATCTTAGCTGATTAGCTGGATACTCTTAACTAATTGGTCAAGATATATACTTAATGGATAAAAGAAGCCATTCTCACAGAACATGCTTATCTTATTAAGATATTTTACGAAATATCAGAAGCTAAAACTCCAAAATTCCGCTGATTGTAATAAATAATCTGCATTTTATCTGCTTTAAATAAGCTCCACAGTATTCAAAGAGCTAAGCTAATAAATCATGAGAGGTTACACTCTACTCTTTTCACCCGATCTTCGAAAAGTGCCTCAGTACTCTGTGAGGAAGCTTTCAGCGGAGTAAGGAAAATTTGAACACATTAATCACTTTTTGTGAGTGAGACTTTTATGCAGAATTTTAGAGAGTTTAACAGTATTTCAGAAAACTTTTATATCTATGAAATATTCACTTGCCGTTGTACACAATCTATTAATTTTTCATATAACATTTTTATGAGTAAATAAATAAATGCAAGAGATGGATAGAGTACAGAAATTTTTATTATGAGAGTTTGAAAAAAAATTAATATTAAGCATTAGATAATTAAGAAGCAGAAATTTCATTTAAGTGTGAATTTATAAGTAAGCTAAGGATGTAGAGTATATTTCTGTAAGTAGCTTATTCATCTTGGTCAAAAATATTACTAGATGACATATGAAGTAAATGTGCCCAATTAATAGTTCGTATACGGGCAAAAACAGTAGTTTTGTAACTATATTTTCTATTTAGAAGGTTTAACAAAACTTTTTCTATTCTTTTACAGATTTGTATATTTAGTGTTTTTGAGGTGCGGCGTTCAGCGCAACATGCAGCTTTTATAGAAATCCGTCCGTAGTGTCTTATTAATTTTAATTTTAAAACAGTATTTTTATTAGAATCTATCAAAGTAATTTATAGATACGATTTTTAATTACGTATAATAGGTATAATAGGGGTATAATAGGTGTAGCGAATTTAAGTCCAGAAAATGATTGATTGTTAAACTCTTCTTTTACCCTTCATATTTAAATAGTTTTATCTAATAATTTAATAATATTTAGAGATTCATTTATATACAGTGGTGAAAGTATTCTGTATTTTAAATACTACTATATTTTAACTGAATGAATGCGTACAGAAAAGGCTTCAGTCCAGTTTTTAGTAAAATGAGAATAGCAGTTGTTTCAGTGTGTTTAATGGTGAAAATATCAATGCATTTAGAAAAAGATTCCAGTCTAACGTATCAGTTATTTGTATTATTATTTTCTTATATATATATATATATATATATATATATATATATATATATGTACACTAAAGGACAAAAGAAAGGAAAAAAAAAAAAGCCGCACTGCAGAAAAATTGGCTTATACCTTTTGTGTTTGTAATAACTTAAAAACTAATTATTGAAACAAATAAAACAGTCATGTTAGTATAATACGGAAGTCATAACATGATACTTATGTATCTTTTTTACTTAATAACTCGATTTATTACACTCTACGAAGTATTTAATAAAAATCTACGTAAAAATTTCTTTTTAAACGCAATATAATGAGCATATAGTTTGTATTCTATTATGATTTATTACATGAAATAAACACGTTATATTTTAATATATGAAATAAAACTATTTATTTGTTAGATCTAAATAATCATTTAATGAAAATATATATTCTGCATTGGATCATTCCACCTTTATATGGAATTACTCTTTTAATACGCAATGGAATAGAATGTTACAGTTTTTTAACATGAAACTCAGAAATTTCACTGTACCAAATATCATAAATAATTTTTTCTAGTTTTTGAAAAGTTGTAGGCTACAAATTTTGAATCCCCACCCTCCTCTTTTACAGACAAAACATTTCCAACCGGATTGAGATTAGGACTATTTTCAGGTCTAGTAAAGAAGAAATTCTACGATATTCTTTGTGGAATTTAAGTAAAAAAAAATTATGATAACTTACAAAATTATAGATGCTCATGGGAATGGATAGGTAATTTTAACAACTCGAATCAAATAAACGTACCACAGGCGCTATGTAACATGGTGCATTATTAACTTGAAATGATTGTGAAAAAATCTGAAATACCTCCAAAATAGTCGGTCAGGTATTAATTTTTTAATGACCAAATTTTATTTCAGGTTAATTGATCCCTTGAACATGAAAATTTGCCCGACTCATTGAAAAATTATGCACTTTCGTGTCATAATGTACGGAGAATGTGTCACTATTTTAAAAGTGCGATTTTCATTAAATCGGTCACATTTTCGTTATCAGACCTGCATATTTCACCAGCTTGAAATAAGTTAAACTTGATTCATCAGAGAGAACTACTTCAGCCCAATAATTAATTGGCCATTTTTTAATTTTTTTAACCCTCCGAAGTCTTGCATTCTTAATTCTTTTCGTTAAGAATGGATTTTTTTCAGACTCTCTGGCACTTTAACTTGCTTTGTTTAATCGTTGTTGCACTGTATTTAAAAGAATTATGTTACTAAACACAATCCTTTCAATGTTCAAAATGTAATACAAACTGATTTTTTAAGCACTGGGTTTTTAACTTGCTGTCATCTCGATTAGATGAGCAACGTGGCCGCCTAGAGACAAATTTCCAGTTTAAACACTAAAAAAATTGTATATCTTGTTAAAAATCTGCTCACCAATATTTCATTAACATTTAATCATTTTGACATCCCGCATATTAAAATATTTTTTGATTTTAACTTTAAAATTAATATTTTTTGTGATATCGTTAATTGCCGCATTCTTTCCATTTTTGAAATACTTTCTAAAATTACAATTTTCCGAACAATTGAATCTTGTTTTTAATACTTGGCTCAATCCTAAATTGTAGGTGGAACACAACGAAATAAAATCGGTTCGAAAATTTACTTTTAAAATAATAAAATTGGCGATTGCAGAAAGAGAAATGGAAAATATCCAAGCGCCGCTTTTTTTTTTGTCCCTTAGTGTATATATATATATATATATATACACACTCACAGTCGGTAACAAAAGTGTCCGAACACTAGCGAAAATTCCTATGTAAAAAGAGTACACTTCATACGGTTTTGTTAAATAAATCCTTGTCAAACCCTGTTCTTAGTCAATGTAAGAACATGATTTGATAAGGATTTATTTAACAAAACCGTATGAAGTGTACTTTTTTTACATAGGAATTTTTGCTAGTGTTCGGACACTTTTGTTACAGACTGTATGTATATATAAAAAAATCTTGTTAGGAATCGAGAAAGGTCAAACATACATCTTCTTTAACATTTATCTAGCATGACACTATAATATTATCTATTCTTATCTTAGCTAATAAGCTAGAAACTCTTAACTGTTTGATCAAGATTTATATTTAATGGGCAAACGAAGTATTCTCATAGAACATGCTTATCTCATTCAGATATTTTAGAAACTATTAGTTGCTAAAACTCTAAAATTCAGCTGATCTTAATAAATAATCTGCATCTTATCTCCTTTAAATAGGATTCAGTATTCAAAGAGCTAAGCTAATAAATCATGAGAGATTATACTCTGCCCTTTTCCCCTGAACTTGGAAAAGTGCCGCAATACTTTGTGCAGAAGGTTCCAGTGCAGTAAAGGAATTTCGAGTACATTAATAACTTTTTGTGAGCGAGAGTTTTATGCAGAGCTTTAGAGAGTTTAACAGTATTTCAGTAAACTTTTATATACTATCTATGAAATATTTGGTTGCCGTTGTACACAAGCTATTAATCTATCAATATTTCATAGTATATTTTTATAAGTAAATAAATAAATGCGAGAACTGGGCAGAGTAAATGAATTTTTATTATGAGAACTTGAAAATAAATCAATAATAAGTGTTAGATATAATAATGATAATAATAATAATAATAATAAAAAAAAAAAAAACAGAAATTTCATTTAAGGTTAAATTTACAGTAGTTAAGGAATTGAAAAGAATATTTATGAGTAATTAAATACAAAAATGTAGAGAGTAAATATTTTTTCTGTATGTGCAATTTAAATTAAATTGTTTTTATCTGTTAGACAGTTAAGGAAGAGAAAATGTACTTGGGGATATAATTATTGGTTTAAATTTTTTTTATCTGTTAGACAGTTAAGGAAGAGAAAATGTACTTGGGGATATAATTATTGGTTTAAATTTTTTTATCTGTTAGACAGTTAAGGAAGAGAAAATGTACTTGGGGATATAATTATTGTTTTTTTTTTTTTTTTAGTTTTGAGGATGCATAGCCAGCCAAGTAAATAAATAAATAAATAAATAAATTCTGACTTATTTGAAAATTTTATTTAAATATCAGTATGGTTATGCTTAATTATATATATTAAAATTTACTATTTTATCCGAAATATTTTAGATTGTGTCTTTCAGTTTAAACACCTTATGCATTTTAATTTAGCAAATGTACGAATCAAAAAGAAATAGAGATGTAGATTGAATGGCAAAAACATCATTCAATCTACAATGGAGGAAGGAATTATGTGAAAAGATTGAGACATGCACACACATATAAACACACAGAGAATAATTATCCAAAATAATAAAAGATTAAGAAGCTTTTAATATATTTATACTAACGAGCTTTGCCCGCTTCGCTGGTCATCAGTATATTTAAATGAATCATTTTGTACCTGAACAACTCAGAAAAAATCCATTGAAATTGGTCAATTATTTCTCGAGAAAGAAACAAATTTTCACATGAACCCAGTGCCTTCGGCAGCGTCTTTCTTGGTCACGCTTCATGCTCGCTATATCTGTTACAGACTTTAAAACTATACATGATATGGTGGGTTTGAATCCCACTGCCTTTGGGTGTGTCTGGCATGGGGGAGAGGAGGGGGCTGCATGCACACAAGTTCTTTCTCCAGAAAATATTTAATTAAAAAAAAACATGTAGAAAAAAATACCCTTTATTATCGATCAAAAAAAAAAAAAAAAAAAAAAAAAAAAAGAAGAAGAAGAAAAGAAAAAGGAAAAGGAATTGCATACAAATGCTGGTTTGTATCCCCATTGCTTTCGTCAAAGTCTTTCTTGTGTTAATTATTTTTGGATTTTCCCCTCCCCCTGTACCCGTATTACGCGTGAAAATCGGACAGCTTCATATCCGTAATATGGGAAAATGATTCATAATTTTTAAATGAAGCAAGATTTTAGTGTTTAAAAAAAAAAAAAGAAAAAAAAAAAAAGCCATAATCTGACTCATTTTTATTTTAACTACTATAACCCGTAAATCGGGAAGTGTTTCATAATTTACCAGTGATTTTACTTTCCTATAGTCATTGTAAAAAATTTTCACTCAATCATTTTTTGACTCATTTTTCAGTGGTGTGCTAAATCATATCTTTCGTTTTTTATCGGTACACCTGAGTGAGATTTTAAGTGCATAGTTGCATTTTTTATAATTTAATGTTTAAAAATTTATATATATATTTATTTGAAAATTTTAATTTTATTAAATTTAGTTTATTTTGTTCACTGTACAATCCATTTTGTTTCAACTCTATAGGTCTTTTTGGGTATAAAATAATAATAATAATAATAATAATAATAATCAATAATTTAAAACTAGGCTTTACATAGTGTCAAAAATAAAAAATAGAAAAAAACTATAATTATTTTTTTATTTTGTAAAATTTGCAATTTTTAATTGAGAAGCTTTATTTTCATAGCATTTGCTATGTTTATAGATTTAGCCATATTTCTACATTCTGGAAGAAATCAGAGCAACATTTCGCTAACTACAATTACTTTAATTTTATGTTAATGCATAAAAAAAGTTATTATCTCTGGTTAATGATTGCGATTTACATCCATCCAATTTATTTTAACATTCGTCTTTGATAAACCAGATGACTGAAAATCACAATGGTTGGTTGGTTGGGTTTTATGTCGCACTAGTGCTGCGTAGATGGGCAATTGGTGACGGTCTGGGACTCACCCCTAGAGGTGGTCCGGAGACATGCCATCGAAAGTTTGATCCTCCACGGAAGGGATGGCTTTCCCGCTTCGGTGACCCCCAGAGGTATAATTTTTGATGGGGACATTGAGGACATTGCGGCCACGACAGATTTTACGTGCATCAGCCACCATTAGTGTACACGACGGTCTTTGGCGGGATCGAGTACCGAACCCACAATCTTCCAATTACGAGACCGACTAGGCTACCGCGGCCCGAAAATGACAATGGAATCGAATTCAATTAATTTTGAAAAATGTGTGAAAAAATTCTAATATCGGAATCGCGTTTGAAGGTAGATCACGGGGAGTTAAAATAGATTTCCGTGCAAAACTTTGCACCTCTGTGGGTAACCGTTTCACAAACACGAATTTAAGTTACAAAAACATGTTTTTAATTTAGAAACATGACATTAATTTTATCAAATTAAAATGGCAGTCCAGAACATTTTTTTTTTTGGAATGATCGTACCTGACAATGTTTGGGAGGCCGCTTCCTTCATATTACATAGGATTTTATTATTTGCACATAATAAAGAACACACAAAAATATTCTTAATATAACGCATAGTATCGAAGCCATACAAATTAAAATAGTTTATTCACATTGATCATCAGATTTCTAGTGCCTTCAAGATCAAGAATTTTCTCCAGTCCAGATAATTGGTTACTGAAAACATTGTTCTCACTGAATTATGTATTAAAACAATAAAAATGATTTTAAAAAAAACTTATAGAAGACACATCCTCGCTGTCAATTTAGATTCTATTTTCATATGCTATTTTGTTAATTAAGCAATGCAGAAGAATCTTTTTGCGGAAGTCTAGTAAAAAAGGCTAATCTACTAAAATCTAATCAACTTTATTTCAAAACCATGGAATCATGTACACATATTTTGAAAAATATTAATTTATAACAACGCTTGTCTTAGAAATATTATTAGAACATGCTAAATACTCTGATTTTTGGTACTTAAATCATTGACAGTGCAACATCGTACGGTGTAAAAACATTTAGACCAGTAACTAAGTTAATTAACTTGTTCTAACACCTTTATGCAGTTAAATTTAATTGAAAACATTTTAAAATTTCAAATTATAATCCATAAACATTCCACAAGAAAAAGCTATTATTTATTGCTAGATCAGTTAATGTAACAGTTAAACTATAACATACAAAACTCTATTCTTATAGATGAAAATAAATAAACACATAAAGTGTTTTTTAAAAATTATTAAATTTACAAATACAATTATTCTACCGTTTACAAATGCACAATATTATTACTTTTATAATATTTTATATTAAATATTAACACCTTTGTTCTTAAGAACAATATTTAATTGAATTCGATTCTCAGAATTCTATTCTTTGTTTTTCCTCATCACATGATTGAGCAGACGGCGCTGGAAAGTGCCCATTGCACGAATGACTCTTTTTGATTCATTCATCTAATTGTGCCGAAAAATTCTTTTGAAGTTGGTCGGTTAAAAATAAGTAACTTTATAATCAGATATCTCTTAAACTAATCGTTCGATAGATGTATTGCTCTCACAAAATATGTTCAGTTTAAAAAGCCGTTTCTAATGATATAAGACTTATATTAGTTTAATTTAAAAACAAGACATCTATTTTATCAAAATAAAATTGCGGTCCAGAACTCTGTTTATTTTTCTTTAGGAGTGGTCGCACCTGACACTGTTCGGGAGCCCTCTTCCTTCATACTGTATAGGATTTTATTATTCGCACATAATGACGACCATACAAAATTATTCTTAACAGAACGCATAGTATCGAAGCCATGCAAATTAAAATCTTTCATTCACACTGATCATTAGATTTCTAGTGCCTTCAAGATCAAGGTTTTTCTTCAGTCCAAATAATTGATGTTGAAAACATTGTTCTCACTGGATCATGTATTAAAACAATAAAAATGGTATAAAACGATCTTAAAAAAGACATATCCTCGCTGTCAGTTTAAATTCTATTTTCATAAGTTACAGTCGGTAACAAAAGTGTCCGAACACTAGCAAAAATTCCTATGTAAAAAAAGTACACTTCATACGGTTTTGTTAAATAAATCCTTGTCGAGTCCTGTTCTTAGTCAGTGTAAGAACATGATTCGATAAGGATTTATTTAACAAAACCGTATGAAGTACACTTTTTTTACATAGGAATTTTTGCTAGTGTTCGGACACTTTTGTTACCGACGGTACTTTGTTAATTAAACAATGCATAAGAATCTTATTACGGAAGTTCAGTTTAAAACAAAGAAACAAACAAACAAACAAAAAAAAAAAAAAAACAGGCTAATCTACTAAAATTTGATCAACCTTATTTCAAAACCATGAGATCATGCATACATTCTTACATATTTTGAAAAATGTTAATTTATTTCAACGATTGTCTTAGAAAATATTTTAATAGAAGTGTATTTTACTATCTTTTTATTAACTTCGATTCTTGTTTCTTTGTTTCTTTCTTTGTCCGGTACAAATCTTGCAATCGATTTTTAACAAACTTCCCTGCTAGCTAGACATTTGAATGTCACAGAATATCTCAGAACCCGACGACAACACAATACTTCGAAGCCCGAATTTCGAATTTTTTGATTAGTTTTCTTTTATTTAATTAAAATATGAAAATAATAAACTCCTAATAGCTTTAAAAATAGTCATTAAAATATTAGCTATAATTTAATTGTTGCCAAAAATAAATAAATAAATAAATTACGAGTTCATTTTCTTTCGATATAATCTATTCATCTATTCATTCTTAGAGAATGTCTAAAAGGAATAAATCATAGTTTCATATAACATAATGATATATCAACGGTCCCTAAGAAACAGATATATTACTGATTATCCTTAAAAGTTTATTTTCATTAATAAATCACCCTATTATAATTAAATGTTTTTTATATGTACTTACAAATGAATAAAACTTCAAAAATTACTCAACTTACGCAGTCAAAGTACATGTAAAAACATTCAAAAGTTGTTTTGATTAGACATACTTCTGATGCAGTAAAAATCGTTGCACTTCGGCTTTGCATATTGTACATATATATATTTTTAGAAAACATTCACAAGAAAAAACATTCTAAACATATTTATATTTTAGCGCAAAAACCAATATTTATCCTATTTCACAACTAGAAACCAATTTACTCACTTTGTGACACATTTCTGTATAAATTTTCGGTATCCATAAGATAGTTTTTTGTAAACTAAAAATAACATATTTTCATTGGATGAAACATACGGATGTGAAATATTTTCGACAGTTTCAATTTGATTTCAAATTTTCTGAATTTTATTATCAATGAAAGATCTTAGAATTTTGGATCGATGCCTTTCTATTGAAATATTCGTTGAAAGTTTTATGCATTTTGGTAATTTACGTATTTAAAACCATTTGTTGCAATTTGAAAGCAAGATAAAAATTTATAACCTGAAAACTTTCGAAAAGTACTGTCAACTGAAAGGATAAACATTGTTATTATTATTATTATTATTATTATTTTAAATTTTAGATAAACAAAGGCTGAAATTTTGGGCTCTTAAAAATGGCATTTTTTGATTAATCAGTATGCTGCGACCAGCACAAAACCTTCTTCTATTTTGCTCTCTGATGTAGTTTATTACACATTCTTAATTTAATATATTTTATAAAATTATTAATTAATTATAATTAATTAAATAATTGTATATTTTACTACATCTTGGAAATGCTGTACTGTTTTCACAGATACTTACCTCTAGTATATGATTCGGAAAAGATGTAAACTTCTTCAACTTTAATCTTACAATTTTAATATACAGGGTGATTATAATTAAAGTTACGATTTCAAAGCGCTATAATTTTAAAACTACCCAACAGAGCGATTTGATATTTTACCCGAGCAATCGTGAGGCAATGAAATTTTGTTTGGCAAAAGAAAAAAAAAAAAAAAAAAGTTCCAAAATGTGCTGTTAATTATCCGTAAAGTATTTGTTTCCTGAAGCTCCTCTTTTTCTCTTTTCACTATGACTCTTTCCGCAGTAAACACTGTTGTCTTTTTGTTGAAAAGATTGTAGTAAACCCTTGAAGTCTATTGTTTCCGGCTATTCCATAGTGTTACTAACAACATTCCTGTATTTAATGAGTCTATTTCGGCGTTTCCCCTGATATTACCCTGACAGCGCCATCTATAGGAAAATGTTGGAACTATTTTTTTCCTCCCCCAGACAAAATTTCATTGCCTCACGATTGCTCTGGTAACATATCAAATCGTTCAGATGGGTATTTTTAATTTTATAGCGTTTTGAAATCGTAACTTTAATTATAATCACCCTGTAAATAAAATCATTGTATGTAAGTGTAAGTCTCTTTCCTCCCAAACCACTATGAACTAAACTCGACACAGTAACTGCTTATTACCAGGGTTGAAATACTGTGGCAGAATGGTTAATGATACGACTTTTATAAAAAAAATCCCATTAGCAATACAGCTATTTTATTCATTATTTTCATTGAATGCAGAAGAGTATTGTACTTATTTTAATTTGTATATCTATGTGCAGTGTTATATGTTGTGTGTAGCAGGCATTGGATGTTGTGTAGTATGAAGCTTTTATACTTTCTGTCGGTCATAAGAATAGATCTCGGCAAGAAGTCTATGCCTGTCTATTGCCCTAAGAAGCCTCGCTTAATTTTTTACAGGAGAAGCTAGAAGAAAGGCATTCACTTTGAATGACTGAACGCTTGAGGCAGTGATGCCAGATGGTCGAAAATTATTTCCCCAAATTGGTCTTCAAATTTCCCCAAATCAGGGTCTTTTTTCGAAAAAATCCCCAACTTAATTTCTACTAAAAAGGGAAAAAAAAATCAAGCAGATTTTTCTGTGATTTAAGCTCAGTTTTTTCCCCAAATGAAGGCAAGTTTTGAAAAAAAATCCCCAAATAACAGTAAAGCTATTGAAAGTCTCTAGTCGTAGGGATAAATCATTACGTCGCCAACATTGACAGAAAGTTGAAAAACTCCCCAGATTTGTCCCCAAAAATTTTAGAATTCCCCAAAAAAGTTCCCACAAACATTTGGTCCCCAAAATTGTCCCCAGAAGCCTCAAAAATCCCCAAAATGGGGACAAAATCCCAAATCTGGCATCACTGGCTTGAGGATGTATTGGTAATGTTTACATTATTATTGTTATTATTATGGCAGGAGCTATTCCTGCGATAGACAGACACTAATTGTTTACTGGATGTTAAAAAGTGATGATAATAATAATAATAATATTATAAACACGCAAGCTTTTACAGCTGATGGTCATCAATTAAAAACACAGAGTTTCTTTATTATTGTTATTCTTGTCACTCACATAAACGTACTATTTAACTAACTTTGAATCTGTCTTGAAAACTTAAAAACTGACCATTTTTCTTATAAAAGACAATAAACTGTTCTTAGTGTATTTTCGTTGTTTATCTTAAGAATAATAGTATAGATATTATATATATTATTATTTATTTACAGCTTTCCGTTTTGTATTTTATATTTTAATAATTACATACTTATTTTGACAAAATAATTCTACTCATGAAATGAACATATATTTGAATCACAGAAGGGACTTCTGAAATTTGTTTGTACCGTCGATTGCAAACCTAATCGGTGTACAGAAAAAAGTGTCTCAGAAAATGTTCTTACAGTCGACGAAAACACCCAATCTAGATTATCAGTTTTAATAACCCTTTAAATCGAAGTTACTCTTCAAATTTTAGTCATTTTTCAAATTTTGATCGCTACCAACACTCAAATTTAATCACCTGTAAAACTTCGGTGGCCTTAAAATACTGGCAACCCTAAGGCCTTGGTCTAAATCTAAAACTGCCATACAGGTTGAATCATATTGTGTGAAATATGTTGTGAACAGCAGATGGATAAAGAACAAATTCTCCCTTCCCTCCCCGCAAAATTGAAATGAATTATAAATAACATGGAAGGTTGTAATAAGCGATTACATTTAGTACTTATTGATGAAAAACCTCAGACCTCTGAACAGACAATTTAAAGACGAGTGCTGTTTGAACTGCTAAAGTGGCAGCCAGCTACGAGAGAATGAACTTTAACTCATTCGTGAACGACTCACATCAAAAAGATGATAATCAAAGCCGTAACCAAGCCCCTTCTCCCTCGAAATTTTGCAAATTTGTGGAAGTTTTTCAAGTATACATCCCTTTTTACACTTAATATTATATACTAAAGCCTGAACACCCTCCGATTTTTTTTTTTTTTTTTTCTTGTATCAATATTTTATCTATTTCAGATTTAGAAATTTTCGCAAATGAGAAATGATGATTTACGGAAACGGTAGAAATCACCATAGTTAGCATAAGTTACAAAATGCTTTTTCTTTAGCATCTTACAGGAATAATAAAGAAGAAAACTGATGATCATGATGATGATGATGATTTTGTTTATAATGAGGAGGAGGGAGGAAAAAAAAAAAAGGCAAAAATGGAAATAATAGTTAAATTCCTCTTTTTATAAGAGTTAAAACGTACTATTTAATTAATGAAATACTTTTTTTGAATAAGGGCACACTTTTGCATTTAACTTGTTAAGTTGAAACTAGCTGACATTTTTTCATGACAGTAGGTTTCAAAAGGCCAGGGCAATACCTGATACAATTTTAACATACATGACCAAAAAGGGGGGAAAAAAACACTCATAAAGATGATGATGATGAGAACAAAATTAGAAATATTAATTATTTTTTTCCTTTTTTGAAGGCGTAATCATTTGATTATTAATTAATAAGCTACTTTTAAAGATAAACATAAAATTTTAGATTTAGTCCATTAAATTAAATCTGATAGTTTTTTTACTTCCATTACCCGACTACCGTAGGTAATGGAAGCAGTGTATTCGGTCCAAAAATTCGATAACGAGATTTCACCTAATTTACATTTTTTAAGGTCTCCTGAGTCCAAAAAAGTGGTTTTTGGCAATTGGTCAGTGTGTATGTGTGTGTGTGTGTATGTATGTATGTATGTGGGGCGTCTTCTGGCTATTATATCTCGGAAACTAATAAACATAGAACTACGAAACTTTAGAATTGAAACAGGTCTGGTGTACAGATGAATCTTTCAAAATTTAGTGAAAATTGGAGAAACAGAAGTAGGACATCGGAAACCGGAAGTGGTACCGGAAGTCTGTATCTCAAAAACGGCTCTAACGATTTTCTTCTAAGTTTCTATATAAACACTCTATTAGATGTCCTTTCGAATGATATAGTTGGTTAGTTCAGGAAAATTGATAGACGTCCTGTATAAATAGCTCAATTTCAGGCCTCGCAAGTGCTTTCCTTTAAAAATGGCTGCACGGATTTTTTTCAAACTTGCCATATTAACTGCCTTTTAAATATCTTTTTGTATGTAATTATTGTTTTCCGGTCAATAATTGAGTATGCCAAGTTTTGGCAAAAGTCGGTATCTCAAAAACGGCTCTAATGATTTTCTTGAAAATTGTTACATAAATCCATTTTAGATATCCTTTCTTATGTATTGCTTGGTTATTAAAGGAAAATTATCAGTCGTTCTGTTTAGGTAGATCACTTTTAGATGTCGGAAATTAATGTTTCGAAAAATAGCTAAACCGATTTTTTTCTTCTTCCTATTTTTAAATTCGCTATGTAAATATATTTTATATAATCTTTACATGTGTATAAGTTTTCTCTTACCAGAAAATTTTAGGTGTCTAATTTGTTAGGTCAATTTTATGTCTTCTGATCACATTATCTCCAAAAAATGCATACGATACGTGATAGTAATGGAAGTCGTGTGGTTGTTTCACACCAGATCTTTTTTTTTTATTTTGATGGTAAGTGTTAAAAGACCTGAGAAATAACTGATGCATGGTTTTTTATTCTTTTTTTATTCTTTTTTTTTATTAGTTTTTTAGAAATATTTTATGTTTTACATTGTCCATTGTTATTATTATTATTATTATTATTATTATTATTCAAATAAATACTTTTGATTTTTATTATTATCAATGCTACATCTTTTTATTATCATATTTTATTATTTTGAAAATGATGCCATCGAAATATTTATTGAGGTATCATAGTAGATAGTTTAAAAATATTTTTACGTTAAAAACTCAAAATAAAGTTAAGCCAAAAGAGAGATTTTAAAAAGCGCATATGTCCGAAATGTTTATTTATTTTTTTTTTTCGGAATAACAAAGTCAATAAAATCTAACTAGAAGTTTTTGAAAATCTTTCTTTCCTGCTGCTTCCAATACTTTTCGAACGGTTTAGATTCATATTGTGTTTACAGCAAAGTTTAAAAATGAGGTTGAAATCTTGGAATGTTTCTTAAGAGACAGAAAAAAAAAAAAAAATCCAGGCGAGAGAGCTTTGGTTATTCAAACGAATGTAAAAGAAAGCATTAGTATTTTGGAAATCTTCTCACGTAGGAAAGTAAAGTTTTGAAAAATATGTTCCTTTTCTTTTTCGTTTTTCTTTTCTTTTTTTTCCTTGTTTTGTATAAACTACGATCTGATTCATTATTTAACTGCAAACTAGAAGTTTAAATTTGATTCCGAGATTTTGGAGGCTTGTTATATGTTTATTGAAAGTAAGCCATTGAAATATGCCATGAATAAACTTTAATGTCATTATATTTGTTACTTTTATGACTTAAAAAGAATGTTGAGTTTTTTTCGAAATATTAAATCTGAAAATAATAAGTATAATAATTTTTTTAGTGTATCAGATATAATTTTCTTTTAAAGTTAAATTTTTAATATAGAATTGAGAAAAAAAAAAAAAGGAAATGCATTTTCAAAAATAATTTTAATAAATATTTTAAATTGTCTAAATTTTTTTGTAAGTTCAGATTACAAAAAATTAATCGGGTCAAAAGTCGGGTAATTAATTACATCAATTACCCGACTCTGATAGGTAGTGGAAGTATTATATTCAGTCAAAAATTTCGATATCGAATTTGTCCCTAATTTGCATGCTTTAATGTCTTCTGAGTACAAAATAGTGATTTTTTTTTAGTGTGTATAAAAGGAATCTTCTGACTACCATATCGCGAAAATGAAAAATGATAGATCGACGAAACTTTATTTTTAAGACTGCCCTAGCATAAAGATGATTTTATTAATCTTTGGAGAAAATTGGAAAACCGGAAGTGGGACATAGAAAACCATCACTCGAAAACGACTATAACGATTTTCTTCAAAGTTGCAATGTGAACCTTCCAGTGTGTGCTTCCAGATGTCCTTTAGTAGGCATTAGTTGGTTATTTCAGGAGAATTTAAAGGCATCTTGAATAAGTAGGTCAATTTTAGATCTCTCAAGTGGGTTTCTTAAAAAAAAAAAAAAAAGAAAAAAAAATAGCTTTAGGGATTTTCCCTTATAGGTATTCTTTTGTATGTAACAGTTGGTTTCCGGTTAACAAATATGTTTCTATGTTTGTTGAAGATCGAAAGTGGAACAAATAGTCGGTATCTCAAAACTGGATTGACTAATTTTTGCTCTATAAACTTTTTTTAAGATATCAATTTACATGTACTAATTACTACAGCCCTTATTTACCCCAGTATCTCTTAATAAATGAGAACAACCTTGTAGGGCCCTGTAAACCAAACTATTACGCTAATCTTTTTTTTTTTTTTTTAAGTAAAATGGCTTTGTGTATTTAAAAAATATAAGTTGTGCTATTCATATCATTTTCAGTAGAAAACTTGTCACAGTGAACTGTAAAAGAATTCCGGTATATTTTTGGTAAATATGGGGCAAATAGGTGCCCATTATTTATCAATAATGTTATTTGAATATAGTAATAGTTACCAAAATGTACTATTAAAAAATTACTAAAATCTTGAAATTAGGAACGCTTTATTTTTAGGAACCTATTACAAACTTATAAAAACCAGAAACATTTGGACTATATATAAATATTAATTTATCAAATTTGTTTACAGTGTGAATTTGAATTACATAAAATAATTTTAAGGCATTCTCTAAATAATAATGAAACTAAAAACGTCGATAGACAGATAGATAGACTAATTGAAATCATAATCACTCTTAAACATTGTTGAAAAATGTCAAAAACGTTTAATACGAACAAAAATGAAATTGAAGCAGTTTCCAATTACCTCTCTAAACTCTTTAATGCACAGATTTTTTTTTTTTTTTTTTTTTAATTCATTAACACAAAATTATTTATATTTATAAAGTGAAAAATGCTATTAAAGCTGAAAACAATATTTTTTTTGTGTGTTTGTGTGGGTCTTTGCGCTCTGGTACTCACACTACTGATCGCAGAGCTACAAAACTTGGCAGATAGGAACTTGGGACCCTGTAGGTGGGCACCTCATCGAGATTTTTTTCGAATTTGTTTTAATTTTTTTTTTTTTTTTTTTTTTTAATGTTGGCTTTAATATTTAATTTTTCTGAAATTTATTCTTTAATTTCAATCGTCTGCGTATCTTATCAACGGCTATTACGCTATTTATATTTTATTTATTTAATTCATTCATTCGCTAGAAGGCGAAACTTTCTTTTTTTCTCCCCGTTTTCTTTTTTAAATTTATTATATTTATTGAAAGTCAAATGGTAATGCAATAAAAAAAAATTGTTATGTTTCTGTATAATTTTTATAGTATAACAACTTTTTATTTTTCATTTTTTAAATTAATTCCATTGAAAGAAAAATCTTTTTTTTTTTTTTTTTTTTTTTTTTTAGGAAATCTCCTTTTTATTTTATTTATCATATTGGTTGGTATCATATGGTAATATAGTGTAAAGAGCGAGAGCTATGAAATACATGTTTCAAAAACTAAAATATTTAATAGATGTTGAGGTACAGTCATCTTTAAAATTGTAGTTCTTGAATAATAACAGATCCATCTGTCGTCGATAAATACCCAGATTGAAGTGCCCGGGAAAGATTTTTCTGTAGGCAGTGGGAACCTGGATCCAATGCAGTGCGGGCAGAAATAAAGATGCCGTAGGTAGCGGGTACCCGAAGTGAGGTTTAGAGCAATTTCAATGTAGTTTTTTTTTTTTTTTTTTTTTTTTTAATAATGTGATATAAAAAATAAATAGTGATTCAATTCTTTTGAAAATTCATTTGAATATAATGACCAGCGAAGCAGGCGTAGCCTGCTAGTATATGTATAATATTTAATGTAATTTTTAAATACATGTATTTGAACTGAAATAACAATTGGGGAGTAGCAAAAATGAAAAACGTGAATATGTGGTATGTTCAGGTATATAATTTAATATTTTCATCTAAAAAATTTTGCAGATTTAAAAGATATTATTTTTGATTTTATTTAACCCTTTGAGGCACAAGGTTATTATGCCCATTTAATATAAACTGCGACCAAAAATTACAATCAAAGTTAGATGGAAAGAAATAAATGACTTTTTAATCGCTTAGTTTTAAAAGAAAAATTTTGCAAAACTATTCCAGAATGAATCTCAGCAATTCTGAATGCAAAATAGGTGGTATATGATACATGCTTCAAAGAGTAAATGTATGCTACTGATTTGTGTGGCCCTGTAAACTTCAATTCTAATCATAACATATTCTACTGAATTCCTTTTCTTTATATTAATACCCCCCTCCCCCCCCCCCCCCACAAAAAAAAAATCATTTCATTATAATTTATGGAGTACAAAGGTATTTAAAACTAGAACGATTAAAGTTGAAATGAGAGAATGTCGTGCTAGTTTATTTAGACCCGAAACAAATTTTAAATATTTTTTAAACTTAGGGTATTTGCTTACAATTTTTTTTTTTTTTTTTTTTACTTATTTATTTTATTTATTTATTTATTTATTTTTTCATTAATAAATACAGCCCATTTTATTTTAATTAGATGGTATTTTTACTTTCCGAACACTATAGTCAGGAAAGTATTGTAATCATGTCAAAAATCCGAATTTCAAAATTTTGATGTTTTTATACGTTTCGAGGTCCCTTGAGTCCGTTTTCATTATTTTTACGATGATGTATGTATGTGTGTGAGTATGTATGTATGTGTGTATGCATGTGTGGGTGTATGTGTGTGAGTGAACACGATAGCGTCTAAACGCTTTGCTCGAATGAGCTGTAAGTTCGTACGAATGTTGCAAGTCACCGTAGCACGAACCCGATTGATTTTGATGAATCTATCACATATAGTTTTTTTACAGGGACACAAAGAAAAATTCTTTATCATTATAGCCTATGGGAACAAATTTTTAAAAGTGCGATAGCATCTAAACGTCTTATTCAATGGAGCTGAAAATTTATATGAATATTATAAATCACTGTTGCACTAACTATAAGCATTAAAACCCGAATAAACTACTACGTCAGAAACGCCAATGAAAAATATCGAAAATGCATACAGCTGTTTCGGTAGCCTTTAGCGTACCGTCTTCAGTGCAAAAAGGATTCTGAATCTGGAGAAGTGCTCGTATATATAGGTGAGGGACTGAATTTAGTTCAACCAATAGGATTATGGGAAAGGTGGAGTGTGTGGCCAATAGGAATTTAGGAATGATAGCTGTGTAAACAGTAGAAAAATTAAGAAAATGTGGACTGAATGTAAAATTTCCGACAATCAGACAAATAGGGAACAGCGAAATCATAATTTACAAGGTTTTTAAAATTTTTATAAATATGAAAAGCTTCAAAGAAATCGAGTTTATGAATGGATTTAGGTCTGCAAATTATTTTAGCCGAATTAAATTTAAAATTATGATTTTCCTCCCAGCAATGTTTAGAAATAGCCGATTTATTGCTTTCTTGTTCGCGGACGTAATTCATATGTTCTTTTAGACGAAATTTAAGACTGCGTTTAGTTTGGCCAATATATGATAAACCACACTGACAGGAAATACTATAAATTCCCCAAGAATTATGCATATCAATGTGATCTTTTAACTGAAAAAAGGTGAGGTTATTGGAAGGCGAAAATGTTATTTTAAAATCATATTGTTTGAGAATTTTAGCTATGGTTTGACTGGATTTAGGAAAATAGGGTAAGACTATACTGATATTAGAAGAGACTGATTTAGTAGACGAAATACGAGGGAGTTGTAATTTTTGGATAGCTTTGTCTATAATGGAAGGGTCATAACCTCTGTCAATTGCAATGACTTTCAGGTATTTAATTTCAGATTTTAATAAAATAGGATTTGAACAAATATTAGGGGCACGGTTTACAAAAGTATAGAAAGCAGCCATTTTTTGGTTAGGTGGGTGACATTAACGCGCATGAGGAGGAAGGGAACCAGCAAATTTTTTTCGATAGACGGTGGTTGAAAATCCATTTACAGTGCGAGAGACGAGGGTATCAAGAAATGGAAGGGAGCCATTATTTTCTATTTCATATGTAAACTGGATATTACTGTCAATTGAATTTAAAGTTTCTAAGACATGGTCAATATTGTGATGAGATAAGTCGATAAGCGTGGAGTTGTCGTCAACGTAACGGGTTCAAAAAGGAAAAGATATTTTCTTAAAAAGCTTGCATTCGAAATAGTGCATGTAAATATCTGTGAGAATTGGGGAGAGAGGGGAACCCATGGCTAAACCTTCAGACTGACGAGAGAATTTATTTTGGAAAGAAAAAATGGTTTGTGATAAACAAATGCGGATAAGAGAGATTAATTCTTGTATTTCAAAAGATGTGAAATGAAACTCTTTTAATCTATTTTCGAGACAGCAGAGGGCGCCACTTATTGGAACATTAGTGAAAAGAGATTTTACATCAAAAGAATTAGATTAGTGTGATAGATAGTGAGATTAGTGTGAGGGCAGTTTTGAATGTTTTTTGCAAATTTTATGAAATTCTGAACAGTATAACTGTTAGCAGCAAGAAGGGGAGCAAAAATTGTAGTGAGAAATTTAGCTAAATTATAGGAAGCTCACTCATTACAATTTTTGCTCCCCTTCTTGCTGCTAATAGTTATACTGTTAAGAATTCCATAAAATTTGCAAAAAAACGTTCAAAACTGCCCTCACACTAATCTCACTATGGTTTCTTTTGATGTAAAATCTCTTTTCAATAATGTTCCAATAATTGGCGCCCTCTGCTGTCTCGAAAATAAATTAAAAGAGTTTCATTTCACATCTTTTGAAATACAAGAATTAACTTCTCTTACCCGCATTTGTTTATCACAAATCATCTTTTCTTTCCAAAATAAATTCTATCGTCAGTCTGAAGGTTTAGCCATGGGTTCCCTTCTCTCCCCAATTCTCGCAGATATTTACATGCACTATTTCGAATGCAAGCTTTTTAAGAAAATATCTTTTCCTTTTTGGACCCGTTACGTTGACGACACCTTCACGCTTATCGACATATCTCATCACAATATTGACCATGTCTTAGAAACTTTAAATTCAACTGACAGTAATATCCAGTTTACATATGAAATAGAAAATAATGGCTCCCTTCCATTTCTTGATACCCTCGTCTCTCGTACTGTAAATGGATTTTCAACCACAGTCTATCGAAAAAATTTCGCTGTCTCCCTTCCTCCCCATGCGCGTTCATGTCACCCATCTAACCAAAAAAATGGCTGCTTTCTATACTTTTGTAAACTGTGCCCCTAATATTTGTTCAAATCCTGTTTTATTAAAATCTGAAATTAAATACCTGAAAGCTATTGCAATTGACAGAGGTTATGACCCTTCCATTATAGACAAAGCTATCCAAAAATTACAACTCCCTCGTATTTCGTCTACTAAATCAGTCTCTTCTAATATCAGTATAGTCTTACCCTATTTTCCTAAATCCAGTCAAACCATAGCTAAAATTCTTAAACAATATGATTTTAAAATAATATTTTCGCCTTCCAATAAACTCACCCTTTTCAGTTAAAAGATCCCATTGATATGCATAATTCTTGGGGTATTTATAGTATTTCCTGTCAGTGTGGTTTATCATATATTGGTCAAACTAAACGCAGTCTTAAATTTCGTCTAAAAGAACATATGAATTACGTCCGCAAACAAGAAACCAATAAATCGGCTATTTCTAAACATTGCTGGGAGGAAAATAATAATTTTAAATTTAATTCAGCTAAAATAATTTGCAGACCTAAATCCATTCATGAACTCGGTTTCTTTGAAGCTTTTCAATATTTATAAATTTTTTAAAAACCTTGTAAATCGTGATTTCGCTATTCCCTATTTGTCTGACTGTTGGAAATTTTATATTCAGTCCACATTTTCTTAATTTTACTACTGTTTACACAGCTAACTTTCCTAAATTCCTATTGGCCACTCTCCCCAACTTTCCCGTAGTCCTATTGGTTGAACAAAATTCGGCCCCTCACTTATATATACGAGCACTTCTTCAGATTCAGAATCCTTTTTCCATTGAAGACGGTACGCTAAAGGCTACCGAAACAGCTGTATGCATTTTCAATATTTTTCTTTGGCGTTTCTGACGTAGTAGTTTATTCGGGTTTTAATATTCCAACGCCAAGTCTCCTGTTATTATAACTATAAGCATAAGGTTTACAGGTTTAAAGGTTTTACAGGGACACAACGAAAAATTCTTTATCATTATGATCTATGGGCTCAAAGTTCAGTAGCGTTAAATAAAACATCGTGTAATATATGGAGAAAAATACTCAAACTATTATGGTTTTCTCTCTTTTGTTTGTTTAACAACAACTCTTTCTTTACTTTATCTACAAAACTTTTAATTACTCAATGTTCGGAAAGTCGAGTGGAGTCACTCCAGATTTTTTTTTTTTTTTTTTTTTTTAACTACAAAGAATCAAGACTAACAGATACAAAAGTGTAAATATTTAAACCATAAACTTCTTCACATATCATAAAATAAATCCAAGCACTACCGGTTTCGAAAAAACATAACATATCTTCTTCAGGTGCAGGAAACACGTGTTACTATCTTGGTAGCAAAAGCAAGACAGGGTTCCAGTCTTGCTTTGGAATAAAACCATATTACACTAGATGCAAGACTGGGTTCTAGTCTTGCTTTTCCTTGCAAGTGCTTTCACGTTCTTTCGAAACGGGTATTTCTTGCGTATATTTTATGGTGTGCGAAAAAGTTTTAAAATTTAACAGCAAAAGTGTCAAGTTTATAACGTTAAAAAAAAAAAACCTTCTACCTTCAAATTAATCAAAAATTATTTTTCTCTAAAATAGGCAATTTTTCAGTTAGAAAAATGCCAATTCATAAATTATTTAATATAAACGCATATCGTTCTTTGAAATTAATTAAATTTCATTTTTCTTTTAAGTCTTTAACTGTTCGTCGAACTTTTTGGACAGTTAGCTCATAGTCACTAATTATAGACATTTTTTAAATTTTTGTTAAAAATCTGTTGAAAATGCGCAATTTTTAAGAAAAAAAATTTCTTTTTACACCAACCCAAATGAAAAACCACTCTAGTGACATATCATCTAATGAGAGTTGGATGTTATAAAATTTACAGTTAGCAAATTTTAAAATTTCAAAGCGAAGTAGCCTGAAAAAAAAAAAAATAATAATTGTAAGAAATTTATCATATAGATCTTTATCAAACATAGTTAAGAATCATGACCACCCAAATTAAATGGGCGTTCTCATAATAATAATAATAATAAACTAAAAACTAAATAATAATATAAAAAAAAATCGCATTGATTTCGGTGTGTTTGTTTGGGAGCTATGGTGGCACACACACGCACACAGATGGACAAATGCTTCAAATTATAAACCCCTTTTTTTGGTCAGGCTTTAAAAAAAGCTTAAAGGAAACTAAAACAAGCATTTAAGTTATACTCATGATAGTTCAGCGTTGCTTTGTATTTTATTTGTAATAAATTGATTTAAATGTGCGAGAAATATTTTTACAATTCTATTTACAATTTGTTTAAAGATTTTTTTTATATACAAAATTTTTTTCCAGCAAGATACGAATGATAACTTTGTTTTAAACATGGATAATGATTCTTTTGTGCCATAACAGTTAAATAAATATTCTCTGCTTTCTACTGAAGTTTTAAAAAAGACTTTTATTTGCCTTTTTATCTAGATTTAAATTTTAAAGTCACTATGCTCTATGTACCGTAATCTACACAAAATCCTAGCTACTAAAGAAAAAATCTCATAGAATCTCTAAAAGTTCTTTTTAAAACCCATTTCTTCTTCCTACGTGCATAAAGAAAAATAAGTGAACTCGAACTAAAACTTTAACCATTGCTTCTACCACTTTCCTTTCAATATATCTTTTTCTTTGGAAATCTTGTTTCAGAATAAAAAAGAAAACAAGTATAATAATAAGCGATTTTACTTTCTATTATATATATATTTAGTGGCAATACAAAATGTTTGCGTGAAACCGAAAAGTATTTTTTATCGAATGGAAATGTAGTAAAAGTGAAGTCGGCCGATTTCTTTATATCTATCTAGGGACGAGACGAACATTTTAAACAATTTTATTTTTCTTTTAAAACTTTTGAATGTACCACAGAGAAAATTTTAAATATCCTTCATAATTTGTAAGCATGTTTAAAGCGGGTTTGTTTGATATAGTTCTAAAATATGGACGTAAGTATATTCAGTCATCATTTCCATAATCTGAAAATTGTTCGCAAAATAAAAGAAAATTCAAATAGCATTTATGTTTACAAAATATAAACTTAACCCTTATCGCTCGTATGTCCCTTCTGAGGGGACATTAAAAAATCGAGCCACGCCTTAAGGCGTTCTTCTGCAAATGAAATGTTATTTTTCTAAAACGTGTAACTATAGGCTACCTTTCGGCTACCGGAAAATTTTAAATGAAAGATTTATTTTATTTAATGATGAAGTAAAATAAAACAAATTATTACAATTTTTCGGTAGCCAAAAGGTAGTATGTTGGAAACTATAATGCCGGAAAATGTCTTACGGAAAATATGCCGAGCGCAAAGGGTTAATATAAACTTGGATAGTAAATCATTTAAACACATTTTTTACTAATTATAATTACTTTGAAGGCACGTGAAATCTCTCTCTCTCTTTCTCTCTCTCTCTCTCTCTCTCTATATATATATATATATATATATATGTATATATATATATATATATATATATATATATATATACAAGCTGTGCCTCTAAAACTAGCGTTATTTGTACTGTGGGAAATGCAAACAATACAATGTAAACAAATGTAATATGAAAATGTGCGTGATGAGTTTAACCAACGTGCCATTATTGCAGTTATAACAAAGCGTATCGATTTTTTGTAGACATACTAAACTATACTCATTGTTATGTAGCCTCTATCTAGTTTATTTCAAGTTCATAGAAACAAACGCAAATAGTCAAAAAAAAAAAAAAAAACACTCCATTTGCAAATCCTTTCAGCGCAGTTGACTTTTCTGTTAAATAACTATATCCTTCTCTGTATTGTTAAATTAATAATACGTAATAGTGTGTCACACTCTTAAACATCAACAATACAATATTTGGCTACTCTACACTGTAAAAAAAAAAAAAAAAAAAAAAAAAAAAAACTATTACCAGCTGCAAGAATTTCTCTCTGATTGGAGAAAATAATTATTTTCTCCAATCACAGAGAGTTTCTTGCAGCTGGTAATAGTTATTTTTTTACAGTGTAGGTAAGAAAATTTCTTCCCAATAGCTCCAATAACAGAATAACCGTCTCAGTTGAAATTGAACGGTAACTTTTCTCACATTCCTGTTTCTACTATTATATATAGTTCCAGCGCAACTTCTAGTAATTGTTTATGGAAATCTCAATTGAGAAACTTCATGAACTGCGTTTTAGAATTCAAAATTTGTCGCCAAAATCACCAGTGAAGTTATTGTTGCCAGAATGCGGCATCCTTACACCATTATCTCATTGGTTATCAGTCTCAATACAGAACCTTCTGTGGTTAGGTCATGTAATAACCACGCATTTTTCATTATCGTGAATATCTCTACGATGGAAAAACGACCAAAATTGGAGGTACACAACAGGATGCTATAATAAACAGTCCCTACTACAAAATTTCAACATTCTATGAATAACCGTTTTTCAATTATGTAAAATACAACATGCGTTTCTTTAATCATCATCAAAATACTTTCTTTATTTCGTACAAGGAAGTACGAAATAAAGAAAATATCGTAAAGAAAATACTGTAAGTATGATCGATTATGTAAATATCGATATAATTATAGGTCAGTTTATCGATGATTAAGATAAGTAAGTTTAACATCACCCATGTGCAATTGATGACGGTCTGTAATTCAACCCTAAGGGCAGTTCGGAGCCATACCATCACAATTTTTATATGCTGCGGTCGGGAAATCAGATTTGGAAATGAATCTTTGAAATAGAATTTTAAGTATATTAAAAAATTAAGCAAATGCTTGAATTAGAGTTATTCTTCCCATAAATTACATGAAACATCAAACATATAATTAATTCTGAATACTCTTGTGTTTGTTAAAAAAATAAATATGAACGTCACCGGAAAAATAATCTTTTTCTCATCTATATCAGCTATAATACTTAAGCTGACATGCGATTCATTGTTGAACACGAATCGAATGCCAGTTGATTCATTGTTGAATAACAATGATGATCCAATGAAAGCATGTACAACAATATCGTCGATGTCAGCTAGAGTACATCAACAGTCATGCGATTCATTGTTGAACATAAATCCCATGCTGTAAAAGTTTTAATGGCAATGCTCTATAATATAATTTATCATAAAGATTAGTGATAAACATCTTTGATTCTCACAACCATATATTTTTAAAATATGATAGTATTTATAGATCAAATACTAATTTAAATCAGTTTGTTGGTAATAGATCTGATTATAAACATATAAAGATTGAACATATATGTAAATATGAAGTATTATTCAATAACTTTTTTATTCAGCGCTTATCGAATTTAAGCACTTATATTTACTTATACAGAGTGTTTTAAAAAGGATTTTACAAAATAAGAGGTGTAATTGTACTCATTAAGATG
The DNA here is from genome assembly GCA_963930645.1 of Salticus scenicus. Classification (NCBI taxonomy): domain Eukaryota; kingdom Metazoa; phylum Arthropoda; class Arachnida; order Araneae; family Salticidae; genus Salticus; species Salticus scenicus. Next base: position 54,975,396 of record OZ005654.1, on the reverse strand, counting down.
AACGATATTTACTACAGAACATACAGTCCCATTCCACTTTGGATTGCAGGAAAGAATGACTTTAAAAAAAATATGGACTTAAAAATTTTAATATGGGACTTCCTTGGCGACTTTAATATATTTTTTCCCATTCTGAGATGATTGGAAATGACTGTCACAATTGCGTGATCTTGGTGAGCTAAATTCAAATCTTCTTCGGTGTCAAATTTCAAATTTCGCCAAGGGGTCCCATACTAAAACTGTGCCGATTTCAGAATGCGCAAGTTGACAGTTTCGACGTGATTTTTCCAATGCCAATGCCGAAGAAGCGTTTAGTCTCCAGAACGGTATTGGACGAATAGAAATTTTCGGTGAGAAGCAGCAGCATGGACGATTGCCTCTGATTGGCTAATCAAAGCTGCATAAGAAGACAATCGATGTAAATATTCTTTGAAAGCACGATATCGTAAATTAACACCGTGATAACATTGTTCAGAGGAACTTCGTATAAACTACGATGAATTACACACATACGCACTTACGAGGAACTGACAGATATGTATCTAATGATTAATTAAGTAAAAATAGACACGAAACCCGAAGACATTTTAATTGTTTATGGACCGTCTTATTCTTTGTCCTCGAAAAAAATTAAACGCGACTTTTCTTAAGGCAAAAAAAAAAAAAAAAAAAAAAAAAAAGATACGAATGCACCTTGAATGCATCAATGCACATTTGCTGATTTCCCCTGTCTTTACGCTGGTTTGTATTCATCTGATGAAAAGTTGCTCTTAATTACGTATTTTGATTCGAACATTTGTTAATACTTTTGTAATTTACGACGTTTGCTTACAGATTTTTCACTGTTTAAAGTAAATCTTGTTAGCATGCTTTCATTTCGTAATGAAACCCACAATAAATTTAAATTGCTAAATTTATTTATTTATAAAGTGTAAAATCTTGACGAGACAGACTGATAAAGCAGTGTTATAATCATTTTTGTGGAAAAATGTTACATGAACAACAAAATATCGATTTTTATTCATTCTTGTGTGTATAAATATGTATATTCGTATACATATATTCATACATATATATACACTCTAAGAAATGTCTATAATTTTCAGCAAGTTGACTTTAAAATTATACGGCTAGCTTCCTTCTTCGCGAAAAACATTCAGTACCCGCTTTTCTAACAATTTGCTGCAAATTTAGGAATTCTGGCTGTTTTTTAAAGGTTACTTCCCTTCGAGAAAAAAATTATAACTGACTTACGGACATTACTTTATTTCTACGGTTAGTGACCGGAGCATTTTTTGCTGGCCTCTGACCATAATCTTGTGTGCAATTTTTTTACAGTGCATGTTCGTATCTTATGTGAGAAATATCAATATTTACGTTTTACTAATGTGTAACACACAAACATTTGTGCGCTACATATTAGTAACAAACAATATGTAACTTACATATGTATTATAGTATATATGTATTAGTTTTGTCACAAAATATTTTGTTGAGAAAACAAAATTTTATTAAATCAACCAAATTTTTTCGCTGATGTAGCCTCAACAAAAATGTTGTTACAAGAATCAAAAATCGTTCTCTCATTGGTGATTTACACAGAGATCTATGACGTAGTTATCGAACTATCCAATGACAGTGATTCTTATTTCAGCCATATTCTTTTATTCAATCGAAGCAAACTAGTTTAGCTAATTGTAAAAAATTATTGTTAAAATTACAAAATAAATCTATAAAATCAATGAACAAAATAAGTTTGTTTTTTTAAACAAAATATTTTTATTTTATATGTATTATTATTATTATTATTATTATTATTATTATTATTATCATTTTGAGAGTATATTTCTTCAGCCATATGCTTCTGCTTTGGTTTATTAGGTGACACACAATCAAATATTTTCTGTCTTTTTTTTTTTTTGAGAAAAGCTTTTGAATTTAAAAAATGCATTTAAATTCTTATTTAAAAATAGTATGTATTTTACAACTCATGAAATTTTATGCACTCGTACTGATCAAAGAGAATTTAAAAGTCTAAATATTCCTTTTAAAACGTAACAAAATATTTGCAATAAGCAAATGTTACATTTTCCAGTAGTCATAATAGAATTTTATTTGAATAATGAATTTTAAACATGGAACTTTTGCAGGGCTTTCCCTATAATTTCGTGAGTTATTTGAATGAAAGTGATATTATTTATTTTACATTATGACGCGGCAGTGAAAGGAAATAAAACTGCTTATCATGCATTTTATTGAAATTTTGAATGTAGTGCAAATTTTATAAATATGGCTATTGTTTGTACAAGCAAATATTATTCTTGAGCTAAAATGAGCAACTATATTTTGCATATCTTTCCGTTAAACTTTTTATTTCTTATCTTGAATATTTTATGTGTTAGAAGAACATATTTATAATAATGTGGGTAATTATTTATAAAATGTTTGACTTTCGTTTATATTTGGTGTAAAATCAAAGAAAAATCAAATAATTAAGTCAAGAAAGTTAGATAGTAAAATATGTTTAGTTACCGAAGTATAATAAATACTCAATTGTTTCATAAGAAACTGAAAAAGGTTCTGTACTTTTATTGCAGTCATGGAAATGTTCTAATACAATAATTATTTTTTATTTTTGTGATAATTATTAAAAAGAATTTCTATAAATTCAGAGTTGCCAAATTTCTCGAGATTCGCTTAGACTCGCTTTTTTAAATACCACTTTTTTTTTTTTTTTTAAGAATACTTTATTATTATTGTATTGCAATTATATATTGAAGAACCCGCCCAGGCAGTGCGGTGGTTAGGGTTCCTGACTCCCCCACGATTGGGCCCAGGTTCAAATCCTGGCAAGACATGGATTTGTTGTCTCTGTTAAGGGTATCAATGGCCGCCCATTGGGTGTTCATTTATAAATGACTAATCAATTTAGTGACGCCGCCCTTCCCCCGGCCACAGTTTAGTCGCAAGTATCGCGCCATTGAATATATATATGCATATTGGAGAAAATTATTCTACAAATAAAGTGGTGGGAAATAGGGGGGCTAAAAATGTTTCAGAATAAAACAAGAAAGTTTTTAAACCTATAAGTTAAAAAGATATTTTAACTGCGTGTAACATACTACTACATAAATAAATGCTCAAGAGATTATTGTTGTTTTAAATCAGACAATGATATGACTGGCTGTTAAAGATTATAACACATTTACGACTTTTAAGTGAAATACTATATATCATCGAATGTCTCTAACCAATAGCTACAAATAACATTTTACGTTTATGAGAGACATAAATTGTAAAATATTTCTGTATCTTTCCTACGAAAATTTTTTATTTCTGAAACTGTATTATTATTATTATTATTATTATTATTATTATTATTATTATTTGGAAATACGTCATATATATATATATAGAGAGAGAGAGAGAGAGAGAAATGATATGAAATATATACACTGATGGAAATAAAAATCCCAACACCAAGAAAAAATTATTGTACAGTAATGAAATTTCAGCAATACATTTGTCTAGGTAACATATTTAATTGATTAAAGTTTCAAGATCACAGGTAGAGCCATTGGCGAGAAGAGCCATTTCAAATGTGAAATGTTGGTACATTAGTAACCGATGTAACCGCCAGAATTTTGAATGCAAGCATGCAAACGTGCATGCATTGTGTCGTACAGGTGTCGGATATCAGTTTGTGGGATGGAGTTCCATGCCTGTTGCACTTGGGCGGTCAATGCAGGGACGGTTAATGCTGGTTGTGGATGACGCTGGAGTTGTCGTCCAATGATGTACCATACGTGCTCGATTGGAGAAAGATCTGGTGATCTAGGAGGCCAAGGCAACATGTCGACACTCTGTAGAGCATGTTGGGTTACAACAGCGGTATGAGGGCGAGCGTTATCCTGTTGGAAAACACCCCCTTGAATGCTGTTCATGAATGGCAGCACAACAGGTTGTATCACTAGACTGACGTACAAATTTGCAGTCAGGGTGCGTGGGATAAACACGAGAGTGCTCCTGCTGTCATACGAAATTGCTCCCCAAACCATAACTCCAGGAGTAGGCCCTGTGTGTCTAGGTCGCAGACAGGTCGCTAGCAGGCGTTCACCTGGCCTCCTTCTAACCAACACACGGCTATCACTGCGACCAAATCACAACCGGCTTTCATCAGAAAACACAACAGATCTCCACTCCGTCCTCCAATGAGCTCTAACTTGACACCACTCACGTCGCAAACGGCAGTGGTTTGGAGTCAGTGGAATGCACGCTACAGGGCGTCTTGCTCGGAGCTGTCCTTGAAGTAACCGATTTGTAACACTCCGTTGTGTCACTGTGGTGTCAACTACAGCTCGAATTTCAGCTGCAGACGCAGTACGATTAGCCACAGCCATACGCCGAACACGGCGGTCTTCCCTCTCAGTAGTGCCACGTGGCCGCCTGGAACCCGGTCTTCTTGAGGCAGTACCTTCCTTTGACCACTGCTGCCAACACTCATGCACAGTGGATACATTCCTGCCAAGTCTTTCTGCAATATCGCGGAAAGAAAACCCACTTTCGCGTAGCCCTACTACACAACCTCGTTCAAACTCAGTGAGCTGTTGATAATGGCTTCTTCGTCTTCTTAGAGACATCCTTGACTAACATTAACCCACTACGTCAAATCTCAACTGTAAATAACGATCACGAACCTTACAGCGCTTATTTAAAGCAAACCTCATTTGCATGTTCATAGTGTCACTACTAGCACCACATGCGCGTAGCTCGAAATTTGAATCGACGTCATCTTTCAGATGTATAAACACGCCTACCAAACTTCGTTTATCTAGCACAGTTCCTTCCTGGTGTTGGGATTTTTTTTTCCATCAGTGTATAAATAAATATATATATGTACGCATATTTTTTGTACTATTCATATTTTTACAAGATATTTATTAATATTTTAAAAACATTAAACAAAAAAAAAAATATATATATATCCAAAAATATAGATGAATAAATAAATAAATAATAATTGAAGAAGTCATAAGCTGGTAAAGTAGTAGTGCTTGTGAGGGTGAGGGTGTGTTAAAAAAAGGGTGTTCTGGTTGGCACGATTGCAGCATCTCAAACAAAAATTTAAAAAGATGCTAAATAAGTATTGATGTCGTTATAGTCCCTACATTAGAGGGAAACAAAATTTGTAAACTGTCTGAGAAATTAAAAAAAAAAAGTATTTTTCGATTTTCCATCCCCGCATAATTTTTTATTTTCTAAAAACAGTAAAAAAATTAATTTTGATAGAATGTGGTAGGGGCGATAGCAAGTTATATGTTGAAGGTTGCTATGAAATTTGAAATAAATTGGTTAAGCTGAACTTGAGATATGTATTTAACTCTCTTATTGGTATTTCTTTATACTTCTGCTTGCTTTAATTCATGCTATCATAATATTTAAAATGTTCTAATTATTATTATTATTTATTATCGTCGTCTCCACCAATAACAGAGGGTCAAATATAAATTACAATTTTTTGAACTGGTGCTACTCATAAGAACTGTTTGTAGCTCGATCTATCAGGGACCCCGAATCATGCTCGAAGCGAAGGCCTTATCGGGGGGGGGGGGGGGGGGCTCGATCTATCAGGCGGAATGCCACCAAAATTGGTAGGAGGACCAATGACGACATGCAGTGGGAGATTCTGCAGGTAAACAGAAAAAAAAAAAATAATAAGGAAGAATAACAGCTGAAAATTTGCATGAGATGTATGCAAAACATGAAAATGCAAATTTGCAATTACGTAGTTGATTTCAGTGTCAGCAATTTAAACTACGTTAGTACAGAGAAAATTCTTCAGAACATTCTATGTATGAAATGAGTTCGAAATGCCACAGCATTTTGCAATTCTGATTAGATTTTGCGGTATATAGCCAAACAAGTGTCGTTGCTGTGCTCACCCCCCCCTCCTCCCCTCATTAAAGGAAGGGTATATCTGTATCGTTTATAAGTACACAAAATTTCATATTATGAGAGACACTATGAAAAATTATGTTGATTGAGTTTGGTTTCATATTTGGTTCCAGGTAATGATGCTATGCTGAAATTTAACCGGTAGGTGGCGCTGATATATAAAATGATATAGAAAAAAAGATTTGTGATCGCCACAACATTTCTAGTAATTTTAAATGTCTTTTTTTGAGTTGTCATGATGTATAAATATTTATAAATTTAGATTATTTTACTGAAAAAAAAAAGCCTCTTTATTATAATAAAGAATAACATATATAATATCAGAGATATACACTTTTGAAAAATTTCTTTTACTTTTCTTTATAATTTTCTGTGTTAATTCTTTATTTGTTTCGAACACCTTTTCGAATTTAACTCTCTTATTGGTATTTCTTTATACTTCTGCTTGCTTTAATTCATGCTATCATAATATTTAAAATGCTCTAATTATTATTATTACTTATTATCGTCGTCTCCACCAATAACAGGGGGTCAAATATAAATTACAATTTTTTGAACTGGTGCTACTCATAAGAACTGTTTGTAGCTCGATCTATCAGGGACCCCGAATCATGCTCGAAGCGAAGGCCTTATCGGGGGGGGGGGGGGGCTCGATCTATCAGGCGGAATGCCACCAAAATTGGTAGGAGGACCAATGACGACATGCAGTGGGAGATTCTGCAGGTAAACAGAAAAAAAAAAAAAAAAAAGGAAGAATAACAGCTGAAAATTTGCATGAGATGTATGCAAAACATGAAAATGCAAATTTGCAATTACGTAGTTGATTTCAGTGTCAGCAATTTAAACTACGTTAGTACAGAGAAAATTCTTCAGAACATTCTATGTATGAAATGAGTTCGAAATGCCACAGCATTTTGCAATTCTGATTAGATTTTGCGGTATATAGCCAAACAAGTGTCGTTGCTGTGCTCACCCCCCCATCCTCCCCTCATTAAAGGAAGGGTATATCTGTATCGTTTATAAGTACACAAAATTTCATATTATGAGAGACACTATGAAAAATTATGTTGATTGAGTTTGGTTTCATATTTGGTTCCAGGTAATGATGCTATGCTGAAATTTAACCGGTAGGTGGCGCTGATATATAAAATGATATAGAAAAAAAGATTTGTGATCGCCACAACATTTCTAGTAATTTTAAATGTCTTTTTTTGAGTAGTCATGATGTATAAATATTTATAAATTTAGATTATTTTACTGAAAAAAAAAAGCCTCTTTATTATAATAAAGAATAACATATATAATATCAGAGATATACACTTTTGAAAAATTTCTTTTACTTTTCTTTATAATTTTCTGTGTTAATTCTTTATTTGTTTCGAACACCTTTTCGAATTTGCTTCAGGCATACATAAATAAAGGTGTTTCATTTTCTCAAGTTATTAAATCTAATCTATTTGAATTCATATGAAATTCCCTGGAGTTCCATAGACGAGTTTATTTCTTTTCATCATGAAGTATGAAATATTGCTCATTATGAAAAGAAAAATAAAGCAGATTTTTCTTAAAAATCTGTAATGCTTCTTTGCATATTTTGAAAATATTCATTTTGGTTTTATTTTGTTTTGAACTCATTTCTGAAACTTTATGCAGAAAATAAAAGAGTATGTGAAAGGACAAAATCTTGAGGGAAATAAAATGCTTTTCAAAAAAAAAGTTCATAAACTTTTTTGCCGGAATTTTTCTACCATTTGTTTGTCTTTTAAAATCTCTGGGTAAAATCCTTAAAAAAAAAAAAATAAATAAATAAATAAAGGTAAAATTGATTCGTTGCATTTTAAATGTAATCTGTGTAAAAAATAAAATAAAATCCGGATATCCGGCAGTCCCCTTTCACAGTACACATGAAAATTTCAGTTTTTTAAGAGCACACAATAATTAAACTAGTATTGTGATGTTGAAAAGCATCACATATCCCTTTTTAAAATAAAATAATAATAATAATAATATAAATTACATTTTATTTATTTATTTATAATACAAGCAAACATTATATTTCTTATCCTAAAAGAATTTAATACAATTTTGTTTATTTCGCTTATGCTATTTTATTTTTATTTCTATTTCATTAATCTGTAATTTCATATAATTTATTGTTCTTTTTCCTGCTCTAAATCTCATCAAGTAATAATTAAATAAATATCAAAGAAAGAGAAACCCATTCATTTTATGCTTTAAAACCGCAGACGATTTTTTTTTTTTATTGTAGCTTCCTGTCTCCAATCAGACGTTTAAAGATTCCGTTGAATCATCATAGCTGAAAATAATTTCTAATATTTTTTTATCAATTGATTTTGCACTTTTAGCCAAATTCTGGACACCTGACAAAATTTAATCACATCATATGACGTAATTTAATTTTTAGCCAATCTTTTAACTATTATTTAGGTTTACCAGATATAAAATTTAAAATGTGTTCAGCCAACTTGATTTTTGATGCCAATGAGATTTGGCGAAATAAATTAATTAGCTTGCTGTCTGTCATTCTGTAAAGATGTTATATTTTTATCATTGACTGGAAATGTCGAAATGTGTTCTGTTTAGAAAAAGATATCGTAATGGCTTCCATTCTTCTTTTGGATGTCTGTCTTGAAATAATAAACAGGAATTCTCCATCGTGAATGTTTTCGAATATACTTATTCCATTTTGTCCAAGAATATCATTAATATATGTCTTATAAGAGTAATTAAACATCTCATTTACTAAATGGAAAATGACTCGATGCTATGTTTTGTTTTACGTGATGTTGAAAAGCATCACATATCCCTTTTTAAAATAAAATAATAATAATAATAATATAAATTACATTTTATTTATTTATTTATAATACAAGCAAACATTATATTTCTTATCCTAAAAGAATTTAATACAATTTTGTTTATTTCGCTTATGCTATTTTATTTTTATTTCTATTTCATTAATCTGTAATTTCATATAATTTATTGTTCTTTTTCCTGCTCTAAATCTCATCAAGTAATAATTAAATAAATATCAAAGAAAGAGAAACCCATTCATTTTATGCTTTAAAACCGCAGACGATTTTTTTTTTTTATTGTAGCTTCCTGTCTCCAATCAGACGTTTAAAGATTCCGTTGAATCATCATAGCTGAAAATAATTTCTAATATTTTTTTATCAATTGATTTTGCACTTTTAGCCAAATTCTGGACACCTGACAAAATTTAATCACATCATATGACGTAATTTAATTTTTAGCCAATCTTTTAACTATTATTTAGGTTTACCAGATATAAAATTTAAAATGTGTTCAGCCAACTTGATTTTTGATGCCAATGAGATTTGGCGAAATAAATTAATTAGCTTGCTGTCTGTCATTCTGTAAAGATGTTATATTTTTATCATTGACTGGAAATGTCGAAATGTGTTCTGTTTAGAAAAAGATATCGTAATGGCTTCCATTCTTCTTTTGGATGTCTGTCTTGAAATAATAAACAGGAATTCTCCATCGTGAATGTTTTCGAATATACTTATTCCATTTTGTCCAAGAATATCATTAATATATGTCTTATAAGAGTAATTAAACATCTCATTTACTAAATGGAAAATGACTCGATGCTATGTTTTGTTTTACGGAGCTTATTGAACCGGGTTCCCTGTACGTCATGGCCGCTTCCTACTTTAGATATCTCCATCCCAGCTCTTCATTAAAAGTATGTTGAGGCCACCACAAGACTTTCTTCTATATTTTTCTATACAAATTTATTAAGGGCAAATAATTTATTAAAACTATTATTTATTAAAATTATCTAACATGAAGAATGGAAAGGATTTTTATCTTAGAGAAAACTAGAACCAAATATCCAAATAAAAACAGTTTTATTGCCTATAAATAACATCTTAAAAAATGCGTATTTATAATGGTTATCTAACGTATCAAGTTTCGTACAGTTCTATGCCATACACATTTAGATATAGCCCTCCCGTGATATCGAGGAAATTTCTGTATAGCAGAGATTAGAGAGACAGATTCTGGTATACCATATATTGGCCTATAATTATCCAACTTGAATCAGCATAATGTCTCATGATGGCCTTCTCACATATCAGGTTTTGTTTGATTATACGCAATAGAACCTGAGACATAGTTTTTTCTTAAATTGCAGAAATCGCTGTGTAGCACCGCCACCTGATGAGAGGGTGACACCAAAAGTTGATAGAAACTACCCCCCCCCCCCAGGGGGTGAAGAGATGCTTCCACATGCACTTTTTTTTTTTTTTTAACTATAACTATTATAAATAATTTATATTAATTTTACAATCACACGTTTAAAATAACTCTCATTATGTACATTTATACAAAGTTTTGTCCCATAGTGCCATGTTAAAAATTTAGAAAAAATGTGATCACAGCACCACCTGTTTATCAATAGTCAAGGTTCAACTAAATACCAAGTTTGGTTAAATTTCGTTTATTTGTTAGTGAGTTACAGCGTCCACAAAATTTGTGATACATACACACAAACTGACAGACAGACATTTTCTAAAAACAGTCAAATCGTGTTCAGGACATCCCAAAACGTATAATTCCATTGAAAATTGGAGTTTGAAAATTTTCACGAATCCAATATTTTCTCTATATATACATATAGAATAAAGTAAAAATGTAAATATCATTGGGATAATAAGCCATAATATTATTATTTTATTACGTTCTTCTGTATTCAATAGAAAAAAGTATTGGTTCATAAAAATTTTCGACTTCAGTTTTCGACGGATTTACACGTTATGAGAGGTATAGAATACGATTTGACCATTTTTAGAAAATGTCTGTCTGTCTGTGTGCGTGTGAGACAAAAAGTTGTCAACTGCTCAACAAGTGGCGCTGCTATACGATTTCCGCAATTTAAGGGGAGACTATATCACAGGATCTATTTCGTATAGACAAACAAAACTAATATGTAAGAAGACCATCATAAAACATTATGCTGTTTCAATTTGAATGCTTATCGGCCAACAGGTGGCGCTACTATACAGTGACATGTGCAATTTAATCGAAGGCTATATCTCAGGAACTACCACACAGAAATGCATATAATTTTATATGTAGATGCAACTCAACCTAAATTAGTGCCTACCAACTTTTGGTGTCAATTGCCCAACTGGTGGCGCTGCTATACAGTGATTTCCGCAATTTAAGGGGAAGACTATATCTCAGGCTCTCTTGCGTACAATCAAAGAAAATTTAATATTTAAGAAGGCCATTAGAAGACCTTATACCAGTTCAATTTGGAAGCTTATCGATCATCAGGTGGTGCTGCTATACAGTGATTTCCGCAATTTAAGGGAAGGCTGTAGATAAGGACCTACTGCGCACAATTGCATATAAATTTACATGTAGATGCACTTTGACCTAACTTTTAATGTCAACTTATCAACAGGTGGTGCTGCTACACAGCGATTTCTGCAGTTTAAGGAAAAGCTATATCTCAAGTTCTATTGTGTATCATCAAACAAAACTCGATATATGTGAAGGCCATTATGAGACATTATGCTGATTCAAGTTGGATGCTTATAGAGCAATTGATGGCGCTGCTATACTGGAAATTTCCTCGATAACGGAAAGGTTATATCTCAACTTGTGTGGCCTATAACTGTGCAAAACTTGATGTGTGAGACAACCATTATAAAAACGCATTTTTAAAAATGTTATTTATAGACAGTAAAACGGTCTTTCTTTGGATATTTAGTGATAGTTTTCTTTAAGATGAAAATCATTTGCATTCATCATGTTAGATAATTTTAATAAATAATAGCTTTAATACATTTTTTGCCCTAAGTGAATTTGTGTAGGAAAATATAGAAGAAAGTCTTGTGGTGGCCACAACAAACTTGTTTTTTAATGTCAATTCTTATGCTTATGTGTCGCTTTTAATAGGTTAACAAATTTATTGTGCAATGTTGTCTGAACTACGTGCTTTGTCTGACTTGCTATGCAAAAAATTGTCAAAACTTACTTAAATTATCTGGTGTGCCACTCACACGACTTTCTCTTATCCTGAAATTTAAAACTATAAATACAAATTGAAAATAAAATTAAGGGGAAAAAAACTAGTACTGTTATGTAAACCTATGTTAAAACAATTCAAATTAGGCTTCTGAACAGATTTAATTGACAAATAATGTGTGTAGTGGGACCTCCTTTCAACATCCCGTTTTATTATTACATATACATTTATATGGAATCCAAGTCTGTTATTAAATACAAAAGTTCATTTAAAATTATTCAGACAGCTTTCACACGCAACATTTCTTAAAATTTATCAATTTTTATCAAATTTTTCTACTAACAAGCATATTAATTCAAAATACAACATTTGGATCGTCTAAAATTACTTGTTTTTAATTTACTCTAAGTGTCTCAGGCAAAGATCAAGCATTAAAACTTGACTTCGGTATTCAGGAAACCTTAAAACGTGTAAATATAAAAAAGTCAAGCAGTGAATATTTAGCTCTAAAAAAAAATACGTTATTAACCATATGGCCATGAAGAATTAATTTCAATTCCTAAGCAGCTTTCCCGGACATGGTAAAATATTATAGAAAAGCACTTCCATTAACAATAAAAAAGAATATAATGACTTAAATATTGGCCAGTGTATATCTTTTGAAGATTATGTAAATACCAAATGATGCACTTAAATATAATCATTAATAACAGACGGCACAACGTGAAATCCACTTCCATCAGTTTTCAAATATTGTCGTACTATAATCTAGTTGTTTTGTGTACTTTTTTAAACGAACAGTGAATGATTTCCATACCATATTCTACATGAAACATGTTTTTACGCACATAAAAGATATAAATTCATTTTATTTGGTTTAGTGCAGTTTATAGTTGTTAAACTCTACTTACCTACAATTTTCCCCATAGATGCAATGTATTTGAATTCTCTTGGGTGTCCATGTACACGAATCATTTGTTTGATCTGCACGAAAGACTTAATGACCCTATATCATACAAATTTAGAATACTAGGTTTGAACTTTCTGCTTTTATTTATTCTTGAGATTTGCTGATGATAGACACAAGCGCAGACAAACAGACCAGCTGTTAAAAATATTTTTGGATTCAGGGGACCTTAAATCGTGTAAATATAACAAAAAAACGACTTCAAAAATTTGACTAAAAAACAGTACTTCTCTGCCATTTACATGCGTAAGAGAAAGTAAAACTAGTATGCTGTGGCCACCACAAAACTTTCTTCTATATTTTTCCTACATAAATTCACTCAGTTCAACTACAAAGACTATTATTTATTAAAATTATCTACCATGATGAATGCAGGCGATTTACATCTTGGAGATAACTAGTACTAAATATCAAAAAAAAAAAAAAAAAAAAAAAAAAAACACAATTTAACTAACATCTTAAAAAATGTGTTTTCATACTGGTTATCTCATGTAGGAAATTTCGTACATCTAAACGCCATAGAAGTTCAAACATGCATTCCCGTTCTCGGAAAAAATTGTACTGTAGCAGCGCAAAATATTGGTAGATATACATCCAGATTGAATCGGCGTAAAATCTCATAAAGGCTTTATTACATACCAAGTGTTATACGTATTAGAACATGAAATATAATCTTCTCTTAAGCTGAGGAAATCGCTGTATAGAAGCGCCACCTATTTAGCAACTAGTACCAAAAGTTGTTTCGCTGTAACTTATGTCAAGGTGCATCCACATATAATTTTTTATGCAATTTTGCACAGTCGTTCCTGAGATATAGCCTTTTTTCAAATTGTGAAATCGCTGCATAGCAGCGCCACCTGTTGATTTGTTGACACCAACTGTTGATAGGCACTAATATATGTCAACCCAGGAGCGGGAACCCAAGACGAGCTTTTGAGCGATTTCAGTATTTTTTTTTTCTGCTTTCTTTTTTTAATAAAGCGATATAGAAAAGAGTTTCCTTAAATATATAATGACCAGCGAAGGGGGCAATCCTGTTAGTACATAATAAAACCGTCTTTCTTTGGATATTTTGTGTTAGTTTTTTCTAAGATGAAAATTATTTGTATTCATCATGTTAGATAATCCTAACAAATAATAGTTTTAATAAATTATTTCCCTTTAGTGAATTTATATAGGAAAATATAGAAGAAAGTCTTGCGATGGCCACAATATACTTGTTTTTAATTAAAAGAAATAAATTGCAGGAATCTACAACTATAAAGGCAGATCTCCTGACTGACTTGCTTGCTTACTCAGCAATGCCGAGTCAAACAAATGGAGACACAAATATGTAATTTTATGAGATTATTTCTTTAGTGACGTGATTTAAGAAGTTCTTTTTTGAAGTTTCCCCACAAACGGAGGGATAAAAGTTGTTTTTCGCATTTCTCACCATATCTTAATGAAAGAAAACAAGAAAATAAATAAATAAATAAATAACCGGATATCCGATGATATTTCGGATATTGAAAAATCAGCCGGATATGCCGGATACCGGATATTTTCCGGATATTCGGTCCATCCCTAATAAAAATAAATAAATAAATAAAATAATAAACAAAATGATTTCTACATCATAAAGTACATTTATTACATTCTTTAAAATTAATAAATATAATAAAATTGTATAAATTCGTTTCACCAATCAGTACTTTGACAAGAAAATATATTGGTAAGCAGTAGATGTTAGTCCAGGTTTACTCAAATTCTTGAGAGAAAGTTTTCCTAGCATGATTTTTTTTTTAGTACGGCAGAACTATTATTTTCAATCAGGAATTTTGTGTTGTCACTATTTGCTGTGTTTCATCTTGAATATATCAGAATATTAGCCAACAGCCAGTTTTATCATTTTATTCTAATAATAATACGTCCAAATTGTAAAAACCTTTACATATTTGCAAATCGATTGTTTGTTATCGGATTGACAAGTAGTAATATATTAAAAAAAAAGGTAATCTATAATTTCTCAGGGGAGAAAAAAACCCTCAAACCGTTCAAATATTAGATAAAGAAGAACGAAAAAACGTGCGGTAAGTATTGATTATTAACACTTTCCAACTGCATGTACTTGTCGTATCGTTTAACTTTCAATGTTTTTTGCTTATGTTACAGAAAGACTGAAAGGCATAAAGGTAGACTAATTAAATTCATAATCACTCTTAAAAATTGTTGGAAGTGTTAAAAATGAGTGTTAAAAATGATTAATGCCAAATAAAAAGCAGCCATTAGATTCTAATTGCAATCCTTAATGTACCTGAATATTTTAATGTAGCCGTGTAAATCTAAAAGTTAACCATTTCCTATTCTATACAAAACATTATTTTAGCTTATTAACAATAAATGTGAATTTCTTTATGATTTTTGCAGTAGAAAGTTATTTAAATGTGATTTATAAAAATATCTGTCCCAAAACTCAATGCTTTGGCTTTTTTTTTTTTTTTTTTTTTTTTTTTGGGGGGGGGGGGGGTGACCGAATACGCAAACTAGTTGTACATGACTTATTAATGCCATTTTAAATAGGGAACCTTGCATAGTGAACTTCAATAATATGTATCATTTTCTAAAAATTTTGAGAATATTTACGGATGCTGGCGGCGGGCAGACGTACAGATAAACAGATGGACAGTCGGACAGACAGATACATAAAGTCAAATAATATTCACAGTATTTACTCCATTTTCAATAGAAAACTTTCGATAGTGAACTTGAATAACATATTTAAATTTCATTAAGATTTGTGTAAAGTTAAGCTATTAAAATATGGTTTATAGAAATATCTGTCATAGAATACAATGTTTTAGAATACTTTCGGGTGACCCTGTACGCAAACTAGTGAAAGCATTCACTCCATTTTCAAAAAAGAACATCCGATAGTGAACATGAATAAAACATATCAGTTTCAAGAAATTCCATGAATATTTACGGGAGTTAGAGCACAGACAGACAGATAAACTGAAATCATTAACACTTTTCAAACTTGTTGCAAAGTGTTAAAAAGGAAATATATATATATATATATATATATATATATATATATAAAGTGTTTGAATCGGCCATTTTTCTTACATGCGTCACGAATGTTACTTCTGGCGTCATTTTCATATACTAAAGCTGTTGTGAACAATCATATTCGAAATCATGGAGTAAATTATTTTCCGCATGTTCTTACAGTCAAATTCAATAAATAAATAAATGAATAAATAAAAATAAATTGGAATTTACAAAAAAAAAAAAAAAAAAAAAAAGATTTCACAGATTAAGTTTTGTTGTAAGACGAATAACTTAAAAGTATGTTGGTGAGGAATTTTAATATAAGTTTTAATTCAGAAAGTGGAAAAGACTTTATCGAAGGGTTAAAAATTATGAACCTTGATTTACGAATTAATCTAAAACACTATACGAGAATTTACGCAACCTTTTAAAATAAAGGTATCCGAACGGGACTTATTCGAGTGTGTAAGTAAAGAATAGACAAAAAAAAAAAAAAAAAAAATGTATCCCTGAGCTTTTTTATTTTTTTATTTTTTAAGTAATAGATAGAAAATTCTGCATAAAACAGAATTTATTTTAGTGTACGTCAGAAATTATTTTAATCTATTATTTTTCTTATTTATTTAAATATTTATTTGACATAGCTTTAGCGTAGGAGCCCCTGGGCGGATTTTAAATTTTTGTTGTCAATTTGGCGATGAATTAAAATGGCTACCGCAATCGGTAAGGACAGATCTTGACGAGAAACGTCCGACCAAATTTCAAATTTCTCCGAGGGGTTCTGTACTGAAACTTTTCCCTTTCTTTAGCATGATTTTTCTCAATTTTGTTTTAATTATTTTAGCAAGATGTTTTAAAGTACATTTTTATTATTATCATATTATTATTATTATTTTTTTCTACATGAAAAGTAAGATATTTACTTACTTATTTATTTATTTTTGGATTTATACAGTTGAATGTTGCAAAAACAATTTCTCCGACTGATCCAGAAAATCGGTCGAAAACGTTCATTTATTGGCAAAGTTTTGCACCCCGCGAAATTGCTCCATGATAGCGCAAAACTTCTTGTTGCGAAAACGACCAAGGGCTCATAAGAAATGCTCAGCTAAAACATTTCGCGATACCCAGCATATAGCTCCAACACTTCTCCTTCAGACTTTAATTTGTTCCAATCTTAGGGTAAAATGGGCATCTACTTAGGAGCAAGGTGGCTTACGAGATTTTAGTGTAAAATACACAGTTTTAAGAAACATTATCTATTTATTTTAAAACACATGAATAGCATAGATAAAATTAAATTAAAAAAGTATCTCATATCTTATTTAACATTTTACTAAAATTAAAGCCTAGATGCAACTTAACCCTTTGCTGGCCATAACGTTCTAAATAGTGCTGCCAAATTTAAGGGCTCTTATTCAACTAACCACCACTAATTTTGAGGAGTGATATTTGATATACTTATTGGACGAATAACTTTCGAAGTGATTAGGCAGTCGCTACAGTTAAAATTTAATGGTGGATATTGAATAAAAAGCCCCTAAATTTAGCGACACTGACCAGAGGAGTGAATTTATAAGGATGGAAAACTGGCTCAGAACTCATACCGGTATTTCTTTGAAATTTCTGTCTACTTATAAAATCGTTGATTTAAGAAGACAATTTTGTCTCATAAATAACGGTATGAATTCTGCGCCCATTTTCCACCCCTGGAAATTAAATAGAACCAGCAATAGGTTAAATCAACAAAGAAAACAGCCAGACATGTACACTCTATTAAAAAAAAAAAAAAAAAAAAAAAAACGACGCACCAAGAAGGAGTTATCCAAAAATGGGACGGAAATTGGTAGATGGAATGTACGTGTGGAGAAAAAGAAATGATTACAGTTTCAGAAAATTTGGAAGATTTAATCAAGAGAAATGATCCCACAAAGTAAACTAGTCAGTAACGCATTGGTCCATTTCTGACCCTTATGTAAACAGTTATTCCGCTTGGCATTAATTGATAGAGTTGGCAGATGTGCTCCTGCGAGATATCATGCCAAATTCTGTCCAATTTGTGCGTTAGATTGGAAAAATGCCGAGATGGTCGTAAGAACATTTTCGTTTTCATGATGATCCAAACTTTCTGTCCTCTCTCTATGCTCTAGCCAACCGCTTCCTCCCTGACGCTGTGTTAGGCCATGGTTCATCCATTCCGGCCAATATCATCTAATAGTGGCGTATCTTCTATACAATTGTCAAAAAATTCACAGATTAGACCAACCAGCTTCTTTGAGCCCAACTACACACCTCTCTCAAATGCTGACATCTGCGCATATTGTTTGCGCACCTGTATGCGAGGCATAGTTACTATCTGAGTAGACGAAATAAAATTCTATCAGAATTTATGATCTGGAATCAAAATTTCTCATTCTGCCGATTGCGCAATTAAGATGCGTTGAAGCGTCACATGCTCATTCGACGGCAGCCAAATTTTAAAATTTCACATTTTCTATGGAAACCTGTATGCATGTCAATTTGTGTCCAGTTTGAATTACTCCTTCTTGGTGCGTCGCTTTTTTTTGTTTGTTATAGAGTATCTCTTCAATGAAAAATTACGGTATCTTACCCCCTCCCCTGGAAAAAAAATGTTCATCTAATCCCAAAACGTTAAAAAGACATAAATTCACTTATTAATTTACAAAAAGGGGAACCAGCGCCCTTTATAGGTTTAGCACATACTTGCCAACATCCTAATTAATATTCCGTAGTATTGATAACCCCGCCTTCTTTTTCACACCAGTATATTTTTGTAGTATTTTCTTTCTTATTTAATCCTAATTACATTTGCAGAATATTACTCTAAAAACTTTCTGGTGTGAAAAAAAGGGCGGGACTAGCGAGACTACGGAATATTAATGAGCATGTTGGCAAGTATGGTTTAGCAGAAAGGCCAGACAATGTACATTTAAAATTTATCCGACTTTTTTCTGTTTAACCTTTTAAGGGACCATTTTATTTCTAGTAATTGTATATCAAAATATTTTTGAGATTGAGATTGATTTAAGAAAATAAATTTATTTTTAATATTTTTAATCTTTTATAGATCATGAGAAATACACTTACCGCCCAATTCATTAACATTAAATGAAAAAGGCGTGGTAACCTACTTTTCACGCCTACTGTGTTTAGCGTAAGCCAGTAAACACACATTTTTCTGGTGAAATTACTTACCATGGCTTATAATTTTTTTTTCTTTCTTTCTTTCAGAATGCAGACTCAGTGTATGACACTTTGTTCGTTTTTTTTTTTCTTTTTTTTCGTGTATTTTAGTATAATAAAAACAACTGGCGTAGTAAAATAGCTTATCCCGTCTTCCTCTTTTAACCCTTTTCCGCTCAGTGTTCCACTACATGGAACACCTAATTTTAATTCTCAAATGCAAAAACTCATCCCGGAAATTTTTTAGCAAAAATTTACATTTATAACAAAGCAGAAAACGCCCTTTTTTCAACATGAAAATTTAAAATTTCTTCTATTATAATTATGTTCGTAAATTCCGGTGGCAGTGTAATTTAAATGATCAGAATTATCTTGCCCCGCAAAGGGTTAATATACTCCGGAATAGATTGAAATGTTGGGATCTATGCAACTTTTACGAGTTGTTGTTGTCGATAATGTTTACTTATAAAATGATTTATTTATTAAATTAAATATTATTTGAATTTAATAAGGTTTACTTACAGATGTTTCAAAGCGAAAATTTCTCGAAAAGGAAAAATGCTAATTTTTTATTTTTTAAATATTTATGATCAGCTATGTGGCTAAAAGCCATTTTTAAAATTAGTTTAGTAATTTTTAAAATAAATTAAGTAGTGAACCTTAAAGGGTTAAAAATTGATGATTTTTGTAATAATCATATTTATCACGGCCTGTTAAGGGTTAAACTACGGTTTATAAAAGTAACTAAACGAAGGACAAGCTAAACTTTTTAACACTTACCAGATGGATGAGGAGAGATAGATTATCGATCCAAAATAATCTAAGAAATTCCTAAAAATACTAGCATAAGTCTCGTTCTTGTTGTACCTCTCTTATGAGTGGCTGGCGTTCCCATACGGCGCTGAGGTCTAAGCATAGATATAGTAATATATATAGATCTATCATCCCCATGTTATCGAGCAAAAAATTTTGATGCCGAAAAAAAGTTCAAAATCAGCCATTAGAGAGTATTGAAAAAAAGTATAAAAAGAAAAATGAATTTGAAACTGTATCTGGAGTGTTTCATTAGTAAATAAATTATCCATAAATTTTATTTACTAAATTATCCGTGTGTATTCCCGTGTGTGATTTACTCGGGGAAAGGCAGCCATTAGAGTGACCCCCCCCCCAAAAAAAAAAAAAAAGTATCACTTTTTCCCTCTCGCTGATCAATCTATGTCTTATTACTATATCTATGGGTCTAAGAGAACCACGGGACATAGTATTTTGTCCACCGCGACATTTTATTCCAACTTACACTGTCCATAATTTCGAAATTTTTTAATAACTTTCAGGAAACAAAAAAGAGTAAGGAAAAAATATATAACAGAAAAGGTTTAAATTTTTTAAAAATTTCTTTTCATTATACTTTATAAATATATATGTTAATATAAAATGTATTTAAAATTTTTTAATTCATTTAAAAAATATTTTCGATTTTGCTTCAGGCATCTATAAACAATGGTGCTTCATTTTTCTAAGTTATTAAAGCTAATATACTTGAATTCATATAAAATTCCCTTGAGTTCGATACATGAGTTTATTTATTTTCTTTCTCCAAAAACTATAAATTATTATTTGGTACGAAAAGAAAAGTAAATAGTTTTTTCTTTTCAATCTCTAATGTTTCTTTGCATATTGCGAAAATATTCATTTCTATTTTATTTTGCCTTTCACCCCATTTCTTAAACTTTGTGCAGAAAATAAAAGAATATATGAAAGGACAAAATCTTGAGGGAAATAAAATGCTTTATCTCAAAAAAAGTTTACAAACTTCGAGGATATTTTTTATTATTGTTATTTGTTTATCTTTTTAAAATCTCTTAGTAAAAATCTGAAAAAAAAAAAAGTAAAATTCATTCGTCGCATTATACATTTATATATATATGTGTTTAAAATACATAGGTTAGAAAAAAAAATATATTCTCATATCACAAAATGCATTTATTATATTCTTTAAATAATAACAATAAAAATGTGTATCAGTAAATTTCTCTACACTGTAATGTAATGTCTGACTACTAAGAAATTTGACAACTCAAATTCTTGAAAAAAAAAAAAAAGTTTTTCTTAAACAATTTTTTATTTTATTAAATGTTATCTTTTGAAATGTGATAATAATACATAATGTGTGAAATTATAATTATTTCAACGATAAAAAAAAAAAAAAAAGAAAAACTTCTGTCTTCCTCTATATATTCTGTTAGTAAATTATAATTTAATCATATCTCTTAATTTATACATAGTTTTATTATCTGCATAAATAAAAACATGTTTTAGAATCAATTCTTTTTTACTTTTCTTTTCTTTCTTTCTTTTTCTTTTTAATTTTTTAAACTTTTGTATTTATATTTTGGTATTCATTTTTGATTTCATGTGTTTAAAAGTACTCCTATACATATGTAATTTTCCGGACATAGGAACTATTTACGTTTAATAGACATAGGAAATTTAAATTTTAATTGTTATAAGGATTTTCTATCATAATGAATTGCGCAACTGCTGTATATGCGATAATCATAACGTCCTCATAAAAAGCTATATCCTCTTATTTTTGGTTTTATATTTTTTTCTTTAAACTACACTTTCTAATATGTGAATAAAAACACTACGCTGCAAAAAAAAAAAAAAAAAAAAAAAAAAAAAAATTCGAGCCCTGATGCCATTTTTGCTGATTATAATGTAAAATGACCGCCTGAATCCGAATATGACCCCCCATTTTGCCCCATCCCCCACCGTTTTCTCGGGACGTCACCTCTTTCCCTAATTTTTATCACTCTTCGGTAATTTTATGGCCATGAATTTGAGTTGGAGAATGAATAAGAATTATTTTAACTCTTAAAAATAAAAAAAAATTATATAATGTATAATAAGTGATAATAATAACTGATTAAATAAAATAGAATAAATGTAACTTATAATTTCAGTGACAAATACCCCCCCCCCCCCGTTCTCCTAAATCTTCTCCTTGCTGCAAATGTTCATGTTATAGAATTTTCCACCTCTATAGGCCCTCAGAAGATGTTTAAAAGTTAAAATATTTCTTTTCTCCGCTGTAAATCAAACGTATAGCCATAAAATTACCGAAAAGTGGCAAAAATAGGGGGACGTCTCGAAAAAACGGTGGGTGATAGGACAAAATGGCCGTCATATTCGGATTTAAAAGGTCATTTTATATAAGTATTTGCAAAAATGGTGTTGCGGGCAATTTTCATGCCGAACAGTGTAATTTCTACATTAAAAAAAAATTAACAAAATCTTTTTTAGGCTTAATGATAGTTTTAAACATATTAGCATAATACTTGACACCCTTTTAAAGTCCGTCATGTTAGTTTAGTGCTGATCGAACAATATTAATGTAGTACCATGTTATACAGTAATTACGGCGAAACTTTTCAGGAGGTTTTGGAAAATTTTGTTGTCTCTGAATTTCGTATTAAATTGTATTGTTTTAATAGAAATTTCTCTTTTTGAATGTTTAATTTTCCCTATAATGTATTGAAAACTCTTCAAATATCACTTATTAGAGATATAAATGAATAATTTTAATAAAAGCCACGATATTTCATTTTAATAAATCTCCTATCAGTCTCCACTCATTCGCTACTGTCATACGAGACTCATTATTATTATTGTTGTTGTTGTCGTTATTATTGTACCACAATTTCCATAACATAAAATTTAAAATAAATTTATGCTGGCAATGTGCAGATTTACTTGGGAAAATTTATTATATATATATATATATTTTTTTTTTAATTTTGGAAATAATGGTACGAAAAGAACATAAAAAAAAGTTGAGTGTGACAACCCTGTTCATCCAGCGTGCAAGAAGCAGTTTTCAGGGATTTTGTATTTTAATTAGTTTCGCTCCTGAATAATAAGTGAAAGTCATAGCTGCTAACTTCTTTAATGCCATTTTCCTGAGTGAATATTTTCTCCTTATTTAATCACAGAAAACTGCTACAAAATTTATAAAGATTTTTTACTAAAAATTATTGGTAACAAAAAACCGTACAAGTTGGTAACTATGAAAAAATGTAAATCTAAAATAGCCCTTAAAAAAAAAAAAAAAAAAAAAAAAAAATAATGTTTTGTTTCGCTATGTTACAAATATAAATCAGTTTCAGAGCTCTTTATAGAATTATGGGAATATTTTTATAAATTCTTTTTAGGAAAAAATTTTGTATCAGCCGTACCATACATTATGCTCTTAATGTGTTAATCATGCAAATAAGAACTATAAAATTATGACATCTCTTGGGGACCACCAGCGGCCGAGCAGTTCTGCGCTCAAAGCTGGTACGTGGGTAGAATCGAGTTCGATCCCTTTTCGACATAGCCGTTCGGAGTTTTTCGTAGTTTTCTTCGAAACTCGCGTAAATACGGTCTAGGACTCATTAGAAAGACTCCCATAGAGGGTATTCCACCTACAGGATTAGGACCCAAGTGTAGTCAGTAGACCTTAAACCCTACAACCAAACAACCAACCAACAACTATATAACATCTCTTTGTTGTCATACGAATTTAAAAACAAATTTCTCTGTCAATCAAATAGTTCTTTTAACTTTACAAGGAGCTTAAAGCAGTCTTATGAAACGCCTCAATAAAACTGTTACTTTACTTGTGATAAACATTATGTTATCTTACATACGACATATGCATATAAAGTAATGTGTGATAAATATTCTGCTGCTAACAAAAAAGTTTAAGACAAAGAATTATAGCTGAAAAATTTTTTTGGATTCAGTATAATATCATAATTTATTTCTATGTAGCATTGAAGAACGTGACTCGCTTGCAAAAACAAATTGTAGCAAAATACCCGGAAATCGTATTATTGAACGGCCTAAAAGATATTCTAATATAATAATTTCTTGTATGAGATAATAGTTTCATTTACTATTGCTATACTTTCCAAATTAATAAAAGATATATTTTCTTTAAGATGAATAATGCATGTTTATTTCTGTACTCCGGAGGTAAAGAACAACACTATGTCACAAAAATAAAATTTTTAAGGAATGATGTTCATGGTGTGTTACTGAAATACATTTGTCATGAACAGGGTTGGCAGCATTATAATTTATTCCGGAGCATTTTTAGCCCCGCCTTTATTCCTACCCCCCCTTTTTTTTAAGAATATTTTTCTCTTATTTTATCGCTTTTTTATATATTGAAGAAAAACATTCTGTAAAAAGCAGAACCTTCGAACACCAAATTTCCGAAACATCCTCCAAATCAACAATTGCCAAAAAACTTAGCCGATCATGAAAACCCAAAGAAACTTCGCAGAGTATCTTTTAAACAAGACTATTCCCAGGGGCAGTGCAACTTGGGGACCCTCTCACAAAATTTAAAAGGTGGGCTCTTAAAAAATAACAATGCTTTGTAAAATTGTATATTTATCTTTCAAGAAATAAGTTAGTACAATTTTATTAGAGAAATTGTTATATTTCGATTCAGAGTTAATTTAATGAACTGACCAAAATTATGCAGAGGATTTATTTTACATATTTATTTTAGAATCTCCACTACTGGCGCAACAAATTACCAAAGTAAAAGGTTTATGTTGACATAGCTGCTTATAAAAAAATTTTTTACTTGTAAAAAATATCACGTTTTGCTCCGTTGTCGGGACCTTAAATCTCGGTGCCCTCGTTGGCTCTTTATCCAATGGAATGGGAATGGATTAAAATTTGAAATAAAGTTTCTTACAACCTTCTGTCTTGATATTTTTTAACTTAAATAACCTGAAGTTTTTTGGCTAGCAATGAAAATAAAGTAAATATACTGTCTTTAGTAGCATTTTAACTTTAAGAATGGCAGACATCTCTCAGCTTTCACAATTGTCAACCAACATCGACTTTGCAACACCTCACGACATGTATAACTCCGACGACAATACATTTTTAAATTAGTAATGGATGGAAGGGGCGTTGGATTCCTGGGCTTCCAACTCCAGTTAAAAATTTGTCTTTAAGCATAACTTTCTACGCGCAAAAATGTCTTCAATTTCCATAACAGTATCATTATGGGCTCTATCACTAGCTTCTTTTGAAATCCCTATGATGATAGGTCATATATAATGGCCAAAACCTACGTATTTTTTGTCATTATGAATACAGTTTTCCTAAATATCTCAAAAACGGTAAGTTACAAAAAGTCCAAAAAAGAGAGGTGCCCAACTAGATGTTATTGCAAAGTTATATACCAATTTGTAACTTTCTACGTCCAACTATTTTTGAGTTATGCGAGATACACAGACACACATACGTAAATGCAGACGTCACGAAAAATCCTGTAAAGTCGTTGATATCTGTGAAATGGGAGCTCGTATTAAAACCAAAGTTGCAGGTGTGGAACTAAATAGGACATCATGACAGGCACACATGTAGTTTTGTAACATTCTACAATCACTGATTTTTGAGTTATGCGAAGTACAAAATCCATTTCGCAAATCGGGATTACAATACTACTTTCTTACACTTTGTATAAGGAAATAAAAAGTGATAAAGACACATGAAATCACAGACTTCATTACAGAAGTACTTTGAGAGTAAATGAGCCTCTGAACCCATTTTCTGCCAATTGAATCCAAAAATAACTTTTTCCCAGTTGTGTAAAAGAAAGAGAAGGGGGGGGGGGGGAGAAAAAGAGTTATGTTAATTTTAGGAATATACGTAATTCCTTTGGTTATTTAAAGAGTTTTTCAAAAATCATTTTTTTAAATGCATTTCACAAGAAAATTTCATATAAAAATTTATATTATTTTTGAATGCATATTATAGCAAAAGCAATGCAATTTACAAGATCTTCTCTTTTAAATTCTATAATTTCTTCACATATTTGGGTGGTGGTGGTGTACGGTTGGGATCAAAGCCAACAGTCTATATTAAGGACCTAGGGCAATTGTGGTTAGAATGTGATTCGTGGGATGTTCATTTAAGATCCCAAGCTTCCCTTCCCTTCACGCTAGTTTCAAAGAAAACAATGAAAAACTTGAAATGACTATGATGAAGAGTTCAAACAAGATACACTGAGAAAACTTTTTTCAAGTTTGCATCATTTTTACAGTATTTTTGAGCGATATTTGCGATTTTCCCTGACTTTTTTCACTAAATTCCCTGATTTTTCCAGATTTTCTAGGTTTTCATTGATTTGTCGAAATCTCGAAAATCTGGATTTATTCTACATATTATATATATATATATATATATATATATATATATACTAGCAGACCCGGCCACGCGTTGCTGTGACTAAGTTCTTCGTTGAATTATATTGCAATAAACTATTTAATACAGTCAAATTATTATTTACAAATAAAGACGAAAACGTTGTAGCCGATTTAAACACCCACAGGATTGAGATTTGAACCTTAGGTCAAAATTTGGAAGCGATTGATAAAAATATTCGTAGAGTAGATATTAAGCACAAATTAATTTTATTGTAGGGTCTTATAAATTTTAATGGAGGAATGATATCTATTATTTCTAATGCTACTTAGGATAAAAATGCTAAAATAACTAATATATAAATTAAATTACATTAAAATTCTATTAAAATAAAAGTATAAAAGAAGCAGACGATTTTAAAAATGAATTTTCATCGATGAGTGAAATATAATATGTCTAAATCTATTTTAGATTAAAATGCTATAAAGACTAATATGTAATTTAATTTTTATTAAAATTCTATTATTATAAAAGTATAAAAGAAGCAGACGATTTTAAAATCAATTTTTATGGAGGAGTGAAATATGATATATGCTACAATGGATAATTTTACTATAAAATGATCTCATCATTTTAAATATTTTAAAGATGGCAGCAGCTGTAAGTTATGAAAAGGAAAACAATATGGCTAAACCAGAAAAATGAGTAAATTTGATAAATATTTTAAAACTTTAGGACATCTTATGAAATATTGGACATTTAAAGTAAATACATGTATCATTTTAAATAGAAAAAGATTTTGGAAAAGTTTAGTATATTTTAACGAAGTGATGAGAAAGTTTTGAGTATGTTAAAATTTTAATAGTAAATTCAAGTTAATAAAGATGGGAAACATTGAGGATTAAGATAAAAATAATTATAAGATTAAAAAAAAAAAAAAAATATTATATACCATGCTTTTAAATTTTCATATTTTAAAAATATACTAATTAAAAGGGAAATGGTGAATATTCTATCATAGTTTAAAGTCAAATTTGTTTTCAAATGTCTAAATAAAATATCTGATATAAGATACTAATATGTTGCAGCGGAATAGATTTCATTTCTGTCATCCTTGGCGAAAAAAAAGAATATCGCCAAATTATCTGGAGAAAATATTTAATTCCTTTCAAAAATCATGGTTATTTTAACAACTTATATTAAAAGAGTAATGAATAATATGAAATGAAACAATATTTCGTACAATACATATTACATGTCATGCATACGTACAATGAATAATACATATTACATTTCGTACAATACATATATCTAGCATGTATATTTTCGTGTTACGCATTTGATCGCCAAATACAAAAAAAAAAAAAAATAAATAAATAAAAAAAAAAAAAAAAAAAAAAAAAGCCAAAGACGTCAGAGTTTTGAAATTTAATATTAAAATTTTGTCAATTTGACAGCAAAATAACTCAATCTAACGCACGCGATAACTGATACATATATATACCCAAATATAAGGATTAAAATCGAAAAATAAATTTCCTCGATTTTTAATAAATTTTTACAAAAAATCTAATGGGCGATTAACATAGGAAATCTTTTTCTTGACAGCATTACGGTCAGTGAGTCACACTTCGCTTGCGTATAGAACTCATAGATATAGTATAGTATATACAGAGTGATCATTGGGGAGAAAAAAGTGATTCCTTTTCACTTGGGAAAAGACGACGTTTTTACCAAAATATGGCCGTCTTTCCCCGAGTGAATACACATGGGAATATATACGAATATTTTAGCAAATTAAATTTATGAATAATTTATTTACTAAAAGTGAACGAAAAACTCCAGATACAGTTTCAAATTCATATTTCTTTCTTTTCTTTTTCTTTTTTCTTTCTTTTTTTTTTTCAATACCACTTAATGGCTGATTCCAAAGGTTTTTTTTTCGGCATCAAAAATCTTTGTACGATAACATGGGGTTGATAGATCTATATATATTACTATATCTATGATAGAACTACATTAGCACTTTATCAATGTGTATAAAATCTTTAAATTGATTATGACGTCAATTTTCGTGCGATGCATAATTTAACTTTTTTTTAATTTTTTAACGTTCACGTTTGATTAAATGTATTTATTTTTATGTCGAAAGAAAATGAACTCGTATTTTTTTTTTTTTTTTGGCAACAATTAAATTCATGGAACTTACAGATATTTTGGAGCAACTGTAACAAAGGGCTATAATTAACAAATAATTGCAATAAAAAAATATTGTGACAATAACTTGAGATAAAAACTATCCTATCTCTCAAGTTGGACCAAACTGCACACAGTGCGCAAAATTTTGTTAAAATCGGATCATAAATTTAGGAGTTTATCGCGGACAAACATCGTGACACGTAATTTTTATATATATACAGATATATATAACATATTATATATATATATATATATATATATATATATATATATATACAGTCGGTAACAAAAGTGTCCGAATACTAGCAAAAATTCCTATATTAAAAAGGTTCGCTTAATACAGTTTTGCTAAATAAATCCTTGTCGAATCTTGTTCTTAGACTAACTAAGGACGTGATTCGACAAGGATTCATTTAACAAAACAGTATTAAGTGAACTTTTTTTATATAGGAATTTTTGCTAGTGTTCGGACACTTTTGTTACCGACTGTATATATATATATATTTATAATAGTCTGAATCCTGGTGAAAAAGAAAAAGAAAGAAAACTGGTCATTTCACTTGCTTGACCAGGAATACCATTTTTCTTGGGCGCCGAAGGCCAAACAAGGACTATAGGTAATAATCTGAATTCATTGAGAGACATATTATTTTGCATCTTTTACTTTTGGTGCATCGGAAACAAAAGAAACAGAAATAAAATGGAAAATTTTAGTCATTATATATGCAAAAATGCCATTTAGAGGATGTGTGGAAAGTGTAAAATATTGAAATGCATAAACACAATAGTTCGTAAAATTTAAATGAAGCCAAGCTTTGGACTGCACCTTTTTCATTTTATAATGATTTGAATTTTTCTAGTGGGGGTCTTCACCTTCTGGCCTCCACCTTCCTACGCTTGTGATGTTAGATTTTTTGGTATATAAAACATATTTTATCGCAAACAATGGTGATTAGGTGTTCATTAAAAAATGCCGTAAAGAAAATTATGTAAAAGATTTTACATAATTTGTTTACAGCTTTTCTACTGAACATCTAATCACCATTGCTTGCGAAAGAAGATCTATTATAATTCACAGGTAAGATTTTATTTTTTATAATTTACTAGCAGGCGTTGCCCGCTTCGCTGGACCCTATTTTTAAATGAATCACTATAACTACTGATTTCTCAAAATTGCATTAATTTTTATCACGTGAAAAAAAAAAAAAAAAAAGCGAAACAAAATCTGATCAGGAAAAATGTCGATTTGTAAGTATCGAAAACCTCTATGTACCAATTTTGAATGATCTAACTCTATTTTTTTTTTTTTTTTTTTTGCCCCTCCGCTCCCCCCCCCGTCCCTCCTAATAACGTTACACTTTTGAAAATATCCCCATTCGACTTGCAAGCCTCTAAAACCAATCTGTACCAATTTTGAGCGGCCTAACTGCATTTCTATTTGTTTTTACCCATAGCCCCCCTTACTGCCCCTCCTAATAATTTTACAAATTCAAAAATATCCGCATTCTATTTTAAGTATCGAAAACCATTTATTTGTGTACCAATTTTGAACGATCTAACTCTATTTTTATTTTTTTGCCTTCCCCATCCCCTCCCCCCTTCTCGCCCCTCCTAATAACTTTACACTTTCGAAAATATCCCCATTCGACTTGCAGGCCTTTAAAACCTATCTGTACCAATTTTGAATGCCCTAACTGTATTTCTATTTGTTTTTGCCCATACCCCCCCCCCTTACCGCTCCACCCCTTTCCTGCACCTACTAATAATTTTACAATTTCGAAAATATCCGCAATCGATTTGTAAGTATCGAAAACCTCTATATACCAATTTTGAACGATCTATCTCTATTTTTATTTTATTTTTTGCCCCCACTCTCCCCTCCCCCCTTCTCGCCCCTCCTAATAACTTTACACTTTCGAAAATATCCCCATTCGACTTGCAGGCTATTAAAACCTATCTGTACCAATTTTGAACGGCCTAACTGTATTTCTAATTGTTTTTGCTCCGTAGCCCCCCCCCCTTGCTGCCCCACCTGGGGGCTGAATTTTTAAAATTCCAGAAATTGGTTTTTAGATATTTGTATTAGCTATATTTTAGAGCAAAAATTTCACGTATATCTGTTTTTTTGTTTGAGATATATAGGATTATGCGAAATCACTTTTTACGCATGTGAAATACCGTTTTGCCCCCCCCCCCGCCCCCCTGGGGACTGAATTTCGAAAATTCCAGAAATTGGTTTTTAGGCATTTATATTAGCTATATTTTAAAGCAAAAATTTTACTGATATCTGTTTTTTTGTTTGAGATATGAAGGATTTTTTGAATTCACGTTTTGCCCCCCTTCCCCCCCCCCCTTGGGGAGCGAATTTTTCAATTTTTTTTTTCCTAAACGATCCCTGACCTATAAGGAAAAAAACAAAAAAAGAATAATCGAAATCGGTCAAGCCGTTTACGATTTTATAAAGGACATACAGACAAACATTCATTTTTATATATATAGATAATTTCATATTAAAGATTTTTTTTTTTTTTTTTTTTTTTTTTTTTTTTGTAAAATGCTTGTAACTACTATATTTAGTTCTTTAGATAAATAATAATAAAAATATATATATAAATTGCAATTATTATCTAATATACATATTATATATATATATATATATATATATATATACAACAGTTTTGAGAATTATTGTTATTTCTGTATGATTGGTTTAAATGGAAAAAAAAAAAAAAAAAAAAAAAGAAAGAAAGAAAGAGAGAAAAAAAGAGCTGAAAAGCTGAAAATATAATGTTTTACACAAGCTTTGCGTATTGTATCTTATAATAATAATAGTAAAATATTCAAAAAAAGTATACGCCGATAACTCGATATTTGGTAAAAAAAATAAAACTTTTCCCTAATAATAACTGGAGACTTGGCGTTGGAATATTAAAACCCGATTAAACTACTACGTCAGAAACGCCAATATTTTTCTTTGGCGTTTCTGACGTAGTAGTTTAATCGGGTTTTAAAACTTTTCCCTGCAATCAACTGATTCGTCTTTGCTGATTTGTAATTTCCGTAATAAAGCTGTGCCCATCCACTGTAATGGTAAGTCGATAGATCGATTGATAAAAGTTAATATGTTATTATACATTAGTTTCCACAGTCTAAACAAAATATTTGCAATACTTTTTTCTAATTTTAAGGTAATTTGTAAGTAAAGAAACAGTAAGTTACACAGTGAATTGTGTTCTTTAAATAACTTGGGTACAGCTTTAGTACAGTACCCGCTTACAAGCAGTTAAATTTTTGCCCAATTTTGGCGAGGAATTAAAGTAGTTATCGCAGTTACGTTAGAAAAGACGTTGGTGAGGAACGAGCTACTTCGGTGTCCAATTTCAAATTTCGCCAAGTGGGGCTATTAAAGCTGTTTCAAATTTTATTGTTTTCTATATTTTATAACGCATATATATTAAGCATAGTTGCCAACATTTTAATTTAT
The DNA here is from genome assembly GCA_963930645.1 of Salticus scenicus. Lineage (NCBI taxonomy): Eukaryota > Metazoa > Arthropoda > Arachnida > Araneae > Salticidae > Salticus > Salticus scenicus. The sequence goes on along the minus strand of OZ005654.1, from coordinate 54,943,311 downwards.
TCTGGTGCATTTTTAGTCCCGCCTTTATTTCGCACCCCTTTATTTTTGAAAAATTTCTCCAATACATAGCTACAATTAAATAAGAAATACCCCCCCCCCCCCAATAAAAAAAAAAAAGTGACATAAAATGAAGGCGGGGCAAAGATGCTCCAGAATAAATTAAAATGTGTGCATCCCTGATTAAGTGATTCCCGATATCGATACCAGTTTCAAATATCGCCATACATTTAGCATTTGAAGAAAATTCAATGCAGAAAAATCTATATAATATTTCTCTAACGTGGTCCAGTTACGATTATATTTTGTCGAAACGATAGGATAATTATCTAATTATTAAAATACGCGAAGGAAAAAAATATTTATAAATGGGCAATATTCAGCACGCAGATTCAGCTCAATTATCGAATAAGAAGAAATGGCAACATTTGTCTGATGCTGATGAGATTATTTTATGGAAAAACGTATTTTTAAAAGTTGCTTATTCAGTACCTTTGCAAGCATCATTTTAAACCTAGCAGTACTTTAAAGATATATACAGAAAGTGAATTATTATCATAAATTGACTAAGCAATGATAAAAAGTATAATCAAAATAGAAATTAATTTTTCTAAAAAAAAAAAAAAATTATACCAAAATAATCAAATAAAAATCCTTGGCAACATGGCGATAAAAATTTAATAGGCGTCATGGGGGTCCTATGATAAAACTGTACTGCCTGCGGAAGTGTGAAAACTCGGTCGTCAACCGTGAATTTTATTTTGAAACCTTTCCAGGGTTCCCACGCCCCGATTTTTTTTAAGGATTCTTCCACCAGTATTATCTAGAAATAAATTTCTTAATAAATGTACACTGTACATTTAAGGATAAATTTATCTTAAGATTATTCTGTTGTAAGAGTCCTTGAAAAAAGGCGTGGCCGTGGGAACCCTGCTTTCTTTGAACGATTTTGGTCTCTCTATTGCACAGCATTAGTTGGATTCTAATAATAATTTGGCTTCTGGTAAATTAAATTTTAATTAGGTGGTGAAAATGGTATAATATTTATGAGTTTGAAATTTTAAAGGTAACTCAGAAAATAAATAAAGTGCGAAAATTTCGCGCAGGTTTGCTAGTCTAATATATTTTCGATGCATTTGAGTATTAAACAACTGGTACAGCTTTTATTTATTAGCTATTGCACCCGTTTTTCGGAACGTAAATGGGAATAGAAATTATGTTTTTTTGACGTTCATAAAATTTACGTTCAAATCAGTGCACTAGTATTTATACAAAGTAAAAGTATCGGATATATATGAGTGAAAATTTATAAATTGTACTCGTTAACGATAATATTTCATTCTCTAGCTTTATCAAAACTGTAAGCTTCAACTAAGACAAATATTTTATTTATTTATTTATTTAATAATGCACTGTGAAGAATAATTCAATTTCTTCCGAAAAACGGGCACACACCTGATAGTATCAGTATTTGTTAAAATTCATGCGAGTTTTACAATGATAAATCCTTAAGGAAAAAAAAAAAAAAAAAAAAGAAAAAGAAAAAGAAACATGTTCAGTTAAGCAAAATAATTCTACTTTCAAAATAAATTTTAATTTTTAAATTAAATTAAATAAATAAACAAATAAACATGAATAATAAAAGATATAAGTCATTTTGTGTGTGTGTGTGTGTGTGATAAGTGTGGCGTTATGTTATCGTTTTTTTTTTATTATTATTTAAAATAGATTTTTAAATAGTGAAAACAATTTCTATGATTTATAATGCTGTGGTATATTATCCAGACTATTTTATTTGTAACTTTTCAAAATTACTCCAAGGTTTCAAGTACATAATACTATATTACAAGCATTGGGATGTAACATTTTTTATGAATACAGATTGGTTTTAAAACTCGACGGGGCTAGATATTCTCAAAGAACGTAATTTTTTTTTTTTTTTTTTTTTTTTTTTTTTTTAAATCGAAATCTAATCTATTTGAATCTCAAGAGAATTTAAATAATTTAATATCAATTTGCATAGCATTTTAAAATCAATGGCACCATCTTTAAAGGGGTTTTGAACTTCAGAAAGCTCGTAGAATTATTTTCATTATAATATTTCTAATAATATTAAATTTATGCACACACACACACACACACACATATATATTAAGTTTTATTCTAATCTAAGTTATTGATATGTCTTTTTTTTTTTTTTTTTTCCCTATATCATGGCCGCCACAGGTGACATTTTTAAAATTATCTCCGTAGTAGTATTTCCATAACAAAACTTATAATAAATTTATGCAGGGAAAGTGCCTATATACCCGCGTAAATATATTTTACATTTTATTCTTATATATATATATATATATAAGTCGTATAAAAAATAATTTAAGGGCTTCTAAACAGTGCTGCCAGATTTGGCGAATTATTTATTCAATCACCAATAATTTTGAGAAGTGATGTTTGGTGTACATTATGGACTACCAGAGCTGCCAACCTAATCCAGCAAATTGTTAGTACCGCCCCTTTTTCTACACCACTCAATTTTTAGAGTATTTGTTTTCTTCATTCATCGTAAATATATTTGGAGAGGGTTACTCTAAAAATTAAGTGGTGCACGAAAAGGGGCGGTATTAACAATTTGGCGGATTTGGTTGGCAGCTCTGGACTACTAATCTTCGAAGTGATTAGGCAAAAGTTTTGAAGACAAAAATCCGCCATATCTGGCAATACTCCCAAATGCTTGTATTTAAATTTTTTTTTTTTTTTTTTTTTCTTTGTTTACCTAATATATTTTAAGTTATTGATCAAATTTATACAATTGCTTCGTATTAACAAAGAATAATTTTTTATTTATATTTTACATAGAATTAGCTGTAATTTGATGTGTAGTAATTATGAAGCAAATTTCAAAAATCTGCTCTCTTTATTCACTTTTACGTAAAAATTACTGATGCATACTTGCCAACATTCTAATTGCAGAGTGGTTACAGATCCTCCTTTTGTCCCTGATTCTCCCTCCAGTACAATTTTATAATAATGTTTTAGTTGTGTAAAAATTCCGAAAGAAAAATATTGGTGGAAGAATCAGGGAAAATTTGTGCCCGCCTGCCAACGCCCCAAATTAATATTCTGTGGTATTGTTACTGCCTGTCCTTTTTTTTTTTTTTTTAGCTTACAGATGTAATTAAGATTAAATAAGAATAAAAATGCTTTTGAAAAATACTAATGTGAAAAAAAGACGAAATGCTACATTACTATAAAATATAAATTGGAACATTGCAGTTATGATGATATTCATATTGTAAGCCCCGCCTATTTTGTGTTTTTAAAGGTATATTTAACACTTTCGCGACCGCATGTTTTTGTCTTTTTTACAGTAAGGTCCACCTGTTGGCGTTATTTTCTTAAGTTACGATATTTCAGTACAAAATTTTCTATATTCATATTCATAATATAAATGAATATACATGAAATCAGATGAAAAAGTTCAGAAATCAAGTGATATTGACAATTATAATGTAATAAATAGTATACTTACTATTGGTTAATACGTAGCAATAGTACACGTACTATTGCTACGACATAGTACTATGTGATATATATTTTTTAAGCCGACAAGCGACCTGTGTCAACTCTACTAGGAACAGGAAGCCAGGACTCATCTTCTTAACCTCCTGCGAACTGTCCCTGCCCGAACTTTATTGTTTCTGCCTGTGGCTCTTGTTTATATTCTGTTTGTGTTGTTCATTTTATATGGATTAATATTATTTTCGACGTAAAGGTTTTTAAAAATAATTTTATAAAATTACACTTGAATATTTTTATCATATTACACCAGTTTTAACATTAAGGAATTTTTTAATGTAAATAATCATTGATTGCGATGTTACGTAAGGTAAAACCAAGGATACGGAGTCTCGCAAAACAGCTCTCTAAGTAGTTTTGAAAAATTTTAGAAAATGAAATTTTGAAGTGTGTTTAGGTTTCATTTAGATGCATTTGCATTCTCTAAATCTTGCTTAGGTTGCCGGTTACAAAATGATGTAATTTTCTCCTCTCATCAGTGGATTTATAGATTAATATGCAATAAGAATACGTAATGTAATCTTTAGGTTTAAAGAAGCTTACCCCTCTCTTTATAACACTTTTTGTTTGTATTAATGCATTTTATGTTTGTATAGAATAGAGTGTTTTGTTTAATTTTGCCATTTTGAAGTGAAGTCTTATATAAATAAAAAGAAATCATGCTTTAATGCACAAACTAAATGACACATATTTATTAAAAAAAAAAAAAAAAAAAAAAAAAAAAAAAGTTATAAAAGTGAAATGAACTGAAAAATTTCAGAAATCAAGTGATATTGACAATTATAATGTAATAAATAGTATACTTACTATTGATTAATACGTAGCATTAGTACACTTACTATTGCTACGACATATTACTATGTGATATATTTTTTTTAAGCCGAGAGGCGACCTGTGTCAACTCTACTTGGAAGCCAGGACTCATCTTCTTAACCTCCTGCGAACTGTCCCTGCCTGAATTTTATTGTTTCTGCCTGTGACTCTTGTTTTTATTCTGCTAGTGTTGTTCATTTTGTATGGATTAATATTATTTTCCAATAAAAGCATATGAAAAAATAAATAAATAAATAAAAATATTTTTAAAAATAATTCTAGAGAAAATGTAAAATTAAAAGTTTCACTTGTCCGATGGACCACTAGAATTTATATTTTGCTGATACGTTAAATATTTTTGTGGTCCTGGACCAACGAACCATTGTTAAATTCGTGCACTGTATATATATGTATATATATATATCTATATATTTATATCATACCTTGCCAAACATCTTATGAATCGTGACACTTTTAGTACCCGCCTTTTTTTTTTTTTTTACACCAATCATTGTTTAGAGTAATTTTATTCTTATTTAACCGTAACTATATTTAGAGAAATTTACTCTAAAATTAAAGTGGTGTGTGAAAAGGGGCGTGTTTTAAAGGGGCTTAGCAATGTTACGATTATTAAAGAGATGGTTGGCAAGTATGATATATATATATATATATATATATATATATATACTTGCCAGCCTAACTCGGAAGATTGTTAGTTCCCGCCCCTTTTTGTACACCACTTAATTTTTAAAGTAATTATCTTCAAATGATTTACGATTAAATAAGAAGAAAAGTACTCTAAAAAAAGACTGGTGTTAAAAAATAAGCGGAAAGAGGCATAGCTAACAATCTTCCGGTTTAGGTTGGCAAGTATATATATATATTGCCACAAAGTCAGCTTTCTTTGTAGCCGGCGTGGCGTAGAGGTATGTCTCTGGACTGTCACCCAGACGACCTCAGTTCGATTCCAGCCGGGGGCAAGTGAATTTTAAAGACTCTAAAAATTATTTCTAAATTCTTATAATCATCTTTGCATATTTAATTTCCTATTCTAGCAGTTTCTAGAATATTCTAATTTATGTTAATCGTGTATTCTGGAATATTCGAATATTGTATATAAGCGACTTGTTCCTCAGTTTGTATATGTTCTCAGCCGAGTGTAGCTGTGTCACAAGTTTGTCCTACTAATAAACTACGTTTGTTACTTAACTTCGAGTGTTCACTTTGACTCTTCACGACATCTGTGTGACATTGTGGTGGAGGCGCCGGGTAGATAAACCTTGCAAACGTGGATAACAGTGATAATCTTCGCAGAAGTCTCCGTTTAAGAGGACAGTCTCCCGAGTACGGACTTTATTTTCCAGAGAGCAAAAAGAAGAAAACGAAAATGCCAGAAACCAAAGTGCCAGAAGAGACCAAGCCCATCGTATTGACTCCTACCTACCAGCAACCAAGGAGCCCGTCGACCTTCCGAGGAGTGCCTGGAGAAGACCCTCTGAAATGGCTTAAAGAATACGATCGAGTGGCTAAATTTAACAAATGGGATGACATGATGTGCTTAGCCAATGTGTATTTCTTCCTTGATGGTACGGCAAAGCAATGGTTCGTAAACAATGAAGATACTCTGAATTCCTGGGAGGTGTTCAAGAAGGAATTAAGCGACCTATTCGGCGACAGACAAAAGTATACCAGGAAGGCAGAAGAACAATTGAAGTACAGAGCACAGCGGTCAGGAGAGAGTACACAGTCATATATACAGAGTGTCTTAGGTCTGTGCCAGGAAATTAATCCTTCAATGTCCGAAGTCGAAAAAGTATCTCACCTAATGAAAGGCGTTGCAGAGGACATTTATCAGACCCTGCTGACGAAAGAAATCAGCACCACAACTGATTTCATTAAATGGTGCAACTACATCGAGGATATGAAGCAGAAGAGGGTTGGACGACAAAGATTCGAGAGGCTTCCGAACGTCGTACCAGTAGCATCCATGGAGGAGGAACCAGATTTGGTATCCCTTGTCCGCCAGATCGTACAAGAGGAAATCCATCGACTGATCAACCAGACGAAAGAACCTTCAGAGTCATGTTCGCCATTCCTGGAAGAAATAGTCCAAGACGAAGTTCAAAGGGCTCTAGCCCCCGTTTCAGCAACACCAACCAAAACTTCACGACGACCAACATATGCCACGGTAACCAGGGAATCCAGAGTTCCTATCCAGAGATCACCCACGCAGCCGAGAAAAACTGACCTTTGGAGAACAGCTGACAACAGACCAGTCTGCTTCCACTGTGGACGTCCTGGACATGTTGTGCGTTATTGCCGAGAGAGAAAGGCTATTTTCGACAGTTATCGACGCCGCCGACAGAACCCCGACGAAACTGATGCAGAAGAAGAACTTCGCCGACCAAGCTTCACTCGCCGTTCAACTCCCAGTCCAACTAGAGGTCGATCTCCAACACGCCGTTTCAGATCACCGTCGCCATATCGTCGACCAAGTCGATCTCCAAGCCGCAATAATGAGGGAAACTAAACGGAGCGACCTTCCAAGGAGGTGAGGCCGCATGTAAACAAAATCCTCCGTCGGCTGCAAAGATGACTGGTAACCAACTAGACGTAATTGTGGATAAAAAGCCGGTACGAGCCTTAGTGGATTCTGGAGCCTCATTTTCTGTCGTCTCCGATAAGTATCGTCGATCTCTAAAGAAGGTTCTGTTTTCTGAAGCCAAGAACGTTATGCTCAAAGTCGCCGATGGAAATTTTGTCCGGCCGATGGGAAAATGTGTTTTACGTATTCTCATAAATAGCAGAGAGTTGCCATTTGAATTCATTGTTTTGCCGCATTGTAGCCATGACATAATCCTTGGATGGGACTTTTTAGAAGCTTCCAAAGCCGTGATCGACTGTGGACAGAGTGAACTATTTTTAGAGGACGTTTGCCAAGACCTCGCAGTGATGGATGCCTGGAAGTTGTGCGCCACAAGAGACTACACTCTCAAGCCCCGATCTTTGACTAAAGTAGCAGTTTCAGGATGCCAAGTACGAAGAGACGTAAATGTCGTCATAGATGGCAATAAACATCTGCTCTTCGAGAAGAATTTCGCTATACCGTCCATGCTATCCTTATACCATAACGGGCAAAGTGAAATCTGGGTCGCCAACCTCCAGTCCAGGAACCAAGTCATTCCGAAAGGAATGTGCTTAGGCCTAGCCGAACCCCTGAATGAAGGACATTTATGTGTGATTGTCGACACGACGGATGGCCTGGATACACGAGACACGTCAAACTCCCCGATGGACTGCTCCCGGATGTTGTCTCCCGAGTTGAGCAACGAACAAAAAGCCAAGCTAGCCGAACTGCTTCGAGAGTTTTCCGGAATTTTCGAGAAGACTGACAAGTCGACAGCCTCACGGACGAATGTGAAACACAGGATTAATACAGGTGATCATACTCCAATCAGCCAACGAGCCTACCGAGTATCATCGACCGAAAGAGGCGTAATTCGTGAGGAAGTTCAGAAAATGCTTGATAAAGGTATCATCCAGCCATCTGCAAGTCCCTGGTCATCACCCGTGGTGCTCGTTAGGAAAAAAGATGGAAGCTGGCGTTTTTGCGTAGATTACCGGAAGCTCAATAAGATCACGAAAAAGGATGTCTATCCTCTACCTCGTATCGACGATACGCTCGACTGTTTGAAGGGCGCCAAGTTCTTTTCTTCCATGGACCTCTGTTCTGGCTATTGGCAGATAGAAGTAGACGAGGCGGATCGGGAGAAGACGGCATTCATAACCCCCGAAGGCTTATATGAGTTCAAAGTCATGCCGTTTGGACTCTGCAATGCCCCTGCGACCTTCGAAAGAATGATGGACAATTTGCTACGCCATTTAAAATGGACAGTGTGTCTTTGCTATTTAGACGACATCCTAGTATTTTCAGAAACTTTTGAAGACCATCTCACCCGACTAAGGCTTGTTTTGAAATGTCTTCAGGAAGCTGGTCTTGTACTCAACCCAAAGAAGTGTCTATTTGCGGCCAAAGAAGTAAAAATACTGGGTCATCTTGTTTCTAGTAAGGGCGTCCGTCCAGATCCCGACAAAGTGAAAGCCGTAAGCAATTTTCCAACTCCAAAGAATGTACATGATATACGAAGCTTTCTTGGACTTTGCTCATACTTCCGAAGATTTATTAAGGGCTTTTGTTATCTCGCAGAACCCTTGCAGTTGCTTCTAAAAGGTGATGCGAAGTTTCATTGGGGTCCTGAAGAGGCCAAATCCTTCAAAAGTCTGAAGTCAGCCCTCACTTCTGATCCAGTATTAGGAATGTACGACGAAAGCGCCCCTACAGAGATTCATACAGATGCCAGTGGGTATGGTATTGGGGCAGTCCTCGTCCAAATTCAGAACAATGCCGAAAAAGTTATAGCTTACGCCTCAAGAACCTTGGCAAAAGCCGAAAAGAATTATTCCACCACAGAACGGGAATGCCTTGCCATTGTATGGGCTATCAATAAATTCCGGCCGTATCTATTCGGAAAACATTTTACTGTTGTTACAGATCATCATTCACTATGCTGGCTTATGAGTCTAAAAGATCCTTCAGGAAGACTGGCAAGATGGGCCCTTCGACTTCAAGAACATGATTTTTCAGTGACATATAAAACCGGTAAGAAGCACGGGGACGCTGACGCACTCTCGAGAAATCCAGTGGACGAAGAAACTGAGACGTCAAACAAATTTCTCGCTGTGACTACGAGTATGAACCTTGCGATTGAACAGAAGAAAGACCCAGATCTCGCAAAAATTATTCGTTCGAATAACCGCTCCAACGCAGATAAAAGAGATTTTGAATTAATTGACGGAGTACTATGTAGAAAGAATTTTGACCCTGATGGAAAAACATGGCTGCCAGTCATTCCTAAACATCTACAAGTGGACATACTGAGACATTTTCACGACGCTCCCACCGCAGGACATCTTGGTTTTGCAAAAACTTATGACAGAATCCGCAAAAGGTTTTACTGGCCTGGGATGTACAGAAATGTTGTTCGATATGTGATGCACTGTCGAGAATGCCAGAGGAGAAAATCCGTTCCTCAACGACCTCCTGGACGCTTAGTTTCCATTCCTCCAGCTATAGCACCTTTCCATCGCATTGGGGTCGATCTTCTAGGAAGATTTCCGAAGTCTACTCGTGGGAACAAATGGATCATAGTCTGCACGGATTACTTCACGAGATATGCAGCAACTAAAGCCTTACCGAGCGCTGAAGCCGAAGAAGTAGCGAAGTTCTTGCTCGAAGAAATTCTCTTAAGGCATGGGGCTCCCCGAGTAATTATCACAGACCGTGGAGCTGTCTTCCAATCCAAACTTGTTTCCGCTCTCGTCGAATTGTGTAATATCGATCATCGGATGACGACAGCATATCACCCTCAAACAAACGGACTGACGGAGCGGTTTAATAAAACTTTGGCTGACATGTTGTCCATGTACGTGGGAACAGAACAGAAGAATTGGGATGAAATTCTACCATTTGTAACCTTTGCTTACAACACCGCTAAACAGGAAACGACGGGTTTCACGCCTTTTTATTTACTTCACGGACGTGAGGCTGAAACGACGCTGGACACAATGTTACCATTTTGCCCTGATGATGTCGACGACGATCACCTCGCCAAGATGATTGCCAGAGCTGAAGAATCAAGGCAGCTAGCCCGAGTGCGAACTCTGGAAGCCCAAGATAAAGACCGTCGACGTTACGACGCCAGACACCGAGTAGTTTCTTATGCTCCTGGAGATCTCGTATGGGTGTATACTCCAGTCCGGAAAGTCGGCCTCTCCGAAAAGCTTTTAAGAAGGTATTTTGGACCATATCAGGTTTTACGTCGTTTATCAGACGTCACCTATGAGGTGGAAGATTTTGATCCTGCCTCGCGAAGAAGAAAACCAAGAGACGTTGTCCATGTACTGCGTATGAAACCCTACCATGATCCGGACAAGCAGATTGAGAACACAAAAAATCAGGATGATGTCGTTCTTCCTAAAACGAACGATACTTACAAGGGACCCATGACGCGTTCGAGGACTAGAGCTTCAACCCAGAAGTCCTAAAACAGCGAGACGCTGTTCTTTGAAAGGAGGGCAATGCCACAAAGTCAGCTTTCTTTGTAGCCGGCGTGGCGTAGAGGTATGTCTCTGGACTGTCACCCAGACGACCTCAGTTCGATTCCAGCCGTGGGCAAGTGAATTTTAAAGACTCTAAAAATTATTTCTAAATTCTTATAATCATCTTTGCATATTTAATTTCCTATTCTAGCAGTTTCTAGAATATTCTAATTTATGTTAATCGTGTATTCTGGAATATTCGAATATTGTATATAAGCGACTTGTTCCTCAGTTTGTATATGTTCTCAGCCGAGTGTAGCTGTGTCACAAGTTTGTCCTACTAATAAACTACGTTTGTTACTTAACTTCGAGTGTTCACTTTGACTCTTCACGACATCTGTGTGACAATATATATAGTGTATATATAAGGCGATTGCGAGGTCATGGAACAAACCTGGAGGGGACGTAGAGAACATCACAAGGTTTTAGAATTGCATAGGAGCATAGGAACCCATAGAAACCTATGTCCCCAAACGTTATTTTAATCATTTAAGAGCTGAATGTTTTGTGCTGCTGTGTACTAGAGCCACGCCCATATCCGTACAAAACCACCTGGTTCTTAAAGGGTTAAAATGACGCTTGGGGACATGGGTTTCTATACATTTCTGAATCATACAGAATTGTATAGGAACCTATGGTCGCAAACGTCATTTCAACCTTTTAAGAACCGGATGTTTAAGGCTATTGTACTACTAACTCCGCCTACTGTGTAAATTTTAAAATCTTCTATGCTTCGTTATTTTGCAAAATCCTACATAAAATTTGTATTATTTCTATCAGTGAGATAGAATACATAGATAAAAATGTAATTTATTTATCTATGTAAATACTAATATGTAAAACTTAAAAAAAAAAAAAAAAAAAAAAAAAAAGTGCAACATTTGAGAGCCGTGCCCATAATTACGTAGGTTCCTTTACAATAATGAGTCCTTGTGATGTTCTCAACCTCCTTTCTTTCCTCATCTGAGATTTGACAGATATTATTCGCCGATAATTTCTAAAAATCTTCTTTTGATTTTTACTTTTATGAATTAAATACACTTGACATATAACTTTTCATTACGAATTAAAAATAACTCCAAACGTTAATATATAAATTGTTTCTACCAGAGCCTCCTTAAGTAGATGCCTAGCGAGTCGCTCGGAAACTTGGCAACAGTACAAGAAGAACATACCGTGTCGTAAAGTTCTGTTTATTTCCCGCGATTCAATTGACTTTCAATTGAGTTCTTCACGGTTTATGTTTTATTAATTTAATAAATGTGAGAGGTTTTTTTTTTTTTTTTTTATTTTATTATATGGTGTATTGCGTCGTTCCATTTTGTAAATCGTACAGTCGCCGTGAAAATATAAGTTTTCAAATGACTGCACATATTTCAAGACAAGGTATATGTAAACTATACTATATTATCAACCCTCCGGATTTTTGAATATCAATAATATTTTTCACCAAAAACATTATTTTTATTTATTATCGTAAATTCTATGATTAAGACGAAGATAAATTTAAAAGAAAATATGATATAAAAATTCGAAGGGTTGACATCTCTGTTAGTAAGTTAGATTTAACAAATAAAATAGTTATGCTTATTACAAAATGAAATGAAATTTTTATTTATTGATGTAGGAATACAGAAAAATAACTTGTTCTTAGTTACTTTGAAGTAACTCTATATTGGAGTATTTTATAGTTTTATTCATAAATTACATTAGTAACTTATGAATAAAACTATAAAATACTCCAATATAAGGAACAAGATTGATTTATATTTTTTAATACCACTGTTTTTTAAAGACTTGTGTAAATGCGTATAAAAATTTGATTATTTCAGTTAAATCGAAACAAAAGTGTTGGGAATCTTGAAAAGAAAAAATAGAAAATATTTATTTCTACTTTTGTTCTTTTTAAAAATACTAAGTTTTAAGATTCATAACATTACTTTTATTAACCTTTTACCACACAAATGGAATATTGAATTAAAAATTCATGTAAAAATTAAATATCATGATTACTTGATTTGAAAAATTATCAGATATGACAGAAAGATGACTTGATTTTTTGAAATAGAAATTCTCCACATCCATACACTCACATATACACACACACACATATACTGGCTAAACTACTTTTTTTGGACTCATGAGACCTTAAAAATATAAATCATGGGAAAACTCGATATCGAATTTTTGGACCGAACACAATACTTTCATTATGTACGGTAGTAGGGTAATGGAAATAAAAATATTTCAAGGATGTTATTAATTTGTCCTTAAATTTGCCAATACCTATTTATCAAATTTTTCAAATTGAAACCTAATACGAGTTTTAAAATACAATTGTGAATTTCCTGCATTTGTTTGTTTTTGAGTTATTCTGATAATAAATATGCATATAAATCAATTACTAAAAAAAAAAAAAAAAAAAAAAAAAAAAAAAAAAATGTTTTTTTGTATTCAGGGAACCCCGAAACGTGACTTTATTCAAAAACGTGAGTTGAAAATCGAACTTAAAAAAGAATACTTTGTTTACATTATAGGTTAAAAAAAATTAATTTTCCTTCTTCAACAGTATTCGTCGACATAAAAAAAAGTGTAACAAAGCACTTCCGTCAATTACATTCTACAAAAGAGAACGTTTAGCTTAATTTTGGATAGCCCTGCATATTTTCAATAAACTATTTGCACATCAGATTGTGCATTTAAATTTAGTCTTATATGAAAAACACCTAACACAAAATGAAATACACTTTCAGCATTTTCCAAGTATATCCGAGATAGACAAACCGACGCGCACAGACCAACCGCTAAAAACATTATTTTTCGTTTCAGGAGACCTCAAAACATGTAAACATAACACAACTTTATTTCAAAACTGTCTATCAGTTTCGAAAGCATACCCTCTCGGAACTGATGGAGCTAATAAAATCTTGAAAAAAAAAAAAAAAAAAACTTCGTGCGAGAGAAAACTTATACTCAAGAAATCCTTAATTTTAAAAATTTAAATCTTAATGGTTATTTATTTATTTTTTGTGACGGACTAGACAACAGATTGTTTTCTTCTCCAATTTTTATTACTGAATGTTAACTTATCTCGTTAATGTGCTGGTCTATTTTTCTTATAAATAATATAAAATTCTCGATTTAAGAAAAATAATTCACACCTAATAAGGTAAAAATGTAACGTAAAGGACATGACCAAAAAAAAGAAGAAAAAAAAGAATAATTTATCATTATAAATTATTCATTCTAAACTGAAACTCATTTAAAGTTCAGAGATTTTAATTTATATAAACGAAACTTTCATCTGATATCTAAATTAAAAAAATTTTGAAATTTTTATTGAATAAATATATAAAAAATAATTTAATCGCGTGATAGTGATCGCATGTTTTTGCTTATTTAATTTTAAATTTCGTTTTTTAATTAATAATATATATATATATATTTTTTTTTTTAAAAAAAGGTGTTATTTATTAGATACGCTGTAATTCAATTAGTTGAAAAGCTAAAATAGGTCTTGTCCACTTCCGAAGAAAATTAAACCCTATACTTTTTTAAATATAAATATTTGAATATTTTTTTGAAAATATTTACGATAAAGCACTTTTACATAATTTTTTCAAATTAAAAGAAAAAAAAAAATACAATTTTGGACTTTAAATTGAAATTAATAGCTAGATTTTTAGATGAAAAATATAATTTATCTGTGAAAGAGAAGAAAATTGTTGCTCTGCGTAGGTGCTGTCACCTAGCGTTAGTTTTGTTTTTTAAATGTTGCCTAATTTAACATTGGGATTCGCAGCGCGTGGAAGGCATCTACTTAAGGAGGCTCTGTTTCTACACTACAAAATAAATAAATAAATAAATAAATAAAAATAAATAAATAAAAAATAATAATCTGTTATTTTAATGATAAATTATTTAATGATAATAATAATAATATTAATATGTTAAGATAAAAATTTTCTTAATCCATTGTCGTTTTCTTATACACTATTTCTTAAAATAGCAATGAATTAAAACAAAAATAAGTGAAAATTTTAATTTGATATAAAATCCAAGTACGTACCGCAGTTAATGTACAATATATTTTCCCCTTTCAAAAAGATTGACGCATATTTCTCCAGAATGTCTAAAACAGTCTTCACTGCCGTAAGAATACTTTGTATTTTTACACATATATATATAAATTTTTAATTATTATTCATATTCTACCGTATTTATAATTTAAAAAAAATCCCTTTTCGGTAAGCTTAAAGGCAAAGGTAGATTCCTTTACGTTAATGTTACAAATGTAAAGAAATTTTACATATGCATTAATACTTAGCCAATGGCTTTGTTCCCACACATTGCATTATTTACGTCGTTATTCTGTTTTCACGAAATTTAATTTTCAACTACATAAGGGTTTTATTCAATCTACTTAAAATTTTAGGCTGGATTTATTGGTCTGTAAATGTTTCATTTTTTTTTTTTTTTTTTTTTTTTTAATTCAAGCTCATAATCATTCAACAAATAGAAGTCTTAAAGATATACAATCCCAGCAATGGTGAATCTCGGAGGGGGCTATTGGGCTACACCCCCTCCCCACCCAAGCTTTTATAGTTTTTATATAAATTCCATATAACTGAAGTTCAATATCTTTCTTTTAAAGAAAAAAATAATAGAAACTTGAAAATGCACTTGTAACCTTACTATGGTCAAGCACTGATAAGCCTGGCGTTATTATGGTCAAGTCAAATACAGTTAAGTTGTAGCGGTTTTTAGATAGTTATTTCATTGTAATTTTTATTGAATTATTGAAAGTTTTGTATTGTGTTTTTGTGATTCTTATTGTCAGATGAGTAAAAATTGTAAAATGAAACTGTTTTGGTTCACATAAGCGGGGACATTAACATTAGCTAACATTGGACCATTTGGCATCGCTGAATTTCAATGTTAATTGTTATGAATTTAGTAAATTGTATGATTTGGCGAGATTTTGGTGGCAAAACTTGCGACTTATCAATGAAATTTGTGATTTGGCGGCAAAATTTGATAGTTAACGACGAAATTTTTTGACTTGGTGACAAAATTCGTTGTCAGACGACAAAATTTGGCGAGCTTGGCGATGGAGAAAGGCAGCTTTGGCGTCATTATATTTTCTTTCCACGCGAAAACCTCATATCTCTTCACAGACCAATATCTTGTTTCGTCGAGATAAAAAGTCAAAGGAAGCTGTAACGTATTACTCTCAATCGTAAATTTTAAATTCTTGCCTAAACCGACATTCTAAATTATTCACCACAAACGATATTTGCATTAAGATTGTCGTATTATTTTAATTTTATATTTTTAAATGATTAATTAAAGCGTTTAACATGGTTTTTAATTAACACACTTTTATTAACTTGATTTGATGCAACTATTAATGTATGTAACGGAATTTTCTAATTCAATTTTCGGTAACTTCTTGTCGTCCGAAGAACCTGAAATTTTGCACACGACTTCATAATCAATGACAATACTAGATACAAGTATTCCCAGGCACTTTTCTCATCAGGGGCAGGTTCCAGGGGAAAACAAAATATCTATACTTATACAAAACTATCGTATGTGACACAGGATTTGGATGTATTTATATAATGTAGAGTGGCAACAATTAATTTTTTTTAATAAGGATTTAAAAGTATGTAATAGTTTTCTAAAGTCTTTATTAGTTCACTTTTCAATAAAAGAGTGTTCTTTATTTTTTTAAAAATGGTATAATTTTATTTATCAAAATAAGGGAATTCGAGTAATGAAATACTTTAGTTTAAATTTAAGTTTTTATGAAAGTATACTTCAACGGGAAATTCATTAAAATCGTCCCTAGTTTATTTGTCAAAGGGATAATACCTAAATGTCCCCAGATTTATTACTTTTTCTATCATGTCAGTTTAATTCGTTTAGCATCGATTTACACGATTTTTTTTTTTTTTTTTTTTTTTTTTAAACGATGACATTTATCTTTTACATTATAGCATCTATGTCATAAAGCTAAGTCTAAATCTGCTTAGCCCTAAGATATGTTGATTTTATTTACATATTTATTTATTTATTTATTAACTTTCATTTTATTTGTTTAAAATCATGGATAAAATTTTATTTCATTTTTCTCAGTAGTTCAGTACATTGTTGTAATTGTGACGTCATATTTTCTGTTAAGTATAACTTTTTTTTTTTTTAATCAGGTTATTATACTCGCCTAGTATATTATATTGTTTAAAAACACGATTAAAATTTCATTATATTTTCAGTGATCTTTTTTATTATCGTTTGCACGTGACATATGCATCAGATTATAAATTTTTGCAATGAAAGCTATATAGAAAATGTCGGCTATATAGAACAATTGACGAAAAATCACTTTTTAGCTTGTAACTTCTAAGCAATTGAAGCTATCGAAAAAGTTTAAATACAAAAATTGTTCTTTAGGGTAAGGCGGTAATTCGCCTGATTTGAAATTTTTTCCTATTTTCAATATTAAAGAAATTATGGGCAAATGAAAATTTCCACCCCCCACCATTTCCACCCCCTTTGAGCTGGATACCTCATCTACGAACTCGACCGAGATTTTTACTGTCCTGACAACATATCCTGAGCTGGTTAAATTTAAATAAAAATTACTCCAGTTATCGTGTTCACAACTTAACATGGGAAAAAGCGTTATACATATATATATATATATATATATATATAAACTTTTGAACGGAGGGTGGTTTTGGGTTCTAGGGGTCATGATCGGTGAAGATATGAAAAAATTTTCCAGAAGTCGTGTCATGAGAACCATTGCAATAGGTAGATCTCCTATAAGGAATCTACCTAAAAATGGATGTTAAGAAGTAAATTGAATTTCATCACTTTTTCCTCCTCCCAAAGTTATTGAATTACAATTAATATGTACAGTCGGTAACAAAAGTGTCCGAACACTAGCAAAAATTCTTATGTAAAAAAAGTACATTTCATACGGTTTTATTAAATAAATACTTACTGAATAATGTTCTTATACTGACTAAGAACAGAATCCGACAAGGATTTATTTAACAAAACCGTATGAAGTGTACTTTTTTTACATAGGAATTTCTGCTAGTGTTCGGACAATTTTGTTACCGACTGTAGTACTTACATATTTATAAATAAACTCAAATTAAGAGTTGAATTGTAAACACGTGTCATTATTGTAATAAAATTAAAAACAAGTTTAAAAATACATTTATTAAAAAGATAGAAGACTTCCAAAGCTTTTCACCTTAGATAAAACAAGGCATCATCAGGGATTTAGTTTTACACATTACAGAACAGTTATACATACTTTTGTACCATATGGTCAACAGTTAAGTCCTTATAGAAAATAAATTCAACTGGAAGTTATACATAGAGGCTGGAACTATTACAGGTTAATGAGGTGCTACACTTGGAGGCTGGAGCTATTGCAGGATGAGGGGGTGCTACACTTGGAGGTTGGAACTATTGCAGGATGCGGAGGTGCTACACTTGGAGGCTGGAACTATTATAGGAAGGAGATGTGCTACACCTGGAACTATTGTAGAAAGGAGATGTGCAACACTTGGAATCTGGAACTATTGTGTAACTCCAAGTGTAGCACCTCTCCTTCCTACAATAGTTCCAGCCTCCAAGTGTAGCACCTCCGCATCCTGCAATAGTAACAACCTCGAAGTGTAGCACCCCCTCATCCTGCATTAGCTCCAGACTCCAAGTGTAGCACCTCATTAACCTGTAATAGTTCCAGCCTCTATGTATAGCTTCCAGTTGAATTTATTTTTTATAAGGACTTGACTGTTGACCATATGGTACAAAAGTATATACAACTGCTCAGTAGTGTGCAAAACTGAATCCCTGATGATGCCTTGTTTTATCTAAGGCGAAAAGCTTTGGAAGTCTTTTATCTTTTTAATAAATGTATTTTTAAACGTGCTTTTAAAATGTTTTTAATTTTATTACTTACATATTTGTCATTATTTAAAAATGTTTCTGGGCACTGTTACTCCCGCGTTTTTTTACTGCAGTAATTTGGAAGAATGATTTTCTAATTCTATTGTTGTCACATATTGCAGAGAAATATTCTACAGAACAGAAGGTGAAGCTAACAATGCTTAGGTATAAATTAAAACCTTAAAGCCTAATTATTTTTTTAATCAATTTCAAAATGTTTTATTCTTACCTCTATTAACCCTCGCTTTCCCAAGATCAAGGCGTTACTGCAGAAAAATTACTTTCAGGTGCCGCTTGGCACGTTTGGCGAAATTCATCAGCATCGCGCCTTTTTTGTATCGTTTAGAACAAATCATCGAGCAACATTCTACTGGTTACGTTTGCTATCTCTGGCAAATTAGCGCATTTTTTGAATGAGGCGGGCGTAACTAAATTTCAACTACAAAATGAGGTCAAAATGATCTCATCTCGGGAAAGCGAGGGTTAAATAAATCACGGGAAAAACACTTTAAAAAATCATATTTTATTTTAACTATGGTTTACAGCTAAAAAGAAATTTTTTGTCGATCGGCAAACATGAAACATTAAAGCTTTAATATTATTCTAATAATACTTTAGAAGACAAAATTGGGTATGATGAGGAAAGGCAACACACGGAATTTAACTATTAAAATGTTGGCAACTTTGTACATAGATTATCTTTTTCGTTATAAGAAGATTAAAATTTCATTAATTAGTCAAGTATCTTTATCGAATTTAAAATAAAATTAAATAAATGAGAGAGAAATTAACAACTGTGCTGGAAAGACAGATATTCTTTAAAGACAATTATTCTATTATTATCAGAAGGACATTCGTTATTATTATAAGCAAATTATAGAATTACATTGACCAAGAACTTCCCTACTGTCGTAAATAAAATTTCAGTTTAATAAGCAAATCGACTGATTTACAGTGCGTTCGGAAATGATAGATAACCTTTATAATAAATGTCAAACCTCTAAAAATAATAATCACAAATTCTTAATTTTGTTTTAATAAATTCATATTTACAAATGGAAAAAAATGACATAGAACATTGTCATATTATGTAAAATAACTTAAAATTATATAACAAATGTTAAATAATATAAAAATTATATAACAAATGTTAAATAATATAAAAATTATCTGCCCAATATATATTTCACGAACTCTCAAAAACACTTTTTCTTTCCATACGAGCTCTAAAGTAAATAAATTGGGCATCTGCGCAAAGTCATCCAGTTATTATATATGAAGACAACCAGGCCTGCATTAAACGTACTGAATCTGATAAGTACTAAAGTCGTACGAAACATATAGATGTAAAATTTCATTTAATCAAACAGTTGAGTGAACAAGGAATAACCAGATTGAAATACATCCCAAGCAAGGAAATGACTGCTGATGTGCTTACTAAGGCACTACCTAAAGAAGCATTCACTAAACACAGAGACAAACTGCAATTCTTAGAACATAAATATATATTGTGCGAGGTGGAGTGTTAAATAATATAAAAATTATTTGCCCAATATATATTTCACGAATTCTCAAAAACATTTTTTCTTTCCGTACGAACTCTAAAGTAAATAAATCGGGCATCTGCGCATGCCGCACAAATTCATCCACTGCGTAACCAGCGCACCTGCTGTTATGTACATGTATTTTTTCGTCAAGTGAAAATGTACTGTCGTTGCTATCGTAGCGTTTTTATCTGCTCCGTAATTTCAATTCATTTTTGTTTTCTTTCTTTAATTCTTTTATTAAATATCAAGAAAAGCATACTTCATGTGATGTCTTCATTGAGTGAAGAAATTGTTTACTTCGTAATTAACAGAAATTTCTTTACAGACTAAGAGAATGTCAATTTAGATACTTCGCTGTTGAAACAATAACAAATGAACGGATTCTCGAAAAAAATATACAGGTAAGAAGATTTTTCTTCTTTATTATAACCTGTAAAATTGATTTTATTGAAATATATGGTTAAATAGAAATGTGTGATATTAGCGTTGAAACAAATAATTATTATCTGTGCTATCGAGATATAAAATACAACAACAAAAACTTAAAAATACAAAAATTGCAATTTCAAAAAGATAGGTCATAAAACTAAGCATATCACAGAAAGGTTTTTTAGTAAGAAATTTTCCCAGCTTTATTCAGATTAAGTTCCTAAATTCTCTTCGATATGCTCCTTTTAAGCTTTCGCATATAATTTTTGATTATTTCTGCCCATTTGGACGAAATAGCTGTTTTTAAGTCCACCATAGAATTATAAATTCTTCCACCTCCATAAACATCTTTAGCTAGTTTACCCCATACGTTTCCACCGTGTTAAGGTCCGGGCTACAAGCAGGCCTGAAGACCGTCGAGAACCTGAATACAGTTATATAACCACCGAAAAGTTAAATTCGCAACGTGAATAAAAAAAATGGTCCAATATAAAAAATGGTCCTCCAATATCTTCGGCAATTGGTAGAAAATGTTTGTCAAGGACTTCTTAGTACCCTAAAGCATTCAAAAGAGTGCTTATGAATGCTATGTCTGTTTTATCATTCCATCCAAACCCCGCCTTCACCATGACATATCCACCTCCTGCTTGTCTTTTAGAAAATGTTTCTTTTTCATTACGCAAGTCATGCCAATAAAATTGGCAGCCGTCTGGCCAATCCAAATTGAATTTTTTTTCATCATTAAATACTACTCCATGCCATGTCATAAATTCTTGGGCAAATTTTAAACGGTTTTCTTTGTTTTCAAACAGGGGTCCTACTCTCCGCCCTTTTTTTCAGGACACTTTCAGAGATGAAAATTTTCGCAATACACCAATGACCAATGCAATACCGTTTTACGAACTGACTCATAACTAGCGTCTGTGGATGCAATGTGGTAGTATGGAGCCGAATGCAGCCGAACCAATCAAAATCTTTCTTGCATTTCTCCTATATATTCTTTTATGACAGCATCTTTGATTGTTTAAGACAAATGATTACCATGATGTAAGCGAAAATGGGCTTCTTGGCGTACCTTGGCGTTGGCGATATATTTCTTCTCTGTTTATGTTTATGACCACATTAAGCGATTTTGTCCTTATGCCTTTTGTTTTTTCTTAGTATCATTATCATTTTCTCTATTGTAATCTGTGCCTTTTTTTTTTTTTATTATTTACGTATCTATTGTATATTTATATATTAATGTTTGGTAAACAGTAAAAAAAGGAATAATTTTTATTTGAACGTTATAACATTAGTAAATATGCTATCTCCTGATAAATTAAATTTTATGTTTAATTTTTACCTTTGAGTAAGAAAAAGGTAAATTTAAAACATACTAGATATTGTAAAACGTTTAATAATAATAATAATATGTTGCTTGTTACTTGTACATGTTTAATTCTAAATATTTAACTGTTTAATTTTGTATATATCCTTTGTTAATTAAAAAAAAAGAAAGATTAGTTTTATAATTGATTTTATTAAGGCTTTTTTTATTTTGAAAAAGGCAAAAACAATAACAATGTAACAATTTTGTCAAATGTCTTTAACAATCTTCTTGTAAATATTAATTTTACATATCTGCGTAGCATAGTTGAAGCTGGATGCTGTTAAATTAATAAATAATAATAATTAAAAAAAAAAAAACCTAGGTTTAGATTATGAATTCTCATTATTTTATTAAAATACAGTATACGAACAAATAAAAGTAAGCTTAATGACAAATTTATCATCTACCACTTGTATTTTATTTATTTAATTTTTAATGCAATATCTATAAATGCTAATTTGCAGCAAATTATGCATTAAAAAGTTAAAGTACTGTGCAAAGTCCTGTTAATAATATAATTTATAATATGTATTGAATTAGTTAAAGGCTAATGGTAGACTATTTTGTGCCACACATGCTTTAAAAGGTTATATATTTGTAAAATCAACCAAATTCTTTTTAATTTTTTAACCTATCAGCTTCAGATTTCAATTAAACATTTGATAATCATTCTTTCTTGTGAAATAAATGATAAAATACTCTTAAAAATGTTTTATTTCAGTTGATTTTTTTGAAAAATCAGCATTTTTTAAAGCTTAAATAAACACATTCTTATGTTTTATGAGATAAGAAAGTTTCTGACCCTCATTTTAAAGAGAATTTCATGAGATTTAATTTGATTTTATTAGGTAAAAACATATTTTTATTTATTTATAAAGATAGTTTTTTGTAAACTTTTTTTTTTTAAAGTTTTTTGTAATACTATCAGCTATTATAACTTAAACCTTTTAATAAGGATTTATGACAAGTTACTGTACATGTAAGAATATCATTATCATATATTTTGTTTACATGATAAAAGACCTCATTTTTAAAGTCAATAATCTATAAAAGATGAATAACCTATCCATTTTATTATGGTCGAAGAATTCATAGCCTAGTGTAGGGAAGGGGCCGGCACCTGGGAAAACAACTAAACCCCTACACAATAAAGCTATGAATGGGACTCCAGGTGTCAGGCTGAAAATCAACCGTCAAAGGCCTAATTATGTTCTTTATAATTTTTTGTTGATATTGTTCTTAAACTTTAAAGAAAATTATCTCTTGAGTGTAAAACAAACAATAACTGTTAAGCTTATGTTTTAATTATGCTCTGACTGAAAGTTAATAATACCTAATGTAACCCAATCTTTACGAAATTTTAAATTTGGCATTGGTTCGGTGTTAGTATGACAAAGACTGCACTGTTGGAAGGGGTGATCTGACCCCACCCCCCTTGATGCCTTATGTCGAAAGGTTATGGTTCGAAATTTTAAATTTCGGGTGGGTTGGGTGTTAGTATGACAAAGAATACATACTGTTAAAAGGAGGAAGGGTCGTACCTCCCCCTGATCTAAAAAAAAATATGATCAGAATTTAAAAAAAAATTAAATTTGGGGTTGGTTGGGATGATAAACACTGCACTGTTAAAAGGGAGAGTCTTCCCCCCCCCTCCCCCCCCACACAAACACGTACGCACACGGTGTCTTATCTCGAAAACTTATGGTCCAAACTTAACGAAATTTTAATTTGGGGATGTTTACAGTGGCGGATTTAAGGCCGGGGGGGGGGGGGGGGCAAAAGTACTAACATTCACAACTGTAAACTTACATTACAATTGTAAACTTTTCTTTGATCTGGAATAACACTTTGAAAAATCTTAGCCCCCCCCCCCCAAAAAAAAATAAAAAAAAATAAAATAAAATAAATAAATAAATAAAAAAAAAAGTTAAGTTCTAGATCCGCCACTGTGGTTAGGTATTAGTATGACAAAGAAAGTACTGTTGGAAGGGAGAGGGTCCTCCCCCCCCCTCCCCCCATGGTGTCTATCACGAAAAGTTACAGTCCTATATTTACGAAATTTTAAATTTGGCATTGGTTGGGTGTTAGTATGACAAAGACTGCATTTTTGGAAGGGGTGATCTAACCCCCCCCCCTCTCGATGCCTTATGTTGAAATGTTATAGTTTGAAATTTACAAAATTTTAATAAATAATCTAAGATTTTCTTTCTTATCTGTACAGAATATAAAATGTATACAAAGAAAAAAATATATAAATTTGTTTTGAATTATTACTTTCTTCTATATTAAATAGGACATAATGGATGTGTAAAAAATTCTTACTTCCAATTTTCAGTGTATTTACACATTTTGAGTGGATTAGAACACAATTTGACCATTATTAGAAAATGTCTGTCTGGTAAAAATTTTGTGTAGCAGCTCTTGTTCAAGAACTAATGCACAGAATTTCATATAAATTTATACACAGGGAAAAAAAGTGCACATCAGTTTTTGATGCAAGTCACTCAACAGGTGGCACTGCTATACTGTGATTTCTCTCATTTAATTGAAGACTATCTCAGCTTCTATTGTGTGTAATAATAAAAAAAAAACTAAGTATGCCATAGGGCTATCATGAAACATGTTTAATTTCTGTGCACATCGGCCAATAGGTGATGCTGCTTTACTTCAATTTTTTCTGTGAATAGGGAAGTTCATTCAGATTTATTTGTGTATAATTACACAAAATTCTGCATGTGAGAGGGCCATTTTTATAAAACATCATGTTGATTCAATTTTGGTGCATATTGGGCGATAGATGACAATATTATGCTGCAATTTACTCTGTCTATAGGAAGACTAAATCTCAATATCTATAACATTTAACTGCACTTAACTTGATATGCAAGATAAATAATATGAGAATGAAAGCTGGCTTAATTTGGGTGTATATTGACCTACAGGTGGCGCATTTCCTCACCTTTTGTGATTCTCCACATGGCTACATCTCAACCTTTTGATTAAAATTGCACTAAACTCCATATCTGAACTCTGTATTGAGAGAAGCTATGATTAAATTTCTTCCGTGCATGTTAAACAGCATGTAGCATTGTTATATAGAGTGATATAGAAGAAAGTTTTGTGATGGCCATAACACACTAGCTTGAAGCTTTGTTTTCTTTTTCTTCTTTCTTTTATGTTTTCTTATGAATGTCTCAAAAGAAAGTATTGGATTCATAAAAATTTTCAACTTCTGGTTTTCAATGCATTTACACATTTTAAGAGGTCCAGAACCTGTCTTGATCACTTTTAAAAAATGTCTGTTCGTGTGTGTGAGAGAAAAATTCTGTTCAACTATATCTCCACAACTACGCAGTAGTTCTGGAATTAAAATAAAAAATTAAATTACATATAAATTTATATGTAATTTCACCAACAGGTTCTGGTGCACTGCGATTTCTGCAACCTATAAGAAGGCTATATCTCAGGAACTACTGCACAGAATTTTATGTAAATTTATATGTACATGCACCTTGGCATATATTAGTGTCTATCAAGTTTTGGTGCCAATCACTCAACAGGTGGTGTTGTTATACAGTACTTTCTGCAATTTTAGGGAAGGCTATAACTTGTCCTCTAATGCGCATAATTACACGAAACTTTATGTTGGAAGGGTATTATGAGAAGTTATGCTGATTCAATATTGGTGCATGTTGGCCGATAGGTAGCGCTGCTATACTTGAATTTCCCCCAATACGTGAAAGCTATATCTCATATTGTATCATGTATAATTGCACAAAACTTGGTATGTGAGAGAGTCGGCCATTATGAAGCACTATTGTGATTTTATTTTGAGTGTATATCAGCTAACAAGTAGCATTAATGCACTGCAGTTTACCCCATGATTTTTCATAAGCCTATATCTCAGCATCTGTTGATTAAAATTGCACCAAACTTCATACGTAAAATATTTATTGTGAGAAGCTATGGGCAAATTTTTGTACAATTTAAACTGTAAGTGATGATGTTATCTATATATATAAAAGAGTAAACTCACTGATTCACTCATTCACTCACTGACTCAACACGGCTGTGGCGATCCTATGGGAGATAGTCACAATTTTCGGTGAGCAGGTTGATTTTAAGACCCTGGCGCTCACTAAGACGGGATTTTGCGAAATACCCCCCGGGGGGCAGAAGGTAAAATCCACCTCTTTAAGCATAACTCGGCTCCAAATTACTTCACGGTGAAGAAATTGCAGATGGGGAGACTAGACTTGAATACAAAAAAAAAAAAAAATCATTTTCTGCGATTTTGGATTTTTAAGGAGGGTAAGGGGTAAAAGTGAGATTTTCGGGGGTGCAGAAGGCAAAAAACACCTTTATAAGCATGATTCGGCTCCAAATTACTTCATTGTGAAAAAATTGCAGATGGTGAAACTAGACTTAAGTACAAAAGAATCATTTTCTGCGATTTTGGATTTTAAGGGGGGAGAGGGGGTAAAAAGGATTTTTGGAGGCAAAATTAGCAATGCATGGATTTTCGAGTAAAATTCTAGCAATAATAGCTCAGATAGGAAAAAAAAAAAAAAAAAAGCCAAGCGTCTTCTTGAAGGTATTTGCAAAAATTGATTTTTGATTTTTTTCCGATTTTCGATTTTGGGGGGGGAGTTACGAGGGGGCAAATTCGATCCCTCCTTTTAGCGCTAAATTTATCCGTGGAAATCTAAGAGCTGAGGTCACAAATTTTAGTGTGTGGCTTATTTATGTGTGTCCAACACCCATTGTAACGGGATTTTGTGAAAGACCCCCCCCCCCTTTTACCCCTTTGGTGGTTGGGTGGGGAATAAAAGAGTAAAATCACTGATTCACTGAGTCAACACAGCCGTGGCGATTCTATGGGAGATAGACTTGCAAATTTTGGTGAGCACGTTGGTTTTAGGACACTGACGCTCATTTAGGCGGGATTTTGCAAAATATCCCCGCTCCCCGCCCCTGGGGGGCAGAAGGCAAAAATCCCCTTATAAGCATAATTTGGCTCCAAATTGCTTCACTGTGAAGGAATTGCAGAGAGAGAGAGAGAGAGAGAGAGAGACTAGACGAGTGCAAAAAAAAAAAAAAAGAAATAGCAAAATACGGGTTTTTGAGGAAAACTGTACCAATAACAGCACAAAGATATAGAAAATCGCCAAGAGTCTTCTTCAGAATATTTCCAAAACCTCATGTTTGGTATTTTGCGATTTTCGAATTTTTTTTTTTTTTTTTTTTTTTTTTTTTTTTTTTTTGGGGGGGGGGGGGGGGGGGTTACAACCATTGCAATGGGGTTTTGCGAAGTTCCTCCTTTTCCCCTTGGGGGTGGGGTGGGGGGCAATATAAACCTGTTTCCAAATATAACTTTGCTTCAAATTATCTCAGCAAGATTAATTTGTACATGTGGGTTGTTTATGCTTTCCCAACACGCACAGTAAAGGGATTTCACAAAATTTCACCCCCCGCCCTTTAAGGGCGGAGGAAGGCAAAAACACGCTTATAGGAGTAACTGTGGTCCAAATTATCTCAGGATAGCGATTTTTTGATATGTCGGTTGGTTATGCGTACTCAAGACACATACTAAAAAGAGATTTTGTAAAATTCCGTCCTATCCCCCTCTTAGGGTGGAGTTGCAAAAAGCATGTTTCCAAGCATAACTTTTCTTCAAATTATCTCAGTAAACTTATATTTTACATATGAGTTGTTTATGCATTCCCAACACACATTATAAAAGGAATCTTACAAAAATTTCCCCTTCCCTCCTTCAAAGGCGGGGAGGGGGGCAAAAAACGCTTTTAAGAGTAACTCTGCTCCAAATTATCTCAGAATAGCGATTTCTTGATATGTCGATTGGTTATGTGTACTCAAGACACACACTACTAAGGGATTTTGTAAAATTCCACCTTTTCCCCCTTGGGGGTGGGGCAAAATCATGTTTTCATGCGTAACTCTGCTCCAAACTATCTTAGAAGATTTTTTACTTGCTGGCTGGTTATGCACTCCCAACACGCACTATAAGTCGATTTTGTGAAATTTTCCTTTTCCCCCCCTTTAAAGGCGTGGGGGGGGGGGGCAAAAACACGTTTTAAAGAGTAACTCTCCTCCAAATTATCTCAGAAAAGCGATTTTTTTTATAGGTTGATTGGTTATGTGTACTCAACGCAAGTAAACTACAAAGGGATTATTTGGAATTCCGTGCTATCACCCCTTGAGGGTTAGAGGGGGATTAAAAACATGTTTCCATGCGTAACTCTGTTCCAAACTATCTAAGAATGGCAATTTTTGATGCGTGGACTGCTTATGCGTATTCAACACATACTACAAAGTGATTTTGTGAAACTCCACCCCACCTTCCCTTAAGGGGCGGGGGGGGGGACATGTATTCATGTGTAACTCAGCAGTAAATTATCTTATGAAGGAGAGATTTTCCATGTGTGGGTATGTTATATGTATCTAACTCATAATATAAGGATATTTTGCAAAATCTCTCCCTCCTTTCCTTTAAGAGCGGGCTGGGGGAGGCTAAAAATCACGTTTTAAAACATAACTGTGCTTCAAATAATATTAGAATCCCGATTTTTTAATATGTGGGTTAGGTTTGTGTATGCACCATGCATTATAAAGGGATTTTGTTAAATGTGGCGAGTGGGAAAACCGCTATCGAAGGTATCGAGAATTTTAACTTAGATTTTGACTGATTTCAATGATTTTATTATTATTATTATCATCATCAATGATATGGTATTTTGAGACTTCATTTCAATATAATGACCAGCGAAGCGGGCAAAGCCAACTAGTACAGAATAATATAGAAAAAAGATTTATGATGGCCACAATATTTTAGTTTTCCTATGAAAATAACCCTTTAACTATGATTTCATTAGTAAAATACAGTACCCACCACTTATTAAAATCACATTCGTTCTGAGAAAAAGTGATTTTAATAAGCGGCTGATTTTTATATCCGGCTAACGTTCCTGTACACAATAAAAAGTGTTACTTCCCTGAATTTGAAAAGAAATTTTAAAAGATACCAAATAATGAAATTAATAAACAATGCTAATTAATTTTTAACAGATAATTATTTAAGTGTTTCTTCAAAATAAAAGAATTAAACACATCCCAAGCTCCGATGCGCTTTCCTTTGAGGAAAATCATCATTACTTTGCTAAAAGTTCACGCCTTTCTTTAAAATTTAAAATATTTTCGTTTAAACATCTTACTTCTTAGTTATTTCAGAATAAGAATTATAAATTGTCTTTAAATAATTAAAAATAAAATAATCACTGGCGAATTAAATCAAATTTGTAACTTATTACAAATTAACTTATTACACCTTGAAAAATATATTCCTTGAAATTGTTCCTAACCCTAAGTCAAGTGAAGGGGCGTGTTTAATTGCTGTAAATGTAAAATTTAATATTGTAATTTTTCGACAAAGAGAGATAACAGAGGGATTTCTGTATTTAATTTATTTTTTATTTAAAAAATAAAAATTCGGAGTGTAAATAAGAATTTACTCAGCATGCATAAATTTTATTTTGCTTCTGATGAGAATTTTTCAGTTTATTAACCGGCAATACTGATTTTATTAAGAGGCAGTTTCAAAGATGGTTTGCATTGATTTTATTCCGATCCTGGCAATTTGATCAGATTAAGCGGCTGATTTTATTAACCAGTGATTTTTATTAAGCGGCGCGGTTACTGTATTTTGTTTCATTTTTTTTAATATTAATATTGCAAAAAATATGTAAATAATAAATTTTAGTTTTATAATTCTGAACAAAACCTATTTCTTTGTGACAATGCTTTTCACCACAAATTGCAAGTGTAGGAATAAGCATGTTACGCTTAAAGTTTTATTCTCCATGGCAATATTGCACAAATAAATAAAATATTAAATAAATATATTTAAATAAATTATATTTAAAATGTTTTTAAAAGGTGGGTTATATTTTATTGTTTTAAAATAATGAAAAAGAAAAGAAACATACAAAAAACAAAACTAATGCCGGATATCCGTATCCGACAGGCAAAAGAGCTCCGGATATCTGATATATCCGCAGGTTTTAAGGATTTTTACAAAGGGAAATATTTATCGCCACAAATGTGCTTTTGTCTTTTAAAATCGAACTTAGAATTCTAACTAAAAATGTTAAAAACAATGAGTCAAAGTAACATTTTACAATTTATTGAGTAGCCTACTATAATTTGCAGATTATATTTTTTTTCTTCGTTCAACAATTTTAAATATTAAGTACTTTCATTTTCATCATCAAAAAGAAGTTTAAAAAAAAAATAGCGTTAAGATAATAATAATAACTTTAACATCTTTAGAGACAGACTTGTTAAAGGACTAAATAAAGTTACATATTTAAACACAATTGTTTAAAAGCACTCAATTCAATCATGAAAGAACAATAATCTAAAATCACATTAGTATTTTATTTTAGATGCGAATGTAATTGATTAGTATTCAACACATTTTAATGATAAAACTATAATTATTATTTAACATATGCTAAACTAATTATATTTTCTAAGTTGTTCTAAAATGATACTAAAATATTGCAAGAAAAGTAAATAATTATACTTCTAATAAAGATAAATGAATTCAACTTTTTTTTTTTTCTTTTTGCAAAGTGCGCAAAAGAAATGTCAGGAGGAATGTGTAACGTAAATATTCCACGGCGTAAACTGTAAACAAATCGCTGGCGAGATGCACAGAATGAATGTCAAAATGCTTTTGCAAAAGCAAGCTACTCATTTTACCACCAACAGACGCTAGTTGACTCATAACCATTTTCTGCATCATTTACATTAACAGCAAATTCAGCCCACATTGGCGAATTTGCGGTTTATAAGTCTTTCATACTTAAATAACTTGCAAAAATAAGTATGAATATAATTATAAAATAATTGTATTACAAATTTTTCCTGGTGTTAATAAAACAATTATTTAAATTGTTACCTAAAAAGTAATACATATACCATTTTGTTTAATATTTTTTAGAAATCACTACAAGTGGTTTTCATTCGTCTTGTATATCGTTTTTACTTTATCTTTTGTTCTAGATACCAAATAAACTAAATATGAATAATCACATGGAAATAAAAATAATTATGTCGAAATAACAACTCAAAGAAAATTGTCCAGGAAAAAAAGCAAAAATATCTAATAAAAATACAGAATTTTTAAAAGTATGTTGCGAATCTGCACGTATTCCCTTATATAGATAAATTAGTATTTTACATGCCACATTTTTTTTTTCTACGTCGCACGCAGCCAAGTAGGGGAACGTGGGGCTGGTTGTAACAGCTTTCAGAAAATTAAATATATTTTGAAAAGTATTTAGGTTTTCCTGTTTATAATTACTGTTTCCTATAGTATACATATTCATCTATCATATTCATTAAAAAAAAAAAAAAAAAAAAAAAAAAAAACTTTCGTTCATTTTGCTAATTTTAGCACAAAAAATATTTTTTCAAAATTATTTGCCTGTTACAATAGTTCAAAATGTTTTTTGTTATCAACCATTTATTAATTTAATAAAAAAAGTCAATTAACAACTAATATTAAATTATAATCTTCTTGGTATAGAACAATAAATTATATCAAATGTATTATAGAAAAATAAAGATAAAATTAAAGATATAATCAACATAGAAGTCAATCTTAGTCAGAATTGGAATTAATTCAAGCGTATGATATTTTGTTACCTCTTATACCTTTAATATGTGCTCACATTTTGCAAATTAAGCATTATATCCATTCTTCTGCCACAAAGTGGGTTTAACAGAGCTCGAATTCCCCGCCCTTTTTTCACGACACTGTCATTAATGAGAAATTTCTGCTTTTCTTTCTACCACTATTTTTATGCAATATTCTCTAATTGGTAATTAAATCGTGATTATAACTCGGGATTAAATAATCACGGCACTATAATATAAAAACACAGAAAATATTTCTGCGTAAACACAGTTGTGGTAAAGATGCCAAAAATATTTTACTTCAGTAAGTTTCCTGAAAATGGGCGGAGACTTCGGGATTTGGCAATAGCATCTCCACAAGCCACTCTTCTAAAATGTTACAACTTGCCCCATCGTATGATTTTGGATATTTTGCTTATTTATAAAAATATATAACGATTTAAACAAAAAATTAAACATGCATTTTATAACTTAACACACAGACAAAATAAATAGCATTTTGTGAAGAAATATTAAAACAACTTACATATTCCTTTCTAAGTTTATTGAGTTTGAGTTTATCTTGAAATAACAACTCAAAGAAAATTGTCCGGGAAAAAAAAAAAGCAAAAATATCTAATAAAAATACAGAATTTTTAAAAG
Organism: Salticus scenicus; assembly: GCA_963930645.1. Lineage (NCBI taxonomy): Eukaryota > Metazoa > Arthropoda > Arachnida > Araneae > Salticidae > Salticus > Salticus scenicus. Next base: position 54,911,082 of record OZ005654.1, on the reverse strand, counting down.
TATGTTGCGAATCTGCACGTATACACTTATATATATAAATTAGTATTTTACATGCCATAGTTTTATCTCTACGTCGCACGCAGCCGTAGGAGAACGTGGGGTAAGTGGAATATATAATATAACGGATAAGGGAACGTGGGGCTGGCGATGGTTGTAACAGCTTTTAGAAAATTAAATATATTTTGAAAAGTATTTACGTTTTCCTGTTTATAATTCCTGTTTTCTATAGTATACATATTCATCTATCATATTCATAAAAGAAAAAAAAAAAAAAATTTGTTTATTTTGCTAATTTTAGCACAAAAAATATATTTTCAAAATATTTGCCGGTTACAATTTGTCCCGGATTTGGGGTAAATTGCGAGAGAAACGAAGGGTAATCAAACAATAAAAACGACAATACTTCAAAATGCTTTTTTTTATCAACCATTTATTAATTTAATAAAAAAAGTCAATTAATAACTGATATTAAATTATAATCTTCTTGGTATTGAACAATAAATTATATCAAATGTAATATAGTAAAATAAAGATAAAATTAAAGATATAATCAAGATAGAAGTCAATCTTAGTCAGAAATGAAATTAATTCAAGCGGATGATATTTTGTTCCCTCTCATGCCTTTAATATGTGCTCACATTTGGCAAATTAACCCTTTCGCTACCAGAGCCACAGGAGAAAAACTGCCACCACAGCCCAGAAGTCTTATTATTTAAATATGATACCAATTGTCATTTATTTTTGTGGGATGTATCTATAACCAAAAATAAATTCAAAACACTGGCGTACAGTCGATAGCAAGAAATTAAAACTTCTTCACACACCATAAATTTTAAATCAGCACAACCGGTTTCGAAAGGACGTAGCCTTTCTTCATCAGGTGCAAACACATGCAACTGCCTTGGAGGCAAAAGCAAGACTGAAAGCAGGGCAAAATCGAGAGGGGGAGGAGCAACACAAACAACCAATAGGAAGCATCATGCAGGGCAGGACCAATCAGAGAGGAACAGACGTACACACACACCACAAAAGGGGGGGGAGGGAAGGAGTAAACAATTATTTTTATTTATTTATTTATTTATTTATTTTTTATTTATTTATTTATTTATTTATTTATTTTTTTCAATAATATTAAACTAATAAGTAAATTTAAAAATTTATCGATTAATTATTATTATTATTATTATTATTATTTATTTAATTTGGATTATTTTATTAAAACTAATATTATGTTATAAACATAATGAAGGAAATTATTTAATTGAATTAAACAAATTTTTCCAGGCTGTAGACAGCAAAGTGGAATCAGACTTTTCATTGACAATTTTATCACGATTAAGGTAAATAGCTAAATTTTCCAAAAAATCCAGTTCGGAAACGCGTTTGGCATGAAAGATAATTTTGGCACTCTTGGATTTAAGATCCAACTACGGGCGATTGTGGAATCGGTCCATAGGAGAATTTCCCCAACCTGATAATCTAGCGAGCTCTGGACGACTGACAAAAGTTCAGATAACAATACAGCTGCGCATAGTTCCAATCTAGGCAAGGTGATGGGTTTTAAAGGTGCTACCCGGGTTTTAGCTGCAATCAATTTTAAAGATGAGTTCTGACTTGGGCGTATATAAATTACGGCAGCATATGCCTTTGTTGACGCATCACAAAATCCCAGGATCTGGTAAATAGGTTCGGATTTCAAGTCTAAAAATCTGGGTACTGACATAGCCTTAAAGGATTAAATTTTTTCAAAAAATTCATTCCACCTGTTTTGAATGTCTGGTGGTAAAGGATCATCCCAACCAAGTTTTAGCTTCCAAACATCTTGTAGTAGCAATTTTAAAAGAATAGTGGCAGGGGATAACAGACCCAAAGGGTCGAAGATACCTGCAATTACGGACAATAATTGTCTTTTTGTAGTGACACTTTCTTCGGTGTTAACTCCAACCTGCAGTGTATCCGATGTTAAATTCCAGTTTAGTCCTAAAATACGTTGGGATTGATCGGGGTTTAAGGATAATTCCTGATTTGTTGATTTTAGAGATTCTGGGACTTGAACTAGAGCTTCCACATAATTTGAAACCCATTTTCGCAGCTTGAAACCCCCAGCATTGAACAAAGCTTGAAGGTCTGTTACCAAGGTTTGAGCGGCCTCGATTGTTTCAGCCCCTCCAAGGAAATCGTCCATATACAGGTTATTACGGGCAGCCTGCACAGCTACGGAAAAATTGGTTTCCTCATCGATTAATAGTTGTTGTATGGTACGCAGGGCTAAAAATGGTGCACAGGATGTGCCATAAGTAACTGTATTTAATTTATACACTCTGAGTGGATCTGACACATTGGCCCTCCAAAATATTCTTTGAAAGTCTGTATCAGGCTCTGCGACTAGAATTTGCCGAAACATTTTCTCGATATCACTCGAGAGGGCGACTTTATTTAATCGAAATCTAATCAAATTGCAAAATATACTAGTTTGCAGTTTTGGCCCTTTATGCAAGTTAGAGTTCAGGGATTTGCCATTTGTAGTTAAGGCCGACGTTTAAGGCCACCCGTAGTTTGGTAGTGCTACTATTTTCATTTATAACTCCATGATGAGGCAAATACAAATTTGGTTTATGATTAAGTTCTTCAGCTCTTAGTAAAGTCATATGACCTAGATCGGAGTACTCACACATAAACTGAGCATACTCCTTTTTTAGGTTAGGATTCTGCGTAAAACGAGCTTCGAGCCTTTTAAACATTTTTAGTGCACAGTTGGCACTTTCACCTAAATCTATCTCATCATGGAGGGGTAATTTCACAACATAGCGGCCTTCGGGGTTGCGCTTGGTGGAAGATTTACATAGTTCCTCTGCAGGATCGGCTTCGGTTTCACTCTTAGAAGATATTATTGGGTTCTCAAAAAAATCGTTTAAGTTCAAACAGTGTAACGAGGAGCTATATGTTGATTCTGGCTCCATTCCATCCCTTGAGAGGGGGCCACTCAATAAGTAACCGAGTGAACTGGGAATGGCAGATGGTTCTCCTGGCCTTCCATGTACTGGTTTGCCACAAATTAGTGACGAAAAAATGTCTGCGCCTAATAGTACATCAATATTTTGTGGCTTTGAGAAGTTAATATCGGCTAACTGAAGATTTCTTGTATGTGGCCAAGACGTCGTTCTCACCCGGAAATTTGGCAGAGGGGCAGTAACCCTATTTACTACTAGTGCCTTCAAATTTTTATACTTGTTAGCGAAATATGGCGAGAATGAAAATTCCGTAAAATTTAAAACAGTTTCTGCGGAAAGACCGTTTATGCTTACAAGTCGATGAGAAGTGCCAAACAAAGGCAAATTTAGCTTCTCAACGCACTCCTTTGTTATGAGACTATTTTGTGAGGCACTGTCAACTAACGCCCGACATTGAATAATTTTACCGTTAGGTGATCTAATCTTTATAAGGGCAGTAGACAGTAACACCCTTTGTTCATTAAAATTTGCATTAGATTGTGAACTATTGGCCACCGACGTAGTAACAAGACCACCTCCCTGATCTGCAGAATTCTGTGTATAAATGTGCAGAAGAGTGTGATGTGAACCTGCATATACCTTACATTTAATATTAATTCTACATTGATGCACTTGATGGTTAGTTCGCAAACAATTTTCGCATAATAATTTAGATTTAACTAAGTCCCATCGCTCCTGAACAGTAATTCTATTGAATTTGGGACATTTAAACAATTGATGTACTTGAGAACAGGCGACGCATTTATTTTCTTTGACTATTATTGAATTATTGATACAAGATTTTTTTACACTACCACCTTCTACTGGCTTCTTAAACATTCCTGGTTTATTTTCAAGTTTTGTTTGACTCGACGCCTCCCTTTCAATGAATGTACGAAACGAATTTATATCGGGAATAGTCTGCGTATTCTCTAGACTGAGCTCCCACCTATGCCTTACGGATGAATCCAATTTTGAAATCATGAAATTTATAAGAATAAGATCGCTAAGAGGATTAGATTCCAATCCGAGGGTCGATAAATTTCGCACCGCTTCGTTACAGGTATCTATTAAATTGAAAAAGGATTTAGGATCATCCGCTTTGTTTACCTTTACCGAAAAGATTTTATTTATTTGAGTTATAGCTAATTGTCGCTTATTTTCATATCGCTGAGTAAGGATTTCCCAACAGTGTTTAAGATTTTCCGATTGTAAAGCAAATCCACGAATAAGTTTTGATGCACTACCTCTTACACACGATTGGAGATATTGTAATTTTTCAATCTCACTAAGGCTGTCGTTATCCAAAATCGATGATTTAAATAAATTTTTAAATGACAACCAAGATTCATTATCCCCGTAAAAATAAGGAATTTCAAGCTTAGGGAGACTAATATGCGAATTAACAGAAGTCCCGGGTTTGGTACGTGCATCATTATTTACATTTGGAGTATTTGATTGCGATTTACCCTCTAATACAACGGATAATTCTAACAGAATGTCCCTATTCTTTAACACCTCTTCAAAGTTTTCATCGTTTTCCTCTTCGGAAAAATTTGTAACTATTTCCTCGAATTTAACCTCCAGTGCATTTACCTTATCCTTTAGAATCTTTAATCTGGCTTGATCGCCTTTATCACAATCACTGACTTTCGATTTTATAAAATCTATTTCTTTAATTACATTTTAAAATTTTATCACTTCATTAGATTTTGGGAACAACGCACTCTGTTCTGCGTTATTTGCCCTGATTCTACATTTTCTACCCATCCTTTGAGCAAACTAATTACACATAATTTAATTTAAATATGAATTAATCGATCGAATTAAATTATTAATCTGCAGATCAGGAAGTAAAATATGAAAAAAAAAAAAAAAAAAAAAAAAATGAAAAGAAACAACAAATGAAAAGAAACAACACATCTAGAATAGATTTTTTTTTTTTTTTACTGAAAGAAATAATGTAATAAAATATTAACTGCAATTTTTTCATTCTCATACACTTATTTCAACAATTATTTAATATGAATGGATATTTCTTAAATTCCCAAACCGAAATTGTTCCGGTTTAAAAACCAAACTATTTTGAATTACGTTTTCTCTCAAACCGAAACTTCTGAAACCCAAACTACTTGAATTACGTTCTATATCAAAACAATTTAACTTCGTATGATTTATTTTCAACAAATAAATTTTAATTTCCTTTAAAGTTCATAAAAGCGAGTTTTATACTACGTAAACAAAAGAATTTTTTCAATTTTCAAAAAAAAAAAAAAAAAAAAAAAAAAAAAAAAAAAAATTTCTTTTTAATTTAATGAATTACAATTAATTATCTAATTAATAGATAATTAAGCCACCGGCCTCCGTGTAACGACGGACCAGTAATGGCTATGAAGCCAAAAGAAGAATATACGACTAAATTTTCTATTTTATGAATTTCGATTTCGTTTATGGCTGAATATCACATAAATGTGCATTTTAGTGTTTCAGGTCTTTATTATTAATTTTAAGCAAATAAATTGTAAAATTTTATTATTATTCTTTAGAAGTACCTTTTTAAAAAAGCATCCAATCATAAAATGTGAGTTTATAGCAATTTCAGTATTTTTTAGAAAATTTTAAACCTTAAAATCGTCATTTTCGTGACTGTCTCCAAGACCAAATGTTTACATACAAAGTATGTTTTTTACTAAGAAAAATAAAATTATAATTATAATAATTGTTAATTCTTGTAAAAAAAACTATTTGTTTTCAAAGGAATTTTTTTTTCTTTTTAATTACGTTAATTTTCATGCATGAGTAATTAAAATGCTTGTATGCAAGTCTTGACGTCATTTTCGTGACACGTGAAAATAACTTCATATATCATCAAGGGATGGTGCCACCATTCACTTTTTTTAAAGTTTAAGATCAGAAATCAACATTGACGATATGTGGGGAAAATAAATCTCAAGAAAATTAAAAACAGGTAAGAGTTAACATTATTTTTATTGTTTACATGCTGTGCGTATTTTTATTGCTTGTCATTTTCGAGATGCATAAAAAATAAAAAAATATTATTATAAAATTTAGAACAAAGTTTTATTTTAATATAGAATGACGACCAGAAGAAGAAAATGTAACGATATCGGCTTAGTGAAAGCATGTTTTTCAGTACAGAACGAATTATTGACGATTTGCCTTTTTCGTGACGGTCATTTTTGTGACGTCACGAAAATGACATTTGTTGCAGATTTACTATTTTGTAAGCCCTGGATTTAAATAATTTTTTATTTTGAGTTAAAAGATTTGTTGGTGTAGGATAAGCTTTATATTTAAATATTTAAAGTACTTTCCGGTATCCAGGTAAATATAAAAAAACTACATACGACATTAATATTAAGATACAATTAAAAAAGCAAACTTTTAAATTTTTTTTTTTTTTTTTTTTTTTTTTTTTTTGCCCCCTTTAAGGTGTCATTGAGAATGTTACTCAAAATGTTTTACTTGTGTCATTTATGGCAAGATGCAGAAAAAATAAGTTTGCATGGCCTGAGAAAGAGGATGTCCATGAAATTCAAGTGCCACATATTCTATGCAAAATTAGGAATTCTCCTGAACCTGCTTCAAATAGATATTTTAAACTTCAGGATGAAGATTTTAATAATGTTCAAAATGCTTTTTCTGAATTTAATTCAGTTAATCATTAAACTTGTAACTACAAGGATTTTAATACAATAAAATTGCTTGATATTCTCATTATTGCTCTTTCTTTTCCCTTCACAATCTTTTCTCTATTGTTATAATATGTTCAATTTTTAATATTATATGGTCCTATTTCATTGACAAACAATGTTATTTCAGTGAAAAATAGTCATTTTGACAAATATTGTCATTTCAGTGACAAACAGTCGTTTCAGTGACAAACATTGTCATTTCAGTGACAAACCAGTCATTTCAGTGACATCATTTTTTGACATCTTTAAATGCTATAATTAAAAATTTAATGCAAGTAAACTAATTATTTCCAGTTTATAGTCAAGAGGTATGCAGTCTATGATATTTCACATTGATATAATTTATGTTTATAAAAAATTAAATTTAAATTTATTTTATTTATTTATTTATTTTTTTTTTTTAATTTAAAATTTTTGTTTTTTTTTTATTTTATTTTATTTTTTAAAATGGGAAGAACTTTTTAGAAAAGCCTAAGTCTTGTATTTTTTAATGAATCTGAACCACAAAAAATTTTTTTTAAATGGTAATTTTGATTTTATAAGATAATTAAAATTATAAATTTTTATCGAAAAATTTCAATAAAATTTTAAAAAATTATGATCGATCTCTGTCAAACTCAGAATTTATTTAAGATGTACTTACGGACTTATTTTTAAAAATTCAAATTAAAATACAAAGTTTGAAAAAAAAGTTTAAAAAAATCCAAAATGCACACTTATGTGATATTCAGCCTTATATTAAATCTAGAATATCTGATATTAAGATTTACTTACGATTTACTTTCGATTCAAATTTTACCGAATTATAAATCTGAATAACATACATTAGAATAAATGAGAATAAGTTTAAATCTACTTACCTCTGCCAGCCTTCCAGGATATAAAACGAGCATTGCACTTAAATAATTAGAATATAATTCCATGTTTGAAGAATAGCTTTTATTTGATACACGACAGATTTAAGATTGATTATTAAATATGTAAGTATGATAAATTGATTTAGTTTGAATAAGATTATGAATTTTTAATAGTTCTGGTTTTATAGTTCAAAGGTACCTTGTACCTCTTCCGAATTCGAATGAGCGACTAAACAAAAACTGCTCAGCGCCGTTACTAATGAGTTCAGTTCTGCGCATCATTTCCTCCATTGCCCTCGATCCCGACAGGTAGTAAATTGGAAACTATACGTGTGACGTATTAAAGGAATGCCAAAAGGCGTGTCTTGCGAAAATATACCGAGCGCAAAGGGTTAATATATATATATATGTGTGTGTGTGTAACGATTTATACAAAAAAAAAAAAAAGAAGAAATAAATAAATAAATAAACATGCATTCTATAACTCAACACACAGACTAAATAAATAGCTACAAACACTTCTTTAAAATATAAATTAACAAAACTTTAATCCAAACTTACGAAATACTCTTTTTCGGTACGGCGTCATAACATCGCAGCCATTTTTTTTTCACTAACTAGCTAAAATAAAGCACATGTACAGAACCTCTCATTAACCATTTTTCGAGAACACTGATTGTGCTCACCTAATAAAGCGCGTCATTAGAATTATGTTTATCGAAATATCGAATAAAAAATGTTATAAAATATTTCGTAAATTGCGTGTTGCTTCCTACCCCTGTTACAACTAGCCCCACGCTTCCCAACTTTCTTTTATAAAAAGAGAAGCAGACTTTGCCCGCCTCGCAGGTAGAGATGTAAAAAACCCTGGAATTTTGTTTCAGGGGAATAAACATGGGAATTTTTGGGTTTAAACCGGGAATTTTGGGAACTTTGGAAACTTTGACGGGAAGAAACTAATATTCAGTGTTTAGATTTAATTTCACTTCTTTTAAGTGTACAAACAACTTGTTTTAATATTATTTTTATTCTATCTGCTTAAATAAAAGTGGTATAAAAAATTATGTGATTATTTTACGAAAAAATTGTAAAAAATTAAACATTTACGTTATTGACAGTAATAAATGATGAAGTTTTGTCTGCCTATTTAAATAACTTTAGAACTTTTTTTTTTTTTTTTTTAATGAATACTATAATAAAATATGTTATAAAAAATAATACAATGAAATTAAATTATGGTTAGAATACTTTAAAATTATTAAAGTTTATTATAATTCATCGAACAAAATTTCACAATAGTTCATGAAAATTTGTAATAATCAGTTAAAGACCACGGGCAACAAAATCGAACATGAGTTCTTCTGTTATTAAGAATTAGAGCAATAATTTTTTAATGCATCAAATCAATACATAAAATATTCAATAGCTAATAATTAATAATTTGGCTGTTATTTCTTTCTTTCTTTATTTTTTGCATATTAATATTGTTGAAATTTTAATTGAAATAATATTTTCCATTCTAATATTATTATTGATTATGCAGAAAATTTTGATTTGGTTTGGTTTGGTTTGGTTTGATGAGTACTGAGATTTATTGCTTGCCTCGAAGGCCGCTTATATCTCGAAAAATCCACACCACAAGGGTTTACAAGTTTTTATTATACAAGTACACAATATTTTGAAGACATAAGACAACACAAACATCCATGCCCGCACCAGGATTCGAACCTGGGACCAGTAGATTCGGAAGGCAGCGGCCTACCGACCGAACCACCTGGCCGGCCAGAAAATTTTGAAGCATTTTTGTTTTATTTTTGAAATAAAATGTTAAAGATATACAACTGAAACATGATAAACTCCGATTGCGATTAAGAAAAAAAGAAGTGTTATATTGAACTCAGTGTGTATACAGTCAGAACTAAGATATAACAGCAATTTTCTGCAATAACGGAAAATAAGTCTGTTAATTAATGAAATTTGAAACTTACACTTTTTAAATTTATAGACGTTAAAAACACTATTTAAAAATTGAAAGATCATAAAAAAACATCTAAATGTGAGATAACATTTTGAAATGCCTTAGAGCATATCTAATCTCAGAGAGAAAAAAAAAAAAGATAAATTCGCAGCTTGTGAAAACATTCAAAATTCCCTTGTTTTGGAAACTTTCAAAATTCCCTTCCCAAAAAACCGGGTTTATTCCCTGGTTTAAACCCGGGTTTTTTCCCCGCTCACATCTCTACTCGCAGGTCATTGTATTTACACGATAGTTTTAAATTGAATAACTGAAGCGTTTAAATAAATGTATTTCGATTGGTGACTACTTTTGGTACACAAATTAATATGGGAACGCCTTGGCGATTTCAAATACTTTACTGACATTTTGGCGATAAATTGGAATGGTCATCACAATTGTACAAGTAAAGAGCAGGGCGTCAATCATCGCCAAAAAGAAAAAAAAAAAAAAAAAAAAAGGAAGGGAAAAAAAAATAATTAAATTAAAATTAAATTAAATTAAATAATGTCGCCAATGGATTCCTATATTAAAGCTGGGACCACATTACTTTTGTGGACCATATAATCAAGGGAAAATAAATAAATAAATAAATAAAAAATAAAATAAAATAAATAAACATATAAGACTATAAGACTATTCATTTAATTAAAATTAATATTTTTTAAAAATAAGTAAATAATAATAAAAAAAAAAAGCTGTTTTGTCGTGAGTTTTATATCAGAAAATTTGTATGATACAGGTTTACATAAACAAATTTGTTTCCTTTTAAATCGGGGGGGGGGGACGAAAACTTTTTTTTTTAATTTAAAAATAAAAATGGGGTTTCTATTTTAATATTTTTTGAACTAATTATCTCATTGAACTAAAGGTTAGGTGCCAGGCTGTCAATCCCAAGTCGTACTTATCGACCTAGCCATTCGGAGTTTTCTGTGGTTTTTTCCGAAACTTGTGTAAATATGGGACCCCTTACAAAGACTCCCATAGAGAGAACTCCCCCTCGGGCCTAGGACCCTAGAGTAGTCAATTGACTTTACTCCCAAAACACCAAACACCCACTAAACTAAAAATTACGGCATTAGATAGATTTTGTTCTGATAAATAAGTGTACCAACTTTTGTAGTGGTCCGTGGAATGATGTTTTTTGTATATGGAAATAAAACCAATAAAACTAACGAGGTAAACGAAGTAGATTGCTGATTTAATGGATTAGCTTTCCGTTGTTCAGCATGAACCTCGTGATATGAATCAATAGATTTTGGCCCTTAGAATCAATAGTTGTTTAGCCCTTTATTGCTATTTTGGCATTTAAAATTTCAGTTCAGAAAATCATCATTATTATTAGTTATCACGACAATCTAATAATGAAAACCGAAATAAATTGTTTTTAAAATAATTTTTCAGACATTTCATATTACAATTAAAATTAAGATACGTATTTATTCATTATTTCCCAACCAAGTTTAAAAGTGATTATAAGGCTGAATATCACATAAGTGTGCATTTTGGATTTTTTTAAACTTTTTTTTCAAACTTTGTATTTTAATTTGAATTTTTAAAAATAAGTCCGTAAGTACATCTTAAATAAATTCTGAGTTTGACAGAGATCGATCATAATTTTTTAAAATTTTATTGAAATTTTTCGATAAAAATTTATAATTTTAATTATCTTATAAAATCAAAATTACCATTTAAAAAAAATTTTTTGTGGTTCAGATTCATTAAAAAATACAAGACTTAGGCTTTTCTAAAAAGTTCTTCCCATTTTAAAAAATAAAATAAAATAAAAAAAAAACAAAAATTTTAAATTAAAAAAAAAAAAAAATAAATAAATAAAATAAATTTAAATTTAATTTTTTATAAACATAAATTATATCAATGTGAAATATCATAGACTGCATACCTCTTGACTATAAACTGGAAATAATTAGTTTACTTGCATTAAATTTTTAATTATAGCATTTAAAGATGTCAAAAAATGATGTCACTGAAATGACTGGTTTGTCACTGAAATGACAATGTTTGTCACTGAAACGACTGTTTGTCACTGAAATGACAATATTTGTCAAAATGACTATTTTTCACTGAAATAACATTGTTTGTCAATGAAATAGGACCATATAATATTAAAAATTGAACATATTATAACAATAGAGAAAAGATTGTGAAGGGAAAAGAAAGAGCAATAATGAGAATATCAAGCAATTTTATTGTATTAAAATCCTTGTAGTTACAAGTTTAATGATTAACTGAATTAAATTCAGAAAAAGCATTTTGAACATTATTAAAATCTTCATCCTGAAGTTTAAAATATCTATTTGAAGCAGGTTCAGGAGAATTCCTAATTTTGCATAGAATATGTGGCACTTGAATTTCATGGACATCCTCTTTCTCAGGCCATGCAAACTTATTTTTTCTGCATCTTGCCATAAATGACACAAGTAAAACATTTTGAGTAACATTCTCAATGACACCTTAAAGGGGGCAAAAAAAAAAAAAAAAAAAAAAAAAAAATTAAAAGTTTGCTTTTTTAATTGTATCTTAATATTAATGTCGTATGTAGTTTTTTTATATTTACCTGGATACCGGAAAGTACTTTAAATATTTAAATATAAAGCTTATCCTACACCAACAAATCTTTTAACTCAAAATAAAAAATTATTTAAATCCAGGGCTTACAAAATAGTAAATCTGCAACAAATGTCATTTTCGTGACGTCACAAAAATGACCGTCACGAAAATGACAAATCGTCAATAATTCGTTCTGTACTGAAAAACATGCTTTCACTAAGCCGATATCGTTACATTTTCTTCTTCTGGTCGTCATTCTATATTAAAATAAAACTTTGTTCTAAATTTTATAATAATATTTTTTTATTTTTTATGCATCTCGAAAATGACAAGCAATAAAAATACGCACAGCATGTAAACAATAAAAATAATGTTAACTCTTACCTGTTTTTAATTTTCTTGAGATTTATTTTCCCCACATATCGTCAATGTTGATTTCTGATCTTAAACTTTAAAAAAAGTGAATGGTGGCACCATCCCTTGATGATATATGAAGTTATTTTCACGTGTCACGAAAATGACGTCAAGACTTGCATACAAGCATTTTAATTACTCATGCATGAAAATTAACGTAATTAAAAAGAAAAAAAAAATTCCTTTGAAAACAAATAGTTTTTTTTACAAGAATTAACAATTATTATAATTATAATTTTATTTTTCTTAGTAAAAAACATACTTTGTATGTAAACATTTGGTCTTGGAGACAGTCACGAAAATGACGATTTTAAGGTTTAAAATTTTCTAAAAAATACTGAAATTGCTATAAACTCACATTTTATGATTGGATGCTTTTTTAAAAAGGTACTTCTAAAGAATAATAATAAAATTTTACAATTTATTTGCTTAAAATTAATAATAAAGACCTGAAACACTAAAATGCACATTTATGTGATATTCAGCCATAAAGTAAAGTTAAACTTTTAAAAGAGCTAGATTTAAAAATAAATAATAAATCTTCAACTGTTTTTTATTAGGAGCTTTTTATATGAAATTGACTTTGTCATCGTGTCTTCGTGTCACGCTAGTAAAAAATTGAGGTAAATATAAGTCGTTCCGATTGTGGTTCCATAGCTCAGTTGGTTAGGGCGTGACGTTAATAAGGCGGTGGAACTGTGTCAATTGATAAAAGAAAATTTTTCGTTGACTACACAATATCTTAAGAGTTTTCGAAAAGTTTTTTAAAGTTTTTCCTTTTTTTTAGATGTCAGAAAACACAAAATATTTTAAATAATAAAAATGCTCAAAATAAAAAGTTTGAAGTACATAAATAAATATTTTTAGAAGCTTTATATATATATTATATTATTATATGAATATGAGTTTTGAAGAGTTTTTTAAATAGCTTTTTACCTAGTTACTAAAAAGCACAAAATAAAAATTTAAATAAAAATAAATAAATTTTTAAAAGCTTTATATTGAAATCGGATCTCGTTATCACGTCTTCATGTCAGGCTAATAAATAAGGAACCTCAACTTTAAAGTAAATATCAGCAGTCCTTATAGTCGAGGCCCACCAGCGGCCGAGCGGTTCTGCGCTCAAAGCTGGTAGACGTGAGGTGCTAGGTTCTATCCCAGGTCACGCTCGTGGGCCTGGCCGTTCGGAGTTTTCCGTGGTTTTCTCCGAAACTTGCGTAAATACGGGCTAGGACCCTTTAGGAAGACCTCCACGGAAGGCATTCCCCCTCAGGCCTAGGACCCAAGAGTAGTCAATCGGTCTTATTCCGCAACACCTTATAGTCGCTCCTTGGCTCAGTTGGTTAGAGCTTCAAGTTACTTATGCGATGGTGGTGTGTTCCATCTCCAAAGGATGAATGTGTTAAATTTTAAAGATAATTAATAGAAAATGTGTAAGTGATAAAAGAAAATTTTTCATTGTCTACACAGTAGTCTAAGAATTTTTGAAGAGTTTTTTTTTAAGAAGCTCTTTTTTAGATACTAAAATGCACAAAATAATAAGTTAAATAAATACACACACGAACACACACACACACACACACACACACACACACACACACACACACACACACACACACACACACACACACACACACATATATATATATATATTCTTCTAGAAGCTTTTTTTTTTTTTAATTGGATTTTATCATCGTATCTTTGTGTCATTCTGAAAAAGAAGGTGCCTTCACTTTTATGTAAATTTAAACAACCTTTTTCGTCGCTTGTTAGCGCATTTGGTTAGAGCGTCATGGTGGTAACGCGATGCTCGTGGGTTCGAACCTCGCAAGCCGATGTGTTACTTTTTTTGCAGATAATTAATAGAAACGATGTCAATTGATAAAAGAAAATCTTTCATCGTCTACACAGTATCCTAAGGAAATTTGATAGTTTTTTTAAGAAGCCTTTTTTTTTTTTTCGAGTTACTAAAACGCACAAAATAAAAAATTCAGTAAAAATAAAAATAAAAATAACACTGAAAGTTTTTCATTATTGTGCAGCTCTAACAAGCCTAAAATAAAAATTTATTCTTGCAGAGACATGCTGTAAAACCATAAAATTTTCAACACCAAGAAAATTTTAAAGAAAAATATAGATATTTCACTTTTGGAAAAGATGAAAAATTTTAAATATTCCGAATATTTTAAAAAGCATTCGAGAATATTATTCCTTTTGTATAAGTATTTGTTAGATTTTTCTAGAATGTTCTATGATTTTTTTAAACAGTTATAAGACTTTTGGTTAAAACGTAATGCTGATAACGCGATGGTCCCGGATTCGCACCTCAAAAGGCGATGTAATCGAAAAAAAAAAAAAAAAAAATGTCAATTGATAAAAGTAAATCTTCCGTTATATACAAAATATCCTTTAAGAATGAAAAAATTACATTGGGAAAATTCACATATTGGAACCTCATAATAAAATATTAAAAATTAAAAAAATAGAAAGCGATAAATAGTTTAATAGTTGTGAAGTTTCTGAATATGAAAACGGAATTTAAAAATAGATATTAGTTTATAAGTTCATACTTGCCAACCATCTCATTAATAACCGTACAATTGTTAACGCCCCCTGAAAAACCGCCCCTTTTCTCACACCACTATATTTTTAGAGTTATTCTCTCCAAGTGCTGTTACAATGAAATAACACTAAATTTACTCTAAAAAATTATCGGTGTAAAAAAAAAGGCGGGTACTAAAAATTGTACGGTTTATAATGAGATGGTTGGCAAGTATGTAAGTTATAATGGAGCGAAATTCTCCATAGAATAACATTGGCTCTGAATTCTAGGAACGATAAGTGGAGAGGCCTCTAAAGATAAATACTTAAGGAATAATTTAGGATAAGCTATATTTAGTTTAGTTATTATTGAGATTACCAATGTTATAAGACCCACATAACAAGAAGTAAATTAAATTCCATTGTTCTTTATTAACCACTCTCCCTACCCGAGGTTAAAAAATTATGATCAATATGTAATATTTACATAGTTCCCAATTTTTAAGAGATTTTCCAGAGCATTGTTAGTCATATTTTTTTTAAATGCCAGTAATTTTGAAGAACGATTTTCTTATTTAATTGTTGTCGCGTATTGGAAAGAAATATTCTACTGAAGGCGGGGCTAACAATGCTCATCTGTATATATATATAAATTACGTGTCACGATGTTTGTCCGGGGTAAACTCCAGGAACCGATTTTAATGAAATTTTGCACACTGTGTGCAGTTTGGTCCAACTTGAGAGATAGGATAGTTTTTATCTCAATTTATTGTCACAATATTGTTTTATTGCAATTATTTGTTAATTATAGACCTTTATTAAAGTTGCTCCAAAATATCTGTGAGTTCCATAAGTTTAATTGTTGCCAAAAAAAAAAAATCACGAGTTCATTTTTTTCGACATAAAAATAAATACATTTAATCAAACGTGAACGTTAAAAAAATTATAAAAAGTTAAATTATGCATCGCACGAAAATTGACGTCATAATCAATTTAAAGATTTTATACACATTGATACAGTGCTAATGTAGTTCTATCAGATATAGTAATATATATAGATCTATCATCCCCATGTTATCGTACAAAGATTTTTGATGCCGAAATAATGTATCTGGAGTTTTTCATTCACATTTAGTAAATAAATTATTCACAAATTTTATTTTTTGAAATATTCATATGTATTCCCGTGTGTATTCACTCGGGAAAAGACGACCATATTTTGGTAAAAACGTCGTCTTTTCCCAAGTGAAAAGGAATATTTTTTTTTCTCCCCAATGATCACTCTGTATATACTATAATATATCTATGAGTTCTATACGCAAGCGAAGTATAACTCACTGACCGTCTGTGCAGCCAAGAAAAATATTTCCTATGTTAATCGCCCATTGGATTTTTTGAAAAGATTTATTAAAAATCGAGGAAATTTATTTCCCGATTTCAATCCTTATATTTGGGTATAGAATATAGATATGTATTAGTTATCGCGTGCGTTAGATTGAGTTATTTTGCTGTCAAATTGGCAAAATTTTAATTTTAAATTTCTAAACTCTGTCGTCCTTGGCGTTTTTTTTTTTTTTTTTTTTTTTTTTGTATTTGGCGATCACAAGCGTAACACGAAAATATACATGCCAGATGTATGTATTGTACGAAATATAATATGTATTATTCATTGTACGTATGTATGACATGTAATATGTATTGTACGAAATATTGTTTCTTATTATTCATTACTCTTTTAATATTAGTTGTTAAAATAACCATGATTTTTGAAAGGAATTAAATATTTTCGCCAGATAATTTGGCGATATTCTTTTTTTCGCCAAGGATGACAGAAATGAAATCTATTCCGCTGCAAGATATTACTATCTTATATCCGATATTTTATTTAGACATTTGAAAACTAATTTGACTTCAAACTATGATAGAATATTTATCATTTTTCTTTTAATTAGTATATTATTAGTATATTAAAATTAAGAAAGCATGGTATATAAAAAATCTTTTTTTTTTTTTTTTTTTAATCTTATAATTATTCTTATCTTAATCCTCAATGTTTCCCACCTTTATTAACTTGAATTTACTATTAAAAATTTAACATACTCAAAATCTTTTCATCACTTCGTTAAAATATACTAAACTTTTCCAAAATCTTTTTCTATTTAAAATGATACATGTATTTACTTTAAGTGTCCAATATTTCATAAGATGTCCTATTTTAAAGTTTTAAAATACTTATCAAATTTACTTATTTTTCTGGTTTAGCCATATTGTTTTCTTCTTTATAGCTACAGCTGTTGCCATCTTTAAAATATTTAAAATGATGAGGTCATTTTATAGTAAAATTATCCATTATAGCATATATTATATTTCACTCCTTCATAAAAATTTATTTTAAAATCGTCTGTTTCTTTTATACTTTTATTTTAATATAATTTAATTTATATATTAGTCATTATAGCATTTTTATCCTAAGTAGCATTAGAAATAATATATATCACTTCTCCATTAAAATTTATAAGACCCCACAATAAAATTAATTTGTGTTTAAAATCAACTCTACGAAAATTTTTATCAATCGCTTCCAAATTTTGACCTAAGGTTCAAATCTCAATCCTGTGGGTATTTACATCAGCTACAACGTCTTCGTCTTTATTCGTAAATAATAATTTGACTATATTAAATATCATTATTAAATAGTTTATTAATTTTATTATTAAATAATTTACTGCAGTATAATTCAACGTATAACTTAGTCACAGCAACGCGTGACCGGGTCTGCTAGTGTATATATATATGAAATAAATGTCGACAGTTTTGTGCATAGATTATCTTTTTCACCTGAAAATTATTCAAATTTCATTAATTAGTCAAGTGTGTTTCACAAATTAAAAAATAAAATAAAATAAAATAAAATAAATGAGGGAAAATGAACAACTGTGCTGGAAACACAGATATTGTTTAAAGACAATTATTCCATCATTTTCATATGGATATTTGTTATTATTGTCATCAAATGATAGGATTACATTGACTAACAATTTCCCTACTCTCGTAAATAAAATTTTAGTTTAATAAACCAATCGACTGATTTATAACGAAACTTTTATTAAAATGTAATGGAAAATATTATTTAATAATTATAAGATAAAAAACTTTTTATAAACCATGTTTTTAAATTTTTTGTTGAATCATAGCTCTAGAACTAACTACATTAGCACTTTATCAATGCGTATTGTTACGAAATTGTAAATAATTGTATTTATTTTTCTATAAATTCTTTCAAAGAGGCTTAGTAAGTTGATAAAATGTCAATTTTCTGCATTTCCAGCTCTTTTTCGCGTTAAAATAGTTTAATATTCCCTTTAAAACGCATTAAAAAGTTCCAATAGGCAGGTAATGGATTTGGCGCCAAATGTGGCGACATTTTGCCCTTCGCGACTTTTTAGCGACTTTTGGCGAGAAAATCCTTATATCGATATTCTAAAGATGGACGTTCTAATGTGATTGGTTAAAGAGTTATGGGAAACTTGAATTTAAAAATAAAGTTAGTTTTAAAAATAAAATATTAATCCTTTCCGAACAACACATATTTGCATCATGAACTACATTAGCACTTTATAAATGTGTAGACATTTTTTAAAGTGATAATGACGTAAATTTTTGCCAGATGCATAATTTAACTTTTTACAATTTTTTAACGCTCACGTTATAATTAAATGTATTTATTTTTATGTCGAAAGAAAATGAACTCGTAATTTTTTTTTTGGCAACAATTAAATTATAGCTAATATTTTAATGACTATTTTTATTGCTATTAGGAGCTTATCATTTTCATATTTTAATTAATTAAAAGAAAATTATTCGAAAATTCGAAAATCTGATTTCGAAGTATTGTGTTGTCACCGGGTTCTCAGCTACTGTGAAAGTTTCAAATGTCTAACTAGTAGGGAAGTTAGTTACAAATCGATTTCAAGATTTGTACCGGACAAACAAACACGCAAACAAACAAGAATAGAAGTTGATAAAAATATGGTAAAATAATAAGGGGAAGGGGTACATAAAATCATATTGTATATTTTTTAACATAATGAGAATCAAATAATTATTGAAAACAGAAAAATACATTTTCAGGAAAAATTAGTTTGAAAATCAGTACAATAGCTTCTTAAAAGTCTAAGTGTATTAAATTTTGGACTTCATTAAAAGTTAGGGTAATTTAAAAAGTAACATCAGATAATCGTGGTTGTGGTATTCAAAAATAAAAATGGTATTTTTATATCTGTTTATTTTATGACGTAAATGAATTTCTTTTATTATTTTGACATTTTATTATTTGAATAATAATAATATTATTATCAGTATTAGTTTGTTGTAGGGCGACTAAGGCGCCCGTTGAAAAATAATCGTTTTATTTTATTTATTTCTCACTCTCACTTTAAATAATTCATTTGCTAGCAAGCCCGTGCGAAATTTTCTCACTTTGTTTATCTCTTCGTTACCTTTAAAATTATTATTTTATAGACGTCATTTTTTTCATATGCATGAGCAAATTTATTTTTATTTATTTATTTATTTATTTTCGGGTAAGCATATTTCATTTTATGCTGAAAAAAAAAAAAAAAAAAAAAAGAACAATTAAAATTTTAAAACGTATTTTAAAGCCTATATTTTTATATTTTAATTAATTTAAAAAAATCTAATTATATATTCGTTACCAAATGAAAGGTACCAAATGAAAGGCGTATTTTTTCTGAATCCTTTGGTTTAAACAGCTTATCGATCGGACGATTAGATTTTTAAAAATTAACTAAAGTATGAAAATTAAGGTTACGTGCTACTTCCGAGCGTGTGATTTGCGAACTGTGCTATTTGCGAACTGATCTTACACCTGGCAGCTTATTCCTTCCCATTTCAAGATAAGGGGGTATCGTGCCAGAGAGCACTGTCATAATTCCCTAATCGATAAAGGGGATTAGCTACTTTTGTTAAAAGCTGACAGTAAAAAAAGAACGATTAAGTGGGACTGTGAAATTCATCATTCTCATTTTTATTTGAGTATGCTCCCTCTTTCGTTCAAGATAAATTGGTAGCGAAAGCGAACGAACAGCTTTTAGGCAATCTCTTTTAAATTTCTGCTAAGATACATGATTAGGCTGTGTGGATAAATGTATATAGATGCTTTTAATTTGTATGAAAATACATTGTATGCGTGTATATATATATATATATATATTGTGAGTGCATATGAAATTTTTTACACCGTAATAGTGAAATTAGATATTTCAATTATAAAACTATTGAAAAAAAAAAAATTCTATGACTGACATACACTGATTCATAAGGGGGGGAGGCATATGTTTTCTTAATGCCTTTACAGTTGACTACATAAATGCAAGAAAAAAAAAACTGTGTCATATTTATTGCTTTTATAAATTATCTCTCGGAAGAAAATAGTGTTATTTGCATATGCATATTGTATAACAGGTATTATTATATAAGGTGTTTTTTTTTTTTTTTTTTATATATATATACATGTGTGTATTTGCACGTTAATTTTTATTTATTTATACATTATTTTTATTTATTTACATCAAGTTAATTTTTATTTACATCAAGTACTGACTTATCATTACAATAATCATTACATTATCAAGGAAGACTTGAATTAATAAATATTTGCATTTAGAAATAAAGCCTTTTACAAGGCAAAATATAATGAAAAATTTATTATGAGTTGTATATTGTTGTTGTTTATATACAATAAACGTAAACAAAATATGGCAGAAAACAATAATCACTAGAAGAAGAATGAGCAAAGGCCACAACGGCTTATAAAAAAAATAAGCAAGCGAGAAATAAAATTTAATGGGAAATCTTTGAAAGATTTGATTAATTAACATGTTAATTAAATGATCATAATGTAAATGAGATTTTAGACCATCTGCAAGTTCAGAAATATTAAGGATATTAAAAATTGTGTTAGGCAACATGTCATATTGTACTTTTAAAGTCATTCGTTAAAATGAATTTCAATTTGATTCAATAATTTAACTATTATCTTAAACATCTTAATTAATAACCTTACTTTTTAAACAATATAATTATTGGGATGTTATTTTAAACTTATGTTATACATGAATTATAATTCTAACCTTTATACAGTAGAACCTCGATTATCCGAAGTAATTGGGAGCGAACTTACTTCGGATTATCGAAATTTTCGGATAATCGAGAATTCATCAATAATCATCTAAAATATTTATCAGCACTCGTAGTTTGTAAAGGATGGCTTGCATACAAAAGGAATGTGAAAAAAAAAAAAAAAAACTTTAAAAATACATGTTTGTTAAGAGAAAATTTTGGATGATAGTAGAAAGTGAAAAAAAAAAGTGAAGAAGAAACCGACTTCGGTTAACGGAGAGTTTTGGTTAATCGAGGTTCGGATAATCGAGGTTCTACTGTATTAAAATTAAAATAGTTATTTAAATCCATAGATGTTGCATAATAATGTTAATAATTTATTATTATTGTTATTATTATTTTATGCTGTTAATCTTGTTTCATATTTGTTATCAGGGTTGGCAGGTTTTTGACACATAACAATTTTTGACGGTTTAAACCATGGTTAAAACCGTCATGTGAAAAACCTCCTTGTCAAAAATGTCAAAAACCTATATTTATAATTTAATTGTCATATAAAAACTTAGTTTAATAAAATATAGTTTATAAAGATTTTTTGAAAAGTAAATACATTGATATTCTTTGAAAAAAACATTGTTACAACATTTTGATTACTGTAAAAAACAAAACTTTGGCTTTTAAAATTTTATTATGAATCTATTTTATGTTCATTCTAAATGTGCGGTGATACTTTTATATGTTAATACGATATTTATTTGTAACTATGCTTAATATTGTATATGCTAAACATATTAATGTTTTTGGAGAAACATTATTATAACATTTTGATTAATATAAAAATAAAACTTTAGGCTTCTAAAAATTCATGATTTATAAATCATTGATAGATCATTCTGATTGATAAATCATTTTATTTGCAATACAACATTGTGTATTTCAATTTGTTTAGTATTGTGCTTTTAGTATTGTATATTTAACCAGTAAAATAAAGCATAGCCTAATATTTTGCATTTAAATATTTTATAGAAAAATATAACTTTTTTTTTTTTTTTTTTTTTTTTTTTTTTTTTAATGACTGTTGATATAGCAAGTTTTTAAGAAAAAGCAACAAGTCTGAATGTTAAACAAGCTTGAATTGTATCTGAAATTCTTATAATTACCGTGAAACAAGTGAAACAAGGGTGTGTGTGTATCTGAGCAGCACTCGGATACTTAAATAAACTCCAAACAACAGTATTAAGCAAATGTACCTAATTTAATTGTTAAAAATTATATATATATATATATGTATTAGAATATTTTATTAAATACCTTCTTAACTAATTTTTCTAATTATAATAATACTTATATCTATCTACCTATATATATATATTTATATATAAACTTTTAATATTAAAATTATTTTAAAATAGATTCTTTTTCTCCCCCATTGAAAACATTACCATTAAGTAATCTCAATCAATTCATTAAAAAAATATATTTTTTTTATTAGTTAAATTATTTATCTAAAACTATTTTTATTTATTTAATTTCATTTTTAATCATTCATAGAATTTTTCTTTTTAATTAAAAATATTAAAAAATTGGTTTTTCAATTAAAAACTCAAATAGTTCTGTTAAACAAATTAAGTATTAAAAATTTTCACATTTGATAAATAAAGTAGTTTTTAATAATTTTTTTAAATACTTAGAATATATATATACATATACACATACACGAAGTATTTTGAATACAGATTAAAAGCATCCATACACATTTATCAGCGCATATAACGACCAATAATCATGTTTAAAACTGAAAACACAGGCAAAATTTAAACGATCTTATCAGCTTATCTATGACCAGAGAGGGGACATACCCAAATAAAAATGAGAAGAGTTGACTTTCAAAGTCCGAATATATCATTTTTCTGTCAGACGACTTCTAACAAAAACAGTTAATCCCTTCATACAATATGAGAGGGGAATTGGGCTATCTGGGAGGGGAAAGATGCGGAGGGCAAGCTAACAGGTGTTCCATTCGGAAAACGCACGATAATCCCCTATTTCGGAAATCACACGGTCGCAAGTAGCACGACACCAAAATGAGGAGACAGAGTCCAATGAAATCTCTTAAGCCTAAAGTGTGACAGAATCAGCCACGGATGTAACTATATATGCTAAATAATTAATTAAGTGTAGTTTGTCATAACGTTTATTCAAAGCTGTTTGTAGAAAATATAATCACTTTTCAAAATAAACTTTGCTGATAAAACGATGTAATGATAATTATTAAAGGAAAAATGTGTGTGACATTTGTTTCTCTTTACTTATTCTATTTCATTAAAACATCTAAATCTGCATTTTCTGAATTTTTAGAAACTAATTTTCCAAATTTAAATAAAAGAAACTGCTGAGATACTGGTAAGAAAATATTACACAATGTGCTAATTTCTTAAATCGTATATAATTAGAACTAAATAAGAAGAAAAATACTTTCCAAAAATAGTGTCCTAGTGTGAAAGAAATGCGAGTACTAACAATACTATGGTATATTAATACTGTACTCTGCATATATTGCTCTGCATATATGTACTCAGCATATATTGCATATATGCAGATGTTTATATTCTAAGTCCCGCAGTTTTGTGTTTATTAACACTTTCGCGACCGCATGCTTTTGTTTATTTGACAGTAAGATCCACCTTTGGACACTATTGTCCTAAGTTACAATAGTTCAGAGCAAAATTTTCTGCATTCACATTTATGTTACAAATGAATATGCATTATAATTATACTTTTTCTAATCAAAGTGTTTGCATTCATAGTACATTCATTGTTAAAATATGATATTGAGTATATTTTTAAGGTATAAATAACATACAAATTGCGAAGAAAACTCCCATTGGCGGAGTTACAGATTTTCAAATGACGTGAATCTACATCAGCGGTCGCGAAATTGTTAATGTATATTTAACAAAGAGATATTATGTATTTGCATACTTGCCAACTTAACCCAGAAAATTGTTATTTCCGCCCCTTTCCGCCTATTTTTTCATGTCGGTCTTTTTTTAGAGTAATTTTCTTCTTATTTAGTAAATATATTTGAAGAGAATTACTATAAAAATTAAGTGTTGTACAAAAAGGGGCGGGGATTAACAATCTTTCGTGTGAGGTCGGCAAGAATGTATTAGTGTTTAAATCATATACATTTTATTCTCAGTAATCAATGTGCTAATTGTTAACGGCGTACCTATGGTTCGAGAACAGTTAAGGTTAAAGGGGGATAATCCTAAATCCTTTTACATATTAACGTAACGTTTTAGACAAAAAAGCGGAACTTTAGTCTTTGTAATCCTAACAATATGTACACGTGATAATGTAGGTTTTGTGTAACTCGTCAGGAGCTGTTTTTCCATTTTTGATGGGCAGGGTTATAAAAATTGTTTATCAGTATTGTTATGTCAATTTTACTATGTTCCACTTAATAAGAATGAAGGGTTTATACAAAATAGCACTCACAAAAATAGTAGGCATGTAGAGTAAATAAATTTTTAGCCCTTTATAAAAAATGTTACTGATTTAATAGATCTGTAGCGCTCGTACATGCAGTTGAGCCAAATTAAATAGTACTTTTCGGACGCACCAAATCGCACGTTATTTGTATGACAAGGATTTAAGAAGTTTGTTTATAAAAATAGTGTTAGGAAAGCTCTTGAAAAAAAAAAAAGCTGGGCCCTGGGAACTTGATATATATGTATATATATCACATATATATATACTGTAAGCAATCGCCGTCCCCGTTTTTTTTTTTTTTTTTTTTTTCAAGGACACATTCATTTAGGAATGAGAAAACTACACGTTTTCCTACTACAATTTTTATAGAATAATTTCTATGTTTAATCACGATACATTAGTCTAAAGATAAAATATAGCTTTCTCTAAGAAAATACTGGCTGCAAAACAGGCCAAAAATTTCTCATTCTTGGAAGTGTTTTGAAAAAAGGCAGGGACTGTGACCCCTTGTTATACTATTGACAAAGATATCTATCTCACAAATACAGATATTATCTAATACCGTTTTACTTAAAAAAAGGCAAGTTTTACATTGAAAAATTTTTCTATTTCGTCAGTAGAGCACGGTTGAGATTTGTTTGAAATTCAGAGTTTAAATTCAGTTTGAAATTCAGTTCATTAATTTTTTCAGAAAGGTATAGACGTTAGTTTTGTATGTGTTAATACAGAAATTTTCGGAAGATAGAAGTATTAGTAAATTTTCACACGTTGACCAATTAATAGCATGCAGACAATCGGTAATAATAACACTGATCGCTTTCTGCAGGTTAGAGTCATCAGGAAGATTTTGAAGATGATCAACCAAGTTGAAGATTTTGGCATCATTATGTTGTAGATAGTAGTCGATAATTTGATTGAGTTTAGTTCAGCCATCATACTTTTGGCAAAAAGTCGCTTGAAATTCAGGTTTATGTTGTCCGCATATAATTCCCGCAATTAAGGAGTCATGAGACGGAGTCATCTCCACGAGAAATACAAATGGGCGATGCGAAGGATCTCTTGCGCTAGACGCTGTTGTGTTGTTGATGCAATAAGAAGCCCGTTACAATCTATTACTAACGCAAATACTTTTTCGTTATAAAAACCCCCTAATGCGCGTTCTTTCTTGTCTAGAGAGATATGTGGTCAAAATGTTTGTTCTAATGATACTATTTGCTTTAAAAACAAAGTTAATTTACATTGTATTCATTTGAATCTGTATTAGTTCCAAATATTTTATCAGTTGGCGAAATGTAAAATTCTTTTTTTTTTTTTTTTTGATGATTTTAGGATGTTCCCATGATCTTATAAACTATACATTTTAGGTTTTGTTCTGATGTGATCGATACAGCCGGAGCTGTACAACTATACAGCCAGTTTAATTTAAACCCCCTTGTACAGTCACCCAAAAAAAAAACGCCACCCCCCCACCTAATTTTGCCGTAAATTATCGTAGAAACATGCGACTGGTACCAATCAGTTTGTAATAACGTCTAGTTTATAATGTTACAGTTAGATTTTACTTAGGGGGTCGTCTACATATTAAAACTGACATCAACTTCATTTTTTTCAATGGTAACCCCCATTTTTTATAATTTATTTGAATTCTTTGGATCAAATCATCACGGAAAATGGTATAGTTTATATATTTCGCTCAATTTTTCATAGAGTTATAAGCTGTCAAAGTTTGGGGGTGCTAATGTTAAATGAATGTGACAAACATTAAATCATATCTTCCGAAATAATTATGATATTTAAATTCTGTTTTTTTTATTCGTTAGAATGAAGTAACCCAAACATATTCCATGCAAATTTTTGCTAAAAAAACATTTTTTGAATTATGAAAATTATTAATAAATTCATATTTGAAAAAATTATGAATTATGACCTATGTTAATTTTTGCACGAATAGAACGGACATCATCAAAAACATGGGTTTCCAAATTTACAGCTCGTTCCTAACATTATTTTTTGAGTTACAGTGATATTTCACTTTTTATTCCTGTTAGGGGACCGTCACTTGTTATAATCTGTATCCTCTATAAGTAAATGCTTATATATAATTTGACGGAAACTATTTTAATTTACCTTTATGTTATTTTTATTGTTTCCTAAACAATATTTCGATGTTTATTATACAAATTGGCATATTTTTGTAAAGTTATCCCAATGTAGGCGAGGGATTGTGAAAGAATTTCAAAAGAAAAGAAGGCCCCACCTCTGATTCGCTGAAACACTATTTAAAAAAAAAGACAAATTTGCATATTCCTATTTGACTCTATATGTGACGCTGGTATGCATAAATCACAATGGTATTTACTACATCGATTATTGAAGACAAAACTTAAATGATTTAATTACAAATATGCAAAATTATTTTGCTTTATATTATAAAGTTTTAGAAAATTTGTGTAAAGGCGTGGCTATTTACATTAAGCCTTGATATGGAAGCTATGTTGCTGTTTTTCGATGCTGCGAAATTTACAAAATATATTTGTGTTAATATACTATACAGATAGAAGAATAATTATATAATATCAACAAATCTTCTTTAATCAATATGTTTATATACATTACTGTATGGAAATGTTTATATATGAATATTGTATTTATTTTTAATGAGAGATATAAACACAAAATACTAAAAAAAAAGAAGAAAATGTGTTATAAATTTTTATAAATCAAGCAAAATATATATGCATACTTGCCAACCTAACCCGTAACATTGTTAGTTCCCGCCCCTGTGTGTACACAATTTAATTTTTAGAGTAATTAACTTCAAATACATTTACGATTAACTCATTGAGCGCCACGCGAATTCTTATGGAAATCCCATTCAGGCCACACGTGCTGCTTAGAAGCGTGTTATGTTTATCGAGTTTCAATAAACCCCATTAGGCCTTAACGATATAATCCTAGAAAAATCCTATTAAAAAAAAACAAAAAAAAAAACATGAAGTAAATTTTAAATAAATTGTCAGTAATTACTTAAAACTATGTAAGTTCTGTAGTTTTATATCTTATTTTACACTGCCGGCTGACTTAGCCTAAATGTAAAGATCAGTGTCAGCCACCGATGGCTGACACAGCTCTAAAAAGACTGATGTGAATAAAATGTAGGGAAAGGGGCGGGACCAGTAATCTTCCGGGATAGGTTGACAAGAATGTATATACATAGAGCAATGCCAGAAAATGTTCTTTATTTTTCATGAACCAGATGAATGGTATTTTTTTTCTGAAGAGTCTATGTATTAAATATAATGCTGCTTTAAATACCCTTTAAATGAAAAGTTTTATTACATAAAGTAATTTTCTGGCACTCTACAGCTCCCAAATGACACACAATACAAAACCCCGCCTTTTTTCCAGGGTTTAAAGGGTATTAACGTTTAATATGCTTTATATTCGTTTTGATCTTTCCTTCTCCTCCTTATCTTCTTCTTTTTTCCTTAAAAAAAAAAGAGTTATGTAACATTTTGACCTTTTCAAGTGAAGATTTAGATTAAGGGTAGTCAGCCTTTTTACACCCACCGTCCACTTCGGTATCTGTGCTAAAGTGTAGAATTTTAGAACATCCCATTAAGTAGTAGGATTTATTATTTTACATATTAATTTGTTACACATTATAAAATATAAAAGCAAAAGAATATCGTGGAGATTTATGTAAAAGTTTTTAATAATGTCATGAAAAAAATAATAATAATAATTAATTAAAAAAATAAAAATAAAAAAATCTGTTTTAATATTTTAAAAAAGTCAATTAAAGAAAATGAAAGTACTGCAGTATCAGAACAAACTCCCATTGTCACTGTGAAACGGCCGTGGGAACCAGGTTGAGTGCCGCCGTTTCAGACAATTATACGGCAGCTTGAGTTAAAATAATTTTGAATTTTAAAAGAAATTTAAAACCATTCATCTTTTTTTTTTTTCTTTTGATAGATATTTTAATATCTATTCAAGCTATTTAATTTTCTTCGTATGAAGTGAACAATCTGATGTTTAATCAATAGAAACCAATAAAAATCTTTTAATTCATAAACTAACTCAGAAAGTTCGGTGAATTAATCATTTTTTTTATTTTATAATTAACATTTCTGAAATTTTTTTCTGGTGTGAAACTTAATAAATAATGTATACTGTGTGGTAGATCGTGATTTATACTTTCTAAATGTATAGACGGACCCCTAATACATTTTCACGTGTAACTCTATTAAAAATTAATTTAAGGTATATAAATAGGTATGTTTTTCGAACCGCCTTGATCTCAGAAATCTGAATATGAAGTCAAAAATAGGGGTTGCCATTGAAGAAAATGAAATTAATGCCAGTTTTAATATGTAGACGACCCCTTAGGCAAAATTTAACTATATCGTTATAAACTAGACGTTATTACAAATCGATCGGTACCAGTCAAATGTTTCTACGATAATTTACGGCGAAATTAGGTATGGGGGTGGCGTTTTTTTTTTGGGTGACTGTACATACATATAATTTCTGCATACTTGTAAATCTAACCAGAAGATTGTTAGCCCCGCCCCTTTCCGCCTTTTTTTTCACACCAGTCTTTCTTTAAAGTATTTTTCTTCTTATTTAATCGTAAATACATTTAAAGAGAATTAATCTAAAGATTAAGCGGTGTAAAAAGGGGCGGGAACTAACAATCTTCTGGGTTGCACTATTACATTCTGTACGTTAAGGAAAGCAATCAAGCAATTTCATTGGTTCTCTCCTACTAGACTATCCCACAACGAGTCGAAATTCTTCTCCCATATGAACAAACACCCATTTTTACTTTTTTCGAATACGAATTATTCATCTTAATTTACCATAAAGATGGAATTCCCTCAAACTACTCGCATGAATCTTACAACACAGAGCTTACTTACAAATTTGGAAAATGAGATTGTTGAGAATTGAAATACTATTTTAATTCGCTCCAATATAAAATGAGTGGACGACATTAATAAATGGATTAAAGAGTTTGAAAACAAAACAAATACTAAATGGAATTCTAGGAATTCACGCCCTCAAGGAGAAAGATTTGTTTGTTCGTAAGTTTAGTTTTCAGTTTCAAAATTTATTTTAGCTTTTCCACTTTAAATGTAGAATGTGTTTAATCTTTTTCGTTTCTTGTTTTGTTCTCAAAATTGCTTTTTTAATTTTTATTTTTACAGGAATTTTTTTTTTTTTTTTTTTTTTGTCATCGTAGTTCATTTCGTAAGGTGCCATCTGAAAAAAATAAATGAGGACTACCAAAAAATGTAGAATGTCAATCTTTTATAATATTAAAAATAAAGTTAGACACTGCACGTACCAGAAAGACTGACAAGTTTATAGCTCTAAGTTATAAATAATTTTTTTTCATCGTTTACATTTCCCAGATATTTAAAGAAAACATGATTGTTGAAATGAAATGAAATTTTAATTTCTTTTTTATTTTCTGAGAATATATTATGTAAGGAAATTATTGCAATCATGAAAAAATTCGACGATTTGATTTTGATAATGTGCACTTTTTAAGGTCTCCTGAATTAATTTTTACTTTTTTTACGGAAATGAATATAAAAATGTGTGTTTTTTGATTTATCTTTACGTTTTGAGAGAAATCTCAATTGAACTTTTTTTTTTTTCATGGTGATGCAAATAAGTATGTGTGTAATTTTGATGTATCTATGCGTTTTAATGTCTCCTGAATTCATGTATACGGTTTTTTTTATTGATGTATATATGTATGTGAGTGAATACGATAATATGTAAATGCTTTGTTCAAATGAATTGAAATTTGGTATGTATGTTATACATCACCGCCGCATGAATTGAACCGATTTTGATAAATCTAGCAATTATAGTTTTTCTACAGGAACATAAAGAACAATTCTTTATCATTACGATCTATAAGGTCAAATTATTAAAGTGCGATACCATCTAATCGCTATGTTGAAATAATCTGAAACTTGTAGGTTTCGATTATGACTTTTTGTCTTTTTTAACTATTAAGGAACTATAATTCTAACAACTACATTGCCTGATGCTGTTTTTAAAAGGTAAAACTGAAGTAAAAAAAAAAAAAAAAAATAAAAAAAAAACTTCTTCAAAAAAACTGAGCCACACAAATATAAAATTATAGAACCAATATAAAAACAACAGCAGTCAAAGAGTTCTTGGCTGATAACATAAGCATTATTTTTCGTTTAGTGGTAAAATAATTTTTTTCTTAGTACAAATCGCCTAAACCGTACTCATCAGAGAGAGCCCCATTTAAAAAAAAATCCAGCATTAAAACCATCCAAATAAAACTTCAAAATTATTTGTTTATCTATTCAAGAACTTAGAAGTAAAAAAAAAAAAAAAAAAGAGTTAGTGAATATACAAAAACCTACACAGGCACTAATCATTTCTGAAAGATTTAAATAAAATTTCAAAATTTTACTCCTAAAATTTACACCTCAAAACCTTACTACTACTAGCAAAATTTAATTAAGTAAAATCATCTTACACTGAATAACTTACATATCTTCACAAAATCCTCTAATATATATTTGCAAAGATTACAATTATTCAGATCTTGCGAAAGTCACACAGATTATCTTACCATAGATGAAATTACTTGCAAAGTTTAAAAATCAATCAAATTTAAAATTTAATTTGTAAGAGTCAGCAAGAAAAAAATCAAATACACTGGTTATGTACAATCTGGAATTTTTAAAAGAATAAAGCATTTAATTTTCCTTTCTTTAAAATTTCACATTAATTATAATTAAATTAAAAATTCATTAAAATAATTAAGCTGAATTTTGTCTCACAAGAAATATTCCAGATTATACATTGATTACGTATATTCACCACACTAAAATAATATTATAGTTTTAAAAATTAAAGAACACGCTTTTATAGAAATGTGAACTAAAAAAGCACAAAATATCTATCTTAGTATTAAAATGCAGGGTAAGAGAAAATCGTGTGAGTGGCACACCATAATATTTACATACATTTAAATCTTTAATTAAAATAACTTAGAATTAAACAAAAACCATTTTTAAAAAATCTGCCCTGACTGGGATCGAGCGCTGGACCTTTAGGTTCGTAGTGCGGAGCCTTACCTCAACGCCACACCGTTCACGTAGGGAAAGTAATTTTTTACAATATAAATTTTTTGTTTGCTCCCAGAGCAGTTACAAACATACATACATACATACAGGTGAAGCTAATAAAAGCGTGTTAAAAACAAAACAATAAATGACAAGCATAAAGCAAATTATATAAGAGGTTAAATAACTTTAAATTTGTTCTTTTTTTGTACTCAGCTCTGATGGTCCAAAAGTAATAATAATAATAATAACCCCAAATTCGCAGGGAACTAACGCTTCCTTAAGGATTTTTTTTTTTTTTTTTCTCTTTTAACCACCAAATTTGTGCCAAACTATATTTATTTATAATTGAATAAAACTAAAATCTTAGCTAGTCAAAAAGAATTTTGAACACATAGACAAAAAACAGAATTTACATAATTAAAGCCAAAATTTATTTAAAATAAGCTTTATACTTAATACAAAAAGATCATAAATTTTGCAGTTAAAATCTAAGCATTAAATATTGACCAAATAGTTTTTCACTTTTCATAGTAATTGCATTACACACATTATTTTTCAAACAAGACAGTTTCAATGTGACTTAAATTAAAAATTCATTAAAATAATTAAGCTGAATTTTGTCTCACAAGAAATATTCCAGATTATACATTGATTACGTATATTCACCACACTAAAATAATATTATAGTTTTAAAAATTAAAGAACACGCTTTTATAGAAATGTGAACTAAAAAAGCACAAAATATCTATCTTAGTATTAAAATGCAGGGTAAGAGAAAATCGTGTGAGTGGCACACCATAATATTTACATACATTTAAATCTTTAATTAAAATAACTTAGAATTAAACAAAAACCATTTTTAAAAAATCTGCCCTGACTGGGATCGAGCGCTGGACCTTTAGGTTCGTAGTGCGGAGCCTTACATCAACGCCACACCGTTCACGTAGGGAAAGTAATTTTTTACAATATAAATTTTTTGTTTGCTCCCAGAGCAGTTACAAACATACATACATACATACAGGTGAAGCTAATAAAAGCGTGTTAAAAACAAAACAATAAATGACAAGCATAAAGCAAATTATATAAGAGGTTAAATAACTTTAAATTTGTTCTTTTTTTGTACTCAGCTCTGATGGTCCAAAAGTAATAATAATAATAATAACCCCAAATTCGCAGGGAACTAACGCTTCCTTAAGGATTTTTTTTTTTTTTTTTTTCTCTTTTAACCACCAAATTTGTGCCAAACTATATTTATTTATAATTGAATAAAACTAAAATCTTAGCTAGTCAAAAAGAATTTTGAACACATAGACAAAAAACAGAATTTACATAATTAAAGCCAAAATTTATTTAAAATAAGCTTTATACTTAATACAAAAAGATCATAAATTTTGCAGTTAAAATCTAAGCATTAAATATTGACCAAATAGTTTTTCACTTTTCATAGTAATTGCATTACACACATTATTTTTCAAACAAGACAGTTTCAATGTGACTTAATTCTTTGAACTTAAACGTTAATTTCTCTTCATAATATAGATTGTTACATTGAAAGGAATATAAAACATTACCTTTTGACAGCATGTAGAAGAGATGAGAGAAAAAGATACCACATTACTCAAGACATAATGATATAGATGGTAGGTCCGCCAGGAGAACGTCGGGTTTTGTATAACTAAAAAAAAAATTTTTCCTCGGTTAGGTATGAAGAAAAGCAGGAACACAGTACCACATCACGACTATCGGATCACACATTTTTCCCGAAAAGGTGAGGCCTCCAGCTTACGTAATGGCCGGCACGATGACAAATGCTGCCCCTTCTCAAGCCAACTACTAAAATATTCACTCATAGAAATTCGGATATGAGTGGCTAGGATTTCTACACCCTCTCGTTCCACACCGGGATCATCTTTTTCTTTTTTATTTCTTGCTTAACGGCATAAGCGCCGACTTAACGGGGGCAGGGCGGTCGCCCCCGCTATAATTTTTCGTGGGGGCGAAAGTATCTTTTCGACCCCGTCCTTCCAACAGGTAAAAATTTCAAACGAGAAAATAATATTTTCATCACAAACTTGAATTTTAATGAAAATTTTCACATCCTTGAAATTTTTTGTTTTCTTCTCTCCTTCTTTCTGTACTGACGGATTAGTAGAATGTACACTAAGCGACATAAAAAAAAGCCGCACTGCAGAAAAATTAACTTATACCTTTTTCATTACTATTAACTTCAAAACTAATGGTTGAAACAAATGAAACTGTCATGTTTGCATAATATCAAAGAGATGAAATGATAGATATGGACATTTTTGATTTAATAATTCACTTTATTACACTCTAGGAAGTAATTATTAAAAATCTACATAAAACATTCTTTTTAAACGTAATATAATAAACATATACTTTGTACTGTATTATGATTTATTATACGATATAGACAAGTTATATTTTATACATGAAATAAAACTATTTGTTTGTTAGATCTAAGCAATTTTGAATAAAAATATGTATTCTGCATTGAGTTATTCCACCTTTATATGGAATTACTGCTTTAATGCGCAATGACATAGTATTATGCAATGTTTTAATATAAATATAAAAAATTTCTCTGTGCCAAATATCATAAATAATATTTTCTAGTCCTTGCAGAGTTGTAGGCTGCAATTTTTTAATCTTCACCTTTTTTCCGCGCTTTTTTATAGACTAAACATTTTCGAGCGGATTGAGATTAGGGCTATTTCCAAGTCTGATGAAAAAGAAATTCCACGATATTTTTTGTGGGATTTAACTTAAAGTTAAAAAGATATGATTGTTTACAAAATTATAGGTTCTCATGGGATAGCATACGTAGTTTTAACAATTTGAATCGAATAAACGCACCACAAACGCCCTTTAGTATGGTGCAATATCATCTTGAAATTCTATTTGCGGAAAAGTCTGAGATACCTTCAAAATAGTCGGTCAGGCGTCGTTTTTATAATGACCGCGTTTTATTTCGAGTTAATTGATTCCTTGAGCATAAAAATTTGCCCGACTCACTGAAAATTTATGCTCCTCCCTACTATAATGTACGGAGAATGTGTCACTGTTTTGTGAATGCAATTTTCAATAATTCGGTCCCATTTTTATCATCTTACTAGTTTTTTTATCTGCCCGAAATAAAATAAACTTAACTCAGCCGAGAAAACCAGTTCGGCCTAATAATTAACTGATATATTTTTTTAATTTTTTGTCACCTGAAGTCTTGTTTTTTTAAATTCTTTTGCTTAGTAATGACTTTTTTTTTTTTTTTTTTTTTTTTTTTCAGATCTTCTGGTTTTTAGCATACTTTGTTTAATTGTTCCCGCACTGTTTTTAAAAAAATTACTTTGCTATGCACTTTTTTAAAATCTTTTCTAAGTTATGAGCATGTAGAAATCGATTTTTCTAAACTTTTGTTTCTTAACTTGCCATCATCTCGCTTGGATGGGAAACATGGCCGCCTAAAGACACATTTTCCGTTTAAACAACCAAAAAATTTTATATGTTCCTAAAATCATCTCAGGAATATTTCGTTAACATTTAATTAATTTGCCATCTCACGTATTAAAATAGTTTTTGATTTTCGTTCTAAAATTAATAATTTTGTGTTGTCATTAAATGCCTTATACTTGCCATTTTTTAAATACTTTCTAAAATTATGATTTTCCTGACAGCTGCATTTTATTTTTAACAGTGGGCTCAATCCTAAAGTGTGCGTGAAGGGCAACGTAATAAAATCTATTCAAAAATTTGCTTTTTAAATGATAAAATTGGCAGCGGCAAAAAGGGAAAAGGAAAATATCCAAGTGCGGCTTTTTTTTTCTTGTCGTTTAGTGTATACTTTATACAATGCTCCTTTTGCACGAGAGAAGCTGAACCCCTTTTTAGGGTCTTAACGCAAAATAGAGCAGGCGACAGGCTTTTAAAAATCAGTCTGTTAGAGTTTGTTCAATTTAAACATCTAATAAAAGTAAACAATAACACATGTGATTTGATGCCCTGAAAAATATCTTCGATCGGTGCCAGCTATCTTCAAATTTGTTAGGATTTTTGTACCTTTCCTTTTGTTAACTTTGGCTTTTTGTAACAATGGGTTATCATTTGTCCTGTGACTTTTAAAAGGCAATTTTTTATCGTAAACCCCAAAGCACACAAAGAATGGGTGTGGTAATTTTCAGTTTTCATATCTTTAACCAAGACAGGCCGTACTATGAGATCTTTTCTCTTTAGGATGAGGATTAACTAAAGTGTTAAACACAACACATTAAGGTACTTTGAAATCGGTATAAATTCTATAGATAAAAAAAAAGGAGATTACAATAATAGAACCGCCTGTATGTCTAGTTTTAAGACAGTTAGGTATAATGACAGAAACACCCTGATGAGCGATTGCATATATCCGGAGAAATTGCCTAACAAAATTAGAAAAACGGTGAGCCAGCATCTTCTAGGCGCCATGAGCCTAAATAAAAGGTTACTTAAAATCATCCATGAACATCATTGGAAGTGCGAAAATAAACAAAGTCCCCTTCTCTCCCCCAAAGAGGAAAGAATGAAAACTTGGAAAGAATGAAAAAAAGAATTCAGATTACTTTGTATATGTATATGTACATATATATATATATATATATATATATATATATATATATACATTTTTAATTATTTTCATATTCTACCGTATTTATAATTAAAATAATGAATGTTAAGATGTAAATTGAATTTCGTCACTCTTTCAACCTCCCAAAGTTATCGAATTACAATTAATATGCAGTTCTTACATATTTGTCATTATTTAAAAAAATTTCCCGGCACTGTTACTCCCGCGTTTTTTTATTGCCGTAATTTTGAAGAATGATTTTCTTATTCCATTGTTTTCACATATTGCAGAGAAATATTCTACAGAACAGAAGGCGGGGCTAACAATGCTTAGGTATAAATTAAAACCTTAAAGCCTAATTATTTTTTAATCAATTTCAAAATGTTTTATTCTACCTCTATTTACCCTCATTTTCCCAAGATCAAGGTGTTACTGCAGAAAAATTGCTTTCAGGTGCCGCTTGGCATATTTCGCGAAAATCATCAGCATCCCGCCTTTTTTGTATCGTTTAGAACACATCATCGTGCAACATTCTACAGGTTACGTTTGCTATCTCTGGCGAATTAGCGCATTTTTTGAATGAAGCGGGCTTAACTAAATTACAACTACAAAATGGGATAAAAAAGATCTGATCTTGGGAAAGAGAGGGTTTAATAAATCACGGGAAAAACACTTTAAAAAATCATATTTTATTTTAACTATGGCTTACAGCTAAAAATAAATTTTTTGTCGATTGGCAAACATGAAACATTAGAGTTTTAATATTATTCTTATAATACTTTAGAAGACAAAATTGGGTATGTTGAGAGGAAAGGCAACATACGGTATTTAACTATTAAAATGTTGGCAACTTTGTACATAGATTATCTTTTTCGTTAGAAGAAGATTAAAATTTCATTAATTAGTCAAGTATATTTATCGAATTTAAAATAAAATAAAATAAATGAGAGAGAAATTAACAGCTGTGCTGGAAAGACAGATATTCTTAAAGACAATTATTCCATTATTATCAGAAGGATATTGTTATTATTATAAGCAAATTATAGAATTACATTGACCAAGAACTTCCCTACTGTCGTAAATAAAATTTCAGTTTAATAAGAAAATCGGCTGATTTACAGTGCGTTCGGAAATGATAGATTCCTTTATAATAACAGTCAAACCTCTAAAAATAATAACCACAAATTCTTAATTTTGTTTTAATAAATTCATATTTACAAATGGAAAACAATGACATAAAACATTGTCATATTATGTAAAAGAACTTAAAATTATATAACAAATGTTAAATAATATAAAAATTATCTGCCTAATATATATTTCACGAACTCTCAAAAATACTTTTTCTTTCTATACGAGCTCTAAAGTAAATAAATTGGGCATCTGCGCATGCCGCTTAAATTCATTCACTGCGCAACCTGCGCACCTGCTCTTATGTACATGTATTTTTTCGTCGAGTGAAAATATAACTGTCTTGCTATCGGAGCGTTTTTATCTGCTCCGTAATTGAAATTAACTTTTGTTTTCTTTCTTTAATTCTTTTATTAAATATCAAGAAAAACATACTTCATGATGTCTTCATTGAGTGAAGAAATTGTTTACTTCGTAATTAACAGAAATTTCTTTACAGACTAATAGAATTTCAATTTAGATACTTCGCTGTTGAAACAATAACTAATGAACGGCTGCTCGAAAAAAGAATACAGGTAAGAAGATTTTTCTTCTTTATTATAACCTGTAAAATTGATTTTATAGAAACATGTGGTTAAATAGAAATGTGTGACATTAGCATTGAAACAAATAATAATTATCTGTGCTATCGAGATATAAAATACAACATATTATTCGTCTGATAACATGATGTCACATTCTCTGTATGAATAAATTCCTTTATATAAATATAAAAGAAATAATTAATTGAATATTTTATAAATATAATATTCTATTTTGAGATAATTGTAGGAATGAATAAAATAAAATAACTTAAAAATATAAAAATAAAACGTGAATTGAAACCAAAAGTTTTGTTTTGAGAAGCATCCGTTCTAGAAATAGAATTAAACCAAAAGTTTGTTTTGAGAAGTATCCTTTCTAGAAATAAAAACTTAATTTAATTGTAATTAAGTATAATAAGAAAGGAAATATTATATAAACAAAATATTTGAAGTGATTAAATAATAAAACTAAAATGGCTTTTGCAAATAAAGATATTCCAATAATTGAAAAACTGAACTCCACAAATTACGATTTGTGGAAGTTCAAAATTGAAATGATGCTATGTAAAGAAAACTTGTTTCAATTCATAACAGAGAAGGCTCCCAATCCAATAACTATTGAACGACAAGTGAAGGACAGAAAGGCTAAGGCCATTATTAATTTATCCATAGAGGATGACCAGATCGTGCACATAAAACAATCTCGCGACAACTAGGGAAACTTGGGACACTCTAAAAAGAATTTACGAAAGGTCT
Source organism: Salticus scenicus (assembly GCA_963930645.1). Lineage (NCBI taxonomy): Eukaryota > Metazoa > Arthropoda > Arachnida > Araneae > Salticidae > Salticus > Salticus scenicus. The sequence goes on along the minus strand of OZ005654.1, from coordinate 54,872,127 downwards.
AATCTGTCCAGTAAATTGTTTCTCTTGAGAAAGCTGTATTCTGCTAAACTAGTAGAAGGTAAGAACCTGTCTCTAACTAACATATACCAAATTCGTGATAGATTGACCGCTATAGGTGAAGTGATAAATGGTGAGCACATGTCAGCTCATATGCTTTGCTCTCTTCCTCCCAGTTTCGACACATTGATTACAGCAATTGGATCAAGAAATCAAGTAGGCATACACCAGAATTTAAAAGGGGGACTTAACTGGACGAAGATCTAAAAAAAAAAAAAAAAAAAAAATTATCAAACAAATAATGAAATTGCACATTAAATGCACATTAAAAATAAAACATCACCACGAAAGTTTTGCAATTACTGTAAGAAAAATTCGCATAATAAAAATGAATGTTGGCATCTGAGGAATAAAGAAAGCAGTGATTATAAAAACAAAGAGAGTAACGACTATAAAAATCCAAATACCTATCAAAGTTATTACTACAATCAGCCATATATGGCTTGAAGCAGGCAACCAGGTCTTGGAAATAAATGATGCACTAATAAAATTAAATTTCACTACCTGTGAATTGGACAAGTGTTTATACAAAAGGATAAAAGACAATAATACAGTTTACTTTCTTATATATGTCGACGATATATTGTTGGTAGGAAAGGAAAAAGAAATTAACGAAGTAATAAATGAACTTGAAAATGAATTTGAAATCACAAATCTAGGTCAAGTAATCAATTATTTAGGAATCACCACCGGAAGAAGTCAAAATGGGACATTATCAATCCATGAGAAAAATAAAATAAATGAATTAATAAATAAAATCAATTTGCAAGATTACAAACCAATAAACACACCACTTGATCCGGGATATCGGAAAAATAATAAAAATGAAAACATTTTCCCAAACAACACCAAATATCAACAAGCTGTAGGAGCCTTGTTGTATATAGCAACATTAAGGAGACCGGACATCTCGGCAGCAGTTAATATACTTAGTCGTAGGCATGAACAACCTAGAGAAAAGGATTGTGTAGCCGCAAAAAGAGTAACAAGATATCTGAAGACAACTAAAGATTATAAAATAAAATATAATGTTGATCAAGAACCTATTTTAAAGGCTTTTGCTGATGCTGACTGGGCAAATGACCCACTTGGTAGAGAATCAACGAGCTTTATTGGGAAAAACCCGATTAACTGGACATCGAAGAAACAAAATTGCATAGAACTTTCCACAGTTGAAGCTGAGTATATCTCGGCTGGAAATGCAGCAAAGGAAATAATATCAATTTTAAAATTACTCAAAGATCGTGACAAGGAACACTGTCATTCAGTTATTATATATGAAGACAACCAGGCCTGCATTAAACTTACTTAAAAAATGCAGAATATTAACATTTTATCAATTTACTAAGCCTCTTTGAAAGAATTTACAAATAAATAAATAAACAAATAAAATAAAATAAAAATAGAATTATTTACAAATTTTCAACAATATCTCAGATTAGTTCACTGAGCAACTTTTTCTGATCCACTTAAATTTTCAATATGATGATTTTTGAGATTATGAATTAATATGAACTAAATTTGTACATAGACTTATCTCACAAATGCATTTGATATATTTAACTTGGCCCACCAACTTGTTTCTAAGCGCCAGCCACTTGAAAATTTTAAATTCGCATTAAACGGTATTTATGAACCGATTTGTTTAAAACTCCATATGTGCATAGCCTACATCAATATTTCTACCAATTCCATCAATAACTTGTAGCCAACATTTTGAAACAAAATGATGGCTACTTGATAAGGAAAAAGAAATCAACATTCCCTTCCGATTAAGCCGGAAGGACTTGTTTTTCTTTCTCATGCTCCTTTAATACCCGTAAGGAAGGGTGGTCAAATTGTGCTGAATGACCCGCTTTTCATAGACCACCCTGTAAAATTTCCTTTCTTCTTTGTTAATGACCTTTCTTCGTTTTGGATCCCGTGTGATTTTTGCTGGGTCTGTAATTGAGATCGTTTGAGTTTCACTCATTTCCGTAATTAACTTCGGAATAGATTCGAAATTTAAAGACTGGGCATTCTAAAAGTTCAAGGTGAACCACCTCACCTTGCAACAAGTTTTACCACTTTTTGTTTCCAAACCATAGTTTTTGGGGCCACCTGTAAAAAAAAAAAGAAAAGAAATGAATTTAACAAAGTAAAAAATAAGTTTCAAATGAGATCAGAAACATAAATAAATAAAGAGAGAAATTTAAAAACACTTACCAGATACAAACACGGATATCACATCACCATCCAATTGATCGGCGAATTCCCCGAGAAAGTTGACGAGGGGCGGATCGCTTGTACCATCACTGGAATAAACGATCGAATCTGTATTGTGATACCGAACACTGCGGCCAAGTTTGTCCATTTCGCTGTACAACTTGAGACGAGCCCAAGCTGTAGTGAAAGCCGCTAAAAACATGTTTGTAGCAGTGTCCTGCCCAATAAATTCCTCGTCAACTTTCCATTGGATGGCTGCCGCCTCAGGTGTAGGGAGAGTAGTTTTTTTTTTTTTTTTTTTTTTTTTTTTTTTTTAAATTTTTTTAATTATTTTCTCATTCTAAAAAATATCCTCTGCATTGAGATATGTATTTTTTTCCCTTACAGCTTTTCTAAAATATTTTCTTTTTAACATAATTGAAAGACTTTTTTGACCGAGAACTCATAATCCCTATTTAAAGTCAATTTTCAATTTTTGTTAAAGTTAGTTCGCAATTAAAAAAAATAAATATGATTAATAATTAATAATCTGGACTTAGAGTAGCACTTACATGACTTTCTCTTTCCCTGTTTTTGAATATTATCAAAATAGACTGCAAACAAAAGTATAAGATAACAATTGCTGTATATGAACATACTTTAAAAATAGTTAAATATAGTTTTATTTGACAAATATTTCTGTTACTATTCACTCAACTACCCGATTGAATATAATAGCAACATTCACAAAAAATTTAAATGCATTATTAAATTAAAAAAATTAATCTTGGTCAAAATTTTCAAAAAGCAACGATGAATTCAGAATTCTGAAACTTCGATAGGAAAAGGTTCGAAGATTTGGTATTTCATTGAATACAATGTATGGTAAACGGCGTTCTGGAATTTCAACCAAATCTTATTCTTTTATCATCCATGTCACTCTAGGTAACGATTAAGGCAATTGCTGGATACATAACAGTTCACAGGTAACCTCTTACTCTACCGGGTGAGACATAAAAATATTTTTTTAAAAATAATATTATAGTTTTAAAAAATTAAAGAACACGCTTTTATAGAAATGTGAACTAAAAAGCACAAAATATCTATCTTAGTATTAAAATGCAGGGTAAGAGAATATCGTGTGAGTGGCACACCATAATATTTACATACATTTAAATCTTTAATTAAAATAATTTAGAATTAAATAATAAACATTTAAAAAAAATCTCCCCTGACTGCGCTCGAACGCTAGAACATTAGGTTCGTAGTGCGGTGCTTTACCTCACGGCTACAGCATTCACGTAGCGAAATTCTTTTTTTACAATATAGATTTTTGTTTGTTCCCAGAGCGGTTACAAACATACATACAAACATACATACAGGATGAAGCTAATAAAAGCTTGTTAATAATTTTATAAATTACACAAGAATATTTTTATTATTTCACACCAGTTTTAACAATAAGAAATTTTTTAATGTAAATAATCATTGCGAAGTTACCAAGCGCATATGATCTTATTTATGTCTGTGTTTCTTGCAAAGCGTCTGTCTAAGACGTTTTGAAAAATCTTAGAAAATGAAGTTATTGGAGTGTGTTTTATGTCGATTTCATTTCGATGCATTTGCATTCTCTAAATTTTGGTTTGGTTGGCGGTACATTATGATGCAATTTTCTCCTCTCATCAGTGGATTTATAGATTAATATGCAACAAGAATACGTAATGTAATCTTTAGGTATAAAGAAGCTTACCCCCCTCCCCTCTCTTTTTAAGACTTTTAGTTTGTATTAAAGTATTTTATGTTTGTATAGAATAGAGTGTTTTGTTTAATTTTACCATTTTGAAGTAAATTCTTATGTAAATAAAAAGAAATCATGCTTTAATGCACAAACTACAGGACACATATTTACTCAAAAAAAAAAAAAAAAATATATATATATATATATAAAAGTGAAATGAAATGAAAAAGTTCAGAAATCAAGTGATATTGACAATTATAATGTAATAAATAGTATACATACTATTGGTTAATACGTAGCAATAGTGCACTTACTATTGCTACGACTTATTACTATGTGATATATATTTTTTTAAGTCGAGAGGCGACCTGTGTCAACACTACTAGGAAGCCAGGACTCATCTTCTTAACCTCCTGCGAACTGTCCCTGCCTGAACTTTATTGTTTCTGCCTGTTGCTCTTGATTTTATTCTGCTTGCATTCTTCATTTTATATGGATTAATATTATTTTTCAATAAAACCATATAAAAAAAAAAAAATAATAAATGAATAAATAAATAAATAAATAAAAATAGTTTTAGAGAAAATGTAAAATTAAAAGTTTCACTTGTCCGATGGACCACTAGAATTTATATTTTGCTGGTATGTTAAGTACTTATGTGCTCCCGGACCAATGAACCATTGTTAAATTCGTGTACTGTATATATATATATATATATATATTTCATACTTGCCGAACATCTCATTATGAATCGTGACACTTTTAGTAACCGCCTTTTTCTTTTCACCAATCACTTTTTAGAGTAACTTTATTCTTATTTAATCGTAACTATATTTACAGAAATTTACTCTAAAATTAATGTGGTTTGTAAAAAAGGGCGTGTTTTAAAGGGGTGTAGCAATGTTACGATCATTAATGAGATGGTTGGCAAGTATGATATTATATCTATATACATACTTGCCAGCCTAACCCGGAAGATTGTTAGTTCCCGCTCCGTTTTGTACACCACTTAATTTTTCAGGTAATTGTCTTCAAATATATTTACGATTAAATAAGAAGAAAAGCACTCTAAAAAAAAGACTAGTGTGAAAAAATAAGTGGAAAGAGGCGGAGTTAACAATCTTCCGGTTTAGGTTGATGTTTTTTATATAGTGTATATATAAGGCGATTGCGAGGTGATGGAACAAACCTAAAGGAGACGTAGAGAATATCACAACGCTTTAGAATCGTACAGGAACCCACAGAAACCTAGGTCCCCAAACGTTATTTTAAGCATTTAAGAGCTGGATGTTTTATGCTGCTGCGTACTAGAGCCACGCCCATATCCATGCGAAACCACCTGGTTCTTAAAAGATTTAAATGACGTTTGGAGACATGGGTTTCTATACAATTCTGAATCATACAGAACTGTATAGGAACCTATGGTCGCAAACATCATTTCAACCTTTTAAGAACTGGATGTTTAAGGCTACTGTACTACTAACTCAGCCTACTGTGTAAATTTTAAAATCTTCTGTGCTTCCTTATTTTGCAAAATCGTATATAAAGTTTGTATTATTTCTATCAGTGAGATAATTTACATAGATAAAAATGTAATTTATTTATTTATGTAAATACTAATATGTAAAACATTAAAAAATGTGCAACATTTGAGAGCCGCGCCCATATTTACGCAAAAACATTGGGTTTTCAAAGGGTTAAAATGATGTTTGAGCCCATAGGTTCCTTTACAATAATGAATCCTTGTGATGTTCTCAACCTCCCCTCTTTTCTCATCTGGGATTTGACAGATTTATTGGCAGATAATTTCTAAAAATCTTCTTTTGATTTTTACTTTTATTAATTAAATACTCTTGACACATAACTTTTCATTACCAAATAAAAAAAACCCTGCAAACTTTAATAAAAATTTTTTCTACAACATATAATTATGTAATAATAATAATAATAAAAATAATATTAATAATATGTTAAGATAAAAATTTTCTTAATCCATTGTCTTTTCCTTATACACTATTTCTTAAAATAGCAATGAATTAACAAAAAAAAAAGTGAAAATTTTAAGTTGGTATAAAATCCAAGTACGTACCACAGTTAATGTACAATATATTTTCCCATTTCAAAAATATTGACGCATATTTCTCCAGAATGTCTAAAACAGTCTTCACTGCCGTTAGATTACGGACTTAGATTACGGTTAGATTACGGATTAGTATATATATATATATATATATATATATATTTAAATTTTTAATTATTTTCATATTCTACGGTATTTATAATTAAAAAAATGGATGTTAAGATGTAAATTGAATTTCATCACTCTTTCGTCCTCCCAAAGTTATACAATTACAATTAATGCGTAGTTCTTACATATTTGTCATTATTTAAAAAAAATTCCCGGCACTGTTACATCCGCGTTTTTTTATTGCAGTAATTTTGAAGAATGATTTTCTTATTCCATTGTTGTCACATATTGCAGAGAAATATTCTACAGAACAGAAGGCGGGGGTAACAATGCTTAGGTATAAATTAAAACCTTAAAGCCTAATTATTTTTTTAATCAATTTCAAAATGTTTTATTCTACATCTATTAACCCTAACTTTCCCAAGATCAAGGCGTTACTGCAGAAAAATTGCTTTCAGGTGCCGCTTGGCATGTTTCGCGAAAATCAGCAGCATCGTGCTTTTTTTGTATCGTTTGGAACAAATCATCGTGCAACATTCTACAGGTTACGTTTGCTATCTCTGGCGAATTAGCGCATTTTTTGAATGAGGCGGGCTTAACTAAATTTCAACTACAAAATGGGATCAAAATGATCTGATCTTGGGATAGCGAGGGTTAAATAAATCACGGGAAAAACACTTTAAAAAATCATATTTTATTTTAACTATGACTTGCAGCTAAAAATAATTTTTTTGTCGATCACCAAACATGAAACATCAGAGCTTTAATATTATTCTACAAATACTTTAGAAGACAAAATTGGGTATATTGAGAGGAAAGGCAACATACGGCATTTAACTATTAAAATGTTGGCAACTTTGTACATAGATTATCTTTTTCGTTAGAAGAAGATTAAAATTTCATTAATTAATCAAGTATATTTATCGAATTTAAAATAAAATAAAATAAATGAGAGAGAAATTAACAGCTGTGCTGGAAAGACAGATATTCTTTAAAGGCAATTATTCCATTATTATAAGAAGGATATTGCTATTATTATAAGTAAATTATAGAATTACATTGACCAAGAACTTCCCTACTGTCGTAAATCAAATTTCAGTTTAATAAGCAAATCGACTGATTTACAGTGCGTTCGGAAATGATAGATTCCTTTATAATAACAGTCAAACCTCTAAAAATAATAACCACAAATTCTTAATTTTGTTTTAATAAATTCATATTTACAAATGGAAAACAATGACATAAAACATTGTCATATTATGTAAAAGAACTTTAAATTATATAACAAATGTTAAATAATATAAACTAGTTGGCATGGGTGGACTCTGCTCAGATCCCCATCATATTTACACTCTCATAAATTTCTAGTGCGAAACATATTATAATCATGTTAAAAGAAATGAATTTGACCAAAGCTTGATACAGTGACAGAATAAAAAAAACCCGGCTAATAGGCTATCCACCGTTCTGTTCCATATATTTATCTTATTCTAATCTATTAATTTAATATATCAGGGTCAATTCCGTTGTTTAGTTTTCATGCTACGTACTATTTCCAACGCAATAATCCTCAAAATTCATATTTATATGAAAAATTTACAATTTCGCTATGTTGATAAAATTGTAAATTACGAATAATTTGCGAAAGTTTTCTGTTAGAATATTTGTATTCAATCATGTTCCAACAAATATCATAAATGTAATTTTGAAGTTGTCTAATGTATTTATGATCCTCAAAATGGAAGTTTATGCTCAATTTTGCCTTATTCTGACATGTTAAGTAAATCGTAAATTCCAAATAACTTAAGAATTTTTTTAATTGGAAAATCATAGTCTATGATATTTATGCCAGTATCCTGAATAATATTTCGAAAGTGGTTTGAGATCTTGACGATGAAAATATCCCTCAAAATTGACGTTTATGTGAAATTTTGCTCTATTCTGCCATGCTGAGAAATTCGTAAATTTCCAATAACGTACGAAATTTTCATATTGGAAAAATCATAGTCATTAATATTCATGCCAGTGTCCTAAATAATATTTCAAAAGTAGTCTGACATCTTTACGATGAAAATATCTCTCAAAATTGACGTTTATGTGAAATTTTGCCCTATACTGCCATTTTAAGAAATTCGTATAAATTTCCAATAACTTGCGAAATTTTCAAAGTAGCATATTTATAGTTACTGATGTTCATTCCGGCATCAAAACTGATATTGTGAAACTGGTCTGACATTTTTACAGTAAAAAGTTTCCATTTAATGCACGTTTAAGTGAATTTTTGTCCTATTCTCCCATGTTAAGAAAATCGTAAATTTCTAATAACTTACGAAGTTTTTAAATTCGAATGTTGCAGATGAATAGGGTTCTAGCCAATGTCAAAAGTAATATTTTAAAACTGATCTGACCTCTCTGCGACAATTTGTTTTTGAGATATCTTGTACACAGACTAACAAACTAACGGACTAACGGACTAACACACTAACAGACACCCTACAGACAGACACCATACAAATTTTGTCATTTTCGGGTTCCTCACACCTGAAAACGTGTAAAAAAGTCAAAAAACCGAGGTCGAAAATTTTCACGATTACCTAAGTTTCCCCATACCTATAGTATAATGGGGAACTAAAAATTTTCACGATTACCTAAGTTCCCCATACCTATAGTATGATGGAAAACTAAAAATTATCTGCCCAATATATGTTTCACGAACTCTCAAAAATACTTTTTCTTTCTATACGAGCTCTAAAGTAAATAAATTGGGCATCTGCGCATGCCGCACAAATTCATCCACTGCGCAACCAGCGCACCTGCTCTTATGTACATGTATTTTTTCGTCGAGTGAAAATATAACTGTCTTGCTATTGGAGCGTTTTTATCTGCTCCGTAATTAAAATTAACTTTTGTTTTCTTTCTTTAATTCTTTTATTAAATACCAAGAAAAGCTTATTTCATGATGTTTTGATTGAGTGAAGAATTTGTTTACTTCGTAATTAACAGAAATTTCTTTACAGACTAAGAGAATGTCAATTTAGATACTTCGCTGTTGAAACAATAACTAATGAACTGATGCTCGAAAAAAGAATACAGGTAAGAAACTTTTTCTTCTTTATTATAACTTGTAAAATTGATTTTATAGAAACATGTGGATAAATAGAAATGTGTGACATTAGCATTGAAACAAATAATAATTATCTGTACTATCGAGATATAAAATACAACAGATTATTCGTCTCATAATATGATGTCACATTTTCTGTATGAATAAATTCCTTTATATAAATATAAAATAAATTATTAATTGAATATTTTATAAATATAATATTCTATTTTGAGATAAAATTAGGAATGAATAAAATGAAATAACTTAAAAATATAAAAATAATAAGTGAATTGAAACCAAAAGTTTTGTTTTGAGAAGCATCCGTTCGAGAAGTAGAGTTAAAACAACAGTTTTGTTTTGAGAAGTATTAGTTCTAGAAATAAAAACTTAAATTAATTGTAATTAAGTATAATAAGAAAGGAAATATTCTATAAACAAAATATTTAAGTGATTAAATAATAAAACTAAAATGGCTTTTTTTAAATAAAGATATTTCAATAATTGAAAAACTGTACTCCACAAATTACGATTTGGGGAAGTTCAAAATTGAAATGATGCTATGTAAAGAAAACTTGTTTCAATTCATAGCAGACAAGGCTCCCAATCCAATAACTAATGAATGGCAAGTGAAGGACAGAAAGGCTAAAGCCATTATTAATTTATCCATAGAGGACGAACAGATCGTGCGCATAAAAAATCTCGCGACAGCTAGGGAAACTTGGGACACTCTAAAAAGAATTTACGAAAGGTCTAATCTGTCCAGTAAATTGTTTCTCTTGAGAAAGCTGTATTCTGCTAAACTAGTAGAAGGTAGGAACCTGTCTCTAACTAACATATACCAAATTCGTGATAGATTGACCGCTATAGGTGAAGTCATAAATGATGAGCACATGTCAGCTCATATGCTTTGCTCTCTTCCTCCCAGTTTCGACACATTGGTTACAGCAATTGGATCAAGAAATCAGGAAGACTTAACGCCAGAATTTATAAGTGGGACGTTACTGGACGAAGATCTAAAAAGATAAAAAATAATCAAACAAATAATGAAATTGCATATAAAATGCACATTAAAAATAAAACATCACCACGAAAGTTTTGCAATTACTGTAAGAAAAATTCGCATAATAAAATAGAATGTTGGCATCTGAGGAATAAAGAAAGCAGTGATTATAAAAACAAAGAGAGTAACGACTATAAAAATCCAAATACCTATCAAAGTAATTGCTACAATCGGCCATATATGGCTGGAAACAGGCAACATGGTCTTGAAACACTAAAATAAATGATCCACTAATAAAATTAAATTTCACTACCTGTGAATTGGACACGTTTTTATACAAAAAGATAAAAGACAATAATACAGTTTACTTATATATGTCGACGATATATTGTTGGTAGGAAAGGAAAAAGAAATTAACGAAGTAATAAATGAACTTGAAAATGAATTTGAAATCACAAATGTAGGTCAAGCTAACAAATATTTAGGAATTACCTTCGAAAGAAGTCAAAATGGGACATTAGCAATCCATCAAAAAAATAAAGTAAATGAATTAATAAATAAATTCAATTTGCAAGATTCCAAACCAGTAAACACACCACTTGATCCGGGATATCACAAAAATAATAAAAATGAAAACATTTTACCAAACAATACCATATATCAACACGCTGTAGGAGCCTTGTTGTATGTAGCAACATTAAGCAGATCGGACATCTCAGCAGTAGTTAATATACTTAGTCGCAAGAATGAACAACCTAGAGAAAAGGATTGTGTAGCCCCAAAAAGAGTAACAAGATATCTGAAGACTACTAAAGTTTATAAAATAAAATATAATGTTGATCAAGAACCTATTTTAAAGGCTTTTGCTGATGCTGACTGGGCAAATGACCCACTTAGTAGAGAATCAACTAGCGGAAACGTACATTTTATTGGAAAAAACCCGATTAACTGGACATCGAAGAAACAAAACTGCATAGCACTTTCCACAGTTGAAGCTGAGTGTATCTCGGCTGGAAATGCAGCAAAGGAAATATTATCAATTTTAAAACTATTCAAAGATCTTGACATGGAACAAAGTCATCCAGTTATTATATATAAAATCAACCAGGCCTGCATTAAACTTACTGAATGTGATAAGTACCAAAGTCGTACGAAACATATAGATGTAAAATTTCATTTAATCAAACAGTTGAGTAAACAAGGAATAATCAAATTGAAATACATCCCAAGCTAGGAAATAACTGCTGTTGTGCTTACTAAGGCACTACCTAAAGCAGTATTCACTAATCACAGAGACAAACTGCAATTCTTAGAACATAAATATATATTGTGCGAGGTGGCGTGTTAAATAATATCAAAATTATTTGTCCAATATATATTTCATGAACACTCAAAAACACTTTTCAATTTCCATACAAACTCTAAAGTAAATAAATCGGGCATCTGCGCATGCCGCACAAATTCATCCACTGCACAACCAGTGCACCTACTCTTATGTACATGTATTTTTTTGTCAAATGAAAATGTAACTTTCTTTGCTATCGGAGCGATTTATCTGCTCCGTAATTTCAATTAACTTTTGTTTTCTTTCTTTAATTCTTTTATTAAATATCAAGAAAAGCATACTTCATGATGTCTTCATTGAGTGAAGAATTTGTTTACTTTGTAATTAACAGAAATTTCTTTACAGACTAAGAGAATGTCAATTTAGATACTTCGCTGTTGAAACAATAACTAATGATAACAATATCTCGAAAAAAGAATACTGGTAAGAAGATTTTTCTTCTTTATTATAACCTGTAAAATTGATTTTATTGAAACATATGGTTAAATAGAAATGTGGGATGTTAGCGTTGAAACAAATAATTATTATCTGTGCTATCGAGATATAAAATACAACAGCAAAATCTTAAAAATCACAAAATTTGCAATTTCAAATCAGTTGTCATAGAACTAAGCATATTATAGTAAGGTTTTTAAGCAAGAAATTTTCCCAGCTTTATGCGGAATAAGTTTATAAATTCTCTTCGGTACGCTCTTTTTAAGCTTTCGCATATAATTTTTGATTATTTCTGCCCATTTGGACGAAATAGTTGTTTATAAGTCCATCATTGAATAATAAATTCTTCCACCTCCATAAACATCTTTAGTGAGTTTACCCCATGCGTTTACATCCGGTTAAGGTCAGGGCTACAAGCAGGCCTGAAGACCGTTATTCAAACCACTAAAAAGTAAAATTCGCAACGTGAAGCATTATTTTGCTGCAATATAAAAAATGGTCCTCCAATATCTTCGGCAATTGGTTGAAAATGTTTGTCAAGGACTTCTTAGCAGTGCTGTGCACGAACGCGTTCATTTGAACGCGTTCATGAGCGTAGCTCAAAAATTTTGAGTTTTGAGTTGAACTTCGCTCGTTTTTTAAATTATGAACTTGAGTTGAGCGAAACTCGTTTTTTTCACGAACTTGAGCGTGAAAAAGCAATTCAAGCTCAAACTCATATTAAATATTTCTGTCTGAAATATAAAAAGGAAAGTAGAAGAAGAAATGGACAGAAAAGAGAATAATTGTGCAAAATGGATTCCGGAAAAAAGGGCTCTTGAAAAAAAAGGCACTCGTAAAAAGGGCACCCGGGAAAAAGGGCACAGGAAAAAAGGGCATTTTTGCAATTTGCAAACCGCAAAAATGATAAACATTAAACAATAAATTTAGAGAATTATTTCATAATAGATTTTTAGAAATTTCAATCAATTAAATTGTTACCATTTTCACTTAGTATATACCTGGAGGAAGGGTGAGTCCAGAAGCAGACTGAAAGATAATTTTCTTTATATTACCTTCTTAGTGATTTTAATGAAAAAGTGCATCTGCATGTAAATTTATATGCAAATTCGTGCAGTAGTTCCTGAGATATAGCCTTCCCTGAAATTGTAGAAATCGCGGTATAGCAGCACCCCCTGTTGAGTAATGATCACCAAAAGTTGATAGGCACTAATCTGGATCAAAGCGCGTCCGCATATAAATTTATATGCAATTTCGTGCAGCATTTCCTGAGATATAGCTTTACATGAAACTGTGAAAATCGTGGCCTAGCAGTGCCACCTGTTGAGAAATTGATACCAAAATTTCGTAGGCGCTAATTTTAGTCAAGGTTCATCTGCATATAAATTTACATGTAATTTTGTGCAGTAGTTCCTGAGACACAGTCCCCAAAAATTTTTGACGCACACACACAGACAAACATTTTCTAAAAATCGTCCAATCGTGTTCTGGACATTTAAAAACGTGTAAATTCATCGAAAACCGGCAGCCGAAAATGTTTACAAATCCAATACTTTCTTTTATTGAATATAGAATAAAGTAAAAATGGGAGGGGGAAAGAAATGCAAAATTAGAATCTGTAAATGCATTATAGTTTTTGACTGAAAAGTGTTTAAGAAGTTTGCCAACTAAGTTTGAAATTTACCAAATGTGCCAGTTTGTTTTAACATTGTGTGTGTAGGACTTGGGGGAGGGATGAAGGTTCCCTCTTACCTCTCTTTAGCAAGCGTTCACAAAAAACGATGAGTTCGCCTTTATCTGCATTTTCCAGAAATTCAAAGAAATCGCCTTATATGAATAACCAATAAACATGAAATAAAGTCTTCTTTCAAAAAATGAGCGAACTTTTTGTATAAGTTTCGTCTACAAAATACTACATATTAAAAATAGTATTAGTCTCTCTCCCACGCTCACTTTTTAAATAGTTTTTAAGATTTATTCAATTTCTTCAGAAATATTAGCGAGAAAAAATGCGTACTTTTTGTAAACTTCTCAAATCTTCGTGGAATTACTAGGTATCAAAATTTGAACATATTTATAAGAAATCAATTTAAATGGAGTTTATAGGAATATCTAACAGTTTCAAATGCACGATTTTCTCACTCATGAATTTAATCTCTGCTATTGTTAATAGTATGTACACGAAAATTTAGTATAGCAAGAAAAATATTTTAGATAATTATTTTAATTTGTTCCAAAATTATATAAACAAAACTTCTTAGTTCAAACCCTTTTTAATTTTAGAATATATATTCAAGAAATATCAATTGATAATGATCTAAAAGTGTTATATCTTGAACGTCAAATTAACAATTTTACTATTAATGTTGAATAATAATAATTAAAAAATAATAATTAAATTTTAGAATTTTTTTTTTTACTTCAACACAAATATTAAAATATAGGGATGTAGAATTTCTATCCTTTATTTAATCAATTAAGGAAAAAGAAATAATTACAGCCTTTAATTATGTAAACAACATATACATCATAAAATTCAATCTTTGATTTATAAAGCTTAAACTTTATTAAATGTATATTACAGAACTAAAAATAACTCTTAATAGAAGCTTAAAACAGTTAAAAAATAAATAAATAATTAAAAACTCATCCTTTTAGATAGTATTATATATTGATAAATCTGAGGTATAAGTTTTTTTGCGCAACAAATTAAACGTGTTTATAAAATTTCTTGGAAATTATTGCGAATAAATACACGTTTTAAATAACAGTTATATCGTAAGTTTCCTTACACAGAACATTGTATTGGATTCAAAAGAAAAAAGCGTGAGAACCTTTTGCTACGTAGTACAATACTTCGGCAGCAGTCAACTTCCTGCATTCTACAATACTATAAAATAAAAAATACTAGTAGAAAGAACAGGGATGGAACATGGGCGCAGAATTCATACCACTATCAATGTAAGAAAATTTTCTACATATTAAATCAACGATATTATAGTTAGAAAAAATTCTTAAGCAGATTCCGGTATGAATTCTGCGCCCGTGTTCCATCCCTGAAAGAACATTGCTTTACGCTGGTGCCACTATGCAAAGATCTTTGGCAAGACCACCCAGAGGTCATATCCTGTTATTTGCGAAAATGATTCTTATCTTTATTTTATAATTCTTGCATTGAAAGATAAGCATCTTTAAAATATAAAAGATTAAACAAAGATTACTGGTTTAACACATGTTACACATAGATTAAATAGAATAATAGTATATTTTTTAATGTTTATTTATATTTTTAATATTAAAAATAAAAATGCATTCAGGTTATTGAAATAATTTCATATCAGAGATGTAGATTTTATATCATTGGTTATTTTATTTTCAACACTTTCTGGGAAATGCAAATAATAATAATTAAGAATAAGTAAATGAAATAAAAAACTAGTATGTTGTGGCCACCACAAGACTTTCTTCCACATTTTCCTATACAAATTCACTCAGTAACAATATTAAAAAAAAAAAAAAAAAAAAAAAAAATTACAATTTTTTTTCCGGCGCATACTTATAATTCAACCATTCGTTTTAAAGGTATTGACGAGACCTTTCGAAAGAGATACCCATCTTGAAAATTTACCCCCCCCCCCTCGGGGGTACTTCCCCCCAGGAGGGGAGGGGGGAGCGATGCCCCCACATGCACAAAATTTTTTCCTAATTAACTACTACTATTATCAATAATTCATATTAATTTTTACAATCACAGGTTAAGAATAACTCTCATTATGTACATTTATACGAAATTTTGTCCTATACTGCCATGTTAAAAATTTAGAAAAAATACGATCATAGCGCCACCTGTTGAGCGATTGATCCCCAAATCTAATCAGCACCAGTTTATGTCAGGAGCGAACTAAATACCAAGTTTGGTTAAATTTCGTTAAAAAAAAAAAAAAAAAATCCCGTTTTTTTTCGTTAAAAGTAAAAATAATCGATAACTTTGTTTTAAATTATCCCAGATTTATAGTTCAACCATTCGTTTTAAAGGTATTGACGAGACCTTTTGAAAGATACCCATCTTGAAAATTTACTCCCCTCGAGGGGAGACTTCCCCCCCCAGGGGGGGTGGCGAGGCTCCTACACATACAAAATTTTTTCCCAGTTGACTATTTCTATAATAAATAATTCTTGTAAATTTCATAATGATTAGTAAAAAATAATTCTTTTTATGCCCATTTATACAAAATTTTGTGCTATATCACCATGTTAAAAATTTAGAAAAAGCGGGATGGCAACGCAACCTGTAAGTCAATTTTTACCAAAAGTTGATAGGCAATAATTTATGTGAAGGTGCAATTATATACCAATTTGTATGAAATTCTGTGCAGTAGTTCCTGAGATACAGTTGCCACAAAATTTTGTCACACACACACAGACAGACAGACGGACAGACAGACATTTTCTAAAAATGGTCAAATCGTGTTCTACAGCTCTCAAAACGTGTAAATCCATCAAAAACCTGAGGTCAAAAATTTTTACGAATCCAATACTTTCTTCTATTGAATATAGAAGAAAGTAATAAGATATAAAAAAAAAACAGAATAATAATCCTCCTTATTACAACAAGCTATTTATAATCTAATTCAAATTCTCTTCTTCTTCTTCTTCTTTTTTTTTTTTTTTTTAATGAATATATATATCCACGAATACATGCACAAAAGTTCAAACATACGTGTAGTAAACTAAAGATTATTTTTCTTTCTTTCTTTTTTTTTTTTTTTTTTTTTTTTTTTTTTTAATGTACAGCTAGTTTTAAAATTTCATTTATGATACTAGCAAACAGTATTTAATTATTGAGATTTAATATTATACTTTTAAATCTTTATATATTTATTTATAATGAAAAGCTTTCTTAAAACTTTTCTTAAATTACTCTTAGAACTTCCATAATTTTTCATAATAGGAGGCATTTCGCAACAATTTGTGTTATTGAAATAGCATGGATTTGCTTGCATGAAAACTGAAATGCAAAATTGACAACGGTATAATATCGTGGAAAACTGGGCACGAAAAAATTACTGTAGCAAGGAAAAGGGTAGCCTACTGGATAGGGCATTTAAGTCTTCAATCGTGTCAGGTGATCAGCGTATTTTTTATATTTCTTCTTATGAAAGGACTGACTTAGAGTCCTGCGTGGTTCGAGTAAACTTGACTCGCAGCCGACCCGATCGGCAAAATGATTTTTAACCTTCAACCCGAACTGAATCTGCAGCTTCTGACTCGCTATATTGTTAAAATTGTGTTATATAATAAACTGAATAAAAGTTCTTTTAAACAAACTATAATTATATTATTGAAGAAACCTTTCAGACAATTAAATATGGCATAAAATTATTTTATTGTGTATTATCTAATTATAAACAAACTTTTAGCTGTATTAAAACATATATTTAAAAAATCCACTGTTCCAAGTATTTTGACAGTAAAATAAGAAAGCAAATATAGGTCGGAAAAAAAAAATATTTTTCCATATAAAGCTTTAAACGTTATTAATATTTAGGTAAATGTAATTAAATTCATGTTATCAGTCATGTCTTTAAATTCCTAAGAAAGATTTAAAAGTTTAGATTCATAAGTAAAGCATAAAACAATCTTCGGAGAAAACATTTTGTGAATAAAAATTAATGCAAATTTTACCTGCACCCGACCAGCAAAGCAGGTAATAAGCGATTACCCGACCCGATGCGTTTCTCTCTTGTGAGAAATGCGTCCTCTCTTGCGATTAAAAGGGCAGAAAGTATTGCTACCAAGAATATATTTTTTTTCCCAAAGGAATAAAATCCATATGAGTTTGAGTTACTTTTCCCGCTCAAATTCATGAGAAAATGAACTTTGCTCAGCTCAAGTTTACAATTTAAAACTAGTTGGCATAGGTGGACTCTGCTCAGTTCCCCATCATATATATATATTCATAAATTTCTAGAACAGGACTTTCTCTTAACATAGTTATCATGTTTAGAGAAATGAATTTGAAAAAACGCTTGACACAGTGACAGAATGAAATCCCCGCCTAATAGGCGATCCACCGTTCACTTCAATATATTTATCTTGTTCTAATTTATTAATTTATTTTATTAGGGTAAATTTCGTAGTTTAGTTTTCATACTTCTATTTACAATGCAACAATCCTCAAAATGCATATTTATATGGAAAAATTTCAATTTTGTTATGTTGATAAAATCTTAAATAATGAATAGATTACGAAATTTTCCTATTAGAATATTTCTGTACTGATAAGTATAAAAGATTTAAGTCCATATTCTTCATTTTTCAGGAGACGAAAAACAAAAATAAACTAACTAAAAACTAATCAGAAGAATCGATTAGGAAAAAGGGATTATGTTGATTTATACCCTTTATACCGTTCAGTGATACCGTTCAGTCAACCTTCATTTAATAAAGGAAAAAAAAAATGAATTAAATATTTTATACAAAGATTAATGCTAAATTTTTGGCTTGAATCTTTTTTTACCAATGGATTTTCTCAAAGACTAAATGACATGGATTTAAATCCTTTATACCAATCGATAGAGAATTTTTTTCTGAGTCTATGTACTTAACTCAAAATCGACATTTTTGGACTTAAATCCTTTATACTTATCAGTACAGATTTGTAATCAGTCATGTTCCTACAAGTATCATAAATGTTATTTTGAAGTTGTCTGATATATTAATGATCCTGAAAATGGCCGTTTATGCTCAATTTTGTATACTTCTGCCATTTTAAGAGGATCGTAAATTCCAAATAACTTACGAATTTCTTAAATTAGAAAATTCATACTCTATGGTATTCATGTTAGTATCCTAAATAATATTTCAAAAGTGGTCTGACACCTTTACGATGAAAATATCCCTCAAGATTGACGCTTGTGTGAAATTTTGCCCTATTCTGCCTTGTTAAGAAATTCGTAAATTTCTAATAACTTACGAAATTTTTATATTGGAAAATTCATAGTCAGTGATATTTATGCCAGTATCTTAAATAATATTTAAAAAGTAGTCTGACATCTTTACGATGAAAATATCTCTCAAAATTGACGTTTATGTGAAATTTTGCCCTGTACTGTCATGTTAAGAAATTCGTAAATTTCTAATAACTTACGAAGTTTTTTAATTCGAATGTTGTAAATGAATAGGGTTCTTGCTAGTATCGAAAGTAATATTTTAAAACTGGTCTGACCTCTCTGCGATCATTTGTTCGTGAGATATCGTGTAAACAGACTAACAAACTAACACATTAACGGACTAACACACTAACAGACACCCTACAGACGGACACCATACAAATTTTGTCATTTTCGGATTCCTCACACCTGAAAACGTGTAAAAAAAATCAAAAAACCGAGGTCGAAAATTTCACGATTACCTAAGTTCCCCATACTTATAGTATGATGGGGAACTAAAATGAGCGACATTCAGCTCAAAATTGAAAATAATTAAACTCATGAACGCGGTCCTGTGCAACACTGATTTTAAACCACGGAACCTCTGAATGATAGAATTTGTCTCCTAGTAATAAGTTCTCATGCGTATAAACAAACGTATTAAAAATTTGAGAATAAAAAAACATGCAAAGACAGTGGGTACACTATTCAGAAGTGTTTTCTAAATAAATTTTTACTACAATTAAATTAATAAGTTATAATTAAGAGTTATAAGTTAATAAGTTTAATTAAGCGTAAAATTAAAAATAATTTTCATGGTAATAGGTTATTTTAGAAAAAGGGATTACCCATGAAAGTGTTCACAGAGAATAAGATCTATTTAGAGAGATAAAAAAAAAAAGTACGTAAAAATGAACTTTTAGTGAGTTTCGCTCGTTTTTAAAAATGAACTTGAACTGAGCGCGTTCATTTCTTTCAGACATGAGTTTGAGCGCGAACTAGCTCGTTTTTTTACACAATGAACTTGAGTTTGAACTAGTTCGTTTTTTACACAATGAACTTGAGTTTGAACTAGTTCATTTTTTTCGTGAACTTGCAGAACACTGCTTCTTAGTACCCTAAAGCATTCAAACGGGTGCTTATGAATGCTACGTCTGTTTTATCATTCCATCCTCACCATGACAACTAGTTGGCATAGGTGGACTCTGCTCAGTTCCCCATCATATATCCTCATCTCATAAAGTTATAGTGCGAGACATATTATAATCATGTTAAAAGAAATGAATTTGACCAAAGCTTGATACAGTGACAGAATGAAATCCCCGCCTAATAGGCTATCCACCGTTCACTTCGATATATTTATCTTATTCTAATCTATTAATTTATTTTATCAGGTTCAGTTCCGTTGTTTAGTTTTCATGCTACTATTTCCAATGCAATAATCCTCAAAATTCATATTTATATGAAAAATTTACAATTTCGCTATGTTGATAAAATCGTAAATTACGAACAATTTACGAAATTTTCCTATTAGAATATTTCTATTCAATAATGTTCAAACAAATATCATAAATGTAATTTTGAAGTTGTCTAATGTATTTAGGATCCTTAAAATGGAAGTTTATGCTCAATTTTGTCTTATTCTGACATGTTAAATAAATCGTAAATTCCAAATAACTCACGAATTTTTTAAATTGGAAAAATCATAGTCTATGATATTCATGCCAGTATCCTAAAAAATATTCCGAAAGTGGTTTGACATCTTTACGATGAAAATATCCCTCAAGATTGACGTTTATGTGAAATTTTGCTCTAATTTGACATGTTAAGTAAATCGTAAATTCCAAATAACTCACGAATTTTTTAAATTGGAAAAATCATAGTCTATGATATTCATGCCAGTGTCCGAAATAATATTTCAAAAGTAGTCTGACATCTTTATGATGAAAATATCTCTGAAAATTGACGTTTATGTGAAATTTTGCCCTATACTGCCATGTTAAGAAATTCGTAAATTTCCAATAACTTGCGAAATTTTCAAAGTAGCATATTTATAGTTACTGATGTTCATTCCGGCATCAAAACTGATATTTTGAAACTGGTCTGACATTTTTACAGTAAAAAGTTTCCATTTAATGCACGTTTAAGTGAGTTTTTGTCCTATTCTCCTATGTTAAGTAAATCGTGAATTTCTAATAACTTACGAAGTTTTTAAATTCGAATGTTGCAAATGAATAGGGTTCTTGCCAGTGTCGAAAGTAATATTTTAAAACTGATCTGGCCTCTCTGTGATCATTTGTTCGTGAGATATCGTGTTAACAGACTAACAAACTAACGGACTAACACACTAACGGACTGACACACTAACACACTAACAGACACCCTACAGACAGACACAAAATTTTTTTGTCATTTTCGGATTCCCCACACCTGAAAACGTGTAAAAAAGTCAAAAAACCGATGTCGAAAATTTTCACGATTACCTAAATTCCCCATACCTATAGTATGATGGGGAACTAAAAACACTTCCTGCTTGTCTTTTAGAAAATGTTTCTTTTTCATTACGCAAGTCATGCCAATAAAATTGGCAGCCGTCTGGCCCATCCAAATTGAATTTTTTTTTCATCATTAAATACTACTCAATGCCATTCATCTTTCCATGTCATAAATTCTTGGGAAAATTTCAAACGCTTTTCTTCGTATTTAAACCAGGGGTCGTACTCTCCGCTCTTTTTCAGGACATTGTAACGAAAGAAAAATTTCTTTCTTTATTGCTACTACTATTTGTATACAACTTCTATCCTATTTAATCACGACACTTTACTAAGAAAGTGGAACAAATATTTCTACGTGAGAAAATTTTTCATCTCTGAAAGTGTCCTGAAAAAAGGGAGGAGAGTACATACACCAATACATTATGCAATACCGTTTGACGATTTAGGCCTAAATCTGAACCATTTTCTGCAACTTTTACATAACTAGCAAATTCTGCCAGCATTGGCGAATTTGCGAGCTTGAATTATACGCGAAGCCGTGCTGGGTACTTCGCTATATGAGGTATGTATATAATTATAAAATAATTGTGCTGCAAATTTTTCCTGGTGTAAATAAAAAAATTATTTCATTTTGTTACCTAAATTGTAATATATTTATATACCTTTTTGTTTAATATTTTTTAGAATTCACTACAAGTGGTTTTCATTCGTCTTGTATATCGTTTTTACTTTATCTTTTGTTCTAGATACCAAATAAACTAAATATGAATAATCACATAGAAATAAAAATAATTATGTCGAAATAAAGTTAACCGACAAAATATAACCATAAAATTTAATATTTTACGTACAGGGTGATTTATAATTCCTGTCTGGCTATCAGAAGTCTATAGTTAGAAACATTAAGACGATTATCTCATAAACAAACCTTGTATTAAATACACAAATGATTCAAGATATTTATAACGTCAGCCGTGAAATCAATAAGTGAATAAAAATGGAGTTTATAGGCGGAAAAAAAGAAGCTTTTTACATGTTTATGTTAGTTAAATCAGAGCCTAGTAGGCTCTGGTTAAAATAGTTTTTTTTTTTTACAGTAGACTTCTGAAACTACGGAGGGAGTTACCTTACCTGCGAACAATCTCATTATTAAGTATAAAATTGTTAATGCCCCTTGAAGAAAATGCCTCTTTTTCTATACCACTTTATTTTTAGAGTAATTCTCTCCAAATTTTTTTACAATTAAATAAGAAAATAACTTTAAAAATATGGCTGGTAAGAAAAAAAAAAAAAAAAAAAAAAAAAAATGGGGTACTAAAAATTTTACACATTATAATGAGATGGTTAATAGGTATGGAATTACGAATTACCCTGTATTCTACTTTTACAAAAATAACATTTTGTGAAGAAATATTAAAACAACTTATACAATCTTTTCTAAGTTTATTGAATTTAACTTGAAATTACAACTCAAAGAAAAATGTCCGGGAAAAAAGGCAAAAT
This sequence comes from Salticus scenicus, assembly GCA_963930645.1. Lineage (NCBI taxonomy): Eukaryota > Metazoa > Arthropoda > Arachnida > Araneae > Salticidae > Salticus > Salticus scenicus. The sequence goes on along the minus strand of OZ005654.1, from coordinate 54,849,144 downwards.
AATCTAATAAAAATACAGAAATTTTAAAAGTATGTTGCGAATCTGTACGTAATCCGTTATATATATAAATTAGTATTGTACAATGTACATGTCATAGTTTTTTCTCTACGTCGCACGCAGCCAAGTAGGGGAACAGTAGGCTGGTTGTAATAGCTTTTAGAAAATTAAATATATTTTGGAAAGTATTTACGTTTTCCTGTTTATAATTACTGTTTCCTATAGTATACATATTCATCTATCATGTTCATAAAAAAATCTTTTGTTCATTTTGCTAATTTTAGCACAAAAAATATTTTTTCAAGATTATATGCCTGTTACAATTTGCCAATTGTAACACATGTGAGGCAAATTGTAACAGAAACGAAGGGAAATCAAACAATAAAAACAACAATATTTCAAAATGTTTTTTGTTATCAATCATTTATTAATTTCATAAAAAAGTCAATTAATAACTAATATTAAATTATAATCTTCTTGGTATAGTAACAATAAATTATATCAAATGGATAATGGAAAAAATAAAGAAACAATTAAACATAACAATAACATGTAAGCTTAGTCACAGTTGATATTAATTGAATCAAATGATATTTTGTTCAATCTCATACATTTATCGTGTGCCCACATTTTGCAAATGAAGCGTTATACCCATTCTTCTGCGACAAAGAAGGTTTAGCGGAGTTCGAATTCTACGCCCTTTTTTCAAGATACTATCATTGATGAGAAATTTCTACTTTTTTCTCTACGGCTATTTTTAAGCAATAATATGTAATTCGTGATTAAAACCTTTTTATAATTCGTGATTTCATCATCATGGCACTATAATATGAAAACACAGAACATTTTTCTGTATAAATATAGTTGTGGCAAAGAAATAAAAACTTTTTCATTTCTGAAAGTTTCCGGAAAACGGGCGGAGACTTCGAGCTCTGGCAGTAGGCATCTCCACCATTTCAAAATCTGTAGCTGGAGATTAAAACATTTTATTTATATTTTTATCCTATTGTTTATTTATTTCTTCCTCTAATCTTTTCCTTTCGATTTCCTTTGTGTTATATTTGTGTTACTTTTTAATTATCTCTTCAAATTATTTTTCAAATATTTTTCTTTCGGGTGATGAGTGTCTTGAGATATCGAAGATTTCAGCAGTAGCAAATCGTATATACCTTGACCCTTCGAAGCTCTTTCAGATTTCTTTTTATAGTTCCTCATATTATTAATAATAATAAAAAAAAGCACACAATAAATAATTTGTTTGTTAGTATTTAAAGTTGAATGCCCCATCGTAGGATTTTGAACATTTTGTTTATTTAACCCTTATCGCTCGTATGTCCCTTCTGAGGGGACATTAAAAAATCGAGCCACGCCTTAAGGTGTTCCTCTGCAAATTAAATGTTATTTTTCTAAAACGTGTAACTATAGGCTACCTTTCGGCTACCGGAAAATTTTAACAGAAAGATTTATTTTATTTAATGATAGAGTAAAATAAAACAAATTATTACAATGTTTCGGTAGCCAAAAGGTAGTAAGTTGGAAACTATACGTGTGACGTTTTAAAGTAACGCCAAAAGGCGTGTCTTACGGAAAATATGCCGAGCGCAAAGGGTTAATATGTTAGTATTTTAAGACTTTATTGTAACTCATTGGTTCTTAATCCATATCGTAACTTTTTGTGTCAGTCTTTTCTCTATGTTAAATTCAGTTCTGTATTTTTGTGTGCTGTTATTGTTTTAGTTCTATTAATTGCTAAATTTTAAGATTAAATTTTATTACGTTATCTATTATCTATATATATATATATATATGTGTGTGTGTGTGTGTAACGATTTATACAAAAAAATAAACATGCATTTTATAACTCAACACACAGAGTAAATAAATAGCTCTAAACACTTCTTTAAAATATAAATTAACAAAACTTTAATCAAAATTTACGAAATACACTTTTTTCGGTAAGGCGTCATAACATCGCCGCCATTTTCCCCACTAACTAGCTAAAATGAAGAACATGTACAGAACCTCTCATTAACCATTTTTGGAGAACACTGATTGTGCTTACCTAATAGAATTATGTTTATCAAAATATCTAATAAAAAATGTTAAAAAATATTTCGTAAATTACGTGTTACTTCCTACCCCTGTTACAACTAGCCCCACGCTTCCCGACTTTCATTTATAAGAATAGAAGCAGACTTTGCCCGCCTCGCAGGTCATTGTATTTACACGATAGTTTTAAATTGAATAGGTAACTGAAGCGTTTAAATAAATATATTTCGATTGGTGACAACTTTTGGTACACAAATTAATAGGCCCTGATTAACGCCAGGGCATGCGGGGTAGTTGCCCTGGGCTCCCCTTCTGGAAGCCCCCCCCAACAGGCATAAGCAGAAATTTTGCAACCTAAAGACCTCTTATGCCACTGCAAAGGCCCCCCCCCCCCCAGAATAAGCTTGCCCCGGGGCTCGAAGTAGTCTAAGTCGGGCCCTGCAAATTAATATGCGAACCCCTTGGCGATTTCAAATATTTTACTGATATTTTGGCGATAAATTGGAATGGTCATCATAATTGAACAAGTAAAGAGCATGGCGTCAATCATCGCCAAAAAGGATTAAAAATAAAAAAAAAAGGAAGAAAGAAAATTTAAAAAATAAAAAAATAAAAATTAAATAAAATTAAATAAAATTAAATAAAATAAATAATGTCGCCATTAGATTCCTATATTAAAGCTGTGACCACATTGATTTGTGGACCATATAACCAAGGGGAAAAAAATAAATAAATAAATAAATAAATAAATAAATAAACATATAAGACTATTCATTTAATTAAAATTAATATTTTAAAAATAGATAAATCAAATTAAAAAAAGCTGTTATGTCGTGAGATTTATCAGAAAATTTGTATGATACAGGTTTACATAAATAAATTTGTTTCCTTTTAAATCGGGAGGGGGGGGATGAAAACTTTTTTTTTTAAATTTAAAAATTAAAATGGTGTTTTTATTTTAATATTTTCTGAACTAATTATCTTATTGGTTAGGTGCCAGGTTTAATCCCAAGTCGTACTTATCGACCTGGCCATTCGGAGTTTTCCGTGGTTTTCTCCGAAACTTGTGTGAATACGGGACCCCTTACAAAGACTCCCAATGGAGAGAACTCCCCCTCGGGCCAAGGACCCTAGAGTAGTCAATTGACTTTAGACCCAAAACACCAAACACCCATTGAACTAAAAATTACGGCATTAGAAAGATTTTGTTCTGATATATAAATGTACCAACTTTTGTAGTGGTCCGTTGAATGATGTACTTTGTATAAGGAAATAAAACTAACGAGGTAAACCAAGTAGATTGCTGATTTAATGAATTAGCTTTCCGTGGTTCAACATGAACCTCGTGATATGAACCAATAGATTGCTATGTTTGGCCCTTTATTACTATTTTGGCATTTAAAATTTCAATTCGGAAAATCATCATTATTAACATTTATCACGACAATCTTATACCGAAAACCGAAATAAATTGTTTTTAAAATAAATTTTCAGACATTTCATATTATAATTAAAATTAAGATACTTATTTATTCATTATTTCCCAACAAAGTTTAAAATTGATTATAAAGTAAAGTTAAACTATTAAAAGAGCTAGATTTAAAAACAAATAATAAATCCTCAACTGTTTTTTACACTGTAAGAAAAATCCGGCACTTTCCTAGAAAATTTTGGGCAGCTAATGTGCCCAATGTTTATCAGTAATGTTCTTTGGAAATATCAGTAACCATCAAAAATACGCACATTCAAAATAATACTACATTACCGAAATCAGGAACGTTTCATGGACAAAAACCTGCTATTCTCAGGAACCTCCCACAAACTTATTAAGACCAGGAACGTATCCGATGTATAAGAGTAACGTTTCTGAATTTTCTTATAGTGTAGGAGCTTTTTATATGAAATTGACTTTATCATCGTGTCACGCTAGTAAAAAATTGAGGTAAATATAAACCGTTCCGATTGTGGTTCCATGGCTCAGTTGGTTAGAGCGTGACGTTAATAAGGTGGTGGTCAAGAGTTCGGTTCCTGAACGTCCAGCATGTTAATTTTTGAGGATAATTAGTAGAAAAGGTGTCAATTGATAAAAGAAAATTTTTCGGTGACTACACAATATCTTAAGAATTTTCGAAAAGTTTTTTTAAGAAGATTTTTCTTTTTTTTTTAGATATCAGAAAACACAAAATATTTTAAATATTAAAAATGCTCAAAATAAAAAGTTTCAAGTACAAAATATACAAATAAATATTTTTAGAAGCTTTATATATATATATTCTTTTAGAAGCTTTTTATTAAAATTGGATTTTTATCATCGTGCCTTTGTGTCATTCTGAAAAAGGTGGCGCCTTCACTTTAATGTAAATTTAAACAACCTTTTTCGTCGCTCGTTAGCGCATTTGGTTAGAGCGTCATGGTGATAACGCGATGCTCGTGGGTTCGAACCTCGCAAGCCGATGTGTTACTTTTTTGCAGATAATTAAAAGAAACGATGTCAATTGATAAAAGAAAATCTTTCATCGTCTACACAGTATCTTAAGGAAATTTGATAGTTTTTTTAAGGAAGCTTTTTTTTCCCGAGTTACTAAAACGCACAAAATTAAAATTTCAGTAAGAATAAAAATAAAAATAAATAAAAATAACACTGAAAGTTTTTCATTATTATGCAGCCCTAAAAAGCTTAAAATAAACATTTATTCTTGCAGAGACATGCTATAAAATCATAAAAATTTCAACAACAAGAATATTTTAAAGAAAAATATAGATATTTCACTTTTGGAAAACATGAAAAATTTTAAATATTCCGAATATTTTAAAAAGCATTCGAGAACAATATTCCTTTTGTATAAGTATTTGTTAGATTTTTCTAGAATGTTCTATGATTTTTCTTGACAGTTATTAGACGTTTGGTTAAAGCGGAATGCTGATAACGCGATGGTCCCGGATTCGCTCCTCGAAAGGCGATATAGTACTTTTTTTACAGATAAATAATCGAAAAAAAAAAATGTCATTTGATAAAAGAAAATCTTCCGTTGTCTATAAAATATCCTTTAAAAATGAAAAATTTTACATTGGGAAAATTTGCATATTAGAACCTCAAAATAAGATATTAAAAATTAAAAAAAGTAATTTTTAGAAAGTGATAAATAGTTTAATAGTTGTGAAGTTTCTGAATATGAAAATGGAATTTAAAAATATATATTAGTTAATAAGTTATAATTGAGCGAAATTCTCCATAGAATAATATTGGCTCTGGCTTCTAGGAACGATAAGTGGAGAGGCTTCTTAACCCTTTGCGGCGCAAGAAAATTTGTAACATTTAAATTATACTGTCACCGGAATCCATGAACTAAATTAAACTAAAAGAAATTAAAAATTTTTTTTAAAAAATTTTTCTGATATGCTATAAGCGTGAATTTTTCCTAAAAAATTTCCGGGATGAATTTTTGCAGCTGGATCTTAAATTTTGCGTCCTCGCAGCGAGGAAGACGCGCGTTAAAGGGTTAAGATAAATACTTAAGGAATAATTTAGGATAAACTATATTTAGTTTAGTTATTGTTATTATTGAGATTACCAATGTCATGAGACCCACATAACAAGAAGTAAATTAAATTCCATTGTTCTTTATTAACCCCCCTCACTACCCGAGGTTGAAAAATTATAATCAATTAGTCGCATAGTTGCCAATTTTTATAAGTTTTTCCGGAGCATTGTTAGTCATTTTTTTTTTTTTTTTTTTTACTGCTAGTAATTTTGAAGAACGATTTTCTTATTTAATTGTTGTTGCGTATTGGAAAGAAATATTCTACAGAAGGCGGGGCTAACAATGCTCAGGTATATATGAAATAAATGTCGACAGTTTTGTGCATCGATTATCTTTTTCACCTGAAAATGATTAAAATTTCATAAATTAGTCAAGTGTGTTTCACGAATTAAAAATAAAATAAAATGATATAAATGAGGGAAAAATGAACAGCTGTGCTGGAAACACAGATATTGTTTAAAATCTATTATTCCATTATTTTCATATGGATACTTGTTATTATTTAATCAAATAATAGGATTACATTGACTAACAAGTTTCCAACTCTCGTAAATAAAATTTTAGTTTAATAAACCAATCGACTTATTTATAACGAAACTTTTATTAAAATGTAATGGAAAATATTATTTAAAAATAGGGGGAAGGAGTACGTAAAATCATATTGTATATTTATAAACATAATGAGAATCAAATAGTTATTGAAAGCAGAAAAATACATTTTCAGGGAAAATTAGTTTGAAAATCAGTACAATAGCTTCTTAAAAATCTAATGGCCATATCACACCGGAGCATATATACTCAACACAACATTATACGCAACATGTTGACTTTGCTGAACGAACGAGAAAACGGTCAGCTGTCCGTAGGGTTCCCCCGAATTGATAGCGTGATGTATTCCCTTCTCTAAAGATATTCCAGGAAAAAATCCTGTTTATTCCTCCTATTGGTCAATTTTGATCAGCACGCTCAACATACTCAGCTTTTTCTAAACGGTTTCGTAAAAGTTGATCATCCGAAAACTTGCTGTCCTTGAACAAAATCAGACTGAGTATGTTGGGTATAATGCTGAGTTTAGTAAAATGCTGAACTAAAGTCTCTCGTGTGACATGGCCATAAGTGTATTAAACTTTGGATTCCATTACAAGTTACGATAATTTAAAAAGTAACATCTGATAATCGTGGTTGTGGTATTGAAAATTAAAAATGGTATTTTTATATTAGTTCATTTTATGAAGTAAATGAATTTCTTTTATTATTTGAATAATAATATTATTATTATCAGTATTAATAATAGTAGTTTGTCATATGTCATAACGTTTATTCAAAGCTGTTTGTAGAAAATATAATCATTTTTCAAAATAAACTTTGCTGATAAAACGATGTAATGATAATTATTAAAGGAAAAATGTGTGTGACATTTGTTTCTCTTTACATATTCTATTTCATTAAAACATCTAAATATGCATTTTCTGAATTTTTAGCAACTAATTTTCCGAATTTAAATAAAAGAAACTGCTGAGATACTGGTAAGAAAATATTACATAATATGCCAATTTCTTAAATCTTTTTTAATTACAACTAAATAAGAAGAAAAAGTACTTCCCAAAAATAGTGTCCTAGTGTGAAAGAAATGCGAGTACTAACAATACTATGGTATATTAATTAGAATATTGCATATATGCGGATGTTTATATTAAGTCCCGCAGTTTTGTGTTTATTAAAACTTTCGCAACCGCAATGCTTTTGTCTATTTGACAGTAAGATCCACCTGTGGACACTATTGTCCTAAGTTACAATAGTTCAGAAAAAAATTTTCTGCATTCACATTTATATTACAAATGCATATGCATTATAATTATACTTTTTCTAATCAAAGTATTTGCATTCATAGTACATTTATTGTTAAAATATGAATATTGAGTATATTTTTAAGGTATAAATAACATACAAATTGCGAAGAAAACTCCCATTGGCGGAGGTACAGATTTTCAAATGACGTGAATCTACATCAGCGGTCGCGAAATTGTTAATGTATATTTAACAAAGAGATATTATGTATTTGCATACTTGCCAACCTAACCCAGAAAATTGTTATTTCCGCCTATTTTTTCATGTCAGTCTTTTTTTAGAGCAATTTTCTTCTTATTTAGTAAATATATTTGAAGAGAATTACTATAAAAATTAAGTGGTGTACAAAAAGAGGCGGGAATTAACAATCTTTCGGGTTAGGTTGGCAAGTATGTATTTGTGTTTAAATCATATACATTTTATTCTCAGTAATCAATGTGCTAATTGTTAACTACGTACCTATGGTTCGAGAACAGTTAAGGTTGAAGGAGGATGATCCTAAATCCTTTCACATATTAGCGTAACGTTTTATACAAAAAGGCGTAACTTTAGTCTTTGTAATCCTAACAATATGTACGCGTGATAATGTAGGCTTTGTGTAACTTGTCAGGAGCTGTTTTTCCATTTTTGATGGGCTGGGTTATAAAAATTGTTTATCAGTATTGTTATGTCAATTTTACAAGGTTCCACTTAATAAGAATGAAGGGTACAAAATTACACTCGCAAAAATAGTAGACATGTTGAGTAAATAAATTTTTATCCCTTTATAAAAAATGTTGCTGATTTAACCGTGACTGCTAAGCAGCGCGATAGCGCTGCAATATTTAGTCTCGAAAACTGCGAAGCAGCGCTATCACGCTTCGAGAGATACAATTCAGATTACACCGGAATTTTAATTTAATTTTTACTTACAAATAATCAATCAGTCAATCGGAACTTCTAGATAATGTGAAGCAGTTGGTTATCATATGTTACGTCGCAACATTATTTAGGACAATGATTCGGTGTATAATGGTACAAAGGAGGATGAGACATTTGTAACAAATAATGAAGAAAGTGACGAAATTTACATCAATGTGTGGTCTGCAGTAACAAGGAAAGTGAGATAAAGCGTTCCAACCCCATCTGCGCTCGCTGTAAAAAAAAAGCTGCATGTCCTTTGTGCAGGAAAATATAATTGTTAATATCATCTTTTCATTATTTTTCTTTTATATTTTCTTTTACAGAAAGTAAAGAAAAAAAAAATACTTATTTTATAAAGTTCTTTTCTTTCATTATTTCTTTGTAAAACACAAAAATAATTAATAAATTAACTGATAATTGTATGAGTGATTGTATTTTATTAATGCCTTTTTTTTTTTATACTCAAAAATTATCAACAGAAGACGACGTTAGTTGTCTGATCATTGATATCAATTAAATGTTGTTCTTTCGAAAGAGAAATATCTAACGCATAAATTATTACGACGCTCGTTTCATCATTTTAAAAATATATGTTATATTTGTGAAATAAGTTGGAAAAGAAAAGAATGGGCGGAGTCTCGATAAAATCTTATCAAAATGCACATCCCTCACTACGCTGAATACGCATATGGAAAACTATATTAAATTTGGATTTTTTCGCTGCTCTTAAATTTTCGTAAAACATTATGCGTTAACAACTATTAATGGTAAAACACGTTTTTTGTTTTTATTCATCCTTTAATGATACTTAAATTTGGCTTTTACATACACTACAGTAAGGCGTGTTTTTCATAAATTAGGGGTGTTATTATAGATCATTAGAAAGTTTCATATTTTATTTCTGTAGAAAGAGCTATCGAGGGTAAAGGATTTATGCATAATAATACATATTTATATATGCTATTTCGACTGCTGCTTACTTAGATTTTTTTTTAATTTTTACTGCACGGCGTGGTTTTCCAATTAGGCATGATTGGGTTTCGAATTTTTTACAAAGCTAAAATTAAATATTTACACCGGAAAAACGTTTATTGAGGCCTGTAAAAACGATAGCAATTTAAGATTGTGCTTCTGAAAGTGATTTAGCATTAAAACGGTTAATAGATCTGTAGCGCTCGTACATGCAGTTGAGCCAAATTTAATAGTACTATTTGGACGCGTCATTTCACGCGTTATCAGATGTCAAGGATTTAAGAAGTTTGTTGAAAAAATAGTTTCAGGAAAGCTCTTGAAAAGAAAAAAAAAAGCTGGGCCCTGGGAACTTGATATGTATGTAAAATATATATACTATCAGCGGTCGTAGTTCCCGTTTTTTTTTTTTTTTTTTTTTTTTTTTTTTTCCCAGGCCACATTGATTTAGGAATGAGAAATTTACACGTTTTTTGCTGCTACAATTTTTATAGAATAATTTTTATGTTTAATCACGGTGCATTAGTCTAAAGATAAAAAAAAAGCTTTCTCTAAGAAAATACTGGCTGCAAAACAGGCCAAAATTTTCTCAAACCTGGAAGTGTTTTGAAAGAAGGCGGAGACTACGACCCCTTGTTAAACTAATGACAAATATATCTATCTCACAAATACAGGTATTATCTAATATCGTTTTACTTCAAAAAAGGCAAGTTTTACAATATTTTTTTTTTTATTTCGTCAGTAGAACACGGTTGAGATTTGTTGCACTATACGACTGGAACTGGAACTGGATTTGGCATTAATGAAAACCCTAGTGCAGAGTACTTTACTTCCGGTTTATGATTAAATGTCTATGCGATTACTATGAACCAGTGAAAAAAGTTTTATCTGCAGTAAAGACTGCTATTAGAAAAAATATAAAAATAAAGAGTTAAAGATTACAAAATTAAAAGTTCAGGAGAAAAATTTAAGCTGAGAACATTTTTGAAGCATTAAGTTTAGAAAAAAAATTAAGATAAGGTCACAGATCCGAAAAGCCTCATCACAAGGCCGTTGAAAAAGGTGGAAAGGAAACTGTAAAAAAAAGTAAAGGCTTTTTTCAGTAGACATACAAAAGTTTAAACTCTAATTGGCTATAAAGCCGAAATAACAACTTACTGTCTAATGCGTCACCTGGGTATAGTGAGTATAAGTAAATAGTGTACCGTTCGACGCGGAGATTACGTTCGAAACTGGATGAAAATCAGCAGAGGGCGCAAACATCGTTTCTCCGGCAACGCCGGCAACGAAAATGCTATGTAAACAAAGTTGTTTTTCATTACATTTTAATCAAATCAACCTTTTGGCTATAATTTAACTTTATATAAGTTAGCGATAACTAAATATGAAAAAAGCTTTGTATAAAAATCTGCATAAAATAAGTTCAAAAGCCATACATGTAAATTTATTTAGAAAAGCAATATGATTAATTGATACAACAAAAATGAAGTTTAAAAACACAAATTACGTAAGAAAAACATGAACAATGAAAATTAAACAATAAATTACAAAACACTTAAACTTCTTTAAATGTAAATGAAGTTTAGTTTTAAAGTTTAAAATACTTTTTGAATAGTAATACAATAAATAAAAAATAACAGTTATAAGTAATTAAAAAACCATTAGTAATAGATACAATTGTCAAATAGTTTATTTATTTTTTATTTATTCATGAATAACACACTCATATATATATATATATATATATATATATATATAAATATAAACACTGGAAAAGGATTGATCGTACTGCTTGTAAAAGAAATGTTATAATTAAGAGTGGTGAAAAAAGCATTTAATATTCAGTACAAATAAATTTTAAGTATAATGACAAAATCAAACTTGAGAGTTAGATTAAAGTACTACTATTTACATTATTTATATTCTTAACTTGACTTAACACAGATTCAAGAAAAAGCAGAAAATATTCAACACAAAAATATTTTAGATATTAAGCTGGTACAGAAACACAGTCACAAAACTGTTCTTGATGCAATAACCGGAATGCAGTATATATAATCTATTTCTGATTAAATTAAACTTAAAGAATAATATTTCAAAATGTGTTGCAAAGGGGAAACCTTTAATATAATCAGTCAATTTCCACAACTAAAATTCAAGCTTGCAACTAATATATAAATACTAATATTGATATGTTCATAATAAAAACATTTGACAAACAGAAACAAAGAAAATATATACATATATAACTTACATTAGATTTTATCCGCTCTTGGAATTAATTGTTTCCATTTCTTTCGCATTTCAATATCGTTGGGCAGGGCCCGACTTAGACTACCTGCAGCCCCGGGGCAAGCCTATTCTGGGGGCCCCCCTTGCTGTGGCATAAGAGGTCTTTAGGTTGCAGAATTTCTGTATTCGCCTGTAGGGGGGCCCCTTCCAGAAGGGGGGCCCAGGGCATTTGCCCCGTATGCCCTGCCGTAAGTCGGGGCCTGTCGTTGGGTGCTTTAAAGTACGAAGTTTTTTCTTGCAATTTGAATATCTACTGCTGCATCTGGGAACAAAGCAGTGACTTTGTCGCTTAGGTCGAGTATTTTTATCATTTTCCATACATTGGAAACATTAAATATTAATAAACAAAACCTCAAACAAGAAGTAAACAATGTTGTCATATACGCTCAAAATTTAAATATCCCTCTCAATGTTTTGCCAAAGAAGGAACAGTAGCGCCGCCTAGATGCAGAATTTTTTAAGAAACTGGTTTTGCATTGCATTATCAGTAGAACGGCACACTATAACTTATACTCACTATAACCTGGGGGCGACAGCAGATGAGTCTAAGAGAAAGACCAGTACGATTTTAAGTTTAAAAGTTTATTATTATTTCGATTAATTTTTTTTTTTAAGATGAAAACTCCGAAAAAATTATTTTTTGTTAGTAGAGAGGAGATTAATATTTAATCGATCAAATTCTTTTATGATGACTACTATTTTGTCGATAGGATATGTGAATTCCTTAATTTTATGAACAGTATTTATAAAGAATGATGGGGATTTAGCGATCTCAAGGATTTCATTCAAATCTTTAAGGGCATTAAAAACCTCTCCAATATCATTGGAGATAGTTTCAGCAGTGGAATTTTCAGTTTGTTGGGGAAGTTTAAGAAAATCTTTTGCACTGTTTAAGTCTACCGGAGAATCGGAAGATTCTTGGACGTTATTCGGATTTTCGCAGGAAACTTTGTTTTCAGGTTTGGTGTAGTTAAATCCTTTTAATATTTCGACAAGTTGGTAGCTTTCAGTTGAGTGTTTCTGAGGTTTTCCTTTGTTTTATTATTATTATTATTATTATTTAAATGTTAAGTGGGTTTTTGGAGCAACCACGGTATGTGGCTAAAACTTCAAGGCCACAATTGGCGCACTTGGGTGTAATTTTTCCAGTTGTAGGTCAGTTGTTAGTTAGTTGCGCTCCAGCGCATTTTACGCAACAGGGTGTAAGTCCACACACCTCGGAGGTATGGCCAAACATTTGACAACGATAGGATTGTTTTAGCGGTCCTGATCTAAACCTTTTAATTTTAACTTGAATGAATGAAATCTCAGTAATTTTATAAATTTCCTCGAAGTTTTTGCAGGGTAAAATATTAACCATGTATATAGGCATAGGTTTACCGGTAGCTTTATTTTTTAACATGGCGGCCCTTGTTGCCTCAAAACCATGTTCGTTGAATCCGTCCTGACTATGGAGGGATCAGTATACCAGGGAATTCCCTTAACGGCCCTCTTCACTCACCACCGCCGGAAGCCCGAGCCAATGTTATTCTATGGGGAAATTTTCTTTACATATAACTTATTAACTAATACATATTTTTAAATTCTGTTTTCACATTCTGAAAATTCCCAAATGTTAAATTGAAGCACCTTTTTTAAAAATTTGTTTTTTTAATTTTTAATATTTTATTTCGAAATTTTAAAATGAAAAAATTTCACATATTGAAAATTCGTATTTTGCAGCTTCAAAATAAAATATAAAAAAAATAAAATAATAATTTTTTAGAAAAGGTGCGTCAATTTAACAGCTGGGAACTTTCAGAATGTGAAAACAGAATTTAAAAATATGTATTAGTTAATAAGTTATTTGTAAAGGAAAATTTCGCATTAAATAACATTAGTTTCGGCTTCCGGCGTCCGTGAGTGAAGAGGGCCCTTAACACAGATTTTTTTAGGACGTTGGTCGTATGGGCTAAGAATCGAAAATTTACAATTATTTTCAGTGAGATATTTTTGGATGGCTCTAAAGTCATCCGTGCTTTTACTGTGGATATTAAGAAGTTGGCCTGTAAGTTTAAATAGAGGTTTGATCTTAGAAATTTTGATTAATTCTTTAGCGAAATTGTTCCAATCACCGTTTATCTCAATAGAAAAACGGGTTAATTTTTTCTTTCTCTGATACTTTTTCAGAAATTTGACTGGTGCTGTCATCTGTGCTAGAAATTAGGGATGAAAAGGATAGTGATTTTGCCGGATACCGGATATCGGATATCCGGAGCTCTTGTGCCTGCCGGATACGTATATCCGGCATTAGTTTTGTTTTTTGTTGTGTTGTATATTTCTTTTCTTTTTCTTTATTTTAAAACAATAAAATAAAAACATATTTCATATACTATTCTTTTAAAAATTTGTAAATATAATTTACTTAAACGTATTTATTTAATATTCTATTTATTTGTGCAATATTGCCATGAAGAATAAAATTTTAAGCCTAACATACTCATTCCTACACTTGCGATTTGTGGTGAAAAGCATTGCCACTAAAAAATAGTTCAGAATTATAATGCTAAAACTTATTATTTACATATTTTTTTACTAGTATTAAAAGAATGAAACAAAATGTTTTACTAATATAATTATAGTTGAGGGGTTATTTTCATAGGAAAACTAATAAGTTGTGACTATCACAAAAATTTTTTCTATATCATTCTATATAACAGCGCCACTTATTGTTTAAATTGTACAAAAGTTTAACCCTAGCTTCTCACAATAAATATTTTACATATGGAGTTCGGTGTAATTTAAATCAACAGATGCTGAGATATAGGCTGTAAAATCATAATAGCAGCTCCACATGTCGGCTGATATCCACCTAAATAAGGCGACATTCGTTTTTATAATGGTTTTCTTACATATCAATTTCATGCAGTTACGTCATAGAAGTTGAGACTTAGCCTATTCATGGGGTAAATTGCAGTGCAGTATTGCCACCTGTTGGCCGATATATACGCAAAATAAATCACAGTAGTGTTTCATAATAGCTGGCTTTCTCACATACCAAGTTTTGGGCAATTATACACAATAGAATCTGAGATATAGCCTTACCATTTTTAGGGAAAATTTCCATATAGCAGCGCCACCTATCGGCCAACATGCACCCAAATTGAATCAGCATAATTTCTCATAATGCCTTTGTAATATAAAATTTCGTCTAATTATACGCAGTAGAATCTAAGGTATAGCCTTCCCTAAAATAGCAGAAAGCACTGTACAACAGCACCACCTGTTTAATGATTAGCATCAAAAGTTGATATGCACTTATATACACCAAGTTGCATGTACATATATATTTATATGAAATTCTTTGCAGTAGTTTCTGGATATAGCCTTCCTTTAAGTTACAGAAATCGCAATACGGCAGCATCACCTGTTGAGCCATTTGCCCCAAAAGTTGATAGGCACTGATTTATGTCATGGTACAACTACATATAAATTTATATGTAATTCTACGCAGTAGTTCCAGAGGTACAGTTGAACAGAATTTTTGTCACGCACACACACAGGCAGACATTTTTTAAAATTGATCAAACCAGGTTCTGAATCTCTAAAAATGTGTAAATCCATCGAAAGTTAGAAGTTGAAAATTCTTATGAATCCAATACTTTCTTTTGAGACATTTATAAGGAAATATAAAAGAAAGAATAAAAAAAAAAAAAAAAAAAAAAAAAAAAAACTTAAAGCTACAAACTAGTATGTTACGGCTATCACAAAACTTTCTTCTATATCACTCTATATAACAATGCTACATGCACAGAAGAAATTTAATCATAGCTTCTCACAATATAGATTTTATATATGGAGTTTAGTGCAATTTTAATCAAAATATTTTCAGATGTAGCCATGTGTAGAATCACAGAAGGTGAGGAACTGCTGCGCCACCTGTTGGTTGGTATATACCCAAATTAAGCTAACTTTCATTCTCACATTATTTATCTTGCATATCAAGTTAAGTGCAGTTAAATGCTATAGATGTTAAGATTTAGCCTTCCTATTCAGAGTAAATTGCAGCACAGTATAACTATTGACCAATATGCACTAAAATTGAATCAACATGATGTTTTATAAAAATGTCCCTATCACATACCAATTTTTGGGCAATTATACACACAATAATAACTTCCTCATTCCCGGGAAAGTTGCAGCATGGCAGCATCACCTATTGGCCGATATGCACAGAAATTAAATAAACATGTTTCATAATAGCCCTGTGACATACTTTTTCTTTTTTTAAAAGCTTCTTATATGAAATTGACTTTGTCATCGTGTCTTCGTGTCACGCTAGTAAACAAGGCGTAAAGTAAATATAAGCCATTCCGTTTGTCGGTCCTTGGTCCAGATGGTTAGAGCGTCATTTAAATAACGCGGTGGTCGAGAGTTCGGTCCCTGGAAGGTCCGGCGTGTTAATTTTTGCAGATAATTAGTAGAAAAGGTGTCAATTGATACAAGAAAATTTTTCGTTGCTTACACAGTCTCCTAAGAATTTTTCGAGGAGTTTTTTTTTTTTAGATATTAAAAATCACAAAATATTTTTGATAGTAAAAAAAGCACCAAATAAAACGTTTTAAGTAAAAAATACATAAATATATATATTTTTAGAAACTTCTTATTTTTTAAATTGGATTTTATCATCGCGTCTTCGTGTCATGCTAAAAAAAACAAAGCGATTCCACTTTAGTAAATGTAAGGAATTTTTACGTCGTGCAATGGCTCAGTTGGTTAAGGCGTCATGCTGATAACGCGATGGTGGTGGGTAGGTTCTGTCTTCAAAGGCCGACGTGTTACTTTTTTGTAGAAAATTAATAAAAAATATGTCATTTATTAAAAACAAAGCCTTTCTTGGCCTACACAGTATATATATATATATATATATATATATATATATATATATATTTTTGAGAAGCGCTGGAAAATTTTTGTTGTGGAGCCTTAAAAAGCATAGAATAAAATTTTATTCTTGCAGAGACACGCTATAAAAAATCTGGTGTGAAACAACCACACGATTTCCATTACCCACTATTACATGTATTATATGCATTTTTCAGAGATAATGTGATCAGAAAACATAAAAGTGACCAAAAAAGAAAATCGTTAGAGCCGTTTTTGAGATACCAACTTAAAAAAAAAATCAATTATTGACCGGAAAACAATAATTACATACAAAAGCATATTTAAAAGTGAGTTAAAATGGCGAGTTTGAAAAAAAATCCGTACAACCGTTTTTAAAGGAACGCCTTTGCGAGGCCTGAAATTGAGCTATTTATACAGGACGCCTATCAATTTTCATGAACTAACCAACTATATCATTCGAAAGGCTATCTGATAGAGTGTTTATATAGCAAATTTGAAGAAAATCGTTAGAGCCGTTTTTGAGATACGGACTTACGGTCTCACTTCCGGTTTCCGATGTCCCATTTCCGGTTAAACTCAATTATTGACAGGAAAACAATAATTACATACTAAAGCATATTTAAAATTGAGTTAAAATGGCGAGTTTGAAAAAAATCCGTACAACCGTTTTTAAAGGAACGCCCTTGGGAGGCCTGAAATTGAGCTATTTATACAGGACGCCTATCAATTTTCTTGAACTAACCAACTATATCATTCGAAAGGACATCTAATAGAGTGTTTATATAGCAAGTTTGAAGAAAATCGTTAGAGCCGTTTTTGAGATACGGACTTACGGTCCCACTTCCGGTTTCCGATGTCCCACTTCCGGTTTTTCAATTTTCACCAAAATTTGGAAATTTCATCTGTACGCCAGACGTATTTGAATTCTAAAGTTTCGTAGCTCTATCTTTATTAGTTTCTGAGCTATAATAGCCAGAAGATTCTCCACATACATACACACACACATACACACATACATACACACTGAGCAATTGCCAAAAACCACTTTTTTGGACTCAGGGGACCTTAAAACGTGTAAATCAGGTGAAAACCCGATATCGAATTTTCAGACCGAATACAATACTTCCATTACCTACGGTAGTAGGGTAATGGAAGTAAAAATATGTAGATATTTCACTTTTACTCAAGATGAAAGTTCTTAAATATTCAAAGTATTTCGAAAGCATACAAGAGCAATATATTTTTGCATTACTTAGATTTTTCTAGCATGTTCTAAGACTTTTTTTGACTGTTCTTTGACTTTTGGTTAGAATGTCATGCTGATAGCGCGTTGGACGTGGGTTCGATCCTCGAAAGCCGATGACGTTCTTTTTTTTTTTTTCATATAATAATAATCATAATAATAAAAGTCAATATCTAAAAGAAAATCTTTATTTGTCTACACAGTGTCCTAAGAAATTTTGATTAGATTTTTAAGAAGCTTCATTTATAACTAAAGAGCACAAAATAAAAATTTAAGTAAAAAATCATTTTTTAAGATTAGAAGCTTTTTATTGTGATGCCCTAAAAAGCATAAAATAAAAAATTATTGAGGTAAAGACATGCAATAAATAAATAAAAGTTTTAACACTAATGAAATTTTAGAGAAAAATATAGATATTTCCCTTTTGCAAGAGATGAAAATTTTTAAATATTCAAAATATTTAAAAAGCTTTCGAGATCTTTGAAATTTATGGCTTAACGAATAATTATACAGAAAAACTAATAAATAAGAATGTTGGTCTCGAATTC
This sequence comes from Salticus scenicus, assembly GCA_963930645.1. Classification (NCBI taxonomy): domain Eukaryota; kingdom Metazoa; phylum Arthropoda; class Arachnida; order Araneae; family Salticidae; genus Salticus; species Salticus scenicus. Next base: position 54,830,866 of record OZ005654.1, on the reverse strand, counting down.
TTTTTACAATATTTTGAATATTAAAAATTTTTCATCTCTTGGCAAAGTGAAATATCTATATTTTTCTCTAAAATTTAATTAGTGTTAAAAATTTCATTTATTTATAGCATGTCTTTACCTCAATAATTTTTTATTTTAGGCTTTTTAGGGCTTCATAATAAAAAGCTTCTAATCTTAAAAAATGATTTTTTACTTAAATTTTTATTAAATTATACACAGTGGAAGCTGAGATATAGTGTTCCTTTAAATGGATGAAATCACAGTATAGCAGCGCCATCTGTCATCTGTTTAGGAACAGCGATGGACTTTTATTCTTATGAGGAAAATTAGGGGACTGTTATTAGTCACTTTGAAAAAAAAAAAAAAAAAAAAAATCTGGCTAACTCTGTACAAAATTAAAATTAAAATAAGGCTTCTATATTTCTTAGACCTGAAGCTACTTTTGGCTAAATTTTTTTGCTAACAAGCTACAACTGATCTAAAAAATTTTTTAAAAATTGTCGCTGAGGGAAATTTAAGCTTGAATTTTCTCCTTCGGACATCCGGCTTAAAATAGCCGGATATCCGTAACCGGAATGCTGATATCCGGTACCCCGTCGGATAGGCCGGATACCGGATAGTTACTGGATATCCCTTTCATCCCTACTAGAAATGTCACTCACTGAGTCACAATCAACTTCATTTTGAAGTGAATCAAAAGGGTTTTGGGTTTGGATATAATTTTCCGGAAAAAGAATTTTATTAGAATTTTTGGATGTTTTCAAGAAATTTTTTCATTTTCTGCTATTTCTGGGCAGCTGAAATTCAGTTTTCTCTGTAATTAATTTTTTCAGACAGGTATAGCCGTTAGTTTTGTATGTGTTAATACAGAAATTTTCGGAAGATAGAAGTATTAGTAAATTTTCACATGTTGACCAATTAATAGCATGCAAACAATCGGTAATAATAACACTGATCGCTTTCTGGAGGTTAGAGTCATCAGGAGGATTTTGAAGTTGATCAACCAAGCTGAAGATTTTGGCTTATGTTGTAGATAGTAGTTGGTAATTTGATTGAGTTTAGTTCAGCCATCATACTTTTGGCAAAAAGTCGCTTGAAATTCAGGTTTATGTTGTCCGGATATAATTCCCGCAATTAAGGACTCATGAGACGGAGTCATCTCCACGAGAAATACAAATGGGCGATGCGAAGGATCTCTTGCGCTAGACGCTGCTGTGTTGTTGATGCAATAAGAAGCGCGTTACAACCTAATACTAACGCAAATACTTTTTCGTTATAAAAACACCTAATGCGCGTTCTTTCTTGTCTAGAGACTTAGCGTAGTAGTTGTGGTCAAAATGTTTGTTCTAATGATACTATTTGCTTTAAAAACAAAGTTAATTTACATCGTATTCATTTGAATCTGTATTAGTTCCCGTTGTTTTATCAGTTGGCGAAATATAAAATTCTTTGTTATGATGATCTTATGATGTTCTCACGATCTTATAAACTATACATTTTAGGTTTTATTCCGATCTGATCGATACAGCCGGAGCTGTACAACTATACAGGCAGTTTAATTTTACCCCCCTTGTACATATATATAATTTCTGCATACTTGCCAGTCTAACCCAGAAGATTGTTAGTCCCGCCCCTTTCCGCCTATTTTTTTCACACCAGTCTTTCTTTAAAGTATTTTTCTTCTTGTTAGGATGTCAGGATTGAATGAATGGAAGGCACCCGTGACAGCGTCACGCATCCTCCATTACCTAAAGGTACAGCTTAACGGATTGAGAGTCCCGAAAATCAATTTTACTGCAATGGAGAGAGGGGGGGAAACATACCAAAAATAAAAAACAGTAACACAGGAATTTTAGAGCTTATGGAAAGGGGAAACACAATAATAGAGATGAGTAGAGAGCTAATGATACTATTTGCTTTAAAAACAAAGTTAATTTACATCGTATTCATTTGAATCTGTATTAGTTCCCGTTGTTTTATCAGTTGGCGAAATATAAAATTCTTTGTTATGATGATCTTATGATGTTCTCACGATCTTATAAACTATACATTTTAGGTTTTATTCCGATCTGATCGATACAGCCGGAGCTGTACAACTATACAGGCAGTTTAATTTTACCCCCCTTGTACATATATATAATTTCTGCATACTTGCCAGTCTAACCCAGAAGATTGTTAGTCCCGCCCCTTTCCGCCTATTTTTTTCACACCAGTCTTTCTTTAAAGTATTTTTCTTCTTGTTAGGATGTCAGGATTGAATGAATGGAAGGCACCCGTGACAGCGTCACGCATCCTCCATTACCTAAAGGTACAGCTTAACGGATTGAGAGTCCCGAAAATCAATTTTACTGCAATGGAGAGAGGGGGGGAAACATACCAAAAATAAAAAACAGTAACACAGGAATTTTAGAGCTTATGGAAAGGGGAAACACAATAATAGAGATGAGTAGAGAGGTTAAGTATAGCATTACACAACTAGGAGAAAGTTTAGGGATAGTAAGAACAATTTTTATTTTTCAAAAAGCAAATTTTATAATTTTTTTTTTTTTTTTTTTTTTTTTTTTTGGTACTTTAAAACACAATTTTTTAATTTTTTTTTTTAAACACAAGGACAAAAATAAAACACAATACAGGACAACACAAGGACGAGGACAGGATATAATCTCCGAAGAGAAGTCAATGCCCGAAGGCGATAGAAAAGTGAAAAGATAAAAGAGCTAACACAAAAAAGGTTAAAGGTGGGTGTTTAGACTGAGGCCCGCTTTGGGTCTGCGTCTATTCAGAGGATCATTATGGTCATATGTTGCGAGTGTGTTCAAAGCAGGGTTATCTAATGGTTCAAGAGCCAAATGGAATTGTATATTTAAGTATTGGATGAAGTCATTAAGTCTAGGAGTTTCAATTTCTTTATAAATGTGAAAATTTCTAACGTACCAAGGCATATCAAGAATTTGCCGAATAGTTGAATTTTGAGCCCTAATGAGTAACTTGATATGCGATTTGGCAGCATATGACCATGCCATACATGCATAAGTGAGAATAGGTCTTAAGTAGGAAGTGTACAAGAGCAATTCATTTTTAAAGTTTAATTTACTATTCCGAGCTAAGAGGAGAAGTAATTTACTTTTAGCAGCACGGAATTTTTTACGCGTGGTGAGAATGTGTTGTTGAAAAGTGAGAGATTGGTCTAGAATAACACCAAGGTATTTACAGTGATTTGACCATGGTAGGGGGGTGGCAACGAGGCTAATTTGGAATTTATCACGTTTATTAGTTGTCATAGCACTTCTTCCACGTGAGAAAAGAATAGCTTTAGTCTTTGTAGTATTAAATGCTATTCTCCATTTATAGAACCATTCAACCAAAATTTTGAGGTGACGGGAGATTGCCGAAATAGCATAACGCCTGTTGACGCTTGAAGCGTAAATACAGGTATCGTCTGCGAATATAGCCAATGAGGTATGAGGGTAGCGAAGTATATCGTTAATGTAAAGATTAAATAATTTAGGACTAATTTTGGAGCCTTGGGGAACGCCGAAATGGGCAAAAAAGTTCCGTGAAAGAGTGTCTTTCACCTTCACGTGGAAGTTCCTGTCAAGTAGGTAACTATGAATTAACTTAATAAGGGCAGGGGGAAAGTTATAATTAATAAGTTTAAAAATTAAGCCAGAGGTCCAAACTTTGTCAAATGCCTTTTCAATGTCAAGAAAAACTGCCGCAGTATATAGCTTCCGAATTTTGCCGGTGGTAATGTGCTCAACTAATCTGTAGACCTGGTGTGGGGCTGAAAGGCCATTGCAGAACCCAAATTGTTCTGGGATCATAATATTATTTTCTCAATATAAGAATCAATCTGTTGAGCAATAAAGGCTTCGCATAATTTATTTAAAACATTAAGTAGGGAAATTGGGCGATAACTCGAAGCCCTATCAGGGGGTTTGGCAGGTTTAAGTATCGGAGCAATGACAGCAGTTTTCCAATAAAAAGGGAAATAATTAAATTTTAAAATATTATTAAATAGATGGGTGATTTTTGGAATATAATTGAAAGGTAGATTCTTTAGGGCGTCATTAGTGATTCCGCTGATGCCTGGGGCTTTTTTATTTTTATGTTTTTTGATTTCGCGGATGACATCAGCGTGGGTTACCAAAAAGTCGGAGGGAGGAATGGGGTTATTCAAGAATCTTCTAACAGTAGAATTGACTTCTCTCTCAGTTTCATCACTATCAATAGGGTTGCCTTGGAATTGTGTCTCGAGGTTTATAGCAATGGCATTAGCCTTCTCTTCGTTAGTGTACGCATAGTTCTGGGAATTTGGATTAAGGATAGGGGGCATTGGTTCAAAGGAGCTCTTAAATCTCTTGGCCGCTTTCCAGATGGAGTTATCCTCTGGAGACAGGGATTCAAGGAATTCTTTCCAACTGTCATTGCGTTTTTTATTAAGATAATCTTTAATATCTTGTTGAGCTCTATTGAGAATAATTTTATCTTGAATTCTATGCGTACGTTGCCAAATTTTCCTGCCTTTTTTTTATTAGTAGTTAGAATGCGGACGTGCGGGTCTAATTAAAAAAATTCATTAGCAGGTTTGGAAGTAGTAGCATAGTCAATAGCACTCTTAATATCATTAGTGATGGTGTTAACCAGGAGATCAATGTCATTGGTGCTCTTGATGGTAGGAAGGGAGGGTGGAATATCGTTAATAAAATTAGTGAATTGAGTCCAATTAGTACGAGAAATAATTTTGGGGGGATCAGGAGGAGACGAATTTGAATATTAATTTTGATGGGATTATGATCAGAACTCAATTCAGCCAAAGAAGTAATGTTTTTATCAAAATTAAAACCATTAAAAAGACCAAAATCGATAGTGCTACTACTTAAGCCAGAGTGGTGGGTAGGGGTGTCCGGAAAAAGGATGTCCGCATAATCGAAAAGAAGGATGTTGTCATGAATTGCTCTACCATAAGCGTTCGAGGCATTACAATTCCAAGAGGGATGGTGGGCATTAAAATCACCAAGGAGAATGGTGTTCGCGTCATATCTGAGTAATGCAAGTAAATCAGATTTAATATCAACTGCGCTCTCATTACAAGGAACATAAACTGAGAAAAAAGTCAATGGGGGGGGGGGACCTGGAACCATAAGAGTAATGCCAGTGGCATTGACAACGTTCATAGTAGGGATAGATAGCTGGTGAAAATTCAGATTATTTTTGATACAAATAGCAGTGCTTCGGATGGCCAGTGGACTAACAGGGTTGATGAAATCATTTCTAATAAAAATATAATTTGGAATTTTAAGGGTCATACCAGGTCGTAATTTGGTTTCCTGTAGTAAAATAATATCCGGAGCATGTGCTCTTGTACAAATTCCCTAAGCTCTAAAACTTTACCCTGAATGCCATTGCAATTCCAAGCGACACAGGACAAACAACCACGCACAGCCATTATGGGGCTGAGAAGGCTTGTGTGAGAATCTTAAATTTGGAAATAATATCAGGACAACCTCTTATAGCTGCCAGAACATTTTTGTATTTTGTAATAAGATCTGCAATATTGGATACGTTAAATTCTTGAGCTATTTCGTTAAGGATGGTACTTAGTTCAGAGAGGGGGGTCGGAATTTAAATTTGGAGCGGGAAGGGTGTGTTTCGGGGTAGCCAAAGGAGGGGAAGTTAATTTTGGAGGATTTATGGCGCTGGCAAAAGAGAAATTTGGATCTACTGGTTTGGAGTTAAAGGTGGGAGGATGTTTATTAGTTGCACTGGGGAATTTTGGGCAGTACCTGTAACTCGCTGCGTGAGTATCATTGCAGTTGCAACATTTAACATTTTCTACTATTTTTCCTCCAGTGCATTCTCTAGTTTCATGGCAGCCAGCGCATTTAACGCAGCGAGCCATCATACGGCAATTTGCTGAAGCATGATGGAAGTACTGGCATTTAAAACACTGCACAGTACGTGTGGGGCGCAAATAATCCTCTACGTGGATGGCATAATATAAGAGGTTGTCTAGATCAAAAATTTTCTTACAGTCGGGAGAATTTTCTAAATGGATTTGAAATAGAGGCATTGGTAGTTTTGTTTTGAAACTGGTCAGTTGATTAACTTTTATTACGTTATAACCTTTTTCGGTTAATGCATTATGAATTTCCTCTTTATCGGTGGAGGAGTCTGGTCCTCTAATTACTACTCGGAGAGGCATCGCGGATTTGTCCGGAAATAAGAAGTGTTGGATTTGTTTTTCGTCTAATTTTGCAACCAAATTTTTATAGTCCTGCTCCGAGTTAGGATATAGACGCGTAAATTTGCCTGCCGGAGTGGCCTTGAATTTGCAATGGTCATCATCTAGGGATTTTAATATAATAGACATATTTTTATCCGTTAATATGGTTATGAACCTAGTTTTAGGCATAGGCACTCTTTTGACATTATTTTGGGAAGTGGTCCCTTTAGGAGGGTTGCCTTATTTTGAGTTGAAGGGCCTCCAAGAGAGGTTTCCTTCAATTGAGCAAATCTATTATTGAAATTAAGTCCCATACGGGCAATTTTGAGTGCCGGGTTATGCTCAGCAATTTGGTGAGGGGTGTAGTGCCTGGTTTTTGGTCTTTTGTTATTACGGGTGACCAATTGGAAATCATCAGTAGTTGGGGTTGCAGTAAAATTGAATGTCGGAACACTCACCTCGTTTTCTGCAGTGGCCGGAATTTTTGAGCTCGAATCATCCATCCCATCATCTTTCATTTCAGTGGTACTGTTTAGTGGTCGAGTATCAGGATAATGAGGTTGTACTGATCGAATTTCTATTAAACTGCACTCGGGAACAGACTTGTGCGTGTAATTGGGTGGAGAAGCAGTTTGTGGACGAATTTCCGTGGTTTGGAAGAAATCGTACATGTCTTGGGTCCAATTTACTATAATTTTAGGTTTTGTTGTCATAGTACTTGAAGATATGGGTGTGTTCGTCATATTACAAACGAAAAAAGCACTGAAAAGTGCTAGAAAAACAATTGCGGCTAAGTTCAAACGAAACTAAGCTCGGAAGGCTGCAAACCTTCCAAAAAAACAATAAACTCTAAAAGATGCCGCCAGATGGCGACACTACGCAGCTAAGAAAAGAACGTCTGCTCTCAATGAAAGCAGAATTCACTCCCGTCTGTATTTTTCTTGTTATTTAATCGTAAATATATTTGAAGAGAATTACTCTAAATATTAAGTGGTGTAAAAAAAGGGGCGGGAACTAACAATTTTCCGGGTTGCACTATTACATTGTGTACTCCTACTGGAGTTAAGGAAAGCAATTAAGCAGTTTCATTGGTTCTCTCCTGCTAGACTATCCCACAACGAATCGAAATTCTCCTCCCATATGAACAAACACCCGTTTTTACTTTTTCGAATGCGATTAATTCATTTTAATTTATCATAAATGTGGATTTCCCTCAAACTACTCGCATGAATATCTTACAACACAGAGCTTACTTACAAATTTTGAAAATGAGATTGTTAAGAATAGAGATACAATTTTAATTCGCTCCAATATAAAATGAATGGAGGGCATTAATAAATGGATTGAAGAGTTTGAAAACAAAACATATACTAAACGGAATTCTAGGAATTCACGCCCTGGAGGAGAAAGATTTGTTTGTTCGTAAGTTTAGTTTTCAGTTTCAAAATTAATTTTAGCTTTTCCACTTTAAATGCAGAATGTGTTTTATATTTTAGTTCCCCATCATACTATAGGTATGGGGAACTTAGGTAATCGTGAAAATTCTCGACCTCGGTTTTTTGACATTTTTACAAGTTTTCAGGTGTGAGGAAACCGAAAATGACAAAATTTGTCTATTGTCCGTCTGTAGGGTGTCTGTTAGTTTGTTAGTCCGTTAGTCCGTTATTATGTTAGTCTGTGTACACGATATCTCAAGAACAAATTGTCGCAGAGAAGTCAGATCAGTTTTAAAATATTATTTTCGATACTGGCAAGAACCCTAATCATTTACAAAATTTGAATTAAAAAACTTCGTAAGTTATTAGAAATTTACGATTTTCTTAACATGGGAGAATAGGACAAAATTTCACTTAAACGTGCATTAAATGGAAACTTTTGACTACAAAAATGTCAGACCAGTTTCAAAATATCAGTTTTGATGCCGGAATGAACATCAGTAACTATAAATATGCTACTTTGAAAATTTCGCAAGTTATTGGAAATTTACGAATTTCTTAACATGGCAGTGTACGCAAAATTTCACATAACGTCAATTTTGAGAGATATTTTCATCGTAAAGATGTCAGACTACTTTTTAAATATTATTTAAGATACTGGCATAAATATCACTGACTATGAATTTTCCTATATAAAAATTTCGTAAGTTATTAGAAATTTACGAATATCTTAACATGGCAGAATAGGGCAAAATTTCACACAAATGTCAATCTTGAGGGATATTTTCATCGTAAAAGTGTCAGACCACTTTTGAAATGTTATTTAGGATACTGACATGAATATCATAGAGTATGAATTTTCTAATTTAAGAAATTCGTAAGTTATTTGGAATTTACGATTCTCTTAAAATGGCAGAAAAATACAAAATTGAGCATAAACGGCCATTTTGAGGATCATAAATATATCAGACAACTTCAAAATAACATTTATGATACTTGTATGAACATGACTGATTACAAATATTCTAATAGGAAAATTTCGGAAGCTATTCGTTATTGAAGATTTTATCAACATAACAAAATTGAAAAAATTCCATATAAATATGCGTTTTGAGGATTGTTGCATTGGAAATAGTAGCATGAAAACTAAACTACGAAATTTACCTTAATAAAATAAATTAACAGATTAGAATAATATAAATATGTCGGGGTGAACGGTGGATAGCCTATTAGGCGGAGATTTCATTCTGTCACTGTGTCAAGCGTTTGGTTAAATGTTAAGAGAATGTCCCGTTCTAGAAACTTATGAAAAAAAATATATATGATGGGGAACTGAGCAGAGTCCACCTATGCCAACTAGTTTCGTTTCTTGTTTTGTTCTCAAAATAGCTTTTTATAATTTTTCTTTTTAGAGGAAAAAAATTGTATGTCATCATAGTTCTTTTCGTATGGTGCCATCTGAAAAAAAACTAGTTGGCATAGGTGGACTCTGCTCAGTTCCCCACCATATTTATGGTCTCATAAATTTCTAGTGCGAGACATATTATAATCATGTTAAAAAAATCAATTTGACCAAAGCTTGATACAGGGACAGAAAGAAATCCCCGCCTAATAGGCTATCCATCGTTCACTTCGATATATTTATCTTATTCTAATCTATTAATTAATTTTATCAGGGTCAATTCCGTTGTTTATGTTTCATGCCAATGTTTTCATTTCCAATGCAATAATCCTCAAAATTCATATTTATATGAAAAAATTACAATTTCGCTATGTTGATAAAATCGTAAATTACGAATAATTTACGAAATTTTCCTATTAGAATATTTGTATTCAATCATGTTCAACAAAATATCATAAATGTAATTTTGAAGTTGTCTAATGTATTTATGATCCTCAAAATGGAAGTTTATGCTCAATTTTGCCTTATTCTGACATGTTAAATAAATCGTAAATTCCAAATAACTTACGAATTTTTTAAATTGGAAAAATCATAGTCTATGATATTCATGCCAGTAACCTAAATAATATTTCGAAAGTGGTTTGACATCTTTACGATGAAAATATCCCTCAAAATTGACGTTTATGTTAAAATTTGATCTATTCTGCCATGTTAAGAAATTCGTAAATTTCCAATAACTTACGAAATTTTTATATTTGAAAATTCACAGTCATTAATATTCATGCCAGTGTCCTAAATAATATTTCAAAAGTAGTCTGACATCCTTGCGATGAAAATATCGATCAAAATTGACGTTTATGTGAAATTTTGCCCTACTGCCATGTTAAGAAATTCGTAAATTTCCAATAACTTGCGAAATTTTCAAAGTAGCATATTTATAGTTACTGATGTTCATTCCGGCATCAAAACGGATATTTTAAAAGTGGTCTGACATTTTTAGAGTAAAAAGTTTCCATTTAATGCACGTTTAAGTGAGTTTTTGTCCTATTCTCCCATGTTAAGAAATTCGTAAATTTCCAATAACTTAAGAAATTTTTAGATTTGAAAATTCATAGTCATTAATATTCATGCCAGTGTCCTAAATAATATTTCAAAATTAGTCTGACATCTTTACGATGAAAATATCGCTCAAAATTGACGTTTATGTGAAAATTTCCCCTATACTGCCATGTTAAGAAATTCGTAAATTTCCAATAACTTGCGAAAATTTCAAAGTAGCATATTTATAGTTACTGATGTTCATTCCGGCATCAAAACGGATATTTTAAAACTGGTCTGACATTTTTAGAGTAAAAAGTTTACATTTAATGCACGTTTAAGTGAATTTTTGTCCTAATCTCCCATGTTAAGAAAATCGTAAATTTCTAATAACTTACGAAGTTTTTAAAATTGAATGTTGCAAATGAATAGGGTTCTTGCCAGTGTCGAAAGTAATATTTTAAAACTGATCTGACCTCTCTGCGACAATTTGTTCTTGAGATATCGTGTACACAGACTAACAAACTAACGGACTAACGGATTAACGGACTAACAGACACCCTACAGACAGACACCATACAAATTTTGTCATTTTCGGATTCCTCACACCTGAAAACTTGTAGAAAAGTCAAAAAACCGAGGTCGAAAATTTTCACGATTACCTAAGTTCCCCATACCTATAGTATGATGGGGAACTAATAAACGAGGAATATCAAAAAATGCAGAATGTCAATCTTTTATAATATTAAAGATAAAGTTAGACACTGCACGTTCCAGAAAGACTGACAAGTTTATAGCTGTAAGTTATAAATAATTTTCGGTCATCGTTTACATTTCGCGTATATTTAAAGGAAACAGGATTGTTAAAATGAAATAAAATTTTAATTTCTTTTTTATTTTCTGAGAATACATTATGTATGGAAATTATTGCAATGATGAAAAAATTCGACCATGAGATTTTGATATATGTGCACTTTTTAAGGTCTCCTGAATTAATTTTTACTCTTTTTACGGAAATGAATATAAAAATGAGTGTTTTTTGATGTACCTATACGTTTGAGATTTCTTGAACTATTTTTTCTATTTCCATGGTGATGCATATAAGTATGTGTGTAATTTCGATGTATCTATACGTTTTGAGGTCTCCTGAATTCATGTTTACTGTTTTTTGTTGATGTATATATGTATGTGAGTGAATAGGATAATATGTAAATGCTTGTTCAAATGAACTGAAATTTGGTATGTATGTTATATGTCACCGCCGCATGAATTCTACCGACTTTGATGAATCTAGCAATTATAGTTTTTCTACAAGAACATAAAGAACAATTCTTAATCATTACGATCTATAAGGTCAAATTATTAAAGTGCGATACTATCTAATCTCTATGTTCAAATATTCTGAAACTTGTAGGTTTCTTACAGGTCACCATCTCCCACGAAATAAATAGATTTTAATAAATTTGGAACTTATGGCTTCTTCTTCTTCTCTCGCTCTCTCTTTTGTTTTATAATTTATTTTTTAACAGGAACCCAAAGAAGAATTATTTTCATTATAGCCTATGGAGGAGATTACTAAAGTGCGATACCGTCTAAACGCTTTGTTCTAATGAGCTGAAAATTTTCAAGTTTGTTATAGGGAATCGTCGCACGAACTGTGTAGAATTTTTATGAATACAATGCTTCATTTTCACTCAGTCGGAAAAAAAAATAAATAAAATTTCATTAAAATATGATTTTCTTCCAATCAGTTGATTGTGATTTTAATAAAAAAAATTGTATTTCTTTCCCATTGTTTAATGGTGTTTTCCTTTGCCAGCGGCTTATTTCTGTTGAGTTATCTAAATGATAGACCAGATGTTTCTGCCTAAAGGTTGTCTGAGTGAGTAATGCTGATCGGTCGTCGGCCTGGATAGCTCAATTGGTCGAGCCTTGACCTTGTAAGTCAAAGATCCGGGGTTCGACTCCCGGTCCAGGCATTATTTTCACTCAGTGGGAAAAATAAACTTTCACAATGCTTTTAGTTCTTCTACAGAGACCCAAAAGAAATTCGTTATCATTACGGAATATGAACTTGAATTATTTGAATGGTTTAAACTCAATATTCAATCAAAATAAAATTGGTAAGAATGTTATGGGCTTTTATCACACGAACCATATAGATATATACGTGCAGAGCTGCCAACCTAATCCTGCAAATTGTTAGTACCGCCCCTTTTTCTATACCACTTAATTTTTAGAGTTTTTTTTTCTTAATTCATCGTGAATACATTTGAAGAGAATTACTCTAAAATTTTATTGGTGTAGAAAAAGGGGCGGTACTAACAATTTGCCGGATTAGGTTGGCAGCTCTGTACGTGAGTGTAAGTGTAAGAGTTTTAGTTTCTTTTTTTTAAACCAATATGCAGACAATATATAGATATTTTATACATTGTGGCTTATAGGTTCAAACTATTTAAGTTCAAAAGAATTAATAAGGTTAAATTGTTTAAAATAAAAAATAACTAAATAAATATTTTTGTATTGCGAGCTGACTGTTTACATTTCTTTTAAAAAGGCGCACAAAAGAATTTGGGTGTATTACATTCCACTAAATTTCAACAGGGAGAGAAATACTCAAACACTATGATTTTCTCTTTTGTTTATTTAATGAGTTTTCTAATTTGAATAGATTTAAACAACTGTTAATTGTTAAGTATCAAGTTACATTTAAAAAAATATATATATAGGTTCTTCTTTTTTTACTTCCATTACCCTACTACCGTAGGTAATGGAAGTATTGTATTCGGTCTGAAAATTCGATATCGGGTTTTCACCTGATTTACACGTTTTAAGGTCCCCTGAGTCCAAAAAAGTGGTTTTTGGCAATTGGTCAGTGTGTATGTATGTGTGTGTGTGTGTATGTATGTGGAGAATCTTCTGGCTATTATAGCTCAGAAACTATCAAAGATAGAGCTACGAAACTTTAGAATTGAAATACGTCTGGTGTACAGATGAAATTTCTAAATTTTGGTGAAAATTGAAAAACCGGAAGTGGGACATCTGTAACCGGAAGTGAGACCGTAAGTCCGTATCTCAAAAACGGCTCTAACGATTTTCTTCAAACTTGCTATATAAACACTCTATTAGATGTCCTTTCGAATGATATAGTTGGTTAGTTCAGGAAAATTGATAGGCGTCCTGTATAAATAGCTCAATTTCAGGCCTCGCAAAGGCGTTCCTTTAAAAACGGTTGTACGGATTTTTTTCAAACTCGCCCTATTAACTCATTTTTAAATATCCTTTTGTATGTAGTTATTGTTTTCCGGTCAATAATTGATTTTTTGTAAAAGTTGGTATCTCAAAAACGGCTCTAAAGATTTTCTCTTTAGATCACTTTTATGTTTTCATTATCTCTCAAAAATTGCATATAATACGTGTAATAGTGGGTAATGGAAGTCGTGTGGCTGTTTCACACCAGATTTTTTTCTTTTTCTTTTTAATAATATAGTTGAAGCATTTTTCTATTAAATTTTCAATTTAATTTCATGATTTTTCTTTTGTCATTTATTTCTTTTCATTCTTTTTCCTGGATGAAGAAAATTCTATTAGCAAAGAAATTCACATGATTTTTCTAGCTTCGGAGCATTCCTAAAATGAAATGTGCTTGTTTTATCATTTATGCATTTGCTGGAAAAAACATGTAATTAATAAAAATAGATGTCAGCTATTTATGAGCTTCCGCAAACTGTAATTTTAGTGTGCCGTTCGTTTACCCTAAGTTAAGCTTCTCTTTTTACCGCCGCATTCATATGGGAGGAGAATTTCGACTCGCTGTGGGATGGTCTAGCAGGAGAGAACCAATGAAACTGCTTGATTGTTTTCCTTAACTCCAGTAGGGGTACAGAATGTAATAGTGCTTCCAGGTTAAGTTGGCAAGTATGTTTCAGCTATCATAAAGCCAGAAATGTCAATCTTTATAATTTATTCCGGAGCTTTGTTAACCCTTTTAGGGGCGGTGGTATATATTTTAACCACATAATTTCAGTTTTCAACTGCAAAAATTTATCCCAGAAATTTTATATAAAATTTTACTTTTTTACCTTACCCGAAAACATTCATTTATTAGTTTTCTTCTAATCTTGATCTCAGACTCTGGTGGCATTTGATTTTAAATGAACTTAAAATCATTGCCCCTGAAGGGGTTAACTTCGCCTTTTTTCCCCCATACCACACCCTTTCTGGGGCGGTGGTATATATTTTATACCACCTAATTTTAGTTATCAACTACAAATATTCATCCCAGAAATTTTATATAAAATTTTACTTTTTTACCTTATCAGAAATTATTCATTTATTATAATAAAATTAAACATAATTTATACGTCACATTAATATATTAAAACCAATGTAACATTTAAAGTGAGATAAAAAATACAAACATTTAAAACTTTAAAAATACATTTTAATTAAAAACATTAAAACACAAGACAGACGTTTCGGCTAGAACACTAGCCCTCCTCAGTGTCAAACATACAAGAACAAAATTTACAAAAATTTATAGTACATCTTAGCAAGATTAAATATTCAGGAGGGATAGCTTTAGCCTCGTTCAAGGCAGAATGTTGCATTTTAGTAAAAGCGCCCTCTAGAAAAATACGGGATTCATATATGTTTAAATTAAAAGTTAAAATTTTAAAGTTTTCAAAATCCGGAATATGATCAGTATTGAGAGAATGGATTACGAGTTTTGATCTTAAATCTCCTGTTTTATATGAGCGTTTATGTTCCTTTAATCTAATCTCACCTGTTCTGCCAGTGTCAGCGTTATATGTAGAATCACAATTTTTACAAGGAATACTATAGATTACACCTAGACGTTTAAGAGGGGGGGGGGGCAGCGGGTTTAAAGTTTGAGAGAAAGTTACTTATACGGAGTTGAGGTTTAAAGCTAGTAGAGATATTAACTGTTCTAAGTAATTTAGAGATATTTTCAGAAATACCTTTATAATAAGGGATAGTCGTACGATAAGTGGAATTTTTAACTTTAGGATAAACTGATTTATATGAAAAATAGAACTCTTATTTATAAATTCTTTTAATAAAACGAGGGGGGTAACCATTATTTTTTTTAAATCAGAAAAATTTTTGGATAGTTCAATATTTAATAATTCGGAATTGCTACAATAATGCTTTGCACGATGTAAAAGAGTACGAATGACTGCAAGTTTATGCGATAAAGGATTAGCTGAATTGAAGTTAAGATATTGACCTGAGAAGGTTGGTTTTCTATAGACTGAAGTGGAAAAATGTAAAAAATCACATAGGAGGAAAGTATTTGTTAAAAAATAACGGTGTAAGTATAAATAATGAGTGCTTCCCCCTTAATCAGGCTCTGACTATAAATTTTTGTAAATTTTGTGCTTGTATGTTTGACACTGAGGAGGGCTAGTATTCTAGCCGAAACGTCTGTCTTGTGTTTTAATGTTTTTAATTAAAATGTATTTTTAAAGTTTTAAAATTTTGTATTTTTTATCTCATTTTAAATGTTACATTGGTTTTATTCATTTATTACTTTTCTTCTAATCTTGATCTCAGACTCTGATGGCATTTGATTTTAAATGAACTTAACCCTTTCATTCCCAACTTTTTCCCTCCATAAAACAATAAATCTTGTATTTAGTCATAACTTTATTTCAAACGTAATGTATATAAATATTTCTTTTAAATAGGAGTTATAGCAAAGTACGAATTAATATAGCTAACAAAGCAACTGATATATGTTTATTTATGTTTAATATAATCACTGATGCCATTAAAAATATAACTTTTCAATAAATAAAAATATCAAAATTTTGGCGAATAACATATTGTAATTAATTAAAATACATATTATAAACATTAAAGAATAAAAAAAAAATATTTCAAACAGTTAATTTACTTAATTGCCCAAAACAGGAAACTGATTCCGATATTATTATCAGAACAGCGTAAAATATACTTTGAATTATCAACAAAGATAGTGAAGTCATCCAAAATAGGTATTTTTCGAAGGAAAAATGTATATAGATTTTAATATTGTTCATTTTGAATCAGTGGGAGTGTTAGATGGTAAGAAAGAAAATCTGAAATGTTATGATTCCAATTGGTATCACGGGGAAGGAAAGGGTTAAATTCATTGCCCCTGAAGGGGTTAAACAGTAATTTTTACGTACCGCAAAGCGAGAAGTCTCCGACGTTTTTCAGGACACTTTTAGAAACATAAAAATTTTGGTTTTTTTTGCCACCACTATATTTATACAGAAATATTTATCCTGTTTTTATATTAAAGTGTCGTGATTACACAGGTTACAGGATATTGCATAAAAATAGCGGTAGCAAAAAAAAGAGGAGAAATTTTTCCTCAATGAAAGTGTCTTCAAAATGTGGCGGTGCCTTCGAGCTCTGTTCCGTTGTTATATATCGGAAGAAATTATTCCATCATATCTGCCGACCGAATCCGGAATGATGTTAAAATCTGCCTCTTTTTCCACACCATTTAATTTTTAGAGTAATTCTCTTCAAATGTATTTGCGCCGAAATAAGATGGAAGAAAAGAAAAAAAAAAGGCAGGTATTTCATCGCAATATTCCTGGTTATTAATTAGGATGTTGGCAGCTATGATTTACACACAAAGTGGTGTAAAATAAAGGCGTGGTGCTCCAGAAAAAATTATGAAAGTTTGCAACTCTGTACAATGGCTGTTAAACAAAATAAAAATAAACTCTTTTATGTTTATTTTTTCTACTTGTTTTTATTTATTTTTAACTAGTTAAATTTGAAGTTATGAAAGCTTGTACTTTTAAATGTATACATTAATCATTGCGAATAGGAAATATATAATTAAACTATACGAACATATATCAGCTTTTTATTATTATTATTATTGTTATTATTATTATTATTTTTCCGAAGCATTGTTTGTACCTACACTTTTTTCACATCATTTTCTACTTCTTTCTTTTTAGTACGACATTGCGTACTATTTCTTTCAGAGAATGATTTTTCGTGGCCGCCTTTTTAACTTCCCAGTTTGAATGAAAGGGTAAACATTTTTGTTTTTATTTAAAATGTACAAAACTGAAAGTTTGTCATTGTATTTGTCCAGATTTTATCAAAAATTGATACACTAGTAGATTTTATATACACTGGTAGATTTTATACACTTAGTAGATTTTATCAAAAATTGATACACTTATTAATAAAGACAAAATGCAGCTAACGCTGCATTTTTTAGTTAAATAGGATAATTGATTAAAAAAAAAAAAAAGTAAAAACCGAAAAATCTCATTTTAACCCGTTAGCAGTCGCTGTAGACAGCGGCATCTATTACAGATTACGCACTTTTCATTTAACTGCCACCAATAATTTTAAGAAGTGATATGACCGACGTTTCTTCGATTTTACTCGCGTTTTATGTATATCAAATGCCACTTATAAAAATTTATGGTGGCTGTTGAATAAAAAAATCGGGCAACACTAAAAGACGGGCGGCAAATCGACCAACTAGCGACTACTAACGGGTTTTAACTTTAAAATTATTCATCAACGAGATAAATAAAGTAGAGTGCTGATTCAATGAATAAAGGATTAGCTTTCCGTGGTTCAACATGAATCACGTGATATGAACCAATAGATTGCTATATTTGGCCTTTTATCGCTATTTTGGCATTTGAAATTTCAGTTCGGCAAATTATCATTATTATTAGGTAATACAACAGTCCTTTAACCGTAATAAATCGTTTTTAAAATAATTTTTCAAATATTTCACATTATAATAAATAATAAGATACTTTTTTTTTTTCATTATTTCCCAACAAAGTTTAAAAGTGTTTATAAAGAAAAGTTAAACTTTTAAAAGAGCTAAATTTAACAACAAATAATAATTTATCAACTATTTTTAAATATTTTGTCGGTTAAATTTCTACTACACGAAATAAAAAAGAAGTAAAATTAAAACTAAAATGATTTAGAACAAAAAAAAATTAAACTAGAACATTGGCGGTTATGATTTCCCCATGTACAGTCGGGGAAAAAAAAAACGCAACACCCGCTGTAATTTCGTTATTAATTGACGCAGAAACATCTAATACACATCATTCAACAGGAAATTCAAAGCACTTTCTGAATATGTCGTCAAATTTTGAATTAGGGGTCATCAACATATTGAAATGAGCGCCAACTTTGATTTTTTCAATAGCAACACCCAATTTTGACTTCATTTTCGAATTTCTGCAGTGCGGAAAAGTATATTGTTTGTATACTTTATCTTTAGTATTTATAGAGTTATAATGAAAAATGTGTTAGGGGGTTATCTATAAATGTAGAAAAATAAAATTAAGATCCTATAAGAAATAGAGAAAATTTTAATGTTTCACATCGGAAATCTTTCAGGAAAAAAAAAATATTTATATTAATAAAACGTTGCCTCGTTTTCAGTTCCTTAATTATCCTGAATTCAATTTTTTAGATTTATATATACTTCAGTACTTTTTTAGATAATTTTAGGTCTATTTAAATACATTACACTTGCGATTACTCCATACAGTACTCTGTGATAAAAGCGCAATATTTTTCAAGTAAAAGTGTCTATTATGGCTGTACTGATCACCAATAAGGCTAAAATTTTCTTTCGTAGGTGTAACATAACATACGAAATGAAATAATATATATATATATATATATATATATACACAACAACGCATAAACTAAATCTTTTCGGATAAATTATTGTAAGTGTTCATGAAGTAAATATTAAACAATTTTAATCGCACTTCAGTGGCGGATACAGAACTTGACTTTTGGGGGGGGGGGGGGGGGGGCTAAGATTTTTCAAAGCGTTATTCTAGACCAATAAAAAATTTACAATTGCAATATTCAATTGTGAATGTCAGTGTTTTTTTTTTTTTTTTTTTTTTTTTTTTTGGGGGGGGGGGGGGGGGGGGGTCTTCAGCCCCCTAGCACCCCCCTTAAATCCGCCACTGTCGCACTTACCAGTTTTGGATCAGTTGAAATCTTTGGAACTGTACGATTCGTTTTATAATTTCTGTGAAAATATAATTTCTTAATTAACCCTTTCGCGACCGCTTACGTAGATTCACGCCATTTGAAAATCTGTAACTCTGTCAGTGG
Organism: Salticus scenicus; assembly: GCA_963930645.1. NCBI lineage: Eukaryota > Metazoa > Arthropoda > Arachnida > Araneae > Salticidae > Salticus > Salticus scenicus. The sequence continues at coordinate 54,811,614 of OZ005654.1, read as the reverse complement.
GCGTTTCTTTCGTAATTTGTGTGTTACATATTTCTTAAGTGTGTACCCAGTGTTCATATTTTTGCAATAAAATATACTATGGATAGAAATGTATTGATTAGAAAGAATATAATTATGATGTATATCCATTTGTAATATAATTGTGAATACAGAAAATTTGTTCTAAAACATTTTATTTTGGGAGAATAACCTCTTTAAGCGGATCTTACTGTCAAAATTACAAAATCCCGCAGTCGCAAAAAAGTGTTAAAATATATTTATAAAAGTAAAAGTATATTTTAAAAAATGTATAATGTTCAAATATATGATTAAAATTTTAAATACTAAAGTATCCTTAAAATAATAATCCTCCTCACTACAAAATAAATAAATAAATAAAAATAAAGCAATTTATGAAGCAAATAATTAAACCTTTAACTATGACCGGTAGTTAAGAAACGATTTTACAGGTCTGTCTTGCATTCCAATTCCATTCGTTTTTTATATTTGATAATTTCACATTAAACCTATTTTTCTATTTAAAACAGTAAACCCCGCCTATTTAGTTAATTATTTTCTTCTAGTGTTTGTTTAAAAGATTCAAAATTAATCACCAATTAATCGATGAAGTAAATACCACTTCTGCATATTTTTGTCAACATAAAAAAGGGGTTTAACACGAATACTCAGTGTCACATTTACTTTTCTTTAATGTATTGTTTTGTTTTGAAGAACGATGAAGGCGGGGCTTGTCTTCTTTAGAAAACAGAAATTCTTGATGCTAACACTAATGTCTAAAAATCATCATTTTTGTTTCATTTCTTTGCGTTTGACGCTGCTGTTATATAATTTGACCCGTAAATAAAAAATAAAAGTATTTTGTTTAATTTTCTTTGTTATTTTTTAAGATTTGATTCATTATCTCATGCAAAACTATATAAGCGACGGCCCCCTAAACCACTCCAAAAGAAAGATTTATTTATATCTCGAAAACTAATAACTGGAATAAGCTGCAAATTTGCACACCCATATTTTTCAGCATTAGGATTCATTTTATGTAAAAATTAATATAGGTCATAATTCATAATTTTTATGAATATGAATATATTAATATTTTTCAAAATTAAAAATATTTTCCAGAATCAAAAGTAATGATGGATTATGTTTGGGTTTCTTCACTTTATCTCGTAAAAAAAAATTATATCGATCAAGTTATTTTTTATGAAGATATTAATAAAAGTTTGAAATATGAATTTAACATTAGCACCTTCAAACTTTGAACGCTTATAACTCCGTGAAAAAATGAGTAAAATATACAACCAATATACTTTTTCGCGTTGTCGCGACCCCAGGAATTCAAATATAAAATAAAAATAGGGGGTTACCATTGAAAAAATCAAAGTTGGTGCGCGTTTTAATATGTAGACGACCCCCAATTCAAAATTTCAGTTCATTTTCTGAAACTACTCACAATTCCCCGTCGAATGATACCTATTACATTTTTCTACATTGATTAGCAACCAAGTTACGTTGAGTGTTGCGTTTTTTTTTTCCCGACTGTACAATCTCCAAACCGTTGCCATAGAATTTTATTGAAAGTAAGCTGTTACCAAGGTATCAACGCATAGATGGTTCATGTCACATGACTCATGTTGGACCTTGTCAGGGTTACCATTTATCACTCTACTACCAAAAAAAAAAAAAAAAAAAAAAAAAAAATCTGGCAAACTTTTTTTTTTTAAAATAATTAAAATGAAATTGAGAAAATCGTGTCAAAGAAATTGAACGGCTTCAGTATGAACCCCTTTGCAAAATTTGAAATTTGGCACCAAATTAATTCGAAGGTTTCTCGCCATGGTCTTTACAATAGCCTCCTCAACTAGATGCCTGTAGCATAGCTCGGAAACCAGGCAACAGTTGAAACGGTAGACAGCGCTCCCTCGTACAGATTGCGCGGCTTTTTTATTCAACAGCCACTAAAAATTTTTAAAAGTGGGATATGATATACATAAAAGGGGAATAGAATCGAAGAAACGTCGATTATATATATCATGTATCACTTCTTTAAATTATTGGTGAGAGTTGAATAAAAAAACCACATTATCTGTACTAGGTGGCGCTGTCTACCGCTTCAACTGTTGACTAGTTTCCGAGCTACGCGACAGGCATCTAGTTAAGGAGGCTATTGTCTTTACTTACGCAATTGTGATAGCCATTTTAATTCATCACCGAAATGACAATAAAAATTCAAAAGCCACCAAAAGGCTCGTAAGAGAAGCTATACGAAAGAAATAATAAATAAATACATCTTAATAATAATAGAATTTTTAATAATATCAATATGTTCAATTTGCAAAAAGTTTTATATATTCGAAAATCGGTTCTTTACTTGTAGGATTAACAGTTACCAGAATGAACAGGTCAGGGATGGAACACGGGCGCAGGATTCACACCGGAATCTGTTGAAGAAATTTCTCTACCTATAATATCGTTGATTTAAGAAGTAGAAAATTTTCTTACATTGATAGTGGTATGAATTCTGCGCCCGTGTTCCATCCCTGACAGGTGGTTGTATTAGTTACCGTTTTGTATTAGACCACCTGTCACGTCCGTAAGGAAAATTCTTAGCCAAAATAATATTGTGAGATACTTTTCTTAGCCAAAGTAGTTGAACATATAATTTAGAGTAATCGGAAAATGTAATTAAAGTTGTACTGAGGTTTATTAGTACAGCAAAACTACTTCTTTCAAACAGCGATTTTGCATTATCACCATTTATTGTATTACACCTTCAATTTGCCAAAAAGACCGCCAATATCGAATTTAATTTCTTAAACTATTTTAAAATATTACGTCACATTTTTAACAACTTTTACATTTTTCAAACCCTACTGATAAGTGAGAAATTCACCCCTGATTTTATGTGAAAACAGATTGCCGATTTCGGTATCCAAGACTATCATTTTTCATAAATTGGATGGCGTTCGAATATTTGTTGGTAATATCTTCTGAGTAAGTATTGATAATAGTTTCTGAATATTTGTGGGGGATATATGTATTGATGATGATTTCTTAATATTTGTGGTCGATATCTTCTGAATATGTATTGATGATGGTTTCTGAATATTTGTTGGTTATTTTTTCTGCATAAGCATTGATGATGGCTTCTGAATATTTGTTCACTATATCTTCTGGATTTCGAAATTTGAAATTTGCCAACGAAATAGGTTGGTCGTTTAACGCCAAGATGTTTACTTACGCAATCCCAAAAACTATTTTAATTCACTGCGAAAATGACAACAAAAATATAAAAACCTCCAAAGGCTTCTACGCTAATGCTATACCAAAGTAATTTTGAAAAATGAATATAGCAACCGATGCTAGAGAATGAAATACAGTTGCTGCATACCTTTATATAGAATCACAGATTAAAATAAGGCCTATAATACTAAATTAAATTCTGTTTACAAGGATGTAAGCAGAATTTTACTTAATATATATATATATATATATATATATATATATATATATATATATATATATATATATTATATCACACACATATATGGCCAATTGCAAATGTTAGGAAGTAAGCCTGGGTTGAACATGGGGTCTTTCTACGATTATTCGACAGTTTCCTTCTTTTTTTCTTTTTTTTTCTTACTTAATCGTAATTAAACATTGGTGAAAATTTCCCCACAAGTAAAGTGATGGGAAGAAAAGGCGGATGCTAAAAATGCTCCAGAATGGACAAAAATCTTGGCATGTATGCTGTACATATGAAGAATGATTAGAATGATTAATTTTACGTTACGTGTTTAGTTTCCATTAACACTTTAAAAAAGTGACCTGCAAGCTTTAAACGGGAAAAACTTGTTCATCTCTCTTCTAACAATTCTGCTTGAAATAAAAATGTGCCTTTCATTCTACAGGAAATAGTATTTTTTCTCATATTAATGAAATTCTTAACAGAATTTTTGTTGCATTAGTTGTAGTTTTTTCCGTATTTAAGGTCATCGACTATTATATATTTTGCAATAAAAATGAACACTAGTGAGAAAAAAAAAAAAAAAAAAAAAAAAAAAAATTCTTCTTTTAACTGAAAAAAATTAGTTCGGATATTTTCAGATTTCGTTTAAAATGCTCTGAAGTTATATTACAATGATAAATGATAAGGATAATGGTAATGAAATTACATAGCTTACATTTATTTCGGTGCATGTTTAACCGCGCCTTTCTTTCGCACCACTTAATCTATAGAATGTTTCTCTCCCATGTGTAACTGCAATAAAATAGTAAAAAATGACTCTTAACATTTTTGCGACCGCTGACGTAGATTCACGTCATTTGAAAATCTGTAACTCCACCAGTGGGCGTTTCTTTCTCAATTTGTATGTTATTTATTTCTTAGGTATATAACCAATACTGACATTTTTACAATGGATACTATGGATACAAATACTTTGATTAGAAAGAATATAAATATAATGTATATCAATTTGTAATATAAATGTGAATACAGAAAATTTTGGTCTGAAATATTGTAACTTGGGAGAATAACGCCTACAGGCGGACCTTACTGTCAAAAAGTCAAAATCATGCGGTCGCACAAGTGTTGAAATAAAAGTAGCATGAAATAAAGGCGGCTCTAAAAATATTCCGGAATAAATTAAAATTTTGCCATTTCTGAAATAAAAAGAAAAATGATAAAAACAAAAGCAATACACGAAAACAGCGTATTGTAACATAGAGATTTGCATTTGTTATTTCTAGATCATAGCTGCCAAAATTTTATCTTATTCCGGAGAATTTTTAGCTCCGCCTTCATTTCGCACCACTTCATTTTTAGAATATTTTTCTTCAATAAATGATGATAAAATAAGAAAAGTTCACTCTTGCAAAAAAAAAAAAAAAAAAAAAAAAAAAAAAGGTGGTATGAAACAAAGGCGGAGCTAAAAGGGTTTCGGAATAAATTAAAATGCTGCCAGATATGCTGCATCCATAGATGTCAACGTTCTAATTTACTCCAGAGTACTTTTAGCCACGCCTTTATTTCACAACACTTTATTTTAGAATATTATTTCTCGAATGTATAACTACGATAAAGTAAAAAAGATTTTCTCTGAAAAAAAAAAAAAAAAATGTTATATGGAACTGTAGCGGTAAGCAATATGAATGTACATAAAAGCTTCATATGAGAATGGATTGATAATCACTTTTTTTTCCTTTTAGTCAAAAAAGAGGGAAGTGCAGTTGTTAAAACACAATCCAGAAAAAAATTATATGTGTGGTGGTTCTAATATTAAGACAGCATAGTTTAAAAACAAACAAAGAGTCACAAAAGATGTCTGAGAAACACGTCTGACATGGGACCACTGGTCTAATATCATGGTGGCACAGTTCATAAAACAAAAACAGTTACAGTAGAAGGCTGGTACGAAAACGCAGATCTGACAAAACTTTAGCACACTTTATAAAACAAACATTTCCAGCAAAAACTTGATACCAGACCATGAGTATAAAACGACGGTCCATTACCGCATCAGAATTAAAATAAAAGTTTTTTTTCTTCAAAAATTTTTGCCTAGGAACATAACCCAGCAATTCTGCTTTTAAATTCCTCTGAAAATCTTCAGCGGCAAAGTGATTAGAGCAGATACGAGCATTATCTATATTAAAATGTGAATCTCCACGCTTGCATGCAATAATCCACTCCTTTCGAATTTCTGTTTTTGGGGGAAATCTGTGATATGTTATAGACTGATCTGTTTACCCAGAATGATTAGGACATGTTGATATAGCACATTCTCTTGGCATTCTGAAAGTAAATTAAGTTTAGGTATCAGTAAATATACTCCAAAGTAATAAATACAAAACTTTGAATAAACACCATAAAATGCAAGAACTCGCAACATTTGTTTCAGGTTAAAAGAAAACACAACACTTCATCAAGGCGAATAAAGTAGACAAGAGAGCTGCCGAAGGGTCATGTTTTCTTTTCACCTGAAACAATTATTGTGAACTCTTACATTTTATGGTGTTTATTCAAAGTTTTGTACTTATTACTTTTAAGCCTCAGTTCTGTGGTTTTATATATATATATATATATATATATATATATATATATGTATAATACACCAAAATGTTTAAGCAATGATCAACAATTTTTTACAAAATAAAAATAAAAATTATTTTCATTGTTTAAATATGGTATGACAGAAATAGTTTCAAAACATTTTGCTCATGTTGGCTTGCTGGTATTTTTAAAACTAATTTCATTGGAAAACATGTGATACCACTGACACTTTTAACATGTTATTACAAAAGTTACATTGAAATGTGTTAATACATAAAAATAATTTCATAAAATTTTCAATTATCCAGATAAATTCTACAGAGGATTAAAGAAAAAAAAAATTAAAAAAAGTACCTAAGACTTTTTTTTTTTTTTTTACACACAAGTTTATTTCATTTTAATTGTTTAACTGCAAATTTAATTTTGAACTGCAGAAATATTTTTGTGTGTACTCATTTTTACATAACTTAAACATTTTGTTTATTATGAGATACCACAATTTGTTTCATGTTTCACAAAGATAATAAATTTTAACAAAATCTTAATTATGTCCTTATTTGAATAATAATAATAATAAAAAAAATATAATAATAATAAAAAAAAAATGTCACTTTTGACAGCAGACAACAGGCATTGGCTACTGTTTGCTTTCAAAAGAGTATACTTGAAAATCGAAGGGAAGTAGCATAAACATTTAACAAATATACTTATTACATGATTATTGCTAATTTAATATCCCTTTGATTTATTACTTCTGATCTTGAAAATGTATGATATAATATACACGATGATATATGACATGATTTGATTTTATGAGCAATCTATCTATTGCTATTATACATCACAGTTTTTCATCAATGTTCTATCACTTTGAATAATCTATTATTAATTGTGAAAAATTAGCGCATCTATGAAATGGCACACCCCTGTATACTCCTATATATTGTTTTAGTTATAAAATCTTGAAAAAAAAAAAAAAAAAAAAAGTATAAAAATATAGTGGTATTAAAATAATAAAACAAACGTAGAAATATAGAACCGTTGCGGCCCCTGTGCGGACAATCTTCTGAATATCAATTAGTAAGTTAGAAGGTATGATATATATGTATATATAAATATATACTCAGTAAAGCACCGTTTATACGTCTTTCAGGGGATTGATTTAACAGGATGTATAAATGAAAGGGCGTATACTCAGAATAATAACAATAATAATAATAATAATAATAAATTATATACCACGTTTTTAAATTTTCTGCTGAATCATTAATAAAATACGCGAGGATAAAAAATAATATTTAAGCAATATTTAAGCACGCGGACTCAGTTCAGTGAAATAATGATAATAGTGAAAAAAAAAAAGTTGGTTTTAAAAATAAAATATTACTCCTTTTAGAACAACGTATATTAGCATCGTGAACTACATTAGCACTTATGAATGTGTATAAAACTTTTAAAGTGATAATGACGTCAATTTTTCTGAGATGCATAATTTATCTTTTTACAATTTTTTAACGTTCACGTTGAATTAAATGTATTTATTTTTATGTCGAAAGAAAATGAACTCGTAATTTTTTTTGGCAACAATAAAATTATAGCTAATATTTTAATGAGTATTTTATTACTATTAAGAGCTTATTTTCATATTTTAATTAATTAAAAGAAAACTATTCGAAAATTCGAAAATCTGACTTCGAAGTATTGTGTTGTCACCATGTTCTGAGCTACTGTGAAAGTTTCAAATGTCTAGCTAGTAGGGAAGTTAGTTAAAAATAGATTGCAAGATTTGTACCGAACAAACTAACAAGAATCGAAGTTAATAAAAACATGGTAATAAAACCTATTACTACAAATTTATTGCCAGTGAAGCAAAAGTTATGTGAAAATAGTAATTAATAAAGTTTATGATAGTAACTAATTAGTATATTACTTCAAAGTACATTTTATATTTCAAAATTATGATTGGATTAAAAAAAATTTAAAGTGAAAAAAGTCATTCCATTACTGCATGACTTGAGTACTAATTATATTTATCTCATAGCTTGAGTATTTTATTAAATATTTTGAATACTATACAAACACACGTTGAGTGTTAATTATATACATTGTGCATCTTTTAGTACTCGCCAGGCTTGCTTATTTTCTGTGAGTATTAAAAATTGCATTGTGAATGGAATAGTTCATTAAATGTTGTACAATTATTGCGTCAAACAAAATAAATTAAAGTTTTTCCACACAATTCATTGCGTTTTTAAAGGAAGGTGGAAAGAAATAATATCCTCACAATAGTCATCAATTAAATTAGCTTTGGACAATTAGTTTATAATTAGTTTATCTATTGTGAATAATTCCGAAGCCATTATATCGGTATCGCAATTTACATGCTCTTGAAAATTGATATTTAGAAAAAAAAAAGCACCTATCAAGAAATTTTGTAAATATTAGAAAAGTGGAAAAGACACATAATCGATACGGAGTGGCGTATAAACGAAGAATTTTTGCATTGAAATGAATGGGAATGAATTGGGGACTTCACTAAAAGGACATTTAAATGTAAAAGACGTATAAATGAGTGACGTATAAACGGTGCTTTACTGTACATATATATATATATATATACAATATTTATTCCATTCCGAAGCGATTGTACAATTTAAATCAGTTTATAGATTACATCGAATATTGTCGATTTTTATCAGATAAATATTGCTGTAAAGCAAAGTTTACGGAAACCTCGTCCTCGAACATATCGCCCCCGGATGTTTCTTCCAAAATGAGGTAAATTAGAATAAGTTAAACCGTTAAATAAGTTTATAAATATTGTTATGAAAGTTGAAGACATTTTTGCGTGTAGAAAGTTATGCTTAAAGACATAAGCAGGTTCTAGTCGACGAATGCATTTTATTTAATGAATATTCAGCCCGTAGATAGAGCCCATAATGGTAGTGTTATGAAAGTTGTCGACATTTTTACGTATAGAAAGTAATTTCTCAAAGACATAAGCAGGTTCTTGTCAACGGATGCATTTTATTTAATGAATATTTACTCCGTAGGTAGAGCCCATAATGTTATATTTATGAAAGTTGTCGACATTTTAGCGTGTAGAAGTTGATTTTTTAAGAACAAAGTAGATTATACACTGTAAAAATTTTTGTGAAAGAATACACAACATTATTGAGGAAATTTATTTTCCTCAACTATGTTGAGAAATGTTATCAGCTACAGCTGTGTAACAGAGGCATACAGTGGAATGTTACGCAGCTACAACTGGTAACATTCCTCTACATGGTCGTGGCAAGTAAACTGCCTCAATTCAATAATGTTGTGTATTCTAACACAAATTTTTTTACAGTGTAGTCGACGAAGGTACTTCATTTAATGAATACTCAGCCCTTTGTTGTTGTTGTCGTATGGCACTCTGAAATTCCAAGCCCCGGTAGTGGAACTATCCGGATATAAGGCAAGAGGGTTGCGCCTTCCGTTTTTAGGAGCGCCACATAGGGAGGAAGAATGAATTTATCTCCAGAAGCTGGTGAAAGATGGCAGCACCAGCCAAACAACAGGAACTCGAATTTTGATCCGGATCAGGGTCGAGTTAAACCCATGTTCCGGTACCCCCCGAGGTATAATTTTTGATGGGAACTTGAAGGACTTTGCGACCACGACGGAATTTAACGTGTACGAGTCGCCATCAGCGTACACGACGGTCTTCGGTCGGCTCGAGGACCGAACCGGCAATCTTTTGATCACGAACTCGCTGCTCTAACCGACCAGGCTACCGCGGCCTACTCAGCCCGTAGATAGAGCTTGTAATGACATTGATAAAAAAAGTTATCGACATGTAAGCATGTAGAAAGTACTTCTTAAAAACACAAGCAGGTTCTAGTCGACAAATGCACTTTGTTTAATAAATATACAGCATTTAGATACTGATATTGTTCTAAAAGTTGGTGGCATTTTTGTGTGCAGAAAATAAATCTTAACGACATAAGAATGTTCTTGTTGAAGCATGCACTTTTTTAATGAATATTCATCGCGTAGACAGAGCCCGTAATGATATTGATAAAAAACTTTGTCGACAGTTTAGCGTGTAGAAAGTAATTCTTAAAGAAATAAGCAGGTTCTAGTCGACGAATGCACTTTATTTAATTAATATTCAGTAAACAGTTGAATAAATTCATTTTTGTGCTACAAAAATTAATATTCTTGAAACATTCGAATGAAATGGTCATTTTTACTGCAAAAATCAAATAAACATGATTAAATTCACTACAGAGCATACATTTCGCTAAATCAGGAACAACCGAATATTTCGAAATCTGAATGGAATTTGAATTCATCGAGAATAATGTCAGTGATTTATGGAGTTTTCAAGATAGTTTTGCACGAGAAACCAATGCATCATTACAAAATTCCATGAACTAAACTCCTATTGAGGTTAGAGTTTCCATATTTTGTGAATCCTTTACTACCGTTTTTCGCCATATTTGAATGCCTAATTTGACATTAACGGCCCTCTTCACTTACCGTCTCCGGAAATCCGAGCCAATGTTATTCTACGGGGAAATTTTTTTTACAAATAACTTATTAACTAATACATATTTTTAAATTCTGTTTTCCCATTCAGAAAATTCCCAACTGTTAAATTGACGGACCTTTTTTAAAAATGTATTTTTTTAATTGTTAATATTTTATTTTGAAATTGTAAAATTAAAAAATTTCACATATTGAAAATTCGTATTTTACAGCTTCAAAATATAAAAAATTAAAAAAAATATTTTTTTAAAAAAGGTCCGTCAATTTAACAGCTGGGAATTTTCAGAATGTGAAAACAGAATTTAAAAATATGTATTAGTTAATAAGTTATTTGTAAAGAAAAATTTCCCATAGAATAACATTAGTTTCGGCTTCCGGTAGCGGTGAGTGAAGCGGGCCCTTAAGTCAAATCCCACCTTCGTGAAAATGAAAAAAACTTTCATCTGTTTCCACTTTCACTGTAATACTGTAGAGAAAGTAGTACGTAAAGACATAGGCAAGTTCTAGTCTGCAATCATCAACAATCACTCTTTATATATATATATATATATATAGTCCTGTGAGTCATTTATAGAACTTTCGAAGAATTTAGTTCTGCGCTACAAACCAATGAAATTTTCCTGAATATTTCAGAACTCTGTTCTTATTGAAGTTAGAACTTTCAAACTCTGAGAACCCTAAACTACAAATTTTTGCTAAATTCGGTCGCCAAGTCGCTAAATTCGAAGCCGAATTGCCAAATTCGATGCCATGACCAAAAACTTACGCTGGCTACTAATTTGCGGCTTGGCGAGATTAGCGATAAAATGTTATGGCAAACATTGTTTTAGGATAGCCAGAAACTCTTTCTCAATTTTAAGTGAGTTAATTATTTTGGTAAAATTTATCGTTTCTCGCCACTAATTTTTGCAAAGAAAACAAAACTGGGCCAACTATACTCGAATGATTTTCACTGTACTCTAAGCTGCGCATTTGCCAAGGAGAGATTCTGCAATAAGCCGTGGAGTACTATTCCTGGGAAAAAAAAAAAAAAAAAAAAAAAAAAAAAACTATTATATTTGTATCGCCGGTATATATAATCGTATTATCATGACTTTTTTGGTTTGGAATAGTAGTTTTTTTTTTTCTTGTTTTGTTTTTGTTTTAAGGAATGCTCGTGGACTGGAACCTGCCTGTTTATTTACGAATCCGTTACCCCACACAAAACTGTCAATATTTTCAATATGTATATTCCTATGCAGAGCTGCCAACCTAATCCGGCAAATTGTTAGTACCGCCCCTTTCTCTACACCAGTCATTTCTTAGAGTTTTTTTCTTCTTAAGTCATCGCAAATATATTTGAAGAAAATTACTTTAAATTTTAAGTGGTGTAGAAAAAGGGGCGGTACTAACAATTTGCCGGATTAGGTTGGCAGCTCTGCCTATGGTTGCATGAGAAAGTCATGTGGTGCCCACATCAAAAAATTTTTTTTCGTACCATATTTTTTTGAAAGTATTTTTTATTTATTTATTTATTTTTTTTTTTATTTTAAATATGTATTAGAAAAAAATATTCTCTAAATAAGTTGGCAACTCTGATAATGCAGAGTTTACGTAAATTAAGCGTTGAATCTATAATAGAAACATAAATAGGTTTGACTTGATTATGTTATTATATTTAAGAATATTCTGTAATGCTATAAAATATAAAGTAATATAAAAAAATATATAATATACTTGAAATGAAATATAAAGTAGGAAAATTAATAATAATAAAGCAACTTATTAAAATATAAATAATGGGAAGTATGGTGACAATACAAACTGAAAATGAATTACCATAAAAATGTAATTAGTTACTTTCCGTTGGAAATTTTTTTAAATAAATTCCGATAATCACAAATACAATTCTTAATGGAACTAGTTAACTTTATTTAGACAATATTAAGAATATTTAGAAATCATTTCTTTTAAAATTTTTGAAATTAATTTAGAAGTAATATTTTCATTAATGCTTGCTATAACTATCATAAAATAAAAATTTACATTCATGTAGTAATAATATATATATATATATATATATATATATATATATATATATATGTCTTTTTTATAAATTAATGTTACATTTTGAAAAATGATCTCAGCATTGTGTCTCTGGTAGCTAATTTAGAAGCTAATCTTTCATATTTTTAATTAATTTATTTTCTTTTAAAACATTTGTCTCCAATTTGGATGAAATTAAATCGATATATATATATATATATATATATATATATATATATATATTCCCACCAGCGGCCGAGCGGTTCTGTGCTCAAAGCTGATAGACGGGAGGTGCCGGGTTCGATCCCAGGTCGCACTCGTCGGCCTAGCCGTTCGGAGTTTTCTGTGGTTTTTTCCGAAACTTGCGTAAATACGGGTTAGGACCCTTAAATCTCCCCCTCCCCAGTCACACAGAGGGCATTCTTTCTCAGGCCAGGGACCCCAGTACAGTCAATCAGCTTTAATTGCCACAAAAACATATATATATATATATATATATATCAGTCGCGTTTGGCAACATATATGTATATCGAGAATGACGGTTTGGGTATGCTCCACTCGGGTAGTTAGAAATAGTACATTAAAAAAGATATTCAGTTATCTTATTGGTTAATTCGCTTATTTTGAGAAACAACGTAGGTATGACGACATTTGAACAGTCAATCAGAAGAATGAGCTGTTCATGAAACGAGCGGTTTCTAACCACTAATATGGAGCATCCCCAAAACGTCATTCACGATACGCCACTGATATATATATATATATATACATACATACACACATGCACATAAATCATAAGTCTTATTTGATTATTTTTTAATGAATAGATTAAAAAAAAAATATTTTTACACTTAAAATTTCATTTATTCACGGGGAAAAATATTTTATCCAACAAATTATTCTATCGAAAATTGTTTTTACATTTACCAGTTTTATGCAGAAAGTAAAAGGAAAACGCATGAAAGGGCGATAACTATATCGAGAAAACACTGTTCGAATGATTATATTTCTTTTTATAAAATTATTCGTTTTTTTTACTCTTGCTCTGGTTGAGAAAAAAAATACCTAGAGGTCAAATATCCCGATAGCGAAATAAAGCTGAGAGCAAAATGCTGGGGAGAGATGCTGGAGGCGAAATTTACGGATCCAGTAAATTAATCCATAACCAAAATTATTTCTAATTTAAACTAGATCACATATAAAACAATCTATAAATAAACAAGAAGACGATTTGAGAAAATCATTACTAAATAATTTTTTAATTGCTTTGATTTTTCATACAGTTAAAGGACTTTATTTAATCCGGATAAAAATACATTTGTATTCGTTTAACTTTGATTTACCACTTAAAATTTTGTCTTGAAGGAATTATCAATTAAACAATTTCTGAGTCTGTAGACATTTTAAAAATTCATAAAAATGGAAGGAATCGTTAGAATTGAACGCGGTTTACGAAAAAGTTATTCTCATGGAGAAGGAATTTTTTTTGGTGAAGAAAAATATATTAATTAAAAATTTCTTCGATAGAGGGCGTTGTACGCCAAGTCACGCGTTTCCATGAAAAATTATTTGTATTTGCATGTATTATCAAAAACATGTTAAATGCTTGCAAGCAAATGTTTACACAAGCATAGCTGTCAATTTGTACTTTTTTGCTACCGGAAATTTTTAGTGGAAATTTTTAGCACACTTTTTAGCAGTTTTTTGCAATTGAAGTTTATGATTTTTTTTTTTTTTTTTTTTTTTTTTACAAAGAAATAGTATTGTTAAAAAGCGTGCAAATTGGCACCTATGCTACAAGCATAGCCTCCTAAACTAGATACCTGTCGCGTGGCTTGGAAACTTGGCAACAGTTCAAGTGGTAGACAGCGTCACCTGGTACAGATTGCGTACTTTTTTATTCAACTGTCACTAATAATTTTAAGAAGTGATATATTTTATATATAATCGACGTTTCTTCGATTCTATTTGCCTTTTATGTATATCAAATCCCACTTAAAAAAATTTTTGATGGCTGTTGAATAAAAAAGTCACGCAATCTGTAGCAAGTGGCGCTGTCTACCGCCAAGTTTCCGAGCAACACGGAAGGCATCTAGTTTAGGAGGCTATCACACTTATTCTATGAGTTAGCCATTGCCCCAAATTACAGATTGCAAACGAGTTATAGCACCACTAACTGCAACTTCTGTTGGCAATTCTTAACGAAGGAAAATATCTTCACCAATAACGCTTTATCTAGAAGTCACAGCTCTATTACATTTTTTACGATCGTTTTATTTTACTGTCATCCGAATTCTCAAAAAAAAAAAAAAATATTTTTTGAAGAATTGTGTATACCTGCCAACATCCTAATTAATATTCCGTAGTGTTGTTGGTCCTGCCCTTTTCTTTTATACCAGTGAATTTGTTAAGTAACGTTCTCCAAATGCAATTAAATAAGAAGAAAAATACTCTTTAAAAAAAAAAAAAATACTGGTAGGGAAATAAAGGCGAGGCTAACAACACTACCGTATATTAATTAGGACGCTGGCAGGTATGATTGTTTGTTATTACAGCTCTGAAACTCTCAAGGAAAATTTTCTTTATAAATTTTGTGGTATCACTGAAATAAAACAACAGTAAAAAAGTAAGAGCGCTGTGACCCCTGCTTTATCCCCTAAGTTAGCATCGCAACTGAAACTTCATCTACGTACAGTCGGTAACAAAAGTGTCCGAACACTAGCAAAAATTCCTATATAAAAAAAGTAGAGTTAATACTGTTTTGTTACCTTGTTGAATCCTGTTCTTAGTCAGTCTAAGAACACGATTCGACAAGGATTTATGTAATGAAACAGTATAACTCTACTTTTCTTTTACATAGGAATTTTTGCTAGTGTTCCGACACTTTTGTTACCGACTGTACAAGAGGGAAATAAGAAATGAGGTTCTAATCATAAAGCCGTGCAATTTATAGGAATTCACATTTTAAATTACGTGTCTGCACAGAGCCCTCTGTCGATGAATAATTTAACTATTTTTTTCTTCACACACACACACACACACAAAAACAAAAACAAAAAAACTTTATGAGAATAACTTTTTCGCAAACCTCGTTCTATTCTACCATTTCCATGAATATTTTGTGACGTTTTAAAATGTCTACAGAGCTTATGAGACTGTATATATATATATATATATATATATATATATATATATATATATATATATATATATATACTTATTTATTATTAAAACCATACTTTGAAATGCTGTTTGTTCTTTAGTTTCCACTTCATCCAGTTGTTTCTGTAAGCGATTTGGATTCTGAGAGGTAAGAAACGACCAAGGAAGAGGCCACAGTGTCGTTAGAGAGAGGAAATTGTGAAGTTTGGAAGAGGAGAATAGAGAAGAATTGAGCAGAATGAAGAAGAACAGGGCAGATTGGAATCAATCAAGAGAGGTCTCCATCCTGCAGTGGATTAATAAAGGTTGAAATTTATGATGATTATGATGATGATATGTATACACATTCATTCTTGCAATTGTAATGGATGATAGGCGATGCTGCTTTGCTGCAATTTCACCTGTTCAGGGGAAGGCTATATCTCCACTTCTATAATTGAATGCTGCCAACTTATACGTTATTAGCCCACCATGTTCTGTGATTAAAAATTTTCACCTTATTTAATCGTTGAAAATTTCTAGAAAATGTATAAAAAATTGCTATTAAAAATTGCCGGTAGGAAAAAGATGTACAAGTTGGTAGCTACGTATAGCGCATAAATGCACAAAACTCTAAATGTGAGATGGCATTACGAAAAAGAAACTATCTTAACTTGGGTGTTTCTGGACCATCAGATGGTGCGGCCATTAATGGCTTTTTGCAATCTTATCTATGTCATCTCAGCATTTTATTAATTAAATTGTATAAGTAATTTTTTTTTTTTTTTTTTTGTGAGAAGCTAAGCGGATTAAAATTTTTTGTTTGTCAATCGGTAGGCAGGAAGAAAGGTTTTTGATAGACGCAACATACCTGCCAATATTCTAATTATTATTCCGTGGCATTGTTTGTTCCCGCCTTTTTTTCACATCGATTTTTTTGTGGAGCAATTTTCTCCAAATATAATTATTACTAAATAAGAAGAAAAATACATACTCTCTAAAAAATTGGTGTGAAAAAAAGGCAGGTAACAATAATGTTACGGAATCTTAATTAGAATGTTGGCAGGCATGCCAAACCAAACTAGTTATAAGTCATAGTTGCTCTTTCGATTTTCAAGGAAGATTTCATGCCAGAATTTTTTTTTTTGATTAATCATCGTTTATTTAATCCTAGAATATATAACCATAGATGCCAAGATTTTAATTTATTCCGTAGTATTTTTAGTCCCACCTTTATTTCACACCACTTATTTTTTAGGAGTAATATTTTCTTATTTTATCGAAGTTTTATATTGGTGAAAATTTTTCTATAAAAAAAGTGGTGCGAAATAAAGGCGGGGCTAAAAATACTCCGGAATAAATTAAAACGTTGGCATCTATGATATGACACATTTCTTTTTAAAAATAGTGATGATAAATATGATTTAAAAGTTTGAAAGTTTGACAACTATAAAACTAGTTTCAATTAATTTTTTTTTTTTTTTTTTTTTACTATTTATATTTAAAATTTTAAATTCTACAATACAATACTCTCCACGTTAATATTCTCAGCCACAAAAGAGAAAATTATCATAAAATTCTACGTTCTTTTCAAATCCGTTTTTGTTTCTTGCGTGAATAAAACATTAGCGAATTCGAACTAAAAATTTAACCGTTGTCTTTACGACTTTGCTTTCAAAATTTCTTTTTATTTTTAAATCTTGTTTCGGAAAAAAAAAAAAAAATACAGAAATAATAATAAATATTTTTTATTTATTCACTTCCTTTTTTTTGTTGGCAACACAGTTGCGTTTGCAGGAAACCGAAAAGCATTTATAGAATGGAAATGTAGCAAAAAGTGAACTCGAATGATCTCTTTATATATTTTTAGGAAAGAAAACTCTAAGCAATCCTTTTTTACTACTTTTGAATGTGCCACAGAGTATATTTACGGTTAAATGTCTTCCATAATTTATATGCCTGTTTTGAAACTATGTTGTTTTGGAAAGTTGGGGAATGTGATTGCAAATACGAACTGTGGCATTTTTAGAAGTGATTTATATTAAAAGATAAATTTGAAAATAAAATTCAGATAAGTTCTCTCATTTGTTGCTGCTTATTTGTGAAATGACCATCAGGATTTATGTGGATAAAGTGATTATTTGGTGTTTAAATATGATATTTGGAATCATTAATTAATCGTTATCTTTATAAAATTTTATGACTGATTCCTTAATACACATTACATTGTTAAAAATTAGTTCAACATACCAAAAACACAAACACACTCACACAAAAAAGCTGCTAATTAGGCAAATTTAGCAGCAACAAATATTTTGGTACAGGTACATTATATTAGTGGTTTTTAGTATTAACCCTTAAATGCATGGTGTTTAAAAAACTAAACATTGTCCTTAACTGCTAATTAAAGCATTAACTGTCGTGAAAGTTTTAATTTTGGTAATATACCATTTACCTTGTTCCATTCAAATGAAGTATGAAAAAAGAAAGTAAATCCGTGTGTTTTTCAAAGTGATACATTTATATTGAAGAATTGTTTCGGCGTGTCCGAAGAATTTCTTGAAAGATAGGCTTGACAATAAAATTAAATTATCTGGAGATTTATTTCAAAAATTCAAGTTTTTTTTTATTTCATAATAATTATTAAGCAAATGTACGCAAACATTTTTCTTAGCAATTAGCGATATTGACTTTGTACAACATGGTATATAATTTTTCAAACAGTTTATTTTTCAGAAAAAAAAAAGTCTTTCTAATGATTATTATTTTTTATTTTTGCATAAACCTATACAATAATCAAAGTATAACAGATTTTTTCGGTCAAAATTAAAAATCATGCATTTAAGGATTAAGATGACACTCTATCTAAAATGGTGAAACACAGCACACTAAATTTATAAAAATATTGCTTGCAGCTAGGGTTATCAGATGACCTCGAATCTCGAGAACAATCTCAATCTTTCAAATCTACCCTTCGGTTTTCTCTGAAACTCGCGTAAATATGGGCTAGAACCCCTTAGAAAGACCCCCACGGAGGGTATTGCACCTATAGGCCTAGGACCTCAGCGTAGTCGATCAACCTTAAACCCTACAATAACAACAACCAAAACATTAAAACACATCTGAGGACGTCTTCTATAAAGTTATTAATTTTTATTATAATTTATTATACAGTCGGCAGCAAAAGTATCCGAGCACTAACAATAATCCCTGTCTAAAAAAAGTACACTTAATACTGCTTTGTTAAATAAATCCTTGTCGAGTCATGTTCTTAGGCAGTCTAAGAAACATGATTCGACAAGGATTTATTTAATAAAACAATATTAAGTGTATTTTTTTGATATCGGAATTATTGGTTAGTGCTCGGATACTTTTGCTGCTGACTGTATGTATAATAAATAAGTTGAAATAAGTACTTCCAGGTACTTCCATATGAATCACTGATTGCAGAAACAAGACAAGTCACAATAAACCTAATTTCGTGGGTAACAGAAGACAAAAAAAAAAAAAAAAAAAAAAAAAAAACTGTTTTTACCAATTTTGCGTGAATTTAAAATTCTGAAAAACTTACATACCATTTTTGTTGCAATCTCTATCACAAATGTCACATTTTAACCAAATTTTAATTCTACAGTCAACAGCAAAATTATTCGAGAGCCAGCAATAATTCCTATGCAAAAAAAGTACACTTACAGTCGGCTGCAAAATTATTCGAGCACTAGCCAATAATTCCTATATTTAAAAAGTACACTTAAGACTGTTTTGCTAAGTAAATCCTTGTCGAATCATGTTCTTAGACTGATTAAGAACATGACTCGACAAGGATTTATTTAACAAAGCTGTATTAAGTGTACTTTTTTTTGGCAAGGATTATTGCTAGTGCTCGAATAATTTTGCAGCCGACTGTAATACTGTTTTTTTAAATAAATCCTTGTCGAATAATGTTCTTAGTCAGTCTTAGAGCGTGATTTGACAAAGATTTATCATCATCAGGTTGTGTACAAGGACACCTGAAAAAATGCCAATGCATCGTGTTCTTATGATAGCATTTTTATACATCATATTTAAATAACTGTGTACCGCACAAATCATGATGAAATTGCCATTTTTTATTCATATGCAAAGGAAAATGTTTTTTGTAGAATAGTATATGTTTAACGTTAACAGTTACAAGGTTGCACGACAAGGTTGCAAAACATTCAGATACATCAAGGGTTAAAATTGAGAATTGCATTTCCGTTTGAATGATCACGTAGACAAAGTATACATTCAAGATTAGACGATGAAACGAATTTGTACTACACAGAGCTGCCAAGTTTTTAAACTTTTAAATCAGAATAGACAGCAGCATTTTTAAATGGAATACTTTATATATATATGTGTATATTTTCAACAATTAATTTTACCGAAACGAGCTATAAAATTTTTCCGGTTTGAAGTCTCTCGCTAAAAATAGTAGACTTGGCACCTATGTGTACATTTGGAAAGTATTTGCTACGCTATCTACAGTCGGTAACAAAAGTATCCGAATACTAGCAAAAATTCCTGTGTAAAAAAAATACAGTCGGTAACAAAAGTCTCCGAACACTAGCGAAAATTCCTATATAAAAAAAATTACACTTAATTCAGTTTTGTTAAATAAATCCTTGTCGAATCCTATTCTTAGTCAGTCTAAAAACAGGATTCGACAAGGATTTACTTAATAAAACTGTATTAAGGGTACTTTTTTATATAGGAATTTTCGCTAGTGTTCGGATACTTTTGTTACCGACTGTACCAATAAGTATTTGGACACTTTGAATTTAGACGTTTTGTTAAATATCTAGAAAAATTTTGTAGGAGTTATCTTGAAACTTTGAGATTATAAAGAACATGTTATATTTCATATATTTTAGAAAAAGTTTTGTTCTGAAGAGGAAAAGGAGACAAGTAAAAAATTAAGCAAAAATCAAAATGTTTTAGGTCACCCTGTAAAAAGTAATGTTTGAAATGCGTTTTGACTGTAGCATATGATTACGAAAGTTCTTCTACTTATCTGTATAAAATTTTATGAGGCTACCACATATATTCATTGAGATATAACAATTTCTTTAAAGAATTGTAAAAAATAAATAAATAAATAAATAAATAAATAATAAAAAATAAATAAATAAAAATAAAACTAATAACATAGGTATTTTAATTATAACACATAGAGTATTAGAGCCAGTGCAAAGCCATTTTTAGAAAATTTGACATACTACGTTAGTCACAACGTACTGTAATCAGAATGCAAAAATGTTAGACATCTTGAAATATATGAGCACTTTTACTAAATAAATTTTAACTACGCATGCGTAGTTGGCAATTTAGCATCTTTTGGCTACTGGAAATATTTAATAGAAATGTTTATTTTATTTAATCAGCGAACTGTAACGGTTTTCATTGATAAAGTAAAATAAAAAATAAAAAAATTAAAAATTTCCGGTAGCCAAATAGTGCTAAGATGACAACAATATACGCATGCGCAAGCTTTTAAAAAAATCTTATTTTCATAATTTAATAGCCTAAAGTATTGAGCTACTTATATTAAAGCTCCAAACAAATTTCGTGTAAATTCAAAAAGTTATGAGAGATAGAATGAATAGATTTTCAATTCCTCTCAAAATAAAACTAAACTATAAGGGGTTTTATTCACATTTTTATTTTGATTCGATCAATATCCAATGGTAATTCAGTGTTCGTTGATTGTAAATAAATATTGATAAAATTCCCTATTATCTTCCTTTTTTTAGAGATACGGAAATTCTGCTCATTCTATTTGTGAATGTACACTATATTTGTTTGGATTTTTTAATATAAGTTGCTCAATATGTTTGGCTATTGATTTATGCAAATGAAATTTTTTAAAAGCTTGCGCATGCGTAGTTAAAAATTATTTCGTAAAAATGCTCATATTTCGTAAGATAGTTAAAATTTTTGCATTCTGATTGCAATATGCTGTGTCTAATGTAATAAGCCAAGTTTCCTAAAAATGACTTTGCACTGGGTCTAATAGCCTTTGTGTTATAATTAAAAGATTTTTTTTTTTTTAAACAATTTTTTAAAGAAACTACTATATCTCAATGAATATCATTACTTTCTACACGGTGAACCAAAACATTCTGATTTTTGTTTAATTTTTTACTTATCCTTTTTTCTTCTTCAGGACGAAGCTTTTCTGATATGTATGAGGTATAACATGTTCTTTACACTCCTAAAGTTTCAAGATGATTCCTCCTTCTAGAATATTTCTAGATATTTGACAAAACGTCTAAATTCGAAAATGTCCAAATACTTATTGGTAGATAGTGTATTTAACTCGCTTTTTTATTTATTTATTTATTTATTTATTGTTATTTTTTATTTAATAAGTTTTTCGAAAATGAGGGTCGCAAAAAATTGTTTTTAGAGAGCAAATGCCATTTCTTAAATTCTGACTTACTTTAATAACAATGAAAACATTATATAGAAATTTTTAGAATCACTATGTGTTAAATTAGACCTTCATGTCCCAAATTAAGAAAAATCAGAAAATGCATTTCAAACGTATTTTATGTAGTTATTTAAGATGAATTTTTAACTACATAAACAATTAATATTATACATGTCACGTCATTGAAGTAATTAAATGAAAATTAATGGTATAGAACATTTGTATGCATTATATAGAGATTTAAGAAAGGTAACAGCCCAAAAAAGTAATAAAAAAGTTTATCTTTTTATTATCTTTATATTTTTTTCTACACAGAGAAAAAATATACCGCCTTCATCTAGAATGAATAAATGGTCATTTTCTAAACCCTTAAACTAGAAATATAGATTTCCGAGCTGTGAGTATAAGGCACGCCAATAAACTGAATAGGCAAAATTGTTTGATTACCCATTTCTAGATGGTGAAACAATATTCTGAATCTTTTGTATTACGAGAAATTCTCGCTTGATTTTCTAGAATTGGGTCATAAACCAAGATTATAGCTGTTGAAACCCGCCTCTTGTATCCACATTTATTTGGAGATTTTTTCAAATAGGTTTGTCCTCGATAGTATAAGCAAACGCTCAAGAATTCTAATAGAGGTCTCTGGAATTCGCTTTCGAAGGGGATTAGAAAAAAAATTTACTAGAAATTTATAAGGATGACATAGAACTATTTTTTTCTAGAACTACGATTTAGATTCTAGATGTCAGTTATAGAATCTTTCTCAGTGTATTGGAGTGCCTTATACTCACAGCTCGGATATCTATATTTCTAGTTTAGGGATTTAGAAAAGGACCACCTATTCGTTCTAGATGAAAGCGGTATATTTTTTTCTCTGTGCAGCCGCTCAGACGGTGTAATGGTTAGCGTTCCTGACGCCTACACGGTTGGGCCTGGGTTCGAATCCCAGACAAGGCATGAATGTATTGTCCTTGTTAAGGGTAGAGATGACCGCCCATTGGGTGCCCCTTCACAAATGGTCATCAATTCGGCGACAATCCGGCCAATGCAAGTGCCACGCAATTGGAATATATATATGTATATATATGTATATATATAGATATATATTCCAAGAGAGATAATAGATTCTTTAGGTAATACAAATTAATTATAACACAGATGAAGATCATGAAATATGACAGTCATATGCTGCGATAACGTGCTACGAACCCCCCTCTTTTTTTTTTTTTTTACATAATCGTCTTCATGTAGCGTCTAGTGCCATAGAGTTATGAACATGTGTCAGATCTTTATATATTTCTTTTATATCATTTGCATAAATTATATTTTATACCCTTTTTAAATCTAATGGAACTTTACAGTCCGGGTATACAGGATCAAATGATGATAGCAAAATCTACTTAAAATATTTAAAAATATCTTCAAAATTAGCAGATATTAAGGTTTAATTTCAGCCAATAAAAATATGTGTTACTACTTAAAAAATAATTTGGTAGAATTTGTATTATATAGATAATAGTTCAGAAAACTAATTAGTTCAAATTTGAAAAGACGACTAATTCTGAGATTTTACACTTACCCGTTTCTTCTAATTTAAATCCTCTTCTTATTTGATTTTTATTTCTAAACTAGCAGGCTTTGCCCGCTTCGCTGGACACAATACTGAAATGAGTTGTCAAAATCCATATCATTATTAATTAAGCGGAATTAAGGTCCCTGCTGTGCTCGGTAGAGATTTTTCTCGGTTGCAACGAGAGGAGTCCGTGTTCCTACTGCCTTCGGCAGCAACGTACCCAATTCTTACTCCCCTTTCCCCAGTGGCTAAGTTCGAAGTTTTGCGAAATCTCGACAAAGTACATAATGCGTACACCTAATCAACATCCACACACGCCAATCTAAGATAATTTAAGGCGAATTCAAACGGGAAAACGTGTTTTTACACGTGTAAAAACATGTGTGTCGCTTTCTCGACACCAAGGGGGTAAGGGGGAGGATTTCGTAAAATCCCGTTACAATAAGGGTCGGATACATATAAGCAATTTAAGCCCCCCCCCCCCCCAAAAAAAAAAAATGTGTGTTTTGAAATATCCTAAGAAAGTCGCATAGCCTTTTTTCAATATAGTTGTTCCATTTTTGGTAGAGGTTTACTCAAAAATCAGGAATTTTTAATGTTTCGCCACTCCCTTCCCTTAAAAATCGAAAATTCCTAAATGCAGATAACGTATTATTTGTACTCATGTCTTGCCTCTCCATGTGCAACTTCTTTATTGTGAAGCAATTAGGAGCCGAGTTATGCTTACAAACGTGTTTTTGTCTTTTGCCTCCCCCAGGGGAAAAAAGGGAGTAATTTTGGAAAAGTTGATGGATATAATTTTAAGTTGAGTAAAGACCTAAATTCCTGCGAAGCGCCGTTGGATTACGTCCAGCCGTTCTCAAGTAATACACGGACAAACGTGTTTTTGTATTTTGCCCCTAGGGGGGGGGGGAACGTGGGGGAATTTCTGAAAAGTTGATAGATATAATTTTAAATTTGGTAAAGACCTAAATTTTTGCGAAGCGCCGTTGAATTCCGTCCAGCCGTTCTCAAGTGATACCCGGACAAACGTATTTTAGTCTTCTTTTACCCCTCCCCCTCCCAGGTGGGAACGGGGGGGAATTTCTGAAAAGTTGATAGATATAATTTTAAGTTGGATGAAGACCTAAATTCCTGCGAAGCGCCGTTGAATTCCGTCCAGTCGTTCTCAAGTGATACCCGGACAAACGTGTTTTTGTCTTTTGTCCCCTAGGGGGTGGGGACGGGGGGAACATGGGGGAATTTCTAAAAAAATTGATAGATATAATTTTAAGTTGAGTAAAGACCTAAATTCCTGCGAAGCGCCGTTGAATTCCGTCGAGCTGTTCTCAAGTAATACCAGGACAAACGTGTTTTTGTCTTTTGCCCCCCAGGGGGGGACGTGGGGCAATTTTTGAAAAGTTGATAGATATAATTTTAAGTTGGGTAAAGACCTAAATTCCTGCGAAGCGCCGTTGAATTCTGTCCAGTCGTTCTCAAGTGATACCTGGACAAACGTGTTTTTGTCTTTTGCCCCCCAGGGTGGGAACGTGGGGGAATTTCTGAAAAATTAATACATATAATTTTAAGTTAGATAAAGATCTAAGTTTCTGCCAAGCGCCGTTGAATTCCATACAGTTGTTTTCAAGTGATGCCCGGACAAAGAAAGCGACATACAGACACGATGACACACACACACACGCACACACACACACAGGGAAAATTTTCTGAAGTCATTTTCGGCTTTCATGGTGTGTGAAACGTGAAGATATCGCAAAATTTTTCGATTCTGACAAATTTACAGACAAAAGTCTGATCTTATTAATATAGATTTGTCAGGAAAAAAATTACATGGCCTTAAAAATTACTTTTTATGATGTTGGGCTCGTGGGGATTTTCATGTGTTTTGGAAAATTTTTGTGCCTTCTCTTATACCAGTGACCGAAAGATTCCGCTCTCTAAGCCGATTTCGAACTTAGAGCGCGCTCGTCGGCCTAGCCATTCGGAGTTTTAATAGTTTTGTAGAGTTTCATTCTAAATGAGTTTTAACCTTTACACGACGGCAGATTCTGACCAGATAGTGTTCATAAAGACGGCAGTAAGACGATAGATGTCCCCCCCTGTCGGCGTGTTTTATCTTCAAGCGTTTCGGTGTTAACAATGGCTGTAGGAAGTCCCGTCCGACCCATATAGCAAAGTGATATCTTGTACTAAACGATTTCCCTTTAAAGGGAAAACCTTCACACTAAAATCTCCATTGCAGTCTCTTGTAGGGAAAAAACTTGTTGATTTCTGAACGAATCTTTTTACATTGTGTTTATGAATGTTTATTTAAAAAGGGATTTTATTCTGTTGACAATATAATGTTTCATGTTTAATTTGAAATATACGGAATTACTAGCGAAATAATATTAATCGATAGTCCTGATCTTTAATTGTAAATGTGCTTAAAATTATGTAGTTTAAAAAAAGAAAAAGTAAAAGAAGGAGAAATGAAAACGAAAGATTTATTTAAATTCTATGTAAACTGTATTTGAAAGAATTTTTCTGAGATTTATTACTTTAAATATAATACTTTTAAAAAGAAGTGTTGAAGCTTTTAATAAAAATATTACAAAATAAAAACTGAACAATGTTATGCATGACTAAAGGATTATTTCTGTAATATCAAGTACTAATTATTATTTATTTATACATTTTATTATATTAAGAGGTTACATGGTTTTCAAAGGCTTAAAAGAAAGAAAGAAAAAAACTTTTTTTTTTATCTTTTCTCAAAATTTTGAGCATATAAAACAACATTTAAACATTTTATATAAGTTTCATTAAAAGTGGAAAATTCACACAAAAAAAAAAAATATATATATATACATAAAAATTATTTGTAAAATTCCATGACTAAAAAAATGGAAAAAAATATATTAACTTGTTAAAATATTAAACTTGCCAACATGATAATTACACCTGCTTTATAATTATGTGTTAAACATCTTGTATTAATGAATCATTTATGACCTTGCATGTGTTTCAAAGGCTAATGAAGTAAAATAAAATAAAGTAAAATAAGAGCATATATAAGAAATAAAAAATGTTATTCAATATTTTGAGCATATGAAAAAGCAACATTTAAATGACTCAATTCTACTTGGAAGAAGTGTTTAATAATTCAATAAGATTGTTACATTAGTTTTTGAGAAATAGTCTCAATCGCTTTTCTAAATGTATTCGAAAACCAAGACCCACCCGCTGAATATTCCAATATTTTCAATGAAAATTTTATAAAATGTTGTTTAAATGTTGATTTTTTATATAGTCAAAATGCTGACTTTTTTTTATTATTATTTATATATATATATATAGATAGATAGATAAAAGAATAATAATCAAAGCGTATAAATTCTAAAAGTATGTTTACGTGCAAATAAGGAATTTGTTATAAAAACTGCTATGTAGAAAAAAAAAAAAAAAAAAAAATCTAGATTCTCTATTGTGCTCGAATTATGTATTTTAAAATAAACAGATGTGAGATACAAAATTCTCGCAAAGGGAAAAAATTGGATACCACTATTTTCTATAGTAATTTTAAACTTCATTAATTGCTGATATCTATTGATATATTTTCCGAAAATTATTCTAGGAAAATTTGGGTATTCAAATTCATCTCTGTAAAAAACAAGGCGAGGAATAATAATATATGTTAATAGTACAAGATTAGAAAGGAATGAAATGATAAAATTCGGGAGAAACTCATTAAAACTCTTTTAATATTGTAAATTTGTCAGATTTAGTGAAAACGAAATAATTTAATATCCATAGATTATTATATACTTCAACTAATAGCACTGAAACCAGTCGTATGTTGCATATCATGATCGAAGACGTAACCATGAGGAAGGGATTGGTGACCGATTAAAAAATGAAATTCGTAATTTTATTTGATAGTTTACAGTTAATGAAACTAATGCAAAATAAATCTTATTATTCATTTAATAATTAGAAAGAAATTAAAACTTCTTCACACACCATAAATTTTAATTCAGCACAACCGGTTTCGAAAGGACGTAGCCTTTCTTCATCAGGTGCAAACACGTGCTACTGCCTTGGAGACAAAAGCAAGACGTCTTGCTTTTGCCCCATTTAATTTCATCCCCTATTTCTGAAACTTCATTATCAGGCTCATCCAAGGAATTTATTGAAATTTACAAATCATTATCTTCTATCTCATCATTATTTTCCACATCACATTCTGAATCTGAATCATCAAAATCTTCATCCTCTAACTCAATTAAAAGTTTTTCAATTTCAACTTGCGTAAGATACCTTTTACGTCTCGACATTTTAATATACAATATAAGACATTTTAATATAGATTGGAAATTAGAAAAGGTGATTTTGTTCAAGCTGAAACTTTAAGACTGAGAGCAGGTGTTTTTTTTTTTTTTTTTTTTCACTCTTAGCGAATACTCTAAAACTAGCTTTTCTCTGTCTCTTCTTTCCCAGAGTGGCTCTTTTATTTCACTCTTCTTTGTTGCAGTGGCCCTTTAATTTAATTCATTGATAATTCTTGAACTTTCCTAATCCTTCGCACTGCAGTTGCTGGACAAGCAACTGACAGCTGTAATAGAATGGTAGGTATTCACTGCAATACTGGTCAAGGACAAAAGGGATTACAGCTTTTTCCGATCCGGTCAAATACGAATAAAGAGTATAACAAACGAATGGTAATAAACTAATTTTAAGATAAATCAAAGTTATATATACATTTAATAAAATAAAAATTAATTCTATCGTGAAAGAAAAAAATAATAATAATAATAGTAAATAAAAATTAAAATGCCGGACTGTTTCGGCGACAAAATAGCAAAAGTCACCAAAAGTTCTTTACTAAAGTTGATCCGAATATTTACATACATCTTTCAGAGAAATTTAAGGGGAAAGAACAGCTTTTGCATTGGACCCCCTTGTCAAAATTTAAAATTTGGCGCCGAAGAAGACTATTATTATAATTATTTTTTTCCTTCAAACTATAATATCGTTTTCAAATTATTCAATTATATTTTCGATAAATGCTCAGCTGTCGTAAAACTGGTATGGTAAAAATCCGTAGATTGAAACTAATAGTCCTCCATACTTAAAAAAAAAAAAAAAAAAAAAAAAAAAAAAAATTCTCCTTGAATTTTCCACAGATTTTTTTTTCTTCCTCAAAAATATTAAACTGCGGAATAAGGGATAGCCTTTCTTAGTATTCTGATATATATCAACTCGTGAAATCTCTGGTAATAACAGATACCGTGATTATCCACTAATACACAGATTATAAATCCTTTTTACTTTCCAAACACTATAGTGATGAAAGTATTGTAATCATGTCAAAAATCCGAATTTGAGATTTTGATGTTTCTATTCGTTTCGAGGTCCCCTGAGTCCGTATTCACTATTTTTACGATGATATATGTATGTATGTGTGTGTGTGTATGTGTGTGAGTGAACACGCTAGCGCCTAAACGCTTTGCTTGAATGAGCTGTAAGTTGGTACGCATGTTGCAAGCCACCGTATCACGAACCCTATTGTTTTTGATGAATCTAGCACTCATAGTTTTTTTACAGGGACACAAAGAAAAATTCTTTGTCATTATGGTCTATGGGACCAAAACCTTAAAATTACGATAGCATCTAAACGCCTTATTCAATTGAGCAAACAATTTATACACATATTATAAGTCAGAAATACTCAATCTGTATAGATTTTGGAGAATCTAGCTCTTATAGTTTTTTTACAGGGATACAAAGAAAAATTGTTTATCATTATGGCCTATGGGGCCAAATTTTTAAAAGTGTGATAGCGTCTAAACGCCTCATTAATCTGAGCAAAACATTTGTACACATGTTATAGGTCACAGTTCCACCAACTGTATAGATTTTGGTGAATTTTGCACTTACAAGTTTTTTACAGGGACACAAATAAATTTTTTTTATCATTATGGCCAATGGGACCAAATTTTTAAAAGTGCGATAGCATCTAAACGCCTTATTCGATTGAGCTGAAAATTTATATGGATATTATAAACAACTGTTGCACTAACTATAAGCATTTTGGTGAATCAAGCATTTATAGACGTTTACAGGGACACAACGAAAAATTCTTTATCATTATGATCTATGGGCTCAAAGTTCAGTAGCTTTAAATAAAACATCTTGTAATATATGGAGAAAAATACTCAAACACTCTATTATGATTTTCTCTCTTTTGTTGGATTAACAACTCCTCTTTCTTTACTTTATCTATAAAACTGATAATTACTCAATGTTCGGAAAGTCGAGTGGAGTCACTCCAGATTTTTTAAAGTAGTGGGAAGAATAGAAACATAAAATTGGCTTAAGCAATCAGACGCCTAGCAACTGATCTTTGAGACAGACTTCCGATCCCATTTACACGAAACAAATTATTGTACACGACAGAAAATCTACAAGGAACTTAATATCACGAATATGAAGAAAATTCGTAGAGCCGTTCTTCAACATATTTTTTTTCTATTGACAGTACTTTACAGTAAAATTAGATTTAAAAGTGTATAAAATTGATTTCACAAAAGAAATCTCGAAAGTACTTATTAAAATAGAATATATATATAATACCTTACTTCAATCTCACTACATGCCGCTAGATGTTAGTTATATGTAGCCGTTTTTGTTCAAGAAAGGAATTATTTAAAGCACTGCTACTGTTTTAGATTGACATTATTCACGATTTTTACGTGTGTTATAATTAATTTACATATATAACACTTCAAGAATCTACCATTAATATTTGATAAAATATGAAGAATAAAAAAATGCATAATGTTTTTTTCATATTTTAAGGTTTTAATCTCTTTTCTCATTCTATGAACCAATGATATACTAAAATGTTACTTCACTAAATTTTCGTTAGTTACAAGGATGAGGTGATATGTATACATTTTATTGCTTATATTTTTTAAATATTACTGTTTAGTAAATAAAAAATAGATTTCCAGTACATTTTCTGTGTATTTCAAAATGCAGTAAATAAAGAGAGAAACAAACTAGCGAAAGCGATGTTTAAAATTAACCTACTTGTACAAAAAGGCTATAAATTTTCACAAAAAAGCTAATGTATATGCAGACATATAAAAGGCGGTTTTATATAGCAATTTTGAAGAAAATTGCTGAATTCATTTTTGAGATTCTCCCTCGAGCAGCTGAGTGGTTCTGCGCTCAAATCTGGTAGACGTGAGATGCCGGGTTCGATCCCAGGTCACGCTTGTCAACCTAGCCGTTCGGAATTTTCCGTAGTTTTCTCCAAAATTTGCGTGAATATGGGCTAGGACCCCTTAGAACGACCCCGGAGAGCACTTTCTTCAGGTCTAGTACCTACAACAGTCAATCGGGCTCATTCCCAAATCCAATTCATCCTTTTTGAGATACGCCCACCAGCGGTCGAGCGGTTCTGCGCTCAAAGATGGTAGAAGTGAGGTGCCGGGTTCGATCCCAGGTCGCGCTCGTTGGCCTAGCCGTTCGGAGTTTTCCGTGGTTTTCTCCGAAATTTGAGTGAATACGGGCTAGGACCCCTTAGAAAGACCTCCACCGAAGGCCCTCACCCTCTGGCCTAGGACCCAAGAGTAGTCAATCGGCCATATTCCGCAACCCCAACACCTTTTTGAGATACAGACTTATTGTCCCAGTTCCCGTTTCAATTTTCATTAGAAGCTGATAGAAACATCTGAACTGTTTTAATTATCAGGTTTGGCCGTTCTTTCTCATTTGGAGGTATGACAGTCAAAGATGCTTGACATATGCTTTATTACATATGCATTGTTTAAAGAGTACAATCATAATAATCCTTATCATCATAAAAATCGGTTTTTAAGGTTCTTAAGAACGGTATTCCTTCACCTCTTGTAATAATAGTATATAGATCTGAACATCTTAAACCATAGTCCAGAAATAGCAACTCAGAGTTTAAATTTACGAAAGGTTAAATAATATAAAACAATAGTAATAATAAATAAAGTTATCAGAAAAAGTAAGGAAAAAAATAATTAATTAAACAAAACAAAACAAAATAAATAAATAATAATTAAAATAAATGAGGATATTATAATAATGTAAATAGATCTCGAATAATATAAATTTCCGATAAAATTACGGAAGGTCAAGGCAGTGACGAGGCAGAAAACAAAGGCAGTGAATAATAATTTTTAAAACATTTCTTTGTTTTCAGAATAACTATAAATCTGGGATCGTAATCATAAAGGTAATTTCTTATTTCGTATTAAAAAATAAAGCTAGTAAGCTAAAGGTTTAGATAACCACTGCAATTTAAAATTAAGATAGCCGTAAAATAGAATAATTATATATATTAAAGTTGCCAAGAAGATATAGATTTGTTCTCTTGTAAAATAAATAAATAAATAAAAATAAATACATTATTAATGAATATAATATTTTTAGTAAATTATAATGCATTTAACTATACAAAATATGGATTTCCTTTTATTTCCGTGTAGTGAAATAAAATTAAAACAAGAAATGTCAAAATATAATCTCTAAGTATGACAGAAATTTGTATGAATTCTAAAGTTTTATCAATAATAAAGAAAGCAACAAACAGCAAATGTATTATCATTCACCCAAAGGAACTCAGGAAATTCCATTTCAAAATATTTTAAAAGTATTTCCACTAAAATTTTGTTATTGAAAGAAAGGAATTCTGCTTGTATGTGTGCATTCAGGTTTAGGGAAAAAAGAGGGAATTGAGATTAGCAAAAATAGTAACATCGGAAGGGTGATCATTTTTAACAAGAGTGACAGTTTTACCCGCCCCTAAAGCAGGTAAACAATATCTGAGGGGAAAAGGACAGCTTGGTCGATATATAATCCAAAGCCGTCTTTTACGAGGTGTTACTCTTTGGTTGAAATACCGACCAGCCGGCCTTTAAAGGTTAATTAGGAGGATCTTCTTACACAGACAAACTTCTAAATTTAAACCTTTTTGGCTTTTTCATTAAAAAAAAAGTGATTTATGTTTTATTTTAATTTTGATTGAAGTAAGCATTGATTGCAAATAACAGCAACTATTTCGATTGTCATATTTTCACTGACGTTTAAATTAATTGCAAATCTAAAATATTTTTTAATCGATCTATTTTATTGTAGACAATTTACGGATTATGATAAGATTATTTATTGCTTTACACGAATGCGATTTTAAAAACCATTTCTATAAAAAATCATAAGTATTTTATAAGAATTATTTGGTAGTGTATTAAGAGTTATTAGAAAAGAAACCCGGATACCACATTTATTTAAACATATATTGAGAAACGATAATATTTATTTCAAAAGTAATTTATTATTATTTACCAGTTGAACATTAAATTGTATCTATATTCATTTTTATTACATAACGCACAACATAATTATCGCTATTTAAACTAAACAATGCACGTTTTTTTTATTTCAGTAATACAGAGATTAGTTTTTCTCCAAAAGAAAAAAAAAAAAAGAAAAAAAAAAAAAAGACTTATTTTGTGCTTTTTTTTTTTTTTTTTTTTTTAACTTAATAATACGCTTGTTTTGATCAAATACAATAAAAATAATAATGATAATAAAACTTTTGTACTATTTTTACAATGAAGCAATTTACTATACAATATAAACCCAAGTAAATGCTTAAATAATATTACATAAAGAAAACTTTATTTAAATAGCAGATTTCAAACACAGAAATTCTTTTAGATTTGTAAAACATTTGCAAATAAATGATATCATTTATTTTACATTTTGACAGAATAGAATACGAATATTCTATTTATAGGTTCATTTTACCGAACATTTAAATGCTTGCAAATTTTACACAAAGGAATACTTCGTTAACGCCTACACATTTTAAGCCGAATCCAACAATTCTCTAAAGCTTATTATTCAATTTAAGTTTAACGTAGTGTTTTGTTAAAATTTCTCATATTCATTTTATCTTATATTCTTTAGGTCCACAATATTATTTCCAGTATATATTTTATATAGGTTGATTTTGTTAATCATATTATAACTTGACACTAGAAAGATGACAATTTTCGTATACCTAGAAAGACAATAAGTGGTCATTTTGATCTCTCTTTTTAAATGGTCAAAAACAATAATTTTTTGAAGATTTTTTTTGTTAACCCTACAAGGCTCAATTTTTTTTAGTGCGCAACAAAAATATATAGGTTGTAATTAGTGATCAGAAGATAGGGAAAACTTATAAAAATAAAAATAAAACCGTATTTTACGGAAAAATCAACTTTTTAGCTCAACGTATCGTATGTGGAACATATATAAAAATATGATTTACTAATACGTTTACCATTGTAATATAAAAAAAAAAAGTTACCTCTGCGAAATATACACTTCGTTATAACACACAGTATCTTTTTCGAGTCAAAACTGTTCAATAACTATTCTTTTTTTTTTTTTTTTTTTTTAAATTCAGACAAACGACTAACGTATCACTCTCATTCAAATTTCACACTGAGTGTACTATAACAAAAACACGAACGACATCTTTAGGTAAAGATTCGTATTACTACATTGCTAAATGTCAGTAGCTTATATCAAGATGTCAAAAAATGTCGCTACTAATAGTTTTATAGCTATAGGAACGATTCAAGTCGGTGTTCCACATATGGAACTGGGTGCCTTGTAAGGTTAAAACAGAATTTTAAGCATATTTAGTAAGTAAATAATATATTAGGATGCTATTAGTTCATCAACCCCCCCCCCCCCCTTTTTTTTTTAGAAAATACAATCTGCATAATAATAGCTTCACAAAATACTACAAATATAAAATATGGCACAGAGTACATTGGGAATTAATTTTATTTGGAGAATTAATTTGATAGTTTATATACAAGGCTACCCAAAATTAAGCTAAAAGGTCTTTTCTGTTGAATGTAATTGATGGAAATAATTTGCTACATTGTACTATCATAGCCTCCTAAACTAGATGCCTTCCGCGTGGCTCGAAAACTTGGCGGTAGACAGCGCCACCTAGTACAGATTGCACGACTTTTTTATTCAACAGCAACCAAAAATTTTTAAAAGTGGGATTTGATATACATAAAAGGCGAACAGAATCGAAGAAACGTCGATTATATATACCATATATCACTTCTTAAAATTATTGGTGACAGTTGAATAAAAAAGAGCGCAATCTGTACCAGGTGGCGCTGTCTACCGCTTGAACTGTTGCCAAGTTTCCGAGCCACTCGGAAGGCATCTAGTTTAGGAGGCTATGGTACTACGTGTATAATACTGCTCAGGAAACAAATTATATTTTCAGACTCATACCGTAAATAAAGTATTTTTAAAAATTCTATTTTCATCTCTGGTTTGTTGTATAATATCATGTTACGAAATGCGCTGAATAAGAAAGCCAAATTTTTAGCGACTGATCTTCATGTATATCTGTTTTCTGCATAACTTAAAAAACAATAATTGCAGGGAATTATAATTTGGTATTTTGAAGTTCCTATTTGGTTGCCATTTTGAAAAATTTAAACAAGATTGACAAGTTTGAATGCAAATTGATAATAGCCTTGAATATATATTTTTACTTTCTTCTACTATATTCAATAGAAGAAAGTATTGGATTCGTAAAAATTTTCGACCTCGGGTTTTTGATGGATTTACACGTTTTGAGAGCTGTAGAACACGATTTGACCATTTTTAGAAAATGTCTGTCTGTTTGTCTGTCCGTGTGTGTGTGTGACAAAATTTTGTGGCAACTGTATCTCAGGGACTACTGCACAGAATTTCATACAAATTGGTATGTAGTTGCACCTTGACATAAATTAATGCCTATCAACTTTTGGTAAAAATTGTCTTACAGGTTGCGTTGCCACCCCGCTTTTTCTAAATTTTTAACATGGTGGTATAGGACAAAATTTTGTATAAATGTGCATAAAGATAATTATATTTTAATATTCATTATGGAATTTACCAGGATTATTTATAATAGAGATAGTCAACTGGAAAAATTTTTTTGTATGTGTAGGAGCCTCGCCTGCCCCCCTGGAGGAAGTCCACCCTCGAGGGTAGTAAATTTTCATGATGGGTATCTTTCAAAAGAGATCGCTAGTACCTTTAAAACGAATGGTTGAAACATAGATATGCGATAATTTAAAATGAAGTTATCGATTTTTTTCATTTTTAACGAATATATTTTTTTTCTTTTTTAATGTAATATTGACAATAAAATTGACTTTTTTTGGATATTTAGTGTTATACTACTTCTCTAATATGGAAATCGTCTGCATTATCATGGAAGATAATTTTTTTAAATAACAATTTTAATAAATTATTTTTACTGAGGGAATTTGTATAGGAAAATATAGAAGAAAGTCATGTGATGGCCACAACCTACTAGATTTTCAAGTAAATGTAGGCGCTATAATTGAATGGGAGGGGTGGGTGGGTTGAGAGGGGGTGGGGAAGTAGCCTGCCCGCACACAGAACTATATGTGAAATAAAACTGCTCCTTAACCTACTTTAGATTATTTTAAAAGTAGATTGAACTTTATTATCTTACCTTATTGATATTATGACTTAATCTGCAATATATTTTTATTGTATTGAAATGCAGGTTAAGAGAAAGTCGTGTGAGTGACACACCAGATTTCTTTAAATGTATTTTTACTAGAGTTGTATTTTAAGTTCACTTTAATTTTCTGGATTTGTCCTTTTTTTTTTTTTTTTTTTCAAAATAAACATCACAAATTACAAATTTTTGAAAAATAAGATTGCATAGCAACGGCACAGTAGATTATTTAAAATGATTTTACAGTTTTACTTCAGGTGAACGTAAATGATTTCGTCGAAAATTTTGTATATTACCATGTTTTACAAATCAATGAATGAAAATTCTAAGAAGCTGATGAATGAAATGTTCTTTTAACGCCCCTTCCATTTTTGTAGATAATCAGAAGAATTGCTTCGTAAAAATGGTAGAACAGCTCTTTACCAAACAGTGTTTTTCTTCTGCATATTGCGAAAAATTCCCTTTTGATTTTGTTAAAGATTTCTTAAATTTATAGGAAAAATTAAAGTATATGTGACGAAGCAAAATTCTTGGAAAATGAAAATATTATCCGGTATGAAAAAGAAGGTGAATGTAAACAATGTTTTACATCCGAGATTTCCTAGAGTTTGTTTTTTAATTTATTTGTAGAAGTCTATCCATTTTTAATATGTGAAATGCATTCATAAGTTTTTATAAATTGTCTAAAGAAATTTAAAATATAAATATTAATAGATAAAATATCGATTTATGTTGATTAAATGCTGTAAACAAGTGATTTATATAAATTTGACCAATATGTTATCATGCTTCACAAGTTAACGAATAAAACTCTGGGAAGCTGATGAATGAAATTTTTTTCAAAATTTTAGACTAGACAATTTAGACTAGAAAATTTTAGACAAAGCTAGAAGATAGGTATAGTAATAATACATAGATTGATCATTCAAGGGAAAAAAAGGATTCCTTTTCACTCGGAGAAAAGTCCCGTCTTATGGCCGTCTTTCTTCCTTCCGACCTTTCACTCATAATTTAGCAAATAAAACTTATGAATAATTTATGTACTAAAGGTGAATGAAAAGCTACTCGTTTTTTTTTTTTTTTTTTTTTTTTTTTTTCCTTTCTCTTTTCTTTTCTTTTTTTTTCTTAATAAAGTAATCAAAAATATTTAACTTTATTATTCTTTTCTTTTAGTTAAACTTTTTTTTTTTTTTTTTTATATTAAAACTAGCGAGCTTTACCAGCGCCGCTGTTAACTATATTTAAAAGAATTTTAAAAATACCATATTACTTATTAATATAAAATATTAAAAATATTAAAAAAAAAAAAAAAATCCATTAAATGTGAAGACTGTAATTATTTGATAATAATAACAAAGCAACTAATTATAA
The DNA here is from genome assembly GCA_963930645.1 of Salticus scenicus. Taxonomy (NCBI): domain Eukaryota; kingdom Metazoa; phylum Arthropoda; class Arachnida; order Araneae; family Salticidae; genus Salticus; species Salticus scenicus. The sequence continues at coordinate 54,773,876 of OZ005654.1, read as the reverse complement.
AAATTATATTTTACATAAATTAGTTAAAAATAACTTACTTTTGAAAACTTATTCCATTTCTTTTCATATATTTATTAGAACAATTGAAAGTCAGACAATACATCGGCATTTTGGTAATTCATCAACATTCTATTCTATTACAATTGCCGAGTTTCAATATCGATAAACGGATAAAAATCTTTGCTCGATAACATGGGGATGATATATTTATATAAATTACTATATGTATGAACTAGAAACATATTGTTCGATAAAAAGTTTAAAACCCTTTTTCAGCAAACACATTTTACTTTCTCTTACCCATATATATTATAGAGAAAGTATTGTTTTTGGGTCAAATTTTTGAAATTGAATTTTTTTTTATTTACATGTTTTAATGTCCCCTAAATCAGAGAGGAAGAAGAAAAACCTTACACTAGAGTTTGTTCTTTGAGATTGAAATGTTTATTTAGTAAAAATGGAGGTTAACGGTTAATCCTCTCGGGCGACATTGAAGTAATGGTAAGTGGTCCTAACAGCTGAAGAGGGTTTTCTTTTTGGTGTGTACGTGTGTACGTGTGTGTGTGTTTGTGGGTTTCATTCTTCATTTCTCTTGTTTTATGATTTTATTTATTTTTATATGTATTTATATATATATATTATATTAGTATGTTTATTTATGAATATGTTTTGAATTAATTCATTTTAATCTTGGATTCGTTGGCTATATATTTTTACGCTTTCATCTTTGAGAAGTTGGGGGCCAGGGATCTATTTTCTGCTTAAAGCATACCCCCTTTAGAAACTTCTCATTTTACCATTTTTTACAGAGGGGGGGGGGGGGGAATCTCCGCCGACAAAGACCTCCATGTATTTTAGGATCACCTTTCATTTGTTTATCAATTTATTTTCATATTATATTTCCTTTTGCTGCATTTTACGCATAGGCTTGTAAATACTTCGTTTAAAGTATCAGGTTTTTCGCAATTGGTTTTCAGATTTTTAATTTCATATACATATATAAATTTCTGAAGTAATTCGATGGTCGTGTGCTCATAACTTTTTAGTTTTTAAGAGAAAATATTATCTAATGAGAGCAAATACTTTCCCTATGTAGCTCTTTTTAATTCTTAAGTACAAGCACTCACTGTCAAAAAAAGTCCTGTTTGCTGCCAGAAGTTTTCTGTAATTCAGAAAAATACGTTCTATCAACGTAATTTTTCCGTTGGTAGAACGTATTTTTCTGAATTACAAAAAAATTCTAGCAGCAAACTGCAGAAAACAGGAGCTTTTTCTGACAGTGCAGGATGATTATAATTGCAGTTGCGATTTCAAAGCGCTCTACTTTTAAAACTACAGGTCAGAATGTTTGATACTTTACCAGAACAATCGTGAGGCGATGGAATTTTGTTTCGCAAAGGAAAAAAAATAGTTACAAAGTGCACGGATAGATGGCGGTGTCAGGTTTCATATTGCTGTTTTAAAAGCGTTCAAATTACTAAGACAGGACATGCGCACCGCAGACACGTTTCTCTGACTTGAATCTGTCTCTTGGAGATACTTGAATAATATTGTTTACTGAGGGTGGATTTCGAATCTGGCTGAATTGAAGACAAGCATCATGCACCACATTCATAGCATCAAAACAGATACCATAGTTGCCAACATTTTAATTTATTCTGGAGTACTTTTAGCCCCGCCTTTATTTCACACCATTTTATTTTTAGAATAATTTTCCCCAACATATCACTAAAAAAAATTTCTAAAAAAAAAAAAAAAAAAAAAAAAAAATCTAAAAAAAAAACCGGACAACATATTGAAGAACTTATGCATTAATCATCTGTAATATGTTTTTTCACGGAACACCTCTTTTTCCGCTGTCACTATCATTGTTTACGCTTTAAACACATGTGTGGAAGCACAGATTAATGAATTAATAAAAAGACAAATTAACAGAAAGTATCAGTCTTTTTATTATTATTATTATTAAAACTTGAAAATTGTTAGTAAGCTTTCAAGATAAATAATTTGATTTATGAAATCCCTTTAAAAAGTAGATTTGTAATTATTTTCATTTTCTTTGGTGAACAAAGCTTTTGTACAAAACGTCATACTCTATAAAATATAATTTTTACTTTCTTCTATATTCAATAGAAGAAAGTATTGGATTCATAAAAATCTTCCACTTCCAGATTTCAACGGACTTACACGTTTTGAGAGATCTAGAACACAATTTGACCATTTCTAGAAAATATCTGTCTGTCTGTCTGTCTCTCTGTGTGTGTGTGACAAAAATTTTGTGGCAACTGTTTCTCCGTAATTACTGCTTGAGGCTATATCTCAGGTTGTATTGCGTATAATCAAACAAAACTTGATATGCGTGAAGACCATAATGAGATATTATGCTGAATCAATTTTAATGCATATTGACCAACAGATTACGCTGCCATACAGCGATTTCTGCAATTTAAGGAAAAGCTATATCTCAGAAACTACTGCACAGAGTTGTATATAAATTTGTATGTAGATGCATCTTAACATAAATTAGAGCTTTTCAACTTTTAGTGTAAACCACTCAACAGGTGGCGCTGTTGCACAGCGATTTCCACAATTTTAATAGAAGGCTATATCTCATGTTCCATTCCGCATCATCAAACAAAACTTGATATGTAAGAAGTTTATTATGAGACATTATGCTGAATCTATTTGCATGCTTATCGGACAATAGGTGGCGCTACTATACTGCTAATTTAATCAATAACGGGATGGCTATATCTCAACGTCTATGGCATATAACTAGACGAAACTTGATATGTGAGATATTCATTATAAAAACATATTTTTTAAGTTGTTATTAATAGACGATAAAACTGTCTTTCTTTGGATAGTTAGTGTTAGATTCCCCTAAGATTAAAATGATTTGCATTCATCATGTTAAATAATTTTAATAAATAATAGTTTTAATAAATTTTTCGCACTTAGTGAATTTGTGCAGGAAAATATATAAGAAAGTCTTGTGGCGGCCACAACATACTAGTTTTTAATCTGTGATCAATCAAATATCCCTTTGGGAACAATATTTATTTTAGCTAAACTACATTTTCAGTATTTTAAAAGAAATTTTTATTATTGAATGCATTCAAATACTAACATATTTTACTACGTATAATATGTAGGTTAGATAAACCAGTTTTACATCAAGAATTTTAATTTATCGATAAAAGGATATTTCTAAGAAACATTGCTCTCTATATGTAAGATCATGTCCGTTAAGAGGGAAAAACCCTTTAGAAATTTCGAAAAATCGATTTTTTTTTTTTTTTCATATTTTGAAAATATAATATACCGAGAGTATATTGGACAGAGGAAAAATTAAAATATTAAATATTTACGGAGTTATCGCACATATAGTCGAGCGCGCCGCAGCCCGCATATTGTAAGCTAGCGAGCCAGGTAGCCTTAATTCCTGAAAATATAAAAGAGCATCTCCTACCAATTTATCAAGATTTATCTAGAGATGATTTACTCCAAAGATGCTTGGGTGGCGATACCCAGAACGCTAACGAAGGTTTCAACGCGACAGCTTGGCGATTATCTCCAAAACAGCTGCATTCTGGACTAAAAGTTGCTGAAATCTCTGCATACATCGCTGCCAGGATATTTAAAGGAAGCTACACGTCATTCTTAGAATTATGGATAAACTAGAGATAATTGTTGGCAGCTATGCGAAAGTTTTCGCCAAAAACACCGATGAGGAGCGAGTAACGAGACAGAACCAGAGGAGTCTTTCTGAGACAAAATCAGCTCACACAGCCCGAAAACAGCAGCAACTTGAAGAAAACTAGTTTTCCGAGGAAACTGAAGGTCTATTATATGCAACTGGGATCGCTGATTGATCGGTAAGTCACAAAACTAATCGTTTTATCGTATTGAAACTTTAAACGTGATTATCTCGAATCTGTATTTTCAAAAACTGCTCGTGCTGTAACTTAAAAAGTTATAGATCGATTTGGCTGAAATTTTCTGAGGCTTTATATCATTATCGGAAGGATGAACCTAAATTTTTAAAGATTTCGAGTAAATAAACTACTTTTTGAGGATGCAAAATGCCGAAAAAATAGTATAAAATTTGAATGTTTTATCAAAGAGCGTACTTAACTCAAAAGTTTATACTTTAAAAAAAAAAAAAAAAATCATTTTATAGGTTTATCCTTCTCCTGCATGTGTCAGAAATAGAAAGTAGTGTTTTTTATTTGTTTGAGATCAATAGAAAAAGAGTGACAAGTGCAGCACTTTTGGACCTCGCACCAGAGACGCCCGAAAGAAAATTTCACTGAGCCGCCATATTGTAAAAAAAAAAAAAAAAAAAAAAAATTGCTTTTATATTTTTCAGAGTTCACATAAAATGGTGTTGAAACTTAAAAATGATCCAATTATTTTATCACCTTTAAAAACACTGTTGAAAAACGACTCATTTTGAAGCGTCTAAAGGATACATTTTGGTATAGAATTGATGTATCTAACCTTCGGATTATATGCATGAAAATGCAGTACAGACTATGTTTCCAACAATATTATTTTATTTTAATTACCAGATAAAGTGCATTTTATTTATTGTTTTCCATTTTTCATTTGCTAACAATGTAAATGAAATTGCAAAGTAATTAATTTCCGGAAAATGTAACTTACTTTGTTTTGCACAGCATTTTCTCGCATTTAAATTAGCAGTTTTTTAGTTCCCCATCCTACTATAGGTATGGGGAGCTTAGGTAATCGTGAAAAATTTCGACCTCGGTTTTTGACTTTTTTATACGTTTTCAGGTGTGAAGAATCCGAAAATGACAAAATTTGTATGGTGTCTGTCTGTAGGGTGTCTGTTAGTGTGTCAGTCCGTTAGTGTGTCAGTCCGTTAGTGTGTTAGTCCGTTAGTCCGTTAGTTTGTTAGTCTGTTTACACGATATCTCACGAACAAATGATCGCAGAGAGGTCATATCAGTTTTAAAATATTACTTTCAATACTGGCAAGAACCCTATTGATTTGAAACATTCGAATTAAAAAACTTCGTAAGTTATGAGAAATTTACGATTTTCTTAAAATGGGAGAATAGGACAAAATTTCACTTAAACGTGCATTAAATGGAAACTTTTTACTGTAAAAATGTCGGAACAGTTTTAAAATATCAGTTTGAATGCCGGAATGAACATCAGTAACTATAAATATGCTACTTTGAAAATTTTGCAAGTTATTGGAAATTTACGAATTTCTTAACATGGCAGTGTAGTGCAAAATTTCACATAAACGTCAATTTTGACAGATATTTTCATCGTAAAGATGTCAGACTACTTTTGAAATATTATTTAGAACACTGTCATGAATATTAATGACTATGAATTTTCCAATATAAAAATTTCGTAAGTTATTGGAAAATTACAAATTTCTTAACATGTCAGAATAAGGCAAAATTTCACATAAACGTCAATCTTGAGTGATATTTTCATCGTAAATATGTCAAACCACTTTTTAAATATTATTTTGGATACTGGCATGAATATAATAGACTAGGATTTTTCCAATTAAAAAAATTCTTAAGTTATTTGGAATTTACGATTTACTTAAAATGGCAGAATAAGGCATAATTGAGCATAAACTTCTATTTTTAGGATCATAAATACATTAGACAACTTCAAAATTACATTTATGATATTTGTTTGAACATGATTCAATACAAATATTCTAATAGGAAAATTTCGTAAATTATTCGTAATTTACGATTTTATCAACATAGCGAAATTGTAAATTTTTCATATAAATATGAATTTTGTGGATTATTGCTTTGGAAATAGTAGCATGAAAACTAAACAACAGAATTGACCCTGATAAAATAAATTAATAGATTAGAATAAGATAAATATATCGAAGTGAACGGTGGATAGCCTATTAGGCGGGGATTTCATTCTGTCACTGTATCAAGCTTTGGTCAGATTCATTTCTTTTAACATGATTATAATAAGTCTCCCACTAGAAATTTATGAGAACATAAATATGATGGGGAACTGAGCAGAGTCCACCTATGCCAACTCGTTTTTTATATGATTCTAAAGATGTCTAAGTATTTTCTTTAAAATTTATTATTATTTTAATAATAATTTATAAAAATTAATGACAAATTAAGGAAAAGTTAATGAAAAAATTAAAATTTATTATATACACGGTTAAAATTTAATATTAGTTTTAACCAAAACTTTGTACTGAAGTAGCTGTAACCACCCGATGTTTTAACCTTTTACCATGGTTTGGTAATTTTATGGTGAACCAAATATTGGTATTATCTTTTAAATAAATAAATAAATTATAGGGAAAGACGGGGATCGAACGGAAGACCTGCTTGTCTCAAGACTCCGGCACTGTGCCACGTATTCTTCCCCGCTAACTCTGTGTGTTTCGTTGATTTTGATAAAAGGGGGTAAACTTTCTAATGTTTTATCTTGGTCCATGGGTTAGTTGTTGCACAAAATTTATACTTTACCCTATATTTTTGACCACGCTCTTTAATTTAAGCTTGGTTTGGTTTCAATAGGAATTTAACTTTAATCCATATAATGTTTTGATTTTGAACTGAAATTCTTTATAGTGTAGAGATTTTTCTTTAAATTCATAAAGTTCTCAGAAAGAGAAATCTGAAAACGATTTTTTTTAATGCAATAATTTTAGACGATATTTTTCAAAGGAGGCGGTACTTCTCTCAGTGGGCTCTGTAAAATTTTCTTTTTCTAGTAAAATGAATAGTGGTCCGGGAAAGGTTGAGAAACTATGTTTTAGACTTAACTGATCCTTGTTATCTGCCGATATCAATTACTACATTAAATTTCTGGTATCCAATTTACTCTTATTGAGAACCTCGATGTCCGTATACACAATGTAATTTTACATAATGTTAAACAGCAACATTTCTTAATAATTGTCATTGTTTGAATTAAATAATAAAATTTTATAAATGTTACATTGACAGAAAAAAAAAAAAAAAAGATTTTAAGCAACGGTATATTTGTAAGAAGTGTTATGTACGATATAGGTCTTTCAATTTTCTTTTACATGTTACGGTGGACAAAGTTTTGTTTTTGGGTCAAGTTTTTAAAAATTGAATTCTTGATATAATTTGTTGTTTTAAGGTTTACTGAATCTTGAAAAAAAAAAAAAAAATCAGTTTCTTTGCGATAGAGCTGCGCAAGGATGAAATATTTGCGCTTTTACTGCCACCAGTAATTATATGTAAAATTTGTTATAATATTTTTACAGTTATTTTGGTGTTTTTAGAGGTTATAAATTTTTGTAAGAAAATGCTGGTGGCGAAAAAGCGGATATCGTTCATCCTTGCCTGCGTGTCAGTATTCAGTAGAACTTAAAATATTTGGAGGAATAATATAAGAAAAAATAACAAGTACGGAAAAACATGAAGTCAAAAACGTAGTTGCCGAAGCCGTTAAGTAATACAGCAGATACTAATGTTTTGGTAGACTCAGTATGGTCCTACGGTAGAGTTTCTACTGCGGTAGCCATTTTGAGTAGACAAAAGTTAACTTCATTTGCCTTGCATACTGACATGTCGCATGTCGACTGCTCTTATATCGTTCTTCCAAGTTATATAGTTCCTTCCGTGGAGGATCAAAATTTTGATGGCATATCTCCGGACCACCTTTAGGGGTGTGTCCCAGACCGTCGCCAATCGCCCATCTGCGCAGCACTAGTGCGACGTAAAACCCAACCATTCATTCATTCCAAGTTATATAGAGACTTTAGCAAAAAGTGTGTAAATTCAGTATTCAAAATTTTTATTGCGAGAGCTACCTTAACCTCTATAATGCCCCCCCCCCCCCTTTCGAAGAGTTTGGTTGGTTGGGTTTTACGTCGCACTAGTGCGCAATTTCGAAGAGTTTGGAACTGTCTATTAATTGTTGCTATGTTAACAAGAAATAAACAATTATAATTTATGGATAAAAAACCTTTTTAAATGGGTAACACTTAACATATTCTTTATTAATTTTAATTCTTTTGAGTCTTATATCTGAAATAATAAAGAGATAGTTTAAGTTCCAAAGCTTGTAATTCGTATTTTGATCATGATAAAACATATAAATGTTCATACAACAATTCTCTTTTATATAGATATTTAAAGTATTGTATTTTTAATTTCATAATTCAAAAAATTATTTCATTTGAAGATGTTTTTATTTCTATTGTATATTTCGTACATTTATTTAAAAGATTGGTTTAAATATACTTGTTGAAATAAAATCTATATATATAACAGATACTCACGTCAGTACAAATGCCCGTATTGTTTGAATAATGTAACCATTATCAATTTTACGTTGTTTTCTCTTTAAAAATACTACATGGATATAAGATTCATTGTATAAATACGACAGAGCAATAGAAAAATACTTAATATCTGCCAATCACATCTGGCGAAATTTACAATCATATTAAAGATATAACTAATATTTTTTTTTATTAAGAAAACCGATTATCGAAAGAGAAATTTTTAAAGATTCATTTCATTTTAAATAAAGAGAAAAAATCTGGAATATGCCATAGATGACAAAATTTACAATCAATTGCAACTCTGTGATAGAGATTTATGCTGTGATTTATTTCTTTGCAAACACTCTGGAGATTTAAAAGGAAGTCGGTAAAAAAACAATTATTTCAATGCTTTTCAAAACTATCGAAGAATCATAGATATGTGAAAGAAATGTATAACGTTAAAATCATTAAAAGAGAAAGAGAAATATGATCAATTTTATAAAATGCATTTCTTAAAATACTTTAAAAGATATCGAGGATTTCACATAACATGATAAATTTTTATGATACATTTATATGATACATTTTTCATTTCAGAGTAAGTATTAATTTTAAGATTCTACTTTCATTTTCCATATATATATATATTTTCCGAAGAAAGTTTTTATAAATAAATTCGATAATTGTAAATAGCAACTAGATACGAAACATATTTTAAAAAATATTAATAACACCTGTAAAACAATGAGTTTAAGAAACGTTCGTGATTATTCGTTATTTAAATACAAGAGTTATTGTTTGGCTTTTTTATTAAACAAAATTTTGCGTCAGTTACATAAATCCAAGTCTTTATGTAACTATTATCGTAATAGCATAATCAAATCAGACACAGAATTCAACAGTAGAAGAAATGTAATTGCTTAAAAAAAAAAAAAAAAAAAAAAAAAAAAAAGAGTTTAAATTTCAATTTGGCTGCCAGTAGTTCTTTATTCCGATTCATGAGCGGGGATTGGAAGGAAGTTAAAAAAGCAAAAATTAAAATAAATAAATAAATAAATAAAAATAAAATAAAATGAAATAGAATAACACAAAAATAAAATAGATATTTATGTATATCATTTCAAATAATAAGAAAGCGCCTACTTACTTAAAAAAAAAAAAAAAAAAAAAAAAAAAAAAACTTTAGAGCTATAATGACGTCATTTTTACCCAGCAAGTTTAATTTTTCACAAAGTTTTATATCAATTTTAATATTTACGTGTGAATTTCTTTTCATTTCAAAAAATTTTAAAGTCAACTTGTAAAATTTTTTGGCAACAATTAAAAATTAAAATAAATTATGTATTTTGGTCTAAGGGATTCTTCAACTTTTTCGATACTGATTATTATTAATTTTCTTTTCTTTTTCTTAAAAAAAAAAATAAAAAAAAAAAAAAAAAGAAAAAAGGTTTTGAGGAAATTTTGGCAAAAGCAGAATTTAGTTTATTATGGATGATTATTAGATTTTTATTTATTTTTTTTTTTCCAAATTATAAATCGCTTTCAAATTATTCAGTTATATTTTCGGTAAATGTCCAACCATCGTAAAACTGGCGACAACGTTTTATCCGTAGATTGACACTAATACTCCTCCGTACTAAAAAATAAAAAAATAAAAGTAAGAATTTGTGTTAAAATTTAAATATATGTCACTTTGTCAAGTGGTGTTGCAAACACCCACATGTCTGGTGTTTGTTCCCATTGCATATCTTCAGGCCTCGTAGAGTTCCTAAAAATTTAATACTCATTTCACTATATTGTCACCACAACTTTAAAACAACATTTTTTACATTGTATTTTATAGTATTTTAACATTAAAATATTGAAGAAAAATTTCTTTATGACGATAGTGGTGACAATATAACAAAACATATGTTCAATTTTAGGAACGCTGCAAGGCCTATATCTTTGGCAGTTACCAAATTATTGTTACATTTGCACATTTCCTCTTTCTTTTCTTTTCTTTCTTTCTTTCTTTTTCTTTTTCTTTTCTTTTCTTTTCTTTTTTTTTTTTTTGAAAATTGGTCACACTCTATAATATTTGCTTAAAATGGCTACTATATTATGAAGTTTTGCATTTTTATGCATTATTTTTACATAACAAATGTCGACCCTGATGATTAAACTTCTCATACATTTAATTATATTGAGATACAGAATATAACGCAATGAAAAATCATACGGTATAACAGATTATTAACACCTTCGAACTGTATGTCATCATAGCATTGTTAAACTTTGAAAGCATTTTGCCTGCATGATCACACAATGGTCATATAAAAAGACAGAAAGAATTCATAATCTCTCTTAAACGTTCCTGAAATGAGTTAAAAACGCTTAATACAAATGAAAATGCAATTATAGTAATTTCCAGTTGTAAACCTTAATGTATCTAAATACTTTAGTGTAACCCTGTAAATCTTAAACATCCCTTATTCAACAGAAAACACTATTTTAGCATATAAATAATATATGTCAATTTAATTAAGAATTAAGAAGTACAATTTTATTTAAATATGATTTATCATAATCTGTCTCATAAAACGTTTCCCTGTATACACACTACACTGTTAAAAAAAAAAAAAAAAAAAAAAAAAAAATATATATATATATATATATCCCGTAAGATTACGGGGAAAGCCCGGCAGCAGAGATTCCAGACAAAGCGCGTAGAAAAAAAAAAGAACTTTGGTTTTTACGGGCAAAATGTTTTTTACAGGCATGTAACGTAATTTAAGGTTATTATATACTTATTTACGGTCTAAGCGTTTCTTTTAACTGGCTTTGTCTGGAATCTCTGCTGTCGGGGTTTCCCTGTAATCTTACGGGATTTATTTTTACAGTGTAGTGCGGGTATTTACTCCATTTTCGACAAGGAACCTTGTATAGTTAGTTACCTTACATATCATATGTCAATTTCGAGGACTTTCACGAATATTTATGGGAGTTAAAGCACCGTTATAAAGTTTTGGCTTGGCTGATAGTAATTATTTATTACATTTTCCCAGCTTTGTTTACAGAAAGTTTCCTTCTGAAAAGAAACTAAAATTAAATATTGAATAAATAAAATAAAATATATTTTCTCACCAACAGCTGTATTTTGTATATTTTTATTTTCTCTTACCCATATATATGATAGATAAAGTATTGTTTTTGGGTAAAATTTTTGAAATTGAGTTTTTGTTATATTTCCACTATTCAAGGTCCCCTGAATAATAAAAAAAATAATAATAATAAAAAAACATATTTGTAGCGGTTGGTCTGTGCGTCTCTCTCTCTGTCTATGTATCTGTCATCATCATCATCACGTAGCTTCGTGGAGTGCCTACGACGGACTAGACTGTCGTTTACCTCCGCGAGAAGAGTGGTAAAGAACATGAATAGGTTTTGCACAGTCGAGATACTTGGAACCTTGAGTATAGTGGGTTCTCAAGAAACCCAGGCGTGGTGATTAGATGCAGCTGGAAGGAAGAGAGAGGCAGAGCAGAGCCGATCTGGAAGGTGTGTTGATATGAAGCAGTAGAGCAAGGAGAGAACCCTAGCACTAATCATACAATTTATTATTATTATTATTATTATTATTTTAGATTAACAAGTAGAGCCTAGCGACTCTTAAGCAGTCAGAATAAATAAAATATAATAAACTTAAGTTAAAGAAATTTAGCCTAACAAGACAGATACAGAGATACAGAGACTCCGAACCATGCCCGAAGCTAATCGCCTTATCGGGGAGGAATCATGGTCCGGCGATGGCCATCCACCATCTGTCAAACAACCGATCGGGGATTTTCTATAATAATATCTAGATGTGAACAGTTGACTATGAACATTTCTAATTTTTAGAGATAGTTTTGTTCCAACAGTTTTTACTATATTAGTAGGAATGTTCTTCTTCTAATAAATATAGTACCTTTTTATTTAGTAAGTTCTCAATAGGATTCACAACTGTCTTTACAACCATTCAACATTTCTTTTTATTTTTGCAGTTAATTAAGTTTTAATTTGAAAGAAAAAAAAAAAAGGGGGGGGGGAGAATACAAATATACTGTTTTTAAACTTTATTTGAGCGCCTCAGCCTCGGATTTTTAGTTTTAAATTACTAAAATATTTTTAGGGATCTTCATTTAATGCTGGTTCTGTAGTTTGAAAAATAAATTCGTTTTCTTCAACATATTTCATACAATTTATTATTTTGTTTCTCAGACTATTGTGTTTTGTAATATGTTTGAACAAGCTCATGAGTGACTGATTATCGTTCATTTTGAGGTGGTAACGCTCTGTCAAAGGGCAATCAAGAACGTAGTGCAAAGAGTTTGAAAGTTTGCCACAAATACAGTTTGGAGATGACCTTTTCCCGATTTTGTATAAATAAGTTTGGAATGGACCATGATTTGTCAAAAAGATATATAGATGTCTATTTATTATGTTATATTCGTGGTTTATTTTTGGTATAAATTTAAATGTATACCTCCCATTTTCTAATTCTTCCCATATTTTTTGCCAATTTTGAATAAGTTCATTTTTTAGTTCATATTTAAATGATGATAATGGGATTGGTTGATATATTTGCTTTGCACTTTCGTTCCCGATCGCCTCCTTTGCCAATGCATCTGCCAGCTCATTGCCTTCAATACCTGTATGACCTCTCACCCAGTCAAAATATATTTCTTTGTTTATATTTATCAATTTTTGTTGAATTTCTACAATTAGTGAGTCTTGCGATTCCAGTTTCTTTAATGCTAAGAGTGCTGATTGACTATCCGAACGTATTAGTACAGGGCCATCCAGAAGAATTCAAATGCATTACGTCTATGCAGAAATTTCTGGTAAGTTCAGTGTAGCATCTATAGGCTGATTTAAACAAAAGGGAATGAATTTTTTTTATATGCATAAAAGAATGTTTTGTGTGGATTGTGGTATGGAAATCATTCCTCATTCGTTTACAGGCCCACTCAAAGTGTTTCGATATATTGGGGCTGTATAGGGAAATTGCTGGAATTGTAATTCATTTTGTGTTATTTGTTTTTCAAATAAGACTAAATTTAAGTACACAACACCTTGTATATTGTTTATAGACAATATGCAAGGCTACCCAAAATTGAGCTAAACGTTCTTTTCCACTGAATGTAATGAATGGAAGTGTTTTGCTATAATTTACTATGTCGACGAACAATGTCCAGGAATTTTTCACACCCATACTTGAGAAAATCATTTTTTGAAGTTCTATTTTCAACTCTGTTTTTTTTTTTTTTTTTTTGGTAAAATATCACGTTTTGAGGAGCCCTGATTACGAAAGTCCAACTTTTTGCGGTTGATCTGCATGTATATCTCTTATCAGAATAATTTAAAAAGAATATTCAGGAAATTCAGATTTGTATTTTGAAGTCCGTATTAGGTTGTTACTTAAAAATTTGATCAAGATTAGGAAGTTTAAAAAACAAATTAATAACAGCCTTTGTTTTCTTTTTTTAATAACACTGCTCTGCGGAAAAGTTTTTTTTCCGAGGTCTGATACCATTCTTAATGATTCTTATGTAAAATGACCTATTGAATCCAAATATTGACAAAGGTTATTGTGTTTAATGAATCGCTATATTCCTTTTCGAATGGGTGTAGGTGTATATTTTGTATTTATTAAAGGACTTTTAAAACGGCTTCCTATGAAGTTATGGAAAATATATGGGAATATATATATCCCATTTTGTCCAGTCACCACCGTTTTTTGAAGTACCACCCCATCCCTCAATTTCTTTCCCTGTTCGATAATTTTATGATCATGAATTTGATTTGAAGAATGAAACATAATTAATTTAACACATAAAAACAAAAAAATATATAAAGTATAAAAAAGTAACATTAATAACAGATTAAAAAAATATGAGGTATGTAATACATAATTCCAGTGGGAAATAGCCCCCCCCCCCCCCCCCAAAAAAAAAAAAAAAAAAAAAAAAAAAAAAAAAAAAAAAAATTCCTTGTCGCAAATGTCTATGTTTTAGAATTTTCCAACTTTGTAGCTCCTCAGAAGACGTTTAACGGTTAAAAAATCCCCCCCCCCTCCTAAAAATCAAATTTATAGCTATAAAATCACCGAAAAATGATAAAAATAGGGGGCCATTCCTAAAAAACGGTGGGTGATAGGGCAAAATGGGCGTCATATTCGGATTCAGGAGGTCATTTTACATAAGAATATGCTGAAATGGTGTCAGAGGCAATTTTCATGCCGAGCAGTGTAATTATAGGCACTATAATGGAACGAGGGTTGAGGGTAGCCCCTCCTCAGACAAAGTTTCGTGTGAAATAAAATTGCTCCTAAACCTATTTTAGATTATTTTAAAAGTATATTGAACTTTATTATCTTACGCTATTGACCATAAGACTTACTATGCAATCTATCTTTATAGTAATAAAATGCAAGGTAAGAGAAAGTCGTGTGAGTGACACACCACATCATTTTAAGTGTATCAGTTCTACAGTTATATAAATCTCTTATAATCATTTATTGTCTGCAATTCATTCAGTTGAATACATTTTAATAGATTTATATAATTATTCCTTTCAGAAAAAATTTCCATAACTTGATATAAAGTCCTTTTAAAAGTTTTTTAATAAGTACAAAATATGCACCTACACTCATTCGAAAAGAAATGTAGAAATTCATTGAACACAATAACCTTTGTCAATTTTAGATATAGTTTCTTTTAAATAAATACAACAGAGCAATTAAAAAGAATTCGATATACGCCACTAGCACCTGGCAAAATATGCGACCAGGTTCCGAAATAAATAAATTTTATTAAGAAAACTTATTATAAAAAAAATGAGAATTATAAAGATACATTATTTTATTTTTATTTTTTTTTTCGAATATGCCATTATCAGAGGACAATATCTATGTTCAATTGAATTTTTTGGATAGAAATTTAACTAAGACTTATTCTTTTCAAATTCATCAAGGCTCTTAGTGAAAGCTGATACATATATTCCAATGCTTTTCAAAACTATAAAAGAATCATAGATTGTAAAAGAAAGTAAAATGTTAAGAGAAATAAAATCTTTTTCATAAAGAGAAAGTTAAAATCGATTTTACAAAATGCATTACTTAAAAGGCATTAAAAGCTATTGAAGAAGATTTCACAAAATGAAATTTTCAAGATTCACTTTTCTTTTAAAAGCGAAAATTAATTAAAAATAATTTGGTGTAGCCCTCTCACGACTTTCTCTTACCCTAAAATTCAATACCATAAAGACAGATTGGACATTATTGATAAGATAACGAACACTGAGAAAAAATTCTGTAACTGACATCTAGAATCTAAATTGTGGCTCGAGAAAAAAAAGTTCCATGTCATCCTTATAAATTCTAGTCCCCTTGGAAAGCGAGTTCTAGAAGCCCCTGCGTTTGCCTATATTCTCAAGGCCAAAGTTATTTAAAAATCTCTTCAAATAAATGAGACTACAAGAGGCGGGTTTCTGTAACTATAATCTTGGTTTATTACCCAATTCTAGAAAATCAAGCGAGAATTTCTCGCAATACGAAAAATTCAAAATATTCAGAATATTGTTGCACCATCTAGAAATGTGTACACTAGAAATTCTCGATAATTTTGCCTATTCAGTTTATTGGCGTGCCTCTTGCGCATAGCTCGGAAATCCATATTTCTAGTTAAGGGATTTAGAAAATGGCCACTTATTCATTCTAGAGAAAGGCGGTATATTTTTTTTCTCGGTGAATACTGTTATATAAACCTCCGTTAAAAACAATTTAAAATAGGCTTCGGAAAAGCTTCCTTTGACAAATAATTCCGTATGAGGGAGGCTTCCGCCCCAGTCATGTAAATTTCAATATTGTACTTACATTTAAAGAGAATTCAAAAGCTATTATTAAATTTAAAAGTTCATTTCCAAAGTTATTCAGAAAACTTTCATCCGCATCAATCCTTGAAACTTATCAATTTAATAAATTTTTTCAAGTAACAACCTTATATTAACTTCAAAATACAACATTTGAATTGCTTGAAATTATTTGTTTTTAAGTTTTTCTGATAAAAGACATGAAGAGAATGTCTAATCGTATTGCAGGAGGTTCTTGAATCTCGTACGACCGTCCTTCTGATCACATGATCATCATGTACACTAGTTTTTCTAGGGCGACCGCTAATCTTAAGGTCCACAAATTTTCCCGAAATTTTAAATGTACTAATAGCTTGATGCACAGCTGTCTTGCTCACATTTACCCTCGAAATTGTTTGACGTTCAGAAAAAATCCAATTTTATGCAAGGTCAATATTTCTGACCTTTTTGTAACTGTAAGTGAAGGTTTTTTAATCCATTAAATTAATTACACAACAGCATTGTCTATGACAAAATCCAATAAAATACTGGCGATAAACGTACCTTTATTTATGACAGTAGAATGCGTCTGATGCAATCAGCACATGAGATGACGCAATAATCTGCGCAAATGATACAATGTGTTAAAATACTGACAATCGGCTACTGGTCTTAAAATTTTGCAAATGACTGTAATATAAATAATCATATTTAGCATGAGAATCTATTAAAACTGATTCTAATGATAGAAATTATTCGAAATGCATTACTGCAGAGCCTGTAACTTACAAAATTTAATTGAAAAAACTTACCTTAGGGGTGCATTAGCCGATAAGCTGAATATTTTTATAGACCATTATGAGAATGTATAACATGTGACCTTTTGAACAGTTGGTGACCCTTGTTAGTGCAGCCTATAGATGCTAAACTCAAGTTACTTGCAATTTCCCCCAGTGGTGTAATGTATTTGAATTCTCTTGAATGCCCCTGTACACGAAGCATTCGCTTGATCTCAACGAAAAGTTTAGTGTAGCATCTCTATATGATACAGATTTAGAATGCCGAATTATGCCTTCCTGCTGCTATCTGTTCTTGAGATATGCTGATAACATACACACACACAGACCAACCACTAAAAATCTGTTTTTCAGATTCAGAGGACCTCAAAACGTGTAAATATAACAAAAACTCAATTTTCAAAATTTGACCCCGAAACAATAATTTCTCTACCATATATAAGCGACACTAAGCGACAAAAAAAAAAAAAAAAAAAAAAGACGCACTTGGATATTTTCCATTTTTCTTCCTGTAATCGCTAAATTTATTGTTTCAAAAGTAAATTTTTGAACAGATTTTATTGCATTGTGTTCCGCGTGCAATGTAGGATCGATCCAAAATTTAAAAACAAGATGGAATTGTTCGGAAAATTGTAATTTTAGAAAGTATTTCAAAATAGGCAAGAATAAGACAATTAACGATACCACAAAAAATATTAATTCTAGAGCGAAAATCAAAAAAATATTTTAGTACGTGGGATGTCAAAATGATTAAATGCTAACAAAATATTAGTGATCTTTTTTTTTAGCAAGATATAATATTTTTTGGCTGTTTAAACTGCACATTTGTCCTTAAGCGGCTACGTTACTCATCTAGTCGATATGACCGCAAGTTAAAAAGCCAGCGCTTAAAAAATCAGTTTGTATTACATTTAGAACATAGCAGGGATTCAGAAAAAGCGCTTAGTAACATAATTTATATAATTACAGTGAAATAACAATTAAACAAAGCAGGTTTAATTGCCAGAAAATCTGAAAAAAAAAAAAAAAAAAAAAACATTCTTAACGAAAAGAATTGGAAAACCAGGACATTAAAGGGTTAAAAAAATTAAAAAAGGATCAATTAATTATTCGGCTGAAGTTGTTCTCTCTGATGAGTAAAGTTTAACTTATTTTCGAACAGACAGAAACAAGCAGATCTGATCTCGAAAATGTGACTGACGTAATGAAAATCACACTTTTAAAACAATGACATGTTCCCCGTACATTACGATACGAAAATGCATAATTTCTCGTTGAGTATGGTAAATTTTCATGTTCAAGGGATCAATTTACCCGAAATAAAACTCGGCCACTAAAAAATTGATACCTGACCGACTACTTTGGGGGTATTTCAGAGTCTTCCCTAATCAGCATTTTAAGATAATAAAGAACCTTATTATAAGGCACTTGTGTTACATTTATTTGATTCAAGTTGTTAAAACTACTTATCCATTCTCATGAGAATCTATAATTTTGTAAGTTATCGAAACTTTTTTTACTTAAAATTAAATTTCCCAAAGAATATCGTAGGCTTTCTTCTTTATTAGACCTGAAAATTGTCCTAATCTCAATCCGCTCGAAAATGTTTAGTCTATAAAAGAGGGTGGGGATTAGAAATTTGTCACCTACAACATTGAAAAAACTAGCAAAAAATATTTATGATATTTAGCACAGTGAAATTTCTGAGTTTCATGTTGAAAAACTGTAAAATACTATGCAATTGCCCATTAAAGTAGTAATTTCATATAAAGGCAGAATTATACAATCCAGAATACATATTTTTACTAAATAATTGTTTAGACCTAACAAACAAATAGTTTTATTTCATACATTAACATAGCACTTGTTTATTTCATATAATAAATTATGATAGAATGCAAAGTATATGTATATTATATCACGTTTAAAAAGAAAATTTTATGTTGATTTTTATTAAATGCTCCGAAAAGTGTAATAAAAGAATTATTAAATCGAAAATGTGCATAGGTTTCATGTTATGACTTCCGTATTATACAAACATAACAGTTTTATTCATTGCAATTACTAGTTTTTAAATTATTACAAACCCAAAAGGTATAAGTCAATTTTTCTGCAGTGCGGCTTTTTTTTGTCGCTTAGTGTATATATGTATAAGAGAAAGTAAAAAATTACCTTATCTTTTTTAGCAAAATAAATTTTTATATCTAAATTCAGTGATAATAAACATAACATTAACTTAAAAAAATAATATGTATGAAATATATTTTCTTTTATTATTGTTAGTAACTGTGAAACTTTGAATATATATATATAAAATGTTATTAATCGTTATCTAAATATACGAGGAATTGTTCACTTTTTACACTAAATGGATTTTGAGTCAATTACAAAAAGCCAAGTTATTTTGTGCCTAGTGATGAACTGTTAGAGTCAAGCATAGAATGTAACGATAGTGAATAATGGTAACAATGAAAGTAAAAATTATTTCCAATTTTGACACGTCTGACAGTAACCTTTCATTACAAACACACACAAACACATACATACACACACACACACACACATATATATATATATATATATATAACACACACATATTATCCTGGTAGTCCTACGGTATTACAGAAATGAAAATTAATGTAAGCCCTATCGGTTTCTAAAGGACGTGACCTTTCTTCTTCAGGTGCAAAACACTTGCAGCAAATGGTAGCAAAAGCAAGACTGAAAGCAGGGAAAAAGCCAAAAGGAGAGGAGCAATACAAACAACCAATAGGAGGCCGCATGGAAATTCAATCAGAGAGGAACACAACCAAAAGACAAGATGCAAGAGAAACAAACAAACACAAAAAATGGAGGGAAGGGATTTTTATAGAATTTATTTATGCATTTTTATTTTGTGTTTATTTAAATACCTTAAATTTAACTATTTATTTATTGTTTATATTATTTTATTTATTTTAGTAAAATGAAGGAAATTATTCAATCGAATTAAACAATTTTTTCCAAGCTGTAGATTTTATTTTATTTTATTTTATTTACTTATTTATTTTTATTTTATATTTTTTGTAAAGTGTAGGAAATTATTTAATTGAATTAAACAAATTTTTCCCAACTGTAAAAATATACAGCTGAGCTGCTTATTTACAAAGTCACTGCAAATAAATGTGAAAATAGGAGATGAGTTTTAGTAACTATAATCCAAATTTATGAATCAATTCTAGAAATTAAAGCGAGAATTCATTGTAATTCAAAGGATAAAAAAAAAAAATAATGTATTGTTCTACCAACTAGAAAAGATTTAGTATAGATTAGCAATCTTCGATCATTTTGTCTTTTCATGTTATGTGCTTACCTTATACGCAGAAAATGGCTACTCATTCGTTCTAGGTGAAGGTGGTATATACATTTTTTTCTCACTGTACCCTGTAATTGAAAAAAAATTTTTTTTTGAAATACTATTGAAATATGCCTGCGTAAAGTGAAAAGTAACACACCTACTTATATGTCAACAAAACTACCTACACTCATTGAATAACAATTCTCAATTTAAATATTTTTAACGCTGTATTTCGATAAGATTTATTGTATAGATGATGCAGAGAAATCAAAAACTATTTGGCATTTACCACTAACATCTGACGAAATTTACAATCATATTAAAGAATAAATAAATTTCTTTTTTAAGAAAACCGATTATCGAAAACAAGAATTTTAAAGATATATTATTTTTTAAATAATTATTTTTTTTCGAATATGCTTTTACTAGAGGACAATATTTATAATCAATTGTAATTCTGCGATAGAGAGTTTTGTCCATTTTTTTTTTCCCTTTGAAACTCTCTGGAGGTTTGGAAAGAAATGATGCAAAAAACAATTATTTCAATGCTTTTCAAAACTATGAATAAACCATAGATATGTGAATGGAAAGTATAACTTTAAAAAATAAATGAAATCTTATAAGAAGAAAAATAAAGCAGATTTTATAAAAAGCATTTCTTAAAACTCATTAAAAGCTATTGAAGAAGATTAAAAAAAAAAGAAATTTTTATGATTATTTTTTTAAATTCAAGATCAGTAATTATTTTAAACAAGAAAGAAAAATCATGCAGTATGCATTGATTAGTAACACTTTCCAACTGTACACAATTGTTGTATCGAATAACTTTTAATATTCTTTGCCTACGTTATCACACAACAGACAGAAGGACTAAAAAATATACAGATAGACTAATGGATTTTAGAATTACTCTTGGGCATTTTGGAAAGTGTTAAAAAGGCTTAACGCAAAAGAAAATGCAGCCATTAGATTATAATTACAGATTTTGATCTCTCTGAATGTTTTAGTGTAGCTCTGTAAATCAGAAAGTTAATCATATCATATTCTATACAAAACATTATTTTAGAATATTACCAATACATTTCAATATATTTATGATTTTTACAGTAGAAAGATTTTTAAATATAATTTTCAAAAAATTCTGTTATTAAACGTAATGCATTGACATTTTTTTTGGTTGTTGTCCCTGTAAACAAACTAGTTATACAGGGCCTATTAATGTCATTTTAAATGGGGAACATTCTATACGGAAAATATTTATAAAAATAATACTCATAGTACACAATGCTTTCGAATGCTTTTGGGTGTCCCTGTACACAAACCAGAAGAGAGATTTGCTTCATTTTCAATATGGAACATCCGATAGTAAACTTCAATAAAATATATCAGTTTCGAGAAATTCCATAAATATTTACGGGAGTTAGAGCGCGGGCAGACAGACAGACAGACAGTTGGACAGATACACAAACTGAAATCATATTCATACTTAAAAATGTTAGAAAGTGTTAAAAACGCTTAAAGTCAACGAAAGTACAATTCTAGCAACTTTTTATTAACAGCTCTTAATATAAATGGATATTTTTGTGGCACCCTGTAAATCTAATGCTAATCATGCTATATATTATTAAAAATTGATTTATAGAAATATCTCTCATAGAACGCAATTCTTTGGAATACTTTTAAGTGTCCCTGTACATAAATCGGTGCTGGAATTTCCTCCATTTTATACAGGAAACATCCAATCGTAAACTTGAATAACATATTTCAATTTCATTGAGATATGTCTACAGTAAAGGTATGAAGATATGGTTATAGAAATACCTCTCATAGAACACAATTCTTTGAAATACTTTCGGGTGTCCCTGTACACAAACCAGTAGAGGTATAATCTCCATTTTCAATAGGAAACATCCGATATTGAACTTGAATAACATATATCAGTTTCCAGAAATTCGATAAATATTTACGGGAGTTAGAGCTCGGACACACAGACAGGCAGATACACAAAACTGAAATGATATTTACACTTAAAAAATGTTAGAAAGTGTTAAAAACGCTTAACGTACACGAAAGTACAATTCTAGCAATTTTTTATTAATAGCTCTAAATATTAATGGATATTTTTGTGCCACCCTGTAAATCTAATGCTAATCATGCTATTTGCTATGCAAAGCATTCTTTTGTGCATATAAATAAAATATTTCAATTTCCTAAAACTTCGTGGAAAGTAAAGTTATTAAAATTTTATTTATAGAAATATCTCTCATAGAACGCAATGCTTTGGAATACTTTTGAGTGTCCCTTTATGTAAACTGTGGTGGTATTTCCTCCATTTTATACAGGAAAAATTCAATAGTGAACTTGAACTTGAAGAACATATTTCAATTTCATTCAGATATGTCTACAGTAAAGGTATGAAAATATGTTTTTTAGAAATACCTCTCATAGATTACAATGCTTTGAAATACTTTAGGGTGTACCTGTACACAAACCAGTAGAGGTATAAACTCCATTTTCAATAGGGAACGTCCGATAGTGAACTTGAATGACATATTTCAATTTCATTAAGATATATCTACAGTAAAGGTATGAAAATATGGTTTATAGAAATACCGCTCATAGAACACAATGCTTTGAAATACTTTCGGGTGTCCCTGTACACAAACCAGTAGAGGTATAAACTCCATTTTTAATAGGGAACATCCGATAGTGAACTGGAATAACATATATCAGTTTCAAGAAATTCCATATATATGTACGGGAGTTAGATCAGGGACAGACAGACAGGCAGACAGACAGACGGACAGGCAGATACACAAAACTGAAATCATATTTACACTTAAAAATGTTAGAAAGTGTTAAAAATGCTTAATATCAACGAAAGTACAATTCTAGCAATTTTTTATTAATAGCTCTTAATATAAATGGATATTTTTGTGGCATCCTGTAAATCTAATGCTAATTATGGTATATTCTATGCAAAGCATTTTTTTGTGCATATAAATAACATATTTCAATTTCCTAAAACTTCGTGGAAAGTAAAGTTACTAAAATTTGATTTATAGAAATATCTCTCATAGAACGCAATGCTTTGAAATACTTTTGAGTATCCCTGTACATGAACCGATGGTGGTATTTCCTCCATTTTATACAGGAAACATCCAATAGTGAACTTGAATAACATATTTCAATTTCATTGAGATATGTCTACAGTAAAGGTATGAAAATATGGTTTATAGAAATACCTCTCATAGAACACAATGCTTTGAAATACTTTCGGGTGTCCCTGTACACAAACCAGTAGAGGTATAAGCTCCATTTTCAATAGGGAACGTCCGATAGTGAACTTGAACAACATATATCAGGTTCAAGAAATTCCATAAATATTTACGGGAGTTAGAGCACGGACAGACATACAGACAGACACACAAACCGAAGCCATAAACACTTTTCAACCTTGTTGGAAAGTGTTAAAAATGTTAGAAAATGTTAAAAACGCTTAACGTAAACGAAAGTACAATTCTAGCAATTTTTTATTAATAGCTCTTAATGTAACTGGATATTTTTGTGCCACCCTGTAAATCTAATGATACTTATGCTATATTCTGTGCAAAGCATTCTTTTGTGCATATAAATAACATATTTCAATTTCCAAAAACTTCGTGGAAAGTAAAGTTATTAAAATTTGATTTATAGAAATATCTCTCATAGAACGCAATGCTTTGGAATTCTTTTGAGTGTCCCTGTACATAAACCGATGGTGGTATTTCCTACATTTTTATACAGGAAACATCCAATAGTGAACTTGAATAACATATTTCAATTTAATTAAGGTATTTCTACAGTAAAGGTATGAAAATATGATTTATAGAAATACCTCTCATAGAACACAATGCTTTGAAATACTTTCGAGTGTCCCTGTACACAAACCAATAGAGGTATAAACTCCATTTTCAATAGAGAACGTTCGATAGTGAACGTGAATATCATATTTCAATTTTATTAAGATATGTCTACAGTAAAGGTATGAAAACATGGTTTATAGAAATACCTCTCATAGAATACAATGCTTTGAAATACTTTCGGGTGACCCTGTACACAAACCAGTAGAAGTATAAACTCCATTTTCAATAGGGAACGTCCGATTGTGAACTTGAATAACATATTTCAATTTCATTAAGATATATCTACAGTAAAGGTATGAAAACATGGTTTATAGAAATACCTCTCATAGAACACAATGCTTTGAAATACTTTCGGGTGACCCTGTACACAAACCAGTAGAAGTATAAACTCCATTTTCAATAGGGAACGTCCGATAGTGAACTTGAATAACATATTTCAATTTCATTAAGATATATCTACAGTAAAAGTATGAAAACATGGTTTATAGAAATACCTCTCATAGAACACAATGCTTTGAAATACTTTCGGGTGACCCTGTATACAAACCAGTAGAAGTATAAACCCCATTTTCAATAGGGAACGTCCGATAGTGAACTTGAATAACATATATCAGTTTCAAGAAATTCCATAAATATTTACGGGAGTTAGAGCGCGGACAGATAGACGGACAGACGGACAGACAGACGGACAGACGGACAGACAGATAGACAGACAGACAAACCGAAGTCATAAACACTTTTCAACCTTGTAGGAAAGTGTTAAAAATGTATTTTAATTGTTAATCCTTTAAAAGTTGTTTTTTTTTTTTTTTTAAATTTGTTTAATGCCATTAAATAATTTCATTCATTTTACAAATAAATAAATAAATACATAAAAAATAAAAATAAAAGTTAATAAGTAATAAAATAAAATAAATATAAATAAAGAAATATAAATAAATATTAAGTAAATAAATAAAATAAATAAAATAAATATTTAAAATTAACTTTCCTTTATTTGCATGAAAAAATAACAAGGATCATCAGTATTATGTATATTATATGTACAGTCATGGCCAAAAGTATTTGTACACTTTACGCATTAAAACTTTTTCTCTTTTATTATATCATTTATTTGATAAATAACAAAAGTATTCAACAACAATTGAAATTAAATGTCAATAGCTGTCACTTATTAACAGTTTACAGTCATTTAATACTTTGTATGTCGACCCTTGGCTCGTAGGACGGCCTTAATCCGGGAGGGCATAGATTTTGCAAGTTTTCGCAATACTCCTGAGTTATCTCTTGTACCCAAACCTTCTTCATAATTTCAGCCAGATTCTTCTCTGAGGTCGGATTTGCCTGGCTAACCTTTTGTTTCATTACTGTCCACATGTTTTCAATCGGGCTGAGGTCAGGACTAAATCCAGGCCATGGCCCTAGGACTTCGATGCCCTCGTCGGCTACACTAAGGCCCATAATTTTATAGCAAATATGTATGCCTTAGAGAATATAAACAGTTTAGGACCAGTAGTAAAATCAGAATTTATTTTTTCCAAATGTAAAAAAATATTTAGGAAAAAAATAAGTGTACAAATACTTTTGGCCATGTCTGTATATATATATATTTCCCGGGAACTAATATAGTGTTGGTCCACAAGTGCATTTGGCGGTTTTTCTTTTGGTGATTATGGCGAAATGCCATTTTCGCAAATGGTTGCCATGGATTCCAAGCGTAAACAAAAACAAAACGCGTTTTTCGAAATGGCGTCATTATTAATGTACAAAATTAATTAAGCTTATTTTTTATTCTTTATGCCTTTATCGTTCAAAGCGGCGCCAAAGAAAAAGCACTAAATCCAGTTGAGGACCAACATTATACTTGTACCCCACATTTTTTCAAAAATTCCAAAAACATTTCTCTCTCTCTAAACAACTGACTTAAAAAAAAAATAATAATAAAAATTATAATTCATACGAATCGCATGTCTTTCTTTCTTTCTTTCTTTTTTTTTTTTTTAATGATTTTTTACTTTATTTTGCTAATAAGAGACAAGCCAATAGCATAGTTGAATCTTTCAGTGCTGTACAACGCGAACCAATTTTCATAATTTCATTTTTAGTTAATCAATTCTAAATAATCTCGCATGAAAACAGAGAAAAGGTCAAACATTTCTTACAAAATAAAAATGAAACACAGTTATTTGATGTTTAAAAAAAACAACTTTATTAAAATTTTAAACTTAATCTTCCTCGCTTTCATGAAGTTTTAAGACAGTATTAGTGTTTTATAGCATAAAATTGTTGCTTGTGCCTGGGGGGACTCATGTCAAAGTTGTGCCTGGGGAGGGATTCATGTCAAAGTTGTGCCTTGGGGGGGACTCATGTCAAAGTTGTGCCTTGGGGAGGGGACTCATGTCAAAGTTGTGCCTTGGGGGGGACTCATGTCAAAGTTGTGCCTTGAGGGGGACTCATGTCAAAGTTGTGCCTTGGGGAGGGGACTCATGTCAAAGTTGTGCCTTGGGGGGGACTCATGTCATAGTTGTGCCTTGGGGGGACTCATGTCAATGTCATTTTGAAAAGATTTTGATGAAATTCTGGCAAAAGCAGAATTTAGTTTAGGACGGAGGACTATTAGTTTTTTTTTCTTCCCAATTATAACATCGCTTTCAAATTATTCAATTATATTTTAGATTTCGATAAATGTCCAACTATCGAAAAATGATTTCGACAAATGTCCAACTATCGAAAACGAAAACGCAAAAATCGCTGTCTGAGACTAATAGGCCCTCAGTCCTAATAAAGAAATATAAATAAATATTAAGTAAATAAATAAAATAAAAAATAAACAATAAAATGAAACTATAGGTATTTAAATAAATATAAAATAAAAATGTATAAATAAACTATTTAAAAATCCCTTCCCTCAATTTTTAGTGCTAGAGGCCTATTTCAGTCGGTACAGTTGTCGAATTTTTATAATACACACTTAATTAGTTCTAAGATCCTATTTTAATCGGTTTATTGAATGGGGATTTATTGAATGAGGTCCCCCCAAGGCACAACTTTGACATGAGTCCACCCCCAGGCCCAACTTTGACATGAGTCCCCCCCCAAGGTACCCCTATTTCAGTCGGTACAGCGTTGTCGAATTTTTATATGTCACTCTTAATTAGTGCTAAGGGCCTATTTCAGTCGGTTTATTGAATGGGGATTTATTGAATGAAGTCCCCCCAAGGCACAACTTTGACATGAGTCCCCCCCAAGGTACCCCTATTTCAGTCGGTACAGCGTTGTCGAATTTTTATACGTCACTCTTAATAGTGCTAAGGGCCTATTTCAGTCAGTTTATTGAATGGGGATTTATTGAATGAAGTCCCCCCAAGGCCCAACTTTGACATGAGTCCCCCCCAGGCCCAACTTTGACATGAGTCCCCCCCAGGCCCAACTTTGACATGAGTCCCCCCCAAGGCCCAACTTTGACATGAGTCCCGCCCCAGGCACAACTTTGACATGAGTCCCCCCAAGGCCCAACTTTGACATGAGTCCCCCCCAAGGTACAACTTTGACATGAGTCCCCCGCCCAAGGCACACCTTTGACATGAGTCCCCCCCAAGGTACCCCTATTTCAGTCGGTAGAGCGTTGTCGAATTTTTATAGGTCACTCTTAATAGTGCTAAGGGCCTATTTCAGTCGGTTTATTGAATGGGGATTTATTGAATGAAGTCCCCCCAAGGCCCAACTTTGACATGAGTCCCCCCCCAGGCCCAACTTTGACATGAGTCCCCCCCAAGGCACAACTTTGACATGAGTCCCCCCCCAGGCCCAACTTTGACATGAGTCCCCCCCAAGGTACCCCTATTTCAGTCGGTACAGCGTTGTCGAATTTTTATACGTCACTCTTAATAGTGCTAAGGGCCTATTTCAGTCGGTTTATTGAATGGGGATTTATTGAATGAAGTCCCCCCAAGGCACAACTTTGACATGAGTCCCCCCCCCAGGCCCAACTTTGACATGAGTCCCCCCCAAGGTACAACTGTGACATGAGTCCCCCCAAGGCCCAACTTTGACATGAGTCCCCCCAAGGCCCAACTTTGACATGAGTCCCCCCAATGCCCAACTTTGACATGAGTCCCCCCCAAGGTACAACTTTGACATGAGCCCCCCCAAGACACACCTTTGACATGAGTCCCCCCCAAGGCACACCTCCCCCTCATTGGGAAAAAGAGAAAAACCGTTGTTTTGCGGCTATAAGACAGTTTGGACTTCCAACGTTATTTGTTACAGTATCTGCAGCTGAAACACATTGGTTTGATTTAATGAAAACTTTATCATGGAATTTAGATCGTCACGAATTAACTAAAGAAGAGTTTGTCGATATTAACAAGTTTAGCAGTAGGCCTCTAGCACTAAATTAAAATCTGTCAATGTCAGATTTTCATGTTTTAAATAATGAAATAATGTCGTGTCTGTATAATTTTCTTTTTATTTTTTCTTGTATCCTGTCTTTTGGTTGTGTTCCTCTCTGATTGGTTTTGCATGCTGATTCCTATTGGTTGTTTGTGTTGCTTCACCCCGATTGGCTTTTGCCCTGCTTTCAGTCTTGCTTTTGCCTCTAAGGTAGTAACAAGTGTTTTGCATCTGAAGAAGAAAGGTCACATACTTTTGAAACTGGAAGTGCTTTTATGAATTTTACGGTGTGTGAAGAAGATTTTTAAGTTTAAATATTACAAATATTTTTTTTTAAAAAGTGTTCTCCTTAAATAAAATACATTTTAATGTTTAATATATTTTCATTCCTACACTGAAAAAATTGCAACTGGCATCTAGAAAATAAATTATGGTTTAAGAGAAATAGTTTCAAGTCATCGCTATAAATTCCATTTTCTTTTGCTAGCGAGTTCTGGACATCACAATTAAAATTCTAGTGCCTTTTCCTATATTATCGTGGTCAAAACTTATTTAATTACATTATAATAACTTATTAATAACTTATTACATTGCGAATAAATGTGAACATAAGAAGTGAGTTTTAGTAACTATAATTCTAGTTTATGAATCAATTTTAAAATACAAAGCGAGAATTCATAGCAATACAAAGGATTCAAAAATCGAATGTATTGTTCCACCATCTAGAAAAGTATAGATTAGCAATCCTCAATCCTTTTGCCTTTTCATGTTATTTGCTTAACTTATACGCATTACTCGCAAATCTATTTTTCTAATTTAAGGATTCAGAAAATGACTGCTATTCATTCTAGGTGTAGGTATTTTTTTTTTCTTCAGTGTACCCTGAAATTCTTTCATAATTGATTTTCAAAAATATTATTGAAGTCAACGAGATATATAAATTAGAGTGCTGATTCAATGGATGAAGGATTAGCTTTCCGTGGTTCGAGATGAATCACGTGACATGCTCTAATAGGTTGCTGTGTTTGGCCCTTTATCGCTATTTTGGCATTTAAAATATTAGTTCGACAAATTATCATTATTATTACGTAACATGACAGTCCTGTGGCCGAAATAAATTGTTTTTAAAATAATTTTATACATATTTCACATTTTAATAAATAATAAAATACCTTATTTTTCATCGTTTCCCAACAAAGTTTAAAAGTGTTTATAAAAGAAAATTTAAACTTTTAAAGAGCTAAATTTAACAACAAATAATAATTTTTCAACTATTTTTAAGCATTTTGTCGGTTAAAGTTCAACTACACGAAATAAAAATGAAGTAAAATCAAAATCAAAATGATTTAGAACAAAATAACATTAAACTACCTAAGTAAACAAAAACATTGGCGGTTATAACTTATGCGAAGAACAATCTCCAAACCGTTGCCATAGAAATTTACTGAAAATAAGCTGTTACCAAGGGAACCACCGAATACACAGGTGCAAGGAGAGCATGTCACATGACTCATCTTGGACCTTCTCAAGGGTTACCATTTATCACTCTACTTAATATATCTCGTTGATTGAAATATCCCTGTAAAAAGTGAAAAATAACACACATACGTGTATGTCAACACAAATATCAATACTTATTGAATGATTGAACCCTTCTAAAATATTATTTAAAAAAAAAAAAAAAAAAAAAAAACGCTATATTTAGATAAGATTTAATGTATAAATGAGACAGAGAAATCGAAAACTATTTGACACTTGCCACTAACATGTGACGAAATGTACAATCATATTAAGGAATAAATAATTTTCTTTTTTAAGAAAACTGTCTATCGAAAACAAGAATTATAAAGATACATAAATTTTTAAATATAAAGAAAAAAAATTCGAATATGCCATTAATACAGAACCAATATTTATAATCAATTGCAATTTTGAGATAGTGACTTTTTTTTTTTTTTTTTTTTTTTTTTTCAATTCTCTAAAGGCTTCAAAGAAAGTTTATATAAAAAAAAGCAATTATTTCAATGCTTTTTAAACTATGAAAGTATCATAGATATGTGAATGGAAAGTACAACGTTAAAAAATAAATGAAATCTCATAAAAATAAAACAGATTTTATAAAAAAGCATTTCTTAAAACACAATAAAAGCTATTGAAGGAAATTTCATAAAATTAAGTTTTTGCGATTTATTATTATTATTATTATTGTATACAAAATAAGTAATTATTTGAAAAATATATTTTAATTATTGATACTTTTAATGAAAGAATTTTTTTACACATAAATATAAAGATTGCAAACATTAACGTAAGAATAGTAATTGATATGAAATATATATTTTTTATTAGTATTAATAAATGTGAAACATTGATACTTCAAGGAGTTTTGTACTACAGAAAGCTTTGGTACCTACATGTAGAGTTGCCAACTTTTATAACTTATCTCTGGGCATTGTTAGTACCGCCCTCTATCCACACCATTTTTTTTTCTAGAGTAAATATCTCCAATATGTAACGAAGGATATATGAGAAGAAAGTTACTCTTAAAAAAAGGGGGTAGGAAAAGAGGGCGGTACTAACAATGTTCCGGAATAAATTATAAAAGTTGGCAGTTCTGCTATGCGCCTGATATCAGAATATTTGAGTCAGATATAACAATCATAAACGCTACTAATAATGATATATATATATATATAATTTTTGACTTTTCTGTTAAAATATTTTTTTATTGATTTTCAAATGCTTAGTATTAAGTAATAAACATTTGTGAAAATAAACTAAATTAAAAAAGTTAATAATTTAACTGTGATAAGTTTCTTAGTCATGTCTGTGTTATTATAGAAATTTATTTCTTCTTTCTTTTTAAGTATAATAATTATTGTGGTGTTAAAAAATATTTATCAGTTGAAGTCTGCTGTTCATTAAATAGAACACGATTCAACATATTTTATACATTTTTACACAGCCCGAAAACCTCTTCAAAAACATTGTCTAAATATCTTTTTTTAAATGCTTTGATAGAAACACTAAGATGAAAAAGAACACACCTGTGCGTATACCAATACAAAAAGACGCATTAATTGAATAATTTAATCATTCTCATTGTTTTTTAAATGTTACATGTAGTTAAAAATTTTTTTTTTGTACAAATAGAGCAGAGCAATAAAATATTATTCATTATCTGTCACTAACATCTGGAAAAATTTATAATCATATTTAAAAAAGTAAATAATATTTTTATGAAAACCGATTATCGAAAACGAGAATCATAAAGATACTTTTTTTTTTTTTTTTTTTTTTTTTTTTTTTTTTTTTCAATAAATAGAATAAAAAAAAAAAAAAAAAAAAAAAAAAGAAATCAATATGCCATTACATGATGACAGTATTTATAATCAATTTCAATTCTTTGATAGGGATTTTTGTCGTGATTTATTTCTTTTCAAACTCTCGGGAGGCTTATGAAGTGATTGTTAAAAAAAAAAAAAAAAAAAAAAAAAAAAAAAAATGTTTCAATGCTTTTCAAAACTATAAAAGAATCATAGAAATGTATAAGCCTAAAAAAAAAAGTAAAATCTCAGAAAAAAAAAATCAATTTTATAAAATGCATTTCTTTAAAGACTTTAAAAGTTATTGAGGAAGATTTCCCAACATGAAATTTTTATGATCCATTTTTAGTTTTTGAATGAGTATTAATTTCAAAAATGTACTTTCATTTTCTATATTGAAAAGAAAAAATATGGATGAATTCGTTGGTTGGAAACATTAATTTTAAAATATTCGAGATAAAATTTTCCTTTTACAATTATTAATAACTGTAAATTACTGAATATAAAATACGTTCATGATTCGTCGTTGTCTCTATACATAAGGTTTAGATTTTATATTAAACGTGTTTTTTGTATGAACTACAGAAATCCAGACCCCCTATAGACCTAGGACCCTCAAGTAATCAATCGACCTTAATCCCAAACAACATCAACACACACCAGACCACGATATATCTATTGATGTAACATTAGAACCGAAATTTATTTATTTTCAAACTTTCTGCGACTCTTTTGGAGAAATTTGAAATTTTTCACCGAAATAACTCGGACGTTTCTCGCAAAAGTCTTTACTAGCGCAATTAAGATATCCGCATTTTAATTTATTAAAAACAATTTACAACAAAAATATTACTATATCAATGGCATCCTTAAACTACCAACTGAAATTCAAACTTAATTATCTTGTTTCTTTTTACTTTCTCTTACTCATAAAGTATTGTTTTAGGGTCAAATTTTCGAAAGTGAGTTTTTGTTATATTCACATGTTCTGAGGTCCCTTGAATAATAAAAACTTGTTTTTAGTGAATGGTCTGTCTGTGTGTGTGTTATAAGCATATCACAAGAACAAATAGAAGCAGAAATTCCAAACTCATTTTCTTCAAAATTTTCAAAACAGAACTTGAATATAAAAAATGTCAAAAAATTTTTTTTCCCTTGCAATTTACGAAGATTAGCGATAAGGGCCTAAGAAAAAATCCAATCCACGAAGGAGGAATTTTGTCGCAATATTTAAAAATCTGGGAATCCCCATTCTAAAATATAATTCCCATAAAAAATTATACCTCTGGGGGTCACCGAAGCAGGAAAGATATTCTTTCCGTGGAGGATCAAAATTGTGATGGCAAGTGTCCGGACCACCTCTAGGGGTGTGTCCCAGACCGTCGCCAATTGCCCATCTGCGCAGCATTAGTGCGACGTAAAACCCAACCACTAACTAAAATATAATTAAAAATACTGTATTAAAAGTACTAATAACGCTTAAAGTAAATATGCGCAATATTATGAAAAATTGCCTCTGTGAGAAATCATACTCGCTAATGTATCTCAAGTCGAATACAGTAAGTTAACAATTCGTATAAATTCATTAAGCTGTATATAACGTTTTAAAGATAAAAGTTAAATAGCATTAGTTATACAATTTGTGATACAATTAACTTTGGGAGCTTTGAATAAATTGTGATAAAATCTTCACATTATACATGAAAGATGATATGGTCATTAGAAATACATATTGTTATGAAAGTGTCGACCTTCGTGTATGAAGAAAGTAATTCATGAAGAAACAAGCAGGTTCTAGTCGTTGAATGCACTTTATTCAACGGAAATGTTCAACAAAACTGCCAATTCAACAAATATTCTCAATAAATTTGCCAACTCAATGAAAATGTAAAGCTTAATTAAATGTAACTCAATGAAAAGCTCTCACTTGTATCACAGAAGTCCCTCTTTAACTGATATTCTAGAAACAATCCATTTGCACAGCCATTTGTTCCAAAAGAGTAAAAGAAACCGAAATACACTACAGAGCAGGAAATTCCCTGATTCACGAGCAATTATCAACCGCTAGAAACACAGTCTGTAAAAGGTAATCAGTCAGAATAGCTCTCTGAATATAACTGACTGGAAGAGTTAATCTACCCTACTTATATCTTTTGATGAATAGCGTTTGGTGGTGGTTTTGTGCTAGAATCTAGTGGAATATTTTAGAACTGAGCTCTTATGGAAGATATAACTTCGAAACTAAAGGAACATTAAATTACCATTTTTCTCCAAATTTAGTCACTAAATCTTCAAATTCATCGCTAATTGATCAAGTCTGTCACAGAGGCCGACATTAATGGAAGTGAATGAACTGCTCTTTATTTAGAATATGACTCCAAATTAATTTACTGCAGCAGTACATTTGAAGCAGGAAAGAGTTTTAATCCACTGCGATGTTGTTTCCCTCTTCGAACTGCTCGGTCCTGGCAGTTATGTCTTTTCATGATTTGCTGCATCGTACGAAGCTAATCAAGTGATGTGAGAATCTTTTAGCCAACTACTTGGCAATTTCTGTATTATTACTGCGGAATCATTCAGTTTCTTAATTATGATGTAAGGGCGTTCCCAGTTTTGTTGTAACTTTAGACATTGAACCTTTACGGCGCTTTGGGTTATAAAACCCCACTCGGTCTTCTTCCTTCAGACGGTTTTCATTCACCTCTATATCATAACGTGTCTTTATTTGGTCCTTGACCAGCTTTATCCTATTCGCAAGTCGCCAAATTCGTCGCTAAGTTGCCAAGTTTGTTGCCAAAGTCGACTTTAAAGATTTTGACTGCAAAAATAGCCAACGAAAAATTTCATAAGTATTATGAAATTTTTACAGGAGAATAACAAGTAGTACTTATATACGTAGCATTTTTTATAAATAGTCGTAATTTGAATTAATTTGATCATTAAGTTATTTAGATTCAAAAATGCCAATGAATCTACCGAAGACAGTCAAGAACTATAACTTAAGACTGGGCATGACTGCTTGACGGAACTTACCGTTTGCGCTATTTACAAAGCGGGTACCATGAATTCCGATCACTTCTTAACTTGTCATGGACTTGATAGAAACTCTCAGAAGGAACGAGAATTTTGTAAATTATACTGGAACGTCAGCGACTTATACGAACTCTTAGAGAATAGACTCTTTTTATAATGTTCCCCCTATAGTTAATGTTCATTTTAGTTTGTTGTTATTGCTATTACTTTATTTTGTTTTACTGTTATTGTTATTGTTATTCTTCATTTTGTTGTGTTCTGTTTTGAATTCTGATCATTCATATTGTTGCTGACTATTATATTTGTATGGATTATGTTTCGAAATAAAGCCACATGCAACAAGAACTTAATAACTATGAATAAACTGTTAAAATTATTACAAATTACTAACATTAGTTCTTTTTATTGTGGAAAATTTTTCGATG
Organism: Salticus scenicus; assembly: GCA_963930645.1. Classification (NCBI taxonomy): domain Eukaryota; kingdom Metazoa; phylum Arthropoda; class Arachnida; order Araneae; family Salticidae; genus Salticus; species Salticus scenicus. The sequence continues at coordinate 54,738,505 of OZ005654.1, read as the reverse complement.
GAAATACATGATTAAATTTGAGACATTTTATAGTTTTTTTTTTTTTTTTTTTTTTTTTTTTCACAACTAGACTGATAATTAATATATCAATTTAAAACTAGCTCAATGTAATCTATATAATATACACTGAAAATTAGAATATACAGGGATGCCACAGGCGATGTTTTTTTATATTATTTTTGCACCACTATTTTCATAACATAATTTTTTTTATAAATTTATACATTAAAACTGCAGATTTACCTGTGTAAATCTTATATATATATAAATGTGAATGTCCGTGAATTTATTTGACTGAGTTTCACGCCAAAACTGCTCGACGGATTTCGATGAAATTTGTAATGGAGATAGCTTATACCCTAACTTAAAAAGTTGGCTACCTTTTATTCCGAAAAAAAATTTGTTTTTGCGATTTTTATGCATAAAATAGCAATTTTGTAAGCTAATAATAGCAAAAAATTAGCCATTTATATTTATCCATAATTTAATTGTTGCCAAAAAAAAAAAAAAAAAAAACGAATTTATTTATTTTTTTCAACAGGAAAATAAATACATTTATTTAAACGTGAACGATAAAAAATTATAAAAAAAAAATTATGCATCTCACAAAAATTGACGTCATTTTTAATTAAAAATTTCTTTTACACATTGATAAAGTGCTAATACGCAAGCGAAGTGATGACGTCACTGGCTGTTCGTGGATGCAAGAAAAATATTTCCTATGTTAAACGTCCATTGGATTTTTTGTAAAAAATTATTAAAAATCGCGGAAAATTATTTCCCGATTTTAATCCCCATATTTAGGTATAGGTATGTATTAATTATCATGTCCATGCGTTAGATTAAGTTATTTTTGTTGTAAAATTGACAAAATTTGAATTTTTAATTTCAAAAATCTAGGGGAAAAAAAATGGCAAATTTCCATGTTCGATTGAAAACACAAGCATTTCATTTCAAAAGATGATATTTACACAATAAATATCCAACTAATATACTAATTAAAAGGAAAATGATAAATATTCTATCATAATTTGAAGTCAAATTTGTTTTCAAATGTCTAAATAAAGTATCTGATATAAGATCATAGAATAATAATAGAGGAAGAAGGAGCACGCCAATAGTCTTAATGCTTACAAACCCCTTCTAGTGAAATGCCAGCGAAAGCTACTTTTGCTCCTCTCAATATTGAAGTTTGTTAATAAAGGCTTGTTAATAATCGCTGTTTTTTGTGGCAACACAACAGCTTATGTAGAAACCTTATGCTCCTTCTTCCTTTATTATTATTCTATGTATAAGATACTAATATGTTGCAGCGGAATAGATTTGATATCGGTCATCCTTAGCAGAAAAAAAAAAAAAAAAAATATCGCCAAATTACTTGGCGAACATAATTTAATTCCTTTCAAAAATCATGGTTATTTTAACAATTATATTAAGAGAGTAATGAATAATATGAAACAATAATTCGTACAATGCATATTACGAAAATATACATCTGGCATGCCTATTACGTTTTTAATCACCAAATACAATAAGCGCCAAGAACGACAGAGTTTTGAAATTCAAAATTAAAATTTTGTCAATTTGACAGCAAAATAACTCAATCTAACACATGCACATGATAACTAATCTATACTAATATTATAAATGCGAAAGTTTGGATGGATGTTTGTTACTCAATCACGCCACAACGGTTAAACGGATCTGGATGAAATTTTGTACAGAGATAGATAATAGTCTGGAATAAGACATAAGCTACTATTTATACCGAAAAAAAATGTAAATTTTTAAGTAATATATAATATAGATATTTCTTCTATAATAAAATTTTAAAATAATTTATTTTAATTTTTAATTGTTGCCGAAGAATATTTCACGCGAATAATAATAAAAAAAATAATAAATATTAAATTTGCTTAGGCACATGGCAACATAACGTTATTATCAAAATTAAATAATAAGAAAATAAAAGCTAATTCAGATCTGTATTAAAGAGCTTTATTAGTTGATAATCCTGGGTATATTTTTAATTTTAATTCTGAAGTAGATAGGACATTTTACGCCAAGGACTCTACTTTTGTGACAGCAACCTTAAGCCAAGTAGTCCATAAAAATATAAACAAATCTGTACATATAAAAGAGTAAACTCACTGATTCACTGACTCAACACTGCCATGACGATTCTGTGGGAAAGAGGGTCACAACTCTTAGTGACCAGGTTGGTTTTCGGAGTCTGACCCCCAACTAAGACGGAACTTTGCAAAATACCCCCCCCCCTGTTCCCCTTGGGGGGCAGAGGGCTTAACTCGGCTCCAAATTACTTAACGGTGAAGAAATTGCAGATGGAAAGACCAGACTTGAGTACAAAAAAATTATTTTCTGCGATTTTGGAATTTTGGATTTTTAAGGGGGGGGGGGGAAGGGAAAAGGTTTTAGAAGAAGGGTACTCAACACACGAGGAAATCGAACTGAACACACACTACAAAGGGATTTTATGAAATTCCACCCTACCGCCCTTTGGAGAATGGGGGGCAAAATATGTATTCATACGTAACGCTGCACTAAATTACCTAAGGTTGGAAATTTTTTATGTAAGGGACGATTATATGTATCTAACTCATAGTATGAAGAGATTTTGCGAAATTCCCTCCTCCTTCCCTCCTTTAAGAACGGGGGGAGAGCTTAAAAAAAAAAAAAGTTTTAAAGCATAGCTCAGCTTTAAATAATTTCAGGATCTCAATTTTTTGATGTGTCGGTTAGGTATGTGTATGCAACATGCAATATAAAGTAATTTTGAAAATTTACCCCCCCCCCTTCCTCTTGGGGCGGGTGGGGCAAAAACCACATTTTGAAGCTTAAATCCGTACAAATTACCTAAGAATGGCGGATTTTGGTGTGTGGGTGTTAATTAAGTGTGCGAAATATGCACTTTGATGAGATTTTGTAAAACTTTCAACTGTAACCGCGAAGGAGGGGGAGTAAAAAGCAGGTAAGGGACTGCCGAAGGCATTGGGGCTCCAGACTCGACTGTGACGAGCGGGAATACCGCGACAGAAAGTAGCAGGAACTTAAAATTAGATTTTGACGGATTTTAATGATATGTTTTTTTTTTTTTTTTTAAGATATTTTATTATTATTAATGATATGCTGTTTTGGGGATTCATTTCAATATAATGACCAGCGAAGCGGGCAAAGCCTGCTAGTATACTATAAATTATATTTTTTATAAATAGTAGTACGAGAAAAAAAAAGTCGCCTGTAGTAGCTCTGAATATAATATCACAGTTCATATATAAACTAAGAAGTGTGCCTTATTTGTCTATTTTAAAACAGACTACAAAATTTCTCATAAACTGCACTAAATAATAAATATAAATATATGAAATTAAAATTCTTCACAATTTATGTTTTTGTTTATGCTATGTTATTCTCATATGACTATAAATCTTATGTATTAGTCGACAGATTTTACCTTTCAAAATATCCCTTGGTACATATTTCTATATTCAGAAGAAAAAGTTACATTTGTGTATAATATTATGCAACTGGAATTCGGTTTCCTGTCTTATGTTGAATTTCAAAATTGAACATTTTTATGAGAAATATTTTTTTTTTTTTAACCCACGAAGAATATATTTCCATAAAGCATATATATATATAAATAAAATATCGTAAAATTGTATTACTATGAAATATTTTCTGAATATTTGTATTTCATATCTCTATAGAGTTATATGAATATAGGAAAATTCTACGAATATTTATGTAACGGCTATTTTATTTTATTTTATTTAACTTGAAAAGTCTGGAATCTGTAATAATAAATTTGACTGCACATGTTCACGTCGGATATTTTAGTATAAATTTACACGGAAATATCTTACGTTAGTCGTAAATTGCAAACTTTAGGTTCTTTTAAAAGTTAATTTAAATAGTGGGTGTATTTTAATATTACAAAAACATTTTAAACTAAATTTTTGCTTGTAAATAATGTTCTCATAAAAAAATATTTTTTTTCTGGATCCCTATATGGGTTATGCAATGAAGATGTTTATAAATAACTTCAAAATAAAAACTATAGACAACTATAGTGGTGGTCAAAGTTATAAGAGAAGAGAAAAATCGCAAAGTCTTGGCTAAAGTTGACTGGTAAATTATGTAAATTTAATGGCTGTATATCAATGAAAAATAAAACATTTTTTTAATTACATTTGATGAAAATACATAGTTAATTCATATTTATAAAATGTATTTTGGATTTACACAGCAATGTGATATGGCATAGCCTCCTTAACTAGATGCCTGTCGCGTAGCTTGGAAACTAGGCAACAGTAGAAGCGGTAGACAGCGCCACTTAGTACAGATTATAGGACTTTGTTATTCAACTCTTACCAATAATTTAAAGAAGTGATACATGGTATATAAAATAGATGTTTCTTCGATTCTATTCGCCTTTTATGTATATCATATCCCACTTTTAAAAATTTTGGTGGCTGTTGAATAAAAAAGTTGCGCAATATGTACCAGGGGGCGCTATCTACCGCTTCAACTAATGCCTAGTTTCAGCGCTACGCGACAGGCATCTAGTTAAGGAGGCTATGGATATGGACAAAATTATAAGAACAACTGTATCTGTGTGTTCTGAAAAGCAAAATTTGCATGTTTTTCGTTCTGCACACGACAACCTCAGACGACATATATGCTTAGTAAACGATTGGGAACGTTGTATTATATTTTTAAAGTCATGCCGCTGGAAGCTAAAATTTCGGAATTCGAGATAGGGAAAGTGGTTGCTTTTAAGATTTCAGGACTTACTACACATCAGATTATGACAAAGAGGAATAGATCGGAACATCCACTTATAATTTTCTTAAAAATTCTGAAAAATATGGACGATAAAGTCATACAGGTATGCCATCCTCTGCTTCTCTATGTGAAGAAAAAAAAGTCGACAGAAATTAGACGGGAATTAAACATACGATGCAGTACTCGAACTATTCGACGTGTTTTACAGAAAGAATAAAATTGCACTTTCAAAAAAATTAAAGAACACGCTTTCATTGAAATGTGAACTAAAAAGTACAAAATATCTATCTTTATAGTATTAAAATGAAGTGTAAGAGAAAATCGTGTGAGGGACACACCACAATATTTACATACTTTTAAGATTTTAATAAAATAATTTAGAATTGAACAAAAACCATTTTTATAAAATCTCCCCTGACTGGGCTCTAACGTTAGACCTTTAGGTTCTTAGCCCGGAGCTTTACCTCACAGCCACAGCATTCACGTTGGGAAAGTCTTTTTTTACAATATAGATTTTTTGTTTGCTCCCAGAGCGGTTACAAACATACATACAAACATACATACAGGTGAAGCTAATAAAAGCGTGCTGAAAAGAGATTCGTTACGAAAAACTTATGTCATGACCACCTCTTACAAAAGTCCATAAGAGACAAAGATGGGGGTGGGGAGAGTTTGCTAAAAAATGCATTACTATAAATAAAAGGTAGAATGATGTTATCTTTTCCGATGAGAAAAAAATATTTTCGGATGGACCAAAAGTTTTTGGCTACTTATGGTATGATATCCGTAAAAGTACATTGTCATAAAATACATTGTCATAAAATACATTGTCATAAAGCTTACATTTGGAGAGGGGTCAGTAGTGGTCTGGGGTGGTTTTGAAACTGACGGGAACATTTTTTCTGTTTGTAAAACACGTAGAATAGTTCAAGAACTACATCGTAAGTTTAATTCCCGTTTAATTTCCACCGATGTTTGTTTATTGGAGCAAACGCACAATATTATCATTCGTTTTTCACTCACAGAAACAGATGGTCTACCTGTATAGCTTTACCGTCCATATTTGCCGGTATATTTAAGAAAATAATAAATGACTGTTCTCAGTCTATTTATATTTGTGCTCAGTATTTGATGTGCAGTATGTCGTGAAATTTTAAATGTAACCACTTTCCCTTTCTGAATGTTTAGTACCTAGCGGCTTGACTTTAAAAATAGAATACGACATTCCTATGCCTTTATGTCGTCTGGGAGTGTCGTGTGCAGAACAAAAACATGCAACTTTTATGGTGAGTGCAAAAGTTCGTGCGGAGGTGCAATAGATGGTGTTAGAAGCGACGTAAAGTGTTGTCATTAATACTGCCATCTACGTAAGACAGATCGTTGGAAAGGTGACGTGTGCAGCTTTCATTTCAAACAAAATAACTTGTGTAGATACCAACTGTTTCGAGAAAGATTAATTTCAAAATGAGTGTCGATAAGGTGCATTTACGGCATGTTATGCTTTACGAGTTTCGGAAGGGAATAAACGTTGCAGCAGCCGTAAAAAACATTCAAGATGTTTATCAAGATCAAGGACCAGTTAAACGAACTGTGGAAAAATGGTTTGCGAAATTTCGCCGCGGAGAGTTTAACCTCGAAGACGAGCCACGCTCAGGTCGACCTTCAGACATTGATGACGATAATGTGCGTGCTTTAGTTCAGAATACTCCTCGAATTTCAACAGAGGAAGTTGCTACAGCACTTAACGTTGACCGATCAAACGCTTTTCGACGTTGAAAAAACATAGGATTTGATTTGAAGCTCGATATGTGGGTGTCCCATTTGCTGACCGAGAGGAACAAAATCGAACGAATTTCTGCTGCCGTTTCTTCACTCGGGCGGCTCAAAAAACGAGCCGTTTTTGGATTGATTAGTGACGGGTGATGATAAATGGGTCCTGTACAGCAATGTTCAGCGCAAACGCACTTGTAAACAGGCAGGTGAGCATGGTGACGCAATGGCAAAAACCAGATTGCACCCGATGAAGGTGATGCTCTGTGTTTGGTGGGATTTCAAGGGCATAATTCATTTTGAGTTTCTCCCCGCTGACCAAACGATTGATTCGAACAAGTACTGTCGCCAATTAACCAATCTGAATCGAGAAATCAAACAGAAACGTCCGATTTTGTCAAATCGCAAGGGCGTAGTCTTTAACCACAACAACGCTAGACCACACGTTTCGAGACAGACGCTGCGCAAACTGAAGAGCCTGAAATGGGGTGTCCTAACTCCTCCACCGTATTCGCCTGATATCGCACCATCTGATTATCACTTGTTCCGGTCATTGCAAAATCATTTAAATAAAAAAAAATTGACTCTTTGGATGCCTTAAAAAACGTCGTGTCTTCGTTCTTCAAATCTAAACCGCGCAGTTTTTATGATCGGGACATCCGTGTGCTGCCAGAAAGTTGGAAACAGATTATAGAAAACGACGGAGAATATATCATTGATTGAATAAAGAACTTTGTTTGCCTAATCACTGTGTGACTTTTACTCACAAACTCCGCATGAACTTTTGCACTCACCCATACTTTTCAGAACACACAAATACAATTTTCCTATACTTTTTCTCCATAGCGAATGACTATCTAAATCCAAAATACATTTAATTAATATGTGAGTTTACCACATATTTCTATCAAAAGTAATAACAAAACTCTTTCATTTATTATTCATTTCCAGCCATACAATTTGGATATTTTCCCGGCCAACTGTAGCCAAGATTTGGCAATATTTCCCTTGTCTTTATAATTTTGACCACTGTAGTATATTGTGGGCAGCACAAAAATTTCTTCTGTATTTGTGATGTAGAAATCACATATATTTTTAAAAATTTCTATTTAATTTAATTCAAATCTATTTTAGAGTTTAATATAGTAATTTACTCGCATATTCAGGATTAATCTTTAATAACTGCCGAATTGTTTCTCCATCAATAGTAATAATTTAAAGAAAAAAAAAAGTTTCTCCATAAACAAAAACAAAAAACAAAAGTAAAAATAAAAATAAAATAAAATAAAATAAATAAATAAATAAAAGAAAAATTAAATATATATATATATATATATATATATATATATATATATATACATATAAATAAAAATGCTTCTTCATCAATAAAAAAAAAAAAAATCTAAAACAATATCTCTCTGCAAGCAGAATCTCATAATATAATTTCGTCTAATAAAGAATAATTATGCTCATTTCATTTTTATGTTCCTCCTAAATCATAATATCGCTAACGTACTTTTTAAGTTAATCAAAATTATCCTTGAACATAATTAAATGAGATCTTATATCAAGGATAAACGTATTTTTAATTTCTACAAGTTATATTTCAAAATCTCATTTGATCCATCCAATAAAATGATTTGTCTTTTTAAATAACTCTTAATATAAACACAGGTTGCGAAACGTATTTAATTTTTGTTGATTTATAACACTTCAGTAAATGTTATATTACATTTCTTTCAATAATGATAGTAATAAATAAAATATTATTAATGACATTTAGATGGTTTCAGTTATATAATTGCGTTTGGTGGTTTTTCTGTGGTTAATATCCATGGCACTTCTGTCATGAGAATTAAAATTACTCAATAGATTTAAATTCAATGTTTTTTTTTTTAAACAACTTTTATGTGTTCTTGCTGGGAAAAAAATTATATGCCAACATGTAAGGATAATTTTGAATGTGGCTTCGGATAGAGCCTTGGCGAAAATAATGAAGAATTCGGAGAGTCACTTCATCACAAAAATGTAAGGCATCAAGACGTCTTTGTTGGGGCTCCTGGCTCCCTCTGCACTCCGTAATAACGTTGCAAAGTTATTACTTTTTCGACTTATATATATGGTCATCATAGTTGTTTAATTTTTAAAAAATATTTAAACAAAAGTAAAGTTCTCAGCACATTGAATAATGTCTATTTTTTTAAGAGTTCCTGAGTTTTTGCATTTATTTTGTAAGTACTTTAATAATGTTTTAATTTATCTACAATGTATCCGGCTAAGAAAATAAGAACTGAGCTACACCTGGTGCTACAACCATTAGCATTAATAAATTTGCAAAGTTATTACGGAGTGGAGGGGGAGCGAGGAGCCCCAACAAAGACGTCTTGGTGGTGAAGTGACGCTCCGAATTCTTCATTAATTTCGCCAAGGATCAATTATTTATTAAAATTATCTTCCAGAGTGAATGCAGTCGATTTTCACCTAACACTAAATATTCAAAGAAAGTTTATGATCTACAAATGAAATTTTAAAATTGTTTTTTATTTTACATTTATTTTATTTTTTGTTAAAAATGAACATAATTGATAATGATTTTTAAATTATTACAGATTGATAGTTCAACTATTTTTTTTAAAGGTATTGACGAGTACTTTTCAAAAATACCCATATTGAAAATTTACACCTCTCAGAAGTGATGAGACGTTCCTAAATAGACAAAATTTGTTTTCTAGTTGTTTTAGTAGTTGACTATGACCTTTATAAGTAATTCTTTCTAATTTTATAATGATTCATTAAAAGTAATTCTGATTCTGTACATTTAAGTGAAATTTTGTCGTACATTATCTTGTAAAAAAGTTAGAAAAAAAAAAAAAAAAAAAAAAAAGGAATGACAATACCACTTGTTAGACAATTTTCACCAAATGTTGAAGCATTCATTTTTGTTAACGTGTAAGTACATATCAATTGGTATGAAATTCTGTGCAGTAGTTCCTGAGATACAGTCGTGTAAAGAAAACTTGAAATGTAAAGAACTAAATAAGGAAAAAATAACCATTTAAATTTTTATAAATATTTATATTTAATATAAAAACATTAAGTCTCATAACTGGAAACAATGATTATCTCTGATTACCTCTTATATGTTAAATGCGAGCAAAGGAAGTGAGAAATACAAGATACAGAATGTTCCTCAGGAAATTTTTTTTACAGTTATTTTTTCTGTATTTATTGTTGTTTTACTGTTGTTTGCCTTAAAGCATCTCTTTAGACCTATTTAAATGTGTAAATGATGCTTTGGAGAAAAAAGAGCTGTAGAAGCACCATGCTTGCCAAAATTATAATTTTTATATCAGATTTATCACAACATTTTTTAAAGAGAAAGCTATAATATTGTTTTTTTACGATTAGGTAAAGTGAAAATTGTCTTAGAAAGTGTCTGGTATGAAATCTCACGCCGAAATCGGGAAGCACGCATTTTCATGCGTAATATTGTCATATAACCCCACACTGTAAAAAATATGCCCTATTTTCTGCCAGAAAGTCTCTGTAATTTGAGAAAATACGCGTAATTTACAAAAATATTACGTTGTCAGAACGTATTTTTTGTAATTACAGAAAATTTCTGGCAGCAAATAGGGTAAGTACACCAGTGATTGACACTTTTAGAGCAATCTCTGATGTTTTTAATATTCTAGTCACCAGAAAATATTTTTAGAAATTATAAGTTAGTACATATGGTATGAAATACATTCAGAACCACATATATGTTAAAATATGTACGTTTGATAACAATTATTTTTTTTAATGAATTTTTATTTGACACCCACTCAATGTTCCAGTAATTGACACTGCCAGTTTCTCATTTTATCAGAAATTAGCATCCTATGATTCAGTGTTTGACACTGCTAGTTATTCATTTTACCAGTTATTAGCACCCTGTGCTCCAGTGTTTGACATAAAATGTTAAAATTCTTATATGTAAAATATATGATTTTATTATTTTTCATATTTATTAATTTTTTCTGGATAGATGTCAATTACTGGAGCATTCCAATCACTGGAGCACACCTACCCTAGGACATATTTTTTTACAGTGCACGATGCTTTTTCTTAGACCTAAGTATTTTGACAACGACTTATAGGTGTTTCATACTGTATAATGCGATTATTTTTAATTTCAGCCAAATATGAAAATTGGCGAATGGTCCATGTAGATAAATGTTGTTTTTTACATTGAGAATACAAAGTCTGATGTTCACATTTTATTCTATTTAACCATTCGTTATCCATAAAATATTTATTTAAAATATATGTTTACATATTCATAATACAATCGCGCAGCTCTCAAAAAAGCTGTTTATGTATATATTGAAACTAAACATTATGCAGCTATAAATTCAGTAAGTTTTAACTCTTCTATTTGGTTCTATGTTTATTATAAAAAATCTTTTATCCCATCCCCTCTCCTTGCCTCTTCCGCTCATCCTATTGAATTTAAACTTGCTTTTTTTTCACTCTTATATTTTCCGTGTTATTAATTATAGTTCTTTTCAGTTTAACGAAAATAAAGAATGAAATAAAATTATCCAATTACGTATTAATGCAGGTTACAACAAAACTAATATCTTAAAAATCTGATGTGGGCACCACATGACTTCCTTATACACTTTTAGAAATATACATAATGTTAAAAAACATTGTCACTAAACCCGAAACAGTTGGCTAAAAATATTAAAAAAAAAAAAAAAAAAAAAGCATGCATACGTAAAAATAAAAATAAAATTGTGCCTTGAGGGGACTCATGTCAAAGTTGTGCCTTGGGGAGGGGGACTCATGTCAAAGTTGTGCCTTGGGGGGGACTCATGTCAAAGTTGTGCCTTGGGGGGGACTCATGTCAAAGTTGGGCCTGGGGGGGACTCATGTCAAAGTTGTGCCTTGGGGGGGACTCATGTCAAAGTTGGGCCTTGGAGGGGGACTCATGTCATAGTTGTGCCTTGGGGGGACTCATGTCAATGTCATTTTGAAAAGATTTTGTGTAAATTCTGGCAAAAGCAGAATTTAGTTTAGGACGGAGGACTATTAGTTTTTTTTTCTTCCCAATTATAACATCGCTTTCAAATTATTCAATTATATTTTCGATAAATTTTAGATTTCGATAAATTGCAAGATTTGTCCAAACCGTTTTTGAGTTATTACCGTTTTTTGATACATTCTGGCCATAATGAACCTAATTTTCCTAAATATCTCCAAAACGGAAAATCATACAAAGTCCAAAATGGGAGGTGCACAACTAGATGTTATAAAAAACCAATGTACCAATTCGCAACATTCTACGTCCAACCGTTTTTGAGTTATGCGACATACGGACACACACACACACACACACACACAGACACACATACATACAGACGTCACGAAAAATCGTGTAAATTCCCTTATATCTCTAAAACGAGAGATCGTGTTAAGACGACACTTGCAGGTGTACAACTAGACATCATGACAGTCCACGTATAAATTGGCAACATTCAGCGATCATTCGTTTTCGAGCAATGTAAGACATCGTTCCTGACAAAGTTGCTCTTACTGAAGCCTGCAGTATATAGTCCTGCTGCTTCCTGATTTGTTCTCAACCAATCATTACGTGCTCAAGTAACATAAATGGATTCCTCATATTTTATTCAAGTTATCCTTATACTGCAACCGTATCAAAATACCAGTTATATATAAGGCTGTCTTCTCTGTTTTTGTGTAAATTACCTGATGATGCCCTAACTTTGTGGCGAAAAGCTTTGTAAACAATTTTAATAAATTTTAATACGTGTTTAAAGTGTTTTTTAATATATTTTAATTATAAATTCAATGTATGAACAACAATTTAAGAAATTTGCCTCTGATAAATTACTTTAAAATATTCAATAATTATATTGACGTTGTTAATTTATTATCTTTCTAAATAAAAAAAAAAAAAAATGTTGAAAGAGGATTCTCTTTAACTGAAACGATTTGTACTAAGCAAATAAATGCAAAAATTATTACAAAAGGTTAAAAACATGTGTAAAGATAAAATATAATTGACTTTGAATACGCACGCTTTTAAGAATTTTATAAGACAATTCACAGAAAAATGTTTACTTGTTCATACGCCATCATAAAATTTACTTAAGACTTTAACCAATATTTTGAGAAATTCTTCAAAATAATACTTTACACACATACAGTCAGCAGAAAAAATATTGAAGCACACATCCATATTTCATACTTTTTTTTTTTTAATTTGATCGTTAATTTATAGCATCAGCTTACAGTCGGTAACAAAAGTATCCGAATACTAGCAAAAAGCGAATGCTTATTTTATTAAAAAAAAAGAGTACATATTTTTATTTAATTTATATTTATTCCATATACGTCAATTGAGTTTTCTTTACAAAATATTGCATTTATCAGAAATGGAAAGAAATTAAACATAAATCTAGATAATGTAGATGACACTTTATTTGTAATGTAGTTTTAGTCTTTTATACTCTACAGTAGGTAATAAAAGTGTCCGAACACTAGCAAAAATTCCTATATTAAAAAGGTACGCTTAATACAGTTTTGCTAAATAAATCCTTATCGAATCCTGTTTTTAGACTAAGAACACGATTCGACAAGGATTTATTTAACAAAACAGTATTAACTCTACTTTTTTTTATATAGGAATTTTTGCTAGTGTTCGGATACTATTGTTACCGACTGTACTTTTTTATAAACAGCATATGACTAAGATCATGACTCAACAAATATTTACTTAACAAAACAGTATTAGGTGCACATCTTTTAAATAAGGATTATTGCTAGTGCTTCAATAATTTTGCTGCCAACTGTATGAATATTGCAATGTTTATTATTATTATTGTACTATAGTATATATTTTGATACATCAAAATCAACCACCTCTATTTCTTTTGTTTTTTCAATTTTAAAATATTTTTTAAGAGATTTTGTAAGAAAGAAACATATCTCGATGAGATTAAACATTCTTTATTTCTTTCCTGTTTAAAGAAACAACGTCTTCCGTGTCAAAACTTTTTTGCATCTTATGTTGTTTATTCTTTTGAATTTAAATCTATCAATTTATTCAGATTCCGTTTCAATATTTTTTATTTTTATTTTTTCTACAATTTTCTTTAGAAATATATACACATATACATCCTGGTATGAAATATAAAGAACATCACAGTCGGATGTGTTTGTAAGAATTAGCGGTTAATATCTTTGTTATTGTAACACACGCCCCGATATTTAAGAAATAATCCAATAAATTTTTTCGAGAAAGTTTATTTAATTTTACAACTAAATTATTATTATCACTGATATTCTTACTAAATTTCTGTACATAAACTTATGCACACACACATACACAAAATAAAAAGGTAAAAAAAAAAAAAAAAAAAAAAAAAAAAAATTCTTAAAAGGAAATATCTTTCATTATTTTTTTTTCTATTTATTGACATTTATATCAAAAAATATAGTTCTAGATAAGATATTTTTTATTAATTTACTGTAAAATAAAGAAAAATAAAATTTATATAACGCAAGCAGCAGAAAAATATAAATATGCATTTAAATCAGTACTTTTATGCTTTTAGCAATCAGCTTAATCAATACTGCTATAATACAATTCGTTATCGTATCAGACAATCTAAAAAATGAGTATTACTGTTAAGACAGCCCAAAATAAAGTCCACTAGGGAATGATCTAGAAAAATAATTAGGCTAAGTCGTAGCATTGCAAATATAGCCTAGAAGCACATTTCTATTCCTCAGCATCAATTTATAATCAGTTATTTATATCTATATATATAAAAGAGTACTTCCACTCACTCACTCACTCACTCATCAACGCACAGCAAAATCTACTGGAGCCACTGACTCGAAGCTGGGTCAGATTATAGAACATATAGTGTAAGCACCCCCTAAGAAGCGATTTTGCGAAATTCGCCCCCCAAGGGGTTGTAGGGTGCAAAATGTAAATTCACAAAAACCTTCATATCTCAAAGAAAAAAAACATATATCCGTATAATTTTTACTTTAAAATATAGATAATTTAATTATCTGAAAACCAATTTCTGGAATTTTAGAAGTTCGGTCCCCAAGGGGGGAAAGGGGGCAAAATGTGATTTCACATGCGCAAAACATGGTTTCACATACTCCTATATATCTCAAACAGAAAAACAGATATATATATATAAATTTTTGTTCTAATATATAGCTAATACAAATACCAAAAACTTAATTTCTGGAATTTTTGAAATTCAGTCTCCAAAAGGGAAGGAGAGAGGGCAAAACGTGATTCGAAATAATCCTTTATATTGCAAACAGAAAAAAATATATGTGTAAGATATTTTTGCTCTAAAATATAGTTCCCATAAATGCATAAAAACTAATTTCTTTAATTTTAGAAATTCGTCCCAGGTGGGGCGGGAAAGGGGGGGCTATGGGGTAAAAAATAGAAATATAGTTAGACCGTTCAAAATTGGTACAGATAGGTTTTAGAGGTCTGGAAGTCAAATGAGGCTATTTTTGAAAGTGTAAAGTTATTAGGAGGGTCAGAAAGGTATGTGTGGGAGGGGGGGGGGCGAAGGGGCAAAAATCTATACATATAAAAGAGTACTTCCACTCACTCACTCACTGACTCATCAACGCACAGCAAAATCTACTGGAGTCACTGACTCGAAACTGGGTGAGATTATAGAACATATAGTGTAAGCACCACCTAAGAAGCGATTTTGCGAAATTCGCCCCCCAAGGGGTTGTAGTGGACAAAATGTGATTTCACAAAAACCTTGATATCTCAAAGAAAAAAACAGATATCCGTAAAATTTTTACTTTGAAATATAGCTAATTTAATTATCTAAAAACTAATTTCTGGAATTTTAGAAGTTCGGTCCCCAAGGGGGAAAGGGGGCAAAATGTTATTTCACATGCGCAAAACGTGGTTTCACACACTCCTATATATCTCAAACAGAAAAACAGATATATATATAAATTTTTGCTCTAATATAATAGCTAATACAAATACCTAAAAACTAATTTCTGGAATTTTCGAAATTCAGCCCCCAAGAGGGAAGGAGAGGGGGCAAAACGTGATTTGAAATAATCCTTTATATTGCAATCAGAAAAAAAATATTTGTGTACGATATTTTTGCTCTAAAATATAGTTCCCATAAATGCATAAAAACTAATTTCTTTAATTTTAGAAATTCATCCTAGGTGGGGCGGGAAAGGGGGGGGGATAAAAAAATAGAAATATAGTTAGACCGTTCAAAATTGGTACAGATAGGTTTTAGAGATCTGGAAGTCAAATGAGGCTATTTTTGAAAGTGCAAAGTTATTAGGAGGGTCAGAAGTGTGGGAGGAGGGGGGGGTGGAGGGACAAAAAATAAAATAAAAATAGAGTTAGATCTTTCAAAATTGTTATATAAAGGTTTTTGATACCTACAAATCGATTGCGGATATTTTCGAATTTGTAAAGTTATTAGGAGGGGCGGGAGGAGGGGACGGAGGGGTAAAAAATGAAAATAGAGTTAGGCCGTTCAAAATTGGTACATAGAGGTTTCTGATACTTACAAATCGATAGCGGATATTTTCGAATTAGTAAAGTTATTAAATTGGTACATGGAGGTTTTTGATATCTACAAATCAATTGCGTATATTTTCGAATTTGTAAAATTATTAGGATAGACGGGAAGGGGAAGTGAAAGGGCAAAAATGTATAAATAAGAGTTAGAGCGCTGAAAATTAGTGTTGTTAGGTTTTGAGGCCCGATAAATCGTTGCGGATATTTTCGAAAGAACAGAATTTTGCAAAGGGCGGGAAGGGATCGGGCGCAGAGGTAAAAATAAAGAAATTCAGATAAAATGTTGGAAATTAGTATTATTAGGTTTAAAAGCCCGACAGAACGACTGCGATTATTTTTTAAAGTCTAAAATAATTAGGAGGGGCGGGAGCGGTAGATGAAGGAGCATGCGAGCCTGTATGCGCTGCCGCAGGCAGTGGTGGCCCGAACCGATTATTCCACTGATTGGAGAATTTTTTCCCCTTACGATAATATAGTGATTCATTAAGAGTATTAAACATAAATGCGCGCGCGCAGCGCATAATTGCCTGCACTGCCAAATGCAGTGGAGATCCGTTGCGACATTTTTTCAAATCACACTTTTTTTCTCATGATAAAAATTGATGCACTTTTGAGAATTCATTAACTATAGTGATTTATTTAAAAATAGTGACCAGCGAAGCGGGCGTAGCCTGCTAGTTGAAAAAATAAAAAACAAGATTGTTTAAAGCAACAGTTAATGGAACTATTTATTTACTGTAGCTTTTGTTTCATATGACATGCAATGTGTACTTATTTTAAGAAAATACTCAATAATCAGATCTGGTGATCTTGAAGTAAATTTAAAAGCAGTTACATTTTTTAAGGTGACAAATCCATAGAAAGAAACATATAATCCTCATTAATTCGATTGAATGATTGTTAACACTTTGAGCGCCATGTCAGCCATTCTAGATTCTAGACATTTTGTCATCTATCTCTAAGTACTGAAGGAATCATCTTGAAACTTTAGGAGTGTGCAGAACATGTTATACTTCAAACATTTCAGTGAAAGTTTTACCCTGAAAGTAAAAGCAGTACTAATAAAAAATTAAAACGTTGAGCGCCCTGTCAGCCATCGGTGGCTGACAGTGTAAAATATGATATGAAGCTGCGTCAACCATCGGTGGCGGATGTAAAATAGGATATAAAACTAAAAATATTACATTTAATAATTGAAAATTTATTAAAAATTTGCTTAATTTTTATTCATTACTGGAGGAATAATTATGGAATTTTAATGGATTTTAAGAATTTGCGTGGCGCTCAACGTGTTAATTGAATCCAAATATTTATTTCCCAAAAGAAATTCTTTGTAGAAATTGTTAATACAATTATTTGAAATGTTTTTACCTTCCTTATTTCTGTATACACAATTTAAAAAAAAATCTTTAAATTTTTTTTTTTATAAACAGAGTAATAAAAATAATTCTTTTCTTCAGATCGATGCACTATCTTAAACACGATATATGTGTATAAAACATAATAAATTTTCTGGAACAAAAAAATTCTAGAAAAAAATTATATCTAAGACATTTTCGGATTCAGTATAGTATCGTAATTTATTTCTATGTTACAGCAAGAGACGTGACTCGCTTAAAAAAGATCTCTTTGAAAATACCCGGAAATTATATTATTGTACGACTTGAAAGTTATTGTAGTGTATTAATTCTATGTAAGAGAGGGATGGTTGAACATGTTACGTTTTCATCTTTTCAGCAAGCAGCTTTTTTTTTAAAACTTAATCTGTGCATTATTTAAGTTAAATTACAAGCTTTTTAAAGTCAATTATCTATCAGTGAAAATTATATATTTAAATTTTTCTTTTAAGTGTTACAATAAAAACAATTCTGGAGTGACTCCTCCACTCGACTTTCGGAACATTGTGTGTAATTAACGGTTTTGTAGATAAAGTGAAGTAAGAGGAGTTGTTAATAAACAAAAGAGAGAAATTATAATAGAGTGAGTATTTGAGTATTTTTCTCCAAATAGTACACGATGTTTGATTTAACGCTATTGAACTTTGAGCCCCTAGATCATAATGATAAAGAATTTTTCGTTGTGTCCCTGTAAAAACCTATAAGTGCTCGATTCACCAAAATGCTTATAGTTAGTGCAATAGTAACTTGCAATATTCATATAAATTTTCAGCTCAATTGAATAAGGCGTTTAGACGCTATCGCACTTTAAAAAACTTGATCCCATAGGCCATAATGATAAAGAATTTCTCTTTGTGTCCCTGTAAAAAAACTGTAAGTGCTAAATTCCCAAACTCTATACAGTTCGTGAAACTGTAACCTATAATATGTCTATATTTTTTTTGCTCAGTTTAATAAGGCGTTTAGACGCTATCATACTTTTAAAAATTTGGCCCCATAGGCCATAATGATAAAGAATTTTTCTTCGTGTCCCTGCAAAAAACTATAAGTGCTAGATTTACCAAAATTAATAGGGCTCGTGCTACGGTGACTTACAACATACGTACCAACTTTCAGCTCATTTGAGCAAAGCGTTTAGACGTAGCGCGTTCACTCACATACACACACACACACATACGTACACACACACACACATACATACACATACACATACATACATCAACGTAAAAATAGTGAAAACGGACTCAGGGGACCTTAAAACGTATAGAAACATCAAAATCTCAAATTCGGATTTTCGACATGATTATAATACTTTCCTTACATACATATGTTTGGAAAGTAATAACTTATTGAATGTTTAACAAATGCTGTCTCATAAAAATATGAAACTTAATTTAATATTTATGTGTAACAACTCAGCACAATTTAAAAGAATTAAGAATATTTTACATTTTATTTATTTATTTCATACAAAATGACTTTAATCAAATAAATACATCTTATTTTAAATTTCAATCATTCTTTTTTTAGAATTAAAAATTTTATATAATTTTCTCCAAACAGTATATTTTTTACGGAAGGACTTCGAACTACTGATAAAGGAGATTCAGATAGTTTAATAAAAATGGTATTTTTACGTCATTATTTTTTTGTGAATAATTTTTTGTAAGTTAAAAAACAACAAATAAACTCTATGACCATTTATTTATTTTGACGTCAAGCGCGGTTGTTTGAAAATCTCAAAAATAAAATAAAATAAAATAAAATAAATAAATAAAATGATAAAAAGGTTGAGGCCTTTTTACGTCGCACTTTAACTACGCAACGCGCTATCGGTAACGGTCTAGGATTCCCTCTAAAGATGGACCGGAGACATAGCTTTACAATGTAAATCCATTGCGAAGACTACGGATGTGCTAAAGATCAGAGGTATAATTTTTACTGAACATGGAGGATATTATAGCCAAAACGGATTTTATGTGACGCTATACATAATGCACATATGCACCAGCTACATATAATGTCGATGAGGGTCTTTGGCCGGCAAGAGTATCGAACTCGTAATTTTTCGATTACGAGCCCAACGGTATACTATTTAGGATACTGTGGCCATACAAAAAATAATGAAATTAATATATTACGCACATGCATAACTGCCAACCGTTCTGAGTTTTTGATACCAGTATTTTTTTTTTTTTTTTTTTGTAATATTTTTTATAAGCTTTTGGGTAGTTTTCTATGATTATATAAAGTGAAAATTTCAATAAAATATATTACGGTGTATAAAAATCAGAAAAATTGGTAACTATTTACGCAAGAAAAGTTATTATATTTTCCTTCTACGCACTTTGCAAGATTAATATTTTATAACAAAATACACATATATTTTCGTTACTAGTCATGGTTCATTCAAGGCTTATGTGTTTAGATTCAATAGATCAATAACTTATCTGTGCAAATGTGGTGAATTACCTAATGCCACACATTACTACTATATTGACTGAGAGCTTCAAGGCTGCCCACACAGCCGCTTACATTCATAAGGCATCTATAAACACGTATAAATGTTAAAAAAGGATCTATTAAATTTCTATAAATATCCTACAGATAAATATCTATTAGCACGATAAATGTCACTCTTTTTTTACATCTGTTGTATGTCTGTTACATATCTTATAAATCTCCAAATATCCAATAATTGCACTTGTTGCATCTAATTGATATTGAAAATATCAAAATCTTGTTTTGATCTAACGTGTTACACATCTATTAGACATCGAGAAAGGTACGTCTAAATTTCATCTATATTTAAACATCTAATAGATATCTATAATTAGTACAGGATATCCAGGACTTTTAATGGACACTTTTTAGATATTTTGTACTTTTTACGGATCATTTGGATGTAATTTGGATGTCTAATGGATATCAGTGTCTGTATGAGTGGTTATCCAATATTCTCAAAAAGACATCTCTGCTTATTAAAGTATTCGGTATTATTATTTTTTTAAACTACTTAAACAACCTCATTTTCTGCAGTTTTATCTGCAAAAACAAATCATTTTATGTATCGCAATGCAATTTTTAATATTACATGTTGTCTCTTTCTTCTACTTACCGTTGTTGCAAGGGCCTGCCTGCTCCAGCGGCTTATTATTTTTTCCCTTTCTATGTGATTTAACCACACCTTGTCGTGCTGAAATCTTCACTGCCGCTTTTTGTGCAAGTTTTTAGATTTTTTTTTTTTTTTTTTTTTTCTATAAACGTTACTGGGATGGGGACACTAAGCTCGAATACTCGGCGACTGCATTTTCTCAGGTTTGCAAACTAGTACCCCAAGCATAAATATTTTCGCCATGAAAAATAATGTATGCTGCCTTCGAGCATACGTGGTAGTGGTTATTAGACGATTGTTTAAGAAAACTTTTCAAAATATTTTTCGCGTTTTAATTCAATATATCTCGTCGCTGAAGTGTTTCTAAAAAAAAGCCATCTGAAAATATTGTTGAATAATATTCTAAATTTAAACCCTTAGTGAACACAGAAGTTGGATGAACTAAAATATTCAAAGGAGATAAATTATATCTCCTCGAAGCTGCTAACATTTTTTAATTTAATTAATGTATTCCATAGTGTAATTAGTACTCGCCCGCTTTCTGAACAGATATTTTTCTGTATATTAATTTTCATCTTATTTTGTAATTATATAACAAAATCAATCTAAAAAGAAAGTGCTGTATTTAAAAGGTGGGTAAAAGCAATACTACGGAAGAAAAAAAAAAAAAAAGTTGGCAGCTATGCCTTATTAGTATTTGTTTTTACCAAATTAGTCAGATATTTTGAAATTTCATAGAAAATTAATAAATGAATACTTTGACTGTTTTAGGTATTAAAAGTTAACCTTTAATATTTAACATAGACTGATCTTTTCAGTTTAGAAACGTATTTTGATCGATTAAATATCAAAGCATATTCAATTTTCTATATAAAAGAAAGGAGAATATTAGCAATGCAGAACTTTTTTTGATACTATTTATATATTTAATTTTTGGTCATTATTAGTTTATTTTTTTTTTCAAAGAATGAGAATTGATCAACTCCATTCTTGCATCAACTTATTTCCCCCTTCTACTATTTTGCTCAAAGTTATTGCAACTTCCTCCTTCTGCTTTCTAAACCGCACTATTATTTAAAAAATTTTTAAAGAATGAGTATTGATAAACTCCATTCTTGAAACAACTTATTTCCTCTTCCTACTATTTTGCTCAAAGTTATTGCAACTTCTTCCTTCTGCTTTCTAAACCGTACTATTATTTTAAAATTTTTTAAAGAATGAGTATTGATCAACTCCATTCTTGTAATAACTTATTTCCTCATTCTACTATTTTGCTCAAAGTTATTGCAACTTCTTCCTTCTGCTTTCTAAACTGCACTATTATTTAAAAATTTTTTGAAAGAATAAGTATTGATCAACTCCATTCTTATAACAATTTATTTACTCCTTCTACTATTTTGCTCAATGTTATTCCAACTTCTTCCTTCTGCTTTTTAAACTCGCACAACCTTTCCATAAATGGCAGAACACTGTCAGTTTCAGATGATTTGTCAAATATCTCAAAAAGTTACTACACGAATCATCTTGAAATGTTAGTAGGGTAAAGAACATATACTTCAGTGTAAAGTTTGCCTCGAAAGTAAAAGAGTTAGGTGAAATCTGTGTAATATGGACCCCTAAGCAAGAATGCTCATAAAACTAAAATTATTAAAATAAAAAGATTCAATTTGTTGGCTGCTCATTACAATTGTATAGATGCATGGTTCAAGTTTGGTAAAGCACTCTGGGAACTATTAATAATTGCAGGAAATAATTATTTATTTATGTATCGGTGGTCCATATTACACATACGTTCATGTAATGTGGACTAAGTAGTCCACGGTGGTCCTTTCCGAACAGTTGAGACACTTTGAATTATGAAACGAACTGCCCAGTATGTTCTCTCACACACTAGTCCATCTCTTGGGAATAGTAGAAATGGACGAAAAAAAACCCCTCAAAAAAAAAAAAAAAAAAACAATAGTTAATGGACGAAAAAAAAAAAAAAAAAAGGGGGGGGGAGGTCCAAAGGTTATATCCAATGGGTAGTATGCGAAGGAAATGATAGCTTGATTACCCCTGCTTCTCTGGCCTTTTCTATAGCCTCAAGATTTTAAGTGTGCGACATATGTACGCCGAGCATTAACAAAACCTCTCTGTTTTATCATGGACCACTGGTCCACATTACACAAAAGAGCATGGTTCAATTTTCGCAAAACTTTTCCTAAAATGTATGAGGCATACCATGTTTTTTACCATTCTGAAGTTTCTAGATGTTTTGCCCAGTACGTTCAAAGATATTTCACATAACGTCTGAATTCGAAAGTGTCCTCTCATTTTTCGTAAGGTAGTACATTAAAGCCAAATGAAAAACTGTCTCAAGCTCAATGAACCGCTGGAATAACTAAATGAGGTATCACACAGTAAAAAAAAATTCTCAATTATTTTAAACTGGCGAAATAGTTTTACATTTTTTGCACAGCCATATTTTTTACCGGATTATTTTGATTATGTTACAATAGTTGTTATCGTATAAGTTTTGTTACACGTATAAAATATTTTAGAAATCCATGCTTTATTTTTGTTCATATTTATACAAGATCTTAAAAAAAAATTTAACACAAAAATATAAAGTCTCAAATTTTCCCAGTAAATGTCATTGTAAGGTACAGACATACATTTCTTGATAAATGATATTGTACGATATAGAATAACAAGTAAAGTGTAATAAAATTTGTCAAGCTTTTAAAATTCAAATACAAAGAATTATTTTTCGTTTTAGAATGGTGTAATAATTTATTCCTCTGGCACTACAAAGAACGTGACTTGCCTATGAAAAGAGATCTAAGAAAATACACGAAAATGATATTATAGCAAGGCTTGAAAGTTATTACAACGTTCAAATTCCTGCTAAGATCCTCATGTTTATATCTTTTGAAGATGAAACATTTTTTTTTTTTTATTTATGCGTCCTTAAGATGAATTATTTGCTTTGTAAAACTAAACTATCTATCTGTAGAAGTGCTAATATTAAAATTTTCTTTTTTAAGACGTGGATGTTATTTTAGAATTTTTATCCAAACAATCTGTCTTCATCACGCGATTATTTTTTAATAAACATCTTAGTGTATTAATCCTAATTTTAAAACAGGTGGAAATTAGTTTTAATTTTTTTTTGTAATTGTATATATAATCTCCTTTCTGTTTCTGAAATAATACTTTTAAAAAATATGGTATTGAAAATGTTAAATGTATCAGAAAAACAAAGTTTTTGATTTGTTGTATATAGGCTATTGTTTATATTTCAAGGTTTTTTCAACATTTGCGTGCATGTGTACGAAACCATTATAAAAAAAATATTGTTGAAATTCGTTTTAAATGGTACCCCCATTGATTAGTATAATTACACACACACACACACACACACATACACACACACACACACATATATATATATATATATACATATATAAATGATAGATATCATAATAAATTTTAACATTAAAATTCTAGCATTTAATAGATACATGCCAATACCAACACACACACACACAAAAAAAAAAAAAAATAAAAAAAAAATAAAAATAAATAAATAAAATAAAATAAAAATAAAAATAAAACTGATTTTAACACAGTATCACAGAAATGTTGCGATTCATATTTAGATCCAATAAGAGACAAAACCAATTTAAGTTACTTCAAGACTCAATTAAGCACATTTAGACCATTGAATAAATTTCCCAGCAGCTTTATCAAAGTCAATATATATATATATATATATATATATATGTAATTTTAACAAATATCAAGTGTAAATAAATAAAATGTTTTTCTCGATCAATGATATAAAGAAACTATAAACATTTATTATATTTAGCCACTTTGTGAGAGTGTCTTATGCTTTAATATCTACGTTCACAATATTTAATTTATTTTGACTGGAAAAAATTAACTGTATGGTATTTTAAATAATAAATAATGCTTTGAAATAATACTAAGAAAATCCAATATATGTTTTTAAAGATAACTTATACCCATAGTCACCAACTTTATCCATTTTTGGCTACTGGTATACTATATTAGAAATTTTTGTTTTATTGAATCCGTGAAAATTGTTACAGAAATATATAATTTTTTTCTTTTAATTTTACTGTAACCAAAAAGGGCTAAAGAAGGCAATTATACTTATGTTCAACAATAAATATTTTTCAAATTAAATAGCAATACGTCTGGTAGTTTAAAAATACTTTTTTTCACATTATTGCATAATTTTACATATTTAATCAGTTTATAATGTAAGCAGTTTTCTTACATATAAATATGATCCTAGAGTACTGAGTAATTTTGAAATGTCTGAGAAAAGTTAAATTTACGATGTGTATAATATGAATTTACGACATAAATAGTTAATATATTTGTATAAAATGTTTTCTGTATCCATAAAGTTTTCATTCATATATAAGATGCTTTAAAAGTTTTCATAAACGCTATTAAAAAGGGCGCGCTTCAGTTCGTAGCGTTATTTTAAATATTATATAAAAGTGTAAAGCGAATTTTACAATAAATTTTCCAGAACATAAATGTTTTAATTGCAAAGAAGTGCATTTAGGATATTTTTAGATTCACGATAGTATTAGGATTTATTTGTATGTAAATAGAAGATTATGATTTGCTTTTGATGAAAAGTTTAAAAAAACTAAAAATGGTATTATTGTGTGGCTTAAAATTTATTCAAGTGTATTGTTTTTTTTCAATAAGAAAATAATGATTACCTCGTTATGTTTACATCTTTTTAGCATTTGTACATAATCTATTTATTTATCAAAATAAATAACCCACTTCAAAAGGCAATTTATCCCTTTGATGTAATTAGTAGATATTTATTAACCTTTCAAATATTTTTTTCAAATAACTATCATAATTAAGCAGTAAGAGTTTACTATATAATATTTCTTTATTAATTTTTTACTATAAGCATTTAAGTAATTTTTTAAGGTAACTTTAATGCTTACACGAGTCACCTTGATACATGCGTACTTAACACATTGCCGTAGGGGTATTATCCTATTTTGATAAGTATATCCCTCTTTCTGACATTCTTCTAAAGCGCTACATTATTTAAGAAAATTTATTACATTATTTAAGAAGTTTTTGTGATTAGATTAATTAAATTTTGTTCCCAGCAATCGATGCAGTAAATGTCACTGTCGTATATATATACGCAATCGACACACACAATATTAAATAGGAATGCACAAAATTCTTTTTCGAAGTACAGTATAGTTATAAAAGAAAGCTTAAATGTAGAGCTTGATTTTCTTAAAAAAAAAAAAAAGAAATGAAAGGCGCACATTTGCATGCCCTGCAAGCAATATGTAAAATGCATACTTATATGCGTATTTAAGTAAGTACTCAAATATATAAATAAATGTGTACTTAAGTGCGCATTTTTACATGCGTATTTAAATGCGCCCTCTTAAAACTTATAGGTATAAAAAGTTATGTGTTGGAAAATTCACTGAGCGTAGACAAAGAATTTTATATAAGTACTTTGAATGGTAGTACTTCAATGTGGCAGCGAAGAACATGATTTGCTTATAAATAAAGCTCAAGTAAAATACACGGAAATGAAATTTTTGTACGGTAATAAAGTTATTCCTATTTATTATACTTTTCGCAAGGATAAAATTGTTTAGATGGTTATATTTTTAATTTTTGATGTAAAATTTCCTTTTTTTGGAGTGGGATGGAGAAGACTGTGAAATTCATATAAACTTTCATATTTAGCAATTGATATATATGTAATATAAAAGTCATCTAATTAGGTCTTTTTATAGTAATTAATATATTCTTTAATAATGACTCAGATTTGTTCTTTGTAAATCGAAACTTTCATTTCCGCTCTATTAAAAATAGCCGTTAGGAAAATTAACTCTTTTTTTTTATTATTATTATTCTAACGTATTTCTTCCAAACTGTCTTTTTCCCCTTAGACCAAAAATATCCCTTTAGACTGTCAACGCCCTGTCTGAAAGGGAAGAAACCAATAGAAGAATTAAAAAGTACTAAGTTACACCCTTTTTGATCACGTGACATTACGTCAGTAGGGGGGAAAAGTCCTCTGTCTTTTCTCCTTTTCCCCTCATATAAAAGTGCTTGCATCATTGAAATATTGCCTTTTTCGTATTAAATGTGCTAAATAATGTTATGATGGATCTCGTTAATATTGCGATAAAGATTTTTATAATGTAATCATTTAAAACATTGTACTGGTTCCCCACCTACCTGAAAACCCTGGCTTACAAGATTAAAATAAAGATGACAAGCTACTCTGCAATTTTTATTAAAAACACACAATCAACTGTGGAAGAAAATCATACTTATTGAAATTTTATTTTTCCGACTGAGTGAAAATAATGCCTGGACCGGGAGTCGAACCCCGGATCTTTGACTTACAAGGTCAATGTTTTACCAATTGAGCTATCCAGGCCGACAGCCGGTCGACATTGCTAAAGCCTTGACCTTAATTGGTAAAGCCTTGACCTTGTAAGTCAAAGATCCGGGGTTCGACTCCCGGTCCAGGCATTATTTTCACTCAGTCGGAAAAATAAAATTTCAATAAATAAGCTACTGTGCATTTCTTTTAATTATGAGTTTACTTTTTATGGACACGATTGCTAACATTGGAAGGATGTATCAGATTACTACGATATATATATATATATATATATATATATTACATATTGCCTGAATATTTTTTCTCATATTTATTGATTTAAAGTTTAATATAATTTAAAATACAGCAATTTTCCCCGTAAAAACGCAAGCATATGTAAATAAGCCATAACGTAATCAATTAGCTCAAACTACTTAAATAATTATTGCATATATAATGTATTCCAAGTACACAACATGAATTTAAAATATAATTAGTTAGTATAGTATATCATGTAAAATATTTCTTATAGGGATAAATATCTATTACTTAAAAACGATAAGCCTTTAAAACATTTTGTAACCACAAAAATAAAATTTTATTTAAGATAAATAAATTATTTTAATACTGAAATACGTGCATGCTGTAAAACATAATAAATTTATAGAGCTTTAAAAATTCCTACACAAGGAATTATATCTAAGACAGTTTCGTATCCTGCATTGGAATGTAATTTATTTCTGTGTAACAGGAAAGAACGTGACTTGATTATGAAATAAGTTCTAAGAAAATACTTCAAAATAGGACTATTGTAAGTATTGAATGTTACTCCAACATATTAATATTTTCATAAAGAAAAAGGTTTAACATGTTACATTTGTCTTTTTTGAAAAGCAAGACAAAAATTTTTTTTTAAAATACTTAATCTGAAATTTCATTGAGAAAAATTATTCATCTTTTTTATTTTTTATTTTATTTTTATTTTTTTTTAAATAGCTAAACAATAAATTTGATAAAACTTATAAAATACATACAAAAATATTTTTTTTGGGGGGTGGAATTATAATGAAAAAAAATTGCATATTTTTGAATCTTCGTTTCTGAAATATGAATTTTTAGAATAATAATATTTGGCAATACTTCAGAATTTTTCAAAAATATTGTGAATATTTATTCTTCTTTTTTTCAATCACACACACACACACACACATATATATACATATATATATATATATATATATACTCAAAACTTTATTAAAACGAAAAAATGATGTTATTTAAATATGCTACTAATACAGAATATATTATGCTTACTATATAAAACTAGTATTTGTATTTACAACCTCATTATACGATATTACTAGCAGGCTACGCCCACTTCGCTGGTCACTATATTTCAATGATTTTTAAAAAGAATTGAATCACTGTTCATTTTTTATGTCACATTATAAATCTGTACTGATAAGTATAAAGGATTTAAGTCCATATTCTTGATTTTTCAGGAGACGAAAAATAAAGTTAAACTGACTAAAAACTAACAAGCAGAATCGATTAGGAAAAAGGGGATTGTGTTGGTTTATACGCTTTATACCATTCAGTGATTTTCAATCTTCCCTTAATAAAGGGAAAAATTGAATTAAATATTTTATACCAAAGATTAATGCTGAATTTCTAACTTGAATCTTTTTTACCAATGGATTTTTTAAAAAACTTAATGACATGGATTTAAATCCTTTATACCAATCGATAGAGAATATTTTTCTGAGTCTGACTATGTACTTAACTCAAAATCGACATTTTTGGACTTAAATCCTTTATACTTATCAGTACAGAAATAAAAGCTAAAAAAAAAAAAAATTACCAACACTGAAATCGCTCTAAACCTTGCTTCAGGTACCTGCTGCCTACGTCAGGTCTTTTTCTGCCAGCAATGCATCGGGTCCGGTTTACCAGTGCCTGTAGAAAGGTCTATACCGGATGCTTCAATTTTAGTATTTATTGGCGAAAGGTAGATTTGTTATTATTTAGGAACTACGATTTCAAAGATGACTGTATCTCAACATCTATTAAATATTTTAGTTTCAGTATTCAGTGGCAAAATTTCATTATTCGCGTGAAAATATATTTCTTTTTTTTTGTCGAAAACAATGAACTGGAAAACTATTTTGGCAACAATTACATTTAAAAGTAGTATTTAAATGACTAATTTTCAAGCTATTATAAGGAAATTATTTTCACATTTTAATAAAAAAAAAAAAAAAAAAAAAAAATCAAAAAATCTAACAAATATAAAAAGAATCTCGAATTTTGTTCTCGAACGCTTTTAAAATATTTTGATTAGTTAAAATATTTCATCTCTTGTAAAAGTGAAACATCTATATTTTTCTTTAACATTTACTTATTGATGACACGTTGTTTTTTGTATAGCCATATCTCTCCAATAATAAACATTTATTTTATGATTTTTAGGGCTCCAGTGTTTTTTTTTCTTTTCTTTTTCACTTAAATTTTTATTTTGTGCGTTTTAGTAACTAAAAGAAAGCTTTTAAAAAATCTAATCTGAATTTCTTAGGATACTATGTAGACAATGAAATGTTTTCTTTTATAATCGACATTTTATCCATTAATTATCTGCAAAAGAAGTAACACATCCACCACCGAGTATCGAACACACGACCATCGCATTAGCAACTTGGTGCTTTGACAGTCTGAGTCAAAGACCAACATAAGAATTATCTCACATTTACTTTCAAATGGAAACACCTTGTTTATTAGCGTGACACGGAAACACTATGACAAAATATAATAAAAAAAAAAACTTCTAATTAAAAGAAAACTAATCAAAAATTCGAAAATCGGGCTTCGAGGTGCATCAAGAGAGGTCATTACGAACCTCCACGTAAATTTGTGTAGCTCTGCGATCAGCCGTTTTCCTAAAATGTTCCGGACATACATACACAATGACACACACACATACACATACACACCTTATTTTATTATATGTATAAATAAAGAAATTTTCGGTGTCCTGAATTTAAAAATTTTTTACACCTGCAAAATAATTGGTATTTTGTTTAAAAATGATTACTGTAAAATTTTAAATTATTAATTTTGAGCGTGTGCCATGGAATTACAATGCATATAAAATTTATAAATTTCATTTATTTATAGGTATGTGAAAAATGTTCATCGTTAATAAAGAGCTATCATAAAAATTACATCAAAATTTGGTTGATATTTTGTTGTAACAGTATTTTTTGAATGACTGAATGACTGTGTGTGTGTGTGTTTGTAGAAGAAAGAGAGAGAGAAAAACCGTACTTGTAAAATCTTGATTTCCCTTTATCTCATGTGTGGTGTTGATTTTCATCAACACCTATACCCAGGTCCATGACTGTGAGGGCCGTGTAGAAGTTGCTAAAAATCTGTAGAGAGAAAACTTCCTTTGCAGAAAAAGTAATCAGGCAGAATTAAACTAACTTGTATTTATTAAAAAAATTCACAAAAAACAATCCTCTTCAAGCATGAATTACATCTTTTTGGAAGCACAGATGCATAAACCAATCTCATACGGAAATTGAGACGGGGGGAGAGGAGGAACACAACAGAAAAACGCCTTACTCTAACGACGTCAAAATCGCAAAGCTTGACTAAATCTCTCAGCTTCCTAGAAGTTAAATTGCAACCCCAAAGATTGGCATCGTTGAAATGCAGCCAAAAGAATGCCAAACTGTTTCTTTGTTCTTCTAACATATTCATACTAAATTTTTGAATATAAAAAGTCGTTACAAATATTAAATTGATTTGACATTGAGAAGCCATGCCAAATGACCTTCAACTCCACCGTACATAAAAGAAGGCGACGCTTAGATTGTAAAACAACATTATAAATCTATTTTTAGAATTATAATGACCCTCTTGAAATAATAATAGGTTTTTAACGTAAACATACAAGGGTAATAAACATGAAATCAAATGATTCTTTTATTTTATTAATAGCTGTATACGCTAGAAACAGGTTGATAACGACTTTTTAAATTGCCCTCTGAAAATAAATAATTATGGCTAAATTGATTTAATCCATTCGGGGAAATGTATAAACATACTATTTTTCAAAAACCCTGATATAAAAATTGCTTTATTTTATTCCTAGAGCAATGTGTTTGTAACGATAAAAGAACAAAGAAATGAAAATTTTGATTTAAAAATAAAACGGGAAATTCTCTATAATTAATTAATTGAATTAGATAAATTTAAAAAGATTTATTTTATATAATCTATATTAATCTCTCCTTTTTGTTATATATTAAATTTGGATAAATAAATAAGCTTTTAAAGGACATATGTGTGAGAACACTCATACATATATCTCCCCTTCGACTAGTAAAAAAAAAAAATAAGACCTCCTCGCCTCCTGTATAGAAATGCATATACAAACAATAATATTCAAAAGCACTTACCAAAGACGCACACTTAAAAATGATATTACATCATAAGTAAAAATTATATGAATGCTTAATATTGAACAAACAAAATATATATGAAATATAAACACTAATTCAAAAACACAAAATACACATATTTCAAAAATATCAGTAGAACCAAAAACTTTAAGAGAAAAATTTTGTCATGACACGCGCAAAAATGTGGCTTCTATAAATAAGTTCAAACTGCAGTTCTATATTGTTCATAGTCTTTTTTTATATGCCACAAAAAATTTCAGCTGAAATGTTTTTCTATAAAAGAGTCTCTTTTTGATATACTTAGCAAACAATGCCACAGTAACAGTTACTAACGTTAGATTTTTTACATTCAAAATACTAAATTTTCACACTAATATGTATAGTGAAATAGAGGAAAAAAAAATAATATAAATTACACATATGCATATATATTGTTGTAATACTAAAGGTTCCAGCATATTATTGTAATATTTATTTGTCTAACACCTTGGTTACACATATTGGTCAACGTTAAACAAAATTATGTACAAAAAAAAATAAATAAAAGTAAAGAAACAGAAAAGTTTTCGTGTATACCACACAGGAAAGATTTTAAAAAGGACGCCATTGGCAGTCAAATAAAATAATCTTCCCTTAATCCTTACAAAAAGTAAGTGTAATGATGTTAACTTAAGGCAAACATCCTAGCTGGACAGGGCGTGTTGAAAGACCTGCACTGTTAGGCACAGGCCTCCGTCCCCCAGCAGAGTCCACAGACCCCTGTAGGGACACCTCACGAAACCGATTAATTAAGTGTCATAAATGTTGAAAAATTAATGTCAACAAAAATATAGATTCTCATCACGTATCCAATGTTGCTCTCCCGGGAGAAAATTTTGAACGAGACAACATATATCTAAGATAGGGTATTAAATAAGTAAAAGAAAACAAATTGACAAAATTTTGAAAGATGAGAGGGAGTGCCAAAATAATAAAAATTTAGATTGGATATTGAACAAACCAAACACATGTTGTACACCAAAAAATCAATTGGAAACTTATAAAATTTAGCTGTATGTATACTGTTAACACTATTATCATTAATAATTAATTTCCTATGAACTTAATCTGTATTCCAATGAAATATCTCTATTAAATATATTTCAAGTATCTTACTTTTGTTTAACCTTCACCCAATAAAAACAGATATAGTAAACATTAAATAAAAAAAATAACACCTTGATTACTAATTTAGAAATTCAAAATATGATCTACAAGCATTTATGTTATCATTAGAATAATTTTTTTTTTTTTGGTTGTATCTTATTTATAAATATTATATATATTCAACAACACTGCAATGCAAGAAATAGTCTTTACATCAAAAGAAAAATATAAAAAAAAAACAGTGGACCAGCCATCTAAAAATAAAAATAATAAAATAAATAAAGACGAGTTCCTGCACAGCAAACAAATACATTCCACTGGCCATTGGAAAATGCATTTGTGAAGCAAAATATATTCAAACTTTTTTTTGTGAGAAAAATTAATTGCGATTTCTTAAGTTATAAGGATGTGTAGAATTATTGCCAATATTATGTGTTACATTGGAGTTGGGTCCAGTAAACAAATAATTACGTCGAGGAGGAGCAATAAGGAGTCTATCAATATGGACTCTGAAAGCTTTATTATCAGGTGCGTGTAATCTCTTAATGGAAAAGGAAACTAGCGAGTGTTTTTGTACAACAATAAATGGCCCAGAATACTTGGGTTTAAATTTATCTATTGATTTCAAGTATACAACATCATGAACAGCAACAGGCCTCAGTTTTGCACGTTTTTGAAAATTTTGATATCTTTTGTCTTGATTTTCTTTAATGTTAGAATATGCTTTGCTATAGATGTTATGTAAGTCGTGTAATAATTTATATATGTCTACATTTTTATCCAAAAATGGCTGATTTATAAATTGGTCAAATGTATCAAATATTAAAGACAGTTCCCTACCAAAATGAAGTAGGTTAGGTGAAAACAATGTGGATGAATGTGTTGAACCATTGTAAAGTGATTTATGTATAGCTAGTGAATTTTCAAAAGAATACCCCTCGGAAATCAAAGTGTTAATTGAGTACTTTATAGATTTATTTACCCTCTCGGAAATAGAGTTACTTTGAGGGTGAGCAACAGATGAATGTAAAATTTTTATGCCAAGTTTATCATTAAAAATATTATAAATAGTTGATGTAAACTGTTTGCCTAAATCTGATAATATTACTGATGGTCTACCAAATGTTGTAATGTAATTAAATAAACATTTAACTATTTTTGATGAAGAAGTGTCTTTTAATTGAAATAATTCAATGTGTCGCGAAAAATGGTCAATCACAGTCAAAACTGAATGTCCATCTATAAAAGGACCAACCAAGTCGACACTAATAGTATGCCCTGGATGTGTTGGAGTATAGGTGCGTTGTAGAGGAGCTGGTGGTGTGTTATGATGTTTATTTTGTAAACATAAAGTACACGAAGCAACAAAATTTAAAGTGTCTGTGTACATACCTTTCCAATAATATCTATTTGATAAAAATTCGTATGTTTTTGTCAACCCAAAGTGAGAAAGGTGTGAAATGGTTAAAACTTTAGATTTTAAAGAATGTGGTACAACAATGAGATATGAAAAAGTATTATTATGCAAATTTTGTTTCTTGTACATTAAAACTTTAGAATCTGGATGAATAAAAATATTATCATTATTTTTTGAAAAAACTTTTCTCAAAATTTGCCTGTAAATAATTGACAATTTTGGATCATTCTTTTGCTCAGATATAAATGTATTATTTGAAATTTCCAAAAGGGGATCTTTATTTTGAGTATTACCAGAAACTAGAAAATTGTTGAATTGATTTTGTTGTACAGACTGAGTAGAAGTGGAAATTTGATTAATTGAATGTGTGTCATCTTGTACGATGGGAAGAGGTTGAGAACTGAATATTAATTCTGGATTTGTTTTTAAATTTTGTTGATTATTTGAGAAGTCTGATCTTGATAAATAATCCGCTAAAACATTTGTAGGGCCAGGAATATGTTCAAATTCAAATGAGTATTCTGACAACTCTAACAGCCATTTAGTAGTTAAATCAGCAGGACTATTTGTTTTTCTATATGTTTTTAAAGGAGCACTGTCAGACAAAATGATAAACTTTCTATTGTATAAGTAATATTTGAAAGCAATTACAGATTTATAAATGGCCATTAATTCAAGTTTGATAGCCGGATATCTTTTTTCAGACGGTTTAAGTGATTTAGAGAAAAAGGCGACAGGTAATAATTGATTGTCATATTTCTGCATCAAAACTCCTCCAATAGAAATATTTGATGCATCAGTGTTGAGAAAGAAAGTCTTGTTCCAATCCGGTAATCTTACCATAGGTGAATTTAAAAATATATCTTGAAATTTCTTAAAAATATCCTGATGATGTTTATTCCAAACAAATTTTGGTTTCGGTTTAGTCAATTCAATAAGTGGTTGAATTAATTTAGAAAAATTATGAATAAGAGACTTATAAAAGGTTACAACTCCTATAAAGCGTTTTAATTGTCTTTTTGTTGTAGGTGTAGGGAAAGAGTTTATTTTAATGATATTTGACTCAATTGGAGAAATTGAATTATTCTCTATGTGAAATCCCAAATAATTTACAGCACTCTTATGAAATGTACATTTACTAGGAGCTAAGGTTAAATTATATTTAATTAAAATCTTAAGAATTCTTTCAAGTTTAACACATGTCTCTTCAAAACTATTTGCACCAAATATTAAATCATCCTGATACGCGTAAATTCCATCTATATTAATTTCATCAATTAAAGAATCCATTAGTGCTTGGTACTGAGAAGCCGCGTTTTTAAGACCAAAACATAGTCTTTTAAATTTGAAACTGCCAAACATTGATGTGAAAGTAATTTTATCTTGTAAATGTTCAGGTAAATCAATTTGATGATACGCTTGTTGGAAATCAAGACAAGTGAAAAATTTATACGCAGATAAATCAGCTATTATATTTTGAATTTTAGGTAACGGATAAGAAGAACCTTGAATAATAGAATTTAACATTCTTAAATCTAACGCGAGGCGAAATTTCTGTTTACCAGATCCATCTTGTTTTTTCTTTACCAATAAAATTGGGCAAGCCCATTCTGAGCAGTTACGCTCAATAATCCCAGCCTCTACCAATTGGTTAATTTGATCTCTAGCTTCCTGTTGTAAAGCCTGAGGAATGGGAAAGGGCAAAGTCTTAATTGGATAGTCACTTAAAAATTTTAAATCTGGTACTACCTTGTCAGTATGTCCAAGGGTTTTCATATTTTTAGAAAATGCTGCGAAATTACTTAATAAAATTTGTTTTAACTTTGTTGCATGAGCCCCATTGAGATGTTTAACATCAAAGTCCGTGGGTGTTAAATCTTGTTTTCTCATTTTTAATACATCACTAGAAGGTTGAATATAATTAATAAATTGTGAATCCTCTGAAATTTCAACATTATCATTTTGTTTTGAATCATAGTCTATAATTTGTTCGATTTCTTTAATTGTACCAATATTTGAATGTTTGTTTACATGCATACTTCTATTAGTGTTATTCGTAACATATAACTGAAATTTTACTCTATCACATTTACTATTGCAATTTTGTTTCTGGGAATGATCAATATTAACTATTGAATCCAAAAAAATTAATTTGGAAGAACTCTTTTTACTCTGAAATAAATAATCACCCGAAGAAACTTTGGGACAATAAACCGTAATAGAAGATTCCTCTTTGGGTTGCAAAATAAGTTTTTGCCCCGTTTTTACTGAAAGTTTCTTACATTGGGTATGCATATTAAGATTTTCTTCATGGTCGCTATATGTGTTTGTTATGGGAATACTCAGGTCTTTTATTTTTAACAAGGACCTCTGCATATCTAATATTACATGATATTGTTGAATAAAATCATAACCCAAAATAACCCTAAATGCAGAACCTTCAGAAATGTCTACTATGAAGAATTTTTGTGAAAAAAATTGATTTTGAATTTTGAAAGTGGTTTGTATACAAGATGAAAACTGTACATTCGAGTTCACGGTTTTGATTGTCACATGGGAAGATAAATGCTTATATTTCAAACTATGTTTTAATTTATTAAATGTACTTTCAGCTAACAGACTAACAGAACTACCAGTGTCAAGAAGTGTGTTTACCTTTTGTTTATCTAGCAATATTTTAATAAGAGGTAACTTTGGAGAATTTACATGGACATTAAAAATGTTCTCCCTTTTATCGTTATTTGTTTGAGTACATTTAGAATCAGAAATTTTCAAGATTTGTTGTGTCTGAGACGCAGTAGAATTCACCAATCTAACACTAGATAATTTGGGTAGATTAAAGTCATTATCAATGTCCAGAGAAAAATTTTGTGCTGATGCTCTATTCAATTCCTGAGATGTACTTGCATCAGCTAAACTACATCTCTGCGCTCGTTTAAATTACTTGCATTTTTACTATAATTATTTCTGTCAAAATTTTTACCCCTAGTCTGATTTCTCTGCCATCTAAAGCACCTAGTAGCAACATGTCCTTTTTTATTGCACAATTGGCAAATAGGAGAAGAATGATATCTGTTCTTATTTTGATTACCCCTGAAATTTTGATTACCCCTGAAATTTTGATTTCTACTTTTATAATTATGTCTTAATTCACTTTGCCTATTATTGTTTCTTTGCCTATCTTGCACTGGGGATTCGTGTGTATGATTAACCTCATCAGATTTACTAGCGAATGACAGATTATTCATCCTATCTGTCAGTTCGACTAACTTTTCAGATAGTGTATTTATGACTGGGTTATTTAAACTCATTTGTAATAATGTTTCATTAGCATTAATGTCTTGTAACTTCTGTGCTCGGTTAACCGCCTCTTGATACTCAGAGATTCCCTCTTCTTGAATCTTAACTCTAATATTTGAGGGAATGGTTGAAATAAATTTAGTAAACTTAATGGAATTTAAAGCATTAGCATCATTAATCTGAGAATATACTACACCGGCTAAAATATTTAACCTGTGGGAAAAATTTCTAATAGATTCTTGTGGTTAGAGTATTAAATTGTTAAATTCCACAAGAGCCTGAGTACTGCTCATTGGAGCAAAAAAATTTTTGAATTCATCCTTGATAAATTTTAAATCTGTAGATTTATATAATAAAGGAGATTGAGTCATGAACTTTAATGCAGGGCCGGTTAATTTTCCTTTTAAAATTGCCACTGCCTCTTCTGAATTTAGTCTATTTAATTTAGCATAAGACTCAATTTGGTCAAAAAAAAACTCAAGTAAGGATGAGTCCCCATCAAAATTTAAAATGTTAATATTAATGTTCTTTTTAGTGGCCATCTTAATTATTTATGTTGTGTCAAATAAATACTAATATATCGCAGAAATACTCGAGTAAAAAATATATATTGTATTAAAATTAATGAGCAAAAAAATTACGCATCTTTCCTTTTGATGCTTACGGCAACTGCATATGATAAAATACCTCATTAAAAATATCAAAAAGTATATATATATATCTTAAAATATTCGAAAAATAAAAATAAATCATAAGGAATTGTAGAAATTTGCAACAGTAATTGTAATAAATCACTTAAAAAATAAATCACAATATGCAAATAAAAGTATTAATCATCATGAAAGAAAAAAAAAATATATATATGAAATATCCCAACGAAATACTGTGAAATTTATCAAAAATATATATTTAAAAAAAATTTCAAAATAATAAAAAAAAATAAATCACATTAAGCTTTATAAGCAAAGAAAAATACCAATTATCATGAACAAAAAAAAAAAAAAAATATATTTATATGAAATAAAATATCACATCAAAATACTATGTAAGATTTACCAAAAAGTACATTTCA
This sequence comes from Salticus scenicus, assembly GCA_963930645.1. Taxonomy (NCBI): domain Eukaryota; kingdom Metazoa; phylum Arthropoda; class Arachnida; order Araneae; family Salticidae; genus Salticus; species Salticus scenicus. Next base: position 54,699,985 of record OZ005654.1, on the reverse strand, counting down.
AAAAAAAAAAAATTCAAAATAGTAAAGGAAGATTTCTTCCTGACTCAAAGCTTCAATAAACTGTCAAAATCTAGCTCCTAAAAGACTTATATGCAAAATATAGGAAAATTAAAACTTACCACTTCCTGCATATAACTTGGCTAAAAACAATTCTGTAAAAAAAATTTTATCATTTAATTTTATTAATTTTTTTCAATTTATATTATTAATTTGCTCAAAAAATGGTTTATTTTTCTTCTATTTTCCTTCCTCTCTCTTCCGATTCGCTTGAATATCCAAAAAAAAAAAAAAAAAAAAAAACTTTGCAATCACTGCACTTCACTGAATTTTCGACCGTGAATTGGAAAACAACTATTTCTGATCAAAAATTGATCATGATCCTCTGAACAAAAACACATGATTCGCAAACGCGAAGTTGTCGATTATGTACAGGTGCGGGTGTCGAACGGTAAAAATTTTCTTGAGTAACCTGTGTAGATGATTCTCATGCCTCCTTGGCAATATAGATGAAGAAAAACCCTTGACCAGTCCAATTTCAGGCCTCCCTCACGGCCGCTAAGTTCCATCTGAAGATTTGAATGATCAATACACCCATATCCGAAGAGAGCTTTCACTTGAAGTTACACGCAGGAAAAAATGTTTCTTGACCATTGATATTTTCGGGCTACGCTCACAGCCACTAATTCAAGCAAGCATTTGTTCGTAACAACAAGCAAGTTCAATGTACGTAAAAAGAGAAGATTCATCCACCAAAATTTATAGAGTCAATATTTTCCTTGTCCATGACTCTTAAAAAAGGTCTTTTTGGGCATGAAAATCTTAATAAAATGTTCGATGCATTCCTTTCCTTCCTCTCCCCCGCATCACCAAAGTCCGGAGAGAACCTGAAGGCACCAAAGATTTATGACGGAGATTTTTCGTCACCGCAATAACTAGGTCCATGACTGTGAGGGCCGTGTAGAAGTTGCTAAAAATCTGTAGAGAGAAAACTTCCTTTGCAGAAAAAGTAATCAGGCAGAATTAAACTAACTTGTATTTATTAAAAAAATTCACAAAAAACAATCCTCTTCAAGCATGAATTACATCTTTTTGGAAGCACAGATGCATAAACCAATCTCATACGGAAATTGAGACGGGGGGAGAGGAGGAACACAACAGAAAAACGTCTTACTCTAACGACGTCAAAATCGCAAAGCTTGACTAAATCTCTCAGCTTCCTAGAAGTTAAATTGCAACCCCAAAGATTGGCATCGTTGAAATGCAGCCAAAAGAATGCCAAACTGTTTCTTTGTTCTTCTAACATATTCATACTAAATTTTTGAATATAAAAAGTCGTTACAAATATTAAATTGATTTGACATTGAGAAGCCATGCCAAATGACCTTCAACTCCACCGTACATAAAAGAAGGCGACGCTTAGATTGTAAAACAACATTATAAATCTATTTTTAGAATTATAATGACCCTCTTGAAATAATAATAGGTTTTTAACGTAAACATACAAGGGTAATAAACATGAAATCAAATGATTCTTTTATTTTATTAATAGCTGTATACGCTAGAAACAGGTTGATAACGACTTTTTAAATTGCCCTCTGAAAATAAATAATTATGGCTAAATTGATTTAATCCATTCGGGGAAATGTATAAACATACTATTTTTCAAAAACCCTGATATAAAAATTGCTTTATTTTATTCCTAGAGCAATGTGTTTGTAACGATAAAAGAACAAAGAAATGAAAATTTTGATTTAAAAATAAAACGGGAAATTCTCTATAATTAATTAATTGAATTAGATAAATTTAAAAAGATTTATTTTATATAATCTATATTAATCCCTCCTTTTTGTTATATATTAAATTTGGATAAATAAATAAGCTTTTAAAGGACATATGTGTGAGAACACTCACACATCATGATTACCTTTTTTATGATTGCAATTTTGTTTTCTATTCCTTTCCTTCGTTTCAGAAACAATTCGAATATTGATAAATATATAGTGAGAAGCATAGTTTGTTGAAAAATTTATCTTTGAACATAATTTCTAGCTATGACTGTTTAACAAAAAAAAAAAAAAAAAAAAAAAAAAATCGATAGTTCGTTAAAGAAAGAAACAAATATTGTTTTGAGAGCAATCAGTGCTGCCAGATTGAGGGAAATCTCCCTCAAAGTGGGAAATTTTGATGTGATTTAAGGTGTAGAGGGAAAAAGGGAAATTCCATCTCAAAAAGGGAAATTTTACTTTGTCAGTTTTAAAGCATTATTTGTTAGATTTTTCCCTCGAATTTAAATTATCGGAACAAATTTCTCTATGTTCTGAGAGCTTAAAAGCAGATTTTTTTTTTTTTTTTTTTTTTCTTTTTACCCCATCATTTGTAATAACTATAAATGCTCTGAAAAAATTTTGGGATTTAGTTTCATTCGACCTACTTATTCTGAAAATTCCCTGATTTTCTCAGAAAACGGGTCAATATTGACTAGGATTCCTTAGAAAGATACTTTTGCAGGACATTCTATCCAGGCCTAGGTCCAAAACGCAAGGCGTTAGTCACCTCTTAATTGATTTTTTTTTTTTTTTTTAAATAGTGAACTTCAGTAATCGTTTGCAGTCTTTTTTTTTTTCGATTAAATATTAAAGTTAATATTAATAATAAAAAAAAAGCGGTATTTAATTAAAGGACTTCTAGGGCATGTGGACAATTTGCGTTAACTTTTACATTACACTACAGTAATATCATCCCCTTATTCAGTGCAAATTGTTTTACACTTAATGGCGTTAAAGTCTTGTATATTGCACAATTGAGGGAAATTTCATGCTGAAAAGGGAAATTTTAAAGTTACCATCTGGCAGCACTGAGCAATGGATAAATAACATTACGTTAACAATTTGTGCGTAACGCAATTTATTGTATAAATTAAAATAATTAGATTTTAAACAAGAATGCGATTGAGTCACTTTTTTTTTTTTTTTTTTTTTTTTTGATTTAAATACAAGCTTTTCTGGATAGAACTTCCGATTTGCTAGAAATTCTCAAATTAGGAAAAATAAAATATTGCTATTATAGTTTCTTCAGAATTTGCGTAAAGTTAATTTATTAAAAAACGGTTTAAAAACAAAAAAGTATGAGAATTGTATTATCGCTTTATCGTAAATACTTATGTACAAGCATTGTTTTCTGACAATTTATTGGTTTTTGAAATTTATAATAAATTGATTTGGAATATGGTCTGCAATTAGCTGAGTGTACTCCAAGGTCTTCCGAGAAATCTCAAGACTATATGTAATATTACCATTAAATAATGTAAAAACAATTGTTTTAATTTAATATGTACTAGCTATTATCTAATGGTTCAAGATGTTTTTATCATACAGTTGATTCAGAATAATTATGCCACTAAAATATTTTTAAATATGCTTTTAATTCTTATATACATATTCTTAGATGCAAAGCGTTACGTTGTTATAATCTGTAAAAAAAAAAAAAAAAAAAAAAAAACAGTTTTTAAAAAATTGCCAAATTTAACAGACAATAAAAATTTCTTCAGACTACGTAATTTGATAAAAATATCACATAGTCCATTGAACAAATCGGAAATCGGAATTAAAATTTAAACCTTATGATGACAGGAAAAATAACTTAAATTGACAATAAATTTTGAAAACTAATTTTTTTTTCTTTTTTACTTTCGTCTCAATTTTTTTTAGTGATAATTACAAATTAAATTTGTCCTGTGACAGTAAAAATCAATACGTATGAAGTATAAAAAAAATTTAATATATACTCTATAACAGCCAAGGAAAATAATGTAACCTGTAAAATAAAGCAAAACTTGTAAGAAAATTCGGTCAAATATTAACCTTGAGATAATCCATAAATATTTAGGAATATTTAAGCATAACATATAAATATGCATATTTTACCATATTGTTGTTTTTCCTAAATCCAGGTAGCTTTTGCTTCAAGATGACAATGCGTTTTGTTTCAAGGTATAAATTTTAGATTTAAAAACGAAAATATATTGTTTTCTGAGAATTTGCAAATATTTATTCATTTTTATAATTCATAGGTGCGTTTGTATTAGTTAAATTTTGTATTTATATAGTTTGCATGGTTTGGAAATAGTTTAGGCATAGATATAAATGAAATCGTATGCGCTGAAATGAGAAGAATAATTAAAATGTTTTAAATTAGGGAAGTAATCGGAAATCGAAATAACTACTTTTTGTATACGGAATAAGGAAATAATAAAAATATATTAATATACATATTTTTAATTCCAAGTCTTTGTAATTATGGAAAGAATATTGATGTTACTTAATTATATACAACTAGCAAACCCGTGCGAATTTTTCGCACTTTATTTCCTTTCTTATTTCAATTTAAAATTTGAAACTCATAAATGTTATACTAATTTCACCACCTAATTAAAATTTTAATTTACCAGAAGCCAAATTATTATTAAAACCAAATTAATATTATACAATAGTGAAACCAGAATCATTCAAAGAAAAGTTTCCAAATAAAATTCATGGTTCATGACCCAATTTTCATACTTCCTCAGGCAGTACAGCTTTAATATAGGACTCCCACGACGCCTTTTAAATTTTTGTCGCCATGTTGGCGATGACTTTTTATTAATTTTGGTATATTTTTTTGTTTAATAAAATAAATTTAAAATAAAATAATTCCTATTTTGATTTTATTTTTTATGATTGTGTTTTTTAAGTCAATTTATGACACAAAAGTTCATATTCTGTATCTTTAAAAGTATTTTTAGGTTTAAAATGACTCTTGCAAAGATTCTGAAGAAGCAACTGTTAAAAATACATTTTTCCGTAAAATAATCTCATCGGATAAATGTCGTCATTTTTCCGTATTAGTTCATTGAACTAAGTCCGCGTGCTTAAATATTGTCTATGTATAATTTTTTTTTTTTTTAATCCTCGCGTATTTTATTAATTGCACTACTATCGTACCGTTTCGACAAAAAGTAATTGAAACTGCTCCACGTTAGAGAAATATTGTATAGATTATTCTGATCTGTAAATTTTACGATAAATAGTTTTTTTCCTGTTCAACAAACTCTCATTTATTTAACTAATCTAGAAAATATCATTTTTATGTTTCTCCAAAAATTATTTAAAAAATATTTTTCTTGTATTTTATTGGACTATTAACTTTTATAGAAAAGGGTAGCAAGATCTGTAAATGATTGACTTTTACACAAACAAAGTGGCAAAGGTTGCTCATTTGAAATTTTTAATCTGACCGTATGTTCGTAAAATGACACGATTCTTTGTCATAGCTCTAAAAATAGTTTTATATACGACGCAATTTGCTTAAAATTTATAGGACTATTCTATAGGACATAAATACTTTTTTATTTGCACATAATAAAATTTTAAAAATAGGGAAAAGTAGGTGAATATGGAATACTATTTCTATTTGTAAATGCCATGCATGGATCAAGCGGGTAATATGGAATTATTATGAAGGGAAATACATGGAATATCTGTTTAATTAAGTCATAATAAGTAATACTTTTTTTTTTTTGTAAAAAATCAGGAATATCTGGATGTGAACATTTTTTTTTTTTTTTTAATTATTAATGAAATAAATAAAATTGAAAAAATAAATATATATATATATATATATATATATATATATATACATATATAAACATTCAAGTTTTACAAAAATCGTTAATAATATAGAATAGTTGATATTCCATATTACCTCTGAATAAATCAACTGGAGAATAAATCAATCTCAACCATTTATTGGTAGAAATAAGAACATGGGTATCAGACTACTAACTAATTCAACTAACTCCCCTATTGCAAATGACACCAAAAGTTTTCATTCATTTTACTGCTTCGTAAATAAATTACAGAACTCTTAATACTTACCTCCAACAAAGTCTAAAACTTTATAAATTAAAGAAAATGTTTGACATAAAAACTGCTCGTCTAACTGACACAAAGTTAACTACCATTCATATTTGAGGCCTCAGGAAGACGGTTGACGTGCATCCGATAGGTTGTATTATCATACAGTGAGATAGTACGGTATTTCATTCTACCCGACTATTCTATTTTCCCAGCCGTTCCTCTACATTTATAAAATTTTAAATGTAATGTTTTCTTTCTATCGTTGAAGAATACATCACGCCATCAATAAATCATTTGATTTTCTTAAAAGTTTTATAAGAATTAAATAGCTGATTCTTTTTTTTCAATTGTGATTAGATGTTTGTATACATTTTTATTTTCTTCTATATATATAAGAAGAAAAGTATTGGATACATGAAAACATTTTGAACTCAGGTTTTTGATGAATTTACACGTTTTTAGATGTCTTGAACCTGATTTAACCATTTTTTAGAAAATGTCTGCCTGTTTGTCTACTACGTGAATCCAAATTTTTAAGGACGCTGAATATCACAAATAAATGGACGAAGTTTAACGAAACTTGACGTTTATTTGAACCTAAATTGGTGCCGATTGCATTTCGGGATCAATCGCTCGATAGGTGACGCTGTTATCTCATTTTTTTCATAATCTTTAGTATAGCATCATGGGACAAAACTTCGTAAAAATGTACGTAATGAGTATTATTTTTAAATAATGATTTTGAAATTACTGAGAAATATAGATAATAGTAATAATAAACTAAAAAAAAAAAAAGTCTGTATGCAGGAGCATTTCCCACCGGTGTGTGTGTGTGTGTAAATTTTTAATATGGTTATCTTTCAACACTGAGAAAAAAAATATACCGCCTTCATCTAAAATAAATAAGTGGCCACTTTCTAAATCCCTTAACAAGAAATATCGATTTTCGAGCTATGCGGCGCATAAGGCACGCCAATAAACTGAATAGACGAAATGATCGAGAATTTCTTGTCTACACATTTCTAGATGGTGAAACAATATTCTAAATTCAAATATTCTGAATATTTTGTAATTGCGAGAAATTCTCACTTGATTTTCTAGAATTGTGTATTAAACCAAAGATTATAGTTGCTGAAACTTGAAACCCGCCTCTTGTAGTTTTGTTTATTTGCAGAGATTTTTAAATAACTTTACCCTCGAAACTATAAGCAAAGGTTCTAGAATTCTAATAGCTGTTCCTAGATCTTGCTTTCAAAGGGGACTAGAATTTATAGGGATGACATGGAGCAAATTTTTCTAGAGTCACAATTTAGATTCTAGATGTCAGTTACAGAATTTTTTCTCAGTGAAAAGAATTCATTAACGAGTGATTGGACGATAAATCTGTGTTAATTTAAAGCAAAAATATTAATTCATTTCATTAAAAAAATAAAAAGAAAGTAATTCCTCAAGTGTCGATGCAAAATTGTCTTTCTTTCGACATTTCGTGTTTTAACTCTCTGAGATGAAAATCGTATGCTTTCATCATGGAAATTAACACAAATAAATAATTTGCACTGCACGAAATTACATAAAAAAAATATATATAAAAGAGAGTCTTATGGTGATTATACACTGAGAAAAAAAATATACCACTTTTCTCTAGAATGAATAAGTGGGCATTTTCTAAAACTCTTAACTAGAAATATAGATTTCCGATCTATGCGCATAAGACACGCCAATAAACTGAATAGACGAAATGGTCAATAATTTCTTGTTTACACATTTCTAGATGGTGAAACAATGTTCTGAATATTCCGAATTTAGATTCTAGATGTCAGTTGCAGAATTTTTTCTCACTGTAGGATGTTTTTTATTTTTTCCATCTAAATGCGCAATATACCACAAGACAACATCGGAAGTCATAATAATTGCAGAAGAAGAAAAAAGAACGTTTTATAAATATTTTGTAAGATGCTTGAAAAATAAAACTGTAAAATGAAATTATTTTCCATGCAGTCTTTTTCTTGTGTTCTAAATTGGCCTACGTATTTTAATAAAATGCTGAAAAAATGTTTTTAAATGTTTACTCATTTTTTTTTTTATTTTTTTTATTCATTTTTTTTTTCATCTAAACATTCTTGTTTTTAGGGAATTTGTTGATTTGTCAAATTTTATGCAAAACTATCTGAGTAAAAATGGTTAATTGACTAGTAAAATAAAAAAGAAAATAAAAATATTTAAGAATATCTGAAAGAATATTTTTGATTATACAATCGGTAACAAAAGTGTCCGAACACTAGCAAAAATTCCTATGTAAAAAAAGTACACTTCTTACGGTTTTGTTAAATAAATCCTTGTCGAACCTTGTTCTTAGTAAGTGTAAGAACATGATTCGATTATGATTTTTAATTATTAGTATTTTCTCAAGTGTAGATGCAAAGTTGTCTTTCTTTCGACATTTCGTGTTATAACTCTCTGAGATGAAAATCGTATGCTTTCATCATGGAAATTAAAACAAATAAATAATTTGCTCTGCACGAAATTACATAAAAAATATATAAAAGAGAGTCTTATGGTGATTATACACTGAGAAAAAAAATATACTACTTTTCTCTAGAATGAATAAGTGAGCATTTTCTAAAACCCTTAACTAGAAATATAGATTTCCGATCTATGCGCATAAGACACGCCAATAAACTAATAGACGAAATGGTCAATAATTTCTTGTTTACACATTTCTAGATGGTGAAACAATATTCTGAATATTCCGAATTTAGATTCTAGATGTCAGTTGCAGAATTTTTTCTCAGTGTAGGATGTTTTTCATTTTTCCATCTAAATGCGCAATATACCACAAGACAACATCGGAAGTCATAATAATTGTAGAAGAAGAAAAAAGAACGTTTTATAAATATTTTGTAAGATGCTTGAAAAATAAAACTGTAAAATGAAATTATTTTCCATGCAGTCTTTTTCTTGTGTCCTAAATTGGCCTACGTATTTTAATAAAATGCTGAAAATATGTTTTTAAATGTTTACTTAATTTTTTTTTTTTCATCTAAACATTCTTGTTTTTAGGGAATTTGTTGATTTGTTAAATTTTATGCAAAACTATCTGAGTAAAAATGGTTAATTGACTAGTAAAATAAAAAGGAAAATAAAAATATTTACGAATATCTGAAAGAATATTTTTGAATATACAATCGGTAACAAAAGTGTCCGAACACTAGCAAAAATTCCTATGTAAAAAAAGTACACTTCTTACAGTTTTGTTAAATAAATCCTTGTCGAACCTTGTTCTTAGTAAGTGTAAGAACATGATTCGATTATGATTTATTTAACAAAACCGTATGAAGTGTACTTTTTTTACATAGAAATTTTTGCTAGTGTTCGGACACTTTTGTTATCAACTGTATGTTTTTATTATAAAAGCTAAACATCTTATAAAAATCTTTAAGAATATTTCAGATTCCACTAGATTATAACTTCAGAAAACTGCGGTTTTTTAATTAGCTGTATTACCATTTAGCTACATTGTAAAATAAACAAATAAAATAAATAAAAGTAAATAAAAATAAAACGAAAGTTAACATTATATTCTACCTGAATCACGTCTTAAATTAAATGACTTTTCACTTTTCTTAAAACCTTAAAATTTTTTCTATACCATATTTTTCAGAAATTTTGAAAACCAAAAACATAAGAAATTGAATTTAAAATAATATAAATAAACTAAAAAAAAAAAAATCATTTCAGTTAGCCTCAATTTTTGGAATTTTACAGATGTACTAGTTCCGAATCTTTCGCTGTCAAACGTGATATCTTGTGTATAAGAAACTAATGGATTAAAATCCTTTTTTGAAATGAAATATTATTCTGGAACATCATCTGACCACGGATCGGGATGAAGTCCAATAGAATGAATATTTCGTTTTTCAATTTTCAAAATTGAATTTCTCTACGAAAAAAAAAAAAAAAAAAAAAAAAAAAAACGAAGTATATATTCTCAAAGTTTTCGATGAAAGATTTTAAAGGTATTTTTTTCACGGATATTTATTCCTGCTTTCAAGGTACATGGAAGTATATTTAGTTATTATACCGCAAAACCCACATATAAGGAGGCATAATGAGAAACGAAAAAATGAAAAGGAAATAACATTATAAATCAAGTTAATTTGAGTTTATTATATCACTAAACGATTATTTAAAAATAATAATAATAATTTTAGATATAGGATTTTTTTTTTGTAAACTTTATTTTCTTGAGGATGCACTGTTAAAAATGAAGTGCTGAAAAATGAGTAAATGGATTTACTTATTTCGAAATGAGTTACTTTGCTTCAAAAAGGAAAACATGCTTGCCTCAATTTTTATGCGTATTAATATTCTCAACAATAAGTATATGGGATTAGATGCGCATTGTTAGATGCCTTGTCATTTCGAAATGAGTTATTTTGCTTCAAAAAGGAAAGCATGTTTGTCTCATTTGTAAAACGTCGCATGTTTTTCAAATTAATATATGTTCCCATCATAATTTATTATAAATATGCTGAAATAAAAAAGTTCTTTAGTAGAATTTCTACAAATTTAAATAGAAAGAGTTCAAACACAGAATTTATACCCTCAAATTTCCAGAACTATATTTTGTGGTGGTTTAACACGTTAGCGCCCAGTGTCCTCATTTGAGGACAGCTAATAAAATGGCACGTATATATTTTGTGGTTTTTTAGAATTAATTCTGCTTTTTAGTGACAGTTTATAGCGTCACTTTAAATGATCCCTGAAAGTTTTATGTACCTACTATTAAATATTATTTCATAATTTGGATAGTCATTTTATGACTTTTCATTCGTCGCATATATATTGGCTTTTTGCGCAGGTATACTAACTTAAACCAAGTTGAATAATAATATATATTATAATACTTTACTTTCGAGATCTTTGTCAACATATAATAAGAAATTAATCTGTTATCTCAATGTTTTTCTATCTCGAAGTTTTCTCGCTAGAACACTAAACGTCAATAAATGAGGATAGGCTTTAAATATAAAACTATCAGAATTGTTTAATTAAATATATTTTACTGTCAGTTGTCTATATTAATTTAGAAGTAGAATAATCAGCTTATAATATTTTGCAAAATTAATTCGGTCGTTAACGGATTAATACTGATTCGTGGAAGAATACATCATCAGAATTTGTGTTTTTGATATTGGGATTGACGGGTCAATGTCAATTTCTGTGCATATTGATATGCTCGATAATAAGTACATGGTTATTTTCAAATTTGAGTATATTTGCTTAGGAGCTATTTTGAGTATGCGAGATACTCAAATTTCACACAATTTTACTCATTTTTGAAAATTTTTGTTCTTATTTTTTTCTTGTGCTGTATCCCGTAACGACCTCCATTTCTGTCCATCATGTTTTATTTATTTCCCCTCCCCCCTAAAAAAATGCGTTAAAAGTCATTCATTTTATTACATTGAACTAAACATATTCTTTCTCATAATTAAACAAACAATTCATAAAATATTTAACATTCTGTGTTTGTTCTACTTGCATGTGAAATCGTTTCTTCTTTTTGATGCATCTCCGAACAAGTTTCCGCTTTCACTCCTCTCACTAACTCCAATCCCAACTTTGCAATTTTCTGTTTCTTTCTTTCTTTCTTTCTCTTTCTTTCTTTCTTTTTTTTTTTTTTTACTCACTTTGACAAACAATGATTTTAAGTAAGAAATAGTTATTGAAAATGTTTTTATAAAGAAAATCAGATATCATATTTCGTGTTTTAGCGCAAAATGTAGCTAAATGTATAAGTTTGAAAAAGAAAAAGAGACGTGATGGAATTTTTTTACTACAGTTTTTGGTTTCACTGAGTAAAATTTTATAAGAACAGTTGAAATATTCTTATAGTTTTTTTTTTTTTTTTTAAACCTATGAGGTTTTTTAACAATAGTAATACAATAAATCCATCATTAAGATTTAAAAATGCATAGCACTATCATTAATTGTAATCCTTTAATATAAAAATTTTATAATAAAGTGAACTAATTCAAAACTGAACTATAAGGATTATTAACAGCAAAGATTACAACTACCAAATACTACCGACAAGATCCTACCACGTTATATCAATGGTTAGGAGGGGTAGTTAGATTCCCTCTTTCTTCCTTTCCATGTAATCCAATAGGATTTTTATTGCTTCATAATATAAGGATATCTTGTTCAAAAATGAAGTTTTCAGAATTCTGTTTTTTGAATTTCACTCTTTGAAAATGTCACCTTTTATCTTTAGAAGCATTTTTAAATAATCTATTTAAAAAAAAAAAAAAAAAAAAAAAACTTTTAAAACCCAAATTCTTATTATAGCGTATCATATAAATCTTTTCGAAGTTAGAAAAAAATTCAATTTGAAAAAAAAAAAAAAAATGTAACATTTTGATTTATTAACCAAAACTGGGGAAATTTGAACTGTGTTAAGAAAAGAGAAATTATTTCTTAAAATTCCCAACAGATGGCAGCACGACACGATTGCCTATAAGTTTTGTGATTTCATTTTCTGATTAAGGGCCAATATCTGAAATTTAATTATTCGTTTGAGGCTCCTTTTTATTATTATTTTACTTTATTATTATTTTTTTTATATTATAACTTAACATTTTACTGATTTGGTTAATGTTTATGTGTTTTTCCTAATAATTTTTATTTTGTATTATTAATTGTTTCATTGACATTTTACTGAATATTCCGCCCAATAGAGGGCGCTTGTAGTCCACAAAAAACTCTTTTTTGCTTCTAAACAGAGATGTAAGGAAAAGGCTTCTTAAAATAAACTTTTCAAAATTTTTTTAGAATACTGTGTAGTCAACGATAAATTTTCTTTTATCAATTGGCACATTTTCTACTAATTGTCTGCAAAAATTAACATTCCGGACCTTCAGGGTATCGAACGCGGGACCACCAGATAAGGAACATGGCGCTGTTACCAACTGAGCCACGGAGAGACGAATGAAAAAGCTTGTATTTACCTTAAAATAGAGACGCATTTTTTATTTGGTTTAGATTCATAAACATACCGTAGTGAATGACAGTAAGTACATAAGAATTTGGGAAAAATTAGTTTAATTTTTTTTTTAGATTGAAAATTAGAACCTTCAGTTTGCTTAGGTAAATAAAATATAAACATTTTATGAAAAATATTGCTCATCTAATGTGATATTCCTCCTGTTTTATTTGTTAAATCCAAAGATTATAATCGATTAACATTTTTCGCATGAACGATATATTTTATGGGATTATAGCTGACAAAGGTCTTTCTGTTTATTCTTCTTTCAGAAGAGAATTTCGACTTCTGGGAAATTCTGTTAACTATCTGAGTAAAGTGACACTAGATGGAGTTTCATTCCCACATGGTAATTGTAGACTTTGTAGACGCTTTTCTTGATATAAACCCATTTTAAAATCATAGAAAATCATTGAGCAATAATCACCTGAGTCAACTTCATTTTCCTTTCTTACAAAATTTATTCTGCGATACACTGTAAAAAAATAAGTATATATTCTTAAAAATAAGTATATATTGTCTCAAAATAGCCCCGAATCAATATATACTTAAATTTGAAAACCCATGTACTCATTTTTCAGTATATGGACATGCTGAAAAATGGGATTGACCAATAAGGATCCTAATATCCTCATGTTTGACATTTCAGTGTACTCAAAAATGAGTACATGGGTTTTCAAATTTAAGTATATCTTGTTTCGGGGCTATTTTGAGACAATATATATTTATTTTTAAGAACCTATTTTTTACAGTGTAGCTATATTGAAATTGTTGCCACAAATTATAGCTTGCGGCTGTAAAAGAGTTCAAATTTACATATTTAACTAATAATTTGAGTTACTATTTGACTACTACAACAAATAATATTACCTATCGTCTGCCTCTACTAAAAAATTTCAGAGTTACCGTTGCATAGCACTTAGTTTTAAACTTGATTGGGGAAGAAGAAGCTATTTGATCGTTCGACTGAAATTTTTGTTACTATTTTTTTTAAATTGTCTAGTTAGTTTTCAATTTTTTTAGGTTTGAGCAAGAAATATTTTGATCAATCGCCCGATGTGTTTGTCCATTCTTCTAGAAAGCGACATTCTAAGGTAAATAATAAATATAGATTTTTTTTAAAAAACTTGATCATGCTTGCGCAAAATTCTCTTTGTTTGTTTGACGGAAATATTTGTTACCACTTGAACCACTTTGAAACCAACATTCTAAATAAGTAATAAATATATTGTTTATTTTTCCACTTCATTACGCTTGGACAAGAAGAAGCCATTTGGTGGTTGATGGTTTGTGCGAAACTATTTGATTTTTCGATAAAAGTGTTTGTTACTGATTTTAGAAAACGACATTCTAAGTAAATAAAGCAGTTAATTTTAAAATTTATTACACTTTAGCAAAAAGAAACTATTTTTGTCATTCGACTGAAACGTTCATTACCACTTTTAGAAATCGACATTCTAAATAATAATAAATATAATACTTAGTTTTCATCTTCATTAGGCTTGCCAAGAAGAAGCCGTATGATCGTCCTTGAGGCTATTTGATTTTTTGGTATCATTAAAAAAAAAAAAATCGACATTTTAAATAATAAATGTAGCACATAGTTTAAATATTGATTAGGCTTGTCATAAGGAAGCTATACGATCATCCATGAAGTTATTTGATTGTTTGACCAAAGTGTTTTTAATCACTTTTAAAAACGACATTCTAAATAAATATTAACTATAGCATTTAGTTTAAATATGGATTTGGTTTGTCATGAAGAAACCATATGATCAACCGTGAAGCTATTTGATTTTTGGACCGAAGTGTTTGTTTGCACTTTTAGAAACTGACATTCAGAATAAATAATAAATATAGCACTTAGTTTAAATCTTGATTAGGTTTGTCAAGAAGAAGCCATAGGATAATCCCTGAAGTTATTTCATTGTTTGACCGAAGTGTTTATAACCACTTTTAAAAACCAACATTCTAAATAAATAATGAACATAGCACTTAGTTTCAATCTTAATTAGGCTTGTTAAGAAGAAGTCATGTGATCGTCCGTGAAGTTATTTGATTGCTCGTGCGGCGTTTTTTATCTGTCCAATGGTGCGGCACTTGTAAAATTGACCGGGTTTTTTCGATGGTCATCTGTGAATGAGCACGCCTTGGCCAGTCATCGTTCCCCCTAACAGGGACAACCATAGACCTTATATAGATAGACTACCACCTATAGGACTTCCCATTATAGTGAATGTCTTCAACATGATGGCGCAATTTGATACCTTCATCCTTTGCGGTCGGCGCCGTATGTCACGTGACAGACACTTGAGGGAGATTCTTCCATAAGAAAGCATTTATTTTTGCAAGAATCAAACAAAAAATTCTCCCCTTCAAAATAGTTTTTCACAAAAGAAACTTTTTTATAATTAATCAATGTAATTTTAGCCTTCCAACGATGCGTAAATCTAAAGACTTAAATAAAAAGTATGTGCACAATACAGAAATTAAAAAACCCAAAACTACTTTTTTTCCTATGGAAAAATAACATAATATTCATTCTAGTCTCTCTCTCCAGGTCCGCATCACGCGATAATTTAGCTGGGGGAAGCAAGCTCATCTCGCGGACAGATAATGAGGGGGGATGCGTGGTCTATCTATATAAAGTCTATGGGGACAATACATTCATGCCTTGTCCGGCATTCGACACCGGGTCCTACCATGTGGGTGTCGTGCTCCAAGCTCACGTATCTAAAGCGCACACTAGAGGAATCGTGTTTGAAGCTCACATACACCAATATCTCGTGTTCCAAGCGCACAAATATATTTACCCCTTTCCCCAACGCATCAACTTGACAGGTGGGAAGAGACTAATCCTTTTTTCCGAAGAGCAAAGGGGAGAGGGGGGGGGAGGTCAAGGAAGATGGTTTTTGAAGCGCAATTCAGTTAATGAGTTATTTTTTGAACTAAGGCAGGAACTAGGAATTAAATTATTAAATAAAATTATTTTCTGCTTATTTACATAAATTTAACAAAAACACTTTCGGGGGTGGATAAAAAATATATATCAGGAATAATGGCCCGAAATGTTTGTTCGTGTATTTATTTAACGCAGTTTTATTTAATAAGTCAATCTTAAGTACTATATATATTTTATATAGAATTCACAGATTATATATAAGACTACACATAATTTGTGGAATGTCTTTGTTATCAAAGTTAATTGTTGTAAGTATTTTTTAACTAGAAATGGGAACTTACAATACGAAGGTACAGTCTGCAATAAATAAATAAATAAATAAAATAATAATAATAATAATAATAACACCCCCACCTAAATTATCAACATATTGATAAATCGATTTCTGGTAAAATATTAGTAAGTTATAATTCAAAAGTTATGATTAGAGTATAAATTTGGCAGTCAATGTTAATGAAAACACACATTGTTATCAAATTTTAGTCTAAAATAGTGTGAGTGCCACACCAATTAGTAAAATTGTGTACATTTTAATGTAAAATTTTATTTTGGATTATTTAAATAATATAATTTTAAATATTTCTTTGTTCTGTAATCATGACAAAAGATATCTTTTTATATTACAAAGTATATTGAAATAGTTTTTCTATTAAAAGCCCAAAAAATGATATTGAGTAATCTAAATTAATTATTAAAAAATATTTTTGATAATTAAATTAGTTTTTAGTTATGATATATTAATAATTATTTTTTTATATAATCATTGAATAAAATGACTTTTTATATTAATAATAATTTCGTGATGCTAGTTTAGGTGTTAAAGCCGACTGAGAACATAAGTGTCGACAACCATGACCTCGAATTGAACCCGGCACTTCCTGTCTACCAGTTTCGAAAACAGAACTTCTCGACTTCTTAATTAAAAGTTCAAATAATTTTATTCAGCGATTTCAACTAACTTAATTATAATATTTTAATATTAAAAGTATTTTAAAATAAATTTTTCTATTGAAAGCAGAAAAAATTGTATTAAGCAATCTAAGCTAATTTGATTATTATTATTATTTATAATACGTTTAGTTTTTAGATAATTAATTAATGAATTTAGTCTTTCTATTAGAATATTTTAAATAAAATAATTTTAATTAGATCCTTAACTATCTTTTTTTTTTTTTTTATAATTATTCACAGAAAATAAAAATCTTTTAATATTAAAAGTGTTTTTAGATAATTTTTTCTTTTGAAAGCACAAAAAATTGTACTAAGGAACCATAGCTAATATAATTATTAAAATTTATATTTTTGATAATTCATTTAGCTATTACATAATTAATTTACTCTTTCTTTTAAAGTTTTTTTAAGTAAAATAATTTTAGTTACTTACTTACTTTCTATAATCAATTATAGAAAAAAATATTTTTATGTTTAGCATTTTGAATTAGGTTTTTCCTTTTAAAGCCCAAACAACAGTATTAAGCAATCTCAATTAATTTAATTATTTTAAATTTATATTCTTAATAATTAAATTATGTTTAATTAGAATGTAATCTTAAACGATTTTTTAATTAATATTATTTTTTTTGTATATAATCATTTATATGTTTTTTTTTTTTTTTTAAGACTTTTTGAATTAAAAATATTTTGGTGGTTGGGGTTTAAGCATTAAAACCCATTGACAACATGCAGGTCCTAAGCCTTGCTGAAATGTCTTTCATGAGAGTTCTTTCTAAGAAGCCCTGTCCTGTATATACGCGATTTTCAGAGAAAACCATGGAAAATTCCGAATTTCTAGGTTGACAAGCGGGAACCCGGCAATTCCAATTTATCAAGCCCACGAGCGGCCGAGCGGTTCTGTGCTCAAAACTGGTAGACCTGAGATGCCGGTTTCGATCCCAGATCCATGATCGTCGGCTTAGTCGTTCGGAGTTTTCTGTGGTTTTCTCAGAAACTTGCGTAAATATGGGCTAGGACCACTTAGAAAGTGTGCCATGGAAGGCACTCCCCCTCGGGCCTAGGACCGGTTACGTGCTAACTCCGACGTGCCATCTCCGGACATAGTCAAAGTCCCTCTTTGTAAGGGATTAAAGTGTTGAAAAATTCCCATTTGCGCGACCAGAAATTGCAAGACCGGGCTTGCAGGGGATTTCGTCCATTTTGACTTGATAATCTGAGAACGCCTGTAAGTCTGTTCCGCGGCAATCCCTACCACGGACGTAAAAAGAAAAAGAAAAATTAAACACTGGACACCCCTACGATCGCTGTGCATGAATCTGAGATCGCCCGTAACTCGATTTTGCAGCAATCAGTATCACGCACGTATGTTCGCTTCGCTCACATGAAAACCAAAAAAAAAACATCACTGGACACCCCTGCCTCGCTGTGCATGAATCTGAGAACGCATGTAACTCGTTTTTGCAGCAATCAGTATCACGCACGTATGTTCGCTTCGCTCACATGAAAACCAAAAAAAAACATCACTGGACACCCCTGCCTCGCTGTGCATGAATCTGAGAACGCATGTAACTCGTTTTTGCAGCAATCAGTATCACGCACGTATGTTCGCTTCGCTCACATGAAAACCAAAAAAAAAAAAAAAAAACATCACTGGACACACCTGCCTCGCTGTGCATGAATCTGAGAACGCATGTAACTCGTTTTTGCAGCAATCAGTATTACGCACGTATGTTCGCTTCGCTCACAGGAAAACCAAAAAAAGCATCACTGGACACCCCTGCCTCGCTGTGCATGAATCTGAGAACGCATGTAACTCGTTTTCGAAGCCATCACTATCACGCACGTATATTCGCTTCGCTCACATAAAAACCAAAAAAAAAAAAAAAAAAAAAATCACTGGACACTTCTACCTAGCTGTGTATGAATCTGAGAACGCATGTAACTCGTACTATTCTTGTATTTTTACTTTATTCGCGCAAATGGGAATTTTTCAAATTACTTAAAATTAGTAAATTTATCGCCAAAATTCAACTTAGCTACATTTCCGGTCAATAGACTTTAGGGAGTGGGCCAAGTATAAAATAATCCTTTTAAGACACATTCCTTCAACACTTTAATCCCTTGCAAAGAGGGACTTTGACTGTGTCCGGAGATGGCACGTCGGAGTTAGCACGAAACTCTAGGACCCTAGGGTAGACAATCGGCCCTATTCCCAGACATCAACACTAACACCAATCTATCAGCTCTGAGAGCAGAATCGTTAGGCTACTGAAATAGGCCTTTTAATTAAAAGTCCAAAAAATAGTATTAAGTAATTTCAATTAATTGTAAAATATTATATTTTTAATAAATAAATTGTTATTTTTTAATTAGACTATTTTATTGGATGATTTTTTTTAACTAGCTTTTATTATTATTATTATTATTATTATCGTTCATAGAAAATAAAATATTTAATAATATAAAAAATTTTGTAGTAAAGAATTTTCTATTAAAAGCCGAAACAATAATACTAAACAATCTCAATTAATTTAATTTAGTTATAAAAAAAAAGAATAGTTAAATTAGGTTTCTAGATTTTTTATTTTTCTTTTTCATTGTTTTTTTTTAATCTTTAATTAAAATATTTAGAAATAGATTTTTCAATTAAAAGCTCAAATAGTTCTATTGAACAAATTAATTTTATTATTAAACGTTTTGATTTTTATTAAAGGCAATCATTTTTAATTATATTTTTATATTAAATAACTCTTTAATTATTTTTTCTCTATAATCTCCCATAAAAAAAAAAATATTTTTATATTCAGGGATAAGATTTGCAGAAATATAAAAAAGCTGAAACTGTACGCAAAGGCACGACAACTAGAATTTCAATGACAAAATCCATTATATTAGAGTAATAAATATCTATTTTAATCTTCAATGTATAAAGAAAAAGTATTTGTTATTTCTGGTGTGTATACACCAGAAATATAAAAAATACTGAAAAAACTAAAAAAAAAAGCTGAAAAGCTAAATGTACAAAAAAGCTTAAATCAGCTGAAAAACTGAAAAATCTCATTCCTGTGTATTAAAAGTATTTTAATACAGATTTTTCAATTAAAAGCATCCATATATATTTATCTATTTATAAAACAAGCAATAACAATGATTTAATCTTAGCAGAAATGTAAATCATTTTAAAAATATTGGAGAAACGGAAGAATGTAGCTAAGCTTATAACGTTAAGCAATGGTGTTTTATCCACTTTTTGTCTACATTCTAAAGCACGTGCGGAATCATCTGTCAATGTTTATCGGGAGTGACGTCACATGCGCCTGCTCTATTTGAGATACAATTTACGTGCGCTACGGCCACGGTCTAATCTAATTCCACCTGTCAAGTTGATAAGTCGGGGGGAAAGGGGTAAATATATTTGTGAGCTTGGGACACGAGATACTAATCTATGTGAGCTTCGGCTACGATTCCCCTACTGTGAGCTTGAAGCATGTGAGCTTCGAGCACGGAGCCACCATGTGAGAGTCAGGGTCGCTAACCACCATACCTTATGGTTGGCTCGACGGAAGTACTTGTTATCACTTATAGAAACCAACATTTTAGGCAAATAATAATTATAGCAGATATTTTTCAACTTAATTAAGCTTGGGCAATAAGGAAATTTTTCTGGCAGTTGTATTTACGGAAACGATGTAGCAATTAAATACTTAAAACTAATGACCACAACACGTAAATTTTCGTCAGCAGTAAAATAATTTCGCTTCTTATGCTCAGTTTTTCACTGGCAATCTTATCATTGGAAAAATATTATAACACATAGTATCTTAAATAAAGAAAAATTGATTGAAAGAAATTTAAATAAAGAAATATGTTTTTGGTTCATTATTAAATGCAAGGATTTCTACAATATTTTTACCACTATTTTTCGAAATATTTATTCCTAATCTTTTGATTAGAATGGTTAGCTATACGTTCGAGTATTAAGTAGTTTAAAATAACTGTTCGAAAATAATGTTATTAAATATGTAAAAAAAAAAAAAAAAAAAAAAAAAAAAGAATGCGGACAGCTATGGTAACAACAATACAATAACTCTCTAAAGTAATTTTAATTTAACTAAAAGTTTTGTAAAAAATTAAGTCACTTAAAAAATAAGCAAATACGAACATAAATAGTAATAATAATAATAATTAGACATATATAACGCACTGTGAACGTAATCCAATTGGGTCTGTCAGATTTTATTATAAAAGGGAAGAAGCCTTTTACTGTTTTATCATGATTTCTGCTGTTATAATATTTTGTTGTTTTATAAATAACAAAAATGTCTTGAACTTTTCCCACCGGTTATTAATGTAATGAAATAAAGGGAATTTTTGGGATAAACTACTTAGATACTTTCATCTATAATTTTCTTTTATTTATGAAATATGTAATAATCTGTTTGAATTGTGTCAAGACTGATTTCATAGCTGAACACTTAATTAAATTTTTCTTTCGTAATTAGTTTTCGTGAAGGTATTAAAAAGCAGGAAATGAGCTTTTAAGTTAATTTAAGTAGATTTACTTTCCCATGAGTAAAGTATTGTTAATATGGTGATTAAAAGAAGATTAGTTTTGATAATGCTGTAATATACGAAGACATTTATTAATTTTGAGAATGACTTCAAAAGTATAAAGTAAAAAAATGTAATGATGAACGATTTTAGTTAAAAGATAAATCACTTGAAGTTTTGGAAGGCGTCTCTTGACTTTAGAAAAAAAAAAAAAAATGAAATTAATTGATAGTTGATTTATAATATATACAGGATATTTCAAAACTCATGGGCAAAAATTTAAGGGGTGATAGAAAACATTTAAACAAAGCCATTTTCACCATACAATGCATAGGCGGAGAGCAAGCGGTGACCGCTAGAGGGCGCTGTAATGGAAAATATAAAGCACGCGTTTTCTTACACATCATCATTTCTTCCGAGTTCGAGCGACAGCATCGGTAAATGTGTGAAGCGGTATCCTTCGTCTCCGGCATGCATGTTACAGGACGTGACAGGAGTGTGCGGACGGGACAAGTTGTAGACGCAATCGCTCGAACATTTTTCGATCTGGCATGTGCCTTCTCGGGAAACGCTGCCTGTACAGTATTGCAGCTTTTAGAGCATTCCCATTCGCTAGACCATTCATAAAATGCGCGTTCGCATTTTCCTGATTTCTGTATGCCGCCATGCCTGCTGAAATTTACGGTAGAAATGATGATGTGTGAGAAAACGCGCACTTTATACTTTCCATTGCAGTGCCCTCTAGCGGTCATCGCTTGCTCTTCGTCCATGCATTGTATGGTGAAAATGGCTTGTTTAGATGTTTTCTACCACCCTTTAAATTTTTGCCCATGAGTTTTGGAACACCCTGTATATATATAATTTTTAAATCATTCTAAAATTAATTTAACTGTCGTATAAAACATTTACGTATATTCTATTTAAAAGAGTAAAATAATTTAAATGGAGCATCAAAAATATTATTAACCTTCTAATCGTCTTTAAAAGGGCAAAAATGTAATATTGTTTTCACTATACTATTCTTTAAATGTGCTAAAATAAGGCTTATTTCAACTTGAGATTGCAAAATTAATTATGCATATGATTAGAATGCACATGACTGTCTTTTAAGACCTCAAAGTTTGGGGAAAAAATGCTAAAAATCAATAAATATATAATTTTAGATTATAAGTGTATTGTAGAAGAGAGAACAGATCAGTGACCGGATATATCCGTCAACGGCGGTCAGATGGTTAATAATGTAATAATAAATCCCATTTATCTCATACTAAAAATATGTATATATTAAAAAAATAGCCCCTTAAAAATTAGAATCGTTTATATGTTATGTAATCAACTAAATGGTTATTATGAATTCTTTATTTAATTATTCTTTTAATATTTTCTTCCATATGAATAAGAAGAGATTATTAGGTTCTTGGAAGTTTTTGATTTTTGCTTTTTGATTTATTTACACGTTTTGAGATGGTCTGAATACTATTTAATAACTCTTAGAAAATGTCTGTGTGTGTGTGCGTTGGCAAAAATTTTGTGGGGGGGTTCTGTTGCACGAAGGAATGTTCAGAAATCTACGAAACTTTACATTTGATTTGACCAAGATATAAATTAGTGTTAATTAGATTTTGGCAAATATAGTTCAACAGGTTAATATTGTTAAATTTGTCATTCTCCCTACTTACAAAAAAGTCTGTATCTGAGTTTCCATAGTGTACACATGCACGAAACGTTATGTGTATAATGGTTGATATGAAAACTTATGTAGATTGAATATTTGTGCATGTCTACCGATTGGTGCTGCAGGTGCACTGCAAATTTCTTTATTTTTGATAGGTCTATATCTCAATTTCTATATACTAAGATTTTAAGACGGAAGGAGGCCGCTTACCACTATGCAGCGGTTTTGAGCGATTTTAACCTTTAGAGAGGGGCTGCGATGGCACTGTGGAGATTCAAAAGAGCCCGTGTCTAAAGACTAAACCTCCTCCGCTGTTTATTGGTAAACAGAAAAAAAAAATTACAGAGGTCGCCAAAGAGGACCTTTCACACGACAGAGGGCGACAAGGTAACAAGAATATAAAAAGAAGAACTGAGCCTTGCTCCCTCGCATGGAAAGGCTTGTGTTGAAAAATTATATGGAGCTCCAAGAGAAAAGTTGGTAACTGCCCTGGAAGATTGAAAAATTAGTTGGTGAAATTGGAAAGATGCATTAAGAAGTTATAGATTCTGGTTAGTTTCTGACGTAGGGGAAGTCGGGTAACGATATTAAAAAGCCACTCGTTAGGTTTATTAGGTGGGTTAAGGATACGCCAAGCATGAGTTAGTGGGCATGAGAAAAAATAATGATTTGCATTACCCTCAGCCCCGCACTCACATTGTGGAGTGCGGTGCAATAAAACTTGTAAATTTGAACGGGTCATGACCCGTTAAGAAGGCTGTTATGGCTGGGGAAAGATCAAAGTTATAATTTCACACTTTTGGGAGGAGGTTGAAAGTAAATCTACCTTTGGGAGATGTATCTCAGTATAGCTGCCATTCTTTCTTTAGTCGTGCTTTAAGATATCTTTTGATGTAAGGGGGGGGGGCAGAACTAAATCCACTGCTTCCTTTTTAGTGGCAGTGTTTGCTAAGAGATCTGCCATTTCATTGCCCGCGACGCCCCTGTGAGCGGAGACAAGAGCTAAAGAGAAAATATCGGGTTTAGACAGGAGATCTAATTTGATTTTCGGAATAATAGGATGGTTACGCCTGTGGCGAGCCAGAGCCTGAAGACCTGAGAGACTGTCACTGTAGATATATCAATTTCTATATTGTATAAAAGCACCAAACTCGATATATAAGATGGCAATTTTGAAAACGGTATGCTGCATTAACTTAATTAAATAACGGTACATATGGCCTGTTATCTTGTAATCTTCCCTAGTTACAGAAAGGCTATATTTCAAAATCTGTTATGTATAAACACACCAAAAACCTGATACATAAGATGGCTATTGTGACAAGCTATGTTGAACAAATTTCAATGAATATCATCGCTATCATGCATCAATTTTCCTCATTTACGGTAAGGCTATATTTCAAATTTTGTTGCTTATAACTAAGCGAAAATTCATATGTTAGATTTTTTTTTCTTAATAAAAACCTTAGTTGATTAAACTTGGGTTTTAGGTAGTTTTCCGTCCAATTAATATATTAGAGAAAAATAGAACGTTTATTTAGTCACAGTATGTAAGTTTATTTTTAAGATAAAAAAATACGAAAAATAAAATGTAGTAAAGAATGTATCATTTTACTTTGCATGCAGATAAAAAAAGTAGTCAAGCTGTTATTTATCAAATTCTTTCACTATAAAGGTTTTTCTCTTATTTATATGCATCCCGATTGTCTGATTTATGTATTTTTCTCCCTAACAAATAAAAAATAGTAAAGAACTACGTTCAGTAATAATTGTAATTATAACATAGTGTTTTTATATGCTCTTTCATTTATTACAGTTATTTGTTGCTATAAAAAAGATAAATAGCAATTACGTGTAATTTAAATTAATGAAGCGAAATTAGTCTAATTTTATAGTCTAATTTATTTTGTCGGTCTAGGATAATATTTTGCCCATCAGAAATAATTAAATCAGGACCTATTGTTTAAAATAGATTCAGAATCACTACAAACACTCCTGAATTGATCGGGATTCAAATTTGGCTCATGTTGATAAAATGCTAGTTCATTAAACCTTCAACTATTATATGGGCTGTATTTTAAACACAAATTTTCATGAGTAAATATTGATATTCTATAGCACATCATGATTATAATCATTGTGATCTGTTTTAGATATAAGCGGGTATAATTATGCATTTTTCTCTTCCCCTTTTTTACACGGATTTGATTAGATGTTTACATTAAATTTAAAATAAAATCTATTGTGTTTTAATTTTAACAAAACTATAATAATGATATAAAAACACATTGCTTGCAAGCAAATATATATATATTTGTTTTTCATACATTATCAAAATTAATTGAATTGGGTTATAAATTTAAAGTTACTATTGCAGGGATGGCAATACTTTATGCAAAGCTTATGCAAAGTGTTTGCTCTAAAAAATATTTCAATATAGACTAAGAGCTAGCAACTGACAGACGCACGAAATGGTATGAAAGCTGATATTTTTAATGTATGTTTACACTATAGTAGATAATTACGTTCCGATGTTATGAAACTTGAGTAAGTGTGGGTTTGCCCGATATTAAGTTTTCAAAGTACAAAAAAATAGCATGAAAAATTGTTATAGTATGAAAGCTGATTTTTTTATATGTTCAACTGGGTAACATTCCTAACTCCGATCGAACGTTGCCAGACACTTGCGCCGGGGTGTTAATTCAGCCAGACACATTTTTGCTGAAATGATTTATAAAGATTAACAATTCTCTTTCATTCAACTGTTTTTCATCGATTATATCGAATATGAATTTTAGGTTTTTCTAAATCAATAAAACTCGCTGTGTATAATATATATATATATATATATATACAGATATATCTTCAAATAATGTATATATGTATCATCGATGTTTCTAGAAATATACAAGTTTTAATGAGGCTATTCCTAAACATAAGGTTGATTTCTTTAGAAATCGACCTATTACAGTCATTTGGTTAGGAAAGTTTGTCATCACGATAATATCCGAAATAATCGACCAAATTGAATCAAAGTTGGACAATGGGCTTATTTTACAAATATCTTGAATGAGCTCAATACCAAGTAACTCATTTTTTTTCGAAACGCGTACACTTAAAAATTTGTCATAATGATAACTTTTGAAATATCGAATTAATTCACACAAAAGATGAACATGATTTCTGTTACAAATATCTTCGATGAGTTTATTGTCCAATTTTATACGCCATTTTGTTTCCACTTGGTGATCACTTGAAAATTTATCAATACGGTAATTTTCTAAGTAATGAAATAATTTGAACCAAAGGTGGACAGTAGATTTATCTTTGAAATACATTTGATATGTTCGTTGTCCAACATGATCCATCATCTTGTTTCCAAGTATCCGTCTCCTGAAAATTTAAAATTCACATAAAAAAAAGTATTTATGAATCAATTTGCTTAAAACTTCATGTATACAGCCCACATGAATGTATCCACCAAGTCTATTTATAAACTTTATCCGCCACGGTGCTTCATAAACGCGACGACTTGTTGAGAAAAAGAAATCAACCAACTTTTCTGACTGAACCAGAAGGACTTATTTTTCTTTTTTAGAAAAAATAGTGCAAATTGATATAATTACTTACAGAATGTAGTGGTGTAAATGTTCCAAGAATTTAAATAACTCTATACGGCTTCTAAAAATCAGATCAAAGCATTTGTTTACTACAAATTTTTACATTTTTTCTGACTATTTTCAAAAATTTACAATGAATACTTTTATTTCACTTTGTTCTAAATTGTAGAATAGAACTATTTATATTTTAATATTTCACGATATTATAGAAATGTCTTTAGAGAATACTGTTCAGAATTTATTATTTCAGACGATTCTCGAATTCAAAAGAAATTCTTCAAAAGCAATTTTGTGTTGCCTGTTACACGTATTTTATTGTTTCAGGAAGAGAATATTCGATTTCTCTTTTATAAAGAACATTTTAATAAAGATCTGTCAATTTTAAAAAGTATACCCTTAAAGATATTTAGAAATATTTATAATAAGATTAACTTTCTCGTTTGAATAGCAGTAACAATACATATTTTTTTTTTTCTTAAAATACGCGCAATATCAATAAAATTTAAAATGATTTTTCGACAGCTAATTTTTTTTTTACGTGACCTCCTCTATTTAAAAAAATGATTTTTAAATTGATGTTGAAGCTTTTTAAAATAATCTTGTGAGTGAAAACTTTCAAATTAATAGACAGAGGTAATTTAGAGGTATTCTGAGTAATAATAATTTTGCAATAACGATATACATTTTAAATGCGTTTTTACGAACTTTTTTTTCTTTTAATTTTATCATGACAATTGAAGAAATAAAGGTTTTGGTGTATGTTTTCAGGCTATTTGTATATCTGATGCACAAAGAATTTGGAGGTAATGTGTTACGTTGAAGAATTTCAACAAGATCCTAGCTTGAAAACTACAAGAAATTCAGAACGGCTAGACTGACGAAGGTGAACTAGATTCAAACCCAGCATGTCCCGTCTAACAACTCCGACTCTACGGGGGGCTTGAAAATTTAAGAATAGAATTGAATATGTGTCAATGAAATAGCAAACAAACAGCAAAGTTTTCATTAAATATGTAATTTTTTACATAAAAATGAAAATGACGATAATCAATCAATGACGATAGTAAAAGAAGAGTAAGAAATTCGTAAGAAAACGCTATAAATTAGAGAAACACATGTTTTGGGTCAAAAGGATTAGACAGAATGTTTCATCAGAATAAAAAAAAAAATTGCAAATATTTTTTTTCACCTGATGATGAGTTGTAATTAAACATTTCGATTCGAAACAATTGTTTTGAGCTTCTATAACATGTGGCGTTTGCTTGAAAAAGTCTTATTTTTCGTCATTCAACACAGAATTTTGGGGCATTTTACTGTCATTTAAATGAAATTTAACTCAAGACAGGTTAATAAACTTTTATGAGAATGCTCTAGATAATAATTAAAGACTTTATAGATCTATAACGCTATTCTGAAGATGGTACTGCTTTCTGTGATTAAGGTTGATTGGTACTGGGCCTGGGTAAAGAGCCCTTCGCGGGGATCTCTCTCAGGAATCCTAGGCCCTATTTACACGAGTTTCAAAGAAAACAACGGAAAACTCGGAATTTCCAGGCCGAGGAGCATAACATGGATCAAACGCAGTACATCCCGTCTATCAGCTTTTAAAACAAAATCTCCCTGCTATTGGTGGAGAGATTTTATGAGGAAGAAAAAAAAATACAATTCACAATCAAAATAAAATGCAAAAATATGCAATAGTTGTTTCTGATTTAAATAATGAGGTGTCATCTTTTATCAGAAGAATAATATAGACGTGAATGCAGCATGAAAGCACTAATGCATGTTTTCCGTGTAACGATGGATTGTACCTATTATTTCGAATGAAAAAGGGTTCATGCTTCTGCAATTTATAATATTTGTTTGAAAAATATTTATTTTTCTGCATTCAGCAACAGTGTTTGGGCCTTCAAATACAATTCAAGTACAATCTATTAAAGACAACTTACTGAGCTTCCATTATAATGTAATAGATAATGCTTAAATATTTAATAGAGCAATAATTATTTTCTAAAGAAAAATTAAAATAATATTATCAGTCATCATACAATGTAAAAATATGAAATAATTGTTTCGTATATAAAAAGTAAGGCACCATCACCATCCATCATCAGTTTAATAAAATAGACACGGATACAACTGTGCCGCTTTCAAACGGGCGTTATACCTATTTTTTCGCTTGATAAAGAGTCGTGCTTAATTACTTTTATCAAAAAGAATTGTTGTATGTATATGCATTTTATTGTGCTTATTACAAAATTACTATCCTTTGCATTCAACACTGTTTTTATGTATTTATTTATTTTGTTTTTTAGTTACGATATTTTTTACTGTAATTAAGATTTTTAACTTTTGAATTTTTTGTTGAAGAAAATCAAAGGGTTTAGTAGAACAAATGTATGAGCATAGCTAAAAACGATACACAAAATTATTTATTTTGACCGCAACTGTAGCTACGATGGATATTAAATCCTTTTACCTAAGAAAACTAAAAACTAAACTAAATTAAAATAAAATAAAATAAAAAAATAGATTTGAGAAAATATTCTCAATACTATAATAACATTAAAGCTACACAAATATTATAATATTTCTGTATTACCTATTCAAGAATTATTTATAACATCATCTTAAAGATGGCAACGAAACTGTTTTAGCTTTGAAAATAAATTGATATCATTTAGAAATTAGATTAAAAATAATATTAATTTAAAGTTCAAATTTCTTTGTTTTTAACACACGTTAAGGAATTTAAGCGGACATCATTTTCACCTGCTGAAATTTTTAGTATATTGGAACAACTCGTTCTATTTTGCTATTCTTAAATACGAAACCACGTAAATCATATAGAATCCATTCAAAAAAAAAAAAAAAAAAAAAAAAAAAAAACGTTAAATAAAATTCTTACTGAAGAACATTTAACACTAAATTCAGTTGAATATCTTTTCCTTTATATTCGTTCAATTAAGCCTACGAATCGATTTACGAAATAAACAATTAAGATTGATGTTATATTTCTAAGACTTTTTGTTGAAGAAAATCAAAGGGTTTAGTAGAACAAATGTATGAGCGTAGCTAAAAACGATACACACAATTATTTATTTTGACCGCAACTGTAGCTACGATGGATATTAAATCCTTTTACCTAAGAAAACTAAAAACTGTAAAGATTAACTATAAAACTTAAACTGTTAAATTAAGACTGTAAAAATTAAACTAATAAAATAAAATTTAAAAAAATAATAATTAAAGACTTTTTCTATTAGCCTGATTTGCACTAAAAGGTAAGGAAAGATTAAAATGAAGTGTTTCCACCTAAATTTCATACTTCAGTTAATTTAAAAAAATCTAATTATCGTGCCGAAAAACTGCTTGCACCCCTAGATTCAGAAAAATCGCCCCTTTCATTTGGTACCGAATTTGTAACGAACCACGTGCTTTTTGAAATGAATGAAATGAATTAAAATGAAGTGTTGTCACCTAAATTTCATACTTTAGTTAATTTTAAAAAATCTAATGGTCGTGTCGAAAAACTGTTTGCACCCCTGAATTTGGAGAAATTGCTCCTTTCATTTGGTACCAATTTTGTATCGATAGGGCTGATATTTCTAATTTATTTTCCCCTTTTCCTGTTTTTAATTCAGATTCTGCATGTTTATGACAGAGAATGTAAGCTAAAAAAATAGTTAAAAAATGAAAGTTAGTCTTACATTTTCTACTGGTCTCGTGCGTTAAAAATTCCCAATAAAAATGTAACTTTTTTGTTGCCCCCTAAATTTCATACTTTAGCTAATTTAAAAAAAAAAAATTAATGGTCGCGTCAAAAAACTGTTTGCACCACTAGATTGAGGAAAATTGCCTCTTTTATTTGGTACCGAATTTGTAACGATAAGTCTGACATTCTAATTTATTTTCCTCTTTTTCCGTTTTTAACTCGGATTCGGCAGAACGTTTATGACAGAGAAAGTAAGCTGAAAAAAAGTCTTTAATAATAATAAAAATATGCATGTTTTTCTTCTGTTTTGTTATGTTCTTTTTAAAAATATATCTATACAAAAGCACATCAGTTTATTTACAATACAAAAGTCATTTTGATAATTATGAAATGACTGTAAAAGTCATAGAATTTATTGTACATAGAATTACGATTTTTGTTTCTACAAAAATGATATGCAAGAAAATCCCTAAAAATAGAAATTATAAATGAAAACAAGTTTTAATTAAAAAATATTTGATAAATTTATATTAAAAAAAAGTTTTGTCATTTAACTGGTAAAATAAACTAATAAAATAATTTTATTGGGGTTTATTTTATTGGTATTTTATGTGATAACTTTTTTTTACTTTTTCAGTGAATGTTCATGTATTTAATTATATAAACTAAAATTTCTAATTAAAAATTTTAATCTTTCAGCAAAAATTGTTTCGAGAAGTGTTCTTTTTTTCCCCTTTCCCCCAAGAAAACACTAACTAATCAGAAATATGCATATTCATTAAGTTGAGAGTTTTATATACATATTCATAAACTTTAAATATAAATGCAGTTACATTTTGCAAAATCTAAAACATGCAAATTCTAATGTTCTTTTTTTTTTCTTCTTCTTCTAAGTAGTACACATACAGTAATAAAGACATTAAAGGAAACAGAAGAGAAATCGAGCAAAACTTTTTAAAAAATTCCGAAAATTTACATTACATTTCTCATTTTAATAATGGAATAAATAATTAACATTCTTATCTGTTGATTGTAAAATGGAAGAGTTTAAATGTAATTGCTCAAATAATGTGTTAAATACAAAGTTTGGTTAATTTTAATTATTTATACAAAACATGAAGGATGGAGTTTTATTTATTTATTTTTACTTTATAGAAAGAAAATAATGTTGAAAGATTATATAATACCAGGTATTATAAAATATTTAGAATAAATATAACCCAATTATTCAAATATAAAGAAAAAAAATATATTTGGAGAGTATTTTTGACCATTAAATATTTTAAAAGAATATTTATTTTGAAAGGAAGTTTAAAATTTGAAAAATGATATTTAAGGGTCTTAAGGAACTTTTATAAAGGTATAAAAATTTGCGTTGGTTGTATTACAGCTATAAAAATTTATGAATAGAAGAAAAATAGACATATATTATAAAAGTTGTTTTTTATGACCACCAACTAATCAAGTTTCATTTATTATTATTAATCGAAGTTTTTACATTAAGAAGAGCGCTCCTAAAATTTTACGCTCATTTTATTATATTTTCACCGTTATTTTAAAAGAATAAATTTTTACAAAATATTTACACATTTTTAGCATTAGAACATTCAAGAAAAATTTATTATTGACTATAGTGGTGAAAATAGGACAATTAAACACGAGAAATATTTTAGGGACACTGCGAGGCCTATAGTAACACTTTAAGCGTCTTATTTAACTTACAAGGAAACATTCAAAAGGTGTCATCTTAAAAAAGTATTAAAAAAAATATATGTGATCCTACTCTACATAAAACATCAGAAAATAAAAAAAATATCGGCTGAAATTAATTACAGCGACCACAAAAAATTATCAAAATTAAGCATATTTGGCGATTTCACACTGCTAGGCGATTGATTTTGATTACTTGGCGGAATAGCAAAACACGGTTCTGTTCGTAGACGGCAACCTCGGTGCTAGCAAACGTCTCGCCTAACAGCGCTAAATCGCCAAATATGCTTAATTTTGATAATTTTTTGTGGTCGCTGTAATTAATTTCAGCTGATAATTTTTTCATTTTCTGGTATTTTATGAAGAGTAGAATCACATATATTTTTTTCAATACTTTTTGAAGATGACACCTTTTGAATGTTTCCTTGTTAGTAAAGTCTAATGCTACACTGCACTAACAAAAAAAAAGTCCTGTTTGCTGCCAGACATTTTCTATAATGACGGAAAATCCTCGAAAATTACGGAAAAATTACGTTCATAGAATGTACTTTTCTGTATTACAAAAAATTTCTGGCAGCAAACAGGACTTTTTTTTACGGTGTGTTGAAAATAAAATCCTTCATTTCACTAGAAAAATGGTTCAAATTAGCTGCAATCAATATTTTGGTGCAATATTTCACCCTTTTAGTGGTGGCATGTCTGTAGTAAACACCACTGAAAAGGCGAAACTTCACACAAAAGTATTGGTTGGATCTAAAAATAACTATTTTGCACCATTGTTTTGATGAAACGTTGAACTATTATTTTTTTAAAAATGCAGATTGTTTTAAAATTACGTGCTGGGAGTTATTGCTTTTTCAAATGCAAGAGTATATGACGTACATAGGTACGTCATAAACTTCGTTTTTTACTTAACCCCTTCAAGGGTAATGGATTTAAGTTCATTTAAAATCAAATGCCACCAGAGTCTGAGATCAAGATTAGAAGAAAAGTAATAAATGAATGTTTTCAAATAAGGTAAAAAAGTAAAATTTTATATAAAATTTCTGGGATGGTTTTTTGTAGTTGAGAACTGAAATTAGGTGGTATAAAATATATGCCACCTCCCCTGAAAGAATTAATAAAGTCATGTTAAAGGATTCTTTTTGGTATTTACAAGGAAACGTTCTTTAGCTAAACTCATAGAATTCGATGAAATTGGTACAGGTGTTAGAAGAACTTACAGGAAATTCATACTCTGAAAATTTGCTGCTTAAGTTCATTAGGAAAGGTGTAGAACAATGTTGTAAATTGAATCAGGGTTACGAGAACCTTCCAATTAGCACCAATTGACGATGGAGAACACATGGGCAGTTTATTTAAGAACTTGGCACTTTTCTCTGCATCCTCGTCAAGTAGGGTTGCATTTGACGTTAAAAATGTTGGCTTTTATTAATTTTTTTTACCGCTTTTATATTGCAATTAAGCAACTAATTTTTTCACCTTAGATATTTTGAGACATCTACTATCACCTGTAATTTTTTTGTTGAATTCTATGAGTTTAGCTTAAGAACATTTTCTTGTTAGCACGTCTTACATATTATAAAAGCATAACTGCATGTGTAGGATAGTTTACAATTCGAGTACAATTTTTCCATTTGCAGTAGTGCGCTGCCAAAGAGTTTCCTTCTTTAACATATTTTTTTTTTCGCCAATACATATATGTATAAATTTTTTTTAGTCACACATCTTGATTGCTTCTGAACCTTGATAAATACTGTATCTGCAATGTTCAATTAATGTAAAGTAAAATCACCCTATATGCTGTCTGTAAATGTTTAGATTTTGAATTTACCAACAATAGCAACATGCTCCTTTTAGTATAACTTTCTTTGGCTTACATTTAAAATGTCCTAGCGCTATAGAGTAATGATCTCGTTCACTTAAAATAGGGTACTAAGGCAACTAATCATCATTGATCAAACGAAGTAGTCTTATTCTGCGATTATGGTAAGTGTCTTTCACTAACACTCACGGTTTACTATTTCAGTCTAGTTTACTCAGCATTAAATGAAAAATGTGATAGGAATTCCCATCAAGAATATTGTGTATATTTGCTGTCTTTAAAACAAGCATTAAATTGCTCGCCAGTCTCGATCGAATAACCTACAGCATGTATTTGCAATGTTTATTCAATGCAAAGTAAAATAAATCTATATACCACCTGTAAATGTTTAGATATTTAATTTACTATAATTAGAGACATTCACCCTTTAGTAGTACTTTATCTGATTTAAATTAAAAATGTCCTAGCGCTATCAAGTAATGGTCTCATTTACTTACAATAGGGATCTCAGGTAACCAACCATCATTGATCAAACGGAATAGATTTTATATACGATTGTGATAAGTGCCTTTCACTAGCAGACGCAGTTTATTATTTCAATCTAGTCTGCTCAGTATCAAAGGAAGAATCTGATCGACATTCACATGATCAGTATTGTGTATAACTGTGGCACTCTTTAAATCCAGCATTAAACGAGGAAGAACTGATGCTTGGCATCTTCTAACGAATAACCTATAGCATGTTTTGATAGCTATTTGAATAACTTCTCACAGTCTTTTGCATGCATTGTAAACATGATGTACTATTATAAATTTGGTTATAGTCGTAGTGAATAATCATAGAAGTATATTTCAAAAATATACATGAATGTCCTAGATCCATAGAAATCCGAACACAGTACTTTATTTGGTTCATGGTAACAAAATGTATCGTATTTTTTTCCCTAACTAATATTGTATCTGTATAAATAATTTAATTTTGTCCTTATTTTACCTGATGTTTTAAGAAATGGCCAAATTACGTAATTGAGGTGTAAAAATACAAGAAACATATTAAGTAATAATTTAGTACGTTTAGATATATGTTTTTCGTTTTGCATACAAAAAGCTACAATATAAATAAAACACTGCTAAAAATTTTGTGTTAGTTTGAACCAAAACATGGTACTGAAGTAGCTGCAACCTCTCGATGGTTTAACTTTTTAATTAAATTTACGATTTCAAAACGCTATAATTTTAAAACTACCCATCAGAGCGATTTCATATTTTACAAGAGCAATCGTGAGGCAATGAAATTTTGTTTGGGGAGGAAAAAAGTAGTTCCTACATGTTCCTATAGATGGCGCTGTCAGGGTAATGTCAGGGGAAACGCCTAAATGGATTCATTATACACAGGAATGTTGTTAGCAACACAATGGAATAGCAGGAAACAATAGACTTCAAGGGTTTACTACATTGTTTTTAGCAAAAAGGCAAGAATACGTGTTTACAGCGGAAACAGTCATAGTGAAAAGAGAAAAAGAGGAGCTTCATGAAACAAATACTTTACGGATAATTAACGGCACATTTTGAAACATTTTTTATTATTTATTTATTTATTTATTTTTTGCCAAACAAAATTGTATTGCCTCACGATTGCTCTGGTAAAATATCAAATTGCTCTGATGGGTAATTTTAAAATTATAGCGTTTGGAAATCGTAATTTTAATTATAAACACCCTGTATGATACTTTTAAAACATATCACAATCATATTTTATTTTTAAATAGATTTTAAACTTTTCTATAGATTAAGTATAGACTTTTTTATTTGAAACCTTAAAGGCTCACTTTTAAACATTTATGTATTAAATGAAAGTTGCAGACATGTTTTAATCATGTTTTATTTTTTTAGCTTTATAATATTGTTGAATTACATTTCTCCGTCTATTTACATTTAACTTAATGAAAAAAATACATTTTAAGAAAATTTCTCTTTTGTTATTGTTGTTTAAAGCTTTGAAAAGATATAGCAATATGCCAAGAAAATGTATCATTCCATTTTCTTTTTCTTTACGGTCTCTTTCCCTTTTATGAAA
Source organism: Salticus scenicus (assembly GCA_963930645.1). Lineage (NCBI taxonomy): Eukaryota > Metazoa > Arthropoda > Arachnida > Araneae > Salticidae > Salticus > Salticus scenicus. Next base: position 54,663,955 of record OZ005654.1, on the reverse strand, counting down.
AGATTTACATTTTATTTTATATTTTATTCAAACTTTACATTTATAGTTAACTTCTTTGTACTTCCTTTTATAAGAAAGAGAATAAAATTTTCTGAATAACAATAAAATCTTCTGAAGAAAGTTAAATAAAATACGTGAAATCTATGCATAATTAAAAAACTGTTAGTTATAGCTGTTTTATTTATTTGAAACTATTCATAGATTTTTATTTTAGTAAATGTTGAATATAAAAGTAACTTTTTATATAAGAATATCACTGGATATAATTTGGTTTATAATAACAGAAAAGACAAACATAGATTAAATTTTGTTTTAATTCTGAATTTCATTCTGATACTGAGAAATCTTTTATATAAGAAATTTTCTCTCGCATTTTTTAGTGAGTGACTGTAATTTTTTAAAACGAAAAATTTTATATTCTTCATTATAAAAAAAAAAATAAAATTAAGAAAACTTTGGATTTAATCGGGTTTTGTGTTTGTAGAAAAGTTTTCAGTAAATGAATGAAAAAAAAAAAAAAAAAAAAAAGATTGTGAGAGGTGGCCTAAATCTCGGATAAATTTTAAGAATTGAATTTTTTTATAATTATTTTAAAACATTCAATTGTTATTAAAATGAAATCCCTTTTTTTTAAAAGTATTATTATTATTTTTTTTTCCAAATAGTAATTTATTAAAAGATATAATTTATCCATATTTTCTGTTTAGATCCATCAACTGAAGTTTAACAAGGAGTCATATTATTCTGACTTTAAATAAATAATAAAATCGCATTAAAAAATATCGGATTTTCATATTTATATAGATTTTTATTGTATAATAATTTATTTTTTATTCTTGTATTTAACATTCGCGTTATGTCCTTAAACATCGAATAGCTGAAATTACAAACATGTGAACATAAAGCAAAATAAATATTTTAATGGAGATGCTAAAAAGTAATTTTATCTTATAAAATATTCTAGAATATCTAGTGTTTACCCATTATCTATCTTGAATAGTTTATTACAGTTTAAATATCTGTAATTATATGAAACATAAATATTTCTTCTCTTAAATTTAATTATATTTCTCTCTCACTAGAACTTGAAGATGTATATATGCATATCAGTTTACTGTGTGTGCAAAAGTATTAATGCTGCAAGGGTATATTAACTTACAGAAATGCAAAAAAGAACTTAATATACATATAATCAATAAAAACTCATAATAATGTTCGTTATACATTGACGGAATGAGAAAAATCTATAGTAACAATTACTAAAATTAACACTAGCATTTAATATCTAAATTCAATCTAAGAATCGATTGCTTGAAATTCAAAGTAATTTCAAATATTGCTCTTTTAAGAAATACATTAAAAGCTCCTACTTTTAATGTATTTCTTATATCATCTAAACTAAATTTATCTGTAGAAATTCCATTTAAACAGAAATCATTCAATGAAAATAGATTCACAAATATTATTTTTAACTTCTGCAAATTTTGAATTTAATTTTGTAATTTCACCATTCATATGATTAAATCATTTGATACTAGTTCGGCATTTCAACTTGTTATTTTTTATCTCTGAAATTTTATAATTCTCGTTTTTAATACTAGAATTTTCTGCGGAAAATAGCTATTGAATATAAAACATTTTAAATGTCACTATCACATTTAAAACTTTCAGAAATTTTGCACAACTTTTATTTGCATCTATAGAGGATGCACTATTATCACACTTTAAAATAATTTCATTCGATTTAAAAACAGGTTTATACAGTAAGAGTAATGCTAAGTTATCATTGTTTTTAAAGTAATAACCATCACTTGATGAAAATAAACATTCCGCAGGACGAATACACAGGGTGATTATAGTATTAAACGTTACGATTTCAAAGCTCTATAATTTTAAATCTAACAGCCAAAATGATTTGATATTTTACCAGAATAATCCTGTGCAATGAAATTTTGTTTGGTGAAGGGAAAAAGTTTTTATAAAATGTGCGTATAGATGGCGCTATCAATATAATCTCAAAAGAAATGCCCAAATAGATTCATTATACGCAGGAATGTTGTTAGCAATGGACCATATTCCTCCTTTGGGTTCGAGACTATAAAAAATCAGCTGTTTTCGGAAAACAGTTCTCAACTCTACCATCTTGCAATATTATTTATAAGAGTTACATATTATATGAAATTGAAGTAAGAGTGATATAGTGATACCTCTGTTTTGTTTTTAATCCAGTTTTAGTAATATACTTTAATATTAATCAACATATGTATTACTAAAGTTGCCATGTGAACTGTGGCGATGTTAACAAATTTAAATGGATGTTCCATTTAATAAATTCTTTTATTAAAGTGATTGAAATTCTAATTATTTAAGCTTTGTTGTCTATATATATGTGTGTGTGTATAAAATGTTCTTATTAATCTTTTATTCACTATATATATATATGTGTGTATACATAAAATGTTCTGCAATTTTACGATATGGAATAGTCTTAACTTTATCATTCGATTCAGTTGTTTACATTTCTCTTTTGTTCTTGTTTGAACAGATATCTGATTATTAAGTTTCACTGGAGAAATATTTAGGAAAATGTAATGCGTAACAATAAAATGGCATCTTGAATCTAATTTGTTTACAAAATATCGGCCACGTGTTCGGCGATTTTACCCACTGTGACGTCACAGGAATATTGTCCATAGAATAAAGTAGCAGGAAACAATAGACTTTAAAAGTTTACGACAACTTTTTTAGCAAAAAAACAAGAATACGTGATTACAGCAAAACAGTGATCTTGACAAGAGAAAACGAGGAGCTTCATGAAACAAACATCTTACGAATGGTTAACGGTACATTTTGGAACTTTTTTGTTTTTCCTTTGTCAAACAAAATTCCATTGCCTAACAATTGTTCTGGTAAGATATCAAGTCATTCTTAGCGGTAGTTTTAAAGTTATAGCACTTTGAAATCGTAACTTTATTTATAATCACCCTGTAAATACTATGCAGCTTAACAATGAGATTTCTAGATTTAACTGGCTGTTACTGTCTAATTTGACTATATTTATCTTTGAACCAAGAACGCTGATAACTTCGGTTATAATTAAAATCATTCTGAGAAAAAATGTGATTGCGCTGAAAAAGTACAGTTTCATTTTTATACAAATTTTTATTTCTTCGAACATAATTACCCCCAAAAATTTAAGAGAGGTGGGTTTTATTCTTGCTGATATTTTTTCTTTTGAGCTGAAAAAAAAAATGACGTTTTTCGTATCTTGGGAGAATTTAAAGATTGAGATAAGAATTTAGAATTTTGAATACCTAAAATATTTTGGTGGGGTATTGTACAAAGTGGAGATATTATATTTAGAACTAAAGGAAAAGATGGTTGTAGATTTAACTGCTTCGTAATTTCCAGCTTACGAAAAAAAAAAAAAAAAAATAGATTGGGTGTATCAAAAAGAGACATATTATGACTCTACAATTTTACTTTATTTACGATATATGTAAATGCATTTTTAATGCTGCGTTCTAAAGTCACAGTTTTATACCAAATTTTGGCGTCTCCTTAAAGACCATACATAAATGCATTAAATTTATCGGCATCTTCAATTTTATTTAAATCAAAATATTCGTTTCGAAAAAATCATGTAGAATATTTGAACCCGTAACATGAGCTCTCTCTCGAGAGAGGTAACGAAATTAGTTGGGCGCCATTGTGACGAATGGTCTTGTACGACCTTGTTATATATCCCCATTTTTGCTGTTTAAGAAATGAAATGTAGAGAGACATTTAAAATTAACACGAACACTTTAATTAAGGTTTTTAACTAAGGGGAGATTTGGACTACTCTAACAGCGTAGTTAAAAGTAAGTGGCCTCTTTCTTCCCTTAAATATAAAACAATTAATGGCTTCATATTACCCATAAAATGTGGCAACGTAATTGACGTCGAACCAACTGTAATCTAGAATTCATTCAGGGCTTCCAGAGGTGACCTTTTTTTTACCCAAGTAGCACATGAACGTTCTCTGAACGTCTAATAACAGTTACACTGGTTCAAACACCGTGTTTCGTGTCAAAAGAACGTTCTACTCGACGTTCAAAAGCAGTATTATTCAGAACGTTCTAAAAAGGTGTGTTTTGTACCATTCATAAAACGTGCAATTTCTGTTTAAAAAAAAACGTTAAGGGAAACACCGTCGTAACACGTTCTGTTTCAGTACAATTATAACGAATATGACAAACTGCTCTATTTTCCGTTATAATGTATAAAAATTTTGAAAACAAGACAGAACTTGATTTTGTTGATACAATTTATAATAATATTCATTGGAAAATAAAAGTGAAGAGGTGGTTTTGTTTTTTAACATAATTTTAAATTATAATTATCTGATATTTGCAATTGAATTTCTCTTCGCGAAAACTCTAATTAAAATGAACGCATAATCATAAAATTTTGTTGACATACTCTATATAAAATTATTATTTGAATGTTATATTAGTTTGCTGTATTAGAAAATAATTTGAAATAAAATGGAATTATTTAATTCGATCAAATATTTCGATATTACACTTTTGCCTAATTTATATGTTTTTAGAGTACAAAGAAATGGTTTTTGCAATTCGTCAGTGTATATGTGTATACACGCGATTTAAATGCCCTTTCGTATGTATTAGTTGGTTAGTTAAAAAAAAAAAAAAAAAAAAAAAAAAAAAATTATAAGCCTTTTATATGAATATGGAAATTTTAAACCTCGCAAGTGCGTAAAAATGGTTCCACGGATTTTCTTCAAACTCGCCATTTTACCTTTCATCTAAATGTACATTCGTATGTAATTTTAGGTTTACGGTGAAAAGGTTAATTTGTAGAAAATCGTAAGTGAAAATATATATAATTCTTTTAAAAAGGGCTTGAACGATTTTCTTCAAATTTGCTACATAAACCCTTTTTAGATGTCTTTCCACGTATATTACTTAATTACTACAAGAAAATTGACAGGCATCCTGATTAAGTAGCTCGGAAATTGGTGTTCAAAAAAAGGTTTTATCTTTTTTTTTTTTTTTTTTTTTTTAACTTGCTATGTAAAATTCTTTTTATGTGTTTTTCACGACGCATGCATTAGGTTTTTTTACAGGAAAATTGTTATATGTTTAATATGTTAAATCCAATTTATGTATTCTGATCGCACTATATCTGAAAAGAGTATATAATATGTGTAGTAGTGAATTATGGAAGTCATATTGTTACAAAATAAATAAATAAATAAATAAATAAATAAATAAAAAATAAATAAATAAAAAAAATAAATAAAATAAAATAAAATAAAAATTTTACACTATTCGTGATTTATTTTTTTTTTTCAAATTTCACTTCACTGTTTTGTTTAAAAAAATCATAAAAAATATTTTAATATAATTATATACACATATTATACGTTTGATGATGAAAAATTCTTTGATTTAGAAGTTATTCAAATATTGAATTACTTACATACTAAATGTTATAATATTACTTGAATCTACAAATTCATAATTTTTATATCAATCTACCTTTTAGAAAATATTTAAAAAAATAATAATATAATTTGAAATAATAAAATAAATTTGAATTATATATATATATATATATATATATGTGAAATTTATTAAAGGATTAATTTTTGAATGTAAAATTCTAGCTATTAAAAACGTTAGCTGAAACCGGAAACTCATAATTATTTGCATTCGCAAAAACATCTGCTGGTACAGAAACGGTTGGTAATTTAGGCGCGTATTTCGCTTCTTGGTGATTTTCTCACTTGTTATTTTTCCCTTTTGCTTTTAAATAGCAAATGGTCAATTTTAAAAGCTTAAAGTGTACTATTCAAGAAAAGTTTTTACTAGGGATAGGGCAGTAAATATAAAACTGTAATCTCTAATAATGTTTAAATTATAAACTTTTATTTTTATTAATCTGACATTAGTTTTCACTTAATAATAACAAAAAATATATAAAAATATGCAACGTAATTCTCAGTGCAAAAAGGTATTTTCATTTAGTTATTTCTAATTAATTAAATAATAACGATTTTTTTTTTTTTTTATAAGTTTTATATATTACATATTTTAGATTATTTTTTTCTTTATAAAGAAATAAAATTTTATAATTCCTTTTTCTACATCATTCTTAAGAAAAAGAATATCGATTATTAGAATATAGATTAATATCTTTTGAAGAATTACTTAAAATGTATAACTTCAGCAATGAGTAAAACTTGATGCAAGGTATTCCCACTTTCATTACTTTGTATACCTTCACTCGCAGTTATTAAGCAAATTTAATGCATTTTTGTAAAAATGTTTGTTTTGCACTTGGAAAAAAAAATAGATTTTCAAAACAATCTGTAGAATTTTAATCTTCTTGCTATTAATTTGATTTGAAATCAAACATCAACTTAAAAATAACAACTTCATAAACAGCTAATCGTACACTTTTTACGATTCCATGTGCTGCTATTCATTTTTTTAAACGGTAATGGATCAAAGAAGGATTTTTTTTTTTTCAATAATAACTGGTTATTTAACCGTTCATTTAAAACGCATAAGACTATGAAAATGCGCATCAACAAATTTTCAATCATATCGAATATTTTTAAGGCCCTTTAAATCAATTACAGTTAATCAACCTTAATTTAATTTATTTAATTAGAAATATGTATGTTAATTTCTTTATGATTATTGCAGCGTACTATTTTAGAATTTAACTAGTAAAAATATCTCTTTTAGACCATATTTATTCGAATTACTTTTTATACTTTTACATAAATTACTCATACCACATGCAAGATAATTAATAAGGAATTTTCTAATAAAACTAAACACCTGATCGACACATATTAATTTCAATTAATTTTAAAACTATTTATGGAAATGAGAACGCAGGCAGATTGATACACCATTCTACTTACAAACAAAAGTTATTAATTCTTTTCAACTTTATTTGAAAATTTTAAAAACGCATAACTGATAACTCAACAGAAATGCACTTCGATCAAATTCCATTCATATTCAGGATATTATAGCGAAATTTTCAGGATGTTTTAGAAAATATTCGTCATAGAACGCAATATTTCCGAATTCTTTCGTAAATCCTTGTATAAAATCTAGTCGTATTTTTATACTATTTTCAATAAAGAACATGCCATAATCAGCTGAATAATAATATATCAGTATATCAGATTAAACTTATTCTAAAAATAATCAAGGAAAGGAAAGAGTAGACAGACAGATGAACCGAAATCTTAAATACTGTTCAGTTTTCTTGGAAAGTGTTAAAAAAGATAGAGCGTTAATTGTGTTGAATAATACTTGCGCTGTACGATCCCAGATATGTGTTTGTGTGTGTTTATTTAGCAACACACAAGCCATTATTATTTTTATTTTTCAACATTTCCCAGCAAAGTTGACAAGCTTATATGATACCGGTTTTTCTATCTCTTGATCTGCTTCTTCGCGCTTTAATTTTATAAATATTTTTAACAAGCTCCAAAACCTATATATATATGTATATATTTCAATTTTACTATGCCTTGCTCTTGACTGAAAATGGTATAAATAGCACTAGTGCTTTAGATGCGGTGATGCCTGAAAAGAACTCTGATGTATCTTTGTTCTAAAAACTTGTTTGTACTGAAATATCTCTGGTCTACCAGAGATATTTCAGTAAAACTTATTTTATTATATTTTTATACAGCGTAAAACATAAGAAAACATATATTACATACATACGTTCACTTATATTACATAATTAATGTAATTCATATGCCTAAATACATGCTTTGTATAAAATGTGGCATGGTTAGCATAATATTCACTTTGCGACAAAAAAAAAAAAAAAAAAAAAAAAAATATATATATATATATATATATATATTAAGGTGCATTGGGGGATATATGGGAGAATTTCTGAGTTCATATTTAGTTATTTTATGCTTTTCAACATTCTAACAAAATCAAAAAGCGTTTGTGATTTTGGTTTGTTTGTCTATCTGTATTATTGCTTATTTATTCAGTAAATAATTTTAGAATATTATATTTTTGATATGTTGTTCAGATTTACTTTAGCTCTATCATTATTGAGAATAATAAAAATAGTACTGTTGAATAATTACAGAAACTCAGAAAACAATTCCGACACATTAGGGTCTATGGGAGGTCTTTCCTTAAAGCATATTTTAAAAGTTGTATATTTTGCACAAAATAACAGAATTAGCATACATTATTCTGCTGTAAAATGCAGTGTTTCCTGTAGAATAGGATTAGCAAAATTAATAAGTTTATAGGGCTTTACAATCGTTTTCAGATACATTATGAGATATAAGTCAAAACTGCGCATGTAAATTTTCAGTGTTGTAAAGGTTTTTTTTCGCCCTTTCTTTTTTCTTTGGTATTGTATGTAGAACGTATGGAAACTTTAAACGATATACAAGCTTATAAAAAAAATAATGATCCACTTCATGCTTTCCCTTTCGTAATAATAATAATAATAAAGGTATAAAGCAAGCTTTTATGAGATTACTTTCTCCGTAGGGGAGAGTTGTCTAAAACGGGGACGGTGGGTCAAATGGGGACGTTCAGTTTCTCATTGATTAGTGCTGTCCTGTTTGAATCCAATAGTCTACGATATTTCTAATTCGTCTATAAGCAAGTTTGAATCTAGTTGTTGACATATTTTACCGGATCTGTTATTTTCTACAAAGTTTTCAAATTTTTGCAATTTTCATTTCGATTGTGGCCGTACACTGTATTGTATCTTATCAAGTGACCTTTGAACGTTCGATTTTGGTAAGTACTTTATCGATTCGTCTGGATTTAATATACATTTTCACACATTGCTTTATAGTTTTGTCTGACACGTGTGTGAAGAGACGCCACGTTTTTAGCACACGTCATGGTCGGCTCAAACGGGGACATTGACGGTTGTCCAAAACGGGGACGTCGAACCCCAGAATGTTCAGCTTTTAACACTTCGCCTAAAATAATAATACATCTACCACAGGAAACGGAACGTTTGCAAAAAAGAGTGAATGGCAAGAGGAGAGGTAAAACTGTCATAATCACTTCATCACCTTAAAAGCAGAATTGGAAGCTGTGGAACCATCGAGGAGAAAAATGAAAAGCAAAATAAACAGAAAAGGAAATTAGTCAAGAAACCCACCGAACCTAATCCTAGCTATCAAAAAGCTAAAAAGAGAAGAAAAAAAAATGCAAGACCCAATGTTTTCATCTGATGAAGAACAGAATAGCGAGGATGCTTGCATTTTTTGTAATGAACTTTACATTGACTCGAAAGACAAAGAGGTCTGGATTCAATGTAGCAGCTGTCGAGGTTGGGCACATGAAGCCTATATTCAAGTGTTTAAGAAAGCGATATCAATTCAACATGTGACTTTTGTGTTTGATTATTTTTGGTGTCATGCTAGTAATTGTTAAAAAAGATAACAAAATACTTTATCTGAATTTTGATTTTGCATAATCTTCCCTTTTTCTTTGTAATCCAAGTTTTTCTAATAAGGAGGTTTATTAAGTCCTAATTCGCATTAGGACTTGAATTTACGCTATTTCGTATGAGTACCCCATTTTACCCAACCGGTTGTCCAAAACGGGGACTTTGCACATTTTTCAGAAAAATGTTTTTTCTGCCTATACTAATGATATTAAAAAAAAAAATAACTTTGCCGTCTGATAGTCTAAGACATGCTCTTATCAGGAAGTGCTTTGCCGAATTTTCTTTATTTATTGATTTTCTTTTGTGGACAGAGATATGTTAGCGTCCTCGTTTTGGACAACTTTCCCCTAATTAAAAACACTATACAGTTTAAGGCATCATCATTGAGGTAAATTTCACTTCAGATTGAACGATATAACGGATAAAGTGTACTTGGAAAGAGTTTTCTAATTTATACGAACTGCAAAACTTTTCTCTTTTATTAATTAATAAATTAGTAAAACATGTGTGATTGCTGCAATAATTGAAATTTTTTTTTTTTTTTTTTTTTTTTTTTTTTTTTTTAAATTACATAATACAATAGTTATGTTTCATACCGTTTAAACAGATTTTTCTATTAACCCATTATTTGCCAAACTAATTTTAAAATTTTTTCTTAATTAGTGAGTTTTATAAGTTTTAGTAAAAACTATTTAAGAATTATAACAAATTTCAAGAAATTAAGCATACTACCGCAGATCGTCTTATTTTTGGGACAGTGGCAGAATGCATTATCTAAAACTATATTTCCATTATCATATTGTCTAAAACTATTAAAAAAAAAAAAAAAGTAACGTCCCAAAAAAGGGACAATAAAAAATAATGGGTTAAAGTAATAAAAACAAAACACAACAACAAGAATAAATATAAATTTCTAAATATTCCATATGAATTTAAAATATTCAGTCTGAAACAAATAAACAAGCTAACAATTTTATTGTGTTTCTTTCTTTATGATTATAGTTTTTCTATGCAATTTTTATTGATTTTCATTAATAGTTTTCTTTCATAAAAATAACAGTGCGTGTAATTCATTTAAGCAAACCAAATAAACAGTCATTTAGTATTTTAACTACGATCAATTAAAAAAAAAATATATTAAAAATTAAAAAAAAATAAAATAAAATAATGCATAGACTAAAAATAAATTAATTCCTTTATAATAATAAAATTAAAATAATAATAGTGTGTTTTGTTAAATCTCGCCAAACGCCAAATCGCTGTCGCCGAACTTCCTCTAGGTTGCCAGCCTATGTTGCGAGCCAAAGTGCAAAGTCGTCAATGGCATATGGCAATTGGCAATGATTGTTTAACATCACATCACTCGACATGTTGAAAAAACACAGCTACAGAACACAGATAAGTTTTTCCTTTTACATTATATATATACATCAAAATTTAACAATTCTATTAAGTAAGTAAAAAATTCTCGAAAACTTTTTAAATTTAAAGCCAAATTAACCTAATACTATTTTTTTTTTTTTTTTTCAAAATTTTAAAATGTTTCATTTTAGTTCTTTTATTTTTTTCCGTTAATTTTATATTATTATAGTTTAACGATAAATATATTTGAGTATTAATTTGTAGTAGAGTGATGTTTACTTCTTAAAAATATTTTTGTGTTTGAGTGCTGAAATTTAATTTTTAGCATTTAAACATAAAAATATTTTTAAAACATTAACTTATTAATGAATCCACAAAAAAAAAAAAAAAAAAAAAAAAAAAAAAATCAGATATGTTTAAATGTTATTATTACATTATAGTAATGCAAAATCAAGGGATAATATTTAAAATTAGTTGGCAGGAAGTTCTTAAAAAAAAGAGTACGTTTCTGGAGTTTTATATTTTATATTGTTTTATTTCAGCGCATATAGATGGAAAATTTATAATTTCGTAAGTCAATAATTTAAATAAAATTTTCATACATATGCATTAAAATATAATATTGTTAAGTATATTAAAATTTCTCGAAATCTATGTAAATTTACAATAGCAAAATTTTTTTTAATTTTAGTCATTTGAAAATATTTTAGATGTACCTCTTGACAAATGTTTGTTTTAGTTTTCCATGTGTTGTGCATTATAATAATTTCGAAATAGAATCTACACACGTTTAGGTAAAATTATTCATAAGTTAATGTTTTAAAAATATTTTTATATTTAAATGCTGAAACTTGGGAATAAATTTCAGCATTCAAAAAAATATATTTTTTAAATTTTATCTATGAATGATTAATTAATAGTCAGAAATGTCTAAATTCTGTAGCTAAACGTTACCAATGCACAATCGATGGAAAAATAAAATAAAACTTTGTTAAGAGGAATCTTAAAATGTTAACAGTGTCTTTAAATGTTAACAATGTGTTTTAGCAATGTCTTTGTTAAAATCTGCATTTAAAGTATTAAAAAAACTTTGAAATTAAAAAAAATTATTGTTATTGTCAATTTAAATAGATTTCGAGAAATTACTTTGTATGTAATAATATTATATTTCAATACATTTATGTAAAATTGCATAATACTATGACAGTAATTTACAAAAACAAACAAACAAACAAACACACACACACACACACACACACACACACACAAAAAAAAAAAAAAAAAAAAAAGGAAGAAGAAGAAGAAAAAAGAAATAAAGAAAAGAAAAGAAAAAGAGAAAAAAAAATAAAGTACACACATCACACAATTTTAAGGGAACATACGACTCTTAGAACTTCAAAAAACATCGATTTAATTATAGTCTTTTTTTAAGTAAATCATTGTTAACTAAGCTTTATTGGGCATGTCTAATTGTTACCTATAAGATTATTATGTATTTTGGAATATAATTTAAATTCTGTGGTGAATTATTTAATAATTTATGTGTTAATAATAAATGTGTTTTTTTTTCACCTTGCACGCAGGATATCTCTAAAACTATTTAATATTTTTTCTTATTTTCACAGGTTATGTAACATATCAGATACTTCAAACTGAACCTAAATTTGTTCCAGTTTAGGTTTAAAAAAAAAATGTTCAAATATAATTTATTTTTTAATAAAATCTGAAGTATCACCTGTATAAAAAAATATGGGGGGGGGGGGATACAAATTTAGATTCAGTTTGAAGGATCTGATATTTTACATAATCTGTGAAAATTTCAAGGAAAAATATTAAATAGTTTCAGAGATATCATGCGCGTAAGGTGAAAAAAAAACACATTTATTATTAACACATAAATTATTAAATAATTCACCACAGAATTTAAATTATATTCCAAAATACATAATAAACTTATAGGTAACAATTAGACATGTTCAATGAAGCTTAGTTAACAATGACTTACTTTAAAAAAGACCATAATTAAATCGATGTTCTAAGGGTCGTATGTCCCCTTAAAACGTACAAAGAACGTTCGAAGAACGATTCAAAGAACATTTTAAAACGTTCAAAGAACGATTTTAAAACGTTCAAACAACGTTCAGGACGTTGCAAAAACGTATATGAAGAACGTTCTGAGAACGTGTCTGTAGAAACAATGGTGATGTTTACACGTGTGCAGAACGTGTTTTGTACCGCACTATTCGACGTCTTCAAGATGGACAAATAGACGTCTATAAAACGCTCAAGCTGAACGTTCATAGAACGTGTTAGTAGAACTATTTTTAAACGTTCAGAGAACGTTTCCGTGCTGCTTGGGTATGTTATTTTCGAACCATTATTTCCAAAAAATAAAATTTAAAATATATTTACGCAGGCAAATCCGTACTTTTCCTGTATAAATGTATTATAAATTTTATGTTACGGAAATAGTGATGCGATGATAATAATACAAGAAAAAAAAATCGCCTGTGCCGTACTGTACTCGAAGATTTTTGAATTACAAGAGTTATCTTGAAGCGATCTGAACTGAACTGAAGCTCCTCAAACTGAACTGAAAATAGCTGAAATGGACTATGTTTGCAATTTTAATATGCCTTTTATACCCCGGAGAATCAATTTGCATTTATAAGCTGCCTAGTTTAAAACAAACTAATTAATTGCTAAATTCCGAAACGTCCAAAATTTCCCTTTAAACTACTTGCTACCCTACATAGAGTAACTTTTAAACAGAGTTAAGACTTCTAACTCAACTCGACTACATCGAAAGTCTAGATTTACAAATTTCTTACGAAGATTTTATGAAGCTACACATAATGGCAAGAAGGACATCAGTAAATTGTATTAAACAAACTCCTATGATTGGTGAATGTCTACTCAGCGTTGCAGCATAATCTTAATTGCAAATTTCCTTTAGATGTTTATTTAACATAAAAAAAATAAGAAGAAGTGAAACATTTTAATAATAGTGAAACTATGTTGGTACTATTGTTTTGAAATTTTATTTTAACACAATATATTTAAAAATAATTAATGAATATGAAAATAATTAGTTAAATGCTTAATACGGATTGTAATAAAACTATTCACAACTCTTATCAACATGTGCGCAAACTTTGATGAATAGCCTATGAAATATTTCGCTAAAAAAAAAAAAAAAAAAAAGATAAAAATAAATTGATGTTAGTTATTGAGAAAGTAATCGCTATGATATTGTTCGGTCGAAGACAGATGTATATACAGGGTGTCCCGTAAGTATGTTGACATTTTAAAAATTCATAACTACTTAATGAATTAAAAGAATTGACGCGGTTTGCAAAAAAATCGCTCTCGTGAAGGGTTTTTTTTTTTTGGTAAAGAAAAAATAGTAATTAAGCTATTTGTCGATAGAGGGCGCTGTACGTTACCAAATCACCCATTTTCATGAAAAAACTGTACTTATTCACATGCAACTGTGTACAGGTATATAAATCATATTCTATGTGTTCTTCGTCCCCGAAATTACAGTTCGCAAACGAGTTATAACACTGCTAACTGCAGCTTCAGTCGGCGGCTCTTTCCTGAGGGAAAACATCTTCCTCAATAACGCTTTATCCACCAAATAAGCATTGCAATTAAAACTTTGTGTATGCACAAGCAGGAGGCAAAATAAGAAATAAACGGTTCTAATCGCAAAATTGTGCAATTTATAGGTCTTTCATTTGCATATTTTTCGTTCACATCCGTGCGAAAAATTTAACTATATATCTAACTATCGTCGACAAAAAATTTAATTGTATTTTTTCTTTAAAAAAAAAAAAAAAAAAAAAAAAAACTTTCCGAGAATGATTTCGGAAATCGCGTTCAATTCTATCAATTCACTCAATAATTATGAATTTTTAAAATGTTTGCAGTCTTATTCGACACATATATATATATAGCGATATATACATATATATATATACTCCCCAATTAATAATAATAATAATAATGTGACCTTTTTTTCAGTGTACATCTTATTTAGGCTGTTTATTCGGTAAGTAAATATCTGTATTCAATGAAGTTGATAATATTCAGGTTTTGAAAACATAAACAAAGTCAGATTTAAAAAGCAAAACATTTAAAATGTCTGAGCACTTATATATTTTTACTTAATCAACAAATGAGTTCAGTCAAGTAATTTACTTATTTAAGTTACTTAACATGTGATTCTCGCAACTAATTAGATTTCAAAAAATCTCAGAATGGTTTAGATGAAGGAAAGACCAGATTTAGATCATTATTTATTTTGTGATGTTTTAAGAACTTTTAATTTCGTAAAACCGAAGAAATTTTTACTGCCAATATTGCTTATTGAACTTTACTTAAGCAGATGAAAATCAACTAAACTGTTTATTTAATTAATTTTAAGTAACCAGTTAACGTAATTTTTCGAAAAATACTAAACGTAAAGATAAATATTTGTGTGACATTAATTATTCCCCCCCCCTTTTTTTTTGGTCTAAATTTTGTCTCTTAGGAAATACTGTTATTGAAGGTATACAATATGATTCCATTGCTTATTATTTAAGACAGATGTGTAAATTAAACCTTAGATATGGGACCTCATTTTAAAGCATTCCTACATAATTGCCATGTATTCTTATATATAAGTTAAAATGTATAAGACAAAGGGTGAGAAATGAAAAGGGGTAGTTGGTTTGTAAAATATTAGTGAAAACAATATTATTATATATAATGATCCTCATCTGTCATGAACGAATCCGGTTAGTACCGCTTCAAAACAGAAACTTTTGGCAGCCATTTTTTTTTCCGTTTGTTTAATTCAACTTAGGAAACATACATATCATTTTCATACATGTTTTGTATCGCACATATTCTTATTTCCTATAAAACCTTAAAAAACTATTCAATTGTAATGTTTAAATGTCTAAATTAAGTATAGCGGATCACTGGCTATTATAAACATGAACCTATAAATAGAATTATGTAACTTCATGATTATAAACAAAGCAAGACCAAATAAAAACAAACCAAAACTGTTGCCATTCAGAAAATACAAATTCCAAATGGACAACTTTTTAATTCCGAATGAACGACTCTTTGACTGTTTCATTAAAAAAACGCTTAAAATATTTCTAAAACATATTAAAAATCCTTAAAAATCTTAAAATATTTGTAAAAACGCATTAAAGCATTTAAATATTTTTATCAAACTTTATTGTTTGATTACATTGTAAGGTATGATTGGCGCCGAGTTTAGTACGTAAATGCCGCCAGTTGATTTTAGTTTTGAAATTAGTGTAAAATGATAGTTGGGATAGAATGTTTGGTTGGGCAAGTAAAAGTCACCAGTTGAAATGAGTATTGAAATTAGAGTAGTCTAATGTGATAATGTCGAATCAAGGTAAAATGTTCGGTTGAGAATGAGAAAGTCCCTAGCTGGATCCTGGATATTTTGACGATGTTGAGGGTGAGATAGCTGGTTGGAGGTATCGAGTAGAGGTGAATTTGGGTTAGCATGGAGTGTATGTAGTTATTGGATAGTTAGTTAGAAAATTTGAAAACAGGATCTACGATAGTCTTAAAAAAAGTATTTTGGTAAAATGAAGTGAATCGTTTTTTCTTATTATGAGGACTTTAAATACGCAAGCGAAGTGATGACGTCACTGGCCGTTCGTGGATACAAGAAAAATATTTCCTATATTAAACGCCCAATGGATTTTTCGTATAAAAATTATTAAAAATCGAGAGAAATTATTTCCCGATTTTAATCCCCATATTTAGGTTTAGATATGTATTAGTTATCATGTGCATGCGTTAGATTAAGTTGTTTTTGTTCTAAAATTGATAAAGTTTGAATTTTAAATTTCAAAACTCTAGATAAAAAAAAAACTTCCATATTCCATTGAAAACATAAACATTTCATTTCAAAGGATGATATTACACAATAAATATCCAACTAATACACTAATTAAAAGGAAAATGATAAATATTCTATCATAATTTGAAGTGAAATTTGTTTTCAAATGTCTAAATAAAGTATCTGATATAAGATACTAATATGTTGCAGCGGAATAGATTTGATATCGGTCATCCTTGGCAGAAAAAAAAAAATATATATATAAATCGCCAAATTATCTGGCGAATATAATTTAATTCCTTTCAAAAATCATGGTTATTTTAAAAATTTATATTAAGAGAGTAAGGAATAATATGAAACAACATTTCGTACAACACATATTACGAAAATATACATCTGGCATGTATATTTTCGTAGTACGTTTTTGATCGCCAAATACAAAAACGCCAAGGACAACAGAGTTTTGAAATTTAAAATTAAAATTTTGTCAATTTGACAGCAAAATAACTCAATCTAACATATGCACATGATAACTAATACATATATATACCCAAATATGGGGATTAAAATCAGGAAATAATTGTCCTCGATTTTTAATAATTTTTTACAAAAAATCCAATGGGCGATTAACATAGGAAATCATTTTCTTACATACACGGACGGTCAGTGACGTCACACTTCGCTTGCGTAGAGAGCACTTAATGGAACACTGGGATGTGTTGTTGCTGTTGTGTTGTCGGGCCTATATTTTTTGTCAACCAGCAGTTTTTTTATTGTCATTCATATTTATTGATCGGGTAAAATTTTTGAAGTGAAAACTTCTTTAGGCGCGTTAAGCACTTTTGGGTGAACAAAAATCATTGAACTCCCGTCATCGTCAGCTGACGCTTTCCATTTGAAGTGAAAACTTTTGGGTGAAGAAAAATCATTGAATTCGCGTCATCGTCAGCAAAAGCTTTCCATCCTTGTATGATACAAATAATGTATTACACAATTAACTGCTAATGTGATGTGTTAATAATTATATACTGTATATTGTTTTAAAATCTGGTGCGGCGTTACACGACTTCTCTCATCTCCGGGCACTGTCTTTATTGCAGTTAGACCTCACAAAACCGTGAGAAAGCCAAAAGCTGCCATTTTTCTCACGTTTTTACAATCTGGTGCGGCTCTACACGACTTCTCTCATCTCCGGACACTGTCTCTTAAAGATTGCAGCCGGAAACGTTGCAGTTAGGCCTCACAGAACCGTGAGAAAGACCAAAGCCTCCATTTTTCTCACGTTTTTACAATCTGGTGCGGCTCTACACGACTTCTCTCATCTCCGGACACTGTCTCTATTGCAGTTAGACCTCACAAAACCGTGAGAAAGGCTAAAGCCGCCATTTTTCTCACGTTTTTACAATCTGGTGCGGCTCAACACGACTTCACGTAACTCCGGACACTGTCTCTTAACGATTGCATCCGGAATCGTTGCAGTTAGACTTCACAGAACCATGAGAAAGACCAAAGCCGCCATTTTTCTCACGTTTTTAAAATCTGGTGCGGTTCTACACGACTTCTCCAGAGCTTCCAACCTAATCCGGCAAATTGTTAGTACCGCCCCTTTTTCTTCACCACTTACTTTTTAGAGTATTTTTCTTCTTAATTCATTGTAGATACATTTGAAGAGAATTTCTCTAAAAATAAAGTCGTGTAGAAAAAGAGGCGGTACTAACAATTTGCCGGATTAGGTTGGCAGCTCTGCTTCTCTCATCTCCGGACACTGTCTCTTAAAGATTGCAGCCGGAAACGTTGCAATTAGACCTCACAGAACCATGATAAAGGCCAAAGCCTCCATTTTTCTCACGTTTTTACAATCTGGCGCGGCTCTACACGACTTCTCTCATCTCTGGACACTGTCTCTTAAAGATTGCAGCCGGAAACGTTCCAGTTAGACCTCACAAAACCATGATAAAGGCCAAAGTTGCAATTTTTCTCAGGTTTTTACAATCTGGTGTGGCTCTACACGACTTCTCTCATCTCTGAACACTGTCTCTATTACAGTTAGACCTCACAAAGAACGAAAATTATAAAATATCGAAACACATTTGATTTATAAACAAAAATTGAAAATACATTTTAAATGATCACGTGGTAACCATCATGATCTAAACATTGTTTTCAAGATTTATTGTTCACATTCCGTCATTTTTGACGGGGTTATATACTAGTATTAATATAAAACCCAATCACTGATAGTCACGAACCTTAAAAAGTTTGCTATTTACAGATTTTGTTAATCTGAAAAACATTAATATAAATAATAATAATATATTGTTTTTCCCTTTGTCGAGTAATTTAGGTTAAAATTAAATCAGCCAGCTTAGTTTCAGATAATATTTATATTATACACCATGTTTATTGTGATTATATATTTTAGAAACTCCGATATAATTGTCACAAAAATTATAAAGTGTGCGTAAGGTTACCTGTTAATCATAAATGCATTCATTTTGAATCAAAATAATAAGTATTTTTTTTTTTAATTATGCAATAATTGTTTATATATAGCCACCATTAAAATCATAAAATATTTAATATAGTAAACCTACTTAGTGAAATTGTATAAAATATTGTTCAAACCACTAACAAACAATTTTAGTTCGATTTCATGAATCATGGTCATCCTGGAAAATTCCATTGTTGTTTGAATACATAATGTCAATAAATGAATGAAATTAGTCTCCATCTCCAAGTAGTTGAATATAACTTTTTCCAGTCATGAACTGGTTCAGTAGGACCAAAGTACAAACAGCCAACGTCATTTAAGAAAACCACGCAACCAGGGTTTTTCCTGGCAAAAAAGTTTCTTTAGCATTTTAGCTAAAACGTATAAGCAGTATTTTAGCTTTTTCGAAAATTAATTCTTTGAATAGAATTGATTTCTTTTTCTTAACGTGGTTATCCCCAATTTTGTTTTCTGTTTGTTTTTTTCACTGACGATTTTAACCAAGCATATATTGTGATTTAAGAAAAATGATTCAGCAAAATTTTGTTTCGATTTCAATAAACACAATACTAGCACTGAGAATACATCTATGAAGCAAATTCTTAATTATGTTTTTAAATATTTTTGCATTTAAATTCAACCATTAAAAGTCGAAATTAAATCCGAATATACTAAATAGATAATATATTCCCAATATTTTTAGTGATTTTGTAATTTCTGTCCACGAATTTTTTCATAAAAACTAGAGGTAGTTATATAAAAATATTTTATGAAATAATCTAGTTTTAGCTTTTTAGCGAAATTCTTACTGACATAGTTTAGCAAAATACAATATCTTTTAGCAAAATGCTAAAAAAACTAATGGCAGTTTAAACCCTGCACGCAACATTACAGAAACACTACTAGATTTCACAGGGACTTATTGAGAACTTGTATATATGGTCTCATAAAGTATGTGTCCACGCAAACCCTATGCTATCTTAGCTATTCTTCGACCATATTTCATGAAACCGTGGAAGCATCTGCGCAAGTGCGAACTCAACGAGTTCAGTGCTAAAATAGGGGTGACAGTCATCTGACTGAGAGAAAGCAATTACGGTGCGCGGAATTACTGGATGTTTTCCAAATTTCAAACTGTCGGACAAGCTGGAATCCCTCCAAAATTTTGGATGCGTCCTCACTGCTAGTTTTAGGATATGTAGCCGCACTGTAGAGAATCGTGATTGTTTTCAGCAAACAACATTTTCTGAGTCCTCTGTGTTCAATCCGATTTGTTCACCATTCCAGTAAAGTCGCTGCAGACGATAAAGTATTGCTAGTAAAAGTATTCGAGTCGTATAACACGAACATATAACTGAAACATAAGAACATGAACATGAAACACGGAACATCATCCATATAACACGAACATCAAATTTTGCTGCACACGTTTGTCTTATGAACTGCATTTATAATAATTGTTATTTTATGCAAATTTTTTTGTTTTTTATATGCAAGCGTCATTGGTATCGTCCACGGATGTAACACGGGTGCAGAACTCACACCACTATCAATGTAAGAAAATTTTCTTCATCTTAAATCAACGATAGTATAAGCAACGAGATAAATAAAGTAGAATGCTGATTCAATGGATAAAGGCTTAGCTTTGCGTGGTTCAACATGAATCACGTGATGTGAACCAATAGGTGCTATGTTTGGCCCTTTATAGCTATTTTGGCATTTAAAATTTCAGTTCGGCAAATTATTATTATTATTAGGTAACACGACACAGTTTCACATTATACTTTTTTTTTCACCATTTCCCAACAAAGTTTAAAAGTGTGAATGAAGAAAAGTTAAACTTTTAAAAGAGCTAAATGTAACAACAAATAGCAATTTACAACTATTTTTAAGCATTTTGACGGTTAAATTTCGACTACACGAAATAAAAAAGAAGTAAAAAAAAGAACTATATAAGTAAAAAAAACATTGGCGGTACAATCTCCAAACCGTTGCCATAGGAATTTATTGAAAATAAGCTATTACCAAGGCAACCAACGCATAGATGGTTCATGACACACGACTCATATTGGACCATGTCAGGTTTACCATTTACCACTCTACTTTATTTATCTTGTTGATTATAGGTAGAGAAGTTTCTTAAACAAATACCAGTATGAATTCTTCATCCTTGTTCCATCTTTGTATCGTTCAATCGAGGGGTTCAGATACTGTACTGTTTATAGTGGAAGGTTTTGCTTTAAATTATATTTTGGAAATCTTTTAAAATAGCGTATTTTTTAATGCTGAATTTTATAATAATTTCTGAAATGGAAGAACCCGTACCTTTAGCTCCAGCAACCTTTTCGTCTTCAGTGTCTGTTCATTTCCATCGTAGAGCCATAATCATGACAGAACCATTTTTACATGAGTTACTTGAGTAAAAATGAAAGGCGCTGTCAATGAAATTCCTTATTCATACTTTTTTACGTGATAATACTGCCGCTTGGATAGTTGAAAATTAATATCATATGATTTTGGCATTATATGTATTTAATTAAAAAACTTATAAATTGATGGATCAAATTTGACGTAAAAGCTTTAGTGTTATCTATCTATATATATATATATATATATATGACATTCTATATATGTGACATTCCAAGTGACATTCTCAGGATATCTTATGGATGAAAATGATGTCTGCGGACATCCTATGGACATCTTCAGGATATATTGTGGACAAGCATGTTGTTAGGTGTAACATAAATAATATTTTATTTAAAAAATATTTCTTAATATCTTGTTTAAATTGTATTTTAATTTATTGATTAACTAATTATCCATTCATAATATGTGTATACGAAAGCTAAAAATATATTTGATATTTTAATGAGATTTAAATTTTACAGCACACGGTTTAACGTTGAAATATTGGATTGGAAAGAAAGTAACTTAAGAAATACATAGCAACATGTTTGTTTTAATATTTTATGTCATTGTATAATTATTTTGTGGCGAGAGATTTGGAAAAAGGTTAGATGTATTACACACAACAACTGAAAATCACATATGACGTCATGGATTCATTAAGAAGCCTGAACTTCGGTTTTCGCATGAATGCACTTAATACAGCGGAAAAAAACAATTACAATACGCATTTTAAGAGTAATATACTCGATTCTTTCATGAAAAGAATTATCATTGGTAATGAAAAACGTATCGTATACAATAACATTAATCGAAAAAATACCATGATACTAACGTGATGAACCAGCACGAATCATAATGAAAGGTTGATTTCATCAGAAAGGATCACGCTGTCAATTCGGAGGGATTACCAGAGGTCATACTCTCCGCTCTTTTTTCAGGACATTCTCAGAGGTAAAAAAATTTCCGCCTTTTCTGCCACCACCAATTTCATGCAGAAATACTTCTGGTATATTTAAAGTAATGTGACATAATCATACAGGGTAGAGATTATTTTATAAAAATAGTGGTAGCAATAAATTTAAAAATTTTTCATTCACGAGAGTGTCGTCAAAAAAGGGCGGAGAGTACAACCCCTGGATTACAAAGATGTTGTGTGTTTGAGTTGTTTTCAAGCAAACAAATGACCAACACATATGTTCACTATAATCAAACAGAAAGGGCTAGAATTAGCAAATCGCTAAGGAAAGATGTTTCACCAGAACAACACCACATTTTTAGCAACACGTAACAAATTATTGAGCTTAGTTGGGAAGTGACGTCGCATCCTCCATATAGTTCCGACCTTGTACCAACGGATTATCATTTATTACAAAGTTTCCATGTTTTCTTAACCGGTACAAAAATTCGATACCATCAATAACCTCAAATAGCACTTAAGCTGTTTGCTCATAATGATCAGAAGTCCTATAAGCGGCGATTCACGAAAATACTAAAAATACGAAAAAAGGACATAGAATGGAAGACATTTGACAGATTAAAATTCAATTTAAGGCAGAAAAAAAATTAAGTTATATTTCACAGTAAAAAAAAAAAAAAAAAAAAAAACTTCTTTTTCGATTCAGTATTTCGTAAAAATTCAGGATTTCTGGAGTGTATAAATGTATAAATGTGAGAAAAAGTAATGTAATATGGTTAATGTGTGAATATGTAGTTATGTTATAAAAGAAAAAGAAACACTCTTAAAAACTGGCAATTTAATCGAGGTATACAAATATTAATTAGCATTACAAAATAGCCCCGTTCAATTTCTCTAAAGCCAAAAAGCTGGTAAAAATAGATAAAAACATATTGTTTTCAAAGAACGAATGTTGCAAAATTAACTGTTTAAAAATAATGGCTAAGAAAATTGTAAACAGTATTCATCTCGATTTAGTAAAATGCATTTTTGTAAATTTAGTTTTTAGAAACAAAATATAACTGTAAATTTATAAAATATTGATGTAAAAAAAATAAAATCATATTTTATTTTAATGTTTCAAAAAAACATCCTCTAGCAATGATTTTTCAATTATTATTTAACCAGTAAATGTCTGTAAGCAAAATCTATTATTAACCCCTTACCTGCTGAGGAAAATTTACGAGTGCCACTGTTCTCTTTCAACATTGAAATTAGTAAATATTTCAAAAACATTGTCAAGTTCACTTTCAAGTTTATTTTATTGCACTGTCAAAACGTGTCAGTAGTTTTACTGGTAGCAGTAGAGTACAAAGTATCGTGTTTCGAAAAAAAAACGTACATATACGCCAGAGGCAGTTAAGGGGTTCATGGCAAAACCTATGAATTTAGAACGATTTATAGCCAGTATTATTAGAAATGTTAGCTTATAAACACGACTTTTTTTTATTATTTCTAATTTTTTAAAAATTATTTATGTTATATTAAAACATACTTTTTGAAAATCTCATGATAATCGGATCTTTCCAAATAAAAAAAAAAATATTCTGTTATATCACCTGAAAATCTATTCTTATAAATTAAAGCTTTATCATATTTAAATTTTTGTCAAATTGATTTCCTATGTATCAATCACAATTTTTCTTTTATATTTTTGTATTAGAAATTATAGAAGGAGAAGCATATGAATGAGGAAAAAAAATCAATATCTGGGATTCTTATTAGACAAGAAGCTCTTTGTATTTAACACATCTTAGCTATTATTATTTATAAGAACGACATTTTTTATTTATAAATTCTATTTTATTTTGCCTTTGATTCCTTTTTATAATGTGTCGACATCATTTTATGAATATTTCCCATACACTTAAGAACAAATGAATTTTAATTAAAAGTATCAATGATTCCAATTCTCTTTTTTACTGAAAAAAGGAAACGAAATGGAAATACAAGTATGTCATTACTAAAAAAGAATATTTGAAATAAATAATAATTATATCGTAGCCATTCATTTCTTTCTTCATTTCTTTTCTTTTCAAAATCTACCGTCAGGCTGAAACAACATTTTTTAGAGAAAAGCGATTATTTAATACTTTTCAATAATTTAAAAGGTAGCACATATATATATATATACATATATGATTGAAAAATGATACAATAGAACAGTTTTTTGAAGCGGAAAAACAAATGGTATAAAAAATTTGTTACTTCCGGAGTGCTTTAAAATGACAAAGTGATTTAGAACGATAGCATGAATTGAAATTTTTATAGTTTAATTATTGGTTTTGGGTAGAGATGAAACTTAAAATGCACATTTATTATTTAGTCAGTTGTTTTTATGTTAGTGGGGTTATGTTTATTGTTTTTTCTCTTTTGTGTTGTACCTGGATTAATACGCGTAGAAAAAAAAAATTGTAGCAATTTCATACATATGCTTTTTATGTAAAATTTATATTAATAAAATCGGACGTTTGTCTGTAAATTTGTTAGAATAAAAAATTTTTGCGACAACTTCACGTTTCACGCACAATGAAATTCAAAACCGACTTCTGAAAATATTGTGTGTGTGGGTATGAAGTTGTGTCTGTATGTTTGTAACGTTATTTTTATCCGAGTGCCATGGAAGAACGGCTCGACGGAATTCAAGGACACTTACCAGGAATTTAAATCTGTACCCAACTTAAAATTGTATATATCGAAAACAACAACAACAACAAAAAAATAGCATGAATTGAAATTTTTTTAGTTTAATTGTTGGTTTTGGGTAGAGATGAAACTTAAAATGCACATTTATTATTTAGTCAGTGGTTTTTATGTTAGTGGGGTTATGTTTATTGTTTTTTTCACTTTTGTGTTGTACCTGTATTAATACGAGTAGAAAAAAGAATTTGTAGCAATTTCATACATATACTTTTTATGTAAAATTTATATTAATAAAATCGAACGTTTGTCTGTAAATTTGTTAAAATAAAAAATTTTTGCAACAACTTCACGTTTCATACACCATGAAATTCAAAAATGACTTCAGAAAATATTGCGTGTGTGTATGAATTTGTGTCTGTATGTCTGTAACGTTATTTTTATCCGAGTGCCACGGGAGAACGGTTAGACCGAATTCAAGGACACTTACCAGGAATTTAAATCTGTACCCAACTTAAAATTGTATATATCGAAAACAACAACAACAGCAACAAAATTATTAGATTTAGAAGTATGGATAAAAAACACCTGCGCATGCGCTATAAGAATTTTGTCAGTAAAATGCATTGAATGGGAAAAAATTCGTTATCTTTGCGTTTTAGACATAAGGGAACCCCAACAGGATTTCGGAATGTTTTTTCTTTGTGCATGGGAGGGGTGGAGATACATAAAACATTTTTTATTCTAGCGGGTATTACTTGAAATTGGCTGGACGGAATTTAATAACATTTCTCTCATGTTTACGTCTGTACCCAACATAAAATTATATCCATCAAAACTTTCAAAATTTTAATTAGATTTACAGATATACGAGCAGAAAACGCTTCTGTAACCAATTAAAAATTATATCTACGTACGAGTATTTAGTTACATTAATATGATTATATTTGACAAAACACTCGACATTTTATCCGTTGTTGTTTTATTTTTTAATGTAAATCCTGCGTTTTCTTATGCAGACGATATTTTTTCATATTTTTGAAAATTCTTTTAAAAATTTATATTTCCCTTTAAAAGTTAGATTTTTTTGCATATGAAATTTACTTCATCGCAAGCAATTGTGATCTACAGGATTTTTTTTTTTTATTTTTTATTTTTTTAATTCTTATTTCGTGCTTCTTAAGTAATTATTTTTGCAAAGAGCTTATAACTGCTATATTTAGTTCTTTAATTTTAAGAAAATAACTGTTGCATGTATTACCTTAAAAAAGGAGAGAAAAATAAAAACAGAAGATTTTGCTTAAACACTTTGTAAACAGAATTTAATTTAATACGACAGGACTTATTTTAATCTATTTTTGCATACAAAGGCATGCGGTAACTGTGTTTTATGCCCTAGCATCAATAACTATATTGACCTTTTAAAATTGTTTTGGTACAAGTTTAGCCTAGCAACTTTAAAAGCCCCTTGGCGGTTTTGTTGTCATTTCGGCGATGAATTAAAACGGCTATCGCAGTTGTGAAAGTAATGATCTTGGCGAAAAACATCTGAGCTACTTCGATGCCAAATATCAAATTGCGTCAAGGGGATCTACGCTGAAGCTGTTCCATTTTTTTCAAACGATTTTTTTAAATTTTGTTTTACGGCCTTTTTACATTCATTTCAATGTATTAGAAATTGTCATCATCATTTTATAAATTTTATTTTCACTAATAATATATTTGTACGTTCTTTTTTTTTCGGAATAAAAAGAAATATAATACTACAAATGGCGACAACACAAAATCACAGATTGAAAGAAATAGTTCTGTCGTACCTATCGCAATCAGCTGACTGACATTCTTTCTTATATTCCTGTAATAAAACAATGCTCCGTCCATTGTAATAATAGGTATATGGATAAAAGTTATTATACATCAGTTAAAAAAAAATGTACATTTGCTAATTTTTAAGTAATTTGTAAATAAAGTAATATTAGTTTATCAGAAAGAACTGTGTTCTTTAAATGACTTAGGCACAGCTTTAGTACAGTAACCTTTTGTTTACATTTAATTTTTTGTCCCATTCTGGCGAAGAATTAAAATGGTTATCGCAGTTACGTTAGGAAAGACCTTGGTGAGAAACGACCGAGCTACTTCGGTGTCAAATTTCAAATTTCACCAGGTAGGGCTACTAAAGCTCTTCCAATATATGATTATTTTCTCTATTTTATAACGCATATATAAAGTGATTCCTTGGTATCAATACCGGAATTTGGCGAAAATTCGATGCAGAAAAAACTAATATATTTTGGATGAAGTTGACTATTGATAAAAACGTACAACATTTGAAAAACCCTTTTGGTAACTTTTTACTTACTAGGTATTGTACCCATTTTTCGAAGCGTAAATGGAAATAGAAATTATGATTTTTAGGAGTTCAGAAATTTTATGTTCAAATCAGTGCACAAACATTTATGAATATTAAAAGGTATATATATATATATATATATATATATATATATATATATATATATATATATATATATATATATAAGGGAAAATTCGAAAATTGTACTCATTAACAATAATAATTTTTGCTCTATTTTCTTCAGCATAGTACGAATCAACTAAAATAAACAAATAAATAAATAAATATTTTAATATTATACTGTCAATAATAATGAAATTCTCGTGTAAAGGACGGGCACAACAACTAGTGCGTATGCATAGCCTCCCAAACTAGATGCCTTCCGCGTGGCTCGAAACTTGGCAACAGTTCAAGCGGTAGACAGCTCCACCTGGTACAGATTGCGCAACTTTTTTACTCAATTGTCACCAATAATTTTAAGAAGTGATATATGATATATATAATCGAAATTTCTTCGATTCTATTCGCTTTTTATGTATATCAAATCCCACTTTTAAAAATTTTTGTTGGCTATTGAATAAAAAAATCACGCAATCTGTACCAGGTGACGCTGTCTACCGCTTGAACTGTTGCCAAGTTTCCGAGCCACGTGTAAGACATCTGGTTTAGGAGGCTATGGTGTATGTATGAGAAAAATAAAGCAAGAAAAGAATTTACAATGCATCTTTTTTTTTTTTATCTACGATGATACAATAACATATTATAAATTTTAAATTATAAAAGCTAAATAGTTAAAATGATTTATTTTGAGAACTCTAAAAATCATATTATTAAAAATAGTACATTCATTAAAACAGAAGAATTTAAAATAAAATGTTCGCATATTTTTGAGCCATTTTTGTGTTCTCTAATTAATTTATCTTTTCTTCTTTTTTCTTTTTTACTTTTGAATCTTAATTTTAAATTAAACAACCTAACAAGAAATATTTTCATATTTTCAAAAATCTACCTGTATCATAAAAAGTATCGTTATGAATTAGGAAATGTTACTTATTTTTTAATTTTAAAGAGTATTTATGTTTCATCAAATTTCTGATTATGACACGTATGTTAATTATATATTTTGTAACAGTAAGTTATAATTTTTATTCATCTGGAAAATAATTATGAATAACTAATCATTTATTACATTGAAATCTAATTAAGTGTCTAAAAACAATCGGAATGTATCTGTACTTATATTAAAAATTTATATTAACAGCTTCTAAATTTAGTATAAAGAACTAAATATAGAGTTATGTTAAATATATTATTGTATAAAAATATATAATATATATATTGTATTATTATAAGATATATATATATAAATATATAATCTGAATAATTTAATACCTTTGTAACGCTCAGCAAACAAAAGATAGATGAAAATACTAACATATAATTAAATTTTAAATGATATATACATGGTGATTATAATTCAATTACGATTTCAAAACGCTATAATTTTAAAACTACCCATCAGAGAGATTTGATATTTTAACAGAGCAATCGTGAGGCAAGGAAATTTTGTATGGAGGAGGAAAAAAGTAGTTCCAACAAGTTCCTATAGATGGCGCTGTCAGGTTAATGTCAGGCAAAACGCCTAAATGGACTCATTAAGCACAGGAATGTTGTTAACAGGAAACAGCAGACTTCAGGGGTTTACTACAATGTTTTTAGCAAAAAGACAAGGATGCGTGTTCACAGCGGAAACAGTTATAGTGAAAAGAGAAAAATAGAAGCTTCATGAAACAAATACTTTACGGATAATTAACGGCACATTTTGGACCCATTTTTTAGAAGGTTTTTAATTGAAATTGACTTGGTCATCGTGTCTTCGTGTCACGCTAGTAAACAAGGCGCCTTCATTTTAAAGTAAATATAAGCTACTGCGTTTGTCGCTCTGTGGCTCGGTTGGTAAGAGCGTCCCGTTAATAGCGCGGTGGTCGTGAGTTCGGTCCCTGGAAGGTCCAGCGTGTTAATTTTTGCAGATAATTAGTAGAAAAGGTGTCAATTGATACAAGAAAATTTTTCGTTGCTTACACTAAGAATTTTTTTTTTTTAGATATTGGAAAACACAAAACATTTTAGATATTTAAAAAAAGCACAAAATAAAATGTTTTAAGTAAAAAATATATAAAAAAATATTTTTAGAAGCTTTATATATATATATATATATATATATATATATATATATATTATATATTATATATTACTATTACATGAAATTGAATTTGTCATCGGCTTTTTGTCACGTTAAAAAAAAACAATGCGCTTCCATTATATATATATTAAAAAAAAAAAAAAAAAAAAAAAAATAGAATGTAAGCAACTCATTGTATCTCTTAATGAATCAGCTGCTTACAGCGTCATGTTGATAATTCGAAAGTCGTGTGTTCGATCCTCGCCGGGCCGAGGTGTTATTTTTTGCAAATAATTAATAGAAAAAGTGTCAACTGATAAAAGAAAATATTTCGTTGTGTACACAGTATCCTAATAATTTTTCAAGAGTTTTTTAAACGGCTTTTTATCTAGTTACAAAAAGCACAAAATAAAAATGTAAGTAAAATAAATAAATAAATAAATTTTTTAGAAGCTTTTTATTAGGAGCTTTTTATATGAAATTGACTTTGTCATCGTGTCTTCTTGTCACGCTATTAAACAATTAAAGTAAATATAAGCCGTTCCGTCTGTAGGTCCGTGGTTCAGTCGGTTAGAGTGTCACGTTAATAAAGCGGTTGGCGAGAGTTCGGTCCCCGGAAGGTCCGGTGTGTTAATTTTTAAAGATAATTAGTAGAAAAGGAGTCAATTTTTCGTTGACTACACAATATCTTAAGAATTTTCGAAGATTTTTTTTAAGAAGTTTTTTTTTAGATATTAGAAAACAGAAAATATTTTAGATATTA
The DNA here is from genome assembly GCA_963930645.1 of Salticus scenicus. Lineage (NCBI taxonomy): Eukaryota > Metazoa > Arthropoda > Arachnida > Araneae > Salticidae > Salticus > Salticus scenicus. Next base: position 54,633,436 of record OZ005654.1, on the reverse strand, counting down.
AAAAAGTTCAAAATAAAAAGTTTCAAGTACAAAATACATAAATAAATAATTTTAGTAGCTTTATATATATATATATATATATATATTATATTATATTATATTATTACATAAAGTTGATGTTCTCATCGCGTTTCCTGTCACGCAAAAAAAAAAAAAAAAAAAAAAAAAAAAACAAGACACTTCCACTTAAAAAAAAAAAAAAAAAAAAAAAAAAAAAAAAAAAATGTAAGCAATTCATTGTATCTCTATCTCTTAATGGCTCAGTTGGTTAGAGCGTCATGTTAATTTTTCAAATAATTAATAGAAAAGGTGTCAGTTGATAAAAGGAAATATTTCGTTGTGTACAGAGTATCCTAATAATTGTTTAAGAGTTTTTTAAATAGCTTTTTATCTAGTTACTAAAAAGCCCAAAATAAAAATAAATAAATAAATAATTTTTTTAGAAGCTTTTTATTGAAATTGAATTTCGTTATCACGTCTTCTTGTCACGCTAATAAATAAGGCACCTCAACTTTAAAGTAAATGTCAGCAGTCCTTATAGTCGCTCGTTGGCTCAGTTGGTTAGAGCATCAATTTGCTAATGTGATGGTGGTCAGTTCCATCCCCGAAGGATCGACGTGTTAAGTTTTGCAGATAATTCATAGAAAATATGTCAATTGATAAAAGGAAATTTTTCATTGTCTACACAGTATTCTAAGAATTCTTGAAGAGTTTTTTGAAGAAGCTTTTTCTTTAGATACTAAAAGGCACAAATCAAAAATTTAAATATATATATATATTCTTTTAGAAGCTTTTTATTTAAATTAAATTTTTATCATCGTGTCTTTGTGTCATTCTAAAAAAGAAGGCGCCTCCACATGAATAAAAATAACACTGAAAGTTTTTTATTTCTGTGGAGCCCTAAAAAGTCTAAAATAAAAATTTATTCTTGCAGAGACATGCTATAAAATCATAAACGTTTCAACGAAATTTTTAAAGAAAAATATAGATATTTCACTTTTGAAAAACATGAAAAATTGTGAGTATTCCAAATATTTTAAAAAGCATTCGAGAACAATATTTCTTTTGTATAAGTATTTGTTAGATTTTTCTAGAATGTTCTATGATTTTTCTGGACAGTTCTTAGACTTTTGGGTAGAGCATCATGCTGATAACGCGATGGTCCCAGATTCGGTCCTCAAAAGACGATATAGTACATATTTTGCAGATAAATAATCGAAAAAAAAATGTCAATTGATAACAGAAAATCTTCCGTTGTCTACAAAATATCCTAAGAAATTTTAATTAGTTTTTCTTAAGAAGCTTTTTCCTTTTTTGTAACTAAAAAGCACAAAATAAAATTTAAGTAAAAAATCATTTTTGAAAGTTAGAAGCTTTTTATTGTGAAGCCCTAAAATGCATAAAATAAAATTTATTCTGGCAAAGACATGCTACAAAGAAATGAAAGTTTCAACACTAAGAAAATTTTAGTGAAAAATATGGGTACTTTCCTTTTGCAACAGATGAAAATTTTTTAATGTTCAAAATATTTTAAAAAGTTTTCGAGTCACTTGAAATTTCTGTACTAACGAATGATTATACAAAAACTAATAACTAAGAAAAATTGTCTCGAAAGCTTTTTAAAATATTTTGAACATTAAAAAATTTTCATCTGTTGCAAAAGGAAAGTACCCATATTTTTCACTAAAATTTTCTTAGTGTTGAAACTTTCATTTCTTTGTAGCATGTCTTTGCCAGAATAAATTTTATTTTATGCATTTTAGGGCTTCACAATAAAAAGCTTCTAACTTTCAAAAATGATTTTTTACTTAAATTTTATTTCTTTTTATTTTGTCAGACAAAATTTCATCGCCTCACGATTGCTCTGGTAAAATATCAAATCGGTCTGATGGGTAGTTTTAAAATTATAGCGTTTAGAAATCGTAACTTTCATTATAATTACGCTGTATATCATATAAAGATATAAATTATTATATAAATTATAAATATAAACTAAATATAGAAATTTATAACTCGACAAAAAGCTCTTTGCATTTGTAACTCTTTTAATTCTTTTCTTCTTTTTTCAGCATAATTTAATTTTTGTTTTGCCTTTGATTTTTTTTTTTTTTTTTCATTATGTGTCAAAAATTATTTAATGAACATTTTCCATACACTTAAGAACGTATGAAGTTTAATTAAAAGTATCGATGATTTTATTCCCCTTTTTTCTAGAAAAAAGGAAACGAAATGGTAATACAAGTATCCCATTACTAAAAAGAATATTGAAATCAATTACAATGATGTGGTAGCCTCTCCCAAATTTATTTCTTTTTAGAAGCTTCCGGGAGGCTGAAAAAAAAATCATGGTGAAAAGAAATTATTCCAGTCTTTTTCAATAATTTAAGAGGAAGTACGTATATGCATATGTGGAAAAAAAAAAAAAAAAAAAAAAATGGTACAATGAAACAAATTTTCTGAAATGGAAAAACAAAAGGTACAAAAGACATTTACTTCCGGAGAGTTCTTTAAAATGACAAATGGTTTAGAACGATATCATAAATTGAAATTTTTATGATTTATTTATTGCTTTTGTGGGAAGATGAAATAAACTCAAATTGCACATTTATTATATATTCGGTGGTTTTATGATCGGTATGCATGTGTCTATTGTTTTTTCTGTTTTATAATATATTGGAATTTATGAGAGTAGAATAATGAATTTTTAGCAATATCATACATACCCTTGAATTAAAATGGGCATAAATAAGAAAAATACATTATGTAAAGAATTTGCAGGGCATATTTTTGTTTATACTATAATACAATGATTTATTGTAATTAGTTAAAATATATTCTTTTAAGAACTCTCTGGAAAAAATACATTTAAAAAATAATTCACCCAATAATAGAAAAAAAAAAAATCTCATATATCCGCATATTTTTAAAGAATTTTTGTATTATCCAATAAATGTGTCTTTTTTTATTTATATTTTTGAAACTTACAAGGAGAGGTCACGACATGTAAAATTCAGATCGGGACGAAATTGCGCAGGATTGTAGTATACTATAAAGGTAACAACGCGTTAAAGTAGTAGGACCCACTAGCCACAGAATTTCAAGAAAAAGCGTTTAAATTTTCAGTAATCTTTAAATACAAGTTATTTCGCAACATAGACAAAGTTCCAGTGGCGTGGTCAGCAAAGTAAATGGTTGTCACGCGGAGGGCCCGGGTTCCGGGAATTATAAGAGAAAATAACAGTAAAATAAAATGTTTAGATTAAATAAATAAAAGGTAGCAATGAACCGGGCCCTCCGCATGACAATCATTTACTCTGCCGACGACGTCACTGGAATGTTGTTTATGTTTCGAAATAACTTGTATTTAAAGATTACTGAAACCTTAAACGCTTTTTTCGAGAAATTCTGTTGCTAGTGGGTCCTACTGCTTTAATATGTTTTTACCTTCATATTATACTACTATCGTGCTCAAATTTCGCCCCGATCTGAATTTATCATGTAAAAGTCTCTCCTTGTTAGTTTAAAATTAAACCACTGAATATATTTTAAACATTTTCTTTAATATAGGGGAAGAGTGAGATAAAATAGTGTACCTCACCTGTACGTAGCTGCAAATTTTTGGAAGCAGGTCAGACATCTTCACCGTGCCTCAAATAGGAATGGTAGTTCACCTTGTGTTAGTGAGATGAGCAGTTTTTGTGTCATACAATTTCTTTAGTTTATATAAACAAAAGAAATTGTATGACATATTTTTTGTCTGAATATTTTCAATATTCAAACTTTTTTGGAACTAAGTACAGGGTGTTTTTAAAGTCCCGGGCCCATTTTGATGTTTCATAACTCATAAAATAATAAAGATAGATTAAAATTAATAACATAAATGGTTAGATAGACTCAAAAAGTTTCATAACCCTTGTCAATGAACTTTCACGTGTGCCCCCTTCGTCGCACGGAGAATATCAAGTCAATAGTCAATTTCACGCCAGGTAGCGGCAAGCATGTCGGCATCCACAGAGGCTATTGCGGTTGTAATTCTGACTTTTAGGTAATTATTATTCGACTGCCGCTTGAATAAAACATCACATACAAAAGTACTACATAGAACAAACACATCAAAAGTAAACATACAAAAGAGAGAAAAATGCAATTAATAAGCAGACGATATTTAGAAAAGTACAGATATTTAGACTGGAAAATGAAATTATCTGAAATTAACCACATGCGCAGACGATATTTACAAAAGTAAAGATATTCAAACCTGAAAAGAAAATATATGAGTTATTCCATCAATAAATGCCGTAAGTTTGTTTGTATCTTCATTATTTTATGAGTTATTAAACATCAAAATGGGTCCGGGACTTTATAAACATCCTGTATTACGAATTCTGTAATCTATTTACGAAGCAATAAAATGAATGAAAATATCGCGTCATTTCCCGTAGAGGATTTAAATTAGTAGTTAGATGAGCAGTTTTTGTGTCATACAATTTCTTTAGTTTACATGAACAAAAGAAATTGTATGACATATTTTTTGTCCGAATATTTTCAATATTCAAACTTTTTTGAAAGTAAGTATTACGAATTCTGTATCCTATTTACGAAGCAGTAAAATGAGTGAAAATATAGTGTCATTTCCAGCAGAGTATTTGAATTAGTAGTTTGATTCTCTTTAACTTATTTCTACCAAAAGGTGTGTGAGTTTGATTTATTCTTAAAGATGGTGATTCGGGTAGCAAGGAATACCAACTATTCCACATTATTTGCAACTTTTGTAAAATTTAAATGCTGTTTTTTTTTTTAATACTGTATGTTTTCAATATTAATTTTAAACAAAATGTTTATATTGCAATTATTCATGTTTTCTGTAAAAATAATATCCCATTTCATATTACCCTTCAAGGAAATGGGTATTTCATGTTTTCTTTCATAACTATTCCATATTACCCGCGTGGTTCATATTAACCGATTTTTTTTTTCTTAACTAAAAATTTTGCATGTAAACGCTATCTTATGTAACATAAAACTCTTAAAACACTTTAAAAACGCTTGAAAGTTTGCTGTAGTCGAATCCACAATATTAACCTACTTTCCTCTATATATGATATGTAATATATTATTATGAAATTGTTAATATTACTTATGTTTTAATTTTCAAGAGTATGTAAGTTTTATTACAAAATTTTGCTCACGTTATGTATGTTAATGATATCTTTCTAAAGTATAGACTACGATATTTAATCATATGTAAATCAATTCTTACATAGTAATCCGTTATTAAATAGAAATCGAATATTTGTTTTTACATATTAATCGGAATTTACCTGTATCACTACGCTGTAAAAAAAAAAAAAAAAAAAAAAAAAAAAAAAAAAATCGAGTTCTGATACCATTAATGCTGATTCTTACGTAAAATGACCTCCTGAATCCGAATATATCCCCCATCCCCCCATCGCCCAACGTTTTCTCGAAACGTCACCTCCTCCCCCAATTTTTATCACGTTTCGGTAATTTTATGGTCACGAATTTGATTTGGCGAATGGAAAATAATTATTTTAACTCTTCAAAATATATATATATATATATATATATATATATATATATATAAATGTAATGTATAATAAGGGATAATAAGGATAATAATAATTTATTAGTAAAATATAATAAATGTAACTTATAATTTCAGTGGCAAATCCCCCATAAATCTTCCTCTCGCTGCAAATGTTCATGTTATAGACTTTTTCACCTTTTTAGGCCCTCAGAAATATATATAACAGTTAAAATATTTCTTGTCTCCACTATAAATAAAATTTTTAGCCATCATTCACATCACCAAGATTTTACGAGAAGCAACTTAGATTAAAGTTAGTGGGGAATTATCTTTGCAGCATCGGGCAATGATCTGCTAACATGTTAACTCTCCATCATCCCTGGTACCTCCTCTACATTTATTTGATATCTTGATGATCCCATACAGCCACTGATATCCATTAGACATCTAAATTACATCCAATGATCCATAAAAAGGTACAAAATATCTAAAAAATGTCCATTAAAAGTCCTGGATATCCTGTACTAATTATAGATATCTATTACATGTTTAAAAACAGATGAAATTTAGGTGTACCTTTTTCGTTGTCTAATAGATGTAACACGTTGGATCAAAACAAGATTTAGATATTTTCAATATCTATTAGATGTAAAAAGTCCAATTATTGGATATTTGGAGATTTATCGGATATGTAATAGACATCTAATGGATGTAAAAAAGAATGACATTTGTCGCGCTAATAGATATCTGTAGGATATTTAAAGAAGTTAAATGGATCATTTTTTAACTTTTATACGTGTTTATAGCTGTCTTATGAATTGTAAGTGGCCGTGTAGGATATAGCTATCTTTGTCCTTCACTCACATCACCAAGATTTTCCGGAAGTAACTTAGATGGGAGTTGAATAAATGGAGCCTTAAACTAAAAAAAATCCCCCCATTTTTGGTGTGGGGGGGGAGTATTTTGATAAGATTTTTCTTGATCAGAATCTGAAAATATACCAGAAAAAACGCATGATCTTGAAGAAAAGAAAAAAATTTAATCGCGGGCCTGCATTATTTTTTGGCATGAATTTTTATTTATAATTTTTATTTTTATTTTACCTTTGACTTATTTTCGGTATCTGTCTACTGTTTCATACGGACATTTTCCATGCACTTCAGACCGTACGAATTTTAATTAAAAGTACTGATGATTTCAATTTCCCCTTTTATAGAAAAAAGGAAATGAAATGTAAACACAAGTATGCCATTTCTAAAAGAGAATATTTGAAATAAATTACAAATATGTGGTAGCCTCTTCCAAATTCATTTCTTTTTAGAAGCTCCCGTGAGGATGAAAAAGAATTTCATACAGAAATGCAATTATTTAAGTCTTTCAATAATTTTAATGGAAGTACATATATACATACATATATGAATGAAAAGTGATACAGTGAAACAATTTTCAGAAATGAAAAAACAAAAGACATAAAAAAATTTTAATTACAGAAAGTTTTTTAAAATGACAAATTGATTTAGCATGATAGTATGAATTGAAATGTTTATAATTTAGCTATCTGTCTATCTATCTATATCTATCTCTCTCTCTATCTATCTATCTATCTATCTATATATATATATTGTGGAAATAAAAATCAAAGTGTACATTTTCTATTGATTCAATGGTCTTTTGCTCGTTACACACGTGTTTTATGTAAAGTGTGAATGTATGAGAAAAATAAACTATGTAAAGAATGTACAATACAATGTTTTTGTGTCACACGATGATGTAATGATTTATTATAATCTTTAAACTACAAAGTCTAAATAATTGAAATATTTTATTATTATTTTTAAATCAAATGTTCACACACACACACACACACACATATATATATATATCAATCAATTAATTAATTAATTAATTCTTTTGGTATCCAATTAATTTACCTTTTCTGCATTTTTTTTTAAAAATCTTCATTTTAAATTAAATCACTTAATAAAAAAGTCTTTAACATTTTCTGTAACCAATATGTATAATAAAATATATTGTTATGAATTTGAAAATATTACTTATTTTTTAATTGTAAAAAGTATTTAAGTTTTATTGCATACAGTTTTACTCATGACACATATGTTAATTAGATATTTCTAAACTGTAAATTATAATATTTAATCACCTGGAAATTCATTATTATTACATAATTATTTATTAATTGTCTACATAATAAGTGAAATTTATCTGTATTCTGTATTAAAAATTTATATTGACAGAAGCTTCTCAATGGAAAAAATCTGAAATACATATATATAACTCGAGTATTAATGCAAACTTTTTCTAATGACACATATGTTAATTATGTATTTCTAAACTATAAATTATAATATTTAATCATTTGGAATTCTTATTAAATAATCATTTATTAAATTAAAATCGAATTATTTGTCTACATAACAATTGAAATTTATATATATTTAGTATTAAACAATTATATTAACAGAATAGTGCAAATAGGAAAGTTTTTGAAATATATATTTATAACTGGACAAAAAAATCTCTTTGTATTTGCAATTCTTTTCTTTAATTTCTTTCTTTCTTTTTTTTTATACATAAAATTTTGTACCTAAATTTAATTTTAATTTTGCTTTTGTTTCTTTTTTATTAAGAAGGGCCCTCTTCACTCACCGCCGCCGGAAGCCGAAGCTAATGTTATTCAATGGGAAATTTTTCTTTACAAATAACTTATTAACTAATACATATCTTTAAATTCTGTTTTCACATACTGAATATTCCCAGCTGTTAAATTGCCGGACTTTTTTTTTTAAATTATTTTTTAAATTTTTTATATTTTATTTTGAAGCTGCAAAATACGAATTTTTAATGTGTGAATTTTTTTCATTTTGCAATTTCAAAATAAAATATTAAAAATTAAAAAAATACATTTTTAAAAAAGGTCTGTCAATTTAACAGTTGGGAATTTTCTGAATGTGAAAACAGAATTGAAAATATGTATTAGTTAATAAGTTATTGGTAAAGAAAATTTTCCCATAGAATAACATTGGCTCGGGCATCCGGCGACGGTGAGTGAAGAGGGCCGTTAATGAACATTTTCCATACATTTAAGAACGCATAAATTTTAATTAAAAGTATCGATAATTTCAATTCTCCCTCTTAAAAAAAAAGGAAAAAGAAAAAAAAAATAGGAAACGAAAGGGAAGTAGAAGTATGCCATTACTAAAAGAGAATAATTTTAAATAAAGTTATCGATTTTTTTCATTTTTCACAAAAAAAAAAATGGGGTGGGGGTGGGGGGGGGGGTGATATTTAGTGTTATACTACTTCTCTAATATGGAAATCGTCTGTATTATCATACAAAATAACTTTTTAAAATAATAATTTTAATTTTAAAAACAGAATTATTTTTTAATAACCGAATTAAATTCTGTATTAATGTAGGTGCATTAATGAAACAGGGGGTTGAGGGGGGCCAGAACTAATTATCATATAAAACTCTTCAGAAGCCTAATTTGAATTGTTTAACATAGGTTTACATAACAGTACTCGTTATCTTACCTCTTAATCTCCAACCTGTACTTATAGTATTAAATTTCAGGGTAAGAGAAAGTCGTGTGAGTGACACACCAGATTAATCTTATTATGCGGACTTTAAATAGAGCACTAAACGGAACACTGGGATATGTTGTTGCTGTTGTGTTGTCGGGCCTATATTTTTTGTCAACCAGCAGTTTTTTTATTGTCATTCATATTTATTGATCGGGTAGAATTTTTACTTCCATTACCCTACTACCGTAGGTAACGGAAGTATTGTATTCGGTCTGAAAATTCGATATCGGGTTTTCACCTGATTTGCACGTTTTAAGGTCCCCTGAGTCCAAAAAAGTGGTTTTTGGCAATTGGTCAGTGTGTATGTATGTGTGTGTGTGTGTGTGTGTGTGTGTGTGTTTGTGTATGTATGTGGAGAATCTTCTGGCTATTATAGCTCAGAAACTAATAAAGATAGAGCTACGAAACTTTAGAATTGAAATACGCCTGGTGTACAGATGAAATTTCCAAATTTTGGTGAAAATTGAAAAACCGGAAGTGGGACATCGGAAACCGGAAGTGGGACCGTAAGTCCGTATCTCAAAAACGGCTAAACGATTTTCTTCAAACTTGCTATATAAACACTCTATTAGATGTCCTTTCGAATGATATAGTTGGTTAGTTCAGGAAAATTGATAGGCGTCCTGTATAAATAGCTCAATTTCAGGCCTCGCAAAGGCGTTCCTTTAAAAACGGTTGTACGGATTTTTTTCAAACTCGCCATTTTAACTCACTTTTAAATATGCTTTTGTATGTAATTATTGTTTTCCTGTCAATAATTGAGTTTACCCGGAAGTGGGACATCGGAAACCGGAAGTGGGACCGTAAGTCCTTATCTCAAACACGGTTTTTACGATTTTCTTCAAATTTGCTATATAAACACTCTATTAGATGTCCTTTCGAATGATATAGTTGGTTAGTTCTGGAAAATTGATAGGCTTCCTGTATAAGTAGTTCAATTTCAGGTCTTCTAAGCGCGTTCCTTTAAAAACGGCTGTACGGATTTTTTTTTTAAACTCGCCCTATTAACTCACTTTTATATATCCTTTTGTATGTAATTATTGTTTTCTGGTCAATAATTGATTTTTTGTAAAAATTGGTATCTCAAAAACGGCTCTAACGATTTTCTCTTTAAGTTACTTTTATGTTTTCTGATCACATTATCTCTCAAAAATGCCTATAATACGTGTAATAGTGGGTAATGGAAGTCGTGTGGTTGTTTCACACCAGATTTTTTAAATTTCAGAACGAAAATTATAAAATATCGAAACACATTTGATTTATAAACAAAAATTGAAAATACATTTAAATGATCACATGGTAATCTTCATGATCTAAACATTGTTTTCAAGATTTATCGTTCACATTCCGTCATTTTTGACGGGGTTATATACTAGTATGAAAATAATTAGGTAAATAATTAATACGGGTTGTAATAAAACTATTCACAACCATTGTATACCTGTGCGTAAACTTTGATGATAAGCCTATGAAATATTTTGCTAAATAAAAGAAAAAAAAGTTAAAAATAAATTGATGGTAGCATTGAGAAAGTAATCGCTATGATATTGTTCGGTCGAAGACATATATATATACAGAGTGTCCCGTCTGTCTGTTGACATTTTAAAAATTCATAACTATTTAATGAATTAAAAGAATTGACGCGGTTTGCAAAATAAATAAAGAAAATATATAAATAAATAAAATAAAATAAATAAATAAATAATTCTCGCGAAGGGGTTTTTTTTTCTGGTAAAGAAAAAAAAATAATAAAGCTATTTGTCGATAGAGGGCGCTGTGCGTTATCAAATCACACATTTTCATGAAAAAAAACTGTACTTATTCGCATACAAATGTTTACAGGCATATAAATCATATTCTATGTGTTCTTCGTCATCACAAATTGCAGTTCGCAAACGAGTTATAACACTGCTAACTGCAGCTTCAGTCGGCGGTTCTTACCTGAGGGAAAACATTTTCCCCAATAACGCTTTATCCACCAAGACAGCGTCGCAGTTGAAACTTCGTGCATGCACAAGTAGGAAGCAAAATAAGAAGTAAACTGTTCTAATCACAAAATTGTGCATTTTATAGGACTTTCATTTGCATAATTTTCTTTCACATCCGTGCGATAAATTTAACTATTTGTCTAACTATCGTTGACAAAAAATTTAATTATATTTTTTTCTTTATATATATATATATATATATATAAATCCTCCTCTCCTAGAATGAATTTTTTGGAAATTGTGTTCAATTCTATCAATTCATTCCATAGTTATGAATTTTTAAAATGTCTACAGACTTATTAGACATCCTGTATATATATATATATATATATACTCGCCAATAAATAATAATAATAAAAATGTAACCTTTTTTCAGTCTACATCTTATTTAGGCTGTTTATTCGGTAAGTAAATATCTGTATTAAATGAAGTATATCTGTATAAAATATCTGTATAAAATTCAGGTTTAGAAAACATAAACAAAGTCAGATTTAAAAGGCAAAACATTTAAAATGTCTGAGCACTTATATATTTTTCTTTAATCAACAAATTTCATACAAAAATGCAATTATTTAAGTCTTTCAATAATTTAAATGGAAGTACATATATACATAAATATATGAATGAAAAGTGATGCAGTGAAACAATTTTCTGAAATGAAAAAACAAAAGACATAAAAAATTTTTAAGTCCAGAAAGTTTTTTAAAATGACAAATTGATTTAGCATGATAACCTGAATTAAAATGTTTATAATTTTGCTATCTGTCTATCTATCTATCTATATCTATATATATATATTGTGGAAAAAAATCACATTTTCTATTTATTCAATGGTTTTTTGCTCGTTACACACGTGTTTTATGTAAAGTGTGAATGTATGAGAAAAATAAACTATGTAAAGAATGTACAATACAACGTTTTTCTGTCATACGATGATGCAATGATTTATTATAATCTTTAAACTACAAAGTCTAAATAATTGAAATATTTTATTATTTTTTTAAATCAAATGTTCACATATATATGTATATATAACAATTAATTAATGAAGTAATTTTTTGGTATCTAATTAATTTACCTTTTCTTCATTTTTTTAAAAATCTTCATTTTAAATTAAATCACTTAATAAAAAAGGTTTTTAACATTTTCTTTAACCAATATGTATCATAAAATATATTGTTATGAATTTGAAAATATTATTTATTTTTTAATTGTAAAAAGTATTTAAGTTTTATTAGATAATTCTAAACCGTAAATTATAATATTTAATCACCTGAAATTCTTTATTATTGCATAATTATTTATTAAATTGAATTAATTGTCTACATAATAAGCGAAATTTATCTATATTCTGTATTAAAAATTTATATTGACAGAAGTTTCTCAATGGTAAAAAATCTGAAATACATATATATAACTCGAGTCTTACTGCAAACTTTTGCTCATGACACGTATGTTAATTATGTATTTCTAAACTACAAATTATAATATTTAATCATCTGGAATTCTTATTAAATAATCATTTATTAAATTGAAATCGAATTAATTGTCTACATAACAATCGGAATTTATATATATTTAGTATTAAAAATTTATACTAGTGGATCTGCAGATCAGGAGCCTCAACGTCCTACTTGCATCAGACATTTTTCAATAGGTCATTTTTATTTATTCCTTATTATATAATAGTATATATTGATTCGATCGACTTATTACCATAATCAGATACCTTTCTGATACAGTCATAATCAGATACCCCCCGCTCTATCTCTTTTTGTATACCTATTTGTATATCATATAAAGTGTTATGGAATTGTGAATAATTGCATTTATTTTTGCATAAATTTTTTCAGACGCTTAGTAAGTCGATAAAATGCTAATTTTGTGCATTTCTAATCGTTTTAGCGTTTAAATAGCCCAATTTTCCTTTAAAAACCCATTGAAAATCTCCAATAAGGGAAGCAAAGGATTTGTCGCCAAATTTGGCGACTGTTTCCCTCCTTGGCGATATTTTTGGCGACCTTGGCGAGAAAATTCTTATTACGGATATACCAAATATGGAAGCTCTAATCTCATTGGCTGATGAGATACGAGAATTTTCCAGAACAGTCTGTGTTCGATAGAATAGTATAAAAGGAGCATTTTTTTAGCCAAGGCGGCCAATCTGAGATCTGTGTCAGTTTCGTCAAATGCTTGCTTTGCTTTGAGCCCCTTTGAATGAGACTTGCTTTATGTGTTATTGATAAACAGTTTGTACTGTTGTTTTGCTGTTAAAGGCTGTTGTTTAAGCTATGTTTACTGGTTGAATTGAAGCTGATACTTGGTTTATAGACCTGTATTTTTCTGGAATTTTCTATGAATAATTCACTGAATTTTTGTAAGTTTCGCCTTTCATTCTCGGACAACTTACGAACCCCCAAGTACGCAACAATATTTATTCTTAATAAACGACGGTCTTGTATTATTTCCCTGAAATTCATAAATACCAAATTTCATACAAAAAAAATTACATAGCATATCGGAAATATTTTGCGTAACCTTTAAACTAATTATCAATTCTATGCCCACAATTTTCAACAGGAAAACATGCTTTTAGAATTCTAATAAAATTTTATTATATTTGATGGGGTGTAACCATGCTAAAATACACTTTTAAGAAATACCGACTATAGACCGTAATAGTACGAAATTCCTTTATGTATCACAGAAAACTAGCCACATAAACGCCAATAATAAGAATAAACCTAATTAATTATAACTCATTAATTTTTCGAACTAATTTGACATCATTTGGATGATTACAGTACATACTCGGAATTATTTTGTGTGGTCCCATAAATTATTTAGTCTATACATAACCTTTTTTAAGAGTAAACATGATTTTAAGCAACTTTATAATGCATGTTAACTTTATTAAGTTAAATTCAGCATAAACGCATTAAAGTGCGCGCTTAAATTAAAAATTTGTCTATAGGGTCTAATGTTACGAAATTCTTTCGTGTGTCTTTGTAAACGAACCATAAAAATTGTATACACCAGTAAAAACTATTCAGCTTATTTTGCGTTTAAAATTAATAATTGTTCCAAATTTAACATCGTTTGGATGACTAAGTGACATTGTCAGAACACTTTTGTAAGGTCCTGTACATTAATTAGAAAGCTTAAGAGCACATATTTTCTTCAAACAACATAAGTTTAAGCATCTTACTCACGTACTCTAATTTCATTTTCTTCATTGCAAAGTAATGATATTAATATGCGTTTAAACGAAATTCACCCCCATACGCCTTAAGGTTAAGAATTTTTGCGTGTCCCTGTACACAGTTTATAAAAAATATAGCAATAAAAATTATACAGCTACTTATATGCAAAGCTGGAACGTGTGCGCCAATTTGCAAGTCAATCGAAGGATTTTTTCGGTCGCTATTGCGGTACATACAAATTCTTCCCATAAGCCGTAAGGATAAGAAAAATTTTGGCGTGTCCCTGTACACGAACAACAAATGAAATACACACCTAACCCTATACAGCTAATTCCGTTGGGCTCATGAATATGTGTACCAACTTGCAAGTCAATAGCGTTATTTTTGGGACTGCTATCGCGGTACATACAAATTCTTCCCTTAAGCCGTAATGATAAGAAAAACTTTGGCGTGTCCCTGTGTACGAAGTAGAAATGGAATACATACCAAAAACTATACAGCTGATTTCGTGGGGCTCATGAACATGTGTACCAAATTTCAAGTCAGTAGCGTGATTTTTGCGGCCGCTATCGCACGACAGACAGACAGACGGACGGACGGACCGACGGAACCCAAAATCCTTTTGAGTCTCAAAAGAGGGCCTCCATTGACGTTTCGGAAAAAATTGGAAGTCAATAGCTTGATTTTTGCGGTGGCTATCGCGGTACATACAGATTCTTCCCATAGGCCATAATGATCGAACTATTTGGCGTGACCCTGTACACGAACTACAAATGGAATGCACACCTAAAACTATACAGCTGATTCCGTTGGGCGCATGAGCATGTATACCAAATTGCAAGTCAATAGCGTGATTTTTGTGGCCGCTATCGCGGTACATACAAATTCCTCCCATTGGCCGTAATGATAAGAAAAACTTTGGCGTGTCCCTGTATACGAAGTAGAAATGGAATACATATCAAAAATTATACAGCTAATTTCGTGGGGCTCATGAACATGCGTACCAAATTTCAAGTCAATAGCGCTATTTTTGCGGCCGCTATCGCGATACATACAAATTCCTCCCATTGGCCGTAATGATAAGAAAAACTTTGGCGTGTCCCTGTATACGAAGTAGAAATGGAATACATACCAAAAACTATACAGCTGATTTCGTGGGGCTCACGAACATGTGTACCAAATTTCAAGTCAATAGCGCTATTTTTGCGGCCGCTATCGCGCGACAGACAAACAAACAGACAGACAGACAGACACAGCCCAAAACCGTTTTGAGTCTAAACAGAGGGCCTCCACTGACGTTTCGGCAATTAACAGAATCGTCCAAATCAGAAATTTTTTGAAATATATATTTATAACTGGAAAAAAAATTTCTTTGTATTTGCAATTCTTTCTTTTAATTTCTTTCTTTCCTTATTTTTTAACATAAAATTTTATACCTAAATTTATTTTTAATTTTGCTTTTGTTTCTTTTTTATTAAGTGTCAACAGCATTTAATGAACATTTTCCATACATTTAAGAGCGTATGAATTTTAATTAAAAGTATCGATGATTTCAATTCTCCCTCTTAAAAAAAAAAAAAAAAAAAAGAAAAGAAAAAAAGAAAAAGGAAACGAAAGGGAAGTAGAAGTATGCCATTACTAAAAGAGAATAATTTTAAATCAATTACAATTATGTTGTAGCCTCTCTCAAACTCATTTCTTTTCAGAAGCTGCCGTTAGCTGAAGAAAAAAAGACTTTCACGGAGAAAAGTAATTATTTCAATCTTTTAAATAATTTAAAAGGAAGTACACATGTATATGCATATATGAATAAAAAATTATGCATGGAAACAATTTTCTGAAACGAAAAAACAAAAGATATAAATTTTTGTTTACTTCTGGAGATCTCTTTACAATGACAAAGTGATTTAGAACGATAGCATGAATTGAAATTTTTATGGTTTAGTTATTGGTTTTGTGTGGACATAAAACTCAAAGTGCACATTTATTATTTATTCAGGGGTTTTATGCTCTTTGTCCTCGTTTTTACTATTATATATATGGATATATATATATATATATATTTATATATACTAGTATCGCCCAGTGGTCGAAACTCGACCATTTTTTTTGCAAAGCGAGGCAAAGCAAAGTTATTGCCTTGTCCTAAACGGAATGCAAATGCAACACAGCTGCGGCAATTGTTTGCCGATATTCACTCTAACTGAATCAGCAGAGTTTTACTTAATATAACTATTTCTCTCTATACATGTTAGCCTTTCCTGAAAGGAGAGAAAATCGCAACGTGAAAACGCCCCTCGTTGGGTGATACAGGCCAAAAGCTAATCGGTACCATGTCAAACCAAGGTCCAACCAAGTGCCAAATTCTGTTAAATAAATTCGATTGGTTCATAAAGTACAGTGTTTGAACAAACAAACAAACAAAAGAAAAGATATTTTTCAAAAATTGTCGAATTGAGTTCGGGAAATTTCAAAACGTGTAACTTTATCGAAAACCGAAAATCTAAAACATTTCTGAATCTTATATTTTCTACTTATATATGCAGAGGAAAGAATAATAACTCCACTTCTTAAAAAATAAAAATAAGCAGTCAATTTCACTTAATTAAAATGCAAGGAAATCTCAAAACGTGTAAATTCATCGAAAACCGGAAATCAAAAGTTTTTACGTATCTTCTACTTGCTTCTTATACCCACAAAAGCTAGCAATAAAGACACTTTTTTTAAAAATAAGTAGCCAATTTCAGTTAATTGAAACGCAAAGAAAGCTCAAAACATGTAAATTCAGGAAAAAACCTCTTCCGTTGCAACATATTAGTATCTTATATCAGATACTTTATTGAGACATTTAAAAACAAATGTAACTTCAAATTATGATAGAATATTTACCATTTTCCTCTTATTTAGTATATTAGTTGAATATTTATTGTTTAAAGATCACCCATTCAAATGAAATGTTTATGTTTACATTCGAAACTGGAAGTTTGCCATTTTTTTTCTGGAGTTTTGTGATTTTAAATTAAAATTTTATCAATTTTACAGAAAAAATAACTCAATCGAACACATGTAGATAGCAGACAGTAACTTATATATAACCCAAATATCGGAATTAAATTCGGCAGATAATTTCCGTTATTTTTCAATAATTTTTTACAAAAAATCAAATGGACGATTAACGTAGAAAATATTTTTCATGGCTCCATGGACAGACAGTGACGTCATCACTTCGCTTGCGTATAGTGATGCTACAAATTACTGTGTCTATGGTTTTATTTGAGCTTTATGAAATTGCCAGATTTAACAACTTTCTACTTTTAGGTATTTTTTAATGTAAAGGAATATGTGTATAAAAGGGAAAAATGGGGGAAAATGTAAAAAAAATAAATGTATTTTTAAATACCTTCTTGACATCGTAAGAAAATAATATTTGTATTCGCACCTTCCGGCTAACCATACCTTTCGAATGATACCATTTTCAACCCTCTACTCCCATAATTAATATGTTAAACAGGGACAACAAATTTTATGCTTGCCTATTAATATTGTTACGAAATTGTAAATAATTGTGTTTATTTTTGTATAAATTCTTTCAAAGAGGCTTAGTAAGTTGATAAAGTGCTAATTTTGTG
Organism: Salticus scenicus; assembly: GCA_963930645.1. NCBI lineage: Eukaryota > Metazoa > Arthropoda > Arachnida > Araneae > Salticidae > Salticus > Salticus scenicus. The sequence goes on along the minus strand of OZ005654.1, from coordinate 54,615,462 downwards.
CATTTCTAGTCGTTTTAGCGTTGAAATAGCCTTATTTTCCCTTAAAAACGCATTAAAAAGCCCCAGTAATGCACGTAATGGATTTGGCGCCAAATTTGGCGACTTTTTCCCACCTTGGCGATTTTTTTGGCGACCTTGGCGAGAAAATCCTTATATGGGATATACCAAATATGGAAGCTGTAAGTTGATTGGTTGACCACTTTCTAGAGTTTTCTCGAAAAATCTGGGCTCCATGGAACAGCATATAAGGAGCGCTTCTTCGCCAAGGCAGTTAGTTCAGGTCAGATCTCAGCCAGCTTCGCTAGTGCTTGCATTGCTCTTGAGCCTCTTTGAGAGAGACTTGCTTCAAGTGTTATTGGTATACAGTTTGTACTGTGGATTTGCTATTGACAGCTGTTGTTTAAGCTGTGTTTACTGTCTGAATTGAAGCTGATACTTGGTTTATAGACCTGCATTTTTCTGGAATTTTCTGTGAATAAATTACTGAATTTTTGTACGTCTGGCCTTTCATTCTCAGACAACTCACGAACCCCCAAGTACGCAACATTTCTGGTGTCAGGAGTGGGGTTTGTCTGTGAATGGTGATAACGAGAGCTATGGAACAAGAAATGAAGAAATTTCTAGAAGGACTCACTGCTCAGATGAATGAGTTAAGATCTGGATTGATAGAGGAAATGAAAGCAGGACAAGAGAAAATGGAAACATCGCAAAGAGAGTTGAAAGACGGTTTGACTGAAGAAATGAAGGTAGCACGAGAGAAAATGAAAACATCGCAGAGAGAGTTGAAAGACGGTTTGACTGAAGAAATGAAGGTAGCACAAGAGAAAATGGAAACATCGCAAAGAGAGTTGAAAGACACTATAGGTGAAGTTCAGGAAGAAATTAAATCTAATCAAGATGAGATGAAGAGAGAGCTTTCAACGGTGAAAGAATCAATCGAGGGTAAATTATCGGTGATGAAAAATAGAATGGATGGAATAGAAGAGAAAGTTTTGAAAATAGAAAAAAGTTTTGAAGAGAAAACCATGAAGATAGAAGAAAATGTTATGAAGGTTGAAGAGAAAGCTATGAAGATAGAAGAAAATGTTATGAAGGTTGAAAAAAGTGTTACGGAAATAGAACGGAGTTTTGAGGAGAAATTTAAAGAAAACTTTGATCAGGAACTGAAAGGAAGGTTTTCAGAGTTAGAAGATAAATTGAAGAGAATAGAAGAAGATCTGGAGAGAAAAGTGGAAGAAAAGTTAGAATCCATGCCCCAGGAAACTGAAAAGAAAGAGAGAAGAAGCCAGAATCACGAATTTATCAAGCTATCTACCTACGACGGTAGTCCCTCCTGGCATGTATATAAGACGCAGTTTTCCATCGTAGCTGAAGCTAACGGCTGGGACTCTGTTGCAAAGACGGCTCATCTGGTAGGGTCGTTGCGGGGCGACGCCGCAGATATTCTGGAGACCCTTTCGAAGGAACAGCGACATGACTTCGAAGCTGTAACCAGAGCACTAGAGCTACGTTTTGGAGCGAAATGGTCCAAAGAATATAGTCGACTCCAGCTCAGGTCCCGTCGTCAGAGACCAGGGGAAAGCTTACAAGAACTGGCATCAAACATCCAGAGGCTTTCACATTTGGCTTTCTCAGACTGTCATCCTGAAACACGTAATGATCTGGCTCTAGAATATTTCATTGATGCTGTCGGAGATCCAGATATTCAAAAAGCCCTCAGACTCTCCGGCGTGAAGGATGTGGAGTCAGCCTTGGTGTATGCCCTAAAGCTCGAGACAGCCCAACAAGCCTCCTATAAACATCGCCAGAACAGCACAGCAGACAAAGTGAACGGCTCTCAAGATGATCTTATAGAGATTCAGGAAATGATTGCAGAAATTAATAGAAGGCTACGCATTCTTGAGAGTAGGAAAGAAGGGAAGACTCCAACAACTAAATGCTGGGGCTGTGGAAAAGACGGGCATATCAAACGAAGCTGCCCAGTAAGAACACCTAGAGACGTAACCAAGAATGTCTCTCCAGTATGCCACCCAGGAGGAGCTCTTCGGGAAAATTCAGATGTCTTCTTGCGGAAGCCTCCATCTGAAGATCATAAATACAGCTGTAAAGCCGATGATAGACTCCAAAGAATACAGCCAGTTGCTCGCCAAGTTACCGTCTCAACACCTTCAGAACAAGATCCCGACCCATGGAGTGACGAAGAAGTTAGAAAAGCCCAGATGGAAGATCCTGACGTAAAGCCTATATTACAACTGAAGGAGACGACCAGCAACAGACCTACCTGGCAGGACATTTCCAGATTTAGTCCCATTACGAAAAGTTATTGGGCACTTTGGGACTCTCTTCATATCAGAAACGGCGTATTATACAGAAAGTGGGAATCTGATGATGGGAAAAGCTTCAGATGGCAGGTTGTATTACCAAGATCAAGAATTCCAGATGTTTTAGAACAACTGCATAGTAGCTCTACCGGAGGCCATTTTGGGGTAATGAAGACTCTGCAGAAAGTTCGGGAACGCTTCTACTGGTGCAAGGCAAAGGAGGATGTGGAGAAATGGTGTAAATCCTGTGATGCTTGTGCGGCACGTAAAGGCCCGCAGAAACGAAGTCGAGGAAGACTGCAACGGTATAACGTGGGAGCACCATTTGAACGGATTGCAATCGACATCTTGGGTTTTTTGCCACGGACCTCCAGTGGAAATAAATACATCCTCGTCATGATGGACTATTTCACCAAGTGGCCTGAGGCATATCCCATTCCCAATCAAGAGGCATGCACAGTCGCAGAGGTCCTAGTGCAGCAATGGGTGTCAAGGTACGGCACGCCCCTACAACTTCATACCGACCAAGGTAGGAACTTTACCTCGGATGTTTTCAAAGGACTGTGTCAACTACTCGGCATAGACAAAACCCGGACAACACCCTTACATCCCCAGTCGGACGGCATGGTCGAGAGGTTCAATCGTACCATCCTGAATAACCTCTCACTTCTAGTATCAAGGAACCAGCAAGATTGGGACTTGAAGTTGCCATTGTTCCTGCTGGCTTATCGAAGTGCTGTCCATGAAACCACCGGCTATACTCCAGCCCAGATGCTGTTCGGACGTGAACTTCGTCTCCCTTGTGATCTCCTGTTTGGTTGTCCACCCGATGCGCCTTCATCGCCCGAGGAGTACATCGTACCTAAAAGTACACCTTCATCGTCCGAGATCTCCAGGCACGATTTGAGGACGTACACAACTTTGCTCGGGAGCGGATTAACATGGCAATGGAGAAAATGAAGACAAGGTACGATCTAAAGGCTACACAACATGAGTTCCAGGAAGGAGAGAAGGTCTGGTTGTGGAATCCTGTTCGACGCAAAGGACTCTCTCCCAAGTTGCAGTGCCACTGGGACGGACCATACACAGTCTTAAAAAGGCTGAATGATGTAGTGGTGCGGATCACAAAAACACCTTCATCAAAACCGAAGGTGGTGCACTATAATAGACTAGCCAAGTACCACAAGTAACGGTAATATTAAAATTAAAAATGTAAATACTGGTAAAATTTGCGTATGCGTATGCGTAATGTAAATATTTGTATATAGATACTTGTACATATTTGTAAATTTTGTAAATATTTCTCACTTGATTTTTGTTTCTATTTTGTCATTATATGTAACTTAGTTTTGTATTTGTGATTGTGTAAATTTGGTTAGTTTCGCCTCTTGACCAAGGGTTGCACTGCCCGGGACGTGCAGTCCTTGGGAGGGGGGCAGTGTTACGAAATTGTAAATAATTGTGTTTATTTTTGTATAAATTCTTTCAAAGAGGCTTAGTAAGTTGATAAAGTGCTAATTTTGTGCATTTCTAGTCGTTTTAGCGTTGAAATAGCCTTATTTTCCCTTAAAAACGCATTAAAAAGCCCCAGTAATGCACGTAATGGATTTAGCGCCAAATTTGGCGACTTTTTCCCACCTTGGCGATTTTTTTGGCGACCTTGGCGAGAAAATCCTTATATGGGATATACCAAATATGGAAGCTGTAAGTTGATTGGTTGACCACTTTCTAGAGTTTTCTCGAAAAATCTGGGCTCCATGGAACAGCATATAAGGAGCGCTTCTTCGCCAAGGCAGTTAGTTCAGTTCAGATCTCAGCCAGCTTCGCTAGTGCTTGCATTGCTCTTGAGCCTCTTTGAGAGAGACTTGCTTCAAGTGTTATTGGTATACAGTTTGTACTGTGGATTTGCTATTGACAGCTGTTGTTTAAGCTGTGTTTACTGTCTGAATTGAAGCTGATACTTGGTTTATAGACCTGCATTTTTCTGGAATTTTCTGTGAATAAATTACTGAATTTTTGTACGTCTGGCCTTTCATTCTCAGACAACTCACGAACCCCCAAGTACGCAACAATATATAGATTTATGTATTATACCGGTATTAAATTGAGTGGATTTTGTTTTGATTATGCACATACATATACGCATACATGTTATGTAAATTAAGAATATATGTAAAAAATAATAATCATAAATTCTTGAAAAAATTTATAGGGCATTAAAAAAAAAAAAAAAAAAAAAAAAAAAAAAAAAAAAAAAAAATCGCAAACCTAAAGATACACTGGTGGACAAAATTAAAGCAACAACCTGTTTTCGCTTTCTCTTTTTTTGGACATAATGTTTAAACAAATAAACATATGAATATAAAATGTGGATGGCCTGTTCGTCAATACTATTAACCGAATTTTATGTAACTTTAGCATAAGAATATTTTTTAAGCTGATAAATATTCATTTTTCTCTCAAAAGTAAGCTTTGGAAAAAATGAAAAAAATCAATAATTTTAGGAAAGAACACTTAATGAAATGTGGTGTTAAGGATGCATTAGAGATAGGTAAATACGCACATGCCTTGAAATGTTAAACTAAATCTCGATTTTTCTTCCTGTATTAACTTTTCTTTTACTTTTACAATAGACTTATGAAAAAAATACAATTAATAATTTGTAAACTATGAGCATCACCAGAATAATAAAAATGTCGATAAATAGTTTTATAATGAACATCTTATTCAATTTTCATGTTTGTATGTATATTTTTTAAAAAGCTATTCACATGCGAAAAAAAGAAGAAAAAATAAGAAACAGAAAAATGAATACAAATAGAAAGATTTGGTTGTAATCTAACATACGGATGCATGTACATCTTCACCTATCTCTAATGCATCCTTAACACCACTTTTTATTAAGTGTTCTTTCCTAAAATTATTGAAATTTTTCATTTTTTTCAAGGCTTACTTTTGAGAGAAAAATGAATATTTATTAGCTTAAACATTATTCTTATGCTAAACTTACATGAAATTCAGTTAATAATATGGTAACGAACAGGCCATCTAAATTTTATGTTCATATGCTTATTTGTTTAAAAATTATGTGCAAAAGAAGAAAACGAGAAAAGAGGTTGTTGTTTTAATTTTGTCCACCAGTGTAAATCGCATCTTCTAGCAACATCTTTTATCTTCTGGCACTCTAAGGAAAATCATTCATAAAAATTTGATGTTAAAAAAAAATGTTTAAACCTAATATGTCTCTGTTTTTGCCAAAGTAAAGAAAAATGTAGAAAATTATATAAAAAAAACATTCAGCTTCTGAAAAATGGAAATTTGTAGTAACACTCGATGAGGCATGGACATATTTAAGTGACTGTAATCGAAAAAGATAATTTTTTTATTATTCAACTGACGGGAATGACCGTACGACATGGTTGATCAGTATAGAGAAAAGTTCCCAAAGAGATTCATGATAGGTGCATGTTTTTGTTACAACAAGAAAAAAAAAAAATGTCTGATTTAAAGTCAAAATTAATTCAATTTACAATCAGAAGAATATTTTAGAACCAATTTTTGAAGAAGAAATTCTAGCCTTATAGGGAAAAGACATTGATAAAGTTAAGCTTCATATTGTTACGAATTTGTAAATAATAGTAGTTATTTTTATATAATTTCATTCAAAAAGCTTAGTCAGTTTATAAATTGTTACTTTTCTGCCTTTCTAGCTCGTTTTAGCGTTGAAATAGCTCATTTTCCTTTAAAAACCTGCTAAAAAGTTTCACGAGTACTTAGAGAAAGTTTACGTTCATAGAAAATTCAAGCTAGAGCTACTGTTCAGAACCATGGCTATCAGATCAAAACAAATTGACGCAAAAAATACAGAATGTATCGATAAAACCTCAACTCTTAAAACATTTCCATAAAGTGTGAACAGACTTCTGTACTATCAGAAGATTGTAAATAAGAGTAGGTACACTGGAGCGTAGGGTGCTAATAACTGGTAAAATGAATAACTAGCAGTGTCAAACACTGGGACATAGGATGCCAATTACTGATAAAATGAAAAAAAAAGTAACAGTGCCAGTTATTGGAACATTGAGTGGGTGTCAAATAAAAATTCATAAAAAAAATAATTGTTATCAAAGGTATATATTTTAACATATATGTGGTTCTGAATGTCTTTCATACCATATGAGTTAACTTAAGATTTCTAAAAATATTTTCTCGTGAATAGAACATTAAAAACATCAGAGATTGCTCTAAAACTGTCAATCACTGGTGCACGTACCTTATATATATATATCTTTTACTAGGCAAAAATATCTCTGCACTTGTAACTCCTTTCATTTCTTTTAAATAGGTTTTTCAGAATGAATTTTTGTTTATGAATTTAGTTTTTATTTTGCCTTTAATTCTTTTTCACTATGTGTCATCAGTAGCTCACAAACCTTTTCCACACATGAATATCTGAATTTAAATTAAAAATATCGATGATTTCAATTCTCCCTTTTCAAGAGAGAGGAAATGAAATGGTAATAAAAGTGTGCCATTACTAAAAGAGAATATTTGAAATAAATTACAATTATGTGGTAGCTTTTTTCAAATTTATTTCTTTTTAGAAGCTCCCTCGAGGTTAAAAAAGAATTTCATAGAGAAAAGCAATTATTTAACTCTTTCAATAATTTAAAAGGAAGTACACACGTATATATACATACATAGATATATGAATAAAAAATGATGCAGTGAAACAATTTTCTGAAACGGAAAAACAAAAGGTATATATATATATTTTTTTTTATTTCTGGATAGCTTTTTTATAATGACAAAGTGATTTAGGACGACAGCATGATTTAAAATTTTTGAGGTTTATTTATTGGTTTTGTGTGGAGATAAAACTCAAATTGTACATTTGTTATTTAATCAGTGGCACGGATTTTTTTTTTTTTTTTTTGTGCGTGTGTGTGTTATCGAGGATTAATACGAGTTGTAAAAAAGAATTTTTAGCATTTTCATATACATGCTTTTAATGTAAAATATGTGTATATTAGAAAAATATACTGTATAAAGAATTTATAATGAGAGTTTTCCTGTCATGCGTTTGTACAATAATTTATGATAATCTTTAAACTACAAAGTCTAAATACTTAAAGTATTTTATTTTAAGAACTCTAAAAAATTTATTTTTAAAATAGTACTTTTATGAATATAGAAGAATTTAAATGGAAATGTTCGCATATTTATGAGACATTTTGTGGTATCGAATTAATTTATCTTTTTTTCGTTTTTTCTTTTGAATCTTAATTTTAAGTTAAACGACTTAAGGGGACGGTGGACATTACAAAACTTTTTTTTAAATTATAGCCACAAATTTATAAAAATTCATACTTTTATATATGGACTCATAAATGTCCTAAATACATAAAAAATTTTTAAAAATTTATTTAATTTTTATTTTAATTTTAAAATATTTAAAATTTTTAATTTTTTTAAAAAATGCTCCGGGCGTTCCAATTTTTAACATTTTTTCCCATTTTTTCAAAATTATTAATTACAAACTCATTTTTAAGAAAAGTTAGTATTAATTGGATGAATTCATTGAAAAACTCTATTTTTAATGAATTTTTTTTGCATAATATATCAATTTTCGATGAAAATTTCTTGTTTTTCCATAGCAAAATCTAATTAAAAAAAAAAAAAATGGACAAATCCTAAAATCAATACTAATAACTATTCTAATGTGTAACAAGAATTGTTGATATGAATTTCATAAATTTTAATTAAAAACTGAGACGCCCGGAGCATTTCATAGAATGAAATATGAATGATTAATCTTTGCCGCTTCTTTGTTTACATTTCAGAGGGCATTTAAATGGCCCTTTAATTTTTTTAAACGTCTATAACTTTGGAAATTATTAACTTAGAAACATCCCATTGGTCGCATACTGTGCAGAATTAATCAGAGAAGATTAATATAAGAAAAACGAAATTTCGATTTTTTTTCTCGATTTTCATGAATTTCAAGGTCCACCATCCCCTTAATAAATTTTGTTTTATTTTTCTGAAATCTATATGTATCACAAAATATATTATTATGAACTTGGAAATACTACTACTTTTAAAGCCACGGTAACCTAGTCGGTAATAGCAGCGAGTCCGTGATCGAAAGATTACTGGTTCGATTCTCGAGCCGGCCAAACATCGTTGTGTACTCTAAAGGCCACTGGTGCACGTTAAATGTGTCGTGGCCACAGAATCCTCCAAGTTCCTTTCAAAATTATATTTCTGGAGGTACCGATAATGAGATAATCTCGGCAATAATTCGCATCAAAATTAGAGCTCATGTAGTTTGCTGGTGCTGCCACCTTTCACCACATTCTGGAGCTAAGTCGTTCTTCCACCACTCGTGGCGTTCCTCTAAAAAAAAAAAAAAAAAAAAAAACAGCGGAAGGTGCTCCTTTACCGCTTTAAATTCGGGTTGTTTCACTACCGGGGCTCGGAATTTCCGAGTGGAATAAGTAACAACAATAACACTTATTTTTTAATTTTAAGGAGTATTTAAATTTTAACACAAAGAGTTTTTCTTTTAACATGTACGTTAATTATATATTTTTAAACTATAAATTATGATATTTAATCATTTGGAATTCTTAGTAAATAATCATTTATTAAATGGAAATCGAATTGATTGTCTACATAACAATCGGAATTTATATATATTTAGCATTAAATTTAATGCTAAATGAATCTTCTAAATGGGAAAATATTTGAAATATATATTTATTTCTGGAAAAAAATCTCTTTGTATTTGCAACTCATTCATGTCGTTTATTTTTGTTTTTTTTCTGCGTAAAGTTTTATTTCTAAATTTCATTTTTATTTTGCTTTTGAATTTTTTTCATCACGTGCTAACAGTATTTCATGAACATTTTCCATACACTTAAGAGCGTATGAATTTTAATTAAAATCATTGATGATTTCAATCCTCTTTTAGCCAGAAAAAGGAAAGGGAATTGTAATACAAGCAGCTCCCGTGAGGCTGGAAAAAGAATTTCATGGAAAAAAAGTAATTATTTCAATCTTTTCAATAATTTAAAAGGAAGTACATATATATGCATACATGAATGAAAAATGATACAATGAAACTATTTTCTAAAACGGAAAAACAAAAGGTATAAAAAATTTTCACTTCCGGAGAGCTGTTTAAAATGACAATGTGATTTACAACGACTGCATGAATTGAAATTTTTATGGTTTATTTATTGGTTTTGTGTGGAGATAAAACTCAAAATACATATTTATTATATATTCAGTGGTTTTACGCTCATTATGCTCGTGTTTATTTTATTTTATTTTTTACTGTTATGTATTACATTGGTATTATGATTAGTAGATTTTTTTCGATTATAAATATACTGTCGAACCTCGTTAACGTGAACGCTGTTAACGTGAATTACTTTTAGCATGAACTGTCTTCGCAATCACCGTCAAAATGAAGATTAGTTTAGTTATATGAAGATTAGTTACTGATAGCATGAAATACTGATAACATGAACAAATTTTTTTAACCCCCATGAGATTCACGTTAACGAGGTTCGACTGGTAGAACCTTGTTAATGTGAATCTCGAAAAACTTTTTCATGTTATCAGTAGTTCATGCTGTCAGTAATTAATCTTCGTATATATAAACTAATCTTCATTTTGACGGGGTTTGTGGAAACAGCTCATGTTAAAAGTAATTCACGTTAACAGTGTTGACGTTAACGAGGTTCGACTGTATACGTTTTGTGTAAAATATGTATATACGTAAAATATATATACATTCAAAGAATTTGTAGAGCATTGTGTGATACTATGATACAGTGATTTATTGTATGTTTTAAAATTTAAAAGAAAAAAAAAATGTTTTTTCTCTAGAACTCTGAAAATTATATTTTTAAAAGTGTTTCATTCAATAATTTAAAATAATTTAAAATTAGATGTATGTGTATTTTTGCTGTATCTTTGTGTTATTTAATCAAATAATTTTTTCTTCTTTCTACTTTTGAAGCTGGATTTAAGATTGAACCCCTCAATAAGTATGCTTTTCTTTTTTTCTTTTTATAATGTATCCGAAGCATATAATAAACTGTATATAAATATAATTATTGCTTATGTTTTTTTTTTTTTTTTTTTTTTTTTTTTTAGATAACTTAAGTAGTTTTACAGAAAAGTTACTGTTTTCTAATAGATTCACTGCTGTGAAAAAAGTCTTACAGATTTCTTTATCTCAAAAGTTATTCATATCGCTTCTCTGATAGGATTTATGTGCAATCTGATCTTGTCGACATTTCTATTTTATTTGGTGACCTTGTCTTTTTTATTCACAGAAATTTTCTGCTTTAAGTTTTATAATGATTATTTACGAGCTTCTTTAAAAATCTACAGAATTAATTAAAAATAACTATAAACCTTAACTTTACTTCGTGTGTCGTTAAATTTTTCGGCCGAGCTCCCGGCTCTCATCAGACGACGACTTCCATCTAGGACTTGAACTTGAATTGTTCAAGTGAACGAAAAAGAAAGTCCTCCAAGTTCAAGTCCTCCACAGAAGTCGTCGGTGCCCAGCCGAAAAATTTAACGACATGCACGAAGTAAAGTTAAGGTTTATAGTTATTTTAAATTAATTGTAGTTTGTGCTTCATTTTTATGTGTTTTCATTTAAAAATCTGCAGAATGTTGAAACAATTTTCTACGGTCATCTTACAAAGGATGTACCAAAAAGGAGAGATATTTAGGTAAAAAAAGACAAAAAAAGTTGTTCCTGTGAATTTTGTTTAACTGTGATGTGGTACATTGCGCGAATGTGATCATTGATTTTTGTTAATTTATGCAATTCTTTAAATTATCTTGAAGTATGTAGTATCGTGAATATTAAAAGGAGATTTACGCTAGATAAATAACCACAGAAAATTTCTTGAAAGTGTGGAAACGCCAAATAGAAAATGCAATTGCAGACAGCTGTTTCAATAGCACCGAAATGAGTGGAATGTGTAAGATTTGTTATTTATTATTCCCTCAAATTCCTCTCAATTCTATTGGTTGATAATCAGTCGTTAAAATTCGACCTCTTTCGAACGTATAAGAGCATTTTCCTACATCTCTAAGTCAATAATCCCCCCTCCCCCCTCCAAAAAAAAAAAAAAAAAAAGAAATAAATATATATATATAGGGTAGGTGCTCCAGTGATTGGCATGCTCCAGTAATTGACAGCTATCCCGAAATAATTAATAAATAAGAAAAATAAAAAGAATCATATATTTTACATATAAGAATTTTAACATTTTATGTCAAACACTGGAGTATAGGGTGCTAATAACTGGTAAAATGAATAACTAGCAGTGTCAAACACTGGAACATAGGATGCCAATGACTGATAAAATGAAAAACCGGCAGTGTCAATTACTGGAACACTGAGTGGGTGTCAAATAAAAATTCATAAAAAAAATGTTATCAAATGTATATATTTTAACATATATGTGGTTCTGAATGTCTTTCATGCCATATGTGCTAACTTAAGATTTCTAAAAATATTTTCTGATGACTAGAACATTAAAAACATCAGCGATAGCTCTAAAAGTGTCAATCACTGGTGCACTCACCCTATACATACATATATATATATATATATATATATATATATATATATATATACATTAACCTTTTGGGAAAAAACACTTTTTTCAACAATAATTGTTTATATCTTTCAATCTTACTTTTATTTCTGTATTTATCTTTATTATTATTTGAATATTCCATATAATTTCCTATCTTGCAATATATTTTGAAATAAAATATTAAACCAGCTTCTTGTTACACTGATTTATTATAAGAAACAGAAGTAGAATCTCATAAAAAAAAAGAGTAAATACATATAGAAAGAAGTAAAAAGAAATAAACTTGCAACACACAAGTTACTGTTTAAAGCAAGTATCCTATCTTAAAATAAAGAAATATACATATGTATAAAATGACATACAATAAATTTCCCGGAGCGTAAATTTTTTCCGATGCTATAAGAGTAATTTAGTAGATGCTATTTGATTCACGCTGATGTCATATTTTATTTCTTAGAAAATTCCAAAACTTAACTTATATTAAAATATGGGTACTGGAAAATAAAGGGATCTAGTTTTAATGTGTGAATGCTATACTAATGTGATTAAGTTTAACATTCATAGCAATATTTCAAAGAAATATAAGCTTAGTTATTTTTAATGGTAAAACTTTTCTTTTAAGACTTATATTTAAGATTCTCAACATCCTTTAAAAAGACACATTTTTGATTAATATAATTAAAATGTATTTAAATATTATTCATTAAAGTATTTTTTTGTAAATATGTCTGAATTTGTACAATGAAATTGTATTTGACTACATTTTTGTAAAAATCTAATTAAAGTGCATTAAAATAGAAGAAGGAAAATAAAACTGAACATGCGTTAAATATCTACCGAATTCAATAAATGACTACAGTAGTTGTAAAAAAGAAATGAAGCATTAAAATATTAAAAAAATAAAAATAAATAAATAAGAGACTTTAATGCGATATTATTTTTAATTTAAATTTCCAAAAGACTACTCTAGCATAGCCTCCTAAACTAGATGCCTGTCGCATTGCTCGAAAACTTGGCAACAGTTGAAACGGTAGACAGCACTACCTGGTGCAGATTGCGCGAATTTTTTATTCAACAACCACCAAATATTTTTATAAGAGGGATATTATATACATAAAAAGCAAATTACATCGAAGAAACGTCGATTGTATAAATCATATATCACTTCTTAAATTTATTGGTGGCAGTTAAATAAAAAAATCGTGCAATCTGTACCATATGGCGCTGTCTACCACTTCATCTGTTGCTATGTTTCCGAGCTACGCGACAGGCATCTAGTTAAGGAGGCTATGATTCTAGTAAATCTGCTTTAAAGACTTTATTTATTTATTGTTTTGTTTTAAGAATCGTGGGTGCTTAACAAATAAAATAATACTATCTTATATCCGTCACGCAACTTTTGTGTTCTGTGATCTTTTACTTATCAGCAATATCAACATTTGAAACTCTATCATTTTATTCTGTTTTGGAGGTCTGCTCAATATGTCTGAAAATTTCTGATAGTACTTATTTGAATTTACTGTGTGATTTTATTGCCAGTTTCTTTGTTTCACACTCGTCATTGTGCATTTTTCATACGTGCATTTTTCATTGTGCATTTTTCAAAGGTAGTTGCACTACCTTTCCCTAAATGACTAGACATGTTCTACTTTAATCGTTTAGCCATATTTTCCAACAACTAACTAACAATTTTGCGAACGCTTGACGTAGTTTCACGTCATTTGAAAATCTGTAACTCTGACAGTGGGTATTTCTTTTGTAATTTATATGCTATTTATTTCTTAAAAATATACACAATATTTATATTTGTATAACGAATATACTATGGACATAAATACTTTGATTAGAAAGAGTATAATTATAATGTATATTCATTTGTAATATGAATCTGAATATTAAAAATTTTGTTCTGAAATATTGTAACTTTGGAGAAATATGCTCACTGGCGGATCTTACTGTGAAAAAGGCAAAACATCATAGCCTCCTAAACTAGATGCCTTCCGTGTGGCTATGAAACTTGGCGGTAGACAGCGCAACCTGGTACAGATTGCGCGACTTTTTTATTCAACAGCCATCAGAAATTTTTAAAAGTAGGATTTGATATAAATAAAAGGGGAATAGAATCGAAGAAACGTCGATTATATATATCATATATCTATATCACTTCTTTAAATTATTGGTGACAGTTGAATAAAAAAGAGCGCAGTCTGTACCAGGTGGCACTGTCTACCACTTGAACTGTTGCCAAGTTCCCAGCCACGCGGAAGGCATTTAGTTTAGGAGGCTATGAAAACATACGGTCGTGAAAGTGTTAATATTCTATAGTATTGTTAGCTCCGCCTTCTTTTACGCACCAATACCTTTTTAGAGTATTTTTCTTCTTATTTAATCGCAATTGCATTTGGATAATATTACTAAAAATTTACGGGTGTGACGAAAAGGGTGTGACTAACAACACTACGGAATATTAATTAGGATGTTGGCAAGTATGGTTTAACCAAATATCTAGAAATGTTCTTGACGAATTATCCTAATAGTTTGGGCGTGTGATAAATAAGTTGTACCTTGGAGTTTGAAAACTTTTGAAAGGGCTCCTACATACCAGGCAAAACCAGTCTACGGGTTAGTTTATTGTCAAAAGGGCGGTAAATCGCCAGGCCTCCGCGTAGTGTCCTACTGCATGGCAAATTACCTAAGATGCATAGCTTAATTTTAAAATGCATTTTGAGTTCCATAGATGATCACAGCAAAAGAATGGAATTTATGCACGGGAGTAGAAGCGCAAAAAATGATTTGGAAAGAGACGGATCATAACCATTTAGATCTACCACGGGGATGATTTTTCCCTCTTGATATTCCCATAAACTGCTAACGAGTACATCGAGCACTTGAAAGCACCGAACCGTTTAACGAAGACCAGACACTGCCACACATACAGTCCCTTGCGGGACAAACATAAGGCAAATTTTATGACATAAACAGAAATAAGAATAAGGAAGAACTGAACATAATGATAACTATTAAACTAAATTTCAAATGATAATATAAATAATTAAGTAGTAAAATGATAAAAGAAGGGAAAACTGAAACATAACTATATAAATTATAAATAACTGAAAACAGATAGTACAGAAGGCAGCAAAATTATTGAAGCACACATTCACATTCACATTCACATTTTTATTTTTATTTTTATTTTTATTTTTATTTTTATTTTATTTTTTAGTTTATCGCTAATTTTTATCATCAACTTACTTTTGTATAAACAGCATAAAGATTGCAAGTTTGAAGATAAATTAATGTTAGCTTTGATTTTTAACACTTTCCAACAAGGTTGAAAAGTGTTAATGACTTCGGTTTGTCTGTTAGACCGTCTGTCTATCCGCGTTCTAACTCCCGTAAATATTTATGGAATTTCTTGAAACTTATATATGTTATTCAAATTCACTATCACATGTTCCCTATTGAAAATGGAGTTAATATCTCTACTGGTTTGTGTACAGGGACACCGAATGTATTCTAAAGCATTGTGTTCTATGAGAGGTATTTCTATAAACCATATTTTCATACCTTTACTGTAGACATATCTTAATGAAATTAAAATATGTTATTCAAGTTTACTATCAGATGTTCCATATAAAAAATGGAGTAAATACCTCTACTGGTTTGTGTACAGGGAACACTCGAAAGTATTACAAAGCATTGTGTTCTACAAGAAGTATTTCTTCAATACAAATTTCAATAACTTTACTTTGCACTTTACTTTTTGTTGTAACGACTAATATAGCAGATATATAGATTTCTAAAAGAAAATAATTTTTGACAAATATTTTTCCACACTGTATCAGTATTTTTACGAGTCTACACATAAATAATATTTAAGCCTACATTTAAATAACATTTAAAAGAAAAGTCCTTTTGGATTTAGTTACAAATTTCCTTCCATCTACCCTGTTTTTAAAAATACATGATTGTCGTTTAAATGAACCTTTTAATGAAAGTCTTTTATACGAAAAAGAATTAAATACTGAGATTTGTAAATGGAAAATTCATTCTAAAACAGACACCACAGACATTTGATTTTTTCTTTGAGGTTCAAAGGAAAGAAATTTATTTAAAAATATAAATGCAAAAAATGCATGGAAATGTTTGTGCTTTAAATACATTCATTTAATAAAGTTTTTTTTGTGGTATCAATTCTTAAAATAGATTACACACATATGTCTTTTAAAATAATTTATTTTTTTAAAAACATGTTTGTGGTTAGTTTCTTTCTAAATTTTCCTCTTTTTCTCAGAGTAAGATAACTCTAAACCATTTATAATAACTAATTGTAATTTCAGATTTCTGTTTTTGAGAACCCTTATTAGGACACATAAGCGATAAATATAACTTAAGCATAAATAACATTTATAATATCTTATAAAATGTAGCATTGATAAAGCAAATATAAAAACTTTTACTAATTTGAAATTATTACAAAAGTAAATGACTAAGTAAAATTAGTAAATAAATAAATAAATGAACTAAAGTAATTAAAAACAAAAATACACGAGAATCTAAAATAACTATAGAACCCATCTAAAAAATAAAGAATTCCGATATAAATATACATATTGAGAAACAGTATGTTTTATAAAAGATACAAACTCACAACAAAAATTCTTTAATATATTAAGCTTTTTTTTTATTCTCAAAGCGACAATAAATTTATTACTTTAAAATATAAAAGAATGAGATATATTTGAAATGACAGATGTAGAGCAAAGCTATAAAAATTAAATTTATAAAAGAAAAATTGGTACAATATAACTAGATTTCGAACTACATAAGTACTTTTAAGAAATTGAAGATAAATAATTTCTTATAAACAAGATATTTTCTTGTTGCTGTCTTTTTGGTGTACTAATATAGATTCATTGCCAATGTTAGTAGACTTTATGTTTTTAGTCCCTTCTTTTATTTAAAAACCTGCTTTTATTTTGAGCTTAAATTAATTGAAATATAATGATTCATAAGTAAACAAGTATAAACAATGATATAGCTATACGAATTATAATACTTTAACTTTTACTTACATTTATTAAGCGAATTATACTTGCTATGTTAACAATCCTCAAATTCATATTTTTTTGTTTGTAATTTTTTCCCCTGAAAGTTAGTAAGTCTAGTTTCATTTTACTAGTTTCATTTTACCAAATTTATCTAACATTCATGTTTAATACCTTTTTTTCTGTATGGAGAATCGGGCAGTGGTATCTATAAATGTCTTTGACTATATGTTTACACATAAAACAAAACTTTACCAATTACACTGTTCTGGAAAAAAAAATTCGAGATATGATACAATTTTTGCTGATTCTTATATAAAATGACCTCCTGAATCCGAATATGACTCCCATTTTGCCTAGTCACCCACCGTTTTCTAGATACACCACCCCCTCCCTCAATTTTTCCCCCCTGTTCGATAATTTTATGACCATGAATTTGATTTGAAAAATGAAAAAGAATTAATTTAACACCTAAAAACAAAAACAAATATATATATATATATATATATATATAAAGTTTAAAAAATAACATTAATAACAGATTAAAAAATTAAAGATATGTAATGCATAATTTCAGTGGAAAATTCCCTCCCCCCCCCCCCAAAAAAAAAAAAAAATCTTTGTCACAAATGTCCATATTTTAGAATTTTCCACATCCTTAGCCTTTCAGAAGATATTTAACGGTTAAAATAATCCTCCCCTCCTAAAAATAAAATTTATAGCCATAAAATTACCAAAAAATGATAAAAATAGGGGGCCATTCCTAAAAAACGGAGGGTGATAGTGCTAAATGGGTGTCATATTAGGATTCAGGAGGTCCTTTTACATAAGAATATGCTGAAATGGTGTCAGAGGCAATTTTCATGCCGAACAGTGTTATTTGCATTTTTTAATTACTGCTCCTGAAGAAGTATTCTTTCATTCTTGGTTTTTAATTCTCTCTTTTTTTAAATTAAACTTTCATTTTCTTCATGTGCTATTTATTTTTCTACCAGTGAAATTTGTAATGAAATCTAAATATATCTTTAATTATAATACTACTTATCCATATGGACTAAATCAACAAATATTTAAGACTCCTTTTGTTTATTCTGATTTAGATAAATCTGATAATTATGTGATTATATTCGGTTTAAGAATTTTTCAATCTAACGAAAAGTCCTGAGTTAAAGAGTACATAAGAAAAACAAAATATTTATCATAATGCTGGTTATATTAAGAAATAGCAAGCTTTGCTCGTTTCGCTGGTTACTATATTTAAAGAAATTAAAAACGGAATAACTCTTTTTTATATCACTTTACAAACAAAAAATGAAAAGAAAATCAATTGAAATTACTAAAAAACTCGCTTTGGCCTCCTGTTGCCTGCGACAACGTTTTACATGTGAGCTTCAATACGGGTGCTTATCGAGTGATATTTTCAAAACGGACAGTATCGGAAAAGTTGAAGTAACACTTTTATATTTGAATCCCAGTCACATATGAACAACATTATACATACTATACATAATATTTACTTTTACATTATCTGTATAATATTTCTCCAATGAGGACCAGTTACGATTAAATCTTGTTGAAACGATATGATAGTGACGTAATTACTAATAAAATACGCAAGGATAAAAAGTAACATTTCTGCGTAAGCAATATTTAAGCACAGAGACTCAGTTCAAGGATTTAATCAGAAAAAGGGCGACATATGTCTGATGAGATCTTTTTATAGAAAAAATGTATTATAAATGTTACATCTTTACAATCTTGGGGAGCTTTATTTTAAAGTTAGCAGTACTTTAAAACCAAAAACAGAATATTAATTATTATTATAACTTAACTAAAAAACACAATAATCAAAACTATAATCAAAATAAGTGTACTAGGTTCTTTAACAATATATATATATATATATATATATGTCAAAATAAATAAATACATAAAAGAGCATCGACAACATGGCGACAGAGATTTAAAAGTCGTCCTAGGGGTCCTATATTAGTGTTGCATTGCCTGCCGAAGTATGAAAATTGGGTTGTCAAACGTGAAATTATTTTGAATCTTTTCTTTGAATTGTTCCAGTTTCGCTATAGTACAATATTAGTTTGATTCTAATAATAATCTAGCTTCTGATAAATTATAATTGAAATTGGGTGGAGAAATAGGTATAAGATTTATGAGTTTCTAGTTTTAAATGTAAATAAATAAATAATAATAATAATTAAAAAAAAAAAAAAAGAGAGAGAGAGAGAGAGAGAGAGAGAGTGAAATAAAGTGCGAAAATTTCGCACGGTTTTGCTTGTTTCCTATATCTTATTTGATTTATCCGGTCGACCATGAAATGACCTCGTTAACATAAATTACTTTTAACAGGAACTGTTTCCACAATCCCCACCAAAATGAAGATTTGTTTAGTTATATGAAGAGTAGTTACTTATAGCATGAACTAATGATAACATGAACAAATTTTGTATCCCCCTTGAGATTCACGTTAACGAAATTCGACTGTATTACAATATTCTATGTCTACATATTACAATATTCTACGTCTAATGAAACAACTATTTTTTGTGGTTACATATATTTTCCAGTTAGTTAATAGTGGCTGGTATATAGAAAAATAAATATGTATATATATACAAACCTGGTCATGGCAGCTTTATTATAGCTCCTTATGGCGACATTTGAAATTTTGTCGCCATTTTGACTTTTCTATATAAAATAACATAGTGAGACAATTTCTTTCTTTCATTTTTTCTTCAATATTTTATAATTTATTTATATTTTTGATTCACTACCTGACCTAAAATGGCTGTTGCAAAAATCGAGTTCTTTTCGAAAAATGTCCAATCTATTTGAGCGTTGAAAAAAAAAAGTCACGATTATTTACAAGTATTATTTCATTTTAAAATCATAATGAGGTCATTTTGTCATATGCATAAGAAAATTTAATTTATTTTTTTCTCGTGGAATTATATTTTTTTCGCGTGGTTCATTTCTTTTTATGTCGAAAAAGAAATGATCTCGTAAACTTGTTGGCAACAATTTAATTTAAAGCTAATATTCAAATGGATAATTTTAAAACTATTACAAGGTTATTACTTTTATAATTTAATTAATTTAATAAAAACTAAAAAAAATATTCGAAAATTAGGCTTCTAGGTGCATCAGGAAAGGTTAATGAAATCCTCCATGCAAATTTTTGTAGTTCTGCGATCAGCCGTTTTCCTAGAAACCGCCAGACACAGACACAAATATCTTATTACCATGTTTTTATTAACTTCGATTCTTTTTTATTTGTTTGTCATGTATAAATATTGCAATTGATTTTTAACTAACGTCCCTACTAGCTAGACATTTGAAACTTTCAGACTAACCCAGAACCCGATGATAATACAATACTTCAAAGCCCGATTTTCGAATTTTTGATTAGTTTTCTTTTAATTAATTAAAATATGAAAATAATAACCTCCTAATAGCTCTAAAAATAGCCATTAAAATATTAGCTATAATTTAATTGTTGCCAAAAAAAAAATAATAATAAATAAATAAATAATAATAATAATAATAATAATAAAATACGAGTTCATTTTCTTTCGACATAAAAATAAATGCATTTAATTAAAAATGAACGTTAAAAAATTGTAAAAAGTTAAATCATGCATCTCACAAAAATTGACGTCATTATCACTTTAAAAATTTTGTATGCATTGATAAAATGCTACTGTTGTTCTATAGCTATAATTCAACAGAAAATTTAAAAACATGATATATAAAAAGTTTTTTATCTTATAATTATATTATATATATATATAGATGAACAGGCTGAACATGTTTTATATAAATCAGATTATAGTTGGTTAGAAATTAGAAAATATATCGTTAGCAATAAAAAGCAATTTATTAATATTATTTACAAAATTTTCATAAAAATAATAATCCTTGGCAGTTTTGTGATACTTTCTTTGATCTTTGGCATTATATCTTCGGTTTCTGTATTGAATGTGAAACTCTCGACTAACAGGGAAACGTTCCTTCAGCTAAACTTACAGAATTCGAGGAAATTGGTAGAGGCGTTAGAAGAACTTATAGGAAATTCATACTCTCAAAATTAGCGGCTTAAGTTCATTAAGAAAGGTCTAGAACGATGTTGTAAATTAAATCGGGGTTACTAGAACCTTCCAGTTAGCATCAATTGGTGACTTCGAATTCTTGAAAACTGACGTTTTTAAGAAAATGTAATTCAGTGACATAACCAGAGTTTTCTTCTGGGAGGGTATGGGGAGTTTAATATGTGGTGGCATTTTCTATTTAAAAGACACTGTTTCGTTAAACAAATAAATTCCAAATTATTGATATATATATATGTATATAAATCATGCGAGTTACTTTCCAGCATTAAACTAAATAAAAACGAATATTTATATTCCCTAGATAATATATACTTGAAATAAATGTGTGGAAAATATACAGATTAGACGAACAATATCTATTCAAACTGAGCTTCAAATAGCTTTGAAAGCAAAATATTAAAAAAAAAAGTGATTTTGAAACAGCGTTAAACTGGTACGGAGGACACATGGGCAGTTCATTTAAGAACTTGGCGCTTTTCTTTGCATCATCACCAAGTGGGGTTGCATTTGACGTTAAAAATGTTGACTTTTATTAATTTTTTACCGCTTTTCCGTTGCAATTAAGCAGCAAATTTTTTCACCGTAGATACTTAGAGCCATCTACTATCATCTGTAATTTTTTCGTTGAATTTTATGAGTTTAGATTAAGAACGTTTCTTTGTAAACTTACTTATAAATTAAATAACAATTACTAGTTAATTTTTATAATCCTGTTTTAAATTATGTTAATTTCCAGAATATTGTAAATAATAAATGTAATGATTGTCCCATTAAAAGTCTAACAAACTATAATACAAACTTTTAAATATATCGTCAAGCGTAGGGAAGTGTAGGCGCACCTTTAATTATAATAATTTTGCCATAAAATCACACATTTCAGATATTCTTTAATATTGAATTCACCCTAAATAAATATATATATAAATTGTAGACACCTCACGTGGACGTATAATAACCGGCGATCGTTTGTTACGTATCATATTTAAATTTATTTGAAAACCGTTAATTACTAAATGTTCGAAAATTTTAATGGAGTAGCTCCAAATTTTTTTTTATTCAAACGTCCAACAAACCAATATGAAATTTCGTATAAAAAAGAAATTTTATTCAAGAAGTTCAATTTTATTAAGAACTTTTAATCGGTAAATAAATAAATAATAATAATAATAAAATAAAAGTAGGATGTTCGTGTTTTTCTCCTGACGTTCCTATATATGAACATTTATCTATGCTATATCCGAATTCTTTTGTGCGTCCCTGTAAAAGAAATATAAATGGTAAGCATGATTTATTTTCTAATAGTGACCTTGCTGTAGAAAAATCTAAAACACATTTCCGCATATTTTTAGTCCATAGGTTGCAATAGATAAGAATATTTCTTCATGCTCCTGTAAAATAACTATAAATCCTATGCCCACGAAGGTCAATTTTGACTTATGACATATCTACCAAACTTGAGATCAGTCGAATAAAATGTTTAGAGGCTGCACTATAAACAAATGTAAAATACCTGCATAAACACCGTAAATTTTACTGTACACGTTTTGGTTCTTTATGGTATAAGCACAGTATTTTTACGGTACATTAAACATAAAAATAGGGCATATGTAGTAATAAGGCATACTTCATTCGTAAATGGCATTTATATTATAAAACAGATGTGTTCGAGTAAATATAAGGTATATATATCATTAGTTAAACGGTTGGACAGTTGAGAATTAACTAATCGCTAATCACGAATTTTAAAATTGACAATTAATCAATTATTTTCGGAAAATTTCCCAATTAAAATTACTTATTCATGATAATATAAGTAATGATAGATGAATCGGTAATCCTGAAAATACAATTAATTATTGATCAATAATTAATCTTCAGATTAAGTGATTGAAGAAATCAACGGTTAAAACTAGTCCAGTTAGACTAAGTCTTAGCCATTATTTTATTATTTAATTATTTAATTATACACTTTTTGCGGTAATGATGGGAGTAAAATTAAGAAAAATAAAAGCTTTTGTTATTTTTTTTTAATTAGAGAATATAACTACATTTTTTTTTTATTTATTTATTAACACGCTTTTATTAGCTTCACCTGTATGTATGTTTGTAACCACTCTGGGAGCAAACAAAAAATCTATATTGTAAAAAAAGACTTTCCCTGCGTGAACGCTGTGGCTATGAGGTAAAGCTCCGGGCTACGAACCTAAAGGTCTAACGTTCGAGCTCAGTCAAGGGAGATTTTTTAAAAATGGTTTTTGTTTAATTCCAAATTATTTATATTACTTGTTTTTATTAAAAATGTAAATATTATGGTGTGTCACTGACACGATTTTTTCTTACCCTGCATTTTAATACTGTAAAGATAGATATTTTGGGCCTTTTAGTTCACATTTTAATAAAAGCGTGTTCTTCAATTTTTTAAAAGTATAATTTTATTTTATTATTTTTTTTTACGGTAAAATAATAAAAATTTACGTTACATGTACTGGTCCAACTGTTGCCAGTCCATGTACCATAAAGCTAAACTTCTTTTTAACAGTTTATCTTGTTCATTCAAGCACACACGTATACATACACATATACATACAGACAACAAAGTAAAAATAGCAAATATGAATTCAAGAAACCTAAAAACGATTAGATACATTTAATAGTAGGTTTTATTCATGATTACAATACTTTCTTTATATAATTTATGTCCGAAAAATAAAAAAAAAAATAAAAAATAGGCTCTGAAAAATAAAATATTCGCAACTATAAAGTTGTAACGTGTAGGTCGTAGTTTAAAATATGTATCTTGTTTAAAAACGGAGTAGTACGATACATGTGTAGAAAATGACACACAATAAATTTTCTCAAGCAGGAAAATACACAACACAGGCTGAGTAATACACAAGATGCACTTAGATTCACGCTGACATAATTTATTTCGCTTTTCTTTTTAAGGAACGTGACTTATTTGAGAATACAGATGTTAGAAAGAATCTATAGAGATATGATTTTCGGTATATGAAAATAATTCCAGTGTAATAAATTTTGTCACTGAAAGTTGAGCTTTTACGAAATTACATATACTATTCTTTTAATGAATATTAATTTTTAATACACTCTGTAATTTTAGGATTATTTTGTGCAGGTAAGTTTTTGCCACTTATTTTTAAGTTAATATTAACAAAAATAATAATAATAAAAATGAATTGTTTGAAATTTATTCTCCCAAGAAAAAGAGCAGGATATATTTTTATTTCCACTATCCGTCTACTGTCGGTAATAGTATTGTATTTAGTCAAAAATTTCGACCTCGAGTTTTTACCCGATTTACATTTTTTAAGAGCTTCTGTGTTAAAAAAAGATTTCTTTCCAATTGGTCAGTGTGTATGCCTGTGTATGCGGGATTCTTCTGACTATTATATCTCCAAAACTGATAAAGATAGCAGGAAGAAAATTCAAAACTTCAGAATTAAGACAAGTCTAGTGTACAGATTATTTTTCCAATTTTTGGTGAAAATAAGAAACTGGCAGTGGAATCGTAGGTGAGTTTCTGAAAAACGACTCAAACGATTTTCTTAAACTTTGTTATATAAACACCATGTTAGACACTCTTTTTTGTGTTTATTAGTTGATTTATTCAGAAAAACTGACAGATATCCTGTATAAATAGATCAATTTTAGGTCTCTAAAGTGCAATTCATCAAAACGGTTCAGCGGATTTCCTTCAAATTCGCCAAATCAATTCCCTTTTAGATATCTTTTTATATATAATTGTTAATTTTCGATGAATAGACAAATCTGCCAAGTTTTGTTGAAAATCGGCAGTGGGACCAAAAGCCTGTATCTCAAAAGCGACTCGAACAATTTTTTCAAACTTGCTACATAAACCCCTTGTTTGATGTACTTTAGAACGTATTACTTGATTATTACAGGAAAATCGACAGGCGTCCTGATTAGATATGTCAGTTATAGATCTCGTAAGTGGTTGTTTCAACAAACGGCTCCAACGATTTTTTTTTTTTTTTTTTTTTTTTTTTTTTTTTACTTGATAAACATAATTTTATATGTCGTTACGACGTATCTATAAGCTTGCTCATATAGGAATATTATTAGGTATCTAATTTATTAAATGAATTTTATATCTTCTAATCACATTATTTCCAAAATGAGTATATTATATGTGTAATAGTGATAGTGATAGTAATAGAGGTCGTATAATTGTTACACAGTAGATTTTTATTGTGTTTGGTCAGCTGTTTTTATTTTTAGAGGTTGTTAATGTGTAATTTTTAATTATTCTAACTAGTTTTAGCTCTAGATATGGACTGCATAAGTTTTGATTTTTCATTTTTAGAAGAATGATATTTTATATTATTTTGTTAAGTCGTATGATTTGATTATACTACTTTTATAATTTTATTAATCAATTAAACTCCTATAGAAATATTGTTTAAATACAAAGCAGTTATTAAAATTAGAAATCAAAATAATCCCTCAAGAAGTTAAATTCCCTCTTAACACTTTAAGGTACATTTGTATGGGGTAAACATCAAACTCTAGATCTCCCTCCCCATTTCCCTTCCTGTAAATTTCTGCAATAAAAATTGCTAGTTGTGTAAAAAAACTTACTCTTTTATTAGAATTTAAAAAGAAAGAGAAGGGAGACTTTCCAACAGAACACGGCTTAGTGTTAAAATGTGTGAATATTAATTAACTCAACAATAAGTTCTTAAATAATTTGCCAGATAGAACTACCTTATCGTGTGCATTCTACTACACTCCAAAAGCACACCTCAAGATTATTTGGAATGTCTTTAAATAGTTTAACTTGAGATATATTCCCTTTATTCACCTTAAAACATCTTTACAAAAATTATAGACACACAAATGAACTTTAAAACTTTTTAACATCCAAAATCTTACTCAAAGTAATTTTGACACTTCGTCAGAAGCTAACGCCAACTAAATAAAAATGGAATAAACACCTTAGCCACAACTAACGATACTCTCCATGGACAAATTGTGCTTACAATCTCAGAGCGATTTAGGTCAAGACCTTACTTTCTTATACAGTGTCTTCACTATAAGGGCGTAATTACGCATTTTTAACTGCAAAAATTTATCACGAAATATTTCTGCACAATTTTCATGTTCAAACTTAACGGAGAAAAAAGTCATTTATTTCACTTCTATTAACTTTGTTCGTAAATTTTGGTAACTTTCATAAGTGTATAGTGTAACTACGTTTCAACATCCCAAGAAACGTGATTAAGAAATTTACCCCAGATAGATTTGCACAGGCGTGTTTATACCTTGTCCCAGAAAGGGTTAAATAAATAAATAAACCAGTTTTCAAATATGTATTTTCAAAAATTAAAATTTATCGTGAAAAAAATTATCAATTACTTTTATTAAACGATCAAAAATTTTAAGATTAAAACATTTAATAAATAATAAAAAATGTTTTGTATATATACTTATACAATTTTAATCTCATAAAATTTTATTTGTATGCATTTTATAAAAAGTAGAAATTAAATACATTTATTTTCTACTTACTCACTTCATAGAAATTGTATTTATTTATATTTAATTATAAATTTAGCTTCATTTCTAAAATTTAAACATAAAAATAATAAGCGCAATGCTGTACTTAAAAGAAGAAAAAAATCCGGCAATATCCAGCAACAAAATGCTTTGATTTAAAACAAATACTGCTTAAACTTTAATGAAATAAAAAATAAATATTCTAAAATTACTCTATTGAAATGTAATAGAACACGCTTTATTTATAAATGCTTTTTGTTTGTTTTTATGCTAAATAAACACGCTTAATTTGAAATAAAATATTTTCAATAGTTGAAAAACATTATTTCAGTTGCAAACCATATTCAAAAAACAAAACGTGATATTAAAAATTTTAACCCGGTAAACAAATGTGAATAAAAATTGTTTTAATAAAATATTTCAATGTTACGTTTATTTAATAAGCATATTTTAAATTTATTCTTCATGTTCTATGAAGAATAGATACATATATTTTTTTTTACTTTAAATGTAAAACTGCGTGTGTGTTTTTTTTTTCGAAATATCTACATTTATCTTTTTTATTAAGCATTAAAATTTGGATAGTTGTATAAATATAAGTCATTTTATAGTGGTTATCGAATATATAGTTTTTATAAGAGCTACCCTTCATACTACCGGAGTACTTACTCAAATTTTGACTAATACATGCATGATTTTGTTTCGTTATAAAATAATGCTATTAAAATTCGAAACTATGTATATTCGGCTACCTCCTCCCGTACTGCTGAGCGCATAAAAATGCAGAAGCTACCAAGCGAAATAATCCAAAGATTCCAAGTTTTGTATTCAATTATTCAGTTAATGTATTAGTTAGAAAGATATCAGCATAAAATCCGAAACTACTACAACATAAACGGCACAACATACTGATAAAAAATGTTCACCTACAGAAGCGGAAACTGTCTAAAGTGACAAAGTTCAACTAGCGGTAGTGGGATATGTTAGAGAAACCTTAAAAATATATAAGCATAAAATCCAAATCCAGAGCTGCCTACCTAATCCGGCAAATTTGTAGTACCGCACCTTTTTCTACACCACTTAATTTTTAACGTAATTTTCTTCAAATATGTTTGCGGTGAATTAAGAAGGAAAAAACTCTAAGAAATGACTGGTGTAGAAAAAGGGGCGGTACTAACAATTTGCCGGATTAGGTTAGCAGCTCTGCAAATGTAATGCAAGATGAGCGTCAAACTACTTTTGGTCTGATTATTACGTAGTTGTCAACTTTCACGCTTTTTGATTACCGAAAAAATATATAGAAATTTTTTATATATTTCTGCAATAGTTTTCACTGACGTATTAAAATAAAAAATTATACTTAAAATTTCCGGTAGCTACAAAGCGCAAAAACTGAAAACTATATTATTATTATTATTTTTTATTTTTATTATGATGACCAAAAGTAAATTTTAAAATTTAATATATGGTTTGAGTTTTGTTGATTGCGTTTAAAATCGTATTATTGTTACGCAGTGGGAAACTGGCAACGATCTGGAAATTACTTCTAAGTGTGGTCTGGAGAAATACCATTACAATTTAAGATATAGCCTTGCATCAATCCTAAATTGAAATAAAAAACATTAGGTATATATTAGGAAGTTTGAATGTAAATATCATAGCTGACAGTATCTTAAATTTTTAAATAAGATTTATCACTACTGTTTTAAAAGAGAAATTAGTCATATTTATTCTACGATTTTCATGCTATATTTATTCTAAATTATGAATTGTTACAAAAAACTTTTGGCATAAAGTCTCACAGGAAAAAAAAATAATATTATAGTTTGAAAAAATTAAAGAACACGCTTTTATAGAAATGTGAACTAAAAAACACAAAATATCTATCTTAGTATTAAAATGCAGGGTAAGAGAAAATCGTGTGAGTGACACACCATAATAATTACATACATTTAAATCTTTAATGAAAATTACTTAGAATTAAACAAAAACCATTTTTAAAAATCTCCCCTGACTGGGCTCGAACGCTAGACCTTTAGGTTCGTAGCGCGGAGCTATACCTCAACGCCACGGTGTTCACATAGGGAAAGGCAATACAATTTTACAATGTAGATTTTTTTGTTTGCTCCCAGAGCGGTTAAAAACATGCAAACATACATACAAACATACATACATACATACAGGTGAAGCTAATAAAAGCGTGTTAAAAAAAATAAAAAAAACCTGTAGAATTGATAGCTATGTAAGTATAATCCATAAACATGTCATTTATCATCTAAAATTTTCACTGAATTTAGCAGAGTTCTAACGTTGCAAAGTATGAAAGTTATTAAAAATGCTTTCAATTGACTCTTTTAATAATGAGAAGAGTTTATGAACACAAAAGAAATATAATTAAAATATTTTTTTAATATGAAAATAACTAAATAAATAAAAGATTTATTGGAGAATTTAAAATACTTTCTCAGTAGGTATATATATATATAACAATCACAGTAAATCCTAATACATCTTTTAAAAGCAACACAACGTAATTTCTTTTAAACGTGACAGTTAGAATATTTTTTTTTTTTTTTTTTTTTTTTTTTTGATTAAGGAAAAAAAGCTCTTCTAGTATTAGATGACCACGTGCCGGTAGAGAGCCTAATTTTGACTGAACGAGAAAGGTTCCTTTTTTTTTTTTTTTCATTTTTCAAATAAAATTATTTTCATAGGAAGAAAGAAATATAATTTGCATTTTAATTTTCTAAAATTTTTAATTTTCGTTGTTTATTAAATTCCGAAAATAAAATTTATTTTGATCTAAATTATTAAAATTTGTAAATTTAAAATTATGTTAAAAGATAAAGTTTTCATGAAATTTAGGACAAAATTTGAAATGCGTTAATTTAATAATAGATAAATAAATAAAAAAGATTGCAATGCTTAAATATTAAATTTCATTCTTTAGAATTATTCTCCTCAAATTTTGTTTTTCTGGTATTTAAAATTTTAATTTGTTTGCTTCAAATTACATACAAATGTACATTTTTCTATGATTTCGGAGTATATACTAACTTAAAAAATGTATATACTAACTTTAATTTAACATTAAACATAGATAATTTTATATTAATTCATTAAAGTAGTTTTTCAAATAGTAAATATTATTTTGGGGATAAAAATGTAGGAATATCTAACATTAAAGAATAATTAACCCCTTCCACTCCAGGGACGTACGTGCGTACGTCCTAGTGTCAATCGCCATTAATACCATGGACGTACGTGCATACGTCCAAAGAAAGTATACGATACTATTTCAAAATTATAATCTGGTATTTCAGACATTTACACTACAACTAGCCTGGAGCGGAAGGGGTTAATCGTGTGATAATAATTTCTAAGATTAAAATTTTGGTATTTTTATATCTTGAAAAGATGTTTATTGTGATGAATAAAAGGAAACATACAATAAATCACGAAAAATATAGACTAATGGTATAAAATTATAATTTTCCTGCAAAATGTAGATGTACAATCATAATTAATTAAATAAAATAGTATTTTACTTTTAAATATTTAATTTTGTATTATTGCTTTGCAGTCATTTTTAATCAAATTAATAATATTTTCAAAAGAACATTTTACTTTTATTTTCTTAAATAATTTTTTTGTGAGTCTATTTTCTACTTGATGTGTGCCAAATAAATAAATAAATAAATAAATTTAAAATAAAAATAAATAAATATATAAATAAATAAAATAAAATAAATAAAATAAAATAAATAAATCAAGCAAAATAATTAACATTTTTGAATGACAAACGCACAATATTTGAAAATAAAATCCTTGAAATTAAACATTAGAAATTTTCTTATTATTTACGTAGTATTTTTAGATTTATGGAAAACAAACTCATATTATATATATTGAATTAAATAAACAAAACTATAAAAATAAAAGAAAAAGAATATGACAATTTCTTGAATATTTCCTTTTTACTTTCCGAACATACACATGTAAGGAAAGTACTGCAATCATGTCAAAGATCCGAATTTTAGATTTAGATATTTCTATACGTTTTGAGGTCCCATGAGACTTTTTCAGTATTTTTACGATGATGTATGTATGTGTGTGTGTATGTATGTGTGTGTATATGTGTGTGTATGTGTGTGAGTAAATACGCTAACGTCTAAATGCTTTGCTCGAATGAGCTGAAAGTTGGTACATATGTTGTAAATCACCGTAGCACGAACCCTATTGATTTTCGTGAATCAAACACTTATAGTTCTTTTTTATAGAAAGAAAGAAATGTTTTTTATCATTACGCCCTATGGGGCTAAACTTTTAAAAGTACGATAGCGTCTAAACGCCTTATTAAAATGAGCAAAAAATTTACACACATTTACACACATGTTATATATAGGTCACAGTTGCACGAATTCTATAGATTTTGGTGAATCTAGCACTTATAGGTTTTTTACAGGGCCACAAATGAAACATTTTTTATTATTATGGCCTATGGGACCAAATTTTTAAAAGTGCGATAGTGTCTCAACGCCTTATTCAATTGAGCAAAGAATTTATACACATATTATAGATCACAGTTTCACGCTCTGTATAGGTTTTGGTGAATCTAGCACTTCTAGTGTTTTTACAACAAATAATTCTGTATTATTATGGTCTACGAGGTGCAATTATTTAAAGTGCGATAGCATAAAAATTCCTCATCCGTTTGAGTTGAAAATTTATATACATGTTTTAGGTTACCATCACACACATTGAATAGATTTTGGGGATTCTAGCATTTACACAGTTTTACAGGGACACACATAAAAATTGTTTATCATTAGGGCCTATGGGAGCCAATTATTTAATGTGCCACAGCGACTAAACACCTTATTCAAATGATCTGAAAATATATATACAGGTTATAGGTCACCTTCACGCGAACTTTATGAACTTTAGAGAATCTAGCACTTATTGTTCTTTTTACAGGGACACAATGTAAATTTCTTTATCATTGTGGCACATGAGCTCAAACTTCAAAGTGCGATAGCAGCTAAATGCCTCATCCAATGAAGCTGAAAATTTATACAAATATTATAAGTCACTGTTGCAGTAACTATAAGCATTTTGGTGAATCTAACATTTAAAGGTTTTTACAGGGGCACAATAAAAAATTCTTTATCATTATGATTAATGGGCTCAAAGTACAATAGCGTTAAATTAAACATCGTGTACTACATGGAGAAAAGTACTCAAACACCCATTATAATTTTATCTCTTTTGTTTATTTAACAACTCCTTTTTACTTTATCTACAAAACTATTAATTACTCAATGTTCGGAAAATCGAGTGGATTCACTCCAGATTTTTTTTATAGCTATTTTTATGTAAAAGGACTTTTTAACTATACGTTTGAAGAAACTACTAACGCATTTTCTCTATATAAATAATTGTATGACAGATATTTATATAATTTCAAATATATTATGAATAAACATATCTAAACTCTAATAATAAGCATAATTTTTCAGAAATTCATAAAAGATAAAAGGGCGAGTATTGAATTATTAAATTTGTCATCTTATTCATTAAATTTAACTTTTGACTTTCTTCTA
The DNA here is from genome assembly GCA_963930645.1 of Salticus scenicus. Classification (NCBI taxonomy): domain Eukaryota; kingdom Metazoa; phylum Arthropoda; class Arachnida; order Araneae; family Salticidae; genus Salticus; species Salticus scenicus. The sequence continues at coordinate 54,583,187 of OZ005654.1, read as the reverse complement.
TATTCAATATAAGAATGTACTGGATTTTTAAAAATTTTCGACCTCGGGCTTTTGATGGATTTACTCGTTTTGAGAGTTGTAGAACACGATTTGACCATTTTTAGAAAATGTTTGTCTGTGTGTGTGTGACAAAATTTTTTAGCAACTGTATCTAAGGTACTACTGCACAGAATTTCATACAAATTGGTATGTAGTTACACATTGACATAAATTAGTGCCTATCAACTTTTGGTAAAAATTGTCCAATAACTTGCGTTGCCATCACGCTTTTTCTAATTTTTTAACACGGTGGTATAGGACAAAATTTTGTATAAATGTGCATAAAGAGAATTATTTTTTGACAATCATGAAATTTAAAAGAATTATTTATAATGGAGATAGTCAATTGGGAAAAAGAAAGTGTCTATGTAGGAGCCTCGCTTTCCCCGTGAGAGGGAAGTCCCCCCTCGAGGGGAGTAAATTTTCATGATGGGTATCTTTCAAAAGAGCTCGCCAATACCTTTAAAACGAATGGTTGAACCATTGATCTGCGATAATTTAAAATAAATTTATCGATTTCTTTCATTTTTTACTCCCCCCATTTAATTTTTTTTTTTTAGTGTAATACGGAGAATAAAATCGGCTTATATATATATATATTACTTTTCAAAAAATTTCAAAATACATCATTTTATAGCTGCTATCTGCGCATTTTATGTTGTATTATTATTATTATTTTATAACAATATTTCAATTCTTATTCGATGTATTACAATTCATTCAGTGTTTTGCAATTTAATGATCATTTTGAACTACTTTTATCATTTATTTAGTAAGTTTCTTGGTATTATTATTATTTTTTTAATTTTAAGCTTTCATTACAATTTTATCTTCTGTTACGCTGCATATTCATTTTACTTATGAATCTTTGATCTAATGGTTTTAATAGTAATATTGTTTGATTTACCACATTATTATTTATTAGTCTGTCATTTTTTTTTTTTTTTTTTTTTTTGGGGGGGGGGGTCTAATTTAAATAACTTATTTTTGTATATATTTTTGTATATATCATTGATGAATTTTCATCATGGCTATGGCTACTTATTGTAAATATTAATACATTTTCCAAATTTTTCTACTCATGGCTGTTTCTGTATTTATACTAAATTGTGCTCCATTAATTTTAATCAAGAATTTCAAATGTATTATTTATTTTAATCAAGATTTTCAAAAGAATTATTTATTTATTTATAGATATAAATATTTATCAATTTTTAAGAATTTATCAGGCTTTAGTTATATGCAAGCTTAGTTAAATTTTTAATACTATTTATAATTATTGTCTCAATTCATTATATTTCTAATATTTATCTTCTTTATTCATTACATGGTTGTTCTTAGTAAATACTTAGCGCCTGGCAAAAAAGGCAAATCTTATGGTTTGTCTTGTGCTCGGTACAGAGTAATGTATAGGGATTACTCTGGATCGTCATCCTGCTACCTATATCATCCTCCTCTTCGTAATTTATTTTTTAAAAAATGCAATTCTACAAGGTGTCTTACTTGCCCTCTTGCTGATGCTTCTCATTTTAGAGATAGCTCCTCTCATGTTACATTTTGTAAGGCTTTTAATATCATTTACTCAATCAAATGCAATTTATGCAATATGATTTATATTGGACAAACTAGCAATCCATTACACAAGCGGATTAACTTACATCGTTCTGATATTAAAAAATCACGACAATTTACTACTAATTTTGAATATATGCACTTCCATCAACATGACTTTAATAATATTACTGTGAAAATTCTTAATTTTAAGAAGAATTTGAATGAACGTCTTTTACTTGAATCACAATATATTAAATCTCTGAATACACTTTATCCCTTTGGTTTAAATTCTAATGTTTATAATAAAAACATATTGTTTATTCCAAGGTTTCAAAAATTGAATTTTACAGTAATATTTATAAAACATTAAATCACTCTTTATTTAAAAAGACTACTAGAACTTCTAGGGGTTCTTCTAGGTCGTCTTTCCCACTTCTGGACATTTCATCTCTATTACAAAATCTCAAATCCTTAGAACGTATTTTTCTTAAGTCTTATAATTGGAAAGATATACGTAATTTTATATTTGGGATAAAAAAGAAGTATCTTCTTAAATATTTTAAAGTCTTCCATTCTCATTCTTTTGATTCACACTTCAGTGATGTATTTTTTGATATTTTACACTACAGGGCTGAGTGTTTTAATATTAAACTTGACTTAAAATCTGGTCAAAAAATAAATAACTCTCTCTTGGTGACAAATTTTTCTCATCCTGTGTTTAATAAACTTCATATCCACAATTTACTTAATGATCCATCCAATCCTTTTCCCATCAAAAACTTCATCATTCAAAAAACTTTTAAATACAATATTACTTTAGGCAGAAAAATATTTAACTACAATAAATTTGCTAAATTTCTTACATCTATTGATCAGCCTCCATGCTATTGTCCTGATTCCAAATATAAATCTTTTTTCAATCCATCTCATGGTCATATTATTACTGGCGATATCAATATTGTGGAAAATCTTACTTTAAGATCTTTGATGAAATATGGCACTAAATTTCGTATGCCTTCAAAATTCAAATTTATTGATATCATTACTCAATTTAATTTAGACTTGGATCTCTTTATATACAAAATTGCTACTGATTATAATAAACCAGTGGAATATTTTAATGAGTGGAAATTTAAGCTACTTGAGAAATTTAAACTTGATTTAGTTTATAATATGCACCATCTTTCTAATATCAAGTACTATAATTTCAAAGAAATTAATTCAGCAATTCTCGACCTACAGTCTAAATTTATTATTACTTATGTTGACAAGGCGGCTAATAACTATGCAATTATTTGCAAAAAGTATTATAAACAACTTCTTTTTGATACTATGGATACTAGTAATATTTTTGTTAAGATTAATGACAGTATCGAAATTAAAAACAGGCATATATTTAATTATTACAAGTTGATAAAAACTAAAAATAATAACTATAATTATCCTTATTTAGTTGTAATTCCGAAATTTCATAAAGATCCAATTAAATTTCGTACTGTTACTGTTGCCTGTAATGCCTACACTTCTAATGCTAATATTATATTATTAAATATCCTTAAAAAATTACATAGTTATATTGTTTCTAACAAGTGTGATTTTTTCTAAAAAGTAGTTTTCAACTCAAAAATAAAATTAAAAATCTTACTGATATTACTGGTATAAAAACTTTTGATTTCAATGATCTTTTTAATAATATAGTTATTAAAGATATGTTTGATATTATAAATAAACTTTTTGTAGAAAATCAGCAGTATTTAAATCTAAATGTTAACATTACTCCTTCAACCTTTAAAACTCTGACTAGGTTTATACTTTTCCATAACTATATTTTATTCAATAATTATTTATATAAACAACGTTTAGGATTGCCACAAGGTGGCATTGCTTCTAGTATATTAGCTGATCTATACTTATATTATTATGAGCGTGATATTGAGTGTACTAACTTTAAATTACTACGATACATAGATGATATAATTATATTATACTTGGATAAACATCACACCAATCTAAACTTACCTGTTAATTATCCTGAAAATCTGTCTCTTAGTAGTACTGATTTGGAATCTAATGTCATTAGTTTCTTAGATTTAAAAATTATTCTTAATTGTAATGGCAAATTAGAATTTGACTTATATGATAAAAAGAAAGATTTCCCCTTTAAGGTAATTTTTTTTACTAATTTTCAAACATGTTTACATAAATCTGTATTTGTCAATATTCTTCTTAATTTTAATCTGCGTATCAAAAATTTAGTGTCTGATAAACATCAAAAAGTACAGTTTCGATTTTTAAAAAAAATAGCATTAATTAATGGCTATCCCAAACACTTGATTCAAAAATTCTTTTAATCATTTATTTATTTATTTTATTATTGTAAATATTATTATTTATTATTTATTTATAATTTTTATTTTTATTACTATTATTCACTTTAAAATAATTATGAATAATTCATTTTATTTTATTTTACTATTATTTTCATCTCAATACTCTAGATGGCAGCACTATCCATGCTAAAATAATTATGAATAATAATCTGCTTTTTTTAGAATCTGAATACGTATGAATCCTTAATTTACCTGAATAACACTGCGCATCCTTTATTACTCAATGGTCACTGCAATTTTGACCTGATTAACTGTGTGTTTAACTGAGTTCTGATTGTTAAATTTTGCATGTGCATTGTATCTTAGTTTTTCTGGATTGAATTTTTCTGGTTTTTTCACATGGGTATCTTGTATTTGAATCAGTTTCAAATATATTTTATTAAGTAATTTTGTATGTTTATTTGAATCTCCAATAAATATATTTTAGGATTATTTCAGGTAATATTGTGATTTTGATCTTCTTTTTTATGGATTTTCAATGGATGTTTCGGGCCTGTGAACAAAGAAATTCTTAGCTTTTGCTTTCTTTGTGACAGAAAAACATCCATTTCTTAGCATATTTGCATTCTACCAGGCCCTTGAAAACGTTGGAATGCAAATCATGCTTTTTTCTCATCTCCAAAATTCATTTCGATTTATCTTTAATTCTTTTCTGATTTGATATGAGTGGTCTGCGATTATGATCTGAATAATTGTTTTAATGCTGAGGTTGAATCATCTTTGAATTTCATAAAATTTTGCACTGATATTATTATATTTTATTATTGTATTACTATATATATATATATATATATATAGTGTTATACTACTTCTCTAATATGGAAATCGTGTTCATTATCATGGAAGTTAATTCTTTTTTTTTAATAATAATTTTAATAATTTATTTTTACTGAGTGAATTTTTATAGGAGAGAGTCATGTGGTGGCCACAACATACTAGTTTTCTTTTGTCTTGATGAATGTTATTATTAATTTTCAATACAATAATAACTACATAGAACCGAATTCATACATTTTTTTTAATACTATTCGAAATGTTATGCTTGTGGTTTTCTTCTAAACTCGCGTAAATACGGGCTAGGATTCTGTATAAAGACTCACATGAAGGTACTCCACCAAGTACTAAAAATTTCCTGTACTCAATCAGCTTTAGCATCTATACCTATATAAGCTAAATTTATTAATACTATTTTGCTTTAAATTGTTTTTTTATTATTTTTTCAGACATCCCGTATTTCAAGCGCAACTTATTTCGCCTTTTTTAGGCAATGTCTTACAAGAAATATACACATAAAATTTTTCACATTCAAGGGGAAAAAAAGGAGTTTTTACACGATTTCTAACCTTTGGAAAATTAATTGTCTTTTCAACATACATTTTTATTTTTATTTATTTATTTATTTATTTTTCTTCAAAAGCCTTTTATGACTAAATAAGCATTTTTCCCCTTTAAAATTCTAACTTCATTGGATTTACTAAAAATCTACATTTAAAGACATAACGCTATTTTAAATGATATGTATCTTTTAAACTTAGTAAAATAATCTGGTGTGTCACTCACACGAATTTCTCTTACCCTGAAATTTAACACTATAAATACAGGTTGCAGATTAAAAGGTAAGATAACGAGTACTGTTATGTAAACCTGTGTTAAACAATTCATATTAGGCTTCTGAAGAGTTTTATATGATAATTAGTTCTGTGTGAGGGGGGCTACCGCCCCCCTCAACCCCTCGTTTCATTAATGCACCTACATTTACATAGAATTTAATTCGGTTATTAAAAAATAATTCTGTTTTTAAAAAATAATTTATAAAAATTATTATTTAAAAAAAAATATCTCTTATGATAATGCAGACGATTTCCATATTAGAGAAGTGGTATAACACCAAATATCCAAAAAAAAAGTCCATTTTATTCTCATCATTAAAAAGAAGGGAGAATTAAAAAAAAAAAAAAAAAAAAAAAAAAAAAAAAAGATTTTTTTTTTAAGGTTTTTTTTTTTTTTTTCGTTAAAAGTAAAAAAAATCGATAACTTTGTTTTAAATTATTGCAGGTCGATGGTTCAACCATTCGTTTTAAAGGTATTGGCGAGCTCTTTTGAAAGATACCCAACATGAAAATTTACTCCCCTCGAGGGGGGACTTCCCCCCAGGGGGGGAGGCGAGGCTCCTACATACACAAAATTTTTTTACCAGTTAACTATCTCTATTACAAAATATATATATTCGTTTCATTTGGGTTAGTTCAGTCTATAGACGTTAAACTCTACTTTCCTGCAATTTCCCCAATAGACGTAATGCATTAGAATTCTCTTGATTGTCCCTGTACACGAACCATTTGCTTGATCTTAACGAAAAGCTTACTGTAGCATCCCTATATGATACACATTTAGAATACCAAGTTTGAACTTTCTGCCATAATTTGTTTTTGAGATATGCTGATAACAGACAGACACACAGACAGACACACAGACCATTTGCTAAAAACATGATTTTCTTATTCAGTCTTATTCAAAACGTGTAAATATAACAAAATCTCGCGTTCGAAAGTTTGACCCCAAATCAATACTTTCTCTACCTAATGGGTAAGAGAAAGTAAAAATATTTTTCATTTCTGAAATATCAATCCCATAATTCAATGATTAAAGATAATAAATCAAACGAGGATAATGTACGATTTTTCAACCTCCTTCTGAAAACTACTCCACTCTTTATGCCAACGTTACCCATGAGTAAAGTACTTTTAAAAACATTAATCATTTTTTTCATGCAAGATATTATGCAGAATTTAATATTAAGTGAAACTTTTCAGATATATTTCACATTTATATCTAAATGTTAAAATTTCTTATGAACTTTTATTATTTTGTGATACTTTTTAGGCAAACGCTGGTTAACCATTTGACTGTATTAAAAAAAAAAAAAAATGCTTAAAGAAAATGCATGTTTATTTTAATTACACATGTTTGAAATATAGGTATATTCAGGAGTTTAAACATATAACACGTTTTTTAATAAAAAATTCATAACTCTATATCTATCAACAATATTTAAAATCTTATTAGATTAAAAAGCATGTAAAATCTATTTTATGGAAGGATTGTCGAAGGGGCTTAAATATACTTAAAGTACATATAGTACTGTAATTAATATACGTAATACCACAGTACCGTAATACGTAGTACCGTAATTAATATACGTAATAATATGTAAAGTAATACGTAAAGTATATAAAATACATAAAGAGGTACATAAAGTACCTTCGTATGTTACTTTATATGTACATAGTACTCTTAAATGTTTTACTTCTATAGGCACGGCACTTGCAACTAGCATTGACCAAATAGACTGAAATATATATATTTATGTATATTTCTCTCATACCGTAGACCTTGAAGCTACACAAAGTTGTTTCTGCTCAAGAAAAGGTTTCAGAGCATTTTGTTAATGTTTCTGATTGCCCTTTTAACTAAACTTCGTAAGGCGTTTTACGATGGTCATAGAAATGTGGAAGGTTTGTGAAGAATTAATGTGTAAAGTCTATTTCATGTTTGAAACAAGGGAGTTAAATTCAATTCTTGAAGGGTGGAAAGAAATGTGAATAGGTATCTCGCTTGGTAGGGACATAGTCTTACTTAAAACGCACAAAATTTGAAGATTCAGTTGTTGGCGAATTTTAGGAAATTGATGGATTGGAGCGGATTTTGAAGGTTTGATGTTTGAAGATATGTAAATTGATTGTCCAGTGATTTGTATTTAAGAGATATTAAATCTAAAGTCGTTGGAGTTTCAGGGGAATAAGAGATGACTGGCTTCAATCTAATCTTAAGCATTACCAAGGTAGTATGTTCATTTAATTTCAATGCTAGCCGGAGAGACTCAAATTGATTTAAATATACATAGGTTAAATACGAGTATCTCTGCCCTCCAAATCTTACAACCAATAAATCCCCATTTGTATTTTAAGGAATATTTTTCGTCTTTATTTCATACATTTACTCACAGGAGAATAATTTTACGATGCGGAGTAAGAAGCGAGGATTTATCCTCTCAACTTCACCTGAGTTTTAGTTTATTTAACGAATAAAATACTTTTCTGAAGCGGATATTTCATTAAAATCTATCTGTCGAAGAAAACTTTATTAAAATTCTAAATTCTACATAAAATTTATCATAGATGATTAAACTATGAAACACCAAAAAATGTAAAAGATAAGTGTTTCAGCCAACAATTTATTTTAACTGAATTAAAGCTAAAAGTATGGTTAATCTCCCAACAATGTTTACCAATCGCCGATTTGTTTGTCATTGTCACTTGTTACTCTCCCAACAAGGCTTAGTAATGACCGATTTGTTTGTAATTGTTAAGCATTATCGGGAGAATAACCATAATTTTAATTTTAATTCAGATAAAATAATTTGTCCGCCTGAACACTTACATGAACTTGATTTTATAGAAGATTTCCGTACCTATAAAAATCATAAAAATGTCATTAATAGCGATTATGCTGCAACCCCTCTTTCGGATTGTTGAAATGCTATATAAAATACACATATTCTTGTTTTTTACATAGCTTTCTTTATCCCAACTTTCTATTGGTTAACACCTCCAGTTTCTTAAATTCATACTGGTTGATTTCTGACTCTAAAATTCGCTCCCCTATCTATATATAAGAACAATAATTCACCTTCTCATTCTTCACTGATGTTGGTGCGCTTTACGCTTTGAACGCTGTTTAAATATTTATTGTTAATGGAAATATAGCGTTCCTTGATTGTAAAAATAAAATAAATAAAATAATAATAAAAAAGCCCGTTACCGATAAACATCGAGAAAAATTTAGAATTTATGAATTCAAAGAACGAATTGCATAACAGTGTCTTAACTTTTATTTTACAAGTAATATAAACATAAATCTTTCGAAAAATGTGAAAAAAAGGAGAATTAACACTTAAAAAAAAAAAAAATATATATGTCTATTTTGAAAAAAAAGAAAAAAAAAAGTATATATATATATATATGTATGTATTCCTTCAAATTTTATAAACCTTCCTTTTAAAGTGTACAAAAAACAGTTACAAATGTAGAGAAAAAGGGAATATACTTGTCAAAATTTTATAAAAATAAAAACTTAAAAGCTTGGAATGATGCACTTATGAGTAAATATATATATATATATATATATATTACATCTAGAAATGCCCAGGAATATTGCCAAAAGCGGCATATTTATATTAACTGTCCTATATTTATATTGTCAGAGAAAAAGTAAAAACTATATTTTGAACTTATCTTCGAAATATTTCTCGCCAGATGCAATTCAGAGTAAAATATAAATCAAGAGTCTAGACTAACGAATTTTCTACGTGATTGTACTTTAATTCTCTGCAAGTAAATATTCAAACAATTTTGTTTTAAATGTATTTGAAGACGAGTCTTTTAAATAGAATATTTTTGTAGGAATATGAATGTTAACAAAAATATTCAATGCATAGAGAAATTAAATTGTTTTATAGTATAATACCGAGTGCTTCATAATACGTAATATTAATTGGATTTCGATAATTAATCAAAATAAATTATAAGGATGTGAAACCTTACGCAATCTGTTTCTGTTTCAAGTGCTCGAAATCGCGCTGAGTTATCCAGGGAGTGTTATCCAGGGAGTGTTATGTTGGAAGAGATAAGGTTACCAATCTAATCTAGTCGTAGATGGAGATGGTCTTATAGAAAGTGTAAGGTTTTCAACGAAAGAGTTAGGTTTATGTAACAGATGGTTGACAGATGAGCCAGTTTAGCTTGGCGTATGGTTCGAGTGGAAATACAGGAAGTTGCACATTTTTTGATGTTCAGTTGGATGGTGGTATTATTTGGATACATGCTTTAAGGGAAATGTAGTGAATCATTTCTTCAGTTTATTCTTAAAAAAAAAAAAAAAAAAAAAAAAAAAAAAAATGTTTGTTTGATTATTGGTAACACATATACATCAGACATGTAAAAAAAAAAAAGATTTCTGGAATATTTTAGTTCAGTTTTCTTAACATATTGCAGGTATGACATTTTAATTAAATTATCTTTCGAAAAAAAAAAAATATATTTATTCATTCAAAATTATAGATGATATTTTATTTTATTTATATGAACATTTATACATTTAATTTATACATTTGTTATGTCAAAGTCTTAAGCTATGTAGTTCATATCGAAACCATGATAGCCTTAAAATTAAGAATATTTTTAATATGATGTTAATAAATATTATATTAACATCATATTTAATTTGTTCATCACTGTTAATTTTGATATTAACATCATTATTTAAGTTATGTTTTTGAGAAACGTTTTAGAATTTTAAACCATTAATCTCATGAAATAACTTATTTCTTAACATCGTATCGTTATATACATTCATAACAAAATCATCAACAATGAACTCAAACAAATATTAAGTATTTTTTTACATATTCCCAATCCTCACTTTACTAAATTATAAAATACTTCTTACTCAGTAAGAAATGTATTTGATAAATTTACACAAAAATAAGACATATTCAATGTCCCATAAAAACTTCAAACACAAATATTTTTTATGTTTAGAAAAAAGTAAGTGAAATAGAAATAAAGAATTCTGTAACTCTAAGAAAAAAAAAAATGAAATAGAAATTTCAGATTGAAAATAAGTAAAAACATTCCTGAAACCAAATTAGTTTACTTCAGGCATGCATACATCATTTATTTAAATAAGAAAAAAAGAAAGAAGGAAAAACATAAAATTTCAGAGTAAAAAAAAAAAAAAAAAAACAAAAAAAAAAAAACTGAATAAATGATATTACTCTGGTACGGTTCGATAGAAAAAAGAAATTGAGAAATGTTTTCTTCTGAAAGATATATACAGAATTATTTAAAAATATAGATTTTATCTGAATTTTTTTTTTTTTTTTTTTTTTTTTTTTTTTTTTTGAACTCAATGGTAATATTTTGGTTTATAAAAAATAGAGAAATATTTTTCTTGAGTCAGTATTTCTATCTTTAAATAATAAATAAAGTCTAAAAAAGTTTAAATTTACCCCACTTGATACAAGAAATAGGGATATGGAGATTTATTATTGTTTTTATATTTATACCCTATTTTTTTTTTTTTTTTTTTTTTTTTTTTTTTATTTATTTAAACAAATCAATTTGTTTCCGGCTGAACATTCCAAAACCTTTTTTTGTAGCAATTTTTTTTTATTTTTCCATCATATTGTAGATATAAGAAACTGAGGTAATAGTGAAAAGTTTTGACAGGTTTTTTTTGACGTTTTTACACGTTCTTAAGTGGGAGGTATTAGAAAATCTCAAAATGTATGCGGTGTAAGTTAGTATATTAGTTACTTCGTTAATTATTTCGTTTGTTAGTTTTTCGTTCGTTCGTTAGTTAGATAATTCATTCGTTAGTTACTTCGTTAATTAGTTCGTTAGTTAGATAATTTATTTGTTAGTTTTCGTTAGTTACTTCGTTAATTAGTTCGTTGGTTAGATCTTTCGTTTTTTACTTCGTTAATTAGTTTGTTAGTTCATTAGTTAGATCTTTCGTTTGTTACTTTGTTAATTAGTTTGTTAGTTCATTAGTTAGCTCTTTCATTAATTACTTCGTTAATTAGTTTGTTTGTTAATTCGTTTGTTAGTTCGTTAGTTAGCTCTTTCATTAGTTATTTCGTTAATTAGTTTGTTTGTTAATTCGTTTGTTAGTTAGTTTGATAGTTATTTCGTTTGTTAGTTATTTTGTTAATTATATCGATAGTTTGTTAGTCTGAGTAAATAATATCTCTGGGATGAATGACTGTAAAATGATCAGAAAAGTTTTAAAATATAACTTATGATATTCGCCTGAACCTTTTTATTTTCAACAGGCTAATTTGAAAACTTCGTGTGTTATCAAAATTAAAAATTTTCTTAACATGGTTGAATATTGTTTTAGTTGTGTGGCTTAATGCCGATTGATTACACCAGGGTCCTAGCCTATAAGTGGAATGCCTATAAAAAGGAATAAAAATGTTATATCAATAAAAACATTTACTCAGTTAAACGAGTAATGACTTTTATTAGATAAATATAAATCAAAGAATGCAATAAAAACTAATCTGGCGCGTCACTCATGCGACTTTCTCTTACCCTGAAATTTTGTACTATAAGTACAGATTGGAGACTAAGTGTTAAGATAACAAGTACTGTTATGTAAACTTATGATAAAACAATTGAAATGAAGCGTCAGGACAGCTTTATATGACAAATAATTCTATGTGAGAGAGGCTACACACCCCCCCTCGTTTCATTTTTTATCTACATTTATATAGAATTAAGATGTGTTATTAAGTTCAAAATTCATTTAAAATTATTCAAACATCTTTCCCACTCATAATTCCTTGAAACATCAATCTTGAACAAACTTTTCTAGTAACAAACGCATTAAATTCAACATACTAGAACATTTGGATCGCCTGAAATTATTTGTTTTTGATTTACTCTAACAGGCACAGGCAAAGAACAAACGTTAAAAACTTGACAGGAAGCTCAAAACGTATAACTATACAAAAAACAAGCTATGAATATTTAACTTAACAAAATACATTATTTGCCATATGGTTATAATGAATTAATTTCAATTCCTAAACAGCTTTCCTGGACATGGTACAATATAATAATAAAGCACTTCAATTAACAAATAAAAAAGAATGCTATGGCTTAAATATTGGCAGCCCTGTATATCTTCTGACTGTTCTACTCATCACATGGTGCACATAAATATAATCCTATATTAATAACAGACGGCACAATCTAAAGTACACTTCCTACAATTTTCAAGTACTGTCGCATTATAATCTAGTTCTTTTGTGTAGCCCTGTAAACGAACAGTAAATGATTTCTATACCATAGTCTACATGAAAAATATTTTTATGTACATAAAAAAGTGTATATATATTCGTTTCATGTGGTTTAGTGCAGACTATAGATGTTGAACTCCACTTGCCTGAAATTTCCCCCATGGACCTAATGTATTTGAATTTTTTTGGGAGTTCCTGTACACGAACCATTTGCTTGATCCCAACGAAAAGTTTAGTGTAGCATACCTATATGATACACATTTAGAATACCAAGTTTAGAATACCAAGTAACATCTCGACTTAGGAAATATTTACGACAACACCTTTATTTTCAGCTGATGCAAAAACACCAAAAAGCAAACAAATGAGTGAAAATCTTTACGAACCAAAATTGCACATAGAAATTATTATACTCGTTAGAATTAACAAAATAATACAATCACAATGCCAAAGGCACAGAAAAATAAAATTTTCTCTCTCTCACTCTCTCTGTATATATATATACTAGCTGACCCGACAAACGTTGTTTGTCATATAAATTATTTCTAGAGAATATTTTGCTAGAAAAAAAATAACTAACTTATTGTAAGTGTGTAAGGATGTGGTATATAAGTGGACGATGTATGGAGCGCTGTGAACGGTGAAAGAATATAAAAATAACAAAACACCAATCATTTATTTTTTTTTATTAAAATTGATTCTTTAAAATTATATACATATCGCTACTTATAACAATATTACTAAAAAACAATATCAATCCCTTAATGCAATAGAGTGTACAATATTTTTTGTTATCCCATCTTTCGCCAATACAAAAAAACTGGATGGTTTGCCCACTCGAGAGCCACGTATAATTGTCCGTGTCAAAAACATGATGTGCTCAAATCTAAGCCACAGACAGACATCGTTTGGCCCTGAGACTTATTGATAGTCATTGCAAATGCCAATCTAATTGGAAATTGAGGGCGTTTAAATTGAATTGGCACATCTGTGGGTATAATAGGAATTCGCAGTAGTAATATATTTTCACCTCAGAATTTGTCATTTAAAATGATGGCTTCGATAACATTTTTCATTAATTTTTTTATGACTAATCGCGTGCCGTTGCACAACCGTTGTGGGTTCAAATTACGAAGCAAAATAACCGGAGATCCAACCTTCAGTTGTAAAATATGCGGTGGCATGCCTGGTAAATCCAATGAGTTTAAAAACTTTGTTGGATAATTTACAGCTTCGGTGGCATCGCAAGCTGTATCATTAGATTTGTATGACACTAAGTCTCCTGGTAACAAATGTTGTATCTTGAGATTCAATTCGTTGACGTCCACATTTTTTGCTGCTAAAATTGCTCTTTCTGCCAGCCACTCATGATTCGTGTATCGTCTGTGTACATCGGGAAATATCTGGTCAATAAGAGCATCTTGAGAATCAATGATTGTGCAGAAATCGGTCGGTAATTTTATGCATCCAGTTTCATCTGTAGTAACTTTTCCATCGCCGATATCTAACAATTGTTTTGAGAATGTTTCAGCGGATGGATCTTGAAGCTTTTGAACGCACAAATTTACTTTCAGTTGTACTTTTTCAACATTACGCCACAATGACGATGATTTTAAGCACGCGTTGAGCTCATCAGCGTATGTTGAACGCGGAATAACGGGAAGTGCTTATCTGAAATCACCTGAAAAGAGTAACAGAGTACCGCCAAGTAGTTTGTCGTTGTTTTTTATATCTTTCAATGTCCTGTTCGACGCCTCAATCGAATGTTTGTGTGCCATAGTGCATTACTCCCAGATAGGAATTTTACACTATTTCAGCACTGTGGCCATGGACGATTGTTTTTTTATGTTGCACACTGCGTCTGGGTTATTTTGAATATTTAGTGGCAGTTTAAATAATGAATGAGCTGTTCTGCCTCCATCCAATAAAGTTGCCGCAATGCCAGATGATGCAACAGCCAGTGCGATGCCATTATTTGATTGTATTTCGGCGAGAATTAGCGAAATAAGGAATGTTTTGCCAGTTCCACCTGGTGCAGCCCCCCAAAAAAAAAGAATCCACCTTGTCCTGCCAAAACTGCGAGCATGATGCGGTCGTAAATGGTTCTTTGTTCTTCATTCATTAGTGGGACATTGCGAGCAACAATCGCTGCCATTTCTACAGTATTGTATTGTAGTTCACGATTCAATTCAGTGCTTATTAAATCAGATGCATTTCGATTTGTTGAATGCATACCGAAATGACTGAGTGGTAAGTTGGCAATGATAATGCAAAGATCTTCAATAGCAATCAATGCTTGATTGTACATAGCGCCACTGAATACTACCGTTAGATCGTTGCACCGTGAACGATGTTGATGCAATATATCATCAGTCATTGAATCTTTGTGATTATCCCATAATGTCTCTGCTCGGGCCGGGAAACATGTAGTCAACAGTATAGCGAATAGTAGACGAATTTGTTTTGCTGTACAGTTCAGTCCTACTTCAGCAAGCATACACTCCCACTGGTTGTCGTCTTCCAGCAAGCCGAGTGCAAGGCATGCATCTTTACACGTTGGATACTGTTGTCCATTCACTTTACGCAAATCTTGAAATGACAAAGGGCCGATGACATTAACCAATAACAGTCGAAGATAAAAGCACTCAGTCTGCCTTGGATTGACTGTAAATACTCGTCCCAAGGTGTTTGATTTGAATAAACCGGGACATGCATCAATCGGCGTGCCTTGCTTGCGGGGCATCCATTTTTTTGTTGGAGCCCATGTGAAATAGCGTGGTACTTCTGAATAGAGTAATGTCCGTGCAAAAGCACCAAAAGCATCCGCACGATTACACAATTCAAAAAATTCGGTGAGTGTAGTTTTTGGTGGATTTATAGCACGATCAATCACTGTCTCGCTCGTGAAATATACGCGCTGGCCATTTTCAAGATGGACGGCTAAATGAAGAACTGCTGGATCCCGTTCATGAATTGGGAAACCAAAGATACGCCAAACAGCTTCATTGGAGCTGACGTACCGGCCAATTTGGTAAAGTGTTATTTCATCGTTGTTATTCACCGGAGGAGCATTCAAATTGGTATTTTCAACTCGAAATACAGCCATATCACTTCCTTTATTCACATACTTGAAAATGTATTTGATGCTCTTCACTGAACTGCAGAACTAAACATTAATATGAGCACCAAAAATAAATTCAAAAAACTGGCGTACAGACAATAGCAAGAAATTCAAACTTCTTCACACACCATAAATTTTAAATCAGCACAACCGGTTTCGAAAGAACGTAGCCTTTCTTCATCAGGTGCAAACACGGGCAACTGCCTTGAAGGCAAAAGCAAGACTGAAAGCAGGACAAAATCCAGAGGGGTAGGAGCAACACAAACAACCAATAGGAAGCAACATGCAGGACAGGACCAATCAGAGAGGAACACACGTACACACACACCACAAAATGAGGAGGGAGGAAAGGAGTAAACAATTATTATTTTTTTTTTTTTCAATAATATTAAACTAATAAGTAAATTTAATAAAATTTATCCATTAATAATTATTATTATTATTTAAATTAGAATTATTTTATTATAACTAATATGATGTTATAAACATTTTATAAATTCCAATTCCTTTCAACCAAATCCCCTGTTCCTGAGCTTCAAAAATGGGGTATCTATAATGCCCCTTGTAATAACTGTGATTTATCTTATATTGGTCAAACTAAAAGAAATCTTGAATGTCGTTTACGTGAACATTCTCCGTATGTTGTTAATCAAGAAATTTCTAAATCTTCTATTGCGAAGCACAGTTGGGAATTTGATCATAGTTTTAATTTTAAGAGTGCCAAAATTATTTTTCATGCCAAACGCGTTTCCGAACTGGATTTTTTAGAAAATTTAGCTATTTACCTTAATCGTGATAAAATTGTCAATGAAAAATCTGATTCCACTTTGCTGTCTACAGCCTGGAAAAATTTGTTTAATTCAATTAAATAATTCCCTTCGTTATGTTTATAACATCATATTAGTTATAATAAAATAATTCTAATTTAAATAAAAATAATAATAATTAATGGATAAATTTTATTAAATTTACTTATTAGTTTAATATGATTGAAAAAAAATAATTGTTTACTCCTTTCCTCCCTCCTCATTTTGTGGTGTGTGTGTACGTGTGTTCCTCTCTGATTGGTCCTGTCCTGCATGTCGCTTCCTATTGGTTGTTTGTGTTGCTCCTCCCCCTCTGGATTTTGTCCTGCTTTCAGTCTTGCTTTTGCCTCCAAGGCAGTTGCACGTGTTTGCACCTGATGAAGAAAGGCTACGTCCTTTCGAAACCGGTTGTGCTGATTTAAAATTTATGGTGTGTGAAGAAGTTTGAATTTCTTGCTATTAATATGAGAATTGAATGTTTTGCTCAGCAGAGGCGAATATGGGACCACCCAACGGTTATCAATGTCAATATCTATGTTGTTGACATAGATGACCGCCATAGATGATAAAATTGTCCGCCATTATCGGGATTTCTTCGACGATATATTGGATATCCGTCAACATTTGTGATCGTGAAATTTTTCGGAAAACTTTTAGTACATTTTCCATCTGCACAAATAATAATGGCCTAAAAATTCACTTTTCATTTTAACATAAAATAACTCCGTCGGATATTGACGAATTTTTTAAAAGAATATACCATTATAACTAATTTTAACATTTTAACAATATTAACGTTGAAAAAATATTTTAAACACTTACGGTTAAAAATTCATTTTTCATTTCAACATTAAATAAATTCTGACATCGTGTTTACGATTCTAAAATATTAACTTTGAAAAAATATTTTAAACACTTCGTAAGATACGGTTAAAAATTCATTTTTCATTTCAACATTAAATAAATTCTGACATCATGTTTACGACAACTCACGCCATCTAGGTGGAAAAGTTGTTGAAAGAGTTGGTTAAAAATTAATTACGAAAGAACTAATTAAGTTACAACTTTCATTTGTAAATCTAAACCATTCTCGAATCCACCTGAAGACACACAAAAAATTTCATTAAACTCAGTCCAGCCGTTTAGGAGGCGTTCAGTGACATACACACGCACAAAAGAAATATATATATAAATATATATATATATATATATATATATAGAGAGAGAGAGAGAGAGAGAGTAGTACTGATAATTTTAGTTTAAAAATATGAAATTCTTCGCAGAAAACATGTAATATATTGATGTTTGGATGATGTGAATTATAATTTTCCAACTAAAAATAAATTCAAAAACTGGCGTACAATAAATAGAAAGATATTAAAACTTCTTGACACACCATAAATTTTAAGTCAGCAAAACCGGTTTCGAAAGGACGTAGCCTTTCTTCATCAGGTGCAAACACATGCTACTGACTTGGAGGCAAAAGCAAAACTAGAAGTTTTAATATCTTTCTATAATATTTCAAGCATGTAATTAGAAAATGAAGAATATGCATTGGGCATTGATTTATTTTTATTTCAAAAGTATTTATGAGAAAGGAAACATGTAATGTAAACTTTTTTTTTCAACAAATTTTTAAACTATATAATAAACTTTTAATTAAATAAATAAGGAAAATTCCTTATATAGTACCTGCCACTAATATAATGAGTTTTGTTTTGAAACTAAGATAATTACTTCTCTGAGATTTTCTGAAGCAAATAATATTAAAACTAAAATTAATCATAATTAATAAATGATTACATAATTTTTTTTTTCTTAAAATCTCACTATGATAAAAATAAATATTTAAGGATGTTAATTAAAAAAATTGCTCTCTCTCTCTTTTTTTTAAATTGTTAATGTGTGAGTAATTATTATTGTATTTTGAATTATTTTATTTCTTAACCTCAATAATCCATGTTCCTAATATTTACTGGTTTCTTAAATTCTTTTTAAATACCTGTAATTAAAGAGTTCTTAGAAACTAAAGACTTTTTTCAGTTATTCGTGATAGATGTAAATAATTGATATATATTAATATATTTGTCTAGGAGTCCTCTTAATTTTCAGTTATCTTTAACTCAATTTTGTTTAAAATATTCTACTTAATGTATGAAAATTGACATGAATGATTTCACAGATACATTTTTAATTAAATTTTCCTTGTATAAGCATCCTGTCTGTAATTATAAAAAAATATATAATGAATTAATTTTGTTCGATAAATAATTTGTAAGATAGGATTTGTTGTTTTGTTGACTTAAGTAGTAGGTTTCAAAAGTTTCGTAACAAATATTGTTTGATTAGTTAAAACACTATATAAGAATTTTTTGAGGATGATTATGCAGTACAAGAATAATAAAAAAACTACAAATAACTGAAATTCTAATTTGTAATAGTATGTTGGAAGGAAACAAATATTTTCACCAATAACTGGGGTTTTAATGGATATTACAAAAAAACGTGCTAATAGAAATTATGTATTTATTAGAAATTATTATAAAAAAATAAAAAGTATAAATTGAAAAAATACAAAACAACTGTTCCTAATCAATATACTTGAGCACAAAATTTCATCAAGTAAAAATAAGAAAAAGCGTTACTGCTTTTACTCGCGATTTTTTTCTCTTTCCTATAGTAATTTGGTGTTTCCCTTTTATTTTTACGCCTAGAAAGATAAGAAACAAAAAAGTTTAATTGCAGTTTTTTGCTACAATTCCTGAAATCATGATTAATTGTTTTGTCAGTACTCAAGAATATATTTTTAAAAACTTGCATACATTAAAATAAATAAACGAAGAATAGATTAGATGCACAGAAATTGTTTAGTTGATCTAATACAATTGATGAAAGGTTTCAAAATAACTATAATTTAACTGATTTTAAATAAAAATTGTACAGCACAACTGCTATTGGTGTAATGTATTTGTTATATCCAATTGAAAGCACGCGAGCTCCACATATAGATAGAATGTACATTTTCTAAATGTCTATTACTTTTTTTAGTTTTTCAAAATAAATAAGCAAGTAAATAAATAAATAGTAGCTTTCTCGTTGAAAAAAATAAAATAAAATAAACTAATAATGTGCAAAGTTTAAAAATAATTAAAAATATTAAAGAAAGAAAATCAGATTGTAAATTTTCAAAACACGTCAATAATATTTTATTACCATTATAAAATATTTCAAATTAAGTAAAACATGTTTAAACTGTGTTTGGAAAATGAAAACTATAAATGTGTTTAATTTTTTTAAATTATATATCTGTGTAAATTCAACACATTTCTTTCTTCTTCTTTTTTTTTTTTTTTTTTTTAACTAGGAAGAAAAAATGAATTTGTTTCAGCAAAAAATATTTTTAAAAATTTGAGTTTCAGAAAAACACATCTTTGTGTTTGAAACATGAAGGAATATCAAAACGAAATATGTAAGATAAACAAGGAAAATATAAAATTCAATTTCAGCTGCTAAGCATTAAAGAATACATCAAAGTTTGTTTTATTTCTCAAACACTGAAGTACATTAAAGTGAATTTTCTTTTCTGAATACTACAAAGCCTCCTATAAAAAAAATCTCTCTGGTAACGGAAATCATACACAAAATAAAATATTACATTACATACAATTCAGAAATTATATATGGAACCAATAGGTTGTTCACTGAGAAAAAAAAAATATACCGCCTTTCTCTAGAATGAATAAGTGACCATTTTCTAAATCCCTTAACTAGAAATACAGACTTCCTAGCTATGCGCATAAGGCACGCCAATAAATTGAATAGACAAAATTATCGATAATTTCTAGTGTACACATTTCTAGATGGGGAAACAATATTCTGAATACTCTATATATTCTGAATCATTTATATTGCGAGAAATTCTCGCTTGATTTTCTAGAATTGGGTAATAAAGCAAGATTATAGTTGCAGAAACCCGCCTCTTGTAGTCTCATTTATTTGCAGAGATTTTTAAATAACTTTGCCCTTGAGAATATAAGCAAACGCTCTAGAATTCTAATAGGGGCTTCTAGAACTCGCTTTCCAAGGGGACTAGAATTTATAAGGATGGCATGGAACTATTTTTTCTAGAGCGAGAATTTATATTCTAGATGTTAGTTACAGAAATTTTTTTCAGTGTAGCACGCAAGGTAAATCTTGTGCAAAGCCATTTTCAGGAAACTTGGCATACAATATTAGACACGGCATTTTGCTATCAGAATGCAAAAATAATAAATGACTAATGGAATATGAGCAATTTTACTGAATATTTTTTTAATTGAGTATGCACAAATCTTAGCGAAATTTCATTTGCATGGCTAAATAGCCAAATGTATTGTGCTACTTATACGAAAACCCCAAGCAAGTATCACGTAAATTCAAAAAGTTGTACGTAATAGAATGAACTGCTATTTAGTTCCTAAAAAAAGTTAAATTCTAAGGAGTTTTATACACATTTTTATTTTGATTCTATCAAGGGTAATACAGTGTTCGTTAACTGTAAAATAAATAAATAAATAAAAATAATAAATAAATAAATAAATAAATAAAAATAAAAATAATAAATAAATATATAAATAAATAAGTATAAATAAAACCTTACCCCCCACCCCCTTTTTTTTTAGAAAAGCTGGAATTCAGTTTATTCTGTCGCCTACAACTATTTCAATTTACAGGATATTTGTTTGGGATTTTCATATAAGTATCTCATTACTTTTATCTATTATATTGTACAGTCGATAACAAAAGTATCAGAACACTAGCAAAAATTCCTAATAAAAAAGTAGAGTTAATACTGTTTAGTTAAATAAATCCTTGTCGAATCATGTTCCTAGGCTGACTAAGAACATGATTCGACAAGGATTTATTTAACAAACCAGTATTAACTCTTATTTATTGATTTTTTTTTCCGACTGAGTGAAAATAATGCCTGAACCGGGAGAATGCCTCCCGGTCCAGGCATTATTTTCACTCAGTCGAAAAAAAGAAAATTTTTTATCAATAAATATGATTTTCTTCCCAATCAGTTGATTGTGTGATTTTAATATATAGTATTAACTCTACATTTTTTATATAGGAATTTTTGCTAGTGTTCGGATACTTTTGTTACCGACTGTACAAATGAAATTCCGTTAGAACTTGAGATTGTTTAGTTAAAAATTATTCAGTAAAAATTCTCATATTCCATTAGCTATTTAATATTTTTTATCTTGATTGTAGTATGCTGTGTCTAACGTAGTATGTCAAGTTTGCTGAAAATGGGTTTCCACTGGGTTTAATACATTGCATCTTATAGTTAAAGAAGCGTCGATTTTTTTTTCAATTTTATAAAGAAACCGTTATTTTTCCATTAATATATGTGGTAGTCTCATAAAAAATATACAGACAATAAGAAGATGTTTTATAATCACATGTTACAATTAGAACGCATTTAAAGTATTACTTTTACAGGGCGATCAAAAACATATTCCTTTTTATTTAATGTTTCACTGGTCGTTATTTTGATTTCGATGCAAAACTTTCACTGAAAGTTATGAAATATAACATTCTCTTTACACTTCTAAAGTTTCAAAATGATTCGTTCAGTATTTTTTGAGATATCTGACAAAACGTCAAAATACGAGAATATTTTGTCCTTTATGGAAAGCTAGTGTATTTTTCCTGAGAAATTAATAAACAAATAATGTGAAATGGGGTAAGTATAAAAACGATTTGGTATGGTTAGACTCCATTTTGCTCAGTTGCTATTACACTCCTAGTTCTGAAAAACTTTAGGCGTAAACGTAAAACTTACTGGTTTTGAAAAAGTATGAGTTTTATATAACTTAACAATGATCTACTTAATGTAAAACAAACTGTGTGCTTCGAGATTACACTTGCCCTATGGTTTGCGGCAAATGTAACTTCAATAGAAAGATATAAAAACTTCTTCACACACCATAAATTTCAAGTCAGCACAACCAGTTTTGAAAGGACGTAGCCTTTCTTCATCAGGTGCAAAAAAACACGTGCTACTGCCTTGGAGGCAAAAGCAAGACTTGACTTAAAATTTATGGTGTGTGAAGAAGTTTTTATATCTTTCTATTGATTGTAAGCCAGTTTTTGAATTCAGTTTTGGTGAAATGTAACTTTAGCCTACAAAAAATAAAATAAAATAAATTAAAATAAATTAATTCATTACAATGTACGTAAGACAAGCGTTCATATAGTAAAAAAAAAAAAAAAAAATGACAAATTTAGGACGTTTTGACTTTTTAAGCACCTGAACTCGTCATTGAATTTATAACTTTTCCTTAAGCCTTTACAAACATTTTGCATCTACACTGTAAAAAATATATCCTATTTGCTGCTAGAAATTCTCTGTAATTTGAGAAAATACGTTCTGACAACGTAATTTTTTAGTAAATTACGCGTATTTTCTCAAATTACGAGAATTTCTGGCAGCAAATAGGACATATTTTTTACAGTGTAAAACATTTTAAAGCGTGACTAATACTGGTCTGCGATGAAATTTTTTCTTTAAGGTGATGTTTTTTTCTGGTGTATTTTTTTATGCTAATGAAGAAAAAACTATAGAAAAATTTCTATCACGTACAGCTTTGACAAAGAAGGGATGCTTTGAGTTTAAAACTCCACTATTTCAACTCCCATGTGAGTTATTTCTTGGAGAATTTGAGAACTATGAGTTAAGAAGAAGGAGAACTATTTAATTAAAACATCAAAGGAATGTAGATGAATAACCGAGTTTAATGGTGTGTTAACATGTTAGCGCATTATTGTTGGAGGTTGCATTGAGACTATCCCCTTCCCCTTCCAACAAGTCCACCAAGCAGTGCACAGGAGAAAAATCTCCAAAGGAAGCTTCGATGTAAAGAAACTAGTTTAAAAGGCAATGTGTAAATATCAATGTAATTTGCGCATAAATACTTTCGAATTTATTATAGCTTCATTGTAAATTCTTCCAAACTTCATTCTTACTGTATGAAAAACCTTTATGTGATAGGAAAAATAAGCATTTCTCAATTCAGTGTATTAAAGCACGTTAGAGGTAGGTAATGCAGTGAAAAAAAAAAAAAAAATGAAAAGTATGATTTCACAGACCTGTGTACACTTAAAAAAAAAAGGCCATATATTAGATTTAAAAAAAAAAATTAAAATACAAAACGGAGAAAGGAAAGTAAAAAATAAAATAAAATAAAATAAAATAATGAGTGATATAGTTCAGGTGCATTGGACAATAATTGTTAATGCCTGCTGACATTTGCTCCACATGCAAAATTTATGGAGTAACTCTATCCAGTTTGTCACACAACACACACACACACACAAAAAAAAAGATGTTATATTAAAAATCTACATACAGATTTTAGTTTGCTTACCATAAATGTGGAGTTTACTTCATAAGTATATTAATGACAAAACATGGAATTTTGTAAGATGCTCTCTGTTGAAGAGTGAAAGGTACAGTCGGGAAAAAAAAGCAACACCCACTGTAATTTCGTTATTAATTAACGCGAAAAAGTAATAGATATCATTCAACAGGAAATTAAGTGCATTTTTTGAAAATGATGTGAAATTTTAGTTAGGGGTCATCTACATACTGAAATGGGCGCCAACTTTGAACATCCAATTTTGACTTCATATTTGAATTTATGAGAGTCTGGTAGTGCGGAAAAATACACATTTTATATACTTTACCTTTAATATTCAGAGAGTTATAACCTAAAATGTGTTAGGGGTTATCTGTAAAAATAGAAAAATAAAATTAAGATCTTACAAGAATTAGAAAAAATTTTATTGTTTTACATCGGAAATTTTTCAAGAAATGAAGTATTATAAAAATAAATGATAATACAAACATTATCTTTACAACACCTTGACTAACCCTGATTTCGTTTTTTTTAGATACGTATGTACTTAAATTCTGTATTAGATAATACATTTTAGATATATTTAAATACTTTACACTTAAGAGTGGTTAGACAATCCTTTTAGAAAAATGTGCAATATTTTTCAATTTAAAAGTGTCTATCATGGACATACTGATGACCAATAAAGGTTAAATTTTCTTTTATTTTATTTGGTAGGTGTGACATAATATACGAACTGAAATAATATAGCTATGTATATATACAACAAGAAATAAACTAAATCTTTTCAGATAAATTTTTGAAGTAAATATTAAACAATATTAATCGTACTTAACAATTTTCGGTCAGTTTAACTGTTTAAAACAGTACGATTTATTTTGTAATTTCTATGAAAATATAGTTTCTTAATTAAAATGTATTTTAAAAAGTAATTTTTTAGGCTAAAGTATCCCGAAAATAATAATCAACCCCCCCTCCCCACCCAAAAAAAAGAAAAAGAAAAAAAAGCAACATATGAACTAAATGAATAAACCTTTAACTATCATGGTATTTATGAAACGATTTAACAAATTTGCCTTGCATTCCAATTCCATTCATTTTTTTAATTGATAAATTTTGCGTTTCACCTATTTTTCTAGTTTAAGCAGTTAGCTCCGCCTATTTAGTTGATTTTCTTTTTAATTCTAGTGCTCGTTAAAAGTATTCAAAATTTATCAGCAGTAATCGATCGGGTGAATGCCACTTGCGTACATTTTTACCAACGAAAATTAAGGAGTTTAACACAAATGTGCAAAGTCACATTTTTTTTTTTTTTTTTTTTTTTTTTTTTTTTTTTTTAACCTTTTTCTATATTCTTTTATTTTAGAAAAATGGTGAAAGGCGAATCTTGTTTTCTACAGAAACCGGTAATTTTTGTTTATCTAAAAATCATCTCCTTTGTTTTGTTTCTTTGCGTTTGACGTCGTTGCTGCGTAGAGTTTGACCCATAAATAAAAATTAAAAACATTTTGTTTAATTTTCTGAGTTATTTTTAAAGATTTTCTTTGCTATCTCATGCAAAACTTCATAAGAGACAAACCCCTAAGTCACTCCAAAAGAAAGATTTATTTATAACTCGAAATCTAATAACTGAGACGAGCTGCAAATTTGCAAACCCGTATTTTTCAGAATTAGGATTCATTTTATGTAAAAATTATTATAGGTCATAATTCATAATTTTTTTTTAATATGAATTTATTAATATTTTTCATAAATAATAACATTTTTCAGAATCAAAATCCATCATGGATTATGTTTGGGTTTCTTCATTGTATCTGGTAAAAACAAAATAATACCTATCAAGTTATGTTTTGGGAAGGTATTAATAAAAGATTGAGATATAAATTTAATATTATCACCTTCAAACTTTGAACACATGTAATTCTATAAAAAAAATTATCATGTTATACAACCAATATACTTTTTTACATTACCAAGACTCCAGGAATTCAAATAAAAATAAAAATAGGGTATTACCACTGAAAAAAAAAATCAAAGTTGGTGCGCGTTTTAATATGTACATCACCCCCAATTCGAAAATTAACTTTATTTTTTAAAAGTAGTCACGATTCCCCATCGAATGATATCTATTGCATTTTTGCACCTATCAGCAATGAAGTCGAGTTTTGCCTCCCTCCCCCCCTCGCACGACTGTACATGATTTTTCAAACTTCTAAACCTATGACTGTGTCACATTTGATTTAGTTTTCTAAAGCTAAATATAACAAAGGAAGGTTTAAACAAATCGATATGATGATTATAAGGTCCAAATTCAGTTTATCAATTGAGTTATACGAAGTGGTTACACTTAGCTACTTCATCCAAATAAAAAAATCTGAATTGACTCCACTTAACGTTTCCGAACAAGTAATTAACATTTATTTAAATATATTAAAGTAAAATACGTAGTTCAGTAAACAAAAGAAAAAATTATAATAGTGTGTTTGAATATGTACCCCAAATAGTATGTTGTTTACATTAAAACTATTGCATTTCAAACAATTTGAGCCTATAAGTCATAATGAATATAGATGAAATTCTATCTATGGCAGAATTTAATTTAGTACGACAGGGCTACTTGTATTTGTATTTTTAAACCCTTTCAAAAAAAAAAAAAATCTGAAAGCACTAGTCTAAAAAATCAAGAAATACTTAGCCGTGGCCCGTTGGCTCTGTAGTCAGAGTGTACAATTACATATCCAGAGATTGTGAGTTTGATCCTCAGCGATTGGAAGGGAAAAATAAAAATAAAATATCTGAAAACACTAGTCTAAATAATCAGGAATTATTCAGCGGAAACCCGTTGGCTCTGTAGTCAGAATACACAACTAAGAATCCGAAGGTTGTGAATTCGATCCCAACCGATGAGAAGTGGAAAATATATATATATATATAAACGTTTTTACGGATTTCAAAAAATATTTTAAGATATAATAAGAAATTAAATGGTAAAATTGGATATTGGCAGGTATTTTCGAAGTGGAACACTATAAATTGGTAACGACGCAAAATGCCAGAATGAGAGAAATAGTCCTGTCGTACTAATAAAGAATTTTTCATTCTGTACCTGTAGAAATCTAAAAGTGCTAGATTCACCAAAATATATGCATTAATGCGGCGGAGATCTATGATACGTATTGAAATTTAAAGCTCAATGACGTAAAGCATTTAGACGCTATCACGTTAAAGTCCGTGGGCCATAATCGAAAAGAATTTTTCATTGCGTCTTGGTAAAAGGAAAAAAAATAATTATAAGTATCAGATTCTTCAAAATTTATACTGTTTGTGCAATGGTGACCTATAATATGTACATAAATTTTCAATTTATTTAAATAAGGCCTTTTGACGCTATCGCAATTTAAATAATTTGAGCCCATAGTCCATAATGATTAAGAACTTTTCTTTTCGTCTCTGTAAAAAAAAACTATAAGCCCTAGATTCACCAGTCATTTGGGTTCCTGCTACACTGACCTATAACTTATATATCATTTTTCAGCTTATTCGATCAAAACTTTTAGACGCTATCCTGTTCTGACACACATACACACATACATACATCGTAATAAAAATAGCAAAAAAGTAACTCAAGGCACCTCAAAACATATAGATACGCCAATAGCTCAAAGTCTGATTTTTTTCGTGACTACGATACTTTCCTACATATATATGTTCGAAAAGTAAAAAGAAAAAAAATTAACGTTGTAGAAAACATATATATACATTTTGAAAAAAAAAAACAAAAACACTTTAAACTTATTCGTTTCTACAAAATATATAAAATATATATGGTAAAAGTCAAGTAGTTAGTTGCAAATCTAGAAAATAATCGAATAAACTTTTCAAAATTTTATGAAAATAATAACTTAAGAGCTTAGAATGATACGCTTATTTGTTATAAAGATAAAGACTTTTTGTGTCTAGAAACGGGTAGGAATTTCGCCAAAAGTGTCAGACTTATCTTAAAACTAGATTATATATATATATATATATTTGAGAGAGAGAGAGAGAGAAAAAAAGCTAAAGTATATATAAAACTTATATTCGAAATATTTCTCCCCAGATGCAATTCTAAGTACAGCATACATCGACAGTCTAGACTATCTAATTTTCTACAGGATTGTATTCCAGTTTTCTATAAGTAAATATTCGAATATAATTTTCTTAGAGTATTTTGTTGCCCAATCTGTAAGAGGTTGCATAAGTTTCTAAGATTAAAAAAAAAAAAATCCTTTTTTATTTTTCTTAATATAATAAATACATTTTTATACAGAATTTTAAGTAAATAAAAGAGCAACATTTAATCACCATTTTTCAAAGTTTTCATTGAAAATTTTGGAAAATAATGACGTTCGGTTCTGATTTCTAGTGACCCTGCACAAAAGGGATAGACATGATTTCCCAAAAACTGATGTATTGATCTAATTGAAATTTTACGCACTACTTTAATTCACTGTAAAAAATATGTCCTATTTGCTGCCAGAAATTCTCTGTAATTTGTGAAAATACGCGTAATTTACGGAAAAATTACGTTGTCAGAACGTATTTTCTCAAATTACAGAGAATTTCTGGCAGCAGATAGGACATATTTTTTACAGTGTTGACTAGTGCTTGATCGAAGAAATTAACACACACACACAAAAGAAATTTGAATCTTTTGGCAGAGTTGTATGCAAAACAGAAGTATAATTATCGGTACATCTTACCCCACGTATAGCCTTGTAAAATTATTTGCAACTGAAAAAGAAAAAAAAAAATCCTTCGCTCAACTACAAGTCATTTCTCGTTTGAAGAAGTGTGAAAATTTTCAATATGATCCGTGCATTACACTGTTAAAAAAAATGCAATTTTTTTTGCCAGAAATTGTGTGTGAAAATTACAGAATTATGTGAAAGTTACAGAAAAATACGTTTTGTCAACGTAATTTTTCTGTTATTTACGACTTTGTTTTTTCAAATTACAGAGAAAACTGTAGTTTTTAATAGAGAATTTCTGGCAACAAAATTGCATTTTCTTTAACAGTGTTAGTTATTGAGAAAAATTATGTCCACCACTTTTCTAAAGGGTCTCTAGAAAAGAAGACCGCCCCCCAGCTGAATTTTCTAAAATTTTTAATGGAAATTTTATAAAATATTGTTTAAATGTTCCTTTTTTATATGATTAATATTGTGAGTAACAAATTTTATTTTTTATATTAAGAAAACAAAATAGAAAAAATATGTTTTTTTAGTGAACTATCTCTAATGCTTGATATTTGTACATTCATACCAAAAACAGCAGTAATAAACGAAAACAAGTGATCCTTAACTTATTCCCCTTCTCCTTTTCTTTAATAAATTATAAAATGTTTATTTCTTAGAATGAGAAATATATTTAATAAATGTACACAAAAATAGGATATATTGAATTTCCCTTTTCATACTTCCATTACCCTACTACCGTACACCGTAAAAAATATGTCCTAATTTTTGCCAGAAATTCTCTGTAATTTGAGAAAATACGCATAATTTACGAAAAAATTACGTTGTCAGAACGTATTTTCTCAAATTACAGAGAATTTCTGGCAGCAAATAGGGCACATTTTTTGCAGTGTAGGTAATGGAAGTATTGTATTCGGTACAAAAATTCGATATGGAGTTTTCACCTGATTTACACGTTTTAAGGTCGAATCCAAAAAAGCAGTTTTTGGCAATTGGCCAATGTGCACTGTAAAAAATAAGTCCTATTTGCTGCCAGAAATGCTCTGTAATTTGACAAAATACGTGTAATTTACGAAAAAATTAAGTTGTCAGAACGTGTTTTCTCAAATTACAGAGAATTTCTGGCAGCAAATAGGACATATTTTTTTCAGTGTGTGTGTATTTATGTGCAGAATCTCCTGGTTATCATATCTCCAAGACTAATGAAGATAGAAGTACAAAACTTCAGAATTGAAACATGTCAGGTGTACAAATATATCTTCCAAATTTTGGTGAAAATTGGTAAAACCGGAAGTGGGTCCGTATCTCAAAAACAGCTCTAACGATTTTCTTCGAAGTTGCTATATAAACACTCTATCAGATGTACTTTCGAATGATACAGTTGGTTAGTTCAAGAAAATTGATAGGCGTCCTGTATAAACAGCTCAATTTCAGGTCTGACAAGTGCGTTTCTTTAAAAAAGGCTGTAAAGATTTTTTTCAAACTCGCCATATTAACTCCCTTTTAAATATCTTTTTGTATGTAATTATTGTTTTTCAGCCAACAATTGTGTATTCTAAGTTTTGGTAAAAGTTGGTATCTCAAAAATGGCTCTAACGATTTTCTTCAAAATTGTTACATAAATCCTTTTTAAATATCCTTTCTCATGTATTACGTGGGAAAATTAAAATTCATCCTGATTAGGTAGGGGAATTGTAGATCTCGGAAATTGGTGTTTCAAGAAAGAATCCTATTTTTTTTCTTATTTTTTAACTGGCTATGTAAACTTTATTTTATATGTCTTTACGCGTGTATCAATTTTCTCTTTCCTGAAAAATTTTAGATTTCTACCTCATTAGGTCAGTTTTATGTCTTTTGATCACATAATCTCCAAAAAGTTTGTATAATACGTGTAATAGTGGGTAATGGAAGTTGTGTGGTTGTTTCACACAAGATTTATTAAAAAAATGAATAAATAAACACACATATTTTTTAGGTTTGAAAAAAAAAAAAAAAAAAAAAAATGTCGAAGCAAATTAGTCTATTTTAAGCATACATATATCATTTATTTAAATAAGAAAAAAAAAAGAGTAAAGTAAAAAAAAAAAAAAAAAAAAAAAAAAATCAGAATAAATGATATTACTCTGATACGCTAAAAAAAAAAAAAAAAAAAAAAAAAAAAGAAAGAGAGAGAGAGAGAGAGAAGTTTTATGAAATATATAGATATATAGAATTACTTTAAAATAAATTTTATCTTGGGAAAAAAAAATAATTCGCTGGTAATATTTTGATTTATAAAAAACAGAAAAATATTTTTCTTGAGTCAATATTTCTATCGTTAAAATATAAATAACGTGAAAAAAAGTTAAAATTTATCTCACTTGAGAGGAAGAAAAAACTGGTATTCGGAACACTATTATTAATTTTCTATTTACACAGATTTCATTTTTTTTTTATTTTTTTACTTTTATTTTTTATAAATCGATTTGTTTTAGATTAAATCATACTATGCATGTTGGAAACTGAGGTATACCGACCTCAGTTTGTTTACATTTACACAAGTTTTAAGTGTGAAAAATCTGAAAATTTACAAAACCGGTGTGGTATCCGTATATAGGTTAATCAGTTTGTTAACTAGGTCGTCAGTTATATTTTCAGTTACCCTCATACTATAGATATGGGGACTTAAATATTTGAAAAAAAAAATACCTCCTTTAAAAAAAAAATATATTTTTACGTATTTTTACGTCTGGGGAATTTAAAAATCATTACACTGATGTGGTGTTAATTTATAAGTTAGCTCGTTTACTTGCCTGAGTAAACAATATCTTAAACATAAATGGCCGTAAATTAGTATGAGCGGTTTTAAAATATCTTTTATAATACCACTAAGAACTCTATACATTTTAAATATTTCAATCTTTATTTTAACATCTTTAATTATTCGAAATTCACGATTTCCTTAACATTGGAGAAGAAGACAAAATTTCGCTTAAACGCGCACTATGAGGATTGCCGACCGGTTTTAAAATATCATTTATGATTCTGGAATTAACAACATTGACTATGAACATTCTATACTTTTAAAACTTCGAAAGTTATTCAAAATATAAAATTTCTTTAACATGGCAGAGTAGGTAAAAATTTCGCAGAAACTTGCATTATGAGGATTATTGCATTAGACGATACATTAAAATTGCATGGAAATTAAATAACGAAGATAGCTTAAATAAAATTAATATGCATATTAGAAAAATGTAAATGTATCGAATCCTAGCTAGTGTATCCTAATGGGTGAGGCTTTTCAGTTATTGACTGAGTTGTTTTTTGTTGCGCCTGTTGCAGGATTTTATGAATTCAAATATATGAGAGGGAATTGAGCAGAATCCACTTATTCCATCTAGTGGGGGGAAAAAAAAAATATATATATATATACACTGTAAAAAAAAAAAAAAAACTCTTAAAAGAATAGGAAAAATCTGGCAACTAGGGTGCCAGTATTTCTCCGTCAAATATACAGGACAAATTATGATTAAAAACTATTAAAAGTTTAAAATTAGAAAACATTTCACGTGTATATATAATATATAAAAGGTAACAAACCACTTTAAAACACGTAGATATATTTATCTACGAGTTTTAAAGTGGTTTGTTACCTTTCATATATACAGGACAAAACTGTACTTTTAACAAAAAACCTGTTTGATTTACAGGATTCCTGTGTAAAATGTATGTCAGTGATACAATTTACGGTTTTAAACTGTATATTTGACGGAGAAATACTGGCACCCCAGCTGCCAGATATTTCCTGTATTTTTAACTTTTTTTTTTTTTTTTTTTTTTTTTTTTCAGTGCATGCTTCTTCAGAATGACATTTTAATGACATATATTTTTTCTTCTTTAAAATTTTCTGATTATATACCTCATATACATGCTTTAACACATGAAAATAAATGTAGACTTATAGGTATTTGTAATTACCGTGATGGAAGATAATAATTCTGAATACGCTTCTTTTAATAATCACAATTTGATCACAAAATACACCCACTTTCATTTTTTGTTAAACAGAAATAAGAAAATATCGAAAATTGATACACTGTTGCTTCGCAAATCCATCGGATTTGTTGATAAAGTTTTTCCAAAATAAGGATTTTTTATTGTACTGAAAATAAACGCAGATATTTTAGCTTTGAAAAATCTTTTTCATTTGAGATATTCCGAATATTCTAAATAGAGTTTGTCCAATACACCATGTAAACCCATACTTTCGGAAAAGTTCCTTGAAATTAAATGCATGTATTAAAAAGTAACACTTCGCTCAATGTTGACTCTTTGAATAAACTTTAAATTGTATGTGATGAAATATACTGTACCCCAAGAAATCAGCTATATTTTAAACTAGATACTACTTGCCAACCAGAAATGAAGCAAAAAATAAAATCACCAGATTACAATTCAATGCTAGCATGCACTCTCTCTCTCTCTCTCTCTCTCTCTCTTATATAATAATAATAATAATAATAATAATAATAATAATAATGTATGTAATAAAAAATTAAATTTAAAAATATAAAACTCTTTAAAATAATTGACCTTTGGATAATGATAATGACATTTTCGCAACTATAACATTAGAAAATTAAGAATGCATATAGTGTATTTATAAACGGCATATTTGTGTTTTATTTGTATTAAAAAAATATTTATAAAATATATTCTGAGATATTTTTTATAAATGTTTGAAGCACAAAACTTCTCTTTATTAAAAAAAGAAGTGCAATATATGTAAACTCATTTTTATATTAAATATTTAAATAACATAATAATTTCTTAATTAAATTAAAAATACATATAATATAATAAAATCGGTTGATTCATATTACTTATTGTATTAAATTTGTTTTAGTCGAGAAAAAGTTACATTTTAAGAATTATGGTATCAAAATTTTCTTTTCTAGAAACTCTGGCTAAAAAGTCACTCTCTCAATTTAATTTTGCCTAAATATTTCTATGGAAACTGATATAATAATATATGGAAACTGATATAAATTATTTCACAAATACGTAAATAATTAAATTTTCTTTGTGTAATTTCTTCTGTAATTATAAAAACTGTAATATTAATTAAGTTTCGTAGATAAACATTTTATAAGAGAAGTTTTATTGGCTTGGCGACATAAGTGGTAGATTTTGAAAGTTTAATAATAAATAGGGTTTAATTACTAAAACACCAAACACGAATTTCTTAAGAGTGTATTTGCATTTCTAGAAAAAATAAATAAATAAATAAATAAGGGAAATTCTAAATTTTACTTCCATTTTCCAACAACTGTAGGTAATGGAAGTATTGTATTAAATCAAGAATTTCGATATCGAGTTTTCATTTGATATGCATGTTTTAAGGTCTCCTGAGTCCAAAAATGTGGATTTTGGCAATTGATGAGTACGTGCGAGTGTATGTATGTGTATGGGAAAACTTCTCACTATCATATATTCAATATTAACTAGTATGTTGTGGCCACCACAAGACTTTCTTCTATATTTTCCTTTACAAATTCACTCAGTAACACTATTAAAAAAAAAAAAAAAAAAAAAACGATGATTTTTTTTTCGTTAAAAGTAAAAGAAATCGATAACTTTGTTTTAAATTATCACATATTTATAGTTCAACCATTAGTTTTAAAGGTATTGACGAGACCTTTCGAAAGATACCCAACTTGAAAATCCCCCCCCGGGGGTACTTCCCCCCAGGGGGAAAACTCCCCACGAGGGGATACTTCCGTCCCAGTGGGGGGGGGGGGCGAGGCTCCTACACATACACAAATGTTTTCCAAGTTGACTATATCCATTATAAATAATTCTTGTAAATTTCATAATGATTACTAAAAAATAATTCTCTTTATGCACATTTATACAAAATTTTGTCCTATATCACCATGTTAAAAATTTAGAAAAAGCGAGATGGCAACGCAACCTGTAAGACAATTTTTACCAAAAGTTGAAAGGCACTAATTTATGTCAAGGTGCAACTACATACCAACTTGTATGAAATTTTGTGCAGTAGTTCGTGAGATACAGTTGTAACAAAATGTTGTGACACACACACACACACACAGACAGACAGACAGACAGACATTTTCAAATAATGGTCAAATCATGTTCTACAGCTCTGAAAACGTGTAAATCCATAAAAAACCGGAAGTCGAAAATTTTTACGAATCCAATACTTTCTTCTATTGAATATAGAAGAAAGTAATAAAGATAGAATGATGGAATTTCAGAATTAAGACAGGTCTAGTGTACAGATGATTTTTCAACTTTTGGTGAAAATTTTAAAAAACCGGAATTGTGACATTAAAAATTGGAAGTGAATTATTTATATCTGAAAAACAGTTTTAACGATTCTCTTCTTTCTCTTTCCCCAGAGAGAGAAAAATCTAGGTAGAACAGATCTGTAAGACCTAGTTAAGGCGCCACTGGGCCAAGTTCGTTTTTCATTCAATTTAGAGAAAATGCCCTCTTGTGGCTTACTGTTTGCTTTCCTACTCAACATTGCATGGTGAAAGTGTCTTTTATCACAATTTAAATTAATTAAACTCTTTATACGAGAATATTTGTTACATTGGTAAGTGTATAATGTCAATACAATTTCACTGAGATAAAATGGAGGGAAAAAAAGCAGATTTTATTTTTACATTTAAAAGCTTTGTGTATATTTATTTATTTTTATTTCAATTATTTTTAAGCACAAAAATTTCTCTTAAGGGAAAAAATCAATTAATGTAACTTAGTTTTCTAAAACAAATTTTATAATTACATATAAAATCGTTTAATTAAATTAAATTTATATATATACATGTATGTATATAAGTAAGATAATCTTGTTAATGTATGACATTTTTAGAATGTAAAAAAATGTTTTGTAAAATAATAATCTAATTCTGAATTAAGAATCTGAAGAGAGAACTTTATCTTTGAAATTTTATGAAATAAACATTATAAAAACTGAAAGATAACTAATAAATCATTACATAATTTTTTCCAATTAAAATTTCAGCATGACAAAATGTAGTTTTCAAGAATATTAAATAGAAACAAAATTACACTTTTAATAGAGTCAGTTAGCATATTTTATTTCAATGTTTCATTTTTTTAGCCTCAAAATTTATGATATTATTCTTTATCTGTGATTCACAAAACTCTTTGAAATAACTCTCACTGAAAAGTTATAGGATATACACATTTTCAAAAATTATTATTGACAGTTCTCAGTTACTCAGATCTATTATTATACTTTTAATTAAAGTTCTTAGCATTGGTGTAGAACTCATTCTCCTTAATTTAACTTTGTCTGAAGAGTTCTACTTAATATACGAAAATTGACATA
Source organism: Salticus scenicus (assembly GCA_963930645.1). Classification (NCBI taxonomy): domain Eukaryota; kingdom Metazoa; phylum Arthropoda; class Arachnida; order Araneae; family Salticidae; genus Salticus; species Salticus scenicus. The sequence continues at coordinate 54,546,900 of OZ005654.1, read as the reverse complement.
AATGATTTCACAGGTACATACTTAATTAAATTTTCCTTGTATAAACATCCTGTCTGTAATTATAAAAACTGTAAAATTAATTAAGTTTGATAAGTAAACATGTTGTAAGAGAAGTTTGTTGACTCGGTGACTTGAGTAGTAGATTTCGAAAGTTTCATAACAAATATTCTTTAATTAGACAAAACGCTATATAAAGATTTCTTGAAGTTGACTAAGCATTTCTAAAATTAACAACAACAAAAAAAAAGCACTGTAAATGAGTGAAATTGTAATTTGTAGTATAATATATAGTAAAAGGGATAAATATTTTTGTCAATAATTTTGTTTTTGTTGAATGTGTTGCAAAAATGTTTCAATAAAAATACTGAAAATATTAGGTAGTGTTTGAAAAGCAAGAACACTAATAATAATAATAATAATAATAACAAAAATAAAAAAACACTATAATTAGAAAGTAAACACAAAAGAATTGTTGAGATTCTCGAAATAATTGAGCACAAAGAACTTCATTAAGTGAAAAATATATGAATTGAAAATATGCTGAAAATATTAGGTAGTGTTTGAGAAGCAAGAACACTAATAATAATAATAATAATAATAACAATAATAATAAAAAAAACACTATAAGTTGAAAGTAAACAGAAAAGAATTGTTGATATTCTCGAAGTAATTGAGCACAAAAAACTTCATTAAGTGAAAAATATGTGAATTGCTGCTTTAACGCGTGCCTACTTTTCCTCGCCTGATGAAAAGTCCTGTCTATTTTTTTTTTCAATCTGAAACACGCAACACATTCTTAAATTAGAGGTGTTTATTAAAAACCCATTTATCTATGTTTTTATCAGTACTGAGATTATTCCTTATCTCGAAGACCTTTTATATCTCGAATAATCTAGACCACGTTTTTACAAATTTTATTAAAAATCTTTTATATTTTACACATATAAGGACACAACAAATACCCATGTCTGAAGCAAGATTCGAAAGCGGGACTTTTGGTATTCCAGGTGCCAGCTGCATTCCAAACGATATAGGGAAGCGTGGGTCTGGTTGTAACAGTTTTTAGAAAATTAAATATATTTTGAAACATATTTACGTTTTCCTGTTTATAATTGCTGTTTTCCATAGCATGCATATTCATCTATCATATTAAATAAATAAATAAATAAATAAGACTTTCGTTAACTTTGCTAATTTTAGCACAAAAAAGGTTTTTTCAAAATTATTTGCCTGTTATAATTTACCCTGGATTTGTGGCAAATTGTAACAGTTATGAGGGAAATACTAATAATGAAAAAAGACAATATTTCATAACATTTTTCTATTAATCATTTATTTATTTAATTAAAAAAATTCAATCAATAAGTAATATTAAATTACACTTTTTTTGGTATAGTGACAATGAATTATATCAAATGGATTATAGTAAAATTAAGAGAAAATTAAGTACCTAATCAATATAGAATTCACTCTTTGTCAGAACTGAAGTTAATACAAAACAAAGATCAATTGTTTATTTTCCATTATGCATTTAATGTGTGCCCACATTTTGGAAATTAAGCATTATACCCGTTATTCTCCTTCAGAGAAACTGTAGCAGTAGTCGTAGTCCACCCTTTTTTTTTTTGAAGACACTTTCAGGGATGAGAAAATTCCGCCTCTTTTGCCACCACTCTTTTTCTTTGAGAAATTTTTATTGTGTTTTTAAAGTAATATGTCGTGATTAAACAGGATAGAAATTATTGTATAAAAATATTGGTAACGAAAAAGGCATAAATTTATCATTTATGAAAGTGTCCTGGAAAAAAAAAAAAAAAAAAAAAAAAAAAAAGGCAGAGACTACGATCCCTGACCTCCAGAAGCTAAGTAAAACCACTACTTTTATTCAGAATTTATATCTGGAGTTAAAATAATTTTATTTATATTTTTATCCTTTCATTTTATTATTTATTTATTTCTTCCTACAATCTCTTCCTTTCTCTTTATGTTTGTGTTACTTTTTATTTAACTCTTCAAAATATTTTTCAAATGTTTTTTTTTTTTTTCGGGTGATGGAGTCTAATATTTGTATCTTTCTCGAAGATTTTAGCTGTAGCCAAATGATATATAACCTTTTGAATCTCTTTTTCAGATTTCATTTTTTCTCATTATAAAACAAGAAAAAAAAAATCATAGAGTAAAGCATAGAACAAATAATTTGCTTGTTAACATTAAAAAAAAAAAGTCTAATTACATGAATGTTACAACTTGCCCAAATATTTTGTTTCAACGTGGAGGTCATTGCAGCGACAATAGATTTTACATGCACTAGTCTCAATTAATATATACGATAATTCGTTTCATGTTTCAGTATAGAATCCACAATACACCAATCACGAACTCGATACATTACAATCGGCCTGCAAGGGCCTTTAAGTATTAAAGACATAAGAAAGCTCTCTCCATTTTATGCGAGAAATTTTTTTTTGTACTCTTAACGAACGCAAAATATTACATATTAACATCGATTATTAAGGTACCTGCATTTTATTCTGAATTGCATGATAAATTACACAAGTTAAGATTGCAAATGTGATACCTACATTCGTTAAATATAAATTTTTAATTTTACTAATCTTTAATTTTACCTTTGCTTCATAAACATAAAACTTTGAAAGAAAGAGACAAAACGCGCAACATTAACGGAATCTTCGCAACAAGATCAAACCTTCACCTCCATTTCTAATACGTTCCGTTCCATGAAGGATCAAAATTGTGATAAAATGACTCCAGACCATTTTTAATATTGAGTTCCAGAATGTTGCCAATTGCTCATAGTGTAGCATTAGTGTGACATAAAACCCATTTAGTCTCAAACTCTATTTCTACAATAATATCCAACAAATTTGGTTAATTAGTTTTAACCTTTCCTGAATCCACTTGTTGCGCTTGTTTGATAATTTAAATATTTCGCGTTAAATTTGGTTGGTTGGTTTGTTGATTGGGTTTTACGTCGCACTAGTGCTGCGCAATGGGCAATTGGCGGCGGTCTAGAACTCACCCCTAGATATGGTCCCGTGTTAAATTTGGATTACTTTAGATTATGTGTATTATGGAATTTTAAATAAGATAGGGATACATTTAAGAGGTAAAAATTATAAATTTAAATGTAAAGAACTAGTTTTTTTTTTTTTTTTTTTTGACCAACTTTACAAATTTAGTATTTGCTATAATTATACGTTTTGAAGTGTCGCTGAAAAAAAGTAATAATTTTATTTCAGGTAACAAATTAGATAACACTTAAGATGGTATTTCCTGCAATGGATTGAGGGCGTCTGTAAGCTGTAATTTGCCGCGGTCAGGATTTTCAAGCGTAGCATAAAATCTGCTATCTTTGTTGCACAAATATTTTTCTCATGTACTGATATAGATGTACATTCGAAAATAAAATAAATTACAGAAAACTTTTGAATTTTATAGGTTTAAATGCTTCAAGTCTACTGTGTAGCTTGCTTTAGAATTTTTTCTTTCTTTCTTTTTTTTTTTTTTTTTTTTTTTTTTTAGAAATTAAATTGTTATTGGAATGTTAATGTTAATAAGACACAGCGTTTGCAGAATGGTGCGGTTACTATTACTTTGTATTATTTGTTGCGAAATAATAATAACAATAATAATAATGAAACACTTGAATTATAGAAATGGGGGAGCCATTTTCTCCACAGAAGATCAAAATGTAACGGCATGTCTCATCTTTTGCATTATTAGTGGTAATGAAGGAAGCAAAAGTAACAAAAAAGCAACGATTAAAGACTGACTAATTGTATAAATGATTCCAAAATGCGTATTTTGAATTTCAAAAATTACTTTTTTGCATTTTTGATAAATTTTATTTATTTTTTCCTTCTAGCAATTGTTGAAAGTTCGTTTGTATTGTCTGTCAGTTTTTGAAAAAATCGAATTTCTTTTTGCAAAAGTCATTGACGTTCTGAATTTCAATTGAAAAGAAAAATACACATTAGTATTATGAGATAAAAAATCTGGAGTGATTCCACTCGACTTTCCGAACATTGAGTAATTAACAGTTTTGTAGATAAAGTAAAGAAAGAGGAGTTGTTAAAAAAACAAAAGTGAGAAAACCATAATAGAGTGTTTGAGTATTTTTCTCCATACACCATTTTCTCCATTCCACAGGATGTTTTATTTAACGCTACTGAACTTTGAGCCCATGATCATAATGATAAAGAATTTTTCGTTGTGTCCCTGTAAAAACCTATAAATGCTAGATTCACTAAAATGCTTATAGTTAGTGCAACAGTGATTTATAATATTCATATAAATTTTCAGTTCAATTGAATAAGGCGTTTAGATGCTATCGCATTTTTAAAATATTAGTCCATTAGGTCATAATGATAAAGAATTTTTCTTTGTGTACCTGTAAAAAAAAACTGTAAGTGCTAAATTCACCAAAATCTATACAGTTGGTGCAACTGTGACCTATAACATGTGTACAAATTTTTTGTTCATATTAACAAGGCGTTTAGACGCTATCACACTTTTAAAAATTTGACCCATAGGCCATAATGATAACTAATTTTTCTTTGTGCCCCTGTAAAAACACTGTAAGTGCTAAATTTACCAAAATCTATACAGTTCGTGTAACTGTGACCTATAACTTGTGTAAAAATGTTTTGCTCATATTAATAAAGCGTTTAGACACTATCGCACTTTTAAAAATTTGGCCCCTTGGGCCATAATGATAAAGAAGTTTTCCTGGTGTCCCTATAAACAATCTATAAGTGCTAGATTCACCAAAAATAAAAATTCTCTCTTTAATTCTAAATTTTCTGGTGTATTTTTTTTTAAATATCTTTTGTTAATATTAAAATTCATTTTTAGAGTAAGCCCTCGTAGAATTTGGTTACTGGAACGAGCTGAGGGTGGAGCCTCCACGCATTTTGGTGAACGGATACATTAGTATTTTAAAATAACACATGACTTTCGTAAAATTCCATTACTGAAATAATTAATTTCCAAATAATGATTGCTTTAAATTAACTAAGTGTGAATACAAAATATAACACATTTTGTTGTAAAAGTTTTTTTTTTTTTTTTGAATAATATTTTTATTTGAATATATTTTGAATAATACATACACACATATATAATCAAAGTGCAAAAAGATAACATCGCGAGTTTATGTTAATTTTGCAATTTAAATTATAAAAGATATGTGGCGTACTCCATATTATAAAAGTTGCATGCACAAATTTTATTTAATCATATTTTACAGATAATAGTTACTAAACTATATTTATATAGAATTATATAATAAAATAATAATAAAAGTATATAATAAAAATTAATTGTATGATGATATTAAATAAGTCCTTTCAGTGGTCCAAAAATATAGAAATATGGTTAATTTAGCAAATTTATAAAAAGCTATTTATTCGCAATTTTCTTATCACTGATTAAATGAAATATTTTGTAAATTATTAATGTTTATCTATTTTTCAGATGAACTGAAAGCAAACTGAAATACCGGGTGATCCAAAAGTCAGGACAAACTTTAAAAATGAATAATTCGAAAACGAATCAAGATACAAAGATACGGTTTGCACCAAACGGATGAAAAAGAAACCGGGTTTTGTGTGGCAACGAAAAAAAAAAATAGTTCTATTTGCGTCCAACAGATGGCTCTATAGCGTTTTATTTCACTAAAAGATGATTTAAAAATGAAAAAAGTGTTGATAATTTACAAGTTAGCTTAATTACAGTTAATTAGTACTACTACAATAACTGCTCAGTGTGTTGTCCATCATTCAAAAGTACAGCTGTGAGACGATTCACCACACCGTTCACCGGATTTAGTAGCATTTCTTGAGTTATGGCAGACACATTTTGACGGATGTCATCTTTCAGTGCTGCTAGTGATTCCGGTTGGTCGCGGTACACTTTTGACTTCAAGAATCCCCACAGCCAAAAGTCACAGGGTGTCAGATCGGGAAATCTTGGAGGCCATGCGTGATTAAAGTAGCGACTGAGAATGCGATATTTCGATACATGTAAGCTTCGACAACCATTACCTGCCGTAGTTGCTCATTTTTATATCGTTTGTTGCTTTGCATAATCATACATCAGAAATCCGACAGCGCTATCTGTTGGTCGCCAACAGAACTATTTTTTTTTCGTTGCCACACAAAACCCGGCTTCTTTTCCATCCGTTTGGTGCAAACCGTATCTTTGTGTCTTGATTCGTTTTCGAATTATTCATTTTTAAAGTTTGTCCTGACTTTTGGATCACCCGGTATTTTCCAATGAATTCTTTTCTCAGAGATAGTGCAGTAACAGTTATCAAAAATAAATAAATAAATAAATAAATAAATAAATAAATATGAAATTATTCTACGTGCCATATTTAAAAACCTACGGCAGTTGCCATAGGGGAAATTTTCACAATTGCCTGTCATATATTTTTTTTTATCATAAATCTATACTATAGGGCATACTATGTTCGAGGTAAAAGAAATCAACTTAGCCGGTCACTTAGCGTGGTTTATATTGAAACTACCCGCCTAATAGACTTTCCTGTTTCCAATTCAACATATTCACCTAATCTACTAATTAATTTTGTAAGAGTTTTTTTTCTTATTTTAATTTTCATGCCATTCCATACTATTTGCGATGCAATAATTGTAATAATACACTTTTATCCACTTTTATTTTTTAATACACTTTTTCAAAATTTCGCATAATTTATGCGAAATTTTGAATTATTTTCCCATGTAAAGAAAATAGTAAATTTTGAATAACTTACAAAACTTTTTAATAACAGTTAACTTTTGAATGACAGTTTTCAGAATAGAATACTCATAATTAAATATGCTTATATGCTTATCCCAGCATCAAAAATGATATTTTAAAATCAATCCGATCATTTTACGAGAATTCTTTCTTGATATATTATCTATATAGTCTAATAAACTAACTAACGCACTAACACCCTAATCAACTAATTAACTACCAAAGTAACTAACCTACGGACGGACACACGTAGCTGCAAACCATTCTGATTTTTAAATCATATTTATCATCACTATATATATATATATATATATATATATATATATATATATATTAAAGGAATCTGTCATATTTCTATTCCACGATTAAATAAACTGTGAACAACTGTGAAAAAACTTTCTGATATTTATGTTTTCCTTGGAAGTTGGGCTAAGGTTCGAATCCTGGAAAGTTCATGGATATCATGGATATGTTGTCCCTATTAGGGGTAGGGATGACCGTCCTTTGGGTGCTCCTTCCCAAATGGTCATTAATTGCTGAGTTACAAGTGCCGCGCCATTGGGCACACACACACACAAAATAAATAAATAAATAAATAAATACATAAAAATAAATAAATAAAATAAATAAATAAATAATAAATAAATAAATCCCTTGAAAAACGGGAGACTTGGCACCTATGGACATCGTATCAATTTTGTGCTTTTTCGTATTTCTTATCCGTCTAAACGTGTAAAAACTTAAAAAAAAAAAAAAAAAAAAAAAAAAAACAAGGTCAGAAAGTTTTATGATTACATCAATTCCCAATACCTGTAATGATATGTGAAATTCGCTTTCTATAGAAAATAATTTGATATTTTCAAAAAGATGATATATAAAAAACACATACGCATATTCTCTGATATTAAAAATAAAATATCAAAAAATATGAAATGTTTTCATTTCACTAATGATATTTGCTTTCGGGAAAAAAAAGGGCACTTTCATAAATGATTCAGTGGTTTCCATGCATCTTTCATTTGCTTAGTCAATAATTTAATTATATAAATAACTCCAGAGAAAAAAAAACTATATCAAAATATTTGAATTGATTCTGACGTCCTTAATTTGATTTGCAGTTTAGGGTTTGTCTGGATGCGACAGTTCTGTTTATTTTAGTCTCATAGAATTAAAAAAACAAAAAAAGTAGAGTTCATTTTTAATATTATTTTCTGTCTTTATGAATAAATTGATTACATTGTATTCAATCTAACTATTTATCAAAGCAAATACTCAGTGAAATATCGTTCTTTAAGTGGAACAATAATCAATTTTCCATGTATATTTTAAGTGCATTTATATGTTAGTAAATAAAATAATTTTCAGTTTCAATTAAGGACATTTTCATGAAAATTAAAACATTTATATGCATAGACATTAATATGATTTAAACATATTAGTTTTTGGAAAATACAGAAACTGAATAAAGAAATAACTTTATTTTTCAGTTATTTCAATTATTTTTAATTATTATTGTTGGTTACTTAGTAACTCATATACCGGGTGATTCAAAAGTCACAGAATATATATATATATATATATATATATATGTGTGTGTGTGTGTGTGTGTGTGTGTGTGTGTGTGTGTGTGTGTGTGTGTGTGTGTGTATGTGTGTGTGTGTGTATTAAATCAAATTATTAACTTCCTTATCTTTTCAATTTACATTAATAAGCTGTCTGCTACCTGTTGCAACCTTAGAATTTCTTGTCCCTGATCTAAGATAAAGTTTCTCCTACAAGTATTTGCAGAAAGTAGTCCTGGTGCTACCATGATCGAACTCAAACAAATACTACGAATTCGAGTAACAAGTTGACTTTTTTGTTCAGTTTCAGATGTTTTCCTTTTCCCTGATCTAATACAAAGTTTCTCCTACTGGGATTTGCGGAAAGTAGTCGTGATGCTATCTTGATTGAACTCAACCGAAACCTATGAATTCAAGTAACAGGTTGACCTTTTCTGTTCAGTTCAAGATAACTCTTTTGTAACCGTTCAATATCCTGGGATATATAAAGATGCTGTCTCTTCTTCTATTTTTTGTAAAAAAAAAAAAAAAAAAAAAAAAAAAAAAAAAAACTTATTTACCTGATGATGCCATGACTTAATGGCAAAAAACTTAGTAAATATTTGCATAATATGATTTTAATAAAATTTTTATGACGTGTTTTTAATTTGTTTTTAATTATGCGTAGAAAATTTTGTACTATGTATATATCTTTTAGTTTTTAATATTATAACGTTGATGAAATTCAACAGATTGCACATTTTTTTTAAGTTCAGAAAAAATGAAATATTTAAGCAAAGTTTATATTAAAAAAATTGACTTTAAAGAAAATGGAATCCTGTTATCTTCACATAAGTGAATATCAGAGAGAAATGAGTATGGTAAACAAGGAACATATAAAATTCAATTTCGGAATATAAGCACTAAAGGACATCAAAGTTTGTTTTATTTTTCAAACAATGAAATATAATAAAGTGAATTTTCTTTTCAAAAGACTGTAAATCCTCCGATCAAAATTGTTCTGCTGACACAAAATCTTATACAAAATAAAATATTACATTCTGTACAATTCAGAAATTATATATGAAAACAATAAGTTGTTTGATGAGATAAGCAGGATTAGTAAAAATTCTTATTAATCTATGTATTCACACACACACACACACAAAAAAAAAAAAAAAAAAAAAAAAAAAAAAGAAAAGAAAAGAAAGAAAGAAAGAAAGAAGAACAAAAATAAAAATAAATAAATAAATAAATAAATAAAATAAAATAAAAGCTGCTTACTGAGGAGGACGGTATTAATATACATTATTTTGAAAATACATAATTTCATTATGCATAATTTTTTATTTATTCGAGAATCATATTGATTAGTAAATTTATTGGCTATCGAAGAAAATGTTATTATTGAGAAATTAAGAATAAAAATACATTGTTGGTAACATTTAAAACGTCCGACAATAAATATAAATAATTTACATAATCAAGTCATCAAAACTCTAAAAATTATCATTATTAATTGCTAAGTATAGTTTATATTTTTAAATAATAATTTTCTGAAAATATTATATGCTCTTCATGTATAAAGGTATTTAAAAAATATGATTAATTAAATTAATTATTATGATTAATATGCAGTAAGATATTTTAGAAAACCCTTTTTTAGACATAAATATATTAATGAAAATTTGTCTGAATAGTCCAAAATAAATTATAAGATAATATTTTTAAATGTTATGTCAGAATTTGTTTTATTATATAATAACATAAAATAATAGAAAAAAAATCAATCAACGTGCATTATATAGCAAAATCAGTATAAAAAAGAGCTAATAATTATATCTGACAATTTTAATTAAATTGAAAACATCACGCTTGTATTTTTTCAGGGAGAAAAAAGTATATATATATATATATGTATTAAGTATAAAACTTTTTCTATAATTATCTATATTTTTATATATATTTATATATATATATAAATTAATCTATCAGAAAATGTTTTTATACATAAATAAATTTTCATATCGCATAAATCTTGAAAAAAAAAATGTCTGTACTATCTCAAATTAATAAATTAGTATTTTTGAAGATTCAATATTTATAAATATTATATTCATGTTTTAGGAAAAGTTATAAAAAATTAAAACATAGGATTTTTAATAATAATAATTAAAAAAAAAGTGTATATAAAGTACAAAACTTTTTCTATAATTATCTATCTATCTATATATTTATATATACATAAATTACTCTAACAGAAAATGTTTTTATACATAAATAAATTTTCATATCCCATAAATCTTGAAAATAAATAAATAAGTCTTTACTATCTCAAAGTAATAAGTTGGTATTTTTGAAGGTTAAATATTTATAAATATTATATTCATGTTTTAGGAAAAGTTAAAAAAAAAATTAAAACATAGGATTTTTAATTGAAAAAAAAAAAAAAAAGCATATATATGTTAGATATAGATGGATATGTTTAATTTTGAATATACTCAGGAACAATTAACAATATAGTTATATAAATACATTACATATAACTATATAAGTACAAATGTAATACATTCTACATTGATTTTATAAACCGCAAAATGTTCGCTTAGTATAAGATAATCTGTATGCAGAGTATAATCTTTAATTACACTGCTCTCTATTTAGCATTTTCATTCGATTAAAAATATATGAACAAAACATCTCTCTTACATTAAGACAAAACTATAAAAATAGTTTAATTCAAGCTCAGTCGGAGAATGTTCCTTTATTTTCGGAACAAAACTCTCAAGAATATCTTAAAAGGAAGGAACTAAATCGGCTGACGTAGCAGACAGTGATACAGGGTTATCAACAAATGTAATCTGGGGAAATGTCTTGAAGTATATTTTCGGGGCTAGGCTCCAGTTTTTTAGTTAAGAGAAATCTTGCATAGCTTTACAGATTTCATAGCATTAAAGTCACGATTCTTAGATACTTAAGATTCCGTTTTCTGTAGTCAGCGGATATGAGAATTTCATTCTGGATGGAAATTAAGAAAAAAAAAAAAAAAAAAAAAAAAAAAGACTAAATGAATGGATAACTAAAATATTATTTTTAGTTTAATTCGAGTACTATTTTGAAGTACTATTTAAATAAAAGTTAACTATTAGCGTACTCGCCGTTTGTAACTATCAAGATGACGTAGGTTTCTTTACCATTCATTATTCGTGCTGAACATGTTCGGATAAAAACTGTATTAAAATGTTTTTGAACTTGTTTGATGTGGCGACTACATGGTTTTCTTCTATATATTTTTACACAAAATTCATTGAATACAAATTAATTATTAAATTATTCAATTATTTTCCATTATAAATGCAGACGATTTTTATCTGACAGACCTATATCACTAAATGCTGAAGTCATTTTCTTTTGCCAATGTCAAAAGAAATACGATTTTTTTTTCTAAGTTTTTTTTTTTCTAATAGGAGTTTCTAGAAATCGCTTTCAAAGGGAACTAGAATTTATAAGGATGACATGGAACTATTTTTTCTCCAGGGTGTACCACATCCCCCCCCCCCCAAAAAAAAAAAAAAAAAAAAAAATAGGTTTCACTTTTTAGTTATTTAATAAAAACGCAAAATGAGAACATTTTTGAAGTATGAGAAATGATTGTATTCGTAAATTTCAAACATGGTAAAATTTCTCAAAAATGTTTGTTGGAAAATAATCCCCTGTCTGTTTTCTCAATATTTCTGAACATAGAGGATAAACCTTTCGAATCGTATGCAAATAATTAAGATTTCGAAATTTTTTTACCCTTTCAGATAACGAATGTCACATTTTTGCAGCATAATTATATAGTAATCTTGTTTTGATTTTTAGGAAAACAGTAGATAAAAGTCATACTGTTAATAATTCCCTTAAGGCTTCTTTTAAAACAGAAGGGATACATGTTAAGGTTTATTTATTTATTTATTTATTTATTTATTCATATTCCTTTTAATGATATACTTTTAATTTATTTATTTTTTATGTATGGGCTGCAATATAGTCCCCCTAAGAATAACGAGCTTTTGTTTTTTTCTTTCTGTAGCAGACTCACTAATTCAATTTCAAATTCAAAAAGTAAAACAAGAACAAAGAATAATGCGTACGCATTTGTTATTAACCCTTTTCAACTTTAGGTACTTGTAGTATTGTTTAACTTTCAATGATCTTTGACTACGTTATCATACAACGAACAGACAGAAGGACGAACACCCTGACAGATAGACTAACTGAATTCATAATCACTATTAAGCAATTTTAGAACGCTTAATACAAACGAAAATGCAATTACAATTTCTCAGTGCAGCCCTTAATGTACCTGTATATTTTAGCGCAGTTTTGTATATATGAAGGCTAAGAATATGAAATTCTATGCAAAACATTATTTTAGCATATTAACTATAAATGCCAATTTCATTATGATTTTTGCAGTAAAAAGTTATTTAAATGTGATTTATAAAAATGTCTTTCCTAAAATGTAATGCTATCAAATTTTTTGGGTATTCCTGTATACAAACCGGTTGTACAGGGCTTTTAAAGCCTTTCTAAATAGGAAACATTCCATAGTGAACTTGGATAACAGATATCACTTTAAAGAAACTCTGAAAATATTTACAGACGCTGGAGGCAGGCTGACGGACAGATAGACAGCCAAAAGTCAAACAGACATGTACACTAATTTAAATATGTTACACTCTTAAAAATTATTTGAAAGTGCTAAAAACGCTTAATGTAAACGAAAATGCAATTCCAGCAAATTTCCAATAATAGCCCATAGTGTAACCGAATATTTTTATGTGGCCCTGTAAATCTGAATGCTAATCATACTGTAATCTACAAGTATAAAAAACATTCTGGAAGCAGGCAGACGGACAGATAGACATACGACAGTCAGACAGACACGTACACTAATACAAATCATATTACACATGAAAATTGTTTGAAAGAGCTAAAAACGCTTAATGTAAACGAAAATGCAATTCCAGCAAATTTCCAATAATAACCAATAATGTAACCGAATAATTTTATGGCCCTGCAAATATGAATGCTAGTCATACTGTATTCTATAAAAAGCATTCTTTTGTGTATATGAATAGCATCTTTTAATTTCATTAAGATTTATACAAAATTATTAAAATATGGTTAATACTTTGGAATGCTTTAGGATATCCCTGTACACAAACCAGTAGTGATGTATGCTTCATTCTCAAAAGGTAACATCTGATAGTGAATTTAAATAATATATAATCTAAGTTGTATTTTTTGTACACAGAATTGCTTTGAACAGTTAAAACTTTTACATTTACACTCTTGATTACATTTGATTTAGGAATTTCCAATTTCTAAATAGTAATGTACTTAATCAGTCTTTTTATATCATTTTCTGTTTAGGTTTGACTTTGAGTTCATTATGTTGTTTTAACTTGTTGAATTCTTTTTACAATGTTCATTTGATTACATTTATCTAGGAATGTTGAACATCTGAATTACAATGCACTATTTCGTTTTGTAAGATCATGTTTGGTCGATCTGACTACACTGAGAAAAAACTCTGTAACTGACGTCTATAATCTAAATTGTGGCTCTAGAAAAAATAGTTCCTTCTCAACCTTATAAATTCTAGTCCCCTTGGAAAGCGATTTCCAGAAGCCCCTATTAGAATTCTAGAGCGTTTGCCTATATTCTCGAGGGCAAAGTTATTTAAAAATCTCTGCAAATAAATGAGACTACAAGAGGCGGGTTTCTGCAACTATAACCTTGGTTTATTTCCAAATTCTAGAAAATCAAGCGAGATTTTCTCGCAATATAAATGATTCAGAATATTTAGAGTATTCAGAATATTGTTTCACCATCTAGAAATGTGTACACTAGAAATTACCGATAATTTCGTCTATTCAGTTTATTGGCGTGCCTTATGTGCATAGCTCGAAAATCTGTAATTTTAGTTAAGGGATTTAGAAAATGGCCACTTATTCATTCTAGAGAAAGGCGGTATATTTTTTTTCTACAAATTTTAATACAACTTCTTTACTTTCATAATTAGAATACAGATATACAAAACAGAAAGTTAAAAGAAAAGAAAAAAAAAAATGAAATATAGAAAACAATAAACTGAGAGAGTGACCATGAAGATAGAGGCCTAACATTGTGTGTTAAGCACTGCGAGGGCCACGGCCTTTAGTTGAAATTGAAATTCTTTAAGTTCGATGTAACTCACACACTGAATTATTTTATTCCTCAGACTACTATGCTACATCACATGCTTTAACCAACTTTTCAGTGATTGTTGATTATTCTTTTTGAGGTGATAATTTGTGGTAAGAGGAAAATTTAGAATTTAGTGAAGTAAGGTTGAAAGTTCTCTAAGGATGCACTATGGAGAAGACTTTTTTTTTTTTTTCAATTTTATGTAAGTAGGATTGAGACGGACCACGGTTTGTAGGTATTAGAATAGAAATCTGTTATTTATATTAAAATCATGGTTTACTTTTAGAATAAATTTATAGGTATATCTTCCTGTATCTATTGCGTCCCATGCCGTTTGCCAGGGTTGAGTTACCTGATTTTATAATTTATATTTTTGAGAAGATAAAGGGAATGGGACGAAAAAATGTTTTGCGTTTATATACTGAACCGCTTACTTTTCTAGGTTATCTGACAGCTCATTGCCATAGTCTCCCGCATGATCCTTATCCAGTCAAAATGAACTTCTTTATTTATTGTGTAGATTAATTGTTGTACTTCTATTATAAAGAAATCCTGGGAATAATTATTTTGAGAGCCAGAAGACAGACAGACAAATCGAAGATATAAACACTTTTACAACTTTGTTGGAATGTGTTAACCCTTTATAAGGCCGTGGGAAGTATACTTCCCACCAACTTTATTAATTTTTAAATATCGAATCCTATACTTCCTGATTGATCTGGCAATTGTAAATGCCTTCATTCTCTGGAAAGTAAGTAGAAGAGATTCGGGACCTAGAGATCAATTAAATTTTCTACTTCGGCTAGCACGACAACTGGTTTCTGGATTTTCAAGTCGTAAACGCAAAGGACGGCGTGTAAGTTTCCTGAGCAGCAAGAAAACTGTTTCAGATGACGTACGTCCGATTGACTAAAGTTGGCGACCATATGCCAACTTTACAAAAAATATATAATGCAATGCGAAATAAAAATAAATGCAAAATATATGATGCCTTTGAAGAGCTCCCAGTGGGCGGTGGGAAACATACTTACCACAAAAAAAATCTTAAAAATTAAATTACTTTTAGGTAATAAGCTAAATGGATTTCTTTTTATAAATCAATCTCCATTCAAAAAATATTTTAACATAACATTACTTGAAAAAGACGACCCTATAAAAGGTTAAAATAGAATCAACATAAAGTAATTTTTTTTCAATTATGTGGACCGTAAAAATCTTTTTTATGGAAATTTTAAAAATTGAAACTTAAATGTACTATAAATTATTTGAAAGTCCAAAGCTTTTATTTCATTAGTTTTTTAAAATTCTGCAAAACTTTTATAAATTTTTAATTAAAACCTTTAGAAATTTTTAACTTATTTAGTTGCGGTAAATAAATAAATATATATATATACAGTGGAACCTGTAAAATTGACCACCTTGGTAAAGTGACCACCTGACTAAAGTGACCATTTTCCTGACTAAAATGATCATTTTCCAATTTTAAAGAGACTTTTTAAAGTGACCACCTGCATATAGTGACCGTTTTAGCCGGTCCCTGGGGTGGTCACTTTAGACAGGTTCCACTGTATATTTCTACAATTTGAATTCCAAATCATTTAATTGTCTTAGAAAAATAATATTCCATTCTATACACAAAATACAATAGTTTGAGAAAACAAATTTAATGAAATAAAAGCGTAGCATTTTGCATACTTCAACGAGTTGCTTCAAAACAATAAAACAATGCACTTAGTACAAAACTCTGTGAAATATTTTATGAATAATGTTGATTTGTAAATAGTATTGTATTTTGCAATTGTTATGTAAATTTAGTTAGAGATTGCCAGTTTTAAAAAAATCTTTTAAACTTGGAATATTGAATAATATGCACAAATGTAACAAGTGAGTAATTCAATATTAAATAAAATATATACATATATATAAAACTTTACAAATGCAATTTAAAATAATTTAAATTTTCATGCAACGATTTAAATATATATATAACCGCTGAATGTATACTTCGCTACAAATTACGGTTTAAATTTCATAGTTTTACTTGCGTAAATTAATACTGAAAGAAACTTTTCAAATCTAAAGATTAAATATAACATTATCTTATTATTGATAAAGTACATAAGAATTTAATGTACGAGTTATGAAATATTACTGAAAATATCGAGAAAACGTTTGGGAATATAGCCAGCAATTTGAGATTTATAACTTGCTTAAATCTCTGTTTTGAAAGAAGTCACAAATCAGAAAATCATATTTGAAAATTTTATATATATTACATGCGGAATGCAAAACAATAAATTTCCGATTTCGTATAATTTATTTTAAAGATAAGAATGATTTGCCAGCTCCTTTTAAAGATGCTATTTCTAGAAATGCCTTTTTATGTTTGAAATATCGTTTAGAAATTTCAAAATTAAAGAAATTTTTAAAATATTTTTTACAATGCAAGACTGTGTTTTCCTTGATATTCTGATCATAGACAGAAGATATCGGGTTCGAATCCATGATGTACTCACCGGTTAATCCGTTCTAAATTTTCCATAACTTTATAAAAATTTAAAAACTTCGTTACACACCATAAAATTAATGGAAGCACTACCGGTTTCGAAAGACTTCAGGTACAAAACACGTGCAACTGTCTTGAAAGCAAAAGCAAGTCTTGCTTTCAAAACTCAAGACAAGACTATGGAAATCTTGCTTTTGCCCCCAAGGCATGTGTTTTGCACCTGAAGAAGAAACGCCACGTCCAAATGAGTTCTGGCAGCTCTAATTCAAAACAGAACCAATCTGTGAATTGCATACAAATTTATTTATGTGTAGTTGCACTTTGACATAAATTAGTAAATGTCAACGTTTCCTGAAAATAGTATTACAAATGACATTACCATCCCGTTTCCTCATAATTTTTACTAAGGCAGTATACGACAAAATTCTGTATAAAATTGTCCAATGAAAATATTTTTAATGAATCCTTAGGAAAAAAAAATCTTTATGATAGAAATAATCAACTAGAAAGCAAAACAACTATACAAATAGAAGCCAAGTATTTTTAAAGAATCATTACGAAATTAAAAAATGATACTTACAATAGAAATAATCAACTAGAAAACAAAACTATTATACAAATTGAAGCAATGTATTTTTATTCGACTTCAAAAAAGAAGGAAGGTTCTCAATTCAAACCGTATGTTTTTTTATGTTTGTTAGCTCATAACTTCCGAACGAATGCTCCGATTTTGATAGTTTTTGTTTTGTTGAAAAGGTCTTGGTCTGAAATAGGTCCCATTGTAATATCTTTACCATCTAAAGAAAACACAGGGTGCCCAAAAAAATCAGTCCCAACTCTTTTAACTGCAAAACGGCTGCAACTATAGTGTTAAAAATGGTATGTATGTATAGCAAAGTGGCCATGCAGTACAAGGTTAAACCTCTTGCAGCGCCACCTGGTGGAAAATAGCGGAGTTGTGTTCTATCTCGAAAACGGTTCAAGAAAAAATAGTGAATTACAATGTTGAAGAGTATCACCGATTTAGTACAAAAAGATAGTTTAGACATTGATGCTAAAAATACAATGCTAAAAACGTACATTTGTTTGTTCGCAATTTCTTACACTATGTACACTTGAGCTACATTGCACACGTTGTAGCGTGGCTGGTGAGGCATACGCTACATAGTTCAAATACGGTTACTTGATACTTTTTGTTTTGTTGTAAAAATCTTGGTCTGAAGTAGGTCCCATTGTAATATCTTTACAATCTAAAGAAAATAAAGCGCCATCTGGTGAAAAACAGCGGAATTAGCGCTCCTATCTCAAAAACGGTTCAAGATCGGAGAAAAGTTAATTACGAAGATGTAGAGCATCATCGATTTACTACGAAAAGACAGATTTAGACATTATTGCTAAAAATAGAACGCTTAAAACGTGATTTTGTTTGTTCGCAATTTCCTACACTGTGCACACTTGGACTACGTTGCACACTTTGCAGCGTAGCGGAAGTGGTTCAAAGTACTGTTACAGTAAGCGGTCACATCGATTAGCGCAAAACCGTTTTCAACCAACTTCAGAAAGGAGGGTGTTCTTAATTCGAGCTATGTGTTGTTGTTGGTGTTTGTAAGCTTACAACTTCGTAAGAGATGCTAAAATTAACCGACTTCAAAAAGCAGGAGGTTCTCAATTCAAAGCGTATGATTTTTTTTTTTTTTTTTGTTGTTGTTGTTGTTTGTTAGCTCATAACTTCTGAATGGATGATCCGATTTTGATACTTTTTAGTTTATTGTAAAGGTCTTGGTCTGAAATAGGCCCCACTGTAATAACTTTACAATCAAAAGAAAATACAGGGTGCCCCAAAAAGTTAGTCCCAACTCTTTTAACTGTTGAACAGCTGCAGCTATAGTCATAAAATCGGTATGTAGGTATAGTAAAGTGGACATGTGCTACGCGATTCAACCGCCTACAGCGCCACCTGATGGAAAAGAGTGGAGTTAGCGTTCCTATCTCGGAAACGGTTCAAGACAGGGGAAAAAAGTTAATTATAAAATTACAGAGCATCATCGATTTAGTACGAAAAGATATTTCAGACATTAATGCTAAAAACAGAACGCTTAAAACGTGCATTTGTTTGTTCACAATCTCCTATTTTGTGCACACTTGAACAACATTGCATATGTTGTAGCGTAGCGGGTGACATTTATGCTATGTAAAATTCAAAGTATGGTTATTGTAAATTAATCAATTAACGCATAGACGTTTTAAACAGACTTTATAAAGTAAGAGGTTCTCAATACAAACCATGTTTCTCATTGTTGTTGTTGTTGAAATTTGTTAGCTTATAACTTCGTAAGAGATGATTTAATTTTAATACTTTTTTTTTGTTGTCGAAATGATCATAGCCTGAAATAGGTTTCATTATGACTTCATTAAGATATAAACAAATTACAGTATACTCACAAAAGTCTGTTCGCATTCTAACTGCTGAACGCATGCAGCTACACTGGTAAAAACAGTATGTAAGTATCGATGTTAAAACTTCTGTCCGTCAGCTGCAATGCATATTTTGCCCTTTGTTTGAACTTTACGCTGCGCAGTTTCCAGTGCAGTGGGTGACACGTATTCACTGTAAAGTTCAATATATATGCCTAACAGAATTTTTGGTTACGAATACAGCGTATCCGTTTTTTACATTTCTAAAAACTTTTTAACTTAACGTATGTTCATTCAATAGATAGTTTTTTTCTCATATCCGATAAAGGAAAGAAAAGTGACACAACTTAAAAATTCAGCAATTGAGAAAAGTCAAATGAAAAATAACTTGACTAGAATAAAACTGGCACAACTGTCTCTCGAATGGATAACTTTCTAGATGGAGATGTAACTTTTTTTTCACATTGGGTACATTTCATGTATTTTTCAGTGACATAAACCATTTTTTGACTTATGCCACTTTTCTTGGAAGTTGTGATTTGTGAAACTGCCGTCGAACGTCTTTTGGTGTTCTGCTATATGAATAAGTTTTCACTGAAAAGAGAAAAAAAGAATCTTTTTGTAAAAAAAATAGAGCCGACTCCAAAAAGCAACTAATATTCAAACAACTAAGAAAAAAAAAAAAAAAAAGAGAAAAGAAAGAAATCGATATGAAATGAAACTGTAAATTGCGCTTAAAAGCATAAAATAATTTCCTTCGCCAAACAACCTATAACACTACAATTAAGCATAACTTTTGAAGTCGGCGCAAAATTAAATAAAATTGATACCTTTATTCAATACAAAAATCAAATCCTATTCAAAATACACATCTCACATTGTCACCTGCAAAACGCAACCAAAATCTACTTTGATTCAAGA
The DNA here is from genome assembly GCA_963930645.1 of Salticus scenicus. Classification (NCBI taxonomy): domain Eukaryota; kingdom Metazoa; phylum Arthropoda; class Arachnida; order Araneae; family Salticidae; genus Salticus; species Salticus scenicus. The sequence continues at coordinate 54,526,497 of OZ005654.1, read as the reverse complement.
AAACAATTTCGTAAGCAGCAAAAGTTGGCGAAGGTGCTGGTATCTGACGTCCTTGGTGAAAGAGAAATCGCAAAATTATCTGGCAAACATATTTAATTTCTTCGGGATATCATGATTATTTTGATAAAGTATGTTAAGAGAGTAATTAAAAATATGAAACAATACTTCGTACTGTATATATTATGAAAATATACATCTTGCGTGTATATTTTTGCTTTACGTTTTGATCGGCAAATCCAAAAGCCACCAAGGATCATAGTTATAAAAGTTATACCAAATTTGCAAAGGAAACTCTAACTTCGTAGACACATAAATACCGCATTGTGAAGAATGTTCACTGTTCTATGTAGATGCTACTAATGGACCAATTGTATTCATTGATAAAATAATGAAGGAAATGTGAAAATGGATCATTCGAGACAACAGCATTTGTTGCTACCGATCTAAAAACAAACCTTTAAAAACTAATTATATTTTATTTAATTTTGCGCCGACTTCAAAAGTTATGATTAATTGCAGTGTTATAGGTTGTTTGGCGAAGGAAATTATTTTATGCTTTTAAGCGCAATTTTTTCTTTCTTTCTTTTTTTCTTTCTTTCTTTCTTTTTTTTTTTTTTTTTAGTTGTTTGTATATTAGTTGCTTTTTTGGGTTGGTTCTATTTTTTTTACAAAAAGATTTTATTAACGAATCGTTAGGAAATTAAAAAGTGTTACTTACAGTAGGAATAATCAATTAGAAAACAAAACTACTATACAAATAGAAGCAACGTATTTCTAATGAATCACTGTGAAATTAAAAAGGATCGTCTATAATAAAAATAATCAACTAGAAACAAAAATATCATACAAATAGAAGCAATGTATTTTTAACGAATAATTATGAAATTAAAAAGTGTTACTTACAGTAGGAATAATCAATTAGAAAACAAAACTACTATACAAATAGAAGCAACGTATTTCTAATGAATCACTGTGAAATTAAAAAGGATCATCTATAAAAAATCTATAATAATAAATCTATAATAAAATAAGCAACTAGGAAACGAAAATACTATACAAATAGAAGCAATGTATTTTTAACGAATCATTATGAAATTAAAAATGTTACTTATAATAGAAATAATCAACTAGAAAATAAAATTCCTATATAAATAGAAGCAATGTAATTTTTAATGAATCATTGCGAAATTAAAAAGAATTATCTATAATAGAAATAATCAACTAAGAAAAGCAACTATATATATAGGAGAATTATTTCCTTTCTTTCCTAGGTGTATAATTTTTTAGTATGAGTACTTCTCAAAAGAACTTGTCAAAAGTTTTAAACAAATAGTTGAGCCATAGGTCAATGGTAATTAAAAGCAAAGTTATTATTATTATTTTTTTTTCATGTTTAGTAAAAGAAAACAATTATCCCATTTTTAAAGATATCATTTGTGGAGCATAAAGTTGACTTTCTTTGGAAATTTAGTGTTATAATTATATGATAATAAAATTATCATTATTCGACTTGGAAAATAATTTTAATAAATAATATTTTAAATAAATCGTAATTTTAATAAATTATTTGTAACGAGGGAATTTGCATAGGACAATATTGAAGAAAGGCCACACCATACTAGTATCAGTTTGTATTTTTAAGTTGATTATTTTTTTACGATCATTATTGAACTGTCCCCAATTTCAAAAGGAAAAATAATGTATAATTTTTGGAAGCGTTAATATTTTGATTGTTTTGAGATTGTTTAGAATATGGTAAAAAACTGTCTTGTATAAAAATTATGTTAAGTCTAACTACAACCCAATCAAACTATTTATTCTACAATGTTTTTGCTATCATAATAAATATCTCTCGAAATTAATAGGTGCAAATTCTATTTGATCAATTTTTTATTGTTTCTGATTGCGATTTAAAAAGGATAAAAAATACATAAACTATATATTTTGAATATACAAATATAGATAAGTGTTTTTGATTTTATAGTTCTTAACATTTTCGTATAAGATTTAATACTTCCACAACCCTGTTTCTGAATTTCCACAATACAAAAAGAAAAAAAAAAAAAGATTTCATTTTACCTTCCGAAAATTTTAATTTTAAGCTGTTTGTATTTAGTACGAACAAAATTTTAAAAAGAATAAAAAATAATTAATATTTCCCTGTCAAAATCGTTTATTTTACATTTCCACAACAAAATAGTTGATCATGAGTTTTTCCTGAGTGGAGAGAATGGGCCTGCCAGCGGCCTAGTGAGTCTGCGCTCAAAGCTGGTAGATGGAAAGTACCAGATTTGATTGCAGGTCACGCTCATTGACCTAGCCGTTCGGAGTTTTCCGTGGATTTCTTCGAAACTAGCATAAATACTGACTAGGACCCCTTAGAAAGGCCCCATGGAAATGATTACACCTATAGACCTAGAACCCTAGTGTAGTCAATCGGGCATTAACCCTACAATCAACCGACCAATCTGAGTGGAGAGAAAAATAAATAAATAAATAGTTTATCTTGCGATGGAATAGAAAATCTGTTTATAAGATTCACTTCTTAAACAATTAGTAATAATTTTTACTAATAACTATAACATTTAGCTCTTAAAAACTTTTTTTTTTTTAAATATATATATCGACAGAATTTTAGCACACATGCAAAATATTTTAGGTTTTAGACTTTAGCCCGAACAAACGAAAAATTGATTTTTTTTTTTTACATGCAAACTTAAAATAAATATTTACGATGCTAATTAATAAAAAATAAATATATTTAATATCATAATGCAACACTTTGTTTTTATTTAAGGTAAATCTAGGAGAGATTGCGTTTCATGAGAAATTAAAAACCAAATAAAGAAATATAAAAGTGCAAGCTGTTCCAACACAACAAACGTAGTACATTAATTCTGTGATTCAAAGGTTCATTACAGAAATGCGCCGGAAACATTAGGTCAAACAATCTGGTTGTAACAAACATTAACTATTAGCTACAGCCGAAATTCTTCCTTAAATGGAATATGTACACACACACACACACACACACACACACACACACACACACACACACATATATATATATATATATATATATATATATATTAAAGAAATCCTTATAATATTTAAGTCAGAGGGTTAAAAAAAAAAAAAAAATCATTTTTTATTTTTTGTAACATTTTCTATATAAAATAATATATATATATATATATATATATAGAGAGAGAGAGAGAGAGAGAGAATGAATACATTTTTAAAACATATCATAATATCCAACGTCGAAGAAAGATACAGTTAAATGAAAATAATTCACGATTAAAAAAGTATGTACTTTCATTTACATATATATATATGCTGAGTAGCAAAGCAAACAATGTATCTTATCTTACGAATACATCTATGCAGAAAAGATGTAAAAAATGTAACGTATTTTCATAGATAATTTAAGAGGACAGATTATTGAAAAATTCTCTCTAAGAAGTAAAAATTTAATGCATCAAAAAACAATTCGGAACAATGCCAGAGGATACTTACAGAGATTTATTCCAAAAAAAAAAAAAAAATATTATTATTATTATTTTTTACATGAATAAATCACATAACATTTGTAATTCATTCTAATAATTTCTTTAAAAACTGACATATTATCGAAATATGTAAACAGAATCTATAATAAATATTTCATTTCCTTGGAAAAGTCCCTTTATCTGTATTGCTTTTTGTCACATAAATTACGAGATATTATTAATTGTACCCGATGTTATGAAAATAATTTCATAGGGATATTATTCGTAGAGAGAAAATAAATTATTTTTTTATAGTGTCACAACGGACATTAGGCTGTTTATGCGTGGTATTTTATTTTTCCGTCCCACACGCATGCGGGCATGCACACAAAAATCTGTATTTTGAAATAAATTTTTTTAAGACTATACTTTCATAAAATGATTAATTTTTTTTTCTCATGTTAGAAAATATTAATAATAGATTTTATAATCTTTTTTATAATAATATGTCTTAGTTTTTTAATTTCTATATTTATTAATGAGCCTCGAAAATATCAGCAGTTACCGTTTAATACACATGAACTATTTTTGAGATAATTTATTTGTAAAACCTAGTTCTGGAATGACAGCCATGTTAAAAAAAAAAAAAAAAAAAAGTTTCAGAAAAGAAAAAGCTTAAGTGTTTTTATATGGAGACATATAAAATATTTATTTGTAACATGCAAACGGTTTTTGATATTACATTATAATTTAGAGTATAATTAGTATATATTCAGAGTTGCCAATATTTTAATTTACTCCGGAGCATTCTTTTATTTCATGTCACCTTTTTTTTTTCTTTTAATGAGTAACTTTTTCTTATTTTATCGTAGTTATATCTTGAGCAAAATTATTGTGTAGATAAAGATGTGTAAAATAAAGGCGGGGCTAAAATTTTTTCAGAATAAATTAAAATGTTGGCATTTATGTTTACTTTACTTATTCTATCGCTAGTAAATAAAAGCCCCACATTATCACGTGAAGCATAGCAGTTGCCAATCCCAATCGGGACAAGTAATCAATAAATTTACAAGGTCGCCGAAATCAGGGATAGAACTCGGGTGCAGAACTCATACCGGAATTTGTTTAAGAAATTTCTCTACCAATAATATCGTTGATTTAAGAAGTGGAAATTTTTTTTGCATTGATAGTTGTGTGAGTTCAGCTCCCGTGTTCCATCCCTACCGAAATTTACGTATATTTATCAATAATTTATTTAATTGAAAATAATAACTAAAATACAAAGGTTTTTTTTAAAGTAAAGAAGAAGTCAATTATAACCATTTATTGATCCAATTGGTATACTGTATTAAAAGATTTCAAAATAGGCTCCCCCTGCATAGATATATCACTTCCGGTGAAATTTCTAGGCATCGTAGGCGTGATTTTAGGTCTTTTCATAATAACCTTTAGTGTATTGGTGCAAGTTTTTTTGTCTTTGTCAACTATCCCGGAACGATGTACTTTCACGAGAGTTTTCAAGTGCAGGAACAAGAAAAAGTCTAGCAGAGCCATAACAAGACTCTGGAGGGGGGGGGGGAGGAAATATTGGCGTTTTTGGATCGGCCAGGAAGCGTGTTTCTAGAAAGACGGTGTGGTCTGGCCGTGTGATCATGGTGAAGTTTCCAATCGACAAAATCTCATGAATAGTACTATTTAAAATGTTTAATATGTGTGTTTTTAAACGAACTCAAATTAGGGTCTGATTTAAAGAGTTGTCTCACATGTTACATTTTCGCCAATGGTGGTCGCTGATGGCCGTCTGGCGCGGGCTTCATCGCCGACCTCTTTACGGTTTTCAAAAAATGCTTTGTGGAACCACTATATTTTGAATTCCAATAAATAGTCATAACCAAAAGCCACGTTGTTTAAAGTTTCTACTGAAGACTTGTCGAGTTTCACACAAAAACTGATTGGAATTTTTGCCTTATTAAACTTTGCATTTTGGCTTGCACAAGAGAGGAAAACGAGTTTTACAAAATGCTTGTCCTAACACTCCAAGAGCTCAGAAGTGACTATCAACCCCGTGTTCGGAAGCAATGTTTCCCAGATCCCAACCGGTCACAGCACACTGCAACGTGTATTCGTGTGAGAATAACTGTGTATGATTCTATTTTTCTGTTAAAAATACGGTTTACATACTTGCTAACCTGACCCGGAAGATTATTAATTCCGCCCTTTTTTGTACACCACTTTATTTTTAGAGTATCTCTCTTCAAATACATTTACGAGTGAATAAGAAAAAAGTACTCTAAAAAAAGATTAGTGCGAAAAAATATGCGGAAAGGGGCGGAACTAACAATCATCTGGGTTAAGTTAGCAAGTATCCGTTTTATTGTCAACTAGAGCCAGAAGTCGTAATATCCGCTTTTTTTTTTTTTTTTTTTTTTTTATTGGATACTATCACAAAACAAGAAATCCCCGCGTTTTTTGCAATCACTAATTTAATACAGAAATATTTTTGGTGTATTTATGGTAATGTGCCATGATTATACAGGATATAAATTATTGTATAAAAATAGTGGTAGAAATATATTTTAAAAAATTTTCATATCTTAGAGTGTCCCGAAAAAAGGGTGGAGAGTACGACTCCTGCCTAGAGCATAAATGAAATATTAATAACGCAAGTCTGTGATGAATTTTTTTTCTTGTAGGTAATGTATTTTTCTGATGTATTTTTGAATACTGATTGAGAAAAAATATTCAAAAATTTCTATCACGTACGGTTTTGACAAAAAATGGGATTTTTTTTTTTTTTAAGCTTAAAGCTCCGCTTTGTCACCTCCCATCTAAGTTATTTCCTGTAAAATTTGGGTGATGTGAGTGAAGCACAAGGAGAGTTATTTTATCAAGCCGTCAAAGAAATGTAAATTATTTATTAGTCAAAAAAACAAACTTTAATGCTGGAGTATTTTCCTGCACAATTAAAAATCAAAATAATAATAATAATAATAATAATAGTCTAACGTCACATATACAAGTTAAAAATGGGGGTAATAAAAAATGCTTTCGTATGTACATTTTTATAACTGCGAACATCATAATTAAAAACCGCAAAATTGTTAGTATCACCCCATTTTACTATGGGGTGCCAGCACATTCTACTATTAAAAAGAAATGATTTACAACAGAAACATCTGTAAAAGAGTCTTTTTTTATTGAACTATCCGCTGTAAATTACTCTGTTTAACAGCAAAATTTTCTGGCACATATTTTTGCCAGGAACAGTAAAAATTAACGTTATTTTTTTACAGTGTGTGAAAAATCTGTCTCATTGTAACTTTAATTTTTGATAGAATCTCACGTTTTTGAAATTACCCGTAGAGACATAATTAGAGTGTTTTCATATATGCATTTTAATCCTTTGCCAGCCCTAACTCTATAAAGCACTCTAAACAGTTTTGACAAATTTAGTGACTCGTTTATTCACCTATCACCAATAATTTTGAGGAGTGATGCTTGATATAAATAATGGACGAATAACCTTCGAAGAGATTAACCAATCGTTACAATAAAGATTTAATTGTGGATGCAGAATAAAAAAGTCCCTACATTTGGCAACGTTAAACAGAGGAGTGAAATTAAATAGGACTGGCAAAGGGGTAATAACAAGCCTTTGGTAGCTGCCTCAAAAAGCGCCTTGTTCTAATTAAGAATTTACAAATAACGCTGCGTTACAATATATGTATATATATATATATATATATATTATTCTTATGTAAAATGACCTCTTGAATCCAAATATGACTGCCATTTTGCCCAGTCACCCACCGTTTTTTCGGGACACCACCCCTTTCCCCAATTTTTACCACTGTTCGGTAATTTTATGGCCATGTATTTGATTTGGAGAATGAAAAATAATTCATTTAACCCTTAAAAACAAAACAAAAAAATTTATATAATGTATATATAATGTTTAATAAATAACATTAATAATAGATTAAAACAGTATAAGAAATGTAATACATGATTTCTGTGGCAAATCCCCCTCCCCCTCCACTACATTTTCCCTTTGACGCAAAGGTTCATGTTTTAGAATTTTTGCAACTCTGTAGCCCCTCAGAAGATATTTAACTGTTCAAATAATCCTTTCCCCCAAAAAATTAAATTTATAGCCATAAAATTACCGAAAAGGGGTAAAAATAGGGGGCCGTCCCTAAAAAACGGTGGGTGATAGGGCAAAATGGGCGTCACATTCGGATTCAGGAGGTTATTTTACATAAGAATTTACAAAAATGGTGTTGGGGCAATTTTCATGCAGAGCAGTGTGATTAGAATATAAGACTTTATATTAATAATATGAAAATTTATAAATAATTTATGAGTAGACATTAAAACGATTAATGCTATTTAAAGAATCAAAATTTTCTTCTATTTGGAAAAGGTGTTAAATTACAGGAAAAATATAAAAAATAATAATTCACGTTGCCAGATTCAAAATATTAAATATTAAAAATATTTTTACATATTATTTTTATGAAAATTGAAATTATCGTAAATAATATAGCCTAATGAAATTCTCTAGATTAATTCCAAACATATAAAAATGCTAATAAAATTCATAAATTACAATTAATTTAACCATTTATTAACCATGTTCTTTAAAGTCAAGTACTAATAAACTAAGATAAATAGAGAATTTTAATAATTATTCTCAGAAAAAAATAATATTTTTTATTTTTGTTTTATTCCTCTTAATTAAAAATGTAAATTTCAAATTACCATATTTATCTAATTTGTTACTGCATTATCTTAAAAATTAAATTTACATATCATAACACGGAGCTTAATAAGTTACATTAATATATTTCTGTGTAATAATACATGCATATTAATCATGATTTTAAATTATACATATAATAAGTAGTTACTTTTACTTTGTAAATAAGGTACATAGGTTTTAAATAAAATAGCTGTTGAAATCACATCAATGAAAATTAAATTTTACTAACGTAGTTTAAGATAAAGTTTCTTTTTTTCAGGCATTACATTGATTTTTATCGAAATCGTAATGAAATTTAATTAGCATTTAAATTACTTTTATATCCAAAAGTTAAAAATTGTGCAAATATAATATTTTAAAATTATTTTAATAATATTTTATTTTATTTTTGATGACATTGATAATGGGCATTGTATAAAAACATATTAAATAAATTGATATTTTTGTCATTTTTATATCCTCACAGACAAAATAAGGCAAAATTCTGTATCAAATTGTCCAATGCAAATTATTTTTAACGAATCCTTATGAAAAAAAAAATCTTTATAATAGAAATAATCAACTAGAAAGCAAAACAACTATACAAATAGAAATATATATTTTTAATAAATCATTGTGAAATTAAAAAGAATTATCAATAATAAGAAATATTCAACTAGAAAACAAAACCACTATACAAATAGAAGCAATGTATTTTTTAGGAATCATTACGAAATTAAAAAATGACGCTTACAATAGAAATAATCTATTAGAAAACAAAACTACTATACAAATAGAAGCAATGTATTTTTAATGAATCACTGGGAAATTAAAAAGGATCATCTATAATAGAAATAATCAACTAGGAAACAAAAATGCTATACAAATAAAAGCAATGTATTTTTAACGAATCATTATGAAATTCTGTCGATATATATATAGATATATGTATATATATCGACAGAATTTTAGCACACATGCAAAACATTTTAGGTTTTAGACTTAAGCCCGAACAAACGACAAATTGATTTTCTTTGCATGCAAACTTAAAATATATATTTACGATGCTAATTAATAAAAAATAAATTTATTTATTATCATAAAGCAACTCTTTGTTTTTATATAAGGTAAATCTAGGAGAGATCGTGATTTAGGAGAAGTTAAAAACTAAATAAAGAAATGGAAAAGTGCAAGCTGTTCAAACACAACAAACGTAGTACATTAATTCTGTGATTCAAAGGTTCATTACAGAAATGCGCTGGAAAAATTAGGTCAAATAATTTGGTTGCAACTAAGAGTAACTTTTAGCTGTAGCCGAAATTCTTCCTTAAATGTAATATGTTATTTTACGTTATCTATTTTTCTTAATGCAACTTATCTTTCTAATTACTTTTTCTATATAAAATTAAAAATATATTTGTATAGTACAAATACATTTTTAAAATATATGATAATATTCAACGTCGAAGAAAGATACAGTTAAATGAAAATAATTCACGATTAAAAAAGTAAGTACTTTCGCTTACATTATATATATATATATATATATACAAAAGGCATTCCATAAAAACTGAGAGTAAAATTATAAAAAATCAAGAAATATATTTACAGCAAAAAATACATCATTCCTTTTCAAAATACCTTCCGTCAGATGATATGCAACGGTCCCATCGTTCAACCCACTTTTCAAAACAAGTAGAGAAGCCCTTTTCTTGAAGCTACTTCAAAGAACCCTCCACTGCTGAAATAACTTCAGAAACTGCATTAAATTTTCTGCCACGGAGCTTCTCTTTCAACGTGGGAAACAGCCAGAAATCGCATAGTGCGAGATCTGGAGTGTAAGGGGGATGTGGCATGATTTTAATATTGCATTTACTAAGATATTGCTGAACAGAAGTAGCGACATGCGGCGAGCATTATCGTGATGTAATGTCCAATTCCCTACCAGTTCATGACGCTTTCTCGATATGTGTTGTCGCAAAATTTTCAAAACTGAAACATAATATTCACCATTCACAGTAGTTTTTGGAGGCACAGCTTGCTGATAGATTACACCTTTATGATCAAAGGCCTGGGAGCCAGTTCTGCAGACAAACGGCCTTTCTTGAAATCACCATGCCATCTAAAAATCGTAGACTCACCAAAACATTTGTCTTTGTAAGCTTCCTTCATTAACTTAACTGTTTCTGGAGCTGTTTTGCCCAAACGGTAACAAAATTTTATGGCTCAACGCATTTCCTTTTTTTAACTCCGAATCACTCATCTCCATTTCTGTAGGGCAAATAAAACAGTTCTTTAAACAAGCACGGAAATAGGAAAATAAAATCGTCTGCTTCGTTTAGAATTTTGTATAAACGTGCAGTTAACAGTTTGAAAAAATCGCCTGCACTTCTATTTTTTAGTTTTGCGGTGTTGCCACTACTTAAAAAAGTAACTCTCAGTTTTTATGGAATGCCCTTTGTATATATATATATATATACACATGCTGAGTTAGTAAAGCAAACAATATATCTTATCTTACGAATACATCGACGCAGAAAAGAGATAAAAAATGTAAAATGTTTTCATAGATAATTTAAGAGGACAGATTATTGAAAAATTCCCTCCAAGAAGTAAAAATTTAATGCATCAAAAAACAATTCGGAACAATGCCAGAGGATTCTTACAGAGATTTATTCCAAAAAAATTTATTATTATTATTTTTTTTTTTTTACATGAATAAATCACATAACATTTGTAATTCATTCTAAAAATTTCTTTAAAAACTGACATATTATCGAAATACCTAAACAGAGGCTATAATAAATATTTCATTTCCTTGGAACAGTCCCTTTATCTGTATTGCTTTTTGTCACACAAATTGCGAGATATTATTAATTGTACCCGATGTTATGAAAATAATTTCATAGGGATATTATTCGTAGAGAGAAAATAAATTATTTTTTATAGTGTCACAAGGGACATTAGGCTGTTTTTCCATGGTATTTTATTTTTCCGTCCCACACGCGTGCAGGCACGCACTCAAAAATCTGTTTTTTGAAATAAAATTTTTTAGGACTACATTTTCATAAAATGATTAATTTTTTTTCTTATGTTAGAAAATAGTAATGATCGATTTTATAATCTTTTTTATAATAATATGTCTTAGTTTTTTAATTTCTATATTTATTAATGAGCCTCGAAAATATCAACAGTCACCGTTTACTACATATGAACTAATTTTGAAATAATTTATTTGTAAAACCTACTTCTGGAATTACAGCCATGTTGCCATGTTAAAAAAAAAAAAAAGTTTCAGAAAAGAAAAAGCTTAAGTGTTTTTATATGCAGACATATAAAATATTTATTTGTAACATGCAAACGCTTTTTGATATTACATTATAATTTAGAGTATAATTATTATATATTCAGAGTTGCCAATATTTTAATTTACTCCAGAGCATTCTTTTATTTCATGTCACCTTTTTTTTTTTTTTTTTTTTTTTTTTTTTAAGAGTAACTTTTTCTTATTTTATCGTAGTTATATCTTAAGCAAAATTATTGTGTAGATAAAGATGTGTGAAATAAAAGCTGGGCTAAAGATTTTTCAGAATAAATTAAAATGTTGGCATTTACGTTTATTGTACTTATTGTATCTCTAGTAAATAAAAGCCTCACATTATCACGTGAAGCATAGCAGTTGCCAATTTCAGTTGGGTCAAGTGATCAATAAATTTACAAGGTCACCGAAATTAAGGATAGAACCCGGGTGCAGAACTCATACCGGAATTTGTTTAAAAAATTTCTCTACCTATAATATCGTTGATTTAAGAAGTGGAAAATTTTGTTGCATTGATAGTGGTGTGAGTTCTGCTCCCGTGTTCCATCCCTACCGAAATTTACGTATATTTATCAATAATTTATTTAATTGAAAATAATAACTAGAATACAAAGTTTTTTTTTAAGTAAAGATGAAGTCAATTAAAACCATTTAGCGATCCAATTGGTATACTGTATTAAAAGATTTCAAAATAGGTTCCCCAGCATAGATATATCACTTCCGGCGAAATTTCTAGGCATAGTAGGCGCGATTTAAGGTCTTTTCATAATAACTTTTAGTGTATTGGTGCAAGTATTTTTGTCTTTGTCAACTATCTCGCAATGATGTACTTTCACGAGAGTTTTTAAGTGCAGGAACAAGAAGAAGTCTAGCAGAGCCATAACAATACTCTGGGGGGGGGGGGGGGTGAGGAAATATTGGCGCCAATCCAGTGAAGTTTCCAATCGACAAAATCTCATGAATTGTACTATTTAAAATGTTTAATATGTGCGTGCTTTTAACACTCAAATTAGGGTCTGATTTAAAGAGTTGTCTCACATGTTACATTTTCGCCAATGGTGTTCACTGATGGCCGTCTAGCGTGGGCTTTATCGCCGACCTCTTTACGGTTTTCAAAAAATGCTTTGTGGAACCACTAGAATTGGAATTCCAATAAATAATCATCACCAAAAGCCACCTTGTTCAAAGTTTCTACTGAAGACTTGTCAAGTTTCACACAAAAACTGATTGGAATTTTTGCGTTATTAAACTTTGCATTTTGGCTTGCACAGGGGATGAAAACGAGTTTTACAAAATGCTTGTCCTAACTCTCCAAGTGCTCAGAAGCGACTATCAACCCCGTGTACGGAAGCAATGTTTCCTAGATCCCAACCGGTCATAACACACTGCAACGTGTATTCGTGTGAGAATAACTGTGTATGATTCTATTTTTCGGTTAAAAATACGGTTTACATACTTGCTAACCTGACCCGGAAGATTATTAGTTCCGCCCCTTTTTGTACACCACTTAATTTTTAGAGTATTTCTCTTCAAATATATTTACGAGTGAATAAGAAAAAAGTACTCTAAAAAAAGACTGGTGCGAAAAAATAGGCTGAAAGGAGCGGCACTAACAATCATCTGGGTTAAGTTAGGAAGTATCCGTTTTATTGTCACCTAGAGCCAGAAGTCGTAATATCCGCCTTTTTTTTATTAGACACTATCAGAAACAAGAAATCCTCGCGTTTTTTGCAATCACTAATTTAATACAGAAATATTTTTGGTGTATTTATGGTAATGTGCCATGATTATACAGGATATAAATTATTGTATAAAAATAGTGGTAGAAATATATTTTAAATTTTTTTCATATCTTAGAGTGTCCCGAAAAAAGGGTGGAGAGTACGACCCCTGTCTAAAGCATAAATGAAATATTAATAACGCAAGTCTGTGATGAATTATTTTTCTTGAAGGTAATGCATTTTTCTGATGTATATTTGAATACTGATTGATAAAAAATAGTCAAAAATTTCTATCACGTACGGTTTTGACAAAAAATGGGATTTTTTTTTTTTTTTTTTTTTAAAGCTTAAAGCTCCACTTTGTCACCTCCCATCTAAGTTATTTCCTTTAAAATTTGGGTGATGTAAGTGAAGAACAAGGAGAGTTATTTCATCAAGACATCAAAAAAATGTAAATTTCTAAAGAAATGCAAAGGGTCGGTGATGTGAGTGAAGAACAAGGAATGTTTTATCATCAAGCCGTCAAAGAAATGTAAATTATTTATTAGTCAAAAAAACAAACTTTAATGCTGGAGTATTTTCCTGCATAATTGGAAATCAAAATAATAATAATAATAATAATAATAATAATAATAATAATAATTGTCCAACTGCACATATACAAGTTAAAAACGATGATAATAAAAAAATGTTTTCATATGTATATTTTCATACTTGCGACCATCCTAATTAATAATCCACAAAATTGTTAATACAAAATTGTTAATACCGCCACTTTTTAAAATGGGGTGCCAGCACATTCTACTATTAAAAAGAAATAATTGACAACAGAAGAATCTATAAAATAGTCTTTCTTTATTGAATTATCCGCTGTAAATTACTCGGTTTACCAGCAGAATGTTTTGGAACACATTTTTGCCAGGAACAGTAAAAATTCCGTTATTTTTTACAGTGTGTGAAAAATCTGTCTCATTGTATCATAGCTTTGATTTTTGATAGAATCTCACGTTTTTGAAATTACCCGTAGAGGCCTATTAGAGACTTTAAAAATTCTAAGCATGATAATTTAATAACACGTCTATTTCAGATTTTTGTATTTGAAACTGGTCAACATTCTAATAAATATTCCATAAAATTGTTAGCACCGCCCCCTTTTTCTCACAATTTAATATTTAGAGTAATTTTCTCCAAATGTAATTGTGATTAAATAATAAGAAAAGTACTCTAAAAAATAAAAAAAGAGAGAGACAGAGACAGAGAGAGACTGGTGTGCAAAAATAAAAAAATAAAAAAGGCGGGACTAAAACGTTTACAGAATATTAATTCGAATTTTCTCAGGTATGCATTTTAATGCTTTGTCAGTCCTAATTTTCTAAAGCACTCTAAGCAGTTTTGACAAATTCAGGGACTCGTTTATTCAACTATCACCAGTAATTTTGAGGAGTGATGTTTGATATAGATTTTGAACGAATAACCTTCGAAGAGATATCAATCGTTAATAATCATTAATAATCATTAATCGTTAATAATAATCGTTAATTATCAATCGTTATATAAGATCAATCGTTACAATGAAGATTTAATTGTGGATGCCGAATAAAAATGTCCCTACATTTGGCAACATTAACCAGAGGAGTGAAATTAAATTGAATTTAAAAAAAAAAAAAAAAAAAAAAAAAAAAAAAAACATTCTTGCTGATTCTTATGCAAAATGACCTCCTAAATTCGAATATAACTAACATTTTCCCCAGTCACCCACCGTTTTCGCGGGACACTACATCCCCCCCCCCAATTTTTATCACTATTCTGTAATTTTATGGCCATGAATTTGATTTGAAGAATGAAAAATAATTAATTTAACAAAAAAAAAAAAAAATAAATAAATAAATAAATAAATAAATAATGTTTAATAAATAACATTAATAATAGATTTAAAAAAAATTTAAGAAATGTAATACATAATTTCAGTGGGAAATTTTTCCCTTGCCGCAAATATTCATATTTTAGAATTTTACAACTTTGTAGCCCCTCAGAAGATATTTAACTGTTAAATTAACCCTTTCCCCCTAAAAATCAAATCTATAGCCATAAAATTACCGAAAAGGGATAAAATAAGGGGCTGTCCCTAAATAACGGTGTGTGATTGGGCAAAATGGGCGTCCTATTCGGATTCAAGAGGTTATTTTACATAAGAATTTACAAAAACGGTGTTGAGGGGCAATTTTCATGCAGACCAGTGTAATTCGAATGTAAGACATTATAATAATAATATGAGAATATAAAAATAATTTACGAGTAGGCATTAAAACGACTAATACTATTTAAAAAATCAAATTTTTCTTTAATTTGGAAAAAGGTGTTAGATTACAGGGGAAAAAATAGATAAATAAATAATAATAATAATAATAATAATAACAACAATAATAATTTATGTTGCCAGATTCAAAATATTAAATATTAAAAATATTTTTATATATTTTTTTTTGGGAAAATTCAAATTATCGTAAATAATGCAGCCCCAAAAAATTCTATAGAATAATTCCAAACGTATAAAAATGCTAATAAAATTCATAAATTACAATTAATTTAACCATAATTATTAACCATGTTCTTTAAAGTCAATTACTAATAAACTAAGGTAAATAGAGAATTTTAATAACTATTCTCAGAAAAAAAATAATATTTTTTAATTTTTGTTTTATTCCTCTTAATTAAAAATGTAAGTTTCTAATTACCAAATTATCTAATTTGTTACTGCTTTATCTTAAAAATTAAATTTACATATCATAACACAGAGCTTAATAAGTTACATTAATATATTTCTGTGTAATAATACATGCATATTAATCATGATTTTAAATTATACATATAATAAGTAGTTATTTTTACTTTGTAAATAAGGTACATAGGTTTTAAATAAAATAGCTGTTGAAATCACATCAATCAAAATTAAATTTTACTAATATAGTTAAAGATTAAAGTTTCTTTCTTTCAGGCATTGCGTTGATTTTTATCGTAAGTCGTAGCGAAATGTAATTAGCATTTAAATTACTTTTATATCCAAAAGTTAAAATTCGTGTAAATGTAATATTTTTAAATTAATTTAATAATATTTTATTTTTGATGACATTGATAATGGACATTGTAAAAAAACATATTATAGAAATTGATATTTTTGTCTTCTTTATATCCTCACAAACAAAATTAACACGTCAAACATTTCGGTGATCATGAAAGCCACCCTAACAGGACATCGTCTCCAAATGACATCCTCATGATATCTTACGGATGAAAAGGACGTCTATGAACATCCGGTGGGTATCTTCAGGATGTATTGTGGACAAGTGTGTTATTAGGGCAAGGACTGCAAATTACTGAAAAGCATTGTACGTTAAATTTTAGTTAAGTTAAAAATTATAATTCCTATTTATTACTTTCTATTACCCATAAGGTAGAGAAAGTATTGCTTTTGGGTCGAATTTTCGAACGCGAGTTTTTGTTATATTTACATGTTCTGAGGTCCCCTGAATAAGAAAATCATGTTTTTAGCAAATGGTGTGTGTGTGTGTCTGTCTGTTATCAGCATATCTTAAAAACAAATTATGGCAGAAAGTTCAAACTTGGTATTCTAAATGTGTATCATATAAGGATGCTACACTAAACTTTTCGTTAAGTACAAGCAAATGGTTCGTGAACAGGGACACTCAAAAATATTCAAATACATTACGTTCATGGGGTAAATTGCAGGTAAGTAGAGTTTAACATCTATAGACTGCACCAAGCCAAATGAAACAATTATATATATTTTTTGTAATAGAGATAGTCAAAAGGAAAAAAAAAATGTGTATGTAGAAGCCTCGCCTCCCCCCCCCCCCCTTAGAGGGAAGTCCCCCCTCGAGGGGAGTAAATTTTCATGTTGGGTATCTTTCAAAAGAGCTCACCAATACCTTTAAAACGAATGGTTGAACCATCGATCTGCGATAATTTAAAACAAAGTTATCGATTTATTTTTACTTTTAACGAAAATAATCGTATTTTGTTTTAGTTTTTTTTTATTTAGTGTTCGGTATTTACTTCTCTAATATGGAAATCGTCTGCAATATCATAAAAGATATATATATATATATATATATATATATATATATATACTAGCTGACCCGACAAACGTTGTTTTGTCATATAAATTATTTCTAGAGAATATTTTGCTAGAAAAACATAACTAACTTCTTGTAAGTGTGTAAGGATGTGGTATATAAGTGGAAGATGTATGGAGCGCTGTGAACGGTGAAAGAATATAAAAATAACAAAACACCAATCATTTATTTTTTTAATTTATTAAAATTGATTCTTTAAAATTATATACATATCGCTACTTTTAACAATATTACTAAAAAACAATATCATTCCCTTAATGCAACAGAGTGTACAATATTTTTTGTTATCCCATCTTTTGCCAATGCAAACAAACTGGATGGTTTGCCCACTCGAGAGCCACGTATAATTGTCCGTGTGAAAAACATGATGTGCTCAAATCTAAGCCACAGACAGACATCGTTTGGCCCTGAGACTTATTGATAGTCATTGCAAATGCCAATCTAATTGGAAATTGAGGGCGTTTAAATTGAATTGGCACATCTGTGGGTATAATAGGAATTCGCAGTAGTAATATATATTCACCTCGGAATTTGTCATTTAAAATGATGGCTTCGATAACATTTTTCATTAATTTTTTTATGACTAATCGCGTGCCGTTGCACAACCGTGGTGGGTTCAAATTACGAAGCAAAATAACCGGAGATCCAACCTTCAGTTGTAAAATATGCGGTGGCATGCCTGGTAAATCCAATGAGTTTAAAAAGTTTGTTGGATAATTTACAGCTGCGGTGGCATCGCAAACTGTATCATTAGATTTGTATGGCACCAAGTCTCCTGGTAACAAATGTTGTATCTTGAGATTCAATTCGTTGACGTCCACATTTTTTGCTGCTAAAATTGCTCTTTCTGCCAGCCACTCATGATTTGTGTATCGTCTGTGTACATCGGGAAATATCTTGTCAATAAGAGCATCTTGAGAATCAATGATTATGCAGAAATCGGTCGGTAATTTTGTGCATCCAGTTTCATCTGTAGTAACTTTTCCATCGCCGATATCTAACAATTGTTTTGAGAATGTTTCAGCGGATGGATCTTAAAGCTTTTGAACGCACAAATTTACTTTCAGTTGTACTTTTTCAACATTAAGCCACAATGACGATGATTTTAAGCACGCGTTGATCTCATCAGCGTATGTTGAACGCGGAATAACGGGAACTGCTCGTCTGAAATCACCTGAAAAGAGTAACAGAGTGCCGCCAAATAGTTTGCCGTTGTTTTTTATATCTTTCAATGTCCTGTTCGACGCCTCAATAGAATGTTTGTGTTCCATAGTGCATTCATCCCAGATAAGAATTTTACACTATTTCAGCACTGTGGCCATGGACGATTGTTTTTTTATGTTGCACACTGCGTCTGGGTTATTTTGAATATTTAGTGGCAGTTTAAATAATGAATGAGCTGTTCTGCCTCCATCCAATAAAGTTGCCGCAATGCCAGATGATGCAACAGCCAATGCGATGCCATTATTTGATCGTACTTCGGCGAGAAGTAGCGAAATAAGGAATGTTTTGCCAGTTCCACCTGGTGCACCCAAAATAAGAAGAATCCACCTTGTCCTGCCAAAACTGCGAGCATGATGCGGTCGTAAATGGTTCTTTGTTCTTCATTCATTAGTGGGACATTGCGAGCAACAATCGCTGCCAGTTCTACAGTATTGTATTGTAGTTCACGATTCAATTCAGTGCTTATTAAATCAGATGCATTTCGATTTGTTGAATGCATACCGAAATGACTGAGTGGTAAGTTGGCAATGATAATGCAAAGATCTTCAATAGCAATCAATGCTTCATTGTACATAGCGTCACTGAATACTATCGTTAGATCGTTGCACCATGAACGATGTTGATGCAATATATCATTAGTCATTGAATCTTTGTGATTATCCCATAATGTCTCTGCTCGGGCCGAGAAACATGTAGTCAACACTATAGCGAATAGTAGACGAATTTGTTTTGCTGTACAGTTCAGTCCTACTTCAGCAAGCATACACTCCCACTGGATGTCGTCTTCCAGCAAGCAGAGTGCAAGGCATGCATCTTTATACGTTGGATACTGTTGTCCATTCACTTTACGTAAATCTTGAAATGAGAAAGGGCCGATGACATTAACCAATAACAGTCGAAGATAAAAGCACTCAGTCTGCCTTGGATTGACCGTAAATACTCGTCCCAAGGTGTTTGATTTGAATAAACCGGGACATGCATCAATCGGCGTGCCTTGCTTGCGGGGCATCCATTTTTTAGTTTGAGTCCATGTGAAATAGCGTGGTACTTCTGAATAGAGTAATGTCCGTGCAAAAGCACCAAAAGCATCCGCACGATTACACAATTCAAAAAATTCGGTGAGTGTAGTTATTTGTGGATTTATAGCACGATCAATCGCTGTCTCGCTCGTGAAATATACGCGCTGGCCATTTTCAAGATGGACGGCTAAATGAAGAACTGCTGGATCCCGTTCATGAATTGAGAAACCAAAGATACGCCAAACAGCTTCATTGGAGCTGACGTACCGGCCAATTTGGTAAAGTGTTATTTCATCGTTGTTATTCACCGGAGGAGCATTCACATTGGTATTTTCAACTCGATATACAGCCATATCACTGCCTTTATTCACATACTTGCAAATTTATTTGATGCTCTTCACTAAACTGCAGAACTGAACATTAATATGAGCATTGAATGTTTTGCTCAGCAGAGGCGAATATGGGACCACCCAACGGTTATCAATGTCAATGTCTATGTTGTTGACATAGATGACCGCCATAGATGATAAGATTATCCGCCATTATCGGGAATTCTTCGACGATATATTGGATATCCGTCAACATTTGTGATCGTGAAATTTTTCGGAAAACTTTTAGTACATTTTCCATCTGCACAAATAATAATGGCCTAAAAATTCATTTTTCATTTTAACATAAAATAACTCCGTCGGATATTGACGAATATTTTAAAAGAATATACCATTTTAACTAATTTTAACATTTTAACAATATTAACGTTGAAAAAATATTTTAAACACTTACGGTTAAAAATTCATTTTTCATTTCAACATTAAATAAATTCTGACATCGTGTTTACGATTCTAAAATATTAACTTTGAAAAAATATTTTAAACGCTTCGTAAGATACGTTTACGATTCTAAAAATATTAATTTTGAAGAAATATTTTAAACACTTCGTAAGATACGGTTAAAAATTCATTTTTCCTTTCAATATTAAATAAATTCTGACATCGTGTTTACGACAACTCACGCCATCTAGGTGGAAAAGTTGTTGACAGAGTTGGTTAAAAATTAATCAAGAAAGAACTAATTAAGTTACAACTTTCATTTGTAAATCTAAACCATTCTCGAATCCACCTGAAGACACACAAAAAATTTCATTAAACTCAGTCCAGCCGTTTAGGAGGAGTTCAGTGACATACACACGCACAAAAGAAATATATATATAAAGACTAGCTTACCCGACAAACGTTGTTTTGTCATATAAATTATTTCTAGAGAATATTTTACTAGAAAAAAATAACTGACTTATTGTAAGTGTGCAAGGATGTGGTATATAAGTGGAAGATGTATGGAGCGCTGTGAACGGTGAAAGAATATGAAAATAACAAAACACCAATCATTTATTTTTTTTAATTTATTAAAATTGATTCTTTAAAATTATATACATATCGCTACTTATAACAATATTACTAAAAAACAATATCAATCCCTTAATGCAACAGAGTGTACAATATTTTTTGTTATCCCATCTTTCGCCAATACAAACAAACTGGATGGTTTGCCCACTCGAGAGCCACGTATAATTGTCCGTGTGAAAAACATGATGTGCTCAAATCTAAGCCACAGACAGACATCGTTTGGCCCTGAGACTTATTGATAGTCATTGCAAATGCCAATCTAATTGGAAATTGAGGGCGTTTAAATTGAATTGGCACATCTGTGGGTATAATAGGGATTCGCAGTAGTAATACATTTTCACCTCGGAATTTGTCCTTTAAAATGATGGCTTCGATAAAATTTTTCATTAATTTTTTTATGACTAATCGCGTGCCGTTGCACAACCGTGGTGGGTTCAAATTACGAAGCAAAATAACCGGAGATCCAACCTTCAGTTGTAAAATATGCGGTGGCATGCCTGGTAAATCCAATGAGTTTAAAAATTTTGTTGGATAATTTACAGCTTCGGTGGCATCGCAAACTGTATCATTAGATTTGTATGACACCAAGTCTCCTGGTAACAAATGTTGTATCTTGAGATTCAATTCGTTGACGTCCACATTATTTGCTGCTAAAATTGCTCTTTCTGCCAGCCACTCATGATTTGTGTATCGTTTGTGTACATCGGGAAATATCTGGTCAATAAGAGCATCTTGAGAATCAATGATTGTGCAGAAATCGGTCAGTAATTTTACGCATCCAGTTTCATCTGTAGTAACTTTTCCATCGCCGATATCTAACAATCGTTTTGAGAATGTTTCAGCGGATGGATCTTGAAGCTTTTGAACGCACAAATTTACTTTCAGTTGTACCTTTTCAACATTAATCCACAATGACGATGATTTTAAGCATGCGTTGATCTCATCAGCGTATGTTGAACGCGGAATAACGGGAAGTGCTTGTCTGAAATAACCTGAAAAGAGTAACAGAGTGCCGCCAAATAGTTTGTCGTTGTTTTTTGTATCTTTCAATGTCCTGTTCGACGCCTCAATCGAATGTTTGTGTGCCATAGTGCATTCATCCCAGATAAGAATTTTACACTATTTCAGCACTGTGGCCATGTACGATTGTTTTTTTATGTTGCACACTGCGTCTGGGTTATTTTGAATATTTAGTGGGAGTTTAAATAATGAATGAGCTGTTCTGCCTCCATCCAATAAAGTTGCCGCAATGCCAGATGATGCAACAGCCAATGCGATGCCATTATTTGATCGTATTTCTGCGAGAATTAGCGAAATAAGGAATGTTTTGCCAGTTCCACCTGGTGCACCCCCCCAAAAAAAGGATCCACGTTGTCCTGCCAAAACTGCGAGCATGATGCTGTCGTAAATGGTTCTTTTTTCTTCATTCATTAGTGGGACATTGCGAGCAACAATCGCTGCCATTTCTACAGTATTGTATTGTAGTTCACGATTCAATTCAGTGCTTATTAAATTAGATGCATTTCGATTTGTTGAATGCATACCGAAATGACTGAGTGGTAAGTTGGCAATGATAATGCAAAGATCTTCAATAGCAATCAATGCTTCATTGTACATAGCGTCACTGAATACTATTGTTAGATCGTTGCACCGTGAACGATGTTGATGCAATCTATCATCAGTCATTGAATTTTTGTGATTATCCCATAATGTCTCTGCTCTGGCCGGGAAACATGTAGTCAACACTATAGCGAATAGTAGACGAATTTGTTTTGCTGTACAGTTCAGTCCTACTTCAGCAAGCATACACTTCCACTGGTTGTCGTCTTCCAGCAAGCCGAGTGCAAGGCATGCATCTTTATACGTTGGATACTGTTGTCCATTCACTTTACGTAAATCTTGAAATGACAAAGGGCCGATGACATTAACCAATAACAGTCGAAGATAAAAGCACTCAGTCTGCCTTGGACTGACTGTAAATACTCGTCCCAAGGTGTTTGATTTGAATAAACCGGGGCATGCATCAATCGGCGTGCCTTGCTTGCGGGGCATCCATTTTTTTTGTTGGAGCCCATGTGAAATAGCGTGGTACTTCTGAATAGAGTAATGTCCGTGTAAAAGCACCAAAAGCATCCGCACGATTACACAATTCAAAAAATTCGGTGAGTGTAGTTTTTGGTGGATTTATAGCACGATCAATCGCTGTCTCGCTCGTGAAATATACGCGCTGGCCATTTTCAAGATGGGCGGCTAAATGAAGAACTGCTGGATCCCGTTCATGAATTGGGAAACCAAAGATACGCCAAACAGCTTCATTGCAGCTGACGTACCGGCCAATTTTTTAAAGTGTTATTTCATCGTTGTTATTCACCGGAGGAGCATTCACATTGCTATTTTCAACTCGAAATACAGCCATATCACTGCCTTTATTCACATACTTGCGAATGCATTTGATGCTCTTCACTGAACTGCAGAAATGAACATTAATATGAGCATTGAATGTTTTGCTCAGCAGAGGCGAATATGGGACCACCCAACGGTTATTAATGTCAATATCTATGTTGTTGACATAGATGACCGCCATAGATGATAAGATTGCCGCCATTATCAGGATTTCTTCGACGATATATTGGATATCCGTCAACATTTGTGATCGTGAAATTTTTCGGAAAACTTTTAGTACATTTTCCATCTGCACAAATAATAATGGCCTAAAAATTCATTTTTCATTTTGGAACAGCTTTACTATACGGCACCCATTGCTTATTGCCGTTGTCGATGTTTTTATCACGTGGTATGATGGTGTTTAGATTCTGTTTGTGAGTCGGTACTGCGAATCGTTTCAAAACGTCGTGAATCGAATCAAAATGTCATGAAACAATACTTTTCTTATGAAACATTTTTTTTATGTTTCACTATGTTTTCTGCTGTTTGCACGCTTCGCGAGCATTAAAACCAAAAACAACATCACTGGACGCCCCTAATTCGTGGAGCATGAATCAGTAAAAGCATGAAAATTCATAGAGCTGCAGTCACTATGTTTTCTGCTGTTTGCTCGCTTCGCGAGCATTAAAACAAAAAAAAACATCATTGGACGCCCCTAATTCGTGGAACAAGAATCAGTAAAAGCATGAAAATTCATGGAGCCGCGTTCACTATGTTTCCTGCTGTTTGCTCACTTTGCGAGCATTAAAACAAAAGAAAAACATCACTGGACACCCCTATTTCGAGGAGCATGAATCAGAAAATGCATGAAATATATACTGTAACGGTGAGTATTCCGATATTAGATCGCTACACAATCATTATATAAATAATCACTGAATGCACCTAATTAAATCACGATGCATGAAAAAAAACTGTACTGAAGGAATGACTATTATGCCCTACCCTTTTTTTTCTTCGTAAATTTATTGAAAAATATATAAAAATACACTGAAAAAATTTTGCTTTAAACTTTGTAAAATCATATAAACGATCTTTAACAATTGAAGATCCTTTTGTTACGTTTCGATACAACAGAAAAAAGTATCGATACTCTGATTCGGGTCTCGAATCACCGTCATATCACGCGATCAAAACTTCGGCAACGGCAATAAGCAATGGGTGCCGTATAGTAAAGCTTAGCCTTCATTTTAACATAAAATAACTCCGTCGGATATTGACGGATTTTTTAAAAGACTATACCATTTTAACTAATTTTAACATTTTAACAATATTAACGTTGGAAAAATATTTTAAACACTTACGGTTAAAAATTCATTTTTCATTTCAACATTAAATAAATTCTGACATCGTGTTTACGGTTCTAAAATATTAACTTTGAAAAAATATTTTAAACACTTCGTAAGATACGGTTACGATTCTAAAAATATTAATTTTGAAAAGATATTTTAAACACTTCTTAAGATACGGTTAAAAATTCATTTTTCATTTCAACATTAAATAAATTCTGACATCGTGTTTACGACAACTCACGCCATCTAGGTGGAAAAGTTGTTGAAAGAGTTGGTTAAAAATTAATTAAGAAAGAACTAATTAAGTTACAACTTATATTTGTAAATCTAAACCATTCTCGAATCCACCTGAAGACACACAAAAAATTTCATTAAACTCAGTCCAGCCGTTTAGGAGTAGTTCAGTGACATACACACGCACAAAAGAAATATATATATAAAGATATATATATATTTAAATAATTTTATTAAATAATTTTTTAAAAACAGAATTATTTTTTAATAGCCGAATTAAATTCTATATAAATGTTAGCATTAATGAAATCCCCCGCAACCCCCGCTTTAATGAAACGGGGGGTTGAGGGGGACGGCAGCCCCCCTCATACAGAATTAATTATCATATAAAACTCTTCCGAATCCTAATTTGAATTCTTTAACATAACAGTACTCGGTTTAACATAACAGTACTCATAACAGTTTTACATAACAGTACTCGTTATTTTACCTCTTAATCTGCAACCTGTATTTATAGTATTAAATTTCAGGGTAAGAGAAAGTCGTGTGAGTGACGCACCAGATTATTTAAATTTCTTATAGTTATACAAATGTTGTCAGTGAAGGTAAAACTCTTTCACTTCTTTCTACGTGTAAATATTTTATATAAATTCTATACAAAATTCATAGTTAATATGTTAAATAAAATTATGGCTGTTTTGAACAATTACACTGATGGAAAAAAAAAAAAATCCCAACACCAAGAAAAAATCATTGTACACTAATGAAATTTCAGCAATACATTTTTCTAGGTAACATATTTAATTGATTAAAGTTTCAAGATCACAGATAGAGCCATTGGCAAGAAGAGCCATTTCAAATGTAATTATCATTCTCAAATGTTGGTACATTAGTAACCGGTGTAACCGCCAGAATTTTGAATGCAAGCATGCAAACGTGCATGCATTATGTCGTACAGGTGTCGGATATCAGTTTGTGGGATGGAGGTCTGTGCCTGTTGCACTTGGGCGGTCAATGCAGGGACGGTTAATGCTGGTTGTGGATGACGCTGGAGTTGTCGTCCAATGATGTCCCATACGTGCTCAAATGGAGAAAAATCTGGTGGTCTAGCAGGCCAAGGCAACATGTCGACACTCTGTAGAGCATGTTGGGTTACAACAGCGGTATGAGGGCGAGCGTTATCCTGTTGGAAAACACCCCCTTGAATGCTGTTCATGAATGGCAGCACAACAGGTTGTATCACTAGACTGACGTACAAATTTGCAGTCAGGGTGCGTGGGATAACCACGAGAGTGCTCCTGCTGTCATACGAAATTGCTCCCCAAATCATAACTCCAGGCGTAGGCCCTGTGTGTCTAGGCCGCAGACAGGTCGCTAGCAGGCGTTCACCTGGCCTCCTTCTAACCAACACACGGCTATCACTGCGACCAAAGCAGAACCGGCTTTCATCAGAAAACACAACAGATCTCCACTCCGTCCTCCAATGATCTCTAGCTTGACACCACTCACGTCGCAAACGGCAGTGGTTTGGAGTCAGTGGAATGCACGCTACAGGGCGTCTGGCTCGGAGCTGTCCTTTAAGTAACCGATTTGTAAAAGTTCGTTGTGTCACTGTGGTGCCAACTGCAGCTCGAATTTCAGCTGCAGACGCAGTACGATTAGCCACAGCCATACGCCGAACACGGCGGTCTTTCCTCTCAGTAGTGCCACGTGGCCGCCCGGAACTCGGTCTTCTTGAGGCAGTACCTTCCCTTGACCACTGCTGCCAACACGCATGCACAGTGGATACATTCCTGCCAAGTCTTTCTGCAATATCGCGGAAAGAAAACCCACCTTCTCGTAGCCCTACTACACGACCTCGTTCAAACTCAGTGAGCTGTTGATAATGGCTTCTTCGTCTTCTTAGAGGCATCCTTGACTAACATTAACCCACTACGTCAAATTTCAACTGTAAATAACGATCACGAACCTTACAGCGCTTATTTAAAGCAAACCTCATTTGCATGTTCATAGTGTCGCTACAAGCGCCACACTTATGCGCGTAGCTCGAAATTTGAATCGACGTCATCTTTCAGATGTATAAACACGCCTACCAAATTTCGTTTATCTAGCACAGCTCCTTCCTGGTGTTGGGATTTTTTTTTTCCGTCAGTGTATATAGATTTTATAAAGTATTTTAAAAACTTATTAAGCTTAATCTTGGGGTTTCTATTTTGAAATCTGAAAATAATTAGTAAAATCAAAACGTACGAAATTTGCTGCATATCATGCTTAAGCCTACATTTGTTTTTCTTTGAAAAAAACAGACATAAACAATACATTTTGAGTATGTGGGTAAAATTGTTCATAACTTGCACTTTCATAAATAATTATATAGTCTGTGAATTATGAGTGGTGAAATATCACATGGTTTGAGTACACAGTATATTTATTTATTTATTTTATTTTATTTTATTTTATTTTTACATGTGCGATATCTCTGACTGATTTAAATATTTCATTTTTAAAGAGAGTATAAATCTTGAAGTTTTATAAATAATTCATCATGGAATTTTATGTTCTAAAATTTAACACAATTCAACATAACTTAATGTTATTTGTTATTATTTTATTTTCACATTATACTATGTGATAAAGTGTGACAAATATGTATTTACAAACACACACAGAGAAAAAAAAATTCTATAAAAACAGACTAGTTTCGAGAATCTATGTTTAGAATCCCTTATTCATATTCTTCCGTTGCATCACAAATCAATATATCATTCTTCAAAGCTCATATGTCACTCTTACTATTTTAAAAATAAATAAATAAAAATAAAATCCGTAAAGCTTTCTATCATTCAGATTCGAAATATGACGATAAGGAATTTTTAATAATGATTTTTCTGAATTTATGTTTAAAAAATTTTACAACATCGCTGTTCAAACACTTTAAAGTGGATGAATATATTTTTTCATTTAGTTAAAATGTTTTTGAAAAATCGATGGAAAATAATTAATTCCCGTCTACATTTTATCACTGATTGACCCGGACATCTGGGATTAAGTATTTTTCAATGTTTTGCAGCTTACTTTGATGATTGCGTAATTTTGATTCTAAAACTTATTCTTAAATCGGATTCCCACGCTATGAAGTTCTGAGGCAAAACCAATTTTACATGGGTAGAATAGAATTCCCGTTATTTGTTTTTAAAATCAAGATTTAATCTGAGATATTAATATTAAGTTATCACTTAATATTAATTTAAAATCTCGATTCTTTTTGTACTTTCATAAGTATAAATATATTGTCTCTTATTGGATCTTAACATGTATCACAACCTTTTTGTGATAGTTTTAAGCAATGAGTTATTATCAGTTTCATTTTTGTTGTGCTGGTATTGACATGTATTTATTAAGTGCTAAAATATGAAGGTTAAAGTTTATTAAGATATTTATCATTTATATATATATATATATATATATATATATATATATATATATATATGTGGTTTTAAGATGCTTCCCGCATGTCGCTAGCTTTCTTACAAAACCATTGAATCTCTCCAAGCGATAATAAAAATAAAGAAAGAGAAACTAGGAATTTGATAAACTAAAACACATTATAAATACATTTTATTAAAAGTAACTTGTACTCATGTAATAAGCGCATAACACAAATCAGAATGCTTCTTCAATAATTTCCCCTTGAGAATCCAAATAATTTTGTTTCATTCTGCAATCGAATTATTAATATTAATCATACTCTTTTCTAAAGAAAACATCCTTAATTGGTTTAATATATCTTAATTTCCTTATGCCTTAATTTTTAAAACGTGCTTAGAGAAATATGTCTTTCCTAGACCATAGTGTATTAAAATTATTTGATTTAGAAAACAGATCGTAGTAATAATGAATACCGTTTCAAGTAAAAGAAAAATTATTAACTTTTTTTCACTGTTAAAAATAATAATATTGATATTAATGAATATACATTTTCTGTGATGAAATTATATGATGAATTTAAATCACCTCTGACAGAAAATTATAAATTAAGAGAGAACACGAGTTTTTCACAAATACTTTCCAAACATATTAAAAAATGTTATTTACGCTTCCTTTAACCGTCTATAAAAACTCGAAAATTTAATACCAAGAAAAATTTTGCTTAGCATAATAAATAAAAGAAAAAATATATATATATACAATTTATTAAATACTTGCATATATTTTCCCTTTATAAAATAATTTCAAACTCAGACTAACATGCAAAGCGAAGTCATGTAGGGAAATGTGGAGGACGACATTTGATTTAAATATTTCAAAGTCTGAAAAATGTACACAGTAACATGATTAATGTAGGGAAGTAAATTTTTCAAGTATAAACAGCATGAAAAATTTTCTCATTGGACCTTTACTTTTACAAAATTAGATTAAACCTAAATAAGATGTCTGAATAATTAATCTTATACTTTAATTATAATATATTATAACCTTGCCTTCTTTACAAGTTTTAACTATATTATGTATGCAGTTTATAAATGCATGCACTCACACATTAGTAAGAATTTTTGTCCTGTTATAAGGATTTTGTAGGTATGCATCTCATTGTAATTAAGAACGACGCTTAAACTTATGTTACAAAATTTTTAATTAAGAAGAAAGTATTAACACAGATGTTTGCTACATGTGTACATGCATTGTAGGCACATATTTCTCATTTAAAATCTCATGAAGATAAAAATTTTGCATTAATTTCAAAACAAATTTCGTACTCTACAGTGAGACACATTAAATAAATCATAAAAAAAAATATTAAAGAGATAAAAGGCATTTGTTCAAGATGTTCAAAATATCCGACCAATAGAGACATACACGCCACGACAAAGGGTTTTTTCTTTGAATTTTCATAAAATAACATTATCTAAATTATGCTTATCATTTATTATTATCATAAAATAACTCTATTCTCGGACTAATTTTTGTTTTGAGACTAATTTAGAAAAATTTTACGACTAAAATTTTTCTAATTTAAGACTACACACCGCAACAAAAAGATAGAAACAAAGGAGTTTTTTTAAATATTTGAATATGATTATTTTGAATATGAATATTTTGAATATGATTCAAATATTTAATATGTTTTAGATATGATAATATTTTATTAGGACAATAAATGATCAGCACAATTTAGATAATGTTATTTTATGAAAAATTTAAAATAACCCTTTGTTCCTCTCTTTTTGTCGCGGAGTGTAGTCTTAAATAAAAATTTAGTCTTAAAACTTTTCTAAGTTAGTCTTAAAACAAATATTAGTCATTGAATAGTGTTATTTTATGATAATAATAAATGATAAGAACAATTTAGGTAATGTAATTTCATGAAAAATCAAAGAAAAACCCTTTATACATATCTTTTTGTCGCGGGGTGTATATGCTGGAAAGAAACAGATACTAAAGTTA
The DNA here is from genome assembly GCA_963930645.1 of Salticus scenicus. Taxonomy (NCBI): domain Eukaryota; kingdom Metazoa; phylum Arthropoda; class Arachnida; order Araneae; family Salticidae; genus Salticus; species Salticus scenicus. The sequence continues at coordinate 54,496,009 of OZ005654.1, read as the reverse complement.
TGCTGAATGACTTAAGGCAACATACCAGATTCAAAAGACACTACAATACTCTCATATTGTAAATGAGATCGCAATATTAGCTTTAAATCAATAGAGAAATATCTGGATAGGCATGTGTTTGGGGCAGTTGTGTAAAAATTGGTTTTCCTTACATTAAGAAATCACAGTTCAGTTCGTCTCCACCCACCAAAAGGTAAGTAAAGCAATTTAAGCAATCCTGCAAAACTTTATTCGAATATAATTGAAATATGTTTATATCTACGATGTAACAACATAGGATTGTTCAAATATTTAAAACCAAAAATGATTTTAAAAAATATATTTTTCATGAAGTCATTTTCAAAAAAAAAAAAAAAAAAAAAAAAAAAAAAGAAAAAGAAATAAGAAGAAGAAGAAGAAACTTCCAAATTTAACTGCGCCTTTTGAAATAAAAATTAATATGTTTTGAAATGTACTTCCTACAGCAAAATTCAGGGAGGTAATCCATATATAATATAATAAATTATATATAAAATTCCTTTTTGATAATGAAATGTATTTTCTATTGATAACCATTCATTAATCATTAATTAACATTAAACTTTTGTTAACTAAATGATTTTTATTATATTACATTTATATAACAAAGCAATTCTTTCATAGGAACATATTTGTTCTCAACAATTTCATATATATAACCATTTTATATATTTTTTAAATGAATGTTACTTAATATCCGGGGCTCGCAGCGTTCCAAAATCTTCCATGCATTTTATTTTATCGACATCCATTTTTTCAAACAGAAATTTTTCTTAAAGCTTATAATGCTATAGTGCTATTTAAAAAAACTCCTAATTTAAAATATTGCTATTATACACTGCTATATTAGTAATATAAATGCCTGTATATGTTATATCACCATTTTCTGACGAAGCAATACAAAGACAACTAAATTATTTATCAAATCCCTTTATCATATCAATGTTTCTTCAGCACAATTCTAGTAAAATATTATGAGTTTTCTCTAAACAGATACATTAAAATCTACGCTGTTCTAAAATATATTCATGTCATAAATATACTAGAACAGAATATGAGAAGATACTATCGTTCACGATTTTCATAAATCTGAATTATTAAAACAATATCTTATTTTAGAAAACAATTCAAGCTGGCATATTCTTTATAGCAACTGGGTAAATCTTTCATATTCTTAATATATATATATATATATATATATATATACTTGAGCAAAATTTATTACTTGAAGTGGAAATATTTTTTTTTTTTTCTAAGCATTGATTTATTACATTTTTAACTTCAGAACAGAGATTCTTTTACGTTTACAATTTTTGTAATTCTGGAATATTTCCAGATGTTCTATAATATATAATTTGTGTACTATGGTTCTTATATTAAATCCGCCTCTCTCAGGGAGACCGATCCTCAAGGGCATTATAATAAAATCTTTTACTAGAATTACGTATTAAAGTGTTAGTAATTTAAAGAAAAAAAAAAAAAAAAGAAGCTTATATTTTCTCAAAATATAAATATTTTTTCAATAATATCAGGGCCGGATTAAGACCGGGGCATATTCTCACCGTTGCTTTTAACATTTACTTTCATGTTATAATAAACAAAAATGCCTCCTTAAAAATAATTAAAACAATTAACACAAAAAAAAAGTGGGAGTATTGCTGTAAGTTACATTCTTATTTTTTCTGGTTGATACTATGTATTTTGAACTCTTTTATCATTAAATTTTACTATGTGCTTCTGGCTACTTGAGGCTTCCCTTGTTAAGTTTGAACAATCCATCTATTTGCATAACAAAAATAAAATCTTATAAATATTAATAAAAAAAAAAAATCTTTTAAATTTAAATTTTTAATTTTAATTTATGATGACTGCATTATAATGCTTATCCTTATATGTGTGCTCTTTGGCATTATTGCTTGTAATTGACTCTTCTTAAAACTTAACATTTAATACTTTGACTTCAAAATAAAAATATTTTAATTTTAATTTTTAATTTTAATTATTATTGATGACCGCATTATAATGCTTATCCTTATAGTTGTGCTCTTTGGCATTATTGCTTGTAATTATGTCTTCTTAAAACTTAACACTTAATAATTTGACTTCAAAATAAAAATCTTAAAAATTATCTTAATCTTGCTGTTAATACTTCTAAATTATCTTAATCTTTCAGTCAATACATCTTATTTAACTGACTTAATGTTTTTATAGCTAACCGAAAAATGGCGGTTGTACTCAGTAGTCTTATATCTTCATTCTTCAGTCCTTATCTTAAACGATTTAATTATTAATATTTTTGGTACGATTTAATTTAACTCTACTAGTATTAATTTTAACATTATCATTTAATATTTACTCTGTGTATTTTATCTTTAATGTAATTGTTCTGAAGTATTTTCGATTAATCGATATCTGTTGAGCTATTATTTTAACTTCAATTTAGGTTTTGGCATCAACCATTCTTCCAGTTTGTGTTAACTGTTTTCCATGTGGTTACTCTGATTATTTCATGTTATTAATTTGGTTTCCTTTAAGATTTTAATTAATATTTATTTATTCTTTGTTTTAATTTAATTTTTCACTTTTTTCTCATTCTTTATGGTTTTTTTGCTGCATTGATCGGGGCGTGAGATGATATAAATTGCTATGATTAGCAATATCGTCTTACGAAATCGTTGCAGCTTTCTCTGCTTTATGAAGTATGCGCCCCTTGAAAAGTATGCTTCTAATTTTAAGCATTTATATTCAATTGATTATGTGGTTTATTATCTTTTTTCTCTTTCACAAGTTTAATGGTCCTTTTTTATTATCCTTCAGGTCGGCGTAAGTATTTTAAGTTAATATGGTAACTCATTGGTTCCTTATCTAGATCGCAACTTTTTGTGTCATTCTTTCCTCTATGTTAAATTCAGTTCTATATTTTAGTGTGCTGTTATTGTTTTAGTTCTATTAATTGCTAAAATTTAAGATTAAATTTTATTACGTTATCTATTATTTATATATATATATATATATATATATATATATATATAGTGGTGTCTAACTACAGTTATGTTAATTCGATTCTCCGACACCATTTACTTCTTATAAAAATAGTTTCCTAATTATAGAGTGGGATTTCTATTATACAATAATAAAGAAAAACATTGTTAAAAACACTGTGGTGAGAGTGTGTTCTGGCCTTCATTAGGCTATAAACAATATAAAACGCCGTAATGATGGTAAAGATATCTACATTCTAATAAAATCAAATAATAGGAGTGACTAGTGCAAAACCTTCGATTTTATTTTACTAATATGGATTAATTAAATTAATAATCTCTAATACTACTATTTTAGATAAAAGTATGCCATTTATTTTTATCTAGATATGTATGACTCATTTCAGAGATTTCGCATGCAGCGCTCAAACTAATTGCAAAATGTGTACTTCGGCAGCAATTCATTATGCAAGAGTCATAGCATCGTATGATAACAATATTTTCTTTTCTTTATTTTTTTTAATAGTTTGTTCGTAAGTTAGTTGCAAAAATTCGATAATTAAATAGAGCATTATTATTAATAAGTCTTTGTGGACGTGTGTCAGGAAACAGCATAGAGCTGCCAACTTTTGTAATTTGTTCTGAAGTATTGTTAATTTTCTCCATTATGTAAATACGATAAAATCAGGAAAAAAAAATACACTTAAAAAATTATATGAAAAGTAGGCAGTACTAGAAATATTCCGAAATAAATTATAAAAGTTTGTAAATCTGACAAAAGACAACAGAAAAATAGAGCTCACCTTTTGGTGTTTACCTCAAAAATTCATTATTTCAGAAAAAAGGACTAATGGCAATTTCTTTCATGTATGTTTATGATAGAAGCATTTACTGTATTGATTGCTGTAAACAAAATGTAAATGATATCATACTTGCCAACGTCCTAATTAATATTCCGTAGTGTTGTTAGTCCCGCCCTTTTTTTCACACTAGTGAATTTTTATAGTAATATTCTCCAAATGCAATTACTTTTAAATAAAAAGAAAACTACTCTAAAAAGATACTGGTGTTGAAAAGAAGGCAGGGCAAGTTGATTATCACTGGGCTAGTCAATGCTTTATGGTTATTTTTAAGATGATTTTTCGCAAATATCGTATTTTTCAGTTGTGCGAAAGGGTTTTAATTTAGCGTTACCGATCTAACGATTTTCCTGCGCTAAGTTCACTAAACATCGCTAATTCAAGATCAAAATCTAAAATTTTATTTTATGTTTAGGTCACAGGGTGTCGATAGTAGAAAAATTTTCCTTGGTTCTTCCACCAGTATATTTATTTAAAGATTTTTTACTTGATTGACATCTTTTTTACTAGCAAATTTACTACGAAAACTTCCGAAAGAAAAATACTGGTAGAAGAATCAGTTAAAACATTTCGCCACCATATTTCATTAAATTCTTTCTTACTATATAAAGATACTTAAACAAAATTACTAAATTTTGCATCTGAGCTGGCGTTACCGATCTGATTTTTCATTTCGAAGAAATAAAACAATAAATTTTGAAAACAAATACTTGTAATTCTATGAAACTTATGAAGAAACTTACAACTGAACTTGGAAGCATTTTAAACAAGTGTCGCTGTAGGCTGTCAGCTATTACTGAAGAAAATGCTTTGACCGGAAAGAAAAAATATCTAAAAAGTTGTCTTACCCACCTGATAATATATATTTTAAACATGCATTAATACTTTTTTTTTTCGATTTTGTGTTTTTTCGTATGAAATTTTCTCAAATTTGGGAATAAAGATTCATAAAATATTCATAAAATATCATAAAATACATCGTTACGCCGATATTTATTTTAACGCGATGTTTTATAAAGGACAGTGTTTTTTTAAAGATTGAGATTCGTACGTGTGCACGCTACAGATCTGATTTTAAAGGCATAAATATATTCCTTCTTTATAAATTCATTGTTAGACTGAATGCAGAACAATTTTACTCCATGAAAAATAAATAAATAAAATAAAATAAAAATAAAAATAAAATAAAAATAAAATAAAATAAAAAATGATTTTTCAGAAATTTGTCGTAACAAAATTTGGCACTTTTCTTAATATTCCCCCTTATGTGTATTTGCCACTATCTAGAGTACTACGGTTTTAATAATTTTACTTAGAAAGGTGTTTTTGTTACAAATTAGCAAATAGGAAACTGATGTCTAGAATTAAAATTTTTCTTAATGTATAACAGTCATTCCAAGCTTTATTTATTCTTAAAAAAAAAAAAAAAAGTGTTTTAATATTTTTTTATTCATTATCTAGAGTACCATGCTCGTAATGATTCTGTTTGCTTAGAAATGTATATTGTTACAAATTAACTAAGACTATTAATGCCTAGACTTAATATTTTTCTAAATGTCCAACAATCTTTCCATGTTCTAATTATTCTTCAATAGAAAAACTGTAGGATATCAATAACTTTTTATTCACTCTTATGCATATTTTTCATCTAGAGTACTATGGTATTAATGATTCTGTTTACTTAGAAATGTACATTGTTACAAATTAACTAATGGACAATTGATGTCTAGACTAAATATTTTTCTTTATGTCCAACGATCATTCTAAGCTTCAGTAGAAAATCTATAGAAAATCAATAACTTTTTATTCGTTTTTATGCATATTTCTCATCTATAGTGCCGAAATGTAAAAAATATCGGTAGATCTTTACAAAAGAATGTGCTGTCAAAATGTGTGCTAACGCACTCTGCTGTTAAAAAATAATAATAATTATAAATAAACTATAGAAACATCTGTAAAAGAGCCTGCATTTATAGATGTTTCCTCTGTAAAATACCCTATTTAACAGCAGAATGTGCTGCAAAAATGAGTGCCAGCACATTTTGCTGTTATAAACTACCGTTAATTTTTCACTGCATGCTAGTATTAATGGTTCTGTTTACTTAAAAATGCATATTATTACAAATTATCTAATGGGCCACTGATTTCTAAACTTAATATATTTCTCACTGTCTAACAACCGTTCTATGTCCTAATTAGTTTTCAATAGATAAAACAATGCAATGCACTAACATTTCATATCTAAATAAGTGTTTTATAGGTGGACTAGAAGATTATTTGAAGCAGGCAAGAAACAATAAATAAAATATTCTTACATGAAGAAAAGAAAGGAAAATTCTAAAAAATGTATATTCAAAATATAATATTTCATTTTAGTAAATTCTATTTTATTTTAAGTTTGCAGTTTTCAATTAATTAAAAAATTTACTTCTTCATTTGAATCGTAAATTTTAATTCAATCAAATTTATCCTTATTCAAGATTATATTTTGTAACCCTCATCTTTTCCTAAATCATGAAATAGTTATTTCTATATCTGTAGAAAAAATTTTCAGTTCTTTTTTTTTTTTGTTGTTTGTTATTCAAAGAAAGCGATTAAAATACTTTAAAGATAAATTTCATTCAACCCTTCATCCAGTTTTATTAAAAATACTTTAAGTGCTTCAATCGGAAAGAAGATTCATGAAACTCTCCCGAGTGTCTTGTTATAAAAAAATCTGTCCGTCCATTTATTCAGATTACCCATGACTTTATCATAGGATAATGTATATTTTCATTTAACGGGATCATGAGCAAATTTTCTTTCAAATATCAACCTATTTTTAAATCTTTTAGAAATTTGACAGAATACTGTTCTTTTCTAAGATTGGATTTGTTTTATTCATTCGCTGTAAAACTTTCACCTAATCTTTAAGTGATTAGTTTATAAGTCAAGTAGAATAATCAGAAAATATTTTTATACTTGGGTTATTTCCAAATGCATTTGGCTTATAAAATCATTAAAGTGAATCTAAATAAAGTTCTGATTTTTGTAAATAACTTAAAAGAACGCTAAACTAAAAAGAAATATCCAAATAACGTAATCCTTTAATCTGCTAAATGGATACAATTTACATGGTATTCTAGACTTATAAAGAACGTATTATGTTTAAAACAGCTTTGTGTTGAAAGATTGAAACATAGTTAATATATAAAAACTTAAATCTAGATTTTAAACTTTAAGTATATTTCTTATTTAAACTGATAATGAAACGTTTATAAAACACATTTAGTAAATTATTTTAATAAATGTTTCATTTCACAATTTTTCAAAAATACTTTTAAATCGTAAACCAATTGTTCATTTTATGCAAAGCATATTAAAACTTTAGTAATGCAGACTACCAACATTTTAAAATTTTCCGTAATATTGTTAGTAACTTGTTTTGGCACTACTTTCTTTGTTGGGAAATATACTCGAATATGTAATTACTGTTGAAACATTAAAAAAAAAAAATCTCTCGTCATAAATAGTGGTATGAAAAAAAGTGGTAGCTAAAATTAGTACGGAATAAATTAAAAATTTGTCAGCTCTGGTATTGTCAAGAGATTTAATATATGTTTTTCGAACATTGTTATTTACATCGTAATTTACATTGCTATTTACATCGTTATTAACATTGTAAATAAAATATGTTTTAAAAGAATCGCTAGTGTAGTCATTACACTGTTGCATTAAAAAGAGAAAATATCTATTATTTCTTGAAATTATTATCATCAATTATAATTCGCATATTTAGGATTTTTCAGTTAAAAAGTGTTCATACTATTACTAAAAGTGTCTAATTTTAAATTTTTTAGCCTTCTTATTACTTTCCTCTATATACTTAAGAAAAGTTATTGGATCCATGAAATATTTCGACCTCCAGTTTTCAATGAATCCACTCACCTTGAGATATCCTGAATATGATTGGATCCTATTTAGAAAATGTGTGCTTTCCTTTTTGTGTACGTCCAAAATATAATGGATTGTGCATCTCACGAGTCAGTGATCAGAATTCAACCAAACCAGATATTTAGTTTGACCTTGAATTGATGCTAATTACGTTTGAATATCAATCATTCGACAAGTCGTGGTCTAAACGCTTTTTTTTTAATTTATTTATTTATTTTTTATTTTTAATATGGCACTATTGGACAAAATTTCGTATAAATGTACATAATAAAAATTATTATGAAATTAATATATATATATAACGTAAAATCCCGAAAGTACCCCCTTCCCCTTTTCTGAAAAGCAAAACGGATAATTTTCAGGTGGGGGGGGGGGTTATAATCAAGATTCTTTAAAAAATTTATCAAAAAAAAAAAAAAAAAAAAAAAAAAAAGAAGAAGAAAAGGAAGGGGAGGTTATATTCGATGGAGGGGGGGGGGTACTTTCGGGATTTTACAGTACTTACTTAAAAAAAAATATTAAAGGCTATCATTTCTTACATTAAAGGTAAAAAAAAAAAAAAAAAAAAAAAAAAAAAAACTGAGTAATGATTCCATTGATAGCGTGCATCCGACACTTTATGAAAAATTAGTTAAATTATAAATAATATATAAATATTAAAACTTAATTCAATGCCAAACTTAACTTGCAATGCCGACGTACTGTAGATGTGCCCGAAGATTGGATGTAGCTTTGTTGGATGGAGAAAAAAAAAAAGGGGGGGGGGGTTACTTTCAGGATAACGGAGACATTTCACTTTCAGCAAGAAAAGGGGGAGTGGGTTATATTCGATGGGGGGGGGTTACTTTCGGGATTTTGCGGTATATATATATATATATGAAAAATTAGTGGAAAGGTCAACAATCCTGAACCGTAGATTATTGGTAATTTAGCAAATTGATTAAATTTTTTCGCTAAAAAAAAAAAAAAAAAAAAAAAATTCATTAGATATTGTTTATAGGCATAAAATTGATTTTCTTTTGACATTTACTGTTATACGTCTCTCAGATGAAATTAATCTGCATTCACCATGGTAAATAATTTGAATAAATAATAGCTTTTATATAAATATTTTTTACTATGGAAATTTGCATATGGAAATGTAGGAAAATAATTATAGGGCTGAATAAGTTCCTTTTTTTTGCCACCAGTATTTTCTTACAAAAGTTTCTAACCTATAAAATCACAAAAACAACTGCAAAATTATAATACAAATTTCCGTATAGGAATACTGGCGGCAAAAACAGTGGAATTCTTCCATCCTTGGTTTTGTAAAAGACAGAACACTAATTTTACGCAGATAATGAGGAAAATGAATACATTATGGAGAAAACAGCCGTGATTTACGTCGCCGCTTGCATTATAACAGAATTTTCCATGCGATAATGCATGTTTCTTGTATTTGAACATTTTGTACGCATTTAAAAACTTTCTATTATGTTGTTTCCTGTAGGTATTTCTTTATCAGCTGGAAATATATTTTGAGTTATTATCGTTAAGTTTAAATCTTTTATATCTTTATATATTTGAAATTTTTTGTATCATTATATATTTAAAAAATTTTAAATGAAATGAAATGTATGCAAGCATATAATTTATTTTAAAATTTATATTTTGTTTTTCAAAACTACTTTCTAACAAATGAAATTACTAACCCATTTGATTTTTGTCATTGAACTGTAATTTAGTCATTTTTAATGTGTATGTTAAAGCAATACTTAAAAATTTCATAAAGAGATACATTTTTGTTTCTTAAATTCACTTTTGTAATCCCCAGAATTGTTTCTATATATACAACTGAACTAAACATTACTTATACATATAAAAATAAAAGTGGGTATTAGAATTGACTGAGCGGTGTTTGTTTTCATAATGTGGACTTAAGATCATTTAAATAGTTGCGTATAGCAGTATTTTGAACAAATTACGATTTGTTTAAATTAACAATGATTTATTCGATGTGCGATTAAAATAATGCTGAAAATATCGAAATCTGGACAAATTTTCTTCAAATCTCAGATGCATTCACTTATTGGATGACGAGAAGGTCAAGAAATATGGAATCATTTCATACAAGACCTGGCATTAGAAGAAAGCATTTGTACACTGAAGACCAAAAAATTATAATTATCCCCATTTTTCTGCGAATCCATAGGCAAGCACTTAAAAAAAAAAAAAAAAAAAATAATAATAATAGTAGAAAAACAGTATTTTACAGGGCATCAGTGGTTAGAATATTTGATAAACATAACTAAAATTCATTTTGTATCCATAGACTTCAAATGCTTTATTCCTCTAATTTTGACTGGCAGAGAGTAGAATTCTCTGGCTTAAAATCCAGAAAAACGGTACATTAATTCGGAAATTTTTAGAACCATTATAAGAATTGATAAATATTTATAAATGGAAAATGTCAAGGAATATATATAAGAATTATTTTTAGAATAATATAACACTAGAACAATAAACAGGTTTTATTTGCTAAAAGTACAGTTTAAGATTTAAAAAGTTGAAATGTCAACATATGTTTCAATACCTCTCGGTATCTTTCAAAGTCTAATCTTGAATATATATATATATATATATATATTTATATTTAATATGACATATATTTTTAAGATTGACAAGCAGTTTTTATATTATTGTTTATTTTTAATGTGCTCTTCATTTCTATCTTAATTTGAGAATCTCCCCCCCCCCCCCCCCCCAAATTACTTTGTCTACATCATTTCTAAGCTATAAATAATTAAAACACGTTTCAGTATTTTCGCTATATTTTATATTTTCATAACAAGACTTTGATAGTTTTTTTTTTTATTTATTTTTTTTATTTTTTTTTAGAAATATTCAGTTGTTAATTAAAGTTTTAGAAATATACTTGATTAATATCAATTTTAGTAAAATTGGTTATGAAATAAAGAACTGGTGTACAGTAAATATTTAAACTCAGAAACTTCTTCCCACACAATAAAATAAAGAGAATCACTATCAGTTTCGAAAGGATGTGATCTTTCTTCTTCAGGTGCAAAAAACACAAGCTATTACCTTGGAAGCAAAAGCAAGACTGAAAGACAGGAAAAACTTAAGGGGGAGAAGCAACACAACCAGCCAATGGACTAATGCTTGTCAAACCATAGGAGATACAAGAAAAATGCAGACAAAAGGAAACAAACATACACACATGCTAATAAATAAATAAATAAATAAATAAATAAAGATAAAGATAAAAGACACTTTTTAAAAATTATTATCACCAAAGTTATTTTTTTCTTTCTTTATTTTTTAACTACAATTTATTTTATTTATTAACTTAACAAAAAGAAACAAATATTCATGGAACTAAACAAGTCTTTCCAAGCTGAAGAAAGCAAAGTGAAATCATATATTTCTCTAACAATTTCATCAAATTAAAATCTTATTAAGTTTCTTTTTATGTTTGAATATATTGCATTTTAAACTTTCCAAAGATTAAAAAGTGCAACAAATATTTGTACATATATTAATACATTTTATATTATTTATTCTATTTCGGTAGAAATGTAAATCATCTTGTCAAATTCCTACTACAAAAAATTGAACAGTATTTTTACACACTAAAAATTTTAATTATCTTCATGCAATATTAAAATTGAAATATTACGCATTCTTTATATATATATTCTCAGAATCACAAATCATAATAAAATTTATTAAAATTGTATGTAATATTTCTAACTATATCGACATGTTAGAGAAATTCGCAAATTACAGTTATGTGGCAATTAATATTAATCATATTCTTTCTAGTGCATTATTAATAGAAGGTTTGTAATAATTATTCTGATTAAAAAAAATTCTTAATTTAAAATGTATGTTTCTAATTAACAAATTAATCTAATTTATCATTTGTTTGTCTTAAAAATTAACATTCATTGTTATATCACGGCATTAATTAATTCTTTTAATAGGTTTCTAGATAATTTTAAATGAGTATTTACCTTGTTTTTAAATTATATAAGTATACAGATATAAATATATATTGAATAGTTCATACTAATTATCTTCTTTTAAAAATTTACTGTGGTTTTAAATAAAATACTTGTTAAAATCGAATTAATCAAAAATTAAATTTTATTAATCTGTTTTAATGGAAAGTTGTTTTTCTCACAAAAATAGCGGTGATTAAAGTATATCGTAATCAGATTTAATTATCATTTACAATGGGTATTCAAATTATTAGAAATTTCGACATTTTGACATTTTTTCAATTATATATAAAAAAAAGCACTAGACGAAATGGCCTGAAACTTCATACATGCAAAGAACATTTAAAAACTTATATTTTCGACTGTTGATTTTGTCCAAAGTGCAGTTAGGGGACCAACTACAAATTGAAAGAGAACGAAAATACATCACCCGTTTTACAAGAAGCTAAAAATGACTTGTAACTTTAATACATTGTTGCCCCTACTATGCACAATATTTGCATGTTGTGGTATGATAATTGCGAAATTATTTAGGCAACTATATATATTTGGTTTCAGACATTACTAATTTTTTTTACACGATTTTTACTTATAACTATAACCATAAAATTTTATAAAACTTGACAAAAAATATTAGTTGTAATATGATCCTTTTTAGTTATTATTTTACTGCGCATGCGCGAAAGATAGAAAATAAATGTATTGGATAAGTTGAAAGTTAGATATATTGAGTAACTTTTTCAAAAGTTCATTTGAATAGAGTAAAATTTAAGCAAAATGTCGTCAAAAGAACGACCGATATTTTAGGTATTTCCCACAGTTGAAATTTCATAAGGGTTTTCACACATACCGCGTATATTTAATTTGAAGATCCAGTTATTTCAATCACGTAGCAAAAGCTCTTTTTTGGGAAAAAAAAAACATATTATAGGCTTGTAACTTTAACATATTTTTATTTATTTATTAAGATTTGTGAGATCATAAGGGTGTATATATGTAATATATATATATATGTATGTATGCTGGAAATTTTAAAATATGACAATTTTTTCTCAAATGTTATAAAGTATAACTATGTACTTATTTATTTATTTAGTATATATTTGAATATTGGTAATGCCAACAAAAAAGTTAAAGATAAATATTAAATAAAATATACTTAATATGATACAATGTATTGAGTGTATTTTCATAAATATACAACAAATTAATTATAAGGTAATATATAATAAGTTTGTATTCAAAGTCTGATTTGTTTTCCTATCTATTTATAAGTTTGTTTCTTTACAATATTATACTATTAAATTATCTGTTTTTTTTCCGCTGGAAATATAAAAACACGATTTTCAAAGGTAATTTTGTATTCATTAGTCGCATGGAAATATTTTTAAAAATCACTGATTACTATTAGCGGCACTACATTTTTTTATTAGTATAAAAATAAAAACAAAGAGAGTTAATAACCTACGTAATTTATATACGGAAAATGTTTGATTTTTATATCTCGCTAGTTATTTAAAATGTTTGATTTGCGAATAATGATAGTTTTTTTTTTTTTTTTTTGGTGTTTAATTAATAATTTAATTTAAATTTAAATTTAAAAAAAAAAGTCAGGTCTACAATTTCTCTCTCTTTTTTTTTAATATTTCTCTAATAATAATAATAATAGTAATATTAATAATAATATCTAATTTTTTTTTATTTAAATTTTTATTGCTTTTTAGGACGATCATGGTGTAATTACGCTCGGTGGACTAGCCGTTTGGAGTTTTCCGTGGTTTTCTTCAAAACTTTCGTAGATACGGGCTAGGACCCCTTACAGAGATCTCCACGTAGGGCACTACCCCCTCAGGTCTAGGACCCTAGCGCAGTCAATCGGCCTTACTCCCTACAACCCAATCCAATATTTAGAATTTTACAAGTGAAAGCATAATTAAATTTAGATAAGTCATGTATTTCTATCAAAGACAACGATGCGTGGGCTGAGTTATTGTATGAAAAGCAAACATTTAAGGCTAACTGAATTGTAAAGTATAATATAATTTACACTAATGTTATTTTGGGTTTTAGAGAAAATTAACGTTGCTTTTAGCTATCATAAATATGGTTATTGTACATTAGAATATACAAGCCTATATTAAAGAGATAAATTTAACTGGGATATAAAGATAAAGGAGAATTTTTTGTATCATAAGATGGAAAATATTCCAATTTACACATTTTTAAAAATATTTACGAGATATAGTTTTATAATTGCACAAAACGTAGATATTTTAAAAATAAAATGTTTATTGTATTTGATAAAATTTATCATCGTTTGCTATTAATCGATGTTAAATGTCTGTTATTTTAATCACAATTACGCATATTAGAGTGTTATATTGTGTAATACAATGGATAATACTATAGCTTATAAAAAGAACAAAGTTAAAATAATCGGCGTATAAAAAGTAGCTTTATTAATAAAAAAGTACAGCTTAATGTGTCATTACTCATACAAAAATAACTAATGTGACAAAAAAAAAGAAAAGAAAAGAAAAGAAAATAATAATAATAATAAGAAGAAGAAGAAGAAGAAGAAATAAAAAAATAAATAATAATTATAATGATAAAATAAAATTTTGCATTTTAGTAATTTTGATTGTTATCTTTTTTACTTTCTTCTATATGTATATATAGAGAAAGTATTGGACTCGAGAAAATTTTCGAACTCCAGTTTTCTATGGATTTACACGTTTTGAGATGTCCTGAACACGATTTGAATGTTTTTAGAAAATGTCTGTCTGTCAGTCTGTGTGTGTGTATCACAAATTTTGTGGACGCTGTATCTCACGAACCAATGAATGAAATTTAACCAAACTTGGTATCTAGTTGGAACCTGACATAAACTGGTGCTGATTAGATTTGAGGATCATTCGATCAACAGGTGGCGCTGTGATAACATTTTTCTAAATTTTTAACATGGCAGTATAGGACAAAATTTCGTATAAATGTACATAATGAGATTTATTTTAATTGTGTGATTGTAAAATTAATATGAATTATTAAAAATAGTAGTAGTTTACTAGGAAAAAAATTTGCATGTGGGGGCATCACTTCCCTCCATGTGGGGGAATTACCCCCCCCCCCCGGGTGGAGTAAGTTTTCTATACAGGTATCTTTCGAAAGATCTCGTCAATACCTTTAAAACGAAGGGTTGAACTATAGATATGTGATAATTTAAAACAAAGTTATCGATTTTTTACTAGTAATGAAAAAATAGCATTTCTTCTGATATTTGCAAAAAAAATTGCTTTCTTTCGGCATTTAGTGATATAATTCTGTCAGATAAAAATCGTCTGCATTTATAATAGAAAATAATTTTATAATTTAATAAACAATTTGTATTGAATAAATTTTGTGTAAAATTATATAGAAGAAAGTCATGTGGTGGCCACATCACACTAGTTTCAATAACTACGTATATATATATGTGTATATATATATATATTGTTTAATCCCTTTCTTAGATGTTAATCAACTTCAATGAAAATTCTATACTTCATTCACTTTTGGCAACGGTTAAAGCAATAGTATCGCAATTGCAGTTTTAATTTAATTATTTAACGCGTTTAATAAAATTTAAAAGGTTTCAAACTGCTAAATGTTTACTTATATATATATATATATATAATTTTAAAAATTTTTAGCTCTTCTATTATTAGGTTAATCTTTCTAAAGGGGAGGGAAAAAAAAGAAATTCTGTAGGTTTTTTTCAGGTATTTAAAATTTATTTAATTTTATACAGAGTTTGTATTTTTTTTTTTTCAACTGATTGTGTGCCTTGTAATTAAGAATATTTAATAAAACATTAAATAATAATAATAATAATAATAATAATAATAATAAACTTTTTACCGAAAAAACATTTTTTCAAGGTCTTTTTTTTTTTTTTTTATATATATAATTTATTAGAAATGCATTCAATGTGAAACATAATTTAATTTTTAAGCACTTTTAATATCTTTTTAAATAAAAGCGCTGTCAGACGAAGTTGGGGATGACATGCATCACAAGATAGTACCTTCCAAATATTTTTTTCATTAAGGAAGCTGGTGAATTACTACTGTTCGATACAATTTGCCTCAGGTATTATCCCAAACTTTCGGCTGTTTGTATCTCTTACAGTAGTTTTTAGCAGGAACTCTTCTTATCAGAGAATCGCTATTTCAGAATATCCTCTATCCTTATTTCCTTTCAAACATTCTTGAGGTGAATTATCGCCAAATGTTGTGTCCGTTGTTTATATTTGTGGATTTCGTTTATGCTTAACAATAACCCTACACGCAGGCCGAAAAAGTCATTCAGTAGGTTTGAGAGGCAATATCTTATACCTCAGATAATTCATTCTTCCGTCTGAAATCTGCTTTACATTAAAAACTAGAGAAAACGATTTTGATTTAAAAAAGAAAAAAAAAAAAAAAAAAAAAAAAAAAGGTGGTTTTAAGAAGTTTTTCACATGTTGCAAGATTTCTCAAAATACCATTGAAGCTCTCCAAGCGATAGTAAAAATCAAAAATGAAAAACTACGCATTTAATAAACTGAAACACATTATAGCTGCATTCTATTAAAAGTAACTTATACTCTTCTAATAAACAAATAACACAAAATAAAATATATTTTTAATATTTTTCCCTTGTGAATCTGAATAATTTTGTGCCATTCTGTAATCGAATTAGTGATATTCATAATATTTTTTTTTATAGTAAAGATCCTTAATTGCTTTAAATTTTCTTAATTTAATTATACGTTAATTGTTGAAATGCACTTAAAAAATGTATCTCTCCTAGACCACAGTGCCCAGCTAAAAACAAATCTGCAGAATTACTGTAATTTGGAAGCAGATAATTTTTTTACCCCTTAAACTTTTATTGTTACAAATACATTCAGATTATCTGCAGTTTTGTGCAGTTTTTTTTTTTATTATTTTTTTTAAGCTGGACGTATTAGACTTTTTTTTTTTTTTTTTTTTTTTTTTTAATATCTATAATACAAACTAATTATGTTTTTGTACTCTAACTAGATATTAGAAAACAGACCGTATGAATACCATTTATAAGTTAAAAATATTTTTTATTAACTTTTTTGACTGTTAAAAATATTATTATTGATATTGATGGATTTACATTTTCTGTAAGGAATTTATGTAATGAATTTACTTTTTCTCTGAGGAGAAATTATCTCTTAAAGAGCAAATGCAAGTTCTTTACAAATATTTTCAAAAAATATTAAATAATATTAATTTACGTATTCTTTAAGCGTATTTGAAAACCCGAAAATTTAATACCACGAAAAATTTTGCTTAGTATTATAAATAAAAGTAAACAGTTTTTTTTATTAAATACTTGCACACATGTTTCCTTCAGAAAATAATTTAAAACTCAGACTAATATGCAAAATGAAGTCATGTGGGAAAACATGGAGGAAGACATTTAATTTAGATATTTCAAAGTCTGAAAAATGCACACAGTAACATGATTAATGTAGGAAAATAAATTTTTCAAGCATAAACAGGATGAAAAATTTTCTCATTAGACATTTACTTTTACAAAATTAGATTAAACCTAAAGAGGATGTCTGAATAATTAATCTTATACTTTAATTATAATATATTATAACCTTGCCTTCTTTAAAACTTTTAACTATATTATTTATGCAGCTTATAAATGCATGCACTGACATATTAGTAAAAATCTTTGTCTTGTTATAAGGATTTTGTAGGTATGCGTACATTAATGCATCTCCTTCTAATTAAAAACGACGCTTAAACTTATGTTACACAAATTTTACTCTAGCAGAAAACATGAACACAGATTTTTGCTACATGTGTACATGTATTGTAGGTACATATTTCTCATTTAAAATCTCATGAAGATAAAAATTTTGTGTTAATTTCAAAACAAATTTCGTAATGTACAGTGATACATATAAAAAAAATCATAAAATTAAACAGATAAAATGCATTTCTTCAAAATGTTCAAAATATCCGTACAATAGAGACATATATGCTGAAAACAGGCAAGAAATTTTGAATTAATCAGATGAAGATATCCAGCTGCCTTGTAATAGTGATACTTCACCAACTGACTCAGTCATCACAAGAAACAATTAGAGACCCTCTAAAAACAATATACCGTAATTTCGTGTATATAACCCGCGGGTAAACTATTAAAAAAAAAAAAACTGACGTTGTATGTCGTGCGGGCTATCATCCGGTGCGGGGTATCTATCGCGAACAGCGAGAAAATGAACACCAGTCTCATTTTTGTTTCGGAAGTCACGATTATTAACGTATAATAACGATGAAATTGAGGACAGTGAAAAGGAACTTGATGAGGAGGATAATACGGATGATGAAGACGAACTGTCCCAAACAATATTGCAACATTTTAATTCTGTTACGGAAGAATCCGATTTCGATGGATTTGAATGAATTTTGCAAATAAATTTATTATTAATCTATAATTTTCTTATAAATTGAATAAAGGTGTTAATCATTAGAACTTACTCCAGTTTATAGTAATTTATATAGAGAGAAAGATTAATACTATGTCCTGATTATTTGCTTTTTCATTATAGTTAAGTAAATTTATTTGTTTATTATTTATATTTAGTTGTATATTTGTTTATTATTTATACTTATTTGTATATTTGTTTATTATTTGTATCTTTTCCTACTTATTATTAAAATAATAGCAATTAGTATTGAGATTATAAATAGCGATTGTCGACCATGTGATTTTAGAAGTGCGGGGTATCTTTCGGTTATAATTATTTTTAAATGAATTTTTCATGCTGCGGGCTACCTTCCGCCGCGGGTTATATACGCGAAATTGCAATACTCCAATGTTGAGAGATAGAAGAGAGGTGAAGTCCAGTCATTTTGAATGAGTACGAAAATTATGCTGAATGACTGAAGGCAACATACCAGATTCAAAAGAAACTACAATACTCTGGTATTGTAAATGAAATCTCAATATCAGCTTTAAATCAATAGGGAAATATCTGAATAGGCATATGTTTGGGGCAGTTGTGTAAAAATTAGTTTTCCTTGCATTAAAAAAGGCACAGTTTAGTTCGTCTCCACTCACTAAAAGGTACGTGAATTGATTTAAGGAATCCTGCAAAACTTTGATCGAATATATATTTGAAATTTGTTTCCTATCAACAATATAATGGCATAGGATTGTTTAGAAAAAAAAAAAAAAAAAGGAACTTCCAAATTAAACTGTGTGCTTTGAAATAAAAATTAATACGTTTTCAAATATACATTCTATCGAAAAATTCAAAGACACAACCCATATATAATAAAATAAAATATATATATAATTTCTTTTTGTTATAAAAAGTACTTCCTATTAATAATCATTCATTAATTACTTATTAACTTTAAGCTTTTAGCTAGCTAAATGATTTTTATTATATTAGATTTATATAATAACATACTTGCCAACCATCTCATTATGAGTCATACAATTTTCGGTACCCACCTCTTTTTTCAAACCAATAATTTTTTAGAGTAATTTTAGTCTTATTTAATCGTAACCACATTTGAAGAGAATAATTCTAAAAATATTGTGGTGTGAAAAAAGGAGCGTTTTTTTTTAGGGGGCGTTAACAATTGTACGGTTATTAATGAGATGGTCATAGCTGCCAATATTTAATTTTATTCCGGAGTACTTTTAGCCCCGCCTTTATTTCGCACCACTTTATTTATAGAAAAAAAATCTTCAATATATAACTTCGATAAAATAAGAAAAAAATTACTTTTAAAAAAAAAGTGGTACGAAATAAAAGCGGGGCTAAAAGTAATCCGGAATAAATTAAAATATTGGCAGCTAGGGATGGTTGGCTAGTATGTAATAAAGTGATTTTTTTATAGGTACATATTTTCTCGTCATCCATTTCCGCCACATATTGAGGTTCAACATCAATAATTCATTGAAACATATTCCTATTTGATTGTGATGCGTGAAAATGTGCTGAATATAACTTATTTTTATTTAACTAAATAGAAAACTTGAAGTATTAGATACTATTTAATATATATCAAACCATTTTTATATGCCCAGTAGGAAACTGAAGCACGTTTATTTGAATTGGCATATTGCAAAACTTGTAAATTTTTCAATATCTGAATTTGTATGTACTTTTAATCAAGTTGATGTTCTAGATTAGAAAAAAAAAAAAAAAAAATACAAGGAAATGAAAATTATTAATAAAATTTATTTTCACGACGTTATCCTTTAAGAGCGGACAATACCTAATCTCGCCGGCAGCCTCCGCCCATGTTATCCTATGGGAAAATTTGTTCACATAATTACTCATTACCTAATGAATATTTTTCAATTCTGTTTTCACATTTAGAAAATTCTTAAGCGTTAAATTAGTACTTCTTTTCCAAAAATTGATTTTTTAAAATTTTAGTATTTCATTTTGCGACTAGAAAATGAGAAAAATGCATTTTGTGAAAAATCGCATTTTTGAACTCAAAATTTAAATGTAAAAATTTAAAAAAATGAATTTTTCAAAAATGAGTACTCATTTAACGGTTATGAATTTTCTGACTGCGAAAACAGAATTAAAAAATATTCATTAGGTAATGTGTAATTGTCGCAACAAATTTTCCCATAGAATAACATGGGCGAAGGCTGCCGGCAAGATTAGGTATTGTCCCCTCTTAAAATATGTTTAACCCTTCAAAGAGCAGTGTAATTGTGCTTATTTAAAATCAATTCTCACCAGAATTTTAGAACAACATTAGAAGAAAAGAACGAAGTTTTTTTTCTAAAAATGAAAATAACGAAGTTTTTCGTCAAAGTTAAAAAAGTAAACTTTATTAAAAATTTCTGAAATTTATTTTGCCGTTGGGAATTGAAATTATCTATTATAAAATACATTCTACCGCCCATGAAGGGGTTAATTACCAATTATAGGTCGTAGGTTTATTTTTTATAACTTTAAAAGCATTTTATTACATCGTCACCCCAGTTTCAGAAGAATATGTTTTTAAATAAAATTATTCTACTAAAACTTTACGAAAAATTTCTTTTTGAAATTAGTAGTGATAATATATTAAAATGTACGTAAAAATATAGGAATACAGCGACCTTTAGTATCAGCGTTATTAAATTCAAGTGCCTTTTTTATTTAAAAATTACCACTAATTTTGAAGAAGGGTATTTCATATAGATAATAATCGGTTAGACAAACATATAATCAGACAGGAATTTAAAAAGAAAAAGAGTGATGGATACTGAATATAAATTTTTCTGAATGTTGGCAACACTGTTAAATACCAATAATTCAAAACACTAAATAGCAAAGGGAGATGTTTTTATTTTATATATTTATTTATTTTTTACACTGAGAAAAAATTCTGTAACTGACATCTAGAACCTAAATTGTGTCTCTAGAAAAAATTGCTCCATGTCATCCTTATAAATTCTAGTTTCCTTGGAAAGCGAGTTCTAGAAGCCTCTATTGGAATTCTAGAGCGTTTGCCTACATTCTCGAGGGCAAAGTTATTTAAAAATCTCTGCAAATAAATGGGACTACAAGAGGCGGATTTCTGCAACTATAATCTTGGTTTATGACTCAATTCTATTAAATCAAGCGAGAATTTCTTGCAATACAAATGATTCAGAATATTTAGAGTATTCAGAATATTATTTCACCATCTAGAAATGTGTACACTAGAAATTCTCGATAATTTCGTCTATTCAGTTTATTGGCGTTCCTTATGTGCATAGCTCGGAAATATATATTTCTAGTTAAGGGATTTAGAAAATGGCCCCTTATTCATTCTAGAGAAAGGCGATATATTTTTTTTCTCAGTGTAAATCTTAATTTGATGAGATCGCGAAAAAATTTACAAATGGAAACAAATCACAAAATCTTAACTTGCCATAAATTCGTATCGAACTTGCACAAGAAACAGAGTCTGATTAAAGGTCGATGAACACTCTTACTACGACCTTTTGACAATAACATTTTATTTTTTTTATGATAGAAATTCTCCCGTTTAATTTAAGAAATTACCGGTATCGGAGAATCGAATTTACGCATCCCCAGTTGCACATTTACAAGAAATACAATAAATACAAGGCAGCAGTAATTATTAAAAAATAACGGTAAGAATGTGTTTCAGTCTTAAACAGTCTCTGACAAGCAATTAAAAAAAAAAAGAGAGAGAGAGAGAGAGAAATTCACTGCTTTTTTATAATAATATATACACTGAGAAAAAAAATATACCTCTCTAACCTAGAATGAATAAATGGTTATTTCTAAATCCTTAAACTAGAAATATAGATTTCCGGACTATGCACATAAGGCACGCCAATAAACTGAATAGACGAAATGGTCGAGAATTTCTAATGTACACATTTCTAGATGGTGAAACAATATTTTGAATATTCTGAATATCCTGAATCTTTTGTATTACGAGAAATTCTCACTTGTTTTCTAGAATTGGGTCATAAACCAAGATTATAGCTGCTGAATCCCGCCTCTTGTATTTACATTTATTTGGAGATATTTTCAAATAGGTTTGTCCTCAATAGTATAGGCAAACGCTCAAAAATTCTAATAGAGGTCTCTAGAATTCGCTTTCGAAGGGGACTAGAAATTTTTTTATAAGAAATTTATAAGGATGACATGGAACTGTTTTTTCTAGAGCCACAATTTAGATGTGAATTATAGAATTTTTTCACAGTGTATTGGTGTGCCTTATACTCATAGCTCGGAAATCTATATTTCTAGTTTAGGGATTTAGGAAAGGACCACCTATTCGTTCTAGATGAAAGTGGTATATTTTTTTTTCTCAGTGTACGTTGCTTTTAACCTGTTAGCCGAGAAAAAAATTATTGTTCAATTTATTTCATAATGTGAGGTTTTTTTTTTATTTTTTTTTTCCACTAAATGAAAATTCACAGTTTTTTTTTCTTACAGCTCCATATTTTCCCTCTGATTCTTCCATCAGAATATTTATATCATACTTTTTATTTTTAATTATCTGATAACCAGGAAATAAACTTTTGAATTCGTTTCACAATGGCGAACATTTTTCTTCACAATAATATTATCTCACATTTATTAATAAAATAAAATCCTTTTTAACTTATTGATTATATTTATTTCGTCAAAAAAATTTATGATATTTAATACATAAATCAAATATTTTCTACGTATAAGGAATTAAATGAACGAATTTGTTAATTAATTTGTTGTGTGATATTCATTAAAGCAATGCGACGTAAACAAATCGACAGAGCAGCTGGAATATATATTTATATTTACTGAAATTCCAATCATTTTTTTAAAGAATTTTTATTGAACATTCGGAGCTCACTGCGTTCCTAAAATTTTACATGCATTTTATTCTATTGGCACCACTATTTTCAAAAAGAATTTTTTCTTAAAGTTTTTAACTCTGTAATGTTACTTAAAAAATGTCAAATTTCCAATACTGGTGACAGTATAATAAAATACATGTAAAATTTTACGAACGCTGCAAGCTCTAAGTATTATATGATGTATTTTTGATAAAATGCATTAGTAAAAATTAAATTTTTTCGGTATTGCATAGAAATTTTATTAATTCAATGATCATTTACAAATAAAATAAAACAATTTTGAAAATTCAATTATGTACATATATCTTTCTTTGTGACAGAAAAACATCCATTTTTTAGCATATTTGCATTCTAACAGGCCCTTGATAACGTTAGAATGCAAATAATGCTTTTTTCTGATTCCAATTTGCTATAATTCATTTAGATTTTACTTTATTTCTCTTTTGTTTGATTTGGGTGGTCTTCGTTTTTGATCAGAATAATTGTTTGAATACTGAAATTAAATCATCATTAAATTTAAAATGTTTGCACTGATAATATTATATTACTATATATATATATATATATATATATATATATATATATATATATACATACATATATATGTATATATATATATATATATACATATATATATATATGTATATGTATATATATATATTGGTTTTTTCTTGTCGAAAAATTTTATTCATAGTTTATTCATTAATTAATTAATTTTTACTTATTTATTTATTATTTATTATTATTATTATTATTATTATTATTTTACAAAATAAACAAATAAAACTGACGTTAATTAAATTGCTAAATAACTAATATTTACATATTTTGAAATATTCTGTTCTAAAATATACAAATTATAAATTAAGCAAATAATAAAATAAAAATTGAACGCTTATACATTAGTTATATAAATACCTTTATGTTATATCACCATTTTCTGACAAAGCAATACAAATCCAGCTAAATCATTTAGCAAATCCATTTATCACATCAATGTTTCTTCAACACAGTTCTCGCAAAATGTTATGAGTTTTCTCTAAACAAATATATCAAAATCTATGCTGTTCTAAAATATATTCATGTCATAAATATATTGCAAAACTTGTAAATTTTTCAATATCTGAATTTGTATGTACTTTTAATCAAGTTGATGTTCTAGATTAGAAAAAAAAAAAAAAAAAATACAAGGAAATGAAAATTATTAATAAAATTTATTTTCACGACGTTATCCTTTAAGAGCGGACAATACCTAATCTCGCCGGCAGCCTCCGCCCATGTTATCCTATGGGAAAATTTGTTCACATAATTACTCATTACCTAATGAATATTTTTCAATTCTGTTTTCACATTTAGAAAATTCTTAAGCGTTAAATTAGTACTTCTTTTCCAAAAATTGATTTTTTAAAATTTTAGTATTTCATTTTGCGACTAGAAAATGAGAAAAATGCATTTTGTGAAAAATCGCATTTTTGAACTCAAAATTTAAATGTAAAAATTTAAAAAAATGAATTTTTCAAAAATGAGTACTCATTTAACGGTTATGAATTTTCTGACTGCGAAAACAGAATTAAAAAATATTCATTAGGTAATGTGTAATTGTCGCAACAAATTTTCCCATAGAATAACATGGGCGAAGGCTGCCGGCAAGATTAGGTATTGTCCCCTCTTAAAATATGTTTAACCCTTCAAAGAGCAGTGTAATTGTGCTTATTTAAAATCAATTCTCACCAGAATTTTAGAACAACATTAGAAGAAAAGAACGAAGTTTTTTTTCTAAAAATGAAAATAACGAAGTTTTTCGTCAAAGTTAAAAAAGTAAACTTTATTAAAAATTTCTGAAATTTATTTTGCCGTTGGGAATTGAAATTATCTATTATAAAATACATTCTACCGCCCATGAAGGGGTTAATTACCAATTATAGGTCGTAGGTTTATTTTTTATAACTTTAAAAGCATTTTATTACATCGTCACCCCAGTTTCAGAAGAATATGTTTTTAAATAAAATTATTCTACTAAAACTTTACGAAAAATTTCTTTTTGAAATTAGTAGTGATAATATATTAAAATGTACGTAAAAATATAGGAATACAGCGACCTTTAGTATCAGCGTTATTAAATTCAAGTGCCTTTTTTATTTAAAAATTACCACTAATTTTGAAGAAGGGTATTTCATATAGATAATAATCGGTTAGACAAACATATAATCAGACAGGAATTTAAAAAGAAAAAGAGTGATGGATACTGAATATAAATTTTTCTGAATGTTGGCAACACTGTTAAATACCAATAATTCAAAACACTAAATAGCAAAGGGAGATGTTTTTATTTTATATATTTATTTATTTTTTACACTGAGAAAAAATTCTGTAACTGACATCTAGAACCTAAATTGTGTCTCTAGAAAAAATTGCTCCATGTCATCCTTATAAATTCTAGTTTCCTTGGAAAGCGAGTTCTAGAAGCCTCTATTGGAATTCTAGAGCGTTTGCCTACATTCTCGAGGGCAAAGTTATTTAAAAATCTCTGCAAATAAATGGGACTACAAGAGGCGGATTTCTGCAACTATAATCTTGGTTTATGACTCAATTCTATTAAATCAAGCGAGAATTTCTTGCAATACAAATGATTCAGAATATTTAGAGTATTCAGAATATTATTTCACCATCTAGAAATGTGTACACTAGAAATTCTCGATAATTTCGTCTATTCAGTTTATTGGCGTTCCTTATGTGCATAGCTCGGAAATATATATTTCTAGTTAAGGGATTTAGAAAATGGCCCCTTATTCATTCTAGAGAAAGGCGATATATTTTTTTTCTCAGTGTAAATCTTAATTTGATGAGATCGCGAAAAAATTTACAAATGGAAACAAATCACAAAATCTTAACTTGCCATAAATTCGTATCGAACTTGCACAAGAAACAGAGTCTGATTAAAGGTCGATGAACACTCTTACTACGACCTTTTGACAATAACATTTTATTTTTTTTATGATAGAAATTCTCCCGTTTAATTTAAGAAATTACCGGTATCGGAGAATCGAATTTACGCATCCCCAGTTGCACATTTACAAGAAATACAATAAATACAAGGCAGCAGTAATTATTAAAAAATAACGGTAAGAATGTGTTTCAGTCTTAAACAGTCTCTGACAAGCAATTAAAAAAAATAGAGAGAGAGAGAGAGAGAAATTCACTGCTTTTTTATAATAATATATACACTGAGAAAAAAATATACCTCTTTAACCTAGAATGAATAAATGGTTATTTCTAAATCCTTAAACTAGAAATATAGATTTCCGGACTATGCACATAAGGCACGCCAATAAACTGAATAGACGAAATGGTCAAGAATTTCTAATCTACACATTTCTAGATGGTGAAACAATATTTTGAATATTCTGAATATCCTGAATCTTTTGTATTACGAGAAATTCTCGCTTGTTTTCTAGAATTGGGTCATAAACCAAGATTATAGCTGCTGAATCCCGCCTCTTGTATTTACATTTATTTGGAGATATTTTCAAATAGGTTTGTCCTCAATAGTATAGGCAAACGCTCAAAAATTCTAATAGAGGTCTCTAGAATTCGCTTTCGAAGGGGACTAGAAATTTTTTTATAAGAAATTTATAAGGATGACATGGAACTGTTTTTTCTAGAGCCACAATTTAGATGTGAATTATAGAATTTTTTCACAGTGTATTGGTGTGCCTTATACTCATAGCTCGGAAATCTATATTTCTAGTTTAGGGATTTAGGAAAGGACCACCTATTCGTTCTAGATGAAAGTGGTATATTTTTTTTTCTCAGTGTACGTTGCTTTTAACCTGTTAGCCGAGAAAAAAATTATTGTTCAATTTATTTCATAATGTGAGGTTTTTTTTTATTTTTTTTTCCACTAAATGAAAATTCACAGTTTTTTTTTCTTACAGCTCCATATTTTCCCTCTGATTCTTCCATCAGAATATTTATATTATACTTTTTATTTTTAATTATCTGATAACCAGGAAATAAACTTTTGAATTCGTTTCACAATGGCGAACATTTTTCTTCACAATAATATTATCTCACATTTATTAATAAAATAAAATCCTTTTTAACTTATTGATTATATTTATTTCGTCAAAAAAATTTATGATATTTAATACATAAATCAAATATTTTCTACGTATAAGGAATTAAATGAACGAATTTGTTAATTAATTTGTTGTGTGATATTCATTAAAGCAATGCGACGTAAACAAATCGACAGAGCAGCTGGAATATATATTTATATTTACTGAAATTCCAATCATTTTTTTAAAGAATTTTTATTGAACATTCGGAGCTCACTGCGTTCCTAAAATTTTACATGCATTTTATTCTATTGGCACCACTATTTTCAAAAAGAATTTTTTCTTAAAGTTTTTAACTCTGTAATGTTACTTAAAAAATGTCAAATTTCCAATACTGGTGACAGTATAATAAAATACATGTAAAATTTTACGAACGCTGCAAGCTCTAAGTATTATATGATGTATTTTTGATAAAATGCATTAGTAAAAATTAAATTTTTTCGGTATTGCATAGAAATTTTATTAATTCAATGATCATTTACAAATAAAATAAAACAATTTTGAAAATTCAATTATGTACATATATCTTTCTTTGTGACAGAAAAACATCCATTTTTTAGCATATTTGCATTCTAACAGACCCTTGATAACGTTAGAATGCAAATAATGCTTTTTTCTGATTCCAATTTGCTATAATTCATTTAGATTTTACTTTATTTCTCTTTTGTTTGATTTGGGTGGTCTTCGTTTTTGATCAGAATAATTGTTTGAATACTGAAATTAAATCATCATTAAATTTCAAATGTTTGCACTGATAATATTATATTACTATATATATATATATATATATATATATATATATATATATATATATATACATACATATATATGTATATATATATATATATACATATATATATATGTATATGTATATATATATATATATTTAAATTGGTTTTTTCTTGTCGAAAAATTTTATTCATAGTTTATTCATTAATTAATTAATTTTTATTTATTTATTTATTATTTATTATTATTATTATTATTATTATTTTACAAAATAAACAAATAAAACTGACGTTAATTAAATTGATAAATAACTAATATTTACATATTTTGAAATATTCTGTTCTAAAATATACAAATTATAAATTAAGCAAATAATAAAATAAAAATTGAACGCTTATACATTAGTTATATAAATACCTTTATGTTATATCACCATTTTCTGACAAAGCAATACAAATCCAGCTAAATCATTTAGCAAATCCATTTATCACATCAATGTTTCTTCAACACAGTTCTCGCAAAATGTTATGAGTTTTCTCTAAACAAATATATCAAAATCTATGCTGTTCTAAAATATATTCATGTCATAAATATACTGGAACAGAATATGAGAAGATACTATCGTTCACGATTTTCATAAATCTAAATTATTAAAACAATATCTTATTTTCGAAAACAATTCAAGCTGACATATTCTTTATAGCAACTGGGTAAATCTTTTATATTAAAAAAAAAAAAAAAAAAAAAAAAAAAAAAAAATTACACTAGAGTAAAAATTTATTACTTCTAGTAAAGATAAGATACATTTTTTAAACAATTGATTCATTATCTTTTTAACATCAAAACAGAAATTATTCTACGTTTACAAATTTCGTAATTCTGGAATATGTCCATATGTTCTATAATATATAATTTTTGTATTATGACTCTTATATTAAATCCGTCTCTCTCAGGGAGGGCTATCCTCAAGGGCATGATAATATTTTTTTTTTTTTATTAGAAGTACGGATTAATTAATATTAAATTGCTAATTAAAAATAAAAGAAGCTTATATATATATATATATATATATATATATATATATATACATTACATTAAAATGTATATTGTTACAGACTAGTTAATGATCTACTGGTGTCTAAACTTCATATTTTTATTACTATTTAACAATCATTCTAAGATATAATTATTCTTAAACAGATAAATAGAATCTAATAACAATTTATATCGAAATAAGTGATTTTATATATATTTTATATTTATATTTAAGTAAGTGGATTGGAGTATTTTTTGAAATAGGCAAGAAACAATAAAGAAAATATTCTTACATAAACAAAAGAAAGAAGAATTCTAAAAATTATGTGTATTCAAAATGTAACACAGCATTCTAGCAAATACTACTTTATTTTAAATTTGCATTTCTCAATTAATAATAATAATAATAATAATAATAATAATAATAAAAACATTGCTTCTAAATTTGAAGCGGGGATTTTTTTTTTTTTTTTCAAATTTATCCTTATTGAAGATCACATTTTTTAACCCCCATTTTTTTTTTTTTTAAATATCATCAAATTGTTGTTTGTATATCTTCAGAGGATTTCTCAGTTCTTTTTCTGCTATTCAAAAAGAAAAAAAAATATTCAAATATTTTAAGATAAATTTCATTCATTCATTTTTATTGAAAATACTATAAATACTTCTATCGAAAAGAGGATTTTTAAAGTTCTCACGAGTGACGTCTTGTTATAAGAAATCCTTGTGTTATCGTTTTGATCAATTTATCTATGACTTCATGCATAGGATAATGCATATATATATTAATGGGACCATTAGTAAGTTTTCTTTAAAATATCTATCTGTTTCTAAACATTTTAGAAAATTTACAGAATATTATTCTTTTATTATACTGGATTCGTTTTATTCAGTTGTAGTAAAACTGAAACTGTAGTCAACTAATCTTTAAGTGATTAGTTTATAAGTCAAGAAAGTAATCAAAAAGGAATTTTG
Source organism: Salticus scenicus (assembly GCA_963930645.1). Taxonomy (NCBI): domain Eukaryota; kingdom Metazoa; phylum Arthropoda; class Arachnida; order Araneae; family Salticidae; genus Salticus; species Salticus scenicus. The sequence goes on along the minus strand of OZ005654.1, from coordinate 54,465,962 downwards.
CACTTGGATTATTTCCAAATATATTTGGCTTATAAAATCATTAAATGTAAATAAAGATCTAATCTTGTAAATATCTTGAAAATATGCAAATAATAAAAAAAAAATAAGATTGTAAACTTAGTCAAATAACATGATCCCTTAAATCAGCTAACTTGGTACAATTTATATGGTATTTAAGACTTATAAAGATCTTATTATGTTTAAAACAGCTGCGTTTTAAAGACTGAACCATAGCTAATATATACAAATTTATATCTAGATTTTAACCTTTCAGTATATTTCTTTTGCAAATTGAAAATGAAACCTTTAAAACTCATTTAGTAAGTTATTTTAATAAATATCTCATTTCTAGGATTTTTTAAAAAGGTTTTTAAATTATAAGAGAAATTGTTAATTTTATGGAACAACATGTTAAAACGTAAGTAATGCAGGCTACCAACATTTTAAAAAATTCTGTAACATTGTTAGTAACTGTGTTCTTTGACACCCCCTTTCTTTGTTGAGAAATTTACTTCAGTATCTAATTTCGGTTAAAAAAGAAAATAATTGTCGTTCAAAAAAGTGGTAAAGAGAAAAGGCGGTAGCTAAAATTGCTGATACTGAAGAAATTAAATTGTTGTCAGCTCTAACATTGTGAAGAGATTTAATATATGCTTTTGGAGCAATGTTATTTACATAGTAATTTACATTGTTATTAACATTGTTATTAACATTGTAAATAAAATATGTTTTAAACCAATTGTTGTGTAGTTCTTACACTCTTGTATTAAAAAGAGAAAACATGTATTATTTTTAAATTTATTATCATATATTATAATTTGTATAATTAGGAATTTTAAATTAAAATGTATAAGCACTATTACTAAAATTAGCTAAAGTTAAAATTTTGAGCTTTCTTATTATGTTCTTCTATACATATAAGAAGAAAATATTGAATTCGGGAAAAATTTTGACCTCCAGTTTCCAATGGATTCACACGTCTTGAGATGTCCTGAACACGGTTTCATCATATTTAGAAAATGTCTGTTTTCCTCTTTGTGTATAAACAAAATATTATGGATTCTGCGTCTCACGAACCAGTGAACACAATTTAACCAAACTAGATATTTAGTTTGACCTTTAGTTAATGCTCATCACATTTGAATATCAATCATTCAACTAGTGGCAAAGATATATATTTTTTTTTTTCATGTTAAATTAATATATATATAAAATATGTACATGAAATATTTAATGGAAAATTCAACAAGCCTGAACCGTAGATCATTAATAATTTAAATCAAATTAATATATATATATATATTTAATAAAGAAGTAATTCCTCAGATGTTGTTTATAGACAGAAAATTGATTTTCTTTTGACATTTACTATTATACTTCTCTCAGATGAAATTCGTCTGCATTCATCAGTGTAAATAATTTTAATAAATAATATCTTTTATAAATATTTTGTTTTGTGAATTTGTATAGGAAAATATGAAAAAATAAGAAAAAAAAAAAAAAAAAATCAGGAATGCAAAAGTTCTGCTGTTTTGCTTTCAGCATTTTCCTACAAAACTTTCTAACCTACAAAACCACAAAGATATCTGTAAAAGTATAATGGAAATTTTTGTACAGAAATACTACTGGCAAAGAAAAAAAAAGGTGAAATTCTTTCATCACTGCTTTTGTAAAGGACAGAACAATTATTTTACGAAAATTATGAGAGCAATAAGCGCTAGATACTGTACTAGCTGTAAATTATTTACATCACAGCTTGCATCATAACAGAAGTTTCCATACGGTAATGCTTTTATGTTGTACTTAAACATGTTTCACATATGTTTAAATGCATGACTAAACATATGTGCACATATATATAGTACATGTTAAATATGTTTTTAAATATGCTGCACAAATTAAAAAAATTCCGCATAATTTGTATCTTGTAGGTACTTATTTATCAGCTGGAAATATGTTTGAGTTATTATTGTCAAATTTAAATAATTTTATATGATAATATATGTGAAATATTTTGTATCTTTATATATTTAAAATTTTTAAAAGAAGTAAAATATATGTATGTATATAATTTATTTAAAAATTTATATTTTACTTTTCGAAACGACGTTCTAACAAATGAAATTACTAACCCATTTGATTTCTGACATTGAACTGTAATCTAGTCATTTTTAATGTTTATGTTAAAGCAATATTTAAAAATTGCATAATTAAATAAATTATTTTCTCCTGTAATTTCTAGAATTGTTTCTACGTACACAATTGAACCAAACGTTACTTATATATATAAAAAAAATCTGGAGTGACTCCACTCGACTTTCCGAACATTGAGTAATTAACAGTTTTGTAGATAAAGTAAAGAAAAAGGAGTTGTTAAACAAACAAAAGAAATAAAACCATAATAGAGTCTTTAAGTATTTTTCTCCATATATTACACGATGTTTTATTTAACGCTACTGAACTTTGAGCCCATAGATCATAATGATAAAGAATTTTCCTTGTGTTCCTGAAAAAAAAACATATAAATTCTAGATTCACCAAAATTCTTACAGTTAGTGCAACAGTGATTTATAATATTCTTATAAATTTTCAGCTCAGTTGAATAAGGCGTTTAGATGCTATCGCACTTTTAACTAGTATGTTGCGGCCACCACATGACTTTCTTCTATATTTTCCTATACAAATTCACTCAGTAAAAATAATTTATTGAAATTATTATTTAAAAAAATTATCTTCCATGTTAATGCAGATGATTTCCATATTAGAGAAGTCGTATAACACCAAATATTCAAAAAATGTCCATTTTATTCTCAATATTAAAAAAAAAAAAAAAAAAAAAAAAAAAAAATTCTAAGTTTTTTTCGTTAAAAGTAAAAAATATATATAACTTCATTTTAAATTATCGCAGATCTATGGTTCAACCATTCGTTTTAAAGGTACTGGCGAGCTCTTTTGAAAGATACCCATCAGAAAAATTTACTCCCTCGAGAGGGGACTTCCCACGGGGGGGGGGGGCGAGGCTCCTACACATACAAACTTTTCTTCCCAGTTGACTATCTCTATTATAAATAATTCTGGTAAATTTCATAATGATTATTAAAAAATAATTCCCTTTATGCACATTTATACAAAATTTTTTACTATACCACCATGTTAAAAATTTAGAAAAAGCGGGATGGCAACGCAACCTGTAAGACAATTTTTACCAAACGTTGACAGGCACTAATTCATGTCAAGGTGAAACTACATACCAATTTGTATGAAATTCTGTGAAGCAGTTCTTTAGATACAGTTGCCACAAAAGTTTGTCAACACACGCAGAGACTGACAGACAAACAGACAGACATTTTCTTTAAAATGTCAAATCGTCTTCTACAGCTCTCAAAACGTGGAAATCCATCAAAAACCTGAGGTCGAAAATTTTTACGAATCCAATACTTTCTTCTATTGAATATAGAAGAAAGTATGAATATTGAAAGTATGAAAGATTGTATATAGAAGATTGAATATAGAATATAGTCCCTGTAAAAAAACTGTAAATGCTAAATTCACCAAAATCCATACAGTTCGTGCAACTGTGACCTTTAACATGTGTACAAATTTTTTGTACAGATTAAAAATGTGTTTAGACGCTATTGCACTTTTAAAAATTTGGCCCGATAGGCCATAATGATAAAGAATTTTTCTTTGTGCCCCTGTAAAAAAACTGTAAGTGCCAGATTCTTCAAACTCTATACAGATTGCGTAACTTTGACCTATAATATGTGTATAAATTGTTTGCTCAATTGAAGAAGGCGTTTAGATGCTATCGCACTTTTAAGATTTTGGTCCCATAGACCATAATGATAAAGAATTTTTCTTTGTGTTCCTGTAAAAAAACTATAAGTGCTAGATTCACCAAAATCAATAGGGTTCGTACTATGGTGACTTACAATATGCGTGCCAACTTTCAGCTTATTCGAACAAAGCGTTTAGACGCTAGCGTGTTCACTCACACATACATACACACATACATACACACATACATACACACATACATACACACATACATACACACACACATACATACATCATTGCAAAAATAGTGAAAACGGACTCATTGGACCTCGAAACGTACAGAAACATCAAAATCTCAAATTCGGATTTTTGACATGATTACAATTCTTTCCTCACTGTAGTGTTCGGAAAGTAATAAAAAGTGCCAGTTAGAAATCACTCAGTGATATTTATTTTCATGTTGTCCTTTTAAGTTTGCTCACTCTCCGTTACGATCTTACCATCTCGATTCACTAAATCCCATGTAACTTTATCGAGAAATTTGTTTATAGAATTGCTCGTTACCTAATAGGTATTTTTAAATTCCGTTTTCACATAAAGAAAATACACAATCGTTAAATTAGTACCCGTTTTCTATAAATTGAATTTTTTTTAAATTTTAGTACTATTTTATTTTACAGCTATAGACTGACAAAAATGCATTTAGTAGAAATTCGCATTTTTTAATTCAAAATTCAAATAAAAAAAATTTTAATGATTTTTTTTTTTTTTTTTTTTTTTTTTTGTAAACGAGTGCTAATTTAACTGTTGCGTATTTTCAGAATACGAAAACGGAATCTGAGTATAACAATTAGGTAATTTGTAATTTTGTAAAAAAAAAAAAAAAAAAAAAAAAATCGCCATAGAATAACAAGGGCTATAGATGACTCATATGAGGATATTATTATGAGGATTCGTGATGTACCCTCTTAACGGCCTTCTTCACTCACTGCCGCCGGAAGCCGAAACTAATGTTATTCTATGGTAAATTTTTCTTTACAAATAACTTATTAACTAATACATATTTTTAAATTATGTTTTCACATTCTGAAAATTCCCAGCTGTTAAATTGACGGACCTTTTTTAAAAAAATATTTTTAAAATTTTTTATATTTTATTTTGAAGCGACAAATTACGAATTTTCAATATGTGAGTTTTTTTCATTTTGCAATTTCAAAATAAAATATTAAAAACTAAAAAAATACATTTAAAAAAAAGGTTCGTCAATTTAACTGCTGGGAATTTTGTGAATGTGAAAACAGAATTTAAAAATATGTATTAGTTAATAAGTTATTTATAAAGAAAATTTCCCAATAGAATAACATTGGCTCAGACGGTAAGTGAAGCGGGCCGTTAAAGACATTTAAATAGTTACGCATTACAGTATTTTGTACAGAGGACATTCTGTTTGAATTAACAATAATTTATTCTATGTGCAGTTAAAGCAATGCGGAAACTATTGAAATCTAGACGAATTTTTCTCAAATTTCACATGCATCTGTTTCTTGCATGACGAAAAGATCAAGAAATACTAAATTGTTTCATCCAAGACCTGGCATTAGGAGAAAGTATTTAAACGATGAAGAACAATAAATTGCAGTTATTTCCATTTTCCTGCAAATTCACGCAAGCATTTAAAAATAAAATGAAAATTGTTTTATAAAGCATCAGCTGTTAGAATATTTGATAAACATAATTGAAATTCATTTTGTATCCCAAGATTTTAAACGCTTATTCCCTCTAATTTTGAATGACAGCGAGTAGAATTTTCTAACTGGCTATTATTTCAGTAGTACGGCGAACTGATTCGGAAATTTTTAAGACCATTAAAAGGACTGTTTAATATTTGTAAATAAAAAATGGCAGTGAATATATACAATGATTATTTTTAGTATATAAAACAATGCACAGGTTTTATTACAATAACAATATACAGGTTTTATTTGCTAAAAGTGAAGTTTAAAATTAAAAAAAGTTATAAAGTTGAAATGTCAACATATGTTTCAGTACCTCTCGGTTAATTTTCAATAAAAATTTTGATTTTTTTTCTTTTTTCTTTTCTTTTTTTTTTTTTTTTTTTAGATTAACAAGAAGTTTTTATTTTTTATTTTATACATAATCTTCATTTTTATCTTATTTTGAGCATTTTTATTTCAAATTACTTTGTCCACATCATCTCTAAATGATAAAAAAAATTAAAACATGTTTCATCGTTTTTGGTATATCCTATATTTTAATAATACCGATTTCATAGTTCTTTTAAAAATATTCAGTTGTTAATTAAGGTTTTATAAAAAAAATGATAGAGTAATATCAATTTTGGCATCTTAAACATTGAAACGAAATACAACAAATATTTGTACATATTTTAATACATTTGGAATTAATTATTCTATTTTAGCAGAAAAATAAATTATCTTGTCAAATTAATACTACAAAATACCTAATATTATTTTTACTCATGAAAAATTTTAGATATCTTAATGCAACATTAAAATTAAAATATTATTTATTATTTTTTGTAAATATTTCCAAAATTACAGATCATTATAAAATTAATTAAAATGGTATATAGTATTTCTAATTATAAATCGACATGTTAGAAAAATTCGTAAATAACAGTTAATGTAGTTATTTATATTAATCATATTCTTTCCAGGGAATTAATAATGAAATGTTTGTAATAATTATTCTGATAAAAAAAAATTCTTCTTAGTTAAAAATATAAGTTTCTAATTAACAAATTTATCTAATTTATTACTGGTTTGTCTTAAGAATTAACATTCATTGTTATATCACGACATTAATTAATTCCTTTAATATTTTTCTAGATAATTTTAAATGTATATTTGTTATGTCTTTAAATATATAATTATATATATAGATAGATATATAATAAATAGCTCATGTTATAATTTTTTAATTAATAATTTACTATGGTTTTAAATAAAATACTTGTTAAAATCAAATTAATCAAAATTAAATTTCATCAATCTACTTTAATGAAAATGTTGTTTTTCTCTTCAGGTATAGCGGTGATTAGAGAATATCGTAATCAAATTTAATTATCATTTAAATTATATTTATACAAAGTTTAACCTGACAAAAACATTTCTTTAGCATTTTAGCTAAAAAGCACAAACTTTAATCTAGCTTTTTAGAAAGTTAATTTAATTCTTTAGATACTGTTGATGTCTTTTTTTTTTTTTTTTTTTTTTCAATTTCAATATTATAACAAAAACAAAAAATCCTGCGGTACACATTGATTAATAACACTTTCCAACTGTACGTGCTTATTGCATCGAATAACTTTCAGTATTTTTTGCCTATGTTATGAAACAACGGACAGACAGAAGGATTGAAAGGCATACACTTATATTAACTTTATTCACAATCACTCTTAAGCATTGTTCAAATGTGTTAAAAACGTTTAACGTTTAAGAAAATGCAGCCCTTAATGTACTTGAATAATTTAGTTTAGCCCTGTAAATCTGGAGGTTAACCATATCATATTCTATACAAAATATTTTTTTAGTGTATTAACAAATAATGTTAATTTCTTTATGGTTTTTGCAGCAGAAAGTTAGTTAAATGTGATTTATAAAAATGTCTTTCCTAAAATGATATGTATCGATATCTATCTACCTATCTATCTATCTCTCTCTCTCTCTATATATATATATATATATATATATATATATTGGTGTCCCTGTACACAAACCTGTACATAACCGATTAATGTCATTTTAAATAGGGAACGTTACTTAGTGAACATGAATAACACACTTCATTTTTTTATGGACGCTAGAGTTAGGAAGATGGACAGATAGAGAGATGGATAGTCGGACAGACAGAGCACAAATTTCAATCATATATTCGCAATTAAAAATTGTTAGGATGTGTTAAAAACGCTTAATGTAAACGGTAATGCAATTCCAGTAAATTTATAATAATAGTAGCCCTTAATGTAACTGAATATTCTTGTGTTGCCCTATAAAGCTTAATGCTAATCATGCTATATTCCATAGAAAGCATTCTTTTGTGCATATGAATAACATATTTAAATTTCATTAAGGTTTGAGGAAAGTAAAAATATTAAAATATGGTTCATATATACAGAAGTACCTCTCATAAAACACAATTCTTTGGAGTACTTTTGGGTGTCCCTGTACAGCAAAAAGTAGTGATATTCCCTCCATTTTCAATAGGGAACATCAGACAGTGAACTTGAATTACATATGTCAGTTTCAAGGAATTCCATGAATATCTACGGAGTTACAGCGTGGACAGACAAACAGACAGACAAACCGAAGTCATTAACAATTTTCAACCTTGTTGGAAAGTGCCAAAAAGAGGCTGTATTTCATAAGGGTGTAATGAAAAAGTGATTTAAAAGGAAAGTAGATCAATGCATAATATTAGAGCTGGGAATGGTTCTATGAAACAAATTCTGAATTCTGACCTACTTTTAAATATTTTTACATTTAAATTCAACGCTTAAAAATTGAAATTAAATCCAAATATATTAAATAAATGACTATTCCCAATACTTTCGGTGGTTTCGTAATTTCTGTTCGCAGATCTATAACAATAAAAGAAGATGTCTGTCTGTCTCTCTGTCTATCTCGCTGTCTGTCTGAGCATCTATACGTTCAGCCCCTACAGAACGCAGAAGTATAAAATTTTACATACGGGTGCCTAGAAGCCTTCCCGAGGGGCTCCTGAAAACAGAATTTTAAAGTTTTAATTAGTTGCAGAGATATTAATTAAAATGTAGACCAATGTCTAATCAGAAAGCGATCTCAATGACTGAGAATTCACCGAGATTGCATAAAAATAGATATTTTAACGTAGCTAAAAGCAGAAAAAGTGGAAAATAAATTAGAAATATTAGTCCGATCGTTACGAATTTGGTACCAAATGAAAGGGAAAATTTTTCCGTCTCTAAGAGTGCAAGCAGCTTATCGATACAACAATTAGATTTCTTAAAATTAACTAAAGTATGAAATTTAGTTGGCAACAGGCAGACGACTGTCTGTGATGAAAATGGAAAAGGTTGTAATCAATTAAGATATAACGTGTTTTATAGTGGGGGGAAAAATTGCAATTTTCAGACTTTTTCTAATTTTCATTTACCTTACATTTAAATGAATATTCGGCTTAGACAGCTTAATCTAAAGCTACTGTTCAATTTTCATGCAAATATATGAATAAATAAAAAAATGACATATTTATTGGAAAAAGATTAAGTTTTCTTTTATATTTTGCAGTATTTTAAATTGAGATATGCCGTTGAAATTTCGTAGAATTTGGTTTTAATGCCCGATAATTCGATTGTAAATATTTTTGAAAGAGTAAGGAACGGGAGTTTCGGAGAAAAAAACGGAATACCCAGAACACTCTTATTCTTTAATATTTTGCAGAGTTTCGAATTCCAATTTCTGCTCACATACCGTACTAAGGATTTTTAGCAGCCCGGAATTATGCAAGTTTCAGAGAAAGCCATGGGTAAGTCGGACACAAATCTTTTTATAAAACTGTATATATTAGCTTTGTATCTCAGCTTCTAATTAACATAATTTCATAAGTAATATATCATTTAAAAAGTTATTTGAATTAGAATTGATGAGTATATGTTGCAAATCTCTGTCGCCAGACGGCGCTTTGATATTTTAATAATTCAATATCTAGAATTCCACTTATAGCACATCGTTTGAAATATTTCCGACTTTTAAACAGATATAAGCCGTTAAATTCCGAACGGGAGTTTCAGAGAAAAAAACAGAAAACCACAGAAAAGCCAGAACACCTTTATTACAATATCTCCAATTCTAATTATGATGCAGGCTTTCGAATTCCGATACTCCGTTCACGTTTCGTATTAAGGATTTTTGTGAGCGAACAGGTTATTTCAATTCATGAAATGTAAAGCGGCGCCTTAGTCAACCCAGAGCGAAAATTTGTTACAGTTAAAATTTTCAAACCTATATGCGGCATGAGCGTGGAAGCTGTTGTAAGTTCTAAAACGGGGATAAGGCGCCGCAGTTGCCACCTAGATGGACTTTGCTAAATTCAGAATTTTTAACGATCGTAACACGGTGAGCGAACAGGCTGTTTCAGATATTGAAACTGTAAGAGGGCGCCGCAGGCGCTACCGAGCGGGAATTTACTGCGATTAAATTTTTCAATAAAGCTGTTTTCACTATATGTCAATAAGCTGTTGTAAGACCTGAAACGGGAAAAAGGCGCCGCAGGTGCCACCGAGCGGTAGTTTCGTAAAGTCGGATTTTTTAAGGATCGCGAACCAGCTGGTCGCCGAAAGCGGCTAGTACTTGAACAAAAATTAAAGGTTATTACGTAGAGATCTTTTATGAAATTATTTTGCTATTTAGCTAAATTCTTACTAACTTATGTATTAGCAAAATAGAATAGCTTTAGCAAAATGCTAAAAAAAAAAAAAAAAAAACAGCAATTTAAACTCTGTTTGCTGATCTGTTTATATAGGTATAATACATATATAATATATACAATACATATATAATATAAACAATACAAAAACTTTAAATAACCCAGAGAAACATAGAGAGATGCATGTTAGGATTCACCCGAAGAGACAGAAAGAGAAACACTGGGATTAGGGAGCAAATCAAAGTTACTGATTCTATTTTTAGAGTTAAGAAGTTAAAATGGAGCTGGGCTGGGCAACTTGCCATGAGAAAATGATGATAGATGACCACCAAATTCTTATTTTGGACACTGAGATATAAGAAAATGCCAAGGAAGACAGCACTGTGTTGTTAAAGAGATGAAATTGTGAAGTTTCGAAGAGAAGAATGAAGAAGAATTGCTGAAAATAGGGCAGATTGGAATCACCTAGGAGAAGCTTTCATCCTGTAGAGGACTAATAAAGACTAAAATTTACATATATATATATATATATATATATATATATATATATATATATATGTAGTGGGGAACTTATGTGGACGTTAAAATTTAACTAATGCATGAATACTATTAATTATTTAATATTTATATAAAAACAATTTTTTTACAATTATGTACAAGGTTATAGTACGAATTAAAATTAAACAGACGACCAAAACAGTCACATTTAAAAGTCAAATCAGAAGTTAAAATTTTCGTCAAAATAGAATCATAAAGTTTAGTTGCCATTTTCGGCCGTCGAAAGATCTGCATCCAAGTTACCGTTTAACATCGTCGAAATAAAAAAAAAAACAGTCGTCTCATCGAGGTACCAACGTCAACTCATCAAGGTTCCAACGTCAACTCATCAAGGTCCCAACGTCAACTGAACTGTTTCTCGAAAGTGCTCCGAGACTCCGTCTATGAGAATGCGCACGCACGCAGAGGATGATAGTGACGACACCTGACATCACAGCTACGTCATTCCGTCACGATTCTATGCTCCTGGCTACAGTGATATAAATAGATCTGTGCAAGGCTGGTTTTAGAATCAAATTTTCGAAGAGCATGGTGCTCCCAACATAAACTCGGGCATCCTTCCACGACTGGTCCTCCAGGCAGCCACACTGAAAAATACAAAAAGAAAAAACAAACACAAAAGCAACACAAAATAATAACAAACTTATGTGCAACATATATACAAATTTTGATGTTTTCTCTCTTCTTCTTTTTTTTAAGTTATCCATTGTTTAAGAAATTCGGCATAAGTGGATGTGCGAAGGGGGCCTTCATGGCATCTCTCCTTAATTACATCCTCCTTGTGTTTCCACTTTTCATTTTCACAGTTTTACAAGGACAAAAGTACTTTGGTTTCAGTTTGATGGCAACTTGGTCGCCTACTTCGCAAGTTTTTGGTTGTTGTCTTCGCAAGTTATATTTTTTTCTATTTTTCACTTTAACTTTTAAAAATTGTTCTTTTACACGTTTACGCAAATCTTTACTCTGGGACTCAAAGTCAGCTTGGGATTCGAACTCGAACACTTCTAATTGGTCATTTCTAGTGTTAGTGTTTTTTAAAGCCTCAGCAGCATCTTCTTCGGTCATAAAATTTACAGTAGCACTCTTATGTGTAGGGAAAACTTCTGACTGTATTTGCACAGCTTTGGGAAATAATGCAGCTATTTCACTAATTGTAGTCTCCATAGGAAGTGATGAAATAAACTATTTTCTAAAATTTGTAACGGCAGTCTCTTCTTTTGGGACATTCTGTCTTTTACAATCAATCGAATCTATCGTGAAAGTTTGAGGAGTAAGCTCTACTCCTCTAGCAATACCCTCTTCAGAATATTAACATTTCTAAGTTGAGGATGTCTACCTGAAGTTCCTTTTCGAAGGTAGTCCCATAAGTTTTCTATATGGTTAAGTTCCTGAGACTTTGCTGGCATTTACTTAATATCTTCACTTTCAAGGAATTCGTCAACGAAGTTTTCTCGATGTTGACGAGCATTATCGTTCATAAATAAGTCTGATCCATATGCACCTCTGAAGCTCTAAGATCTCATCCGCGATATCACTGGGCGATCACAGATCCGCTGTTGAAAATGTGGAAGGCGTACACCCACCGACCATTATTTTTTCTCCCCCTACGCATACCATCACACCTCCATTATGGAAACGGTCACATTCCATAATGTTCAAGGGATAATTTTGTGTTCTGGAGAGAGTCAGGAACACGAAATTATCCCTCAAATTTTATGAAACTTAATCGTTGCGGGATTTAAACAGATTAACTTTTAGTTTAAAATTATAAAGTAATATAAAATATAATGAATATACTATTTCAAAATTCATTTACAGAGAGCAACGATGAGGGCAAAACCTGGTAGTAGCACAGTATTTTATTTATGTCTTTAAATTTGATTATATATCATCAAAGCCAACTGATTCTTTTATTTTTGCTGTAATAAGGTGGTGAGATTGATTTGTTTATTGTAAAGGTGGTATTGTTAAGACGGAGGACTATAAATTTCAAACTGGATTTTTTGTAAACTAGTTTTGTGTAACACCAATACAAATTAGAAATATCAGTTCTATCGTTACGAATTCGGTACCAAATGAAAGGGGCAATTTTTCTGAATCCAGGGGTGCAAACTGTTTTGCGACACGACAATACGATTTTTTAAAATTAACTAAAGTAGGAAATTTAGGTGGAAACACTTCATTTTAATTCATTTCAATCATTTTAAAAAGTACGTGGTACAGTTTTACGGTCAATAAATGAGATAAAAAATAAATTAAAAATAAATAATTATAAGAGAAAAAAAAAAAAACTTTTTTATATACCGTGTTTTTAAATTTTCTGTTGAATCACATAAACTTGACAATTCTATGTATTAACAAGAAAGCGAGTTGAAAGAAATATAGAAAAACGTTCGTTTCAAAAATAAAATGTTAATCCTTTTAGAATTAGCAGATTATATTAGCATCATGAACTGCATTAGCCGTTTATCAATGTGTAGAAAATTTTTAAAGTTGTAATGACGTCAATTTTTGTAAGATGCCAAATTTAACTTTTTATAATTTTTATTTTAAAACACAATATATATTGTGTTTAAGAGGATTTGACACCTTTGTCTTTGCACTACGGAAGTAGTTTTAATATAAAAACTTATATTTCTATTTAATATATATAAATTGAACTATATTAGGTTTGTTCAATAAAGTATGCATGCAGACAATAATTCTTATGGCTTTGTATACATTTTTTTACAGATTTGAAATCTATATACTGTATTTTATTACTTTGCCTTTTTTCATGAATTGATGATCTTCAAAATGATAAAACTTCCACAGATATTTAAGAGAAGACTTAGTATTTATTTGGATGTTTAATACAGCATTCATAAAAGAACTAAGAATGGATTTAACTAAATATCCTTGCGATGAATGGGAACAACAGCTAGTTATAGTATAAATTTAACATGCATTGTAACTTCTATTTAAGAAAAAAAAAAGTTTTCTACATGATATCTACACGAAAAACAGCTTTCGCCCCTTTTTCTCTACAAACAAACTAGAAAAATCTATTTTTATATATAAGTATTTATATTTCTCTGTTAAATCACAAATCGATATATCATTTTTCAAATTCCATGTGTCACTCACGATATTTGAAAAAGAATATACAAAGCTTTATTTGATATAAATTTAAAATAGGCTGATAATTTTTTACTTCCATTACCCTACTACCGTAGGTAATGGAAGTATTGTATTCGGTCTGAAAATTCGATATCGGGTTTTCACCTGATTTACACGTTTTAAGGTCCACTGAGTCCAAAAAAGAGGTTTTTGGCAATTGGTCAGTGTGTATGTGTGTGTGTGTGTGTGTGTGTGTATGTATGTGGAGAATCTTCTGGTTGTTATAGCTCAGAAACTAATAAAGATAGAGCTACGAAACTTTATAATTGAAATACGTCTGGTGTACAGATGAAATTTCCAAATTTTGGTGAAAATTGAAAAACCGGAAGTGGGACATCGGAAACCGGAAGTGGGACCGTAAGTCCGTATCTCAAAAACGGCTCTAACGATTTTCTTCAAACTTGCTGTATAAGCACTATATTAGATGTCCTTTCGAATGATATAGTTGGTTAGTTCAGAAAAATTGATAGGCGTCCTGTATAAATAGCTCAATTTCAAGCCTCCCAAGGGCGTTCCTTTAAAAACGGTTGTACTGATTTTTTTCAAACTCGCCATTTTAACTCACTTTTAAATATGTTTTTGTATGTAATTATTGTTTTCCTGTCAATAATTGAGTTTAACCGGAAGTGGGACATCGGAAACCGGAAGTGGGACCGTAAGTCCGTATCTCAAAAACGGCTCTAACGATTTTCTTCAAATTTGCTATATAAACACTCTATTAGATGTCCTTTCGAATGATATAGTTGGTTAGTTCAGGGAAATTGATAGGCGTCCTGTATAAATAGCTCAATTTCAGGTCTCCCAAGGGCTTATAATGTGTGTAGTACTGGGTAATGGAAGTAGTGTGGCTGTTACACACCAGATTTTTTTTTAAATAATGATTTTCTGACTTAATATTTTGGAAAATTTGCAACTACTCTACAGAAAATTTTAAAAGGTGATTTTTTTCTCAAATGTTAAAAATATTTTTATTTGTCAATAAAACATTTCGACGCAAAAATTATACGTTTAAATGTTACACAAGTATAAATATATAGTTCTTTATTTAGTTGGTATGTATTTGAAAATATGTAATGCTAAAAAGGTGTTAAATATTAAATAAATTATACCTAATGTGATGTCAATGTACTCTGTGTATTTCAATAAATATACAAAATAATCATAATAATAATCATAATACGGTAATACAATAATAAGTGTCTCTGATTTGTTTTCAATATCTTATTATAGAATAGTTTCCCTATAATATTATGCTATTCATTTATCTTTTTTTTCCCCTCTGAATATTTTAAAGCAATTTTTCTAAAAGGTATTTCTTGAAAATTAGTGCCATGAAATTACTAAAAAAACATCATCGTATAGTATTAACGACATTATTTGTTTAATTAGTATTAAAAATAAAATAAAATAAATAAATAAAATAAAATAAATGTCTAATTACTACGTAATTTATATACATATCATGTTTGTATTAAAAGGAGACTTGGCGCTGGATTATAAATCAAATAAAAACTACAACGTTAGGAACGCCAAAGAGAAGACAATATGGGAAGCAACGGAAGGCGAAAAAATTATTTTAAAATCATGTTGTTTGAAAATTTTAGCTATGGTATGACTGGATTTAGGAAAATAGAGTAAAACAATGCTGATATTAGAAGAGACTGATTTAGTAGACGAAGTACGAGGGAGTTGTGATTTTCGGATAGCTTTGTCAATAATGGAAGAGTCATAACCTCTGTCAATTGCTATGGCTTTCAGATATTTGATTTCAGAGTTTAAGAAATCAGGATCAGAACAAATATTAAGAGCACGGTTAACAAATGTATGGAAATCAGCCATTTTCTGAGTAGGTGGATCACATGAACGCGCATTGGGAGGTAGAGAGACTGCAAAACTTTTACGATAAACGATAGTGGAAAATCCATTTACAGAGCGAGAGACAAGTGTATCAAGAAAGGGAAGTGAGCCATTAGTTTCTATTTAATGTGTTAACTGGATATTACCGTCTATGGAATTTAAAGTTTCTAAGACATGGCCAATATTGTGATGAGATGTGTCGATAAGCGTGAAGGTGTCGTCAACGTAACTGGTTCAAAATGGTTGTGACTTTTTCGTGAAAAGCGTACTTTTCCCGGAACTTGCTTCCCAATATTGTTTTCTCGTTAGCGTTCCTAACTTTGTAGTTTTTACTCTATTTACTTGATATATAGTGTTTGATTTTTATACCTCGCAAGTTATCTAAATTTTGCATACAATAAGAAGTTTTCGGCGTTAAATTAATGTTACTTAATACTAGAATTAGAAAAAAAAAAAACTTTATTATCATTCAATATCAGTTAAGTAATTTCTTAATTTAAAATTTTATTACTACTTTGGACGATCATGGTGTAAATATGTTATATAAAATATGAATAAGTGAAATATTGCTTTAAGCATACTTCCATAATTAAGGTAAAATTACTTTAAACAATTTACTTCCAATATTTGGAGTTTTACAAGTGAAAGCATAATTAGATTTAGATAAGTCTATATTTCCATCGAAGAATGTGATGCGTGGGTTGAGTTGTATGGAAAATAAACACTTAGGGCTAACTGAATTATAAAGTGCAATATAATTTACAATAATGTTATACCAGATTTTACAGAAAATTAATGTTGCCTTTAGCAATTGTGTATATGATTATTGTACATACAAAATATGCAAGCCTTATTAAATAGATAAATTTAACTGGGGTATAAAGATAAATGAAAATTTTTCGTATCACAAAATTGTATGATATTCTATCAATTAAAAAATGTTTAAAAGCAATAGTTTTCTAATTGTAGAAAAGATAGATATTTAAAATAAGTACTGATTATCATTTATGGTTGCTATTATTATTATTTTTGTATTATATTTAACTATATTTATTATTGTTATAGTTATTTATTTATATATTGCGCTTTTTGTATATTTAGACCAATTAAAAAATGTGTTTCATCCCCCCTCCTCTCGTATTAAGTAAAAAAATACTTATAATAAAATTGAGAGAATTAGTGTTAATAAATTGAAGCAGCTTTAGTACAATTTCTCATTGACGAAATTTGAAATTTAGCCCCGGAATATCTGGAACCCTTTCGCAAAGGATGCCAAGGGACTCCTAAATTAAAGAAATAATAAATAAATAAATTTGAACAATAATAAATAGACTTTTTAATAATATGTTCATTTGTAAAAGGTTTTATATACTCCAAAATCGATTGTTAACTAGTTGGATTAACAATTATGAGAATGAACAGGTTTGTGCATTTGTTACCGTTTTCTGGTATGGCTTCCTGTCACATCCGTAAGGTAAATTCTTGGCCAAGATAGTATTGTGAGATACCTTTCTTAGCTAAAATAATTGAACATATAAATTGAAACAATCGGAAAATGAAAATAAAAACATAAAATAATTAAAAATATAAAAAAATATATAATAAAAATTAAAGTTGCTCCATGGCTTATTAGCACGACAGGATAATTTCTTTCAGACTGCGATTTTGCATTGTCGCCATTTATTGCATTACATTTTGAATTTGCCAAGATGCCTGCCAATATCGAATTTTAGCATTTAATTTCTTAAACTATCTTAAACTATTATGTCATATCTGTAAATCTTTTGACATATATCAAAACCCAGTGATAAGTGAGAAATTCATCGTTGATTGTTTGTAAAAATCGTATACCCATATCGGTATCCGAGAACATCACCATTCCTAAATTGGTTGGCTTCTGAATATTTGTTGGCAATATCTTGTGAATAAATATTAATGATGGCTTCTGAATATTTGTGGATTATATAAATATTGATGCTGGCTTCTGAATAATTGTTGGCTATATCTTCTGGATAAATATTGATGATGACTTTTTAATATTTGTTGGAGATATTTTCTAAATATGTGGTGTAAAGGGCTTCTGAATACTTGTGGATAGATCTTCCGAATACAATCAACAAATATTTGAAATTTGCTACAGAATTAGCTCGGTCGTTTCTCGCCAAGATGTTTACTTACGATATTGCGATACCCATTTTATTTCATCGCAAAAATGACAACAAAAATTTTAAAAACGTCAAAGAGCTTCTATATTACGCTGTACGAAATTATTTTTAAGAAATGAATATAGTAACCGATGAATACAGTTATTAGATGTCTTTATATGGAATAATATTATAGTTTTAAAAAATTAAAGAACACTCTTTTATAGAAATGTGAACTAAACAATACAAAATATCTATCTTATCTTAGTATTAAAATGCAGGGTAAGAGAAAATCGTGTGAGTGACACACCATAATATTTACATACATTTAAATCTTTAATTAAAATAATTTAGAATTAAACAAAAACCATTTTTAAAAAATCTCCCCTGACTGGGCTAACGATGGACCTTTAGGTTAGTAGCGCGGAGCTTTACCTCACAGCCACGGCGTTCACGTAGGGAAAGTCTTTTTTTACAATATAGATATCTTGTTTGCTCCCAGAGCGGTTACAAACATACAAACATACATACAGATGAAGCTAGTAAAAACGTGTTAAAAATAGATTAAAATAAGGCCTGTCGTACTAAATTAAATTCTGTTTATAAAGAATGTAAGCAAAATTTTTGTTATTTTGTGCGATTATCGCTTCTAGTAGTAGTGATTCAGCTTAAACGATTGCTGTGAAAAATGTTGAAATTGCTGTGAAAAATGTTGCTGAAGTATAAATGTCCGCTGAAGGAAAAAGTTTAGAATGGTGATTACGAATGGTATTATTGTGAAATGTTTTATTCTGTGATTGCTGCTATATAGAGTTTTAGGCATTTCCCAGTTCATTGACAACGAATTAACTGTAGCTAGTTTTTTTTTTTTTTTTTTTTTTTTAATGCTCGCAAAGTGATAATGCATACACGATACTGACCAATGTGGTGTTACGTATGTAGTTTTCAGGTTAATGCAAGAAAAATTTTCTGTATTCACCATTTATTATTATTATTATTATTATGTTTTCGTTTTAATGTTTGCGAACCAAGTATACGGGCATGATAATGACCGCGGAAGCACACATCATTTACGGATTCATGCAAAGGGAAATAGCTCAGTTTTAAATAATTGTTTTATTTATCTTATAAGTAGGCTTAATTAATTTCAGTGAATTTCAAAACAGGCGGCAAATTGATAAAAGCATTTTCACCTTGTTTTTTCTTTATTATTATTTATTTATTTATTTATAATAACTATTAACGGCGTTAGGAACTTTTTGAAATAAAGTTAATTTTATTCAAGAATGATATTTTAACGTAATATTCTATACATATTTTAACATAACATATTTTTTTTTTCTTTAATCCTGATAACAATTCTTCGTCAAAATTCCATCCTTGTTTTCTATTGTATATATTAGTTCTCCCAATTATTTATCTTATACTGTGTCAATATTATTTAATAAAAAAAAATCAACGTTGGTACATGTAAACAATTGTATTAACATAATTTGTTGAATATCAGAAAGTTTTAGTTATCTTGATCGGTTATAGTAATAATCATAAATTTTCTTTTTTAATTCTTTCTATATTAAATAAAAGAACGTGTTCGGTTTTAAGTAAAGAATGTTATAAAAATTATAATTTACGTAATATGGGATTAATTGCAGCATATTGTATGAAACAAATATATATATATATATATATATTTAACATGCTAATAATTTAATATCTCCAATAAAATACATGGCAAGATTTCCAATTTTTAAATCATATTTATCCCCACTATTTTTAAATAAGAAATTTATTATATTTGTTTTCGACGATTAAATAAACTGAAAATTGTTAAAAAAAAATTCTTGCATGAAAATTTCTGTAAAAAAAGATAGAGTTAGTAACTGTGTAATAAGTAATTTTTTTTTTATTATTATTGTCTAAAGGTACTAAAATTGAAAAAAGGAAAATCAATAAAATAGAATGAGTATAAGAACTGTACAATAAAAAACATATATACACATAAATACTTCTCATTCCCGTATTTTATTATTTTGATGCAGATATTTTTATTTAGAAAGAAAATACACTTTGATGCTTTAATGGCATATATAATAAAATTTCTAAGTTCATAGTTTTCTTCATAAAAAGTATATCATATTTTATAAACTATGTATCACCAATATATGGTAAACATACTACATTTCCGTATATAAAAGACGAAAAAGTGAGGCATCTCCTTATGAAATTTCGTTTCCGAGAAAGAATATAAAATTGATATTGACATTAGTTTCGAAAATGGTATGCTGCCGTTGCCAAAAAAATTATTCAAACTAAAAAAATAAAATAAAAATACATATAGAGCATAACATTCAATATTAAATTTTTTTTGTTGACACAGAAACTTTTATAAGCATCTTAAAGACATGTAGGTTATTTCTTCGAAGCTGAATTGTTTGCCTAATAAAGGTAACGTTTCTTTTAGCAAAAGTTAAATAGAAAAATATCGAAATAAAAATTTATGTTTGCTTTTACTTCTTTATGTTGATATATAAAATTTACGGAAATTTATAAACTTCTATATTTTATAACGAAATTTATGGATAATACATATATTTTCACCTACAGTTTAAAAAATGGTATTTCAAGGTAAATACAAAATTATTACTTACTTTCTCAAGTTACAGTATTAATAATAGTAAAAATGTAGTAACTGTGTAATGAGAAAAATTGTTCTTTCGGTAAGAGTTGTCATTTTTATATAAAGGAAATATTTTTTAAAAACATTTTATTGGAGTCAGATTCATTCGTTCAAATAATATCGAGAGTTATAAAGATAGAAAGCCAATTTCATAGTCTGTTGGTTTTGAATAAAAAATGAAATGCGGACTTAACTTTGTACATTGTCTTTAAAATAAATTCACTAGTCATTCAGTTTAATAAATTAAAAACTTATTTCATTAAAAAAATGTTTTATTAAAAAAATATTTAAAGGCGAATATGAATTTTTAAAATGGCAAAAGTGAACTAAAAATTCAACATGTCAAGTTTATAACAGTAGTAACGTGTGGCAAATATAATTTTTCAATTGCTCTCATTCTGTCCTTGGTGTCCTTTAAAAAAAAAAAAAAGGGGTAAGTGCACCAGTGATTGACACTTTTAGAGCAATCTCTGATGTTTTTAATGTTCTAGTCAACAGAAAATATGTTTAAAAATCTTGAGTTAATATATATGGTATGAAAGACATTCAGAACCACATATATGTTAAAATATATACATTTGATAGCAATTATTTTTTTTTTATGAATTTTTATTTGACACACACTTAATGTTCCAGTAATTGACACTGCCAGTGTTTCATTTTATCAGTAATTGACTCCCTATGCTCCAAAGTTTGACACTGCTAGTTATTCATTTTATCAGTTATTAGTACCCTAGGCTCCAGTGTTTGACATAAAATGTTAAAATTCTTATATGTAAAATATATTATTTTATTATTTTTCTTATTTATTAATTATTTCATGTAGATGTCAATTACTAGAGCATGCCAATCACTGGAGCAGCTACCCTAACTAGGGAAAATAATGTCAAATAACATTGAGGCCTTATGAAAGGGGGGATTCTTTATGCAGCATCCAACAATTATCTGCTAATATGTTAACATTCCATCGTTACTGACATTTCCTCTATATTTCTTTTATGTCTTGATAAAAGAACTTTCCTTTTTCTTCACTTACATCACCTAAATTTTGCGGAAAATAACTTAGATGGAAGCTCCAAAATTGGAGTTTTGAGCTAAAAAAAATCATTTTTTTCTCGAAACAATACATGATGGAAATTTTTGAATAGTTTTTCTTTAATCAGCATTAAACAATATACCAGAATAATGCATCATACTGAAGAAGAAAAAAGTTTCA
The DNA here is from genome assembly GCA_963930645.1 of Salticus scenicus. Lineage (NCBI taxonomy): Eukaryota > Metazoa > Arthropoda > Arachnida > Araneae > Salticidae > Salticus > Salticus scenicus. The sequence continues at coordinate 54,444,127 of OZ005654.1, read as the reverse complement.
TCGCAGACCGATGTTATTGTGAAAAGGGCATTTTGATGTTTACTGTTATGTTTGAAAGGGTTAAGGCCAATTGATTACATTAGGGTCCTAGGCCAGTAAGTAAAATGTCCTCCGTAGGGGTCTTTCTAAGAGGTCCTAGCCCCTATTTATGAGCATTTTGATATTTAATTGTTAATTAATAATTGTATATAATGTTTTAACTAATTATAATGAGAATATTAAATTTAATATTACTCATTTACAAATAATCATACACTGTGGAACTAACTTTTTCTGAAATAATAAATTTATAATTCTATTATTTATTTGTTTATTTATTTGAAAATGTATTGTCGCCTTAATATGAAAACAAAAATATTTTGTTAAAAGGAAATAAAAGAAAAATTTTAAAGTGATTCTAAACGCTTTGCTTTGTATTAACGAAATTCATGTTTGTCGAAATCTTGCTTCGTGAAAGCCGACACCTGAAAGTAAATAAATAAATAATAATAATAATAAATAAACATTAATTAATACTCCCTATTCCTGTGAGTCATGAATTTTCTTCGAAGAGAAATAAAATTACTAAAACAAGGAATTTTCTTAAAAAACTTTGTAAATATGTTATAATTTTTGTGTAAAACATAATACTTCCTTTAAAAAAATCTGCGAAATCATATATATATATATATACATATATGTTAATATTTAAATTATTGCATTTTCTTACACTATATTAAAAAATAATGTAAAATTTAAGTACATAGATTTTTGAAAATAGTAAGATAGAGATTACAGTAAAGCTTAAATGCAACTAAAATGTCTTTTAAAACAAGTATTTAAACTGAAATTAAAAAAAAAAAAAAAAAAAAAAAAAAAAAGAAAAAGAAAAAAAAAAAAAAAAAAAGAAAGAAAGAAAAAAAGAAAAGAAAAGAAAGAAAGAAAAAAAAAAAAAAACCTCTATACATACGGGGTTCTTCAAAATGAGGTGCAATATTTTAAGAATGTATATTAATGTCAATTATGAACAAACATTTACCAAAACAAATTTTAAGAAATATGAATTCAAATACTTTAATTTTATGACATTATAAGTGTTTCACATGTCTTTCTTGAGTCGTGTAAACAAATTCAGAAGTTCAATTTCACACACATTAGGTTTCAGCATGTCTAGTGTTACTAAATTTAGAGCATTTCCTACGCGATGGGGTAATGTCCGATGACGTAGGAGGCCAATGAAAAATCGCTTTGTCTTTTGTCCTGATGCAGCCAAAGCCGCGACTAGAAACGACATCGTTGAGAAACGTATGCACTTGCATTATGGAAGCGCAGACTAAAAAGTTTTTTTGAATTGTCTACTATCCTTCAAACCCTTTCTGGTTTGAAAATAAATTTATTGCAGTCTTATAAAATACCGCATATACTTTTGAATATTATGGTATATAATGAAAATAAAATTCCTATAAAAAAAAAAAGTTTTCTTTAAAATATGTACCTGAAAAATTTACATTTGAAAAATTAAATTGGCACAATCAATTGAATCAATTAGCACAATGTACTATTATCTTTTTTAAATATTTAAGTACAATCTAGTTTGCAGTAAAATCGAAATACGATAAAAATATATTTTAATAAATAGTTTAATCAGAACTCAAATTATTTCGACATTGAATGAATAATTCAAACTTAAATTATCTGAATTTTTATAATAACTAACCTTTTCCCCCGCAGAACATCTGCGTGGTAGTTTCTACATACCTACTGTGATTTTCAGAAAAATGTCATAAAAATATCACCCACTGATTTTTTTTAATCCAGTAAAATAGATTTAAATCTTTGATATTTGTATTATAATTTCCATTTTAGAAAAGAAAAATTCTACGGCTTAGTTAAAATTCTTAAAATTAAATTAAATTATTGTTATATTGTAATTGTATCTTAATATGAGGATTTTAATTTCAGTCAATAGATAGAGCCACCATCGCCCTGCTAAATAGCCAAGGATGAAATGCGAGGCTTAACAGGCTTTAAATTATTCTAAATTAGCTTTTAAATACGGTATTTTAGCATAGAAGAGACCGGGATATAATGGATCATGGAATAAAATGGACCACCCCTATTATTGATTTTATTTATTTATTTCCATGCTTCGTATTTTGGCACATAGATAACAGCACTACAGTGATGAAATATATCTAGAAACTTCATGCCTAACTAACAGTTTAGCCGTTTTCTTCGTGAAATTTAGTTTGTGGTCGCCAAGTGTAAAATTTTTTAGTTAAACATTTTTTATTTTCGTCATTCAAGAATAAGGAACTGGAAGAGGTTATTTAGCACAATAAATATCTAAGGACATCTATTATTATATTTAATCTTATTAAACTAATTTTTAAAAGGATTTGTTATTTTTTTAAACATTTGTTGTCAGAGTTACACATGGTCTAAAATGGATCAGCAAGAACTGGGGTACAATGCACCATGGTCCATTTTACTCCAGTTCTCTTTCATATATGATTTTTTTTTTAATTTGAACATTATATGTAGAATTTAGAATTAATAAACTGATTAACAAAATCTAGATTTTTGAAGTGTTACTTATAAATTATACTTACAGATTTCAGAATTAACCTTAACCCGTTAGTAGTCACTATAGACAGCGCCACCTATTACAGATTGCGCACTTTTTATTTAACTATCACCAATAATTTTAAGAAGTGATGTGACCGACGTTTCTTCGATTTCATTCGCGTTTTATGTATATCAAATGCCACTTCTAAAAATTTTTGGTGGCTATTGAATCAAAAAATCTGGCAACACTAAAAGGTGGGCGGCAAATCGACCAACTAGCGACTACTAAGTGGTTAATAGATCTATTATATCTTCAAAGATAAATAAACAAGCAATTTACTTTGAACTTTTTTTTTTCTATTTCATTTTATTAAACATTCCGTTACTTTGGAATAATTACATTTTCAATTTTCAATACTAATAAAATAAAAGTGCGTAGATAAATTTTCGTCAAAAAGTTGACGAAAAGACGGTTTTACTTTTTGTTGGCTTAATCACATAAATGAATGATAAAGAATCTGTTTCTGAGAGATTCATGCAACTAAAGCCTAATCAAGATATCTACACTTTTATTGAAAATGTTGACGAATCTTTTGTAAATTTTCGAGATATTGTAAAGATGACTTAAACTTTACGAGAATACAGCAGAATTTCAGTGGTACAAAAATCTTTTCGTTTATCATTTTTTAATTTTAATGTCATTAATATTACATTAATTGTTTGAATCTAAGAAATAAATAAACAAATATAATGTATTCTACATTTTGTACTATTAAAAAAAAAAAAAAAAAAAAACATACTTGTTAAATTTTACCTGTTGTCCATAGTACCCCATTTCATGAACCATTTTACCCCGGGCTTGGTGTAAAATGGTCCACTTTGTCAGTTGCTATTAAAAAAAATTTATTAAAAAAATTTTATTAAAAAAAGTGAGCATAATTATTACTTTTGACTTAATACAATATGAATCCCAATATATTGGTAATATGCACACATATTTTCAACAACCAAAAGTCATTACTTTATGAGTTAGCACTTACAATTTACAAAAGGGGTCCATTTTACCCCGGTCTCTCCTATGTTTCGGCACAAAAAGTTAATATTTTTCCAATTTCTTTGTGTGTATTAGATCAAATTTTTGTAGCCTAAATCTATAGCAGCCGGATTTATGATTTCAGACATCCGATCTGGTTTGACCATTCAGATAACACCTTGCGTCACCATCGTACTGTTTCGACAAAATTTTATTGTGACTGGTCCACGTTCGAGAAATATTATATAGATTTAAAAAAAATAAAAAAATAAATAAATATTTGTATTAATTCACGTAGTTTATATCCTTTGCGAACAAACTATGATCTTCTAATAAACTAGTCTAGGAACAACTGTTAATCATTTTATCGTTTTGGTCTCCTGCTCCTAGTGTCCAAGTAACCCAGTTTAGATATAAATTCAATGTTTGCGAAAAATATTTATATATTTCACATTATTAATCCTGTTTTTTATCCTACAGTTTATATTTAAAATGTCCATAAAATTCACATGATGATAAGTAAAAACTAGAATAATGGACTACTGATGGATCTGCAATAAATTAAATTAATCAGCATACAAAACGCAGTTTTAATAATAAAAAATACAGCTTAATGTGCATTTATTGATACTAAAGTAACTTGTGTGAAAAAAAAAAAAAAAAAAAGAGAACCGTTCCCTTTATACCCGAATTCTGGAACATAAAGAAACTTCAAAAACCGCGTTATGCGTTCTAAAATAGTGCAACATGCCATAGAAATCGACAATCTACCTGATTTTAGTAATAATAAAATAATCATACTTAACTGTTCAAGTTATCATTTAAGATATTTCGTCGAAGGCTGGTATACGAAACAACAGTTTTCCCCGCTTAATGAGGCATGCGCAGTTCCCGCTGAATACACTGCACTCTGTTAAAGGAGTTCTCTTGTTCTACTCAACTAATTACTTTTTGATGTTTTACTGATGATGCACGTGAACGGTTCGAAACGTTTAAATTTATGTTTTGTGTATTTTAATGTTTTAAACTGTATAATTTTTGTGTATGGTGTCTCGTTTCTTGATGTGGTTAAAATTTAATATATTTATATATGAGACGTGATGATTTTTAAATATTTCAAAGATTATTATACATTATATATATATATACATAAAGAAATGTATTTATTATTCACGTGTAAATAATTACATTTTTTTTTTTTTTTTTTTTTTTTTTTTTTTTTTTTTTTTACGTTTTCCACCCTCCAAAAAAAGGGGGGGGGGATGAACTCGTATATGTAATTTTTGCATCGATTTTTTTTAACAATGCACTGCTATAATTAGATTTTTATTTAATGTATTTTGAATCAATAATTGAACTAGTCCGGTCGTACTAACACACACACACATATATATGTATATATAAGTGCGTGTGTATGTAGATGTATATATCTTACTTTTATCTTTTAAAAATTTATCTGTCATTTAAATTCATTTTAAACTACACTAGTTAGAATTTCTGTTGTTCACGAAAAAAGTTTGTTATTTCACAAATTTCAGGATTCTTTTTTCCAATCTCCTAATGGAAATCACTTTCATTTGATATATGAAAAAGAAGAGTACAATTTCTTTTTCAGTTTGCTATTTCAGTACGTGGCAATTCACTTCTTTTCTTGTTCTTTTAAAAAACATATTTCAATTTTTGTTTTATGTTTATTTTTATACAAACTAAATATAAATACTCTATTTAGTACTACGTGATAAAATTCGTATTATTTTTCAACAGAAAGAGTTAGATTCTTCGATTTACTATTATATTTAATTTAATTCGTGAGATTTAAACTGTATGAAAATTTTTTTAGATCATGCTTAAAAATGCAATAGTTATGTAACATTTATAAAAGAATAACAGCCAAATGAAAACTCCACAAAACGAGTAATGCATTCAAAATTAGAAAGGGTGTAAGACAAAGGGACACAATTTCACCTAAAATCTTCAATGCAGTACTTCAAGAAGTTTTTAGAAAATTAGATTGGGACCAGAAAAGTGTAAAAATTGATGGAGAATTCATAAATTATTTGAGATTTGTGGTTGATATTGTATTGTTCGCCTCCTCATTTGAGGATTTGCAACAAATGCTGCAGGAATTAAACATAGAAAGTAAGCTCGTTGGATTGAAAATGATCCTCTGTAAGACAAATGTTATGTCAAATTCTTTTGCTTCTCCACTGAAGATCACTGTTGATATGATGAATGGGAAACGGTATGCCGTTATATACTTATCTGGGGCAAGCCCTTACGATGAACGGGATCATCATGGAAGAAATTAATAACTAAGTTAAACTTGCATGGAGAGCATTCGGAAGAAATAGCGCTGCATTCAAAAGCGACCACCCAATTTCTTTGAAAAGAAACGTTTTTGATCAGTGCAATTTCCCTGTTTTAAAATATGCTTTAGAAACATGACATTAACATGAAAAGCTATATAAAAACTGCAAACAACCCAGAAAAGCATGGATATATGCATGTTAGGATTTACCCGAAAGCGGAGCATTTGGATTAGAAAGCAAACCAAAGTTACTGATGTTATTTCTAGAATCAAGAAAATAAAAGGGAGCCGGACTGGGCAGCTTGAGCGAAGAAATGATGAAAAATGGACCATCAAAGTCCTGTTTTGGATCCCAAGAGATAAGAAAAGACCGAGGAATCTACCACTGTGTCATTGGAGAGATGAAATTTTGAAGTTTTGAAGAGCAGAATGGAGAAGAATTGCAGAAAACAAGTCAGTTTGGAATCACCTAGGAGAGGTCTTCATCCTGCAGCAGATTGATAAAGACTGAAATTGATGATGATGATGATGATATATGTATATACATACCTGTATATATCAAGATACATTTGTTTATAAAAAATTTGATAGAATAAAAAGGAAATATTTATATATATTTTTTTTTCTAAATCAGCGTTGTAAAATTATACATTTGTATTTATAATCTGTGATTAGTCAGAATAAATTGATTTTTGTGTATAAATACTTAATCATATATATACATCATCATCAACAACATAAGTCTTTATTGCCGATTCGGCAATTGTAATTTTTCAACCTGAAAATGGATTGGTTATAGACGGAATCAACTTTATTGCGACAAAATCCCCACTAGAGAAATGGAATATGTTATTTTGGTCGCCTTCAATTTCAATTTCAACTACATCACGTTAGATTGTACGGAGTGAGATCTGAAGTATAACGGGACATTTACTTAGAATCCAGTTTGCTGCATAAAACCTAGTTTAATTCACTGCTTTCTTAACTTGTCTGAAAAGAAATAATTAAAATAATAAACGTCTGGGAAATAATACAAGCTAAACAATATATAATGTGTTATGTGTTATGGAAAATGCCATTTATTGTTTTTCGACCACTTCATATCTGAATACATAGGCGATTCTTTTCTTCATACCCTCTGCTAATTTCTGTATAATATTTTTGTTGATTTTTCTTAAGAACATTAATGACAACTTTGGCATAATGTGAACTGACTTTATCTGACCAAAAGACACGACAATTATTACGACAGGCAGTATTATTTCTTTCAATCATCTGTTTTTGATTCGTTACCTGTTTTTATCTACCCCCCTTCAATGAATGTGCAAACATTATTCTTCTTATTTAAAATGTATAAAGACGAAAGTTTGCCATTGCATCTGTCTAGATTTTTAGTCCAGGTTACTAGATTTTATCAAAAATTAGTGCACATAGTAGCCAAGACAAAATCCAGTTAACATAGTATTTTTCAGTTCATTCAGGTAATTGATTGAAAAGGTATTAAATAAAAACTTAATTTTAACTTTGATGAAAATTATTAAAAAGTATTCTTTAAAATTATTAAAAGGTATCCTTTTTCATATTATATAGTTTTATCGATTGTAGAGAATAAATAGTTTTTTAATTCATTTCTTTGGATAAATATCGGCATTAACGACTCTATTTGAATATTTAACGAAAGGCTCATTAATTCTGTTAGATGCGAATGTATTCCACACATGAAACTACTTTTTAACTTTTATTTTTGTTATCGTTAAAAATTTGACTATACCAGGCGTGGAGGGCACATTGGATGAATAAAAAATATTATTTACATGGATAGAAGAATTAGTTGTCCAACTTATACACTTCTTTTAAGTATACTTTCTTTTGCGACTATTAAAAAAAAAAAAAAAATCTGCAATAAAAGGAAATTAAAATTACTATCATAAACTAGATAATACACCAAATAAAGCCATACTTTAAGTTTTGGTCACAGCCAAAACTAAATATGACTATAACTACAGTCATAGTCTAGACTCATTATACAACACGGAATCATTGATATTGTAATAAGGCATAGATATTGATCATCGAGGAGTAAAATATGATTTCTTTTCATCGGAGGAAATACGTCCATTTTACCGTCTAACGGCCGTCTTTCCCCGAGTGAATACATACGTAGATACATGCGGATAATTTAGCAAATAAAATTTATGATTATTTTATGTACTAAAAGTGAATGAAAAACTCCAGATACACTTTCAAATTCATTTTTATTTATTTCTTTTAATTTTTTTTTCTATTTTTCTTTTTTACCATATCTATTAATTTAGTTAACACGTTGAGTGCCATATCAGCTATTCTAGATTCTAGACATTTTTCCTATATGTCTAAAAGTACTGCGGGAATCATCTTGAAACTTTAGGAGTATGCAGAACATGTTATACTTCAAACATTTCAGTGAAAGTTTTACCCCGAAAGTAAAAGCAGAACCAATAAAAAATTAGCACTTTGAGCTCCATGTGAGAAATCGGTAGCTGACAGTGTGAAATATGATTAAAAGCCGCGTCGACCATCGGTGGTTGACAGTGTAAAATAGGATATAAAACTAAAAATATTACATTGTTTTAAGTAATTATTGAAAATTTATTGAAAATTTGCTTAATTTTTATTCATTACAGGGGGAATCATTATGGAATTTTAATGGATTTTAAGAATTCGCGTGGCTCCCAACGTGTTAATATTTAAATTAAAGCATTTTTTACATATTTAAACTAGCGGGTTTTACCTACGCCGCTGCGAACTAAATTTAATTGAATTTTGAGAATAGCATATTACTTATTAATATAAGATCTTAAATATATATATATATATATTAAATTTAAAAAAAATCATTAAATATGAAAACAATATTTATTTCACAATAATAACAAAGCAATTGATTATAAAGATTATATTTTCCATCATTAGTCAAATATGATTTACTGATGAAATCTTATCCGATTTCATTTCATATATTTATTAGAACATTTAAAAGCCACGCAACATTTCGTTATTTTCAAAATTCATCAGCATTGTGTTCTATTACTGTTGCCGAGTTTCAATACCTACTAATGGCTGATGCTAAAACTTTTTTCGGCATCAAAAATCTTTGATCGATTAAACGGGGATGATAGATAAATTATTACATCTATGCCCAATATATTATCATCCTAAACTACAACATCTATCGATGTACTTTAATGTCGTAAAAGCTTCTTTAAAGTTTGAGTACCAGTTAAACTTCAAATTTCAGTAAATAAGCGGCAAAGTGTTGTTTCAATACGTGAAGTTACCGTGATAGAAGATATTTCTTGGGTGTGTCATTTGTTTTAATGTAAAAATATAATAATATTATAGTTTTAAAAAATTAAAGAACACGCTTTTATAGAAATGTGAACTAAAAAGCACATTAAAGATTACACTATAAATATAGTGGAAGAAGTGTGAAAGAGAAAAGCGAAACTGTCCTATGTATGAATGAAGTTTGTAAGATTCCCATGAAGTGATTTGTAAGATTTCAGGGTAAAATAACAAAAAAAAAAAAAAGCACAGAAACATAAATATCTTTTTAACACTCTGTCATTAGCTTCACCTGTATGTATGTATGTTTGTATGTCTGTATGTATAATGTATGTTTGTAACCGCTCTGGGTGCAAACAAAAAATCTATATTGTAAAAAAGACTTTCCCTACGTGAACGCTGTGGCTGTGAGGTAAAGCTCCACGCTACGAACCTAAAGGTCTAGTGTTCGAGCCCAGTCAGGGGAGATTTTTTTAAAATGGTTTTTGTTTAATTCTAAATTATTTTAATTAAAGATTTAAATGTATGTAAATATTATGGTGTGTCACTCACACGATTTTTTCTTACCCTGCATTTTAATACTAAGATAGATATTTTGTAACCACTATATTCATCTTTAATGTAACCATTATATTTATATTGTATATGTTCATTGTCACGTTAGGGGAAAATTTCTATGTAAATGTTGTTGTGGGACATTTAAGACCGGTTTCCACCAGCGGTTGGTTGGAGCGGTACTATTCAGAATCTTTTGATGTGGTCAACCGGGCTCAAAATCCTCGAACTGGTTGAAAGTCTAGAGATCTCCTTGACGCTAACCCCCTGCTAAGATAATTGAGGTGCCAGAGGCAGATATCTTTGTCAATTTTGCATGTTTTCCTTTGAAGTAACTGCGCAATCTGATAAAAAAAGATTACAACTGATGACAAGACATTTGTCTCTTTGTGTCGGAAGCGTGATTAATGGTTTTTTGAACCTCGAAGTTCCAACCGTAGTGGAAACCAGCCTTTAGTGGGAAAAGCAGAACTGCACCATATATGAGGTCTGTCCAATAAATACGTGAACTAAGGCCATAAAAAGTTTATTTTACAAAATTTAGTTTACATCGATTTTGTCCCTTTCAAAGTACTCTCCATTCGTTGCTATGCACTTATTCCATCTTCTTTTCTACTGTTCAGAGCACCCTTGGAAGTCCTTGGCAGTCAGGCCTTTTAGTTTTCTCGTCGTTTCTTGCTTTATTGTGTCCACATTTTCCCAGTGATGTCCCCTCATCACATTTTTGCATTTTGGAAATTAAAAAAAAAGTCGCATGGCCGAGATCTGGCGAATAATGAGGATTATCAAGGATGGTGATTGAATTTTTTGTCAGAAACTGGCGAACAATCAATGCTGAATGTGCAGGTGCATTGTCATGGTGAAGGATCCAGCCATCGCCTTGAGTGAAATTTCGTCGCACACGACGCACGCGATCTCTCAAACGCTTGAGAACTCTAAGAAAAATAATTTATTAATTTCATCAATTTCCATTTTCAACACACAGTAAAAACAAGGACAACAGAAACTAACACAACTGGCACAATGCGTACAGCTCGATGATCCGCCATGAACTGATGGTTCATTGGGTCTCAGGCAACTAGCACCGCTAGTGAACGAGGCTATAGTCCGCATCATGGCCGACAGATGGCACCACTTCGCGTATTTATTGGACAGACCTCGTATGTCCCTTAAAGATAAATTTTGATTTCCTCTTCACAATAACCCCTTACCTACTGACGAAAAATTACGAGATTCGCTTTCCAGTGCCACCATTTTTCACACAGGCGCGTGTTGTTATGCGTTCACTGTTCCAGAAGCATTCCCTTTCTGATTCCTTCCACTCGCCATCTTCTATGAAATAAGTAACTCCTTCGAAAATAATGTCATGGTCATTTAATTGTACTCCAAAGGCATGAGACCAAAGGCATGTCCAAAGGCATGTGTATATACGACCGAGGCAGTTAACTCATCTTCATAGCGAGACGAATATTTACACCCGGGGTAGTTCAGGGGTTAATTATATATTACGAAATGATGAACATCGATAACACAGGTCGACATGCAAAATTTTGATTTTAAAGTTTTGGCTGATATTTATGTTTTTTGGTGTGCTGAAACCGAAAATGAAGCCAGTTTTTCTCTATTACGTGTATATTTTTGTCAATACGGGGGAGGGGGTGCTTATACAATTTCTTCCATTACTCTTCCACCAATATAATTATATGATGAGTTTTATAGTATGTTTCCATGATTAATTGATCATAGATACCTATTGTTGTAATTGTGAAGCACTAGTGCGACTTAAAACCATACCAAACAACCAACCAATCTATTGTTATGATGGTATATGTAAGAAATTGTGTCGGTAAGCACTCTGTATTGAAAAAAATCTATACGTAATAGAGAAAATTGGGCTGCATTTTCGGTTTCAGCATATCAAAAAACACAAAGATCAGCTGAAATCGTCAAATCAATTTTTTTTTCAACTTCATTTTTGTAGGCCTGTGTAATCAAATATTTTCATTACTTTCATAAAATGAAAGTAATGACATTTTTGTATTAAGTAAGTCTTGTATGAAAGTAATGACATTCTTGTATTTTTATAACATAGGGTAAACATTTTTAATTAACATATCTCTTTTAAGTTCCATTTATTAATTAAGTTAGCAAATATTTATTCTGAGATTTAATCAAATGCAAATTCAGTGAAATTTCCTAAATCATTTGTTTATAATTTTAAATATTTAATCTTGGTATGTAATGGAAGGTTTAAAATAATCCTAAATGTATCCATTGTATCATACCGATCGGCTTTATGTTCTACACCATTTGAAAGGTATTAAATCCTACGAGACTAATTTATGATATCGATTTCAGAGTCCTGCGGAGTTTATAATTATAATTAATTAACCATTCGTAATATTTAACAGTCAGGTTTTAGATATTGCAAATGTGTAACATAAATTTTGCAAAAGATAGTTACACTATATATAGATATCAAACTATCAACTATCCCATAATTATTTAAAATCCGTAAAGTATAATGCAAAACTAATAAAATAATGTATATTGAGTCCATACCGAATATTTTGAATTCGGGGTTGTATTTTAAAATAATTACATTAATTTCGTGTAATATGAGATACAATATCATGAAATATTGACAGAGACAAATAAGGCAAAAATTTGGTATATGTTATTCCATAAATATAATTAACATTGTATTGGTAGTACACTTTAACAAATTTCAGAATTATATAATATTTATAAATATGCACATAATATAAAAGGTTTTCCAATAGGGATGATACAATTTTAAATGGTTAGAATAGCAATACTGCGTATTATTTTTTGACATTTCCTGTATCACTTGTGTTTAGTATACTATGTCATTTAATCATGCAAATATACACGCTTGAACAACGTTTCGAAATTATTAAATTGTTTTATCAAAATCAGTGTTCATATGTGAACACTGAGAGAAATTTGAGAAGAATTCATGGACGACATTATTCAGTTAATCGTCTCAATCGATTGTGATATTTTCTTTGGGGATATGTTAAGTCACAAGTTTATGCTGATAATCCAATAACAATTGACCAATTAAAAACCAACATTGAACGTGTTATTCGTGAAATAATACCAAATTTATGTGAAAGAGTGATGGAAAATTGGGTTCACAGAATGCTGTATGTCAGAGAAGTCGTGGTACTCACATTAACGATATTATTTTCATACTTAATGGCATAATGTAAGCTTTCAAATAAAAAAAAAATTATGTGTCACTGAATAAATTATGTTTTTTTGAATTGTGTCACTCTTAACGGGAAACCCTTTATTTATTAAATAGTTAAGTTTCTTAAGGATAAATACACTCTAAATAATAATAAAAAAAGGACGCACCAAGAAGAATTTATTTAAATGGGACGAAAATTGGTGTACACTGGTGTAAATGGGAAATAAACATACAGAAAATATATGACTACAATTTCAGAAAAAATAGATCAATTATTCAAGGAAAAGAGTATCATAAAGTGAACAAGTCAGTAACGCATTTGGTCATTTTTTATCTGTTATGCATACAGTTAATTTGGCTTATAATAACAGGAGACTTGGCGTTGGAATATTAAAACTCGAATAAACTACTACGTCAGAAAAGCCAAAAGAAAAATTTTTGCGATGCATACAGCTGTTTCGGTATCCTTAAGCGTACCGTCTTCAGTGCAAAAAAAATTCTGAATCTGGAGAAGTGCTCGTATATATAGGAGAGGGACCGAATTTAGTTCAACCGACAGGATTACGGGAAAGGTGGAGTGTGTGGCCAATAGGAATTTAGGGAAGTTAGCTGTGTAAAAAGTTAAGAAAATGTGGACTGAATGTAAAATTTCCAACAATTAGACAAATAGGGAACAGCGAAATCACAATTTACAAGGTTTTTAAAAATTTTATAAATATGAAAGGCTTCAAAGCAATCAAGTTCATGAATGGATTTAGGTCTGCAAATTATTTTAGCAGAATTAAATTTAAAATTATGATTTTCCTCCCAGCAATGTTTAGAAATAGCTGATTTATTGGTTTCTTGTTTGCGGACGTAATTCATATGTTCTTCTAGACGAAATTTAAGACTGCGTTTAGTTTGGCCAATATACGAAAAACCACATTGACAGGAAATACTATAAATGCCCCAAGAATTATGCATATCAATGGGATTTTTTAAGCGAGAAAAGGTGAGTTTATTGAAAGGCAAAAATATTATTTTAAAATCATATTGTTTGAGAATTTTAGCTATGGTTTAACTAGATTTAGGAAAATAGGGTAAAACAATACTGTTATTAGAAGAGACGGATTTAGTACACGAAATACGAGTGAGCTGTAATTTTTGGATGGCTTTGTCTATAATGGAAGGGTCATAAACTCTGTCAATTGCAATGGCTTTCAGGTATTTAATTTCAGATTTTAATAAAATAGGATTTGAACAAATATTAAGGGCACGGTTTACAAAAGTATAGAAAGCAGCCATTTTTTGGTTAGGTGGGTGACATGAACGCGCATGGGGAGGAAGGGAGACTGAAAATTTTTTACGATAGACGGTGGTTGAAAATCCATCTACAGTGCGAGAGACGAGGGTATCAAGAAATGGAAGGGAGTCATTATTTTCTATTTCATATGTAAACTGGATATTACAGTGAATTGAATTTAAAGTTTCTAAGACATGGTCAATATTGTGACGAAATATGTCGATAAGCGTGAAGGTGTCGTCAACGTAACGGGTCCAAAAAGGAAAAGATATAATCTTAAAAAGCTTGCTTTCGAAATAGTGCATGTAAATATCTGTAAGAATTGGGGAACCCATGGCTAAACCTTCAGACTGACGATAGAATTTATTTTGGAAAGAAAAAGTGGTTTGTGATAAACAAATGCGGGTAAGAAAAATTAATTCTTGTATTTCAAAAGATGTTAAATGAAACTTTATAATCTAGTTTTGAGACAGCAGAGGGCGCCACTTATTGAAACATCAGTGAAAAGAGATTTTACATCAAAATAAAGTAAGATTAGTGTGAGGGCAGTTTTGAATATTTTGAAGTGCCCTCACACTAATCTCACTATTGGCCAAACTAAACGCAGTCTTAAATTTCGTCTAAAAGAACATATGAATTACGTCTGCGAACAAGAAACCAATAAATCGGCTATTTCTAAATATTGCTGGGAGGAAAATCATAATTTTAAATTTAATTCTGCTAAAATAATTTGCAGACCTAAATCCATTCATGAACTCGATTTCTTTGAAATCTTTCATATTTATAAAATTTTAAAAACCTTGTAAATTGTGATTTCACTGTTCCCTATTTGTCGGATTGTTGGAAATTTTACATTCAGTCCACATTTTCTTAACTTTTTACACAGCTAACATTCCTAAATTCTTATTGCCCACACACTCAACCTTTCCCGTAATCTTATTGGTTGAACTGTATTCGGTCCCTCTCCTATATATACGAGCACTTCTCCAGATTCAGAATTCTTTTTGCACTGAAAACGGTACGCTTAAGGCTACCGAAAGAGCTGTATGCATCGTAAAAATTTTTCTTTTGGCGTTTCTGATGTTGTAGTTTATTCGAGTTATAATAGTTAATTGGCTTGTTATTGATTTATAGATGTAGCAGATATCTTCTTGTGAGATATCGTGCCAAATTTTGTCCAATTGTCTTGTTAGATCTCTAAAATCACACACAATCAATCCCCAACATGATTTTTTCATACAAGTATATATGCCAAATAGTCGTTAAGTGAGAAGATGTTTACTGAATTTTCCCCAATTGTTTCATGAAAAGTCGGAAAGCATAAAACTGCCATTGCAAAGTTTTAAAGCAGCAATTTTTACTTTCCGAACACTATAGTGAGGAAAGTATTGTAATCATGTCAAAAATCCGAATTCGAGATTTTGATGTTTCTATACGTGTCGAGGTCCAACGAGTCCGTTTTCACTATTTTTACGATGATGTATGTATGTGTGTGTGTATGTATGTGTGTATGTATGTGTGTATGTATGTGTGTATGTATGTGCGTATGTCTGTGAGTGAACACGCTAGCGTCTAAACGCTTTGTTCGAATAAGCTGAAAGTTGGTACGTATATTGTAAGTCACCATAGTACGAACCCTATAGATTTTGGTGAATCTAGCAATTATAGTATTTTTACAGGGACATAAAGAAAAATTCTTTATCATTATGGCCAAGGGACCAAAATCTTAAAAGTGCGATAGCATCTAAACGCCTTATTCAATTGAGCAAAAACTTTATACACATATAGGTCACAGATAGGTCACAGATACGCAATCTGTATAGATTTTGGAGAATCTAGCACTTATAGTTTTTTTACAGGGACACAAAGAAAACTTCTTTGGCAAATTTTTAAAAGTGTGATAGCGTCTAAACGCCTTATTAATCTCATTAAAGAATTTGTACACATGTTATAGGTCACATTTGAACCAACTGTATAGATTTTTGTGACTATAGCACTTACAGTTTTTTTACAGAGACACAAAGAAAAATTCTTTATCTTTATGGCCTATGAGACCAGCGATAGCATCTAAACGCCTTATTCAATTGAGCTAAAAATTTGTATGAATATTATAAATCACTGTTGCACTAACTATAAGCATTTTGGTGAATCTAGCATTTATAGATTTTTACAGGGACACAACGAAAAATTTTTTATCCTTATGATCTAAGGGCTCAAAGTTCAGTAGCGTTAAATAAAACCTCGTGTGATATATGGAGAAAAATACTCAAACACTCTGTTATGGTTTTCTCTTTTTTGTTTGTTTAGCAACACCTCTTTCTTTATTTTATCTACAAAACTGTTAGTTACTCAATGTTCGGAAAGTCGAGTGGAGTCACTCCAGATTTTTTAAATATACATCGAATATTTTCGATAACGTGTAAACAACACAGTTCTGACATATAAAAATGAGCAACAACAAAAAAAATATCATGTAAATAAAAGTATTTATAATAATGTAGAAAAACTAGAATATTGATTCTGTTGGAAATAGTCTGTTTTCATAAAATGAAAATGGTGCTTTAGAGAAGAAAATAAAATTTTAGAAACACGTTAAAGCAGAGATAATTCATAAGATGTAGCGCGTTACTGAGGAGAGGGAGGGGTAGAAGAGTAGAAGAGGTGATATAGACCGTAAAAATGTTATAATGTTGTCACTTTGACATTTATTGTATACAGTATATTTTTGTTTTGCTATTACGTAAAGTCATAATTTTTTTAATGACTTTTTTTTTCAAAATACGTGCTGATATTAAATGTACTAGAATTATATGTTTGGAAAAGAAACATCGAATTATAAGGCAGGAGAGAAAAAAAAAGGAATTTTACAAGATCCTAATAATATTTAATTATTTTTATTTAACCTTTTGAAAGGGGCTGTTACGAAATCCTATGGTGAAGCGTGACAGATGCTGTCACAGCCCCTTTCAAAAGGTTAAATGCATATGTTAACTGAAACAAAATTTTCAGCACTATAGATTTTTTACTTTCCGAACACTATAGTGAGGAATGTATTGTAATCATGTCAAAAATCCGAATTTGATATTTTGATGTTTCTATACGTTTCGAGGTCCAATGAGTCCGTTTTCACAATTTTTGCGATGATGTATGTATGTGTGTGTGTATGTATGTGTGTATGTATGTGTGTATGTCTGTGAGTGAACACGCTAGCGTCTAAATGCTTTATTCGAATAACCTGAAAGTTGGTACGTATATTGTAAGTCACCATAGTACGAACACTATAGATTTTGGTGAATCTAGCACTTATAGTTTTTTTACAGGGACACAAAGAAAAATTCTTTATCATTATGGCCTATGGGAGCAAAATCTTAAAAGTGTGATAACATCTAAACGCCTTATTCAATTGAGCAAAACATTTTACACATATTTTAGGTCACAAATACTCAATCTGTATAGATTTTGGAGAATCTAGCACTTATAGTTTTCTACAGGGACACAAAGAAAAATTCTTTATCATTATGGCCTATGGGGCCAAATTTTTAAAAGTGTGATAGCGTCTAAACGCCTTATTAATTTAAGCAAAAAAATTTTACATATCTTATAGGTCACAGTTGCACCAACTGTATAGATTTTGGTGAATTTAGCACTCACAGTTTTTTTACAGGGACACAAAGAAAAATTCTTTATCATTATGGCCTATGGGACCAAATTTTTAAAAGTACGATAGCATCTAAACGCCTTATCCAATTGAGCTGAAAATTTATATGAGTATTATAAATCACTGTTGCACTAACTATAAGCATTTTGGTGATTCTGGCATTTATAGGTTTTTACAGGGACACAACGAAAAATTCTTTATCATTATGATCTATGGGCTCAAAAGTCAGTAGCGTTAAGTAAAACATCGTGTAATATATGGAGAAAAATACTCAAACACTCTATTATGGTTTTCTCTCTTTTGTTTGTTTAACAACTCCTCTTTCTTTACTCTATCTACAAAACTGTTAATTACTCAATGTTCGGAAAGTCGAGTGGAGTCACTCCAGATTTTTTTTTTTTTTTTTTGTAGTTTGAGTTTTTTCCCTATTTATACTGAGAAAAAAAATATACCGCTTTCCTCTAGATTGAATAAGTATCCATTTTCTAAATCCATCTAACTAGAAATATAGATTTCCGATCTATGCGTATAAGGCACGCCGATAAACTGAATAGACGAAATGGTCAAGAATTTCTTGTTTACACATTTCTAGATCGTGAAACAACATTCTGAATATTCCAAATATTTTGTATCGCAAGAAATTTTCGCTTGATTTTCTAGAATTGGGTCATCCACTAAGATTATAGTCGCTGAAACCCGCCTCTTGAAGTCTCATTTATTTGCAGAGATTTTTAAATAACTTTGCCCTCGAGAATATAGGCAAACGCTCTAGAATTCTAATAGCGGCTTCTAGAACTCGTTTTTCAAGGGGACTAGAATTTATAAGGATGACATGGAACTATTTTTTCTAGAGCCACAATTTAGATTCTAGATGTCAGTTACAGAATTTTTTCCCAGTGTTATTTCTAAAAATTCTCTATAAAACTGAAAAACAGAAATGTGATATAATACTAAAGGTAACGTTATAAATAAAGGTAAATGCTATATTTTTAATTTATTCAACTAACGTGCTTCAGCGCACTAATAACTTACTAATTATTATATTATTATTTTATATGTAAGTAGTCTCAAATGTCATAGAATGAAGCAATAAGAAGCTAGGCTATAAAAAGCTAATAGCTATAAAAAACTTTATAAATTTAATACTACAGTTTATAATTAAAACATTACGTTTAATTTTAAGATATAACTTATTAATTTGACATTCTATATCAGCCTCTCGAAAATATATCACAAGAAGCAAATAATTAATGTTTGTGTGGACTAGATAACTAAAACAATTTCAGCAGCAATTTTTATCAGAAAAATAAAATTTATTTCTGAAACATTTACAAAAAAAAAAAAAAAAGTTGTTTATCCAAATATCATTTGTTTTGTACAAGTAAAACAAAATGAATAAAAATAAAACAGTATTTAAAGTTTAAATGAAATAAAATAAAGTAAAGAATGAAAGTCTTTATCTTTAGTGAAATATTTTTTTTTCACTGCATTCTTTGTTTTCTAGAATTCTTTTAAACTAAGAGAACGTTTATTTAAAAAAAGTTTTGATCGAAATATTCGTTTTGTATTATTTACTGTAAAACAGAAGTTTTTATTACACTAAAAAAGCATATTGAAAACACAATAAAAACTAACTATTTAATTTGTTACTTAAGCATTCAATGGATAAATAACAAATAAAAGAATTTAATTTTCACCTTGAAATGTACTTAAGAATTAAATTCCCCACAGTTAAAAATTAAAATAGACATCAGCATTTTGTATCTTCTTTTCTTTCTTTTCTAATTTTTTCTTTAAAGAAGATGAAAATATTCTTAACCGTACAATTTTTAAGGAAATTTCATTAAAACTCAGCAAAATATTTTAATAGCGTGCATATCATTTGAGTAATTCCAATAGAAAATCTGTTTAATAAAGCCATGAATATTACGTATGTTTCATTGATGTTATTTAATAAGAAATAAGTGAGTTTTGAAAGCAGACATGTATACAAAATGAACAGAAAAAATCTGGAATGTCTCCACTCTGAGAAAAAACGTATACCGCCTTCCTTTAGAATGAATAAGTGGCCATTTTCTAAATCCCTTAACTAGAAATACAGATTTCCGAGCTATGCACATAAGGCACGCCAATAAACTGAATAGACGAATGATCGAGATTTTCTAGTTTACACATTTCTAGATGGTGAAACAATATTCTGAATCTTTAATATTGCGAGAAATTCTAGCTTGGTTTTCTAGAATTGGGTAAAAAATCAGGATTATAGTTGCTGAAACCCGCCTCTTGTAGTCTCATTTATTTGCAGAGATTTTTAAATAATTTTGCCCTCGAGAATATAGGCAAACGGTCTAGAATTCTAATAGGGGCTTCTTGAACTCGCTTTACAAGGGGACTAGAATTTATAAGAATGACATGGAACTATTTTTTTCTAGAGCCACAGTTTAGATTCTAGATGTCAGTTACAGAATTTTTCTCAGTGCCCTCGACTTTCCGAATATTAATTAATTAACGGCTGTATAGATAAATTAATGTAAGAGATAATAATAACAGAAGACTTGGCGTTGGAATATTAAAACCTGAATAAACTACTACGTCAGAAACGCCAAAGAAAAATATTGGAAATGCATACAGCTTGTAAATTATGATTTCGATATTCTCTATTTGTCTGACTGTTGGAAAATTTATATTTAGTCCACATTTTCTTAATTTTTCTACTGTTTACACAGCTAACTTTCCTAAATTCCTATTGGCCACTTTCCTCACCTTTCCCGTAATCCTATTGGTTGAACTAAATGTGGCCCCTCTCCTATATATATATGAACTTCTCCTGATTCAGAATCCTTTTTGCACTGAAGACGGTACGCTTTAGGCTACCGAAACAGCTGCATGCATTTCCAATATTTTTCTCTGGCGTTTCTGACGTAGTAGTTTATTCAGGTTTTAATGTAAGAGATGTCGTAACGACTTCTCTTAAATAAACGAAAGAGAAAATAAATGAAATAATAAACGAATAAGTGAATAAAACGAATAAACGAAAGAGAAAATTATGATGAGTTATCTGATTATTTTTCTCTATATAGTATGTTGTTTATATTAACTATGCTGCTTTCCAATTAATTTGAACCCATAAGTCATAATGATAAAGAAATTTTCGTTGTGTCCTTGTAAAAGTCTTTAAACGCTTAGACTCTCGAAAATATATACAGTTCGTGTGATAGTGACCTGTAACATGTAAATAGTTTTTCAGCTTAATCGGAAGAGTCGTATAGACGCTGTCGCATTTAAAGTAGAGTCCATAAGCCACAATGATAAAGAATCTTTCTTTGGGTCCGTCTGAAAAAAAACATAAGTGCTACATAGTCCAAAATGCGTAAAATTAGTTTGATAGAGATAAATAACATGTATATAAATTTTTAGCTCAATCAGATATAGCGTTATGACGCTATCGCACTTTAGAGAATTTGGGCCCATAGGGCATAATGATAAAGGATTTATCGTAGTGTCCCTGTAAAAAAACTATAAATGTTAGATTCACTGAAATCTATGCACTTCGTTGAACGGTGACCTATAGTATGTGTATAAATTTTCAGCTCAATAAAAAAAAAAAAAAAAAAAAAAGGTATTTAGACGCTATCGCACAAATAATTTGGAACCATATAGACCATAATGGTAAAGAATTTTTCTTTTTGTCCCTGTAAAAAAACTCTAATTGGTAGATTCACCAAAATTCAGGCAATTCGTGTGACGATGACTTATAACATGTGCAGAATTTTTCAGCTCAATCGAATAAGGAATTTAGATGCTATTGCACTTTAAATGATTTGGATCCATAGACCATAATGATAAAGAATTTTTCTTTGTGTCCCTGTATAGTAAAAAAAAAAAAAAAAAAGGAAAAAAAAACTATAAGTGCTAGATTTACCAAAATCAATACGGTTCTTCCTATGGTGACCTATAACACACGTACCAACTTTCAGCGCATTGGAACAAACAGTTTAGACGCTGTTGTGTTCACTCTCATACATACACACATACATAAATCATCTTAAAAATAGTAAATCTGAATTTAGGGGACCTCAAAGCATGTAGAAAAACCAAAATTTCAAATTCAGATTTTTTTTAATGATTACAATACTTTCCTTACATATGTATTTTCGGAAAGTGAAAAGACACTTCTAAAGTAGTAAACTAAATCCCTAACCCGCAAACAGACTATCAACTTTAAAGCGTAGTTATTCTGGATATTTAAAACAATTGAATATATTTAGAATTTACATTTCCTTTTCAAATAATAATAAAAATTCCTTATCACCCATCTCATAAACGATTAATTTTTTTTTTTTTTTTTTTTTTTGCTTAAATGTAGCCAGAAATGTGTTAGCATGTTCTCAAGAAATATTCCTTATTTAATATGTTTATATTTTCTATTTTTTATTAAAGATGCGTAAGATATTATTACTTTTTAGGACGGAGGACTATTAGTCTCATACTACGGATTTTTACGATACCAATTTTACTATAGTTAGACATTTATCGAAAATATAATTGAATAATTTGAAAGCGATGTTATAATTTGAAAAAAAGAAAAAAAGAAAAGAAAAAAGAACTAATAGTCTTCCGTACTAAAGTCTGCTTTTGCCAGAATTTCATCAAAATCTTTTTTCTTCCTTTTTTGAAAGAAAAAGAAAAGAAAAGAAAAGAAAATTAATAATAATCAGTTTCGAAACGGACAGAGCAACTACCATATCGCTCCGACCGAGGTGGCGGCCGATACGCCTGTATAACCAACTTGCTATATGGATATGGCCCCTCTCACTATCCAACAATTGTCTGTACTGCCGCCGGTTACGTCTCAGAGACATCGCTAGTCAAAATACTGTCCATAAAAATCGACAGATTCGTTTGATTAGCTATATAGCGCGAGAAATCATGCTTTTAAACTCTCTCTGCTGCGCAGTTCAGCTGCGCATAGCGTGCTTAGCCATGTCTCATTGGCGTTGGAATTTTAATTATTTGTATATCTTTTACCAGACTACATTTGTACCAAGTTATGTGATTGTGGTTTGATTTCTTCAAGGTGCATATGTTTTTTTTTTTTTTTTTTTTTTTTTTTTTTTTTTTGTGACAGAGTGTATATTTGCATGTGTACACCGTTTATGAGATTCTTTAAAAACTATCTTTAAATAAATAATATTGTAGTAATAAATATTCCACCACAAAATCATTATATTCAAACAGGATTAAATTTATATTAATATGATTTCAAATAAATTTACCTAGAATGCAAATTCATTGCTCTTTAACCACTAGTATATTAATGGAAATATTCATTCAGCAAAATATCATTATTCAGTAATATTATCATTTAATTTGGTTCAGATTTATTTTAATGATAGAGTTTCGAGATAAATTTGGTGTTCCTATAATGTTTCTAATTATTAAACACTGAATGAACAATTACACCAATTGTTACGCTTGAATATTTTTACACTGTATAATTCATAATAAATGAATATGTATTTGAATGCATGTGTTATATTAAATGAACATTTTAATAATGGATGTTGAAGTACACAACAAATTACGTGATTTTTTTAAAAATAAAATTCAACATCACATTTATTGGAAAAATTATAATTTATGAATAATTAATTAAAGTTGATTTTATGAAGTTTATTTTAATTTTGATATTAGTCTAGAAACCTTTAATAAATTGATATTAAAAAAACAATGAAAATGTTACTTTACTTCTTGTGAATTTAAATTATTTATTTATTTATTTATTTATTTGATTATTTACTTATTTTGCAAATTGGGATGTAAAAAAAAAAAAAAAAAAAAAAAAAATCACTTGCATTCATTTAAAAACAGTTTAATAAATTTCATGAGTAGCTTTCGTAAAGTAAATATTTAAATTTTTTAAATTATCTGTGTTATCACTAAAAGTGTAAGTAAAGAAAATACATAAAAAAAAAAACTAAACAAAAGGAATATGTTGTTAAAATTACAGAAGAAGGGGGGGTATACTAATTATGGAGCATATACATGAAATTCAACAAATAGTAATAATAAATAAAAATAATAAACTACAGTCTTATGTATATTTATGTACCGTAAATGATACATGTGCATCTTAAGAAAAAGTTATTTGATGTTGTAAAGACTTGTTAAATACTCCCCCTCCCCTTTCTCGCTCCATATATTTTATAAATACTTTTCTTGGATTGTTTTTCATAATTTTCATACTTGCAGGAATCCTTAGGCTTTAATACTAAAATGTAATTATTCGTTTGCTGGAATTAAAAGATGGTATTAGATTTCCACAATGGATTTTTTTTTTTTTTTTTTTTTTTTTAACATTAAGCACAATGATGTTGAAGAGCATTTACAATGAATTATAAAATAACTATAAGTACTAAATGAACCCATTTTTAAGAAATATTTTTTTTTGGCCTATTTTATTACTCTAGGAAATTAACCTACATATCTCCCCAACATATTTTTTGCATTACATTTTTAATATTTTTGTACTAACAATTATTGTATTTCTGTTTATCCATACTGATATATGTGTACTTATATTTTATTCAAACATAAAATTTTAAACAATAATAAAGGATTTAAAAGTTAATTGAAAATCACCCAAAACACATTTGCATAGTAATTATTCAAACTAAATTAATGGTAAATTTCGTTTCATTGTACACTAGATTAAAAATATAAAACGTCTTCTTAAATCACTCAGTTTTCTATTATATATAGAGAGAGATAGAGAGAAATAGAGAGAAATACACATATTTAAAGAAAACAATGTTTATAAATCAACAACTTGCAAAATAAACGAAACAATAAACTAACTCAACAAAAATCTAAACGGAAAAACATAAACTGAAACAAAATTTATGAAAAAGTAATTTAACACGTTCACGCCGGCGCATTCTTCTCAAAAGTATCTGAGCACTAGCCAATAATTCCTATATCAAAAAAGTATACTTAAAACTGTTTTGTTCAATAAATCCTTGTCGAATCATGTTCTTAGACTGATTAAGATCATGACTCGAGAAGGATTTATTTAGCAAAGCAGTATTAAGTGTACTTTTTTGGACAGAGATTATTGCTAGTGCTCGGATACTTTTGCTGTGACCCACCGGTGTACCACGCCGGCGTGAACGTGTTAAGAAATTTAAAAAAAGAAGGAGGCAGGCGACAAGACTTGTGACTTGCCAGTGGGGTTAAACTAGTTTTATACCCGCAACACTCCCCCAGCTTGCCAGGACCAGAAAAAAACAACAACAAACTACTCTGAAACTATATATATTATAGATATATTATATATTTATGTTATCATTCATAGAATTATAAATAAAATATTTATTTAAATTATAATTGGATAATTTTCTTACACATACCCGAAACTAGTGATTCTTCAGACAATTTACAATAGATTTTTCTTAGCAATATTTTACAGTAAAATGTAATGAATTATGCATTCCATGAATTATTTATTTGTTTTATTTTAAATTCTTTACATTCTTTATAATAGAAAGTATAGTTAGATTGTTGGTGTTCAAAGGACAATCTTGTTTTGCATAAAATTTAAATGGTGGATATTTTAACATACCCGACGAAAGATATCAGTAATTTATTTTTAAATCACATAGATGTGATTTTTTTTTTTTTTTTTTTTTTTTTTTAACAAGCTAGCATTAAATGAATGACAACAACACATTTTAAACTTTTTCATTCTGCGAATTTATTATTACTATTATTATTATTATTATTATTTGTTCTTAAATTTATGTAGACATACACTGTAAGATAAATTTTGTAATGATGACTGATAAAGTAAAACAATTATTTATTTCAAAAATGGGATTTTTCTAGTCTCACAAATATTTTTTTTTGTTTCGGCTGAAGCTATGTGATGCGTTGTTTCAATTATTTTTCTACAATTTTCAAATGATCTGTACGCTGTAGAATGTACACGAAGGGCACTTCTAGATTTGTATAGTAGTACTTTGTTACTTTTTAAGTAATGTATACGGAAAGGTTAATTGGGGTCACACCATTTTTTTAAGGTTTCTGCAAATTTATTTCTAGAGAAAGGCCATTTCTTTTTAAATAAATGCAAAGTTACCACTTTCTATAACTTATTACGGAACACTGTTAGTACCACCTTCTTTTTATACCACACCTTTTCAAGAGTAACTTTCCTCTTATATAATCTTATATTGGAGGAAGTTACTGTAGAAGGAAAGTGGTGTGATAAAAGGCTAAGAACGGTTTAGACTCACAAGGCTGCGGAATAAATTACAAATGTTTGTGTGTCTGTAAATGCTCAATAATTTAAATAGAGAAACGTAATCTTCATCGTAAAT
This sequence comes from Salticus scenicus, assembly GCA_963930645.1. NCBI lineage: Eukaryota > Metazoa > Arthropoda > Arachnida > Araneae > Salticidae > Salticus > Salticus scenicus. The sequence continues at coordinate 54,417,825 of OZ005654.1, read as the reverse complement.
CTTCTACTGTTTAAGGATAAGTTAATTGAATAATATTTTGAAGTATGTCGCATTTATCATAAATTGAAAAAAAAATGTTACGCATAACTAGATTTAACGCCATTTATGAAAATTTAGAAAGTTTATGATTTAGAGGTCCATAAACATAAACCGGGGGACAAAAGCATAAAAATTAAGATTAAAGATATCGGTTTTTTAAACAAGTTTGTACTATACATCAATGTTCGTATGGGAAAATCGCTAATAATGTAAATAATGTACTTTATCAGATATTACAAGCATGAACTATATGTTTTTATTTGAATATTAATTATTTTAATACAAAACTGTAAAATAAAATATGATTTTTAAAAGAATTTATTTTAGGATACCTTTAAATAAGATGAAGAAGCATATATATTTGGTGAAACCAAAGTTTTCTCCAATATTTCATGGAATAAACCAATAAAAAGATAAAACCTCTAGTTCGTCTATGATTACCGCTAACATTTATCTCATTAAAACAAATTTTAATCATTTTAAAAAGAATTTCTACTGAAAAACATATTTACAAAATAAAGAATCAAGCGCAGCCTTTTATTTTTCTGAATCTGCAATATAAATAACATTTGAAGAAGAAAAAAAAATATGTTCCCTCTTCAAGTAGAATAAAACTACCGAGAGTTTGTAAACAAATTACAAATTGAATGTTAAAAGCAACTGCTTTTGTAAAATAAAGGAAAATGCTAATGTGCTCTATTGGCGTAAGAAAGAGTGACGCCATATTTCAAAGACACATAGAGAATTTTAGCAATAATTTGGTAAATAGCAGGATTGGCCATAAGCGCAATTTACAGAAACAAATGTAATGCATCCTTTATAAAAGCAAGTACAAAATACTAATCATTATTTTGTTCATTTATTCATTTTTAAATTGAATTAGATTTTCATCTTTTGCGTTTGGGGTGTTACTGCAAAACAGAGAGGGAAAGTGGTTAAATAAACAAACAATTTCGATGTATAAGTGTTTTTCATTTTTTTTCCTTAACTCCAAAAAGGCAACAGAAAGCTTGAATTTAACTTGTATACTAATTTTTCTTCCTAAATTTTATCAATATAAAAGTAAATTCAACTTAATGACTTCTTGCAAAAAAAAAAAAAAAAAAAAAAATAGTTTTTAAATATATTAGATGACAAATATTTTACCGATGCACAGTGGTCGGAATTTCAAAAAAGCTGGCCAAAAGTCGAAAAATTTAGGCGCGTTTTTAGACGTAAGTACCGCAGAAATACCTTCAGAGGGAGCCACTGAATGAAACTGTGAGGTGGAAAATTTATTCTATCTACATATTTCTAAGTGTAGGCTGGCGGAAAACGTGACAATTTTTTCTTTTAATGCATTTTAACAGTTAAACAAATAGTGTTTCTCGGAAAATTTCGCAACAACAACATTCAACAAAATATGGCCGACAATTGTGGAGGTTAGTAGATAATATTTATGCTGTATTTTGTTTCATCAAGTGATCTCCTGAGCGGCTTTTTGAAGTTAACCTCAATTATAACATAACCAAAAGTTTCAAAGTATGGAAACTTTTTTATCTCGCAAGATCCCGCATTGATTCAAAGTGGAGAGTGTTAAGGGATGTCCATTTTATTCAGCCGTTAAAGAATTGGGTGCCCCCGCCTGCCCCTGTATGTGTAAAAGCGTTTTAACTTTTTAATTTAATTTTTTAATTTTTTGGACTTTGGTCTGCCATATTGGATACGCCATCTTGTTTTTGAGTGCAAGATCACTTTTTTTATAAAAACTGATATCAAATTTGAATTTAGCGCCCTCAAAAACCCTTAAATGTGAAAATTATCCTTCATCTATCAATTTTTTTATTTTTGATCCGCCATATTGGATTCGCCATCTTGTTTTTGAGTGTAATATCACTTTTTTTATGAAAACTAACGTCAAATTTGAATTCAGTGCCCTCAAAAACCCCTTAATGTAAGAATTATCCATCTTATATTAATTTTTTAATTTTTTGTCTGCCATATTGGATCCGCCATCTTGTTTTTGAGTTTGCCTTTGAAGTTTTCAAAAAACCAATGTCAGATTCGGATTCAGCGACCTCGAAAACATATATATACATCACAATTTCACTTGTTTTCTTTAATTTCGACTTTTGGCCAGCTTTTTTGAAATTCCGACCACTGTGCGATGTTTCGATATTTGCCGGTGAATTGGCATAAATTATCGACATGTCACCCTCGATAATTTGCATAAAATTTTATTTTTTACAGCATTATTAGTCCTTTATTCTACTGAAAGGTTCGTCGAATAATTCAAATGTTTAATATCAAGTATATTGCAAACATAAAAGAGCGATATTATAGCTTAAGAAAGTAATTTACTTTAAGTATATTTTCTCAAATGACAAGCAATAGTTTTGTTGTTTATGTCAATTTCCGAAGCCGGTAGAAAAGATATATTTACATCGTGGATTCTATTTCTACTTCTTATATGAAACAATGTTTTTTAAGCATAATGTAATTTTGTGCAGGAGTGAGTAGTTGAGTGGGCTCTATGTTGCATTGGGACACACATAAAGATGGTCCGGAGACATGCCATCATAATTTTGATCCTTTCTGAAAATTTGAAACGTAAAAGACTTTAAGAAGAGAATGAGAAAAATATCTCAGAATATCAGAATATCAGAATATCAGAAGTTGGGTTTTTGGGTGTTTGGCAGAAGTTATTTTTTCAGTTTTTTTTTTACTTCGGCTAGTGTCAATATGCTACCCTTCCCCCATTACCCTGCTCCAGACATTAAATCTGTAAATGTGCAAAATCCTGTTTTAACAAAATGCTAAGAATTTATTTCTCTTCAAGAACGGTGGGAAATGGCAAGGGAAAGGGATATATTTTTATTTTTTATTTTAACTGCTCACATTCTCTGGAATAACGCTTTTTAAAAAATTTAAATACAATAAATAGAAAATTCAAATATTTTTTTAAATATGATTATTTAAATTTTATTACTTTATGTTTCTTGTAAAATGACGAAGTTTGAAGTTGTAGTTCTACGGTGATTTTTTTTTCATTTTCGAGGGTTATTATACCTGAACTTACGACTCAAAGTATGTAGATTCTATACTGCAAAGAACATTCATGTCCGTAACCCGGAACCTGACAAGTGAATTCAAGACTGCTGACCGTTTTCCGTTAGATGGGCAGAAAATGTCAGAAGGCGACGATTCGATCATTTTATGAAATGTTTTTTTTTTTTTTTTTTTTTTTTTGTATTTGACGCGTTATTGTATATATTACTGTTTATTCTAAAAAAGCAATATTTAAGCAGATTTCTATCATATTAAGATGTAAGAATACAGATACACCGGGTGGCCATAAAATAGGTTTTTCGTTTCGGTGTCATATACCGCTATCACTAATGAAGGAATTAAACCCAATTTCATATACAGACTAGACATTGGGAGATTATTTCCAGAAAGGAAAAAAAAAACACTGCAAGAATTGGCCGATAGGACAGATTTTGGCACTGATATCGCGTAGACACTATGAAATTTGTATAATCCACCTCGATTGTGTAAAGTTGCGCATATTGCATGTGCTTGTGTGGTCTTGTGGATCCAACGTTTGTTAATAAAAAAATATTTTCCGCGAATTTAATAATAGTGCGTGTCATTCATTCTTTTGTTTGAACATTATTTATTTACGTCATCCACTTTCGGTGCATTTAATGTAAGTATTAACGTTTTTTTTTTTTTTTTTTTTTTTTTTTTTTTTTGTTTCTAATAGTTTCAAAACCACGTATGAACAAGAAATATTGCATAATCTACCTCGATTGTGCAAATTTCATATTACGTACGTCACAATAGCACCAATATATCCTATGTCGGTAAATTTTGGCACTATATTCTTTCATTGTGGGAATTATTTCCCCAGGTTTTGCACAATTTCTATATGAAATTCGTTTCCATTTCGTTCATTACTTTTAGCTGCATATGTCTATTTTATGGCCCACCTGCATATTTCACATTTTTAATTACGATACAAAGTAATCTGTAAAATATTTATATTGTTAAGTTGGATACTGAAGAAATAATTTATATGTAATAAAAATACTAAAATACTATAAATATGTATCAGATTTTTAGTATTCAGATCGATATTATATATTATATATATATATATATATATATGTGTGTGTGTGTGTGTGTGTGTGTGTGCGTGTGTGTATTTATATATCTGTATACACACACACACTTATATATATATAGGCGGATAGACAGGCAGAAAATTATATTCAATAAAAACGAATATATGAAATCGATTTATTGAAATTAATATAAAGAAAAATACATTCAGGTCAAATAATTAGATTTATTTCGAGTAAATATTTCTCTTGTTTAACATTTGTTCTTTTATACTATTTCTTTTTCTTTTCTTTTCTTTTTTTTTTTTCATAATACATTTTTCAAATGCTACAGCATAATAAGCAGTAGGAAAAGCCCGCATATGTTTTAAAACGTTTCTAAATTACATTCTAAAACAGAAAAAGTTCTTTCGATTGTTAAAACGACCATACATATCAAGGAAAACAATTTTATAAGACATTTTACGTGCCCGCTTTTTTAGAAATTTTCAATGAGTTCTCAAACAGAAATGAATTTCTTATTGTTTCAAAGCGTATTTTATATTTAACGTTGAATTTTTATAACATTAGTAAACATAAGAAATAATGATGTTTGTAATATTTCATTTGTATGCATTCAAAAGATTATATTTTAAAAAGAAACGTTTTTATACAATGCATTGTTATGTATTTTAATACAGCCTGGTCATAAGAAGAAGAAAAAAAAACTCTGAAACAAGAATTAAGAAACGGTATTTTAACCTTTTATAAAATAATGTGTCTTAAATTATATGGAATATTTCTTTTTACTTTTTCTTTTCCATATGCATGGTAGAGAATAAATTAATTTTTCTGTTGAATTTTCATAATTGTGTATTTGCTATATTTACGCGTTTTAAGACCTCATGAATCTGAAAATATGGTTCATAGCGGTTGGTCTGTATGTATGTCTGTGTCGGTCTCAGTGTGTGAGAGTCTGTAACTAGCATAATAAAAAAATATTTACTGGCAGGAAGGCTAACGTTGTATTCTAAATCTGCATCATTTGGAGGTACTACTTAAAACATTTTTACGTTTTAGGAAAAAATATTCGTATGCAGGGATTCACAAGAGAATTGGGGCCCCGGTAGCCCAGTCGGTAGAGCGCCGGCCTCGTAACTGGAAGATTGCGGGTTCGGTACTCAAGCCGGCAAAAGACCGTCGTGTACACTAATGGTGGCTGGTGCACGTAAAATCTGTCGTGGCCGCAATGTACTCCATGTTCCCATCAAAAATTATACCTCTGGGGAGTCACCGAAGCGGGAGAGCCATCCCTTCCGTGGAGGATCAAAATTGTGATGGCATGTCTCCGGACCACCTCTAGGGGTGTGTCCCAGACCGTCACCAATTGCCCATCTGCGCAGCACTAGTGCTACGTAAAACCCAACCATCCATCCACAAGAGAATTCAAATATATTTCGTCTATAAGCGAAATTTCTGGTAGTGTGCAATTTAAATATATTTAATTTACATCTAACAAACTAAAATTTAAATGTATTTATATATGTATAAAAGCATGTTTCGTATGTGATTTGGTATGAAATTCGTGTACAGGTCCTCAAAAAAGAATTAGGATATATTAGAGCTGAGAATGGAAATTGCTGGAAGAGCAGTTTAATTTACGTTATGTGGTTTTTATACCGAGCAAAAATTAAGTCCACTATGTGGTGTGTATACAAATTTTAGACATTATACAAGGCTACCAAAATTAAGCGCGATAAGCAATAAATTGTTTTCAATTGAATGTAAATAATGGAAGTACTTTATTAATAAATTTTGTAAATTTTGCCATTTCAAAGAAAACTGATTAAGAATGCTAATTATTTTCTCGTACAGTGCCTGCAGCAGTCCTATATTTTTGCGTGCATTTTGTATTTTCCTACCACTTTAATCAATCAGTATACTTTTACCTATTGCTTTAGCTTTAAATCTTGACAGAAAATGGATAAAAAAATAGTGGTATTAAAATAATAAAACACACGTGAAAATATAGGATCGCTGCGGGCACTGCTCGTACCAAATAGTAAACAAAGTATTGTTAAAATTCAAATCGGCTTTCATTTTTTAAAACTACATTTACTCGTTTTGTACTCTGCTGCTCATAAAATAATGTACCTTACCTGTTTTACTATGTATGCCAGTGCGCTTGCAGTTTGCATTGTGCACTCGAGCCTACTTCCTTTTTTCTAATGAAGAGTCGTGCAACTGTTTCTAAAACAATTGTTGCAATATTTTAAAATTTATGTTATTTAAATTCAACGTTTTTTCTTTTAATATGAAACAGCCTATAATGACACACATATGAACTCAAAAAATCTGTACATCTTCACGAAACAAATATTTTATAGAACATCTTCATGAAACGAACATTATTAATTGCTTTGAAATCTATATTTGTATTGATTATTATATTGAGGCATATGTAATAGAAGGTGAAGTATATTTTTTGGTGTATTTTTAATTATTAATTAAAAGAAATTACTTTAAATTTTAATATCATTTAATCACCCTTATGTAATCGTTGTATAATTATGATTTTCCTATAAAAGCAGTTTTAAATGCTAATGAAAATCCGAAATTTAATCTAATTATGTTTAAAATGCAATCCACTCGCTATTAGTCAAATTTTCGTTAAGTCTATTGCATACAACGCAAATTTATTCTCCCAACATTAGGATTTATATAATATAAATGCATATGGCAATTACTCGCGGCTATTTCCCTTCCAGTATTTACTAATTAGTAATATTCTGATGTGACTGCATCGTAATATAATTTCGGAGATATGTTGTTAAAACGAATTTGAATGAAATTAAGGACGAATTTAGTCATTAGAAATATTTTGAATGATCGATGTCGATTATATCAAGTTTTATATTTGGAGGCAGGATCGTGTGAATCCCATTTCATTTTTAAAAATCTCGCTGAAAAATACATGGTGATCCAAAAAATTTTAAAAACACTTTAATTTTTATTATAAAATCAAAATATTATTGTCCAGTTGTGAGGTTTGTATTACAATGTTTATCAAGTTAAAAAAAAAAAAAAAAAAAAAAGTGTTTAATAAATAATACAATAGCATTAAATTTTGCTAATAGATGACACTGCATCATAAAAACTGAAAGAAAAAAAAATAAATAAATAAACAAGCATAAAGTAAAAGTGCATTTTTTTTTTTTATTCACTACCAATTTCATCATGCGCGTTCCTTATAGTTCAAACCAACGAGATAAAAAAAAAAAAAAAAAAAAATAGAATTATAAAAGTTAACCCTGAAAGGGGCCAATACAAGTCATGGGATATGAACCATCTATGCGTTGGTTCCCCTGTTAACAGCTTATTTTCAGTAAGATTCTACGGCAACGATTTAGAAATTATATTTGGCGAAAATCATAACCGCCAATGTTTTTGTTTACTTATGTAGTTTAATATATATTTTCTTTTGTTCTTCTAAATCATTTTAGATTTATTTTACTTCTTTTTTATTTCGTGTAGTCGAAATTTAACCGACAAAATATTTGAAAATAGTTGAAAAATTATTATTTGTTGTTAAATTTAGCTCTTTTCTTTATAAACGCTTTTAAACATTATTGAGAAATGACGGTAAAAAAAAGTATTTTATTATTTATTATAATGGGAAATATGAAAAATTATTTTAAAAACAATTTATTTCGGTCGTAGAGCTCTCATGTTACCTAACAATAACGAAAATTTGCCGAACTGAAATTTTAAATGCCAAATTAGTGATAAAGGGCCAAACATAGCAATCTATTTGTTCATACCACGTGATTCATTTTGAACCACGGAAAGCTAATCCTTTATCCATTGAATCAGCACTCTAATTTATTTATCTCGTTGGTGCAAACCACAAGCAAATGGTAATCTAATTACACACAGTAAATTTTCTTTCTTTTATTATTATTATTTTTTTTTTAATATTTGTACATTTATTATTATTTATTTATCTTCCTTTTTTTTCAAATTATAGCGCCACCTGTTAGCAAAATTTCAAAGCTGGTTTTTTTTTTTTTTCATTTTATTGAACAATTTTTTTTCTCCTGAGAAGTATTCTAGTACAAACCGTACGCGGAATTATTTTATTTTATTTAAACATCTAAAATGTTACAATGAATTTAGATCCACCTTGTGTACTAATGTGGGCTTTTTGGATAACTTGTTCCCATTGTTTACACAGTATTTTGTCTATTTTAATTTGCTTTGGCAATATACTAATTTTTTTAAAGTGTATGATACTTTTCTTCAGTTACTTTAGAATTTCTTAAGTCCATAAGAAGTGGAAGAATTAGATAACCAATTAAAAACACTTTAAATTTCTAAAGATTTATATTACAAAGTGTTTTAATAAGAAAATGCTAAAAAGTTTAAAAGTTAAAGAGTGTTTTTTCATACATATAATGATGTATGTCTAGGTATATTGCAATAATATATAAAATATTGGAGTTGTGAAAAAGATCATGCGCGTCATTTTATATTTTATTGAAGTATGAAAACTACAATAAATAAATTAATGATATATTTACCGATGTTATTTACGACGTTTAAAATTGTTTAATCAATTTTACGATGCCCCAGCAAAAAAAAATATGATATTCCCTATTTCAAGAATTCATCCAAACAAATCATCACTTCAACAGCATGATTCAAATATTATCCCGCATAAAGCACTTAAATGCGATCGAAAGAATTGAAAATCTGATAGAGCCAGATCAAGAGAATATAGAGGATGAGACATCGTTTCCCATTTAAGGTCTTGAATTGCAGCTTTGATTGTATTAGCGATGCTGAGGCAGGTATTTTCGTGTATCAGAAGAATGATATTTCGCTTATTCGGTCAATTTTGCTGAATTTTTTGTTAAGTCGAAGCAATTGTTAAACGTAAATCTTCACCTTGAATTTAGTTCCGTGAAAGTAGTTTATAAAGAATTGCGCTTTTCCAGTTCCATCATACACACAATATGATGTTTCTAGAGGTAATGTTTCTTTTGCCTTCGTTGTCGTTTGAACGTTATGGCTGAGAATTTCTTTTCTCTACTTTACATTGAAATAAAGCACCATTTTTATCGCTCGTGTCAATATGATAATAAAAACGCTGTTTGTGGCCTTGTACATATGTTCTGCAATATCGAACAAGAAATCTAGCGGTGATTGTGAGGAATCGATTTTAAATGTCTTCACTTAATGTGGGCAGCACGTACACACCCGGCTACTACCCGTGGAAGGAAGATATTTGAAAACAGTATTTAAAGCACAACTCATCTGCTTCGACAACTCTCTCGTCATCTGAGGAGAATTTTCGAGCAGCAGCTGATTAAATAGAATTATAGAATTCTTTTAATCGGTCGCTGCATGCTCCGTTCTCCAAGCAATCGTATTTCTGATAAAATATTTTACAATATCAGTTTACATATGATTCTTGATTTCATTAGAATTTTTTTTTTTTTTTTTTGAGTGATACGTAAAAGTGACATACGTTATATTTTTTCCTGTGTCATGATTCAGTGACTTTTACAGATACGTTAATGCGATTTATTCCAATGGTCTTGTTTGATAGAAAAATTTTCTAACTGACTATAATTGCAAAAGGAGGTCATTCAAAATTTTTAAAAATGCAACTTTTTGAAAGTTTACGATCGGATTTTTTCTTAACTTAATACTAGTTCCTACGTTACTTTGAACAGTTTTTCTTTTTTTTTTTTTTTTTTTTTTTTTTTTTTTTTAAATATACATTGCCAGCTTTTCTATAATAAGTAAGAATTAAACCAAATTAAAAGTTTTTTGGAATACTCTGTATAGTATCATCGAAATCTAATACCACACGATTTATAATTAGCATGGCTAAAACGTAAAACATAAATCCTCCTATACCAAAAATAAATGCTTACGCAGAAAATTCATTCAAAAATTTACCTTAAAATCTTGTTTCAAATAATGATCGATAAAAAAATTCCTGGAACTATCTATATTTCTATAGGAAGTAAGATTTATATGAGGAAAAAAAAATATGAATAGATTTTTTTTTTTTTTTAATGTATACTGCAGTACTTATGCTTTAATTTTTACACCCAACTCCATAAGTAATTACGTACTTTTTATTATTTTCTTAACATAATTTTTCACACACACACAAAAAAAAAAAAAAAGTCAATTTTCAACTAGAGTTTCGGGATATTTGGAACGCGTGGAACACTGGAAGGTATGAAGGGATTTAAATAATACTAATAAAATAAATAAAAAATATACCTAAAACTTAACCTTTTCACCCCTCACTAAAAGTAGTTTCGAAAAATAATAAGTTTTTGACATACTTTTCGCTCCACCCTAGTACATGTAAAACAAAGTACGATTAAATTAAAATTGTGTTTTAAGCAGCTCACGTCGGTACCACATAAGATAATTAATGACATTTATGCATTACTTCTTTAAGAAAAAAAATATTATTTGTCACTCTATTTAAGGATTTAATAAGAAAAATCTCAAAATTATAATACAAAGCAGGTTTACATTTTTACAAATTACACTAAAATCTAAATCATTGTTATAAAAGAAAATTATATTTGTATGCTATACATTCACACATTTTGTAATAATACAGGCATCCAGAATATGAAAATTTATAATCGCACCACAATGACAAATGGCCAAAAAATGTTACAAGTATTGTTTGCGTATTAGATTGTCATCTAGATGAAGATACATAATAAATCAAAACAACTGACTGATATAAAATTCATAATATATTACATTACTTTGTCTTGGGTAAAACTTCAGGATATATTAATATCAAATTGTATGCATAACACATATATTATGGCTAACATAACACAAAATGGTATTTCCTGTTCTCTGGAAACAGTCCAAGGTTTTCGGAAACCCAACGCATTACAACACCATAAGCATAATAATTCAAATTGATGAATGTAAGACATGAGTAGAGATTATAGGTTCAAAGTTAGAATTTGACAGTTTCATATATTCTAAAAATGAATATACTTTAAGGTGAAACTCATTTTTTTTACAAAAGATCGCCCCACGTAATTATAATTTAAATAGCTAAATATATTGAAAGTTTATTAAAATGTAAAGGGAATCTATTTTAGAATATGTCATCATACTTTCGTTAATTTTATCATTCTATATATTTTTATATAACTTGAAAACTGTTCAAAGGAAAAGTCTAAAATTTGTTTACATTTATACTATAAATTTTAAATGAAACATATATATACACCGAATGCGTTATTCATTCCTAGAAACTTCAAAAATATATAGTAAAAAAAAAATACTAATCTTTCATACTAATTTTTATAGTCTAATTTCCCCCCTAATAAAATATCATTCTATTATTTTGACATTAAATAATTTTTTTGAGTTTTGCCATTGATGTCTTTTCTTTATCTTTAATTTTTATTCATTAATTTTGAATCCCAGATTCTTAAAAAATTTAACTAAAGAGTTACAGGGTTGGTTGGTTGGGTTTTACGTCGCACTGGTGCTGCCCGATGAAAAGAGTTACAGGGAAAACAATCTTTATATATATATATATATATATATATATATATATATATATATATATATACATACACATTTATACACACAAGTTTGTTTTAGATTCATAAACGGATTTTATAACTTATTTTTAAACTTGACAAAAAATTTCTCACTAAAATTTAAATTTTTATGACAAAAAATTCATTTTACTAATTTATAACGTTTAAAACCAACGATATACCAATACGCAATTTTTAATATACTATTTTATATATATAATAATAGGTGTTAAAAATATGATTATTTTAATGATACTTGCAAATATGCTTTATAAATACTAGAAACTTTCATTAAAAAAATCTCTTTTCCTATTTCGTGAATTATACGCAAAAATATTGCTACATAAAACAAAGATGAAACGGCAAGTTACTTTATGTAGTAAAGAAGATTGCATAAATTAAAGTAGTTGTTTGAAAATAAAAGATAATACTGTCATTAAAACGTACCCTGACAGAATCTAAATCTTTAAGATAAATAATCGAGATAAAAATAAGTTGCTTTTGTGTCACATTAAATGATAATGCGGATTGTACGACAATTGTTTATTTCTTAGTATGATGATAAAATTAACGCGTACAAAAAGGTTTTGAATGAAACATAAAAAGAATTTCTTGCTCTAATTAGCCTAAATAATGATGCTTATGAATATCGTTAAACTCAACTAACAAGTATAAATCTTTTTTGTATTTTTCTGTTTATGATATTATTTTTTTCTGTGTTAATATTGTACTTTTTTTTCAACTACATTGAGTTAATTCATTCAAATAAAGATAAAAAGAAACAATAATTTACAGTTATTTCTTTTTAAAAAATGTAATTTTTCAGATTTTTAAGTTTATTATTGTATAAAATTCGTTAGTCTAATTAGTGAAAATGGTAGTTTTTTACTTAAATGTGCTTTTGAGAGTTTTATGCTGTATTTTATTTCTATATTGTTACAAAATTACAAAAATGTATTAAGCGTAATGACAATGACCCAAGACTGTGGAATATACGAAATTTTTTATTCTGTTTCACGTTCTATCTGACTAGTTAAAAGTCATCTTCAAAAGTGCCGCCAATTCTTGTAAGAGTTACTTTCTAAAGATTCAAAAATAGTTTCTATTCTTTATGTATAGATAAAAAGGATTTTTTTTTTTTTTTTTTAATCTTGTATAATTTTTTCTTGAAATCTTGTAGAAATACGATTCTAAAAATAATCTAACAACGAATTTGCTGAAATATTGAGTTAATTTTTGATGGAAGGAATAATTTCTAAAAATGATAGAACGAGATTTTAATAAGTAGTTTTATTTAAATTAGTTTAAAAAAGAAAGTTTCTTTTTTTTTTTTTTTAAGAGGGGAAAAAAAGTCAAAAATCGCACATTTTATAGATTATAAAATACTACTAGCTTAAAATTATGGTACAATTTTCATAATTATAGTACTCAATTCATTTTTATCTACCACAATAAAATTTAATAAAATGTAATTATTAATAAATCTAATTTTTATGTTTATATATATATATATATATATATATAATGTTATTCGTACCCTCTCAAAAAAAGAAGAACACAGACCAAATCACAAATTACTTTGTTGTTTTTATTACGCTTTATTATATTTATTTATTTATTAGTTTAATAATTATTTGTTAAACCGAAAATTAGTTTTTTGATTTAAACAAACAGTTTTGTTAATGCAGTCCATGGCTTTCTCATTGGCTGTTTATAAAGAGATATATGACGTACCTTCTCGAATTATCCATTGAAACTTATTCACTGTAAACGTAAATGTCTTAAATTCAGTTTAAAAAGTGTCTTAAATGGATGGTCATTTTTAAGCAAAAAAAAAAAAAAAAAAGTCTTACTTTTTAAGACACCCTTTTGCATCAGAAATTAAGATATTGCTAGTGTCTTAAAACGCCGCCATGTTTTAGGCTTAGAAACACCGCCATGTTAGGCTTAAAGATACTACCGTTTTCAAGGCTTTTTAATAAGTAAATTAATTTATTAATGTGGCGTGCGATTATGTTTTTCTGTTAAAAATATATTTTAGAATTGTTTAGAGCATTAATAAAATATTTATATAAAAAAAGAAGTCCCATTTTTCGGCGTTGGCATTCGAACTCACACTGTCTAAGAAAACCAAAACCTCGAGCCAAGCATCGTCGGAGTGAAGCATTTACCAATCACGCTACCGTCGAATACAGCAGCAATACGTGTTTTTATGATATAATATACTGCAGTATTCGTGAAACAAATTGCAGTGTTATGTTTTATTTCTAATTTTTTGCCATAAAACTATTGATAGTATGGTATCTTAAACTTAATAAATATTTTTATCTTAAATTTCATATTTAGAGGACCAGATTTTTTTTAATAATGCATAACAAGTATGTGAAGGTTGCATCTCTCGATAATAACGATTTCTTTCCTTAAAGTGATATTTAAATAAAAACGTACTGTAATCATGAATACAGGAAAATTTGTAGTTTTACATTTAGATGTAGGTGAATTTGTGAAAGAAAAATATTTTTAAATGAATAATAATAAGAAGAAAGAAAGAAAAAAATATGCACAAATTATTCATGATTGTTCTCTGAAAAATTCGCTTCCTTCTCTACAAATTACTTGCTACATGCGTCTTCACACTTTTTCTTTTAATATAAGAAAACTTTAAAGACAGAGATTTTTTTTTTAAACAAAATAAGCTTTATGAATTGTGTTAAAGATAATAGCATGCAAATATCATTCACATCCCTAGAGTATTATTCTATAAAAATATAATTTCATAAAGCTACCATAATTTAAGTAGTTTAACTGCTTATTATATAAAATAATAATATATTCATTGAATGTGGAAAGAAGTGGATAAGCATATTTTCTTAAAGTAGATTCCATATGAAAAATTTTCTAAGTAATGCAAGTGTCTGAATTTCTAAAGTGTCTGAAAATTCAAACGCGTTTTGCTGTCTGAAAATTCGCGTATTTACGTGTTTCAGACATTTTTGTGTCTGAATTGATATTTCAGACATATTTCTGTCTTAAATTAAAATATCTATAACGTCTAAGGTACATTTTAAGACGTTTACGTGTTTTAAATGCCGTTTCAGTTGTTTTTATGTCTTACTTTAAGACCCTTTTTTTGCAGTGTTCTTCTTTCAAACATATTGTTTTAGTTAGGCGATATAAGCTAATATGTTTAAGTGAAAATTTGAAAAAAAAAATTAACGAAGGTGTTTACTTTCCGATTACCATAGGTAATGGAAGTATTGTATTCTGTCAAAAATTCTGAAGTCGATTTTGCACATGATTTGCTTGTCTGAAGGTCTTCCAAATAAATAAATAAATAAAAAACGGTGGTAGTGGCGACTGGTTAGTGTGTATGAGCGTATTTGTGTACATATGCTAGATATCTTCTGACTATCATACTTCAATAACTAATAAAGATAGAATAACGAAACTTCACTCTCAGAAATGGATACGAAAATTTCACGAAAATTTCTTCATTTTTGACGAAAGTGTTTCTAGGGATATGCTCTCCGATCGAACATTTCGTCAAATTGACAAAATTTGTTTCTTTACCTATTTGAGAATACGAATTTCGTCAAAAATAAAAATATATTTTCTCCTTCTTATTTCGTCAAATTGAGAAATTACTTTCGTCACTTGTTTGAACATACGAATTTCGTCAAAAGTAAAGATACATTTTTTCATCCTAGTTTCATGATACAGAATAAAATACAAATTATAGAATCATAAAATTACTTGCAAGATCGTTGCTTTAGGCATTAAATCCTAATTATAATTATTGAAGATATAAATAAAACAGAGCAAACAAATAAAAAATCATTTGGACATTTATTTGACAGCTTTGAGACCTAGAGTTACAATGATTTTTGTCTCAGTTGATCCAGATTTTTACAGAAATTCACAGAAACAAGCGCACACAATATTTTGTAGACATAGCATATCACAAACATCCATGCCCACACCGCGATTCGAACCCAGGACGTGGGAATCTAGAAAACAGGGCCCTACCGAAAGAACCACCAGGCCGGCAAATAAAAGTCATTGTAACATAAAGTAGAAACAACACAGTAAAAAAAAAAAAAAACAATATGGTGGTAATGAAAGCTAGCACATGCTATTGTGAGTAAACAGTTTCATCAAATATTTGAGAGTTACGTTTCCTCAAAAATCACGCGATCTCTTGACGAAATGGTTGACAAAAACAACGAAATTAAGCCCGAGCATTTCTGAACCGTCAAAATTGAGTATATTATTTCTGAGAGTGTTCAGAATTAAAAAAGGTCTATTGTACAGATAATTATTCCAACGTTTGGTGAAAATTGGAAAACTGCATATCGGACCATAATACGTACTTCAAAAGCGGTTCTAATGATTTTCTTAAAAGTTTCTATATAAACAAATTTTTTAGATGGCCTTTTGTGTATATTAATTGGTAAGTTCAGAAAAAAAAAAAAAAAAAAAAAAAACCAAACTGTATAAATAAGTCAGTTTTAGTCTCACAAGAGCATGTCTTAAAAGACAGCATGAGGAGTTTCTTCAAACTCGCCATTTTAGCTTCCTCATATATAATTATTTATTATGTATTTATTAATTCCCGATAAAGAAATTAGTTTGATAAGTCTGAGGAAAATCTGTAGTGGGACCGAATGTTGATATCTCAAATAATGCTCTAACGATTTTATCCAAATTTCCTATATAAACCTCTTTTTAGATGTCCTTTACCATGTATCACTTGGTTAGCTTCCATCTTGTTTCAAAATATATTTCATAACATGTAGATGTGCAAATAAAACATAAAATTGTTTTAAAACCTTTAATTAAATTTATTATATGTAAGATTTCTTTGATGCAATAATTTGACATTTAAAATTTCAATGATGAAGAAAGAACATATAATAATAATTAAAAAAAAAGTATGATATCTTTGATGTATTTTAATAAAACCAATAAAGTTAAAATTATAAGAGATTATATAAGGATACTCAATTAGCCTTTTGATTATATTGAACTTTGCCACTAAAGGACATTTATTACAAAAAACACGTTTTTAATGTATGCAAAGTATATTACATTATTTTATTAATAACAATTTATTTATTTTCTCATTAATAATTCCCGAGTTATTCCAAATAAATACCATTAAAGGATTTTTTTTTTATTTAAAAAAAATTAATAAATTAAAATTAAAATTACGTATTCTTAATTAAAAATTAAAAAAGGAAACATAGGAAAGTTTACTTTTAGAATTATTTCTGTAGATGTGCAAATAAAATATACAATTGTTTTAAAACCTTTAATTAAATTTATTATATGTAATACATTTTTGATGCAATAATTTGACATTTCAAATTTTATTGATGAAGAAAGAGTATAGAATTAAAAAAAAAGAGTATGATATCTTTGATGTATTTTAATAGAACCAATAAAGTTAAAATTATAAGAGATTATATAAGGATATTCAATTAGCCTTTTGATTATATTGAACTTTACCACTAAAGAACATTTATTAGAAAAAACACGTTTTTAATTTATGCAAAGTATATTACATTATTTTATTAATAACAATTTATTTATTTTTTCATTAATAATTCGCGAGTTATTCCAAATAAATACAATTAAAGATTTTTTATATAAAAAAAATTAATAATAAAAAAAAAAAAAAATGAACGTTTGTTTACTATAAGTTTCAAGTTTAATTAAAAAATATGAATTTCAAACAATACATTTTAACAATTATTTAGAAAGCATCTCCCTTAATTTTGTTTTGTTTTAAAAATTTCACATTATTTTGTAAAAATTGTAACATGAATGATTTCACAATTACAATTTTAATTAAAATTTCCTTTATAATCAACATTCTTTGTCATTATAAAAACTGTAACTTTAATTAAGATTGTTAAACAAACAAATTCCTGGATAAGTTTTGATGACTTGTTGGAGACTTACAGATGTTGAAATTTTGATTACAAATTTCTCTAATCAGTCCAAAATTAATTAATTGAAAACATGAATATTTGTAAAATGTGAAAATCATTGTAAATAATACTAATTATATTCTCTAAGTTTATTTCAGAAATGAACTATTTTTATATGATGTTGTGTTTCCTTAAAGGTATTTGTAAGACGTCGCTAATAATTTTCTTCCAAGTTGTTACATAAACCCACATTTAAATGTCTTCCCTCACCCATTAGTTGGCTGCGCCAAGAAAATTGAAAGGGTTATTACAGTAGAACGGTTCAGATGCAAGTGAGTTACTTAACCCTCCAACGGGCGCACCCTTCCTGAGAGGCCCGTTCTGGTTTTTATTCTCTAAATATCCCATACATGATTTTTAATTCAAAAAGACCCACATGATGACCTTATTAGGAGTAAATAGAAAGTAATAAACGAAAATTTGATGCATAAGTACGAATTTATTGATTGTAGTACGAGTATTTTAGCAATAAAGTATTTACCTGGCCTCTCAGGCAGGGTGCGCCCGATTTTGTTCGTCCTACGGGTGCGCTTGACGTAGGGTTAAAAAAAAGGCTCCACGTGTTGTAATTAAAATTACACATTTATTTATTAACGGAAATTAAACAAAAATGTGTATAGTTAAAATTACACATTTATTTAAAAAAGGAAATAAAACAAACATGTGTGTGATCTAAATATATGTAAAAATACTTTATGTTTATATAATACAATTTAAAAAGTGATTTGTATGTAAATATGGGTAGGTAAAAATGTTTCTTTTTTAACATGAGCGATAAACTGCTACATGTAAAAGCGGAAAGCCATAATTGTAAAACTGTAGGAGGAAGAATTGTAATGTGTCCCTGATAGGAATCTACGGGACTGTCCGGCGACGCGTTTGACATTAAACGACAAAAGCTCACGAAAATGGTTTATTGCAGCTTATAAATGAGGAAAAAAGAGTTGGAGCAGATTTTTCGAGAACGAGATTTCTAAGAAGAGCAGAAGAGAAGTATAGGAGTACGTTGGTAAAAGAAACGACCAATAACAAAAAAAAGGGAAAGGCCCCGTGTGTGGCAGAAGGCGGAGTCAAATTGGGCCTGTAACTAAAAAATACAAAATATCGTCAGATGAGAAAAAAATTTTGAAGGAGAAATGATCCAGTGAAGAAAAAGTTGTACCCTCGCAGATGCTGTAGACCTGGAAGAGGCCGGCAACGCCCAAGAGTCCAGAAGTAGAAATCTTCCGATGACTGGAGAGTAAAAACAAAGGAGCCTTCGGAGGTGCATAAGGCTGGAAAGGAAATGCGCCCCTGATGTAATGGTTGGATTTTCGCGGCAGATATGATGCTCTTAAAAACTGTGGTGAAAGCTCTGGTGATATATAGCCCGTTATGATTGATGCCGGAATTCTGGATTACATTAAAGTTGAACGCTTGTCGTCGGGTGAGCCAATACTTTAAATATATATATATAAAAAGAAAATAGCTAAAGTTTTTAGATTTCATTTTTTTTTCTTCTTCCTCCTAAAAAAAAAAAAAAAAAAAAAAACTGGCTGAGTCCCGCTTAAAGTGCTCACAAAAGGATGTATTTAATTTTGATAAAGAATTTTTTATCTTTAGAGTAAAAAATGAATAAAAGATTATTTGTTATAAATTCTTATTGTTTTTTTCTCATTGGTTTCTAGATAAATTATTCCTAGAAGACCGCTTAATAAAATAGGAGAGAAATGTTAGTATTCAAAATTTCATTTTATGACCCAGTAAAAATTTAATGAACTTGGGTATTATTTAAATTATTATTTAGATTATTATTTTTTTAGCGATAAATCAACGCAATGTAGGGTACAGATTGGAGAGTATCTCTAAAATAACAATTTCTCTCCAACACTGTAAAACAACCAATAAGCGATTTGTTGCCTATCCAGTTGAGGTCATAAAATGATATAATAAAAAGAAAAAAAAAAATAAAATAAAATAAACTAATTTAGGAAAACTTTAAGGTGGACTCAGACAAAATAATAATATAGAAACATACTAAGCATTTGCTTAAATAAAATTGGTTAGATATAGATAAAGGAAATCATAGCATTATAAAGTCATTGTATATGAACACTGAAAAAAAAATATATATATAATGAATAGATATGCAAATGTGTACATATAATATATATATAATATATATAGATATAAATTACACTTTCATTAATAATGATAAGTAGAATATGAAAATAAATGAAATGTATCTGAAATAATTACAGTTGTAAATTTTGAAAAATTTCTGGAAATATTTTATATGTACACATAAACAGCGAGATTGCTCAGGAAGGTTTATTGAAATCAAATAATATGATATTTTGTTTGTTTGATAATATTATTTTGGATGCCTGTATACATATAAAACTTGAATATTTTACTTTGAAGAAAGTAAATAGTTTCCTAAAATAAGGAATAATAATAATAATTGAACTAGAATAATCTAGCTAGTCAATAAATATATGTATACAAGCATAATTTGTGTTAATGTTAATACATATAAGAATGATTTTTTAAGAGTTGATTTAAAGTAAAGGTTAGAAAGTAGTTCATGTAAATGAAAAGTACTTATAAATTGAGAAATAAGTGTTATACAAAAACTCAAAATCAGAGGAAAACGGTGTAATTAAAAACTGAGAAGGTAGTACCGGGTAAAATAAAAATGGAGAAAAAATTAACAGTGTCATTAGATACGCTGTTAGTGGGTCTTCCACACTTCAGTGGGGACAGTCAGGCTAATATAGATAAATTTCTAGAATCATTTGAGACATTAACAAATGCGACAGAATTAGACGATGGAATTAAATTATTAATTTTAAAAAGTAAATTCAGTGGAAAAGCGAAGGAGAAAATAAACTTAGATTAGAAAAAATTTTTGAAGGAGAAATGATCCAGTGAAGAAAAGATTGTACCCTCGCAGATGCTGTAGACCTGGAAGAGGCCAAGTGATTTGTATGTAAATATGGGCAGGTAAAAATGTTTCTTTTTTAACATGAGCGATAAACTTTTAGATGTAAAAGCGGAAAGCCATAATTGTAAAATTGTAGGAGGAAGAATTGTAATGTGTCCCTGATAGGAATCTACGGGACTGTCCGGCGACGCGTTTGACATTAAACGACAAAAGCTCACGAAAATGGTTTATTGCAGCTATAAATGAGGAAAAAAGAAATGGAGCAGATTTTTCGAGAACGAGATTTCTAAGAAGAGCAGAAGAGAAGTATAGGAGTACGTTGGTAAAAGAAACGACCAATAACAAAAAAAAGGGAAAGGCCCCGTGTGTGGCAGAAGGCGGAGTCACATTGGGCCTGTAAGTAAAAAATACAAAATATCGTCAGATGAGAAAAAATTTTTGAAGGAAAAATGATCCAGTGAAGAAAAAGTTGTACCCTCGCAGATGCTGTAGAACTGGAAAAAGCCGGCAACGCCCAAGAGTCCAGGAGTAGAAATCTTCCGATGACTGGAGAGTAAAAACAAAGGAGCCTTCGGAGGTGCATAAGGCTGGAAAGGAAATGCGCCCCTGATGTAACGGTTGGATCTTCGCGGCAGATATGATGCTCTAAAAACTGTGGTGAAAGCTCTGGTGATATATAGCCCGTTATGATTGATGCCAGAATTCTGGATTACATTAAAGTTGAACGCTTGTCGTCGGGTGAGTCAATAGTTTAAATATATATATATAAAAAAAGAAAATAGTTAAAGTTTTTAGATTTCATTTTTTTTTCTTCTTCCTCCTAAAAAAAAAAAAAACTGGCTGAGTCCCACTTAAAGTGCTCACAAAAGGATATATTTAATTTTGATAAAGAATTTTTTATGTTTAGAGCAAAAAATGAATAAAAGATTATTTGTTATAAATTCTTATTGTTTTTTTTTCTCATTGGTTTCTAGATAAATTATTCCTAGAAGACCGCTTAATAAGATAGAAGATAAATGTTAGTATTCAAAATTTCATTTTATGACCCAGTAAAAATTTAATGAACTTGGGTATTATTTAAATTATTATTTAGATTATTATTTTTTTAAAGATAAATCAACGCAATGTAGGGTACAGATTGGAGAGTATCTCTAAAATAACAATTTCTCTCCAACACTGCGGTTTTTCGTTAAATTAGTCATTTTCATTTTGTGTTTTCATGTATAGTTAATTATTACTTTCAGACGAACAGATGATTTTGTCAAATTTTAGTGAAAATCGAAAGTGAGAGCAAAATTCGGGAACTCAGAAACTGCCTTAACGGCTTTCTTCAAATTTACATCATAAACTCTCTTGAAATGTGCTTTCACATATATTAATTAGTTACTACAGGAATATTTATAGTTGTACTAATTGTAGATCAGCGTTGGACCTTAGAAACTGGTATATCAAAAACAGATTTATATATTTTCTTTAAACTCGCTATATAAACTCTCTTGTGCATGATTTATGACGTATGTACTGCAGTAGAACCTCGATCTATCGTTTATTAAGGGGTGCGTGAAAAAAAAATGATGAAAGTGGGAAAATAACGAATGTGGGTTAAAGTCAAAACACGAAGAAACAATACTTATGGATTAATACACACAGTACACTACTAATAAAAACTAATTTGTTACTTTTCAAACTGTCAAAGAAATAAAATTTTATTTTTTAAAAAATCATTTTTTTTTCTTTTAATAAATTAAATAGGAATTTTCCCAGATTTACAATTTTTTTGGGGTCTTTTTCTGTAATTCCATGTAGATATATGCATTCGAGCATTTGTGTGTGTTCGTGAATTTTTAAACTTCATAACTAAGTCATCAGCCTGAAAATTATCCTCTGTTTCTTCACCATTATTTTCATTTTTTGAAATCACACATCTTTTCGATGCTTTAGGATACCGCCTGTCGCAAGTATTGATCAATGCAGATATTATCACCAAATTTTGTACCAAACGCATCCACTGCTACACGCAACCACTCTTCATTTGCATTATCATTATCATCATCATCATTTTCTTGCCTTTTTGTTTGGTATTCATCACCATTTTTTCGCACGTAACAGCATTTAACGAAACAATTTTCTGAAATATTAAAGAGGTTACTTCCTAACATGCTGAAATTACAAAATGAATAGATGTTCCGAAAACATGGCATCACAATTTTGATTCTTCATGAAAATGAGGAAGAGAGTTATTTTAGGATTAAAGAAGTAATTCCAGTTCATATGCAATATAGAACCGTTTGACCTTTAGGAGAAAAATTTTACAAGGTCAGGAGAAAATTTTACAACGATGAATGCGGGAAAACGACTTTTGAAGCACGATACACGCGGGTTTCGTTAACACTATTTAAATACAATTTGTGCAGGGACCATAGATATAAAACAATCAATGCGGGAAAACGATGGATGTGGGGATAATAGATCGGGGTTTCACTGTACTTTGTTACTAGAGGAAAGGTTTTGGGCGTCTGATTAATTTGAACCATTTTGTGCTTTATAACTATCTCACTAACTTCAAAAAGAGTTTATAATACGTGTACTAGCCGGTAATGGAAGTCGTATAGTTGTTATAAAATTTTTTTTCTTTTATGTTTCGTGTTTCTTTTATGCTTTTAATTTTGATTTTTTATTCCTCTTAAGATATTTTTCTGTGGCTTTAATTTTGTTATGCTATCATATTAGGTTTCCTCTTTTCCCATTCGCTGCCTTTGTTCTCCTCTAAATTTCTGCATCTATAACTGCTTTCAAAAAAAAAAAAATTATTTCGTTTCACGGGCAAACGTTTTACAAACTCGTCATTTTCATTTCAGAAAATGCGCATATTTTCATATGCAACTTAAAAAGCAAATGGATTCGTGTGCATTACATCCACACTAAAACACTTTCTATGTTTATATTATCAGTTCTTTATTCAGTATTTTAAATTTTTTTGCCCTTTAATACCTAAAAAAAAAAAAAAAAAAAAAAAAAAAAAATCTATGCAAGCTATCTTAAATTGCACACACATTAAGTTAATACAAAAATAATATTAATCAAATGAAGTAAACACAAAATATTTAGCAAATATAAATTATTTATCTATATTTATAGGAGAGAATCTATATAAAGACAAGCACATGTGCACACACACTTTTTTTTTTTTTTTAGTGCTTATTTATATTAAACAATTTATTAAACTTATAAAAATTACAAAAAAATAAAAAATAAAAAATTCAAATAAAAAAAACTTAAATACTTAGCTTCTTATTATGAATGAAATAATATAAATGAAAATTACAAGTATTGTAAATATTTTTGTATTACAAAATATTTACATTAAAGTAATTATTGTAAATAGAAATACAAATACTATTGTAAATACTAATTCTTATGTAACATTTTATTATTTTGACTGAAAGAATTCGACCATTACTGGAATATCACTTTTCTGGGAAACCAAATATTTTAATTAATTATTCTAGCATTTCTATGTATTTTTATAAATTATTAAAGTTATAATTTGTATTTTAAAAGGAATTTAAGTAAGCCCCTACACAAATATTCAAACTAAATAATACTTTTATATTTTATAAACCAGTCAAATTTATAAAATTTAAAGTGTTTTTGTGTGCGGTTTCTCCTGAAACACGATTTTTAAATTTTAATGTACAGTGCTGCCACCTAACGAACAGAAAAGAGCAAAAACTTGAAAATCGATTATAACAAGGGAAAAATTTGAAAAAATGTTGTACAAACAAAAGTTAAATAATTGATTTCATTGCGAAATCATATTAAATCTAAAAGATTAAAATGGGAAATATAAAAATCTATAAATATTTGCAAAACTTACTTAGGTAAGTAATTAATGTATCTTATAAATTTCAATATAAAATTCAAATAGTTAGAAATGTGAAAAATATTACTTAAATATATATATATATGTATGTGTGTGAAGTGAAAGCACTTCAACCTTTCCACTTCCAGAGAAAAAACCACTACAACTTTGCCACTTCAATATTTGTAGCTGGAGATTGGCAACAAGTGGACTGGCGGAAAAATGTTCGATCGAACATCGAACAGTCAGTTGCCGATCGTCGTTTGTTGATGAAGTAGTGCGTCAGACGGACTCACGTTAAATATGACAGAACAAAAGTGTTCTGTATTTAATTTTATGTTTAATTAGCACAGAAGGTGCTGATTTACAATATTTTTCCTAATCATCTTGAAACCATGTAAATATTAAGTGTAAATAATCATCGTATTAAAAGTATTCGTGCGTAAACAACAGAGTGATTATTGGAGTCTCCTAGTGAGTTTTGGTTTCATTTTAACCTTGTAAATTAACTAGAAAGGATGATTTAAAGTTGAAACGATTATCTCTTCATTTTATATATTGGGAGAGTAATCAGTTTTACACACACACACACACACACACACACACACACATACATATATATATATATACATAAATTCTGGGAAGTTCTAAAAACATCTGGAACGCATTAAAAAGAAAAAATAAATAAATAAATAAATAAATAAAAGAAAAAAAAACCTGAAAGTGTAAGGGATTCCTTTATTATATTAATTTTTAAAGGAACATTTTATCCCCGAAATTTACTTGAACAAAAAATAAAATAAAACCAAATAAAATTATTAAAGAAGGAAAAAAAAAAAAAAGATGAAAGAAAAGGATAAAAAAAAAAAAAAAGAATTTATTAATCATTGAATCATACCAAACACTGAAAAGTATTCAACTATTGGGTTTGTATCATAATTCTAACACATCGAAGCAACATAATGTATGACAACAACATTTTAATGGCATATTCACAATGTATAAGCCCAAATTTATTTCAAGTAAAACTTTATAAAGTGGTAATATCACATTACATATAATATATGTAATACGGCTAACACAACATAAAATGACGCCTATTTATATACATAATTTCCATATATATACATAAATTCTGGAAAGTTCTAAAAACATCTGGAACGCATTAAAAAGAAAAAATAACGAAAGAAAGAAAGAAAAAAAAAAAAACCTGAAAGTGTAAGGGATTCTTTTATTATATTATTTTTTTAAAGAAGCATTTTATCCCCGAAATTTACTTGAACAAAAAATAAAATAAAACCAAATAAAATTATTAAAGAAGGGGAAAAAAAGATGAAAGAAAAGGATAAAAAAAAAAAAGAATTTATTAATCATTGAATCATATCAAACACTGAAAAGTATTCAAGTATTGGGTTTGCAGCAGATTTCTAACGCATGAAAGCATCATAATGTATGACAATAACATTTTAATGGTATATTCACAATGTATAAACCCAAATTTATTTCAAGTAAAACTTTATAAAGTGGTAATATCACATTACACATAATATATGTACTACGGCTAACACAACATAAAATGACGCTATCTGCCTTCTGGAAGCTATCCAAGATTTACGACAGTACAGCCTACTACTTTACCATTAGCCTAATAGTTCAGCAATGATGAATGAACCACATCAGCATAGCTTATAACTTGAAACTTGGAATGCACCAATTACTCAAATCTAAAAGTAAATAAATATGAAGATAAAATTAGTTTTCTGAGTTGTAAATCAATAAAAGTACTTTTGTGTGAAAGTGCAAATTTAATTAGGTAACTTATTTCCACTGTTTTTAAGAAATATTGCAATGTAACTTATTATGATTAAATTTACTCATAAAATTACTCATCATTTTTTTTTTTTTTTTTTTTTTTTTAAGATTGAAAGAAAAAACAGCGGCTTGCTGTTATATTCTCTCAGTAATACTGTCAGTAATTTTAATATATGTATTCCAGCTACTATAGGAATCTGATAATACATACATATATTAAAATTTCTAATTTTTCTTTTTCTTTCTTTCTTTTTTTTTTTTTTTTTTTTTTTTTTGCAAATTAAAAAATTAATTTATATTTCCAAGTTTCGTAAGATCTATTTTGAAAAAATTTAAATTTAAATTTCTTTTTAGATATTTATGTAATATTTGTGTTCTTAAGATTTATTCATACATCAATATTTTATTTATTAGAAGTAATTTTATGAAAGTACTCATTTTTAATATGATTTAAACTATCATTTCATTCATGTTTTGCAAGTAATTTCAATATTAACTGGCAATTAAAGTTTTCATTTCATGATTTAAAAAAAAAAAAAAAAAAAAAAAAAGAAAAAATTTACATCAAGTGATGTAAAACAGTAAAGCGGTTAAAACGAAATGCTTGAAATTCATTTTGGCTGTAGAATTTAATTATGACGATTCTACTAATTGTCTGTATAAATGTTTATGAGGCTACCACATATATCCATGGAGATATAACGGTTTCTTTAAAAAATGATTAAAAAAGAAAAAGAAAAATTGCCACTTTTCAAATTAAAAAACGCATGGTATTAGACTCAATGCAAAAATAGTTTTAGGAAATTTTTAGGAAATTTCACATACTACAGAAGATACAGCATACAACAATCAGAATGCAAAATATCTTACGAACTATGAACATTTTTACTGAATAATTTTTAACTACGCATGCGCAAGCTTTAAGAATTCTTCATTTGCATAATTTAATAGCTAAAAATATTACACCAATTATATGAAAACCCAAAACAAATATCTTATAAATTCAGAAAGTTATGAGATACAAAATGAACAAAATTTCAACTCCGGTCAAAAAAAAAAAAAAAAAAAAATGATAGGAGGTTTCATAAATATTTATTTACAATGAGCGAACATTGTATTACTACACTATCTACCAATAAGTATTTGGGCACGTTAAACGTTTTGTCAAA
This sequence comes from Salticus scenicus, assembly GCA_963930645.1. Classification (NCBI taxonomy): domain Eukaryota; kingdom Metazoa; phylum Arthropoda; class Arachnida; order Araneae; family Salticidae; genus Salticus; species Salticus scenicus. The sequence goes on along the minus strand of OZ005654.1, from coordinate 54,390,335 downwards.
TATCTAGAAAAAATCTGCAGGAATTATGTTGAAACTTTGGGAGTATAAAGAACATGTTATATCTCATATATTTCAGTAAATGTTTTGTCCTGAAGAAGAAAAGAGGACTAGCAAAAATTAAACAAAATCAATTTTTATTTAATCACTGCGTAAAAAGTAAAGCTTGTAATGCAATTTGACTACAATAATGTGTTAAAGATGATTCTTCTATTTATCTATATAATTTTTTTATGAGGCTACTTCCATAATAGTTTCTTTAAAAATTAAATAAAAAAAAGCCACTCCTTCAATTATAACGGGTATTAGACCAGATAACCAAAGCATTTTTAAATGAACTTGGCACACTAGACTCAGCATACCGCAATGAGAATGCAAAAATGTTAAATATCTCACTCAATAAGAGCATTTTTACTAAAATAAATTTAACTACGCATGCGCAATCTTAAAAAAAAAAAAAAAAAAAAAAAAAAAAAAAAATTCATATGCATAACTTATATTCACAAGTATCGAGTTGCTCGTATGAAAGCCCCCCCCCCCCCCCCCAAAAAAAAAAAAAAAAAAATTTTTGAATAAATTAAAAAATATATTTATGAGATATAAAATGAACAAAATTTCACTTCTTCTCAAAAAAAAAAAAAAAAAAAGAAGAAGAAGAAGTGGAAGAAAAATGATGAAAGATAATTTTATCAATATTTATTTATAATCAGTGTACACTGTATTACCACTGCATACTTGCCAACCACCTCATTAATAACAATACAATTGTTAACTCCCCTCGAAAAAACGCCCCCTTTTTTACAGTATTTTTAGAGTAATTCTCTCCAAACGTTGGTACGATTAAATAAGAATATAATTACCTTAAAAAATGACTAGTGTGAAAAAAAGGCGGGCTTTAAAAATTGTACGGTTCATAATGAGATGGTTGGCAAGTATGCCATTGACTGAATCAAAATTAAAATGTGAATATAATCCTTTAGAGTTTAGCTTTTATTTTATGAGAAGCTAAATTTTGTTCTTTCTATCTCTCATAAGTTTGTGAAATTACAAGCTATTTGTTTGGGGGTTTTATATATGTAACTTAACACTTTTGGCTATTTAATTACGCAAATGAAATTTCTTTAAAGTTTACTCATACGTAGTTAAAAATTATTCAGTAAAATTGCATGTATTAAAAAAAAAAAAAGTTTTTAGGAAAGTTGTAATTTTAAAAAGTATTTAAAAAATATCAAGGATGAGGCAATTAACAATACCATAAAATTTATTAATTTCAGAATGAAACGCAAAAAACGTTTTAATGTGCGAGATAGCAAAATAATTAAATGTTAGTGAACCATTGGTGAAATGGTTTTTAGCAAGATATAAACTTTTTTGGCTGCTTAATTTAAAATTTGGCTCTAAACTGTCACGTTGCTCATTGACACAAGATGACCGCAAGTTAAAGAGGCATCGTTGAAAAAAAAAATCGATTTGCTTTACGTTCAGAACCTGGAAAAAATTCAGAAAAAGTCTTTAGAAACATAATTTCTTTAAAAGCAGCACAGAGACGATTAAACAAAAGTAGGTTTAAAAGCCGAAAAAAATCAATATTTTTGGTAGAAAAAAAAAAAAATCAAACCTCAATCGTTTCTGTTTTTCCGTTTTCGTTTCTTTTAATAATTCTATTTTTTTTCTTTCTTTATACATATATTTATATCAAAAAAATAGAAAATAAACACTATCATTCAACGTATATATATATATATTATGTCGTTGAAGAATAGTGATCTAGATAAATCGAAACTATTTGTTGTTTCTTTTATTATTTTTGTTTCAAATGTCAGATTTTAGAAAACATCAAAATATATTACAAACGTGATCCTATCCATCTATAATTTTTTCTTTTTCAATGAATCATAATAAATAATATCTGGCGTTCTTCCCAAAAAATATTTTCATACATAAAAAAATTATTTTTATTTATTTGTTTTTTAATGAATCACCTTAAAATTTTTATAAGTTACAACTGTTGGAAAGTAAAATGTATTTAATTATGGTGTTCAGGTTTCATGCAATTATTTTAAGGTGTTAGTTACCTTTGAAAGAATATAATATCTGATTCAAAAATTACCATAACTTTATTTACAATAACACTGAGTTGAAAAAAAAAAAAAAAAAAAAAAAAATCGAGCCCTGATACCCTTCTTGCTGATTCTTATGAAAACTAGTTGGCGTAGGTGGACTCTGCTCAGTTCCCCATCATATATAGGTTCTCATAAACTTCTAGTGCGAGGCATATTAGAATCATGTTAAAAGAAATGAATTTGACAAACGCTTGATACAGTGACAGAATGAAATTCTCGCCTAATAGGCTATCCACTGTTCACTTCGATATATTTATCTTATTCTAATCTATTAATTTATTTTATCAGGGTCGATTCAGTTGTTTAGTTTTCATGCTACTATTTCCAATGCAATAATCCTCAAAATTCATATTTATATGACAAAATTACAATTTCTCTATTTTGATAAAATCGTAAATTACGAATAATTTACCAAATTTTCCAATTAGAATATATGTATTCAATTATGTTCAAACAAATATCATAAATGTAATTTTGAAGTTGTCTAATGTTTTATGATCCTCAAAATGGAAGTTTATGCTCAATTTTGCCTTATTCTGACATGTTATGTAAATCGTAAATTCCAAATAACTTACGAATTTTTTAATTTGGAAAAATCATACTCTATGATATTCATGCCAGTATTCTAAATAATATTTCGAAAGTGGTTTGACATCTTTACGATGAAAATATCCCTCAAGATTGACGTTTATGTGAAATTTTGCTCTATTCTGCTGTGTTAAGAAATTCGTAAATTTCCAATAACTTACGAAATTTTTATATTGGAAAATTCATAGTCATTAATATTCATGCCAGTGTCCTAAATAATATTTCAAAGGTAGTCTGACATCTCTACGATGAAAATCTCTCACAAAATTGACGTTTGTGTGAAATTTTGCCCTATACTGCCATGTTAAGAAATACGTGAATTTCCTAAAACTTGCGAAACTTTCAATGAAGCATATTTATAGTTATTGATGTTCATTCCGGTATCAAAACGGATATTTTAAAACTGGTCTGACATTTTTACAGTAAAAAGTTTCCATTTAATGCACGTTTAAGTGAATTTTCGTCCCATTCTCCCATGTTAAGAAAATCATAAATTTCTAATAACTTACGAAGTTTTTTAATTCGAATGTTGCAGATGAATAGAGTTCTTTCCAGTGTTGAAAGTAATATTTTAAATCTGATCTGACCTCTCTGCGAGAATTTATTCTTGAGATATTGTGTACACAGACTAACAAACTAACGGACTAACCGACTAACACACTAACACACTAACAGACACCCTACAGACATACACCATCCAAACTTTGTCATTTTCGGATTCCTCAAACCTGAAAACGTGTAAAAAAGTAAAAAAACCGAGGTCGAAAATTTTCACGATTACCTAAGTTCCCCATACCTATAGTATGATGGGGAACTAAAATGACCTCCTGAATTCGAATATGACCACCATTTTGCACAATCACCCAGCGTTTTCGCGGGACGTCACCCCCTCTCGCAATCTTTATCACTTCGGCAGTTTTATAGCCATGAATTTTATTTAAAGCGTAGAAAATGATTTTTTCAATTGTTAAAAACAAAAATATATAAGGTATAATAAATAATAATAGTAATAATATATTAACAAAATATAACAAATTTAATTTTCTAATTTTAGTGGCCAATGCCCCCCCCCCCTTTCTCTAAATTTCCACTTTGCTGTAAATATTCATGTTTTAGAATTTTTCACATCTACAGACCCTCAGAATATATTTAACAGTTAAAATAAACCATTACTCCCCTTCAAATCAAATTCATAGTCATAAAATTACCGAAAAATGATATGCGTCAATTAAATTTACCGAGAAATAGGCGTCATATTTAGATTCAGGAGGTCATTTTACATAGAAATTTGCGTGAATGGTACTGGGACCAATTTTCGTGCAGAGAAGTGTAATTAAAATAACTACCTTTAAAAATTGTTAAATTTTAATATGTGTTAAGAAAGATCTTATCTTTCTTATATAGCCTTTAAAAAAATTCTACATTTTTTATTATTACTTATTATTATTACTTATTATTATTATTATTATTATAAAAAGGTCAGAATGAAGTTTTCGTCGAATCTTACGCGCACAATATCCTTATCCCTGTGGCAGAAATTTATTATGCTTTCTGCGACAAGCTTCATCAACACCAAAATCTTTCTGCAGGAATAGTTTGTGAAGTTAACATTTATTAATTGAAAATAAATTGTCTTTAAACATCGTAAATAATATTCAGTATAACCAATGTATTTAAATTTTAATTAGGCAAGAAAATACACTTAAAAAAAAAAAAGGTGAAAATAAATCTATTGATCTTAATTGGTTCAGATTTTTTGTTCACATTAATATACAATATTGTTTATAAAATATTCTATGAATTCAAACCATAAAATGCAGTAACACATAAAAAATAATCTGCAAATTTTTTTAAGGTATTTAAATCATGAAAAGTCTATATTAAACAAATGTTACAAATACTTTTAAAATTTCATTACTTTTTAACATGTTTTTATTAACTTCGATTCTTGTTTGTATGTATGTTTGTTTGTTTGTTTGTGTGTTTGTCAGGTACAAATCTTGCAATCGATTTTCAACTAACTTCCCGACTAGCTAGATATTTGAAACTTTCAGGACAGCTCAGAACACGGTGACAATACATTTTTTTAATATTTTTAGTCAACTGTTTCAGGTCCCGCTGCCTTCGGCAGCGTTAATATGACTCGACAGAAAATTTATTTAACTAACTTCCCGACTAGTTAGACATTTAAAACTTTCAGAATAGTTCAGAATACGGTTAAAAAACATTTTTTTAATACCTTTAGCCAACTGTTTCGGGTTCCTGCAGCCTTCGGCCGCGTTATAACTACAAAGATTGCAATCGATTTTTCCCTAACTTTCCGACTAGCTAGATATTTGAAACTTTCAGGATAGCTCAAAACACGGTGACAATACATTTTTTTTATACTTTTAGTCAACTGTTTCAGGTCCCTACTGCCTTCAGAAGCGTTTATATGATTCAACGGAAAATTTATATAACTAACTTCCTGACTAGCTAGACATTTGAAACTTTCAAAATAGTTGAGAACACGGTGAAAATGCATTTTTTAAATATTTTTAACCAACTGCTCCGGGTTCCTGCTACCTTCGGCAGCGTTACCAGTACAAAGCTTGCAATCGATTTTTCACTAACTTCTCGACTAGCTAGACATTTGAAACTTTCAAGATAGCTCAGAATACAGTGACAATACTTTTTTTTAAATACTTTCAGTCAACTGTTTCAGGTCCCTACTGTATTCGGCAGCGTTTATATGATTCAACAGAAAATTTATTTAATTAACTTCCCGACTAGCTAGACATTTCAAACTTTCAGAATAATTCCGAATACGATGAAAATGCATTTTTAAATATTTTTAACAAATTGCTTTGGGTCCCTGCTGTCATCGTCAGCGTTACCAGTACAAAACTTGCAATCATTTTTAACTTCCCGGCTAGATAGCCATTTGAAACTTTTATAAAAGCTCAAAACACGAGAGCAATGAATTTTTTTAACACTTATATCCAATTGCTCTGGGTTCCCGCTGCCTTTGGTAGCGTTTATATGATTCAACATAAAATTTAAAAACATGGTATATAAAAGTCCAGTGTTGTGCAAGTTCACGAAAAAAACGAATAGTTCAAACTCAAGTTCATCATGTAAAAAACGAGTTAGTTCGCGCTCAAACTCATGTCTGAAAGAAATGAACGCGTTCAGTTCAAGTTCATTTTCAAAACCAGCGAAACTCACTAAAAGTTCATTTTTACGTACATTTTTTTTTTTTTTTTTTTTTTTTTATATATAGATCTTATCCTCTGTGAATACTTTCATAGGTAATTTCCCTTTTTCTAAAATTACCAATTACCATGAAAATTATTTTTAATTTTACGCTTAATTAAACTTATAAACTTATAACTCTTAATTATGACTTATTAATTTAATTGTAGTAAAAAATTATTTAGCAAACACTTCTGAATAGTGTACCCACTGTTTTTGTATGGTTTTTTATTTTCAAATTTTCAATACGTTTGTTTATATGAGAACTTATTAATAGGCGACAAATTCTATCATTTAGAGATTCCGCTGTTTTAAATCAGTGTTGCGCAAGGCCGCGTTTCTGAGTTTAACTAAAACATTTTCAGTTTTGAGCTGAATTTCCCTCGTTTTTTAAATTGTGAACTTGAGCTGAGAAAAGTTCTTTTTCTCATAAATTTGAGCGGGAAAAGCAACTCAAACTCATATGGATTTTATTCCTTTGGGAAAAATTTTTATATTCTTGGTAGCAATATTTTCTACCCTTTTAATCGCAAGAGAGGACGCATTTCTCACAAGAGAGAAACGCATCGGGTCGGGTAATCGCTTATTACCTGCTTTGCTGGTCGGGTGCAGGTAAAATTTGCATCTATTAATTTTTATTCAAAAAATGTTTTCTCCGAAGATTGTTTTATGCTTTACTTATGAATCTAAACTTTTAAATGAAGAGATTGGAAGACATTGTCTTCCTTCCTAGTAATTTAAAGACATGACTGATAACATGAATTTAATTACATTTACCTAAATATTAGTACTTAACGTTTAAAGCTTTATATGGAAAACTATTTTCTTTTTTAGACCTATATTTGCTTCCTTATTTTACTGTCAAAATACTTGGCACAATGTTTTTTTCAAATATATGTTTTAATACAGCTAAAGGTTTGTTTATAATTAGATAAATATAATTAAGCCTATAATTAGATAAATAATAGGCGACAAATTCTATCATTTAGAGATTCCGCTGTTTTAAATCAGTGTTGCGCAAGGCCGCGTTTCTGAGTTTAACTAAAACATTTTCAGTTTTGAGCTGAATTTCCCTCGTTTTTTAAATTGTGAACTTGAGCTGAGAAAAGTTCTTTTTCTCATAAATTTGAGCGGGAAAAGCAACTCAAACTCATATGGATTTTATTCCTTTGGGAAAAAATTTTATATTCTTGGTAGCAATATTTTCTACCCTTTTAATCGCAAGAGAGGACGCATTTCTCACAAGAGAGAAACGCATCGGGTCGGGTAATCGCTTATTACCTGCTTTGCTGGTCGGGTGCAGGTAAAATTTTCATCTATTAATTTTTATTCAAAAAATGTTTTCTCCGAAGATTGTTTTATGCTTTACTTATGAATCTAAACTTTTAAATGAAGAGATTGGAAGACATTGTCTTCCTTCCTAGTAATTTAAAGACCTGACTGATAACATGAATTTAATTACATTTACCTAAATATTAGTACTTAACGTTTAAAGCTTTATATGGAAAACTATTTTCTTTTTTCGACCTATATTTGCTTCCTTATTTTACTGTCAAAATACTTGGAACAATGTTTTTTTCAAATATATGTTTTAATACAGCTAAAGGTTTGTTTATAATTAGATAAATACATTGTTATAATATTTTTATGCCATATTAAATTTTCTGAAAGATTTCTTCAATAGTATAATTGTAGTTTGTTTAAAAGAACTTTTATTCAGTTTATTATATAACACAATTTTAATAATATAACGGATCAGAAGCTGCAGATTCAGTTCGGGTTGAAGGTCAAAAACCATTTTGCAGGTCGGGTCGACTGCAAGTCATGTTTATTCGAACCACGCAGGACTCTAAGCCAGTCCTTTCTTAAGAAGGAATATATATTCCGCTGATCACCTAATACGACCGAAGACTTAAATGCCCTATCCAGTAGGCTACCCTTTTTCTTGCTACAGTAATTTTTTCGTGTCCAGTTTTCCACGATATTATACTGTTCTCAATTCTGTATTTCAGTTTTCATGCAAGTAAATCCATGCTGTTTCAACAACACAAAATTTTGCGAAATACGTCCTATTATGAAAAATTATGGAAGTTCTAAGAGTAATTTAAGAAAAGTTTTAAGAAAGCCTTTCATTATAAATAAAAATATAAAGATTTAAAAGTATAATATTAAATCCCAATAATCAAGGGGGTCCGGGACATCAAATGTTTGTTTTTATTATTTATTGATGAATTGCTGTAATTATTTTTTCTGAAATTGGAGCTTTTTTGACGATGAAGTTGAGCAAGAAAGAATCTTAAAAAACTTTAAATAAAAATTTAAATAAAATTTAAAAAATTTAAAATTAATATTTTTTGATAAATTTAAAATTTGTTCTATCTCATGAACAAATGTTTAATAAAGAAGCATCACAAAACTGGCGTTGTAAAAATTATTACTTACAAACTTTGAATAAACACCATAAAATGCAATAAACTCGCAGCGAGTTTATTGCATTTTATGGTGTTTATTCAAAGTTTGTAAGTAATAATTCATGAACTAATGGTTCAATTTATAATTTTTTTCACTCTTATATACAGAAAACATTTATCTTCAATTTGTCTTCCGGGTTTTTAATTAGGAGCAAAACTTTTTTGGTAATCCAAAAATTATGCATGAAATAAGTACATTTTTCAAATTAAAATTAATGTTTAAAATTTTTATTATTAGAATCAGAAATCCTGAAGGCAAATCGAAGATAAATCCTTTCTGTATATAAAGATGAAAAAAGTTTGTAAATTGAATCATTAGTTCATGAGATATAACAAATTTTAAATTTATCAAAATTTTTAATTTTTTAAATTTTATTTAAATTTAAATTATTATTATTATTATTATTATTATTATTTATTCATTTTTTAAGATTGATTCTTGTTGAACTTCATCGTCAAAAAACCTTCAATTTCAGAAAAAATAATTACAGCAATTCATCAAAAATAATAAAAACAAAAATTTGGTGTCCCGGACCCCCTAAATCCTGTTTGCTGGTATCATAAATGATATTTTAAAACTATCATTTAAACCAGTAATCTTTGTTTAATCTTTCATATTTTAAATATGCTTATCTTTCAATACAAGAGTTATAAAATAAAGATATATAATACAGAATCATTTTCGCAAATAACAGGAATCTCATTTTTAAAGATGTGAACATGGACTCATCAATAGTCCTGTGATAGCAGATCCTTTCATTGATTAGCATCGTCTTCTTATCAGCGAAATGAAATGTCGAGTACTTTTATTAGAGGGCGGCAATTTGTCACACTGCCTCAGGGCTACATCTCCTGTAGCTCTGGGTCCTGGGTGGTCCTGGCAAAGATCTTTGCATCTTCGATAAAGTCTTTTATAGTATTGTAGAATTCAGGAAGTTGTCTGCTGCCGAAGTATTGTACTACGTAACAAAAGGGTCTCAAGCTTTTTTCTTTTGAATCCAATACAATTTTGCTGTGTATCCTGTTGCTAATTACATTTAACCCATATATTCGAATTGTGCGAAAAACACTAAACAAATCCCTCTCTTCAAAAATGGTCAACAGATTTACTGAAATCACTCCTCTGTATAAAAACTTACCACATAACTGTTATTTATAAACTGTATTTATTCGCAATAATTTCCAAGAAATTTTATAAACATGTTTAATTTGTTGTGCAAAAAAACTTATATCTCAGATTTATCAATATATATTACTATGTAAATGGATGAGTTTTTATTTATTTATTTATTTTTTTTTTTTAACTGTTTTAAGCTTTTATTAAGATTTATTTTTAGTTCTGTAATATACATTTAATAGAGTTTGAGCTTTATAAATCAAAGATTGAATTTTATGATGTATATGTTATTTACATAATTAAAGGCTGTATTTTTCACCCCTTAATTGATTAAATAAAAGATAAAATTTCTTAAAGATGAAGTAATTTCTGTAATAAAGATACTTTTGCCATCCAAATTTCGGTATTTTATTTTATTGCTTTTTTTTTTTTCCACATAAAGTTTCAGCATTATTTATTTATTTGTTTTTTTTCTTGTCACTTACATCCCTATCTATATAAATAAAAAGAAGTGTCTGTGTGTGTGCGTGTCTGCGCTCTGGGGCTCACACTACTAATCGCAGAACCTCCAAATTTGGCATATAGGTACAAGGGACCCTGCAGGTGTGCACCTATATGCCATCGAGATTTTTTCGAATTTAAACTTTTTAAATTCATGTTTTTGCGAATTGAACATTGGCTTTTATGTTGCATTTTTCATGAATTTATTCTTCGATTGTAATCGTCTGCGTATCTTAGCAACGGCTATTACGCAATTTATTTTTTTATTTAATACATTCATTTGAAGGCGATTTTCTTTTATTTTCTTTTATTTTCTTATTATTATTTTTTTAATTATTACATTTATTGAAAATCAAATGGTAATGCAATAGAAATAAATTGTTACGTTTATGTATAAATTTTATAGAATAGCAACTTTTTATTTTTCATTTTCTTAATTAATTCCTTTAAAAGAAAAATCCTTTTTTTTTTTTTTTTTTTTTTTTTTAATTAGGGGAAAAAAAATGGTAGTTTATAGTAGAAAGGATTAAACTGATTAAAAATCGTTTGTTTTTCATCTTTTTAATTTATTTTAAAATAAAATCTACTTTTATTTTATTTAATGGGTGAAAAAAATGGTAGTGGTAAGTATTAAACCGATTAAAATTCGTTTGTTTTTCATGTATTTAATTCCTTTTAAAAGAAAATGTACTTTTTTATTTTATTTTATTGCACTGGTCGGAATCAAATCGTAATGCAGTGCAAAAGACGGGGGTTATAAAACACATGGTTCAAAAACAAAAACATAGAATAGATGCTGAGATACAGTCATATTTAAAATCGTAGTTCTTAAATAACAGAAGATCCACATGTCGTCAACAGACCCAACCGTCCCACCCAGATTGAAGTGCCCGGGAAAGACCTTTTTGCAGACAGTGGGAACCTGGACCCGATGCAATACGGGCAGAAAAAAGAGCTGCCTTAGGCAACGGGTACCCGAAGAAGCGAGATCTAAAGCGATTTCAGTGTTTTTTTTTTTTTTTTTTTTTTTTTTTTTTTATGTAAAAAATAAATACTGATCCAATTCTTTTGAAAATTCATTCAAATATAGTGACCAGCGAAGCGGGCGTATTTTAATATTTGTGTTGAAGAAAAAAAAAAATCTAAAATTTTAATTGTATTTTTTTTTTTTTCTTTTTTTTTTTTTTTTTTTTTTAATTTAACATTAATTGTAAAATTGCTGTTAATTTGAGGTTCAAGATACAACACTTTCATATCATTATCAATTGATATTTCTTGAATATATATTCTAAAATTAAAAATGGTTTGAACTAAGCAGCTTTGTTTATGTAATTTTGGAACACATTAAAATAATCATCTAAAATATTTTTCTTGCTATTGTAAAATTTTCGTGTACATGCTATTAACAATAGCATAGATTAAGTTCATGAGTGAGAAAATCGTGCATTTGAAACTATTAGATAGTTCTATAAACTCTTTTTAAATTGATTTCTTATAAATATGCTTAAATTTTGATGCCTAGTAATTCCACGTAGATTTGAGAAGTTTACAAAATGTACGCATTTCTCCTCGCTAATATTTCTGAAGAAATTGAATAAATCTTAAAAACTATTTTTTAAAAAAGTGAGAGGGGTAGAGAGACTAATATTATTTTTAATATCTAGAATTTTGTAGACGAAACTTATACAAAAAGTTCGCTAATTTTTTGACAGAAGACTTTATTTCATGTTTATTGGTTACTGGTATAAGGCGATTTCTTTGAATTTCTGAAAAATGCGGATAAAAGCGAACTCATCGTTTTTTGTGAACGCTTTCTAACGAGAGGTAAGAGGGAACCCTCATCCCTCCCTCAAGTCCTACACACACAATGTTAAAACAAACTGGCACATTTGGTAAATTACAAACTTAGTTGGCAAACTTCTTAAACACTTTTCAGTCAAAAACTATAATGAATTTACAGATTCTAATTTTGCATTTCTTTGCCCCTCCCCCTCTTTTACTTTATTCTATATTCAATAAAAGAAAGTATTGGATTCGTAAAAATTTTCGGCTTCCGGCTTTCGGTGAATTTACACGTTTTGAAATGTCCAGAACACGATTAGATGATTTTTAGAAAATGTCTGTCTGTGTTTGTGCGTCAAAAATTTTTGGTGACTGTATCTCAAGAACTACAGCACAAAATTACATGTAAATTTATATGCAGATGTATCTTGACAAAATTAGTGCCTACGAAATTTTGGTATCAATTTCTCAACAACTGGCGCTGCTAGGCCGCGATTTCCACAGTTTCATGGAAGACTATATCTCAGGAACTGCTGCACGAAATTGCATATAAATTTATATGCTAACGCACTTTGATCCAGATTAGTACCTATCAACTTTTGGTGCTCATTACTCAACAGGTGGCACTGCTATACCGCGATTTCTACAATTTCAGGAAAGGCTATATCTCAGGAACTACTGCACGAATTTGCATATAAATTTATATGCAGATGCATTTTTTCATTAAAATTACTAAGAAGGTAATATAAAGAAAATTATTATCTTTCAATCTGCTCCTTGACTCCCCCTTTCCCCAGGTATATACAAATGAAATTGAAAACAATTTAATTGATTGAAATTTCTAGAAATGTATTATGAAATAATTCTTTAAATTTATTCTTTGATGTTTATTATTTTGCGATTTGGAAATTCCAAAAATGCCCTTTTTACCTGTGCCCTTTTTTCCGGGTGCCCTTTTTATGAGTGCCTTTTTTTCCAAGTGCCCTTTTTTCCGGGATCCATTTTGCAGAATTATTCTCCTTTCTGTCCTTTTCTTCTTCTACTTTCATTTTTATATTTCAGACAGAAATATTTAATATGAGTTTGAGTTTGAATTGCTTTTCACGCTCAAGTTCGTGAAAAAAAAACGAGTTTCGCTCAACTCAAGTTTATAATTTAAAAAACGACTCTCTAAAATTTCTGGAGTGAGAATCTCTCTCCTTAAAAAAGTGACCCCTATTTTGACACCAATTAAGGTGAGAAAACAATATTATCACTCTGGAAAATGTGACACTTCTCACTTTTTAAGAAAGAGTGACGTATAGTCACTCTGTCACAAAGAGTGAGGTCGTCATTTATTGCAATATGAAACTTTTGTAGAGTGAGAAATTGCTGGCGCCATCTGGTTATCATATTACGAAAGAAATATGAAGGACTATTTCCGAACGATCTCATGTATCTATTTGTTTAACAGAACGTATTGAAGATTTTTGAAGAATAAAAAAAAAGAAAATAATTATGTTAAAAGACAGTTTGGTAAATTATTTTTTCTATACGATTGACAAAATCGAAGTAATATTATTAATGGAGAATCGAAAATCACAAGAATCATAACGAAATTAGTCTTAGAAAGTAAATAGTTTTATTTAGAAATATATAAGGTATAAAAGAAAATATCAATGCAAATATTTAATGCACAACGCCTTAAAATCTGTAACAGTTTATATTTTTATTATATTTATTGACAGCTAACACTTGTGAAATATTCAAAAATTTGGCTATAATATTTTACTAATATTTAAAATCAACAGCAAGTTTTATACTTCTGAACAGGCGACTTATTCAGGAAACTCTGTAGATTTGTATGCGAACAGTTATTTTTTATTTATTTATTTATTTATTTTTTTAAAACATGTACACTTGAGTAACTTCTTTTCCGCATAAGCTACTTTAAATGACTGCTTGTCATTAAGATTTTTTTTCAAGTATACAGCTTTTAAAATAATTCTAATTTTAGAAATTTCAAAATAATTTAAATTTTAAAATATCCTTTAGAATTCTTTAATTTTATATTGTTGATAAATGAAGTAAAAATTTAAAAATATGATTGATCACGTATGAGAATGACTTAATAATGTAAATTAAGCAGCTTGTATATGTGCTCAGTGGGTCAGTGGATAAGATACTCGCTTGCTACGGGAACGGCCTGGGTTCGATTCCCGACAGATCCAAACTGCATTCTTTGCACCGTTGAATTGGAGTCGATTCGCCAGGTGAAATGAAGCAACATCATCTAGTGTACACAACTTTTTAAGGAAAAATAAACTGTCATATTCTTTAAATTGTTCTGAATAATCTCACTCTTAATAAAGAGTGAGAAATCTCACTCTTTCGCAAAGAGACTTTTCACTCTTTAGAGGTTGACTCCATTTTGGCATGTTCAAAGAGTGATATACCACTCTTTGAGAGTGAGATCTCACTCTTTATATTTTAGAGAGGAGCGAAGTTCAACTCAAAACTCAAAATGTTTGAGCTACGCTCATGAACGCGTTCGTGCACAACACTGTATAAAACTATCTTTTTATCTTGTAATTATTTTATATTAAATATATATATTTAAATACACAAATGCACTTATTTCATAAGGTGCAAAGCAAAGAACATAAAATATAATACAGAACTCAAAATTAAAATACAACAAAATAAAAGTAAAAATTAATGTAGAATACTGAATATCATAATGAAATATATATAATTTACAGCATTTATAGTTTTTGAGATTATTAGAAAGATGCAAGATAACATTCTAATACACAAGATTCATTTTTATATTATATACAAATTGCATAAAGATGTGTATTTGAAATCTAAAAAATGTGATTTGACATTAAAGAATTCAGAACGTATAATTATACCAACATTTAAATACATAAAGTAAAACAGAATACCAGATCTAAGTAACACAATTATAGACAATGCATAGTCGAAATAGTTACATAAAGATTGAGGCAAGTGAAACATTTAATTTTAAAGGAAATATTAAAACGGGAAATATAACAGATTTCATGGATAATATCTATAATAGTAAATAATGATTACAAATGAATGAAATAAATACATAAAAGTAATATTTGATATTGATATCTATACGAATAAGTAAATAAAAATAAATAAAAGCATTTGTTGTTTAATTAGTATTTATTCAAAACAACTACTATTCCTAACAAAAAATTCCTTTTGCTTACAAATGTATATGTATATATATAAATAATAGATATCGAATAAAATTTAATCTTAAAATTTAGCAATTAATAGAACTAAAACAATAATATTCAACAAAACCTTTGGTTTGACTTTTATTCAAAATAACTATTTAATTTGCAATATTTCAATTAAAAATAAATAAACATTTATAAACAATTCAAATGTTTAAAAAATGAAATGAACAAGCTGTAGAAACTAATGATAAAGTATTTTTGTAAAATAAATTAATAATTTTTTTAACGACTTCATATACTTAAACAACAAAATTTAAAGCTAAGAATTAATCACAATAAAAATAATTAATGATTAGTAAAGAAAAAAAAATTAGAAAAGCTATCAATTTTATAACTTAAAATACCCATAAATATTTATTGCTAAGATCTTTTACTACATATAAAATCCTAAAAACCAATAAAGTATTTTTAAGATTAATTTCTTAATTTTCTATTTTTTGAAGCAAGGTTTGAAGCTTCATTTTTTATTGTGCGTATAATTACAGACGATATAGATTTCCCCATCGTCTTATTTCTGTATATATTTCCGAAATGTATTGCATAGTTTGAACCAAACATTAAAATTAATGCAGCTTTTAAAAATTTACGTGTATTTACCAGTCGGTAACAAAAGTGTTCAAACACTAGCAAAAATTCCTATGTAAAACAAGTACCCTTCATACGGTTTTGTTAAATAAATCCTAGTCGCATCCTGTTCTTAGTGTAAGAACATGATTCGATAATGATTTATTTAACAAAACCTTCTGAAGTGTACTTTTTTCAAATAGGAATTTTTGCTAGTGTTCGAACAATTTTATTACCGACTGTACTACCGCGCACGTTGTGAGGTTGAGACTACAGAACGTCTCCACAGTTGGTTTGAAATTAAGCTGAATCCAGGAAATTATAAAGTTGGGACGGTTAAATCACTTCGTCGCCAGTCACTCGGCGAAAGTCTTGGTCGGATGAGTTTTATCTCGACATGGTGCTGCAATGAAAGAATTAGGTTCTGAGAGTTAGATGAATGGAAAACAATTTGTAAGGTTTTGATTGAAATGAAGAGAAAGGAAGTTGTAAAATGTAGTATAAGATGGAGATTGTTTTGTTAGTTGAAAATAGTGATTTGCTAGTGGTAGAGAATTGTAGTGGATTAGAGTGTGAAGGGAAGAGTGGTGTGTGTGAAGTGAATAGTAGGAGAGTAATGCAGGTGGTGATATTTCTTATGCGTGTGTTAAGTGATGGTAGAGAGGTGTAGTGTTGTAGCGTAAAGTAAGAGAATAATCTGTCGCGCCTAGGGAATCCAGCCGACGATTCTGGTGTGAGAATAGTTAGTGGTAACAGAGAGCAGCCGTCGACAAGATCAGCATTGGTGAGATAAGTTACCTTTTATTTTATGCTTTGTTGAAGTTATTTCCTGAGGTCATTTGGAAGTTAAAAGTGAGTTAACCCAACACCCGCCTTGAAATTCAGCAGTAATAAACTTTGTTATTTTATCTTTAACTTTGTCTCGAGCTCTTCTTATTATCTAATTAAGTAATTAAGTTAATCTTTAAGATTAAGATTTAAGAATTGAGATATGGCCCACTCGAATTCCTCACAACGTATGCACGCTTCGCATACATTAAAGAAAAAAAAATCACTACATGCAACTAATTTGTCGTGCGTAAATCAGAAAATGTATGAAAATCGTTACAGCAGAAATCACTCACTTATTTAAAAAAAAAAAAAATCACTGGATGCAGCTATTTTGTTATGCATGAATCTGAAAATGCATGAAATATAAAATTCGGAAAATGGTCTCAAAGCCACATTTTTTAGAAAAACATCTTTTTGCAATAGAATAAATACACACGACCCGAGCGCCAGGCACGGCGCGTAAACAAAGTTTGGAGACACGAAAATGAAGTTCCGATGTGAAGAGGTTACCAGTGAAAAGTGTCGATACACCGAATCATATCACGAATCGCTAATGCATGCCGTATCAAAGTTAACCCAAGTGAGTTACATCCGTTCTATCTCCTCTCCTTATTCAGGATTAAGGGTATCGTATCTGCAAAAACGAAAATTTGTTTTGCAGAACAGTTTATAAACCATTCTTAGAGTTTCTTTCTCTCTCTCTCTCTCTCTCTCTCTCTCTCTCTCTCTCTCTCTCTCTCTCTCTTTTTTTTTTTTTTTTAACACAATGGCAAAATTTATTTGACTTAAGTAAAATCTTTCTGCAAGAACATTTCTGTTTCTGCGACATTGTCGCCGTGTCGCCGTGTTTCTGCCACGGGGATCCCTATAATGGTTAACCAGAATTTAATGAAAGTTTAACATGCTTTATATGAGATATAAATACATAAAATGATTGCCAATTAGCTTTTTAACATTAAAAGTTTTGTAATTATAAACATAATTACGTCTAAAATAGTGATAATAGTGATTTTTTTAAAATAACAATTACATTATTATTGTAATAATAATTATTATTTTTTTTTAATAGAGCTTTTCAGAAAAGTATATCTCGTCATTTTAATTGGGTATTTTTTCATGTGCACAATTTTTTAGGTCAATGTTACGCTTGATTTGCACGTAATCCTGTGCGCAGGACATACCGACAAAAACATTAGCTGTCATGTTTTCAAGAAAAAATAAATAAAGTTAAAAATGTACGACTATTCTAACAGCTTTAATAGAGACATAAAACCTTTCTTAACACTTTATAATAATTACAATTTTTTTAAGTAAATGCTTTTTTAAGTTTATGTAAAAAAAATCATGATCGTTTTTTATTGATATTTCCACCGTTCTAAGGTAACTGACCTTTTAATGGAATGATATCGAACTCTGTAAATGTATATATGTTGTTTGAATTACAAAATACATTGCTAATTTACAAATTTATATTAAAAATCTGTTTGATTAAACATTTTACACTTTTAACGTAGATTTATATATAAATATATTTCTTAAATCATATACATAAAGGTGATCATGCGATAACGAATGCAAACAGCAGAAAGAAGGGATTTATTAGGTAATCAAAAAGATTTAATATTATATTTATAATTATTATTTAATTATTTTTTGTTTATATATCATATATATACATCGTTTTATATAGTCATAGATATTTTTTGTATATAAAATCGATTATATCCGTTAATTTCTGTTTGCAACTTTCTTATATTTGAAATTTTTAGATCTTAAGAAATTTTTAAATATAATTTATAATCGGCAAATTGTCCTTCAAAAATAATGAATAAATAAATTGTGAAAATAATTATTTTTTATTAATCCTATTTTACTCAACTAAATTTCGTGAAGTTGAATAAGGAATTAAATTCTATGCTTGATGCAGTTTATAATTATTATTAATATTATTATTATGTATTTAAGGAAATTTCAGGTATTTTTTATTTTTAAGTAATTTGCTTTTCTTTTTTCTTGAAGTTTTCTCACGTTTTTCGTAAATGTTTGACTGTGAAAATAAATATATAGTTGTTCATAAATAAAAGAGAATATGTGAATAGTTCATAGCCTAAATTAGACATAGGTTTTAATAAGAAAGCATAGAATGTTTTGCAATACAAAAGAAAATCAGAGAAGTTTTTTATATTTTTCAATGATATTTCTATTAACTTTTTCATAATAGTTTATTAAAGTGCTTTGCAAACAGATTTGCGTCCATTTAGTTTATTATAGAGTTTATTATAGAGTTTATTAATACATTCCATTATCAATTTGATTTGTTGTTATTTCAGTACATTTCTTAAGGATTTAATGGTGATAGTTATTTAAATGCACTAAAAAGATTGTGAAAAATATACAGTGCCTTTTACAAATAACACCCTAATTTTAAAAATTATTAACTCATGAACACAGATTAATCAGAAAATACATTAGATACAATATTTTTTATAAACTTTTTAAAATCTACTGCAGAAATTTAAAAAATATTTGCAAATGCTGGGAACAAGTAATGCTGTAGAATGCATTCACGTTATAGAGTTCTAAAAACAGTTTTTTTTTGTTACTTTTACAAGCGGTAATTGGAATACGATCGCAATCGATTCCAACTGTAAAACTTGCACTCTCAGTTGTTACGCAATGTTGAATGAAATTTTCCGTCACTCTCTATGGGACGATTACAATAGACAAACAGGCCTCACACATTAACGACTTTACACATCAAGGTCTTATACTCGCTTAGATTTTCTAGATTGGCTCGAAATAATGTGTTCTTCATCCTCTTCCTTCCGAGGTAGTCACATGGATCGAGATCTGGTGAATAGGGTAACTAAATAATGCCTATTTCAGTATAGGTTAAATAGTTCAAAGAAATTATTCAATAAGCACAGTATTTCATAAGTAAGACGAAAACCTCTTATGTACTTTATGATTTGTTCCCCTCTTGCATAAATCATAAAATGATTCTATACAGCATATTGTTCAGCGATATTTTGTTAAAAATCAACAGCATTCCGTTAAGTAATAACCGTTTATCCATAGAAAAAAAAAACAGTGATGTGTAGTCTTTATATACTAAAAGGAAAACTACAAATTTTGAAAATGTAACATTTGAAAATGACACAAATTCAAATTTTTGGTGCCCGTAATTCACCATTTTTTGGGGGTTCACAACCGTATCCAGGAAAAAAAAAGGCCTCATATGTAAATCATATGCAGTCGAACATATGAATTACATTTAACATGAACTGTTTCCACAATCCCCGTCAAAATGAAGATTAGTTACTGATAGCATGAACTACTGATAACATGAACATTTTTTTTCTCCTTAAGGTTCCTTTTAACGAGCTTCGACTGTACAACTAACATTAATTCCATCGTTATCAAACATTATTTTGATCACGAGTTCTTTCTTATATCTGCAAACCTCGAATTGGTACACCTCGATTACACTGGAGCTTGAATGGGAGAATGAGTACAGAATTACTCGGAATTTTGTAAATACTTTATTGCACTAGTCCAAACTCTACTGCAATGTGATTAATGGAATTTGTTACAATTTTTGTAATAATGACAAATATTTTGTTTAAAAATTCATACAAAACTGTTATTACTTTATCGATAATTCCTTCAGAAACAATCATGACATTGTCATAAAAATTGAAAAACAAATTTTTCTCTTATAATTCATTATCGTACGTTTTATGGATCTTCGTACCATTAACTTGAAGTCTGAAGAAAAATTTAGATACAAATGAACAAAAATTAAAGAATAAATAAGATTTTTTTTTTTTTTCATGTGTAAACTTTTGATTTCATTTCTAAATTTTACACAAAGAACATTCCTTTCTATATGCATATCACTGACGCCCTGTCATTAATGGACGCAATTCTTTTTTTGACAACACAGTGTTTTTCATGTTAATATCAAATAACAATTCTTATTAAAATCAAAAATATAACATAAAAATGTTCATGTCATAAAGAAAAAAAAAATCTTCTTTTAAAATTCTGCATTTTATGAAATAAATTAGCGATTCCAAAAACATATCAAATTATTCATGTCATCATTCAAAACAAAAATAATTTGATTTTTATTTTGTGACTCATATTTCTAAGATTTTTCTTTTCTGTTCATAGTGTAGAAGAAAATAAGTGTGATTTTGATGTCAGGAGAACAATACAGATCAAGATAAATCGAAATGCTCTTTTTTTTTTTCTTTTTTTTAAATATATTCTTCAGTTTTTTTTCTCACTTGTCACATTAAAAAAAAAAAAAAACTCAAAAGGATTTATGATTGTTTTTTCATTCATTGATAATAAAGAAATATCGTTGAAATAAATATACATAAATATTCACATTAATTTTTTCATCCATTAATATTTTATCTCTTTTATCATCGGTAAACATCTTATCATAAATTCTTTTTTAAGAGGATTAGATACGTCTTTGATACTATTTATTATACTAGTTTTATAAAATAGTAAGTGATAATAATTTTCATATCTTTTAATTTTCTTTCTTTTATAAAGTTTATTTCAAAATAAACTCATCATTTACTTCTCTTGAAACATAATTGTAAAGAAAAATAAATAGTAATTGACCTTTAATATGTAGATATGGTTTCTCGTATTAAATAATTTTCTTTCCGATTTAGATAATTTTTTTGTATATATCAAATGAAATTATATCTTTTTCTTCTCCTTTTAGTACTTTTTCTTAATCTTATTAAATTTATTTAAGAAAATTTAAATTTTATATTGTAGATTAAAATATAGTAATTTATGTTAATTTTTATATTGAATTTTTAAAATTTAATGTACATTTGTCAATTGTTTTTCAGGTTTATTTATTTCTTTATTTAAATACACACTTGTGTATTTTCCATATAATTTTAATAAGCAATATTCTTATTTTTTATTCTTCTTGTTGTTACTCATTTATTATACTTGTGTTATATTTGTTGTTGTTACATGAAAATTTTAATTGAATATTGTAGATTAAAATTTAAAAATTTACATTAATTTTATATATATACATTTCTTATTTGTATTTTTACAGGAATATTTATTTCATTATTTGAATATATCGTGTTTTTTCCGTATAAATTTAATGAATAAAATTTTTATGTTGTTCTTGTTACTTATGCTACTTTAAAACTCCAAGACCCGGTATTGAAACTACTAGTATTTAAGGCGGTGGGAAAACGCCTTCCGTTTTAGAGGTGTACCACATATGGTTTAAGAACGATTTAGCTCGAGAAACCGGCGAAAGATGGCAGCTCTAGAGTTCAAATTTGATCTAGGACTGCGACAAGTAAATACCATGACCCGGTACCCCCAGATGTATAATTTTAATGAAAAAATGCGGAATTCTACGACCACAAGAAATTTAACGTGGGACAGTCGCCATTAACGTACACGACGATCTTCGGCCTGCTAGAGAATCGAACTCGCAATTTTCCAATGTTAAACCTCCTGCTGTTACCGACAAGGTTACCAAGGTCAAATTATTTTTAAAAACTTGTAATATGAAATTGAAGAAATTAGCTGTTTTCATAGAAACTAATTTTTATCCGGACATTAATGATCATAAATTTTCAATATTTCATTGTCGGAAATCACAGATGGGCGAGAAAAGTGGCGACTTTCATTTTAACACGATTTGTCGAATCGTTTAATAAAAACTTGACAAAACCTGTATAACATTGGGAGTTATATAAAAGTTATTTGGTCAAATACATTCAATGCATTTTGTATACTCGACAATCAAGGGATAATTTTTGATAATTTGAATTTAGTTCATATTTTTGTTTCAAATTTAGTCTTATTTCTATATCTAGACGATATTGTAGATTTTTGAAAAAGTAAAAGATTAATTTATTAGGCTACTGAACGACTTCAAACTCAGTTTGGTTTAAAATAATTAGTTAGACGAATAAATTTTTGGGACTCTTAATTATAAACAAAATGAAATTGGTTTATCTACTCATCCAAAAATGCTTACAGCAGAAATCTGTACAAGTTTAATAAATATAAGTTTCCAATTTCTTCACTACCCATGAATAAAACAGTGTACAAGTAGTTTCAATCTCTTCAAACAGAATAAAAAAATTTAAAATGAAACAGTTTATATTTTGGATTGATTAAATAAATACATATACATATTATGTTTATAGTAATTTTTTCGGCAGTGGTTATTGAAGTCACTGTTAGATGTATAAATATAGCTTTTGAACTGTTGTTATGACTTATTTCTTCTTTAAATTTTCTTTTCTTTTGAATTTGTTTTTGTTCAATTTAGCTTCAATTTAAATGATTTCACTTACGGAAAATTTAAGTTTGAAATGTATTAAAACAAAGGTTTGTGTTGTTATTGTTGATTCTTAAAAGGAAATGTTGTTAAAATGAAGTAAAATATCCTATGCTTCAAGATGTTCCTTCAATTAGATTTTTGAAGTCTGAACTATCTTCGATAAAGTAAAATTACATTTTTGATAAAGTTACCTGAAATTGTTTTTAGAAATTGACTAGAAATTGAGTATAGAATTTAGAAATTGAGTATATAGTTTATATATATTGTGCTCAAGGCTTTTGCGGATTGTAGAATTTTCCATATTATAGATCATTTCTTTATTTACATAAAATTTCTCTTCTTATTAGTGAATAAATTTGCAATTTGAAATACAAATTAGTATAATAATTTAGTAATTTAATTATTCAAAATATATTTAAAACAAAATTATACATATAAATTCATAAATGAAATTAATAACAAATAGAATAACGAAAATTATACATCCATCAACTTTTATTTTAAATGCAGTTAACCCTTTCATTCCCAACTTTTTCCCTCCATAAAACAATAAATCTTATATTTAGTCATAACTTTATTTCAAACGTATTGTATATAAATATTTTTTTTAAATAGGAGTTATATCAGAGTACGAATTAATATAGCTAACAAAACAACTGATAAATGTTTATTTATGTTTAATGTAATCACTGATGCCATTAAAAATCATAACTTTTCAATAAATAAAAATATCAAAATTTTGGAGAATAACATATTGTAATTAATTAAAATACATATTATAAACATTAAAGAACAAAATAAAAAAATATTTCAAACAGTTAATTTACTTAAATTGCTCAAAACAGGAAACTGATTCCGATATTATTATCAGAACAGCGTAAAATATACATTCAATTTTCCATAAAGGTAGTGAAGTCATCCACAATAGGTATTTTTCGAAGGTAAAATGTATGTAGATTTTAATATTGTTCATTTTGAATCAGCGGGAGTGTTAGATGTTAAGAAAGAAGATCTGAAATGTTATGATTCCAATTGGAATCACGGGGAAGGAAAGGGTTAAAGTAAAATATAAAAATCAGCAATTAAACGTGAAAATTGAAATCTAAAAGTAACTAATGTAAAAGAATATTTAAATTAAATGCACAAATTAATTTACTGGTTATGAATTTGGAAACTTCAAAGGATAAATATCCAGAGAATTTTTTTAGAATTGTAAAAGAGGTAAATAATTAATTAAAACTTCGTATTTTGCAAACAAAAATTGCCAAAAATAGACGTTTTTCACACAATTGTAATAATTTAACTGAAACGTGCAAAAAAATCTTCACTTAAAAATTCTTTTTCTGAGAAAAATTATTAAAATTTTCTTAAATGTTAACAGTGATTTTTATTGTTTACATTCGGAAAAGAGCTGCGGATTATAAAGTATTGCGGATGATAAAATTGCGGATTTCATAGAGTTGACTATATATATAAAATAGTTCTAACTGACATATTATGTTGAATTTTATATATTTTTTAATTTCTTTTATACACAAAAATAATACCCTGTTTTGCATGATTACAAGTACAATTTTTATAACCAAATAACTTTCAGAATGTGATTGCCTTTTAAATACTTCTTAAATATGTCATCATTATTTCTATTTTTCCATACACGCGGTCAAAATTTTTAAAAATTAAAATACGTCTTTTATTTGAGCTTATTCAGAGATAGCATACACTGCATACACAATAGCATACACGAAAAATATAGGTATAGAATAATTAATTATGTTTTAAAAAACTGACATTTGTGAATATTTTTTATACTTCTGTGTCAACGGACAATAAAAAATTTCCAAAAATATTTTTCGTGTATCATTTTTATCTTTCGATTATTATTTCATTCTATTTTTTTTTCATATTTTCAGACATAAATTAAATGATTAGTTTATAATTCAAGAGCTTAAAATAAGTTGTAAGGTTATGGGAAGATTCCGTAAGAAGTTCATAAATAAAAGTTGCGAGGAATCTTCGGTTAAGAGTCACTACTCTACTTAAGAAGGTATTCTACGAGTTTAAAGTAAAAGTTTCAGATTTTGCGAAATATAGCGGGTGGGAAGAAATAGAATAAAGTTGCGAGTCAAGTGAAGTATGAAATGCAAATTAATGCGATAGAGTATAAAAAGCAGTTTAAAACGATACTCGGGGAGGGGGGGGGGTTGTTTGAGAAGTTTAAGATGTCTTAAGATTTTTGGTGAGATGAAGAAGTTTTTGAGAAGTCTTGAAGAGTGTGAAGGAGTCTTGCGAGTTTTGAGAAGTTTTGCGAGAGAGAGGTAATAGTCAAATTCCGCTCAGATTATAAAGAATTATAGAAAAGCTTCACGTCGTTATGAAATTTTATGGGTAATATAAAGTTTATTATATTTGAATTGAAGGTATATATATATATTATAATAAGTAAAGAAGTAGCCTCATTTCCCCAACTAAGAGATTTAATTAAATATTTGATAAATTAAACATTAAAGACTCAGTGTTTATTCTCTTATACTTACAGCAGGTTTTAAATATGAAAGACGGAGGTGCCACCTCATCTCTATGGTGCCACGATACGTCTTTACAAAGTAAAAGAGAAATATTTTTTCTGTAGTTTTGCATGTGGGGCCATGTAAATGATAAACATATCGTTTCTCAATTCTTGTTTTAAAAAAAGTTTATTTTTTATGGCATATTATACTAAAATACATATTATGACAATCCTTTATATAAAGAGATTTACTTTAAAAATACATTTACTTTAAATGTATAGAAAAGAAATATGACAAATATCATTTAGTCTTTTGTTTGCAATTGTTATAAAAATTCACTGTTTAAAATAAAATACATTTTGATGTTTTAAGAAGTTCATTTCTGTTTGGGTACCCAATGACAAAAAAAAAAAAAAAAAAAAGCTGGCTCAGAAAATGTCTTTCAAAATTGTTTTTCTTGAAATGTATGGTCACTTTAACAATCGAAAGAATTGTCTTCTTTATTTTTTCGAAAGTAATTTTGAAACATTTTAAATTATAAATACATATGCGGGTTTTTATTAATACTTGTTATAATTCTGCATTTGAAAAATGCATCATGAAGGATAGAATACAGTTTAATAGAACAAATGTTAAATACGTGAAATGTTTACTCTAAACGAAGGTTATTTAATTGTTTTTTCACTCTCTCTCTCTCTCTCTCTCTCTTTATATATATATACATATATTAAATACTGAATCAAATACAAAATAATAATAATAATAATAATAAAATTATGTACTCGGAAGCTAAATTCGAAATTTAGCTCAGATTCGGAAGCTGAAATTCCTCATAATTTCCTCATGTGCTCACAAAAAAAAAAAAAAAAAAAAAAAAGCAGGTGCAAATCACTATATTATAGTTGTCAATTTTTCCGATTTTCTGGAAGATCTTATACCAGAAATTTATGATGGTGAGCTTCAAGATCTTAAGTCTAAAAAAAATAATATGACAAGTTCCTCTAAGAATATTATGGTGATTATACTTATTTTAAAATTGTAAAAGTTAGCAGCTATGCACTATAATTTTCATTTTCATAATTATTATAAATAAATCAAACGAGGTTGTACTTAAACGTCTTTATAATACAAATATACTGTAAAGGAAAATAAATTTTATTTTTCGGTTTAAAAGTATATAAAGCTCATTATTCTGCAAATGCAAATACATTTTACCAATTCCAATTAGAAAATAAAATAAATAAATAAATTCTTTCTTCTTCATTTTTTTTTTTTTTTTTTCTATTCTATCTTTCAACCCTTTTTAATTTTTAAGGCAAATGTTTTAAATTTTGAATTAAAAATATAAATCAGGTTTATTGTACAGAACAGTATTCTTTTTGAGAGAAGGCACATAAAACTATTTATTTCCCGTTGTGAAGATTTTATAAAGTAAAATTACTTCCGAAAAAAAAAAACTTTGCGGAAAGAACTTTGAATTCGAATTTCTTTCTAAAATTCGTTTGGAAAATTTTTTTGTTAAATTATTCGTGACTACTCTTCAGAATTTTAAAAAGTTGAAGTTGAAGTGAAATTGAAGGGAAAAAAAGTAAAAAAATGTTTGTGAAATTTTATGTTGTTAAGACGAATAGCTATACTTTGATAAAGATTAATATATATATATAATATGATTTTTTTCTTTTAATGACGTTTCGGTATGAATTAATCTCACTTTCAGGGAACTCGTAAATCATGGTCAGCCTGTCTAAAACTTGACAGATATAAAGTTTTCATGAAAATTCTTCCAATGGTTTTGTCAAAATTTTATCTTTAAGAAAATTAACGTTCACTACTACACCCGATCCGTTGTCGATAAAACAGGGCAGGAAGTTAGATTTCTTGGAAACTTGTCAAATGAATTTTGATAAAATTTGGAGTTAGGGTGTTTTGGCATGACAATTCTACATGAATTACACTCATTCCTATGAAATTTGGGTTTACTGGTAAACCGTCTGTTTAAAATATTACAGAAACTTGGTTTTCTTGGAAACTTTGAATTTTCCTTTGAGTCCCTGTAAAAAACTATAAGCGCTGAATTCACCACAATACAGTTGGTGCAACTGTGACCCATAACACGTGTAAAAAATTTTAGCTCAGATTAATAAGGCGTTTAGACGCTATCACACTTTTAAAAATTTGTCCCCATAGGCCATAATGATAAAGAATTTTTCCTGGTGTCCCTGTAAAAAAACTATAAGTGTTAAATTCACCAAAATCTATACAGTTGGTTCAATTGTGACCTATAACCTGTGTACAAAATTTTAGCTCAGGTTAATGAGGCGTTTAGACGCTATCACACTTTTAAAAATTTGTCTCCAAAGGCCATAATGATAAAGAATTTTTCCTGGTGTCCCTGTAAAAAACCTATAACTACTAGATTCACCAAAATCTATAGAGTTCGTACTATGGTGACTTACAATATACGTACCAACTTTCAGCTTATTCGAACAAAGCGTTTAGACGCTAGCGTGTTCACTCACAGACATACACACATACATATATCATCGTAAAAATAGTGGAAACGGACTCAGGTGACCTCGAAACGTATAGAAACATCAAAATCTCAAATTCGGATTTTTGACATGATTACAATACTTTCGTCACTATAATGTTCGAAAAGTAAAAAGTGGGTTCGTGAATTTTTAAAGACATTAATTCAAATAGCATTTTTTTTTTTCATTAGAAAGAATGTGACGATGATAATGCATTTTTAATCTGGTTCAGTAATTTAGAAACTATTAAGAGAAAAGAGGTTGCAAAATAAAGTTTAAAGATAATCGTAAAAGAAATCACTCTGTATATGGTATTTTGTTATATATATATATATATATATAATATAAAAATAAAATACCGATTACCTTTGTTAAGAATGATAACATATTCACTACTTATATTTTATGCAGACCAGGTTTTTCGTTTAAACATCAACAATCGCACTTTATTGACTATTGCATAGAAAGTAAGTGAATTTAAAGGAAAGCAAATGAATAATGCATGGAATGCATAATTAAAATGATTTTACTCTTAAATACTGATATGTAAATCTGTTGTAAATTCGCTCTATATTGACAAGTATCCAATAATGATTCAAATATGTATATTACTGTATATTTAGTATAATATAATAAAAAAATGCATGATCTAAAATTATGCTTATATTTTCAAATATGATTTACCATAAAGATGAATTTTTCTTTACATTAGTTTCAATAATTACAATGAGAATTTAAATTTTCCTTTACAATGCATATATATATATATACATACTATATGGATGCATTGTAAAAGGAATATATATACAGTAAGAGAAAAAAGAAACGCACTGCAGAAAAAATGACTTGTCCTTTTTTATTCATAATAACTTAAAAACTAATGGTTGAAACAAATAAAACTGTCATGTTTGCATAATACCAAAGAGATGAAATGATATCTACGTACATTTTCGATTTAGTAATTCGCTTTATTACACTCTACGAAGTATTTAATAAAAATCTTCATAAAACCCTCATTTTGAACGTAATATATTAAACATATAATTTTTGTATTCTATTAGGATTTATTATATTAAATAAGTTGTATTTTAATATATGAAATAAAACTATTTATTTGTTAGTTTTAAACAATTACTTAATAAAGATATTCATTCTACATTGGGCTAATTCTACCTTTATATGAAATTTCTGATATAATGCGCAATGACATAGTATCATACAGTGCTTTAATCTAAATCTCAGAAATTTCAATGTACCAAATATCACAAATAATTTTTTCTAGTTCTTACAGAGTTGTAGTCTGCAATTTTGAATCCTCCACCCTCTCCCCCAGCCTATTTATAGATTAAAAATTTTCGAACGGATTGAGATTAGGACTATTTCCATGGCTGGTAAAGAAGAAGTTCCATGATATTCTTTGTGGTATTTAACTTAAAGTGAAAAATGTTATGATTCTGTACAGAATTAGGGGTACACATGGGAATAGCTAATTTGAACAATTTGAATCAAATAAAAATACCACAGACACCTTTTAACAAGGTACATTATCATCTTGAAGTGCTGTTTGCGGAAAAGTCTGAAATATCTCCAATAGTCAGTTAGGCGCCACTTTTCCTGTGTTTTATTTCGAGGTAATTGATGCCTTGAGCATGTAAATTTGTTCGATTACTTGACAAGTTATGCACTTCTGTACCATAATGCACGGAGATTGCGTCACTGTTTTAAGAGTGCAATTTTCATTAAGTTGTTAACATTTTCATAATCAGACCTGCTTGTTTCTGTCAGCTCGAAATAAGTTAAACTTGACTCACCAGAGTGAACAACTTCAGCCTAATCATTAACTCATATATTTTTTTATCTTTTTTTTTTTTTTTTCAGCCCACTGAAATATTTGCTTTCCTAATTCTTTTCCTTAAGAATGGATTTTTTTTTTTTTTTTTTAGCCCACTTAAATATTTGCTTTCCTAATTCTTTTCGTTAAGAATGGATATTTTTTTTTTTTTTTTTTTTTTTTTTTTTAGCCCACTGAAATATTTGCTTTCCTAATTCTTTTCCTTAAGAATGGATTTTTTTTTTTTTTTTTTTTTTTCAGATTTTCTGGCATTTAAACCTTTTTTGTTTAATCTTTGTTGCACTGTAATTCAAAGAAATTACGTTGCTAAACATTTTTTCTGAATCCCTTCTATGCTCTAAATGCAAGTAAACCGATTTATTAAGTACTGGCTTTATATCTTGAGGTCATCTCGCTTGGATATTCAGTGTGGCCGCCTAGAGCCAAATTTCCAGTTTAAACAGCGAAAAAAATTTATTTCTTGTTAAAAAGAACCTCACAAATCTAATGATTTTTTAATTGGCATTATTATTATTTTTTTTTTATGCAGAAAATTTTCAGTTATGCTTCGGCTTTGCTTGAGTTAAGATCTTCGTCTATTAGTAACCAAAAATGCTGAACTGATTACGAATTTCATCAAACTTTTATAAAGATTTTTGAAGAATATGACTATAATTTTAATTTACCTTTAATATATATAACTATCGTTGTTATGAACTTAAATTACTGTATATGATTGATCAACTTCAGTTAGATTCTTACTATTCAACTAAATGTCATGTGTACGTAGTTGAAAGTATTTAAAGCTAGTGTTCATTAAATTAAAAATATATATATATATCGAGATATCATCTTGTAGAAAAAAAAATTAAGGAATTGAAATTTTCTGGATCAACAGTATCTCAACGTGATTCTTCTTATTAAATTTCCATGTGTTGTTTTCTAATACAAGACTTTATAAAATATTTTATTGGCCTCTGTGTATTTCAATTTGACATTGAGTATAGCGATTTCTATAATATTGTTTTGCTTTTATCTTGTATTATGCACTGTTACTATTCCAATTTAGTGAAAGGCAAGGAGCAAATGGGCGGGTAGAGTCTGTCAAAGGTTAATAAGCCAAGCAAATTGGTAAGCGGAGCGAGCAGGGGACAGGGCTCCGTATTTAATTAAAAAAAAGCATCACAAACAAAAGGATAAAAAAGAAATATTTTTAAACATATTTGTGCTGAAATTTTTAAAAATAAATACTGGAAGTTTCGGACGTATAAATGGTGAAAGGTGCCTGCATACATATGAATAAACTTTCAAATTTAGAAACTGCCTCGTATTTTTTATTTAATGAATGTAGGTACTATAAATAAAAAGAGGTTAAGGGGCGGTAGCACGTAGCACCTCAATCACAGAATGAAGCGTTAAGTAAAACTGTTCCTAAACATATTTTTAATTGTTTTTAAGATAGATTGAACATTATTATCTGAACTTTTAGATCTTAGCCTTTAATTCGCAGTATTGAAATGAAAGTTAAAAGGAAATCTTGTGAGTGATACACCAAAATGTTAAAAAAAAAAAAAAAAAGAATTTGTTTTAAATTATTACAGATCAATAGATCAGCCATATTTTTTAAACTTAGAAAGAAGATCTTTCGAAAGATACCCATATTCATACTTGCCAAACATCTCATTATGAACCGTACAATTTTTAGTACCCGCCTTTTTTTTCTCGCCAATAATTTTTTCAGAGTAATTTTAGTCTTATTTAATCGTAACAGCGTTTGGAGAGAATAAATCTAAAAATATAGTGGTGTGAGAAAAGGGGCGTTTTTTCAGGGGGCGTTAACAATTGTACGGTTATTAGAAAGATGGTTCGCAAGTATTCCCATATTGAAATTTTACACCCCTCGACAGAATTATCTCCCTCCAGGAAGAAGGAATAGTGGTCCTACATTTACAAATAATAATATTTTTGTTTCACTATTACTACGAATTATATATATATATTTTAATTTCACGTTGAAAATTTAAAAATAATTCTTATTATGTTACATTTATACGAAATTTTGTGCTATTTTAACTTCGTTTTTCCTTCTTGAATTGGATGGTCATATTTTCTAGATTTGAAGAAGAGATGGATATCTGTCATTTTAATTTCAAACCATGTTTATCACTTTTTGTTCTATTTATATTTTTTTTTTTCCCCAAAAAATATCATGAGCATATGTATAGGGAATTTTAAATATGCATAACTATTTCTTATATTTGAATTCTAAGAATTTTACTTCAATTTTTGTAAACTATGGCCATCTATCCTAGACTTACCCTAACATATATCTTTATATATATATATATATATATATATATATATATATACACATATACATACTATAGAAATACATAAATAACAAGAACACAGACACTGATTCTTAAGAAAAAGTAACTGACATAAGATTTAACAGTTTTATCTTTAAGGTTAAGTTGAGTAAAATAAATGCTATTTACAAAAGTTATCATTTAGAATTATTAAGGATTGAATGAAAATCGTCATGAGTTAACGGAAACTAATTCTTGCCATCTTATCTTCTTTTTTCGCATGGAAAACCAACACACTTCTATATTTCATCGTAACCAAACATCTGCCTCTTTCGTCCCGTTGCAGTGATGCCAGATGGTCGAAAATTATTTCCCCATACAGGTCTTCAAATTTCCCCAAATCAGGGTTTTTTTTTTTTTTTTCGAAAAAATCCCCAACTTGATTTAAAAAAAAAAGGGAAAATAAAATTTTTTTCAAAAAAAAAAAATATATATATATATATATATATATATATATATATGTTACCGCTAAAGTGCAGAAATCAGTTAATCTGCATATTAGCTAGGTAATCTACACATTAACTAGGGTGATCCGTTAAAGTGAAGAAAATTGTTTCATTTCTCAAATTACCTCGGTAATCTGCGAATTACCTAGATAATCTGCACATTAGCTACTAGGCACTCGTTAAAGTGAAAATAAGATCTCTGGTGGTATAATTTTACAGCACGCTGTGTTGTATTTGTTTTTTTTTTTCATTCGGGAAAAGAAAAAAAAAAGATTAGTTCGCTTTTCTTTTCTTTCTTTCTTTACTTATTTTAATATGGATGTGTTTTAATTTTTATGTGTTTTAAAGTTATATTTGTTTTATTTATTTCATCTTCTTTATTCTGCCAATATAAGTTTGAAGATGTTATGCATTTTTAATATGAAATATAATATCTTTAATAGCTTTCAATAAAGTCTATTTTATAAATGAATGTTAGAATTGTAATACAGTAACGATTTCTTTTCAAATTAAAATATTTAACTAATATTAAATATTTAAATAATATTAAAAAAAAAGTTTTATTAACAACTTATATTGCTATTACTATATTTTAAAAAAAGTTATGCACCAATTTTTAATTCGCTAAAGAAATATTAAATTAGACAAATCAGAAGCATTTTAAGAAGCACTTCAAATAATTAAAACTGCTTTAATAATTTTTAGAACGCATGAAAATTAAAATGAGTTTTCCAATGCTTTATTAAACTATATTTTGCAGCATACATATATCTGTACAAGTTTAGGAAATATATTAATTTTATAATTTAAAAAAAAAAAAAAAAAAAAAAAAAAAAAAAAAACTTTGTTAACAAATTTTATGTGATAAACTACAACGAAATTATTTGAAAAAGCGAACAAAATTAAAAATAAAAATATAATCATGATACAAAAGGAAACTTGAAATTGAAAGAAACAAAAAAGAAAAATTGTAACGAAATGCTAAAAAATGCATAAAAATTTCATATTAAGTATTTATTGAATAATGCCATAATATTGAATGCCATATTTTCCAGAGTTAAAAAATAATACATCTGTTCTTTTTTTCAGTAAGTAATAGTAATTTAAATCAATTTTAAAATAAAGTAGTTTTAAAAGTTTAATAGTTTTATTTCGGGAGAAAATAATTACTGTGCTGTAAATTTAAGATTCATAATTTAAAATGAAGTTTCACGAGAGAGAGCTTTTAATTAAGATTATATTTCATTAATAAAATGCAGACCCTTATCAAACTTATATTGGCAGAATTAAAAAAGAGAAGAAATAAACTCAAAACAATTATAACTTACTTGTACTTTAAAATTTGTGTTGGTCATAATAAGAAATCTAATGTCATAGCTTCGATGATCCACGTTTTGTGCTTACTGTTTATCACAGCGGAGAGGAAGGCATAAAAGTTTCGGTTTGTGTTTGAAGGTCAATCGCGTCACAGACTAATCTGGGATTTGCGTATCTGTATCACATGACTGTTTGACGTCATACTGAATGTAAAAAAACTAAGGCTGAAAACAAACATTTGAACTTTAACGACACAGAAGCCGTTAATCTGCAGATTACCTAGTTAAAATGCGGAAAACCCTTTATTCCGAAATTTTACGGGTCATTTTAGTTAATCTGCAGATTAGCTAGGTAATCTTCAGATTAACGGGTTTCGCGCTTTAACGGTAACATATTGTTATCAAGCAGATTTAAGTGGATTTAAGCTCAGATTTTTCCCCAAATGAAGGCAATTTTTGAAAAAAATCCGCAAATAACAATAAAGCTATTAAAAATCCCTGGTCGTAGGGATAAATCATTACGTTGCCAACATTGACAGAAAGTTGAACTCCCCAGATTTGTCCCCAAAAATTTTAGAATTCCCCAAAAAAGTCCCCACAAACATTTGGACCTCAAAATTGTCCCCAGAAGCCTAAAAAATCCCCAAAATGGGGAAAAAATCCCCAATCTGGCATCACTGTAGCCGTTGTAAGATTGTCGTCTCATATCTTCGAATCGAGTTGTGCTGCAATCCAATAGCTTCTCTCTAGTACTGCTGCGACATATATCCTCTGTGGGGCTGGAGGAAAAGAGGACGCTGCTCTCATTAGGTAGGCTTTGCACTCTTCGCAACCCACAACACATAATTATTTTTTGGGAAGCGAATGAAAAATATAGTTAATCAGGAAATAAATAAAAATTAATGCGATAATCAGCATCATATTACAAAATTTTATTTTTTTCAATTTGCTTTCGAAAACATTTAATAATGAATTTTAGAAGCATTTTCTTTTTGTTCAAAATTGCATATTTGACGGCTTTCAAATATTATTTATATAGTATTTAATGGCATTATTTAATTACACACAATGTTCAGAGTTTTATTGAAAAGATTGTCTATGAAAAGTATTAAAAAATTATGCACGATATTGAAGTATTTTCCTTTAATTACGAGGGTCATTTTTAAAGTAAGAACCGATTGCGCATTGTGTCCGCGCATCCTGTCAAGTGACGTCAGTTCAAGGTCGGCCACTCTTTGCCAGTCTCTCACTACACCGCCATTACGTTTCATGTCTCTGCCAGTGTTGGTTGTATGGTTAAACTGCTTCGTTTGTTGCCATGTCAATCAGTAATCCCGCCGACTGTGAAGTTCGCTCAGTTATTCGGTTTTTAAATGCAAGAAAAGTTCGTCCTGCTGAAATTCGCCGGCAGCTTGTTGAAATTTATGGTGAAGTTGTAATGAATGATGGGAATGTGCGTAAATAGTGTAGGCTTTTTAATGAAGGAAGGACAAATGTTCATGATGAAGGACGATCTGGACGGCCTACTGTCATGAATGAAGACTTCACACAAAAAGATGATGAGGAAATTCGCCGAAACAGGCGCTTTACTATTGACGAGCTTCATCAGAAATTTCCACAAGTTTCAAAATCAGTAGTTTATCACATTGTTACTGACAAACTTCAATACGAAAAAATGTGTGCAAGGTGGGTGCCAAAAATGTTGACAGAAGAACACAAAACAATGCGAGTGGCACATTCTTTGTCCTTTTTGGAGAGCTGTCACGAGGATGGTGACGAGTTTTTGAGTCACATTGCGACCGGTGCTGAAACGTGATGAAACGGCGATGAAACCGGTGATGACTGTGTACTACACTCCAGAAAGTAAACGTCAATCCAAAGAGGGGCATCATTCAAACTCTTCGACACGACCACGAAAATTCAAACGAGAAACTTCAGCACGAAAAATTATTGCCACGGTTTTTTGGGACCGGAAAGGCAGACCTGTTAGACTTTTTGTTAAGAGGAATGACAATAAATGCTGAGAGGTACTGTGAAACGTTATTAAAGCTTAGGCGCGCTATTCAAAATCGCCGGAGACTACTGCTTTCTAGCGGCGGCGTTTTGCTTCACGACAATTCTCGGCCTCACGTTGCAACAAAAACAAAGACGCAACTGGAAAATTTTCATTGGGAAGTACTGGATCTTCCAGCATACAGCCATGACTTAGCACCATCAGACTTTCATCTGTTTTCAAAACTTAAGGAATTTCTTGGTGGAAAGCGCTGGGAAAAAGATGACAAGTTGAAAGAAACTGTTACTAACTGGTTTAAAGGTCAGGCGGCAGAGTTGTTTGATGATGGGATCCAAAAGCTGGTGCCACGACTTGACAAATGTTTAAATGTTAATGGTGACTATGTTGAAAAGTGAAAAAATGTTCATATTTCAGTTTGTAATACAATTTACGTTCATAAATAAAGTTTCTCTTACTCCATTGCAAAACGGTTCTTACTTAAAAAATGACCCTCGTACAATAAACTTTTATTACCAAAAATAATTTTATTTTACATTTTTTAAGGAAAGAAATCGTAAATGCAATTCTGGAATGTACATTAATTTTCAACTTGAAATGTAATTAATTTGTATTTAATGCTTAAATAACGATTTAAATTAGCTTTTTTTTTTTTTTTTTCGTATCTTATACTTTTTTATTTTAAAGAACTTCTCTTTTACAGTAAATAATGGAAAACAAACATTTCAATCGAAGTTCTTTAAAAATAACATTTTTTTATTTGAAAAGAATTCTCAAAAAAACAAAGATTCATTGAAAAAAATTCTAAAAATTTCAAAGAAGATTGAGTCTTACATCATTTATTTTATTTGATTTAACCCGTTAGTAGTCGCTATAGACAGCGCCACCTATTACAGATTGAGCACTTTTTATTTAACTGTCACCAATAATTTTAAAAAGTGATGTGATCGACGTTTCTTCGATTTTATTCGCCTTTTATGTATATCATATGCCACTTCTAAAAACTTTTGGTGGCTATTGAATAAAAAAATCTGGCAATAAAGAAGGATATGCGGCAAATCGACCAACTAGCGACTACTAACGGGTTAAATTTCAAATAGAGATTTTTTTTTTTTTTTTTTTTTGTACAAAACAAAAAAATAAATGGTATTTAAATAAATAGATTTTTTGCACATTCATGCTTCGTACTGAAATGGTTCGTTCTTTTAAGGACTCTTCAACCAGTATTTATATTAAATATGTTTCGTTTTGAGTTTCAAGGTTTTTTTTATATCAAAATTTGCTAAATAATAATACTGTTGCAGAAAATTAAGAAATTTCAAGGGCTGTACGAACTATGACATTAAATAGGGAGTATGTCTCTTGCTATGGGCACCCCACCATATCTTTTAACAAAAAGCAAGTATGGTGGATCTGAGTACTGTCAATGTATTGTGACAGTACGCAGTTTTTGTAGTAACACCGAAGTGAATAGACCCATTTGCTTAGTAAGTGCAAGCATCAGAATAAAAAGCAACACGGAAGTAATTTGTGAATATTTTCAGAATGCGATTAATCGAAGTGCATTAATTCAAAAATGTAAATGTAATGTGTATTCATGCAGTATAATCATTATATTTTGTGATGCAATATCAAATTCAGCCAAAATGTGGACAGAAAATTGCTTTTTCTGACATTATAAAAATGGCTGAAAGTCCCGGTTGTGGGCATCTTCAAGTAACCGGTTGTGGATACGCTTGATTTTTTTCATTTAAAGCGTGTGTTTGATTTACAAATTGTCAAATATGGTCATTTATGTGAAGATAACACATTTTATTAGTTTTTTTTTTACTTTCTCTTACCCATAAGGTAGAGAAAGTATTGTTTTTGGATCAAATTTTCGAACGCAATATTTTGTTATATTTACACGTTTTGAGGTCCCCTGAATACGAAAATTTTGTCTTAGCAATTGGTCTGTGTGTATGTCTCTCTCTCTTTGTGTGTGTGTGTGTGTGTGTGTCTGTGTGTCTGTCTGTTATCAGCATATCTCAAAAACAAATTATAGCAGAAAGTTCAAACTTGGTATTTTAAACGTGTATCATATAAGGATGCTACAGTAAGCTTTTCGTTAAAATCAAGCAAATGGTTCGTGTACAGGGACAATCAAGAGAATTCTAATACATTACGTCTATGGGGGAAATTGCAGGTAAGTAGAGTTTGACGTCTATAGACTGCACTAAACCAAATGAAACGAATATATATTTTTTGTAATAGAGATAGTTAATTGGGAAAAAAAATTGTGTATGTAGGAGCCTCACCTTCTCCCCTGGGGGGGATAAGTCCCCCTCAAGTGGAGTAAATTTTCATGATGGGTATCTTTCAAAAGAGCTCGCCAATATCTTTAAAACGAATGGCTGAACCATCGATCTGCGATAATTTAAAAGAAAGTTATCGATTTTTTTTTTACTTTTAGCGAAAAAAAACTTAGAAAAAAATTGTATTTTTTTTTTTAAATATTGAGAATATTTAAAAAAAAATTTAAATATTCTTTTTTTTGGATATTTGGTGTTATACTACTTCCCTAATATGGAAATCGTCTGCATTATCATACAAGGTAATTTTTTTAAATAATAATTTAAATAAGTTATTTTTTAAAAACAGAATTATATTTTAATAATCGAATTAAATTCTATATAAATGTAGGTGCATTAATGAAACGGGGGGTTGAGGGGGGCGGTAGCCCCCCTCACACAGAACTAATTATCATATAAAACTCTTTAGAAGCCTAATATGAATTGTTTAACACAGGTTTACATAGCAGTACTCGTTATCTTACCTTTAATTCTGCAACCTGTATTTATAGTATTAAATTTCAGGGTAAGAGAAAGTCGTGTGAGTGACACACCAGATTATTTTAATGTATTTTTAGGTATTTTTACCCATGTCAACCACGAAAAAATCAAACGATCTAACAGAAATGGATTTTAATGCACTGGTTAAAGCCATTTAGGATTGCTTAGAGATAAGAAATCCATAAATTCGACTGCCTGAGAATATGGACATTGCAGCATCTGCGTCCCTCCGGAAGAAGCCTGGAAAATGTAAGGCATCTCCACCTGTCAAACAGCTGACCAAAAGCACTAAAAATAGGAACATCCACAATCTGAAAGTGATGTCGACTTCTGCATCATCTGTTTGGAGCAGCTGCTACCATGCTTAACAAGAGCCAACTCAATCAATTGCAACGAGTGTGAGACTCAGGTGCATTTGAAGTGTGCCAATATACATGCAAGTTATTTTACTTGCAAGCATTGCACTTCTGATTTGTAGGTCGAAGATAATGATGTATAAAATTGGAAAAATCCTATTTTCTGTTGTTATTTTGGCTACTGATTCCTTACAAAATGAATGAATTCTGTCATTTTCTGTATTTTGATGGTTTTTCTTATTATATTCCCCTTTTTAGCGTTTTCTTCAAGTGTGCCCACAACCGAGTACGATATATATATATAAATATATATATATATATATATATATATATATATTGGAGGGGGGGGGGGCAAAAATGACCACAACTTTTCTGGTTGGCGTAATCGATACAATTACTTTATCAAACGTTAGCTAAGGGTTCTAGCTTTCCAGTGGTATTCATATGTTTGCATATTATTAACTCTATCAAAAGTTATAAGCCAAAATCAAAACTGTGCCCACAACCGGAGACATTCCCCTGCGTATATATGTCGAATGCCAAAAAAGCTTAAAAAGTATTCAAAACCTGTTAATTATGTACATATTTTTTAACTTATTAATTTTAAAATGGGACATATAAAAACATTCCTGATTATATTGACGGTTTAATCCTTTGAGCCATGTTTTTTTGAAACATAAATTTGAATACCACTATTTTTACACAGTAATTTTAGTCTTGACTAATCATTGAAATCTTTCGATATCTATTAAAATAATCTGGTGTGTCAATCACAAAACTTTCTCTTACTCTTAAATTTAATACTATAAATACAGGTTGGAAAATAAGAGATAAGATAATGAGCACTGTTATGTAAACCTATGTTAAACAATTCAAATTAGGCTTCGGAAGAGTTTTATATGATAATTAGTTATGTGCACCGCCCCCCTCATCCCCCCGTTTCATTAATGCACCTACATTTATATAGAATTTAATTCGGTTATTAAAAAGTAATTACGTTTAAATATATATATATATATATTAAAATTATTATTTAAACAAACTATCTTTTACGATAATGCAGACTATTTTCATGTTAGAGAAGTAGTAATAACGCTAAAAAAAAAAAAAAAAAAAAAAAAAAATGAATTTATTCTCAATATTATACTTTTTGTTGTTGTTGTTAAAAATGAAAAAGATTGATAACCTTATTTTAAATTATCGCAGATCGATGGATCAACCATTCGTTTTAAAGGTATCAGCGAGCTATTTTGAAAGATACCCATCATGAAAATTTACTCCCCTCGAAGGAGGACTTCCCCCCAGGGGGGAAAACGAGGCTCCTACATACACAATATTTTTTCCAGTTGACTATCTCTATTACAAAAAATATATATTCGTTTCATTTGGTTTAGTGTAGCCTATAGATGTTAAACTCTACTTACCCGCAATTTCCCCCATAGACGTAATGTATTTGAATACTTTTGAGTGTCCCCGTACACGAACCGTTTGCTTCATCTCAACGAAAAGCTTACTGTAGCATCCCTATATGACACACATTTAGAATTCCGAGTTTGGAATTTCTGCTACTATTTGTTCTTCAGATATGCTCATAACAGACACACAGACAGACACACAAACAGACACACAGATCATTTGCTATAAACATGATTTTCGTATTCAGGGGACCTCAGAACATGTAAACATAACAAAAACTCACGTTCGAAAATTTGACCCTAAAACAATACTTTCTCGACCCTATGGGTAAGAGAAAGTAAAAATACTGTATAAGTACCCAAATTTATCTTTATTAAAACCCTGTTAGAAGCAGCTGATGTGGGTTTGCTCTTTCAGTAAACAATTGATTTTTCTCGAACCCATTTAAACCAAAAGGTTTTTTTTGTTGTTGTTCTTATTACATATGTCATTCTGAAAGTTCAAAAATTACCCAAATTTAAGGAGAAAGAGGAGAGCCTTCCGTTTCTAAAGAGCACCATAGGGTAGGGACATGACTATAGCTCCACATAGTGGTAACAGATAGCAGAACCAGTAAACAAGACCTCGATATTTAGATCCAGATCAAATCTGAGCAATCCATGCTCCAATACATCCTGAGCTATAATTTTGATAGGAAATTGGAAGACTTAGGGATCAGAATAAATTTAACGTGCACCAGTTGTCATTGGCGTGCATGACAGTACGAGCACTAAACCTTCAATTTTCCTATTATGATCCCCATGCTCTTACCGGCTGAGCTAATGAGGTCATAAAATATTTCATTAAAGATTCCTTTAGAAAGACCTCCCACAGAGGGCATTTCACTTATACGCCTAGGTCACTAGTGTCCGTTGGCCTTAACTTAACAATCATCAATGATTATTAGCCTGTTTCAACTGTTACAAATTTTGAATACCACTATTTTACAAAAGGATTTTTCATCTTCTTCAATTGAAGATTTTTTTTTTTTTTTTTTTTTTAAGTAAAGCAAAAAATGTTTTCTGCAAGAGTAGTGTTATACAAATACGTCAAATTTGGATTTTTTTTTTTTTTTTTTTTTTTTCGTTTTAAGTATGAAGTTACAATGCTCACAATGTATATCTTTAAATGAATAGTTAGATTTTGAATTTCAAGCAGAAATAAGTATTACTTTAGTACATTGTAAAGGTAATAAAGTGAAAATAATATCCCAATTTTCCCATTTTTCAATGTGGACGGACTGTTAAAATAGAGTGTTCAAAATATTATTCGATAATTATTTAATTGAAATAATATTTTAGACAATAAATAAAGGAAGCTGGTTTTTTTTTTTTTTTTTTTTTTTTTTCCAAGTTTTTAATCAGGTTTGGTCAAGTTTTTATTGCTTAATCATTATTATAATCATACTTTGTTAAAAATCAATTTTAATGTGTCTTTAAAAATGGTGCAAAGTTAGGTCAGTTTGGCTGTAATTAATATTCGTAGAAACTTGGTGTTATTTTTCTCCATTTTAACAGTTCTTATTTCTAAAATGGCTTTACTAAAATGCTCAAACTTAGCACCAAATTTCTAAAATTAC
This sequence comes from Salticus scenicus, assembly GCA_963930645.1. NCBI lineage: Eukaryota > Metazoa > Arthropoda > Arachnida > Araneae > Salticidae > Salticus > Salticus scenicus. The sequence goes on along the minus strand of OZ005654.1, from coordinate 54,348,283 downwards.
TCGTTGCATCTAAATCGGTCGTCTAAACAGGCTTTTTTACTTTCTCTTATCCATAGAGTCGAGAAAGTATTGTTTTAGGGTAACATTTTCGAACGTGAGTTTTTGTTGTATTTACATGTTCTGAGGTCCCCTGAATACGAAAATCACATTTTTAGCGAATGGTCTGTGTGTCTGTCTGACTGTCTGTCTGTTATCAGCATATCTCACGAACAAGTAGTAGCAGAAATTCCAAACTCGGTATTCTAAATGTGTATCATATACGGATGCTACAGTAAGCTTTTCGTTGAGATGAAGCAAATGGTTCGTGTAGAGAGACACTGAAAATTATTCAATTGCATTACGTCTATGGGGCAAATTATAGGTAAGTAGAGTTCAACACCCATAGACTGCACTAAACCAAATAAAACGAATATATAGTTTGTGTAATAGAGATAGTCAACTGGGAAAAAAATTTGTGTATGTAGGAGCCTCGCCTCCCCCTGGGGGGGGGGGGAGTCCGCCCTCGAGGGGAGTAAATTTTCATTAGGGGATCTCTCAAAAGAGCTCGCCAATTCCTTTAAAACGAATGGTTGAACCATCGATCTGCGATAATTTAAAATAAAGTTATCAGTTTTTTTTTTCATTTTTAACAAATATTTTTTTTTCTTTTTTTTTAATGTAATACTGAGAATAAATTGAACTTTTTTGGGGGGATATTTAGTGTTATACTACTTCTCCAATATGGAAACCGTGTGCATTATCATGGAAGATATTTTTTTTTAAATAATAATTTTAATAAATTATTTTTACTGAGTGAATTTGTATAGGAAAATATAGAAGAAAGTTGTGTGGTGGCCACAACACACTACTTATTTGTTGTTAGTGGATGTGCTTTGCAAATAATATTTAACCATTTCCAGGAAAGCTGTTCGGGAATTGAAATAAATTCCTCATAGAGATATTGTAAATAATGTATGTTTTAAGCTAAATATTCGTCCCTTGTTTTTTGTACATTAATGAATCGGGGGGTAGAGGTGGGCCGTAGCCCCCCTCACACAGAACTAATTATCATAAAAACTCTTCCTAAGCCTAATTTGAATTGTTTAACATAGGTTTACATAACTACTACTCGTTATCTTACCTCTTAATCTCCAGTTAAGAGAAAGTATAGTGTGAGTGACACACCAGATTTTTTTTTTCTTTTCTTTTAATGCGTGAAACGTTTAACTTTTATTTTAACAGTGTAATGTACTTTTCTATTTAAATGAAAGCATTTTGAAGTTTAATAAAAATAAAATTGGAATTGGGTAAAATATTCATATGACTAGCTTTTTACGCTATTATGGGTATTGAAACTTATTCCGGTTATTGAACTTTGCATTAATGATTCATATTAAAAAAATAAATAAAAAGACAAATTGTCAGAAAAACTACATAAATAAATAAAACAACATAACTATCATCAATATCCAGCTTAAATTTTTATTAGCACAAACACTCGTTTAGTATTGATTTTACATAGAAAATAATGGTATTTTGTGAAGCGCTAAATGAATAATGCAAGAGATTAATAATTAATATTATGCTGATGTTGAACGGAAATAAGCACGAAAAAAAAAAACTTTGCTATAATAGTAATTTTACCACCGAGAATATTTATTTAGGATACGTTGTAAAAACAAAGATATAATACATTGTACCACACAGGTAAGAACAAATTTGATAAATTGCACATAAGTGTTTTGGGAGTAGTAGATTTATCAACATTTTAATTTATTTTGTTGCATTGTTAGTTATTACCTGCTTTTTGTTTCAGACCTTTTTTTTTTTTTTTTTTTTTTAATAAGAGTAACGTTTTTCAGATTTAATCATAATAACGAATTGAAGAAAATTATTGTACAATGAATTTCGTATGAGACAAATGCGTATACAAACAATGCTACGGAATAAATGAAAATTTTAGCAGGTCTGTAGTAGAAAATAGATAGTGCTATTTTGTGTATTTTGCAATTTTTGTAATTTATTTTTTATATTTATTAATTTTCAGTGATTTAAAAAATATTTTATATTTTTAAAAACAACCTATCTATACACGTCTATGAAGATGAAAGTATGTAAAGAATTATTAAACGATTATTAAAGGATTATTGTATTAGATTGAAAAAAGTACTAAAATCCTTAATTAAGCATAATAGAAATAAAATATATATATATATAGTCTATTATTTTAATTATGAATATTTTAAGCCTTTTTTTTTTTCTTTCCACTTGCTGATATTATGGTAGAAAAAATATTGTTTTCGGGTCGAATTTTCGAAATTGAGTTTTTGTAATATTTACATGTTTTAAGAGCCTCTGAATAAAAAGAATCATGTTTTTAGAGGTTGGTTTTTGCGCCTGTCTGTGTGTGTTTGTCTCAAGAATAAATAATAGCAGAAATTCCTATCTCGGTATTCCAAATATGTATCATATAAGAATTCTACACTAATCTTCCATTTTAGATCAAGCAAAAAGTTCTTGTAGAGGGTCATCCAAGAGGATTCAAGTACATTATGTCTAAGAAGAAATTTCTGGTAAAAACAGTTAAGCATCTATAGACTGACTTAAACAAAACGGAATGAACAAAATTTTTTATATGCAGAAAAGTCATTTTGTGTAGATTATTGTATGAAAATCATTCATTATTCGTTTACAGGGCTACCCAAAGTATTTGGATGTATTGTGTCTATATTTGTAAATTGTTGGAATTGTACTTCCTTTCGTATTAGATGCTTTTCACGTAAGACTAAATTTAAGTACACAATATTGTTATATACGTAGAACCACCCAAAATTATGCTAAACGTTCTTTTCTACTGAATGTAATTGTTGGAAGTGCTTTGGTACATTTTGCTATGTCGACAAACACTGCTCAAGATAGAAAATTAATTTTTCATACATATAGTGTAAACAAAGCATTTTTAAATTTCTACTTTCAAATCTCATTTTTGTATAGTATCACGTTTTTGGTACCCTTATTACGAAAATCCAGTTTTCAACGGTTAATATGAACGTATTTCTGTTTACAGCTTACTTTAGAAATAAACAGCTACAGGAAATTTAAATTTGTTAAATTGGAGTGCGTATTAGTTTGTCATTTAAAAAGAAAGTTGCTATTTAAAAAGCTTGAAGGCAAATTAATAAGAACCTAGATTTTTTTTTTTTTTTAAATAACTGTAGGCACTATAAATGAGCTGAGTTTGAAGTCTGTTCAATTCTGTTTGGTGTGGTAGCCCCCCCCCCCCTCTCACACAAAATTATATGTCAAATAAATCTGTTCTTAAACCTATTTTTAATTACTTTTAAAGTACATCGACCTTCAGTATCTTATCTTGTTGATTTTAAGAATTAATATGCAATTTATCTTTATGGTTTTGGAATGCAGAGTAAGAGAAAGTCTTATATATATATATATATATATATATATATATATATATATATATATATATATATATATATATATATATATATATATATATATATTAGCATTTATGTATTGCAGTAAAGATTACTTGTAGAATACTTAAATATTCAATATTTAAAATATAATATATGCATATATTCTATTGCCACTAGAAACAGCATCGTAGATTGATGGGAAAAAATGCAATGTAGGTGCAACAATTCAAGAATCCAAAATATATACTGGTTTTGAAAATCAGTTATAGGTCAAATCGAATGTGCAACTCTGAATAACTATTGCATGTTTATGAATTCTCCTGTAATGCTAACATCTCAAAATAAAATTATTTTTGATTTCTAGATATTGTAGAAGTGTAAACTTTTATAGTTAATAGATTTATGAAAAAGACACTTTTAAAAAACGCGTGTAAGTTTAAAAAATATATTTAATTAAAAGAGAAATTTATAATAAAACATATTTCAAAGTTTTCGATCTAATCAACAGGGCAGCATCAGGAAATTAACATGATTTAGTTTCACACAATGTGCATCTATGATTCAAGTATATATATTATAATATCAGGCGGCAAATACAGTTAAGCTTGATAAAACATCATCCATTTAAAATGTTTAGTTTTTTCTAAATTTTGAGTTTAAGTTTAGTCTAGTTTTCAATTTTTGTTTTTTTTTAATTTAACTAAACTGAAACCATTTCAGTTTAGTTCAAAAATTCTGGAGTCGGTCAGTTGGAGCTGTTTAATGTTTACAAGGAAGTAACATTTGATATTCTTCTTTGTAAACCCTAAACAACTCCATCTGACCGACACCAGAATTTTTGAACTAAACTGATGTTTTAACCAGTTAGTAGTCGCTAGTTGGTCGATTTGCCGCCCATCCCTTCAGTGTTGCTAAATTTTTTAACTCAATAGCCACAAAAAATTTTTAGAAGTGGCATTTGATATACATAAAAGGCGAACAGAGTCGAAGAAACGTCAATTATATATATCATATATCACTTCTTAAAATTATTGGTGACAGTTGGATAAAAAATGTCCGCAATATGTACAAGGTGGCACTGTCTATAGCGACTACTAACGGACTAACTGTATTTGTCGCCTGATATTGTAATATAATCATGTTAATTTCCTCGTGATGCCCTGTTGATCAGGCCGAAAAGTTTTGAAATGTATTTCATTATAAATGTCTCTTTCTATTAAATATATTTTTTAAACTTTTAGATGTTTTTTAAAAGTGTCTTTTTCATAAATTTAGAATACTACACATGTTTTAAAAATATCTCTATATGAGATATGTTCTCTTTTTTTACGGTAATTTTAAATTTCTTTTTCAAAACGTTTATCCAATTCACAAATAAATGTTAGCGTTTATTTATCAAGCTATACAGAATGATAAACAATTACAATATATATATATATATATATATATATATATATATATATAATGGCAAATCGAATAAACGATGAAAAATAAATGCGGCGTTTATTCAGAAATTATAAATTAGAATTGAAATAAAATTCGTAGGCAGTTCCTTGAATAGCAAACATATAACAAAGAAATACATTATTTAAATATGCAATGTTAGTAAACAGGAATTTATTATAAGGTTTTTAAATTTTTTCTTGTAACTGATGTCTTTCCTATTGTATGAAGTGTAATTATCCAGTAAGAAAAAATTATCTACAACATATTTAAATCATTTGCTATAATAATTTTAAAATGTAAACGATTATAAAAATACATATAAGAAAAAAACTACATTAAAAATTAATTCAGTAGAAAACATTATCTTCACAGACACTAAAAAGAAAAAAAAAAAAAAAAGAAAAAAATTCCAAAAACCTTAAAAAAGAAGAAGGAAAGAAAAAAGAAAAGCTTTTCTAAAACATCATCTGAAAACTATACTGAAATTGATTTCATCTTTGAAGATATGATTTTCCTATGACTATACTTTCAAGAAAAGTTATAAATGTAATTTTAAAAATAAGTGAAATTGTAAAATAGATTTGAAGAAACACGAATTTTTCTTCACTTCAAAAGAACTGAATGCACACATTTTTCTCTTTCATTTATGGAAATTTGTCTGAATGTGAATAAATTCTTTAAAAGTATTGGAAGAAAATGGAGAAAAACTCGGAAAATGTTATTCATGATTACTAGAGCATTTGTTGTAATACAATTTCTTAAAAACGGGTTTAACATTGTTAATGACGAAGAATTAAATTGTAAATTTTTGCAATGTTGGAAAAAAAAAAAAAAAAAAAAAACTATGTAGGGTAAGGGCACCAGTGATTGACACTTTTAGAGCAATCTCTGATGTTTTTAATCTTCTAGTCATGAGAAAATATTTTTAGAAATCTTGAGTTAGTACATACGGTATGAAAGACGTTCAGAACCACATTATGTTAAAATATATACATTTGATAACAATTATTTTTTTTATGAATTTTTTTGACACCCACTCAGTGTTCCAGTAATTGACACTGCCATTTTTTCATTTTATCAGTATTTGGCACCCTATCTTCCAGTGTTTGACACTGCTAGTTATTCATTTTACCAGTTATTAGCACCCTACGCTCCAGTGTTTGATACAAAATGTTAAAATTCTTTTTTGTAAAATACATGATTTTATTATTTTTCTTATTTATTAATTATTTCGGGATAGATGTCAATTACTGGAGCACCTACCCTACAATATTACTCGTTAACAGAAATTACTTCTTACTGACCATATAATTCTTTTTATAAACATTTATTTATTTATTTAATATCCAACTAATTCTGAGACTCATACAAATATTTAATTGAAAAAAAAAATATTGATCTATTGTAGACAAATTTAAATAATTCCATACAGGTTGCGTATATGATGCGTGTATGAAGTCCTCACTGTAAAAAATATGTCCTATTTGCTGCCAGAAATTCTCTGTAATTTGAAAAAATACGTTCTGACAACGTAATTTTTTCGTAAATTACGCGTATTTTCTTAAATTACAGAGAATTTCTGGCAGCAAATAGGACATATTTTTTATAGTGTAGGTCCCAGTGAAGTGCTCTGTGTGGATGTCTTTCTAAGGGGTCATAGTCCTCATGCATATAAAAACTATTAGTGCACATGAAAACTATGGAAATAGTATTTAATTTTGTGATTACTTGAAAGAGATGTAATTTTAAAATTTTTAAAATGATTTTTCTTGATTAGAAATAAGTTGATCACATCTTCTGCATTTTTCATACCTGCCAACAATTTGATTAATATTCAGTAGTATTGTTAGTACTACCCCTTTTCCTACACCACTCTATTTTTATAACAAATTTTTCCAAATTTAATTACGACTAAATAAGAAGAAAAATACTATAAAAAGAGATTGGTGTGGAAAAAAAAGGGCGAGGACTAAAAGACTGCGGAATATTAATTAGAATATAGGCATATATGCAAGGTTTTTCAGATAACTTAAGCAAACATAAAAAAAATAATAATAATAATGATTATTTAAATAACAAAACATATACATATTTATATATCTGACTTGTTTAAACACGAATTCAACCTGAAACTTGAAAAAAAAAATATTTAAAAGTCAAATATATAAAATAAAAATTATCTTTAAACAAATTTAGAAAAAAAAAAAAAAAACAGGGATGGAACACGGGCGCAGAACGCATACCACTATCAACGTAAGAAAAAATTTTACTTTTTAAATCAACTATAGTATAGGTAGAAAAATTTCTTAAACAAATACCGGTAGGAAATCTGCGCCCGTGTTCCCTTCCTGAAAAAAAAAAAAAAAAAAAAAAAGATAAATATTTAAGTCAAATAGTTTCATTGCAATGGATCTATTTCTAAAAGAAGAAAAAAAAGTAAGTGATAGAAACACTGGACGTTCTAAATTTTATAAATAACTGTTTCACAATTAAGGAAATTTGCAAACATATGCATTTAATTATAACCAGCGTTGCCATTGTTCCCAATCGTAGGAAAATTATCGTAGACATAGTTAGTTGCTAAGTCTCCAATTTAGGCGGGAGATTTTATAACAAAAATTTTCTATTGGAAATTTCATTTCATTTTGCCGTGAAAGATTAATATGAGTTATTTCTATCAAAAATTCTGGTGTAAATCCTGACTTAAAAATTATAGATCTTGGCAAGTATTATCATACGGCTGGTAACGCTGAATATAATAATATGAATTATTTTAAAATTCTTTGGTAACTATTTAAGTTATAAAAGTAAAATTTGTTGGAAAGGGCATAAAATGGACGAGGCGGGCTTGTGATGTGGCGGGCGGGACATGGCGGGCCTTCATAAGCCTCATCGCTACAGGCAGCCACTCTAAGTATGGACTCTTTTTACTTTCCCTTACCATAGTTGCCAATATTTTAATTTATTCCGGAGTATTTTTAGCCCCGTCTTTTATCAGTACCACTTTATTTATAGAATATTTTTCAACAACATATAACTGCGATAAAATATATATAAAAAAAAAAATACTCTTAAGAGAAAAGTGGTATGAAATAAAGGCGGGGCTAAAAATGCTCCGGAATAAATTAGAATGTTGGTATCTCTGCTCCTACCCATATTCATGGTAGCGAAAGTATTGTTTTTGGATCAAATTTTCAAAATTGAGTTTTGTTATATTTACATGTTCTGAGATCCCCTGAATCCGAAAACTGTTTTTTTGTTGTTGTTGTTGTTTGTTTCTTTTTACGGTTGGTCTGTGTGTGCGTCTGTCTGTGTGTATGTTATCAGCATATCTCAAGAACAAATAATAGCAATAAGTTCAAACTCGGTGTCCTAAATCTGTATCATATAGGGATGCTACACTAAGCTTACTGTTGAAATGAAGCAAATGGCTCGCGTGTAGGGACACCCAAGAGAATTCAAATACATTGAATACTATGGGGGAAATTACAGATAATTAGAGTTTAACATCTATAAACAGACCTAAACAAAATGAAATGAATGTATATTTTTTATATGCATAAAAGTAGGTTTCAAGTAGAAATATGGCATAAAAAATCATTCATCGTTCGCTTCAGTGCTACACAAAAGTACTAGATTATAGCGGGACAGTACTTAAAAATTTATAAAAGTGTATTTCAGGTTGTGCTGTGTGTTATTATTTTAGAATTGTATTTATATTCACCATGTGGTATATGTGCATAACGCTTAGAATATATACAAGGCTGTGTTTCACTATTTAAGTGAAAATATTCTTTCGTATTAAATATAATTAGTGGAAATGCTTTACTATAACAATGAAGTAATAATCAAATAAAAATATTCTTCGAACAATAAAAGTCAAACTGACAACATTAGGACATTTTTATGTTCGAATTCACCGAATTTCTACTCTTGTAACTCCCCCCCCCCCCCCCACACACACACACACTACCTCTTATGAATCATTTCTCTGTTTTTACGTGCTTCTAAAATTTTATTTTCTTCTCTAAAGCACCATATTTATTTTTAGAAATATAGTATTTCTAAGAAGTATCTCTGCTCTAGTTTTGCTATATTTTCATTATTATTTTTATTTAGTCAATGATATTTTTCTTAGGTTATTATTGTTATTTATATATATTTCATAAAAATATTGTTTACGCGTTATTGAAAATCTTCATATTTTATTCAAAAAGAATATTGTTTTTAACGATTAAATAAAAAAGAGCTGACATGAATTTATGAGAAATAGGAGCTTTAAACTGTTTTTAAAGTAGGAAGAAAAATATAATTAAATTTACATTTATTCAAACGATTTATGAAATGACTGTAAAAAATTCGATTAAATATGAGTTAAATTGTTTATAGTTGCACTGTCAGGGATCTATGTCTTCACGAGTTGTTAGAAACATAACATTAGTTAAAGTTATACCTTTACACGATTATACAAGTAGAACGTTAAGAAAACACGTTAAGGAAAAAAAATGTAGAAAAAAAGAATGTTTTAGATATATCAATTTAATCAACTGCAGTATTATGCTAAGACGTCATACTTAAGTTGAAAAATGAAAATAATTTGATGATTTCTTGAAAAACATCCTTTAATCAGTTTGATACTCCGTAATTTTAAACTTCGTATTTTTTTTTTTTTTAATTAGAAACAAATTTTTGTTGTTATTATTGTGCTACAAATAAAAAGATATTTTTTTAATTGTTATAAATTTTTAATATAATTATCAATATAGATATATATGAGGTTTATTAATCTAAAAGCTTTACTTAAAGTTTTATCTAAAACTGATTTCTTTCAAGTATGTATCTTTTTTTATCATTGACATTAAAATTTGTTATTTGAAATTTAACTAAATGGACAAAATAAAAGATTTTTACATTTTTTTTTTTTTTTTTAACAATTTAAATTTATCATTAAGATAATAATTATAACTGAGTCGAAATTATACGCATATACTTATAGTTATTATAGAACTCTTTAATTTTATCAAAGAACAATGACAATATAATTTTAGATATATTTGTAAAATATCTTACACAAAGCTTTTCCCCTTCTATGCTTCTGTCAATATTTCAGGAAATCTTAGCTTACGTTACACGAAATTAATATAATTATTTTAAAATACATCCATGAAACTGAAATCTTCGGTACGGAAATAATATACTTTATTACATTAGTTTTGCGTTATAGTTGATGGATCTTAAATAATTAGGGTAGTCTATATTTTGATGACTATATATAGAGTATCTATCTTTCACAAAATTCATGTTACGCATTTGCGATATCTAAAACCTGACTGTTAAATATTAAGTATGGTTAGTTAATTATTATAATGTATTCTGCAGAATTTCAAAATCGATATCATAAATTAACCTGGTTTGATTTAAGGTATTTCAAAAGTTATAGAATCTGAAATCGATTGCTATAATACAATGACAATTTTTTTAGGTTGATATAAAACTTTTCATTACAATTCAAGATTAAATATTTATAATGCATTAGGCAATATTATTGTACCTTCATTTATTTAAATTTCGGAAATGATTTTATGTTACCTAATTTTGCAAACGAAATTTATATAAATATGGCACCTTTTATCTGCTGCGGTACTTAAAATATCATTTGATAAAAAGACATATAAAATCGAATTGATATAAGAAATGACAAAGGGGTATTTATAAGAATGGAAAGTATATGACTTATTTTAATCCCAGTACATGACGCTAGATACATGTATCCGTATGTATTCAAAATATAAATTTATTGAATGGTATTTATTGATTGAGATTTATTAATATGTATTGAATTTTGTTAATAACGAATTCTTTGTATAATCTAAAAATTTAAATTTATCATACAATTTAATTTTCCGTGCATTAAATTAAATATAATATTAATTGGCGAATCTAACTCAATCTGTCGAAAATATATTCGAAATTTGACAGGTAGTGATTTAAGCTTTAAAAATACCTCCATTTTTAGACAAAAATGCATGAAATTGACAATAACATACGTAATAACGATTTGTGTTATTACTAAATGGGTCACGTTTTATACCATACAGGATGGTTTCTGTATTACATTTGTACTAAACAGCATCTTGCATCCAAAATAAACAAACTGATCGCCTAAAAATTTAGTATGTGGACAATACATATACGCTCAAAATTAAAAAAAAAGAAATTTAAAATAATCGCTTGTTGTTGCATTGCCTGGTAAACGGTACAAACAATAATTGACTGTGTCAGCACAATTACGATTAAAAATATTAAAAATGTACTATGTCTTCAATATGTAAAAACAAAGCAATCATAGAGGATATATATATATATTTAATTCTTATTAATTTAAATTTTCGTTTTTGTAAAATCAAGTCCTTCTGCTTTTATATGGTCTAAATCAGTAGCAACCTCTGTAATCTAAGTATAAAATAATCAATAGTTTAAATATCCAGATTTTTATATTTTATTTTCATGTTCTTTCTAAAGTAGTTTAAATTAATTTTTATCAAGCCTCCTCATAAACATCTTTTTCTAGCTCTCTTCGGCAAAGTGGTTTACCAAATGTTCTCGATAGATTGTTCTTGATATTTGCTCTTGTTCACTTTCCGCGAAGGGGAGTAGAGTACTTCAATCATTACTCACAGTTAAGGTGACCATATGTCCTTGAAATCTGAGAACTGTCCCCGAATTTTGAACATTTTTATTTCTTATCCCCGAAAATTCTTTGACTACTTGGGAACACAAAATGTCCCCAAATTTAAATATTTGTGTCTATTTCTTTCAAAATCCCAGTCCCTTCCGTGGAGGATCAAAATTGGGATGGCATGGCTCCGGACCACCTCTATGAGTAAGTCCCAGACCGTCGCCCATTGCCCATTGCGCAGCACTAGTGCAACGTAAATTCCATCCAATCCAAAGCAGAGATAGAATCATGCGCTACTAATCAGTATATAAATTCTCTTGCCCGATTTGTATGAAGTGAAAAATAAAATTTGTTTAATGAAATTTCGACAAAAATGGCAGTTATATGACCACCATAAATTGAATTGATAGGAGAGAAAAAGAAATGAAATGTTGTTATTTTGTGTTCTCTCCTATTATCATAATAAAGAGTAAATGGGTTCTATAGACTTGATTATTTTAATAATGCTGGGATAGTTTAATTTGCATAAACATACCTTAGACTCAGCAATTTTTCGTAGCAAAAAGAGTTTCAAAGTATTTTGTAATGTATAAATCAGAGTTCTTTTTATTAATAATGCATATAGATATTGGTTTGTTATGTCCTCGAAAAAGTCTCCAAATGGAGTTTTCAATGTCCTCGAAATTTACTTCGATTCAGGGACAAACAGTAATTTGTTCTCAAATCGCTGTTTGAAAATATGGTCACCTTACTCACAGTCAGGTTCTGATTCCACCACTTCTGTACTGTAATTTTTAACTTCTCGGTATCGCATTGACTATTTAGCAGGAAAAAAATGCATACTGCTCGCACTCGTGATTCCGGCATCGACTCACCTGCCCTCCTATTATGCTTTAACCTGTTAGTAGTCGCTGTAAACAGCGCCACCTATTACAGATTGCTCACTTTTTATTTAACTGTCACCAATAATTTTAAGAAGTGATGTGATCGACGTTTCTTCGATTTTATTCGTATTTTATGTATATCAAATGCCACTTCTAAATATTTTTGGTGGCTATTGAATAAAAAAATCTGGAAACACTGAAGGATGGACGGCAAATCGACCAACTAGCGACTACTAACGGGTTAAGGTTGGTCCGACAAAACCATTTCTAATGCCAGTGGGTTGTTTAGAACAGTGTATGACCACCTTGTCGAGGGATTAATTCCAACGAGCATTGGAGTCCCGCAAGTGTAATTGTAATAATCGATTATTTCTAATTATTATTACTTATTATTATTATTTTATCTATTTATTTATTTATTTTTATTTTATTTTATTTTTATTTATTTATTTATTTATTTTTGTTTATTTTTTTTATTTCGAAATTTTATTTATGCATTTGGTAATTTTTGACAAATTATTAGTTTATTTTCTCATTATAAATCATTACAAATTTTGTAATTTTTTTATATTTCACATTCGAATTTTGCAAATACTTTTCTTTAGAATAGCGATTTTTAATCTTACGGCAAAATGCATATTATTATTATTATTATAGCAATAAAGGAAAAAATCCTAAAGTACAAAGTAATGTTTTTTTTTTTTTTTTTTTTTTTTTTTCAGGAAAAGCACAATTAAGTTATATAAATAAAAACCAATGATAATTTTAAATTAAATTTAACAATTCTAACAATATTTCCAGAAACTTTCAAGCATATTTTTATTCACTGATTTTAAGAGATAATTTTTCTTATGGATATTTCTTTTAACTTTTTTTTTTTTTACGCATATGCATCAATTATAAAAATTTATTCAAAAAAGATATTTGAAGGAAATAGTAATTGATCAAAATAACCTGCCGATATAAAATATATTTCAAAGAAATAAATTCAAACTACTAAAGAAAATAACGCTAGAAGTAAATTGTTCCAATCATTTTTATAAAACTATAATATGAATTTTATTTTCAAATTATATACCAAAACTTTTTTCAGACATATTTACATTTCAAATTGCATAATGAGGAACATACTTTAACTAAAATTAGTTTACGTATTATACGTTGTGAAAAATCAATATTTTAAATAAAAATATGTTGTAATAGTTTAAATAATTTATGTTTGCTTTAAAGTATTTATTTAAATATTAATTTTATCATTTTTCAATTTTTATTAAAACTAGATTATATTTAATCTTTGAAAAATGATTTTTAATATATGGTACGAAAGTAATAATTTTTGAAATAGAAATTTTTCAGCTAGATATTTTAATGTAATCTTTATATTTTATTAGAAACTTATTTTCATAATGTATTTTTAGAATTCTTTAGAAGATTTTGTTTAATAGTTTTATGCCTCAATTTTACATTAAATATTTGCTTAAAAATTATTTATTGCATTTCAGTTTTACTGCGAACTAGATTGTAGTAAACTTTTTTTTTTATTATTTAATTTTTACAAATGATTTTAAATATGTATTACGAGTACTATATTTTATTATATATATATAATACATTTTTTCTTGAGGTAGATATTTTAGAGGAAATGTTTTCGTTATAGGAAATTTTTTCTCATAATATATTTATAAAGTTATTTCAGAAGTTTTATTTTATTGATTTTATTTTTCTTTAAACAAAATTCAGGACTCACAGGAATCGAGAATATTGATTAATGTTAAAAAAGAAAAAAAAAAAAAAAAAAAATAGGAATCGACTTTTATGAAGCAAAATGTCGACAAATATCGAGTTTCGTTAAGAAAAAAAAATTACAATGATTTACAAAATGTTGCTCCTTTTTTTTCATCTAATGTAATAAGTTTGATTGTTTATTAAATGCTTATGTATTTTGTTTAATGAATAAAAGACTATTTATTAAAAAAATCTGGTGTAACTCCACTCAACTTTCCGAACTTTAATTTTTTTAAGCAACCGTTCATTACTTAGAGTGGGAGAATATGTTAAATAAACAAAAGATAAAATTATATAAGGATGTTTGAGTATCTTCCCTCAAATAGTATACTGATTAATTTAACGCTGTTGTATTTCAAGTATTTTCAGCCCGTACGTCATAATGTTAAAGAAATTTCTGCTGTGTCCCTGTAAAAATCTCTGAATTCTAGAGTCACCAAAATCTGTACAGTTTGTGCGACGAGGATCTATATCATGTATTTAAATTTTCAGATCAATCGAATAAGGCGTTTGGACACCATCGCGCTTAAAATATTTTAAGCCTATATATAGACCATTATGATAAAGGATTTTTGTATATATTTCAGTAAAAAAAGAAAAAAAAACTATAAGCGATAGATTTATAAAAATCAATATGGTTCGTGCTACGATGACCTATATCATACATACCAACTTTCAGCTAATTTGTACAAAGCATTTAGATGATATAGTGCTCCTCTCTCATTCGCTTTCTCTCTCTCTCTCTCTCTCTCTCTCTCTCTCACACACACACACACACACACACACACACACACACACACACGGCACTATAAAAATAGCAAAAATGAACATAAGGGACTTAAAAACGTATAGATACATCAAAATTTCAAAATCGAATTTTTGTCATAGTTTTACTTTTATTATGTATAATGTATGTTCGGAAAGTGAAAAACGAATTTACTAAATTAAATGACTAGTGAGTTTTACTTCAAACCCAAAGTATAAAGCTTACGTCGGATTAGGAAATTGACTATCTATCTCTCTAACTTTTATAATTTGAATAAATGACATCACTGGTTACAAAACTATTTCTCTTTCCATTATTACAGTCATCTGCAAAAGTTTAAGACCAGTAGACGATTTTCAGTATTTTAACACATTACATCATTTGCGCAGATTATTGTATCTCTTCATGTGCTGATTGCATCAGACGCATTCTACTGCTATAAATAAAGGTGCCTGGCACGTTTATCGCGATTGTTTATTGGATTTTGTTGTAAACAGTGCTGTTGTGTAATTATTGTAATGGGTAAAAAACCTTCACCTACTGTTACAAAAAGGTCAGAAATATTGACCCTGCATAAAATTGGATTTTCTGAACGTCAAATAAGTTCGAGGGTAAATGTGAGCAAGACAGCTGTTCACCGAGCAATTAGAAAATTTTAAATTTTGGGAAAATTTGTGGATTTTAAGACTCTTTTCTTTTTTATACTTGGAGTAAATCGACGTTTCCTTGCAGGTTTTTGGGATGATACACCAAAGCCTTTGGTCAAACGTCTTGAAATAGTACTCAAACTGACGTTAGTGCCATTTCGTAGCCAGATAATGTCTAATCCTATTTCAGGAGGTTCTTGAATCTCGTATGACCATCCCAGGGATGGAACACGGACGCAGAATTCATACCACTATCAATGTAAGAAAATTTTCTACTTCTTAAATCAAGGATATTATAGTTAAAAAAATTTCTTAAATAAATACCGGTATGAATTTTGCACCTGTGTTCCATCCCTGTCATCTTTATCACATGACCATCACGGGCACTCGTTTTTCTAGGGCGATCGTTTCTCTTAAGACCCACAAATTTTACCGAATTTAAAACTTACTAATAGCTTGATGCACAGCTGTTTTGCTACAATTTACCCTCGAACTTATTTGACGTTCAGAAAATCAGTCCAATTTTATGCAGGGTCAATATTTCTGGCCTTTTTGTAACAGTAAGTGAAGGTTTTTTTACCCATTACATTAATTACACTACAGCGCTGTCTACGACAAAATCCAATGAACAACTGGCGATAAACGTGCCGGTCACCTTTATTAAAAGCAGTAGAATGCGTCTAATGTAATCAGCACATGAGATGATCTGCGCAAATGATGAGATGATCTGCGCAATAATCTGCGCAAATGATGCAATGTGTTAAAATACTGAAAATCGGTATACTGGTCTTAAACTTTTGCAAAGGACAGTAAAAGGCACTAAAGTCACCTAAAAAGCATTTTAAAACACGTCATATTCATGTATTAAAATTTTTTTTACAATTTATATATAAAATAAAGCTTCTCGCCATGAATACTTGGCATCTTCAGGTCGAAAACAGGTTTTGCAAAGTTCGTACGGAATACTCAGGTATATACCGAGTGTTCCATAAATCTGTAGACACTTTAAAAGTTCATAAAATTTGAAGGAATGGTAGAATTGAACGGGGTTTCCAAAAATGTTATTATCGTGAAGGGAAAGTTTTTTGGTAAAGAAAAAAAAATTGTTTTTCTTCAGTAGAGTATGCTGCTCGATACGTAACTAGAAATATGCAGAGCACAGTAATATAAAATGCAAGGTTTTACAATTCACACAGTTTATTTCCTATTTTGCTTCCTGCTTGAACATACATGAAGTTTTAATTGCGATGCGGATTTAGTGGATAAAGCGTTATTGGTGAAGAAAGTTTCCTTTAGGTAAGAATCGCCAACTGAGACTACATTTAGCGGTGTTGTAAATCGCTTGCAAACTGTAATTTGTGGTGACAGCGGACATATAGAATAGTATTTATATGCCTATAAACATTCACATGCAAATAAATTTAGTTTTCACGGAAATGTGTGAATTGCTCAAGTACACCTCTCTCTACCGACGAAAATATTTTAACTATTATTTTCTCCTTTATTTAAAAAAAAAAAAAAAAAAAAAAAAATCCATTTCCCCAGAATAATTTTTCCGCAAAACGTGTTTAATTCGACCGATTCCTTCAATTTTTAAATATCTACAGAATTTTAAAAATGTCTACGTGGGGCACACGGTATATTTCTTCTTGCATAATTCTTACATTTTTTTTTTTTTTTTAATCTCCCATCAATCTACTATTACCATCTCCAAGTAATATTTAGGATTTCTGAAAAATTTACTTATTGCTAATGCTAATTTCATGGTTTTCAGCTGTCTCAATGCCGTTCTGTCCAGTACACTCCGGTACAAGCATTGTCCACTAGTGTGACGTCAAGCTTACTCACTCCCTCTTACAAGCTATCAAACGATATGCTTCAAATTACGTATCAAACGTTAGAAAAATTTCGACTTTCTGGTCTGTAGAAAATATTTCTAAATTAAACCGGTGAGTGTTTCAGTAGCTGGATGAACTGTATTCAGTGAATATTCGAGAAACACTTTAGTAAAGCCTTAATTCATTTTATAACAGTCAATAAAACAGCAGCATATTTACCACAGAACAGGAAGATCACTTTTTCAGAAACTGTAAACGATATCTTTCACACAAACTCTCAGGTACAAACACCCAGTTCTCAGCTGTAGAATCAGCTGAAATAAGTCCGAAGGTGAGTGATTCTATTCAGTAACGGCAATGGTGTAGGAGATTGGTGTGTGTTAATTAATAGATGATAGACTTCAGTAATTTTTCATATTTTTTAATCGACGACACAGTACAAAACAACACACACCACACATATTTGACGTAAAAGATAGAAGGGGACAAAGCCCGCAGTTATAATGTGGGGATAAACCCGCTTATACATTCTTTTGGGGATAAAACCCGTGGTTACAAAATGGGGATATACCCGCTAGGCAATTCGACTTGTATTGCAGCCGAAAGCCAAACAACAACTAAATTCTTGGCGCGATCACATGACCACGAATGCCCGCGGTGCTCGTTCGACATGCGCAGATGTCCGAACATGCCGTCCCGCGTTGCAATGTGCGCAGCCCATTCAAAGTTCCGGTTAGAGATGAAGCAATATAATAATAAATGCTACACAATGCAATATAATAATAAACGAAAATTGAAATACAAAAATACAATTATGCACAAGAATATTATATAAAGGCACATCATACAGTAATACTAAAAGTAATATTTTAAGGTACACACAGGGAAAAGATTTTTTTTAAATCATTAATTGGCAAAATAGCTAATTTTGAATTAGCTCTTTTCAGTATTCCATTTTTTGTACGAATATCTACAACTCTAACAATATTATCCTTTCCAATATAGGTTTTAGTAATACGGCCTAGTAATCATTTTAGAGGGGGCAAATTATTCTTTTTTATGACGACCATATCGCCTACTTTTACGTTTTGTTTTTCAAAGTACCACTTAGTACTTTGCTTTAGATTATTTAAGTAATTGTTAGACCAAAATTTCCAAAATTTTTGAGTTAATTTACAAGTTTGTTGCCACAAATTTAATTTATTGGTTTGAATGTTGGTCAGTGAGGGTTCTGGGATGGCCGTTAACGATCGACCGATAAGAAAATGACCAAGGGTCAAAATTTCCAAATCCTCTATGTCGGCCGAAAGAGAGGTTAATCGACGTGAATTCAACATGGATTCAATTTCAATCATGATGGTTTGAAAGGCTTCGTACGTCAGTTTAGCATCACCTATAATACGCTTGTAATAATACTTAAAAGATTTAATCCCGGCTTCCCATAAGCCACCAAAATTTGGTGCCCTGGGAGGAATAAATTTTCATTCTATTTTCTCATTTAAGGAGAAATTTGCCAAATTTTCATCTTGTTGGGCAACTAATTAAAAAAATTCCTTTAAGTCTTTATTAGCTCGAACAAGATTACTCCCATTGACCAAAAAGATTTTAGCACACTTACCCCGTCTGCCGATAAAACGTTTCAAGGCAGCTATAAGTGACTCTGAAGCTAAGTCAGAGACGATTTCTAGGTATATTATCTTAGTTGTAAGGCAAACGAAAAAAACAACATAAATTTTAATGGGAGCTCCTTTTCTTTGATGCTTATTTTTTTAAAAAAATGGGCCACAAAGATCTATACCTGTACTATTGAACGCGAAAACAGGATTTACCTTCTCTTTAGGCAGATCACCCATTTTTTGAGAGTATAACTTAGGGTTAGCTCTAAAACATTTTACATAATTATGGATAATTTTACGACATGCATTTCGACCATTTAAGGGCCAATATTATTGCCTAATGTTATAAAGTAATGTCTGAGGACCTGAATGGTGAAATTTCTCATGAAAATGTTTAATAACTATCTCACTGAACGTACCCTTTGGCAATATTATAGGATGTTTTTTCTTATAATTAAAATCTGAGTTATATAACCTACCTCTAATTCTTAATAAACCATCGGAATCTAAAAAGGGTGTCAGGGGGCGAAGCCTGCTGCTAGGAGAAACACAATTATTAATTTTTATACCTGTTATATCGTTCCCAAATTCTCCCTCCTGTATGGTCTTTAGTATAAAGTTTTGTGTAGCCCTTTTTTCTTCTGGACCTAGGTATCCAGTTTTTCTTTCCCCTGGATTTCTTATATTGCTTATAAACCTGAAAATAAACGCTAAAACATGCACAATTTTAGTAAAACTATTACTTATGGTTAAAATGTTATCGACAAAATTGAAAGGTTGGGTAGTTACATAAAAGGAAAAATTAGGTTCAGGATTATTAAGACCTTTTTTAGCCTCAGAATAATAGTCACTTTCAAGCACACTAATGTCCTCGTCTGAGGTTTGCAAGTCCGGATCAGTCAAGAAAGGTGGGCCGTGCCTCCACATGGAACTGTCTAAATGTGAATTTGCATTAGTGCCTCGGGTCAATAGATCAGCAGGATTGTTCTTTCCGGAGCAATGGTACCAGAAATTTGGATTACTTAAAGTTTTTATTTCTGTTACGTGATTTGCCACAAATTGTTTCCAACGTTTGGCTGAGCCCTTTATCCAGTACAATGTTATCTCGGAATCGGAACAGTAGTAAACTGTAGACGCTGCTTTTTGATCTATGATAGGTTTTACCTTGTGGGTCAGTCTTGCACTTAATAGGGCACCAAGCAACTCTAATCTAGGTAAGGAAATTTCTTTTAAGGGAGCAACACGACTTTTAGATGTTATGAGGTTAACTTCTATATTATTTTCTGTTTGTATACGCAGATAAATAGCAGTGCCATACGTTGAATTACTGGCATCGGAAAATGCGTGTATTTCCACTGCAAGTACCTGGTTCGAGCAACTTAGGATTTTTCTAGAAATTTTTACTTCAGACAATCTAGGAAGCTCTTCACACCAGTTTTCCCATTTTCCTTGGACATCGGCTGGCAACTGTCCGTCCCAGGGTATTTTCTTCATCCATAATTCTTGAAATAGGCAATTGACTCTAATGGTGAATGGTGTGAGCAGACCCAGAGGGTCAAATATCTTTCCAACTGTTTGCAAAAGGAGACGTCTTGAACTTTTCTTTGAGGACAAAAATTCTAATAAACTCTTTACTTCTAAAGTTAGACAATCCTCTTCTGTCTTCCAGGCCATGCCTAAGACCTTTGCTAGATTACTTCATAAGCTGATTGTAGAGTGCTCTAATTGCATATTTAAGCCCTTTTCATGCCAGAATTTCATTAACGCATCATCGTTTGTAACCCATTTTCTTAAACTCATTCCTGCTTGAAACATAATTTCTTTAGCCTCAAGAGAAATTTTAAGAGCCTTTTCCACAGTATCTTCGCCAGAGATGAAATCGTCAACGTAGATATAATTGTCGAGAAGATGGAGTTTTTGAATATCGGTCACTAAATTGAGACATATAATTTTTAATAGTAGCTGACAAGAGAAATGGAGATGCATTAACACCAAAAAAAATTACGTGTAAATCTTAATGTTTTCAAATTTTCAAGAGATCTAAAATTCTTTTCAAACCATAAAAACCGCACAACATCACGATCCTTCTCTGCAAAGGATATCTGTAAAAATGCTTTCTCGATATCGACACAGAAGGCTATTTCGTTAAGTCGGAAATGAATTAAAATATCAAAGAGAAGTGGGTTTAAATTGTTACCAGGCCACAAACAGTCATTTAAAGAAAAATGATTGTTATCATGGGAGCTTGCATCAAAAACTATGCGAACTTTCGTAGTAAGCTTGTCTTCCTTACAGACAGCAAGTAATAAATTCCCTTATCTAATATTGGCTCACTACTTTCAACTTGCTCAATGATACCTTCATTTAAATATTCATTTATAATTTTTGAATAATTCTGAAAGAGTTCAGGATCCCGATAAAATTTCTTTTGTAAAAATTCTAGTCGTTTTTTCGCTACAGTAAAGTTATTGTGCAGCTGTTTCGGATCCGTTTTCCAAGGCAACTGCACTTCAAACCTATCGTTCACAAACCTGGCAGTTTTGTCAAAAATTTGTTGGGCTTGATCTTTCTCTACTGGTTTTAAATCATCGGGCTGAATTCCAATGGATTCCAATTGCCAGATTCGGCTTAAGTTATTATTGATTTCATCAAATTTTGTTATAAAATAACATTGATTCTTATTACTATTTAATGGAACCGTTTCTTCTAAAACCCCAGTGGGAATCCAGCCAAAAACAGAACCTTGTAAAATTAATTTATCTCTAATTTGAACTGAATTAGGTTTTAAAATTCTATAAAACAGTTCACTACCTATAATGATGTGTATTTTTCCAGGTTGGTAAAACATGGGATCAGCAAACTCTACTAGATTTGGTAAATTAATTTTTGATATATCTAATTTATTTGTTGGGATATAATCTGTGATTTTGGGAACAATTAAAAAGTCTATGTTTTCCTTAAAAGTTTCATCTACGTTGGAAATACTACTACTAATTTTTCTCTTAACGTTATAAGAAGAATTATTTTTTCCAGTAATAGGAGTGTTTACGACCTTTGATTTCAATCCTAATATATTAGCGCAATCGGCAATTAATATATTTGTATCACACGCAGAGTCTAAAAGAAAACGCATCTTCTATCTCTTTCCGTATTTATCTTGAACAAAAACCAAACGCGTACTCAGTAATACAGATTTTTTCTCTCTTTCCCAGTCGGAAAATGAACGAAAAGGTTCACTTTTTCCCGACTCTTGTGTTGGGAGTGTATCAACCGCGTCTGAGGAAAGGGGGGTAGAATTATTCTCACTCTTTTGGTCTTTGAGATTACTGCTATTTTCTTTTTGTCTGTGCAATAGAGAATGATGACTCATTCCACATCTGCTGCATTTAAACTTCGACAAACAAGCGGATGACAAATGAAATTTATTAAAGCAATTGATGCAAAGTTTGTTACGTTTTACGAAATCGAATCTTTCAGATACATTCATTTTAAGGAACCCGGGACATTTGTTTAAATTATGCAAATTTTTACACAGAATGCAATTTTTTACTTTTGAATTAGATGCAGAATTAAGCATAAAGTTTTTCGCTTTGGGATGAAAACTGTTCTTATTTACGATTTTTTCAGCGGAATTTCTAGATACGCTTTCTAGAGTTGCTTTTCGACTTTCCAAAAATGACATTAATTCCTCAAATTTTGGATATTCTGTTTTTTTGACAGAATATTCAAACAATTTTCTTGTTTCTTTGTCTACCTTTAATATAATATTAATGAGCAATGCATCCGATAAGTTATTTCTCTTATAATCTAAAACACTCAGTGCTCTCATATTTTTATTTATACAATCAATAAGGGATCTCAGTTCGTTAAAAGATTCCCGATGTATTTTTTCATAATGCATTATTGCTGATAGGTGAGTGTCAACTAAAATTCGGTGGTTTTTGAATCTTTCTATAAGTGCATTAAATAATGAGGTGAATGTATCATCAGGACTTTCTAGTTTTTTCGCATCACCAGTTAAAGATGCACGAAGGTAAAATAATTTCTGAGAATCATTTAGTTTAGTATTGTTAGAAATTAGATTATTGAACTGTGTTTTAAATATAGAAAAATCTTCAATTTTACCATTAAAAAGAGGTAAAGGGATGTCCGGCAGCCAGACATTAACTTCATCAGAACTTTTAAATTCTAAACTATCATTTTTACTAGAATTGTTCTCAGAAAGTTTAACAGATTTAAGAAGTAAATTGAGTCTTATCTCAATTCTTTCAAGTCGATCTTCAAGTTCATCTATTTCATTTTCGATTGCAGGTAAGTCCTTTATATCCGGAATATCATAATATTGGATTCGGATATTACTCAGTTGCAACTCAGATAGCTTTCTAATTTTTATTTCAAATTCAGTTGTGGAATAAGAAATGTTTTCAGAGTTCAAATCAACGAAGGATTCAATTTTTGTTATGGCAACTTTTACGGCGCTTTTCATTCTTTTTAGCTTTTCCATCTTTACTTATTTGCTGGATAGCTGCGACAATGACGGACCTCTAATGTAGGAGATTGGTGTGTGCTAATTAATAGATGATAGACTTCAGTAATTTTTCATATTTTTTAATCGACGACACAGTACAAAACAACACACACCACACATATTTGACGTAAAAGATAGAAGGGGACAAAGCCCGCAGTTATAATGTGGGGATAAACCCGCTTATACATTCTTTTAGGGATAAAACCCGCGGTTACAAAATGGGGATATACCCGCTAGGCAATTCGACTTCTATTGCAGCCGAAAGCCAAACAACAACTGAATTCTTGGCGCGGTCACATGATCACGAAAGCCCGCGGTGCTCGTTCGACATGCACAGATGTCCAAACAAATGGCTCAGCCGAGAAACAAGTAGATCATTCTAGAAAAGCCCTGTATCACAATTCCTTATTGAAATCGATTTTCATAACTTTGGAGATTCAGGACTATCTTTTTACCATTGAATTTGTTTATCATGTAATTAAGAATGTTGCATAGGTTGACCTCCGTAAAAGCCAACAGACTGCAATTACTTTCTTTGTAATTGTACATCTATTTTGACTGAAATAATGGTTCAATCAAGGAAACAAGTACTACTGCTTGTTACGTGTTAATACAAAGGATTATCTCAATAATATTATTCATATTTCCTTTTTAACGCAACACTATCTTATTTTTTAAAAAAACCTACCAGGGGGTGCGGTTTCTTTACCAGCTTGAAATATCGGCTTCTTTTTTAGATACAGTCGGTAACAAAAGTGTCCGAACACTTGCAAAAATTCCTATTTAAAAAGTACACTTCATACAGTTTTGTTAAATAAATCCTTGTCGAATCACATTCTTACACTGACTAAGAACAGGATTCGACAAGGATTTATTTAACAAAACCGTATGAAGTGCACTGTTTTTACATAGGAATTTTTGCTAGTGTTCGGAGACTTTTGTTACCGACTGTATTTTATTGTAAAATTTCAAGAATGTAATTACTAAAATTTGTCTATAATAAATTAAGTAGCTGTATAACGTACGTAGAAGCACAACATATATATATATATATATATATACCGGGTGAGCCAAAAGTTCGTGAAAACTTTAAAAATTTATTAAAAAAGAACAAATGATGGGTAAAAAAGTGCGGAATGCACGAATGACATCAGAAAGAGAGCGGATTTTTTTAAGAAAGAAAAAAAAAAATAATAATAGTTCAAAAAATGACCGATAGGTGGCTCTGCGGTGCATACACGAAGCTGATTTATACAAATTAGGTTGTCAATAAAACACCTGAATGTACATGGACTCTTTTGGGATTCATCCAGACATGTCTCAGCTGTCACAAGTGTTGTGACTCGCCTTCCTTGCTCCATACAATGTGGTGGAGATCATGTTGAACAACTTCAGCTTAAATAAATCTTTGAAAATGGAGAATTGTATTGGTATTGTGTTTCTACTCATTATATTTTAATGTATGACTCATGTGTATTAATTTGCTTAATGTATTCAACATTAGCGCCACCTAATGGTCATTTTTTGAACTTTTTTTTTCGTTGTTCTTAAAAAAAAAATCCGCCCTCTTTCTGATGTCATTCGTGCAAACCGCACTTTTTTATCATAATTTGTTCTTTTTAATGAATTTTTAAAGTTTTCACGAACTTTTAAAGCAACACGGTACATATATATATATATATATATATATATATATATATATATATATATATAAATCCAGTAAAATTTAGAACAGTAACTTCTGCTTATAAAACATATAACGTTAAAGCAAATAAAAAACTACAACTACTTATTCAAAATGCTCTAGATCATACTAAAAATTCTATCATCCTTAAAAATAGTTATGACTTGATTGTTTTTATGAAGAGTAAGAAGGTTAATAATGTTTTCACTTGGGATTTTGAAGATTTATTTAATAATATTAAAATAGATGATTTGATTAATTCTTTGACTATTTTCTATTATGAAAGTAATATAAAAGATAATATAGATTATAATAAATATAAAAAATTATACAGTTTGGTTCTAAAAGAAAATTATATTAATTATCATGGCAAATTTTATGTTCAAAAACATGGCCTTCCTCAGGGCTCAGTATCAAGTAACAGTTTAGCAAATATGTACTTACATACTTATGAAAATAATTTTAAATCTAATGAGGGTATTATAATTTACAGATATATTGATGATCTGATTGCATTTACCAGTACAAATTATGACACTAAAGTAAAAACTAATTTTTATCCTTCTTATTTAAAACTCATTAGTACTAATTTTAATCCTTTAAAAGCAAATTTCTTGGACTTGGATATAGATATTGTGGATAATGAAATAATTAAAACTATTTTTGATAAAAGAAATAATTTTAATTTTAATGTGATTAAATTGATTAATTGGAGCTCTAACATTAGTAAACTTATATACAGAAATATAATTTTAAACTATCTTAAACGCAATAAAACATTAATTTCTAATTATCATGACAAAATTAAAAATATTCAGGTTTTCTTTAATAATGCTGTTGAAAGTGATTATCCTATAGATTTTTTTACATAGTTATATTATAGAAAAATATTTAAAACATTTGAAATGTAAATGATTTTTAATTTTCCTTTTAATTTTTCTATAATCCTTACTTTTCGATTATATTTAGCTATAATAACATTATTTATTGTTTTAATTTCTTTAATTTAATATAGATGGCGTTGTAATAAGTTTTTTCAAAGTTTCGTATTCTGGTTAGCTGTCTTGCTGGCGTTATTATGAAATACATGCTAACGTATTTGTAAATGTTTGATCATTTTCTGCCTTTCCAATATAAATTTTTGTCTTTTCCATTTTATTTATTAATTTTATTTTATCCATCTTTTATTTAGCCATATTTGTGCTTTTTTATTAAACTGTCTGCCTAGGGGAAGAGTTTGATCAATAAAAGCATGCTTTAACCCCACACATATGTCTCAAGTCATATGGGGCATTTTTGATAGTTTAGTTCATTTATTTTAAGTTTTTGCTGTTAATTTTTCTTATGAATTGTTTCACATTAATTAATTTTCTCGTAAGTTTTTCTTTAGTTATTTTTACTTATTTACAACTATTTTGACTGAAAACATATATTATATTTTCATATATATATATATATATATATATATATATATATATATATATATATATATTGTAGTATTTGATATACCATACATTTGAAGCACTAATATCATTTGATATCACAATATCAAGGAAAGAAATTTGGTACAGCATTCATGCTACTGTTTTCAAACACAAATTTTCTTCGGGTTTAATCTAAGATTTATTAAGAAACAAATTTTTCTACATAAATGCTGGTATAAAATCTGCGCCAAATTTCCATTTCTGCTCAACATGTACTTTAGCTTTTTTTTTTTTTTTTTTTAATAAATGTGTCGTCGAAGATCATATAAAATGTATGCTCTAATACCTGTAGTTACGATTAAAAAAAACCGACACTTAACACCAAATATTAGGAAATGATGATAATGTTAAGTAAAAATCATCATAATAATATATGAATATACATATCTAAGTGTTGTACAATTATAAAACAACTTTTCTTATGCGTTTTTAAAATTATGTAAATTAGAATATTATTCAATTTTGTGACATCAAGTAATCACATTTGTTTTAATATTCCTGTAAAATTTATCACTTACTAAAAGCGTGTTTATTTCGCATGTACAAGAACAATATTTATGATTGCTAAGGGCAACGTTAATTTCCTGTTAAACCTGGCAAAACATTATTGCAAATTATATTATACGTAATAATTCAATGAGTTTTATGCGTTTGTTTACCATAAAGTAACTCAACACATGCAATATTATCTTTGTTGGGAATATAAGATCTAATTAAATCGAATTACGATTTTACTTGTCAAATTTTAAATATTAAAAATAAATTGTTGAATGATTATTTTTTTTTCTTGATACTTTCACGACCGTATGCTTTTTGTGTTTTTGACAGTAAGCTCCACCTGTATGCGTTATTTTTTAAAGTTATTATATTAGAATAATATTCTGTATTAATATTTATATTATAAATGGATATACATTACAATTACACTCTTTCTAATCAAAGTATTTGTGTCCATAATACACTGATTGTATAATTATATATACTAGTTAATACCCGTCAAAATTTGACGGATTAAATGTGAAACTTAAATGTTATCTCGGCACACAAATTAAAACACCCTACTTTGATATTTTCTATTGCTCATAACCCTTCTAAAATCTCTCTGCTTTAATCAATTATCTTTCGGTTAGGGAGAGGGGGGGAGGTATAAATTTCATGACACTTCAATGTACAAAATTTAAGTATACGCCACAGAACAAAAATAAAATCCCAAGTTTTTCTTAATTTTATTTTAAACTAGCAGGCTACGCCCGCTTCGCTGGTCACTATTTTTAAATGAATTACTATAGTTAAGGAATTCTCAAAATTGCATTAATTTTTATCATGCGGGGGAAAAAAAGAGAAAAAATCTTATTGGAAAAATGTCGCACCCTGTCCCCACTGCCTTCGGCAGCGGCAGGCTATTGTGCGCTCCGAGCCCGCATTTATGTTCGACACCCTTAATGAATCACTATATTATCATAAAGGAAAAACATAAATATAAAGTACAGAAAAAAAAATATTCTCTCATCGGTGGAATAAATGGTCCGGGTCCCCACTGCCTGCGACAGAGTATACAGGCACGCATGTTCCTTCACCTACCATTCCCGCACCTCCAAATTAATTTAGATTTTAAAAATATTCGCAATCGTTCTCTCGGGCTTTTAAACCTAATAATACTAATTTTCAACGTTCTATCTGAATTTATTTATTTTTATTTTTACTCTGCACCCGCCCCCCTTCCCACCCCTTATAAAAATTCTGTACTTTCGAAAATATTCGCAATCGATTTATCGGGCCTCAAAAACTAACAACACTAATTTTCAGCGCTCTAACTCTTATTTATATATTTTTGCCCCTTTATGTCTCCTTCCCGCCTATCCTAATAATTTTACAAATTCGAAAACATTCGCAATCGATTTGTAGGTGCCAAAAACCTCCATGTACCAATTTTGAGCGACCAAACTCTATTTTTATTTTTTGCCCCTCCATCCCCCCCTCCTTCTGACCCTCCTAATAACTTTACCCTTTCGAAAATATCTTCATTCGAGTTGCAGGCTTCTAAAACCTATCTGTACCAATTCTGAACTGTCTAACTGTATTTCTATTTTTTTGCCCCATAGCCCCCCCCCCTTTCCCGCCCCACCTTGGACGAATTTCTGAAATTAAATAAATTAGTTTTCATGTATTTGTGGGAGCTATATTTTAGAGCAAAAATCTCACGTATACTTTTTTTTCTGTCTGCGATATAAAGGAATATTTCAAATCATTTTGCGCCCTCTCCCCTCTCTTGGGGGTCGAATTTCTAAAATTCCATAAATTGGTTTTTAGATATTTGCATTATCTATATATTAGAGCAAAAATTTCACGTATATCTATATTTTTTTTTTTTGTTTGTTTGTTTGAGATATATAGGAGTATGTGAAACCACGTTTTGCACATGTGAAATCATGTTTGGCCCCCTTTACCACCTTGGGGGTCAAATTTCTAAAATTCCAGAAATCGATTTTTAGATATTTGTGTTAGCTATATTTTAAAGCAAACATTTTACAAATATCTGCTTTTTTCTTTGAGATATCGAGGTTTTTGTGAAATCACATATTGCCCCCCTACTCCCCCTTGTGGGGCGAATTTTGCAAAATCTTTTCTTAGGGGGTGCTTACACTATATGTTCTATAATCTGACCCAGTTTCGAGTCAATGGCTCCAGTAAATTTTGCTGTGCGTTGATGAGTCAGTGAGTGAGTGAGTGGAAGTACTCTTTTATATGTACAGATATGACTGAAATAAGGTTAGTAGTGATTAAAAGAAAGACTGAATTTATGGAATTAATGAGATACTATCTCTGTTATACTTACTAAAGCATCATGCATGTAGATTAATAGTATGTAATTCCTTCCTAACTCACAAATCATGATCTAATGAGTTTACGTGCAATTTGTTTTGTTTATAACTTTTCCCATAAAATGAAAGAATACAAAGATTTACTATCAGATTATAATTATGTTACCTACTATCAACAGTAACAGATCACGCTTTTGAATAAAAAACATTAAAGGCAAAGATTTTATTCAGTTGCATAATATATCACTAATTCCAATTTGCCAAGACGATAATAAGTACATTTTAAAATTATATTCTATTACCTTTAACAAAAGTTTTTAAACTTACACTTTGATTTTTCATTCTCATATTTCTGAAACTATTTGAATTTAATCCAAAACATTATTAAATTACTATATTTTAAACATAAACTGCAAATCGGCTAAGAAACTGAGCATGTGTATGGAGTTGGCTTCCTCAGGGATCGAACACAAGCGCAGAATTGATACCGGTATTTGTTTAAGAAATTTATCTACCTATAATATCGTTGATTTAAGAAGTAGAAAATATTGGTTGGGATTGCGGTGCCTCGTTGAAAACTATCTTAAGCGTAAATCCTATCTTAAGATGTAAACAAAACGCAAGACGTATTGCATAACTGCCAATATTTTAATTTATTCCGGAGTATTTTTAGCCCCGCCTTTATTTCGTACCACTAATTTTTTTAAAGTAATTTTGCCTTATTTTATTGAAGTTATATATTGGAGAAAATGTTTCTATAAATAAAGTGGTGCGAAATAAAGGCGGGGCTAAAAGTACTCCGGAATAAATTAAAATATTGGCAGGTATGGTATTGCAGTGTCTTACTATCTTACGACAACCTCAGAGCTATCTTAAGTCGAATCGTAACTGGATACGCGCGCAATCACAACATAGCTCGCTCTACGTCTCCCATTGGCTGGCTTCTTTCTCTTACGAAGACACTCGGAGGACTTTCACTTCAGGCACCGCAATACCAAGTTAAGATCAATCTTAACCACGCCCATTCTGCGAAAGCTCGTAAGATTTAAGATCAGACCTGTGTTACATTGATAGTGGTAGGAGTTCTGCGCCCGTGTTCCATCCCTGCTTCCTTTTCAAATATTCCATATATCAAGCATCGATGATATTTTATTTCAATTTCATTATAACAATTTTGGCGCCATCTGTTAGCTATAAATGTAAAATATACTTTTATAAATTTAAAATACATTTTAGTTTTTTTAAGGGACACAGTCAGTAACAATTTTTTTTTATTATTATTTTATGAAAATAATAATTAATATTATAAACAGTTGACAAGAATTCAGAAATTTATCTAAAACAACAATGGCTAGTTGAAGATACATTTTACCATGCATTGGAAAATCCCTAAAACACAATTGAAATTCATAAAATATGTGAAAAAATAAATAAAATCTTTACTTGATTTTGATTGAAACCCTTAATAATAATAATATTTTTTTTTAAGCGTTATAAGACTTTATTCTATAATATATATATATATATATATATATATATATATATATATATATATTAGTAAAAATATACTGATAAAAATTAAGAATCAGTTTATTTTTTAAAAAATTAATTTGCTCTTTACATTACTAGTAATACTGTTTAATATTTTCATATGTATAAGATTTTCCACATATAATTTATTTTATTTTTATAATAATTATGGAAACGAAATACTTTACAGGGATTATAATGATTATTAAAAAAAAAAAAAAAAAAAAAAAAAAGAGAAAAGAGAAAAGAAGAAGAAGAAGAAACTCCTTTAATTTTAAATATCCATTTCTGTTTCAAAACTTTAATGTTTTGAACTGTTAAAAATAAACCTTAAAAGAACAATAAATTCTGAGAATTTGTTAATTTAATAGATTTTTTTTCTTTTAAAGAAGAGAGGGGGGGGGAATGAATTTATGCTTACGTAAGAGGCTAACAGAGGGCGTCAAAACGAAAAATCTTGGTTATTATCATGTAAAGAAAACATACAAAAATGCGTACAGGTGGCGATAACATTTCATGAAATGCTTTTCTTTTAATATGCTACCGTACCCATAGTTGCCAAAATTTTAATTTATTATGGAGTATATTTTAGCCGGGTCTTTATTTCGCACTACTTCATTTATGGAATAATGCTCTTCAATATATATATATATATATATATATATATATATATATATATGTCTTGTACTATTAAGCAAGCAAGATTTCTATATGCACGTGTATATGTATGCATGTATATACTGTTCTCGAAATCTGTTGAATGAAGGCTGTACGGTTTATGGTGTAAACTACTTATTATAGAGATAAAACATGAAATTAACTTCCGTTTTTCTCAGGAAAATTAGAATTATTTTATTATTTTAGAAAAAAATACGAATTCTGGCACTGTATTCATACACGCATATTTTTATACAAATCAGAACTTTTTAAGCTATTGTATAGCTTTTATCGCGGGCTTTGAGCGCGGCGACCGAATTAGAAAATTCCGTAACGAAAAAAAAACCTAACACAGTTCGGCAGACATCGGTAGACTTCGGCTGTACGAAGCTCGCACGAATCGAGACGAGCTGCTCCGAAATCGGACGAATACGTAAGCAGCTGTTTGTGAGAAAGTATATAGGTGTATAGGTATCTATCATTTATGTGCAACAGTGAATAGCTGTACGCGTACAATTTGTGTATAAAGTATCTTTACTATGAATAAACAAAGTGCATTTACTTGTGTATAAAGTGTTTTTAATATGAATAAACAAAGTGCATTTATTAATGAAGAAAGTGATGAAAAAATAGTGAAAGAAAATGAGTGAGTACTCTATATACATACATTTTATTATTATCACAAATGCAGTATTTTTTAACACGCTTTTATTAGCTTCACCTGTATGTATGTATGTATGTATATATGTATGTATGTTTGTTTGTTTGTTTGTTTGTTTGTAACTTCTCGGGGAGCAAACAAAAAAATTATATTGTGAAATAAAATCTTTTTGTAAAAAAATAGAACCGACTCCAAAAAGCAACTACTATTAAAAAAAAATTGTATGAAATGAAACTAAATTGCGCCAAAAAGTATAAAATAATTTCCTTCGCCAAACAACCTATAACACTACAATTAATCATAACTTTTGAAGTCGGCGCAAAATTAAATAAAATTTAATTAGTTTTTAAAGGTTTGTTTTTAGATCGGTAGCAACAAATGCTGTCGTCTCGAATGATCCATTTTCATGTTTTCTTTATTATTGTATTCACTGTATACAATTGGTCCATTGGTAGCATCTACACAGAACAGTGGACATTTTTCACAATGCAGAATTTATGTTTCTACGAAGTTAGAGTTTTCTTTGCAAATTTGGTATAGCTTTGATAACTATCATCCTTGGCGGCTTTTGGATTTGGCGTTGAAAACGTATTGCAAAAATATACACGCAAGATGTATATTTTCATAATACATTTTGTACGAAGTATTGTTTCATATTCTTGATTACTCTCTTAATATACCTTATCAAATTAATCATGATATCCCAAAGAAATTAGATATGTTTGCCAGATAATTTTGCGATTTTTCTTTCACCAAGGACGTCAGATACCAGCGTCTTCGCCAACTTTGGCTGCTTACGAAATCTTATTTGTTTTCTTGAATCAAAATAGTTTTCGGCTGCGTTTTGCAGGTGACAATGTGAGATGAGTAGTTTGAATAGGATTCGATTTTTGTATTGAATAAAGGTATCAATTTTTATTTAATTTTGCGCCGACTTCAAAAGTTATGATTAATTGTAGTGTTATAGGTTGTTTGGCGAAGGAAATTATTTTATACTTTTTGGCGCAATTTAGTTTCATTTCATACAATTTTTTGAAGTCGGTTAAAAAATATACTTCCCCTTCGTGAACGATATGGCGTAGAGGTAAGGCGCCGCGCTACGAACCTAAAGGTCCAGTGTTCGATCCCCGTCAGGGGAAATTTTTTAAAAATTGTTTTTGTTAATTCTATGTTATTTTAATTAAAAATTTAAATGTATGTAAATATTACGGTGTATCACTCACACGATTTTCTCTTACCCTGAATCTTAATACTAAGATAGATATTTTGTGCTTTTTAGTTCACATTTCTATAAAAGCGTGTTCTTTAATTTTTTAAAACTATAATATATATATATATATATATATATATTAATTCTTTTTGAATTTATATATAATACTGCTATAAAAATAACCTAAATTTTTTATATAAAATGAGCGATCTTAAAAGTAGCCCTCTTTTATACACACAAACACACACACACACACACACACACACACACACACACACACACACACACACACACATATATAGTTTAAATTTTCAATTTAGATTCTCAATATGTATATATATATATATATATATATTCATTCTTCATCTATATATATATAAAAGAGCAGAGTCTGTCTGTCTGTGTGTGTGCCTGTGTGTCTGTCCGCTATAGAAACCTAGGCCGTTTCACCGAGCGGGACCAAATTGGGCAAGGTTAATATTTACGACCCAGAAAGACAACGCCGCAAGCGATTTTACAAAATTCGCCCCCCAAGGGGGGGGGATGGGGGCAAAACGTAATTTCACAAAATCCTTCATTTCTCAAACAAAAAAACAGATATCCGTACAATTTTTGCTTTAAAGTATAGCTAATAGAAATGTCTAAAAATCGGTTTCTGGAATTTTTGAAATTCGGTCCCCAAGGGGGGCGCGGGGGGGGGGGGGGAACGTGATTTCACATGCGTCAAACGTGATTTCGCATAATCCTATATATCTCAAAAAATAGAGTTAGATCATTCAAATTTGGTACATCGAGGTTTTCGATACCTACAAATCGATTGCGGATATTTTTGATATATTCTCATTGCGGATACATTCTCATTTATTCAATAAGAAAAAAATTTGTTTTCTTATCGGTCACCACGCTCAAAAAGTGTAACTTGAATTAATATCAAAGAAAAAACTTGAATTAATATCAAAGAAAAAACTTGAATTAATATCAAAGAAAAAAAAATACTGCATAAATAAATTAAATAAATAATTATAATTGCATAAGTTGATAAAAAATGCTATGCAATAGCTTTACCGCGGCAGTCCTCGAGTGCCACACGTATTTTTTTTTTTTTTTTTTTTTTTCTTTTTTTCAAACATAATTATACAAATCTTCCAGATTTATTGTAATAACTTCATACTAAAAACTTTATAAGCTAAACGTATATTTATTTATTTCTATTTTAAGAGTTATACTCAAAAAAAGAGAGAACTATTTTTTTCTCATAAAGAGTTTGAAATTGGCGGTATTAAATATTATTTCATTATTTAATGTTTTAATCATGCAGGAATTTATGTAAAATATACTTTTACCGTTCTAGAAATGTCATTTTTTTTTTTTACTTTTACCGCGTTTATTTCTTAATAAGTTGAGATACGTTTATTTTAACATCAAAACAATTGAAACAAAATAAAAAATAAAAGAATGAATCATTTACGATAATCGTTCATTTGAAAAAAATATCATTGACATTATTCCATGGCTTTTGATTATTATACGTAAATAAATGTTTAGGGGATTTCGTAATATTATTTTAATGCGACAGAAATGTGGTTTTTACAAATATATAAAATTAACTGCCAAGCTGGAGTTCATTATTCAATCATATTTGAAGGCTAGAATGCACACACGGTTCTAATTGACTAGAATTGTATGTGCTATTTCTTTCGCAAATGCACAGGAATTTTTCATAGTGAAATGGCAACAGCTGAATGATTACTTCGCTTTTAAGCAAAAGAAGTAAACAACAAAATAAAATAAAATACAAAATTTTTATTTTTCCTTTTCAGAATTATTTAATGACATTTTTACTTTCTAGGTTTTACTTTTCAGATGGTATTTTATTTTTTTAGGTTTTTATATTTCCTTTGCGATCCAAATGCTCTAAGAAATTTTCTGAGAACAAGCAAACAATTTACAATGGACGCCACATGCCCAGAAGAGTTAATTTTGTATTTTTAATATTTTGATATTATGCGACTTTTATAGAGAACAAGTTACGATTGACGCCGCAAGGGGCCGAGAACGTGTTTTACGGGAGAAAATTTTAGGGGTCTGTGGCTAGTTGGCTGGTGAAGCCAGCTAGTATATATGTGTGTGTATAAATAATAGATATCGTAATAAGATTTAATCATAAAATTCAGCTATTAATAGAACTAAGACAATAACAGCACACTAAAATATTGAACTGAATTTAACATAGAAGGAAGAATTACACAAAAAGTTGCAATGTAGAAAAAAAAAGTGGGGGGGGGGGGATTACTCATAGTTACATGCTTATATTTCTGGTTGATACTATGTATTTTGAAATCTTTTATCCTTAAATTTAATTTTGTACATCTGGCTACTTGAGGCTTCCCTTGTTAAGTTTGAACAATCAATCTATATGCATAACAAAAATAAGATCTTATATTATTGAAAAAAAAAAAAAAAAAAAAAATTTAAATTATAATTTTAATTATTAATGACTGCCCTATAATGCTTATCCTTATATGTGTACTCTTTGGCATTATTGCTTGTAATTGAGTCTGCTTAAAACTTAACATTTAATACTATGATTTCAAGATTATTTAGTTTTGAGTTAATCACAAATGTTCAATTCTTCTAATTACTTAATTGGCGCTAAAAATTATCTTAATCTTGCAGTCAATACTTCTAATTACCTTAATCTTTCAGTCAATACATCTTAATTTCCCTTATTGCATTGGGTTCTTCTCCTGAAATAATTTTACTGACTTAATGTTTTTATAGCTTACCGATAGATGGCGCTTGCACTCTAATGTCTTATGCTTTTATTCTTCAGTCTTTAACTTAAATGATATATTATTAATGTGTATGGTACGATTTAATTCAACTCTACTAGTTTTAAAATTAATTAAATATAAAATCTATTTTAACATTATCATTTAATATTAACTCTGTGTAATTTATCTTTAATGAAAATGCTCTGATGTATCTTCGATTAATCGATATCTGTCGAGCTTTTATTTTACTTCAATTTAAGTTTTGGCATCATCCTTTTCTCCTGTTAGAGTTAATTGTTATACATGTGGTTGCTTTGCTTCATTCATGTGTTCACTTTGGTTTCCATTAAGATTATATTTAATCTTTTTTTAATCTTTGTTTTAATTTAATATTTCATTTATTTATAATTCTTTATGGTTTTGCTGCGTCTATCATGTGTATATATATATATATATATATATATATATATATATATATATATTCGGTAAAATAAGAAAAAATTACTCTTTTAAAAGTGGTAGAAAATAAAGAGTGGGGGAGGGGGGGTTTAAAATGCTTTATATTAAAATGTTGGGAACTCCGAATAGTATCGTACGTTGGGTACACGACAAAAAAAGCCAAAAAGCTGCACTTTTTGATTGGAATATGCCACCTTCTGTGGTCAAAGTTCATGCCAAATTATAAATTTCCTGATAAGGAGCCACTTGAAAATCCGTGTAGAACACCCCCATGGCGGCCATTAAAGATGGCCGCCGTCAGCTGCCATATAGGGGCGCTAATTGTTTTGTATCTGAACTCCTAATCATCCGATTTCAATTTTCTTTCTTTTAATACCTTGTGAATAAGATACTTTTTAACTTCTATACATTTAACTATGTATATTATATGGTGTGACACTCACACTACTTATAATACGTTGGGTACACGACAAAAAAGCCAAAAAGTTGCGCTTTTTGATTGGAATATGCCACCTTATGTGGTCAAAATTTATGCCAAAATATAAATTTCCAGATAGGTAGCCACTTGAAAATCCGTGCAGAACACCCCGATGGCGGCCATTAAATCTGGCCGCCGTCAGCTGCCATATAGGGGCGCTAATTGTTTTGTATCTGAACTCCTAATGATCCGATTTCAATTTTCTTTTTTTTTAATACTTTGCGAATAAGATACTTTTTAACTTCTATACATTTATCTATACATTCTTCTATACTATTATTTATCTATGTATATTATGTGGTGTGACACTCACACTACTTATCAAAGCTTCTTTTCAGCCGCCATCATCCGCCGTGTAGTAGCACTGATTTTTTTTTCCTGTATTTTAACTTTTAATGGCCCGATTTCGTTTTTTTTTTTTTTTTTTTTTTTTTTTTTTTTTTTTTATAAAAGACACTTTTGGTCCTATTACATTTATCTTTACACGTTTAAAATTCCGCGCAACTTTAAAAAAAAATAAATAAATAAATAAAAAATCATTTCTTTAGGAGGCATTTTTGTAATTTGTTGGTTTTTGACGTAATCTTGATTTTTTTTTATTATTATTATAATGTTATTCTCATTTTAAATACTGAACATTATTTGTTCCATATTGAACTGTTTTGATTTTTTTTTTTTATGGCTTCAATGCGTTTGCGGCTGGTAGATATTCCTATTAAACGTATAACGGCCTTTAAAAAGAGCAAATTGTAATGTTGTTTTCACTGCACAGTTTTTTCAATGCACTAAATTAATATTTATTTCAACTTCAGATAGAAAATGTAACTGCGTAAGGATTATAATCATTATAAATGTTATTTACGACCTTCAAACTTGAAAAACAAGCTAAAATTCCATAAGTATACAATTTTGAATTATAAGTTTTATTGTGGAAAAAGAACAGCTCAGTGACCGGATATATCATTCAGCGGCAGTCAGATGGTTAAATCCAAATTTCCTCACAATAGCATAGATTGGACCATATGTTGCTTATATCAAAAACATAGCCATGAAGAATTGGTTTGTCTTACCATATATACTTCTGAATCACTCGTTGGAGTGGGAACAGGAAGTTTTACAGGAAGTTTTCAGAAAATTTAATGTAATTTCAGACTATCAGTACCGTGCCCCTATTGGTTTAGATTTCAAAAATTTAAATGAATGTTAAGAAATAAAAGGAATATTTAGAAAATATAAAGCACAAAAGTGCACACAATGTATGCCATTAACTTTAAAAAACAAAACATGACATGGCAAAGAAACGCAAACATTGGTCATCTTTGCCCAGTATGTCATCTCAGAATAAACCACAGTCTGTATTAGAACCAAATGAAAAAAAGCAATGTTTGTTATCCGTACAACATTATCTATAAAAACGAAATATGAAATATGTTTCATATGTAATGGGAAGGACACTACTCGGTGGTTTTTGTATAAAGTTGCTTCTTTATAAGACGATAAACTTATGAAATGCGCCAAAATTACAAATAATGTTGAACGTAAAGCATGCCTCAAGCGAAAGAGATTTAGTTTTTAAAGAAGCAAAGTATCATTCAAAGTGCTATATATATTTAACAAATCGCCTATGACCATCAAGTGAAGTAAAAAAAGAAGAGGTCAGGCCTATCTGTCTTTTACTTCTGTTCCAGGATTCGTAAGAGAAAAAATCCAAATGTCATAAAACTCAATATACAAATAGTTTAGCAAATCTTCTGGGCAGGGAAAGTAAAGACCTTCCAAATAAACATACTACTCGTTTACGTGAGAGAATTCTCGATCGCTTCTTACAACTCAAAGCTCAACTTTGAATCAGAGATTACTTTCTGTATCGAGATGGTACTGATATTTCAAAATGTTCAGGCTGAAAATCTTGATGATAGTGCTATTGCATGAGGAAGATTCATCAAACAAATTAGAAAAGAGGAAAATTACTTTTGATAGTCACCTCTACGATGATCAACAAACT
This sequence comes from Salticus scenicus, assembly GCA_963930645.1. Classification (NCBI taxonomy): domain Eukaryota; kingdom Metazoa; phylum Arthropoda; class Arachnida; order Araneae; family Salticidae; genus Salticus; species Salticus scenicus. The sequence continues at coordinate 54,308,914 of OZ005654.1, read as the reverse complement.
GCAAGCGTACCTCCAGAACTTTTGGCTCTAGTGTGTTATCTACTTCATGGTTACACTTTAGTACCGAATGCAACTAGAGCAACTTGCTTTGACTATCAGTAATTAACAGTTTTCAACCATCGTGAACGTATTCTGAGAGGCAAAGTTATTCGTCATAACCATAAGAAAATTCATGAACCACATATTCAATTATATCCTGGCCGGTCTCTTTTTGGAAGAGCACGAAATAATACAATAACTGAAGTCATGCATGAAAGAGACCTCTCAATATTACCAAGCAGAATTCGGGAGATAACAGCAAGTGTGGCTTTCTTAGAGGTTCTCAGAACTCAAGAAGAAGGTGTCATATGCTCCTCAAATTTGCTTCACGGTCTTTTTGTCATTGGTGCGTACGACATCATTGATTCTAATTGCTGTAGTACAACTTCAGAATCATCATTCCATGGAACAGCGGTTTCTATTTTGAAGTCCCTAAGAAAGGAGAAATTGGTGAGCATCGTGAAATTGTTAAAAGTGATCTCTTGTATTGATAAAACCAATTGTTCCAAATGGCAACCAGACACTTCTTTCGAAATGTCAATTTTAGAATTTGGATCTGAGTGGAAAATGGCACAGGATTAGTTAGATCATATTATCACTGATAGAAAAGATGGAAATTTAGATATTTCATGGGCAGCTTTTCATGCGTCAAAAAAAAAAGTTTTCATCGATTGAATTAATTCGTTGTTCTCTTTTATCCCTTTCAATATTTTATTTATTTATTTATTTATTTATTTATTTTATTTTATTTATTTTTTTTTTTTTTTTTGGCAATGCTGAAGGCAATGAAACAAATAAAAAAATTACTGCATTTTAAAATCCAGGGTAAACTCCTGTCACATGTGCGGATCAGCTTCTATTAGCTTTCACAAAATCTGTCCACTGGAACTGGCCTGATTTTTACGTTCATTCCAAGTTTGTAGCCATAGTTGGAGCTTTCTTGAAGTACAGGTGTTTTTTGAAAGTGCTTGACCAGATTCTGGAAGATAGTGGTTGGACTACTTTGTTTCATATTATGGAATCAAGACAGAAAAGAGCAAAAGCATCTCTTTAAGTTAAACATGTCACAAATGCAAGAACCATTAATCAGAATACTGCTGTGGTTTTAAACATGCTACTTAAAGAAGTGTTTATACAACAAAATCCAAAGATTTCATTTGAAAAATGGATTTATGAAAAACGTTCAAACTGTCCAACTTTTCGATTCCAGCTTCTAGTGTTAAACTTAAAGATACTTCTATCTTTATTCAGTCAGAGATGGTAACTACGAATTGTATAAACAAACGCAAAAAAAAAAAAAAAAAAAAAAAAAAAAAAAAAAAAGCACTTTTTTTTTTTTTTTTTTTTTTTTTTTTTTAATGAACCATACCAACTATATTCGCTGGTTGCCTATCTATAAAAAAAGACTTAGTAGAACGTAAAGACACAGCACCCTGTGTATATGATTAATTTTACAGAGGTCAATTTGTTATCCAAAAAACAAACAATCCTTTTCTGTGCTCGCTGTAGATCGAGCTCTTGAGCAAGAATATTCCCTTATAAAAGGAAATAGTGCTGTTGTTGGTCTTTTGCAAGATACAACCATGTTGAGAAGATGGATGCTCTCTGGGCCTCAATTAGTTAATATTATTTACTAGTTTTAGTCTACAGCCATAATTAACAGTATTGACAAGTCTGATCACCATGAACAGCATGCCGCTTATCAGAGAACGTTTCAGGACGAAATAGGTAATTTCCAAAAGAAGCTTTAAGAATTAGTGTGAATGCCCCACCATAGAATATACGTAGATAAATGTATTGGAATTAAAAAGTATCTTATTCATAAGATATTAAAAAAAAAAAAAAAAAAAAAAAAAAATCGAAATCGGACAATTAGGTGTTCAGATACAAAAACAATAGTGCCTCTATATACCAGTTGACAGCGGCCATTTTTGATGGCTGCTATCAGGGTGTTCTGCACAGATTTTCAAGTGGCTCGCTCTCTGGAAATTTATATTTTGGCATGAACTTTGATCACAGAAGGTGGCATATTCAAATCAAAAAGTGCAGCTTTTTGGCTTTTTTTGTCGTGTACCCAACGTACTATAATTAGTGTGAGTGTCACACCATATAATATACATAGATAAATGCATACAATTTAAAAAGTATTTTATTCACAAGGTATTAAAAAAAAGAAAATTGAAATCGGATCATTAGGAGTTCAGATACAAAACAATTAGCGCCCCTATATGGCAGTTGACGGCAGCCATCTTTAATGGCCGCCATCGGGGTGTTCTACACGGATTTTCAAGTGGCTCCCTATCCAGAAAATTATCTTTTGGCATCTACTATGGCCATAGAAAGTGGCATATTCCAATCAAAAAGTGCAGGTTTTTTTTGTGTACCCAACGTACTAGAATAAAATCAGTTACAAACAAAAATATGTAAAAGTTGGACAATTCCTAAATTTTTGTCAAGCGACTGAATTACAGAATTCGTAAGAAAGATTACAATTTCTTGATTGCAAATTGAATTCACAATTTTGTGATAAATACACTGATTAATTTCCATACAAAGTTGGAATTTTCATAAATTTTTGTCCTGCGATTGAATTTTAGTGTTCGCTAGAAAGATTACAATTTCTTGATTTCAAACTGAATGCCCAGTTTTGTGATAAACTCCTGTGTTCGGACTCATTTCTGGGTTCGATATCACCATTTCCTGCCCACCGGTCTTGAAAGAAAAATTTCGCGACCTGAGATTTTTCATGAATGGTTGGAAGAGCATGAAAAAATCCGCCACAGCCTCAATATACTCAGGGATGGAACACGGGCGCAGAATTCATACCACTATCAATGTAAGAAAATTTTCTACTTGTTAAATCAACGATATTATAGGTAGAGTAATTTCTTAAACAGATTCCGGTATGAATTCTGCGCCCGTGTTCCATCCCTGTATACTGCATGTTTCACAGAATCAGTATATATATGGGTTACAAAACTGAGAGATCTATCTCCCCCCACCCCGGAGGTTAAAATTTTTAGTGGTATGCTTCTAGAATACCTTTAAGGGTGAATCTTAAGCCAACATCATTCGCCAAAGGCGTATGTCTAGTGTAACTTTAATCCCACCCCATGTTTATCCTTAAACTCAATCTTGTGATTCTATTTCGAAAATTCTAGATTTTTAATTTTGCTAATTTTCGTAAGATTGTTCGCAGTTTAAAGCTAAAATTTCGCAAATAGAATAAAAGTTTTTTTTTTTTTTTTTTTTTTTCTAATTTATAAAACTAATGCAATGAAATTTCGCAACCATTCTCCAATAACTTGTAAAATAATGTCGAGCACGTGTAGTTAACATGCTCCTTCGTTTTAACTTTGGAAACTTTAAAAGAGATATCCATTTCAAAAAAAATTTAAAATTGTAATTATAATGTTGTTATTTTTAACATTTTTAATATTTTAATATAAATTAAAAATGTAAACATATAAATGACCTTAAAATAAGATGTAACCTATAAGCACACACTATCTAAGACATATTATTAAAATCTAATTATTAAAATATTATTAAAATGATCTTTAAAATAACTTATAGATATCTTGTGGATAGTGTTATAGGGAGAATGCCGTATGGAATAGTGCTCCATTCGGGACAGATTCATCTGCCAAACCCTTCATTACTCATTGTTGTACAGGGTTTTTACGCACACGCGTTTGTCTTTTAGTATAACATCAGCATTCTGAAACAATAGAAATCATAATAAATTTATAGACTTTTTTTATAATGGAATTCGTTATGCAAAATTATTAGTATAAGACTCAGGGGAAAAAATAACGCCCGTACGAAACAGTGTTGCCAAATTTAGGGGCTTTTTTTATTCATTACCCGCCACTAAATCTTAACTGTAATCATTGCCTATTCACTTTGAGGATTATTCGACCATTTTATATATCAAATATTATTCCTCGGAATTATTGGTGTGAGTTGAATCATACCCTCCTAAACTAGATGCCTTTCACGCGGCTCGGAAACTTGGCTACAGTTCTAGTGGTAGACAGCGCCACCTGGTACAGATTGCACGCTTTTTTATTCAACTGCCACCAATAATTTTAAGAAGTGATATATGATATATACAATCGACGTTTCTTCGATTCTATTCGCCTTTTATGTATATCAAATCCCACTTTTAAAAATTTTTGGTGGCTGAAGTCGCTCAGTCTGTACCAGGTGGCGTTGTCTATCGTTAAGTTTCCGAGCCACGCGGCAGGCATCTAGTTTAGGAGGCTATGGTTGAATAAAATAGGTCCTAAATTTTGCAACACTGGTTAGGAACCCTGTAATACTGAAAATACTGTAACATAAACTCTGTTATCTGTACTATAATACGTGATACTCTTAAACGCAGTAAATGTATTATTTTTCAATTACTTAAATAATACTGCATTAAATTAAAAAAAAAAAAAAAAAAGAAAGAAAGAAAAAGAAAGGAAGAAAAAAGAAAATCAATAAAAATCTTTGATGAAATATGCTGAAGTTTTAAAGTGAAAATAAAATATTGGTTTATGAATAAAATAAAATAAAACAAAATACTAATGTAAATCCCGACATTGCTGAAAATTTTCATTAATAAAGATTAAAATTATTGTGAGGAACTGGTTAAATAAATTTGTACTAAGGAACAATAGAAAATAAAGTACATTTTTAAAGACAAACACGTATTTAATATAACAATTATAACATACACTATATACAAAAACTTTTTTTTAATTATTATTATTATGTTGAAAAGTTGGACATTGGGGGTTATACGCTTATTCCGTTCCATCGCTGTCTTCACAATGCTTTTGCCATTCTCCAGAACACAAAATATAATGATCTTTTTCGTTCCTTCTAGATGCCCTCTATCAGCCCCTTACAATGATATGAAAACAAATTTGTATAAAATAATTGATAGAACTTCAGACTGAACACCTTATTTTTAGATATAAGTGATGATTTTAATATAATTTTGAAGAATTTTACAAAAATCTATTTTGGTATGTTTTATTAATCTAATTCACACCAGAAAAAAAAAACAATTAAATTGATATTTATATAAAAAATTAACTTATTGATTCACGAGTTGAGGTTCTAGTGTCAGAGGTTCAAGTGAATTGTATTGCAATTATTATAAATAATCTCTAAGGAAAAAAGAGAGTTAAATTGGACACGCGTCATTTGTTAAATATATTAAAACACTTTAAACCCACGTAAATTTAAATTTTTTTATTTAAAAGATGTTAAAAAAATTTTAATCCAAAGCTTTTCGCATCAATAGTAAAGATTTGGATTAAAATTTTTTTAACATCTTTTAAATAAAAAAAATTAAATTTACGTGGGTTTAAAGTGTTTTAATATATTTAATTGCAATTAAGTAATTGCGAAGTATAGCAAAATAAAAACAGTGCTGAAATCATTAAGAAGTTCGTGCTAGCTGGATTCTGGTGGTCAAAATAAATGTGCGAGACCCAAAACGGATTACATGGAGAAGCAACGGCACTCCAATTAAACGATAGCTTGCAACGTTATACGTCTAAAGGTCAAAGTACCGCTGTAATAATCTTGTAAGTGGATGTGAGAAGTATATTTAATAGTAAAGCGCGTGCCAGTTACTTGGTGGAACACCCAATGAAATTTAAGTCCGGGATACTACCTACCCTCTGTAAACGTAAATATGCCATGTCATCGTCTGCTAGCATTCCATAGAATTATAACTTTATTTAGAATGTCAAAGCCATGAAAAACACATTTTTATTGAAAATACGTACATACCTGTCTGGAATTCTTGTTACAACCCAATTTTTTATTATTAGTGACCTTTTACTTTGCGAAAAATACTTTTTTACGTGTCGTAATATTTTGTCATGTGTTATTTTTCGATTAAGTCTATTTATTTATCAAACTCTTAGACGATATTTATGTATTACAGTATCTTAAAAAAGTAATATAATATTTATCTATCGTTGTTTTATAAATGCTTTATAAAATAAGATATTATCTTTGTTTTGTTTAACTTTTAAAGTATGAAATAAAATCACACTATATTTCATTCTATGAAATAAAATCACACTATATTTCATTCTATGAAATAAAATCACAATTTAATTTGGTTTTTCCGGTATTTATAAAATTTTCATGTATTTTCCATTCCAAATCAAGTTTACATTTAAATTTGGTAGCTCTAACGTATGGAAGTCAAAAGTAATTTTTTAAAAGAAAGAATAGTGAAGCCTGGCCTTCGCTGGCCAATACATTTAAATTAATTCTCAAAATTAATATATCTTATTATAGTAAAAATTTCATAAAATAAAATAATTAATTAATTAATTAAAATAAGTCAAAACCTCAATATTTTTGCCCCTTTCTGCCATAAAAGGGAGGATTCACAAAATTCATGCATAGTGTTTTTTGGGTACACATAACTAATTCACACATAAAAAATAGCATACTTGAGATAATTAGAAAAGAGTTACTATTGAAAACGTATTATTGAAACGTACCCCCCTAGAAGAAAAGGGTTTTAAAGGAAGGAAGGTGATATTTCGCAGCCTTACTTTGTAATGTGTGTTGAATACACATAGCACAACCATATAACAAAAATTTGATTTTCTAAGATAATTTTAAACGGAGTTACATTTGGAAACGCGTTTTTTTTTTTTTTTTTTTTTTTTTTTTGTTGCCCCTTTACCAAAGAAGGAAAAATTTTTACAAAATTCATTTACAGAGTGATTTAGGTACACATAATCAATCAATACACTAAAAAATCACTTTTCTGTGATAAATTAGAAATAGTTACAATTGGACACGTGTTACTTAACCCCAACAACAAAAGGGAGAAGGTGGACATTTCGCAAAGTCCCTTTATGGTGCGAGTTAGGTGCACACATGGCACATGCACATACCAAGAAAAAAAAAAAAAAAATGTCTTCATGCGCTAATTTGGGACAGAGTTATGCTTGGAAATTTTTTTTTTCACCCAGGGGAAAAAGGGTGAAATTCCGCAAAATCCCGTCAGAGTTGGTGTTTCATGCAAATAACTAACCTACACACCAAAATTCGTGAATGCAGCTCCCACAGATTCACCAAAACAAATTTAACGTGAAAAGGGGCTTTCGAATTTTAAACGTCGTAAATCCCCTTCCCCCACCGAAAATCGCAAAACACCTAAAATTCGTTTTTAGATATACACTTCAGAAGATAAACAGCCAATTTCAACTTTTATGACATATAACTTATTATTATAAAAATCTCATAAAGTATATATATATATATATATATATATAATAATTGAAATTGGTTAAAATCCTCAGTCTTTTTGTCCCAAAAAATTCACAAAATTCCTTTATGGTGTGTGTTGTGTTGTGTACACATAACTAACCCATACATCAAAAAATCAAATTCCTGCGATAATTTAGAGCAGAACTACTATCGGAAACGTGTTTTTCTTTCCTTTTCCCTCTTCCCCATAGGGGGAAAAAAGGATATTTCGCAAAATTATTTTATAATGCGTGTTGGGCATACATTCACACCCACATAACAAAAATATCGTTGTCCTTAGATAATCTTAAATAGAGTTGAAAACATGTTTTTGCCCTCCTCCTGACACAAAAGGGGGAATGGAGAATATTTCACAAAATTACTTTATGATCCGTGTTGGAAAAGCATTGAACTACTTAACAACAACAAAAAAAATTGCTTTCCCAAGATAATTTTGAATTGAGTTACGCTTGGAAACGTGTTTTTATACCCCCAATGGGGAAGACGGGAATTTTACAAAATGCATTTACAGAGTATTTTAGGCACACATAATCAATCAATATACCAAAAAATCATCTTTCCGAGATAAATTAGAAAAGAGTTACAGTTGGAAACGTGTTCTTAACCCCCCTCTTAACGCAAAATTATTTTATAGTGCGTGTTGGGTACATATAGAACATACAGATACTAAAAAATGGTCGTTCTATTATAATTTGGGACAGAGTTACGCTTGGAAAATTGTTCTTTACCCTTACCCCATAGGGGGAAATGGGGAGAATTTCGTAGAATCTCGTTATATTTGGTATTTTATCTAAATAAAAAAAACTACACACCAAAATTTGTGAATGCAATCCCCTAGATACAACTGGACAAATTTAACATAAAAAGGCGGGTCTTGAATCTGTCCTATCCCATTCCCCCACTCACTGAAAAATCAAAAACCGCAAAACACCCAAAATTGATTTTTAGAAGTACATCTCAAAGGACGAACAGACAATTTGAACTTCTATGCTTCATTTTTGGAAGACTTCTACTGACAAGTCCGGATTTTACAAATCCTCCCCCCCCCCCACACACACACACAAAAAAAAAAAAATCCCCTCTTGCTCCCTTAAATCGAAATTAATTTTTCTTTTAGTCTTCCCCTATGCAATTTCTTGATCATGAAGCAAATCGGAACTGACTTAGTAAGGTCCGCCTGTGGGCGTTAATCTTCGAAGTTACAACATTTTAGAACGAAATTTTCTGTAATCACATTTATATTAAAAATGGATATACATTATAATTATGTTCTTTCTAATCAAAGTAGTTGTATCCAATTTATATTTGTAAAAATACGAATTTTGGTTCTATACTTAAGATAATGCTTAAAAAGTTTGAAAGAAACGCCAATTGGTGGAGTTATAGATTTTCAAAATATAGGCAGTGGCGAACATAGGAAGTTTATGGTATTATTATTATCTATGTATGATGTTTATTGTCACATTTCGATTTAAATATGTATATATGTATGATACTAAAAGCGAATCTATGTTTTCTTTTAACACTTTATAAGGCCACAAGAATATTTTACCCACCAAATTCGTTATCATTTTTTTTTTTTTTTACATATATAATGATTCCTGTGTATCATTTCTCTAGAAAATATCACTATAAATATTATTTTTATAATATTAGTGCGAAAAAAATAAAAAAATAGTCATTTGTGGCAATTCTGCTTATGCTAATACAATGGGTTGTGAGAAGTTTGCGATTAACTAAGAGAATAACGTGTCAAAATAAAAATTAATTATTTCTAATAAGCTAAATGAATTTTTTTCTTTACATCAATTTTAATTCGTGAAATTAGTTTAATGTGACATTTGAGGAAAAATTGGCATTATAAAGGGATTAAACGGTATAATATTTTTCTGCTGCAAACAGGTATTTAGAAACATACCTGATAAAGAAACAAATGTTGCAAAAAAGAAGAGAATAAAAAGAAATATATAAGAATTTTGTGAAGAAAATCTATATTTATAGCACATTTAATTTAGCACAGAATGTTAAATATATAATCACATTACCGCTTCTTTTTTCTTTCTTTTTTATGCAGTATTTCAATAGAAAACTCATGCAAGCATTTACTGACAAACTCTATGAAAAATTCATATTTCTCTTTATTTTTATTCACAGAAACTTTTACTTTAAATCGTAATATGGGAATATAATATTTAATTTTAACATTTAGTAATTTAACATTAAACATTTATTTAATTTTAACATTTTAATACATATCACAGCGACCATTTACACTTTCTCCCTTTTTGGGGTCCAACGGTACTTTTCAGTACCTTTAAAGTAAAATTAATTATTTTATTAAACATAAAAAAAAAAAAAAGAAAGAATTTCTGATTTATTAAATCTATTTTAATCATCTAATTTCTATAATATTTTCTGCCATTAATTAATACAGTTATTCAGATAAATTTCTCGATTGATAATTTAGGGGTAAACAGAATAAAAATTTATTTTTCTCTAAAAGTCGCGATTTGTGGCGAAAATCCCTTTCACAGATTAAAATGTATACTTTTGGGAGTAGTAAAATGTGTTTGAAATTTTGGACAATTTTGGACAAAAAAAAGTTACACAACTTATAAATTTAATTTTGTTGTTAATTTTATATTCACATTTCATGTATGAATCACGACACAATAAACCAACAAAATGTTGGCAGAAGTACCTTAAACTTTTATTAAAACATTATTAAACGTATTTTTATTTCGTAATTTTTCATAGTTATCTTAAGTGCCACTTGATGATTATTCAAATAAAGTCACTGAAATTCATCGAAAAATCTTATTTCTGAAAGTTTTCGTTTTGAGCTTATTTATATATAACAAAACTTCGTGTAATTGAAGAATTAACCATATATTTGTATTTATTAGACATTATTTTAAGTTATTTCACTGCAAAATATCAGTTATTTCGAGATTGATTTTTAGACCTATGTTCTATTTCAACATTGTTCGATCCACTGTGCGTCGTAAATCTACGTAAGTGGTCACGAAAGTGTTAAATAATTGAAATTTTCTCATCAACAATCAAAAACTGTAATTTTCACTCGTTTATATATTCTAGAGTTTTATAAAGAGTCAAACAAATTAAAATTAAGGAAACCAGAAACATTTTTTAAAGTAAAGTATTGTTTCAGAAAAAGCAAGAGGGTGGGGTTTATTATCCTTTTGGAATGCAATCAAAATTTCCTGCCTGGAATGTGTTAATCTTACAAAAAATAGGATAATTTGTATAGTGAACATCGAAACCTTCCTAAGAAAACAATAAAAAACCGAACAAAACAACAAAATACAATAAAATAAAATTTTCAGTATTGGACCGGATTTGCATAAATTGTTCTGATAAAGTATGTCCCATATAAAACGATTTCCTGTTACCCATAACGAATACCCTCCGTTTTACAGTTGTCTACCGTAGTTGAATTCTTAATTTTAAATGTGTTAGATCTATAATTCTATAAGTAATAAGACATATTACATAGTTTTAAATTGTTTTCCTATAATAAATGTGAATTTTACGCCGTTATTAGAATAATCGAGAATAAATAATATTGCGCTTTGTTTCAATAATATATCTAAAAAACTTAAAAAAGAAAAAAAAAAACTTCAACTGATTGGTTTTGCAGTAAAAAAAAATAAAAAATGAAATAAAATGAAATGAAAAAAAAAATAAAATAAAAATTTAATATTGTGTAACGTCAAGCGATAAAATTTGAATAACGTTAGCTACAAACGGTACAGTAAACAAATGTGAAAATGTCACAACAAAATTAAAACAGAAAATACGTTTGAAAAAATCTTATAAAAATTGTTAAATGTTAATTATAATAATAATAATAATAATAAAAAGGATTGTTCACTGCGTATTCCTCTTTCAAACAACATACTTGCCAACCTAACTCGCGCGGAAGATTATTAGTTTCCGCCCCTTTTTGTACACAACATAATTTTTAGAGTAATTCTCTTCAAATATATTTACGATTAAATAAGAAGAAAAATACTCTAAAAAAAGACTGGTGTGAAAAAAGTAGGCGGAAAGGGGTGGGACTAACAATTTCCCGGTTTAGGATAGCAAGTATGAAACAATAATCCTCGCCTTGCCGCGTTTCCTAAATCATGACATTTAACTTGAGGTGTACAAACCCTACAATATTAGAGTAGAAAAAAAAATTACAACAGGGTTAAAATAGAATTTTAGCAGTGAGAAACTAGGAAAAGTTATGTAATATTCGAGAAGAAATATATATGCGTCATATATAGAGTCAAATACGAATATGCAAACTAGTTTTTTTAATATTGTTTCCGCGATATGGAGATGGGACCTCATTTCTTTTGGCATTCTTTCATAATCTCTCGCCTACATTGCGATAATTTTATTTAAAAAAAAAAAAAAAATGTATAATAAACATCGAAATGTTGCTTAGAAGGCAATTAGAATAACAAAAAGATAAATTAAAATAGTTTTTCGTCAAAATATATACAGATATTTACTCACAAAGAATATAAATTATACAAGTGACGGCCCCCTAACGGCAGTAAAAAAGAAAATATTACTGTAACTCAAAAAATAATGTTAGGAACGAACTGTAAATTTGGAAGCCCATGTTTTGATGATGTCCGTTCTATTCGTGCAAAAAATTAACATAGGTCATAATTCATAATTTTTTCAAATATTAATTTATTAATAATTTTCATAAATAATATATATATATATATATATGTAGAGAGAGGCTAGAAAGAGCACTGAGAATTAATTATTAAATTAATTAAAGTTTAATAAAAAGAATATTATTTACAAAGTATTTACAAGATTGACCACATAGGTCCAAAAAACTATAACAATCCACTTAGGATTCATTTCAGATTAATTAGTACGTAATAAGTACGTATAAAGCCACTTAGGCAGGTATGTTAATGCTTACATATCTAAATCATAACTGACTGTTCACTGAGATATTTCTTTTTCACGTAGAAAAGTCAAGCAAAGTAAAAGAACAAAAAAAAAAGAGTTCTGCTTCATCATCGCAACCCGGCAGTCCGTCTCCTGGGTGATGCAATCTGTTTCGATGGTACCTGAGTAATTAATTTTATTTCCTTTCCTCTCTCTCGTTTCATTGTTACTACAGACTCGGCTTTCCTGCGACAGCTTCGACCTCGAAGTTACAAGTCTGGGACACATCAAGTCTATCCACCAAGGATCTGAAAAATACAAAAAGAAAAAAAAAAGCCACAGAGAGATTCTAAAAATATGGTTTACACTATATAAACAATAAAAAGTTTTTTTTTCTGTCTAATTGGACATCGTCCATTTTTTCATCATGTCTGCGGCAGTTGACGTTATATTCCGTCCTTCATGCTGACCAACTTTTTGAACTTCGTATCTATCATTTGCCTTAACTTTTGTCACCTTATAGGGACCAAAATATTTAATTCTTAGTTTCGAGACCTGATCCCAATTGGGTACGTTGGATGGCAAATAGGACCCCTATATGATACTTATGTGCTCTTTTGCGCTTTTTATCATATTGTGTTTTATTCTCTTCCTGAATTTTCTCGATTTTTTGTTTAGCATCGTCTCTTAGTTCTTCCCTGTCTTCCATGAACCTTTTTCTGTACTCTTCTTCTAAAAGACTTTTGACGATCAGATCCTCTTTGTTTTTCAGCTTAACTCCTGTTAGTATTTGAAAAGGTGTTAACTTTGTACTCCTTGTCGTCGTGCTGTTCAATATTCTTTGTACAGTACTGACATTCTTGTACCATTTAGTAGGATCTTCAATGGATAATTTGGACAAGACGGGAATTAGAGTCCTGTGCAAGCGTTCGATTTGCCCATTTCCTCTTGGCACTCCTGTCGTAATTGGAACATGCTCGATGTTTTCCGCATGCAATATTCTTCGAATTCCTTAGATCGAAATGCACTTCCTTTGTCTGTTATAATTTGTGATGGGTTTCCGAAGGTGGTTTGTTGAAGTTTCAGCTTATCTAAAGCTTCTTCTGCACTCGTGGTTTTGACCGGATATAGCCAAACAAATTTTGTAAATCCATCAATCACCGTGCAAATAGGCTGATATTTCTTATTGGTAGATGGTAACGGCCCAATAAAATCAATATGATAGGTGCCTAGCGGTACATTTTCCTTCGGAATAGGACTCAAGTATCCTTCAGGTTTTCCACTTTTCTTATTGCATAGAATACATTTCACGCAATAGGATACATTGGCACGCAATAGGATACATAGCATTACACGCAATAGGATACATAGAATACATTTCACGCATTTTCTATTTTCTTTCTCGCACCTGGAATGTAAAAATCTCTTTTCAATATTTCTTCTGTCTTCGCTGAAGAAAAATGTCCTTTTTGATGTATTTGTCTTATTATTTCTGACTGCATATTTTCTGGTACAAGTAACAACTCTCTACCCGCATCATACCTGTACAATACATCATTTTTGACTAAATAATTGTCTTCTTTCCCATTTTCCATTAATTCTTTTATTACTCGTATATTTTCGTCATTGTTTTGAGAATTTGCTATTTTATGTGTTATCTCGTCATTTAAGGTTTGAGTGTCGACAACATTTACATTTCTGCTTAAAGCATCTACATGTTTCATTTGTGAAGCGGGTCTATGCATTATTTCATAGTCAAATTCCTCTAAAAGGAATGCCCAACGAGCTATTTTAGGCGATAAGTCTTTTTTAGACATAGTCTGCTGAAATGCCGAACAATCTGTGAATATCTTAAATTTTGTTCTTAGTAGATAATTTCTGAATTTTTTCAAAGCTTCAATCACTGATAAATTTCTAATTCATAACTAGGGTACTTTTCCTGTTGCGCATTAGTTTTCTTGCTCATGTACTGGATTGGATGCATTTTCTCATCATCTCCTAATAGCAATAATACTGCACCGAACCCGAAACTGCTAGCATCCGTGTGCAATTCTAATTTAGGCCCTTGTTTAAAAATATAAAGTACTGGTTCACAACTCAGTATTTTCTTTAAATCCTGAAAAACCTTTCTTTTGTTCATGGCCGAACTGGAATTCGTTATTTTCTCTAAGGAGATCACTCAATGGTTTCGCGATTTTGGAATAATCTTTAATAAATTTTCGAAAATACCCTGTTAGACCTAAAAAGCTTTGAACTTGTTTAATGTTTTTAGGGGTGGCAAAATTTTCTACGGCCAGAGTTTTTGATGGCGAAGCCTTAATAGTACCGTTTTCAATTAGGTATCCCAAAAATTCTATCTTGCGTTTTAAATATTCGCATTTCTTGAATTTTAAGTTTAATCCGTAGTTAGCAGCTGTTTCTAATACTAATTGAAGTTTACGTAGCCCTTCCTCTTCACTTTTTGATGGTATTATCAAATCATCGACGTAAATTATTACGGTTTTATCCCTAAGTAAGTCTCTGAATATATGAAAAATATATCTCTCAAATACTGGTGGACTTGTACACAACCCAAATGGTGCCTTTAAAAACTCGTATTGTCCCTCGTGAGTTTCCAATGATGTATATTTAGTACTATCTTTTTCAATATCAACATAAAAAACCCATTTTTTAAGTCTAGTGTCGTAAATACACATGAATCTTCCAACTTATCGATTACATCTTCGATAAGAGGCAACGGGAACCTGTCTTTAACGGCTTTCCTATTGAGTCTACGGAAATCTACACAGATTCTAGTACTTCCATCTTTTTTCTTACTTATCTTTGGCGATGCGAAATCTGAACAACTAGGTTTTATAATTTTTTGTTCAAGCCATTCTTGAATTTATTTCTCTACAATAGCTTGTTCTGTTATGGGAAGGCGCCTAGCTCTCTGACATATCGGGATTTCATCATTTAAAATTATTTTCATTTTTACATCTGTACTTTGTATTTTACGTGGAGTGTACCCTGTAATCATACGAATCAACTGCTCACGTACATTAGCATTTAATATATGGCTAGTATCTAAAATACTTTCTCTAGAGTCATCAATTACATCAACCATTAAATAATTAAAAATAATTGGGTCGAAAAATGAACCGTCACTTTGACCGGAAGAAACATCTTTCGGTTTTGTTGTTTTTACGTTACACACATCTGACTGTGGGTTATACATTTCAAAAGGGGATATAACATCTCTAGAATTACAATATTTTTCATTATTTTGAACCAAATCAATTACATTTAGACAATTAAATTCAATTTCTCGTTTAGAAAAGTTAACTTTAGATTAGACAATACGTCCATTCCTATAATAGCAGAATATTGTAAATCTTCTACAACAAAAACATTAGTTTTTATGGAAATATCATCAACAGCTATATCTGCTATAAAATACCCTTTACATTTAACGGTATCTTTACCCATACCTTTAATAAATATTTTACTATATCAGGGATGGAACACTGGCGCAGAATTCATACAGGAATCTGTTTAAGAAATTTCCCAACGTATAATATCGTTGATTTAAGAAGTAGAAAATTTTCTTACATTCATAGTGGTATGAATTCTGCGCCCGTGTTCCATCCCTGCTATATCTTAAATTAGGTGATCCTAGATCTCTATAATAACTTTCACTGATCAATGTAATTTCAGAGCCAGTATCGATTACAGCTGACCTCGAGATATCATTAATCTTAACAATTTTTTCAACTTTTGCATATGATTGGTTTACAATACAATTATTCACACTTTTGTCATTACTATTATTTTGTTCTTTTTTAAATTTAAATTTACATTGAGAACTTATGTTGTGACCATAATTAGAACAAAAATAACACTTTTTATTTGCAAAATAGTCATTAGTAACAGTATTACTATTTGGGTAAGCACGTAGGGTCGATTGTTTATTTCTCTGGTTCGAGTCACTCGATACATTTTTCTTAACATTTTGTGCGTACATCTTGCTTTGTTCCGATTCTAGATTTACTTCCGGTTTCCCGATGTTAAATCTAGCACTTTCATACTCTTCTAATTTTTCGACTATTTTTTCTGTGTTTTTCAGTTTATGCCATTCATCTAAATAATGAGTCCGAATTTCTAACGGAGCTCTTCTCTTTAATTGATCTGAAACTATCAGTTCTTTTAAATCATTAAAATCGCATACTTTCAAACCTTTAATCCATTCTTCGAAAAAATGATTAATTTCAAAGTCGAAGCCTCGCCAAGTCGAATTGTTCTCTTTTTTTTTATGAGATAAAAATTTCTGTCGAAATTGTTCCGGTGTAAGCTTGAATCGTTTTAACAACATATTTTTAATATAATCGTACTCATTTTCAAATTCAACTGGTACTCGTGTTACAATTTGTGCTATTTCCAAGGGAAGCAATCCCAAAATATGCGTTACGTAATCTTTTTTTTCTATATTTACTCTTGAAGCCTTCGCTCAAAAAGCTCAAGATATGTACAAATATCATTATTAGGATTTGTTAAATCAAAACATTTCATTTTCTTTCGTAACTCTTTACTTCTGGTTGGAACACTAGAAGATTCTGAAGTGTTCGGATTCGCTCCCTGAGTATCATTTCGATTACTCGTTAATCTCAGTTTCTCTAGCTCAAATTCGCGCTTTTTCTGTTCTCTTTCTTGTTCGAGCAATAATTTTTCCCGTTCATTTTTTTCAATTCTTTCAGCGATCACGCTATCTACTAAATTTATGGTGAATTCTTCATCAAAATTGTTTCAAAATTAATTCTTTTAATTTAATTACAGTAGCATTTTCTGGTATTTCTAGATCTAGCTCTGATGCGACGCGTAACAAATCTTCCTTTCTGACTTTCCCAAGAAAAGACATTTTTAGATAAATCTATAGAAAAAATTTTCTCACAGTTCTTGTTCCCCGACGAAGAAAAACGACGAATCTAGTAATCCACTTAGATGAATCGGCTTTAAGAATCCAACTTTATAAATCCACCATGCGTGCAGGTGTTATTCTTTCCACTGTCCGTTGAACAAACACAAAGTAGTTTTAAAATAGTCAGTTCACCACACAGTCATTTAATTTCGTTTTGACACATAGTCATTTAATTTCGTTTTGACACACAGTCATTTAATTTCGTTTTCACACACAGTCATTTATCGAAGATATTCACTTAAAACGCTAACGCTAATAATAAAATAATTAATTACTACTGAATACTGAATTAATTACTACTTTTTTTTTCGCTCATTATCGCGGCTCAAGCCCCCAAATGTAGAGAGAGGCCGCACTGAGAATTAATTATTAAATTAATTAAAGTTTAATAAAAAGAATATTATTCACAAAGTATTTACAAGATTGACCACATAGGTCCAAAAAACTATAACAATCCACTTAGGATTCATTTCAGATTAATTAGTACGTAATAAGTACGTATAAAGCCACTTAGGCAGGTATGTTAATGCTTACATATCCAAATCATAACTAACTGTTCACTGAGATATTTCTTTTAAACGTAGAAAAGTCAAGCAAAGTAAAAAAAAAAAAAAAAAAAAAAAAAAAACGAGTTCTGCTTCATCATCGCAGCCCGGCAGTCCGTCTCCTGGGTGATGCAATCTGTTTCGATGGTACCTGAGTAATTAATTTTATTTCCTTTCCTCTCTCTCTTTTCATTGTTATTACATTTATATATCAAAAATTTGCATGAAATACGTTTGGATCACTTCATTCTAACGCATAAAAAAAAAAAAAAAAAACAGAATTTGAATATACTTTTTTTGGAAGATAGGAATTAATGTTTGTCACATTCATTTAACATAAGCATCCCCATACTTTGACAGCTTACAACTCTATAAAAAATTGAGCAAAATATATAAACTATACCATTTTCCGCGATGATTTCATCCAAAGGATTCAAATAAATTATAAAAAACAGGGGATACTTTTGGAAAAAATGAAGTTGATGCCAGTTTTAATATGTAGATGACCCCCTAAGCAAAATCTAACTATACCATTATAAACTAGACGTTATTACGCATCGATTGGTACCAGCCGCATGTTTTTTCTCCTGACTGAACTTTATTAGGGATGGGTAAAAGAATGAAGAACGGTTCATCTGAACAGTTCTAGACGAAAAACCGAAAGAACTGTTCACTTCCGCCAAGAAGAACCGTTCACTTTTGCCATTTCCTGTTCACTTTCGCCAATGCAACACTGAATATTTAACTCTCGCTTGTGTATGATTGCTTCACACGATGCTGGTTTTAATCGGGGAAGAAAGGTTGCCAGGCAATCAGCCTTTATTAGTGTTAACTATGGAGTTCTAGGAAAAAAAACTATATCGCTTGATTGGCGAGACGGCGATAGAAAATCTGTTCATTTAAAAATAAGGCAGAAACCAGTCGAGTTTGCGGAACAAGCCCGAACAGGAGAACAGAATGAGCAGATGAGCAGAATGAACAGAATGAGCAGATGAACAGCTCAGATGATCTGGAGAACTGTGGGATCCTCGAAACAGTGGAGTTCTTGGAAGTAGGCGTGAACAGTTGAGGGATAGAACGAAAACGCAAATTTTTCGCACTTATTCGCGCGATAATCAAAGCAGATGGCTTTCAATAAGTACTGATTTACTTCTGTATATTATGCGAGGGATTATTTATTTGTTTTAGGAAATTGTTCTGAAATTTCGTGTAAGAAAAACATAACGTGAGAAAAGGGATATATCAATGAAATAAGATTTAAAATATCGTTATCCCCTGTTATTAAAGAAATATCAATATTCTACGATATATTGATATTTAATCCAGCCCTGATATCCCGCCTTTTTTCTGGAAAATAAATTTTTAACTGCATAAATATGGAGAAGAATATTATTTTGTTATTTGTTTTCTTTTGCATAAAAATTTAAATATTATTTTGATTTGAAGCTTGAATTTTATTTTATTTCACGTTCTTGTGTCGGGCAGTGGACCGAAATAAATAATTTTTTTTTCTAAATTTAATTTTGAGGTTTTTGAATTTTCTACATTTA
This sequence comes from Salticus scenicus, assembly GCA_963930645.1. Classification (NCBI taxonomy): domain Eukaryota; kingdom Metazoa; phylum Arthropoda; class Arachnida; order Araneae; family Salticidae; genus Salticus; species Salticus scenicus. Next base: position 54,289,601 of record OZ005654.1, on the reverse strand, counting down.
AAGAAGTTTAATTTATCAATTATTATACAAATTACATTAATATTATTATTGTCATAAACAAAAAGTTATTTGAACAAACATGTTTAATCTAGGGAAAATAGAATCAATTCATTGTTTACAATATAATTAGATTTAATGAAAATATTTCAAAACACGTTGTTCGTTTAACTTTAAATGAAGAAGCTATATTTAATGTATCGAAGCATTCTTCATTTTATTTTAATCTGATGAAGACAGTTTTTAAGCAACGAAACGCGTTTCACCTTTGTTTTATCTGATGATGACAGATTTATTATATTGAAACGTATCTCAATCTCATTCGGTGACGATATATTGAATCTATAGTTTTAGGTTTATACGATAAATACAGGATGCATCCCTTTAATTTTATCTGGAGAGAGAGAGGGGGGAAGAAAAAAGCTAGTATATTGTGGCTACCACAAGACTTTCTTCATATTTTCCTATGCAAATTCACTCAGTAATAATACGAAAAAAAAAAAATACGATTTTTTTTTTTTTTATTTAGTTATTTTTGGTAAAAGTAAAAAAATCGATAACTTTGTTTTAAATAATCACATATTTATAGTTCAACCATTCGTTTAAAAGGTATTGACGAGACCTTTCGAAAGATGCCCATCTTGAAAATTTACCCTCTAGGGGGGGGGGGTGAGCGATACCCCCACATGCACATTTCCTAATTAACTACTACTATTATCAATAATTCATATTAATTTTACAATCATAGGTTAAGAATAACACACAATATGTACATTTATACGAAATTTTGTCCTATGCAGCCATGTTAAAAATTTGAAAAAATACGATCACAGCGTCACCTGTTTAGCGATTGATCCCCAAATCTAATCAGTACAAGTTTATGTCAGGGGCCAATTAAATACCAAGTTTGGTTAAATTTCGATATTTTTTTTTTTTTTTCCAAGTTTTTTTTCGTTAAAAGTAAAAAAAATCGATAACTTTGTTTTGAATTATCACAGATTTATAATTCAACCATTCGTTTTAAAGAAATTGACGAGACCTTTTGAAAGATACCCATATTGAAAATTTACTTCCCTCGAGGGGGGACTTCCCCACAAGGGGGGGGGGGCGAGGCTCCTACATATACAATTTTTTTTCCCAATTGACTATCTCTATTATAAATAATTCTTGTAAATTTCATAATGATTACTAAAAAATAATTCTCTTTATGCACATTTATACAAAATTTTGTCCTATATCACCATGATAAAAATTTAGAAAACGCGGGATGGCAACGCAACCTGTAAGACAATTTTTACTAAAAGTTGATAGGCACTAATTTATGTGAAGGTGCAACTACATACCAATTTGTATGAAATTCTGTGCAGTAGTTCTTGAGATACAGTTGCCACAAAATTTTGTCACACACACACACACACACAGACGGACATTTTCTAAAAATGGTCAAATCATGTTCTACAGCTCTCAAAACGTGTAAATCCATCAAAAACCCGAGGTCGAAAATTTTTACGAATCCAATACTTTCTTCTATTGAATATAGAAGAAATTTAAATAATAATAATAATAATAATAATAATAATAATAATGAAAATGCGTCTCAGCTCGATCAGATTATAATAGATTAAGTCTATTTTAATAATTTTATCTATCGAAATATCGTTTTAATTTTATAATCGATTTTATGTATTGTTTATCTGATGAAGATAGATTTAATGCTCTGAAACGCATTTCATTTCATGCTTATTTGATGAGTACATATCTTATTGCATCGGAACAAGTTACAATTTTATTTGATGAAAAAGTTTAATCTATCGTTTTAGTTTTTATATGTTGAAGATAAATTTAATGCACCGTTTTCGTTTGATGTGACGAAGGCCATTATCATTTTAAATTTCGACAGTGTAAAAATATCATGCCGATTTTAAATTTTGGAATATAAATAAATAAAGAATTCTTTATAAATTAAAACTTAATTTAGGGACACTTTTTCTTTTTCTTTAATGTCTATTGACCTACATAAAAACATACGGAAACAGTGTTGCGTTCGCTAGCAACGGTTACTATATTTATTTCTTTAAATTTTGTTTGCAGCTTACTTTAATATGTTTTTTAACTTGTTGCCAATTATTTTGACAATATAATTAATTTTCAATGTTAAGTAATGGACAAAATTAATTTTTTCATTTCTCTTGCACGTTTTCACTCAATTTTATTTGTAATATTTATTTTTTATTTTTGCATATTTTTTTCGTGTTGCCAAGTAAAAAAAAAAAAAAAAAAAAAAACGCTTTTAAGTAAGTTCCTTTTTTTCTGACAGTAATAATAGACAGCTCATATGTCAGGTTTGATGCTTATACACTTTAGATGCTGAGATATAATCTTTCCGTACACGGAGGAAATTACAGTTTAAATGATTCACCTGCCAGCCGATATATACCTATTTTGACATACATAGTTTTTCATAAGAGCGCCTTCAAAGATTAAGTTTTGTGAAATTTTACACTATAGAAGCTGACAAGATTTTTCCGGAAATGGGGGAAATCACATCATATCAATGTTGCTTGTTGGGTGATATAAAAGAGAGTTTGAGTGTCACCAATTTATGTCAAGATGCAACTAAATATAATTTTTTAAGTTATGGTATTAGTTCTTGATCTAGAGCTGCCATAAACTTTTTGTCACTCACACAGATGAACGGAGATTTTATTTTATTTTATTTACTTATGTATTTATTTTTGTGGTCAAATCGTGTTTAAGACATTTTAAAACGTGTAAATACGTCGGAAGTCGAAATTTTTTACGAATCCAACACATTCATATATGAATATAACTGAAAGTAGACATTCCTGATACACTCTGTCGTATAAATATGTATATAGGTATTTAGCTTGCTAAAATAAAAAATATAAAATATAAAATAAATGTTTTAACGGTTTATATAATTAAATTATAAACAAGTCCTTCCGGCTTATTCGGAAGTGTAGGTTGATTTCGTTTTCCTTATCAAGTAGCCGTCATTTTGTTTCAAAATGGCGGCTACAAATTATTAATGCATTTGGTAGAAATATTGATGTAGGCTATGCACATATGGATTTTTAAGCAAATCGGTTCATGAATACCTTTTTATGTGAATTTAAAATTTTCAAGTGGCCGGCGCTAGGAAGCAAAATGGTGAGTTAAGTTGACAAATATATGAAATGTACTTGTGAGATAAGTCTACTGTACACATATAGTTCGAATTAATTCAAAATCTCAAAAGTCATCGTGTTGAAAAATTAAGTGGCTGGCACTTCGATCAAAATGACAGAGAAAGTTCCTCATCTAAAATATCATTTCAAATTTGAAAATATTTTTTTTTTTTTTTTTTGTAGAAATACTTTCAATTAGTAAGTTGATAAAATGTTAGTTTTCTGCATTTCTAGCTTGTTTTAGCACTAAAATAGCCTAATTTTTCCTCAAAAACGCATTAAAAAGATCCAGCAATGCAGGTAATGGATTTGGCGCCAAATTTGGTGACTTTTGCCCTATGGGGACTTTTTTGGCGAGAAAATACTTATAATCGATATACCAAAGGTGAACGCAATAACGTGATTGGTTCACGAGTTACGTGAATTTTCTAGATTTTTGTTGTTTGAATGATAAATCCATTTTTCAACTTTGATTTGAATTGATTAAGTATTTCTAAAGTTACCGTGATAACAAATTTTCCAGTGGCCGCCAGTTGGAAACAATACAGTGGAACAAGTTGCCCAGCAAACATATCCAAGATATTTGAAGCATAGGTTCATTGTCCAACTGTGGTTTAAATCAGTGCCGTGTTTCAAAAGTTAATTTTATGGCAAATTTTCAAGTGGTAGTCTAAGTGGTTGCAACTTGGAAACCTAATGGCAAAACAACTTGCCCAGTGAAATCATCCAGTGTACTTGTATAAGTTCCTTGTCCAGTTCTAGTTCAAATTAAATCAGTATTTCAAAAATTATCGTCATAAGAAATTTTCAGGTGGCGCCACTTGGAAAAAAAAAGCGGAGTGAGATGCCCAGCGAACTTATCTGAGATATTTGAAGGATAAATCCACTACCCAAATTTGATGCGAATTGATTCTGTATTACAAAAATTACTATATTGACAAATTTTCAAGTGGCAGCCACTTGGACATAAAATTGCGGATCAAGTAACCAAGTGAACTTATCCAAGATATTTGAACCATAAGTTCACTATCCAACTTTGATTCGAAACATTTTAGTATTTTAAAAGTTATCGCGATGGCATATTTTCAAGTGGCAGTGTGATTTCAAGTGGCTGGAACTTAGAAACAAGATGTCGGGACAAGTTGCCCAGTGAAAACATTCAAGATAATTATATGAAAATATCACTGTCCAAAGTTGGTTCGATTTGGAGTATTATTTCAGAAGTTATCGTGATTTTAAATTTTCAAGTGGGTGCCTGATTTCAAGTGGTCCCGCTTAACTTAAGATATCCGCAACTTTATTAAAAATGGCGAATAAAGTTCATTAATAAAGCTATTTGAGACGCTTGTATAATCTATGTATGCATCAAAATTAAAAAAATTCGGAATATACTTTTTACAATATGAATTTGAAATTTTCAAGTGTCTCCACTTGAAAACAAAATAGCGGAGCAACTTGGTTAACAAATTCATCTGAGTTATTTATAAGATAACTTAAGACGCTATCCAAATTTGGTTCGATTTGGTATTATTTCAGAAGTTATTGTGATTTTAAATTTTCAAGTGGTAGAGTGGATTTCAAGTGGCCCCGCTTAACTTAAGATATCTACCACTTTATCAAAAATGACGGATAAATTTCATTAATAAACTTCATTGAGACGCTTATGTGGTCTATATTTACATCAAATTTCAAACAAATTCGGAATACGCTTTTTACAATTTGAATTTGAAATTTTCAAGTGGTCTCCACTTGAAAACAAAATGGCGGAGCAACTTGGTTAACAAATTCATCTGAGTTATTTATAAGATAACTTAAGACACTTTCCAAATTTGGTTCGATTTGGGGAATTATTTCGGAAGTTATTGTAATTTTAAATTTTCAAGTGGTAGCCTGATTTCAAGTGGTCCCACTTAACTTAAAATATCTGCCACTTTATTAAAAATGGTGAATAAACTTCAGTAATAAACTTCATTGAGACCCTTATGTGGCCTGTATTTAGAACAAAATTCAAGCAAATCTTGCTTTAAATATGCTTTTTGCAATGTCGGTTTGAAATTTTCAAGTGACTGCCACTTGAAAACAAAAAGTCGGAGCAATTTGGTTAACGAACTCATCCAAGATATTTATAAAATCAGTTGACTGTCCAAATTTGGTTCCATTTCGAGTATTATTTCGGGAGTTATCGTGATGACAAAATTTTCATTATATACATATAGATAGATAGATAGATAGATAGATAGATAAACGAAGTGACTGCAATAGGTCGATTTCTAAAGAAATCAACCTAAAAAAAAAAAAGAGAGAGAGAGAGAGAGAGAGAGAGAGATTTTCGGTCGGTCATTTTTGTTTATGCCCATATGTATAGATAAATAGACGACCGATTGAATTTAAGGGCATTACACTACTGTCTTTTCATGATGGATCATTGCCATACTCAAAAGTTATGCTATGTTTATATTATGTTTACAGTCAAGTTTATAATATCTTATTGTTTATAAATCTTAATGCACATGCTTATTTATTTTTTAAAACAAAAGTTACATGCATTTTTGTTTATATTTTTTCTCAGAAATTAAAAATAGATTTTAGAAAATTTTAAATCACTAAAGAATTTATAAAATTAATTATCAATTTAAATAACAATTTATACTGAAAAATCAATTTCCTTACTCTGTGTTTGAATTCTAGATATCAAATGTTTAAAATGTGTTTCAGCCTTCTATAAAACGAAATAAAATCTACATATTCCCAGTTAAATTTGAACCACGTGTTTTACAAGTGCAATTAGAAAGAAAAAAAATCTCGATGTTTCGTATATTCTTTAAGGGCATCTGAGTTTTCTGATAGCAGAAGTGCTGAATTAAGGAATACAAACAGCTCATTTCGAAAAGAACGATCTCTTCTAGTGAAAGACAAATGCCAATGCCCATTTTATCGGAAGAACGCAGCGAACAGTTCAGGGAGGGTACCGGAAGCATATTTTTTTTTTTCCAACGCACTTCTGCTGTCGGAACTGCAGCAGGCAATCTGATTGGTTGTTGCACTTGGCAGTGTTTGAACATACTTTGGCCATTATTACACTTGGCGAAAATGAATGGACTGTTCCCTATACAAGACGTTCCACCCACTCGAACTTTTTTTGCTGTTTCATTTTGTGTTACCATTGTTTGCGATGAACATAAAAACATATTCGCATATTAAACTTATTTTTGCCAAAATTAAAAACATGTGGAATGATTTTAATTTATTTACTTATAGTTATCTTTTTATTATTATTTATAAAAGTACAATCGTTTGCAAAATTTACTCAATGTAAACAAACAGCTATTGCACGTAAAGCTTTGCCAAAAAAAAAAAAAAAATTGAAGGGATTGATTAAATTCTTCCCAGCTCATTTATTTATTAACAAAATCAAAATATGACAGTGTCCAAATTAGAAAAAAGCATTTTTGCTTTATAAAATTGTGTAACTTATTGTTTTCATTTTATGATTAAATATTTACAGTATATTAAAAAAAATCCTTAAATTCTTATATATAGCTATAAACTTCTACTACCCATTTTTTTTTTCCTTTTATGCGTTGAGGAGGAAAATAATCCTAAAAAGTAATTGCCTACATTTAAAAGAAATACAAGCACAACATTTGAAAAATTTCCAAACTATTTGTAAGCATTTAACAATTATTATTTTTTTTTTTTTTTTTCACATTTCGATTTTTACATTAATGTAAATTTATAAACTGGGAAAACTAAATTACTTAATTCCATTAATTATAAAATATGAAATTGCGGTTACAAGTAAGATTTCATTAACAGTTAATTTGTTGTATTATTTTAACAAAAAAAAAAAAAAAAAAACCTAAAGACAAGAAGGAAGGGAAAATCTTTCTTCAGGCCAAATATAGAGGGAGTTTTTTGTGTTACTATATTGCAAATTTCTTTTTTTTTTTTTTAATTTATGTTTAATCACTTATAGCTATTTTCTCAAATACATTTTATTTCTTTTTAATTAATTTATTTGTGTGTGATTCAATTGGGGGTGGGGGTTGAGGGGCAACTGCTGAATGATCGATCGAAATTGATAACTACTCATCATACTCATCAGGGAAAACCTGAAAAACAGGGAACACTCAGGAAATTTGGAATTTGTTAAAAAAAGTCAGGAAAACTCAGAGAAAATAAAAATTTTCATTAAAATTCAGGGAAAATCAGATATAAAACCTGGAAAAACAATTTTTTTTTTTTTTTTCTCTCAAGTTATGTTTTTTTTTTTAGCTTCGTATCAAAATTTAAATTATTAAGTATTGTGAAAATATGCGTATAAATAATGATTTCTACCTGAATTTCTAGCATGATCGTCAGTAATGACATCATACAGCAGAAGTAGTTGTATTTTGTCCTGTCTAGAGAAGCGTTTCTTGTAATTTGTCGCTAATATTTTCTTGAAAATTGTCTGGGAACTCAGGGGAATTTTTTCCCCATATTCGAGTATGAACCCTGTGTAAATGAAACTCAAAATGCTGCAAAAAGATGTTATTATTTCTCTTTCCGCTTCTGTCCCCCCCCCCCTTTCATTATTAGCTAAAGTAAACAAACACATAATTTCTCCCAGCATCCTGTCATTAAAGTGTTTGTTTATTTATGTGGATTAATTAATTGTGCTTGCAGCATTCTAATGAATTTTTTTTTTTTTTTTTAAGTTGGAGATTTGATACTTTTTGTACTACCTTGAATTAATTCTTAACTTTTCTTTTCTTTTTTAAGGGGGGGGGAGGGTATGTAATAAGTATTTAAAAGAAATACACTTGTAACAGAAGAATACAAGTTGTTGGTTTGTTGTTTAATATTAAAAAGTTTGTTTGGCAGATTTTTTTTTTTTTTTTTTTTTTTTTTTTAAATTTCCGTTTATTTTATGCAAATATTCAAAATTTCCCATGAACCTCACTCTGCATCCCTGCAGTAAGCCCCATTATGATCAGAGGCCCAGGGCAAACCTAAATTTGTAGCTTAGGCTTGCCAAGGTTTAGAAGCTCTAACTTCAATAAGAACAGAGTTTTGAAATTTTCTGAAAAGATTCATTGGTTGTTTATAGCGCAGAACATAATTCGTCGAAAGTTCTGAAAATGACTAACAAGACTATAAAAAAGAAAAATAATTATTGATGATTGTAGACTAGAACTTGCCTATATATTTATGTGCTACTTCCTACATTGTATTTGAGTGAAAGTGGAAACATATGGTAATTTTTTCATTTCCATAAAGATGCTGTTGACTTAGCGTCAAATATGGTGAAAAGTGGTAGTTTACGATTTCCAAAGTTTGAGAACTCTTAACTTAATAGGAGTTGAGTTCAGAAATTTTTTGTAATGATTCTTTGGTCTCTAGTCCAGAATTAACTAAAAAATTCGATAAACCACTGACAATACTTTCGATGAATTCAAATTCCATTTAGACTTTGAAAATTTTCAGTTGTTCCTGAATTAGTGAAATGTCTGTTCAGCAATATATTTAACAATGTTTATTTGATTTCTGTAGTAAGAATGATTGTTTTATTAGATTGTATCGAGAATATTGATTGATTATTGACTTTGGGCCACAAGAAAGAGTTTCAATGAACTGTTTTCTGAATTTTCATTTAATAAAATCATTCATCAACTAGAAACTGCATATGTCTTTAAGAATTACTTTCTACATGCAAAAATACCAACAATTTTCTGGAATGATCCATTGGTTTCTAGATCAGAACTATTTAAAAAGTTCTATAAATCATTAAAGCAACTATGTATAAAAAAAAGGGAAGAGTCACAAAAATTTCAGATTGAGTTGAATCTCTGAAAAACTACACTGGTGTTCAAATTTAAAACAAAAACTTGTTTCCTCATTTTTTTTTTTTTTTTTTTTTTTTTGTTTTTTCTTTTGTGCTTAACTGTTAAAAAAAAATTAACATCATCCAATATTATTAAAATCTGTTAAATGTGTGTCTGTCTGTGAGAAGTACGTTGTGACAGCTAAAGCTCCGCAACTATCTGTCGCAGATTGTCAAAACTGGTATCGAAAGACGCAGAATTTCTTCATCTCAATGTTCTAAAAGTACCAAATATAAGGGGCAATTTTTTTGACTGTCAGATTAAACAGCTTATTGATTGGATAATTATATTTTCTTTAAATTAACTAAAGTAAGAAATTTATGTGGCAACACTTCACTTGAATCTAAAATGATAGCAGACGATCATCTGGATAAATTAAAAAAATCATCTGCAACTCATTAAGTCATATGTTTTTGAAGTGGAGTTAAAAATTGTAGTTTTCAAACTTTTTAAAATTTTCTCTCTCGAACACAAAAATTAAATATACAGTCTGTACAACACAAGACCTGCTAAAAGGCGAAGCTTGCTAGTCTATAATAGTAAAAGATGCTTGTCTGTCTGAACATCTAATATATTCATCCACTATTGAATGCAGAAGTACAAAAATTGATGTACGGATGCTCAAAATCCTTCCCGAGAGAATAGTGAAAACAGAATTCAAAAATTTTATTAGTTGTGGAGATATTTATTAAAGTGCCAACCTATGTCAATAAATGAGTCAATTATGAACTTAGGCAGCATTAAATGCATAAATAAATTAGAAATATCAGTCCAATCTTTTAAAATTTGGTACCAAATGAAAGGGGCGATTTTTCTGAATCCATGGGTGCAAAATTTCAACAGGACAATTGGATTTTTTAAAATGATCTAAAGTATGAAATTTAGGTGGCAACACTTTATTATATCATTTGATATATAGTTTACTTTAGACTTTTAAACTGATATAAGCTGTTAAATTTCGTGCTTGAGTTTCAGTGAAAAAGCACAGAAAACCCAAACACTTTTATTCCAATATATTCCTTTATACGGTGAGCGAACAGGCTGTTTCAAATCATGGAATGTAAAGTGGTGCCGTGATCACCACAGAGCAGAAATTTGTTAGTTAAAATTTTCAGAGCTATTTGCAATATGAGCAAGCAAGCTGTTGTAAGTTCTCAAATGGGGATAAGGTGCCACTGAGCAAGACTTTACTACAGTTAGAATTTCCAAAGAGCATAACACGATGAGCAAACAGGCTGTTTCAGATACTAAAAGGGGAAAAAGCTGCCGCAAGTGCTACAAAGCAGGAGTTTACCACAGTTAAATTTTTCAGTAAAGGTATTTGTACTATATGCCAATAAGCTGTTGTAGGTCCTGAAACGGATAAAAGGTAGCACCGAGCGGGAGTTTCATACAGTTGGATTTTTCAAGGATCGCCGAAGACGGCTAGTATAAGCATAAAATTTCAATGGCCTGTTTGTTATCATATCATAAAGATGCATTGCAGATAGGTAAAGTTACACTTGCATATATATGTTACATTAAAACCAGATTTTTATTCCTATTTTTTCTTTATTTCAAATGTGAATAACTTAGAAAAACATATACATATAAATATATGAAAATTGGATAAGATGTTCATTATAAAATTATTTATCGACATTTTTGTTATTTTGGAGATCTCATAGTCTACAAATTAGTAATTATAAATATATATATTTTTTTTTTTTTCAAAAAGCCTATTATCAAAGTTTTAAAAAAAAAGTAAATATAAAGAAAAATCAGGGTTTACATTAACATTTGAAAGCATGTGTGTCTTCACCTATCTGTAATACATCCTCTGTTTCATATTTCAGTAAGTTTTCTAAAATTGTTGAAATTTTTCATTTTTTCTAAAGCTTACTACTGAGAAAAATTGAATTTAGTTTAAAAATTATTTTTGCTGAAGTTATACAGAATTCATTGATAATGAACATGCCATCAAAATTTTATGTTCATGTGATATATTTATTTAAAAGTGATGCACAAAAGAATAAAATGAGAAAACAAGTTGTTGCTTTAATTTTGAACACCAGTGTATTTCAGTCAATTGACCACTGTTCCTGAACTAGTGAAATTCCTGCTCTGTGATGTTATTGCTGTTTACTAGATTTTAATGACAAGAATGGCTTTTAAGAAAATTCTTTTATTATTTATTTCTGTGGTACAAGTAAATTTTATTGGACTGTTTCATGAAAATTTCTTAAATAAGTACATTGGTCTATAAGAAACTAGCAATCTGTTTATAAACTACTTTTTGCATGCAAGAATGTTGACAACTTACTAAATAATATCATTAAAACAGTAGGCAAATCATCTTGATTTGTATATATGTTACCGTCAAAGCTCGAAAGCTGTTAATGTTCAGATTGCCTAGATAATCTGCAAATTAAGTAGGGGGATACATTAATGTGCAGAATCAAGAGTTTTCTTCATTTTAACTAGGTAATCTGCACATTAGCGGCTTCCATATCATTAAATTTCAAAAGTTTCTCTCCTTTATTTCCCCTACTCCTTCCCCTCCACTTTTAGTTTGGTGTCACCAGTTGATTTTATTTCTCACTAGCCGCCTTCGGCGAACAGTTGGTTCGCAATCCTTGAAAAATTTGACCGTACAAAATTCCCACTCGGTGGTGCCTGGGGTACCGTTTCAGGACTTTTAACTGCTTATTGACATATTATGCAAATAGTTTTAGTGAAAATTTTAACTGTTGTAAATTCCCGCTCGGTAGTGCCTGTGGTGTGAGCGAATAATCAGAATTTGAAAGTTTGCAAAATGAAAAAGAATAAATGTGTTCAGGGTTTTCTCTGAAACTCCTATACTGAATTTAACGGCTTATATTAGTTTAAAAGTTTCCAATAAAATTACATTAAAATATATTTTGAATACTGTTTTATAAGTAATTTAATCATAATTAGAATTGGAGATATTGGAATAAAGGTGTTCTGGGTTTTCTCTGAATCTCCCGTACGGAATTTAAATTGCTATGCAATTCAAAGTGTCACCAGTCTTTAGATTGCACTAATAAGTAAGCATAATTTTATCATATAATTTGAAAATTCATTTACTTAATTGTAATAGCTTAAACCGTTTCTTTGTATTATAGTTTTTTAATTGATTGGTGATTTATTCTGTGAACTAAATTTTTGTTTGTTTGATTGTATTAATATGATTCCTTAGATATCGAGAAATAAATAACATTACATCAATTTCCTTAATTGCAATAATATTTTAAGCTGTTTGATTCTGTGTATTGTAGCTTTTCAATTGATTGATGATAGATTCTATCAACGTGTTGATTGTTCAATTGTACTAACTTGATTCTTTAGATATCTAAAAATAAATAAACAAAATTTAATTTAAGCATATAGAAACATTGTTATTGTTTCGCCAAAGATCTTATTTTCACTTTAACAAGTGCCTTGTAAGTAATGTGCAGATTAATGAGTGTATAGTCAGTAATGTGCAGATTATCAGATGATTAATAAGCTAGGTAATTTGAGAAATGAAACAACTTTCTAGACTTTAACGGATCACTGTAATTAATGTGCAGATTACCTAACTAATCTGCAGATGAACTGATTTCTGCACTTTAAGCAGTAACATATATTTTGCTTGCTTTTTACCAGAAAATAAAACCTTCTTTTTTTTTTTTTTTTTTTTAAATTTTTCCATAAATTTCATTTTAACCTAAAAAAAAAGAGAAGAAATGTCTCTGTATATTACACAGGTATATACAGGGCATTTCATAAGTATCAATACCAAAATATCTTGAAAGGCAAATTCACTGAACACATTGATTTCAAAAGTTTTATGGATTTAAATTATCTATCATCTAAGAATGAGGCATGTAAGTGGGCCACAAGTGACACAAACCCAATTTTTTTAAGAATTGAAACAATACTTTTTCTTTGCAGAATTGTGTTAAGCGGAAAACATGTATTTTCTTGTTTGGCAGAATAGAGGCTTCCAATTCTTAGGTAGTAGTAAAAAATTCAAAAATTCTAAATATTTCAATAAAAAAGCAGTTTTGCTTAAAACCAGATTACAAAAGTGTCATGCATTTAAAGGATCTATCAGATTAGGTACCATAGGTGGACTCCCCAAGTGACAAAACTCCATTTTTTCAAATGGTAATCATACATTTGCATTATGATAAACCCTAACTTTTCAGGAAAACATATTTTTTCTTAATACAATACTGGGGAGAAAAAGAATATTTTCTATTCGAAAATATTAAGTTTGTGTCACGGGGGTTCTATGCCCCTAACGGCAATATATACATATACATACCCACATGTCACTTCATCTAATAGATCATTTGAATGTATAATATTTTTGTAATCAGTGCACTCAACAAAATTGCTTTTATATCTAGATAATTTTGGTTTTTCAAATTTTCTTTCTTACAACATGAGAATTGGGGCCCCAGGCTGCCCTACTCTGAAAAATTAAAAACCAATACATGAATGAAGTTTTTCTCCACTTAACATGATTCTGTGAAGAAAGTTTCCCTTTGAAAATATTGAGTTTATGTCACATGGGGGCCCTGGGGGATTCATGCATACTTCATACGAAACTTTTGAAATCGATGTATCCCAGCAGAATTGCTTTTTTATTGAGAATTTCAGAATTAATGGATTTTTCATTGCAACATAAGAATAGGGGCCCACTACTCTGCAAAGTGTAGTAATACATGATTTACAACAGATTTTTTACACTTAACACAATTCTGCAAAGAAAACATATGGTTTCCATTTGAAAAAATTAAGGTCATGTAGGGCCCAGTGCCCTTTCATGATACTTCATGTGATAGATCATTTGAACACACAAAACTTTTGAAATCAATGTCCAGCAGACATGCTTTTCTTCTGGGGGGAAAAAAAAATGGGATATCTGAAATAAATTTGCGGGGAGCATTTAACTTTCTTTATTTGAAATTTGAATTTTATTTTATTAAATTTAAATACTTTTCTCAGAATTTTATTATATTTAGTACTGTAATATTTTAATACACATTTGCAAATTTCTATAACTGTATGACAGCAAGCAGTGGCATCACTAGAAAATTTTTCAGGATGAGGCAAAGTGAAAAATAACTATTTTGGCATATTTTAGAAATTTGGTTCGACCTAATGGTTCGTTGATTGCTAGAAAAGTACAAATTATGTACTAACAACTGTTTTATATATTTTTTTATTTTTAGTAAACTCAGACTGGCCTACATTAAAATGAGCACATGATAACAATTTTTAGATATTCATCAAAAAAACTCTACATTTATAAACATTTTTATCTAAGCAATAAATTAAAACTTGCTTTGATAACTTGCAATTATTGAGAACTTTTTCAGGAAGTTAATTTCTATCTCAATTGTTCAGTTGGTTTAAAATATTTTATTTACTTTACACTTGAAATTTAGTTTAAAAAGTACAGAACAAGCTTTAATAATCTAAACCAACTTAAATGAAAAGTATTCCAGGCTGACAATTGAACCTGGGAACTTAACTTAAAGCCTTTGGTTTGATATTCCTGCCTTGTGTACTTTTTTGCTTGAATCTTAAAAAAAAAAAAGAAAAAAAAAAAAAAAAGAAAAACTTTTTAGTTGATTGTAAAGAATAAAAATTTTGTTAAAAGAATTCAAATATGTCATATAGAGCTGATTCTGCAGGTACGGACATAAGCATAAATATTTATGTAATATTTTGTCATAAATTTTATGTAATTTTTTGTTCAAAAGAAAAATACCATTTTGGCAGTTTAACTTTTATATGAAAGAATTCCTTGAATAAAATTACACAAATAGATATAAATTTCTTTTTTAATACAAATAAAATAAAAAATAAAAAAGTTACAATTGAAAATGCATTGCAAAGAATATTTATAGATAGCTCTGGAAATAAGGAATTGTTTCAATTGTTGAGTCTTTCTTCTAATGACAGATTCATGTGTTGGTGGCTTGCCACTTTCAGTTTTTATTTTGTCATCAGAATCCGAAAATCTTATTAGTACTGGTTTAGAAATGCTGAAGGAAATGTTGCCATTTGGTGCTTTTGGTGGTGCTGGCTTGAAAGGACCATCAGCATTTTTAACAGACTATTCCATCGCTCAGCAAAAAAGTCTAAAAAAGGCATTTCCAGATTTTAATATCTGGTTATGCAGTTTTCACGCTTTGCAAGCCATATGGAGATGGCTGTGGAATGCTCAGCATAATATTGTATCAATGGATAGAATAGATTTGTTTAATTTATTTAAAAAGATTCTATATGCTAAAGCTGTGATTGCATATTTATCATCTGTAGATGAATTCAGAAAAGATCTTAAAGTTCGAAAGTATGCAAATTTTTTACAGCATGTTAAAAAATATTTGAAATGGGCTAATTCTTGGTGTCTTTGTTTCAGAAAAAGCAAAGACACCACAAATAATATTGTAGAAGCGGCTGTTCACATTTTGAAGGATAAAGTTTTGAATAGAACCAGAGCTTACAATGTCCAAAAATTTTTTTATTATGTTTCTGTATCACTATCAGAGTATTATAGTAAAAAAATACTAGATGTTCTTACTGGTAGATACACCAATCTCAAGTATTTCCCAGATAGAAAAAAACATATTAACTTGAGCATTGTAGAAAATTATGGAGAAATTTGTATTGTGAAAAATTCAGATACACAGGGTGATTATGAAGTTAATATTGACTTGGGTATATGCTGATGCCCATTTGGATTCAAGGGTGATCCTTGTAAGCACCAATATTTTGTAGCTCTTGAAAAGGAAAAATCGTGTCCAAACATTATATCTTTTACAGTGTCAGAAAAAATGAAATTTCATTTTTATTGCCTTGGGTAATGTTGATGTTGAACCAAAGTGGTACTGTCCATTATTGCTAGAAAATAAAATACACACAAATTTAGTATATTTTTAATTATATTAGGTCAACAAAAAAATGTTTTTAAAAAAATATTTTGTGAAAAAATACAAGTGAGACAAAACAGTTTGATTTTGAATAGAAAACAGTTTTTGAAAAACAAAGTTATTTTTAAAAAAGCTTCCAAAATTGAAACAAACTAATAATAATGATTATTTGAAAGCTACATAAATTATGTAGATTTCAATAAATTTATATCTTGCATTGATTTTTTCTAACAATCTCCATTAAATAATGATATAATTTAATAGAGGTTGGAATAAATCTAATTTGTCAAATTAAGGCACTATTTTGAATTGTCAGAAAAGTGGCAATAGACTGTCAGAAGTGTACACAATGCATCCAATTCCAATTAGCATTTTCATCAAAGCATATTTATTGTTTGGTGATAGTTTTTTTTATTCTTAGTGGAAAAAAAAAAAAGATTCAACAAATTTAATAATAAAATGTACCACCATTTACCATTGTAAAAGAAAAAAAAAACTTTATAAAAAAAAATGTTTTTTTTTTTTTTTTTTTTTTTTTTTTTTTTTTTTTTTAACTTTTTGAAAGCAGAAATCTACCAAAATGAAGAAAATATTCTCTGTATTGTGGGTTATTGTCTTCTAAAGCAAGTGCTTTACATCACTAAATGCAGATGTTCATAAGTGTCAAGATACATTTTAGATTCTTCTCTCCAAGCTGGTTGTTGGAAAATACCGGATTCGATCCCAGATCGCGTTCGTCAGCCAAGACGTTTGGACTTTTCCATGTTTTTCTCTAAAACTTGCACGAATATGGGCTAGGACCCCTTGAAAAGACCCCATCCCCGCCTAAACACTCAAGTGCGAAGCGCATTCCACTCAGCCCCAGATCCCTAGTTCAGAGACAATTGTTCTTAAACCTAACACCACATAATTTTAGACAAATAATCAAGAGAAATGAACAAAATAAAAATTCTATTGATTATTCAAACAGTAAGCGTTTCTCTGTATATGAAACAAGCAGAATAATTTTTTTATGATTTTAAATAGAAATATTTATTTTTTAAAATGTGCTATCGAATTTAAAAATACTATAACACAGACATATTTTAAGATATTGAAAGAATATCCTTGAAATGTTAAGTGAAAAATCTTTGAATATTTTTATGCACATTAATTGTCGTAAAAATTCTTTGGTAGATAAGAAAGGCCTGGTTCGATCTCAGATCGCACTCTTCGGCCTCGCGTTTGGAGTTTTCTGTGATTTTCTCTGAAACTTGCATGAATACAGGGGTAGGAAGCCTTGGAAAGCCCCTTCCCACTTAGGGCATACCACCCAGCCCCAGATCCTTAGTGCAGACAGCTATTCTTAATCCTAATGCATACAACATCATTTTAAACAAATAATCAAAGAGAATAAAGCACAAAATACAACATTTCCGTCTAAAATTCTATTCATTATTAAAATAGACATTTTTCTATACGCAACAAGGAGAAATTTTTTTTTCTAATATCCTTGAAATGTTAAGTGGACAATTTGAATACATATATGCACATTCATTGTCATAAAAATTCTTCACTCAAAAGCTGGTAGACGGTAAGTGCCTGATTAGATCCAAGTTCACATTCCTCGATTTTGCCATTTACAGTTCCCAGGGGTTTTCTCCTAAACTCGCATCAATACGGACTAGGACCCCTTTGGAAAGATTCCCCTCACCCCACCCCCTCCACACACAATATACACGCACGCAGAAACAAATTCCATTCAACCCCAAATCCGTAGTGCAGACAATTGTTCTTAATCCTAACACCACACCATATTAAACAAATAATAAAGGAAAATAAAGAACAAAAGACAAAATTTCCATCTAAAACTATATTCACTATTTAAATAGTAAGTATTTTTCTATATACAAAAAGTAGAGGGAAAATCTTTGAATACTTTTATGCGCATTCATTGTCTTAAACATTCTTCTCTCAAAAGCTGGTAGACGGGAAGCACCTGGTTTGATCCCAGGTCACGCTCTTCGGTTTCGCCGTTCGGAGATTTCCGTGCTTTTCTCCAAAATTCGCATGAATAGAGGCTAGGACCCATTGGAAAGACCCCACCACACACACACACACACAAGTGTGAAGCTCATACAACTTAGCCCGAAATCCGTAGCACCGTAGCTCAGACAATTGTTCCTAATCCTAGCACCATATTATTTTAAACAAATAATCAAGCAAAATAAAAAAAAATTATTGATAATTCAAATAGTAAGCATTTTTCTATACAAAAAAAAAAAAATAAAATAAATAAATAAAAAAATAAATTTAAGTAGAAATATCTATTTTTAAAAATGAATTATCAAATTTAAAAATAAAACAAATCAGACTGATTTTAAGATATTAATTTAATATCCATGAAATGTTAAGTGGAAAATCTTTGAATATATTTATGCACATTCATTGTCATAAAAATTCTTTTCTCAAAGCTGACAGACGGGAAAAGCCGGGTTTGATTCCAAGTCGCACACTTCGGCCTCGCATTTGGAGTTTTCCGTGATTTTCTCCGAAACTCGCATGATTAACAGGCTAGGAGCCCTTGGAAAGCCCCCTCCCATTTCGGGCATTCTACCCAGCCCCAGATCCTAATCCTAATGCAACATCATTTTGAACAAATAAACAAGGAGAATAAAGCAGAAAATACAACATTTCTATCTAAAATTCTGTTTATTATTTAAATAGTAAGTATTTTTCTATATGTGACAAGTAGAATGAAATTTTCTTTCTGTTAGCCTTGAAATGTTAAGTGAAAAATCCTTGAATACTTTTATGCACATTCATTGTCTTAAACATTCTTCTCTCTAAGACTGGTAGACGATAAGTACCTGATTCGATACCAGGTCGTGCTGTTCGGTTTTGCCGTTCGGAGTTTTCTCCGAAATTCGCATGAATATCTACTAGCTAGGACCCCTTAGAAAGACCCCCCCCTCATTCTCCCCATACATACAAGTGCGAAGCGCATTCATCCTTGGCCAAAATCCGTAGTGATGACAGTTGTTTTTAATCGTAACACCTCATCATTTAAAACAAGTACCATCAAGCGAAATAAAGAACAAAATAAAAATTCTATTGATTAATTAAATAGTAAGCATTTTTTGCATGCAACGAAAAGAACGAAATTTTTATGATTTTAAATAAAAATATTTATTTAAAAAAATGTATTATCGAATTAAAAAATTCAGGCAGATTTTAAGATATTAATTTAATATCCTTGAAATGTTAAGTGAAAAATATTTGAATATTTTTATGCACATTCATAGGCATAAAGATTCTTCTGTCAAAGCTGATAGATAAAACATGCCCATTAGATTCCAGGTGGCATTCTTCGGCCTGGCGTTTGAGTTTTCCATGATTTTCTCCAAAACTTCAACAAATAACAGGATAGGATCCCTTGGAAAGACCCCCCAACCTTCAATTAGGGCATTTCATCCAGCCTCAGATATCTAGTGCAGACAACTATTCTTAATTCTAACACCACATCATATTAAACAAATAATCAAGGAAAATAAAGAGCTAAATACAACATTTCCATCTAAAATTCTGTTTATTATTTAAATTGTAAGTATTCTTCAATATGCAACAAGTAGAGTGATTTTTTTTTCCAGGAAGTGTCTGGTTCGATCGCAGGTCATGCTCTTCAGATTTTTTCATTGTTTTCTCCGAAATTTGCATGAACAGGCAGACAATTGCAGAGCTATATCCTTAGTGCAGACAATTGTTATTAATCCTAACACTACCAACACCCTATCATTTTAAACAAATAATCAAGTAGTATACAGAACAAAATACAATATTTTCTTCTAAAATTCTATTCATTATTTAAATAGTAAGCATTTCTCTATATACAACAACTACAGTGAAATTTTCATGAGTTTAAATAGAAATATTTATTTTTAAAAATGTGTATACAATAATCTAAATAGATTTTGAAGATATTGAGTTTTTAATATCCTTGAAATGTTTAGTGGAAAATCTTTATGCACACTATCTTAGAATTAATTTAATTAGATTTAATCAAATTAGTTTTAAACTAATTAAAAAATATATAATTAATTTAATAAAATTAGACTAAAATTATGAAAAGTTCATTCGTCACCATGTTACGTACAAATAATGCAACAATAACTGCAATTATCATTTTACAATCTATGAAATATTTCTCTAACGTGGATCAGTTGCGATTATTATTATTATTATTATTATTATTATTATTATTTTTTTTTTTTTTTTTTTTTTGAAACAATACGAAAGTAATGAAATGAATAAATTAAGCAAAAATAGAAAATAATATTTTAAAATGAACAATATTTAAGCACGCAGACTCTTCAGAATCTTTGCAAGCACATACAGAATATGAATTATTCTCATAAATTGAGAAAAAACTCAATCATAAAAAGTATAATCAAAATAGGATTAAAAATGCCAAAATAAATAAAATGCCATCGCACTCTTGAAAATACAAATTTTAAAGTATGTATTTTGCTTACAGTAACATTATAGGGAAAAGAGATTAATATTTTTATAGAGAGATATTATTTTCTAAGAGATATTGTTTTCCAAGAATCAATATGAGATTCAATTCTCCCTCGGTCATTGAATTTCAGTTTAATCTGTGATGTTCATAATGCATTTTTATCGGTATCAGCAGTAATTTTATTTATTTATTTTATTTTATTTTATTTATTTATTTTATTTATTTATTTATTTATTTTTTTCATGATATTACAGGTATTCTGTTGCAATATTTCAATTTCTAATTTAATAAAATAAGTGAATACACGTAAAATTTTGTTCAAAAACATTACCCTTCCGTTGTGTTAAAGGTCTATCAGCTGATCACTGTTTGCACCTGAATAAGCGCCCTCTAGAGCAAAAATTCCACCTCCCTATCCCTTCTTTCAGAGGCGAAAATAACAGATTCTAAAGACTCTAGTCGCATTGTCGTAGGCTATGGTTTTACACATACCTGCCAACATTTTAATTATAAAAACCAGTAGATTTTATTAAGGAAAAATAAATAAATAAATACAGGTGTTATACAATACCTATATGTTTTCATTTATATGAGAAAGAATGAATTTTCAATTACTGATTTTCAATTATGTATGTATGTATATGCTTTATAAAACAAAATTTGAAATATTTATATTTCAATCTAGATATGTCAGGGGTCTGTCTAGGGGGAAAACTGGGTCCGTTTACGGACCCTTCACAAGATTCCATGCTAAAAAAACGGACCCTTCACAAAATTCCATGTTAAAAAAACGGACCCTTCACAAAATTCTATGTTAATAAAACGGACCCTTCACAAAAATCCATAATAATAAAACGGACCCTTCACAAAATTCAAATCGGAGATAAATAAACTTTTTCAAAAATTTTCGGAAAAACAAAGCATTTATAAAATAATAGCGAGCAAAAACATCTGCTCGGCAATTTATAAACATGTTCTCGTACCAGTCGCTATCGGTACTACGTGACACTAAAACCACGCCTTCATTTCTCGCCGAGTTCACGCTGATTAGTTAGGGAATGACGTCAGACACGATAATGGGTGTGGCGTACCTCTCCTTGATGGGATGAAATTTTTCTGTGGAAAATTACATAAATATTTTGGCATATTTTTGCATAAATATTACATAAATATATTTTTTTTTTTTTTTTTTTTTTTTTTTTGTACATAATGTACAGACGTTTAGAGGTAAATGTATTTTATGTATATAGGACTTTACAAGTATCATGCCATTGAAAATAAAATAAATTAAATTAAACAATTGGAAAACAAAATGGAAATCTGTCTAATAAAGACTTTAGTAGTTTTATCCACATTAGCTATTATTTTTTTCTACCAATATGAGAAATGTGTTCATAAATTTTGTACATTTGCATGGTTTTATACTGTGTGTGTATGCATTAGATGTCTGCATGGGACTAAACACAGGCCTATACAAAACTTAATGACAATAAAAATCTTGAATGTTTAACAAAACTCTCTTTAATCAGATAAGAGTAACTGGCGATACACTGGAACCTTGCTCAACAAATATTGCACATAGCAAACAAAATATAGGAAAATAGTTCCGTTATTACTACATATTGAGATTTACCCCCTTAATAAAATATATAAGTAATTTATTTAAATAAACAAATTACAATCGACATTTTTTATCAAGAAATGCATTTTTTTTTTTTTTTTTTTTTTTTTTTTTGCATTATAATTTATATAAGAAAAATTCTTTTGCATAAGAAAGATTATTAATAGAATGAGTTATAATCCTGATATAAGATTCCGCTTTATTAATATGGACTTTGAAAACTAAATTTCCTCTTTTTTGTTTCTGCTTTTGATGAATGACTATAGATGGCACCACTAAAAAACATATTTCCATTGTTTATTTTATTTTTTTTAAATAACCAATCAGAGTGCTTCTTGCATTTTTAAAATAACTATCAATAAAAGCAGATAGCTGATTGGATTTTTGGGAGAAATGCTTCTGTTAGTTGTATGCCAATATTTATTTTGATTTTGATTCCTGTTTGTTTTTGTTGAAAATTATTAATATTAGTGCCTTGTTGAATTATATTTTTGTGTGTATGAGTTCAGTTATTAAAACAAATGGTTTATTAAAGTCTGTTTATTCGCACAAACTAAAAATGAAGCATTTGCCTTTTTAGACATGCTAAAGTAATTTTTATTTACATTTTAAAACTACTTCAATATTCTGATTATCCAATAATATAGTTTTGCTAATTTTCTGTGTTTA
The DNA here is from genome assembly GCA_963930645.1 of Salticus scenicus. NCBI lineage: Eukaryota > Metazoa > Arthropoda > Arachnida > Araneae > Salticidae > Salticus > Salticus scenicus. The sequence goes on along the minus strand of OZ005654.1, from coordinate 54,266,829 downwards.
TTTATCTAAATTTTATACCATTTTGATTTCAGTATTAAGTAATATATATATATATATATATGCAATTTTTTTGCATTATTTATTTATAATTTACTTTACACAGTCATTAATTTGTATGATAATAATAATAACAGAAATTAAATGAACTTATCATAATTTGTTTAAACAGTTTAAAATTTTTAATGATATAGCTTTCAGTTTTCGGATTCATATTACTTATTCTTTCATTATATTATTTATAGTTCTTTTTAAATTATGAAATTGCATAATCTATTCATTAGAAAAATTATTTCTATGAAATTAAGAAAGTTAGTGCTACCATAGCATATATATATATATATATTTATTTATTTATACGTATGATGTTTTAATTTTAATGTTTCAATATTTCATAAAAGATTTTTATATTTCAATGTGAATATTATTTGACTAAAGAAAAAATCAATAATTTATCTTAAAAAAAAAAAAAAAAAAAAAAAAATCATATCTTTCATTTACTTAACAGTCCGCTTCATTTATCGTTGCCAGAAACTCAGGATAATGCTTATTCTGTGGGAAATTTTGTCTCCTTATAACTCATTAACTAACACATATTCTATTTTCCCGTACATAAAATTCACAACTGTTAAATTGACAGACATTTTTTAAATTTGCAATACATTATTTTGGAATTGTGAAATGAAAAATTTCACATATCGAAAATTTGCATTTTACAGCTTCCAAGTAAAACATTTAAAATTAAAGAAATCCATTTTTAAAATGTCTGTTAATAGCTGTGAATTTTCTGAAAGTGAAAAAAGAATTTAAAAATATGTATTAGAATTACTGAGTTATAAGTTAACAAAATTTCCCATAGAATAACATTGGCTTGGGCTTCTAGTGATGGTAAGTGAAGTGGGCCATGAAATGGATTGAAGTTCTGAAAGATTTATAATTCAGAATCGACAAGGTCCCGACAATTCTGGATTAAATGTGTTATACTGTATATACACTTAAAGTATTGGTTTAAAATCCTAAAAATTAAAATATTTTTAATGATTTAATACATTTTCTACATTTGTTGCAGAAAAGAATAATTAAATTGTTGCTCATAGCAATTTTAAATAGAATTTTCAATGCATTTAACAATTAAAGTGATCTCAAGATCTTTTTTGTCAGATAATGAGGATTGAAATTACATTTTAAATTTTCTTATCTTATTATTAAAAATATGCTTACAGTGAGTATTAACCTGCCAACATAGCTAAAAAAAAAAAATCAAGTATTGTATTCTTATCTTGTACATTCAAATCCACTATACTTTTATATAAGTTATTAATAAAAAATTTTGCCATTCAAATTTACAAATACATTTACATGCAAAAGCATTATTTAAAATCTTACAAAAACTTGAAAAATCATTAAAATCAATATTGTTATTTACATATATACATTACATAAGCTTCATTCCTTTCGTATGCTCTGAATATTTTACTCTACTATATGCTTACAGGAAAAAAAATTCGCAGTAATGTTGCAATTATTTATATTTTTTTAACAATAACTTGTGTCACTTCATAGTATTGTTCTGTGTACTCAACAGCACTTTCGATAGTTTTTAATCCACCTGTTTTTTGATAATTTGGATGAATAAATGATTATTCTTAGAATATAATGTTAAATTGCACAAAATATTTTTAGGAGATAAGGCCATAAGAATTTGGGTACCGGTCCAAAGTCTGCACAATGATTAGCGCAGCGCCAGTGTTTATCGTGTTTCAGTAGCAGCGTGGCTGACAGAGGTTCACATATTTTCATAGCATAGATATGACACAACAAACAACTGACAATTATTAAGTTATTTTCCTTACAATTATCTTAAATATTTTTTATTTATTTATCTTATATTTTATCTTTATTTATTTATTATACAAACTTCCTCAAGCCTTTTTTGGTGGAAAAGCATCTTTCCATGCTTTAAATGCAGTAACAATATTAAATTGTTATTAGAGTCCTGCATTCGGTCGAGTACCCGCAGGTCACCCGCTTTGAGAGTTGAGTTTCCATTAATTTTTTACCCGCTGATAAAACCGCTGGCTACCTACAAAATATTGTTGTTGGAAATTTTTTCTTTATGTTGCTTTTTTATGAATATAATCTATTGAATGCCGAGAGTGGATGGCGTTCTCCTCCTTCATAGTAGTTTAAAGTAACGTGATACGTATAAGTTTACTTTATAAGAAAGATATGCATAAATATTAATATTTAAAATGTTATATGAGAAAACTATTTGTTTCAAACGTATGAGGGGTCTGTTCAGACAGGGTCCTGTGTTTTGCGGAAATTGTGAAAAATCTACATACGTAATTTTGTGAATCAAAATTTGTAAGAAGATCAAGTTTTTCTGTCTATAGCAGCTAATTATATTTTAAGTGTCTTTGTACGCACAAAAGACATGAAATAAATATATTCTGTAAAGCTCATTATTAAGTAAAATAGTAAATATACATATATATAATTGAATACATAATATTATATATATATATATACTGTTTCGAAGTAAATATTATTAAACTGGATGTTTCATTCTCACTACTGCCCATTATCAAAGATTGTCCAAAAAAATACAATATGTTCACCAGATTAGATATTTATTACATCTCTATACAATTTGAAAGTAACAGAATATAATTTAACCAGACTGTTTGTCATTTTAAATAACTGGAAAAGGTTAGAATTTTTTTAATTTAGAATACAATGTGAAAACAAGTTTTTATGTAATAAAGCAGCATTAATATGTTTTCCATTTAAAATATTTCATTGCAGTCAAATTGTTATTCAAATAATTGTTGACTTCTGGTAATTCTGAAAGGTGATTTTTAACCACGTACCTTTAGAATGCCATTTTTATCAGTGATTAAAATAAAAATAAAAAAGATGAAGATAAGAGGTATTAGGAAAATATATATTGCAGTTTAACACACCACATGTGAATTCGCTTTTCTTTAACTTATACAACATATATTTAATAAGTACTAATATCATGTTTTAAAATAATACTGAATAATATAACGCAACAGCAATAAGTTATTTAGTTTAGAAAGGGTAATAAAGAGAACTGTTTCATTAGGCCTAAAATATTACTAAAAAACTTCACTATAAATAATAACTTTATTACTTACAGAAACTTGTTCAGATACAGTATGATCATCAGAAATACCAATAATAGGCTGATCAATTATATTTTGAAGGGTTGGCCCTGAAAAGGACCATTTTTCATTATTATCAATATATATAATAGAAAAAGAACGCGAGTAAAATAAGAAACAACAACGTAACGTTCTTCAACAACGGAAAAAACAAGGAGATTATTCAATCACAAAATGAACGAAATGGGCCCCAAAAGAAAAGGTGATTCAAACACAGTACGAGAACGAATCTCGGTCCAGTGCATTCACTTTCGCCAAGTGTAATAATCGCCAAAGCACGTTGAAACACTGCCAAGAGCAACAACCAATCAGATTGCCTGCTGCAGTTCCGACAGCAGAAGTGCGTTGGAAAAAAAAAAAATATGCGTACCGGAAACCGTTCATTCTCAATTTCCGGTTGGTTTTCTTCATTAGACCCGTTCAGAACACTTCCGAGTTTTCAAGAAATTGTTCATTCTCGTTCGTGAAAAAGAACGGGAATGCTCATCTCTGAGCATTATTCTCTATAAACTCAACAAAAGTAGCAAATGCGCAAGTCTGTCGCATATGCATTACTCGAATAGATATGCCATTGACTGTTTTTTTCCTACTTCCACAGCTTTTTTTTAATATCTATACATGATTTAATTTAAACTATTTCCGGTGTCAATCAGATTTACAAAGCAATTGTTAAAATGTAGTTTTGTAACATTGCTTTCAGAGATGGAACACGGGCTGAGAACTCATACCACTATTAATATGTTCAGCGCCATATCAGTCATCGGTGGCTTACACTGAACTTTTCGTTTAGGCCAGTTCAGCCACCGGTGGCTGACAGTTTGAAATATGATATAAAACAAAAAAAAATTACATTGTTTTAAGGGGACCAAGACATGAAACAGCTTCAAAAAATCGATTTTTCAATTTTTGTCTAAAAAAATAGCATATTTTCTGCTCTTTCTAAAAATGTATAATTTATGCCCTTTCAATGAAAAAAAAGCTGATAAATTTAGAATAAATAAATTTAAAAGGACATACCACGCCCATTTAAAGAGCTTCGAAAAGTGTAAACAAAGCAGGTTGCCCTCCAGTTCTAGACTAGATATCTTATCTTTCTTACTGGTACCATGGTTAGGAGACTCCCTGGTTCTTCACTATAATTAACTGATAATGTTCACCCCAAGCTGTGTGTTTTCTTCCAACAACTCACAGAAAGAAACATTCGAAAGAAAGTTTCAACAGCTGCATTTGGAAAAGACTGCCAAAAACTAAGTTCATTGGCATGAATACTTTAAAAATGGGAGTGATGGATGCTGTTATCTGTTTTAACGATGGTGTTAGCAGTCGGGCAAATGTTTTTAAAAGCATGGGAGTTGTTCCGGGTCAGAATATGTGTGAATCCTTGAGGAAAATAGATTTTCGTAGAATTTCTGATGTAGAACTGAAACTTAAAAAACTATCAAAAGAGGCTCGCAAACAAAAAAAGAAACTAAAAAAACAATTAGATAATGCAGAAATGAAATCTCAATCTGATTACGGTCCAGGAATGTTTTTAATGTACAGCTCTGATCTTTAATACTCATTCAAAGTGTTTTTTTCATTTTTCTGAAATTGTGTTTTTTCAATGTTTAGGTACATTTTGTAAAAAATCTACCAGCAGTACAAGTTTGAAATTTTACAGAGATATTTATGATATAAAATTCCAACTGGTGAACCTAAAATTTAAAAGTTTAACATTGTATATTTTTTTGTGATGGTCAATGTTTATTGGAAAACATAGGCTTTTTTTAATCTAGAAGTTCATAATTTTTTTAAAAAAAAATTATCTTTGAAAATAAAATAAAAACAGGTTCACTGTATCAAGCAGGGTGTTTTGGATAATCATGGAAGATTTCAAGGTAAGGAGATACATAGTTTTTTTTTTAAGTGTACCAAAGTGTTCGATAGTATTTTTTTTTTTGAGAAAATACATCATCCTCTTTATTGTGTCATATGAAAAATATTTTTCAATAATATGTTTTTTAATTATCAAAAAGATATTCTTGAAAGTGTTTTAAACATGCAGTAAAAAAATTATAATGATTTGTTAAGCGTGTAAGGAGATACAGGGCTGCAAATAATGGTGAAATATTAGTCTTTTTCAGTAGTCGAAAACGTCTTAGTCCCCTTAAGTAATTACTGACAATTTGTTTAAAATTTATTTAATTTTTATTTATTATAGGATTATATCAGCAAGGCATTTTAAAGGATTTTATTGAAACACGGTAAATATGACACGCTTCTGAACAGCGCGCGTGGCCTATGTAATTTCCTTAAGAATTCGCTTCGCGCTCAACGTGTTAATGACACAAAATTTTCTACTTTTTAATTCAACGATATTATAGGTAGAGCAATTTCTTAAACAAATACCGGTATGAATTCTGCGGACGTGTTCCATCCCTGTGTGGAGCTTAAATCTGTATATCAACATTGTCTCTCCTTAATCTTTTTCAAGTTACAGCGAATAGATTGAAATATCTAAAACTGAAAATTCCTCATTTCGGAAGTTTCTAAATGTGCTACACAAAAATAAATAAAACATATGTAGAACATACATTGAAAGAGCAAGAAAAATCTGAAAAAACGATATCAATGGTGTAAGAATATCTACATTTAATGACGAATTATAAGGGCTGTAAGTGTGAAAATAATGCAAAATCAAACATCCGTCAAAATATTTGACGGCAATTCCGCAAAAACCGTTTTAGTTACAATAGGTAAAATTTATTAAAATATAGTCCATTCCGACAGTTTGGAAATAAGCTTAAAATTTACCAATAGGTTGGCTAGTACAGTATGAATTTAGTTGTTTGATTGTTACACACCATCTGCTTTCACTATTTAAAAAAGCGAGACACCGCCTATCACGTTTGGAAACTCCCATTAGTAATTCAATGTTAACACTTCCGCAACCGCATGTTTTTGTCTCTCTTATAATTTAACACTTTCGCGACTGCATACTTTTGCCTTTTTGACAATAAAGTCCGCCTGTGGGCATTATTCTCCCAAGTTGCAGTATTTCAAAAAAAAAAAAAATCTGTAGTCACATATATATTACAAATGGATATACATTATAATTATAGTCTTTTTTATCAAGCTAGTTGTGTCCATAGTATATTTGATTGTAAAAATATGAATATTGGGCATATTCATAAGAAACAAATAACATACAAATTGCGTAAGAAATCCCCACTCGTGGAGTTAAAGATTTTCAAATGACGTGAATCTACGTCAGCGGTCGAGAAAGTGTTAAGTTACATTAAGTTAAGTTACATTATTTCAGAACAAGGTTTTCGGCATCCATATTTATGTTACAAACGAGTATAAATTATAATTATATTCTTTCTAATACTAATCGATGTATTTGTATCCATAGTATTTTGCTTGTACAAATATGAATATTGGGAATATTCTTAAGAAATATGGTAACACACAAATTGCAAAAGACACGCCCACTGTTGTGCTTACAGATTTCCAAATGACATGGATCTTGATTAGCGGTTGCTAAAGTACCTACTTATATCAGAGTGGAAAACTTTTTGTATACCCCTTTTCAGTGGCGGCTCGTGGCAGGGGCTGCAGAGCTCACCCGCCCCCCTCCCCGAAATATTCAGTGTAATTATTTTATCAACTTACAAAATATTTTGAAAATAAATATTATTAAATTATATAGTATTATGCATACAGAAGAGCAGATTATTTCATTATCATGAAAAATTATTAAAAAGTTGAGAAAAGTTAACCACTTTTAAACGTAATAACGTCTTCAAAGTTCGTAAAAGGGCTGCTCATTCATGCAGCTCCCGAAAAAAGGGATTTTTATTAGGGAAAGGAGAGTTAAAACCGCCCCTACTCGTTTTACCTTTCAGTTTCAACCGTATGAAACTGAGCACGTTGGAGCTGCATTTGATGCAGCTACGATCTGATTAGGAATTTCGGTAACGCTGGAAAAGAACGATTTCCCTTTGCAATTTACGGTTTTTCTTAACAGTTTTTAAAGTGGTAATCGCTGTCTTTGAAGATTATTTATGTATGAGAGGTAGAGAATTTAGCATGAAGGTTATTCACGTGTTTAATTGCTTTCTTGAGGAGGTTATATTATTATTTTATTTATTATTTATTTTTTTTTTTTACACTTTTATTGTAGTGACTAATTTTTTTTTTTTTTTTTTTTTTTTTTTTAAACACAAGATTACTAAATTTTCAATTTCTGGCATTTTTCTACGACGAAATCGATATGCATTTATATTACATTTTAGCAGTGTTATTCTGCTTCAAAATCTATGAAATTTATATAAATTAATCTAATGCATAACGAAATTATCCATTTAGAAAATATTGTATTTTTCCTGTACACTTCTTTTACAAGGACACACAAAACATGCAGAATGCAATATTGGCTTGGCTGTGTATGGTTTTAGATTTGTGATAATATTTCAAACGAAATTTAATTGATATATGCTACTGAAAACTTCTATAATAATAATTGGAAAGGTTTGTCTGTCTGTCTGTTCTTTTATACGTTCAGCCCTATTGAACGCAGAAGTACAAGAATTGACATACGGATGCTCTGGAGCCTTTCCGAGGTCCTCCTCGAAACAGAATTTAAAAATTTTAATTAGTTTCGGATATATTAATTAAAACGTTGACCCGTGTCGATCGAAAAATGACCAAAAATTCACAGCCTATTGCTTAAAAAAAGGCATTCTATGAGCAGAAGATTTTAACGGCTGTTTCCAACGGAAACAAAACATGTGGAAATCATTAATGTCACATGATCTTGAACTGGGGTTAAAAATTGCAAATTTCAAAATGCTTCAAATTTTCTTTTTTTTTCTCTCTCTTAATATACAACCTATGCAGCACAAAACCAACATGCAGTTCAAATTTCATCAATTTGGGTTAATAAACAAAGCAGTTACATTTTAATTGCAAATTAAATTTTATTCTAACACGTAATCTATCTTTCAATAGACGATAGGAGTTTCCATAGCAACGAAATACATTTGAAGGTACTATACAAATACTTTTTATTTTTATTTTTACTTTTATTACCCGACTACCGTGGTATATACAGGTTTTGGGGACCTAAAAAATATTTATTTTTCTTTTTACTTCTATTAACCGACAACCGTAGATAATGGAATTAGAGATTTCACGTGATTTACATGTTTTAGAATGTCCTAATTATGTTTTCTTTTGTATCTCAGCTACTAATTAAAATAATTTTATAAGTTTGGAATACATCATTCGAAAGATATTTTAAAGTACTTTTATATTATCGAAAGTGAAATTCGACATTTCAGCCGATTTACACGTTTTGAGGTCTGCTGAATCGGTTATCTTTTGTATCTCATCTACTAATTAAAATGATTTCATAAGTAATACATCATTTGAAAGTTTTGTTGATTTGGAATTGAACAGTAGATTACAGAAAATTCTACCGCCAGATGGCGCTGTAAATTTTTAAATTGCAATATTTCCAATACTTATTATGATTAAATTATCTTCAATACATCATTCGAAAGATATTTTAAAGTACTTTTATATTATCGAAAGTGAAATTCGAGATTTCACCCGATTTACACGTTTTGAGGTGCCCTGATTAGGTTTTCTTTTGTATCTCAGCTACTAATTAAAATAATTTCATAAGTAATACATCATTTGAAAGTTTTGTTGATCTGGAATGGAACAAAAGATTACAGAAATTTTTACCGCCAGATGGCGCTGTAATATTTTTAAATTTCAATATTTCAAATTCTAATTATGATTAAATTTGTTCTAATACATCATTCGAAAGATATTTTAAAGTGTTTTTTATATTATCGAAAGTTGAATTCGAGATTTCACCTGATTTACAATTTTAAGGTGTGCTGATCAGGTTTTCTTTTGCATCTCAGCTAATTGAGTTAGACCGTTCAAAATTGGTATATGTAAGTTAATTAGTAGGAGCTGGAAGGGTGGGGAAGGAATAGGCGCGCGCAGTGCGCACGAGATTGCGCTGCCAAAAGCAGTTGGGACCCGGTCCGACATTTTACCTGATGAGAAATGATTTTTTAAATTTTCTTTTCTTAAGAATAAAAGTTTGATTTCAGAAGGAATATGTGCGCGCACCGCACGTATATCTTAACACGTGCGCGCGCAGCTTGCATGGTTTGGGACCCGGTGCGAGTTTTTACCCGATCATCAAAGATTTTTTTTTTAATTTTATTTTCTTAATAATAAAAGTTTGAGTTGCGAAGGAATATGCGTGTACAGCGCACGTATATCCTCACATGTTCGTGCGCAGCGCGCATGGATCTGCACTGCCGAGGGCAGTGGGGTCCCGTTGTGATTTTTTACCCGATGCTAAATGATATAATTTTAAATTCCTTTTCTTAAGAATGAAAGTTTATGAGTAATAGCATGAAATTTTGAGAAGTCATAAGGATGGTGAAGGAATACGTGCGCGCAGCTCACGGGTCTACCTTGCCGAAGGCAGTGGGGACCCGGTGCGACATTTTTCCCGATCAGAATTTTTTTTTCTCTTTTTTTATCACATGATAAAAATTAATGTAATTTTGAGAATTCATTAATTATTGTGATTCATTTAAAAATAATGACCAGCGAAGCGGGCGTAGCCTGCCAGTTTTAAATGTATCTAAAAGAAATAGTTTTAACATTTGTAGATTTTATTTTTATTATTATTATTATTATTATTTTATGTTCGGGAATACAGAAGATATCGGTTACGTTACTGACTATATACGACAAATTTTGAAAATTCATTTTTAATTAACATAAGAGGTTTCATACCTAAATAAAATTTTAGTATGTATGTATAGCATGTGTGTAAATTTCGCATTCAAAAAAAAAAAAAAAAAAAAAAAAAAAACCCTAAGATGTTCGTGATGTTGGCAAGTATTTCGTAATGTATGTGGTTGCATGATTTTACCTAATTGTTAGTTCTTTCAACTAAAATATCAAAGGATGGTCGCAATGCATCACTATAATTGCACATTTAAGATATGTGTGTCGGCATTGCATTACTATAAAATATAAGATAGGAGTTTAAAAAATAAATAATTACTTATAATTCGACATAAATGCAGCAGCATCTATTGTTTCTTTATGCTAAAAAGAGTGACAATAAATATTTTAGATTTTGACAATAGTTGCTAGGCAAAATTATTTATAAATGTTAACCTTTCCAAGGATTTTAATATTTTTAAATTATCAATATTTCAGTTAATTTTTTTGTTCATTTAAAAAATATATAATTTTAAAATACCCATGTTAAACATAATTTAATCTAATACCGGGGTGCAATTTTTTATTTAGGCTTTTCCTTGTTACGTATTCCTTAACTCTTAAATTCTGTAATAGATTATTTCTTATGCAAAATTCAAGATGTTCTACAGCAAATAGTGATGATGCTATTATCCCTATCTAAAAGAAATAAGATGGATATCTTGAGATTTATATAGATCTAATATTTCTATTTCAAATATTTTCATTTAATAAACATTACTGTTCATTTAATAAACATTACTGTAAAACTCACACGCCGAAAAGAATTCATCAGGGGTAAAATGTTGAAGAAAAAGAAAACAACCATCATTCCATTATTCTCACATGAATAATATATTAACCCCTTAACTGCCATGGGCGTATATATACGTTTTTCCGAAGTACGATCCTTTGTACTGTACTGCTACCAGTAAAACTAGTGACACGGTTTGACAGTGCAATAAAACAAACTTGAAAATGAACTTTAGAGTGTTTTTGAAAGATTTACTCTTTTGATAGTTGAAAGGAAACACTGGCACTTTGAAGCGAATCTCGTAAATTTTCCTCAACAGGTAAGATGATAAGTAAAGGTATATATAAATGATTTGTGTTGTGTGTATGTTGTTTTCTTCTTTCTTTCATGAGGACTTTGATTTATCATTCCAAATATTCAAATAAAATTATCAAATTGTTTCATTTTATGCAGGTCCTCTTTTTTACTTTTTTGGTGATAGTTCATATGCTTTACTTGCAGAAGAGAACTTTGAAAAGATTGTCTTTGAAAAAATAATTTTGAATTTAACAGATTTTTTCTTTGTGTACATGTATTCGCATTGTCTTCTTTGCTTTTTAGATGATTTATTAGTTAATCTTTGTTTCAAATACTTTGAATAGTAAAATTGTGGGAAATACATTTCCTTTCTTTTTACTTTCATATATTATGTAAGAAAAGCTTTATTATCATGAAAAAAATCGACTGTAAAATATTGGTATATATCTACGTTTGAGGTCTCCTGAGTTCATTTTTGCAATTTTTACAATGTTATATGTATGAAATGAGTATGTATATGGATGCGAGTAAACACGATAACATCTAAAAGTTTGGTTCGATTGAGCTGAAAGTTGGTAGGTATGTTAAAGGTTACCATCACACGAACTGTATAGAATTTGATGAATGTGGGACTTACAGATCTTTTACAGGGACACGAAGAAAAATTCCTTATCATTTTGACTAATGGACTTACATTTTTGAAGTGCGATTGCGTCTAAATGTTTTATCCGATTGAGTTAAAAATTGGAAGGTAGGTAATCGTTGCACGCTTCGTACAGTTTTGATGAGCACACGACTTATAATTCTTTCACAGAAATACAAAAAGAAATTCTTTATCATTATGGACTATAGATTCGAATTATTTGCAGTTATTATCGTAAGAACCGTACAGATATATATAATTATATGTAATCAAACTATTTATTATTATTTTTATATAAATCATTGTGTGTGTATCATTTTAATGTGCGAATGTTGATTTACAATTTTGTATGCGCATATAAAATCTGAAGCCCCCGATTAAAATAGATTCGTCAGAAAATCACTTTCGTTGTTTTCTCAAATTGTACTTAGACATGCATCGATGCAGCCCCCCGCCCTCTAAAGGAATCTCACGAGCCGCCACTGCCCCCTTTTTTTAAGAGTAATTTTTATTTATTTTATTGGAGAGAACTATTATACATATAAAGGGATATAGCGAGGCTTAAAATGCTCCGGGATAAATTGGGAAAGGGGGAACTTTTATAGTGATTAATTTATAGTTTACTTACTACATAGACAATAATTGTATGATCATCTGCATCGTAATATTATAATGTGGATGGATTCAATAGTATTTTGATATGAAAAAGTTAATACAGAAATCATTGTCATTAAAAATAACAGGAGTTTATTTTTTAAAATGTGTTAATCCCTTGCATAATGCGTTAATTTTGCAAAGCAATGGGGAAAAAATGCGTTACGTATGCAATATACATGATTAAAGTTCGTAAGCATTTGACAACGTACAGTTGCTAGTCAAATTGTTTTGTGAATGTTTGAAATTAATCAAAATTCGAAATAATCATTATCCACAGTGTCTTGCTTTTAAGTGGTTTTAAACTTAAAAAAAAAAAAAAAAAAAAAAAAAAAAAAACAGGAACGCAATTTTTTACAAAAATGGTGCCGCAAACCATGTTAAATCTAATGGATCATGACTTAAGAAATTGCAAAAATACTGATGTGGAATTTCTTAGCTGCTAATCTTGCTAATTTTTAAATTAGATTTATCACCAGTATTTTTAAAGATAAATCTTTGACATACATTTTCGACGAATATTTAAAAACAGATAAACTGAAAACACATATATCTTACAGTTATGAAATATCCGTTGAAAATAATAGTTCGTCTCTGAAAATATATTTTTATGTTTTTTGGTACTTTCGATGCAGGTACTCGGAAGCTCTTACGTTGAGATTGAAATTAACAGAGACTTATAACTATGGGGATATGACGTTGAACGACACAAAGATTCGGTAAAGAGAGATAAAAGCAAATTTACAGTAGAAAATTTCTGGTAAGAAGTCTACCACTTAATTGGTGTATTGATAAAAATGTGTATTATAATTATCGCACGTTTGGCATCAATGCTTTACTAATTACAGTACAGCCTGTGGCTTACAAAATAAAGTGCGATAATAAGTTAAAATAAATATCATTTGATTTGAGAAATGTTTACAATAAAATTCCATTCTTTGTTGCATTGTCAGAAGGGAGTTGAAGAGAAATTTTTAAAGGAACTGTTTGATATTTTCGATATTGTGACCGCTAACATCAATAAACAGTCGACGCCGATGTAGTAGCAATTGTCGATATTGATGAAACATGCCAAAAGTGCCGGCTATACATTCAGCAGCGACATCAATCTCTGTATTACATCATCCAGCACTTCTACATCTATTTAATACAGAAGAATAGCTGCCAGTATTTTAATTTATTCCTGAATACTTTTAGCCCCGACTTTGTTTCGCACCACTTTATTTATAGAAAAATTTTCTTCAATACATAACTTCGATAAAATAAGAAAAAATTACATTAAAAAAAATAAGTGGTACGAAATAAAGGCGGGGTTATATTACTCCGGAATAAATTAAAATATTGGCAGCTATGCAGAAGTGTTCTAAAGTGTCCCCGAAACAGTCCATTAGATTGCAGTTTGAAGAGCGAGGATGTCATGCAGCAGGTTCAGCGCGTCTAATTTATCTTCTGAGATATTTAGAAATGAGGCGGTTCCGTACTGTAATAGAAAAATGTACTGATGCACAAACACTTATAAATCATATTTTAAGTTAATTTTTGGACGGTGCATGCTGTAAAAAAATCCGATAGGAAATGGTGCAGGAAAACATTGTACGTAGATTCATCAAGACGTTCTATCAACATATACGTTTCTATCAGATTATTATCTCCAAGATTTCCTCACCATATATTCACCCTGAACTTTTGTTGAACTTTCCACAGGAGAGTAGTGGGGGGATTTTAGTATGATAATGTGCGGTCAGTTTGCGTGTTGATTGCGCTTTCTCCGGAAAATATGGTTTAATTTGTGAAAAAAATAGTGTCGAAAAATTGTGGATCCTTTTCGTGTCACATCAAACAACAAGCGAACGAAATTTCCCCTGCGAAAATAGTCAGTTACGGTTAGTAGATGTTATTTCTGCGCGTTAAAGGGATGAGTCATTTCTGAAAGCAGAACAACTAACAACACTCTTCTGCGAAACGCCTATTTTAGATGCAACCACTGGTTACCTAATATACCAGAAATGTTCAAACTGCTGCCTCAATTCTTTCATTTCAGACATGAACACATAGCGTAGTTTCCACTCATCATACTTTGCTGTTCTATAGGATCCCTTCTCCCGTAATAATCGATACATCTTCGCAAACGTAGGAAATGTAGGCAATGATTCCTTAGATGTGCTAGACTCCCATTTCTATTTATTCGGCTTTTTGTAAGATGCATTCGAGTAAGCAGATATAATTATTTATATGGATTTTATGTAAAGTAATCAATAATATACATCGCTGAAGGTAAAAATCATTCATTAATTACATATATATATTCTTTTTTTTTTTTTTCTCAGAGTGTTAATTTTTTTTAAATAAATACGGGGAATATATTTGTAAATGAATCGAATACATAGTTTCACCCATAATAATTGTTATTAATCGCACACACAGTTTCACCCACGATAATTGTTATATTAATCGCACATACAATAATTGATAGAAGACACAGACATTAGTCACCGACAGAATAGTTAGTTGTACGTACAGTAATTGTTAGGCACACACAGTTGCGTAACAATATTGTCAAAAGCGATAATTTTCTCCATTTAAATAATTGCATGTTTAAGCCTTTTATAATGTACAGTTATTTAAAAAAAAAAAACGCCACCCCCCACCTAATTTTGCGATAAATTATCGTAGAAACATGCGACTGGTACCGATCAGTTTGTAATAACGTCTAGTTTATAATGTTATAGTTAGATTTTACTTAGGGGGTCGTCTACATATTAAAACTGACATTCAACTTCATTTTTTTCAATGGTAACCCCCCTTTTTTATAATTTATTTGAATTCTTTGGATCAAATCATCAAGGAAAATGGTATAGTTTATATATTTCGCTTAATTTTTCATAGAGTTATAAGCTGTCAAAGTTTGGGGATGCTAATGTTAAATGAATGTGACAAACATTAAATCATATCTTCCGAAATAATTATGATATTTAAATTCTGTTTTTTTTATTCGTTAGATTGAAGTGACCCAAACATATTACATGCAAATTTTTGCTAAAAAACCATTTTTTGAATTATGAAAATTATTAATAAATTCATATTTGAAAATATTATGAATTATGACCTATGTTATTTTTTGCACGAATAGAACTGGCATCATCAAAAACATGGATTTCCAAATTTACAGCTCGTTCCTAACATTATTCTTTGAGTTACAGTGATATTTCATTTTTTACTGCTGTTAGGGGGGCGTCACTTGTTATAATTTGTATCCTCTGTGAGTCAATATCTCTATATATTTTGACGAAAAACTATTTTAATTTACCTTTATGCCATTCTAATTGTTTTCTAAGGAACATTTCGATGTTTATTATACAAATTGGCTTACTTTTTATAAAATTATCGCAATGCAGGCAAGAGATTGGGAAAGAATTCCAAAAGAAATGAAGCCCCGCCTCTATTTCACGGAAACAGTATTAAAAAAATTAGTTTGCATACTCGTATATGACTCTATATGTGACGCTGGTATGCATAAATGTCAATGGCATTTACTACATTGAATGCTAAAGACAAAATTTAAATGATTTAGTTGGAAGTATGCAAAATAATTTTGTTTTATAATGTAAAGTTTTAGAAAAATTGTGTAAAGGGGTGGCTTCAGTTGCAAAAAGAGTTTACTCGATCCTGAAATGTTAAGTCTTTGTTCTTAAATATTACATAACTTTTTTCTTGTTTCTCACTGCTAAAATTCTATTTTATCCCTTTTGTTTTTTGTTTTTAACTTGAATATTCTAGGATTCGTGCATCTCAAGTCATATATCAGGATTTAGAAAACGCGGTAGGACGAGGATTATTATTTCAAAGAGCAGAATGCAGTGAACAATACTTTTGTTTTTTTCTTTTTTTTTAAATTAATATAATTATTTTTTATTAATTTTTATCAGAGATTTTAAAACAAATTTTCTGTTTTAATCTTGTTGTGACATTTTCGCATTCCTTTACTCTACCGTTCATGCTATTTAAATTTTATAGCATGACGTAACATAATAAAATATAAAATTTTTATTAAATGTTTTTTTAATACCGAATAGTATTGTGGTATTTTTTTTTTTTTAAGTTTTTTAAATCTATTATTGAAACAAAGCACAAAGCGCAATATTATTTATTTTCGATTATTCTAATAACGGCGTAAAACTGGCGTCACATTTATCACGGAAAAAGAATTTAAAACTAAGTAATATGCCTTATTACTTTCAAAGATATAAATTTTACACATTTAAAATTAAGAATTCAAGTACAGTAGACGACTGCAGAACGGGGAATATTCGATCTAGGATATAGGAAACCGTTTTTTCTATATCCATATTTATTTCCGTATGAATATACACAATAATTATACTCTTTCTAGTGAAAGCATTTGTATTCCTACTATTTTGTTTATATAAATATGAATATAAGGAATATTCTTAAGAAATATCGTAACACACAAATTGTGAAAGAAACGCCCACTGGAGGAGTTACAGATTTCCAAATGACGTGAACCTACGTCATCGGCGCGAAAATGTTAAATATCCTTTCGCAGATTTTAGTTTAAATCTTGTTATCTATATTTTTGTATATTATCTATTGTTGGTTTGTACGCCTAAAATTAAATGTAAAACTTTATAACTTTCAAAACACTTTCATGCGGGGCTTACTGTATAAAATAAAAATATACCCAACAAGAAGTAGATAATTCCTTTTCTTAAATATTAAACACTTTTTTTTTTTTTTCTTTTAACCGCTATTAATATTATTAGCATTATTACTATTATTCTTTTACCTTCGTACCTAGATTTTTGTAATTCAACATTGTATTGTAGGGTTCATATGATTCAAGATATTTAATTTTCTTCGTATGAAGTGAATATTTTACTACTGAAAGTTTAATAAATAGAAACCAATAAAAATCTTTTAATTCGTAAACTATCACAGAAAGCTATCCGAATTAGAAGCGTTTTCTATTTTATAATTAACGTTTCTGAACTTTTTTTCAGGTGTGAAATTTAATAAATAATGTATATTGCGTGGTAGATCACGATTTATTTTTTCTAAATGTACAGGCGGTCCCCTAACATATTTTCACGTTTAACTCTGTTTAGAATTGATTTAAAGTGCATACATAGGTATGTTTTCCGAACTGCCTTGATCTCAGAAATCTGAATATGAGGTCAAAAATAGGGGTCGTCATTGCAAAAAATGAAGTTTATGCCTGTTTTAATATGTAGATAACCCCTTAAGCAAAATCTAACTACACCATTAAAACCTAGACGTTATTACAGATCGATAGGTACCAGTCGCATGTTTCTACGATAATTTACGTCGAAATTAGGTGGGGGGGGGGTGGCGTTTTTTTTTGGCTGACTGTACATACAATTAGCAAAAAAAGAAAACAGAAATAAAATCGCGCGTGGGGGGGGGGGGGTGGCACGACTAATTTCGCGATAAATTGTTGTAGAAACATGCGGCTCGTACCGATCGATTTGTAATAACGTCTAGTTTATAACGGTATAATTAGATTTTGCTTAGGGGTATCGTAAAAATGGCATGAACTTAATTTTTTTTTCCATGGTATCCACCATTTTTTATAATTTATTTGAATTACTTGGATCAAATCATCGCGGAAAATGGTATAGTTTATATATTTTGCTCAATTTTTCATAGAATTATAAGCTGTCAATATATCGGGATGCTAATGTTAAATGAATGTGACAAACATTAAATCATATCTTCCCAAAAAATTATTATATTCAAATTCTGTTTTTTTTTTTTTTTTATTTTTTTTTTTAATATATGTGTTAGAATGAAGTGACCCAAACACATTCCATACATACTTTTAATAAAAAAAAACATTTTTTGAAGTATGAAAATCATTAATAAATCCATATTCGAAAAAATTATGAATTATGACCTTCGTTCCTAACATTATTTTTTGAGTTACAGTGACATTTCATTTTTTATTGCTGTTAGGGGGCCGTCTGTTATAATCTGTATCCTCTGTAAGTAAATAGCGTATATATTGTGAAGGAAACCTATTCTAATTTACCTTTATGTTACTCTTATTGTTTTCTAAGCAACATTTCGACGTTCCTTACACAAATTGGCTTATTTGTGTAAAATTATCACAATGCAGGCTAGAGATTGTGAAAGAATTCAAAAAGAAAACAAGCTGAAACAATATAAAAAAAAAAAAAAACTAGTTTACATATTCATATTTGTCTCCATATGTAACATTGGTATGCATAAATCTCAATGGCATTCACTACGCCGTTTACTGAAGACAAAACTTAAATGATTTAATTGCAAATATGTAAAATCATTTTGTTTCTTAATATAAAGCTTTAGAAAAATGTGTAAAGGCGTGGCTTACGTTGCAAAATAGGAATACACCCGATCCTGATATGTTAAGTCTTATTTCTTAACTTTTTCGTGACCGCATGCTTTTGTCTTTTTGACAGTAAGGCCCGACTGTGGGCGTTATTCTTCCAAGTTACAACATTTCAGAACAAAATTTTCTGTAATCACATTTATATTACAAATGAATATACGTTATAGTTATATTCCTTCTAACCAAAGAATTTGTGTTCACAGTACATTGATTGCAGAAATATGAATATTGGATATATTCAAGACAGAAATAACATACAATTACGAAAGAAACTCCCACTGGCGGAGTTACAGATTTTCAAATGATGTGAATCGACGTCAGCGATCGCGAAAATTTTAAATATTAAATAACATTTCCTGATTTCTCACTATACTAAAATTCCGTTTTAACCTTGTTGTCTTTTTTATGTACTTGAATATTGTAGGGTTCGTACACCTCAAGTTAAATATCATGTTTTAGGAAATTGCAGGGATGGAACACGGGCGCAGAATTCATACCACTATCAATGCAAGAAAATTTTCTACTTCTTAAATCAATGATATTGTAGGTAGAGAAATTTCTTAAACAGATTCCGGTATGAATTCTGCGCCCGTGTTCCATCCCTGTTATTGTTTGGAAAAGCAATACGGAAAGAACAATCTTTTTTTTTTTTTTTTTTTTTTTCTGATCCATATAATTAATATTCAATAATTTTTATAAGATTTTTAAAAAGAATTTTCTGTTTTAATCTTGTTGTGACACTTTCGCATTTGTTTGTTGTGCCGTTTGTAAGATTTACGTTTTTTAAATTTTATCGCATGACGTAACATAATAAAATAATCATTTTTTTTATTAAATGTTATTTTATACAGAATCAAAGCTGTACTGATAAGTATAAAGGATTTAAGTCCAAAAATGTCGATTTTGAGTTAAGTACATAGTCAGACTCGGAACAAAATTCTCTATCGATTGGTATAAAGGATTTAAATCCATGTCATTTAGTCTTTGAGAAAATCCATTTGTAAAAAAAGATTCAAGTTAGAAATTTAGCATTAATCTTTGGCATAAAATATTTAATTCAAAATTTTCCCTTTAATACATGAAGATTGACAATCACTGAATGGTATAAAGCGTATAAACCAACCTAATCCCTTTTTCTTAATCGATTCTTCTGATTAGTGTTTAGTTAGTTTAACTTTATTTTTCGTCTCCTGAAAATTCAAGAATATGGACTTAAATCCTTTATACTTATCAGTACAGAAATAATGGATTTTTTTTTTTTTTTTTTTTTTTTTCTGTTTATACAATCTATTAAAGCGCAGGGATGGAACACGGGCGCATAATTCATACCACTATCAATGTAAGAAAATTTTCTACTTCTTAAATCAACGATATTCTAGGTAGTGAAATTTCTTAAACAGATTCCGGTATGCGCCCGTGTTCCATCCCTGAAAGCGTAATCTATTTGTTTTCTATTATTCTAATCACGGTGTAAAATTCACATTTATTATGAAGAAGAATTTAATCAAAGTAATATGTCTCATTACTTTTAATGATGTAGATCTTATACATTTAAAATTAAGAATTCAAGTACTGCAGACTACTGTATAATACGGGATATTCATTCTGGGCAAAAGAAAGTCGTGTTATATGGGACTAACTTTATCAGACTAATTTATGCAAATTCAGACCAATACTGGACAATTTATTTTATTTTATTTTATTTTATTGCTTTATTTTGTTTTTTATTGTTTTCTCAGTATGTTTTCAAAGTTTGCGACACAAATTAACCTATCTTGGTAAAATTAACGCATTGTAGGCTAAAATATTTTATGGCATTACAAAAGAATAAAATATCCTACCCTCTGGCTTTTTGTGAAACAATACGTTACATTAAAAAATTGTTTCTTGTTTCTTTAATTTTATTTTGTTTGACTCTTTATTGAAATCTAAATATAAACGAATTTAATTTACCGTTCGATGATTGATGACAAAATTTCAGTTATTTAATCATGAATTTGTTAAATAACTTTATGATTTCGAGAAACGTATAAAAGCGTGACTTTATAGTCAAAATACGAATGCTTTTGAACAGTATCTCCTTTTTATCGAATATTAAATATCCTTTCTCGGATTTTTGTTTAAATCTTGTTATCTTTATTGTTATATATTGTACATTGTAGGTTTGTACGCCTTAAATAAAATGTAAAGCTTTATAGTAACACTTTCATGCGGGGCTTACTGTGTAAAATAAAAATATACCCAACAATGTAAATATATATATATATATATATACAGAGGCTGTTCGCACATTTTTTAGACGATTTTATTTCGCAGTAAGAAAAAATCGTTTGCATGGAGAATTTCATTTTCACAACTGTTGTATTTTTGGAAGTTTTATTTATCTTCTGATATTTAGAATTTTTGTTTTGATGCAAAAATGCGCTTTTAAAAAGGCAGTGGATGGAAAGATGCATTTCCGCTCTTTCCAAAGTGAGTTTTTAGTGAAATATTTATGAAAAACATTTATCAGGAGAAAAATGGAAAAATGTCCCAACAGTAGATGAATCTTGGGTCTATTTAAGTGGTTGCAATAAAAAAAGATCAATTCATTATCACAAAAGTGGAGAATTTTTTTTTTTTTCTACATGGTTCAAAGAATCAAAAGAAAGTTTTTCTAAAGGATTTATGATTGTCACTGGTTTTTCATACAAGCGCAAGATAAAAGCAAAAGAAATGTGACAAAAATGCCAAAATCAGCTCTAAATATTATCAAGAACATATTTTAATTCCAATTTTTAAAAATGAAAATCCAGATCTTTATCCACAATGCTATCAATCGGTTGAACTGTATCAAGACAAAACAAGCAGCCACACATCACAATCCGCAATTACTTTTCTAGAAAAAAAAAATGGAACAAAAAACGGGAATTAAAACCATACCCTTCACTGATATTCCTGCTAAATCTCCTGATGTATCACTGTTGGATTTTTGTGTTTTTCGACTCTTATAATCAGCATTATCCAAACACCGACCTACAACACTTTGTGAACTTTGGAGAGCCGTTCAAGAGGAGTAGAAAAATATACCTCTTTCGATATTATAAAAAGCATTATTATCATAGAAATTACGGCGTAGAATGATAGTTAAGAACAAGGGCTATCAAACTGAACAAATAAAACACGAAATATGAGTGAAATTGTTTTAGTACACTCCATCAAAAGCGTCTAAAAAATGTGCGAACAGCCTCTGTATACATGTGTGTGTCTTAAATATTAAAGAATTTTTTTTTTTTTACCGCTATTATTATTATCATTATTACTATTATTCGCTTATCTTGCAATCTTGATTTTTGTAACTGAGCACTGTTGGTTTCATATGATTCAATCTATTTAAATTTTAACGTATGAATTAACGTAATAAACTACTCCATGTTTATCAAAAAAAAAAAAAAAAAGTATTAAAAAATTTTAATCCATAAACGAACAAAACACGTTTAGTGAAACAACTTATAATTAATATTTTTGTACCTTTTTTTCCGGAATGAATTTTAATGAATAATGTTCATTCTATGGTAGATCATAATTTATTTTTTCTAAATGTATAAACGAACTTCTAATACATTTTCGCTTTTAACTCTATCAAGAATTGATTTAAAATATATAAATAGGACTTTTTCCGATCGGCCTTGATCTCAGAAATTTTAATATGAGATCAAAAATGGGGGTTGCCACTGAAAAAAATAATAATAACTTTATGCCTGTTTTAATACATAGATGACCCCTTAAGCAAAATCTAACTATACCATTATAAACTAGATGTTATTATAGTAGATCAATCTGTATCAGTCGCATGTTTCTACGATAATTTACGGTAAAATTAGATTGGTGTGGGTTGCTTTTTTTTATCACTGTACAAACAATTATTCAAATTGGTAAAAATTAAGTTTAAATTATAAAAGTAATTTACTTATTAGAGTAAAAAATAATACGCATATAATGTTTTGCACTGTTTTCCAATACTTGGCTCGAGATTATCGAACATTGCGATGTGTGAATTATTTCTTCGAGATTATTTGATTCAGTATTATAACATACAGAATTTGAGCCCACTTATGAACGAATAAACACAGGTATTTTTGGTACCAATCAACGAGATATATAAAGTAGAGTGATAAATAGTAACCCTAGTGAAGGTCCAAGATGCGTCATGTGACATGCTCCCCTTGCACCTGCATATTCGGTGGTTTCCTTGTTTGCAGCTAGTTTATTTCCAAACATTCTATGGAAGAACACAGTGTTTTAAGTTGTGAAACTCTTTCGAAAATAATTTATTTTGTTATAAAAATAAATGGGTAGGCGCTGACCAGTAAATTTTCACAAGTAAATTATAATTGTTTTATTTTGTATGTTTTAACACTAATATTTGTTATTTTTCTTTCAGCTATTCGACGAAGATTATGAAAATAAATCCTGTGCTGAAAATAATGCATTTTATGAAAGATCGTACACTTTAATTATTTATTTACTGCTTAAATAATATTTTTCTTATTTATTCGAAACAGTTTTTTGACTATTTGCTTTCATGGCAGTATATTTCGTATAATTCGAGACAATATTGTGATTGGCGCAGCTTGGCAAACCCAGCCAACCGTTGTCGCCAAAGCTTTTGTTTGCTTACGTTCTATGATTTATACGCATGTTTTAGTTTTATTTTCAAGTTCACCTGTGTCCTTATTTTATGTTGTTTTTTAATTGTGTGTACCAATTATATCACATATTTATTAAAGTCATCATATCAATTTCAAATCATTGTGTAGTTAGATAAAAGTCTTTCGAGGACAGTCGCCAAAAAAGCGATAAACAGCCAGACATAGCAACCATTGGTTCATGTCACGTGATTCATCTTGAACAACGGAAAGCTAATCCTTCATCCATTGAATCAGCACTCTAATTTATATATCTCGTTGGTACAAATCCAGAGGTATCACTAGATGATTAGTAAGCAAAGCATCCTATTTCTTGCTTCACTTCCTTTTGACTAAAAATAAAATACAATAAAATAAATAAGTTTAAATATTTTGTTTTTGTTTTTACAAATTGGGAGTGAGTTTTTTTTTTTTATAAATATGAATGATTGCTCATAGAATCATTACTTGTTGTAGAATGTATTTGGCTTAAGGTCAATAGTGCATGTCATAGTGTTAGGCCAGGTGGAATATCCTCCATGGCTGCCATTGCAAGTTTAAAAAAAAAATAATAATAGCTTTTCTTTCTTTCTTTCTTTTCTTTTTCTTAAATAAATAAATAAATAAATAAATAAAAAATAAATAAAAGCATTTTAGAAGTTCAGACAAAAATGTTTTAGTGGGTGCTAATACAATACTGCAGTATTGTATTAGCACCCACTAAAACATTTTTGTGGATGCTGCGGAAATCCTACGCCGTCGCACTTGCATCGATGTAGGATAAAACGTCATGGTCCTATAAATAACTGAGACTTAGAATGTCTTGGTGATAATAAACTTTTTCATGTTATCTGCCCTCAATCACTGAAGCTAAGTATTTTAAATGATTTATAAATTTATTTTCGTTTGCCACTTTATTTTATTTTTTACTTTTCAGTTACCTAAAACCATTTTAGTTTTTAGCTAACTGATGCTTGTTTTTAAAACAAAATTATCATATTATTTATTCCTGCTCAATACAGAAATTCCACTGAGCACTATTTGAACTCTACAAAATTTTAAAGCTATCAGATGAAATCTTAAGTATGACATCTCAAAAATTATGTAATGATTTATGAAAAATAAATAAATAAATAAATAAAACTTAAGACACTAATGTAAAACTAGATATGATTGAGAAGTTTGCAAATAAATACTAAAATAATATGAAAACAAACTCGTTTCAACCCTTTGTCAACTATAACAATCTAACGCACTTGCATACTTGCCAACATCCTAATTAATACTCCGTAGTGTTGTTAATCCCGCCCTTTTTCTCCCATCAGTATCTTTCTAGAGTAAAATTCTCCAATGCAATTACGTTTTAATAAGAAGAAAAATACTCAAAAAAGGTACTGGTGTGAAAAAGAAGGCGGGGCTGACAATACTACGTAATATTAATTAGTATGTTGGCAAGTATGCACACTTGTAATAAATATGTCTCTGGCAACTTAAACGCTCGATTTGTTTTTATAGCAAATGCGAAACGACGTCGACTCCTCCTTCGATCCTCGAAAAAAGAATTTGTCGATTCACATAAGCGGAGAAGAAAAGAAGGGTCGAAATCCACTTTCCCAATAAGTAGTAGGATATTAATCTGCGTTATTCAGAATTCTTGTCAGATAAAGAAAATCTAATTAGCTATCATATTTGAAAATAATAATAATAATAATAATAATAATAAATAAAATTAAAAAAAAAAAAAAAAAATGTCTGGGGTTTGATATTTGATATTTGACAATTTCTTACTACTTTGCAATAAATAAAAAAGAATATGATGTGAGCATTTATACAAATATTGAGATAATTACATTCTTCAAAGCAACATTTTATGGATGAAAACTATTTAATCCAATCGATCAATTAATTAATGCAGATTAGTTTTATTTTAATTTTAAAGAAAAAAAAAATCTGTTTTTATTTATTATTTGATTTTATAATTTATTATTTGATTTGTTTTTATTTAGTTTTTTAACAAATAATTTACGCAAACTCAATTACAGTGAAATTAAATACTTAAAATCCTTTCCTCATTTTGATTCGGATAAATCACGTATTCAAGTTCCAGATAAAAATGGTCTTTTGAAAATAATCTAGAAAATCCGTACGTTTCAAAGAAATTTATACATAAAAATAAATATTTATATATGTATACAATGTTTGCACATTATATTTATAACTAGCAGGCTACGCCCGCTTCGCTGGTCACTATTTTTAAATGAATCACAATAATTAATGAATTCTAAAAATTGCATTATTTTTTATCATGTGATAAAAAAAGAAAAAACAAATTCTGATCGGGAAAAATGTCGCACCGGGTCCCCACTGCCTTTGGCATCGTAGACCCGTGCGGTGCGCGCGCGTATTCCTTCACCATCCTTATGATTTCTCAAAATTCCATGTTATTACTCATAAACTTTCATTCTTAAGAAAAGGAATTAAAGAAAAATATCATTTAAATTTTAATCACACTAAAAACTGAGACAGATAATATACACTAAAAATATACATTTTAAAATATTAAAAACACAAAAACATAAATTTAAACGTTTAGAGCCTTTTACAGGCTCCTCATCAGTAAAAAACATCAAGTGCAAATCGTGAGATGAACAACAGACTTCATTATGTGAGTACTACGTATTCAACAGGAACTGCGCATGCCTCATTAAGTGGCAAAAAATGTTGATTTGTGTACCAGCCCTCAAGAAAATTCTTGAGTGATAATTTAAACAATTAGATATGATTATTTTAGTACTGTTAAAATCAGGTAAATGGTCAGTTTCTATGGCATGCTGAACTATTTTTGAACGTATATCCCGGTTTTTGAAATTTGTTTTATGATCCTTAATTCGAGTATGAAGAGAACGGCCAGTTTGACCAATATAAACTGAACTACAAGATTTACAAGGGATATTATAAATAACACCTGTACGGGAAAAAGGGGGGATAACAGTTTTAAAATTAGAAAGGAAATTACGAATTAGAAATTGAGGTTTATAGGAAACAGATAAATTAACAGTGCGTAAAACTCTGGCAATAGATTCAGAAATATTTTTATAGTAAGGAATAGTAACAAATGATTTAGGTGAATTAGTTGAATTAGTTTTACGATTATCCTTATTAAAATCATACTCCTTTAATTTTCTTTTAAGCCAGCGAGAGGGATAATTATTATGCTTTAAGTCCGAAAAAATCTTTTTCAATTCCAACTGGAAAAGTTCATCAGTACTGCAATATAATTTTGCGCGGTGAAGTAATGTATGGAAAACAGCAGATTTATGTGAAGAAGGGTTGGCTGAATTAAAATTTAAGTATTGGCCTGAAAATGTAGGTTTCCTATAAACAGAAGTAACAAATTTAGAATAAGTATCAGAGGGTGAATATCAAAATATCTAAGAAAGGGAGTTTATTATCTTTTTCTTGTTCTAAGATAAACTGAATTGAAGGATTAACGGAATTAGCATAATTAAGAATATCAGAAACATAATGATTATCAGTGATTATAAAAACATCGTCCACAAATCTACGCCAAAAATAATTTTTTTTTATGTAAATGGGAATTAATTTGATTTTCAATAAACTGCATGACTATTTCTGCAATTCTAACTGAAATGGGGGAGCCCACAGCAGTGCCATTAATTTGTTGATAATAAGAATTATTAAAACTAAAACAGTTGGAAGCTAAACAAAAAGAAATAAGTTCAATTAAAGCATCAGTAGCTAAATAATTGTTGAAAGAAATGTTATCACAAATTTTTCGAATAATATCACAAGCGTAAGGGATAGGGATAGATGTGAACAGAGAAACAACATCAAGTGAAATCATTAAACTATCAGAGGGAACATTAATTTGTTTTAAATCATCAAGAAAGCTATAAGCAGAAAGTATACTAAACTGTGAATTCAATGTAAAAGGTTTAAAATAATCAGACAGAAAACGAGATAAACTATACAGAGGGGATTTAGAATAATCCATAATTGGACGAAGAGGAGAATCTGGTTTATGTATCTTTGGTAAGCCATAGAAAATAGGTGCAAAACCGGAGTAACATCTCAAAGTTTTAGCTGTAGAAGAGTCAAATAATCCAAGTTTTTCGTATTTACTAATTAAACTGTTCAAATTTCTCTGGATGGCAGGGGTATTATCTTTATTTAGCAGTTTATATGTAGAATTATCATTTAATAAAGTTAAAGCTTTCTTTTCATAATCATGCCTATCAAGAATAACTGTAACACGACCTTTATCTGCACGAGTAATAATAATTGAAGGATCACTTGACAACTGTTTCAGGATCTTTACTTCGGAAGAGTGATGAGGGGGAGTATCATATGAATTACGTAACAAATTTTTCGAAATTTGTTTATAGGAAACCTACATTTTCAGGCCAATATTTAAATTTTAATTCAGCCAACCCTTCTTCACATAAATCTGCTGTTTTCCATAGGTTACTTCACCGCGCAAAATTATATTGCAGTACTGATGAACTTTTCCAGTTGGAATTGAAAAAGATTTTTTCGGACTTAAAGCATAATAATTATCCCTCTCGCTGGCTTAAAAGAAAATTAAAGGAGTATGATTTTAATAAGGATAATCGTAAAACTAATTTATCGAATTCACCTAAATCGTTTGTTACTATTCCTTACTATAAAAATATTTCTCAATCTATTGCCAGAGTTTTACGCACTGTTAATTTATCTGTTTCCTATAAACCTCAATTTCTAATTCGTAATTTCCTTTCTAATTTTAAAACTGTTATACCCCCCCCCCTTTTCCCGTACAGGTGTTATTTATAATATCCCTTGTAAATCTTGTAGTTCAGTTTATATTGGTCAAACTGGCCGTTCTCTTCATACTCGAATTAAGGAACATAAAACAAATTTCAAAAACCGGGATATACGTTCAAAAATAGTTCAGCATGCCATAGAAACTGACCATTTACCTGATTTTATTAGTACTAAAATAATCATATCTAATTGTTTAAATTATCACTCAAGAATTTTCCTTGAGGGCTGGTACACAAATCAACATTTTTTGCCACTTAATGAGGCATGCGCAGTTCCTGTTGAATACGTAGTACTCACA
The DNA here is from genome assembly GCA_963930645.1 of Salticus scenicus. Classification (NCBI taxonomy): domain Eukaryota; kingdom Metazoa; phylum Arthropoda; class Arachnida; order Araneae; family Salticidae; genus Salticus; species Salticus scenicus. The sequence goes on along the minus strand of OZ005654.1, from coordinate 54,238,309 downwards.
TAATGAAGTCTGTTGTTTATCTCATGATTTGCACTTGATGTTTTTTACTGATGAGGAACCTGTAAAAGGCTCGAAAAGTTTAAATTTATGTTTTTGTGTTTTTAATATTTTAAAATGTACATTTTTAGTGTATATTATCTGTCTCAGTTTTTAGTGCGATTAAAATTTAATTTAACTACGAGACGTAATGATTTTTAAATATTAAAAATATCATTTAGCATCGGATAAAAACTCGCACCGGGACCCCACTGCCTTCGGCAACGCAGACCTATGCGCGCTGTGCGCGCACGTGTGATGATATACGTGCGCTGTGCACGCATATTATTTCTCAACTCAAACTTTTATTAATAAGAAAATAAAAATTAAAAAAAAAAGTATTTTATCATCGGGTAAAAACTGGCACCGGGTCCCATGCGCGCTGCGCGCGCACGTCTTAAGATATACGTGCGGTGCGCGCACACATACCTTCTGAAATCAGACTTTTATTCTTAAGAAAAGAAGATTAAAAAAATCCTTTCTCATTCTTTAAAAAGTCGGGCAGGGTCCGATAAGGGAATGAGTCATACAATTATATTTTCAATACATCTATTAGATTTTTCCTATATATATATTCAATTATGTTTTGTACAATTTTTGCATTTTTTCCGACGTTTTTCCTTTGAGTAGTAATTTTAAGCTGATGCCAAAAAAAAAAAAAAAAATAAATGCCTATAAAGCTTCATTTTACTAAAGACAAATTTATTTACCCGTGAATAATAAAAAATAATAATAATTTAATAAAATAATAAAAATTGAAACCGAAATTATGCATGTATCATCAAAAACTTCTAACAAAACTGTCGGTATAATAGCTTTAAAATTACTAAATGTATTTGCTAGTAGTAAAATAAATGAATAAATATACATTTGAAATTTCATAAATTTTAATTTGATTTATTTGCAATTTCAATTAATCGAATACTCTAATATGATTTTTTCCCCCTTCCTTTTATCATCTACAAACTAATGTGAATGTACATTTTGTGTATTTAAAATTGGCCATGTCTCTATAATCAATATAATTCAAATAAATAAACGTCATGTACATTTAATTATCGGTTGTATATCACGGTATTTAGCCATGCTTATAATTTGGTGAAAATTGCCGCCAATAGAAATATATTTATTTAAACGTTTCGATTATCCTTTTTTAAAAAAAATTCATACATTAAAATATGACTGAGAAAGTGGGAAATCCTGCCGTTTGTAAATTAAAAGATGGAAAGTGTGTGTGTAGAACACTAATTATACAAAAAAAAAGACAATTTTATTCTCTTTAAATAGAATCTAAAAAAATGCGTTTTTATCACGGCTACCTCAAAAACCAAGTTTCGCATAATTAATTATATGTCATAAAAGTTAAGATATAAACTTTCCGTTCTCTGAGAAAACTGTAGTATAGCAGCGCCACCTACTGGCCGAAATGAATAAAACTGAATCATGGTAATGGCCTTTTTACAAATCAAGTTTTATTTGGTTATGCACTATAGAATCTGAGATAGAACCTTCCCTAAAATTTCAGAAATCGCTGTATATCAGCGTCACCTGTTGAGATACTCACACTAAAAGTTGATGGGCGCTAATTTATATCAAAGTACATCTACGTATAAATTTATATGCAATTCATTGCACTACACCTTGAGGTACAGTCGTCACAAATTTTTTTTAACTCACCCATATATACGGACATTTTCAAAAAAAATGTTCAAATCGTGTTCTGGATCTATCTGAACATATAAATCCATCAAAACTAGAAGTCGAAAACTTTTACGAATCAATAATTTCTTCTGTGGAAGATAAAAGAAAGTTTTTTTTTTTTTTTTTTTCTTTTTTTAACAAAAAGAAAAGGAGGAAAAAACCTAGATGTAATGCAATTTTTTTTCTGTTGTACTGGTTTTAGTGGGTAAAAATCAACAACAACAAAAAAAAAAATCCTTAACAATTTTTTGGCTGCAGACCTGTATTTCTCATTATATCTTACAACCTCAATTAAATTATTTATTACACGCTATGTTTTCAAATTGAAGTATAATTTTAAATGGACCTGATCATATTAATAAAACCACAATAGTAATAATAATAATAATAATAATTATAAATAAGTAAATTTTAAAAAATCAGGAGAAGAACTTAAAAAAGTGAAATCAATTAAAAGTGAATCAATCTCTTTTTATTGTTATTTTATAATTAATTTTCGAAGCAATTTTTCCAAAAAGTATTCGTGTTTGAACTCTGTGTTTATTAAATGTAGGAAATCGTGTATTTTGCCCGAAAAACTGAACTCACAGACTTTCGTGAATTTCTACACATCTGCAATTTTATCTTTCATTTGTGCTATCGTGGTGTAGCTCACAAGAAGTTGTTAATGAATCAGTCCCCTAAGATTTTTTCTTTCCCTGACACGAACCCAAAGGGGAAAATACGATTTGTCACTCTACCATCCCCGCCCACAGCAGAATATTTAACACTGAATCCAGAGGGCGCTGTCGTAACATTCGAGTTAAAAGCATATGCATAGCTGCCAATATTTTAATTTATTCCGGAGTAATTTTAGCCCCGCCTTTATTTCGCACCACTTTATTTATAGAAAATTTTTCTCCAGTATATAACTTCGATAAAATATGACAAAATTACTTTTAAAAAATAAGTGGTACGAAATGAAGGCGGGGCTAAAAATACTCCGGAATAAATTAATATACTGGCAGCTATACATATGAATATTTCCCCTTAAGTTATGCAATTCTATTATTGTGAGATATGTGGAAGTTAAATGTAAAGCGGCGTACTGTGTTGTGCAGTACGTTTTCTGTAGGTCGGTGTAAGTGACTAAATTTGCAAGAAGATTGCCGAAGCGCTATTTAGAAGTTTCTGTTTCCGTACAGAAACAGATCATATACAGGGGTCGTACTCTCCACCCTTTTTTCAGGGCACTCTGGGGAATGAAATTTCTTTAAATTTATTGCTACCACTAACTTTTTTCAGTAATTTTCACCCTGTATAATCTTGGCACATTACTATAAATATACCTAGAAGTTTTTCTGCATAAAAGTAGTGGTGGCAGGAATGACAGAAATTTCTTATCTTTATGAGTGTCCTGAAAAAAGGGCGGAGAGTACGACCCCTGCATGTATTGATTTCACCAGATGAAAAATGTCGTGCTTTCATTATTTCTATAGGGAACTAGTGTTAAGTGATTAAGGTTTTATGGTGTTTGTGTAACGAAATCTTTTTTTTTTTTTTTTTTTCCTGTATTTCTCATCATTTATATTCAAATTACTTGATTTCTGCCATTTCATAATTTTAAACTAGTTTACTTTTTGTAAAGTATTAGGCATACTTTTGGGAAAAAAAAAAAAAGATTTTTTTCACTGCGCTCTATTGTTTTGTGAAATGTGACTGCAATGCTATACTCAAACTTTCTCGCATTATTTGTGCTTCCTTTTCAACGAGCTAAAAACTTCACATTCCTTCTATTTAACGCATGCCTTGTTCCCTTCCCAAACCCTTTAATTTTTTATTTAATTTAATTAATTTATTTATTTTAGAGCTATCTCGATGATTCAATCATCCCAACATCTGCCACATCTAGCTTTCTAAAGGTATAGGGTGTATAACACCAGGTACTTTGCACTTATTCATCTCGATTTTATTTATTTATTTATTTATTTTAATCTCAAAATGTAACTGTGACCAAAATTTGTCTTTATCATTGTATAAGTAAAATACCGAATTTCAGAGAGTTGAGAATATATCCTGAAGGTCAACTTTTGCTCCAAAATGTCAAAAAAATTCCAAAAACTGATTATTTTTATATCTTTTGTAAGTAATATTTTAATGTAGCTCCTTATGTGTTATAGCCAAAATTAAATAAATAGAAAAATAGAAATAGAAATAAAAATAAAATAAATAAATAAATAAAATAAAGTTTATATAATCGTTATTTAAAAGATATGCTAACAGTATATTTTTTGTAATTTTTTTTTTTTTTTTTTCTTTTGCAATGAAATTATTGTTTGCAGATGGACGTATGAAAATATTTTACAAATTGTAGTAACGTCATCGAAAAATGCTATTTAAGGTTTATTCAAAATTTTAATGCAATCAAAAAAATATCTCCAGGTTCCAGTATAGTAAATAGAAAAGCAGAAAAAGGAGAAGGTAAAAAAAAAAAAAAAAAAAAAAGATAATGATATCTATATGCCGCTTATGATAATTTGCTAAATTACTTAATAATTCACTGTGGCTATTTTTTTCTGTTTCAGGCAAATGAGATTGTTATGACATATTCCTAAAGCAGGCTGTCGGTCAGAAGAATTTGTCTGGAACAGGAAAGTCCATGTTGTTCCGAACAAAATTTTGGTTCATCATATTCTATGAAGAACAACTTATCAAATAAGTACAGAAGAAAAAGAAGCACTTGAAAACTAAGGAATGCAGAAATACTCGTATATTCACTTTACGAATCCACAAGTTTCTATTATTTTGCTTGAAGAATACAAATAGACATAATGAAACATTCCATGATTTCAAAAAATGACATACCCCCAGAAAGTATTATTTTCGTGATGGACAACTTTTTCAACAGTTGTATAAGTATACGAATGAGCAATCAAACAGTTTTAATTTTATATCTTTACATGCGAATAATGCTAGTTGAGATCAGTAGTGGCACCAGAAATTCCCCGACAGGGGGACACCACTTCCCCGACAGGGGGGCACTACATAAAGAGAGTTTATTATATAAGTATTTATCAAAAGCTGCAATACTGTTAATATTACTGTTAACATTTGTACCATTCCATTTGTTAGTACTCCTCGTGGATTTGGAGATCATCGTGCCACAGACAGACATTTTCTAAAAATATCATGGTCAAAACGTGTTTTGGACCTCTCAAAACGTGTATATTCATGGAAAACTTGAAGCTGAGAATTTTAACGAATCCAATACTTTCTTCTATTGAATATAGAATGGAAAAACTGCATACTTGCCAACAACCTAATTAATATTCCGTAGTGTGGTTAGTCCCGCCCTTTTTTTCACACCAGTAAAATTTTAGAGTAATAGTCTACAAATGCAATTACGATTGAATAAGAAGAAAAATACTCTAAAAAGATACTGGTGCAAAAAAGAAGGCGGGGCTAACAATACTACGGAATATTAATTAGTATGTTGGCAAGTATGAAACTGGAATGCTCCAAATTTGTACAAGGAAAGAGAAATGCTGCCAAAAGTAGAAAAACTGAAAATTTTGTAATTTTTCACCCGAGTGATTTTAGGAGTAAGCACCGATGCTGGTGCCACCGGTTCAGATTTTTAATAAAAGTTCACTTTTACAAGGTATCATTATCCACAATTAAACATTAAGTTACGCAAGGAACCAACAACTTCTTATATAAAATGATTTTTGAAGATTAGTTATCAGGAATATAAGGGAAAACTTAGAGATGTGTCCACTTTATAGATCTCCGAGCGAAGCAACTACTATTTCTCTTTTGCATTTAAAAAAAAAAAAAAAAAAAAAAGAGACGTCCGTTTCGTGCCAAGGGTTCCACGAAAAGCCAGAAATTGCCTACATTGGCGAACTGAAAATAATATTACAGTTTAAATCTTATACTTTATTTATATTTTAAAATTTGGCGAAATGGAGAATTTCGCCTATATTTTAATTCTGCATTACAGAGATACCGCTCAGGCATCTCATAAAATATTTAGATGGGACTATTGCTGGACACGAGATTTACTAATGTAAAACTTGGTATGATTGAAAAATTCGAAATCAAGATTTTAATAATATGAAAACAAACTCGCTTGTTAAAAGAAATTAATAGACCGACAGCCGTGGGTAGTTTTCATTTCTTATATTTTGATATTAGGCCGTGTTTTTGATGCTGTCATATCTGCGAACTTACTAAATAATATTGGGGATTAATTATGGAACTCGCACCTTTTCCCACACCACATTATATTTAGAGAGATTTTCTCCATATTTTATTGTGATTAAATACGAAGAAAATTACTCTAAAAAAAAAAAAAAAAGTCTGGTGCATATTTGCCAACAATCTCATTATGAACCGTACAATCTTTAGTACCCGCATTTTTATTCACACCAGTCAGATTTTAGAGTAATTTTATTATGTAATCGTAACAACATTTGGAGAGAATTACTCGAAAAATAAAGTGGTGTGAAAAAAGGGGCGTTAACATTTGTGCGGTTATTATTGAGATGGTTAGCAAGTATGCTGGTGTAAAAAAAAAAGCACGAGTACTCAAAATCTTCCGGATATTAATATATGTACCATGCAGGTAGAAAATTAATTAGAAAAAGTTGCCTGGGGCAGCTTTGCCAGTCTTATAATGCAAGATAATCTTAACCCTTTAACTCTAGTGACCGTCAATAAGCGATGTAACATGTATGACTTGTATTTTGGCGCTCATCAATAAATGATTCGGGGGGTTTTAAGAACATTTTCAATCCCGCTTCCTTTCCCAGTTTAAACAACATGCCCCGCCCATTGACTTTATTCTAAAACATTAAATTAAGATAGATTTTATAGAAAGTTTTGCGGTTAAATAAGATATTGGTTACTGTTAGAAAATTGTAGTAAAAGGTGAAATATCCTTGATTGAGACTAAAATTGCAATTTAAATGGTATAACTAATTAAGTAAAAACTGTAGGCGTAGTAAATTAGCTGATCATAAGGTCCCTTCAAAAGTTCATTATATATATTCGACTTTGTCGTTCTAGTTGTGTATGTCTTACCCATAGCTAAAGGGTTAAACGCAGTAAATGTGTTTTTGTTCAAACATTGAAACAATAAACCTTTTTTTGTAAAAAATTATTAAATGAATTAAATCTTGGGTTTTGGTGAATGTGGTCAAATTTTAAACTGTAAATAATTTATTTCTCTATAATAATAAAAATACTAATGTAAAACTTGATGTGATTGAAAAATTCTTAAATAAAGACTATAATGATATGAAAACAAGCTCGTATATTAGAAGAAATCACTAGATCTAAAGCCGTGGGTAGTTTTCATTTCTTATATTTTGATATTAAGCGATGCTTTTGATGTGGTATACAGGGTAGTTCATATAAAACCGGCTCCGTGAAACACAAGACTTGGCCAGTATAATTTAAATACCTGCGGGACCTGTTTGCAATTGAAGGGTTTAGGGCAAAAAAAAAAAAAAGAAGCAGATCATATTCAAGTTTTCAGAAAAGTTTAAAAATATTTTTTTATTTACATTTTTTCTTAAGTTTTCCGAAACGTACGAAATTTAACTCTTTTTTGCTTCAAAATGGAGCTCCCTCCTTCTTGCAGCACACCCTTCAATTTCAAAATTTTTTTTTAAAAGTACTTTTAATCTGATTTACACCGTAAATAATAGTTTCTTTGATACATATATATAAATTTAACAAAGTCAAGGATGTTGAAAGTCTCAAGAAAGTCTTTGAAACGCATTCATGAAATGCAGTTATGTATGAATTACGTAATTGCAAGTTATGTGATAGTTCGCGGTAGTTCGGCACAAGAAATAAATGTGTAAGTAGAAGATTGACGAAGCGCTTGCTTGTAGTTTCTATTTCCATACTGCAAACTCTCGGGGCACGTTTCCTGAGACTATGGAAATCTCTGTAAGAGTGTTGACTCAACGAGTCCAGTGTTATAATTGGGGTATTCTGATTCAGAGAAAATAAACGATAAAAGAGCTCTGATTGACTGGATATTTTCCAAATTCAAACCAATCAGTCAGTTAGGCCATAGCCTCCTAAACTAGATGTCTTTTGCGTGGCTCGGAAACTTAGTAACTGTTCAAACGGTACACAGCGCGATCTATTACAGATTACGCGGCTTTTTTATTGAACTGTCACCAATAATTTTATGAATTGAAATATGACATATGTAATCGACGTTTCTTCGATTCTATTCGCCTTTCATACATATGAAATCCCACTTTAAAAAATTTTTGGTGGCTGTTGAATATAAAAGTCGTGCAATCTGTACCAGGTGGCGCTGTCTACCCCATGAACTATTGTCAAGTTTCCGAACCACGCGGAAGGTATCTAGTTTTGGAGGCTATGGTTTGGCACCTCTCTAAGCTTTTAGATTCGTTCTCACTGCTAGTTTTAACCCTTTGCGCTCGGCGTGTTTTCCGTAAGACACGCCTTTTGGCGTTCCTTTAAAATGTCACACGTATAGTTTCCAACTTACTACCTTTTGGCTACCGAAAAACTGTAATATTTTGTTTTATTTTATTTCATCATTAAATAAAATAAATCTTTCTGTTAAAATTTTACGGTAGCCGAAAGGTAGCCTATATTTATACGTTTTAGAAAAATAGCATTTCATTTGCAGAGGAACACCTTAAGGTGTGGCTCGATTTTTTAATGTCCCCTAAGAAGGGACATACGAGCGATAAGAGTTAATAAACATGATTACACTATGTAAGCTCATGCTTAATTATTTCTACAGGAAATTAATGATGCATGAATAAAGTTTTGTGGCGTTTGTATAAAAAATTCTTCTTCTTCTTCTTACTTTTTTTAAGGTATTTTTCATCACTTATATTCATGTTTCTGATTTTCTGTCTATTCATAGTTTTCAACTACTGATAAACCGCGGAAAAAAGCAATTGGGCGAAAATGGCTGGCCTATTTTTAAAACAGGAATGTGCGTAGTATGTATGTTTCTACACATAACGGAAGAAACAAGACTAATAGACAAATTTCCCCTCTCTCTTCCTTTGCTGTCTCTCCTAGTGCGTGAGTAGAATCGTCCTGACACTTTGCCAACTGGTTATCAATCCAACGCAGTCGGAGAGCCCCGTGGCAGAAACACGGCGACACGGCGACAATGTCGCAGAAACAGAAATGCTCTTGCAGAAAAAATTTAATTAAGTCAAATAAATTTTGACATTGTTTTTAAAAAAAGAAAAAAAGAGAGACAGAAAGAAAGAAACTCAAAGAATGGTTTATAAACTGTTCTGCAGAACAAATTTTCGTTTCTGCAGATACGATCGCCTCAATCCTGAATAAGGAGAGACGATAAAGCGGATGTAACTCACTTGGGCTAGCTTTGATACGGCATGCATTAGCGACTCGTGATGCGGTGATATGATTCGGTGTATCGACACTTTTCACTGGTAACCTCTTCATATCGGAACTTCATTTTCGTGTCTCAATACTTTGTTTTCGCGCCGTGCCTGCCGCTCGTGTCGTGTGTATTTATTGTATTGCAAAAATATGTTTTTTTTCGAAAGAATGTGACTTTGCGACCATTTTCCGAATGTCATATTTCATGCATTTTCAGATTTATGCATAACAAAATAGCTGCATCCAGTGATTTATATATATATATATATATATATATATAAGTGCGTGATTGCTGCTGTACCGATTTTCATACATTTTCTGATTTACGCACGACAAATTAGTTTTATCTAGTGATTTTTTTATTCTTTAATGTATGCGAAGAGTGCATACGTGCGTAGTAGTAAATACACGTAAATTTTTAAAAGCTGCATTAATTTTAATGTTTGGTTCAAACTATGCAATACATTTCACAAATATATACAGAAATAAGACTATGGGGAAAATTTGTAACATCTGTAGTTATACGCAAAATAAAAAATGAAGCTGAATGCTTACCTTGATTCAAAAAAATAGAAAATTGAGAAATTAATCTTAAAAATACTTTGATTTTTAGCATTTCATACTTAGTAAAAGACCTTAGCAATAAATATTAATGGGTATCTTAAGTTATAAAACTGGTAACATTTCTAATGTTTTTCATTACTAATCATTATTTTAATTGTGATTAAAATTCTTAGCTTTAAATTTTGTTGTTTAAACATATGTCGTTAAAAAAATTATTAATTCATTTTACAAAAATACTCGTATCATTAGTTTATACAGCTTATTCATTTCATTTTTTAAACATTTGAATTTTTAAAAAATGTTTATTTTTTTTAATTGAAATATTGCAAATCAAATAGTTATTTTGAATAAAAATCAAATCAAAGGTTTTGTTAAATATCTTTTTTTTTTTTTTTTTTTTTTTTTTTTTAAGCAAAAGGAATTTTATCTAATAGTAGTTGTTTTGAATAAATACTAATTAAACAGCAAATGCTTTTATTTATTTATTTTTATTTACTTTTTCGTATAGATATCAATATCAAATATTATCTATATATTAATTTGAAACATGTTTTTGTCTGTCTCCACTATATTGAGAGAACGGCTAGGTGTAAAAATTCGGTTGTGGTGTCTAAAGAAAGGTCTTGGTCTGTAGATGTGCTATGAAAAGAGAAAAATAAAAAAAAGTCGAATGGTTTCCCCCCAGGGGGGAAACCGTTTCCCCCCCCGGAGGAAACGGGTGGGAAACCGTTTCCCACCCGTTGGGTTAAAAACGAATGATGTCATTTTCGGAAATGCAACAATACAGCGAGTTTATCTGAATTTTTATTGCCTTATAAAAACAAAGTTCACGTGTTATCATTTTATTTTTTAATTATTGATCCTTTTTTACAGTGTGGCAACATGAAAAAATCTATATATTAATTTGGAACATGTTTTTGTCTGTCTCCACTATATTGAGAGAACTACTTGGTGTAAAAATTTGGTTGAGGTGTCTAAAAAAAGGTCTTGGTCTGTAGATGTGCTATGAGAAGAGAAAAATAAAAAAAAGTCGAAGGGGGGGGGGGGGGGAAACGGGCGGGGAAACCGTTTCCCACCCGTTTCGGGTTAAAAACACGTTTACGAGCTTAACTAAGCTTCAAATTACTTCACGGGGAAGAAATTGTACATATGGGGACTAGAGTCGAATACTAAAAAATCAATATCTGGGAATTTGGAATTTTCGATTTTAAAGGGGGGAAAAAGGGGGAAAGTAGATTTGGAGGGGAGAGGAAAGGGGGGAAATTAGTTTGAGAGGGAAATCCGTTCTAGACCCACACGTGTAGCACCTCATTTTAAAGGTCTTGAAATTTCATATCGATTGGGGATGTTTGTATACAGTATAGTCCGACCCCTGGTGGTGAAAAATGGAACTAAGTGATTTTGCTGTAGACCCTATCATGTTACATCTTATTTTAAAGGTCTTGGTATTTCCTGACCGTTGGTGATGTTCGTACAGAACACAGTGCGCCCCCTGGCGGTGGAAAGTGCAACTAAATATTTTGCAGTTGACACCACCATGTGACACCTTATTTGAAAGGTCTTGGAAATTCAAGGTGATTGGGGGTTGTTTGTATACAATATAGTGCGCCCCCTGGTGATGAAAAATGGAACTAGGTGATTCTGTACTAGACCCTATCATGTTATATCTTATTTTAATGGTCTTGGTATTTCCTCACCGTTGGTGATGTTCGTACAGAACAAACTGCGCCCCTTGTGGTGGAAAGTGCAACTAAAGGATTTTGCAGTTGACACCACCACGTGACACCTTATTTGAAAAGTCTTGGAAATTCAAGGTGATTGGTGATGTTCGTATACAACATATTGCGTTCCCTGTTGGAGGAAAGTGGATTTTGCAGTGCTTGCGTAGCATGACTGCTATACGGTGCCGAAGTCGTAGGCAGCGGTAACACGAGTAAGAGGTTCGTTCGGTTCAAGGTTAATTTTTGAGATTTTTTTCATGTTAATAGCGGCCTGCATATACGTGCCACAGACACTGGGATACGAATCCGAGTTCCGTTCCGTTTGAAGTAATTTTTTTTTTTGTTACAGATTATTATTATTATTATTATTTGTGATGTTTTCATTTAAAAATAGAAAATCAAACAAAATCGAGTTAAAGATATAAAACCATACTAATTTAAGGTGCATTTAAGGTTATTATCATGGGCCGGCCAACACCAGGCGGGTTCTTTCGGTTGCAGGTTAATTTTTGGGATTTTTTTTTTTTTTATGTTATTAGCGGCTCACGTATGTGCTGCCGCAGACACCGGTGTCACAAGACTGAGTTTCGTTCGGTTCGAGGTAATTTTTTTGTTACAGATGATTATTTTTTTCGCAATGCCTTTATTTAAAAATAGAAATTCAAACAAAATCGAGTTAAAGATATAAAATAATACAAATTTAAGGTTCAATTAAGGTTATTATCATGGGTCCGGGCAACGCCGGGCGGGTCAGCTAACATGTAGCCTTAGTATTAAAAGAAACAGAAAATAAAAGATAGCAACTGTTTTATTTGGAGTCAGTTTGACGTCACATTGACAGTACTTTGTAGAAAGTGATGTCATATACAGTATTTCAATTAATAACCATTTTTCCGAATTTCTTTTTTTTTTAATGTGAAATGTTGTAAATTATATTAGATGTTTTAACTTGAAATACGTTTAAATAATGATACGACGATTTTTGAAACATTACGGTCAATAAAGTGACCGTCGAAGTCGACGGGTTCCAGCTAGTTTTTAATTGATTTCTGTTTCTTTCTTTCATCTGTAATCATTATTTTCTATTATAGATTTCATCCATGAAATTTGTTACATTTCAAATTTCAACATTTCCTTAAAAATTAAATATTTCACTTGCCTCAATCTTTATGAAAATATTTTGAGTATGTTTTGTCTTTAATTGTGTTACTTAGATCTTGTATTCTGTTTTACTTTATGTATTTAAATGATGGTATAATTATAAATTCTGAATTCTTTAATCTCAAATAATATTTTTTAGATTTCAAATACACATGTTTAAGCTTTTTGTATAGGATAATATAAAAAATGAATCTTGTGTATTAGAATGTTATCTTGCATCTTTCTAATAATCTCAAAAACTATAAATGTTGTGAATTATTTATATTTCATTTTTATATTCTGTATTCTATATTAATTTTTACTTTTAATTTTGAGTTCTGTATTAGATTTTATGTTGTTTGGTTTGCACCTTATGAAATAAGTGCATTTGTGTATTTAAATATATATATTTAATATTAAAAAAAGTAAGGAAATTTTAAAAGTATTTGTAACATTTGTTTAATTTAGACATTTCAAGATTTAAATGGCTTAAAAAATTTTGTAGATTATTTTTTGTGTGTTACTGCATTTTATGGTTTGAATTCATTGAATATTTTATAAACAATATTGTATATTAGTGTGAACAAAAAATCTGAAGCAGTTACGATCAATAGATTTATTTGCACCTTTCTTAAAAAAAAAAAAAAAAGAGTGTTTTCTTGGAATAGTGCAGATATACATTTGTGCCTAGTTAAAATATAAATACATTGGTTATACTGAATATTATTTACTATTTAAAAATAATGTATTTTGAGTTCGTAAATATTAACTTCACAAACTATTCCTGCAGTAAGATTTTGGTGTTGATGAAGCTTGTCGCAGAAAGCATAATAAATTTCTGCCACAGGGTCGGAGAGTAGTTTATTTTGTGTGAAGTAATACGCGTAGGGTTGCCAGGTCTGGCGGATTTTATTTCACTAATAATTATGAGATGTGATATTTGATATGCAAAATAGCACTTCAAGCTTCGAAGTGATTAGGTAAACTTTACAATTAAAAACTATTGGTGACTATTGAATAAAAAATCCGCCAGATCTGGCAATACTGATTACGCGTACTTTCATAAGCATCAATGCTTTCCAAATCAATGGTATAATGAAGAAAATTTTAAAAATGTATTTGTTATTGTGCAGTGTTTGATGACATATACTATAGTAAAAATAATTTTATATTAACACTTTCGCAACCGTTTTTGTCTTTTTCAGAGTAAACTCCACCTGTGGGCGTTAGTCTTTTACATTACATTAGTTTAAATGAACATTTTCTGTATTCAAATTTATAATACATAAATGAACATTTGTTACAATTTTACTCTTTCTAATCAAAGTATTTGTATCCATAGTGCATTGATTGCACAAATGTGAATATTGGGTATATTGTCCAGAAATAATGTAACCTGTGTTGTCTAAAGAACCGCTTACTGGCGGAGTTATAAATTTTCAAACGATGTGAATTCACGTCAACGGTCGCGAAAGTGCTAAGCACCACGCGAAGATTTTACCATTGTGTATCTTCTACAAATATTAGTGCATAAACAACAGAGTGCAGTAAAAATAAATAAATAAAAATAAATAAATAATATATATATATATATATATATATATATATATTTTTTTTTTCAAAATGTATCAACAACCGAAAGTTTTCTTTCAGACTGAATAAGAAAAATATCGAGTTTCGGTGTATTTGAATGTATTGTGAATCCATTTTTGCTTCAAAAAATTCTAAAAACTGATTATTTTTATATCTGTGATAATTCATGTATGAATGCATCTCCTTATGTGTAATATCAAAAAAAAAAAAAAAAAAAAAAAAAAAAAACAGAATTCTGGATTTTTGTATATAGTTGACCCGCAGCGGCTGTCCCAAGAAGAGAATATTTGATGAAAAAGCCGTTCGCTTGGAATGGTCCTTGTTATTAATAGATTACTTTGAATATAATCGTTATTTAAAGGCTGTACAAAATTTGAATTTTTTCGAATAATACAAAGCCAACTACTATAATTTATCTCGCAGCATTTTCAGCCCGCGTCCCTTTCGCAGCAAAATTTCTGTAGACAATTTCTCTTCAGTATGTGGCAACGGCGGGGCTAACAATGCTCCGGAATATTTTAAAAAGTCGGCAACTCTGAACAGTATCTTGAGGGTTCACAGTTGTATAAAATATGCCATAAAATTGACAAAATTGATAATTTTAATGTTATTTTTTTGTAAGATTTTTCTTCAGTAAATAAATCTAATGCCTGGAAATGGCGGTATGAAAATAGTTACAAATTATGGTAATGGCATTGATAAATGTTATTTAAGGTTTCATGAAAATTTTAATGCAATTAGGAAATATCGCTAGGCTCCAAGCGGTAAACAGGAAAGAAAAAAAAAAAAAAAAAAAAAAAAAAAAACGTGAAATTGGAATTTAGACGCCGTTGATGATAACTTGCTAAATTAATTGCATATGGCTAATATGCATATGGCATAACCTAATAATTGCATATGGCTAATTTTTCAGTTTCCCAAATGAGCGACCTAATAGGCACCTCATAGAACATTAAATGAGCCTAATGTTGGGCCACGAGATTTTTCTTGTACGATTGGTAAAAAAAAAAAAAAAAAAAAAAAAAACTAATAAATTGTGAGAATTTACCTGTTGTTGAATTTGCTTCTACCCAATAATAGACGCCGAATTTTACTGGATGCCTGATTCATTTCGAATTTCTTCTCGAAATAATTCAGGTAGTTATTGCAGGTCGATGCTCTAAAAATTTGGTAGACAAGAATCATGGAAAGTTTTTGCACTTAAGATAATTGATAATGGCCAATCGTGTCATGAGCTTACACTACTGAGTGAAATCCTTCAAAAAATATTTTAATATTAACCTCCTCTATTGTACGTTCCTCCATGGTCCTACTTGGTTTGAAATAAAGTCATCAGTAGCAACCAAGGATGCTGTAGCGAGCTCAAAGGTATTTTTGTTTGGCTGAATAGCAACGCGAGCTAGTAATGTTTTTCTCTTTGCCGAATGGCATCAGTAAAAGCGCGGCCAAATTCTGTATTTTCGTAAATAGTTGACTTGCAGCGGCCGTCGCAAGAAGATGATAGTGAATATTTGATGAAAAAGCCGTTCGCTTGGAACGGTTCTTATTATTAATAGATTACATTGAAAAGTTTATTTTATGTGCAATTTAATGTTTTAACGTTCATTTAAGATTGTTTGTTCGTGAATAAATTTTGTGTTAAAAAATAGAAAAAAGATTATTTTGAAAGAATGAATGACAGACAGTACAATAGTTTTCGATTTCAAAAAATGAGAACACAAAGATTTTTTTTTTTTTTTTTTTTTTTTTTTTTGACGGTGACATTTTGTGGTGCCCTCAACCGGGGTCTTTTAGATAATTTTCGATGACATTAACTTTAATATTACGACTATAATTGACGGTGAACATTTATAGAACAGTTTTGGGTTGAAAGCTTCATTTTCGTCCATTCGAAAAGAAGTTTGTGCGACCGACAGGAAAGGGTGGTAAGTAACCTTTTAACCCTTTCAGTCGCAGTGTTCACGTTAGGGTTGCCAAATTTGGCCTTTTTTTTTATATAAAATTCACCATTAATTTTTATTTGTAATGTGTGACTAATCATCATAAAGATTCATAGTGTATTATATATATCAAATGTCCCTTCTCAAAATTATTGGTGGCTATTAAATAAAAAAATTGCTAAATTTGGCAACCCTGGTTCCCGCTGATGGAATACCTAATTTTATTTCTCAAGTGCAAAAACTTATCCCGGAAATTTTTTAGCAAAAATTTACATTTATAACATAGTAGAAAGGGCCCTTTTTTTATCTTGAAAATTTAAAAGTTCTTCCATTTTAATTGTGTTCGTAAATTCCGGTGGCAATGTATTTTAAATGATCCGAATTATCTTGCGCCGCAAAGGGTTAAAATACTCCGGAATTGATTGAAATGTTGGTATCCATGCAACTTTTACGAGTTTTTGTTGTCGATAATGTCGACTTATAAAGTGATTTATTTATTAAATGAAATATTATTTGAATTTAATAAGGTTTACATACAGATGTTTCAAACCGAAAATTTCTCGAAAAGGAACAATGCTAATTTTTTATTTTTTAAATATTTATGATCAGCTATGTGTCTAAAAGCCATTTTTAAAATTAATTTAGTAATTTTTTAAATAAACTAAGTAGTGAACCTTAAAGGGTTAAACAATTTCAATATGGATATTAACATGCTTAAAAAAGCGAGAGTACCCCACAGAACATTAACAACAAAATTATTTAATAAAATCGAAGATCAATTAAAAAAATGAAAATGCCGTGATAGAAGATCTTCAAGATCTTTTAGGACAGTTGTTAGCGAAAAATGCTATTTTAAATAAATTCGACGATGACATATTACCACTTCTAAAAGAAAATGAAATCGAAAGTAAGGTTCTCTCTTGCTCAGAATACGATGAAAAATTTGTATTATTAAAATCGAAATTGAATAGACTCATTAAAAAAAGTCGATGACAATCCAAATACAAGTTCACATTTTGAACAAAATATTCTAGAAAATCTGCAAAACAAAACAGTCAAATTACCAAAAATATCTATATTAAATTTTTCGGGCAATCTGATAAATTTCTTGAATTTTGGAACCAGTTTGCGAATTCGATACATAGAAACCCACATTTGTCCACAATTGTCAAATTTTCATATTTAAAGGGTTCGGTTGGCGGCACGGCCGCAAATGTCATTAGCGATATTTCACTAACTGATTCAAATTATGCTGCAGCAATTGAAATAACAAAATCCAGATTTGGGCGTAAGGATATGTTGATTCAAGCTCATTTAAACAATTTAATGAACTTAAGTCCTGTAAAAGTTCAGAAGATTTACGCAGATTACGAAATTTATATGACAGATGTGAAATCGAAACAAGAAGTTTAGAATTATTAGATGTTGTTTCTAATAGCTATGAGTGTTTACTCTGTCCCATAATATTTAAATTACTTCCCTCAGATTTAAATTTTAAGTTTTTCAAGGATACAAGTCTCAAATGGAAAATGGAACATTTACTCCTTGATTAATTTTTTCCGCTGTGAAATAGAAAGTCGTGAAGGTGCATTTGCAATTTATAAAACTAGAACTAAACGTTCGGTTACACAGAACAGTGCTAAATTTGAAAAAAAAAAAATGTAAATAAAGAAAAATTCTCTTCCAAGCCCACATTTCCCATGAAAAACTTTAAATCTAATACTCCTGCAGCTATTGAGTTACTAACAAACAACAGTGATAAACTTTGCATTTTTTGTAATCGTGTTCATGAAAATGAAATATGCTCTCTATTAAACGTTAACGAGAAAAAAAGATTTGTTAAAAAAAAAAAAAACAAGGCCGGTGTTTCATTTGTTTACAGGAAAAACACATCGAAGACTGCCCGAATGAAAAACCTTGTTTGATTTGTAATAATATGCTCAACATTGTGTTATGTTACAAAAGAGAAAATTCTAGAATAAATAAAAATAATGGGAGTTCAGAAAAAAAAAAAAAAAAAAAAAAACCTCTAACACTATCTCAAATAACGCTGTTAACTTAAAGAATACAATTTTGCTCCAAACAGCAACTGTATAATCAATTGGTACAAAATCAAAGAAAACTATTCGTACAATTTTTGATAGCGGCGCCCATCGAACGTATATTAAAACAGATGTTTCGAAATCATTAGGATTTCCTCGTCTGGGAAAAGAAGAACTGTTTATTCATACGTTTCATTCTACAAACCCAAACCGTCATATGTGTTACAGAGTAGAAGGTAAAATAATAAATAAAATCAACGGTCAGGAAGAAAAAATTGAAGCTCTCGAAATAGATGATATTACGCAAGCGATGTTAGAACCACCAGATATTACGACATATCATGAATTAAAAACAAGGGGATCATCTTAGACAATTTATGTGATAATTCAAAGTTTGATAAAGATCTCTCAATGTTAATTGTGGCTGATTTTTACTTGAGGCTTAAAACGGGGAAAATAGAAAGATTGACTGAAGATTTAGTAGCGGCAGAAAGTAAGCTCGGCTAGCTTTTAATGGGAAAAACAGATAGGAAAATAGAAACAAAATATGCTTCTTCAGCCAATATAGTTATTCTATGTTAATTCATTCCACTACCATTGAAAATTTGTGGAAATTAGACACGATAGGTATTCATGATCTAGATGAAGGTAGATCTAGAGAAGAAAGTGAAAATGAGGAAATAGAACATTTTAAAAACACAGTAAATTTAAATGAAGAAGGTCGTTACGAAATACGTTTACCTTCGGTTGAAGGTAAAGGATATCTAAAAACAAATATAGAGATAGCTGAACAACGCTTAAGGTCTGCGACGCGTAAAATAATTCGAAATCAGAAATTTCTAGAATATGAAGCTGCCTTCAATGAATGGTGGAATGAGAGTGCTATAGAAGAGGTTTCCGCTGAAGAATTTGAAATGCTCTGTCACCATTTGCCACATAGAGGTGTATATATATAAAAAAAAAAAAAAATCCTCCACCAAACTTAGACCAGTATTTGATGCTTCATGTCGACTTTTTTTTTTTCGTTTCTTATTTTTTGAACGATAAGGGAAATTTTACGTAATATATTATTAATGGAAAAGAAGTAATTATAAAATATTTTGGAAAAAATATTGCAAGTAAATTTATGCACCGATTATTCAGTTTATACTAACAAGCAAGGGAAAAAAAAAAATGCATAATTAGCGCACTGAATCATTTTAAAACAAGAAGCGATTTTTAATAATATAAAACTTTTTCTTTTTCATATAATAAGTTTTAATTATATTGGCTTATGCAAAGTTGGGTCCTAAATATAGACAGGAAGGTAGTATAGTGGAACAATTAATTTTTAATACTTAAACGGCAGTTACTAACTTTTAAAATCATTCTGATAAGAAAAGTCTGAGATACTACGGCCTTCGTATGATGCCTTGACATATGATGGTTAAAACTATTAATATTGTACACATTCCTACAAGACTTGTAATAAGCCATACTTGCCAACATCCTAATAATATTCCGTAGTATTAATAACACCGCCTTCTTTTTCACACCAGTATATTTTTGCAGTGTTTTCTTTCCTATTTAATCGTAATTACATTTGAATATTACTCTAAAAATGTACTGGTGCGAAAAAAAGGGCGGGACTAGCAACACTACGGAATATTAATGAGCATATTGGCAATTATGAATAAGCATACACAAGAAATTAGAGTTATTTTCACCTGTTGCAGGAGCAACAGTTGCTTGCCTACCGTAATAGGAATTATTGTATATCGAACTGCCATGCTCATTTTTCAAAATCAATCTGCTAAAATAAAGTACAACAAATTATTGGTGTTAGATTAATTTTTATACTTCCTTCGCATATAGCCTAGTGGCTAACTTTATAACTTTCTTCTGTAGTGTTGTGAGTACCCGTACTCAGAGCCTGATTTAGGCCGGGGCACTCTCTCACCAGAATATTTTTACAATTATTTTTTACTGCATATCATAGAAATTCCACGTTTGGACTAGGAAATTATTTTTATAAAAGATAAACGGTGTAAAACAATCGAATTTACTCATGGTTATTAGACACCAGAATTCTTTTAAAATAATTTTTTATGAGAATTTTTTGTTTATTATTATAGGAAAGTATTGCTTAAAAAATAATGGTGTAAGTGTAAATAATGTGTGCCCCGGTCTAAATCAGTCCCTGCCCGTACTTGTGTCACATCACTTAACGGCCCTCTTCACTTACCGTTGCCGGAATCCCGAGCCAATGTTATTCTATGGGGAAATTTTCTTTACAAATAACTTATTAATTAATACATATTTTTAAATTATGTTTTCACATTCAGAAATTTCTCAACTGTTAAATTGACAGACCTTTTTTAAAAATGTATTTTTTTTATTTATATTTTATTTTGAAATTGCAAAATGAAAAATGAAAAAAATTCACATATTGAAAATTCGTATTTTGCAGCTTTAAAATAAAATATTAAAAAATATTTTTTTAAAAAAGGTCCGTCAGTTTAACAGCTGGGAATTTTCAGAATGTGAATACAGAATTTAAAAATATGCATTAGTTAATAAGTTATTTGCAAAGCAAAATTTCCCATAGAATAACATTAGCTTCGGTTTCCGGCGACGGTGAGTGAAGACTTAAGAGTAATTTTCTTCAGATTGAATCGTAACAATATATTGGAGAAAATTACTCTACAAAGAAAGTGGTGTGAAAAAAGGGCGGGTACGAACAACGTTTCGGAATAAATTAAAATGTTTTCAGCTATGATATAGTTAAACGTGTTAAAATGCTGTATCAATTTACCAGCTTTAAGATTTAGTAATAATGTTTTTAAAAGTCACTTCAAATAAATAGATTTTTATGTAAAATATTAATTTAAAAGAAATATTTATAAAGTATCATTAAAAAATCCATCGTAGATAATTTTTTGATTACATAGTCTATGTTGAGGGGAAAAAAATTATCATGTAATGCTGAACACAGGTACACCTTGAACAACTAAACTAATTATGTTATTGCACTGTATCAATTCACGAAGGAAAAGAGAATTTCAACTAATAGAAAGAATATATATATATATATATATATATATATATTTTACATTAAAATTTTTTTTCGGCTGCGTCATAAATTCTTGCAAACTTAACAAATTCATAACAGAAAAAAGTAATGCTCAGTAAACAGAAAATTTGAGCGCATACATACGCTAATGACACAAATAGGTTAATTTTTTTTTTCCTTTCCTTAATGACAGTTTTATAGTATTTTTCTGTTATAGAAACATATTATTTTCTACCGTCTACTGCGGTACAAGATTGTAATGATATGTGTATGAACGCCTCCTAAGCATTAATAGGGCAGTCCCCGTTTAGGTGATTAATTTTAATAGTAATTTCTTTGATAACAGATAAGTGGGAAAAAGTGAGAGGAAAAAAAGAATGAAAAAGGGAAAAAGAGGGAAATTTCGGCAGCTGTGAAGGGGAATTATAAATTTACGAGTAAGAACGTTGGAGACGAATGAAAAGCGGTGTACTATATTGTAATAGTACGTTTTCAGTAGACCCGTGCAAGTGGCTAAATGCGTAAGTAGATTGCCGAAGCGCTGTTAGCATTTACTATTTCCGTATCGAAATAGGCCATTTTGATTTCACCAGATGAAGGGGTCACGCTTAATTATTTCTTCAGGAAACTAGTGTTCCATGATTTAGGTTTTGTGGCGTTTGTGTAAAGAATCTTTTTTCGTGTATTTCTCATCATTTATATTCACGTTACTTGTTTTCTGCCAATTCATAATTTTAAAGTAGTTTAACTTATGTATACTAGTTTACTTACAAGTATTAGGTATACTTGACAAAAGAAAAAAAAAAAATCACTGCGCTCTATTGTTTTGTGAAATGTGACTGTAATGCTATTTCCGTTTCTATGAGCATTTCTTGTATATAACGTATGTCTGGTTCCATTCCCAAACCTTTATCACTTTTTATTTTATTTTTTTAGAGCCATCTCGATGATCCTACCATCCAAAAATCTTGCTTAACATGTGGCTAAATGTATAACCCGAGGCACTTTGGCCTTATCCATCTTGATTTTTTTTTTTTTTTTAATCTCTAAATGTAATTGTGACCAAAATTTGTCTTTTTCATTGAATAAAAAAAAAATACCGAGTTTCAGAGTGTTTAGAATACATCCTGAAGATCACATTTGCTCCAAAATGCCATAAAATTGCAAAAACGGATTATTTTTATATCTTTTATTAGTAATACATAAATGTATCTACTTATGTGTAATAGCCAAAAATAAATAAAAATAAAAATAAAATAATTAATTAAATAAGTAAAATAAAATAAAATAAAGTTTAGATAGTCATTATTTAAAGGCTGTGCGATGTCTGAATTTTATGTAACACTATCTTGAGGGTCGACAGTTGCATAAAAAATGTAATAAAATTCGAAAAATTGAGTATTTTAATATTATTTTTAATGCCTATTTAAATATCTCTTTGAATATAAATAAATGAAAGAACAATAAAAATTCAAGTTTACAGGTGCAAATTTATTGCGGATTTTTCATAATCTTTTTACTACTATTTTTTAATAGTATATTTTTGCAATATTCTTCAGCAATGAAATTATTGTTTGCAGATGGCGGTATGAAAATATTTTACAAATTATAGTAACGGCACCGATAAATGTTTTTTAAGGTATTTTCAAAATTTTAATGTAATGAAAAAATAGCTCTAGGTTCCAGTATAGTAAATAGAAAAGCAGAAAAAGGAGAAGGAAGAAAATAATAATAATAAAATCCATATGCCGCTTATGATAACTTGTTAGATTACCTAATAATTGCCTATGGCTAATTTTTCTGTTTCACGCAAATGAGATTGTTATGACATATTCTTAAAGCAGGATGTTGGTCAGAAGAATACGTCTGGACCAGGGAGGGCCATGTCGTTTCGAACAAAATTTTAACTCATCAATTCCTATTGAGGACTACTGATCAAATAAGTGCAGAAGCAAAAGAAATACTTGAAAACTAAGGAATGCAGGAAGACTCGTATATTCGCTTTACGAATCCACAAGTTTTTATTATTTTGCTTGAAGAATAAAAATCAACGTAATGAAACATTCCATGATTTAAATAAATCACATACCGCTACAAAGTATTATTTTTATGATGAACATCCTTTTTAACAGTTGTATAAGTTTACGAATGAGCAATCAAACATTTTTAATTACATATTTTTAAATGCGAATAATGATAGTTGAGTTTTTTTTAGTAAAAGTTCACTTTTACAAGGTTTCACTATTCACAGTTAAACATTAAAGTATGCAAGGAACAAACAACTTCTTATATGACATGATTTTCGAAGATTAGGTATTAGGAATATAAGGGAAAACTTAGAGAGATGTCCTCTTTATAGATCTCCGAGCAAACAACTACTGTTACTCTTTTGCATTGATTAAAAAAAAAAAAAAAAAAACTTCTGAGATGCCCTTTTTGTGCCAAGGGTACCACGAAAAACCGGATATCGCCCACATTGGCGAACTGAAAATAATATTACAGTTTAAATCTTATACTTTATTTATATTTAAAAGTTGGCGAAACGGAGAATTTTGCCTACATTTTACAGAGATCCTAGGCATTACAGAGATCCTAGGCATCTCATAAAATATATAGATGGGCCTATTGCTGGAACACGAGATTTACTAATGTAAAACTTGATATGATTGAAAAATTCGAAATCAAGATTTTTAATTAATAAAAACAAACTCGTGTATTAAAAGAAATTAATAGATAGAAAGCCGTGGGTAGTTTTCATTTCTTATATTTTGATATTAGGCAATGCTTTTGATGTTGTCATACCTGTCAACTTACTAAATAATATTGGGGATTAATTATTGAACTCGTCCCTTTTCCCACACCACATTATATTTAGAGAGATTTTCTATGAATGTTATTACGATTAAATAAAATGAAAAATACTCTAAAAAAAAAAAAAAGGTGAAATGTCCTTGTTTGACACCAACATTTCAATTTAAATGGTATTACTAATAAAGTAAATACTATAGGCTTAGTAAATTAGCAGAGCCTGATTATGGGGGAAGCACACATTATCTCCGCTCTCACCGGAATGTTTTTACAATTATTTTTTACTTCATGTCCACGTTTTGAAGAGGAAATATTTTTTATAAAAAATGAACGGTGTAAAAGAGTCCAATTCACTCACAGTTATTAGACACCAGAATTCTTTTAAAATAATTTTTAATGAGAATTTTTTGTTTATTATAGCATGAAAGTATTTGTTAAAAAATAACGGTGTAAGTATTAATAGTGCCTGTTTCCCCCTTAATCAGGCTCTGTAAATTAGCTGATCATAACTTTCCCTTCAAAAATTTATTATATATATTCCACTTTGTCGTTCTAGTTTTAAATGTCATACCCATAGTTAAAGGGTTAAGCGCTGTGAATGTGTTTTTGTTCAAACATTGAAACAATACCACTTTTTCGTAAAAAATAAATCAATCAATTAAATCTTTTATTTTGGTGAATATGCTCAAATTTTAAACTGTAAATAATTTATTGCTTTATGATGATAAAAATACTGATGCAAAACATGATGTGATTGAAAAATTCGTAAATCAAGACTAAAATGATATGAAAACAAACTTGTATATTAAAAGAAATTACTAGATCTAAAGCCATGGATACTAGTTTTCATTTTTTATATTTCGATATTAAGCGATGCTTTCGATGAGGTATACAGGGTAGTTCGCATAAAAGGGACTCCGACGGACTTGGCCAGCATAATTTAATATATGCGGGGCCTGTTTTATATGGATTACTTTGTAGAATGCAATTGAAGGGTTTGCAGCAAAAAAAGAGGTATCTCATACTTAACCGATTATAAGTCACTAATTGGTCGATTAGTCGCCCATCTCTTCAATGTTTATTCAACAGGCAGCAAAAATTTTTAGAAGTGGCATTTGATATGCATAAAAGGCGAATCGACTCGAATAATCGTCGATCGTTGAATAAACATTGAAGGGATAGTCGGCGAATCGACCAACCAGTGAGTACAGACGGGTTAAGTTTTCACAAAAGATTAAAAATATTTTTTTCATTTACATTTTTTTCATTTTACCAAAACGCACTTTTGATTAATTTTCATAATTGTTTTTCCATACTAGAGAAAAATTTCTCTTTAGAATATTTCTCTTATAGCATAAATGTAATAATGTTTAATTATTGGAACTAACTCTTTCTTGCCTCAAAACGGAGCTACTTCAATTTTGCAGCAAACCCTTCTATTACAAAACTATATTTAAATAAGAGCTTTTTAATATGTTTCACACCGTAAATAGTAGTTTATGTGATATATATATATATAAAATTTTAACAGGGAAGATGTTTATTGAACTTTTGCAAAAGTATAGTCATGTAATGCAGTTTCCTATAATTTTCGAAATTGCAAGCTATGTAACTTTTATTTTTTTTCTTATATAATAAGTATAAATTAATTATATTGGCGTATGGAAAGCTGGGACCTAAATATAGACAGGGAGATAATGTAGTGGAAAAATTAATTTCTAATGCTTAATCGGCAGTTACAGTTACTACCTTTTAAATTCATTCTGATAAGAAAAGTCTAAGATACTGAGGCACTCATACGATGCCTTGGCATATGACGGTTAAAACTGTATGCAAGAAACTGGAGTTATTTTCACCTGTTGCAGCAGCAACAGTTTCTTGATTACTCTAATACAAAAATTAGGAGGAAACTACCATACGCTATTTTTCAAAATCATTCTCCTAAAATAAAGTACAACGAATTATTGGTATTAGATTCATTTGTATCCTTCTTTCGTATATTTCTGCTAACGTTTTAACTTCTTCTGTAACATTGTTAGTACCCGCACTTGTGTCACACCACTTAGGAGGAATTTTCTTCAGATTGAATCGTAACAATATCATACTTGCCAACCATCTCATTATGAACCATACAACTTTTAGTCTCCGCCTTTTCTTTTACACCAATTTTTTTTTTTTTTGAGTAATTTTAGTCTTATTTAATCGTAACAACATTTGAAGAGAATAACTCTAAAATTATAGTGGTGTGAGAAAAGGGGCGTTTTTTCAGGGGGCGTTAACAATTGTACGGTTACTGATGAGATGGTTGGCAAGTATGCAATACATTGGAGAAAATTTTGTGAAAAACAAAGAAAGTTTTGTGAAAAAAGGGCGGGTACTCACAACGTTGCGGAATAAATTAACACTTTCGCGACCTCAGGTTTTTGTCTCTTTGACAGTTAGCCCCGCCTGTGGGCGTTATTCTTGTATATTACATTATTTTGAATCAATTTTTTCCGTATTTATATTTATTGTATAAATGGATATGCATTACAGTTATACTCTTTCTAATCAAAGTATTTGTATCCACGAAGTTTTGATTGTATAAATGTGAATATTGGGTGTATAATTAAGCAATAACGTAATCAATGTAACCTGCGAAAACACCCACTACCGGAGGTACAGATTTCAAACGACGTGAATTCACGTCAGCGGTCGCGAAAGTGTTAAAATGTTTGCATTGCAGCTGTTTTATCAATCTACCAGCGTGAAGAGTTAGTGATATTGTTTTCAAAATTCACTTCAAATAAGTGGATTTATATATAAAATATTTATTTAAAAGAAATATTTATAGAGTATTATTAAAAAATCCATTGTACATTAATTTTTGATTATACAGTTCATGTTGGGTAAAAAAAAAAAAAAAAATAAATAATCACCATATAATGCTGCACACAGATACACCTTGAACTACTAAACTAATTATGTTATTGTAGTGTATCAATTCACGATGAAAAAGAGAATTTTAACTAATAAAAAGCGTTTTTTTTTTTTTTTTTTTTTTTTCTTTTTTCGCATTAAACATTTTTCGGTCATAAATTCGTGCAAACTTAAAAAATTCATACCAAAAGAAATAATGCTCAGTAAACAGAAAAATTGAGTGTACACGCTGATGATGTTAATAGGTTAATTTTTTTCTTCCCCTTCTTGACAGTTTTATAGTTTTAATCGACAATAAGACTTCTTCACAGACCATAAATTTTAAGCCTGCACAACCGGTTTCGAAAGGACGTAGCCTTCCTTCATAAGGTGCAAAAAAAAAAAAAAAAAAAAACACGTGCTACTGCCTTGGAGGCAAAAGCAAACTTGCTTTTGCCTCCAAGGCAGTAGCACGTGTTTTTTTTTTTTTTTTTTTTTTTTTTTTTTGCACCTGAAGAAGGAAGGCTACGTCCTTTCGAATCCGGTTGTGCTGGCTTAAAATTTATGGTGTGTGAAGAAGTCTTATTCTCTATTTATCGTTTGTACACCAGTTTTGCATTTAGTTTTAGTTTTATAGTATATTTCAGGTATAGAAGCATATTACTTTCTATCGTTTATCGAGGCATAGCTGCCAATATTTTAATTTTTTCCTTAGTACTTTTAGCCCCGCCTTTATTTCGCACCACTTTATTTATAGAAAAAAATTTCTCCAGTATTTAACTTCGAAAAATAAGACAAAATTACTTTTAAAAATTAAGTGGTACGAAATAAAGGCGGGGCTAAAAATACTCCGGAATAAATTAAAATATTGGCAGCTATGTTGGAGGTACAAGA
This sequence comes from Salticus scenicus, assembly GCA_963930645.1. Taxonomy (NCBI): domain Eukaryota; kingdom Metazoa; phylum Arthropoda; class Arachnida; order Araneae; family Salticidae; genus Salticus; species Salticus scenicus. The sequence continues at coordinate 54,210,522 of OZ005654.1, read as the reverse complement.
TTGTAATGACATGTGTCTGGACACCGGCAGCGCGTGTATAGGGGTGTCGCCGTTTAAGTGACTAATTTTAATAGTACTTTCTTTGATAAGTGGGAAAAAATAAGAATGAAAAAAGGAAAAAGAGAGACATTTTGGCAGCTGTGGAGAGAAATTGTTAATTTACGAGTGAGAACACAGTACGTAATACTTTAAAACGCCAGTTCTGTGATGATTTCTTATTATTATTGTTTAGTGTTTATTGACAACTCCTTGTTTAAATTTCTTTTTGTTTAAAAATTTTAATAAAGTCTCGCAAATATTTTTTCTATAATATTAATCAGAGTTTTCATTTAAAAATTAACATATCGTTTTATAAATATCGTTTTATCCTCCATGAATTATTTCTAATGAAAATTTTAATTAATCATACTTCTTCTATTATTTTTTTATTATAATTTTTAATAGAATGCTCATTATTAATGCTGAAAGAATAAAGTGAAATTATGTCAAATTAATTAATACTTAACGAATATATAAAATTTTAAAGTTTTAGACATAAAAGTCTCATAAATGCTAATTAAGTTTGATTATGACATATTTTTAAAATCAACGTAATACCTGAGAGAAAAACTGTTTTTATACTAAAGTAGATTGATAAAATTTAATACTTATTAATTTGATTTTATCAGGTATTTTACTTAAAGCCGATGCAAATTACTCGCAAAATTAACTACTTAATAAATACATATGTAATTTAAAAACAATCTTTTTGTATTACCTAAAAATGTTTAAAAAGTACTAATTAATAATCTTAATTTAACATGGAAAGTTAATTTTCAAGTCAATCCTGTAATAAATTGGATAAATTAAACAAACTTGCTTTTTTATTTATAAGAAGAAACTCATCTTTAGATAATAATTATTAGAAATATTCTGTTTAATTTAGTTTAATAGTAATTAACTGGAAAAAAACATGATTAACGCTTATTTAAAAAAAAAAATATTATAATTTATTAATGTATTAACATTTGTATACATTAAGAAATATTATAATTTTTTTTTTATTAAATTTATGATTTACTATCAAAGCCCCGGTTCGGGAACGAACCGAATTCCGAATGCAGGAAAAATTTCAAAATCAAACTCGAAATGTACAAAACTCGGCCTGATGCTGCTTGCGTGCCAATAGATCAAAGTTTGTTAACGAAACCATTTTTTAATTCATGAAATCAATGAAGGTATAATCAAAGAAGGCTTTTCGCGCTTCGCTGGTCATTATATTTAAAGGAAACTCTTTTTTCTACATAGCTTTACAAACAAAAATAAAATTTAAAGAAATCATGAAATTGCTTTAAAGCGCGCTTTGGTTTACCGCTGCCTTCGGCAGCGACCCATTCATTCGCAGACTCTCGGGTGTCTGTCCCTATTGCGTATGACAATAGCTTACCAGTGGCCTTTCATTTGGGCGCTTATCAGTTGACAGTTTCGAAACGGACAGTATAAAAAAAATTGAAGTTGCCATCTTATATTTGAATCCCACTTACATATGAACATGATGTACATAATATTTTCTTTCACGCTATTTTCTATATTTAATTGATTTATTCGATCCACCATAAAATTACAACAATTTCACACCAAATATAATATTACAATGCACACAGAAAAATGAAAAAATCGAAACTTGCCAAGAGACATGCCATCTTTGTGACACTTAACGTTTGTCAAGTACGTTGACAAATTTGCACAAAATTACGCAAAATTTTAAACAATCAAAACACTACCTGACAATTCCATTTAGTCATGAGACACAAAAGTCGTTTTATTTTACCATGTATCTTTAATGTGTTTCGTCGGATGATCCGTTTTGCCTCTAAAACTTGTCAGATGACTAATTTCCCAGGTACAGTTTTCATTTTCCTCAAATTTGACCGGTTAGTCAGAGGAGAGAATAAAAAAAAAATGTTCCCGTTTTGTCAATTGACTAAGAAAATTTGTTTGGCTAGTCCAAAAGCTAAACATTGTTCTTCTTCTTCTTATTTTTTTTTTTTTTTGTTATTTATTTTTTGTCTCCTATTGTCAACTTGTGTTAGTCAACCGAAACCGAAAATTAAACAATAAACTCATCGCATTTGGCGGGATACTGCAATTGCCGTTAGAGTTATTTTCATTTTAAAAAGAGAACGAGAGATTTTTTAGTAATCAGAATCAGCGAATCGAGTTTACAGCTAAAAGTAAGTACTAAATACTTTATTTTATTGTAAGCTTTGTAAGAATAGTAAATAGTAAATTTGTAGAATTCTAAAGCTTCGGCAATCTTCTAACAATATGAATCGTAATTAGAATTTGTTCTAATTTATAAAGTTGTTTAAAATGTATAAAATTTAAAATACGTTATTATAAATCTAGTTTTACGTATCGCTGTATTATAAAAATATATTTAATTTGTCTAAGCTATAGTTGTTTACATACACTTTTAACATTAAGCTCATATTAATATTTTTTTCACAGAATTGTAATGATTTATTTTTCCCTAAAGATGGTTCAGAAGGTATTTGGATTTCCAAAGGACGTCAATTTAAGAAAGATATAGAAAAATGCTATCCATGGGGATTTTGAAAGAAATCCGAATTTTAAGGTATGTTTTTTAAATTATCGTTTGCAACATTATATCTATCTTAGAACAATAAAAAATAATATTAATACTTTTTTTTTATATTTAAACTTTTTAATGAGATAAATTAAAAAAAAATTAAAGGTTTCTCGTTTATCTGTTATTATTTATTTATTTATTTATTTTTTTAATTCCTGTTCTAAATAAATATTTTTTTTAATTTAAATAATTTTGGCAAATGGTTGATAATTGTATGTAATAAAAAAATGACTTTTTTATTATTAAATGTTTGACACCAATTTTTTCAAAACAACTTTTAGCAAAAATAATATGAATTTAATATTGCATACTACATTCTGGTCTCAATTTAAAGTCAAACTGTTCTTATATACAATATTAATCATTAGCGATAAATAATAAATATATATATATATATTCAACTTCATGTTTTTTGTTTCATTTAAATGATTGATGATTGTAGTAAAAGGTTGATATTTTTAGTTATTAAAAATTTGATATTATATATATATATATATATATATATATATATATATATATTTTTTTTTTTTCAAAACAAATTTAATCAAAAATAATATGAGTTTAAATTATTAGATACTGTATTCTCGATTCAAAATCAAATTGTTCATGCGTAGCATATTAAGTATTCGTGATAAATAAAAGATATCTTTTTAAAAATAACTACTTAATTTCATGTTATTTGTTTCATTCTTAACACATTTAAATTTAAAAACTATTTGGTATGTCCATTTAAACAACATTTTTTTCTTTTAACTATGCTCTATAAATTAAGTAATTCTTGCAAACATTTAGTTGTATACTCTATTTCCACAATAACTTAAAATTAATTTTGATTTTCTTCTACATATATAAGAATGAAGTACTGGATTTTTCAAAATTTTCTTTTTCTGGCTTTTGGTGCATTTACTAATTTAAGATTTCCTTAAACTCGATTAAACCATTTTTAGGAGATGTCTGTCTGTGTATAATCAAAATTTTATGTTTTGGGTGCTGTATCTCACAAAATAATGAACAGAATTGTACAAAAGTTTATATTTGGATGCACTTTCACATAAATTCGTGCTGAATAGTTTGGTTACCAACTGCTCCAATTTTTGCGGAGTTTCTCCGGAAAATTTTAAAAACTCCGCAATTCCGCGAAGTAATGTTTATGCTCCGCAAATTCAGTCTTGACCACCTAATTAAATATTTTTTATTAAATACATAAAATTGAATAGTAGCAGACACTGAAAAAAAAAAAAAAAAAAAAAAAAAAAAACAATTTTTCTTTTTTCTTTCTTTTTTTTTTTTTTTTTTTTTTTTTCCTTGCACACATCTAGGCAGAAATCGTTATCCAATCTTTATCAACTTTTGATTTTGCATTTCCAACAGTTGCCGCATAAAACATTATTCTTTGAATTTTATTTTTTATTTATGAAAGAGCTTCAACGTATCTTGAAAATAAAAAAAATAAAACTAACTTTTACAATTTAGCTGAAGAACCACACGCTTCATCCTACAATACTCATAAATAATAGTAAACAAAAGAAAAAAAAAAAAAAAAAAGAAAGAAAGAAAACATTCTAGTGATCGAAATATTGCTGACTCAGAACAGGAACAAGTATTTGTTTACATTAGCTAAGAGTGTGTTTAATTAAAACTACAAGCTGAAAGGGGGAAAGAAAGAAAAAAAAAATTGTTTATTTTAATTATTTATCGATAAAAATAATGGATTAAAAGCTACTGAACTTTAAGGCCGATTGACAACGCTTTATTTAAGATTTATTTGAAATAATTATGCTTTTATTTTATCATTCACTTAAAGCATTAATGATTTATTATTATATCTTCATTTGTATCTGGGAAAAAAAATAAGTAAACAAATTATGACCAATAATCTGCAAAATTCTAAAGTTTACAAAACATATGGTCCCAAGCTATGCAGATTAGAGGGAGTTGACTTAGAGATGAGATCATTTACACATTTATATGATTTCGTTTTTAGATTTTTATGTGATAGTATAATTATTTTGACATTCATGAAAATTGTTGGAAATTAATTTTTTTTTCCCTTTGTGCTTCTCTTTCTTTCTTTCTTTTTTTTTAATGTAACTGAATAATCTACTTTCATATATTGCCTTTATTTATGTATGGAAAATATGCCATTATGCAAAAAACAAATTACTTTTGGGCTTTAAGCTTATATTCAGACTTAATCATTTCCCATTCTTATCTCTCTTCACTGTTTTGCTAAATATATTTGTTTATCAATAAATATTTCTAAATTTCATATGATTATTGTTAATTTATTTTTGTGAGTAGTTTATTTCTTTTTTTTTTTTTTTCTTTTTTTCTATGTATTTTTAAAATTGCTCCTCAAAGTAGCCAAAATGCTCCTCAAAATTTCTCTGAATACTCCTCAAACAGTTTTTGAAAAGTTGGCAACCCTGTAATCATCTAAGAAGTGGCGCTACTATGCTGCAATTTCCCACAATTAAGGAAAGACTATATCTTAGCTTCTATTGTGTAGAACTTCACATAACTTAATGTTCAAATAGTCTATTGTGAAAGACTATGTTTATTCAACTTAGGTGCATATCGGTCATCAGGTAATGCCAGTATGTTGCAATTTTTCACATTTAAGAAAATGCTGTAACTGAGCTTCTGTGATATATAAATGCACTAAACTTGATATGTGCAACAGCCATTATGAACTATTATGCTGATTTAATTTGGGCGCATATTGGCCGACAGGTGACGTTGGCATGGTGCAATTTTCTCTATTTATAGGACAGCCATAGCTCAGCTTCTCTGATATGTATGTGCACCGAATTTGATATGTAAGGTGTATGTCATACATCCAAATACTATGCCAAACTAGCTTTTTAAAAACTATGCCGAATCAATTTGGGTGTACATCAGATGATGCGCCGCGCTACTATTACTCTTTGTAAATTTCCAGATAGTTATAGTATCTCAGCATCTATTTGTTAAATTAGTTTGTAAAATCTTTATTTGTGAGAAGCTGTGTTAATTACTTTGTGCATTGTAACTGATATATGGTGCTATTATATTAAATAATAATAGAAGAAAATTTTGTAATGGCTACAGCATATACTAATTTTAGATATAGTGGGTTAAATATATGTTAGTAATTTGCAACTGGTAATTATGAATGATTTATTTATAAATTGTCAAATATAGTTCCTTAATACGTAACATTTTTTCCCCACAATAGTATCAAGACACGGTAAAGGTATATAAACATAAACTTTATCATTAATGGTATAAATGGCAAACATTTCCAATTTAACAATAAAACTTTTTTTAATAATTTACAACAAGTAATTTAAAATACTTTATTTAAGTGGGCATGAATATTATAATACTTACAAAACTTTAAATTGACACCATAAAAATGAAATATCTCGCAACAATTGTTTCGGGTCGAAAGAGCACATGACCCTTCGTCAGGCACCCAAAGTAGGCGCGAGTGCAGCAGTCAAAGTGGTAATGCACGGCTTTGACTGCTGTACTCGTGCCTACTTTGATCGCCCGACGAAGGGTCGTGTGCTCTTTCCACCCGAAACCATTGTTGCAATTTTTTTTTATTTTATGGTGTTTATTCAAAGTTTTGTAAGGATTATTTTGCAACGCCAGTTCTGTGGTGCGAATAATTGATAAACCTTTTTTCATTTTCTTTCTGAAACAGACGACCAGCCTGTCTCTCTCTCTCTCTCTCTCTCTCTCTCTCTGTGTTTGTTTATCTTCGATAGCGCACATTCGATCTACGAATGCAATTCACAGCTATCGTACTGCTCACCTTTCAAAATATTTTTTACAATTATAAATCTAAATTTATAGGCATATTTATAACTCTGTAACTAATTTAAACATTATACACATGCTAGACATGTATCGGAGCTCTCTATTCGTATCCAGAAAAATAGATCCGTATTTGTATGGATCTGTTTTCTTTTCTTCAACGAAACTAATATGTATCTTTTGTAGAAATTGTATGAAAATTAGAAAAGTTTTATAAATCTTTTTTGACTGTTATTAATATATAAATTAAATAAATACAGTATAACCTCGTATTTACATCCTGGAAATTGAAAAGATTTAGCAATTTACATTTTTTTAATTTTTACTTTATTCTATATTCAATAGAAGAAAGTACTAGATTCATAAAAATTTTCGACTTCCGTTTTTCGATGAATTTGCACGTATGGAAAGTTCCAGAACACGATTTGACTATTTTTAGAAAATATTAGATATGCCTCTGTGTGTGAGAGAGAGACAAAAATTTTGTGGCGACTGCAACTCTGGAACTACTGCACGTAATTGCATAAAAATTTATATGTAAATGCACCTTGACATAAATTAGTGCCTATCAACTTTTGGTGCCCATCAATCAAGAAATGGTACTGCTATATAGCGATTTCTAGAGACCATATATTAGGAAACTATATTATACAGGGTCTCTAGCGATTTCAACAATTTAAGGGAATGCTATGTCTCATGAACTACTGCAGAGAATTGCATATAAATTTATATGTAGATGCACCTTGACATAACCTAGTCCTTATCAGATTTTTATGTCAATTTCTCAAAAGATGGCGCTGCTATACAGTAATTTTCACGATTCAAGAGAAGGCTATATCTCAGGAACTACTACACATAAATTTATAGGTGGATCTACCTCGAGATAAATTATTGTCCATCCACCTTTGGTATCAATAATTCAATAGGTGACGGTGCTATATAGCGATTTCCATAATTTAAGGAAAAGAGATATCTCAAGTACTATTTCGTATAATAATAATAATAAATGATATGTGAAAAGACCATTATCAGACATTATGCTAATTCAATTTGGATGCATATCGGCCAATAGGTGGCGCTGCTGTACTGCAATTTTCCCCGAGAGCGGCAAAGCTATATTTCAACTTCTATGGTGTATAGTACAAAATTTGATATGTGACATAACCATTATGAAAACGCATTTTTTAATGTATTATTTATAGAGAATAAAGCTGTCTTTCTTTGTACTTTCAATGCAATTTTTCTCTAAGATGAAAATCGTCTGCATTCAGTATGGTAGGTAATTTAAATAAATAAAAGCTTTAATAAATTATTTGTACTGAGCGAATTTGTTTTGGAAAATATAAAAAGAAAGTCTTGTGGTGGTCACAACATACTTTTTTTTTTTTTTTTTTTTTAAATACCTTTATTTTTAATAAAATTCAATCCTCGCTTTTATGTGAACGGAATTTTCAAAGCAAATATAGAGGAAATACTTGTCGTGATTTCATTTAAAGCTATTATGTTGTGACCACCGCAAAACTTTCTTCTATATTTTCCTATAGGAAAATTCATTCGCCCAGTAAAAATATTTTCTTAAAACTATTATTTATTAAAATTATCTACCATAATGAATGCAGATAATTTCATTTTAGAAAAAACTAACACTAATAATAAGAAAAGAAAGACAGTTTAATTCTCTATAAATAAAGTCTTAAAAAATGCTTCTTCATAATGGTTACCTCATATATCAGGTTTTGTACAGTTATATGACACAGAAGTTGAGATATAGCCATATCCTGTTCTCAGAGAAAATTGCAGTATACCAGCGCCACTTATTGGCTGATATGCATCAAAATTTTATCTGCGTAATGTCATATAATAGCTACGTTGATACGTGTCAAGTTTTGTTTGATTATACACAACAGAACCTTAGATACAGCCTTCCCTGAAAACGCGAAAGTCGATGTATAGCTGCACCAACTGTTGAGAAGTTGACAAAAAATATTGGTGGGCACTAACTTACGTCAAAGTTTATCTGCATATAAATTTATGCAAATTCGTTTAGTAGTTTCTGAGATATAGCCTTTCCTGAAATTGCGAAAATCGCGGTCTAGCAGCGCCACTTGTTGAGCAAATAACACTAAAGTTGATAGGCACTAACTTAGGCCAAGGTACATCTGCATATAAATTTATATGCAGTTATCTGCAGTAGTTCCTGAGATACGTTGCCACAAAATTTTTTTCTCACACACACACAGACACAGACACATATTTTTCTAAGAATGGTCAAATCGTGTTCTGGAGCCCTCAATACGTGTAAATCCATTGAAAAGCGGAAGTTGAAAATTTTTACGATTGAAATACTTTATTCTATTGAACACAGAAGAAAGTAAAAAACAATATAAAATAAACACATTTAGGAAACTGATTCCATCAAGGCAGATAATAATAATATTCTTTATCGTCTTCTCTAGAACAAATAAAAGCAAAGCAGATGTTTAATTGCGAATCATATATATTCGTGCAACCCAAATTATTATAGTAAATAAACATTCCCGTCGAACAAATGCAATAAATAAAGATACTTTTTTTTTTCAGAATATAAGCATTAAACAATGAACTACTATCACTGACCTTGAAGCACATTTTTGCAATCTTGAAGTTCACAACTCACATAAGTGTTTAATCATTATTATTAGTCTTTTTTTTTTCCCCCCTTCAAATTTTTAACGCAATACAATTAGTAATTACATCTTTTTTTTTTTTTTTCCTTGTATGTTCAATGGAAGAAAGTATTGGATTTGTAAAAATTTTCGACGGATTTACAAGTTTTGAGAGGTTAGACCACGATTTGACTATTTTTTGAAAATGTCTTGTCTGTCCGTCTGTGTGTGTATGTATGTGTGACAAAAATTTTGTGGCAACTGTATCTACGGAACTACTGTTCAGAATTACATATAAATTTATATGTAGATGCACCTTGACCTAAATTAGTGCCTATGAACTTTTGGTGTCAATCGCTCGGAATGTGGCGCTGCTATTCAGCGATAGCATTTATAATATGGTTGTCAACTTTCAAATATGCTTAACAATAGTGTTCTAACAGGGATATATTCATTAAAAATAATAATAATTCAATAAAAAAAAATCAATAAAACCAGATCGATTTTTTAAAAAATCTCGTGCTTGCTTTTCTAAAGTAATCATACGAATTATAAGGTATGGTGTTATATGGCAATATATATATATCATCATTACCAATTTCAGCCTCTATCAACCCACTGCAGGATGAAGGCCTCTGCTAGGCGATTCCAAACTGCCCTGTTTTCGCGCACACACACACACACACACACACACATATGTATATATATATATATATATATAATAATTTATGCATAGATTAAGAAAGGTTTTGAAAGAATATTTCGTCTCCTCATTGATTTATTTGATTTCCAATGAAGCCTTCTTAATTGAATGCAACCTATGCAATGAGGTGAAATTTACACCTCATATAACGCATTTCTTAGTAATGTCCTGATGTCTTTTTTTTTCTTTTTTTTTTAAGGTTTGTGAGCTCTATTTTAAACCTGATGGAATTATACAAACAATAACTTATTTTGATGAAAAAGAAGGAAAGTTATATCAAGTCCCAAGAAATAAACCAATTGTTAAAGATGGTGCTATTCCTACAATTTTCAGCGGCTTGCCATCTTTAGGCACACACAAATTACGTTTTATTACCTAATTATATTTGTGCTTTTATATTATTATTATGATTAATTTTTATGTAAATTATGGAGCAATCTTCTTCATGTATATGAAACATTTATAATTTTCAATAAAATTATTTTTATCTTGATTTTTGTATTTTATGTATTATTTCAATTACATAGTTTTAATGAAGGAGAAATCTTATTTAAATAAGCCACTTAAATTCTTCATTTAAAGAATGTTGAAAGTAATGTTATCAGGTAAGTGAGAGTTATTTTGGATGATCAAATACTTATAAATTATTGTAATATATTAAAATTTCTCTGGGCATAAAATTTACAGAGATGATTAGAAATAAAAATTCTTAAAGTGTTTTTAATGCAAATTTTATGTTCACCCTCACCTTGAAAAAAAAAAGTATATCATTAATATCGTCTATACCGTGCATATTGTTTATATTGCCTGTATCAATTGTTAAAGCGCATTGTATCGTCGTACTTATCTGTAATTTTAATCAGGTGGATAAAATCCATTATTTTAAAAAATATATACATATATTCAGGTGGCTTAAATATTAAAAAAAGGAACTTAAAAAAAAAAAAAAAAAAGTTTACATTTATTTTTGTAACCACAGTGTATAAAATGAAAGCACCGATGAGAAAAAAAATATATATATATTCCTAAATCCGTATATGAGGATGTGCATAAAAAGTGGACTAAATCATGTGGCGCCACAATCCTCTTGGAATGCCTTGATAAAAAAGTGTTGGATAAATGCGTGCGTTAATGATGAATAAAGGTAGGGAAGAATGATTAAACTAGCAAATTCTTTGTTTCAGTAGTTTGTTAAATTTCCAGTATTCATAGCTGCTAACTTTTTTAATTGATTCCGGAATGTTGTTAGTATATCGCCCTATCTTCAAACCATATTCTTTGAGGAGTAATTATCTTCAGATTTAATTGTAATTACATGCTAAAGAAAATTATTCTATTAAGAATATGGTATGAAGAAAAGGGCGAATGTTAACAACATTCCGGAATAAATTGAAAAAGTTGGCAGCTATGAGTATTTTATTCCAGTTGATGGACAAGTAATATTTTTCAGAAAAGTTTTTAAATATTTTTTCAAGGTTGAGCATTTAAAAGGGGAGGGGGGATTAAACAATTACAAAAGTAAAAAGGTTAAGACTAACAACAATGCTTTTTCAAAAGCCTCTGCAAACAAGTATGAGGCCACTTCCTCATAAAATATGAGGGATTTTAATCTATTAAATTTTTTTGATTAATCTCTCTCAAATATTATGAGACAGGCTAGTCAAATATTTTTTTTTCGGGCTAAAATTCCTCCACAAATATTATGAGGCAGCTTAGTCAAATAGAGACTAGTTTTCCTTTTCAAATATTACCAGACATATTAGTCAGGTAAATAGTCTTGACTATCCTGCCTCTTCAGATATTCATTGAAAATTGACTAGTTTGCTTCGTAAAATACCTGTTGGCTGCTGACTAACCGTCTTAATCAAGTGCAGATTCTGACTAACTTGCCTTGTCTGGCAACTGCGGTTGTTGACTAACCTTCCTGGTCAGATAATTACGATTATCGACTAGCATTCTTTGTCTAATAATATTAACCTTCCTAGTCTGGAGTAGTGTTTTGGTGACTAGTTTAGCAAGTACACTTTTAAGTTTTGGAGACTAGTTCAGCAAGTACACTTTTCAGTTTTGGTGACTAGTTCAGCAAGTACACTATTTTTAGTTCTGAAGACTAGTTCAGCAAGTACACTTTTCAGTTTCGGTGACTAGTTCAGCAAGTACACTTTTCAGTTTTGGAGACTAGTTCAGCAAGTACACTTTTTGGCTAGTCAGTTATTTTGGTTAGTCAATTCTGTATTGTCAGCTGAGCATTTTGGCAGGTCACTGTGACCAATTTATTTTTCTGTGTGTGTGCTATGATCGGCTACGTCTATGGCATGAGACAATTAACTTTTGTGGTTATAATAGTAGTTGAGTTAGTTACTAGTAGTTGGTATATAGAAAAATAAATAATGAAATATGTAAACTTGATCATGGTACAGACTTAATGGAGTTCCCCTTGGCGACTTTTGAGTTTTTATCGTCACATTAGACAAAAATACATAATTTATGTTATTATTTTTTTGTTTGTTTCTTTCCTTTTCCTTTTCCTTTCCTTTCCATATTTACTGAATTTGACTCTTTGTTTTTCAGTATCACGTGATTGAGCAGACGACGATTTTATTTATTTAACATTCATTTATATTTCCATTAATTTTTGGAACTCTCGTGCAACTTTATCTAAATTGTATTTTTACTCCATTTTCAATTTTCATTTTTTCATGTGCATGAGTAAAATATTTTATATTTTATTTATTTATTTATTTATTTTTCGCGTGAAAGCATATTTCGATTCATGTTAAAAAAGAAAAAAAAAGTATTTTTTTTTTCTTTTCAGCAGCAATTAAAATTTTAAATGTACACATTTGAAGCTTTTACCAGGTTATTGTTTTCACATTTTAATTAATTTTAAAAAATCTGATCAAAATTTCGTTACAAATAAGGTACCAAATGAAAGAGGAATTTTTCCTGAATCCGTCGGTTTAATTAACTTATCGATCGGACAATTAGCCTTTTTTAAACTAACTAAAGCATGAAAAGCTGGTGACAATTTTTTAAATTAACTGACGCATGAAAAGCTGGTGGCAACAACACACAGACAAACAGAAGAAAATCTCTCTTAGCCAATCAACTTGCGTCCAGCAACGGACTTACAGGAAAAAAACTCTCTTAGCCATTTATATATAGAGAGAAGATGTTAAAAACTCATTTTAAAAGAGCATGGTCCAGATTTAAACTTTACTATCTTATTACGATAACTAAAATTTCCAATGTGTAAAAATACAGTTAATTTTTTGTACCATGAGTTTAACTAGGTGAAGTAATATATATATTACTCGTAATAATATCTAAATGAAAAATGTAATAATAATAGCTCTCATCCAATTATTTCTAAGATCTGAATTAGCAGTAGAGTTCTTTAAACCTTTTACCAAAGCATTGATAATAAAATATAAGATGTTCCAAGAATACCGAAACCAATCAGAAAAATGAATGAACAGAATTCTTTATCTGTTAACAATATATACACAATATAAATAAATAAATAAATAAATAAATAAAAGTTCAAAATAAGCATAGCTGCCAATATTTTAATTTATTCCGGAGTAATTTTAGCCTTGCCTCTATTTCGTACCACTTATTTTTTTAAAGTATTTTTTTCTTATTTTATCGAAGTTAGGTATTGAAGAAATTTTTTCGATAAATAAAGTGGTGCGAAATAAAGGCGGGGCGGCTAAAAGTACTCCGGAATAAATTAAAATATTGGCAGCAATGAATAAGATTTCAAAGAAAACGTTAAGAAAAATATTGCTCTATTAATTTTTAGAATGTTACGTTTTCAATTTGTAAATATTTTTTAATTTTTATTAGTGAACATTTTCTATTTTTATATGGCTCCCTACGTAAATTCTGTCAATTGGAGAGCTTTTATTTTCCACTCAAAAAGGCTAATATGAATTCCTCACATTGTTTTCAATACTTGTACTGATAACTTATGGGACTGGATTAATGGTACAGGCCGTTCAATGACGTTTACAGTGCCCATAATTTCGAAAAAAAAATTACAAATCATTCATATGAATTATTATTTCTATATGATCCCATACCGATATTCTAATGGAATTACCGAACATCATATCAACCATAGCTGCCAATATTTTAATTTATTCCGGAGTACTTTTAGCCCCGCCTTCATTTCGCACCACTTTATTTATAGAATTTTTTTTTTTTTCCAATATTTAACTTTGAAAAAATAAGATAAAATTACTTTTAAAAATTAAGTGGTACGAAATAAAGGCGGGGTTAAAAATACTCCGGAATAAATTAAAATATTGGCAGCTATGCCTCAACCATTCTCATATTCTAAATAAATGAAATCGCAATAAATATAATTATTTAATCACTCCTGATACATTTTAGTTCATTCGTGATAATATTTCTCATCCAAATTTCCAATAAAAGTGCTGACAGTTTTCTTTGAAACCATGGAATGGGCATTCGATTAATTTCAGTATTCACAACTCCTATTTCAGTTACTAGAGCTAATTGTTTAGTGATGTGGTGATATTCTGGCTTTTTAAGGTCAATGAAGTGTAAATAAACTCACATAAATGAATTTACAAAAAGCTTCACTAAAATTTGTTGAACAGTTTCATCTTTTTATTTATTATGCATATTTTATTTTTTCGTTCGTCTCAAACCACGGATACAAAACAGATTTTTTTTTCCCTTCCGCAATTTATTTTATTTGTTGTTTTACATTCTTACACCAACATACAGAGCTGTCAACCTAATCAGGCAAATTGCTAGTACCGCCCATTTTTCTACACCACTTAATTTTTAGAATAATTCTCTTCAAATATATTTAAGATGAATTAAGAAGAAAAATATTCTGAAAATTAAGTGGTGTAGAAAAATGGGCAGTAGTAACAATTTGCCGGATTAGGTTGACAGCTCTGAACATATGTTGCACATTTAAAAGTGGGGAATTATGCAATAATATTACAGCAATAAAGAATTAAAAGCTACGTTTTCGAAAGAAATCAGCGTTTCAGTTCTTTCTCATATTTAACTTTTGTATAAAATTATTTGTAGCCTAAGATGTTGAGTCTAACTATGATTAGACTCAAATTGAATTAAATGATTATAAAAATAGGAAAATTTAAAATTTTTGATGTGCATAATTACATTAATCATTTATTACTGGTATCAAAATTTGAAACAAAACTGAAAAAAAGTCAAACAACGCGTTTCTAGAATAAATTAAATACTTTTTATAAAAGTTCATAAATTGGATAAGAGAGTATACTTAAATGTTTAAAGCCTAGATTTTATTTATTTCATCAGATTTAATGTAATGTATATCTTCTATGCTTTAATTATAAGCACACAGCTGTTTGAAATATAGTAAATTCCTTTTATACATCTAGAGTACCGTGAAAATCATTGCAAGTTAACAATGTCAAAGAATTAATTTACGTAAATATATTTTTAAAAAATATATTTTTTTTAAAGTAGCATGCTTTGTTGAGATTTACAAAATTAGACCTTTATTTGAATTTATTTCAAATATTTCAAGAGTTAAATGTATACTTGAAAATAACTCAAGTATAAAAATCCTTTCTGATTATCCTATGTGTCATGTAAACTAATTATATTAAGTTTACATATGCGTTTTTACAGCGAATGAATAAAACAAATCCAGTCTTATAAAAGAACAGTATTCGGTACCATTTCTAATAGTTTAGAAATAGGTATACTACAAAAAAATTGCTCAAAATTTAATAAAAAGAAAATTTACATTATCCTATGCATAAAATCATAGAGAATTTGAATAAAAGGATAACGTGCATATTTCTCATAACAAGACTCTCAAAAGAACTTTACAAATCCTCTTTTCGATTAAAATACTTATAGTATTTTCAATAAAAATGACTGAACGAATGAAATTTATCTTTAAAGCTTTTAGATCTCTTCTTTTGAATTACAAAAATAAAAGAACTGAGATATCCTCTGAAGATGTCGAGATAAAAATTTGGCGATTGGTAATATTTTATATTTAAAAAATAAGAGTTTGTGTTAGGAAAAATTTAAAGGAAATAAAACATTCATTTTATATGAAGAAGCTAGGTTTTATCTTTAATTTATATATTCAAACTAAACGATGTCGCATTTGATTGAATGTGGTATTATATTTTGAACTAGCTGGCTTTGCCCGCTTCGCTGTTCCTTATACTTAAGTGAATCATTTTTATAATAATAAGTCTCCAATTTTTTAGTTACTATACCAGGGTTCGTACTTTCCGCTCTTTTTTCAGGACACTCAGGAATGGGAAATTTGAAAATTCATTGGTACCACTATTTTTATGCAATAATTTCTACCCTGTATGATCAGGGCACATTACCGTAACCATAACTACAAGTTTTCTTCATGAAAATAGTGGTGAAAAAAGAATGCGGAAATTTATTATCTCTGAGAGTTTTCTCAAAATGGGCGGGGAGTACGACGCCTGCTATACAGAGTTGTTAATTCATTCCGGTGCATTTTTAGCCCCGCCTTTACTTCATACGGTTTTTATTTTCAGAATTTTTTTTTATTTTAGCACAGCGGTTGTACTCTCCGTCTTTTTTTTTTTTTTTTGATCAATTCTGAGAGAAACCGTTGAAGTTCACTTATTAAATAAAATAAATATTTGTATTAAAATTTTCCGGTAGTCAAAAGGTGCTAAGTTGGCAACAATACAAGCAATGCCCAGATGTTTTCTACTGTGGGAAGGTTAGATCTTTTATCTGGCCGCAGTAAAATCTGCACATTATTTGTAAAGAACCTATTTTTTACTCCATTGGTGGTGTAAATGGAATCTACATTTTGTTCAAATATCCACTCTTCTTCTATTTGGACCATTAGTAATAAGTTCATAATTCAGCCCTTCAATATAATCTGTATGTTTCTACCTACCACTAAAAAAGACCAGATTTGTTTTACTTCTATATCCCATTAGTAGTGTAAAAAGGGTGATTCTGCGACACGGTGGTGGCGCGGTGGCGCGCTGTGGCGCGCGCGCCACCACCCTGTTAGAGCGCGCATCCGCGCCTCCACCGTGTCGCAGAATGCACCCTTTTTACACTACTTAGTCATCATATTGGACAAGGGTGTGTTGCCACCTGAAGAATAGAAACTTTTAGAACGTTGCCACCTGAAGAATAGAAACTTTTAGAACGTTGCCACCGGAAGAATATAAACTTTTAGAGCGTTGCCACCGGAAGAATAGAAACTTTGACTATCATCTTGGATGAGGTTTGGTGGGGCCATCTATCGGGAAGAAGGGGAATTTTTTCATAAATTTCGGACTTAGTATTTTTTTTACAATTTTGGAGACTTCAAAATTTTTTCGAATTTTTGCAGGGGGTTAGATTCGAACCGAAGGTAAAATAGTTTCACGGCTTGATAAGTGGATAAGGGTTTTATTTATCAAGCCATGAAGCTATGCTTGTGAGTGCACTTATAAGGTATATAAAGAGAGACGTTGCGTTAGTGAGTCATTGTAAAACGTATCTTCGTACGAGGAAGGTATGATGCGCTTTCGTGTGAATGTGAGTCATAATAAAATTTTGTGTTGTAACCATGGAGATGTATCAGAACCCAAGTCACGCAGGAAGTTTTGGTGGTGTAAATGCCTTATTTCGTGCTGCCAAAGGCAAAATCTCGAAGAAGAAGATTCAGGACTGGCTGAGCGGAGTCGATGCATACACGTTGCACAAACCTGTTCGAAGAAAGTTCCCGACCAATCGAGTGATAGTGTATTCAATCGATCAACAGTGGCAGACCGACTTAGTGGATCTCGGCAGTTTGCAAAAGTTCAATCAAGGGTACCGCTACATCCTGACTTGTATAGACATTCTGTCTAAATTTGCGTGGGCGATCCCTTTGAAGCAAAAACGGGGTGAAGATATTGTAAAGGCGTTCCGGTCTATTTTTGCAACGAGGAAACCCAAGTCCCTGCAATCGGATGATGGAAAAGAGTATCAAAACAGACTTTTTCAAAAATTTTTGAAAGAAGAAGGCGTGCGGTTTTTTACGACGAATAACAATACGAAAGCATCTGTCGTGGAGCGATTTAACCGAACTTTGAAAACGAAAATGTGGAAATATTTTACCCATAATCATACCTACCGCTATTTAGACGTGTTGGATCAGTTGTTACACAGTTATAATCATACTTATCATTCAAGTATCAAGAGAGCTCCAGTTGAAGTAACCGCTGAAAATGAAAGCGATGTATGGGATACTTTATACGGTGACATGCAAAATGCGAAAAGAAAACCCTGCATGTTTCAACCGGGAGATGTTGTACGATTTTCCAAGCAGAAATTAACCTTCGAAAAAGGATATGAAACGAACTGGACGGAAGAAGTGTTTGTGGTGACTGAATGTGTGAGAAGAGACCCTCCCGTCTACCGAATCAAGGACCTGTTAGAAGAACCCATTAAAGGAACCTTTTACCCTCAAGAACTTCAGAAAGTGAAACCAAAAGAGAATTATACGATTGAAAAGATTTTAGATAAGCGGATACGGAAAAAGCGTGTGGAATACAAAGTAAAATTTAAAGGTTATCCCAGCAAATTTGACCAATGGATTCCATCCTCTGATTTATTCGCCTTATAAAACAAGTGTTTGGATTGTTGAAAGATCATTTGAAAGAATGTCGTTCTACGTGACGTTACCTTCGGACAGTTCCCTGAATTATTTTCCTGAGAATAAAATTTCTCATTTTATTACGCGATTACCCGCCCCCGTTGAATTGAAAGGGGAATGGGAAGTAGGCCTTGTCGAATTTATTTACCCTCACACCTGGTATAATGTGAATCAAAATAATAATTTATTTGGTTTCGATTTGAATGACCAGAAATCTCCGTTTGGTAGAAGAATTCCCCCTGGCTTTTACGAATCGGTTGATGACATTTTAAAAGCAATGTCTATTGAAGAGATTAAAAATAAAATTTCTTTCACTTATGATCCGCACACGAAAAAGGTGTGTATTAACGTGAAAGATAAAACAAAACTGATATTGCATGAGGGGATAGCGCAGATGTTAGGATTCGAACCAGGTGAAATCGCCTCACCGGATATAAATATCGAGCAAACTATTTTTAGTACCTATGTCGCAGATCCCTGTGCGCATTATAGAGTATTGCTGGTTTATTCGGATATTGTCGAACCCCAAATTATTGGAGATGTGTTAGCACCCCTTTTACGAATTGTCAATGTGAGGGGAAAAGATGGAGAAATGATTTGCGAGACATTTGACCGACCGCACTATTTACCTGTCAGCCGAAAATCGTTCGACTCTTTGGAAATCGTTATAAGGAACCACCTCGGCGAACTCACGCCATTTGAACGTGGGCGCTCGTACGTGAAGCTTCACTCTCGTCAAAAATACCTCTCGTGATGTTTGTTCCTTACCAGTGTTGTGCGAAATCTTTTGAAGATTACTATTCCCATCAGTCGGGTAGTGGTCTAAATTATTATCAAGGCACTACTTTACAAAAGGGATATGGATTCGGTGGACTGTTTCGATCCCTTTTTCGTGCAGCAGTACCCCTCTTCAAATCGGGAGCGAAAGCGGTCGGCAAGCAGTTGTTTCATTCAGGCGTGAACGTGTTAAGTGACCTGTATCGCGGAGAAGACATTAAAATGGCCGCCAAGCGAAGATTAAAAGAAGCTGGACAGACGTTAACCGACAAAGCCGCTACTAAAGTGAAGACAATGATTGGATCGGGCCGCCGGTATAAAAAGAGGAAGCGTTCTACCAAAGCAGTCATTCGACGTAAAGCCAAGAAAGTGAAGGTACAAGATATTTTCGCTTAAAGATGTCTGGACTCATCCATAAAGATTCTGCTGCCTGTGCGAAATCCGAATTGGATTTATTTTTGATCCCACCCACGCAAACGGCTATTGAAAAAGGATACTTTGTCGAATACCACCCTCTTGCGAATATTCGAGACGGAGGACCTGTGGAATTTAATATTTCCGGAAATGGTGAAGACTATATTGATTTATCAGCTTCCTACCTGTATGTGAAAGTGAAAATTACCAAGTTTGATGGATCACCCTTAGCGGAAACGGATGCAGTTGCCCCCGTGAATTTATTTTTACACGCCTTGTTTTCTCAAGTGGATATTAGCCTGAACGAAAGAGTGATCTCCTCGTCGAGTAACACCTACCCCTACCGCGCCTATATTGAAACGCTGTTGAATTATGGAGAAGATGCCAAGAAAAGTTTATTGACGTGCGAATGTTTTTACAAAGATGAGAATTTGGCTGCTACAGATCCTGCTGGAGACAACCCCGGATTGAAGATACGTTACGCACTCACGAATAAAAGCAAAACGTTAGATATGATTGGACCTTTGCATTGTGATATTTTTCAACAAAATCGATTGCTATTGAATATGGTTGACTTGAAAATTAAGATGACCCGAAGCAAGCCTGAATTTTCCTTAATGTGTAAAATCGATGCGGCGAAACCCATTCCCAACTACAAAGTGATTTTGGAACATGCTTCTATTTTCATACGTAAAGTGAAAGTGAGCCCAGGTGTATTACTGGGTCATGCCAAGGCCTTAGAGAAAAGTACAGCAAAGTATCCCATCGATCGAGTGTTATGCAAGACCTATTCGATCTCAACCGGAAGTAAATCCTTTATGCAAGACAATGTGTTTTTAGGAGCCATGCCGAAAAGAATTATTATTGGACTTTTAGAAAATAGTGCCTACACTGGACAATATGATTTAAATCCCTTTTATTTCTATCATCACAAGGTCAACTTTTTAAGTGTTTACGTGGATGGACAACCTGTACCCAGCAAACCCTTGGAATTGGATTTCGAAGAAAATAACTATATAAGAGCGTATTATCGTTTGTTTTCGGGATTTAACCGGGATACCGGCATTTATCTGACCCGAGAGGACTTTGCGAACGGACATACTTTGTATGCTTTCGACCTGAGCCCTGATATGTGTGACGGACCCCATCTGAATCTACAGCAACAAGGAAATTTACGAATTGAAATCAAGTTTGCGCACACCTTAGAAAGAACCACGACTGTATTGGTGTATGCGGAATTTGAAAACATTATAGAAATTAGTAAAACACGACATGTGTTGTGTGACTTCCCCAACTGAAAATGAATTCTATAGAAATCGAGACTATTTTATCCCACGATCCAGTAACCAAGAAATACTTTTCCGGTGTTTTCCCCAGTGATCAATTACCCAAGAAGATCGAGCGCTATCCTGCATGTTTTGTATGCAACGTGGACAAGTCTACAGAAGCCGGAAGCCACTGGGTGGCATTCTATCTATCCTCCCCTACGGAAGCGGAATTCTTTGATTCCTATGGAAACAAGCCGAACTTTTTTAAAGGACCTATATCGAACTATGTATCTCAATTTTCACGAGTGGTGTTTAATCCACTTCCGCTGCAAAGTCATGTGACAGCTGTTTGTGGTCAATTTTGTGTGTATTATATTTATTGTCGATGTCGTGGCAAAACTTTGAAAGATTTTTTAAAGCAGTTTGTAACTGAAAATATATGTAACGACCATAGAGTCTATAATTTTGTATCCAAACGATTTCGCACACGTGCTCCTTTTTATCAATAAAAAACTATTTATAATGTAAACCTATGTGTCTGTGTTTATTTAGAATGGAGTTTCCACGCTTTCAACACCCTTTTACAATGCTCTTAGCAGGCCCCACGGGGGTCGGTAAGAGTTGGTTTCTGCGGGATTTACTGGCAGAACGACGGCGTATGTTTAACCCTCCTCCCGATAAAGTCGTTTGGTTTTACGGCATCTCTCAAAAGCTTCACGAGGAAATTCCCGACGTGACATTCGTGGAAGGGTTTCCTTCTAATTATCGGGAATATTTAGGTACCCATTCTTTAATGATTTTAGATGATTTAATGGTGGAATGTGGGGTGATGAACGATTAACCCACCTCTTTACCAAAGGAAGTCACCATTTAAATTTAAGTATTATTTTTATTACTCAAAACCTTTTTCATAAAGGTAAAGAAATGAGAGGTATTTCCTTAAACAGTCAATACTTAGTACTTTTTAAAAATCGTCGGGACATGAGTCAAATTACGCACTTAGGCAGACAATTATACCCGAGATCAACTCAGTTTTTTCAAGAAGTGTTCGAGGATGCTACCAAACAGCCCTTCTCTTATTTGTTGGTGGATTTAAGGAATGAAACCCCCGAAGGAATGCGACTCAGAACGCGTATATTACCGGGGGAAACCCAATTTGTGTACGAGCCCAAAAAAGGTTTAAAAGGAAAGCCCTACCGATTTTAATTCATTTGGGATCATGACGTTAACGAGGAAACAACTTCGAGACTTGGAGCTTATAAAGTCTTGTCCTCAAACCTTACGCAAGCATTTGTTAAAAAAATTACCGACTCGATCTGTGAAGGCTATTTGCGAATGTACCCTGAACGTATTAAAAGGAAACGTGCCTCTCTCCTCTCATCAGAAAAGGTCTTTAAGGAAATATAAGACGACTCTTCGAAAAATTGGTACCAAGAAAGGAAGTTTATTCAACAAGAAAAAATTGATTGTTCAACACGGTGGATTTTTAAATATTTTAATCCCGGCTGCATTGTCTGTTTTAACCGGCATCATCAATGGAATTCGCAGCTAAGTATGCGTTGGTACCGGAAGAAGAATTTTCTAAGCATACGCCTTCAAAAAAGCAAATGACGGAATTTGATTTAGCTATGGCTAAAATATTAAATAGTTCTCTACCGGATCACGAAAAAATTCAGCACTACTACGAACTCTTAAAAAGAAAAATGGATTTGCAAGAATATAATTTGCCTTGGATGTCTAAACAACTCGAAGAAGAACCTGAAAAAGTGGAACCTAAACAAGTGGAGTCTATAAAACAAGAATCCCAAGAAGACTATGAAACCTTTGTGTTATCATCTGTAGCTAAACCCATGAAGAAACAAGCCGAAGCCTTATTAAATTTTCTCAAGTCTCATTCAAACAAGTTTAAGTGGAACCCGAAAGGAGAGATTACTTACAACGGAAGGACCATGGAACATTCTAATTTAGCGGAACTCTTTCATTTCATCTTTTCTGTGAATAAAAAACCACCTATTACAGGACAAAGTGAATTTTTGCAAGCCTTGAAAGATATGGGAGTACCCCAAAGTATTATTAAGAATCGATATTTGTCTTCAAGAAAAAACATTGTCAAACCGAAAAAGAAACTTATTGTAAAAAAACCTGTTGTTAAACTCAACCCTGTAACCTGGGAAACATACTAAATAAAATGAATTTGTATCTATCCATACGTGTGATTATTTATAGAATAAAATACACTTACCTGAAAACACGTCCTACTCCAACGGCTGCCTTGAGAGAAATGAATGAT
The DNA here is from genome assembly GCA_963930645.1 of Salticus scenicus. Taxonomy (NCBI): domain Eukaryota; kingdom Metazoa; phylum Arthropoda; class Arachnida; order Araneae; family Salticidae; genus Salticus; species Salticus scenicus. The sequence continues at coordinate 54,187,315 of OZ005654.1, read as the reverse complement.
AAGGAGAGTTCTTATCAGCGACGCGAGGTCACGTGATTAGGGTGACGTCACGAGTAATGTGATTGGCTATGCTCAGTCACGTGGTGAGTGACGTCACGAGTTATCTGATTGGCTACCTCTGGTCACGTGACGAGAGTCTTATCTTATCAGAGATTGCTTATCAGCGATCACGGCTCAGTCTACCATTTGATTTCGTGTGTGTTGGTTGTCTCGTCATGTCTGCAGTGAGTTTCACGGAAAACGGACTGAATGTTCAGTATGTTTCAAACTTCATCGAAAAGGAACAAGCAGATCGGTATTTTGCCGAGTTAAAAACTTTACCTTTCTACACGCCAACCTTTAGAATTCATGGAAAAAGTTTTAAGCCTAAAAGACAAGTTCTGGGATACGGCGATTCAACTTTGAGTTATGCCTTCAGCGGAACTCATGTGCCTGCTAACCCTTGGACACGTCTGGTATTGGAGCTGCGGGATCGAGTGGAAAAATGGACGGCTTCTACCTTCAACTATGTTCTGCTAAACCTCTACAGCAATGGATACAGCTACATACCTCAACATAAAAACAACGAAAGTGGATTAGATGCAACTTTCCCCATCGTAGTCCTCAGCTTTGGTGCCGAACGAACAATTGAATTCAAGAAGCCTAAAACACCTTCTACTTTGATTTCATTAGAACATGGTTCTCTCTACAGTATGTTAAAGCCTACGAACGAACTGTTTACCCACGGCATTGCACCGAATCCTATCATCAAAGATATGAGAATCAGCCTGACTTTTCGTCACTTAATACCCAACCCTATCATGCCACCTTTAAAGAAACCAAGACTTGATATAAGTGATGCTTCATCCAGTGCATGCGATACTTTGAAAAACTCTGATTGTGATACTTCGAAAAACTCTCATTGTGATACTTCTGTTAAAAACTGTTCTCAAGACATGTGTGAAGAATTGAATGTGAATGATTGGTTAAACCAATGGGTACGTGAACAATCTTGGGATCCTATACGAGGTGAATTTAATTTAAACTTTAGCAGTTTTTTACAAATTGTAATAGAAAAGAATTTTAATGTGAGAATCCACATTCGTAATTTTAAAGAATTACATACAGGTCAATGGATACCTACTAAAGAAGGCGTTGTAATGACAGCTCAGACATGGTATTATTTTCAAAGTAAGATTGAAAATTTTAATTTTGAATCAGTAAATGATAGTTTTATTTCTAACAATCAATTAATAATGGCTTACATAGATGAGGATTATTGTACTTTACAGCAAATGTTTTCTTTAAATCCTTCTGGCTTTTATTTAAAACCGAATGTCATTAAATTGGCCAAGGATCAAATTTTTAGGCTTAGAGAACTCAAAATGAGAATAACTCATTTTATTATTGATGCAATATTCACCGTTCAACTTCCTATGTTAATTCTAAATAAACCCCTTGTGTGTATTTCTCATGAAAATGAGCAAAGTGCTAAGGAAATCTTACTCGATTTTATCGTGTATGAAATTCAGTTAGGAATTGAAAATTTATTTCAATGTGACGGGTGTGTTTTTAATTCAGACGATCAAAATTCACACGAGTGTTTAATGAAATCTATGTTTGAAAAATATCAATTATATCGTGAAGAAATACTTTTAAAATTAAATATGCATGCTATTGTTAAAAAAATTAATTGTTCCTGTCATTACAACGACGGTTTCTTTAAACAATTTAATATGACCTTGTATGAAAAATATATTGAAGATACTTTATCCAAAAAGTAATGTGTGTTTATGAAAACGACTTCTTTAAACAATTGTATCCAATAAGTAATGTGTGTATATATTTTTATGGAATTTCAATAAATAGATTGAAACTGAATATCTGTGTCTGTCTGTCTTTGAAATATTTTATTGATTTTATTTCTTAAAAGATTTAATTAGAAATATTTTATTTCATAAAAGATTCAATGAATTTATAAGTTTGAAATGACTATTTTATTTCATGAAACAACATATTTTTAAAAGATTCACTTTCTAGGGATTCAATAATTTATTTTAAAGATATATTTATTAAATCATATAATAAAACCATTTCCTATGCATTTAATAACTTATATTCAGGAAAAATATTGTTTCGAAAAGATATATTTTATTTCGTAAAACATATAATAGAACCATTTATTCATAAAGCAATCCACTTGAAAAAATAATTTTTAATAATCAAATTGAAATAATAATTATTATTTTCCTTTAATTAAAAGTGTAGACATTATCTCTTCATTAGAAATATGCAAATGAGTATGTTTCATATTTCGCGTAAGATATCGTACATGTGTGAACAAGGGAGTTGACTCACCTTGGAAAATCCATGAGGGGGAAATATGCAAATGAATCAACCTCTACACCGATAAGTCATCCTGCATGAACTTTCTCGTAAGATCCACGGGGGTGAGTCAGCGTGACGCATGCGTATTTCCCCTTATCTAGATTAGATAAGCCGCTGCAACTCATTTCTCAGGTCATTCGTAGATTATCTACTGCGCAGTGAAGACGTGTTTATAGTTCTCTCCTTTACCGACGTTCGCGAAGTTTTCTTCCGGAAATATCTTGTGTTTTTACCGCATCGTTTAGTGTGCTTTTCCCGTACCATTATAATGGAAGGATTCACCAACAACAATCAACTTATGGATTTTGAAAATGCAGTAAGTATATTTATCTAGTAATCATTGATTTTATAACTGTGTTTAATCATTTTTAGTGAAATATCAGATTATAAATTGTAATAAGAATTCTTTAATTTATTATTACTTTTTACGATAGGTTAAAAAATAAATTTGATTGACACTATGCAAAATAGAATGAGTTTCAAATCTATTTATAATGTGTGTTAAAAATAAATTTGATTTACACTATGCTAAAATCTATTTTTATTTATAATGTGTTTAAAATAAATTGAATTTCGAATCTTTATTTTGATAAATGAGAAATCTATTTTATTTCATTCAATAAACTATATAAAGTGAAATTTAAGTATGTGTAAAACTTGTTTATGCTTAGAAATTATTTATTCTATAAGTGAAAATCTATTTATAATATGTGTTAAAAATAAATTTAATTTCAAATCTTTATTTTGACAAAGTGAAAATCTATTTTATTTATTATGTGTTAAACATAAATTTGATTTCGAATCTTTATTTTGATAAATGAGAAATCTATTTTATTTCATTCAATAAACTACATAAAGCGAAATTTAAGTATGTGTAAAATCTGTTTATGCTTAGAAATTATTTATTCTATAAGTGAAAATCTATTTATAATATGTGTTTAAAATAAATCGAATTTCGAATCTTTATTTTGATAAACTATATAAAGTGAAATTTAAGTATGTGTAAAATCTGTTTATGCTTAGAAATTATTTATTCTATAAGTGAAAATCTATTTATAATATGTGTTAAAAATAAATTTAATTTCAAATCTTTATTTTGACAAATGCGAAATCTATTTTTTTATTTATAATGTGGTAAACATAAATTTAATTTCGAATCTTTAATTTGATAAATGCGAAATCTATTTTATTTCATTCAATAAACTACATAAAGCGAAATTTAAGTATGTGTAAAACTTGTTTATGCTTAGAAATTATTTATAATATGTGTTAAAAATAAATTTAATTTCAAATCTTTATTTTGACAAATGGGAAATCTATTTTATTTATTCTGTGTTAAACATAAATTTAATTTCGAATCTTTAATTTGATAAATGAGAAATCTATTTTATTTCATTCAATAAACTATATAAAGTGAAATTTAAGTATGTGTAAAATCTGTTTATGCTTAGAAATTATTTATTCTATAAGTGAAAATCTATTTATAATATGTGTTTAAAATAAATCGAATTTCGAATCTTTATTTTGATAAACTATATAAAGTGAAATTTAAGTATGTGTAAAATCTGTTTATGCTTAGAAATTATTTATTTTATAAGTGAAAATCTATTTATAATATGTGTTTAAAATAAATCGAATTTCGAATCTTTATTTTGATAAACTATATAAAGTGAAATTTAAGTATGTGTAAAATCTGTTTATGCTTAGAAATTATTTATTTTATAAGTGAAAAACTTTGTATAGAAATTTTAATAAGTTTATTTATTTTTTTACAATCATATGACATAGAAATTATTTTATAAGTGAAAAACTTTTTAATTAAAACTTATTCTCATAAGTTTAAACTAAAAATTTATTATTCTAATAATTTATTTCCTAACAAAATTTATGACTCATACTTCGTTTAAAGGTGCTTTTTATATTATTCAAATCAAAAAGTTATTATTATTATTGTTTACTTATGAGAAACTTAATTTTCATTCATTATAAATAAAAAATTTAATTATTAACTAGAAAATCAGTTTACTTATAATTTTCATCAACTAGTGTTGTTTATTTAATTTCCAACATCCTATACTTTGTGATTTATATAGTAATTATCGCTTATACAATAAAATGTTAGTGTTCAAGTAGATTCATGTTAAGTCATGTTTAGGGTGACTCATCGTTTGATGAGTCATCGCATAGCTTATACAATAAAATGTTAGTGTTCAGACATGTTTAGGATGACTCATCGTTTGATAAGCTATCAATTAGATTATATTTATTCAATTTATTTATGTTGTATAAAAGTTAGATTTGCATAACCTTTTGTTTATTAAATCTTTAACTAGGAGAATTTATTTTTTCTAAAAATTTTTAAAGTTGCATCCTATGTTTATAAAATGATTCGTTTATTTAATGACTCATCGAATAGATTTATGTTGTATAAAAGTTAGATTTGTATAACCTTTTGTATATGAAATCTTTAACTAGAAGAATTTATTTTTCTAAAATTTTTTAAAGTTGCATCCTATGTTTATAAAATGATTCGTTTATTTAATGACTCATCGAATAGATTTATTTATTTATGTTGTATAAAAGTTAGATTTGTATAACCTTTTGTATATGAAATCTTTAACTAGAAGAATTTATTTTTCTAAAATTTTTTAAAGTTGCATCCTATTCGTTTATTTTCAGTTGGGTATTTCCTTCGGTATACCCGATGACGAATTTCATATGCTGTGTGATGTTGCCGAGATGAATGACGAGGAGTGGCGAAACCCCCAATGGGACGACGCCGCCCAACCTGAACCCCAACCTGAGGTTCAACCTGAAGCCCAACCTGAGCCTTCTAAGGTATGTATTGTTTTGCATTAAAAATGAGAGTGTTTCCTTTTAGAAAAGTTTGAAAAATTGTCCCTTTTACAAAAGTTAAAAAAATTGTCTTTCTTATTATAGGTTCAACCTGTTTGCCCTACTTGTGGGAAATCTTTTTCTAGAAGTCGGGATTTGACTAGGCACAAGAAAACACACAACACAGAAAAAATGTTCGTGTGTCTCATTTGTCATAAGGAATTCTCCAGAAAGGATGCTTTAAATAGACACCGAAAATCGCATCAGTCCACGAGTGAATTACAAGAATCTGTAGATCCTCAGCCCGGTCCTTCTAAGGTATGTATTATTTCTTAAAGTTTTTGTGATATTTCAAAAAATTGTAACACTTTGATTAAAAATTGTGACACTTTAATTAAAAAATCGTTTTTTTATTCTTTTATAGGGTTTCTCCTGTTCTGTGTGTTTGAAGGAGTTCTCCAGAAAGGATGCCTTAAACCGACATAAGAAGTTGCATGATTCTGACACTTCCACCCATCAATGTGCTACATGCCAACGAAAGTTTAGTCGCCTGGACGAGTACAACGCTCATCTAAAGAGTCATAACTACCCCTGCAAAGAATGCCAGTCCACCTTTTCCTCTAAGTCATCATTAATGAACCATATGCGACTCCAGCATTTAAATAGCCTAAGTGAGAGCCGGAAGAAACCGAAAACGACTCCTCCACCACTCTCTCGAAGACGACCCTATACACAAGCTTTGAACACGTTTAAGACGGTGCTCATTGAACCTACTGAAGCTACTCGGTACGATGTGAAAATCTTTTTAGAGTCTATTCGTGCCGAGATACATGAAAACATCCTACAGGAATTGTATGAGAAAGATTCGATCAAGTGGTACCTGGTAATAAAAGTCTGCTTTGAAAGAGAGACAGCCGAAGGAGAACTGGAAATTATGGATGCATACTTCAGAACACCCTGCTACCAGCAACACACTCCTGACTTAATTGACGATCAAATAAGTGTAGGATTTATGAAGATTATTCAAAACTACGAAGAGTTCTTAGAGAGAGGTTTCGGCTGGGTGCTGAGAAACATCTACTACCTAGAATTCAAGTCTGCTAAATATAACCCCTTGAGAGCGAGCAGCTATCAAGAATTGCCAGCGAAACTGCTTGCCAAGAAAGCCATCTTAAATATACAGAACAGCGATAACAAGTGCTTCCTATGGTGTCTGCTAGCACACAAACTGAATTTGGATCGTACAAGAAAACCCGAACGAGTCTCCCACTATTTACCTCATGAAGAGGAAATCAAGATGGGTAATGTTCAGTACCCTGTTCCCATCTCAAAAATAGGCCTCATAGAAAACCTGAACAATCTTAGAATCAACGTCTTCGGCTACGAAAACTCTAAAGTAACCATTCTAAGAATTTCCGAAGTAGAAGATGTTGAAGCTATCAATTTATTACTCATTGAGAACGAAGAAGGTGCCCACCACTACTGTTTAATCCGGGACTTTTCCAGACTGATGGGTGGTCGAACAAAACACTGCTGCAAACAGTATTATTGTTATAGGTGCCTGCATGGTTTTTCGACAGAACTTTTGTTAAAAGATCATGAAACAAACTGCAAAAAACACACTGCTCAAGCCATTGAGATGCCCAGCAAGGAGAAGAATATACTAGAGTTCACGGGAACCCATCTTCAACATCCCATCAGCTATATCATCTATGCGGATTTTGAAAGTTTGCTCGAGCCTATTGCATCTGCTGTTCCATCCTCATCAAACTCCTACTTGCAACATACAGCCCGTCATACAGCCTGCGGTTACGCTTATGTAATCGTAGGGTCTGATGGCAAAGCTGTGAAGCCCATCTTTAGCTATCGAGGAGAGAATGCAGTCAAGCATTTTCTAGAAAATATCCTCATGGAAAAAGATATCCTTGAAGAAAAACTCCAAGAAATTAAGCCAATGAAGCTCTCTGCCCAAGAAGAGGAGGCCTTCCAAAATGCAACAAGGTGCTGCATATGTCGTCAACCCCTGTTACCCGGATGCATTAAAGTTCGGGATCACAATCACGAAACTGGAGTTTTTAGAGGTGCCGCCCATGCTAGCTGCAATCTCAATTTTAAGCAGCCAAAGAAGATTCCCGTGGTTTTCCACAACTTGAAGAACTATGATGCCCATCATATCATGACAGAATTAGGCCATTTTCAAGACCATCAGATACAAGTCATCGCAACAACATTAGAAAAATATATATCATTCACTTTAAAGAAACCAGACAGTCCTGTACAGCTCGTCTTTCTTGACTCGTTCCAATTTTTGCCTGCTTCGTTAGAAAAGTTGGTGAAGAATTTGGATATTAGTCAGTTTAAAATTCTAAAAGACCAGTTTGAATCAAGTACCGATCTAAGTCTCCTCACCAGAAAAGGAGTATATCCCTATGACTACATCACCGGATTTGACAAATTCCAAGAAACAGTGTTGCCGCCTCCTTCAGCGTTTTTCAACTCACTTACGAATGAAGCCGTTGAAGAGGCTGATTATCAACATGCAAAAAACGTATGGGAAGTCTTCCAGATAAGAAACCTCGGCGAGTATCACGACCTGTATGTGAAGACAGATGTTTTGCTTCTTGCCGATGTGTTCCAAAATTTCAGAAGTTTTTGCCTACACTATTATAACATCGATGCTGCCCATTTATACACCTCTCCTGGACTGTCCTGGCAAGCCTGTCTGAAGATGACTGATGTTAAGCTAGAGCTGCTTACGGATATCAACATGCTGCTGTTTATTGAAAAAGGGGTGCGCGGGGGTGTGTCGCAGATTTCACACCGTTTCGCTGTTGCAAACAACCCGCACACTCCTCACTACGACTCAAGTAAGCCTTCTAGTTATATCATGTACTGGGATGCGAACAACCTTTACGGTTGGGCTATGTCCCAGTACATGCCTTATGGCAAGTTTCAATGGATGGATCCCTCTCACATTACTGAAGATTTCATCATGAACATACCCGAAGATGCAGCTGAAGGCTTCATTTTTGAAGTGAATTTGGAGTACCCATCTCATCTGCATGACCTCCACAATAGCTACCCACTTGCACCTGAAAAAATGACCGTGACAGAAGAAATGCTCTCCACCTATGCCAAGTCCTTGTTGCAGAACCAAAAATATTCAGGAACACCTAAACTCATTCCAAACCTCCACAATAAATCAGAGTATGTTGTACATTACAGAAATCTACAGTTATACCTAAAACTTGGAATGAAGCTATTAAAAGTGAACAAGGTTTTGAAATTTCACCAAGCACCCTGGCTAAAAAAGTATGTCGACTTCAACACAGATAAACGAAAATCTGCAAACAATAGTTTTGAGAAAGATTTCTTTAAACTGTTGAACAATAGCGTCTATGGAAAGACCATCGAAAATTTGAGAAAACGTCGTAACATCGAACTGTGTAACAATGAAGTCAGAGCCCAAAAATTAGTTGCATCACCGAATTTCACGACTTTTAAAGAATTTTGCAATAACCTCGTAGCTGTGGAGAGAACAAAACCCACCATCCTGATGAATAGGCCAATATACGTGGGTTTCTGTATCCTTGAATTAGCAAAGTTGCTCATGTACGACTTTCACTACAATTTCGTTATGAAAAAGTATGAAAGTCGTGCAACTTTGTTGTTCACGGATACAGACTCCTTGACGTACTGTATCCAGACAGCAGACATGTACCAAGATATGAAGGAAGATCAGCACCATTTTGACTTCTCAGAGTATCCAGAAAATCATCCGCTATATTCTACAACTAACAAAAAGGTCCTTGGAAAGTTTAAAGACGAACTCCACAGTCAAGCTGCCTACAAATTCATTGGATTAAAGCCCAAAATGTATGCCATACAGTCAGCTGGTGGTGAAAAGAAGACAGCAAAAGGCATATCAACCTGCATCGTAAGGAAAAAATTAAGTGTTCAAGACTATCAAGAATGCCTGCAAAAGGAGATAGCCACGTATGAGCAACAAACCAGAATCCTACAAGAACGTCATCAACTCTATACAGTTAATCAAAACAAAAAGTGTTTATCTCCTTTTGATGACAAGAGGTATCTGCTAGATGATGGAATCACCAGTCTGGCTTATGGCCATTACAGAATACCGCAGCATCCATAGTGAAAATTTTTGTATATATTGTTCCTGCATCCTGTATATATTTTTAAATTGTTTCTGCACCTATGAAGATTGTTCCTGTATATATTTTAAATTGTTTCTGCACCTATGAAGATTGTTCCTGCACCCTGTATATATCAATTGTTTTGCACCTATGAAGATTGTTCCTGCACCCTGTATATTTTTAAATTGTTTCGCACCTATGAAGATTGTTCCTGCACCCTGTATATATCAATTGTTTCTGCACCTATGAAGATTGTTCCTGCATCCTGTATATATCAATTGTTTCTGCACCTATGAAGATTGTTTCTGCACCCTGTATATATCAATTGTTTCTGCACCTATGAAGATTGTTCCTGCACCCTGTATATTTTAAATTGTTTCGCACCTATGAAGATTGTTCCTGCACCCTGTATATATCAATTGTTTCTGCACCTATGAAGATTGTTCCTGCATCCTGTATATATCAATTGTTTCTGCACCTATGAAGATTGTTTCTGCACCCTGTATATATCAATTGTTTCTGCACCTATGAAGATTGTTCCTGCACCCTGTATATTTTTAAATTGTTTCGAACCTATGAAGATTGTTCCTACATCCTGTATATATCAATTGTTTTGCACCTATGAAGATTGTTCCTGCACCCTGTATATATTTTTAAATTGTTTCTGCACCTATGAAGATTGTTCCTGTATATATCAATTGTTTCTGCACCTATGAAGATTGTTTCTGCACCCTGTATATATCAATTGTTTCTGCACCTATGAAGATTGTTCCTGCACCCTGTATATATCAATTGTTTCTGCACCCTGTATATATCAATTGTTTCTGCACCTATGAAGATTGTTCCTGCACCCTGTATATATCAATTGTTTCGCACCTATGAAGATTGTTCCTGCACCCTGTATATATCAATTGTTTTGCACCTATAAAGATTGTTACTGCACCCTGTATATATCAATTGTTTCTCATCCATGAAGATTGTTCCTGAATCCTGTATATATCAATTGTTTCTGCACCTATGAAGATTGTCTGAACCCATGCTTTGAAGACAACCTCAGAAAACTATGTGATGAGTTCACCAGGTTGATATTTTTTATTTTATTTTTATTTATTTTTTTTTTTTTAAAGGAACTAACTCCCGCCTTGCTCTACGGAGTGAAAAGGGGCACCGCAGGGCCTCGGCAGGGCAGTCTCCCAGGCGCTCAAGGTGAACTCTTTCTTTCTCTCTCTTCTCTTTTTTCTAACTTTATTCTTTCTACCTTTTTTCTTAAATTTGTATTCTCTTTCTTACTTTTTTCTATACATTTTCCTTTCACTTATTTCTCTAATTGTAAATTTTGTATGTATCTCTTTTCAGGTTAAGTCCCAAAAGATCGTGACGTCATCTCACTTCCCGCAAAACTTCGAAAAAATTTTGAAGTCCCCGAAATTGTGAAAAAAAATACTAAGTCCGAAATTAATGAAAAAATTCCCCTTCTTCCCGATAGATGGCAGCACCAAACCTCATCCAAGATGATAGCCAAAGTTTCTATTCTTCCGGTGGCAACGCTCTAAAAGTTTATATTCTTCCGGTGGCAACGTTCTAAAAGTTTCTATTCTTCAGGTGGCAACGTTCTAAAAGTTTCTATTCTTCAGGTGGCAACACACCCTCGTCCAAGATGATGACTAAGTAGTGTAAAAAGGGTGCATTCTGCGACACGGTGGAGGCGCGGATGCGCGCTCTAACAGGGTGGTGGCGCGCGCGCCACAGCGCGCCACCGCGCCACCACCGTGTCGCAGAATCACCCTTTTTACACTACTCCCATTGCTTACTGAAAATCACCCACCCCCTCATTTATCGAGTTGAATAAAATTCTTCTGCGTTCTTCAGATAGTGGCAGAAGTGTTGGTAATCATTTTGATCGTCTAATTTAAATTTCGTCTCCTCTGAAAATATTAAAGGAAACACATCTGAAGTCCATGAAATGTGTTCTATAGCCCAAAATAAACGGATATCATTTATGTTTTTTTTTTTTTTTTTTTTTTTTTTTTTCACACTTTGGATGATCCTCCCACTTTTTGAAAATGAATTATTTGGATCATGTTACGTAGTTGTAAACTGTTTATCTTGACACGTGAGATACCTCTGCTCGATTCTAAGCCTTTGCGATATTTCCACTGTTCTTTTTAAGAACAAGTTTTATTTCATTAAGAGGCGTTAACGTTTTAAGCCTAGCAGTCTTCTTTCTTTCCCTGTTTCTGTCCGACCTTTTGATAAAGTTGGAAACAGTATTGGGGCTGACGTGCAATATACGAGAAGTCTGTCTAACACCTTTACCAGCATTTTTTTATGCAACAATGTGACCCTTTTGAAAATCATTTAAATGTATTCCTTTAGGCTATTGAAAAAGAAAATACCAATGCATCTTTAAACGAAATACGTTTTTTTTTCAACAAAAGCAGTTACAAAAATTCTACATTTTCTCTTTTGCTCGTGCATATTCCAGCAAATAACAAATCGTGGTAGGCGCCCTTTTCCTCCTTTTACATTCTCGAAATCGTAAATGTATAAGCTTTATATAGAGGTTTAGCAGGAGTCAGGGGCCAGGAGTCCGAGCCCGGCCTTCTCTCGGGAAGGGTACGGGTCCAATTTCTCAATTTGGTCTCGGGACGGCCGGGCTTAATTTTTTGTGTATAATCGGGCGGGGCTTGGGCCTGAATTAAATTCTTTCCACGCCGTATCGGTCCCGAAATCTTTTTCAGCATTTCTCTTTAATTAGCAGAAAAGATAAATGATAAAAACCTTTTTTAATCATTTATTTTGCATAATTTTATAGGCTAGTATGTCACTGGAAATTTCGTTTTGTTAGGAAGTGTTTATAAATTCAACTTGATTGTCTTACCATAGCTTCCTTAACTAGATGCCTGTCGTGTAGCTCGGAAACTAGGCAACAGTTGAAGCGGTAGACAGTGCCACCTAGTACAGATTATGAGACTTTTTTATTCAGCTGTCATCAATAATTTAAAGAAATGATGCATGATATAGAAAATCGACGTTTCTTTGATTCCGTTCGCCTTTTATATATATCATCTCCCACTTGTAAAAAAATTTTGGTGGCTGTTGAATAAAAAAGTCGCGCAATCTGTACCAGGTGGCGCTGTCTACCGTTTCAAATGTTGTCCAGTTCCCGAGCTACGCGACAGGCATTTAGTTAAGGAGCCTGTGGTCTGACTGTATATACTCGCATTCGGATTTCCACAAGTATTTTTTTTCATGCTTTGAAATTGGTATGCTATTTAAAGTCACAATAGCAGGTTTCTTATTCAAATTCATTTGCATGTCGATACTAATTTGCGCACAAGTACAGACAAAAGAAATTAGATAAGTTACTGACTATGAGGCTTTATGTCCTGCGGTTTCTAGAATATAGGGACTACGAAGGATACTACTTTTAAGCACTTTTCTGCTACTTTCCAGGGCACTAATTGTAATGAAATTAGCATCATTTTTTAGATGAGCAAAAGCATCACTTTCTTGAAACTGTTTAGATCAGCTTTAGTATTTTGTTTACAGTGTCACACCAAAAAATTCGGATACATCCTTTTACCTGAATTTCGATTCCCATGTACTTATTTTTCCACTTGTAAATACGGGATTTAAATGGTAATTAATGAAAATAAATTTTTAATAGCATAGCCTCCTAAACTAGATGCCTGTTGAATGGCTGGAAAACGTGGCAACAGTTGAAGCGGTAGACAGCGCCACCTGATACAGATTGCAATGACTTTTTTATTCAACAGCCACCAAAAATTTTTAAAAGTTGGATATGATATACGTAAAAGGCAAATAGAATCGAAGAAACGTCGATTATATATATCATATATCACTTCTTAAAGTTATTGGTGATATTTGAATAAAAAAGACACGAAATCTGTACCAGTTGGCGCTGTTTACCGCTTCAACTGTTGCCAAGTTTTCAAACCACTCGACAGGCATCTAGTTTAGGAGGCTATGTTAATAGTATGAATTATTTTTAATACTTTCCTACATTGTTTGATGAATACTAATATTTTCGGTTTGACTTTCTGTCTGCTTGCGTACCTTCTGTCTTATAATGTTAATGATTTTCAGTTTAAATGTAATTGTTTTCTAAAATATCAGTAGTTTTGTTAATGGATAATTTATTGTTTGTCTATATAAAACCCCTGAAAAATAGATACTAAAAAACATTTGCATAAAAATACAATGCATTTTTTCTGTTCTTGTCGTTGTTCTTTTTCTTTTTTTCCTTGTATCGCACCGGTCTGATCGTTTAGATATATGCTTAAGAATCTGATAGCCAGGTTAATAATACAGGATGTAATTTACAAAAATAGAGTATCCCTTTACTATTTTTAAGTAGCGTAAATCTGTTTGTCACATGCCTTATAATGCGCATTATTTTTAAATCTATATATATAAAAGAACACTTCCTGAGTGAGTGAGTGAGGGGGTGATCTATCAACGCCCAGACCAAACCCCTGGACCTAGAAGCATGAAATTTTGTGACAATGTTCTTTCTATGACGTAGGCATCCACTAAGAAGCGATTTTACAAAATTCGCCCCCCAAGGGGAGGAGGGGGGGGGAAACGTGATTTCACAAAATCCTTCATATCTCAAACAAAAAAACAGATATCCGTAAAATTTTTGCTTTAAAATATAGCTAATACAAATGTCAAAAAACCAATTTCTGGAATTTTCAAAATTCGGTCCCCAAGGGGGGCGGGGGGGGGCAAAACGTGATTTCACATGCGTAAAACGTGATTTCGCATAATCCTATATATCTCAAACAAAAAAAATAGATATGTGTGAAATTTTTGCTCTAAAATATAGCTAATGCAAATATCTAAAAACAAATTTCTGGAATTTTAGAAATTCAGCCCCCAGGTGGGGCAGCAAGGGGGGGGGAGGGGGCTAAGGGGGGGCAAAAACAAATAGAAATACAGTTAGGGCGTTGAAAATTGATACAGATAGGTTTTAGAGGCCTGCAAGTCGAATGAGGATATTTTCGATTGTGTAAAGTTATTAGGAGGGGCAGGAAGGGGAGAGGGGAGAGGGGGGGCAAAAAATAAAAATAGAGTTAGATCGTTCAAAATTGATTTATAGAGGTTTTCGATACCTACAAATCGATTTCGGATATTTTCGAATTTGTAAAATTATTAGGAGGGGCGGGAAGGGGGGGGGGCTATGGGGCAAAAACAAATAGAAATACAGTTAGGCCGTTCAAAATTGGTACAGATATGTTTTAGATGCCTGCAAGTCGAATGGGAATATTTTCGAAAGTGTAAAGTTATTAGGAGGGCCGGGAAGGGGGGCAGAGGGGCAAAGAAAAGAAAATAGAGTTAGATCATTCAAAATTGGTACATAGAGGTTTCCAATACCTACAAATCGATTGCGGATATTTTCGAATTTTTAAAATTATTGGGAGGGTGGGAAGGCGGGGGAGTAGAGCGGCAAAAAAATAAAAATAGAGATATATCGTTCAAAACTGGTGCATAGAGGTTTTTGATACTTACAAATCGATTGCGGATATTTTCAAATTTGTAAAATTTAGATAGGAGGGGGGGGCGAAGTGGGAAAATAATAGAAATAAGGGTTAGAGCATGTTGGGAATTTTTTCCGAAGGCAGTGAGAACCCGGTGCGACATTTTTCCTAATCAGATTTTGTTTCTTTTTTTTTTCACGTGATAAAAATTAATGCAATTTTGAGAATTCATTATAGTGATTCATTTAAAAATAGGGACCAGCGAAGCGGGCTGTGCCTGCTAGTAATAAATATACTTTTTTAAAATGGTGAAACAATACGACATTTTTGGGAAAATAAAGCAATCGACAGTCTTTGTCTTTGATGAAATATGCTCAAACTTTAAAATTGAAATAAATTATTGTGCAATGTAAAATAAATAAATAAATTAGTCATGTAAACTTGGTAATAATTAAAAAAAAATTAAGTAAAGATTAAAATGGTATATAAAAACAAACTTTATATGTATTGGATGGGAAGTATCGGCAGTTTTTTTGCTCTCTAAATTTATCCCAAATTTATACTTAAAAAATAAGTCCAGGTTTATGTATAATGTTAAAAATACAGTTGAAAATGACTATATTTTTATTTCTAAAACAGCTGAAATATGTAAACTTTCTGAAAATATCTATAAAATAACAAAAATTTTTAACATTTGTGTTACATGCCAAAGCTGAAAATATTGAATGAGGGAGAAGAAGAATATGGCCATAATTATTCAAGTCAATTTTAATTGTAATAATACTGCCGGAAATTTATTTTTTAGATATAATTTTAGTGGTAAAATTTAACTGAATAATCGTAGTTTCAATAGAACGGACAAAGGTACTACTACTGATAGGTACACTCCTTTAATAAGATGAATTTCTTACATTTTGTTTAAGCCTATAACATACTTGCCAACCATCTCATTAATAACCGTACAATTGTTAACGCCCCCTAAAAAAACGCCCCTTTTCTCACACCACTATATTTTTAGAGTTATTCTCTCCAAATGTTACGATTAAATACGACTAAAATTACTCTAAAAATTATTGGCGTGAAAAAAAAGGCGGGTACTAAAAATTGTACGGTTCATAATGAGATGGTTGGCAAGTATGCTACTACTCCGATTAAAAAAATTAGAATAATGTAAAAAAGAATGAGTTTGATGTTGCTAACGCGTCAATTTGCATACTGCGTCCAGGAAAAAATATATTAAAAGTATCTAATTATCTACAGAGCATTTATAAATATAACATAAATATTTATTTTTATCTGATATATTAATAATTAACTATTTAAAAAATATTAGAATAATTCAAAGAAATAGAATACCTCGATAGCATGGTTCAAAAAATTAGAATATTCAAATTTTTCTTATAAGTTGAGAGAACGGCTGCGGGATTAACATCTGTGGGACTATAAAATGTGCTCCGTTGAAAATGAAAAGTCGTTTGGCATTTGATTGTAGCGTAGTATTTGCTTAATATGGGACGAAAGAGCGATTTATCTGAGGCTGTGAAATATCGTATTGTGTACTTGCACGAAATAGGAAAAACACAACTTTTTATAGCAAAAGAAGTGAAATGCTCTCAAGCAAGTGTGAGTAGAGTTTTGCGAGCATATTCTAATAATAAGTGTTTTCAAAATAAACACTTTAAAAGTGGTCGAAAGCCAGTAACTTCAAGAAGAGATGAAAGGCAATTGAAAAAGATTGTGAAAAAACATCGTTTTCGGAGTGTGAGATATGTGCATAGAAAATGGAAAGAAATGGGTATAAATGTCTCCAAATCTACAACACTACGACGACTTCGCAAATTAGGTTTTAGATCACGTGTGCCTAAAATAAAGCCATTCTTATCATCTAAGCAAAGGGCTGCTAGAGTTAAATGGTGTAAACAAAGGCTATTTTGGGATCACGACGATTGGAAAAAGATACTTTTCAGCGATGAAAGTGTGTTTTGTGTGTCTCACGGAAATCAAGGTATACGTGTCTGGAGACTCAAACATGAAGCTTATAAGAAAGAATGTTTAAAACGTTCGTTTAAATTTGCGACCTCTGTTATGGTATGGGGCTGCATGACTGCTGAAGGCCCAGGCAGGTTGTGTATTGTTTCCACAACAGTCAATTCAGAAGTCTATCAAGAAATTCTTGAACATTTCATGATTCCTTCAGCTGAGGATTTATGTGATGACGATTTCTTGTTTCAGCAAGATTCAGCTTCTCCCCACACTTCCAAATCAACAACTAAATGGCTCAAAGAGAAGGACATACCTGTACTCCCTTGGCCTGCAAACTCACCCGATCTAAATCCTATCGAGAATTTGTGGGGAATTATGAAGAAACGACTTCAAGAAGTTGCGCCTAGAGACAAAAAAGAACTTATTTCTAGTATAAAGAGCATATGGGCGAATTTGGATAAAAAAGATTGTGAACCTTTAGTTAAAAACATGCCAAAACGTTTAGGAGCTGTCATTAAAGCTAAGGGTGATGCAACAAAGTACTGATTAGCAAGTAAAAATACTTAGAGTTTAAATTATGTTCAATATATTTTCATTATTCTAATTTTTTGAACCATGTTAGAAAGTATTCTAATATTTTGAATTTTTTGTTGTTAGCTGATTTAAATATATTTTCTATTTCATTGTAATGTGTTTACATTTTTATAATCTGCAAAATATGCAGATTCATATTATAGTACTTTATATTTGATATTGTTGATTATTTATTTGATAAATTCGATTTTCATTTCCCTTGACCATATTTCTTTTCATTATTCTAATTTTTTGAATCGGAGTAGTATAATCTTGCAGAGCATTTTTCATTTGAATAAAGAAAAAAAAAAAAGTATTTAGAACCGTGTTGTCGTTTACTTTTTCTATAGAACGTTTAAAACATTCATTTGAAAAATTTTTTGTGATAGTTAATTCTAATGATTTAAATTAATGACTATTTTTATTTACTGCTCTTGTACTATTGAATTATTTGATATATTTTTATTACAGTGTTCATTATCTATGCTTAAAAAATAAAAGGACATAATGTCAAATTAATTAATACATATCAAACTTATACAATTTTTAATATTTGAACATAAAGGTAATCTAAATGTTAATTAAATTTGACATACTATACAATTCTGCGTAATGTCTATAGGAAAAAACTATTTTCAGTTAAAGTAGATTAGCAGAATTTAATTTTGATTAATGTATTTTAACGGTTATTTTATTTAAAACCAATGTAAATTATTCACAAAAGGAAATTAACTACTTAATATATACATTTATAATTTAAAAACATGAAGAACATTCAATTAATAATACCTAGAAATACATTGACGGAGTTAATTAAACGTCATAATATAACATGGAAAGTTAATTTTTAAGACTATCCATTATAATAAACTAGATAAATTTAGTAATTAGAAACTTACATTTTTAATCAAGAAAAACAAAACTTTTTCTTACGAATTATTATTAAAATTTTTCTGTCTAACTGAGTTTAATAGTAATTAGCTCGAATGAACAGAAATAAAATTAATTGATATACGAAATGTAATTTAAGAATTTTGTTAACATTTGTATATATTTTGAAGTATTACAAGCAGATTAAATTAATTTTATTATGATTTATGTTATTCAGAAGACTTAGAAAAATGAGTTGCATATGATATTTACTATTGTACTATGATAAATGAAATTATCAGTGTGTAAAAATACTTTTACATGGTTTATAGTATTAATTTTATAAAATAAAATTATTTTTCTACCGATATAAAAAAAAAAAAAAAAAAAAAAAAAAAAAAAAGAAAGAAAATACTATAATAAGTAAATTTTTTGTTATATATTTTAGGCGTTTGAAATCTAAAAAATATCCCTTTCAAACAGTTATTTGTAAAATATTAATTAGAAAAGTGTATTTTTAAGCAAAATATCAAACCGCTATTATTAAGATATAAAATATCTCAAAAAGGTGGAATCGTGTTCTATTTTTATACTAGCAAAGCCCCGGTTCGGGAACGAACCGAATTCCGAATGCGGGAAAAAATTCAAAATCAAACTCGAAATGTACAGTCACCCAAAAAAAACGCCACCCCCCACCTAATTTTGCCGAAAATTATCGTAGAAACATGCGACTGGTACTAATCAGTTTGTAATAACGTCTAGTTTATAAAGTTATAGTTAGATTTGACTTAGGGGGTCCCCTACATATTAAAACTGACATCAACTTCATTTTTTTCAATAGTAACCCCCATTTTTTATAATTTATTTGAATTCTTTGGATCAAATCATCACGGAAAATTGTATAGTTTATATATTTCGCTCAATTTTTCATAGAGTTATAAGCTGTCAAAGTTTGGGGGTGCTAATGTTAAATGAATGTGACAAACATTAAATCGTATCTTCCGAAATAATTATGCTATTTAAATTCTGTTTTTTTAATTCGTTAGAATGAAGTGACCCAAACATATTCCATGCAAATTTTTGCTAAAAAAACATTTTTTGAATTATGAAAATTATTAATAAATTCATATTTGAAAAAAATATGAATTATAACCTATGTTAATTTTTGCACGAATAGAACGGGCATCATCAAAAACATGGGTTTCAAAATTTACAGCTCGTTCCTAACATTATTTTTTGAATTACAGTGATATTTCACTTTTTATTCCTGTTAGGGGGCCGTCACTTGTTATAATCTGTATCCTCTATAAGTAAATGTTTGTATATAATTTGACGGAGAACTATTTTAATTTACCTTTATGTTATTTTTATTGTTTCCTAAGCAATATTTCGATGTTTATTATACAAATTGGCATATTTTTGTAAAGTTATCACAATGTAGGCAAGGGATTGTGAAAGAATTTCAAAAGAAAAGAAGCCCCCGCCTCTGATTCGCTGAAACACTATTTAAAAAAAAAGACAAATTTGCATATTCCTATTTGACTCTATATGTGCGCTGGTATGCATAAATCACAATGGTATTTACTACATCGATTATTGAAGACAAAACTTAAATGATTTAATTACAAATATGCAAAATTATTTTGCTTTATATTATAAAGTTTTAGAAAATTTGTGAAAAGGCGTGGCTTACGGTACAAGAGAAGAATATATCCGATCCTAATATGTTAAGTCTTTCTTCATAAGTATTAAATATCTTTTTCTAGTTTTTCGCTGCTAAAATTCTGTTTTAACCCTGTTATACTTTTTTTCGCATTTCAATATTCAAGAGTACGTACACCTCTAGTTAAATATCATGTTTTAGAAAACACGGTACAGCGAAACTGATTGCATGAAACAGCAATTATGCATTCGACAATCGTTTTATTATTATTATTATGAATATTTAATAATTTTAAAAAGATTTTTTACCATAAATTTTCTGTTTAAATTTTGTTGTGACATATTTGCATTTGGTTACTGTACCATTTGTAAGCTTTGTGTTATTTAAAATGTATCCCATAATGTAACATAATAAAATATCAAATTTCTATTAAAAGTTTTTTAATACAGAATCAAATAGTGAAAAATTGCTTTATTATTATTATTATTATTTTTTTTTTAAAGTTTATAATATCTATTATTGGAACATAGCTCAATAGTATTTATTTTCAATTTCCTAATCACGAAATCAAAGTCACAGTTATTATGGAATAAAAATTTAAAACAAAGGAATTGTCTTATTACTTTCAAATATATAGATATTGATCTTACAGAATCCTGAAATTTCATTTAAAAGACTTTAAACGTCTAAATTTAAAAATTCAAAATAAAATAAATTAATCTAAATGCGTTTAAAGTTGAAACGGGAAGATTTCAAAATATATGAAAATTGGCATTTGTGTTTTGAATATTTTGGTGCGGCAGATATTAAAAACAATATTTTTATGATGAGCTGAACCTGAGCTTAAGAGAGGGCGGATCCAGCTATTTAGCACGAGTGATATCACCTGACTAAAACCAGAATAAACAACATTTTAATTTATTCCGGCGTATTTTTAGCCTACTGTTATTCTTTTTTTTTTTTTTTTTTTCTTTTTTTTCAAATTTCAACACTAGCTATAGTTCGCTTACGTCCTATTTGCATTAAGCCTTGATATGGAAGCTATGTTGCTGTTTTTCGATGCTGCGAAATTTACAAAATATATTTGTGTTAATATACTATACAGATAGAAGAATAATTATATAATATCAACAAATCTTCTTTAATCAATATGTTTATATACATTACTGTATGGAAATGTTTATATATGAATATTGTATTTATTTTAAATGAGAGCTATAAACACAAAATACTGAAAAAAAAAGAAGAAAATGTGTTATAAATTTTTATAAATCAAGCAAAATATATATGCATACTTACCAACCTAACCCGTAACATTGTTAGTTCCCGCCCCTGTGTGTACACAATTTAATTTTTAGAGTAATTAACTTCAAATACATTTACGATTAACTCTTTGAGCGCCACGCGAATTCTTATGGAAATCCCATTCAGGCCACACGTGCTGCTTAGAAGCGTGTTATGTTTATCGAGTTTCAATAAACCCCATTAGGCCTTAACGATATAATCCTATAAAAATCCTATTAAAAAAAAAAACATGAAGTAAATTTTAAATAAATTGTCAGTAATTACTTAAAACTATGTAAGTTCTGTAGTTTTATATCATATTTTACACTGCCGGCTGACTTAGCCTAAATGGAAAGATCAGTGTCAGCCACACGGCTCTATAAAGACTGATGTGAAAAAAATGTAAGGAAAGGGGCGGGACCAGTAATCTTCCGGGATAGGTTGACAAGAATGTATATACATAGAGCAATGCCAGAAAATGTTCTTTATTTTTCATGAACCAGATGAATGGTACTTTTTTTCTGAATAGTCTATGTATTAAATATAATGCTGCTTTAAATACCTTTTAAACGAAAAGTTTTATTACATAAAGTAATTTTCTGGCACTCTACAGCTCCCAAATGACACACAATACAAAACCCCGCCTTTTTCCAGTGTTTAAAGGGTATTAACGTTTAATATGCTTTTTATTCGTTTTGATCTTTCCTTCTCCTCCTTATCTTCTTCTTTTTTCCTTAAAAAAAAAAAGAGTTATGTAACATTTTGTCCTTTTCAAGTGAAGATTTAGATTAAGGGTAGTCAACCTTTCTACACCCACCGTCCGCTTCGGTATGTGTGTTAAAGTGTAGAATTTTAGAACATCCCATTAAGTAGTAGGATTTATTATTTTGCATATTAATTTGTTACACATTATAAAATATAAAAGCAAAAGAACATCGTGGAGATTTATGTAAAAGTTTTTAATAATGTCATGAAAAAAAAATAATAATAATAATTAATTAAAAAAAAAAAAAAAAAAAATCTGTTTTAATATTTTAAAAAAGTCAATTAAAGAAAATGAAAGTACTGCAGTATCAGTCACTGTGAAACGGCCGTGGGAACCAGGTTGAGTGCCACCGTTTCAGACAATTATACGGCAGCTTGAGTTAAAATAATTTTGAATTTTCAAACAAATTTAAAACCATTCGTCTTTTTTTTTTTTTTTTTCCTTTTGGTAGATATTTTAATATCTATTCAAGCTATTTAATTTTCTTCGTATGAAGTGAACTATCTGATGTTTAATCAATAGAAACCAATAAAAATCTTTTAATTCATAAACTAAGTCAGAAAGTTCTGTGAATTAGTCATTTTTTTTATTTTATAATTAGCATTTCTGAAATTTTTTTCCGGTGTGAAACTTAATAAATAATGTATACTGGGTGGTAGATCGTGATTTATATTTTCTAAATGTATAGACGGACCCCTAATACATTTTCACGTGTAACTCTATTTAAAATTGATTTAAGGTACATAAATGGGTATGTTTTCCGAACCGCCTTGATCTCAGATATCTGAATACGAAGTCAAAAATAGGGGTTGCTATTGAAGAAAATGAAGTTAATGCCAGTTTTAATATGTAGAGGACCCCTTAGGCAAAAGTTAACTATACCGTTATAAACTAGACGTTATTACAAATCGATCGGTACCAGTCAAATGTTTCTACGATAATTTACGGCGAAATTAGGTGGGGGGGGGGTGGCGTTTTCTTTTTGGGTGACTGTACAGAACTCGGCCTGATGCTGCCTGCGTGCCAACAGATCAAAGTTCGTTAACGAAACCATTTTTTAATTCATGAAATCAATGAAGGTAGTGAATCAACGAAGGCTTTTCTCGCTTAGCTGGTCACTATATTTAAAGGAAACTCTTTTCTATATCGCTTTACAAACAAAAATAGAATTTAAAGAAATTATGAAATTGCTTTAAAGCCCGCTTTGGTTTCCCGTTGGTTTATTTTACTATTATTTTTTTGTTTGTTTGTTTCTTTCTTTTCGTTTCGTTTTCCTCTCCTTTCCAAATTTACTGAATTCGATTCTTTGTATTTCAATATCACTTGATTGAGCAGACGACGATTTTATTTATTTAACATTCATTTATATTTCCATTAATTTATGGAACTCTCGTGCAACTTTATCTAAATTTATAACTGTTTTACTACATTGGGCAAACACGTCGCACACTTAAAGCAAGAATTACTGAACACATTCGTAATGCTAAAGAGAAAAAAAGTTCAATTCTAGTAGACTTTCTTTACGAGAACCCTGAAGCTATTCGTCTATGGACCCAGTCCGAAGTTATTTCAGCCCCTCGCGATTTTCAAGACCTGCTAATGACAGAAGCAGTGAATATTATCAAGTACAATAAAGTTATTAACTCCAAGGATGCTGCATCACTGCATAAAATATGGCACACGTTGTGCTTATAGAGAGGAAAAAAAAAAATAATAATAATACTGAAAATGATATTTAAATGAAAAAAAAAAAAAAAAAAATTGTAACCGTAACTTTAATTTTTTTTTATTGTAACCGTAACTTTAAACCGTTTGACCTTCTCTTGTTTATATATTGCTGGTTCTATGTAACGCAATTACGCCTGATGATGCTATTGTTATAATGGCGAAAAGCTTTGTGTCGTTTTTAATAAAAATAATTTATCTACGTGTTTTTTAAAGTGGTTTTTTACTTTTTATATATTACTAGCAGGCTACGCCCGCTTCGCTGGCCACTATATTTAAATGACTGTATCTCAGCGTCTATTAAATATTTTAGTTTTTGAACCAAGTATTTTATTGCTCATGCTATTTACACTGTATTACAATTTGATTCCGACCAATATAATGAAATAAAATAAAAAGTAGATTTTCTTTTAGAAGGAATTAAATACATAAAAAACAAATAAATTCCAATCAGTTAAAGCTTTCTACTATATACTACCATTATTTCTTGACAAATACTATAAATTAGAAAAAAAAAAACTTTTAAAGAAATTAAATTAACAAATGAAAAATAATTGTTGTTATACTACAAAAATTATACATAAACATAACTGTTATAAATACGTTTTTAAATTTTAAATTTAATATTTTTAATTTTTTCTACTGCATTACCATTTTATTTTCAATAAATATAATAAATTAAAAAGAGAAAAAAGATTCGCCCTCAAATAAATGTATTAAATGAAAAATAAATTGCATAATATAGCCGTTGCTAAGATACGCAGACGATTACAATCGAAGAATAAAAATTCATGAAAAATGAAACATAAAAGCCAATGTTTAAAATCGAAAAAAACATTAATTTAAAAAATTCAAATTCGAAATTCGAAAAAATATCGATGAGGTGCACACCTGCAGGGTCCCAGGTACCTATATGCCAAATTTGGAAGCTCTGCGATCAGTAGTGTGTAGTATTGTCCATGTTTAGATAAATGTATTTATTTTCCTGTTGGGAAAAAAAAAAAACCTCGAAAATTTTTTTTTTTTTTTTTTTTTTTTGGCAACAATTACATTATGGATTAAATTTAAATGGCTAATTTTTTGCTATTATTAGCTTATTATTTTCATATTTTTATTAATTAAAAGATAACTAAACAGAAATTCGAAATTCTGACTTCGATGTGCACAATGATCCTTCGGGGGGCACCTTTGTGTTAAATATCGTGACTGTCCGAGCTACCGTTTTCGAGAACAGTGAAATATATATACAAATATTGCTCACTTAATAGTATTAAGATAATATACACGTGAAAAGTTTTATAATTTTAAACTTTTAGTAGTTTTTAATTTTAATTTTATCAAAATTGTTTTTTTTACTCCATTTTCAAGTTAAAATTTTTTCATGTGCATGAATAAAATATTTTATAGTTTTTTGCTTTTGGCGTGAAAGCATATTTAATTTTATGTTTGAAAAAAAAAATAAAGGTACGTAATTTTTTTTTTTTTTTTTGGCAACAATTAAAATTTTAAATGTCCACATTTGAAGCTTTTACCAGGTTATTATGTTCACATTTTAATTAATTTTAAAAAATTTAATCAAAATTTCGTTACAAATAAGGTACCAAATGAAAGGGACATTTTTTCTGAATCCGTCGGTTTAACTAACTTATCGATCGGAGAATTAGATTTTTTTTTTTTTTTTTTAATTAACTAAAGTATGAAAAGCTGGTGACAATTTTTAAAATTAACTAAAGTATGAAAAGCTGGTGACAATTTTTTAAATTAACTCAAGTATAAAAACCTGGTGGCAACAACACACAGACAAACAGAAGAAAATCTCTCTTCGCCAATCAACTTGCGTCCAGCCACGGACTTACAGGAAAAAACGCTCTTAGCCATTTATATATAGAGATATCTATTAACAATACGTTGTTAATACGAAATTATTAACATTGTTATAAATAATTAAATAAAAAAATAATAATAACGCTTAATATTTAATATACATAATAATTTTAATTTAAAATATTTTGACGTATGGCTTCAATACACTTATTTATATATCACACTTCGGATCGCCGATATTAAGAAAATTTATAAATTGAATGTATCATATATAAAATTTACTTCGATAACTGAAAACAAGTTTTATGATAATCAAAATTATCAAAGTGTAAATGCACTATTATATTTTGCATTAATTTCACAAGTTGAAATAATTTTTCTTAAAGAATATCTTGTGAATCCCATATATGAAATATTGCCCATATATGAAATATTAAATATATATACGGGAGCAATATTTTTTGAAAACTGTAAAAAAAATCCTAGAACACAATTCACAAAGCATTTTTGAAAAGTGTTTTATCAATTCGAGTGTTTAATTGAGCTTTTCTAATAATATTTCTGCATATATTTTGGAGGTTTTTCTCTATTAATATCGTTACAAGCAAAGAATACTTTTTGTTCAAATTCTGTTATATTTATAGTGAGAATTGCATATATAGATATAATAAAGTGTTCAAAGACGACTCCAGAAATAAATAATAAATATGTTCTATCAGCTTATTTAGTTGTGTGTGTGGCGGGGAACGAAGGATATTGTCTGTGGGTACGTTCAAATCAATCCAATATTCATGAAAGTTTCGTCGAGACAGACAGGCAAATGTATAATTTGGCCTACAGGCGTTCGCTCTTGTTGAAAATACATTATACTTTTACTAAAAATAATGGCCTGCAAAACGTTTATTATTACGCCAATATTATGTGTTAGTTTTAATTAGTGGTTGTATACAACCATTCATAAAATGTTGGAAAATCTTTTTTCCAATCAGAATTCTTCAAAACATGGACACAGAGATTTTTTTAGCGATGCATTTCTCGTACGAAAAACGATTTTAAATTATTTATATAATATTTATGTGCATTTGTTTCCAATTTTCCAATAATAAACTTTTATCAGTCCGCAGAATTTATACATATTCATATATATATATATATATATATATATATATCAGGGCGCGAAATTTCTGCTCGCCAGCTCGCCATTGGCGAGTGGAAATTTTACTGTGGCGAGTAAAATTTCAGTCTAAATGTAGATAGAATTCTTACAATACGCGGTGCTACAAAAATAAAAAAATAAAAAAATACCAATATCAATGAACAAAATGTAGACATGTGGAAAAAATCCCCTTTATTTACCTACTTTAACTAGAGTGTTGTGGCCACCACAAGATTTTTTCTATATTTTCCTATACAAATTCACTAAGTAACAATATTAAAAAAAAAAAAAAAAAAAAAAAAAAAAAAAATAGGATTTTTTAAGTATTTTTTCGTTAACAGTAAAAAAAAATCGATAACTTTGTTTTTAATTATCACATATTTATAGTTCAACCATTCGTTTTAAAGGTATTGACGAGACTTTTCGAAAGACACCCAACTTGAAAATTTACCCCCCCCCCCCGGACGGGGGGGCGGTACTTCCCCCCAGGGGGGGAAGCGATGCCCCCATATGCACAAAATTCTTTTCCTAATTAACTACTACTATTATCAATAATTCATATTAATTTTACAATCACAGGAAAAGAATAATTCTCAAAAATGCACATTTATACGAAATTTTGTCCTATACTGCCATGTTAAAAATTTAGAAAAAAATACGATCACAGCGCCACCTGTTGAGTGATTGATCCCAAATCTATTCAGCACCAGTTTATGTCAGGGACCAACTAAATACCAAGCTTGGTTAAATTTCGTAAAAAAAAAAATAAAATAAATAAAAATTAAAAAAATACGATTTTTTTCGCTAAAAGTAAAAAAGAATCAATAATTTGTTTTAAATTATCACAGATTTATAGTTCAACCATTTGTTTTAAAAGTATTGACGAGACCTTTTGAAAGATACCCATCTTGAAAATTTACTCCCCTCGAGGGGGGACTTCCCCTCGAGGCTCCTACACATACAAAAAATTTTTCCCAGATGACTATCTCTATTATAAATAATTCTTGTAAATTTCATAATGATTACTAAAAAATAATTCTCTTTATGCACATTTACACAAAAGTTTGTCCTATATCACCATGTTTAAAATTTAGAAAAAGCGGGGTGGCAACGCAACCTGTAAAACAATTTTTACCAAAAGTTGATAGGCACTAATTTATGTCAAGGTGCAACTACATACTAATTTGTATGGAATTCTGTGCAGTAGTTCCTGAGATACAGTTGCCACAAAATTTTGTCATATAAACACGCAGACTGACTGACAGACAGACATTTTCTAAAAATGGTCAAATCGTGTTCTACAGCTCTCAAAACGTGTAAATCCATCAAAAACCCGAGGTCGAAAATTTTTACGAATCCAATACTTTCTTCTATTGAATATAGAAGAATGTAAAAACTTATTAACTACTAAGACTAATTTAGGTTATACTTGTGAGAACTTTTATAAAACGTTGATAAAGAATGCTTCGTTAAAACAAATCGTTTCATCTGCCGAATACTAATTTTATTTTTTCATTTGCCAATTTTATTCTTTCTTTTATGATTAATATTTTTAATAAAAAAGGTGTCTACTAACTTTTTGTATGTAATTGCATGAAAGTACCACAGACGAAAAAAAAAAGTTTTTGCTTATAGAAAAAAAAAAATCTATATTGTCCAGTGACACCTATATAAATTAAGAATTTTTTCTCTCGTATCCGTATATTATTAATTTAAATTTATAACAGAATGACACCTTAGAACATTGAAAGAACGAAC
The DNA here is from genome assembly GCA_963930645.1 of Salticus scenicus. Classification (NCBI taxonomy): domain Eukaryota; kingdom Metazoa; phylum Arthropoda; class Arachnida; order Araneae; family Salticidae; genus Salticus; species Salticus scenicus. The sequence goes on along the minus strand of OZ005654.1, from coordinate 54,158,850 downwards.
TCGGGCATTCCGTTATTTAGTATTTTTAATTATAATAAAACACAATTACAAAACTACATACAACGGGCGCAGTAAACAGAACGTTAAGATACATAAGAACGAATATAACTTCTTTCAGGCCGCTGCCTGCAGCCCATCGCCACAGGGGCGTCTTACACGAAAAACGACGATATCTTTCAGCGAGAGCTGACGAACTTCTGACTGACTTCTGACTGACTTCTGAAAACAAAATGATTTCACTTCACTTTAATGATCGGCAAAATATCATTAGATATTTTGCCGAGAATGGCGACAGCGCCGTCTATATTGTTTTAAATGATAGGGAAGATGGCTCAACAGTAATTACGCTATTTAATATTTTCGTAAGAGTTTGAATTTAGCGCTACATTCTCCCTCTCTGTTCCCGAGCGTACGTCTCGAGGCGGGAACAGCACTTAAAGCTTTCCGCGGATACCACAGGAGATTGAAGTTTTGTAACTATAACATTTTAACATGAATGTGAGGGTCGATGCACAACAGATACCTAAATTTAATTTAATCAGGGTTTACTATTTCAAAGGTACTACATTCTCCCCTTAGTCGGAAGATTCAATTAACAAGACCATCACACTTGTATCTAGACGATTTATTCCTAATGCATCTAGTTACTTTTATAAATCAAGTTAATTTATTCTAGAAATATGGCTATTCATTTGAAACAACTTTTAACCAGGTTGGGACATCGATTGGGATTCCGATACGACGGAATGCAAGACGATTCCCTGATAACTACCTTGGACCATTGCGGCTCCATTAGACATCAGAATCATTGCGATTCCATTAGACATCAGAATCATTGCGATTCTTCCCCCCAAAAAAACTATGGACCATTTCGGCTCGCATAAAACAGCAGAATCATTGCGATTCTTCCAAAAAAAAAAAAAAAAAAAAAAAAAAAAAAAATCTATGGACCATTGCGGCTCCCTAATACATCAGAATCATTGCGATTCTTTCAAAAAAAAAAAAAAAGAACTGGACCATTGCGGCTCCATTTCTGAAATATATAATTTATTTTCGGCATTATCTTGAACTCCGTGTTCTAATGCTAAATTATATAAATCAATCACTTTACCCCAGATAGAAAAGCCGTTTTTCTCTCTGAGTAAAATAAATTTCCCTTTTTTTTTTTTTTTTTTTTTTTTTTTTTACTTTCTAATTTCGATTTATTTCTATTATAAAATTATGAAAATTATTCACGTCGACCCAGAATAAATACAAAATGAACCCATTTATTTAAAAAAATATTACTCATACTCTTATTGTATAGTTTAAGAACAAATACACAATTTCTGTTAATAATACCGTTAAATTGTCCATCTTCCCTTTACAATGAAATATAATTAAAATCAACTTTCAAAATACTAAGAAAATTAAGAATAATAATTAAAATATTATTGATATATCATTATGGCGGGAAATATTTCCTCTGAAGATTCCTTTTCGTAAATACACAAAATATACTGAAATATTATTTAAAATGTATATGTAATACAAATTAAAAAAAATTCGTATTAAAAGTTTCATTGTTATTTTCAGAACAACTCTTTAAAAAAAAAAAAAAGTATTAAAATGAATATAAACATATTCCGGAAGTGCGTGGCAACCTTAAAAAAAAAAAAAAAAAAAAAAAATTACTCATTCAAACTTGGTCGAATAACTAATAAATAAAACAAAACACTTCGAAACCAAAATAAAATAGCATTCGTTAAAGAACAGATATAATTATTTAAAGACTAGTTTCGTAACTGAGTACCATTTTGAGAACAACAATTCTGTATTATCTTTTTCCTTAAGAAAACACCAATAAAATTCAATTCTATATTTGAAAATAAAAATTAGAATGATAACCAAACACATATTATTGATATTAACACTTTATACATCTGAGCTCAGATATATTTAATAAAACCATTCATAAAAAATAAATAATAAATAAAACTGAAACACATTTATTTTCTGCAGAAATAATTTTCTAAACCCCCCCCCACAAAATACGTATTTTAAAAAAGAATAAAACATAATTTTCTCTTTAATAGAATCAGCCCCACGTTGGGCGCCAGTTATGACAGAATGACACCTTAGAACATTGAAAGAACGAACTCGGGTATTCCGTTATTTAATATTTTTAATTATAATAAAACACAATTACAAAACTATATACAACGCGCGCAGTAAACAGAACGTTAAGATACATAAGAACGAATATAACTTCTTTCAGGCCGCTGCCTGCGGCCCATCGCCACAAGGGCGTCTTACACGAAAAACGACTACATCTTTCAGCGAGAGCTGACGGACTTCTGACTGACTTCTGAAAACAAAATGATTTCACTTCACTTTAATGATCGGCAAAATATCATTAGATATTTTGCCGAGAATGGCGACAGCGCCGTCTATATTGTTTTAAATGATAGGGAAGATGGCTCAACAGTAATTACGCTATTTAATATTTTCGTAAGAGTTTGAATTTAGCGCTATAAATTAAGGTATACTGATCCAAATTCATCATTTGAGATAAAAATATTGCCACAGTTTTGTGTAAAATAGCTTTGAATCGGTTTTCTAATCATTTTCATTTAATTTTGTGTCCTTTAAAATGACATTTTCTTGAAAATTGAATGTCTTCTATTTTCTTATAAAATAAGACATTGCATTATTTCTCCTCTTTTTCCAATAAAAAAATTCTGGTCACCTTATGCATGAAAAGTAGTGTAAGTGAATACTATTTTGTGGCGAGTGACTTTTTTTTTCAGCGAGTGTAATCTAAGTTGAAATTTCGGGCCCTGTATATATATATTATTTTTAATCGAATATTTATTTTGTTGGATTACCAAGCAGCTGGTAAACCTGCCTGTCTGTCGGTCTCCTCTCGTTAAAGTTAGGGGGATGATGTGCTTGAAGTCTCATAGCTGCCAATATTTTAATTTAGCCCCGCCTTTATTTTGTACCACTTATTTTTTGAAAGTATTTTTTTCTTATTTGAGCGAAGTTATACTCAATAACTACATTTCTTGCGACCATGGAAGCCTCTGCGCAAGTGCGGATTCAACGAGTCCACTAGTAAAATAGGGGAGACAAGCTTATCGTTGAGAGAAAAGTAGCGATAAGGGAATACCGAATGATTGGATGCTTATTAAATTCAAACCTGTTGGTCAATTTGGAAACCCTCCAAAATTTTCGACTCGTCCTCACTGCTAGGTGTAGGAAACGTGGTTACACTATATATCAGAGAATTTTTTTCTATAAATAAAGTGGTGCGAAATAAAGGCGGGGCTAAAAGTACTTTAGAATAAATTAAAATATTGGCAGCTATGAAGTCTAGCTTTAAAAAATGGATGCAATTTTATATATTAAGTATTCTGTCAATTGGTATCTCAGTTTGTGTCGTAACTGCGTTTGAATTTCGAATGCTTGCCCATAAATTGTCAGAAAAAAAGAATGTTATAACGCCCTTTTATTTAACTTGATAATATAAGCGATTTCTCCTAGGGCCAAGTGTCAGACGAAATGTACCGGTAGTTTTCAAATATCTTATCATCCAATAAACTAAAGTATATACAATTTTCTAATTTCAGATGGTTAAATGTCGCAGTGCAGTGACAACAGATATTTCAATTTTTGTCCCGTATTTTAGAAGGTCTCTCGTATTTTGCCTCAAAATAATGGATCGTGTGTAGCAAACACTTCGAATATTTTTTTTAAACATTGCTTTTCCGGGATATCTGCCCATGGAAATCATGCACATTAAATATATTTCAGCAAAGACTCCTTGTTATATCGGTGATAGAAAATTCACCTTCTCGTACCCCTTGTAAATAGCTTTCTTGAAACCAACTGAGATTCTGGTACTGACATCTTCATGTGTTTGAAGCATATTTAAGTCAAAGGTGTTATGACTTAAATATGCATCGCAACAATGAATTCGGACAAGAAAAAACCCTCACAAAGCTTCCTTTAACCCTTTCAGGGGCAAGCAAATTTCCTTCATTTAAAATCAACAGCTACCAAAAATCACCTATGATATTAAAAAAAAAAGAAATAAATGAAGTTATTCGTCAAGTTATAAAAGAAAAATTTGATAAAAAATTTCCGGGGACAGTTTTTGCAATTTTGATCTAAAAATTGTGGTTGCATTATGCAACCACTGTCGCTGAAAAGGTTGAAAGCTCCAATTGATGTTACTAACGTTATTCTTTTTTCTTTTCTTTTTTTTCTAGCGCTAATATTAAATATGTTTTATTTTTTTAATGTGAAATTATGCCTTCCAAATGTCTTTTATTCAGACAGTTTTGGCAAATCTTTTAGAATACTTTCTTTGGATATTTTTAAATATATTTCTTATAATTCCTAATTTATAAATATTTTTTTATATTAGTTCTCCGAGAATTATCTGAATAATAAATATCGCACAATAAATGTTTCCAAGTGTATTAATAATTTTAAATGTCTTATATATATATAATCCATTTGATAATAAAAGAAAAGAATGAGAACTAAGAATAGGCAGTCAAATAAATCACCTCAGAAATATATATATATATATATATAATAACTTTTATTTGCTGCGCTTTACTGCCCATTTAGTGTGTAAATTCGTATTTAATATTGCTTATTTTATTAACGTTTGGTCTTTAACCTTTTGATATTTTATCCTCTTCAGTTATATATATGTATATATATATATATATATATATATATATTATCATTATTGTTGTTGTTATTATAACAACATAATATGTAATACAAAATAATGTATTGCATAACATCATTTTGCAGATAACATCGCACCATTTAATTCCTTTTTGATATAAGTAATTAGATAAAAATAAAACTTTAAAAATTTTTAATTCACTATTATAAAAAAGAAAAAAAAAAAAAAAAAAAAGAAGAAGAAAAAAGAAAGAAACATGTTATCAGTGATAGCACAATTTAAAATAAACCCAAAAAAGTTCAATAGCATACATTTAAAATAAATTATTGCAAAAATTTCGTTTGTAAGTTACATGAAAAACCATACTTAAATGTTAAAATCTATAGTTTGTATATTTCTTTCCATTTAAATTTATGTATCGGTTTTGTCTCAATCATAAGCACAAATCAGTTTGAAATACAGTATGGCAAATATAGATAATTCTGGAGAAATAAATGTAGCTAATTCTAGAGTACTATGAAAAATTGTAGTAAATTTACAGATTTACAAAGCAGTTGAACCTCGTTAACGTAAATTTCAAAGGAGTAAAAAATCTGTTCATGTTATCAGTAGTTCATGCTATCAGAACCTCAGAAGCTAACGTTCCTTTTAACGGGAAATGTGGACACAGTTCATGTTAAAAGTAATTCACGTTAACAGTGTTCACGCTAACGAGGTTTGACTTTATTATGATATCTAAACACATTTTTAAACTATGTCAGCTTTCAAGTTATGATGTTTTACAAGAGTTACAAAATTAGACACCTTTCTTTATATCCACTTTAACGATTTTATACGTCAACTGTATTTGGAAATGGGAAAAGTATAAGAATTCTTTTTGATTATCGTATATGAAATGTAAACTAATCGTTATAAGATTAATTTTGAGTTTTACAACAAATGAATAAAACAAATTCAGTTTCAGAAAAGAACAGTATACTCTACAATTTTTAAAATGTTTAGAAAAAAGATTGGTAATTCAAAGAAAATTTGCTCATAAACTAGTTAAAAAAAAATACACGTTATTTAATGTATAATGTCATAGAGAAACTGAATAAAGGGATAACGTACAGACTTCTCATAACAAGACACTCGAAAGAACTTCACAAATCCTCTTTTCGATTGAAGTACTTATAGTATTTTCAATAAAAATATCTGAATGCATGAAATTTATCCTTAAAGTATTTGGATTTCCTACTTTAAATGTCAGAAAAAAAACGAACTGAGAAAAACTTTAAAGATATAAAAATAACGGTTTAATGATTGGAAATATTTTAGATTTTTAAGAAAAACGTCTTTTACAAAAGATTATGCAAGGTATTTCTTATTAATTTAGAAATGCAAATTTATAGCATATAAGATTTTAAATTCATATTTCTTTGAATATTATCTTTTGTTTTATTTCGTTTTTTACTATAAATATAATGTATTCACAGTTTCTTGCTTGCTTCTAATAACTTTCCAGCTTTCCTGTATACTAATTATACAGTCAGTAAGAGTCACTTATATTCTCTCTGTCTATTTTAATCTATTTAACCCTTTCAGGGCCAATGAATTTCATTTCTTTTAAAATCAAGTGCCACCACAGTTTGAAAACAAGATTAGAAGAAAAGCAATAAATTAATATTTTCGCATAAGGTAAAAAAGTAAAATTTTATAAAAAGTTTCTGGGATGAATTTTTGAAGTTCGGAACTAAAATTAGGTGGTATAAAATATATACCACTGCCCCTGAAAGGGTTAATAATAATTAAAGCATGTAAGGTTCATTAGACATTTAGAAAAATATTAAGCATAAGCTTGTAAGGTATGAGGTTTGTTGAGATGGGAGAATAAAGGTCGCCAGTCGGATCCGGCGCTGGAAATTAGTGGTTTCGGTGATGGTGTCGAATCGGATGCTTGTCGAATCGTAAAGTTGGAAAAGTGAAGGTCACCAGTCGAATCTAGCACTAGTTCTGGTTTATTTTATAGTGTCGAGTTGAGGGTAAAACTGTTGAGTTGGAAGTGTCAGGGTCACCAGTTGGATCTAGTTTTAGTTGGCGATGTTTTGGTTAAAATGTCAGGTTGAGCGTGGATATGTTGGGTTGAGATAAAAGAGAATTGTGGGGAATGGTAATAGCTATTTGGTATTGGCTTGGCAAGTTGCAGTACAGATTTAAGAAAAGTTTCGAAAGTGGATGTTCAGTTGAATGTGGGCGATTTTAGGATGAATGTTTTACAGAAAATGAAGTGAATCATTTGATTTACTATTTATTTGCACTCTGTAAAAATTGTTTTTCTATGCACCATAGATAGGAATGCATGTGTCTTACAACAAAGTTGTTTCAAAATTATTGTAAAATTAATTTAGAACTTGGGAACTGAACATTTTACTCTATTTTTAACCGACTTCAAAAAAAGAAGGAAGGTTCTCAATTCAAACCGTATGTTTTTTTTATGTTTGTTAGCTCATAACCTCTGAACGGATGCTCCGATTTTAATACTTTTTGTTTTGTTGAAAAGGTCTTGGTCTGCAATAGGTCCCATTGTAATATCTTTACGATCTAAAGAAAATACAGGGTGCCCAAAAAAATCCGCCCCAACTCTTTTAACTGCTAAACGGCTGCAGCTATAGTGATAAAAATGGTATGTAAGTATAATAAAGTGTCCCTGCAGTACAAGGTTAAACCGCTTGCTGCGCCACCTGGTGGAAAATAGTGGAGTTAGTGTTTCTATCTCGAAAACGGTTCTAGAGAAAAAAAGTGAATTAGAAAGTTGACGATTATCATCGATTTAGTACAAAAAGATAGTTTAGACATTCATGCTAGCGTTTCTATATCGGAAACGGTTCAAGACAGGGGAAAAAAGTGAATTATAAAATTGCAGAGCATCATCGATTTAGTACGAAAAGATAGTTTTGACATTCATGCTAAACGTACAAGGCTAAAAACGTGCCTTTGTTTGTTCGCAATTTCTTACACTATACACACTTAAGCTATATTGCTCACGTAGTGTAGCGTAGCTGGTGAGACATACGCTATATAGTTCAAAATACGGTTACTTGATACTTTTTGCTTTGTTGTTGAGATATTGGTCTGAAGTAGGTCCCATTATAACATCTTTACAATCTAAAGAAAATAAAGCGCTATCTGGTGAAAAACAGCGGCATTAGCGCTCCTATCTCAAAAACGGTTCAAGATGGGAGAAAAGTTAATTACGAAGTTGTAGAGTAACATCGATTTACTACGAAAAGACAGTTTTTAGACATTATTGCTAAAAATAGAACGCTTAAAACGTGCAATTGTTTGTTCGCAATTTCCTACACTGTGCACACTTGAACTACGTTGCACGCTTTACAGCGTAGCGGATGACACGTATACTCTATGGTTCAAAGTACTGTTACTGTAAGCGGTCACATCGATTAGCGCAAAGTCGTTTTTAACCAACTTCAGAAAGGAGGGTGTTCTTAATTCTTCCTATGTATTGTTGTTGGTGTTTGTAAACTTATAACTTCGTAAGAAATACTCTAATTAACCGACTTCAAAAAGGAGGAGGTTCTCAATTCAAAGCGTATGTTTTTTTTGTTTTTGTTTGTTAGCTCATAACTTCTAAACGGATGATCCGATTTTGATACTTTATGTTTTATTGTAAAGGTCTTGGTCTGAAATAGGTCCCATTGTAAGATCTTTACGATCAAAAGAAAATACAGGGTGCCCCAAAAAGTCAGTCACGACTCTTTTAACTGCTGAACAGCTGCAGCTAGAGTCATAAAAGTGGTATGTAGGTACAGTAAAGTGGACATGTGCTACGCGATTCAACCGCCTAAAGCGCCACCTGGTGAAAAGAGTGGAGTTAGCGATCCTATCTCGGAAACGTTTCAAGACAGGGGAAAAAAGTGAATTATAACATTGCAGAGCATAATCTATGTAGTACGCAAAGATAGTTTAGACATTAATGCTAAAAACAGAACGCTTAAAACGTGCATTTGTTTGTTCACAATTTCCTATTTTGTGCACACTTGAAAAACATTGCATATGTTGTAGCGTAGCGGGTGACATTTATGCTATGTAAAATTCAAAGTATGGTTATTGTAAGCGGTCTCATCGATTAACGCATAGACGTTTTAAGCCGACTTCATAAAGGAAGAGGTTCTCAATACAAACCATGTTTCTCGTTGTTGTTGTTGACATTTGTTATCTTATAACTTCGTAAGAGATGATTTAATTTTAATACTTTTTTTGTTGTCGTAATGATCTTGGCCTGAAATAAGTTTCATTAGGATTTCATTAAGATATAACAAATTACAGGATACTCACAAAAGTCTGTTCTCACTCTAACTGCTGAACGCAAGCAACTACACTGGTAAAAGCAGTGTGTAAGTATCGATGTTGAAACTTCTGTCCGTCAGCTGCAATGCATATTTTGCTCTTTGTTTGAACTTTACGCTGCGCAATTTCCAGCGCAGCAGGTGACACATATTTATTGTAAAGTTCAATATATATGCCTAACAGAATATTCGGTTACGAATACAGCGTATCCTATCTTTACATTTCAAAGACTTTTTAATTTAACGTATGTTCGTTCAATAGATAGTTTTTTGGTAATATCCGATAAAGGCAAGAAAAGTGACACAATTTAAAAATGCAGCATTTGAGAAAAATCAACTTAAAAATAACTTGACTAGAATAAAACTGGCACAACTGTCTCTCGAGTGGATAACTTTCTAGATGGAGATGTAACTTTTTTGTTCACATTGGGTGCATTTAATGTATTTTTCAGTGACATAAACCATTTTTTGAGTAATGTCACTTTTCTTGGAAGTTGTGATTTGTGAAACTTCCGTTCAACGTCTTCTGATGCTCTGCTATATAAATAAGTTTTCACTGAAAAGAGAAAAATAAAATCTTTTTGTAAAAAAATAGAACCGACTCCAAAAAGGAACTACTATTCAAACAACTAAAAATGAAAGAAAATTGGCAGAAAATAGAACTGTAGATTGCGCCTAAATAATTTCTTCGTCAAACAACCTATAACACTACAATTAATCAAAACTTTTGAAGTCGGCGCAAAATTAAATAAAAATTGATACCTTTATTCAATACAAAAATCAAATCATATTCAAAATACGTCTCACATTGTTACCTACAAAACGCAGCCGAAAACTACTTTGATTCAAGAAAACAAATAAGATTTCGTAAGCAGCAAAAGTTGGCGAAGATGCTGGTATCTGACGTCCTTGGTGAACAAAAAATCGCAAAATTATCTGGCAAACATATTTAATTTCTTTGGGCTATCATGATTATTTTAATAAGGTATGTCAAGAGAGTAATCAAAAATATGAAGCAACACATCGTACAATATATATTATGAAAATATACATCTTGCGTGTATATTTTTGCCTTACGTTTTTTTCGCCAAATTCAAAAGCCTTCAAGGATGATCTAACTTCGTAGAAACATAAATACCGCATTGTGAAGAATGTTCACTGTTCTATGTAGATGCTACTAATGGACCGATTGTATACAGTGATAAAATAATGAAGGAAACATGAAAATGGATCATTCGAGACAACAGCATTTGTTGCTACCGATCTAAAGACAAACCTTTAAAAACTAATTAAATTTTATTTAATTTTGCGCCGACTTCAAAAGTTTTGATTAATTGTAGTGTTATAGGTTGTTTGACGAAGAAATTATTTAGGCGCAATCTACAGTTCTATTTTCTGCCAATTTTCTTTCATTTTTAGTTGTTTGAATAGTAGTTCCTTTTTGGAGTCGGTTCTATTTTTTTACAAAAAGATTTTATATATCGTCAAATCAACTCCAATGGGACATTTGTGCATACCTGGTAACATATATGTTATTCATTTCAGTTTACTCTTAGACCCGACCTTTTTTTTTTCGCACTAGTATATTTTCAGAGCATTTTTCTTCTTATGACGATTGAGCTGTTTTTCTGAGTATCACCTGCGCACTTAATACGCAACTACCCCCGGAAGATAACTTTGAAACTAAGTGGAGTAGAGATCAATTAAATGCAGAAAAAGAAAGAGAATTAGAAGACAAAAAGTACTAAGTGGGATAAGTTACAGGCTGGGAAGGTTGAAATTAGAGACGTTTAATGACTGGATGTAATCCTGCATTCTCATTGGTCGAGACGACCAGGGGATAATCCTCTCTCTCTCTCTCAAAAAAAAAAGGGGGGGGGGCATAATTAGAACAATTTAAGAGTTTTAAAGAATAAAGAGAATTTTTTTAAAGCAAAATGAAATAAAAATTAAGTAAGATTTAAGAAAAATAAGGGATTTTTTAAGGAAAAAACTTAAATTTAATTGAGGAGCCATCGCAAAAACAAAATTTCTACGAAAAACACTGCAACGCACGCTAACAAGGGAAGTATGAATCAGTAAAATTCTTATTAAACCCAAACTAAGCTTAAATTAAAGAGCATAGCATAAACCATAGGTCAGCGTGCAAATTTGCTGCAACGACCCCCATACAGCGAGAAAATGACCCTAAAAGTTTTAGCGGTTTCCATAGAAACCAACAAAATGGAGTCCATTAACAAGACGGCGTGGCGTAGTGTTTAGAGCTTTCAATTTAAGTGACGAAGGTCTTGAGATGAAATCTCGGTGACTGCTCGCAGTTTTTTTTAAATTATTTTTATAAATATAAATGAAATACAATATAAAAATATATGAATAATTTCAGGGGGGGGGGGGCTTTGTGTTAAATTAAATTAAAAAATATGTTATACATTTTTAAATTATTAAAATATTTTATTTCAACTAAAAAAAAAAAAAAAAAAAAAAAAAAAAAAAGATTTTTTTTTTTTTTTAATAGTTTTAAAATTTTCTTTATTATACATTAAAAAAACATCTGACATCATTTTAATCCAATTAGGATGGATTTTATGTATAAATCTAGCTTGAATGGCGCTGAAAACGCCTGTCACATATGCACTGGGGTGTTTGTGTCCCCGGAAATTGCTACCAGAATTTTGTTTTATAGTGATAGTATTGGTAGTTTTCTAGTAAAGTTTAGCAGTTAAGTATAACCAAACATACTATTCATAATTACTGGTGGGAAATTAAATAAAAAACCCTGAACGCAAACACCCCTGCATATGCTTTACGTGATGAGTCAGTCATAAATGCAGGGCCTTTATGACGTTCACTGAAAGATCTTTAATTGAATTAGACATGATGATGAAGAGAAATCAGTAAAACTTTCCGACACTTCGATCGACGGTCCTGAAAGGAAATCTAGGTGCCGTTGAAAGATTCCCGATAGTAGCCGTCAGATAGCGAACTCAGGAACTCAATTTTTCTCCCCACTGTAGCAGGAAGGAGCCTCTTCTCTTTTTTTCTTATTTCATCGCAATAATACATTGAAGAAAATTTCTCTAAAATCGCACTGGTGTAAATAAAAGGCAGGGTTAACAATACTCCACAATAGATTATAAGCGTTACTAGGTATGATTTTGTGCTCAAGGATCGTAGTCTCCGCATTTCTCCCCACTGTAGCAGGAAGGAACCTCTTCTTTTTTCTTCTTATTTCATCGCAATAATATATTGAAGAAAATTTCTCTAAAATCACACTGGTGTGAATAAAAGGCAGGGTTAACAATACTCCACAATAAATTATAAACGTTACTAGGTACGATTTTGTGCGCAGGGATCGTAGTCTTCACATATCCAGAAAGGAGAAAGGTACGCTTTTCTTTCTACCGCTATTTTTATGTAATAGATTATGTCCTGTTTAACCAAGGCATGTTATTTTTAAAACACAATAAATACTCTTTAAAAAAAAAGTCGTAACTAAACAGGCGAAATTTTGTCATCCCTGAAAGTGTCCTGAAAATAAGGTGGACACTATGACCCGTAGAAAGACCAGTGGGACACATATGTCCCACTTTCGCAATTTCCCCTATAGTTAATTATTGTTTTTGTTCTGGCAGAATATTTCTATTTCTATTTTATTTTACCCACTGAAGCCCTAAGTTACTTTATTTTTGGAAAGGGAAAACTGGAAGCAAAAGGGTAAAGTTATATGGAATATTTTCATAACTAGCTCTTTCTTTATCATAATCTATTTGTTTTTAAATATTCAATTACTTGTTTTTAGTTCCTGACCATATTATAGATATGGCGAACTTAAGTACTGCTCAAAATATTTTGATCTAGCTTTTTGATGTTCTTACACATTTTCTGGTGAAAAGAATCCCAAAACTACAAAACCTTTGTAATGTCCATCTGTATATTCTTTTATTAGCTAACACTGATAGATCGTATATAAGGATGAGGAAAGCATATTAACCCTTTGAGTACTGAATTATTTGAAAATTTTTATGCCCAAGGGACGGATTTAATTTGTCGCTATATGGAATGATTTTGAATTTTTGACAGTAAGGTCCGCCTGTGGGCGTTATTCTCCCATGTTACAATATTTCAGAACAAAATTTTCTGTATTCACATTTATATTACAAATGGATATGCATTATAATTTTATTCTTTCTAATCAAAGTATTTGTATTCATAGTATATATCATTGTAAAATTGTGAATATTAATTATATATTTAAGAAAAAAAATAGCATACGAATTGCAAAAGAAACGCCCACTGGTAGAGTTACATATTTTCAAATGATTTGAATCTACGTCAGCGGTCGCGAAAGTGTTAATATGTAAAAGTAATACATTTTATTTGGAATATACTTACTTATATTGATGATATAAATATGGTTGTAAGATATCATAAAAAACGCCAGGAAAGTGTTTGAGATAAATGCCCACTGGCGGGGGTGCCGCAAACATTAACGCCTACTTCTTAAATTCAGATGACGAGTCAGACTCGTCCACCGTAACTTCGCCCAAGTAAGCACATGACGAGTCTCAGTCGTCAAATGTACCCAAAGGGTTAAACCAAAATTTGGGTAGATTAGTCAGTTCTGCCAAATTTAGGGACACTTTTATTCAACTACTACCAATAATATCGAGGAAAGATATTTCACATATAAGCTGAACGAATAGCCTTTGAAAATATTATCCAAACGTAATAGTTAAAATCTAGCAGTCGGTATTGAAAAAAAAAAAAAAATAATAATAATAATCTTAAATTTTGCAACGCTGAGATTAATAGGTTGCCATTAAAATCTGGATTTTGCTAATTGATTGAGAAAGTTAATTTTTTTTTTTTTTTTTTTTTAAACAAGAATATATATTATGTCCAATAGCAGAATTTGGGGAATACAAGTATAGCATAGAAAACATATTAGAGCCTACCTGTGCCAATTAGATTTGTATTAATCTGCTTGAATGGGAAATAAAAACTCTCCAATTGGTAGAATTTGCATGAAGAGTCATACAAAAATTAAAATGTGTAACTTTCTATAAATTAATGGAGCAATATTTTTCTTAACGTATTCTTTTAATCTTATTTTGAACATTTCTTATTTATCGATTTATATTGTCTACATATTATTCACAGCAAGGGAATTATAACCGCGTTTCAGTATATTTGAAACATCTTATATTTTAATAACAATGCTTTTGTAAATAGCTTAAAAATAATTCTACTGCTAATTCAGATCTTACAAATAATTGAATAAGAGCTGTCTTTTTTTTTTTTTTTTTTTTTTTTTAGATATTCTTTCGATTAATATATATATATATATATATATATATATATAAATTGTTCAATTCCAGAATAAAAATTACTTCACCTTGTGAAACTCATAGTACAAAAAAATTAAGAGTATTTTTACACATTAATACTTTTTTTAACCGACTTCAAAAAAAGAAGGAAGGTTCTCAATTCAAACCGTATGTTTTTTTTATGTTTGTTAGCTCATAACTTCTGAACGGATGCTCCGATTTTGATACTTTTTGTTTTGTTGAAAAGGTCTTGGTCTGCAATAGGTCCCATTGTAATATCTTTACGATCTAAAGAAAATACAGGGTGCCCAAAAAAATCAGTCCCAACTCTTTTAACTGCTAAATGGCTGCAGCTATAGTGATAAAAATGGTATGTAAGTATAGTAAAGTGGCCCTGCAGTATAAGGTTAAACCGCTTGCTGCGCCACCTGGTGGAAAATAGTGGAGTTAGTGTTCCTATCTCGAAAACGGTTCAAGAGAAAAAAAGTGAATTAGAAAGTTGAAGATTATCATCGATTTAGTACAAAAAGACAGTTTAGACATTCATGCTAGCGTTTCTACCTCGGAAACGGTTCAAGACAGGGGAAAAAAGTGAATTATAAAATTGCAGAGCATCATCGATTTAGTACGAAAAAATAGTTTTGACATTGATGCTAAAAGTACAAGGCTAAAAACGTGCCTTTTTTTGTTCGCAATTTCTTACTATACACACTTGAGCTACATTGCTCACGTAGTAGCGTAGCTGGTGAGACATACGCTATATAGTTCAAAATACGGTTACTTGATACTTTTTGCTTTGTTGTAGAGTTCTTGGTCTGAAGTAGGTCCCATTATAACATCTTTACAATCTAAAAAAAATAAAGCGCTATCTGGTGAAAAACAGCGGAATTAGCGCTCCTATCTCAAAAACGGTTCAAGATGGGAGAAACGTTAATTACGAAGTTGTAGAGTATCATCTATTTACTACGAAAAGACAGTTTTTAGACATTATTGCTAAAAATAGAACGCTTAAAACGTGTAATTGTTTGTTCGCAATTTCCTACACTGTGCACACTTGAACTACGTTGCACGCTTTACAGCGTAGCGGATGAGACGTATACTCTGTGGTTCAAAATACTGTTACTGTAAGCAGTCACATCGATTAGCCAAAAGTCGTTTTCAACAAACTTCAGAAAGGAGGGTGTTCTTAATTCTTGCTACGTGTTGTTGTTGGTGTTTGTAAGCTTATAACTTCGTAAGAAATGCTCTAATTAACCGACTTCAAAAAGGAAGAGGTTCTCAATTCAAAGCGTATGGTTTTTTGTTTTTGTTTTTGTTTGTTAGTTCATAACTTATTAACGGATGATCCGATTTTGATACTTTTTGTTTTATTGTAAAGGTCTTGGTCTGAAATAGGTCCCATTGTAAGATCTTTACGATCAAAAGAAAATACAGGGTGCCCAAAAAAGTCAGTTCCGACTCTTTTAACTGCTGAACAGCTGCAGCTATAGTCATAAAAGTGGTATGTAGGTACAGTAAAGTGGACATGTGCTACGCGATTCAACCGCCTAAAGCGCCACCTGGTGGAAAAGAGTGGAGTTAGCGATCCTATCTCGGAAACGTTTCAAGACAGGGGTAAAAAGTGAATTATAAAATTGCAGAGCATCATCGATGTAGTACGCAAAGATAGTTTAGACATTAATGCTAAAAACAAAACGCTTAAAACGTGCATTTGTTTGTTCACAATTTCCTATTTTGTGCACACTTGAAAAACATTGCATATGTTGTAGCGTAGCGGGAGACATTTATGCTATGTAAAATTCAAAGTATGGTTATTGTAAGCGGTCACTTCGATTAACGCATAGGCGTTTTAAGCCGACTTCATAAAGGAAGAGGTTCGCAATACAAACCATGTTTCTCGTTGTTGTTGTTGAAATTTGTTAGCTTATAATTTCGTAAGAGATGATTTAAATTTAATACTTTTTTTGTTGTCGTAATGATCTTGGCCTGAAATAAGTTTCATTATGATTTCATTAAGATATAAACAAATTACAGGATACTCACAAAAGTCTGTTCTCACTCTAACTGCTGAACGCAAGCAGTTACACTGGTAAAAGCAGTGTGTAAGTATCGATGTTGAAACTTCTGTCCGTCAGCTGCAATGCATATTTTGCTCTTTGTTTGAACTTCACGCTGCGCAATTTCCAGCGCAGCGGGTGACACGTATTTACTGTAAAAATCAATATATATGCCTAACAGAATTTTCGGTTACGAATAGAGCGTATCCTTTCTTTACATTTCTAAAGACTTTTTAATTTAACGTATGTTCGTTCAATAGATAGTTTTTTGGTCATATCCGATAAAGGCATGAAAAGCGACACAATTTAAAAATGCAGCATTTGAGAAAAATCAACTAAAAAATAACTTGACTAGAATAAAACTGGCACAACTGTCTCTCGAGTGGATAACTTTCTAGATGGAGATGTAACTTTTTTGTTCACTCTGGGTGCATTTAATGTATTTTTCAGTGACAAAAACCATTTTTTGAGTAATGTCACTTTTCTGGGAAGTTGTGATTTGTGAAACTTCCGTCGAACGTCTTCTGATGCTCTGCTATATAAATAAGTTTTCACTGAAAAGAGAAAAATAAAATCTTTTTGTAAAAAAATAGAACCGACTCCAAAAAGGAACTACTATTAAACCAACTAAAAATGAAAGAAAATTGGCGTAAAATGGAACTGTAGATTGCGCCTAAAAGTATAAAATAATTTCCTTCGCCAAACAACCTATAACACTACAATTAATCATAACTTTTGAAGTCGGCGCAAAATTAAATAAAAATTGATACCTTTTCAATACAAAAATCAAATCCTATTCAAAATACACGTCTCACATTGTTACCTGCAAGAAGCAGCCGAAAACTACTTTGATTCAAGAAAACAAATAAGATTTCGTAAGCAGCAAAAGTTGGCGAAGATGCTGGTATCTGACGTCCTTGGTGAACGAAAAATCGCAAAATTATCTGGCAAACATATTTAATTTCTTTGGGATATCATGATTATTTTAATAAGGTATATCAAGAGAGTAATCAAGAACATGAAACAACACATCGTACAATATATATTATGAAAATATACATCTTGTGTGTATATTTTTGCTTTACGTTTATATCGCCAAATTCAAAAGCCATGAAGGATGATCTAACTTCGTAGAAACATAAATACCGCATTCTGAAGAATGTTCACTGTTCTATGTAGATGCTACAAATGGACCAATTGTATACAGTGATAAAATAATAAAGGAAACATTTAAATGGATCATTCGAGACAACAGCATTTGTTGCTATCGATCTAAAGACAGACCTTTAAAAACTAATTAAATTTTATTTAATTTTGCGCCGACTTCAAAAGTTATGATTAATTGTAGTGTTATAGGTTGTTTGGCGAAGGAAATTATTTTATACTTTTAGGCGCAATCTACAGTTCCATTTTACGCCAATTTTCTTTCATTTTTAGTTGGTTTAATAGTAGTTCCTTTTTGGAGTCGGTTCTATTTTTTTACAAAAAGATTTTATAGTCATCATAACACAAATTGAAATCTAAATGTGGAACATGCTTTTTTAAACACTTTCGCGACCGCTGACGTAGATTCACGTCATTAGAAAATCTGTATCTCCTCCAGTTGGCGTTTCTTTTGCAATTTGTATGTCATTTAATTCTTAAAAATACATACAATATTCATATTTGTACAACCAATATACTATGGATATAAATACTTTGATTAGAAAGAGTATAGTTATAATGTATATCCATTTGTAACATGAATCTGAATATAGAACATTTTGTTCTGAATTATTGTAACTTGGGAGAATAACACCCACAGGCGGACCTTACTGTCAAGAAGACGAAAACATGCGGTCGCAAAAGTGTTAATTGACTTCTTGATAACATAAATCATAAGAAAGTTAATAAAATTTTATGTAATATTTCTAAATTAGCACGAATTTTAATAAAATTCATAAATTATAATAAATTTATCAATTTATAATAATCACTTTTTTTTTAGTTAATTAATAAGTATTAACATAAGTTAAACAGAATGTATGTAATAATTATTCTCAGAAAAAGGGTGTGATTTTATAATTAAAAAAAGGAAGATTTTTTAATTTATCTAATTGATTAAAAGTTTGTCTTGAAAAATAACTTTTCATGTTAGATTACGATGTTTAATTAGTTCTTTTAATATATTTTTAGTTAAAATAAATGATTGTTTTTAAATTATACGTACATTTATTAAGTAGTTAATTTTGTGGATAATTTGCATCGGCTTAAAGTAAAATACTTGGTAAAAACGAATTAATAAATAATAAATTTTATCAATTTACTTTAGCATAAAAAATTGTTTTTTACTCAGGCATTATGTTGATTTTCAAAATATGTCATAATCAAACTTAATTAGCATTTATAGTACTTTTACATCTACAAATTTAAATTTTTATAACGTTGTTATGTATCAATTAATTTGGCATAATTTCACTTTCTTGTTTGATCATTTATAATGAGCATTCTATTAAAAATTATAATAATAAAAAAAAAAAATGAAGAAGTGTATTTAATTAAAATATTCATTAGATTATATCATTAGAAATAATTAATAGAGGATTGAACGATTTCTTTACTTTGAAATGAAACTCTGATTAGCATGCTTGTGAGTGCTAAGATAGTTTAAGAACATCAAGAAATCTTTTTTCGAATTACATTTCTTTGAGTTACTTCAGTTCAATATTTGTAATTTCAGAAATTAGCAGTGGAGGATAAATTTTAACATCAGGGCTGTGCTTTTAATCAAATGACTATATTTTAGTGGATTAAAGTTCAATTATGGAATAATGAAATCCCTTATACACTGGTTTCTTTTGCTATCCTTGGATATTCAAAACTCGACGAACTTCCAAATCATAAGTGTGTGTTCACTTATGAAATAACATGGCCAAAACATGTTTTATGAGTGGGCATAATACCCATTTCGCTGAATAACAGGATTTATCACTATAAAATATGGAAGATTAATTATCTGCCATAAGTGAATAGAAATATCCACTCATCTGTTGATAACTTTATTCAAAACTAAGAAGGAGATCATGACAATATAGAAAGTTTGGAAATATTAAAATAATTGATGAAGGATTTGGCTCAGCAACTGATAAGCGTGTGACACGATTATCCGTTGACAATTGCCTTAAGTGGGAAATATTTCCAAGGATCTTGCCTGAAATTTTTTCCAAATATCGACTTGCAATAACAGCCTGAGTTATTTCGAAGAGAAATTCGGAATGACTCAGGCATCCGGCAAAATTCGGTATCTCTGATTGGGTAGAAGCAAATTCAACAGCAAATGGTTGCTCACAATTTATTAGTTATTTAACAATCGTACATGAAAAATCTCGCGGTCCAACAGTAGGCCCATCGACATGCTCCATGAGGTGCCAAAGCAATTGTTCATTTGTGTGAAACAGGCAAATTAGCCATAGGCAATTATTAGGTATTTTAGCAAGTTATCATCAGCGGAATCTGATTTAATTATTATTTTTTTTCCTCCCTTCTCTTCTTTCTGATTTTCTATTTACTGTATTGATACATGGAGATATTTTCGGATTGCATTAAAATTTTGAAGAAACCTTAAATAACATTTATTTGTGCCGTTACTACAACTTGTACTAACTTTTCACGCCGCCATTTGCAAACAATAGTATTCGACTTATTTATTAAAAAAAAAAAAAAAAAAAAAAAAAAAAGAAAAAAAAAAAAAAGACTCTACTAAAAATAGTGGTAAAAAGATTACAGAAATTCCACAATAAATTTGCACCTATAAACGTGAATTTTTATTATTTTTTCATCATTTTATATTAAGAGAGATATTTAACTATGCATTAAAAATAATATTAAAATACCTAATTTTTTTCGAAATTTCTGACTTTTCTAAGCAACTATGGACCTTCAAGATGCTAATAGATTATAGTCACACCTTGCACAGCCTTTAGATAATGATTAAGTATACATGTATGTGTGTGTGTGTGAGTGTGTTGCTTGCAAATATCCGAAATCGGAGAATGGAGACATTCACCTGTGAATGTCAACATTCACATAGTCGTTTTGTGTATGTCCGAAATATTCAATTATCTTCTTATATATTCGGACTATCACCGGTGTATGTCGAGAATCACATACATACTATAGTGGAGGTCGAAACGAGAAGCTATGTTGTCGACGGAAAGTCTATAGTCTGACGCCAAGTCATATCTTCTGGCGCGATTAACGACCTGTGACTCGGGATGGCGTAAGTCGGTTACAGAGGCACGCAACTCGGTTCCACAGCAATCACTATCACGCATGTTAAAACCAAAAAAAAAAAAACATCACTGGACACCCCCACCTTGCTGTGCATGAATCTGAAAACACACGTAACTTGGTACCGCGGCAATCACTATCACGCATGTTAAAAAAAAAAAAAAATCACTGGACACCCCTTTCTTGCTGTGTATGAATCTGAAAACACACGTAACTCGGTTCCGCGGCAATCACTATCACGCATGATAAACCTCCCCCCCCCCCCAAAAAAAAAAAAAAAAAATCACTGGACACCTCTATTACGCTGTGCACGAATCTGAAAACGCACGCAACTCGGTTCCACAGCATGTTAAAACGCATGTTAATGCGTTGGGCATGTTAATGGTTAACGCATGTTAATGGTTTTAACGCATGTTAATGGTTTTATCACACATGTTAAAACCAAAAAATCATCACTGGACACCCCCACCTTGCTGTGCATGAATCTGAAAACACACGTAACTCGGTTCCGCGGCAATCACTATCACACATGTTAAAACAAACAAACAAACAAAAAAAAAAAAAAAAAAAAAAAAAAAAAAAAAACATCACTGGACACCTCCACCTCGCTGTGCACGAATCTGAAAACACACGTAACTTGGTTTCGCGGCAATTAATATCACGCATGTTAAAACCAAAAAAAAAAAACATCACTGGACACCCCTGCCTCGCTGTGCATGAATCTGAGAAAGCACGTAACTCGATTACAATAACTTTCTCCTATTTTGACATAATCATAATATGTTTTAATAATAAAATATGATTTAAAAACGTTACTTTCTGTACTCAGTTAGAATGTACTGTCACCTTTCCGTCGACATCGGCTTCTAGTTTCGACCTCCACCAGAGTATGTCTGTGATTCTCGACATACACCGGTGATAGACCAAATGTATAAGAAGATAATTAAACATTTCGGACTTACACAAAGCGACAATGTGAATGTTGACATTCACCGGTGAATGTCGACATTCTTCAGACTTCGGTCTTTCACGGTAACATATACATATTATAAATAGAGACATTTATTTATGAATTAGAAAAGATATAATAATTTGTTACCCAAGTCTTGAATTTCACTGAGCCAGTTTTATATAAAGTACTCTGTACACTACATCAAACGCATCGCCTAATACAACTATACGCCTAATACAATATAAGAGATAAAAATTACTCACGGTTGGTCTCTTAATTTTTATTAATATACGAGTGTGCTTTTAATATCATGAAAAACGGCAGTTTTTCGAGTGACGCAAGCGGAAGCCCAAACTGAACGCTGCGAACTCATATATACGGCTAGTTTGACATCAGAGAGATTTGTAAAAGCCGACACTTAATATCTCAGCAAATATGCCATATTTTGTTCTGATCTTTTCAAAATAGTCTTTTATCTACGGTCTTAATCTATCCTTAAAATTTTACATTTCTACATGCAGTATGTTTTGAGATCTGAATCTCAATTTAAAGCCAAAAAGGGAAAACGATTGGTGTAATGGACTAAATTCTGAAAAATATCTCTAAAACGGCTCGAAGGATTTTCATATAATTAATATATGCTGTTAATAGGATCTTTCTTAATCTAGTAACGTCTTCGTTTTTTTCAGGAAAACTCTTGTTTTTTATAAAAGTTGTTTTAAAAATAGAACTATATTACTCCGCCAATTGCATGCTTTTCTTCGGCGAAAATGGCCGTAAATCGGTTCTTACTTCTTGCTTGCAAGGCTTTGTTGGTTGGCTGACCAACGTGAATGCAGTCAATAACTTTTTGTTATGAAGAAAATATTTTTAATTTTAAAATTTCCCATTTCGTCAAAAAATTATTTAGATAATATTTAAAGTAAAAGAAGTATTTTGTAATCATAGATATTCTATTTCATCGTTATTTATAATGAATTAATTTCTTTTTAAAGCGAAAAAGTTTATCACTCATGCACACAAATTTATACCATGGTTCATGATCTTTGGAGCGCATGCGTACATCCAAAATTTTTGGCGCTCGCTGACTCGCTGTAGACAGGCGCTAATTGTTTACCATCGAGGTTTTGCACTGTATTCCTCCGCCAATTAAGCTTTCATTTTCATTAGGTTTTTCTATTTTATATATTACTTTTATAGATATAGATTACTTCGAAGTGTATTTGTATTATTTAATCAAGAAAGAAGATATTCTAGTTTATAACCCTAAATTATATGATACTGGAAGGTTTTAGTAAATGATTTGAGAAAAGCGAAACTTGCAATATTATGCGATGCAAAAATACTATGTTTGCATCTACAAAGAAAATAATATTTAAACCAACATTAGAATTCGGAGGTACGTGTTTTATTATGGTTACATATTTTTTTTCGAATAGTCAGTAAATGTGTTTATATCTTATCTTTGATCTGTTTGCACTGCCAAGCCTAAACAAATTATTACTCATAATCGCCTGTAATCATAATATGCCTGTTTTTTAGTTCCATGTTTATGTATTGCTCGGTAACCTAGAAAATAATAATATATACTTGCTGTTATTTCGCTACTTATCAATAAAATTTGCACTTTTTTTTTTTCAAGCTATTCCTGAAATATTTTTTGCTTACGATCGCCGTAATACACAATTATTATTATTTTTTTTTTTAAATTAAGTCTTACAACATAATAACTTTTATAATCTCTAAGAATTATCTGAGGATGATAATTTCACATCTAAAAAAGATGTTAAGAATAAAGTTATCAGTTTTGGTTTTAGTAATTCACTATGCTGAAAGTATCAAAATGTAGCAATGAACCTAATTATGTATATACACTACAAAAGTTCTGCATGAAAGCGTGCTGTTTACCATTTAACTAAATTTTATGTTCAAAAGCCTTTTTTTTTTTGTAATTTTAAGATGTGCAAATTTTCATATATGCTTCAATTATTCTTTCTTGCAACTACTCGGTATTCGGTGCTCGTCCAAGCACTCAGCAACTACTCGGTCAAAGTGCTATTTGGTGTAGCACTAATATCTAACAAAAGTTGTTTTTGTTAACAACAGTACTTAAATAAAGATTATATCTTTAAAATCGAGTTAACAAGAAGTGCACGTATTTTAGATAATGTTGCCATCTAGGACATTTTAGGAGATCAAACAAATATTATGTCCACCCCCATTAAAAAAGGTGATACATGATACAAGTAAAAAAATAGTGAATTTGAGTTTATGTCATATGAAAAGCCCAGTGGCAGAAACGCCGCGACACGGCGGTATAGTCGCAGACACAGAAAAACGGCTTGCAGACAGTTTTTGTCTGCACTAATAAAAAAAATTGACCCTAACTTTCAGACACTCTTTGTCTGTACTACTGAAAAAAAATTTCCCACAACTTTAAGACAGTTTTTGTCTGCAGTCATAAAAAATTGTCTGCAATTTAGATATTTTTGCCCACAACAATGTGCTACTGATGTATGACGTCTTTGACGCTCTGTGGTAGGAACTCTAGAGCTCCCTATAGGTGCCTTGGTAGGAACACACAAAACAGTGCTTAACAAGGGCGACCTAGGAGCCTAGATCTCCCTTGATAGGCAGTGTTATGCATGTATTCTTTTTCTCCTGTTACCTGTTACTGAGATTCTACGGGAATGTAGGAAAGTGCTAATTTCATTTAAAACTGCTCCAAAACTTCTCCTCCACTTCAAAATTCACTTATAAAAATTTCTGTATCAAAACTGAAATTAATACTTTTATTATTTATAATTATTTATATGTCAAACATTGCTATGAAATATTTAATTGAATGAGTTAAACTTATTATTTTATAATTGTTTATACTATATTATTTTGTAGTAAAATTGTATTGTGTATTGTTGCACGAGATCACCACTGTTGTTAACACCCCCCCCCCCCCTCCCAGATTGCCGCTTTCAGCTTTCAGGCTTTTTGAGTACAGATTACGAAATTTTAAAAACCTGTCGCAGACAGCTACAAAATTTTATGTCACTGGGATGAAAAGCAGAGCCTGATTACCATCTGTTGGGGCCCAAGGCCCAGGACGATTTTGGTGCCCCCCACTCTTGAACAAATTAAAGTTTTTTTTTTTTTTCTTTTAATCTAATTTGTGCACAAAGTTTGACTGCTGGTAAAAAAGTTAACGCATCACCTTCATAAGAAATTAGTTTTAACTTCTTTTGCAACGAGACCTCAAATTATTATTATTATTATTGGTGCAGGGGTAATATTTCTTCTATTATGACTGTTGGAATCCACTTGCATAGAAATGTAATTTTTTACAAGGTATTCTTTATAATACTGTTTTCTTTTTTAATCCTAATCTACCTCATTCATACCATATGAAGTCAGCGGGTATGTAAATATGAACACATGACCAAATACTACTGAAAATGTAAAGATATTTTCCATTAGGATGATACAAAGTTCTTTAACTTGTATTATATAACTGTAAGTCAGCAAATGAAAATTTATCTGGATTTTTTGGTCCGCTGTAAAATGCTATATCATTCGACCCATCTCCACGAAAACTGGTATATTTCATAATCTAGCTAATGTTGTAATTTTTAATTTAATCGGATAATTGGTTAAGAAATTAAAAAATCCCTACTTTCAACTAAAGATTGTTATCGTTAGTTAACTTTTGGTTAATTTTTTTTTTTTAGGAAATCTTTTCCAAAAATAGCATTTTTTTAATTTAAAAATTATTTTGGTGCCTCTAGAGAGAGGTGCCCTAGGCCGAGGCCTTGTCGGCCTGTGCGATAATCAGGCCCTGATGAAAAGTGTCCCACCTAAGCTATATCATGCAGTTTATCCACCTGAGTGAGAGGCATTTTTGTTAGTTTTATTGTAAGCTAGTCAATGCTTTATTGTTATCTTTAAGTTGATTTTTCTCAAAGATTATTTTTTATTGCTGGGGTGCAACATGATGTTGTCATCTAAGAAAGTTTAAGTATTTATTGAGGAATCTAACAGTTAATAACTTTCTTTGCTGTGAGCTCAGCATCATGCCACCGTGTATTGTAATATTTTCTAGTAATTTTCTACATTTAAATCAATCACCATTTCTGAAAAGGAATTTTTTATGTTAATTTCTCATAATTAAAAAAGTAAAATATTACTAAATGTAAATGGTACTATTTAAATAGTTCGAAAAAAATTAGGAAGTTGACAGCTGATTGTCAGTAATTAGCTGGCCAAATATTCGGCATTCGGCCAAAATCATTAAATAAACAGATTAACCATGAAAAGTATCTAAAACTGATTATTTTCGTAGAGCTAAAGTTTTAATTAATACAGACATGGTACAATCTTACAGAAAAAAAGGCTGAACTTTTCCCGATCCCCCCCCCCCCTCAAAAGTGGTATCAGGCAACTGACACAATATAAATTTTTCAATAATAAAAATAATGTTAAATTTGATTGCATACATGCACACACAATAAACAAAATCAGAACAATAAATCTCATATTGAATATCATATTAATTATAATTAAAATAGTTGTAAGTGCTTAAAAAACTGACAAACTTATTACGTATACTTGAAAATAAGTTTATTCTGTAGAAGCATTGTTTGCTGGGGCAATTGATTAGCAGAATAATGTAGTTCAAGTTTATTAGGAAAATGCAGTTGAAGAGCTATTTCTTTTTCATTTTCTCAAAGTTTAAATTTGACATTTCTTGAAAGCCAATCACATAGAAATTGCTAATAATATATTGCACAAATTCAGGCTGCCCCCCCCCCCTACACATGTCCAAAAAGTTTTAATGCAGATTTGCATTGATCCCAAGAATAATAATTTTCAAGCTTAAAAAGGCTGAAAAGTAACATGTCTGTTAATATCTTTACTTTTTCTTTTCCTCTTGAATTTCATTCTGTACACCACTGAAAACAGAAAACTCTTTTGCGGTAAACATTGCAAAAAGAGCCATTCTGCCACTTTTTTCTTTTTAACTGTGGTATGCTCATGCATGCAAGAACATAGCAACGCCGGATCTAGGGGGGGGGGGGGCTAGGCTAAAAGTACTGACATTCATAATTGAATATTACAATTGGAAATTTTTCATTGATATGGAATAACATCTTGAAAAATCTTACCCCCCCCCCCCCAAAAAAAAAAAAAAAAAAAAAAGTTTTAGATCCGCCACTGGAACATAGTGCATGAATAAGTTGCATTTTCTTTTTTGTTTAGAAACAGAATTTACTATTAATTAAAGTGAATTAAATTACATTTAGTTTAAATTAATATTTTGTATTTTAGAAGATTAATTTCTCAAGTAAATGTTTGAATATTGAAGTGTGGAACTTTAAAACAGGCATATTCGAAAAATAGAGGTTACAAGTGATTTGTTTATACTTGAAGATATTTTTGTTTTAGCCAACAGATCAACAGACATTTATTTACTTTTCGGAAATATGAATAACTACATTTTAGAAAATAAAACTATAAAACACTTGCCTCTAAATCATAATGGAAGTGTATATTTGTAATTTATTTTCCTTGTAGCTGCAAATCTTATGCATTTCATGAATTGCTAATAGAATAGGGATAATTTTGGATTTGGGTATGAATTATATTTCATGAAATAAAATGAAAACTAATAATTTCATATGCCTACAAGAATTCACATTTATATACATCATCATGACCTATAATTATATACTGAAAATATATTAGCAACATTGAAATTGAAATTGACACAAAAAATATTTTAGTTTTTGAAGATGGCAATTCAATCAAAACAAGTACTTTCAAACAGTGCTGCTAATTAACATGCTGCTATATATTTTCCAAATTTAGGTATATACTGCACATTATGTATGTTTACTTTAACATTTTATCGAATTGAAACATTTGGGGAGCAAATGTTCAAATCAAGTTTTTTCTTAAAAACGAAAAAAAAAAAAAGTTATTTTTTTAATTTATTAGTTTTTTTTTTTTTTTTTTTTTTTTTTTTTTGGTCTGAAAAATTGTATCTAAAGGTGAAAACATGGTTTGAATGTTTGCTCCTCGTTTATGTTTTAATAGTTTTAATGTAATTAATGATTTTAAAACATGGGGTACTTTGGGTCAGGGTTGTTCGGTTTTTTCCATATTGGAAAAAACCTGGTTAAAATCGCCCCGGACAAAATACCGTTTTGTCCATTATTAATTATTTGCAAGTCCTAAATTAAAAATTACCTTTATTCTTTCCATATATATAAAACAATTCTTTATCATTATGTGTATGTGAGAGCTTGTGAAATACGGTCGCCATTGGTGACCAATATTTTTTAAAACTAGTAATAATGTTTTCAACTTTAAGGATTTTTTTTTTTTAATGGTATATATTTTGGTGAAAGAATTAGTCCCGAAATCGGGCTCCAATTCTACTTTCGCTGTTTTGCCCTCACCACTTTTTGAAACACTGTGTTGAATTAGGGAAATTACACATCTCCGTGCATGTTTCACAACTCTGTGTTAAATTATTGCACCGTTTTAGGGAATTGGTTTACGTTTACACTGCTCCTGTCTGTGCATGCTATCGATCTGGTGCTGAATTTTTGTACCTGTGTAATGATGTACCATTGCTGATGGTGTATTAATTTAGTGAAAATAATAAAACCAGTTTCATGATGTTAAATTTAAACAAGTGTTTCCTGATGTAAAAAATAAATCATTCCAGCCTAATAAATAATTGATTTTTAGTTGGTATAATAATTGGTATATAGAATCTTAATTTCTATATTCTAGGGGTGCAGAAAATGTTCAGACCTCTGAAATTTCCCCAAAAATAACGCATCAACCTATTATCTGAAAGTTTTTTTTTTTTTTTTTGGGGGGGGGGGGGGTAACGGGTATTTAAAGGGAATACACTTGTAAAAGAAGAATACAGCTGTTAATTTGTAGTTTAATATTCGAAAATTTGTTTTTTCAGTAATTTTTTCTTACTTCCGTTTTCATTTTTATTTTATTCTAAGATAATAATTATTCAAAATTTCCCCAGACAGCCAGAATTTCCCCCGAACATCGTTCGCACGTTCGGACATATTCTGCACCCCTGCTATATTCAAGTAAATTTTGAAACGGAATAAAAAGAAGAAAAAAAGAAAGAAAGAAAATGTTGGAGAATATTTTTTTATGGGCTACCATAATTTTTTGTTGGCGACCATATTTTTTAATAAATTCCTGAACCCTGTGCAGGGTTTAAACTGCCATAAGTTTTTTTAGCATTTTGCTAAAACATGTTGGTCAGAATTTCACTAAAAAGCTAAAACTGGATAACTATATAAAATATCTCTATATAATAACTCAGATTCTTTTTTGTAATATTTGCAGGCAAAAACTACGAAAGAACTGAAATTTTTGGGAATCATTATTTATATAGTAATTTGGATTTATTTTTAATTTTCAATGATTGAATTTAAATGCAAAAATATTTAAAAGTATGTTAGAATTCAGAATTTGCTTCATAGAAGCATTTTTAGCACTAGTATTTCACGATTATCTACCCCTACACTTTACTTGATTTTTCAATTGCTTTTTCATTTTGCACATATGATATGAATACCTCTTTTTCTATTGATAAAATCAAAACATAGTTTCCCTGATTCATATTTTTAAAGTCACAAATATGGATGCTTGGTTAAAATCATCAATGAACAAAAGGAATAGAAAACAAAATTGAGGATAACAAAGCTAACAAGGAACACCGTGTCTGGCTGTGATTTTAATGAAACTTTAATTTCTGATAGAGGGCATGTACCAAATATTTTTTATCACAGAAATTTTTGCTATCATCCATGTTTTCTCTATTTATTGAATTTTTAAAATGTTAAAAACCACATCAGCCACATATCAACAGTAAGCTCCGCCTTTGGGTGTGACTTAAAAATACTAAATGATTTTGCGCTTTCATGTTTAAGTTACAAATGAAAATTTATAGTAGTACTGAAAATTATTTCAACTGAATTATTCATTTGAGTATTCACTTGCTGTATAAATACAAATTTTTCGCATATTTTTGAGTAAAATTTGATAGCATATCAAATATGAAAGAAACGCCTCTCTCTCATTGAAATCCGAGCCGGACGCTTGGGTGATGTTCCTTGTAAGTAAAAGAAATCAATGGTATCCAAAGAATTAATTAACTTTCGAAAAAGCTAAAATAGTGCTTGCCTATTTTCGCTAAAATGCTAAAGTAATTTTTTTGCCAGGTTAAACCTGTGTATGTAATTAAAATCAATTTAAATATTTCAAAATAGACATAAATGATTGAAATAGGCATGCAAAGTTAACAATATTTAATAAATAAATATATCTATTTCTAAGGGTGAATTGGGTGCAAAAGTATAGTTTATAGTTTCAATTTTAATTCCCCTCCTTTCCCCCACTGCTTTCAACTACATTATCATCTCCTCCCTCATAGTCGTAAACACCTTTAAAAAATTTGTTATTAAGCATGATGAAATGAATGATTCACATATATTTCATGGAATTTTTTACTTTCTGAAAATACATAGGTAAGGAAAGTATTGTAATTATAACAAAAATTTGACGTGAAGTTGGTGTATCTACATGTTTGAAGTTCCATGAGTTCATTTTTGCTATTTTACGATAATGTATGTACATATCTGAGTAGAGTGAACACAATATTGTCTAAATGCTTTGTTCAAATGAGCTAAAAGTTGGTGCATATGTTATAGGTTATCGTAGTACAAACTGTATACATCTTGGAGAATCAAGCACAATTTTATTTATTTATTTTAACCAGGACACAAAGATAAATTCTTTATCATTATAGTCTATGGGCTCAAATAATTTAAAGTGTGATAGCATCTGAATTCCTTATTCAATTCAGCTGAAACTTTTATATACATGTTATCAGTCACTGTTGAATGAATCGTATAGATATATTTTGCTGAATCTAGCATTTATAGTTTTTTTTACAGGGAAATAACGAAAAATTCTGTAATATTATGGCCTATAGTCTGAATTTATTTAAAATGTGATGGCATCTGAAGCCTTATTTGATTGAGCTTTGAATTCATATACAAATTATAAGTATATGTCACACAAACTATATACATTTTGGTGAATCTAACACTATTAGTTCTTTTACAGATATACACAAAATAATTTGGATGCATTCCATTCCATTAAACAATATATTATTTGTGAGCAAATAATCAAATAATTTTCTCAATTGTTTATTTAATGACTTCTCTTACGTTATTTTATTTAAACAACAGTGAATTACTTTCATGTTCAGAAAGTCGACTGGAGTCACTCAACATTTTTATTATTTCTCTTTAAGTTTCTGCATATTTATCAAATTGATTATATATATATATACAGTCATACACATGTCACATTTATATTATTAAAGACATTACTTTTGTGAAAAATAAATAAATAACTTTTCTATGTGGAAGTAAAATTTAATTTTGTATTTTTGTCATCTGGAATTTCTATTACCAAGTAATAATTTTTTTTTACAAAATTAAAATAAGAAATATATTCAGAAAATTCAAAGTCGTTAAATTAGTACCCATTTTCCAAAAATTGATTTTTTAAATTTTTAGTATTTCATTTTGTGGTTAAAAAAAGCAATTTGTGTGGAAATTTGCATTTTTGAACGAAAAAAATATATAAAAATTTTTAAAAATCAATTTCTTCGAAAATGAGTACCAATTTAATGGTTGTGAATTTTCTGAAAGTGAAAACGGAATTTAAAAACTACATTTGGTGATGAGTAATATCTCTCTCTCTCTCTATATATATATATATAAAAAAATTACTGTCGCTGGCGTCAAATTTTTTTTGTCTGCGACAGCATCTTCTCGCGGAGGGCAGGGTCCTTCGCATCATGAGAGGTATCAATGTGTTCCGAATACTTCAAGGAAGACATTTCAGCTGCTTAGAAATTTCTATCATTTTAATTAAAGAAGTTATTAGCTATAAACGACAAATTTATGAAAGTACTCTATTTGCCACCTTGAAAAAAGTTTATCCCAGTGACGTTGGTCTTCTGTCATGAAGTCATTTTACACGGGAAAAGTAAAATACGATCCATGGTTGTAGGTAGGTAGGTTGGATTTAACATCGCCCAAGTACTGCGCTATGGGTAATTGTTGACTGTCTGGGAAGCACTTCTAGGGATGTTCCAGAGACATCACAATTTTGATCCTCCATGGAGGAGATTCCCCAGACGTATATTTTTGATGGGAACATGGAGGACTTTGTGGCCACGACAGATTTTATGTGCACCAAACACCATTAGTGCACACGACGGTCTTTGACCGGCTCAAGTATCGAATCAGCAATCTTCCAATTATGAGCTCGGTGCTTTATGGACTGGCTATACCGCTGCTCGGAACCATGGTTGTAAAAAATAAATGTCAGTGTTGCTATTAATAACTTTTTTTCTCTACTTTTAGAAAGTAAATTTTCTTACATGGGAAAATTAAAATATCCATGGTTGTAGGTAGGTAGGTAGTTAGATAGGTTGGATATGACATTGGCCATTACTGCACTATGGATAATTGGCGACGATCTGGGGCACACCCCTAGGTATGTTTCGGAGACATGCCATCACATTTTTGATCCTACACGGAAGAGATGGCTCCCCCGCTTCGGTGACCCAAAAAGGTATAGTTTTGATGGGAATATGGAGGATATTGTCGCCACAACAGATTTTACATGCACCAGCCACCATTAGTGTACACAACGGTCTTTGGCCAGCTCGAGTACTGAACCCGCAATCTTCCAATTACGAGGTCGGCGTGCTATCGACTGGGGTGCCGCGGTCCTGATCTATAGTTAAAAAACAAAAAGCTATAATAGAAAATAGTCTGGATATTACAGATTTCTTTCTATTAAAAAAAAAAAAAAAACTGATTTTAAGCAAGATTTTTATAAAAATAAAATAATGTGCTATTAAATATTACATATTTCAATTTGACATTGAATATGGGGATTTATATAATAATTTTCTGCTTTTGTCTTGTGTTATGCACTATTAACATTCCTATTCAGTGAAAGGAAAGCAGCGGATAGGCGGGCAGAGCTCTGCATGTGTTAACAAGTAAGTGAGTCGGGGGAAGGCGAAGCCTCCCTCAGGAGTTGGTGAGCGGAGCGAGCAGGGGGCAGAGCCCCCTAGTTATGAAAATAGATCTTCCCATAAGATAGGCCATAGCTGTTGCCAAGATTAGGTATTGTCCTCTCTTAAGAATAACTTCTTCACATTCTACATCATTATCACTTAAATTAGCATCAGACAATTTGTTTTTAATTAGTTAATAGATTGTGAATAACTCCAAAGTCATGATATAATATCAAAGTTCACATACTCATCAAAATTTATATTTAGAATGGTAAAATAATGACCAGTCAAGAAATTTTGTGAATTTTAGAAAAGTGGAAAAGACATAACTAATATTGTGTGACTTATAAACAAAGAAATTTTTCATTCAAATGAATAGGAATGAATCAGGACTTCACTAAAAGGTCGTATAAATGTAAAAGATGTATAAATTGGGTTTTTTTGTAATGGAAATTTTGTGATTACGATAACTTGACATAATACTCAAAATTGAATTGAACCAAAGTTATACAGCAAACTTATCGTACAAATATCTTAGATGAGTTCGTTAACTAAGTTGCTCTGCAGTTTGTTTTCAAGTGGCAGCTACGTGAAAATTTCAAATCCACATTTTGAATTTTGATGTTTACATTGACCACATAAAGGTCTCAACCAAGTATTTATTAATGAATTTTATCTTCCATTTTTAACAAATTGACCAATATCTTTAGTACGGCCATTTCAAATCAGGATACCACTTGTAAATTTATCATCAGAATACCTTTTGAAATACTGAATCAGTTCAAGTTGGACATTGAACTTATCACACCAATATCTTGAATGAATTTTGTACCAATATTTAGTTTCCAAGTTGCAGCCGCTTGAAATCAGGCTGCTACTTGAAAATGCGCCACCATAGTAACTTTTAGAATACTAAACTGGTTCAAATCAAAGTTCGGAAGTGAACTTACAATTCAAATATCTTGGATAAGTTTGCTAGGCAACTTGCTCCACCATTTTGTTTCCAAGTGGCGGCCACTTAAATTTTTTTTATTACAATAACTTTTGTAATACTGAATCAGTTCGAATCATGTTTGCACAGTTGACATATCATTCAAGTACCTTTGATAAGTTCACTGGGCATCTCAGTCACTCTGTCCTTTTGTTTCAAAATGGTGGCCACTTGAAAATTATCACAATAACCCTTGAACCGATTTGCTTAAAACTCCATATATACATAGCCCTCATTAATAAATCCACCAAATTCATTAATAAAATGTAGCTGCCATTTTGAAAAAATGGTGGCAACTTCTTAAGTTAAAAGATAAATCAACCTAACCTTCCTATGAGCCGGAAGGACTTGTTTTAATTTTTTGATCAATAACCTCTAAAAAGTAATGATATCAGTACAAAAACCCTTAACGGGTTAAAAGTTTGTGACGCAGCTACTTTATCGCTATAAAATTTTGAAATATGGGTCTTAAAAAAAATGATATAAATTTTAAGTGACGCTTTACTATTAGTTAAAATATACGTAGATTTTCTTATTTGATCATTTGCTTTTTTCTTTTATTTATATTTACAATGCAAACATAATATTTTTAACTTCAAGATAAGACAAATATATTAAATATACTCACTGATACTTTTTCATTTGCACTTCAATTTCAAAATAACAGTTTTAAAAGGAATGATATAAAAATTCCAGTGACTCCTCGGTGTCATTTTAAAAGATTTGTTTTTAGATTCCATTAAAACTACCTTTGTTTTGTCTATTAAAGTATATTTACACATTGAAACAGTGCTTTTAATTTTCAAATATACTGTCAAATAATCACACTTTCACTGAGTTTGCATTATAAATTGAAATTATTTATTTCAATAAATTGATTTGTCTTTTGCGTCACGCTATCCAAAACTGCAAACAAAATTTGTGCAAATGTATTCTTTGCATCACACTATCTCTTTGCACAAATTTTCACTTAGTTGGATACTATGATACAAAGTAACATTTACATAAATTTTATTCACAGTTTTGGATAGCGTGACGCAAAAGACAAATCAATTTATTGAAATAAATAATTTCAATTTATAATGCAAACTCAGTGAAAGTGTGATTATTTGACAGTATATTTGAAAATTAAAAGCACTGTTTCAATGTGTAAATATACTTTAATAGACAAAACAAAGGTAGTTTTAATGGAATCTAAAAACAAATCTTTTAAAATGACACCGAGGAGTCACTGGAATTTTTATATCATTCCTTTTAAAACTGTTATTTTGAAATTGAAGTGCAAATGAAAAAGTATCAGTGAGTATATTTAATATATTTGTCTTATCTTGAAGTTAAAAATATTATGTTTGCATTGTAAATATAAATAAAAGAAAAAAGCAAATGATCAAATAAGAAAATCTACGTATATTTTAACTAATAGTAAAGCGTCACTTAAAATTTATATCATTTTTTTTAAGACCCATATTTCAAAATTTTATAGCGATAAAGTAGCTGCGTCACAAACTTTTAACCCGTTAAGGGTTTTTGTACTGATCATTTTACTCTTGATTTAAGAATTTTTCAATCACATCAAATTTTACATTATTATTTTTTATCATCATATAACAATAAATTATGTGCACTTTAAAATTTGAGCATATTCTCCAAAATCAACGGTTTAATTCAATACTTTATTTTCTTACAAAAAGTGCTATTATTTCAATAATTGAAAAAAAAAAAATAAATAAAAAATTACGGTGCTTAACTATAGTTTCCTAAGCTAGATGCCTTCCGCGTGGCTCGGAAACTTGGCGGTAGACAGAGCCACATGCTACAGATTGTGCGACCTTTTTATTCAACAGTCACCAAAAAATTTTAAAAGGGACATTTTAAAAAACTAAAAGCCGAATATAATCGAAGGAACGTTGATTATATATATCATACATAACTGCTTAAAATTATTGGTGAGAGTTAAATAAAAAAAGTCGCGCATTCTGTACTAGATGGCGCTGTCTACCGCTTGAACTGTTGCCAAGTTTCCCAGCCACGAGGAATGCATCTAGTTCAGGAGGCTAAGGCTTAACCCTTTAACTATGGGTAAAACAAATACAACTAGAACGACAAAGTCGAATATACATACATATATAAACATATTACCATATACATAAATATATATATGTATGTGTGTGTGTGTGTGTGTGTGTGTGTGTGTGTGAATATATCGTTATAAATTTTTCAAAGAAAAGTTATGATCAGATAATTTACCATTATACAAGTAGATTTACTCTATTAGTAATTCCTTTTAAAATGCAGCGCTCGTTTTGAACAAGGATATTTCACTTTTTATTGCTATTTTCTGACAATAATACTATCTTATTTAATCACGAAAATTTGCTATAATAACTACCGTAATCTAATGTTTTAGAATAACGTGAAAGGGCGGGGCATGCTATTTAAATTGGGAAAATAAATGAGGCTAAAAATGTTCTTAAATACCCCGAATGTTGTTAACGTTTTCATGACCGCATGTTTTTGTATTTATGGTTGTAAGGTCCGCCTGTGGACGTTATTCTCCTAAGTTACAATACTTCAGAACAAAATTTTCTATATATAGATTTCTATAAAAAATGGAAATAGATTATAACTATTCTCCTTTTAATCAAAGTATTTATGTCCACAGTATATTGGTTGCACAAATATGAATATTGCGGATATTTTTTAAAAACAAATGACATACAAATTGCAAAAGAAATGCCAACTGGCGGAGTTACAAATTTTCAAATGACGTGAATCTACGTCAGCGGTCGCGAAAGTGCTAAATAGCCCGAATCATCTATTGATGACCGTCGAAATACAAGGCATACATGTTACATCGCTTATTGACGGTCGCTAGAGTTAAAGGGTTAAAAATACCATGCATTGTAAGACGGGCAAAGATGTCACAGGCAATTTTATAATATTATTTTTCTACCTGTATAGTACATATATTAATATCCGGAACAGAGCCTGATTAAGGGGGAAGCACACATTATCTCCGCTCTCACCGGAATATTTTTACAATTACTTTTTACTTCATGTCATAGAAATTCCACGCTTTGACGAGGAAATATTTTTTATAAAAAATGAACGGTGTAAAACAATCCAATTTACTCTCCGTTATTAGACACCAGAATTCTTTTAAAATAATTTTTATTGAGAATTTTGTGTTTATTATAGGAGGAAAGTATTTGTTAAAAAATAACGGTGTAAGTATAAATAATGTGTGCTTCCCCCTTAATTAGGCTCTGATCCGGAAGAATGTCAGTACCCGTATCTCCCTCTTTTTTTACACCAGTCTTTTCTTTTTTTCTTTTCTTTTCTTTTCTTTCTTCTTCTTTTTTTTTTTTTTTTTTTTTTTTGAGTATTTATCTTTCTTCTCATTTTAATTGTAATTACATTTGAAGAAAATGTCTCTAAAATAATGTGGTATGGAAAAAGGGGTGGGTTCTAAAAATCTTTCAAATATTAGTTAATAAGTTGGCAGGTATGACTACAGAAAACGTTTTGCCTAATATCGGGATAAGAGAGATGAAAACTTTCCATGGCTGTCAATCTATTAATTTCTTTTAATATGCGAGTTTGTTTTCATATCAATTAAGTCATTATTTCGAGTTTGTCAATCATATAAAGTTTTACATTAATAAATATGTGGACCAACAATAGGACCATCTAAATGTTCTATGAGATGCCTGAGCGGTACCTTATTTGCTTGAAACAGAAAAATTAGCGATAAAAGCCATTATTAAGCAGTTTAGAAAGTTATCATCAGTGGCATCTGGATATCAATATCATTCTTTTTTCATTTTATATTTCCTGTTTTTTTTTTTTTTTTTTTTTTCATTTCTTTCTATTTTTCTATTTTTCTTTTTTTACTCTATTGAAACCTAAAGATATTTTTTGACTGCATTAAATTTTTGAAGAAATATTAAATATCATTTATCGTTGCCGTAACTACAAAATCACGTGACTACAATACAATTTTACAAATTGTAGGATATTTTCGTACCACCATATCTGCAAACAATAACATTTCACTAATTTAATGCAGAAAAATATTACTAAAAATATACTATTAAAAAATAGTGGTAAAAAGATTACGGACACTCCACAATAAATTTGCATCTGTAAACAAAAATTTTTATTGATTTTTCATTATTTTATACTAAGACAGATAGTTAACTATGCATAAAAAATAATATTAAAATTCCCAATTTTTCGCATTTTATGACATTTTTTATGCAACTGTGGACCCTCAGATAGTGCTAGATAATAATCAGACTTCGTATAGCCTTTAAATAATAATTATATAAACTTTATTTTATTTTATTTATTTATTCATTTGTTTAATTTTGTCTATTACACATAATGAGATACATTTATATATTAGTTATAAAAAATATTAAAATAATCTGTTTTTGGATTTTTCTGACGTTTTGGAGCAAAACTCTGACCATCAGGATATATTCTAAAAACTCTGAAACTCGGTATTTTTCTTATTTAGTTCCAGAGCTGCCAACCTAATCCGGCAAACTATTAGTACCGCCCCTTTTTCTACACCAGTAATTTCTTAGAGTTTTTTCTTTCTAAATTCATCGCAAATATATTTGAAGAAAATTACTTTAAAAATTAAAAGGTGTAGAAAAAGGGGCGGAACTAGCAATTTGCCGGAGTAGGTTGGCAGCTCTGCAGTTCAAAAGACAAATTTTTGGCACTATTATATTTTGATTTGAAAAAATAAATAAATAAATAACATTCGAGATGAAGAAGTACGAAGTACTTGAGGTTATATACCCCTCTTAAGATGTTAAGTAGCAGATGTTTAAATGATCATTGTTATGGCTCTAAAAAAATGAAAAAAATTAAAAAAAAAAAAAAAGAAAAAAAAAAGAAAAGAAAAGAAAAAGGTAAAGGGTTTGGGAAGAGAACAAGACATGCTTTAAATACAAGGAACGTGAAGTTCTAAGTTCATAGAAAAGAAAGCACAAATAATACGAAAAACTTTAAGTATTACAATCACATTTGAAAAAAAAATAGAGTACAGTGAAATATTTATAAGAATTTTTAATAAAAAGAAAGAAAAGTTTTGTTCACGGCACTCTATTCTTTTTAAAACTAAGACTGGTAGAAGTTAAGTACAGGAAATAACATCGCGTGATGCTTAATATAAAGTTCTGTTTACTACAGTATATATCATTAAACGTTGCGTAACAAGAAATATGTTTAAAAAAATGTACTGCAGTTGTCAGTACCTTTGAGTATGCTCGCCTCGCGAACATTAAAACTATGGATTAAAATATGTCTATGACAGAATTTAATTTAGTTCGACAGGACTATAGGACTACTTATATTTGTATTTTAACGTATTTACAAGAAAAAAAAAAAAAAAAAAAAAAGAACTGAAAACACTAGTCTAAATAATTAGGAAATATTCAGCCACGCCCCGTTGTCTCTGTAGTCAGAGTACACATTTACGAACCTGAAGGTTATGAGTTCGATCCTCACCTATGGGAAGTGAAAAAATAATATATATGGGAAGTGAAAAAAAAATATTATATATTTAAAAAATAATATATAAAGTTTTACGAATTTCACAAAGTACTTTAAGATAGAGTAAGAAATTAAATGGTAAAATTGGATAATGGCAGACATTTTCGAAGTGGAACACTATAAGTTGGTATCAACGGAAAATGCCAGTTTGAAAGAAATAGTCCTGTCATACTAAAAAAATGCTTCACTATAACATGAATTCGGGCGAGCTTCAATGTTTATGAAAATACGCCTAATACTTCTTATAAAATGAACTAGCTTAAAACTATGAACTGGCAGAAAGCAAGTAACAAGAATATATAGAATGAGAAATATACGGAAATAAGATTTCTTTACACAAACGCCACAAGTCCTAAATCACGAAATAATAGATTCCTGTAGAAATAATTAAGCATGATCCTTCATCTGATGAAATCAATTATGATCTATTTCTGTACGGAAATAATAACTGATAATTAGCGCTTCGGTAATCTCTTTACACGTTTAGCCACTTACACCGATCTACCGAAAACAGGCAGGATAGACAATACATTGCACTCTTTCCATTCTTCTTCCACATATATTCACAATTACATAACTTATATGCAATTGCGTTACGTGAATCGAACTATTTTTCAAATCCATTGATACAATGAGTTCTATGTTGATATTCTATGTAATAATTATATAGACAATTTCTTCCGGTGTGAATCAGATATGGAAAGATTCTGTTAAATATAGTTTGGTAATTGTATTCTAGCATAGTCTCCTAAACTAGATGCCTTCCGCGTGGCTCGGAAACTTGGCAACATTTCAAGCGGTAGGTAGCGCCATCTGGTACAGATTGCGCGACTTTTTTATTCAACAGCCACCAAACAATTTTAAAAGTGATATATAATATATATAATCGACGTTTTTTCAATTCTATTCGCCTTTTATGTATATCAAATCCCACTTAAAAATTTTTTTGGTGGCTATTGAATAAAAAAGTCGCGCAATCTGCACCAGGTGGCGCTGTCTACCGCTTGAACTGTTGCCAAGTTTCCGAGCCACGTGGAAGGCATCTAGTTTAGGAGGCTATGATTCTAGAATTTTGTCTGTATAAAACTAGCCCGTATGTATATGTATTTTGCTGGCCAGGCTTTGTATTTTACGTTGCCGGTTTAATGTGAACCACCCAGTGTACTATATCAAAAGCATAACCTAATACCGTAATATAAGAGAGGAAAATTACCCACAAATGTAGATATATTAACCTTTAGAAAGGGGCTGTGACAGCAGTTGTCACGCTTCACCATAGGATTTTTATAATAATATACGAGTTTACTTTCATAGCATTTTAATCTTCATTCACAAGTTTTTTCATCATAGCAAGTTTTATATTAGTATTTTTATCATCACAAAGCAATGAATTATTTGCAGTTTAAAATTTGAGCATATTTCATCAAAAACAAACATTTAATTAATTGTTTTATTTTTTACAAAAAAGTGATATTGTTTCAATATTTGAAAAGAAATACATTTACTGTGTTCAACCTTTTAACAAAGGATAAAACATACACAACTAGAACGCTAAATGCCTATATATATATTTATATATATATACATATCTATACAGGGTGATCAGTTTAAAAGAGTATCCGTTGGTTTTTCTTGTTACCCTTAAATATGACGGATGTGGCAACTATTCTAACACTGAAGTATAATTGTTTGAACCTTGTTTAAATGTGGGAGACAATTTTCATCCCTGTTTGACTGTTACAATCTTATTTGTAAGGTAAAACAGAAATGGAGACGCACAATGTTATTTAATCCTGTGATAATTTTATTTATGAAAATCAAAATTTAATTCAATTTTTTACATTATCATTCCTACATTACATTTACATTATGATTATAATTTTTTACATTGTCATTTCACAGGGTTTTCGAGAGAAGTCCTGCAAACGTCGATGAATTAAAACATCATAACTGAAGAAATATCGTCAATAACACCAACAATACTGCGAAGTGTGTCAAAAAACTTGGTTCGATGTGTTCATGCTTGCATTCAAAATGTAGGCGAACATTTTCAAAATTTTCTGTAAGGAATGATAATGTAAAAAAATTGAATTGAATTAGGTTTTTTCAAAAATAAAATTATCACAAGATTAAGTAACACTGTGTGTCTCCATTTCCGTTTTACCTCACAAATAAAGTTGTAACAGTCCAACAGTGTTAGAAATTGACTCTCACATTTAACCCTATCCTTCCCCGTGATTCCAATTGGAATCATAACATTTCAGATTTACTTTCTTACCTTCTAACACTCCCGCTGATTCAAAATGAACAATATTAAAATCTATATACATTTTCCCTTCGAAAAATACCTATTTTGGATGACTTCACTATCTTTGTTGATAATTGAAGTATATTTTACGCTGCTCTGATAACAATATCGGAATCAGTTTCCTGTTTTGGGCAATTTAAGTAAATTAACTGTTTGAAATATTTTTTTTTAATTCTTTAATGTTTATAATATGTATTTTAATTAATTACAATATGTTATTCTCCAAAATTTTGATATTTTTATTTATTGAAAAGT
The DNA here is from genome assembly GCA_963930645.1 of Salticus scenicus. Classification (NCBI taxonomy): domain Eukaryota; kingdom Metazoa; phylum Arthropoda; class Arachnida; order Araneae; family Salticidae; genus Salticus; species Salticus scenicus. Next base: position 54,116,950 of record OZ005654.1, on the reverse strand, counting down.
TATGATTTTTAATGGCATCAGTGATTATATTAAACATAAATAAAATCTATCAGTTTCTTTGTTAGCTATATTCATTCGTACACTGCTATAACTCCTATTTAAAAAAAATATTTATATACATTACGTTTGAAATAAAGTTATCACTAAATATAAGATTTATTGTTTTATGGAGGGAAAAAGTTGGGAATGAAAGGGTTAAACAAGGTTCAAACAATTATACTTCAGTGTTAGAATAGTTGCCACATCTATCAGATTTAAGATTAATAAGAAAAAACGTACACTTTTAAACAGATCACCCTGTATATATAATTATATATATTGACCTTCATCAATTTTTGAATGGGAAGGGCATAGTAAGATAATTTACCACGCCTACAGTTTTCACTCTATTAGTAATTACATTTAAAATGTAGTGTCAGTCTCAAACAAGCATATTTCACATAACTATTTTCAAACAATAACCACTATTCTATTTAATCACAAAAATCTGTTGTAATATCTACTGTAATGTAATATTTTAGAAATAACGTCAAAAGACAGGACTTGCTATTTAAATTGGGAAAATATGCGTGACTGAAAATGTTGTTAAATAGCACGAATCGTCTATTGACGACCGCCGGAGTTAAAGGGCTAAAACGACCATGCATTATAAGATGAGTAACAGACAGTTTTATCTAAAAATATTTTTAGTACCAGCAAAGGGTAATGCATGTTTCGGCAGTTGATTCTGTCCCGTATATCACTTCCCATATAACATTATTCACAAAACATATTTAGGATGTCCTAGACAGAAAGTGTACTATATAGGATATATCTTATTTTAAGTACTCAGCCACATACCTTTTTTTTTTTAAATTTATAATATTATATTTTTTTTTTTTTTGGTTTATAATATTATAATGATTACAACATTACAAATAAAGTTACAAAAACGTTTCACAAGGATGTAAATTTTGGAACTTACAAAGTCAAAATGACGAGGCACATTATTCTTCCCCGTCACAACTCTGCAATTTAGCATAAACTGTTGCAAAATTTTATCCCGTTAGTTGCATGAATGAAGTTAATTGTTACGAACTTTTCGTCGTTTTGTGAAGTTTAAGGTTTATGTTGCGAAAGTTGTTAAGAAATTTGTTCATAAAATTAAAAATTTAGAATTTGCGAAATAGAATCATAATAGTTGAGTTCAAAGCTTGAGTAGGATTAACGTTGCAGTAGAGCTACCAGAGCTGCTAACCTAATCTGGTAATTTGTTAGTACCGCCCCTTTTCCTCCAACACCACTTAATTTTTAGAGTAATTCTCTTCAAATACAGTTACGATTAATTAAGAAAACAAATACTCTAAAAATTTAGTGGTGTAGAAAAAGGGGCGGTACTAACAATTTGGCGGATTAGGTTGGCAACTCTTAGCTACTCATTTGGTAACTGACAAAAGTCTAAGATTTAACTTTAATAGTGCTCCAGAAACGTATTATTAGCATACTTGCCAACCATCTCATTAATAACCGTACAAGTGTTAACGCTTCTTGAAAAAACGCCCGTTTTCTCACACCCTTTTATTTTTAGAGAAATTCTCTACAATTGTTGTTACGATTATATAAGAATAAAATTACTCTAAAATCTGACTGGTGCGAATAAAAAGGCGGGTACTAAAAATTGTACGGTTCATAATGAGATGGTTAGCAAGTATGTATTAGAATTTTTATCCGCCGCGAAGGACGTAGGTCTCTCTCACTTTAATAGCCAACAGAAGTGTAATTTTTATGGAATCTACAGTACATTGAAGGAACACAGATATCATACAACTATTCTCGTGATTCTTCCAAAGCTGTTGAAAAACAGTGTGAAACCAGAAACGAGTGCGAAGACGGTGGCTAGTATTCTTTCACCTAAACTTTTATTTTTTTTCTCTGTTGTCTCAAAAACGCGAGTGCATAGAAGAATAGAGGGCCTTTACAAGGACATCTATAGAGGACATTCTATCCTGGCTTAAGATTCCAACTTGGACAATGTGCCTTAATCAAAACGCATTTCACCAACATTAACTTTTCCTATGTACAGTCATTCATATGTGTAAAAATAAAAATGACAAATTTTCTCTTTATTGTAAAGATAAAAAATCTGGAGTGACTCCACTCGACTTTCCGAACATTGAGTACTTAACAGTTTTGTAGATAAAGTAAAGAAAGAGGAGTTGTTAAACAAACAAAAGGGAGAAAACCATAATAGAGTGTTTGAGTATTTTTCTCCATATATTACACGATGTTTTATTAAACGCTACTGATCTTTGAGCCCATAGATCATAATGATAAAGAATTTTTTGTTGTGTCCCTGTAAAAACCTATAAATGCTAGATTCACCAAAATGCTTATAGTTAGTGCAACAGTGATTTATAATATTCATATAAATTTTCAGCTCAATTGAATAAGGCGTTTAGATGCTATCGCCCTTTTAAAAATTTGGTCCCATAGGCCATAATGATAAAGATTTTTTCTTTGTGACCCTGTAAAAAAACTGTAAATGCTAGATTCACCAAAATCTATACAGTGTGTGCAACTGTGACCTATAACATGTGTACAAATTTTTTGTTTATATTAATAAGGCGTTTAGACGCTATCACACTTTTAAAAATTTGGCCCCATTGGCCATAATGATAAAGAATTTTTCTTTATGTCCCTGTAAGAAAACTGTATATTCTAGATTCTCCAAAATGTATACAGGTTGAGTATCTGTAACCTATAATATGTGTATAAATTTTTGCTCAATTGAATAAGGCGTTTAGATGCTATCGCACTTTTAAGATTTTGGTCCCATAGGCCGTAATGATAAAGAATTTTTCTTTGTGTCCCTGTAAAAAAACTATAAGTGCTAGATTCACCAAAATCTATAGGGTTCGTACTATGGTGACTTACAATATACGTACCAACTTTCAGCTTATTCGAACAAAGCGTTTAGACGCTAGCGTGTTCACTCACAGACATACACACATACATACACACATACATACACACATACATACATATATCATCGCAAAAATAGTGAAAACGGACTCATTGGACCTTGAAACGTATAGAAACATAAAAATCTCAAATTTGGATTTTTGACATGATTACAATACTTTCCTCACTATCGTGTTCGGAAAGTAAAAATCTGCAGTGACTCCACTCGACTTTCCGAACATTGAGTAATTAACAGTTTTGTAGATAAAGTAAAGAAAGAGGAGTTGTCAAAAAACAAAAGAGACAAAACCATAATACAGTGTTTGAGTATTTTTCTCCATATATTACACGATGTTTCATTTAACGCTACTGAACTTTGAGCCCATAGATCATAATGATAAAGAATTTTCGGTGTGTCCCTGTAAAAAACCTATAAATGCTAGATTCACCAAAATGCTTATAGTTAGTGCAACAGTGATTTATAATATTCATATAAATTTTCAGCTCAATCGAATAAGGCGTTTAGATGCTATCGCACTTTTAACTAGTATGTTGTGGCCACCACATGACTTTCTTCTATATTTTCCTATACAAATTCACTCAGTAAAAATAATTTATTAAAATTATTATTTAAAAAAATTATCTTCCATGATAATGCAGATGATTTCCATATTAGAGAAGTAGTATAACACTAAATATCCAAAAAAAGTCAATTTTATTGTCAATATCACATTTAAAAAAAATCGATAACTTCATTTTAAATTATCGCAAATCTATGGTTCAACCATTCGTTTTAAAGGTACTGGCGAGCTCTTCTGAAAGATACCCATCATGAAAATTTACTCCCCTCGAAGGGGGAATCCCCCCCAGGGGGGTTAGCGAGGCTCCTACACATACAAATTTTTTTTCCCAGTTGACTATCTCTATTATAAATAATTCTTGTAAATTTCATAATGATTAGTAAAGAATTATTCTCTTTATGCACATTTATACAAAATTTTGTACTATATACCATGTTAAAAATTTAGAAAAAGCGGGATGGCAACGCAACCTGTAAGACAATTTTTACCAAAAGTTGATAGGCACTAATTTATGTCAAGGTGCAACTACATACCAATTTGTATGAAATTCTGTGAAGTAGTTCCTAAGATACAGTTGCCACAAAAGTCTGTCACACCCACGCAGAGACTGACAGACAAACAGACAGACATTTTCTAAAAATGGTCAAATCGTGTTCTACAGCTCTCAAAACGTGTAAATCCATCAAAAACCCGAGGTCGAAAATTTTTGCGAATCCAATACTTTCTTCTATTGAATATCGAAGAAAGTAAAAATTTGGTCTCACAGGCCATAATGATAAAGAATTTTTCTTTGTGTCCCTGTAAATAAACTGTAAGTGCTAAATTCACCAAAATCTATACAGTTCGTTCAACTGTGACCTATAACATGTGTACAATTTTTTTGTTCAGATAAGCGTTTAGACGCTATCGCACTTTTAAAAATTTGGCCCCATAGGCCATAATGATAACGAATTTTTCTTTGTGTCCCTGTAAAAAAACTGTAAGTGCCAGATTCTCCAAACTCCATACAAATTGAGTAACTGTGACCTATAATATGTGTATAAATTTTTTGCTCAATTGAAGAAGGCGTTTAGATGCTATCGCACTTTTCAGATTTTGGTCCCATAGACCATAATGATAAAAAATTTTTCTTTGTGTCCCTGTAAAAAAACTATAAGTGCTAGATTCACCAAAATCTATAGGGTTCGTACTATGGTGACTTACAATATACACACCAACTTTCAGCTTATTCGAACAAAGCGTTTAGACGCTAGCGTGTTCACTCACAGACATACACACATACATACACACATACACACATACACACACACATACATACATCGTCGTAAAAATAGTGAAAACGGACTCAGGGGACCTCGAAACGTATAGAAACATCAAAATCTCGAATTCGGATTTTTGACATGATTACAATACTTTCCTCACTATAGTGTTCGGAAAGTAAAAACACAATGTATAAATTTAGTTAATTTTCATTTTTTTAGTCAAATTGAACGAAAGCCAGAGACATAGTTTAGATGTCATTTTACATAGTATTATCTCCGAAATAATAATAATCTATGTACTTCTTAATTTGTCTAGAAAATACACATAGCTTTAGTATGCCATGATGTTTAAGAATTTCACTGAAATGATTCGCACCTCAAAATGTCTGGTGACCTCGAAGGACAAAGGTCTTATTAAAAATTATTATATGTCTAATGTTTCTGAAGTAATAAATAAAAAACAAATATTATTATTATTATTATTATTACTATTATTATTATTATTATTATTATTAAATAATTGTTAGCTCTATTAAATAAAATTAATTATCAAAAAGTTAAGGTCACAGTTTATTCTTTTCTTTTTCTTTTTTCTTTTTCTTTTATTTTCTTTTTTTTTTTTTACACATGTATGATTTTTCTGATTAACATAAAGTTTACATATTTTGAAAGACTTACAAACTTTTGTAAATACTCCATATATTTCTGTTATTTTGTTCATTTTTAACTTAACACTAGCTTATTATATATAACTTTACTTAAAATTCATACCTTTATATTGTGTCAGTATGTATCAAAAAATGTTTAATATATAAAAAAAACGATGTGTTAATAATGATGTGATTAATATCAGCATATATAGTTACCCTCATCCGTGGCTGATTCAGTCACATTTTAGGCTTAAGAGATAGGCTTAAGAGATTTCCTTGGACTCTGTCTCCTAATTTTCATACTTTAGTTAATTTTAAAAAATCTAACTGTCCGATCGATAAGCTGTTTAAACAGACGTATTCAGAAAAATTACGCCTTTCATTTGGTACTTTATTTGCAACGAATATATAATAAGATTTTTTTAATTAATTAAAATATGAAAATAAAAGTTTTAAAATACATTTAAATGTTTAATTGTTGCCATTTTTTTTCAGCATAAAATGAAATATGCTTTCCCGTAACAAAAAAAAAAAAAAAAAAAAAATAAAATAAAATAAAATAAAATAAAATTAAAATAAAAATAAAAATAAATTTGCTCATGCATATGAAAAAAAAAAAAAAAATGACGTCTATGAAATAATAATTTTAAAGGTAACGAAGCAATAAACAAATTGAGAAAATTTCGCACGGGCTTGCTAGCAAATGAATTATTTAAAGTGAGAAATAAATAAAATGAAACGATTATTTTTCAACGGGCTCCTTAGTCGCCCTACAATAAACTAGTTTAAAATAATCTAATATATCCGTGTTTATAAACCGAGGTGCTTAATGTCATATAGGACACGTATATATATTTTCTCTGAATTAAAAAAAAAAAAAAAAAAAAAAAAAAAAAAAAACGACATTATGTATGTATTTTTCATGAAAATGATAAAGTTGATGTTCCAAATTACCATAAAAATTTTGGTTTTCATTATTATGCAATTAATCAATTTTTTCTTTCCTTACTAGAAAAGGTTTTTTATTTGGTATCTAAACACACATACGCATAGATACCCATAACTGCCAAGTTTTTAAATTTATTCCGGAATGTTCTTTCGTCCCGCCCTATTTTCATACCGTAATCTTTGTAGAAAGATATTCCTCAATGTATAATTACGATTAAATATTAAGAAAATTACTCTAAAAATATTACAGTGTGAAAAAGGGGCGGGACTAAAAACATTAAGGAATAAATTAAAAAACTTGGGAGCTATAGATACCATTAAAACCCGAAAAAACTACTACGTCAGAAACGCCAAAGAAAAATATTGGAAATGCAAACAGCTGTTTCGGTAGCCTTAAGCGTACCGTCTTCAGTGCAAAAAGGATTCTGAATCACAAGAAGTGCTCGTATATATAGGAGAGGAGCCGAATTTAGTTCAACCAATAGGATTACGGGAAATGTGGCGAGAGTGGCCAATAGGAAAGTTAGTTGTGTAAACAGTAGAAAATTTAAGAAAATGTGGACTGAATATAAAATTTCCAACAGTCAGGCAAATACGGAATAGTGAAATCCCAATTTACAAGGTTTTTAAAATTTTTATAAATATGAAAAGCTTCAAAGAAATCGAGTTCATGAATGGATTTAGGTCTGCAAATTATTTTAGCTGAATTAAATTTAAAATTATGATTTTCCTCCCAGCAATGTTTAGAAATAGCCGATTTAATGGTTTCTTGTTTGCGGACGTAATTCATATGTTCTTTTACACGAAATTTAAGACTGCGTTTAGTTTAGCAATATATGATAAACCACACTGACAGGAAATACTATAAATACCCCAAGAATTATGCATATGAATGGGATCTTTTAACTGAGAAAAGGTGAGTATTGGAAGGCGAAGATATTATTTTAAAATCATATTGTTTGAGAAGTTTAGCTATGGTTTGATTGGATTTAGGAAAATAGGGTAAGGCAATACTGATACTAGAAGAGACTGATTTAGTAGACGTTTCGAGGGAGTTGTAATTTTTGGATAGCTTTGTCTATAATTTGTCTAGTCCTATTGTCCTCTCTCCCCACCTTTCTCGTAATCCTATTGGTTGAACTAAATCCATCCCCTCTCCTATATATTCGAGCACTTCTCCTGATTCAGAATCCTTTTTGCACTGAAGACGGTACGCTTAAGGCTACCGAAACAGCTGTATGCATTTCCAATATTTTTCTTTGGCGTTTCTGACGTAGTAGTTTATTCGAGTTTTAATATTCCAACGCCAAGTCTCCTGTTATTAAAGATACCATTCTTAAAAAAAAAAAAAAAAAAAAGCCATAAAAGAGCCATAAATTGAAAGAATATATTTTTAATTTAAATAACTTTTAAATAATTTAAGGTTTACAAAACATACTATAAACAAATTCCAAAGCTTGGAAAACAAGATTGAAACAGAAAAGGCCCGTTAGAAAACTTATAAACTTATTAAATATTAATAAAAATAAACGATTATCTAATGTATATTGCTATTTCAAACAGTAAATCTCGCTTTACCACATTATCTAAAACATCACTATTAACTTGAGAGAGGTGTACGGACCCTAAAATATTAAAAAAAAAAAAAAAAAAAAAAAAAAAAGGACAACATGGTTAAAACAAAAATTAGAGGTGAAAACTAGGAAAAGTTATTTACCATTTAAGAGGAAAGACTCGATATATCAAGATCGGATATGTTCCTATCTTGTAAAATAGTAAGCCGCGTCTTTACCAATTTTTCTAAAAGTTCATGTTATAAAACAAAATGATTTGTTTATATTCTTGATTAAATTATTCAAATTTTGACTTCAGCTATCGATATAGTAAATGCCATGTTAATGTATACCAGTTTATACATATTCGCATCACATATAGAGTGAATTACGAGTATACAAATAATTTTTTTTTCTTCTTTCATTTGCATACTTGCCAACCATCTCATTATGAAGAGTAAAATTTTTAGTACTCGCTTTTTTTTTTTTTTTTTTTTTTTTTCACCCCATTCATTTTTTTGAGTAATTTTATTCTTATTGTATCATAACAATACTTGGAGAGAATTACTCTAAAAGCAAAATGGTGTAGGAAAAGAGGCGTTAACAATTTTACGCTTGGCAGGTGTGCAGTTGTTTCAGCAACATAGAAGGCGGGGCTTGTTTTCTTTTGGATTTCTTTCCTCTCGCCTGAATTTCGGTAATTTTGCAACAAATATAGGTGAATTTGCATTATAAACATCGAAATGTAGCTTAGAAAACAAGAATAATATAAAAGTAAATTAAAATAATTTTCCGTCAGCTTATATGCATATATTTACATATAGATGGTCACCAGCCGAATATAGCGTTAGTGGTGTTTTCTTTGATAGTGTCGAGGTCAAGATGAGCTTATATGTGTTGAGCTGGAAATATCTGGTCAACAGTCTGATCCAGTTAGAGTTGGTGATGTTTCGGTTAAAATGTCAGATTGAGCGTGGAGATGTTGGATTGAGATAAAAAAGTTGGTGAGGCATGATTAGTGGGCAATGATACTAGCTATATGGAATTTGTTTGTCAAGTTGCTGAACAGATTTAAGGAAAGTTATGAAAGTGGATGTTCAGTTAAATATGGGTAATTTTAGGATTACAGAAAATGAAGTGAATAGTTTGATTAACTATTTACTTTAAATTGTCTTCCGAAGCAAGTAAGCGTGTGCTTTTATGTTAGGAGGAAATCAAGCCTCGCCTTTCAGCGTTATTGTAAATGGTAAAACAATACAAAGTAGAAAAGAAAAGAAAAAGAGACTGTGTATTCCTGTTGAGTTTTTTAATTTTCAATGGCAAAAATATACTCAAGTAGCATTTACCTCATCGATCACTGGTAATAAATTTTAAGTCCTTTAAACAAACACTATAACAAAAATTCAACTGAGAGAATTAAATAAATAGGTGGGGCTTACTGCTTAAGAAGGGCATAAAAATTGTCAATTAAAAAAACAAGTTGCCTAATGACAACAATTGGAATGCAAGACAGACTTGTTAGATCGCTTATTTGACTGCTGTTATAGTTTAAGTGTTAATAATTTAGTTCACATATATATATATATATATATATATATATATATATATATATATATCAAATATATATATATTTTGGGTGGGTGGGGGGGTGATTATTTTAAGGATTCTTTAATCTTAAAAGATTACTTTTATAAAAGTATCTTAATTAAAAAAGTATATTTTCGTAGAAATTACAAAACAAATCCTACAGTTTCAAAGAGTTAAACTAACCCAAAACTGGTAAGTATGATTAAAATTTTTTAATGTGTGCTTCATGAAAGCAAGAAGTGTTGATCCGACATATGACAATAATTTATTTGAAATTATGTTGTTTGTGCGTTGTTATTGTATTGAATTATATTGTTTTCTCACAAATTTTACAATTCTAGTAATCGCAATTAGAATATGTTCTATTTGCTTGTTTCGGGAATATTCATTGTCTAGAACCTGCCAGCATATTTACGATTCACTTACAATACACGAAAAGATAAATGCTTTCTTAACAGTATGTTTCTTTTAATGTGTGTATTTAAGGAAGTCTTGTGTGTCTGCAGCAATTTTTTAATTATAATTTATGTGCTAAAGCTTCGACAAACATTCAAAATAACATCATGCTCATAGATTAACGTACATGGCCATAGATTTCGGTATATGGTCAAATTAACATCATGATTAGTATTATCATTTAGATCACTTTTGATGTAATTTCTACATTTATATAATTAGATATTTATCCAAAATATTTGCATTGGAGAACTTATTTTACACAATGACACAGACGCGTACTAACACTTGATTTGTAATCGTTTTCTTATTTTAATGTTGAATTTCTGTAAAAAATATTTTTAAAAATATAGTTAAAATTCGTTGTTTTAGCGATCTTAAAACTTAATATATTTCTGAATAATTTATTCAATAAAGCAATTTTTAAATCAAAATAGCTCCTGCATTTGAGTGTCTACTGCACCTTACAAAAATCCAGATGCATGAAATTCCCGTTTTATTGGGAATTAGGACTCCAGAAGACACATTTATGTGGCGAAAGTACTAAACAACTTTGGAGGTCTCTGTAAAATTGATCGAAAATGAAAAATAATATTAATTAAGCACATTGGCAATCAGTGTTGCCAGATCTGGAGGATTTTTTTATTCAATAATCAACAATACTTTTTAATTGTAACATTTGACTAATCAATTCTTTTGTGCATATCAAACATCACTTCTCAAATTTATTGGTGATTATTTAATAAAAAATTCGCTAGATATGGCAACACTACTAGTAATTGATTAAAGGATTAAAAGTAAACTCAGGATGCTCAAGTCATAGCCTCCTAAACTAGATGCCTGTCGCGTTGCTCGAAAACTTGGCAACAGTTTAAACAGTAGACAGCGCCACCTGGTTCGGATTGCACGACTTTTTTATTCAACAGCCATCAAAATTTTTTAAAAGAGCGATACGATAGAAATAAAAAGCAAATTGAATGGAAGAAACGTCGATTGTATAAATCATATATAACTTTTTAAAGTTATTGGTGGCAGTTAAATAAAAACATCGGGCAATCTGTACCAGGTGGCGCTGTCTACCATTTCAACTGTTACTATGTTTCCGAGCTACGCGACAGACATCTAGTTAAGGAGGCTATGCTCAAACCCTTTTTGTTATATACTTTAAAATTTCCTTTTGATGCCAGATGAGAGAAGTATCCTTTTTAAAATATTCATTTTTATGTGATTTTGTAATTAATATTACTAAAAAATAATTAATATCAATTACTTGTTATTGACTTTTTATTTTTTTTCAAATAATTGCCTAAGTGAAGAACCATCAAATCTTCATTTCTTGCGGTTATAAGACTTTAGAAGGCATATTTTTGTAGAAAGAACACTGAATAATTTTGGAGGTGTATATAACAACTGTAAAATATACAAACTGAGAATGAGTATCCAGATCAGTTCTTCTCGATTTTAATTAAATGTAAGGCGCTCTTTAGGCATGCGATTGACTGAAGTTCTTTTTGTCGCATAAAATCGCCCCGAAATTGATTTATTTAGTAAACTATAATAATTCAAGTATGTATTAGATAAAAAAAAATCTGGAGTGACTCCACTGGACTTTCCGAACACTAAGTAATTAATGATTGTATAAATAAAGTAAGAGAAGTCATTAAATAAACAAAAGAGAAAATTATAATAGGGTAGTTGAGTATTTTTCTCTATGTAACATACCTGCCAAAATTTTCAATTTATTCCGGAATTCTGTTAGCCCCGCCCCTTTTCACATCGTAATATTTTTAGAGTAACTTTCTTAATATTTAATCGTAATTATCTATTGATTAAAATCTTTCTTGAAAGATTACGGTGTGAAAAAAGGGCGGGGGCTAAGAACATTCCGGAATAAATTTAAAAACTTTGCAGCTATGATGTAGTGTGTTTCAATTAACACCATTGACCTTCAAATAATATGAGCCCTTAGATGATAATGATTAAGAAATTTAAAGTTCTTCTTGTCGCATAAAATCGCCCCGAAATTGATTTATTTAGTAAACTATAATAATTCAAGTATGTATTAGATAAAAAAAAGTCTGGAGTGATTCCACTCGACTTTCCGAACACTAAGTAATTAATGATTGTATAAATAAAGTAAGAGAAGTCATTAAATAAACAAAAGAGAAAATTATAATAGGGTAGTTGAGTACTTTTCTCTATGTTGCATACCTGCCAAAATTTTCAATTTAATCCGGAATTCTGTTAGCCCCGCCCCTTTTCACATCGTAATATTTTTAGAGTAACTTTCTTAATATTTATTCGTAATTATCTATTGATTAAAATCTTTCTTGAAAGATTACGGTGTGAAAAAAGGGCGGGGGCTAAGAACATTCCGGAATAAATTTAAAAACTTTGCAGCTATGATGTAGTGTGTTTCAATTGACCTTCAAATAATATGAGCCCTTAGGTGATAATGATTAAGAAATTTTTGTTGTGTTCATGTAAAAATCTATAACTGCTAGACTCACCAAAATCTACACAGATCGTGTGACGTTGACCTATAATATTTATATAATTTTCAGCTCAATCATATAAGGCGTTTGTACGCTACGAGAATGATACGTATCGAGAAAGATATCGCAAATGAGGCGATTGTACGGTATCGTATGTCTGGAATATCACTATATTTTAATATAGAATTTAACTTTGAGTAATCGTCGGTAATTGTCAAAAATCATTAATAGTTATTAACAGGGAATTGTCGAATCTCTGTGCTTAAATAAAGAACAAACTACTATGAAAAACAGTGGTCCTCGTGATATAGGATAATGCAGTCTCTGCATTGTTATGTTATGCTACTTGTATCATTGCTCATGAATCATTGCAATGGTATGTAATGCTTCGCGATTAATTTTAGAGATGCATCAGAGACATGTAAAATGGGCAGTACAAATCTTGATAAAAATAGATACTTTTTTTTTTTTTTTTTTTTTTTTTTTTTAAATATCTAAAACATGTGATATTAAAGATTATTATTTCATTTATCCGGATCAGTACAATTAAATCGAAAATTTCCTGATAGCAATGCTTTTTATTTGATTATATATATATATATATAAATCTTAAATATTTTTTTACATTATTACGAATTTATAATGTTAAACCATAGCCTCCGAAACGAGATGCCTTCCGCGTGGCTTAGAAACTTCGCAACAATTCAAGCGGTAGACAGCGCCACTTGGTACAGATTGTATTAGTTTTTTATTTAACTGCCACCTATAATTTTAGGAAGTGATATATGTAATATATAATCGACGTTTCTTCGATTCTATTCTTCTTTTATGTGTATCAAATCCCACTTTCAAAAATTTTTGGTGGCTGTTGAGTAAAAAAAGTCACGCAATATGTATCAGGTGACGCTGTCTACTGCTTGAACTGTTGCCAAATTTCCGAGCCACTCGGAAGGCATCTAGTTTAGGAGGCTACGATTAAACATGCGATTCTAATAAAAAAAAATATAAGTTTATTTTATATAAATAATTCCTTTAATATGAATTAATAAATAATTATGATAAACGATTTTATAAATATGCCCTTGAAGTTCAATTTGGCCGAGTGAAATTTATTTTATATAGCAACCATAAATTACAAAAAATATATTTCTATAGAACAATTGGGAATGTGCCAGAAATTCGAGATTTATAATTGTAAACTTAGATTTTATACTGAAGTTAAAAAATAAATAAATGATATATTTTTTTTTTACTATCATATATTTACTGAAAGAAATGAATTTTTACTCCACTGTAATTTATATTTTGGGATATAAAGGATTTAGAAGTTGTTGTAAAGAATACGTCAACTTGAAGTATTTTCGAAAATAAGATATTGTTTTTGTAATTTAGATTTATGAAAATCATGAACGTTAGTATTTTCTTTTATTTTGTACTAGTATCTTTATGACATGAATATATTTTAGAAGAGCGCAGATTTTGATATATTTGTTTAGAGAAAACTCATAACATTTTACGAGAATTGTGCTGAAGAAAATTCGATATGATAAAGGAATTTTGTAAATGATTTAGTTGGCTTTGTATTTTTCTGTCAGAGATTGATTATGTAATTTATGCATGTATTTACATATACATTTTGTATAATTAATATAACAATGTTAGAGTTTTATTAGATTTCCTTTTGTTTTAGTATGGTTTGTATATTTAAGAACTTTATGTTTAGAAAAAATCATGTAAATAATGCTATGTTATCAATTTAAATACGTTGTGTATTAAAACGTACTAAATAAATCAATGTTTATGATACGACAAGAATTTGCCTGCAATGGAAGAAATTTAAGAAGAAAACATTCCAGATTAGTTTTTCATATGTGATCATTAAATTTAGGAAATTACAATGCAATAAAAAAACTGTAATTTGCACTTATGTTTTTATCAAAAAATAAAACATATGATGTTAAATACTAAACCTTTTATACGACATGTACGACAATACGTTTGCCATTTCAGAAAATATAAATAATTGCTTCTTTCATCCTTAAAACAGAACTAATATTCACCTCTTGACTTTATTTATGTAATCTTGTAATCTTTGTTTATTTAAATTCCAACTTATTACTTTGTTATTACAGTAGTACAATATTCTGTTCTTCCGGATTAATTGTTTGTATAGTTTCAAGTAACAGTTAATCCTATGCGCTTAACTAAATATATTATTATTATTATTACTGATGTTGTTGTTGTTGCTGGTACTGCAATATATGTGTATTAAGAAAAATATGATTTTGTAAATTGACCCCATTTGCAAAATTTTATCATGATCTCATCAAATTAATAGAGATAGAAAAATTCAAATATAATTTCACTTTGATATTTATTTAATAAATGATTGGTACTTAAACAATTTTTGGATGACTTTAACTCAACACTTTCTCGTTTAAGTTCTAGTGTCTCATTTCTAATAGTCGAGCACATGAGTACCAAAGTAAAAACTGCTGTTGTTAATGTTATTTAATCCTTTACCTACAGGTAAAACTAAACTTAACTAGAACGGCTAACGCAAGTACAGGTCGTCCTTATTCAATTTTTGAATGGGTAAGGCGTGGTAAGATATTTTACCACGCCTATAGATTTTACTCTATTAGTAATTTCACGGTAAATGTATTGTCATTCACACACGAGTATATTTCATTTTCCACAGCTATTTTCTAACAATAACCATTATCCTATTTGATCACAAAAAATTGCTGTAATATCTAGTATAATGTAATATTAAGAACAACGTAAAAAGGCGGGGCTTGTTATTTAAATTGGGTAAATAGGCTCACCTGTAAATTATGTTAAATACTACAGGGTGTATAGAAAAGGACTTACTGATTTCAAAATTAAATATCTTGAAAACAAAGTACAATAGAGGGATGAGACAAACTGTATATTTATTAGGAAAGCTGTAAAAAATTGATACAGAAATATTGAAAAAAGTAACAAAAGTTGCCAGCAGATGGCGCTGTACACTGTACAGGGTTATAGAAAATAAAATGAAAGCATTTCTTCCGCAAGTAGTCAATAGAATCAACGTAAAACATATTTAAAATGTTCACCGCTAGCCATGCAAAGGTGGTATAAACAAACAACAAAATTTGCCATCACCCCCTGTAGTGTGTCAATGTAAATGGATTCACATGCCTCACAGACTGCTTTTTCAAGCTCGTTCAGTGTCTTGGGATTGTTTTAGTACACAGAGTCTTTCAATGCAGCGCCATCTGTTGGCAAAGTTGTTACTATTTTTAAAATTCCTGTATCCAATTTTTACAGCTTTCGTAATAAATATACAGTTTGTCTCATCCTTCTATTGTACTTTATTTTGGAAATATTTAATTTTGAAAACAGTAAGTTCTTTTCTGGAAACCCTGTACCTGCCAATATCCTAAATTATGTTCCGTAATATTGTTAAACCCGCCTATTTTTACGCACCAATATCTTTTTAGAGTATTTTTCTTCTTATCTAATCGCAAATATATTTAGAGAATATTACTCTAAAAAATACTGTTGTGGAAAAAAAAAAAGTTACTAACAATGCTACGGAATATTAATGAGAATGTCGGCAGGTATATAAATAGTCCATTGACGACCGCCAGAATACAGCAAAGACATGTTAAATCGCTTATTGACGGACGCCGTGTTGAAAGGTTGAAGTGCAGAAAAATGCAAATTTGAAGATGCCACAGAACCCAATATTTTGTAGGTACCATACCAATCTAAATGAACATATTCTAGTTCCCTATTGGACCTATTAAAAACCGTGATAACTAACAAACAATTAATTCATAATAGTTAACTAACAGGTAATTAGCACTTTAATTAATAATACGAGATTTTTTTCTTTAATTAAATAAATCAGGTCATCTACTGGTCATCAGGTTATCTACTCATTTCCTGGTCGTTTAATGTGTTAAAGTTAATGTTTTTACGGAAAAGGCGCCGTCTGGTGTACATTTTGGAACTAAATTATGTTTTTCGAAATTCCGTGAGCGCATCTCGTGTATAGTATATATACCAAATTTCGTTGCATCCTGTTCACCCGTTTGCGCTGCAGAATTCTTTTTATAGGGGAAGTTTAATTACAACCACCCTGTATTACTGAATGTTATTCTAGAAATTTACTACCGGGAAAGAAAGTTCTTCTTAAAAAAAAAAAAAAAAAAAAAAGGAAGATGATAGGGGAGGAGGTTATAATTATTTATTTACAATCAGCAAACACTGTATTATCATTAAATATGACTAATCAAAATAAAAAAATGAGTAAAACCCCTTATAGTTTAACTTTTATTTTGAGAAAAATGCAACTCTTTTCATTCTATCCCTCATAACTTTTTGAATTTACACGATATTTTTTTGGTGTTTTCATATAAGTTGCTCAATATTTTTGGCTATTAAATTATGAAAATGGATTTTTTTAAAGCTAGCGCATGCGTAGTTAAAGATTATTTAGTAAAAATGCTCATATTTCGTAAGATAATTAACATTTTTGCATTCTGGTTGCAGTATGCTATGTCTAATGTAGTATGCCAAATTTCCTAAAAATGGCTTTGCACTGGGTCTAATGTCCTACATGTTATAATAATAATAATAATAATAATAATAATAAAGAATTTTCTTTTGCATAAAAAAAAATAAAAAATAAATAAAAAAAATAAAAGGTTATATCTCCTTGAATATATGTGATAATCTCATAAAAATTTCATACAGATGATACAGATCCCCATAATCACATGCTACAGCCGAAATACATTTTAAGCTTTACTTTTCACAGGTCAAAACATTTGGAAATTTTTGCATTTTTTATTGGACCCCATTTCCTCGTCAGGACACAACTCTTGCTGAAATATAGAGGCATAACACGTTCTTTACGATACCAAAGTTTCAAGATGATTTTTAAAGAACTTTTTTAGATATTTGACAAAACGTCTAAATTCAAAAGTGTCCAAATACTTATTGGTAGATAGGCTAATATAAACCATTATATTGACAAAATTTTATTGTAAATATATAATTGTTAATATTATAAATAAGAAATTTTCTTCATAAAAGTAAAAATTCTATATTTTTCTATTTTTTTATATATCGATCAAGTCTTTTAGTTTTGAAGTTAAATGTATCTTCAATATTGTTTTCAGTCTTATTTAAAAACACACACATAAATCTGCTTTGAGTTATGTTTGATAACGTATTCAGTCTTATTTAAAAAGACACATTTAAATTTATTTTGCAAGGATTTTTATTTATTTATTTACCATTTTTTTTTTTTTTTTTTTTTTAAACTGAAATTGCTATTAAGCCAAACAAATTTATAGCTATAATATATATATATACATTTCAGTATATGAAGGGACAGGGATTAATACTTTACACTTTGTACATGAAAATAATTTAAAATGTATTCCATTAAGGTTGTGCAGGCTACTTTGAATGATACATTGACATTTCCCTTTGTGGTCGAAAAGAAACTTAATTGTGCATGTACACCCCGCGACAAAAATGTAAGTACAAAGGGTTTTTTCTTTGATTTTTCATAAAATAACATTATCTAAATTGTGCTTATCGTTTATTATTATCATAAAATGACACTATTCCCGGACTAATTTTTGTCTTAAGACTAATTTAGAAAAGTTTTAATACAAATTTTTTTCTAATTTAAGACTACACTCCGCGGCAAAAAGATAGGAGCAAAGGATTTTATTACATTTTTCATAAAATAACATTATCTAAATTGTGCTGATCATTTATTATCATAACAAAATATTATCATATCAAAAACATATTTAATATTTGAATCATATTCAAAATAATCATATTAAAAAAAAAAAAAAAAACTTTGTTTCTATCTTTTGGTCGCGGTGTGTAGTCTTAAATTAGAAAAATTTTAGTCTTAAAATTTTTCTAAATTAGTCTTAAAACACAACTTAGTCCGGGAATAGTGTTATTTTATAATAATAATAAATAATAAGCACAATTTAGATAATGTTATTTTATGAAAAATCAAAGAAAAAACCCTTTGTACCTATCTTTTTTCGCGGGGTGTATGTCTTAATCTAAACAAAACCAGCTTTTTTACAGCTAACCCACAAATTTATCCATTTAGAGGATTCTATTACAATTTAAAGATCATAGTCGGTTTTTATTTGTATTAGTTTGTAAGCGTTCTATAATGTAATCTTTTCAAGTATTTGTGACCTGCGTTTTCTATGTTTTTTTTTTTTTTTTTTTTTTTTTTTTTTTTTCCATTTTTAAATTGTTGTAACCTGGTAAGTTCCCTTGAGTCAGGCGGTATGAGATTAGCATAGATATAGTAATTTATATAGATCTATCATCCCCACGTTAACGAGCAAAGATTTCTGGTGCCGAAAAAGTTTTTTGGCATGAGCCATTAGAGAGTTAAAACTCAAAAACAGTAATAGAATAAAATGGTAATGAATTTTGAAAATGCCGAAATATAGCGCGGCTTTTAAGTGTTCTAATAAATATATGAAAAGAAATGGGGTTGGTTTCATTAATAAGTTATATTCAAGTAATTTATGAAAAATATAATTTTTATAATCAGTTGCTTTGTTATTATTATGATATAATTACTGTTTTCATATTTAATGGAATACTTTTTTTAAATTTTAAGATTTTTAAAGATTTTATATTAGTAAGCAATATGGAATTCTCAAAATTCTTTTAAATGTTGCTACTAGCCACGAAAGTTTTAATATATAGCTAGTATGTTGCGGCCAACACAAGACTTTCTTCCATATATAATCCTATAAAAATTTACGCAGTACAAATAATTTATTAAAATATAATTTATTAAAATTATTTTTCATGATGAATGCAGACGACTTTTATCTCAAAAAAGTATAATAATAATAAATGCTGAAAGAAAGACAGTTTTGTGCAGACATGATTATGCTGGAGTATAGGAAAAAAAAAATCAATAAAATAACAGGAAAGGAAAATGAAAAGAAAGAAAGAAAGATAGAAAAAGGGGCATCTGGAGTTTTTCATTCTCTTTTAGTGCATAAATTTTATTTTCTAAATTACCTATGTGTATTTCCGTGTATATTCACTCGGGGAAATACATCCATAAATGAGTAATATGGTCGTCTCTTCCCGAATAAAACAAGGTATCACTTTTCCCCTCTCAATGATTAATCTGTGTCTTATTAATATATCTATATGGAGATTAGTTGCACGCAGTTACTGCCAAAATGATTAAAGAAGTTTTCTTATTTACTTTGTGTACACCCCTTTGCTGTAAGAAAGTCTTCCGAAATAAAATTGCAATACAAAATTTTGATTTTAAAACGATATTAAAAGAAGTATTGCGTGCCCACAATACTTATACGTATTTTAATAAAAATCTATATCTATACTTTTATCCTTATGTGTTAAACTTTCTCTAGTTTAGTATTTTAAATTAGAGTTACAATATTGCAACTCTAATTTAAAAGACACTCTTATTTAACTATACATATTAATTTATGCATACTTACAAAACCTTTGTTACAAGAAAAAAAAATCATGAATGTGTAAATACAGGATACATAATTTATTATGTAATGAAAGCAAGATTATAATTTATTATAGCTAAAATATAAGAATAATTACTCAGACATCGTATTTAGGCTTAATTTATTTTTGTAAAAGTAAAGGCCTAATGCGAAATTTTTTATCTTGTTTATGCTTGAAAAATTTATTATTCTAGATTAATCATGTTATTATCTACATTTTTTTTTAAAGACTTAAAAATTTATAAATTAAATTTTGTCATCCATTATTACTTACATGACTTCCCTTTGCATATTAGTCTGAGTTTTAAATTAAATTCTAAGGGGAAAATATATGCAAGCGTTTAATTTAAAAAAAAAAAAAAAAAAAAAAGTTTTCTGTTATTTATTATCCCAAGCAGGATTTTCTTGATAAAATAAATTTAGAAATTTCAAAGAAGCTTAAAGAATATGTAAATTAATATTATTTAATATATCTGAAAAAATCTTGTAAAAAAATTTCATTTGCTTTATAAGCAATTCTTTCCCCTAATAACAGAAATATTTTCAGTCCTTAATTTTGTCATGGAAATAAATGCAAATTCTAAGAAAGAATGAAAAATCATGCGATGTGCTGTGATTATCAACACTTTGCAACTATACGTAAACGTTGTATCGTATACTCCTAGATGTTCTTTGCCTGCATTATCAAACAGCGGAAAGAAATAAGAACAGAGAATAGAAAACATAAAGACTAATTAAATTCATAATCATCCTTAAACGTTGTTGTAAATTGTTAAAAATGCTTAACACAAATGTAAATGCAGCCCTTAATTCCCAATTTCAGCCCTTAATCTATTTGAATATTTTGGTGTAATCCTATAAATCTGAAGATTAAGCATATTATATTCTACACATTAATTTTTTTTTTAAATTATTATTATTAACAAGAAATGTGAATTTCTTTATCATTTTTTATTGGTTTTAATTTTAAAATTTTATTTCACTTATAAATTCTAAAATACAATTCATATTTTACATGCAGTATGGCATTTGCAACCATTTCCAAACGAAATTTTTAAAAAATGGCATCATTTGAAAAAATAATTTCGATTTATTTGATATAGCGACCATTTGATATACGACTCAAGTTGAGTCACCCCAATAGGGTCGTTGTAACGCCAGTCGAGTGTATTTTACAATGGGGAAATTGCACATTTTTCATTTTGACTTGTAAATGATAGAGCATGAAAATACAAACATTTTGATACCATTTTTATGCATATTTGAAAACCGGATGCTTTAATAAATTAACTTTAAAAGACGTAGTTCTCATGTTGGCGGGAAAACGCTGCATCACGTGATAAAACCTATCGTGACGTCACTATCCATGAAATGAACTGCCGGCTGAATTTCTCCCTCTTGTATTGTAAAGAAAAATCGTGCATTCAGCGAAATTTTGTATTCTTTCTTTAAAAAAAAAATATTAAAACTATTTGAACTCATTAAACATCACTTCATTCTATAAATGACACCAAGTTTCAATGATATTTTTTTGTACTCGCCTGCTGTTATTAATCCAAATTAAACTATAATCGAAATAATAGTTGATCAATAGAATTTTCTTAAAGAATGTTTTTAGTATGCTATGCTAAAGATGTATCTTTTAAATACTTGTTTTGTTTCATTTTATTATGTTTCATAGATTTATTATTATTTTATCATTATTATAGACTGAGTACAGAAATAAAATATTGGGATTGAGTAATAATATTTAACTGAATAATATGCATATTTTCATTGTTTAAATAATCTAGAATAGTTTATGCTAAATTAACCTAAATTAGATTACTTTTATAATTATAAGATGCCAGTATATCTGTATATATATATATATAACTTTTTTAATACATTTCAATATTATAACTTAACAATATTTCTATTAAAATAGCAGCTGAAGATTGTGAATAATTAAAAACATTATAGTGATGCAGTTTGAGAAATTGAAAAGTATTTAAGGAAAATTACATGCGCTTATCATTCTAAATAAATAAATAAAATTAAAAGAAGGTCTCCGTACAAAAATATTAATATTATTTATATATGTATATATATATAGAAACGCGTTTAGTTATTTTTATAATGTAATTACTTTTTTATTTGGAAAAATTTAAAAATAGAAAGAAAAGATTAATAGAAATAGAAAGTAATAATAATAACAACATTTAGCAATAGGAAAGATATAAAGTACTTTAAAATAAAATAAACACATGAAATATATGTTAAATGTAATAATACCTTATAAGTTATACATGATCTAGTTATAAATATGAATGGTATTAAATAATTAATTAAAAATTTGCAGTAAATTTCAGCAATCAAACGCAATATATACACTGGTGAACAATTGCTAAGGACAGATGACAATAACTAAGCTATTGTCATCCGTCCTTAGCAATTGTCCACCAGTGTATATATATACATATATATATAATTCATTTATCAATGAAGCCTTAATGTAAAATCCAAATATGTTTAGAATATATCAGGGTATTTTGTTTTTCACAAAAAAAAAAAAAAAAAAAATTGTTTTTCACAAAAATGAGCCCCAAAAGTAAACCTGGAACAACCCTTGCATATACTGTAACTGACGGTCTTCGCCTGCTTCGCTGGTCGCTAAATTTAATAAATTGACAAAAAAAAAAAAAAAAAAAAAAAACTTTTATTTCTTTTATATCATTCTATAAACAAAAAATAAATAAATAGATAATTAAAAAATAAATTCATTGAAATCGCTCTTAACATCGTTTTGGTTATTCGCAGCCTGCGGCAACTTCTTTCCCTCCAGTGTACCCTGCTTTTTTGGATCTGGGTTCTTATTGCCCGCAGCAATGTCTTTCGTGGGCACTTCAATTTGTGCACATATCAGGAGGCGAAAGCTGCTATTATTCAAAAACTAAGATTTTAAGGATAGCTGTATCTCAGCATCTATTAAATATACTTTAATTTTGGCACCATGTACTTTATTGCAATCACTTTTTCTGCTATATTACCATTTCATTTCGATTAGTACAATAAATAAATAAATAACAAAAGATTTTCCTTTCAAAGGCATTAAATAAATAATAAATAAGTTTTTATTAAATTTAAATTTTAATAAGACTAATCCTTTATGCAATATTAACATTTTCCCGATAAAAACATTTAATTATATTTTCCTTTTGAAATGAATTAATTAAATAAATAAATAGTTGTGTAACAGCCGTTGCTAATGTAAACAACGTAGAACAATATAATTCAAATAAATTTAAGAAAATTAAATGGAAAAATAAATGGATAAAATTGAAATATATATATATATATATATATATATATATATATATATATATATATATATATATATATAAATTACTTAAAAAATTATAAAAACTTTTTTTTTTTTTTTTTTAAATAAAATAAAATAAAAATAATAAATAAATAATGCAATTTGAAAATAAAATTTTTTTTTCGTTGCAAAAACATGAAGTAAATATTAAATACATAATTAATGACTGCTCTATAAAATAATCATATATAATTTATAAAATAACAATTAAAAAATTCTGGTTAAAAAAAAATAATAATAAAATAAATAATCAGTAAAATATATTTTTATGTACTATGAAATTTTAATGAATATTTTAATTATAATTAAATCTTTAAGCATACATTATGAAAAAAGAAATATTCTCACATACAAGCATCTAAAAAATTAGAGAAATGTAAAAAAAATACTACTAATATATTAAAGCAATGCTAAAATTCTATTATGAAGACGTTTATAATTTTCAAAATATGAATACAGAACAAATCTAGATCGTTTAGCTTTAGCTACTCTTATATTTATGCGCTAATAAAATCGAGGTTTCTTCTCAAAAATGAAAATATGGAAAGAGCATCTATTTTCGGAACATTATCCGATTGCTCTTTTACAAATCCAAAATCGACATTATACAAATAAAAATAGAAATATATATATATAAGATATAGTATAGTTATGGAAGGTTTAAGTTATTTCTTACAAAAGGTAAAAATTTTAAGAATAAACTATAAAATACAGATTAGAATAGAGCGAACAAAAAGGAAAGCAAGCGGTAAAAGAGTGTAAACATTCACACTTCGTGTACAGTGACGTCAATCCCCTCACGGAGCGTTTTCGGATCACGTGGTTTTGTTTTGGTTTTTAGCGATTTTAAAACGTTAATTAAAAGTTAATTTGAAATAATTTTACGATTTTAATTGCATTTTTCGGATTCCCAAGATTGATTTTATCGATTACAATTAAAAGAAATTGTTTTTCCTTCCGTGTGCAACTTCCCCATTGAATAATAATAATAAAAAAAAAAATGAGTAGAATAATTCCTAAGTCGTATTCTCGAAAAGCAAAGTCATGTAAATTAATAAAATATCAATTTTATTTTAAAATAATAAGCATTTTTAAATGAAAATGTAAAAAGACAAAAATTCAAATATGCCACAAATATCAAGACATAGTGTTACAGGCAGTACTAATGGACTACTACAAACAGGTGTTTTGATGAAAATAACTCCGATTTTTTTTTTTTTTTTTTTTTTTTTTTTTCCATATGCATAATAAAGTCGAGCAAACATACATATATCCCTTATACACTGCTCAAAAATATGGAAGGATATTATGATTTTGAATATAAACTGCGGGTGGGGAAATGCTTTATTGATTGGTATATTATGCATAAATGTTGAAAGATATGTAAAAAGAAAAGAAGCAATGAATTAATATATATATATATGTATATATATTTATTTATTTATTGATAATATACACTATCTACCAGAATGTTAATTAAGTTTTTTTTTTTTTTTTCACCTGACGTAAATTTTTGTGATTTTACAAACGTATTTAAATCAGCATATATAGTTACTCTCATCACGGACTGACTGACTCTGTCACAATTTTAAAGGCTAAGAGATTTCCTTAGACTCTGTCTGTGTGTGAACGCAAGTTTCCACCTAATTTTCATACTTTAGTTAATTTTAAAAAATCTAATCGTCTGATCGATATCCTTTTTAATCCAACGGATTCAGAAAAACCACCCCTTTTATTTGGTACCTTATTTGTAACGATTTTTTTTTTTAATTAATTTTACTAAAATTAATTAAAATATCAAAATAGACATAGCTTTAAAATAGACACTTAAATTTTTAATTGTTGCCATTTTTTTCAGCATAAAATAAAATATGCTTTCACGTGGAAAAAAAAATATATATATATAATATTAAATTTGTTCATGCATATGAAAAAATGACGTCTATAAAATAATAATAATAATTTTAAATCTTAAATGTAACGAAGAGATAAGTAAGGTGCGAAAATTTCGCACGTGCTTGCTGGCAAATGAATTATTTGAAGTGAGAAATAAATAAAATGAAATGACAATTTTTCAACGGGCGTCTTAGTCAGCCTACAACTAACTACTCTCAAATAGTATATTAAATTTCGTTAGATCAAACTTTATCATGTTATTAAAAATGTTTTCAATAAATTGCTTTAGATGATATTAGTAATTCTGCGAAAATAAGTTTAAATTATCGAAACATATTTTTTAATTATTATTATTATTATTTTATTTATACATGACGTCATTCATTAACCGGCCCTTAAATAATCAGTTCACATCTGTTGACATGCTTTAAATAAATTAAATAATTTCAAATTATTCATTTCTTTTTAAATATCATAGTGTATTTATTATACTATACACAATTGAATGGAAATTCTAAATTAAATTTCGATGATTTAACAAACATAGCTAAACATGAAATACATCAAAATCAGTTGGATCAAAATTTACCGTGTTATTAAGATTATTTTCAATAAATTGTTTCAGATGTTATTAGAAATACTACAAAAAAATATTTTTGCAGAGTTTTCGAAACAAAAGACAATCGTTTTCAGTACCTTATTTAATGCCTCCAAGCGAATTTCATAAGGTTAGTTTTAAGAAATAGATTTCTTTTTTCGTTCATAAACAATATTCTTTTAAACAAAGTTTGTTCGTGTAATATATTTATAAAGTTCTTTTAAAAGAGTTTTTGTAAAAAATAAAAAATAAAAAAAAGTTTCATTTCTTCGCGAACACAATTTAGTTCTCTAGAGATTCTAAGTATTGATTAGTGTTTTTATTTATTTATTTTATTCCCTTTGCGAAATCTGTTTCGGCAAAGTGGAACTTTCAGAAGCATTGATTTTCCTTTATAGGAAATAAAACTCTTACAATTATTTGAAAATTTTTTGTTATTTTCATTTATTTATTTTGTCACAAACTTTCAATAAATTTCTTGTGTTTGTTTTTTTGTAAAATCTGATAGGCTTTTAAACTTCAATAAAAATGGATGACTTTGATGCTGAGTCGAAATACTTCAAATAAATGAATTATTTTATTTCAGCAAGATTTAATATTTATTTTGTAATTGAATTTACTAGTAGATAACATTAATAATTATAACATTAATAATAAAAGTATTAACATTCAAAAATGATAGTAATAACATATAAAATTTAGTAGCAATTTTAAAAAAATGTTACAAAAAATCTTAAATTCACCTATACCTATCTGATAATTACCAATGGGTAAAAAAAAAAAAAAAAAAAAAAAAAAACGTTTCTCTACTATAATTTATAATGCATGCTTATAAAGTATGGTAAATAAATTCGATAAAAAAAAACGAAATTCGTGTTATAAAAATCTAGTACATATTGTTAGAACGTTAATTGTAGCTTGGCTCTATTTTTACAAATTATTATTTGGTCGTTGGAAAAGTTCGTGCGGACGAGGATCATTTTATCGCCTCCAAAGGCGAGAGCTTCTATCGCCGTGGTATACATTCGTTACCCGAAAAATGAGCAAAGATTGCAGAAAGTAATGGAGAGCTTTTTGATTAAACATTGTCATTTGATTTGACGTATTTTTATGAAATGAAGCAATAAAAAAACGCACGAATTTATGCAAAGACCTAATATTATTATCATTGTTATTATTATTATTTATAACATCTTCTGTCTAAGCAAGATAGCTAAATTTTGATTTCCAAAATAAATTTTGAATAATGTTAAATGTTAAAAATATTATCGATAAATAATGTACGCTTTTTTTTCTTCGAAATTAACTCAAAAGTTTATAAATTCTATAAAATATAATTAAACCAAAACTCTCAAATTTTAGGCTATATGTGCAAGCTGAAGATATTTAATTAATTACAAGCATATATATACGACGGTGGTCCAATAGTCACAGAAAAAATAAAACATACACTCATGAAAAATTCTGTAACTGACATATAGAATCTAAATTGTGTTTCTAGAGAAAATAGTTGCATGTCATCCTTATAAATTCTAGTCCCCTTAGAAAGCGAGTTAAAGAAGCTCGTATTAGAATTCTAGAGCATTTGTCTATATTCTCGAGGGCAAAGTTATTTAAAAATCTCCGCAAATAAAGCAAATAAATGAGACTACAAGAGGCGGGTTTCTGCAACTATAATCTTGGTTTGTCACTCAATTCTAGAAAATCAAGCGAGAATTTCTCGCAATACAAATGATTCAGATTATTTAGAGTATTCAGAATATTGTTTCACCATCTATAAATGTGTACACTAGTAATTCTCGATAATTTCTTCTATTCAGTTTATTGGCGTGCCTTACGCGCATAGTTCGGAAATCTATATTTCTGGTTAAAGGATTTAGATAATGGCCATTTATTCATTCTATAAAAAGGCGGTATATATTTTTTCTCAGTGTATTTTATTCAAAACGTACAGGGTGACCATATATAAACTTAGCCTATTCAGAGCACTCTGTAGCTCAAACTAAAATGAGCATTGAGTCGAAAATTCGCATATAGAAATTTCAAAAGATGCGCTCTAGGAATATACAAAAAACGTATTTTTGAATAAAATTTTAAAATTTCCCCTCCGAGGGGACATACATAAAAAAACCAAACAAGAATTACAGTCAAAATGCTTGAATAGTTTTTAAATAAATAAATGTGTTATATTTCAAGCCATATCGACATTTAAAACTATTAGTTTTTCATTTTGCAAAGAGTTTTTTTTTTTTTTTTTTTTTTTTTTCAAAATTTTTACAGTTAACAGTATTTTTCCGTTTATTTTCCTCTCCATGGCCGGCTCGTTATATACTATGAATACAAATATTTTGATTAGAAAGAGTATAATTACAATGTATATATCCATTTGTAATATAAATGTGAATACAGAAAACTTTGTCCTGAAATGTTGTAACTTGGGAGAATAACGCCCACAGGCGGGCCTTACTGTCAAAAAGACAAAGGCGCATGCGGTCCCGAAAGTGTCAATTTATTCCGGAGCATTTTTAGACCCGCTTTTATTTCATACCACATTCTTTTAAGAGTAATGTTTTCTTATTTTATCGTGCTTACATATTGCAGAAAAATATTCTATAAATAAAGTGGTGAGAACATAATGCGGGGCTAAAAATGCTCTGGAATAAATTAAAATGTTGGAAACTATGAGTTTGGTATCTATGTATGCGAAGCCTTCGATCATAGATCTATCTGTTTAACAAACAATTTAACCCATGATGATATTGCATGAAGAATACGATACGCATGAAACATTATAGGTACTTTATTATTCATTTACCCTATAAATTGTTAAATATTATATATATATATATATATATATATATATATATATATATATATATATATATATATATATATATATATATATATTACTAACTTGTTTAGGTTATTTGCTAACAGCTTGATACTTGAAGACTTTTTAGCTATAGAAAAGAAATATGAAATGCATTTTTGACGCAGATTTGAGTTCACCAAATATTGCTTCAAAAACATATGTTAGTAAGATTTAAATATGAATAAAAACTCAAACAATCTCCAATACTCCAACATGAGAAAATTTTCGTTTGTGTCAATGCCGTTTTGGTTTTTTAATTGAATTTTTTAACAAGTTTTATTTAAATTCCATAACAATAAAAATTATTATGAATATAAAGTACATTCTCTATTATAAATCAAGATCGTTTTTGTAATTTTCTTAAACAAACTACCTGTAACCTTTCTCTCTTCTTTAAATATCTTGTAACAAATAATAAAAACGTTTGCTTTCTTGAATAAAGCTTTCGTTTAAAAACAACATATATATATATTTGTGCAATTTATTTCAAGGTACCTTAACATGATCATACACGTACACAATCTTATGTTTAAAAGAAACGTTGAGAAGGATTATCAAAAAACTCATTTTTCTTCAAAAATAATCCTTAGAATCATTCAAAACACATCGCTATGAAATGTCCCGCATTTTGACTACTTGACACTTTAAACCCGATATGCACTTGACAGATGATAAGATCGGCATTTCTTTTGAATAACTCATACATTTTATGCAAGAGTTCGTTTTCACATAAAATTTTATATGAGTTTGTAGTTTTTGAAATATGTCTTTCAAGATTTCTATTAGGTAATGTTATTTGTTTGTATTATAGGTAAATTTCTTTGTTCAAAATGCAACTAAGGTACATAAAATTGCTATTTATATACAGATAAGTTTTGATAAAAGAAATTCTTTAAATGTACTACATAGATATTGCTTTATAAAAAATATGTGTTAAAGATATATATTTGTAATTTTATATCGCAGAAAAGTAATGAAAAATTTATAAATCTAAACTTAATTAAAATATTTATTTCTTAAAATGCGATTGTAAAAGGGATTATGTTGGTTTATACCCTTTATACCATTCAGTAATTGTCATCCTTCATTTTATAAAGGGAAAAAATTGAATTAAATATTTTATACCAAAGATTAATGCCAAATTTCTGACTTGAATCTTTTTTTACCAATGGATTTTCTCAAGGCCTAAATGACATGGATTTAAATCTTTTATACCAATCGATAGAGAATTTGTTTCTGAGTCTGACTATGTACAAATCTCAAAATCGACTCAAAATCGACATTTTTGGACTTAAATTCTTTATACTTATCAGTACAGATATAAAGCTATGATCGGGTTTCATAAAGAGATCGCGTTCCGATCATTCAGTTTAGTTTTCGCATGCGCAATGCGGTATAAAGAGCACTGTAACTGGTCCTCTGCTATTAATTCAGTGCAGCTATATGATGTGTGTTATACTGTGACTTTTATATTGCTAGCTGTTATTTAAGTTGTTTTCTCTAGTTAAACTGAAGTTGATATTTGTTTGACAAACCTGTAATCTTTTGAAATATTCTGTAAATAAAACTCCAAGCTTCTCCAAGACCTGTCAATCATACACGAACAATTCACGGACCCCGGATACGCAACAATTCTGGTGTCAGGAGTGGGATTATCTGATAAATGGTCATAACAACAGATACAGAATAACAAATGAAGAAACTTCTTAAAGGTCGAAGTGTCCAGATGAACGATTTAAAATTTGGATTAATAAAAAAAAAAAAAAAAAAAAAGAAAGAAAGCAGGTCAGGAATAGATGAATCCCGGCTCGACTGAGGAAATTAAATCCACCCAAGAAGTGGGGAATCTAATCAAACGAGATTAAAATTATTTCCAATGCAACACTTCAAGCAAATAATAATACTCCTGGATCATTACATTATATTTTTAATAAATATCCATATGACATTCATATATACAAATAATAATTTACATTATGTACTGATAGACATCTTTCATCTCCCATAGCCTTCTTCTTTTGTCTGAATCGTATACTCCAGCTAGAAGAGCAAAGTCAGTCACTATAATCAAAGGTAACCTTGAACAGTATCTGTGTGTTTTTAAATACAAAGTAAGGGAAGATTTCATTATTTTCTCAATAAAAGCCTTACCTGTATTTGCTATTATAACTAATGAGTACTCTATGTTGGTTTTTAATAACCACGCATGTACAAATCTCTTTCTGGTTTTCGCGCATAGTAAAATGAACATTATTACAGAGTTCTATTACTACATATTGCGGTTACTACTTCTTCTTATAGGCCACTCTAACACTTCGTAGCTAACAACTTACTAATTACTTACTATACACTAAAAATCACTTTTTTCACTTCTGTTTGTGATATTGGTAAAATACCTAATGATATTTTGCCAAAAATGGCGACAGCACTCTCTATTTCATTTTAAAAAATTAGGGATGATGGCTCAATATTTAAAAGCTATTTAACATACGCGTAGGTGTTTATATTTAGCCTATTACATAATGTAGAAAGAATATTCACCATGGCTCATACGCAAGGAAGCAAGGAATGTTGATAAAAGTTATTGTGATATATATATTTTTTTCCTTTAAGGAATTTACATTGAATGTAAAAAGAATAATAAAAAAAACTTAAAAAAAAAAAAAAAAAACACTCGCAGAAAGTAGTTTACAGCAGACAACAAAGCCAGAAGTTTTCGTTAACTTGAAATTCGGTTAACTTGAAAATCTCTCAAATTCTGGTTCTTATTTTACAAATACATAAAACAACTAAATATTTGTTATAAAATACAGGTAAAAGTATTTAAATAACAATTTGAATTAATGAAGTTCAAGTTTTTTTTTTTTTCTTTTACCACAAATTAATTTTATTGTCAATATTTCCCATTGAACACAAAATATTTTAGGAATGACCATTCAATAAAAAAAGTATTTTTTCCCCTACGATATTCAAGGGTATAAAAAGGCATGCAGATATATCTTTTAAATTATCATTGTAATCATAGTTTATTTTTATTTTATTTTACTTTGTGTCTGCACATTATTAGTTCCCCATCATACTATAGGTATGGGGAACTTAGGTAATCGTGAAAAATTTCGACCTCGTTTTATTTTTACTTTTTTACACGTTTTCAGGTGTGAGGAATCCGAAAATGACAAAATTTGTATGGTGTCTGTCTGTAGGGTGTCTGTTAGTGTGTCAGTCCGTTAGTGTGTTAGTCCGTGAGTGTGTTAGTCCGGTAGTTTGTTAGTCTGTTTACACGATATCTCGCGAACAAATGATCGCAGAGAGGTCAGATCAGTTTTAAAATGTTACTTTCGATACTGGCAAGAACCCTATTCATTTGCAACATTCGAATTAAAAAAACTTCGTAAGTTATTAGAAATTTACGATTTTCTTAACATGGGAGAATAGGACAAAAATTCCCTTAAACGTGCATTAAATGGAAACTTTTTACTGTAAATATATCAGACCAGTTTTAAAATATCAGTTTTGATGCCGGAATTAACATCAGTAACTATAAATAAGCTACTTTAAATATTTCGCAAGTTATTGGAAATTTACGAATTTCTTAACATGGCAGTATAGGGCAAAATTTCACATAAACGTCAATTTTGAAAGATGTTTTCATCTTAAAGATGTCAGACTACTTTTGAAATATTGTTTGGGACACTGGCATGAATATTAATGACTATGAATGTCCCAATATAAAAATTTCGTAAGTTATTGGAAATTTATGAATTCTTAACATGGCAGAATAGAGCAAAATTTCACATAAACGTCAATCTTGAGGGATATTTTCATCGTAAAGATGTCAAACCACTTTCGAAATATTATTTAGGATACTGGAATGAATATCATTGACTATGATTTTTCCAATTTAAAAAATTCGTAAGTTATTTGGAATTTACGGTTTACTTAACTTGTCAGAATAAGGAAAAATTGAGCATAAACTTCCATTTTGAGGATCATAAATACATTAGACAACTTCAAAATTACATTTATGTTATTTGTTTGAACATGATTATTTGATATGATATTTGTTTGATGTGATATTTGATTGTGATATTTGTTTGAACATTCATATAAATATGAATATTGAGGATTATTGCATTGGAAATAGTAGCATGAAAACTAAACAAAGGAATTGTCCCTGACAAAATAAATTAATAGATTTGAATAAGATAAATATATCGAAGTGAACGGTGAATAGCCTATTAGGCGGGGATTTCGTTCTGTCACTGTATCAAGCTTTGGTCAAATTAATTTCTTTTAACATGATTATAATATGTCTCGCACTAGAAATTTATGAGAACATAAGTATGATGGGGAACTGAGCTGATTCCACCTATGCCAACTAGTTTTGGGGATTCACCTGGTTCTCTTGACTTATGATCTTATTAAATATTTAGATCTATAATTTTGCAAATATATCACAATAACTATAAAAATGGACAATAGTGCAATTTAACATGATTATCTTAAATATTATTCTTAGAAATTAAATAAAAATTGTTATGTATTATTATTATTACTATTATTACTTTACAAAAAAGAATGAATTTATTCTATTACTGTTTAAAACATTTAAATGTATGCTGTATGAAGCAAACGTTTTTTCCATGAATATTCAAATAATATCTCAAGCGAAGTTAAATAAAGAATTCTGAACAAATTTAAAAAAAAAAAAAAAAAAATGTTTTTAGGTTGTGAGAAAAATGTATTTTGAGCATACAATTTAAAAACATAATTTTCTTTTTATTCTTTCTCCTCAAGTACTTTCTTCAAAAATACTGTTTTCAAGACATTTAATTCCGACGTAGGAGTTTTGCTTTAATGTTCAGGAGAATGTTTTTAAAAATGCTCGTTTATGTTTAGTTTTATTTAAATAGGAATGAACATGTTTATAAAACAGATGGATTTTTCTAGATGATATTGTCACATTAGTTATAAAAGGAAAAAAAATATATGGGAAAGAAATACGAATAATTACAATTGATGAATATATACATTTGTAAAAGTATTCATTTTTATGCCCATTAAGGAAAAAAAAATGTATTTTTAATGCTTTCAATGTAATTTAATGTTTTAAATCAAGCGTTTCAAACTAAATTCAGCGTTTTGTTAATCGAGCTTAAGACTTAATCATTAAAAAGTTCGGCATATTAGCATAAATACAATGCATTTAATAGTGAAAATCCAAATAAAAAAATCTCGTATAGTTTTATCTCCGTGAAGAAATACATATATTAATGAATGCCCTTTCAAAGGCAGTGGGGTATATTATACCCCATATAATTTCAATTAAAATTAGCAACAAAAACCCCTCCTGATTTTTTTTTTTAATAAAATTTTTCTTTTATAACTTAGAGGAAAATTTCATATTCTTTCTTCTAACATTATTTGTAAATTTTGGTGGCTTTCGATTTTATACGCGTAAAATTACGTTGCCCCTCAAAGGGTTACAAAATATCTGAGTACAAGATACATATTTAGATTTCTTAGTTTTTGAGGTAATAGAAGTCGAATTTCTGCAAATATAATACAACGATTACACTGTTCTGCGTGTTAATTGCCCCCAACATCACTTTTGGAAATTCTTATGTGAAATGACCTCCTGAATCCGAATAGGACGCCCATTTTGCCCTATCACTCACCGTGCTTTAGGGACGGCCCCCTATTTTTATCAGTTTTCGGTAATTTTATGGATATAAATTTGGTTTTTAGGGAGGGGGGGGGGGAGGATTATTTTAACTATTGAATATCTTCTGAGGGGCTACAGATTTGGAAAATTCTGAAACATGAACATTTGCGGAAAGGGGAAAATTTAGGGGGGATTTGGCACTGAAATTATGTATTACATTTCTTATAATTTTTTAATCTATTATTAATGTTATTCATTAAACATTATATATTTTTTTGTTTTTAAGTGTTAAATTAATTCTTTTTCATTCTCCAAATCAAATTCATGACCATAAAATTACCGAACAGGGATAAAAATTGAGGGAGTGTGTAGTATTCCGAGAAAGCGGTTGGTGACTGGACAAAATGGGAGGCATATTCGGACTCTGGAGGTCATTTTATATATGAACCAGCAAGAACTGTATCAAAGCTCGATTCTTTTTTTTTTTCTTTTTTTTTTTTAAGTCAGTGCAGTGTTATATAAACAATTAAGCACATAGTCTTACGGTGTACCTATGAGGCAAAATGTTATAAATTTGGGTTTGAGTTTAATGCTATTTTTTATAAAGTTTATTTTTATTTTTTGGCTACGTTTAATTAACATAGTTATGAATTCTCCAATTATAAAGTCCAAACAAATACATACATATACACACGTTAAGACGGAGAATTTGGTTGAGAATTTGGGGTATTTAATTTCTCTCTAAATCAAAATAGATGCAGTGAACATTTGGTAACGATCTAGAATTCACAATTAGGTGTGGTTAGGAGACAAGACATCGTCATTTTAATCGTTCGTTTTGCATTAAATTTTATTAATTAGTAGAGTTTCTTCGCTTTAGTAAACTTCAGAGATATTAAAATTTTTGGGGCATAGATGGAATTATATCTTCAATGGAATTTACTTGCACCAGTTACCATGAATGTGCACAACGTCTATTCACCAGCTTGAGTATTCACCACCTATCTTCTGATTACGAGATAGACGCATTTTCAATCGAGTTATCTTGGTAGTATAAATTTAGATAACGAAGATTATTATACAAAATATTAATTCCTTACACTTATTTTTAAAAAATAATAAAAATAAATTACATTAATTGTCCTTTAACAGATAAATTATATTTTAAAAATGTTTTTAACAACAAAAACATATTGTTTATATCTAGAAATCTATAAATATTACAAAATTTAAAATGTTACATACACAACTGCTTAAAGCAGAACATAATTCAAATAATTAATTCAGTTAATTTAAATTGTTTTCTTTAAAATATCCTTCACAATCTTCAGTCGTAAATCCAATTTAAATGTTTCTCTTATTAAATCAAATTACATTTTCTTCTAGGAAATAATTCATATTAGAATTATTTCATTTAATAATTTTTTAAAATAGCAGAAAAGTGTTTTCTGCAATGTTACCAATTTCTTTATATTTTTATTTCTAATAGGCGTAGAAAGTTTTCAGACTGTCTTATTAACACATGAGGTTTTTTAAAAGCATTAATTTCAAGTTATAATCTTTATATCATTATCTGAAGTAACCGTTTTATATACAAAATATTATTCGCCATTTAGTTTCTGAAAATTAACCATCAGTTTAGTTAAACTGCTTAAAATAATAAACGAATTTGCAATATCATTTTGATAATTTATACAATTGCGTTTTGATTCATTAAATTTATAAACTTAATGGAATTACGAAAAGCAAAAAATAAAATTCTTTAATTTTATTTGTGCTTGAAGTAT
Organism: Salticus scenicus; assembly: GCA_963930645.1. Taxonomy (NCBI): domain Eukaryota; kingdom Metazoa; phylum Arthropoda; class Arachnida; order Araneae; family Salticidae; genus Salticus; species Salticus scenicus. The sequence continues at coordinate 54,080,746 of OZ005654.1, read as the reverse complement.
GATAAATATTACCTTATAATGTGGATATGTAAAATATTTGAAAATCGTAATCCATGTTTAATGATTTTACCTTCTTTTTGAAATAGAATAATTTTTTTTTTCTAAAACACATTTTATTATTATTATTTTTTTTTTTCAAATAGATTTTAATTAAAAGATCTTTCTTTCTTTCTTTCTTTCTTTTTTTTTTTTTTAGTCAAATTATTGCGTTGTATGTAATCTAACTTGAGTTAGAGCAATTTGGGCAAACTTGAGTTATATCCTCCCTTTTGTAATTTACGAATTAAAAAATCGGTTCTTTGCAGTAAATTTGTATAACCCTATATTAAATGTATTTTAAATATCATAAATTAGGATTTTATAATTTATTAGAGTACTCTTAAAAAATAAAACAACGATATAAATTCAAAATTAGTTTACTTTAACTCTTTTCCTTAGTAGAAACGGACTTACCCAGAAGTAGTAAATAGATATGAATATAAGAATAACGAAAAATCTTCATATAAATCCATCTAGTATGAAACTGTTTCTACATTACAAAAGAGTGAAAAATAAAGATATATATATTAAAATGAATTGTTTAGGAATTTGTGAAAGTGATATGCGAATTGATTAAATGTGTGACAGTCATAATACAAAACTTTATAATTTTGAGGATTAATGTATAAAAACATTATTTAATAAGAAATGTCTGAAAAATTATCTTTTAAATGTTTGGGTAATTGGACTTTAATAGTACTAGGTCGAAATAGAATATTCATTGTCAAATAAATGAATATCTTTAAAAAATATATTCACCCTCCCCCTCCAAACACATACACACAAAAATAGTGTATTTTTAATTTGTATTGAAAGCAAAATTCTTTAATTAAATACATATACACAATCAATTAAAAAATAAAAATAAAAATAACTTACAGTTTCAGGTGAATCATCAAAATATATTGGTGAAATTTAGTTTGGTTACGAATATCTATAATAATAAATGGAAAGGTTTGTCTGTCTGTCTGTCTGTCTGTCTGTTCTTTTATACGTTCAGCCCCTATTGAACGCAGAAGTACAAGAATTGACATACGGATGCTCTGGAGCCTTTCCGATGTTTTCCTCGAAACAGAATTTAAAAATCTTAATTAGTTTCGGAGATATTAATTAAAATGCTGACCCATATCGATCGCGAAAATGACCAAAAATCCTTATTGCTTAAAAAGAGGCATTCTATCAGCATTCAGCAGACGATTTTAACGGCTGTCTCTAACGGAAAAAAAACATGTGCAAGTCGTTAATGTCACATGATCTTTAACTGGGGTTAAAAATTGCAAATTTCAAAGTGCTTCAAATTTTCTTTTTCGTACACAACACTTAATATACAACCTATTGAGCACAAAACCAACCTGCAGTTAAAATTTCATCAAATTTCATTAATAAACAAAGCAGTTACATTTTAATTGCTAATTAAATTTTATTCTAACACGTAATCTATCTTTCAATAGACGATAGGAGTTTCCATAGCAACAAAATACATTTGAAGGAACTAAAAAATACTTTTTCTTTTTCTTTTTACTTCCATTACCTGACTACCGTGGTATATATATAGGTTTTGGCGAAATAAAAAATATTTATTTTTCTTTTTACTTCCATTAATAAAACTACCGTAGATAATGGAATTAGAGATTTCACGTGATTTACATGTTTTAGAATGTTCTGATTAGGTTTTCTTTTGTATCACAGCTACTAATTAAAATAATTTCATAAGTAACACATTATTTGAAAGCTTTGTTGATTTGGAATTGAACAGTAGATTACAGAAATTTCTACCGCCAGATATTTTAAAATTTCGATATTTCAAATTCCAATTAAATTATTTTTGATACATCATACGAAAGATATTTTAAAGTTCTTTTAAATTATCGAAAGTTTTCACCAGATTTACACGCTTTGAGGCCTCCTGAATTAGTTTTCTTTTGTATCTCAGCTACTAATTAAAATAATTTCATGAGTAATGCATCATTAGAAAGCTTTTTTAGATTTGGAATCGAACAGTGGAATACAGAAATTTGTACCGCCAGATGGCGCTGTAATATTTTAAAATTTCAAAATTTCAATTTCTAATTATGATTAAATTATTTTTAATACATCATTCAAAAGATATTTTAAAGTTCTTTTAAATTATCGAAAGTTTTCACCAGATTTACACGTTTTGAGGTGTCCTGAATCACTTTTCTTTTATATCTCAGTTATTAATTAAAAAAATTTCATAAGTAATACATCATTTGAAAGCTTTGTTGACTTGATACACATTTTAAAGTACTTTTACATTATCGAAAATGGAATTCGAGATTTCACCCGATTTACACGTTTTGAGGTATCCTGATTAGGTTTTCTTTTGTATCTCAGCTACTAATTAAAATAATTTTATAAGTAATACATCATTAGAAAGCTTTTTTGATTTGGAATCGAACAGTGGAATACAGAAATTTTTACCGCCAGATGGCGCTGTAATATTTTAAAATTTCAATATTTCAATTTCTAATTATGATTAAATTATTTTTAATACATCATTCGAAAGATATTTTAAAGTTCTTTTAAATTATCGAAAGTTTTCACCAGATTTACACGTTTTGAGGTGTCCTGAATCAGTTTTCTTTTGTATCTCAGCTACTAATTAAAATAATTTCATAAGTAATACATCATTAGAAAGCTTTTTTGATTTGGAATCGAACAGTGGAATACAGAAATTTGTACCGCCAGATGGCGCTGTAATATTTTAAAATTTCAATATTTCAATTTCTAATTATGATTAAATTATTTGTAATACATCATTCGAAAGATATTTTAAAGTTCTTTTAAATTATCGAAAGTTTTCACCAGATTTACACGTTTTGAGGTGTCCTGAATCAGTTTTTTTTTTTTTTTTTTTTTTTTTTTTTTTGTGTCTCAGTTATTAATTAAAAAAAGTTCATAAATAATACATCATTTGAAAGCTTATTTTAGTTGATACACATTTTAAAGTACTTTTACATTATCGAAAAATGGAATTCGAGATTTCACCCGATTTACACGTTTTGAGGTGTCCTGATTAGGTTTTCTTTTGTATCTCATCTACTAATTAAAATAATTTCATGAGTAATACATCATTTGAAAGCTTTGTTAATGTGGAATGGAACAATATATTACAGAAATTTCTACCGCCAGATGGCGCTGTAATATTTTTAAATTTCAATATTTCATATTCTAATTATGATTAAATTATTTCTAATACATCATTCGAAAGATATTTTAAAGTTCTTTTACATTATCGAAAGTGGAATTCGAGATTTCACCTGATTTACAATTTAAAGTGTCCTGATCAGGTTTTCTTTTGCATCTCAGCTAATTGAGTAAGAATAAGTAACTGGAATGGAACAATAGATTACAGAAATTTCTACCGCCAGATGGCGCTGTAATATTGATCTAATATTCTAATTATGATTAAATTATTTCTAATACATCATTCGAAAGATATTTTAAAGTTTTTTTACATTATCAAAAGTGGAATTGGAGATTTCACCTGATTTACAATTTAAAGTGTCCTGATCAGGTTTTCTTTTGCATCTCAGCTAATTGAGTAAGAATAAGTAACTGGAATGGAACAATAGATTACAGAAATTTCTACCGCCAGATGGCGCTGTAATATTGATCTAATATTCTAATTATGATTAAATTATTTCTAATACATCATTCGAAAGATATTTTAAAGTTTTTTTACATTATCGAAAGTGGAATTCGAGATTTCACCTGATTTACAATTTAAAGTGTCCTGATCAGGTTTTCTTTTGCATCTCAGCTAATTGAGTAAGACTGTTCAAAATTGGTATATGCAAGTTAATTAGGAGGGGCTGGAACGATGGGGAAGGAATAGGCGCGCAGGGCGCATGGGTTTGGGACCCGGTGCGAGTTTTTACCCGATGATAAAAGATTTTTTTTTAAATTTTATTTTCTTAATAATAAAAGTTTGAATTGAGAAGGAATATGCGTGTACAGCGCGCATGGGTCTGCGCTGCCGAAGGCAGTGGCGTCCCGGTGTGAGTTTTTACCCGATGCTAAATGATATATTTTTTAATTCCTTTTCTTGAGAATGGAAGTTTATGAGTAATAACATTGAATTTTGAGAAGTCATAAGGATAGTGAAGGAATACGTGCGCGCAGCGCACGGGTCTACGCTGCCGAAGGCAGTGGGGACCCGGTGCGACATTTTTCCCGATCAGAATTTTTTTTCTCTTTTTTTATCACATGATACAAATTAATGCAATTTTGAGAATTCATTAATTATTGTGATTCATTTAAAAATAGTGACCAGCGAAGCGGGCGTAGCCTGCTAGTACATAATATAGTTCACTTATTACTCTTGTAAAAGATTCTCTACATAAAAATAGACTCTTGTTCAGCTATTAAATTAAAAAATATATGATTTAGTTTCATATTGACTTAAGCCATATATATAACTATGTGATACTATGCCTATTTCATGCTAATTACTTTAATTTTTAAAAAGTTTAAGGTGGACCAAAATATGCGTGTAATTTCCTTAATGCTTGATTTAATGCAATGCCAATAAAATATAAATTCTTGAACTGTAATTAGGCAGAATTCATTTAAATTTTTTGTTGTACTCCTGTTTAAAAGAACAATGTGATACACAAATACAAATTTAAATAGCAATCAAATTGTTTTCTAACGTAATGTTCCATTAATTTCTTTTCAATTAACGAGTATATACAACAGTAAAATTACAGCCAATTTTTCAAACAAGTACGCTTTTCAACTTTCTTGTAATTTGTAATAATTTAAAATAAAAATTTATCGTTACGTCATTTGGTCGAAAAATGTCAGTTTAACATAATATATAATATATATATATATATATATATATATATATAAGGAAAAGATTTTAATACGTGATTTCTAATGAAAAAAATAATAATAAATAAATAAATAAATAAATAAATAATAAGGCCAGTCATTTACCAACAAAATAAATATTTAATTGATAACAGTTAATCGAATATACATATAATACATATAAAAAAAAAAGTAAACACATGTTGGGCATTTTGTACATATAAATGCTTCTACGTGTAATTTTTAGGTTATTTTTATGTTTGGCCCTTAAACATTACAAAAACTATATTCAGATTCACATTTTAAATGACTGTGCTCTGCTTTTATACAGCTGTTTGATTTCTGTAAAGTATATTTCTCAAAAATATATTCAAAAATATATTCACGGTTTGATTTCTTTGTGTGGTATAAATATGAAATAATATTCGACCAATATGATAGAAAATAATGATTAAACAGAGAGACAAATATATATAATAGAAGCTCAAAAGAACATGCATGAAAGATAGTTAACTGTATTAATATTTTATTTTAAACTAACTGAAGTTTTGTTGATTATATTTTACAATTTATATAAATAATTAAATTCAGGAAATATTCTTCTTCATGTTAAAGACATAAATATAACAACACTAATATTTTATTTGGTCAATATCTTTACAGTTTAAGCGTCTTCTAAGCACCTCATATAAATGGACTTCTTCTTATTCTTTTGCTCCCCTTTTATCCCTCATAAGAAACGTTCTGATTGGTATACAATTTATCAAATATTCTTCGACCACTTTTCTTGAAACCATGGAAGAATCTGCGCATGCGTTAATTCAACGAGTCCATTGTTCAAATAGTGGTGACATTCATCTGATTCAGAGAAAATAAGCGATAACATAGCGCAGAATTACTGGATGCTTTCCAAATCCCAACCTGTCGTTCAAGTTGTCAACCCTCCAACTTTTTGGACTCATCCTCACTGCTAGTTTTAGAAAACGTGGCTACACTATATATATATTATTCAAAAGATTATATAGAATTTTATGCAAAAGAAAAAAAAATTCAATGCTCTCATAAGGTTTAAAAAAAAAAACTTTTTTCATGTTCTAATTTGGTTTTTCCCTCTTGAAAGACTTATGAGTAGAGTAAACATTTCATTGTAAATTATCAAAGCAGCTTCTAGGACATTATGCCCTGGAAATATTACATAGGTTATTTTTCATAACAGTCCATTTACAGAGTCATAAAATAATAAAATTATTATGATAATATTTTAAAATACATCACCAAAGCTGGCGGTATTTTTCGATTATATATTTTTAAAGTTACATCATAATAATTTATTTTTAAGATCCTTTGACCCTCAAGTTCACGTTGGGTGGCTTTAAAGTCAAAATATAGCTACACATTGGAAATTCGTATGTATTTTAGGGTGGAGCTTAAAAGCCATGATTTTTTATAATTGTTATTTTTATAAGTCTCACCCTTTTAATTTGTTCCTTTTGATACAAAAACACTATATGAAAAGTTTGAGCAATAAATTTTAATATTTAATGGTAGCTCAAGTGACTCAAAATTTATAAACTTAGAAGAAAATAAGAATATTAGCTGTACTGTAACAAATATGTACTTACAATGTATTTATTGCTTTAAGTTTAACAATTTATTTACTTTACTGTACAAATTATTAGTTTTTCATTATACATTAAAATTTTATTGTCTTTGAAAAGGCTGAGACATAGTATTTTTCCTGCTATCTGGATACATTTTGTGATGATCTTCAACAACTTGTAGCAGGAATTGTAGTTGCATTTCATCATGAGTTATCAAACCACTGTATTCTTGAATAAGTGCAACTGCATGCTTGGTATGGTCAATTACTACTTTTAGGGATTTTTGTATCCCTTTAGCCTGTTTATAGTCCTCGCTTGACTCCCACAAGTCAGGATCAACTTCAAGATATCCAACTGGAAGTTCCAACAATTGAAACAATATCATTGACTTGGCTGTCACAAAATCTTTCAAGTTTTTATTCTTGAATGAATGAAGAGCAATACTGTTTCGCTTAGAGTAATTTTTAGCTTGATTTCCTGCATTAGCATCATTCTGCAAAGCATTAACCATGCGTCTTTTGGTTAATAAACTAATAAGCCAAACAAGTCCTTCTGATAAATACCACAAGTGCTTAGCAAATTACTGAATGTATTGATGAGTATTCTAGTAGTGATTTAGGAACAACAAGTCATTATAAGGGGCACATGCAGCTTGAGATCCTAGCTTTCAAGCATACACGGACTATGAAAACACACACATCATGTATACTTTCTTCCTCTTCTGAAATCAGTTTAAATTGAGACTTGAACATTCAGATCTTGAGGCAATATATCACTTTGGACGTCTAGCGGGCATGATGCATTGCACCTGGTGACATAAATCTGACTCCCCTTTCTGGGAAGCATCAAGATAGATAATTACAAGTTTTAAAAATTCTTTATAATCCCCTCTTAGCTTTATTTCTCTTTGTTCTTCTAGGTACTTCTTTGCATAGTTGATTGTATCTTGCTTTATATTTTCTACTAAGTTTGCGATATCATCAAATGAAATGGCTGGTTCATACTTTTCTCTATCAATGAAGCTCCAACATTTTTGAAAGTGTTTAAATAAGTTCAACTTCAGAAGAAGATTTGACTCCGATACATATTTCAAACACAGTACTAATTATCAGTTCCATAATGTGATGCCTGCAAGCAAGTGATAAGAGCTCTTTTTTAAAATTCTGCTCTATAAGACACATGCATACTTGCCAACCATCTCATTAATAACCGTACAATTGTTAACGCCCCCTGAAAAAACGCCTCTTTTCTCACACCACTATATTTTTAGAATAATTCTCTCCAAATGTTGTTACGATTATATAAGATTAAAATTACTCTAAAAAATTATTGGTGTGGTAAAAAAGGCAGGTACTAAAAATTGTACGGTTCATGATGAGATGGTTGGCAAGTATGCACATGCACCAGAATTATGACCATTATTAGAGCTGGTAGTGTCAAAAGCACATTGCCCTAATATTATCAGCTATTCCCCAGTCTTGAATGACTTCGAAGACAGCTGCTGCCTGTGCTTCTCTCGTTGCAGACGGAATCTTGGCAACGGCAACAATCAGTAGCTGAGAAACTCCTTTCCCAGCAACTAATACTGGTAACCTATCAATTTTTTCTTTTCCAGTCAGACCACAGACTAATTTTCCATCCCAATGAATGACAAAAGTAGTGTTGCTTTGAAACTATTTTTTATTTTTTAGTTATCTCAAACATTCTTTGTCGACGAATCGAGTCTTTGTTTATAATATATTCATCAATGCTCAGTCTTAAATTTTTGGCAGTTTCTGACAATACAAAAACAGCCTTTTGGTCTGACACTTTACTATGATCTACGATCTAGTATCCAGTGCTGCTGCAAGATCTGGAGTAATTATCGTTTTACGCCCTCATTTTCTTTTCCGTACTTCTCCAACATGAACTGCATTGTTTTCAGTTTTTTTTCTAACTTTTCTAAATCACTTTCTGCTGAGTTGTTTTCAGACTTATCATCAGTAGATGACATACTTTAAAGGGTGGAATTTAATTTTCTTTTCTGTGACATAGTGTATGTATGTGAGTATGCATACATTTATCATTCCGTACATTAAAAACGTCACCATTGAGCTACCTCTAAATAATGTTCAATTGTGCTAATATTTCGCCTGAATTTTTTTTTCATAAAAAGGAACAAATTTAGAAGGTGAGAAGATCATATTTTGAAACTTAAAAAATAAGCTCCACCCTAATTGTATTTGAAACCATTTACCATTTGGTATATGCTGAAAACTGTTTGGTATTTACTAATAGGACTGGTTCAGAGTCATGCCTTCACAGTTTTTATCATCTGCGAAGAGCATAGCTCCCCTGGTTTGGTAACCCCCAGGTGTATTAAGGCCGGTTCCCATTGCGGTTGGAACTTCGAGGTTCAAAAAACCATTAATCACGCTTCTGACACAAACAGCCAAATGTCATGTCATCAGTTGTAGTCTTTTTTTTTTATCATATTGCGCAGTTACTTCAAAGGAAAGCATGCAAAATTGACAAAGATATCTGCGTCTGGCCCCTCAATTATCTCAGAAGGGGGCTAGGTTTCTAGACTTCCAACCACGTTCGAGGGTTTTGAGCCCGGTTGACAACATCAAAAGATTCTGAACAGTACCGCTCCAATCAACCGTCAGTGGAAACCGGCCTTTAATATCAGATCGTGGATAACATTACAGCCATGACGAACTTTACGTGCACAAGCCACCATGAATTTGCATTACGGTCTTCGGCCGACTTGAGTAGTGAAGTGATCCCTTGATAAAATTATAATTTTTTATGAGTTTATTAGTTTATATATATATTTTAAGTAAAGGGTTTTTTTTTTAAACTAAACACTCATGTGCCATTAGCATATAAAATTACATATTATTAGAAAAATAATTTTGCCTGACAGTTCGTTTTTTAAATAATCTAACTAAAGCTAATTCTTATAAGATTTTATAAATGTTTCGAAATTATTGTTTTGACACTTACTGATTCCAAAAATCTACGATAAACCGTTTACAAATTTCAGAAATGTCATGTTGTTAAAAAAAAAAAAAAAATTCCCGTGTATCATCTCACCAGCTAAATCTATTTTCTTTATAAAAATCTAGAATTTTATTGACAACGCGATATCTAATTTCCATGAAACATATATTTCCATTTCCACGAAACATATAAGTGTTTTTTCAACGTATAATTCGGAATAATTTTTAAGAAAGCTTAAAAATGAAAAAGCATTAAAAAAAAAAAAAAAAAAAAAAAAAAAAAAAACAATTTTCAGGAATTGCCATTTATCTTAATATTTACGCCGAAAATTAGTTCAAAATTAATGAAAATCAAACAAAAGAATACTACCTCCTTTTTGTAACTTATGAAAAATTGACAGTGTTATCGAGTTTTCAATAATTTATTTACATGATGAATATTTAAGAACTAGAATTTATTTTATTTTATTGACATGCTAATCTTTAAAAGTATTTACATTAAACAATGTAATCTGATTCTTTTCAGATATGAAACAACGATGAAAACAGCTGAAAGAAGATTAGACCTTATTTCAAAGAAAATAATACTTTAATCTACCTATAAAATCTCTTATGGATAAAAGCTTTAAAACTCTGAATAATAGGATAATACAGCGGTTTTATTCTAATAAAACAATTAGGAAAGACGATTAAATCCTTTTTTCGATTGAAGTACTTATGTTATTATCAGTGCAAAGAGATTAAGTAAATATGAAATTTATCTTATAAGTTTTCTGATTACTTCAATTGAATCAGAGGATAAAATGATTTGGAAATTTTCAGAAACGGTGAGAATGACAATGTAATTTATTTAATGATCAAAAGGGATGAAAAGGCTTTTAGTATAACGAATAAGTAAAAATAAAGATTTGTTTTGAGCATATGCTGAATAATGCATAATTTCAGTTTTACTCATTTTTCCAGGAAATGTATATATGAAATGTTGAATAATGAGTTATGGAAATAGGACGTTGAGATTACTGATCTGCAGATCCCCTAGTATAAAGATAAATTAATAGTATTGTGTAAAACGTGATTACATTTGCAAAAATGTTGCAAAAGTAATGAAAACTATAACACTGTAGTTTAAAAAATAAGCCAAATATTCAGAATTTTTATCTAATAGCAAGCCAAAATAAAATTTTTCATTTCTCAATTTTAGCTTTATAACTTCGGTTGTAAAATACATAATACGTATGAATTAAGAAAAAGTGAGGAGTTCACAGATAACGTTAAAATGAACAAAATACTACACTGAAAATAATAAAATACATAACTATTCGGCAAACTGGATCAGCGGTCGGCGATCTTTCTGACTTCGCGGACCACTAAATTCCCATTTTAAAATTCCACGAACCACTAAATTAAAAATTTAAAATCCCGTGAACCACTAATATGATTAAGTAACGTAAATACATTTCAAGAGTAATAATAAGGGAACGCACATTTAAAAAATATAATATAAACCTATTGAAACATTACAAATTCTTATTATTTTAAAAAAAGAAAAAAAAAAATTAAATATCTATTTAATCTCAAGAGAGATGATTAAAGGTTGTTAACGGCCCTCCTCGCTTACCGTCCAAGCCAATGTCATTCTATGAGAAATTTTCTTTACTTATATCTCGTTAACTAATTAATATTTTTAAATTCTGTTTTCACATTCAGAAAAACCCCAACTGTTAAATTGACGGACCGTTTCCAAAACATTATTATTATTATTATTATTATTTTTAAATATTTTATTTTGAAGCTGTAAAATACGAATTTTCAATATGTGAAATTTTTCATTTTGAAAAAAAAAAAAAAAAAAAAAAAATCGTTTTTGAAAAAGGTCTGTCAACTTAACAGTTGTGAATTTTCTGAATGTGAAAATGGAATTTAAAAATATGTATTAGTTAACGAGTTATAATTTCCCATAGAATAACATTAGCTTTAGTTTCGAGCGACGGTAAGAGAAAAGGACCTTTAAATATTAAAACAAAACAATTTTAAAGGGAAAAACGGAAACACCTTTCTAATTTTATTCATATTATAGGAAACTGAAACTGAAAATTTAACTACCATAGTAAATTGCTATTTCCATATATTAAACTGAATATTAAATCTAAAATTATGTATATTGTTTAATAGATTATTAAAATTTGGTTGAGAATTTATATTTTTGAAGCACTATATACAAACCTTTTGAAAATTCGAATAATCTGATAAATTTTAAATAATTCTACCTATGCTTAAAATACAGAACAGAAATTCAGAGTGGTAAGGCCTGATACATACAATTCAAGTATTTTTGATTTAAAAAAAATATTCCATTTATTTTTTCTGTCCTTTAGAAAAGTGGGGCCGCGATAGCCCAGTCGGTAGAGCGCCGGCCTCGCAATTGAAAGATTGCGGGTTCGGTACTCGAGCCGGCCAAAGACCGTCGTGTACACTAATGGTGGCTGGTGCACGTAAAATCTGTCGTGGCCGCAATGTCCGCCATGTTCCCATCAAAAATTATACCTCTGGGGGTCACCGAAGCGGGAAAGCCATCCCTACCGTGGAGGATCAAAATTGTGATGGCATGTCTCCGGACCAGCTCTAGGGGTGTGTCCTAGACCGTCGCCAATTGCCCATCTGCGCAGCACTAGTGCGACGTAAAACCCAGTCAACCAACCTTTAGAAAAGTGAGTTAGGCTATATTAAACTATTATTAAGTCCATTAGTTGTGAGTATAAATTATTCATTCCTGAAGTTGCATGTAACATTAGTGTAATTTGTAATAAAACATAAAAAAAAGAAAAAATGCAAATATTGTTCGGATGTTTCCGTGGACCATCAGAATTTTGTTGCAGACCACCGGTTAGTGATCACTGGTGTAGATATATATGTAAGAAAATGAGAACGTAGACTTACAGGAATACAAACTAACAAACATCGAGATGAACTTTTCTTTATTTGAATGATATGACTGAGCGTGTCAATACAATTAGAATTTAAGAACAAAATAATACAAAATATTTTTATCAAGTTTCTAAGTGGCCGGATTTATTTTTTAGATTAAAATTACCATACGATTATAATTTAACTTATTAATAAATATTTAATTTTTTTTCACTAAAAAATTAATTAAATATCAATTAATATAATATAAAACGAGATGCAAAGCAACTGAAAACAACTAAGATTAGATTAAACAAAGGTTTTGGAATTTTCCTATTTACTGACTTTATTTAATTTCAAAATATACATCTCATTCTGCATAGCTTGTAAACGCCATCAAAATTAAACTTGATCAGATTTCGGTATAATAATCATCTGATATATAAATAGATATCTAAATGCTAAACACGCATGTAAACCTAATAACGCTTCCATAGGAAATCTTTACAATCAAATGACTGATTCAGTCTTGATGCCATATATGCAAACATTATACCATACCTGTGCCATTACCACATTCCGTAAAAATTTTAGTATCCATCCTCTTTTAAACACCCAATTACACTGCTTGGCATCGAAATTGCTCCCAACACCATTCTGGCAAATCCTTATGTAAAATGACCTCCTGAGTCCGAATAGGAGGTCCATTTTGCCCTATCACTCACCGTTTCTTAGGGACGGACGCCCTAGGGTGGAGGATTATTTTAAATGTTAAATATCTTCCGACGGACTACAGAGTAGAAAAATTCTAAAACATCAAAGTTTGTGGCTAGGGGAAAATTTAAGGGGGGGGGGGAATTTGCCACTGAAATTATGTATTATATTTCTTATATATTTTTAATCTGTTATTAATGTTATTTATTAAATATTATATATATATATACATACATATATTTAAGAGTTAAATTAATTCTTTTTCATTCTCCTAATCAAATTCATGGCCATAAAAATACAGACTTGTGATAAACATTGGGGGAGAGGATGGTGTCCCGAGAGAACGGTGGGTGACTGGGCAAAGTGGTAGTTATATTCGGATTCAAGAGGTCATTTTATATAAGAATCTGTGAGAATGGTATCAGGAGTCGAAAACATTTTTTTTTTTTTTTTTTTTTTGCAGCGCAGTACTATTTTTAGAGTAATTTTCTCCGAATGTAATAACGATTAAATAAGAAGAAAAACACTCTAAAAAGGTGTGATGTTAAAATATGTGCGGGTAATTGCAACTTTACGGAATATTAATTAGAGTGCTGGCAGCTATATGATATGGTTGGACATTACAATTCTGCCTATTTATTAATAATATGGTCTCTAAATACACTGTTAGATCATATCATAAAGCCCTATATTTCACCAAAAAAATTACAACAATAAACTGCAAACAAGGCATGATGCAATGTTGAACCATTTTAGTCATGCCATTTTGCATCATTCTTTTAGGAAAAAAAATTGTATTAACATTTTTTATTGTGTATTTAACCCGTTAGCGTCCAGTGTCCTCATTTGAGGACAGTTAATAAAATGGCACGTCTATTTCTTGTGGTTTCTTGGAATGATTTCTGCTTTTTAGTGACAGTTTATAGCGTCACTCTAAATGATCCCTGAAAGTTTTATGTACCTACTATAAACTATTATTTCATGTCTTGGATAGTCATTTTATAATTTTTCATTCGTCGCACATATATATTTGCTTTTTGCGCAGTTATACTAACTTAAATCAAGTTGAATAATAATATATATTATAATACTTTACTTTCGATATCTTTGTCAACATATAATAGAAAATTAATCTGTTATCTCAAAGTTTTTCTATCTCGAAGTTTTCTCGCCAGAACATTAAACGTCAATAAGTGAAGATAGGCTTTAAGTTTAAAACTATCAGAAGAATTGTTTAAGTTAATATACTTTACTGTCAGTTGTCTATATTAATTTAGAAGTGAAATAATCAGCTAATAATATTTTGCAAAATTAATTCGGGCGTTAACGGATTAAGAGAGTGTTATAAAATTGCAAAATATAATAATACGGCAAAAAATATTTCAAAATAAACATTTTCGGCCAATATTTATTGTTAAAAGAAATGTATTGTAATATGTGAATTGTAAAAGTGTTTTATTGTTAAAAGAAAATTAACTGTTCAAGTTAACATGCTACATTTTATAAAAATTTAAAATAAATTCGTTTTTTATTTTTAACGCATTAAATTTGTTTTTAGGCAAAAAGCTTTATTTTTCGAAAAAAAAAAAAAAAAAAAAAAAAATCAACAATCTATAAATTCTGTAAATCACTTGTCATATGAAAATACGTGCGTCAAAAAATAGACACGAATACAACTAAAAAAGAAAAGAAATTAGCTTATAATTAACTTTTTATATTTTATAAGATATAAAAAAATATTCCAAAAATGTGTCTCTGAATCAAAATAAACAAGTTAAAAATCAAATGCATACACCTATCAAATATTAGGCGTAGATCTTCTCCATTTAACGATGTTTGTCATTGACACCTGCCTCAAAGTTAAATTCATATATATCTGAATTTTACTTTACTAAAAATAATGTTTGAATATGAAAATCAGTTGTAAAGAAACATACTTCTTTTTAAAATAAGATTGTAAAACAAATTTATTCATATTATACACATATCCAATTCTCTCAAATTTGACGCATGGAAAATAAATTTATTTTGAGATTTAAATATCAAATTAGTGTGACAATGGACATATAATTTTATATTTGACAATATTTTGAATTTAGTTCCATGCTTCGAGTTTTTCTTAAATATTCTTCGTCTAATATGACAAAAATGTCACACTTCAAAACATCAAAGGGCTTTAAAAATCGAAACAATATTTTTCTTTTAAATTCAAAAGGTTTTCTAGACATATTTGTTCAAATATCTTTAAAATGTGTCAAAATATATACAGTTAATGAATGTACTATTTGAAATATATATA
This sequence comes from Salticus scenicus, assembly GCA_963930645.1. NCBI lineage: Eukaryota > Metazoa > Arthropoda > Arachnida > Araneae > Salticidae > Salticus > Salticus scenicus. The sequence goes on along the minus strand of OZ005654.1, from coordinate 54,065,366 downwards.
TATACAGGGCGATTATAATTAAAGTTACGATTTGAAAACGCTATAATTTTAAAACTACCCATCAGTGTGATTTGATATTTTACCAGAGCAATCGTGAGGCAAGGAAATTTTGTTTGGCAAAAGAAAAAGAAATAATAATAGTTCCCAGATGTGTCGTTAATTATCCGTAAAGAATTTGTTTCATGAAGCTCCTCTTTTTCTCTTTTCACTATGACTGTTTCCGCTGTAAACACGTGTTCTTGTCTTTTTGCTTAAAAAAAAAAAAAAAGTAATGAACCTTTGAAGTCAATTGTTTCCTGCTATTCCATTGTGTTGCTAACAACATTCCTGTGTTTAATGAGTCCATTTAGGCGTTTCCTCTAATATTACCCTAACAGCGTCATCTATAGGAACATATTGGAACTACTTTTTCCCTCCCGAAACAAAATTTCACTGCCTCACGATTGCTCTGGTAAAGTATCAAATTGCTATGATGGGTAGTTTTAAAATTATAGCATTTTGAACAAATAACTTTAATTATAATCACCTTGTACATTATTATGTATATATTAAATTCATAATTTAAATATATATTATGTGAAATTTAAATATATATTATGTGAATTCAACAATTTAAATGCATATATAATATGGAAAATAACATACTTTTGTAAATTATATTTTTTATTTACACTATATATATATATATATATATATATACTAATCCTTTAATTTATATTAATCTAGAATGTTTCTTTTAGAAAAGAATATTTACTTACATTTGAAACTAATTTTAAAATACGCTTTTCTTGAAAATAAATAAGTTTAAAAAAATAGTTAAAGTTTTCAATAAATTAGAAAATAACTGAGTTAAACTCACTTTTATTATTTACTTGGCAATATAAAGAATATCATTCTTTCTAAAACGTTATAACTTCATTTCATGGTTCATTGATGAAACTGACTTATATTAAAAATGAAAAATTTAAGAATCAATTAGACTATCACTTCTAATTTTACACATTTAAAAAAAAAACATTTGCGCTACGATATTAAATATAGGGTGAAAAAAGGGTGAATTTTTTCTTTAAAATATGTATCTTAATTAGGTATCTTTTATAGTCGTAGGTTTATATGTTTAAGATTTTAAACAAAATTAAAACACTGCTTAAATTGCAAAAAATTAAAGATTGTAAAAATACAGTAAGAAAAAAAAATATGCCGCCTTCCTCTAGATTGAATAAGTGACAATGTTCTAAATCCCTTAACTAGAAATATAGATTTCCGAGCTATGCGAACAAGGCACGCCAATAAACTGAATAGACGCAATGGTTAAGAATTTCTTGTTTACACATTTCTAGATGGTGAAACAATATTCTGACTCTTCCGAATATTTTGGATCTTTTGTATTGCGAGAAATTCTCACTTGATTTTCTAGAATTGGGTCATACACCAAGATTATAGTTGCTGAAACCCGCCTCTTGTAGTCTCATTTATTTGTAGAGATTTTTAAATAACTTTGCCCTAGAAAATATAGGCAAACGCTTTAGAATTCTAACAGGGGCTTCTATAACTCTCTTTTAAAGGGGACTAGAAATTATAAGGATGATATGGAACTATTTTTTCTAGAGCCACAATTTAGATTCTAGATGTCAGTTACAGAATTTTTTATCAGTGTATGAAAAATGATTTAATTATAATGTTTTCTGTGGCAGAAAGAATTCTCTGGCAGTAAAGAGAAATTCACTCATAAAGATAACAAAAATAATGATCAAAGGGACTGTATGAAATTAGTGTTATTATATTCCAATTAAAGGTCTATAGTATACATGCAAGAGAGAAAAAATGAGACAAATTGAAATAGATTTTGTTTTTTAGTATCTCCAATAATATATGTTGAAGATATTTCATATGGATAAACGTTTGGTTGTGTTTAACTTCACACTAGTACTGCGAAATAGGAAGGCTTGGGGCGCGCCCCGAAGGATATTTCAGACGCATGCCATCACAATTGTGACCCTCCACGGAGGGGATAGCTCCAGTGACCTCAAGAGGTATAATTTGAATGGTAACAGGGATGACATTCCGATCACGATGGATTTTACGTGCACCAGTCACCATCAGTGCACACGGCGGTCTCTGTCCGGTTCGAGTATCGAACTTGCAAACTTCCAATTATGAGCTCAGCGCTGTACCGGGCTATCGTGGCCCGATATTTCATTTGAATTGTTATTATATGTTTATCATTAAAAAGTGTTTTGATAAATAAAAATTTATAATAAATTTTTATATTAATATATTCTAGTTACAATTAATTTATTTAGATACTTATATAATATATTGAGTTGTCAAACAATTAGAGACATTAATTGAAAATAAATTAGTCTGACACTGACGTAGAGTGACACAGCAGACACAGCAACGTAGAGTGACACAGTAACGTAGAGTTAATTATACATGTACGATTAACGTTAAAGAACTAAGTTCTATTTGAAGTTAATGCCAAAATTATCAAGATGAAATAAAATAAAGGGTTTTAGAAAATGTTATAATCGTCGGTGTAGGAAGAACACTGCACTGAAAAAAAAAAATCGAGCTTTGATACCATTTCTGCTGATTCTTATGTAAAGCGACCACCTGAATCTGAATATGACCTCCACTTTGCACAATCACCCACCGTTTTCACGAGACGCACCCCCCCCCCCCCACACACACACGTTTGTCACTGTTCGATAATTTTATGGCCATGAATGCGATTTGGCGAAAGAAAAAAAAAATATTTTAGCACTCAATTGTCCTCTTCACTTACCGTCGTCGAAAGCCCGAGCCAATGTTATTCTTTGGGGAAATTTTCTTTACAAATAACTTATTAACTAGTACATATATTTAAATTCTGTTTTCGCATTCAGAAAATTCCCAACTGTTAAATTGACGGACCTTTTTTAAAAATGTATTTTTTTAATATTTAATATTTTATTTTGAAACTGCAAAATGAAAAAAAATTCACATATTGAAAATTCGTATTTTGCAGCTTCAAAATGAAATATATAAAATAAAAAAAAATAATAAAAAAAAAGTCCGTCAATTTAACAGATGGGAATTTTCAGAATGTAAAAACAGAATTTAAAAATATGCATTAGTTAATAAGTTATTTGTAAAGATAAAATTCCCATAGAATAACATTAGTTTCGGCTTCCGGCGGCGGTGAGTGAAGAAAGCCCGAGCCAATATGTATATAGAAATATTTTGTTTTGAATGCGTATCAGATCACAAAGGCTTTTATAATACTCTCAAACATCACTTAACTCTATGGATTTTGTGATGTCTTGAATAAACCGTATAAAGCCGAAGTCGATTAACAGGCTGATATGAATACTGCATACGTTTTATTGGCAGCATCATAAACTGAATTTCCAACTCTTACGTTTCTGTAAATAATTTCATTTCTGATTTTTTTTTTTTTTAAAGATAAAATGTGTATAGAGTAATTAAAAAAAGAAGGTTATCATCAGAAACCCCCAGCATTATCAGGTTATGATGTTTCGGTTTCCTGGCGAAATTTCATATTTTAAAAGTTTTAAGTTTTTATAAGTATCTACATGTGTTAAATTGTCCTTTCTCTTAATTGTCCTTTCCCTTAATTTTTAAATTTAAATTTTTCTTTTATGATTTTATCACGGCTGTGTTCATCTCTACTGAATTCCAGTTAAAAATGGAACTTTTTGCAATTGTAATCAATTAAATATTTTATTGACATATTCCTCCATCCCTTTTAGCTGATCTTAAAATTCAACCACCAATGAAATTATTCCTTTTTTTATTAGGCTATAAATTATACAGTTAACATAACATGCCAACATTGCATTCTTCATCCTCTATTGTCCTTGAATGTTGGAGACTGTTACAGGATTTGTCTTCAAACGAAAAAAAAACATTATTTTACGGTGGATCCCAGGACACTGTAGAGCCCATGGCAATGAAATTGCCGATACCATGTTGACATAATGTACACTAGTAGCGTTTCGCAATTTTTATTTCCTACTTTGTAAATTTCATTTGTTTTTCTTAATGTTTATTTTAGTTTGGCGGGGCGGAACGCTACTGCATTCCTAGATATTAAAGATTAGATGTAATTCCTTCTTTTAATTAAATAACAAATTAAATAACAAAATTAAATAACATATTAATCAACATAATTAAATAACTCATTAAATAATAAAAACCATTTATACTCTATATTAATTTATGATAAATACTTAATACTCTGGATAATTTAATATATCGCAATTATTAATGTGCAAAAAGAACGAAAAAAAAAAAAAAAAAAAAAAAAACAATTATTATCGACATTCACAAGGTATAAAGTCAAAAATGTACCACTTCATAAATAGCATTTGTAATTCTAATGCGTAAAAATTTAAATAATAATGTTGGATGCATTTAACTGTTTCCATACGATATTCTAGCTAGATATTTGTATCTCCATATTTAATTAAACTATCTATCTTAATGAGACTAAACAAATATTCTCCTATTGAACATGGTTATTTAAAAAGTGTTTACTGATTATGCTTCTAAATATTTGAATTACGCTTCTGTTAATGATTTGTGTATATTCTTGCATTACTATATCCATATGATCTTGGCGTAGGAGCATATTAACTAATAATTATTTCCTTAATATTTAATTCCGAATAATGATGTTTATCTCGCGTGATAGAATAGATATTTAACTACAAATTAGTTAGAAATTCTCCTTATTGGAAAAAATTCATTTTATGCTCAAATTGAATAATTAAATTAAATGAAAAATGCAACTATCATTTTGATGATTATGACATGGATTATTATATGAATTTATTAAAATCTGCCAATATCTTATTGTAAATTTCTTATAAAGCTACCAGAATGTATCAAGTTGGTAAATAAATTAAATATTAATGAAATTACAGCATTCTTTTTTTTTCTGAATTTTTGGAATGAAATATATTTCTATGTCTTTCACATAGATACTCACTGATGTTAAAATACTCTAGATTAATGGCATATTTCCTTGATATCTTAAATTACAGGATATATGTGATACCGTGATAAAATTTAACGTCTCATCTGTGGAAATCATTATAGAATTACAAATCAACTATTGCCATATTTCCACAAATGCAAAAATTTTGAGATTTCAATTAAATTTACACAAAACGTTACCAAAATGTTTGTACGAAATTACTTTTTAAACTTTTTTTCGAATATACGGAGACTATTTACCAAAATGTTTAAAATGAAATACTTAATTATTTTAAATTTATTTACAATATAATTTTTGGATATAATTTGAATAAATTAATGCCTTTCTCATATAAAACTAACAATTTAATTTAGTATGTAGTTTCTAATTCCCCCAATATAAAAGTATGAAAAATTGAATAATTTAATACATAAATTCACTTTTTTTTTTTTTTTTACTTTTTTGAGTATTTTATTGTAATTGTGACTACTTTTCATATTCTTATATTGAAGTTATACGTAAAATAGTCTACAAGTATCAGTAGCTTTAAATATTGTCCCATTCGGGGAAATATACATATTTTTTCAAATCCATATTTTAAAATAAAAAATATAGAAACAAAATTTAAAATATATGATTTATTATCCAATATCACAAATACTTTCAATTTTATATATAGTGATATTAGTTAAATTTCAGATATTAATATAAAAGTTATTACTAGCAACATATTGAAAATATCTGAATGAAAACTTTTTTTTACACATTTTCTTGGAGTTACAGACTGTTGAAATAAATAAGTAAATTAATAAAATAAAAGTAAAATAAAGCTGTTTATTTGTAGAAGAATATATATTAACAAACATATAAACATTCTTCCTAAATCTAATCATACCTCTGGGGTTTACCGAAGAGGAAAGGTCACCCCGTCCGTGGAGGATCAAATTTGTTGTGGCATATGATTAGGGGTGAGCGCCAGAACGTCGCCAATCGCACATAGCGCATCACTAATGCGACGTAAAACCCAACCAAACAACCATCTTTGTAAATCTATTATATTGATGCATTTGTGATATTATTAGAGCACGCAGATTAAATAATTTGTATGAATAACATATTTAAACTTTTATTAATTTTGTTGTATAGTTTGCTGATATTATTGATTAATAAAGAAATTAGTTTATTTTTATTTCGTGAGCTGAGGTAACAAGTTTCGGAGTTTGTTGTTTCAAATTGTTTTAAACCTTAATTGTGATTTTCATTTAGTTGACTTTCGGTAACATAGTATTCCATGAAATCGAAAAAACTGGTTTCTAATAATTGTGTAATATAAAATTTTCTTGAGTATCACCGATGCAATATTTATACTTAATGTAATAAAGTATTTTTTTATTAAGTTTTTCCCCATAGCTTTCATCTGTAGCATTTGATCTCTCGGTTTTGTTATTTTGTATAATTTATGGATATTCAGATTTTTTTTTTTTAATTTATTCCTAAACTGTAATAACATAATTTATTTGAATGCGTACACTAACATATAAGTACCTCAATTAAAATTTTTAAATTATTACACTATTCCAAATCCATGTTCTAAGTTTACACTGAGAAGACGCTAATAATGAAATTTTTAATTTATAAATTTAATTTTTTTTTCTAATCTTCGAACTATGAAACTTAAACGTAGATAACTAATTTGAAATGAATTACACAGACCTGCAACCAAAAAAGTATTTACAAACCAATAACCAATACTGATAGATTTTTGAAAGCTGATTACAGGAGAAATAGTCAATATAATTCCACGACGTACCAGTTTTTAAAAAAAATTGACAAGTAAAATGAGATGGAGCGTAAAAAACGAGGTAATTGGAACATCGATATGGTGACGGAATACTGTATGATGCTACACAGAGAAGTCTCCCGTACTGTCGAAAAAAAAAAAAAAAGTGCAAAAGGAAATTTCTGGGAAAAAGAAAAAGAAAGCACTTTGGATTTATAAAGTAGGATTCATTAACACTTTCTTTAACAAGATGGAGTCATTTTGACCCCATTTTGCAGTTGAAGTTTAGTTAAGCCCGACTCATTCAAAAAGTGCACTAATTCGCTAAAGATAGCAAACGTAACCAGTGGAAATTTGCAACTTCTAAACGATATAAAAAGGCGCGGAGCTGGTGGTTTTCGCCAAACGTGCCAAGTGGCACCTGAAAGCAAATTTTCTGCAATAACACCTTGATCTTGGGAAAGCGAAGATTAAATATTGGAAACCATTAACTGTTCTAATTAATATAATTTCCACTTAATATAAAATCAATATATATTTATCAAGTCTTTTCCCGTTGTTTGACATAATTTGTAAATAAAACATTTAAAAGAATTTTGAAAGCACCTTCCCCCCCCCCCCCCTGAATATGTAGAATAGGCTTTCTTTCCCATATTTTTAAGCTCATTTCATGTAAAATCGTTATGTGTTTCAGAAAAAAATGGATGCATATTTGAAATTAGCGCAAAAAATAATATAAAAATCGGTCATTACATTGCAAACACATTTTCATGACTCAAATTTTGCAGATTTGTGTAATTAGATCTTTTTACGAATTACCACTCTTGCAATATTGATAAATAAATTTTCTGAAATTGGAATAGTGTTAATACTAAAATGGGCAAATAAGATTTGACGTTTTTCTTCATGGACCACATAGGTTTGAACATAAAGATAAACATATTTAGCATAGCTGCCAATATTTTAACTTATTCCGGAGGATTTTTAGTTCCGCCTTTATTTCGCGCGACTTTATTTTTAAAATATTTTTCTCCAATATATAACTATGATAAAATAAGAAAAATTTACTCTTCAAAAAAAAAAAAAAAAAAAGTTATATGGATTAAAGGCGGAGTTAAAACTACTCCGGAATAAATTAAAATATTGGCAGCTATGATTTAGTCGCGGTTGAGTTCAGTGTATTTTAAGATTTCACTAGAGTTACATAGTAAGGAATTAGACACTGTCTAGAATTTATCCCTAAGATAGTCCGAAAACTCACTATTGCATTTATGATCCTCCGTGGAGGGGATTTTTAAATCATGACATAAATTTAAAAATCTTCCTTTCTGTGCAATTCTTTCGTTGAGGATTCATAAAATAGAGCAATATTTAGTGGCATTTTTGTGTCCCTGTTCCAAAAGATACTTAAAAGTTTTTAGACCTAAAAGAAATATAAATTTTGTAAATTTTGCATCTTTAAACTGTGCATTCGGTTGCAGATCTGGAAATATAATACTTTAGTGCATTTAAATCTAGTAGGTCATTTATTATATTCATGTAACAGTAAAATGTCTTAGAACTCTATCATATGAATCTACATCATAGCAATTTGTTTTGATGAAATATACCAAACTAAGAAAAAAAAAAAGAGGAGGGTTGTAAGATGAGCATTAGTCCTGTTAGAAATTTCAAAGACTTTGCACAAGTTCTTAAAAACAGTGCTTTCTTAATATTAATGAGAATTCATTTAAAATTATGTCAAATTTATAAAGAAAGATCATTTACTATAAAAGATTAAAATGTAAAAAATTATCAATGAATAAATTTACAAAAATGCATGACCATTATAAGCTAACTAAACAACTACAGAGCTGTCAGCATTTCTGCTTTTACTTTCTTTTATATTGAACAGAAAAAAATACTAAATTAGTAAACATTTTTGACATCCGGATTTTGATTTATTTAGACGTTTTTAGAGGTCCGGAACACAATTTTTTATCCAGCAGTCTGTTTATGTGTGACAAACAATTTGTGCCAACTGTAACTCAGGAACTAATGCACAGGAACTAACTGCATATAAATATTGCATATTGCACGTGTAATATAATTGCATATTATATGTGGGTGCACCTTGACAGAAATTAATGCCTATCTATCTTTGGTGACAATTCTGACGAGGTAGTGCTGATATACAATGATTTTCGCAATATCAGGGAAGGCTATATCTCAGAGAGTGCCTCGATGAAGTACATATAAATTTATATGTGAATTAACCTTGACATAATTAATGCCCATCAACTTTTATTGCTAATCGGTTAATAGGTGGCGCTTCTACACAGCAATTTCCACAATTTAAGGAAAGGCTGGTTCCTCAGGTTCTAATGCGCATAATCGAACAAACCCTCATTTGTGATAAAAGTTCATTATGAGATATTATGCTGAATCAATTTGCATCTATATCGGTGCTAATATTTGCATTTTTGCTCGAGAACAGGAAGGCTATCCTCAGATTCTATTGTATATAACTGCACAAAATATGACACATAAAAAAAAATGATGAAACACTATACTCATATTTTTGGATGTATATCGGCCGATAGGTGGCACTACAGCAATACAATTTTCTCAATGAATAAGAATGGTGAATCTCAACTTTTATGTCATATAACTATACGGGGCTTGATATGTGAGATAACCATTATGAAAACAAATGTTTTCAGAATTTAGGTGTATATCTGCCGATAGGTGAAACTACTGTTGTGTTATTTCCCATGACTACATGTCGATTAAAATTGCACCAAACGCCATATGTTTTATTAATTTATTATTAATATTATTATTATTGAGAGAATCTATGGTTAATCTTTGTATGCATGTTAAACTGTAAGTGACGCTGTTATATACAGTAAAGAATAAAAATAACTGGTTTACCGGACTAATATTGTACAGGACACCGCGAGCACCCAGAAGTGCTGCAACACAACGTGGTATGGACTCGACCAATGTCCCAAAGTGTGCTTCTGGTATTTCACACCCAAAATCCTTCAGGGCAATGAAGACATCCCTAGGATTACGAGGGTGTAGATATCTCTTTTAAACAAAATCCTTGCAAGGCATTTTTCAGATATTTCTGAAAACATGTATATATATGGGCATTTACATGACCAGTGGACATCAATAAAGTCAAAGAGTGTTCCTGGAGCCATTCGGTAGCAAATCTCTACGTGTGAGATGTCGCATTGTCCTGCTGGGATTGTCTAAGTCCGTCGGAATGCAAAGATGACATGAATGGTTGCAGATGATCGAACAGGTTGTTTACGTATCTGTCGCTTGTCAGAATATAGACATATCAGGGTTCTCATACCACGCCAACTATACATTCCCCATAACATAGCAGAGCCTCTACCAGTTTGAATAGTTCCTTGTTGATATGTAGACTCCATGGATTTACGAGATTATCTCCATACTCATTCACATCCATTCGACGAATATAATTGGAAATGAGGCTCATTAGACCACGCAATGTGTTTCCAGTCATCAGCAGTCCAATGACGGTGTTGGCGGTCTAGGAGAGTCGTAAAACTTTATTTCGTGCAGTCAACAAAGGTACACGACTGGGCTTTCGGCTCCCAAAGCCCATATCAATGATGGTCTGTTGAATAGATCGCCCGTTCGCACTTGGTGATGCCCCAGTATTCTAATATGCAGCAATTTTAGGAAGGTTTGCACGTTTGTACTGTTTAATGATTCTCATAAGTCATCATTGGTCCTGTTCTTTTGTACCTTTTTCCGGACTCACGATGCCGGAGATTGATGTTTTAACGGATTTCCGATATCCACAAAATACTTATGATATGGTAGAACTCGAAAATCAAAATTTCGTCGGTACTTCGGAGATGCTATAAATCCTCTTTCGTGCCCCAAGAGTAATGTCATGTTCAAAGTCGTTTAAACCTTGATAATTTGCCATTGTAGCAGGTGTAATCGACCTAACAGCTTTGACCTCTTATGTTATATAAGTACTGCCGAGCGAATCACGTTACTCTGATTGACTCCCTGCCTCTGTTATTTACATATGCACGTCTGTATCAGTCTGTTTGGCTGTACAGTGTATAATAATATAGAAGAAACTTTTGTGATAACCACAACGTACTAGTTTTCCGTAGCATTTTAAGTACTCACCTTCTTTTTACATCATATTTTTTCTCGAATATGTAATTCCTCCAATATGTAATATTCTCCATTATGTAATTCCTATTAAATAAGAAAAAAAAAATACTTTTCGGTAACGTGGTATGAATAAAAGGTGGGTTTCTAAAAATGTTACAAAATTAAGTAGAAATGTTGACAGCTCTGTGACTATTAACAATGCTTAACAAATACTCGACTCAAAATTGTTTTTAAATTTGAGTTTTCATGTAACAAAATATTTATATGCTTTTGTCTATGATTTTTATTTTTTATTTTTATACTAAACTGGAGCTTGTAAAGATAATCTTAAATTGTATATGTGAATAAATTATGTAATATTTTGACTAGGGATGCACCGAATAGCAGTTTTGGCCGAATACCGAAGCCAACCGAATATTAGCTATTCGGCCGAACATCGAATATCCTTCAAGCCGAATAGTAACTATTTTGCCGTATACCAAATATTTGGCTGGTTAATTTACTCTCATATTCAGGTGTACCTAATTTTCTGAGATCTTTTTCAGTAATATCATTTACATTTAGTAATATTTTATTAATTAAGAAAAAAATTACAAAAACCTACTATTCAGAAACAGTAGTTTATATAAATGTAGAAAAATATTAGAAAAAATTACTGTACATAAGTAGTGGTGTAATGTTGAATTCACCGACAGAAAATTATTAACTGTTAGACTTTTTAATAAACACATATTTTTTTTTAAAATAACAATATCTTGTTGCCCTCACTCAAGAGAAGAAAAAAGGAACTCAGAAATACAACATTTGAGAAAAATCAATTTAAAAGTAAAAACGTATTGGCTAACCTAATATTAAAACTGACGCCAATGCCTCTCACTTTCATGTAGATGACTTGTGGGAGAGAGATGTAGTGCTTTTCGTGCACGTTGCGGCACCTCATATGCGTACTTAAATGACAAACTCAAAATTGTTATTTTATGACTTGTGTCATTTTTAACCGACTTCAAAAAAAGAAGGAAGGTTCTCAATTCAAACCGTATGTTTTTTTTATGTTTGTTAGCTCATAACTTTTGAACGGATGCTCCGATTTTGATAATTTTTGTTTTGTTGAAAAGGTCTTGGTCTGCAATAGGTCCCACTGTAATATCTTAACGATCTAAAGAAAATACAGGGTGCCCAAAAAAATCAGTCCAAACTCTTTTAACTGCTAAACGGCTGCAGCTATAGTGATAAAAATGGTATGTAAGTATAGCAAAGTGGTCCATGCAGCACAAGGTTTAACCGCTGCGCCACCTGGTGTAAAATAGCGGAGTTAGTTTTCCTATCTCGAAAACGGTTCTAAAGGAAAAAGTGAATTACAAAGTTGAAAAGTAGCATCGATTTAGTACAAAAAGATAGTTTAGACATTCATGCTAGCTTTCCTATTTCGGAAACGGTTCAAGACAGGGGGGAAAAGTGAATTATAAAATTGCAGAGCATCATCGATTTAGTACGAAAAGATAGTTTAGACATTGATGCTAAAAATATAATGCTAAAAACGTGCATTTTTTTTTTTTCGCAATTTCTTACACTATGCACACTTGAGCTACATTGCACACGTTGTAGCGTAGCTGGTGAGACATACGCTATATAGTTCAAAACACGGTTACTTGATACTTTTTGTTTTGTTGTAAAGATCTTGGTCTGATGTAGATCCCATTGTAATATTTTTGCAATCTAAAGGAAATAAAACGCCATCTTTTGAAAAACAGCGGAATTAGCGCTCCTATCTCAAAAACGGTTCAAGATGGGAGAAAAGTTAATTACAAAGATGTAGAGCATCATCGATTTACTACAAAAAGACAGTTTTTAGACATTATTGCTAAAAATAGAACGCTTAAAACGTGCAGTTGTCTGTTCGCAATTTCCTACATTGTGCACACTTGAACTACGTTGCACACTTTGCAGCGTAGCGGATGACACGTATACTCTGTGGTTCAAAGTACTGTTACTGTAAGCGGTCACATGCTGGTGGAAAACAGTGGAGTTAGCGTTCCTATCTCGGAAACGGTACAAGACAAGGGAAAAAAGTGAATTATAAAATTGCAGAGCATCATCGATTTAGTACGAAAAGATAGTTTAGACATTTATGCTAAAAACAGAACGCTTAAAACGTGCATTTGTTTGTTCACAATTTCCTTTTTTATGCACACTTAAACGACATTTGTTGTAGCGTATGGGTATATGTTGTAGCGTAGCGGGTGATATTTATGCTATGTAAAATTCAAAGTATGGTTATTGTAAGCGGTCACATCGATTAACGCATAGACGTTTTAAACCGACTTCATAAAGGAAGAGGTTCACAATACAAACCATGTTTCTCATTGTTGTTGTTGTTGAAATTTGTTAGCTTTTAACTTCGTAAGAGATGATATAATTTTAATACTTATTTGTTGTATTGATCTTTGCCTAAAATAGGTTTCATTATGATTTCATTAAGATATAAACAAATTACAGGATACTCACAAAAGTCTGTTCTCACTCTAGCTGCTGAGCGCATGCAGCTACACTGGTAAAAGCAGTATAGTATGTAAGTATCGATGTTGAAACTTCTGTCCGTCAGCTGCAATGCATATTTTGCTCTTTGTTTGAACTTTAGGCTGCGCAATTTCCAGCGCAGCGGGTGACACGTTTTCACTGTAAAGTTCAATATATATGCCTAACAGATTTTTTGGTCACTAATACAGCGTATCCGTCCTTTGCATTTCGAAAGACTTTTTAACTTAACGCATGTTCATTCAACAGATAGTTTTTTGCTCATATCCGATAAAGGCAAGAAAAGTGACACAACTTAAAAATGCAGCATTTGAGAAAAATCAACTTAAAAATAACTTGACTAGAATAAAACTGGCACAACTGTCTCTCGAGTGGATAACTTTCTAGATGGAGATGTAACTTTTTTGTTCACATTGGATGCATTTCATGTATTTTTCAGTGACATAAACCATTTTTTGAGTTATTTCACTTTTCTTGGAAGTTGTGATTTGTGAAGCTGCCGTCGAACGTTTTTTGATGTTCTACTGTATGAATAAATTTTCACTGAAAAGAGAAAAATAAAATCTTTTTGTAAAAAAAATAGAACCGACTCCAAGAAATGGGTATGAAATGAAATAGTAAATTGCGCCTAAAAGTATAAAATAATTTCCTTCGCCAAACAACCTATAACACTACAATTAATCATAACTTTTGAAGTCGGCGCAAAATTAAATAAAAATTGATAACTTTATTCAATACAAAAATCAAATCCTATTCAATATACACATATCATATTGTCACCTGCAAAACGCAGCCGAAAACAACTTTGGTTCAAGAAAACAAATAAGATTTCGTAAGCAGCAAAAGTTGGAGAAGATCCTGGTATCCGACGTCCTTGGTGAAAGAAAGATAGCAAAATATTCTGGCAAACATATTTAATTTTTTTAGGATATCACGGTTAGTTTGATAAGGTATATTAAGAGAGTAATCAAGAATATGAAACAATACATCGTACAATATATATTATGAAAATATACACCTTACGTGTATGTTTTGATCGCCAAATCCAAAAGCCACCAAGTATGATAGTTATCAAAGTTATACCAAATTTGCGAAGGAAACTCTAACTTCGTAGAAACATAAATACCGCATTGTAAGTAATGTTCACTGTTCTATGTAGATGCTACTAATAAACCAATTGTATACAGTGATAAAATAATAAAGGAAACATGAAAATGGATCATTCGAGACAACAGCATTTGTTGCTACCGATCTAAAAACAGACCTTTAAAAACTAATTAAATTTTATTTAATTTTGCGCCGACTTCAAAAGTTATGATTAATTGTAGTGTTATAGGTTGTTTGGCGAAGGAAATTATTTTATACTTTTAGGCGCAATTTACTATTTCATTTCATACCCATTTCTTGGAGTCGGTTCTATTTTTTTTACAAAAAGATTTTATTCTTGCCAGATTTGGATGCGATCTTTTTTTGATCTCTTGAAGTTTCCTTGATGGCAACATCATGCGAATTATTTACGCTCTTTCTTAACTCAACTTTAGAAACGTACATCGTTATACTGTTATTGATAAAGAAAACTTTTTTTAGATGTTATTAATTGTTATGATTAGTGTAACAAATAATTTTCTTTAATGTTACTTAAAACTAGATAAAATAATTGTTTTCATTTAAATATAAGTTATTTTTTAATTATTCTGAAAAATTTTAATTTAATAATAATTAAAATTAGCAAAATGTTTTCAAATGATTAAAAATTTTTAAAAAATGAATTTTTATACATTCATCTAGCCGAATGGTTTTCGAATAATTTGATATTCGGCCAAACCAAATATTCAGTAGTATGGCCGAATAGGCCGAATACCGAATAGATACCGAATATTCGGTGCATCCCTAATTTTGACTGCGCATAAAATTTCATAAAGTTTTGATAAACAACCAAAATTTTTTCAAACATAAATCAATAAAAAGATTGTAAATTAAAGATTGTAAATTTAATATAAAAAGATTGTAAATTAAGTAAAAAAATTGTAATTTAAAGAATATCTCTAAAAAAGAGTTAATTAAAGAATTTAATTAAAGAATTAGTTTAATTAATATAGTTTAAGAGTTAATTAAAGTCAATTCTTCAAATTGACTTTGCTGCTATTCACGTTATTAAAAGACTTAACTGTTGACTGTCAAAGGAAAATGATTTAAAAACTGCTCATTTAATTCAACAATAGAAATCCCTCATGATGCTTTGAAATTTCAAACCGAAATGCTTAGGATAATATTTTTAAAAATATTTAAATAAAAATTATTTTTACGTGTTTTTAAAGTGTTTATAAATATAAATAAAATAGTTGTATATAAAATAGTGATTATTTTTTAAAAAAATTTTCTTGTTCAATAATCCTTTAATTTTTATATTATTAATGCAAAAACATATGATTTTAGATACACACATAAATTCTTAAATATAATCCAAAACTTTTAGATTTTTTAGAGCAAATTCTAATAGCACTAAGAAAAATATTTTAATTCTGACATAATTGAATTTAATATTTATATTTTTTCCCGATCAAACAGTTTAAAATACGTAACCCGTTATTGTATATCCATTTTTAAGTTAATATTTTAAAATAATCCTCTTCCAAAAATCTACATATTTTTTATTTTTTTATTTTTTAATAAAATATGCATAATAAAATTTATACTCTTTTCGCTAAAGTGTATTTTTAAGCAAATGTGAAAGCCACTTCTGCGTTTTTAAAATAACGCAGTAAAAATAAATCAATTCATGAACTTTAAAATATAAAAGAAAAAAAAAATAATAATGTTAAACTTTGAAAATATGAATAAATAACAAAAGAGAATTGATACAGTTAAAAAAAAATATTTTTAAACAAAGAGAAATTTATTTAAAAACAGATTGCGCAATGGGAAGATTTATTATGCTGCTCAGATAAGCATGGCTTATCTATTCAAATACAATTTTGAAATATGCAAATAAAATTTTGATATTTAAAAATACACGTTTTTGTAGAATATGAAAGAAAACTATTATGATGTGGCCACCACAAGACATTCTTCTATATAATTTTACACAAAATTCATTCAATACAAATTATTTATTAAATTATCAAATTATTATACATTATAAATGTAGACGATTTTTATCTGACAGTATTATATTATCACTAAATGCCGAAAGATGTCAATTTTTTGCAAATCACAATGAATAAGATTTTTTTCAAAAGTTCTTTTTCGCTAAAAGATAAAAAAATCGATAACTTTGTTTTAAATTATCACAAATCTTATAGTTCAACCATTCGTTTTAAAGGTATTAACGAGATCTTTCGAAACGAAATTTTACTCCCCCCAGGAGGGTACTTTCCTCCCAGAGTGCAACGCTCCCCACAGAGAGCAATGTTCCCACATGCACAAATTTTTTTCCTAGATAACTACTATTATTATCAATAATTCATATTAATTTTACAATCACTCGATTAAAATAACTCATTATGTACATTTATACGAAAATTTGTCCTATACTGCCATGTTAAAAATTTAGAAAAAAGTAAAATAACAGCACCACCTGTTGAGCAATTGTTCCAGAAATCTAATCAGCACCAGTTTATGTTATCATCCAACTAAATACCAAGTTTGGTTAAATTTCGTTGATTGGTTCGTGAGATACAGCGTCCACAAAATTCGTGATACGCACACACAGACAGACATACAAAAAGAAACACAGACACACAGACGTTTTCTAAAAATAGTCAAATCGTGTTCAGGACATCCCAAAACGTGTAAATCCATCGAAAACTGGAGTTCGAATATTTTCCCGACTCCAATACTTTCTCTATATATACATATAGAAGAAAGTAAAAATTGATAACAGAAATAATATACGGTATTTACCAATAAGTACTTTTACACTTTTGAATTTAGACATTTTGTCAAATATTAAAGGAGTTCTTTAGGAATCACTTTGAAACTTTGGTTGTGTAAAGAACATGTTATACCTCATACGAATCACTGATTACGTAAAAGAGACCTGTAACAAAAATCTAATTTTACAGAAGACACACACACACACACACAAAAAAAAAAAACTGTTTTTGCAAATTTTCCGTGATTGTAAAATTCTGAAAAAATTACATAGCATTTTTATTTCTATGAATATTACAAATACCACATTTTAATAAAACTTCAATACTACATATGTCCATAGCGATCATTTTTGCACTGTGGACATGTCTCCTTTATACACTTAACATATATTTTTTCTTCATGCGTTCCAGTAATTCACAAAATTAATTGCTTTACTTCCAATCTCTCCATTGAAAATCTATGTACTGCTTTACATAACATGGTATAAGTAAAAGAAACATAAAAAGCACTAAATTACACTTAATTACAGTGGTTGGTAAAATTCGTACTGAGTTGGTTTTTCATAAAGTTTCATCCAAAAAGGCATGTATTTTGTCTTCCGAAATAAACTGTTTTAGTCTTTTAAGGTCTTTTATTATATTAACATTTATAGGATTTTTCTGCGGTTATAATTTAGTGGCATTTTGTCAGGATGAGAACCATCATGTTTTCTTAAACAAAAAAGATTTAGGATGAATTAACCAATAGTCTCAAACGTTACAATAGTACCGGAATTTTTAATGAGCATTCAAAATAATAGCACGAAAAAAGTCAAAATATTTTTCCTGTTTTTGAAGGGATGGCTTCTTGATTAAATTAACGTTGTACTATTGAAGTAGTAAGTGGGACAGTAGTGCTGATAATTAAGAACTATTGAAGATTTGACTATGATCACACTAAATTTGTCAGCTACGTTTGAAGCATTTGCCACTATCTAAATGTACTTGTCGGAGGTATTCATCCTATTTTTTTTTTTTTTTTTTAATTTCTGCTTGACTAATCCAAATTTTCGGTCGCAAGGTAAGTAAGAGTTGTCTCTCATTGGGAAAAATACTTTTTTACTTAAAAATTTTGACTCACGAATGCCATTATGGTGCTAATATGCGTGGATATGTTCTGTCTCCCGCATTTGTCACAAAAGAGATAGATCTCCTAAACTTCGGAGAGGTGAAACCCAGGTTGCACATAATGTTGTTATAGCGTTGCAAATAAGTCTCAACAGTTAAAAATCAGTTATAACAACGTTAAAACAACATTATGTGCTACTGCGGGATAAAAATAACTTGTCATGGTATTGTTACGCGAATTATGAATTCTGAAGTTGTTGATACCAAACTGTCGGTAGTAATAAAAATTTTGAACGGTTATTTTAGGCAAATCAATAAACGTCATTAATGTCAAAACAAAATCCTAAAACTTTGCTGCCCTCAGTTCGGGAAGAAGCAGCAGTTTCTTTAAGAGAGTTGTAATACTTCTGCCTTTTTTTGTGTATAATTAATTTGGCGACAACAACATATGTTGCAGTTTCATTTAAAGAGGGACGCTTAATTTTATTGTTTAGCTCTTTGCACGTACCACACGTACCCTGGGCAAATATCTTGAAGCCTAATGGTAAAAGCTTATAGAAGTAATCCCTGTAGTGATATTTCCCTTTTCATTGAAGATGTGAATATATTTTCAAAAACAAATTATGCATTGTTTTGACTTTGAGGTTTGACGCTAGGTACTTCGTGAACCTATATTGTGACTATTTTAAAGGGGAGGACTGAATATGCTCATGAATCAAATCGCAACTTGAAAGTCGCAGCTTCACAATGTATACCTTTTAAACCCTATAGTATTTCAATATTTGTCAGTAAATTTCCAATTCGCTCACCTCGTTTCATTCTAATGTTATGCACAGTCAAAAGAGCTGGTCTGCTTACTTGTAGGCATTGTTGCTGGACAAGAATATGATACATTATCAATTTAACCTTAAGCTCATGCTTGTCATCTGTTGATGAACTTCTGGGGCGTCGCTTTTTGGATAAAAGACAATTTTATCAACCAGAGGGAATGGCGTAAAGAAATTCGAATGGCCTGTCACTACCATTTTATTAATAACAGAAATTAGTTATGTCCAGGATATGATTCTTTTCTACCCAAAACTATTTTTCGGATTTTTTTTTTCTCCCGTACAGAGCTGAAGTATGTGTTTCTTTTTACGGATAATATGAGCCTATAAGTTGTAACACACTGGTTGGATTATCTAATTTCCGCTAAAAATTGGACATTTCCTCTTTCTGTAATCAGCAGTTCATATATTTCATCAAAAGTTGTGTACTGAAGAAGAAAAGGGGAGCAGTAAAAAATTAAACAAAAATGAGAGTATTTTGGATCGCCATGTAAAATGTAATGCTTTAAATGGCTTTTGGTTGTAGCATTTGATCATTTTCTCATTATCTGTATAAATTTTTATAAAGACTTCCACATACATTCATGGATATATATATATATATATATATATATATATATATATATATATATATATATATTAAAGAAGTTGCAGAAAAACATTCACTAGAGCTAGTGCAAAGCACTTTTTAGGGAATTTAGCATACTACATTAGACACAACATACTGCATTCAGAATGAAAAAAATGTTCAGTATCTTGCGAAATAGGACATTTTTACGAAATAATTTTTAACTACGTATGCGCTAGCTTCAAAAAAATTTCATGTGCATAATTTAATAGCCAAAGGTATTGAACAACTTGTATAAAATCCCCAAACAAGTATTTCGTAAAATCAAAAACTTATAAGAGATAGAATGAACATTATATCAGTTCTTAAAAAAAAAAAAAAAAAAAAAAAAAAAAAAAAAAGAAAAGAAAAGTAAAGAAAATGATATGGGTTTATTAATATTTATTTACAATCAGCGAACACTGTATGACTATTCGGTATTCATTGAATCAAAATAAAAACGTGAGCAAAACACCTTATCATTTGGCTTTTATTTTTTTCTATAATATACAGAAATTTTCTGTAATTTTGTTTTCAGAAATCGTCTGTAATCATAACTGGATATTTTTTCAGTATAGTTTCACATTCATTCGCTTTTTTTTTTTATAAACGCTAATTTTCAAAATTTTGCAGGGATTTTTTTCGCCGAAATATCAAAAAAAAAAAAAAAAAAAATGTTTCCTAATTTTCGAAATCAAAATTTTAACCCTTTATATACAGATGGTACTTGAAAGTGCAATTAGATTAAGAAGCGTATAGCGTATAACGTATAATTTATGTGAGAGGCGTCAAAAATAAGGGAACGTATATACCTCACTTTAATCTCCTCACTACCAGGAACAAGACGCTACATGTATCCTTTTTTTTTATTTTCCAGAAAGGAATTTACAGAGTGATTTCTCTGATTTTTTTTTTCACGATCTTTAGATGCGTTATAATTAATTCTGATATTACCTTAAGACTCTCTCGCCAAATTTAGAAAAATGTAAGTAACATACACTGAGAAAAAAAATATACCGCCTTCATCTAGAACGAATCATTTTCTAAATAGATAAACTAGAAGTGTAGATTCCCGAGCTACTATGTGCTTAAAGCACGCCAATAAGCTAAATTGGCGAAATGATTGCGAATATGTAGTCTACACATTTCTAGATGGTGAAACAATATTCTGAATATTCAGAATCTTTTGTATTGCAAGAAATTCTTACTTGATTTTCTAGAATTGGGACATGAACCAACATTAGATTTGCTAAAACTCGCCTCTTGTATTATCATTTATTTGCAGAGATTTTTAAATAAGTTTAACCTCGATAATATGGACAAACGCTCTAGAATTTTAATTGGTATTTCTAGAACTCGCTATACAAGGGGACTAGAATTTATAAGGATGACATGGAACTATTTTTTCTAGAGCCACAATTTATATTCTAGATGCCAGTTACAGAATTTTTTCTCAGTGTAAAAATAAATACTTTTTTACGCTTTTTTTTGAGGTCTAAATATCTTTTTCGGCCTCTATGTACCAGTGGTACACTAAAGTACTACCTCACAAAATACTCATTAATTACTAATGATGAGGTAATATGCATAATTTTTGTTGCATATATCTTTAACAAATACTCTTAAATAACTAAAAAATATGTTTCACATACATTCTTTATCTGTTTCATATAATACGGAGAATAAAGGGATAAGGTGTAAAACCTGAAAAAAAAAAAAAAAAAAAAGTTTTTCACGTATGGTGCTTTAATTTACTTCAGATGGAATCTGATGCCCGATTCGTAGTATTTTTATTTTCTTCTATTTAAAATAGAAGAAAAATATTCGTTTCTTAAAAATTTTAGTTTTTTTTTTTTTTTTTTCTTTTTAATGGATTTACGCGTTTCAAGTGGTCTAGAATATAATTTAACCATTTTTACAAAAAGCGTTCTTGTGTGTGGGGGACAACATATGGTAGCAGCGATTGGTCAGTAACTAATGTACAGAATTTCATGTAAAAGTTTATATAGTTCTCTCTTATATGGATCAGTAACTATCATTGTTTATTAAAAATCGCGATTCAATTGGCGTTGCCATCCCGTTTTCATCATAATTTTTAATACAGAATTATTTCTCAAAATTTCTTATTAGAGTAGCATTGAGAAATATTTTCCAAGAGTTGATTACAAAGTTGAAAAGTATTATGCATAAAATTATTAATCAGTTAGGAGTTTTAGTAATATGAACCCTCTTCTCCCTCTTCTGGTGAGGTTTCCTCGGTGGGTATAAATTTTATTATGAGTATTTTTCATAAAAGAACTTGTAACAGGGTCGTACTCTCCGCTCTTTTTTTCAGGACACACTTAAGGATGAAAAATTTCAAATTTATTGCTACCACTATTTTTATTCAATAATCTCTACCCTTTATAAGCATGGTCCATTATTATTATAAATATACCAGAAGTGTTTCTGCATGAAATTAGTGGTGGAAATAAAGGCGGTAATTTCTTATTGCTAAGCGTGTCCTGAAAAATGGGCGGAGAGTACGACCCCTGTTGTAAATACCTTAAAACGAATTGTTAAATTACAGATTTGTAACAATTTAAAATAAAGTTATTGATATTTTCAAAATTAAAATAAATAAATAAGTAAATTAAATTAAAAGGCTATGAATATTTCGTTGCAGTCTATAAAACACAAAATTCGCTTTTTATTCTTTTTTTGAAACACAGTGTTATGCTTTTCTGACATGAAAATTGGTTGCATCCATTAAAAAAAAAAATCTATAAATAACTGTTCTAGTAAATAATTCTCACTGCGAGAACTTGTATAAGTAAATATAGAAGATTATATTGTGATGGACACACAATGCTATGTTTATCGGTTATGGTATTTTTCTTTTTTCGCACTCAGGTCGTGAAATAGAATTTATATATATATAACCGATTTCAATATGAAAGTATAATTTTTTTGTTATCGGCACGTTTCGAATGAGAACATTTTTCTTAATGTGATCCATCATAGTGCGGAAGATGAAACGCTGCCGGGGGCATTTTAAATTCATATTAAGGTTTTGATCTATTTCAATGTATTATTATTATTATTATTATTATTTTAAGATTTTATATTATTAAGTAATATGGAATTTTAAGAATTCATTTAAAAATAATGAACAACGAAATGCTAAAAACTGCTAGTTATTTAGAAAATTGGATCATATTATGTATACCAAAATCAACACGATTGGAATGTAAATTCTAACCAGAAAACTATTCCAATAGTGTAATAATAGAAATCAATTACATGATATTTGTTCGAGCAGGCATAATCAGACGTGATTTTTGACGCGTAAACTGTTTGCCCTCATGAGCCCGTTTTCGAGAAATTCATATTTAAGTATGAGTAAAAATGTTGTAACAAGAAATAGTGGGCGGAGTCCCGGTAAAACCTGTCATACCTATGAATTTTATCAGTTTTTAGATTCTGCATTAGCGAATTTTCAAACATTATATTTGGATAGAATATATCTCAAAGCTGGAATGGGCAAATTATTTATGTATCAAATAACACTTTCGCTATGTTTTTACAATTTTCGGTTGTTTTGTATTTCATTGATTTTTTCAGTAAGGCGTGGTTTCATCGGTGTGCCGATCACTCGCGAACTTTCCGAACTTTTGAATCAAAAACCAACTGACGAGGGCAATTGTTTTATGCTTCAAAAATATGTTTATGTATGCCCGTTCAGTTGATGGTTGTTTTGATTTATTATTATTATTATTATTATTACAACAAGGGGTGGTTTCCTGGTAAGAAATAAAGGGCATTTAAAAGAGAAAATATTTGCAAAGTATTTCTAAGAATATATAAACATATTTTTTCCGAAAATAAATTAAAGATTCTCGTTGAATATCGAGATTGGTTTCTGATCCTTTCTATAGTCCTTATACTTAATGCTAGAACAAAAAACAAGCATTTTAAAAATATTATATAACATAGCAAATCGAAGTTATATAATTTCATTTTAGAGTTTACTGGCGAAGAGATAAATAAAATTACAAATATTTATTCAAGCAAGAATTTAAATTCATCTTATGTACCATAAAAATACTTTAATATGTTTTGTGTTTTCTGCCAAAAGATTAAAGTAAATCTGGTACAAGATACGTAATTAGGATAAATAATAGTGAAAGTTATTTAGGAGATATTTAAAAGAAAATTCAGCCATAATCTAACCATAAAGAAAATACAAATTTTCCTATGCCTAAAACAATAAAAAAGTAAATCTGTATAAAAGGATAATGTAGCGATTTTCTCATAACAAGACACTATGGAAAGCTGCACAAATCCCTTTTCCGATTGATGTGCTTATGGCATTACCAGCGGAGAAAGACTAACTAAGAATAAAATTTATCTTCTTAGTCTTTCATTTAGTTACTATAAATGACAGGATAAAGGAATTAAGAAAATCTTAGGATAAATGTAAATAAAAGTCTAAGAACTTTTTATTCACTAAAACTAACTAATAATATTTAATTACAAAGACTAAATTAAAAAAGCAAGTTTAAATAAGCTTTGTTAACGTTTATTATTATTATTATTATTATTATTATTATTATTTTAAATTCCTTAAAGTAAGTTGAAAGTAAGTGAACTGTATTTTGCTTATTACTTGATAAGCATTATGCTAACATTTTCAACACATACCAGGTGATCTATAATTTCGTAAATATTTTTTTAATTAATAAAAAATGGAAGAATTGGTGTATTTTAATATGGTTTTTAAGAAAGTTGTGGTACTTCAGAAGATGAACTTCTTTTTAGTTAAATAAAATAATAATAATTTAACTTTTTGTCAATAGAGAGCGCTGGTACAAGGTATAATAGAAAATATCCACTGAGATTTATGTATAGTGAAAGAGGTGCGATTACGAAATCATTCCTGATTTACCTACAATGACACAACAGTGGCATTTAAGGGTTTTTATTATTGTTAAAATTTCAAGTCCAGTTATTAGTCTTATTTTATTATATATATACATATATATATATATATATATATATTATAATAAAATAAGATGTGGCTGTATGTGTGTATCAGGAGCTTTTTAGAAAAACGGCTGATTGCAGGGTTACACAAATTTGCATGGAGGTTCGTATTGACCTATTCGGATGCACCTCGAAGCCCGACGTTCGAATTTTTGATTAGTTTAATTAATTATGTAAAATATTAAAATAATAGCCTCATAACAGCTTTAAAATTAGCCATTTGAATATTAGCTATAATTTAATTCTTGCCAAAATTTTATGATATTCATTTTTTTTAATATTAAAAAAAGAAAAAAAAAATACATTTAATTAAACGTGAACAATAAAAAAATATAAAAAATTAAATTATGCATATCACAATACTGTCGTCATTATAACTTTGAAAATTTTTATACATATTAATACAGTGCTAATGTAATTCCTGATGCAATGTATGTTATTCTAAAAGATTAATGTTTTATTTTTAAAACTACTATTTTTAATACTTTTACTGTCAAATTGTTATTAAAAAAAAAAAAAAAAAATCCTTGCACATATTGTCACATTTGACTACATAATGTTTCTTTTATACTCTAAATTCTATAGATCATAAATTCATTTTATCACTTTTATTTATAGATCCTCCTGGGTGATTTTTAAAATCTTGGCGTTGAAGTATACCGAAGATTTTTCGCCAAGAGCTTCAATTTAGCAATAGCTATTTTAAGCCAAGTAGCGCATCAAAAATAAAAATAAATTATAAAATATTTTAGAAAAAAATGGTGAAACAGAAGTAATAGTCACATAAATGATCTATTTTTATCTAAGGAATGGAAAAAATGCAGTTTTAAAAATAATTATTGAAAATATAAACAAAATATGAAGAACTCTCGCAAATGAGCGAAAAGGTGCACCTGATAAAATTATTAGTAAAATAAATGCTAAAAAAAAATTACACAATACACACATGTATACATATATCCATCGCCATTATGTTTACAAATGTTAAAAAGCTGCCATGAGAGAGTTACACTGAGAAAAAATATATACCGCCTTTCTCTAGAATGAATAAGTTTCTGTTTTCTAAATCGCTTAACTAGAAATATAGATTTCCGAGCTATGCGCATAAGGCACGCCAATAAACTGAATAGACGAAATTATCGAGAATTTCTAGAGTACACATTTCTAGATGGTGAAATAATACTCTGAATACTCTAAATATCCTGAATCATTTATATTGCAAGAAATTCTTGCTTGTTTTTCTAGAATTGGGTGACAAACCAAGATTATAGTTGCAGAAACCCGCCTCTTGTAGTCTCATTTATTTGCAGAGATTTTTAAATAACTTTGACATCGAGAATATAGGCAAACGCTCTAGAATTCTAATAAGGGCTTCTAGAACTCGCTTTCCAAGGGGACTAGAATTTATAAGGATGACATGGAAATATTTTTTCTAGAGCCACAGTTTAGATTCTAGTTGTCAGAATTTTTTCTCAGTGTATAAAATCTGGGTACCATAATAAGGTTTACTTATTTATTTATTTATATCAATCACTATGCTAATTTAACACAAATGAATGGGCTGCTATGTATGACTGTACTTACAGTCTGTCAGGTACAAATATTTGATTAATTCACACCATAAACAAATAAATAAAAATAAAAATATGGACCCGAGACGCTGCGGTGAGGAAATCTATGGCAAAGGCAGCGAGGACCCGAAGCGAAGTTTTTGAGCAATGTCAATGTATTTTCTTTTTGGTTTTTATTTGTAAAGCGTTATTAAAATAATAACGATAATAATAATAATAATAATATATATATATATATATTAAATATAGGGAACAACGAAGCGGGCAAAGCCTGCGAGATATTAATAACAATCTCCAGGATTCATGAACGCCATAACCCTGTTAGAACGGATTGCGCAATATAGTTTGTTTTTCTTTCTTTACAACTGTTCATTATGTTAGAGCACAATAACAAAACAAAAAATAATAATAATAATAATAAATAAATAAATAAAAAATAAATAAATAAATAAAATTTATTCAGTGAAAGTTTAGAAAAGTATTAAATTGTGTGCAGACTCTCCTTGCTGTAACTTATTATTACATTATTTTTTCAACTATCTCAAATTGCCATATTTTGAAGAACAATATTAATATTGGCTTTTCTGTTGTACATATGTAAAATTATTATATCTCTTACTATTTGTTAATTTACGCTTGTATGAAGTTATTATTTAAAAACGAATATTTATCCAAAGCAAAAACTGACTATATATAGCTTCGCATTTTTTATTAAAATATGCGTAATGAAATTTATTTCAGACATACTAAAGTGTATTTTTAAGCAAATGAAATGCGCCTTTATATTTTGCTCGAAATTCAATAAAAATAAATCAATTTTTAAGACCTGAAATATAGAGGAAAGAAAAAATAAGATAAAAAAACGCATTTTTTAAAAAAATATGAATGAATAATAAAAGCTATTTGGCGTAAAATATTTTGCAAAACTGCTCATATATGCTAATAGAAATTTGTTTAAAAAATAAATTCTGCAATCGCAAGATTTATAAAGCTTCATTTTAAAATACATATGAGTATGTAAATTTAATTTTGAACCAAGTAAACTTTACATTTAATTTTATAGTATCTTTTGAAATATTCGGCGTTTATGAAAATATAGGCAAGATATTTACATTATTATATATATTTTTTTTAAATAGTGATGATATTCTTTAAAAAACTTTGTTGTTCTCCATGATTAAAGTTACTAACAATTTTTATATAATTTATTCTACCTACTGCAGGATTATTGAAAAAGGAATATTATTGATTAATTATGAGATTTTAATTTAAGGGTTAATACAATTAAAAATTAAATTTTAATGTTGAATGAAAAAGGTAAATACAAACTAAAATTTAAAATTATATTAAAGCATATCAATAAAACTTATTGTCTGAGAACTAAATAGTCATTTTTTTTTTTTTTTTGAGTAAAAAAACAAATAAATGATTAGTTGAGTTTATTTTATTATATTTTATTATTTACTAGTGCATGTTATTAAAAAAATGTTTTCGGGTTAAATTTCCAAAAATTTGTTTTAGCTATACAGTTAAAATAATAGTTCACTTTTTCACTGTAAAAGAAGGTGCAAATTAGAAGAATTAAACTGCAGCCAACATTTTAAGAAAATTAATGCTTTATATTTTCTCATTTTAGTAGTGCTATTAAAATAGTAAGCAACATTAAAACGATGCTTACGTTTTAAATGGCTCAACGAAGGTGGGATAACATAAGCACCAATTTTCTTAAAATATTGGTTGCAGCTAGATTCCTCTAATTTACAACATTTTTAGGGTGAAACATTGAACTATTATTTTTAACAGTGTATAATTGTACGTTTATCGCTCCCCATGAATCTAAAAATACTGTTTTTAGAGTTGGTTTGTCTGTGTGCCTGTGAATATGTATAATTATTATCAGTATAACTCAGAAACCGTTACTAACAGATAGTCTAAATCAAGTATTCTAGATCTGGATCATATGGGAAAGTTACATGAACCATTTTATTGAGATCCATTGAGTGATTTATCCATATCTGTGTGAATGCGTCAGAGTACCTGCGTGTGGTCACAATGAATGCGTAACTCCATTTTAATTGTAAATAATCATAAAGATGAATGTTCTGAAAATAGAAGTCGAATAGTTCGCGTACAAGAATACAGTAGAGAATTTAAATACATTACGGTAATGGGCGAAATTTAATTTTTCTTTCGTATATTTTATCATATATTGATAGTTGGTTGGTTGGATAGTTTTCCGTCACACTAGCACTGCGCAATGGGCAATTGACAACGGTCCATATATAGATAGAGCTAAAGAAAATAAAATTACCACGTATATTTATGAACAAAAGCATGATTTACACAAAACGTGTTTTAATAACCAATCATCCTTCATTCACCATAGGAAAAAAAAATATACTGTCTTCAACTAGAACGAATAGTAACCATTTTTTGAATTCACAAACTAGAAATGTAGATTTCCGAGTTTTGGGTATAAGGTAAAAAAATAAACTGAATAGACAAAATGATCGAGAATTTCCAATCTATACTTTTCTAGATGGTGAAACGGTACATTATTATGAATCCTTTGTATATGTATTGTTAGAAATTCTTGCTTGATTTCTAGAATTAAACTGGTATCATATTTACCAAAACTCTTTTCTAGTGTTCGCATTTATTTTCAGAGAGTTTTAAATAGGTTTGACTACGATAATATAGAAAAATGCTCTAGACTTTTAATAGGAGTATATATAACTCTCGAGCAAAGGGAACGAGAATTTATAAGGGTAGCATGGGACTATTTTTATTAGAGCAGTAATTTATTTGGTTCCTTGGTTTTCAGCGACCACTTTTTTTTATGTACTAGGTTTCGCTTTTTGAAAATATCATATATGTTCAGGCATCACACATGAGACATAATTGGATGTCGAAGGCTTTGAAAATTTTGCAGGCCTTCGACAAATATGCTTTCGAAATGCTAACCTTTCATCATTGTTGACTCACATTCCTCTTCAGGAAAATAATTATTTTTGCAATTTATGGAGAACTCTGGTCGTCGGTCGCCCTTGAACTCAAATATTCATCATTGGTTAATATGTTTTTGATTCATTGGCTCTACACAAAATACATGAAACTTCGTTAGAATGTTTACAGAAGCAAAGGCCAAAGAATAGGAATTGCCAATTTTTTCACAATGCCTCTTAACTAAAATAATTTTCCTCTATTTAATTATGAAAACTTTTTCACTAAAATAGTAACAACATAAAGGATATGATTATAATTGAACCTAAGGCCATGCTTTAGGTACAATAAGCTATGTGGCTTTAGATAGAAGGCAAGGTAGTTTCATACAAAGAGCCTTTTACTAAAAAACTCAGATGAAGAAGAGACTTTTTTTACTATATCATTTAAAACTTACTATAACAAACAAAATTATGTTCTAGAAATGAAACATAAATATTTGGTTTGGTTTTGTAAAACTATAAAATAGATGAGCGGAAAAAGTTTACTATATAAAAAGTTTTTCTGCTATAAATTGGCAAAACTTTCTCCTCAAAAATTTAAAAGTGGCTGCGAAAATATCAACTGGTGCTGTTACTCACCTAATTGAGTAGTAAAAATTAAAACTAAATATTATTCAACTAAAAAGGGGTAGTCTTAGACACACAGGCTTCCCCGACATTGTAACAGATTTTGCAATAATTTTTAATCTAGTATCAAATTGCATCCTTATCGTAAAATAATCAGTTGAATAAGATCGCAAATACTTATATTTTCCGTAAATTATAATTACCTGCAATTTTTATTAAAATCACACAATCAACTGATTGGAAGAAAATCAAATTTATTGAAATTTTATTTTTCCGACTGAGTGAAAAAAATGCCTGGAACGGGAGTCGAACCCCGGATCTTTGACTTACAAGGTCAAGGCTCTACCAATTGAGCTATCCAGGCCGACAACCGGTCAGCATTACTCACTTAGACAACCTTTAGGCAGAAACAACTGGTCTATCATTTAGAAAGCTCGACAGAAATAAGCCGCAGGTAAAGGAAAACACCATTAAACAATGAGAGAAAGAAATACAATTTTTATTAAAATTACACAATCAACTGATTGAACTGGAAGAAAATCAAATTTATTGAAATTTTATTTTTCCGACTGAGCGAAAATAATGCCTGGACCGGAAGTCGAACCCCGGATCTTTGACTTACAAGTTCAAGGCTCTACCAATTGAACTATCCAGGCCGACAACCGGTCAGCATTATTTTCACTCAGTCGGAAAAATAAAATTTCAATAAATATAATTACCTGCGTTAATTGTCAGAAATAAACATAGAAATTTCAGTATGAATTTAAACTAAGCTTCCGGAATTTCATTATTTATGTAATTTTTAAAACTTTTTCTTTAGAATTTACGAACGACATATCCGTCGTGTATATAATTAAATATTTATACTTTTTTTGAAATTTGAATGCACTGTTTTTATTATCAAAATAGTATTTCATATATTTTATTTGTGTATTTTATATCTTATAATTAAAAATCAAAGAAAAAAAAAACATGCAAACAATAGTTTTAATATTGGCTCTTATAGATAAATATGTCACTTCTGAATATAACAGACAGAGAGTGTTTGTATAATAGAAAACAGTATAGTTATTTTTTTACAAAGCAATTGTGCCTAATGCTTCCCATTATTTTCAGAATATGCAATTTATAGTATTTTAAAACAAAACATTTAAAACTTCAGTTGTTTGGCAATATTTTTAAGATGAGAACAAATAGCTTCTTAAAGATAGCGTTTCAGGCTCATTACTTAAATCCAGACGTTTCAACTTAAGCACTAAATATGCATTTCTCTCTAAGATACAAAAAAAAAAAAAAAAAAAAAAAAAAAAAAAAAAAAGAGGAATATACTTTTAAACTGACAATTTAAAGTAACATATTTTAAACTTTCCCTTATCTTCGAGTGTTTCTACTAATAAAAGAAATGTTTTTATTATTGTAAAGAGGGAAAAAGCTAATGCGTTTTAAAGAAATTTAAGTACTTTAAATGTTTATGGATATTGTTTGGATATCTTAGTAAACTTTTCAAAAGATATTTTTAGCTTTATTTCACTACCCACATTTTTGAAGTGTTATTGTTAATTTATATATATCCAGACGCTTAAAATCAATATATATATGCATCTAATCCAACTTTTTCTACAGATTTTTCTTGAAAAGAAAAATTAAAACATCTATACATATATGAATAAATCGTATATCAACACCATCCAGAAAGATTATTTTTCTTCATTTTTTCTCGTAGTTATTATTATTTTTATTATTATTTTGTTATTAAAATTTATCACTATTTCAAAATTTACTCATTACTTTTACAAAATTTATAACATGCTTTATTATGGTTTAGAATTTATGGAGCAAACTGATTGGAGTTCATGTTAGCTATTCATATGATTATTTTAATCATGCAATATGTAAAATGTTTATGCAATATAATAATAAAAGTATTTTCTTGAATAGAATCTGTGTTCGAATTATCTTGATTTCAAAATTAAACTTTGTTTAACAACAATGTAGATTGTCATTAAAAAAAGTTATTTTTCCCTTTTACATATGCAACAAATGAGATGTATATTACATTTAACGTTTTAAGGAATTATATAACATATACATGTATAGACGTTAACGCACTTCATTTTTTAAATGTGTGTGTGTGTATGTTTTCTTTTACAAAAATATATTTTGAATTTCAAACAGATGATTTATGTAGAAAATATAATTTTAATTTATCTTTTTTGACTAAGATAAGTCATTATTATAATTAGTTATTCATACAGGGTGATTGTAATTAAAGTTACGATTTCAAAACGTTATAATTTTAAGAGTACCCATGAGAGCAATTTGATATTTTACCAGAGCAATCGTAAGGCAATGAAATGTTGTTTTGGGGAGGAAATAAGTAGTTCCAACATATTTCTGTAGATGACGCTGTCAGGGGAATGTCAGGGGAAACGCCTAAATGGACTCATTAAACACAGGAATCTTGTTAGCAACAGAATAGAATAGCAGGAAACAATAGACTTCAAGGGTCTACTACAATATTTTTAGCAAAAAGACAAGACTACGTGTTTACAGCGGAAACAGTCATAGAGAAAAGAGAAAAAGAGGAGCTTCATAAAACAAATACTTTACGGATAATTAACGGCACATTTTTGAACTATTTTATTCTTTTGCCAAACAAAATTTCATTGCCTCACGATTGCTCTGGTAAAATATCAAATCGCTCTGATGGGTAGTTTTAGAATTATAGCGTTTTAAAATCTAACTTTAATTATAATCACCCTGTATATTATTACAATTTAGTAACATAAATATAGAATATTAATAACTTTTATTTGTATACATTTATTCAAAGTTAAAGGTCTCCAGTAATCAGATACCTTCCTCTGCCTTTCCGCATATAATCCAATGTGATTTTTGTTGCTTTGTATTCTCAGGATACCCTTCTCAAACATAAAGTTTTTCGAATTCTGTTTTTTGAATTCCACTCTTTGAACATGTCACCTTTTATCTTAGTAAGCAATTTAATAAAAAATATAAAAATAAATAAATTAAATATTTCTTTTCGAGATTGAAAATTAGACCCTTAAGTTTGATTAATGAAATAAAATATTTAAATATCTTTTTTTTAAACAAATTACTTACTAAGAAAAAGAGCGACATGCTCGAAGAGTAGAATTCAAAAAACAGAATTCGAAAAAATTAATTTTTGAAAGAGATTTCCAGCAATGAGAAAAAAATATACATATACCACCTTCATCTAGAATGAATAAGTGGCCATTTTCTAAATCACTTAAATAGAAATCTAGATTTCCGAGCTAAGCTCATCAGGCAGGCCAATAAACTAAATAGACGAAATGATGGAGAATTTCTATTCTGCACATTTCTAGATGGTGAAACAATATTCTGAATATTGTGAATCTTTTGTATTACGAGAAATTCTCACTTGATTTTCAAGAATTGGGTAACAAACCAAGATTATATTTGCTGAAACAAGCCTCTTGCATTCGCATTTATTTGCAGAGATTTCTAGATAACTTTGCCATCGATAAAAAAAAAAAAGTAAATGCTCTAGCATTACAATAGGAGTTTCTAGAACTCGCTTTCAAAGCGGACTAGAATTTATAAAGATGACATGGAACTATTTTTTCTAGAGCCACAATTTAGATTCTAGATGTCAGTTACAGAATTTTTAGTTCCCCATCATACGATAGGTATGGGGAACTTAGGTAATCGTTAAAAATTTCGACCGCGGTTTTTTGACTTTTTTATACGTTTTCAGGTGTGAGGAATCCGAAAATGACAAAATTTGTATGTTGTCTGTCTGTAGGGTGTCTGTTAGTGTGTCAGTGAGTCAGTCCGTTAGTGTGTTAGTCCGTTAGTTTGTTAGTCTGTTTACACGATATCTCACGAACAAATGATCGCAGAGAGATCAGTTTTAAAATATTACTTTCGATACTGGCAAGAACCCTATTCATTTGCAACATTCGAATTAAAAAACTTCGTAAGTTATAAAAAATTTACGATTTTCATAACATGAAAGAATAGGACAAAAAATCACTTAAACGTGCATTAAATGGAAACGTTTTACTGTAAAAATATCAGACCAGTTTTAAAATATCAGTTTTGATGACGGAATGAACATAAGTAACTATAAACATGCTACTTTGAAAATTTCGCAAGTTATTGGAAATTTACGAATTTCTTAACATGGCAGTATAGGGCAAAATTTCACATAAACGTTAATTTTTAGGGATATTTTCATCGTAAAGATGTCAAACCCCTTTCGAAATATTATTTAGGATACTGGCATGAATATCATAGACTACGATTTTTCCAATTAAAAAAATTGGTGAGTTATTTGGAATTTAGGATTTACATAACATGTCAGAATAAGCAAATTGAGCATAAACTTCCATTTTGAGGATCATAAAACATTAGACAACTTCAAAATTACATTTATGATATTTGTTTGAACATGATTGAATACAAATATTCTAATAGGAAAAATTTCGTAAATTATTCGTAATTTACGATTTTATCAACATAGCGAAATTGTAAATTTTTCATATAAATATAAATTTTGAGAATTATTGTATTGGAAATAGTAGCATGGAAACCAAACAACAGAATCGACCATGATAAAATAAATTAATAGATTAGAATAAGATAAATATATCGAAGCGAACGGTGGATAGCCTATTAGGCGGGAATTTCATTCTGTCACTGTACCAAGCGTTGGCCAAATTCATTTCTTTTAACATGATTATAATGTCTCAAGCTAGAAATTTATGAGAACCTATATATGATGGGGAACTGAGCAGAGTCCACCTATGCCAACTAGTTTAGTTCTCCATCATACTATAGGTATGGGGAACTTAGGTAATCGTTAAAAATTTCGACCTCGGTTTTTTGACATTTTTATACGTTTTCAGGTGTGAGGAATCCGAAAATGACAAAATTTGTATGGTGTCTGTCTGTAGGGTGTCTGTTAGTGTGTCAGTCTGTTAGTGTGTCAGTCCGTTAGTATGTCAGTCCGTTAGTGTGTTAGTCCGTTAGTTTGTTAGTCTGTTAACACGATATCTCACGAACAAATGATCGCAGGGAGGTCAGAACAGTATTAAAATATTACTTTCGATACTGGCAAGAACCCTATTCATTTGCAACATTCGAATTAAAAAACTTCGTAAGTTATGAGAAATTTACGATTTTCTTAACATGGGAGAATAGGACAAAATTTCACTTAAACGTTCATTAAATGGAAACTTTTTACTGTAAAAATGTCGGATGAGTTTTAAAATATCAGTTTTGATGCCGGAATGAACATCAGTAACTATAAATATGCTACTTTGAAAATTTCGCAAGTTATTAGAAATTTACGAATTTCTTAACATGGCAGTATAGGGAAAAATTTCACATAAACGTCAATTTTGAGAGATATTCTCATCGTAAAGATGTCAGACTACCTTTGAAATGTTATTTAGAATACAGACATGAATATTAATGACTATGAATTTTCCATTATAAAAATATCGTAAGTTATTGGAAAATTACGAATTTCTTAACATGGCTGAATATAACAAAATTTCACATAAACGTCAATCTTGAGGGATATTTTCATCGTAAAGATGTCAAGCCACTTTTTAAATATTATTATTTTTGATACTGGCATGAATATCAAAGACTATGTTTTTTGCAATTTAAAAAAATTCGTAAGTTATTTGGAATTTACGATTTACTTAAAATGGCAGTATAAGGCCAAATTTAGCATAAACGTCCATTTTGAGGATCATAAATACATTAGACAACTTCAAAATTACATTTATGATATTTGTTTGAACATGATTGAATACAAATATTCTAATTTTAAAATTTCGTAAATTATTCATAATTTACGATTTTATCAACATAAAGAAATTGTAAAATTTTCATATAAATATGAATTTTGAGGATTATTGCATTGGAAATGGTAGCATGAAAACTAAACAACAGAATTGACCCTGATAAAATAAATTAATAGATTAGAATAAGATAAATATATCGAAGTGAACGGTGGATAGCCTATTAGGCGGGGATTTCATTCTGTCACTGTATCAAGCTTTGGTCAAATTCATTTCTTTTAACATGATTACAATATGTCCCCACTAGAAATTTATGAGAACATAAATATGATGGGGAACTGAGCAGGGGAACTGATGGGGAACTGAACCTATGCCAATTAGTTCTCAGTGAAATGATGCATAGCAACAAAAATACCATTGGACTACACGGGGAAGAAGAAAGGGTAAGCATCTTACTACCAGATAATGTATTTGTTGATGTAAAGCTAAAGAAAATAACAATACAAATGCATTGTAAATGAATCTATATATTTACTTTGTGCAAAAAGCGATGTATGAGCATTTGAAAATCAACTTTCATTTTAATTTATCCGTTTATTTTATTGCCTAATTTTCTCTCTGTTTAAAAAAAAAAAAAAAAAAAAGACATTACACGGAAACGGCGAATTTATTATTAAAAAAAAAAAAAAAAAAACTTCAATGCAAGCAGAAATTTCAATAGTTATAGTTACAAAAATTTAAATTTTCGAGATTTCAGAAAACATTTAGCAGTTTAAATAATGTTATATAACAAAATTCACTTCTCAAACATTTTAAAGCTTTGTTTTTTCCTTTTTGTGGGATAAGATCCCTTTAAAATAATTAAGAAAGAAACCATATTTAATTTTTACAGCTAAAAACAAGGTCATTCTAAACTGCAAAATTGTAATGACTGTAATTTTTGAAATAGAAAAAAAAGAATCCAATTTTATTTTTTTATTAATTAATATATAACCAATTAAGTAAAGTAATTAAAAGTAAATATCCCAGATAACTGAATAAGTACCTCTTTATATGTATATATGGAGTACATACTTAAGACAATCCCCATACTTTCAAATGCTGATCAGTTGCAGATAATATCATAAAAGTAGTGTTTAGGAATTATAAAGTCGTTATGCGCTATGGCAAGTGACCGCTTCTTGCTGGTAAACGGAGGATTTAGCTTTCCTATCTCAAAATAATACGATACATTAAAAATTGTGGATTATGAAGGTTTAGATCATCATTGGTTTTGAACGAAAAGACATTTTGTAGACTTAAGTGCTAAAAATAGAACGTTTAAATTGTGTTTTTTTTTCTCTTTTTTTCGTTCACAGTTTTCTGCACAGTGACATGCTGAAACAGATCTTATGGGGGAAAAAATACTGCCATTCTTCTCCTTTTTTTTTTTTTTTTTTTTTTTTTTTTTGTTCAAACGTCTCTCAGTCACTTGCAGTGTATATTTCTACTCTTTCTAAAGTTTAATTTGCACACATTGTGACGTTCGCGAGAGACACGTATGTTACATAGAGTTTAAACAAGGTTTCAGATGTCGATTGAAAAAAAAAATATATATATACCGCCTCATCTAGAACGAATAAGTGGTCATTTTCCAAATCCCTAAATTAGAAATATATATTTCCAAGCTATGTATATAAGGCACACCAATAAGCTGAATACACGAAAGGATCGAGAATTTCTAGTCTATACATTTCTAGAGGGGAAAACAATATTCTGAATCCTTTGTGTTGCGAGAAATTCTCGCTTGATTTTCTAGAATTAAGTTATACACCAAAATTATCGTTGCTAAAGTTCGCTTCTTGTATTCAAATTTATTTACAGAGATTTTAAATAAGTTTGACCTCGGTACTATAGGTAAATGCTCCAGAATTTTAACAGGGGCATCTAGAATTCGTTTTCAAAGGTTACTAGAATTTATAAGGATGACATGGAACTGTTTTTACTAGAGCAACAATTTAGATTCTAGATGTCAGTTACAGAATTTTTTCTCAGTGCAGAAGAAGGACAGAAGTTTTTACAATAAATAAATAAATAAATAAAAGTATATTGTGATAACTATACATATATTTGTTTATTTTAAGATCGTTGAATGACGTCGCAGAGCAGGAAATCACAAATAATCAAAGGGCGATTTAAACGTTTATTTTTTGTATTCATGTCTACAATGTACCTTGTCATACAAAATCGGTGACGTTCTAGAAATTTCTAATGAATTTTTTTCCCTATATTGCACATTTTTAGAGATAGAAAAATTATTTCGCCTTTCCACCAGGTATAGTTCAACTTTCACGAGTTGGCTCTTCGTCCCTCCTTCTTTTCGAAGAGTTTACTTTAAGGAAGGGGTGCACAAAGTGAAAAGAATGAATGGGTGGGGAAAAAAAAAGGTTGCCATGAAAATAACACATTAAGCCAATAATTTTTACTTTTCGCCAGCTGAAATCCGTTTTGCCTATTAAAAGGAACATGTGTTAATATTTAAAAATCAATGACACATTAACTAAAAGAATTAAAAAAAAAAAAAAAAAACACTTTTCAATCATGTCTGAAATTTAAATAGGCAATAATGCCTTATTTGCATAAAGAAGTTTTGAGCAATAAATTTAAACAAGAAAAAAAATCGTGCTGTTTGCATGGATTATAAATTATTGTACGTATTTTATTTTGTATTTCAGGAAAAAAAAATAATTTTCTTCGAAAACATTTAAAAAATAAAAATGATAAAAAGTTTTTACGCTGTATTTTTATTTTATTTGTTTATTTATTATTTTTATTATTTTTATTATTTTTTTTTTTTTTAAGGAATTAAAAACATTATTAAAAATACTGAATAAATAAATAAGGAATTTTATTAAAATAAATTGAGTTGTACACATAATTTACAGTATTATGTACAACAGCTCTCAGAATATTTGCATACACATATCAGATGCGAATATGAAAGATAATTTCTTATATTATTGTTATAATGGTTTTTAATTTCTATATATTTTGTATTAAAAAAAAAAAAAGAAAAGAAAAATAATTAACTACAGGAGTGCAGTTTTTTATTTAAATTTTAAATATAATCAATCTTTTCTTTGATTTTTCTTTTCTTCTTCTTCTTCTTTTTTTCATTTTAAGGAAAGAAAAACATTATTAAAAATACTGATTAAATAAATAAGGAATTTTATTAAAATAAATTGAGCTGTACACATAATTTACAGTATTATGTACAATAGCTCTCAGAATATTTGAATACGCATCAGATGCGAATATGAAAGATAATTTCTTATATTATTGTTATAATGGTTTTTAATTTCTATATATTTTGTATTTAAAAAAAAAAAAAAGAAATAAATAAAAAAAAAGAAAGAAAGAAAGAAAAGAAAAAAATTAATTACAGGAGTGCAGTTTTTTATTTAAATTTTAAATGTAATCAAACTTTTCTTTCTTTTTTTCTTCTCTTTTCTTCTTCTTCTTCTTCTTCTTCTTTTTTTTTTTTTTTTTTTTTTTTTTTTAGAGAAAGCAAAAAGAAAGAAAGGTTGGTAGATTAGTAGTTTTTTTATGGTGCTAGGTCCAAATTAGGACATAAGGAAAGAAAGAAAGAATGAAGGAAAGAAAGACAGTTTGGTAGATTGGTAGTTTTTTATGGTGCTAGGTCCAAATTAAGACATAAGGAAAGAAAGAAAGGAAAAAAAAAATGAAGAAGAGAAAAAAGACTGCAAACCGAAATTTAGAAATATCGTTTAGACAATGACATTCCTCATCGTATTAATAATCTATATCTATATCATTATATAAAGCGCAAAAAATTGTTTGTTTGTGGAGGGTAATCTCTGAAACTACTGAACCGATTTAAAAACTTCTTTCACTGACCGAAAGCTACAGTATGCCATATTGTTATAGGCTATATTTAATTTTGATAAAATAAATTTTAGTTTAAAATCTGAGCATTTTAATTAAAATCCCCATAGAAGCCGTAATAGAAATGGAAATAATGAAATATTAAAAAAATTAGCTGCTGCCAACATAAAAGAAACATTTACATATTCATTTCGTTTTTAAAATATCTTGACGTGAAAAGAAAAGAAATATATTTGCACGTGCATTAAATTGAAATTCATATAAAGCTTTTTTAATTGTTAAACTTACACGTTAAATCTGACGTCATTACAGAATTAAAAGTGTTTATTTTTCTAATAATTTAATTTGATATGATATGATATAATATCTAAGCATCAATGTTTAAACCACGGAGTCTTTATTACTCCGTGGTTTAAACTGATGTGTGTAAACGAAATTGGAATTTAAAAATAAATAAATAAATAAAATAAAATAAAATAAGAAATTCTATTTTATAATATTATTTATTTTAATTTATAATTGTTGCCAAAAAGATTTACGAATTAATTTATTTTTAGACATATAATAAAATATATTTTCACGCGAACAATAATATAAAAAGTGAACTGGATTTTTTGTAAAAAAAATAATAAAGATCGAGGAAAATTATTTCCCCATTTTAATCCCCATATTTGGATATAGATATGTATTAGTTATTATGTGCATCCGTTAGATTAAATTGTTTTTGTTGTAAAATTGATAAAACTGGAATTTTAAATTTCAAAACTCTAGAAAAAAAAAATGGCAAATTTCCATATTCTATTGAAAACATAAACATTTCATTTCAAAGGATGATATTTACACAATAAACATCCAACTAATAAACTAATTAAAAGGGAAAGGATAAATATTCTATCATAATTTGAAGTCAAATTTGTTTTCAAATGTCTAAATAAAGTATCTGATATAATATACTAATATGTTGCAGCGGAATAGATTTGATATCCGTCATCCTTGGCAGAAAAAAAAAATATCGCCAAATTATCTGGCGAATATAATTTAATTCCTTTCAAAAATCATGGTTATTTTAAAAACTTACATTAAGAGTGTAACGAATAATATGAAACAATATTTCGTACAATACATATTACGAAAATATACATCTGGCATGTATATTTTCGTATTACGTTTTTGATCGCCAAATACAAAAAACGCCAAGGGTGACAGTTTTGAAATTTAAAATTAAAATTTTGTCAATTTGACAGCAAAATAACTTAATCTAACGCATGCATACAATAACTAATACATATCTATACCCAAATATGAGGATTAAAATCGGGAAATAATTCTTCTAGAATTTTAATAAAAAAAAAAATCCAATGAGCGATTAACATGGAAAATCTTTTTCTTGCATCCACGGGCGGTCAGTGATGTCATACTTCGCTTGCGTGTTGAGATGTTTAAATTTATTTGGCGACTATTTTTAGCAACTAACAGTTATGGCAAGTAGCTCAATATACATAGCGCATACAGCCATTACTGAAATGTAAATAGCATTTAAATAATTGAGTTACATTATGTTGACTGGAAACCTATTTAATATACCTATGCTCTATAGCTATACTAATATAAAAAAAAGAAAGGTTTATATGCATATGTAGAGAACGATCGCTAGAACTAAATTTACCGATTGCTTTTTTTTTTCTTTCAATAATCAAAAGTTACACTGTCTCTCTCTAAGTGCTAGAAGCTATAATAAATTTTGGTAAAATAAATTTTTAATTAAAATTTTCAATATTTTAATTGAAAACAAAGCATAGATTTGATATCTATCGTCATTGGCGATTTTTGTATTTGGCGATCGAAAACGTAATACGAAAATCTGTATATTATCGTAGTAAATACGAGATGTATGTGTTTACTTCAATTACCCTACTACCGTAGGTAGTGGAAGTATTGTATAGGCTTTGGCAATTGGTCAGTGTGTGTGTATATGTGCACGTGTGTGTGTAATCTTCTGGCTGTCATATCTCCAAAACTAATAAAAATAGAACTACTAAACTTCGCAAGTGATTCAGGTCTGGTGTACAGATAAATTTTCCAAATTTTCGTGAAAATTGAAAAACCGGAATTGGGTCATCGAAAACCAGAAATGGGACCCTAAGCCCATATTCAAAAACACCTCTAATGATTTTCTTCAAAGTTGCTATATAAATAATATATTAGATGCCCTTTCGATTGAAAAGTTGCTTAGTTCAGGAAAATTGATAGGCGTCCTCTATAAACAGCTCAATTTCAGACTTCGCAAGTGCGTTCCTTTAAAAACGCCTGTACGGATTTTTTTCAAACTCGCCATGTTAACTTCCTATTAAATATCCTTTTGTATGTAATTATTGTTTTTAGGTCAATAATTGAGTATGCTAAGTTTTGGTAAAAGTTGGTATCTCAAAAACGGCTCTAACGTATTCTTGAAAATTTTTTCTTTAATCCAATTTAGATAACCTTTCTCAAGTATTACGTGCTTATTACAGGAATAGTAACGGTGATCCTGATTAGGTAGTTCAGTTTTAGATCTCGGAAATTCGTGTTTAAAAAAATAACTATCTATTTTTTTCCCCCTTATTTTTTAACTCGCTATGCAAACTCTGTTGTATGTGTCTTTATACGTGTATCAAGTTTCTCTTACTCGAAAATCTCAAAAAATGCAAGTAATATCTCCAAAAAATTGTATATATTACGTGTAATAGTGGGTAATGGAAGTTGTGTGGTTGTTTCACACCAGATTCTGTAATCGTATATATTGTACGAATATTGTTTCATATTATTGATTTCTCCTCTAATATACATTATTAAAATAATAATCAATTATGGAAAAAATTAAATATATTTGCGAAATGAAAAAATAAATAATAATTAAAGCTATTATGACGTCAATTTTATCAAAAACATTTTCATGTCATAGGTTTATTTTTCAATATTTTTTATTCATGAGTAAAGAAATGTTTCTTTTTATGAAATAAATAAATAAATAGCATTAAGTAAAAATTGCCAACATTTAACAACTAATTAAAAAAAATAATTGTAAAATTATATTTTGACTTTCCAGTTAACAATATTGCCTGACTATAACATATAAACTGATATATTTCTTGATTTTTTACATATCAATCCATCTTTAACTAAAATTTGTTCATCAGTGCGAAGCCGGACGGGTCAGCTAGTTAGTTATAATGTAACAAATATTTTTTAATGATATAACGTATTGGAAAGCCCAAAAATTCTTCTAATTTGAAAATAAGTAAATAGGTAATAAACAGTATTTTCGCCAAAATGTCGCGAAACTCGTAAAGATAGCAAACCACCTCCCTATTCACCCTCAACCGATTTCAAGGTAATAGCATCGTCGCTGCCTACGTCACACTTGATTGACAGGGGCCAACTCGTGAAAGCCGCACTATAGTCCTGTAAGTAGTCCCACCTAGTTACGCATAATCACCTTACTATACCTACACACCCCATTTACGACTATGTCTTCAGCCATTTAGTAGTTAAATGGGTGAGAATGGATTTTAGTTGTAATCTGTATATATTAAATACATATATATATATATATATATTCTTAATTATGTTACAGTGCTACAAGAAACCTGCGCGTTTCATGAGAAACACACCTTATTTTAAAATAGAAACACATAAACATTATTTTGTAATATCAAAATTTGGTTAATAACTGTCGTTATTTTAATATAATCAAACGTTTTCAGGTCTCAGATTTGAATTAAAATACACTAACATTTAAAAGGACATATTTATTTACCATAAAAATACATGACAGCTGAATTAAAAACATTAAAACAAAATAAACGTTTCAGCTGTAAAGAGGCTCTAATCAGTATCAATACGCCACAACCTCAAGACAGTTACACTCTTGTAATAAAAACATCAATAGAGAATTAGATATTCCGGAAGCACAATTTTAGCTTCATTCAAGGGAGAGGATTGTAGCTTCGTAAAAACGTCTTGTAAGAAGATGCGC
Organism: Salticus scenicus; assembly: GCA_963930645.1. Lineage (NCBI taxonomy): Eukaryota > Metazoa > Arthropoda > Arachnida > Araneae > Salticidae > Salticus > Salticus scenicus. The sequence continues at coordinate 54,021,612 of OZ005654.1, read as the reverse complement.
GATAGGAATACGCTTATCTTGATAATGTTAACCCTTTTAGGGGTAATGAAATTTCTCTCATTTAAAATAAACTATGCCACCAGAATTTACTAACAAGTCTAAAAGAAAAGAAATAAGTGGATATTTTTTTCTATATTATTAAAGCAAAACTCTGTAAAAAAAATTCCGAGATGACTTTTTGCAGTTGAAAATTAAAATTAGTTGGGATGTTATATATCCCATCGTCCAAGAAAGGGTCACGTTCTCTAGCTTACGGGTTAAACAAGCATATTTCCCGCATCTATAGCAGTGGGCGTCTTTACAAAGCTACAACCATCTCCCTTAAATTATGTTAAAGTGATTCTTCCGAAATATCTAATTCTCCTTCGATGTATCTATTATAAGAGTGCAACTGTTGTTTTTGTGACTGATTTACAGCCGAAACGTCAGTCTTGTTTTTCAGTATTTTTAAACTGCGCTTTTATTATTATTATTATTGTTTTATTATAAATAAATATATCTCATTTTAAATGTTGGTTTTACTTTACGCCATGTTGGAAAAAGCAGACTGAGAAAAAATTCTGTAACTGAAATCTAGAATCTAAATTTTAACTCTAGAAAAAATAGTTCCATGTCATCCTTATAAATTCTAGTCCCCTTGGAAAGCGAGTTCCGGAAGCCCCTATTAGAATTCTAGGGCGTTTGCCTATATTTTCGAGGACAAAGTTATTTAAAAATCTCTGCAAATAAATGAAACTACAAGAGGCGGGTTTCATCAACTATAATCTTGGTTTATAACCCAATTCTAGAAAATCAAGCGAGAATTTCTTGCAAAACAAAAGATTCAAAATATTCTTAATATTCAGAATATTGTTTCACCATCTATAGAAATGTGTTAACTAGCAATTTTCGATCATTTCGTCTATTCAGTTTATTGGCGTGATTTATGAGCATAGCTCGGGAAATCTATATTTCTAGTTAAGGGATTTAGAAAATGACCACTTATTCATTCTAGAGGAAGGCAGCATATTTTTTTTTCTCAGTGCAGCATTCAGAAAATTAAGTCTTTATTAATATTTGTAGCTGCATGATTAATCTTTGCTTTTACTACCACATTTAGAAATATATTTATGGACATTTCAGAAATTACTCACGAACTTTTAAATGGTATAACAACAATAACCAAAAAGATGAAAGAAGTGATAACGCTAATAGGTGGTTTTGGAATTTTAAAATACTTGTACAATTTTAAAAAATAGTTCAGAATTAGCTAACAAATTGTGCCACTACCTTAATGCTCTGTCCCCACTAGCAACACTGCCATTTAAATTTGGTACATAAATTTCGAATTGTTTTCGTGTCAACACATTTTTAATGTTCTCGCCTCGCCATCGTTAGAATGAGCTCGAATGAGCGATTTTCCAATTCTAGAAAACCTTTTATTCTGATCAATACACCTCTTTATTTAATTTTCCTATAGCTATGTCCTTGAATGGAACATCTTATCAGTTCTCGATAGAGGAATAGACAGAAATTTGAGCATTCTGAGCATCAGAATACCGCTTAAAATCTTCAAATAAATCCTTATTGGAAAGAGACTAGGCATTGAACAAAAATAGCGAATGTTCAATCAAAGACTTCTATATCACCGTAGACGGAAACATATTTTTACCAACTACGAATTTTTAATTTAATTAAAATTTCTCGAAAACTGTTCGAATTATCTTCAGAGCTGTTCAATAATATGCAAGAGCAATATTTTCATATATAATAGGTAAAGCAGACATGACGGATCGTTCTTTGGGATCGGATCATTCTTTCAGTTATTATGTAATGCCTGTAAATTATTCGAGCGCCAACTATTAAACTAATTTATAAATATTTTAAGAAACAGGGATTATTTAAAATTGCAAACCTGACTACAAATAGATTACTAGTTTCACTATTTGATCTATCACTGTTTCCCAATTATACTATTTCAAATTCAGAGAATTTACTTTGGAAGGTCGTATAATACCTTTCTTATGTTTTAAATAAAAAAACAAATGCAAATTTTACGTGAAGGGGGGAATATATTTTTCACAGTTGGTTAGATGAAACGCGACGTTAATTTGTAATACAAATTATATTTATTTTTGTAAAATTTCTCAAAAATATTTTCCTATTTAATATAAAAATATTTAAAAATGTCTTTACATTCAGTTTACTTAAATAAATTTTGTTCTTGAAAGTTGAAAAAAAAAAAAATCACATAAGTTCACAAAACAAATTATTAAAATTATAATTTAGATCTACATTTATTAAAAAGAAATGTAACAATATATTTCTTTCTATATTATATACAAAATGTAAAAACATTTTCTTTCTTCAAAATTATCTTGTAAGAGATTTATTAGACTTGTTATATTTATTTACGAAAAATATTGATGAATTACATTAAATTAATAAGTTTTAATCAACAAATTTGCTTCGGTTCTTTAAAGATTTTACGCGTGTGTTTGAAGTGCTTTCAATGAAACTTTATGAAGAATGAGATTAGATAATTAATTGATCGTTTATTAATATCAAAGTGCTAATTTAAACCATCCAAAAGTTACTAATAGTATAATTAATTGGGAAGTATTCAATAAATTTTGAAGAGCTTTTGAAATAGAATATTTGATACTGTTATTTATTAAACAGTGTAAAATATAAAAAGAAATATACTTTATAAAAGAAATACATAGTAATGATTTTATTACTTTTATTGAGAATTAATGCACAAAGCAGATAACTCAGATAGCTAATTTTAATAAATGCATTAAAAAAAAAAAAAAAAAAAAAAAAAAACATTTAGCCTTTATATATAATTTTGTGCAAATAAGCATGAGTATTGTTTAGTGTGTGTATATATACATGGGAAGATATTGTAACTCAGACTATTTTGTTCCTTTGACCACATAGGCTGTAGCGGCGTCTAATAGCATTGTTTAAATTTTGGTATAATTAGTGCATAGTCCCTTCACTAGAGGGCTTGTGCAACTTTCTGTGGATTATTTAAGTCAAAGAGGATTCCTCTGAATAATGCAAATTCATTTCTATCATAAAAATGTAAGTTTTTATTTAATAATGTTTTACTTATGAATATGTTTTGTGGGATATCTTTGTTGATAGAAATAATTTGACATAGTACATTCGGTAACAAAAGTGTCCGAACACCAGCAGAAATTCCTATGTAAAAAAAGTACACTTCATACGGTTTTGTTAAATAAATCCTTGTCGAATCCTGTTCTTAGTGAGTATAAGAACACGATTCGATAAGGATTTATTTAACAAAACCGTATGAAGTGTACATTTTTTACATAGGAATTTTTGCTAGTGTTCGGACACTTTTGTTACCGACTGTAGCTATAGACTTTAATAAATATGGTGAGGCTTTTCGATACGATTATCCTAACCCTAAAACTGTAGCATGCTTTGTAATTTGTAAAAGCATGGAATTATACCTCTGACCTTGATCAGTTTGTTGTTCCTTTGACCAAGTCAAAAGCACAACACTGGTAAAAGAGATTTTCTCAATATTTTAACTTTTATGACTTATTTACTACAAAACCCCTTTTTTATGTGTATAAACCAAGCTCATCTTGAAAATTTTGCCTGATGACGAATTTCTTACAGCTACAGTCGGTTAAAAATGTATCCGAACACTAGCAAAAATTTCTATATAAAAAAAGTAGAGTTAATACTGTTTTGTTAAATAAATCTATGTCGAATCATGTTCTTAGTCAGATACTTTTGTTACCGACTGTACTGAAACAGACAGGCTAAATGCTGCAAGATACCGATTTTGATACACATTGACATTTTGTTTATGAATTTCACAGTAAAAAAGAAAATTCAAATGATTTGCGCTATCGTTGGCTTTCGACAAGATTGTAAATAGCTAAATGCATGAAAAACGAAGCAACCCTTAAGCGGATTTGTACAATTCACACTTTTCCTCATTTCTAATTAAATAAACGAGGAATTTTAAAATTTCTTTTGTCCTAGTTGGCTGTTTAGCAGAATGAGAATGCGATTTCGTCGATAAGTTCATGAGACTACTTATGAGAACATTGTTTTACCGTATGTTTTGGTTTCAAAATCAGTTCCATGAAAAATATACATAAAATTTTTAAAAATATAAAAACATATATATACGCTATCTAATAATATCGCCTAGATATATCGAATTAAGTGTTAGAGATTAAAAGTAAAATTAAAAAATATATAATATTCTACAAATTAGCAGTTATTTATAATTAATTAATATTGTAAGTGAAAGATATAAATATTAAGTATGATTTTATTTTACTCCTTGTTTTCGTAACTTTAAAATTATATGTAATACATGGTGACATGGAATAGTCGAGTAAAATGGAATACTGTACACCCGTGGTATGTTCAATAGTATCGAGCAAAATATTCGACAAAAATATATTTATTGATTTGAAAATTCAAAACACTAATCACTTCAAGGTAGTATTGGTAATACACACCTTTGTAATACATACATTTCGCCCAGCATTCTTTTCATTGTCGAAAACACTTGCGGAACGCAGTTTTTGGAATGGTGAGCAACAGTGCCGTCTATTCCGCGTAGTGTTTTCTCTTAACTCATGTCGGAAATTTTCAGCGGAGTTTTCACTTTGGGAAATAGTTAAAAGTCACAGGAAGCCATGTCAGATGAGTGGTGAGCCTAACAGGAATGTTGTGTTTGGCGATGAAAGTCTGTATAAAAAGTTCAGAATGGAGAGATGCGTTATCATGATGGAGCTTCCATATTTTCTCTGATCACAGATCCGGTCGTTTTCACCGCATAGCACCACAAAGGCAACGAAGGGCCTCTTAGTAGTACACCTTTGTGATAATTTGGCCTTGTTTTGCGTAGTCATAATGTACCACCGCGGAAATTGAGGAAAACTGTCATGTCCACTGGTGTGTGTCCATTTTTGAAGCGTTTGTACCATTTTTTTATGTGTAAGGCGTCATCGTCTGGAAAGTCTGTTAAATTACACGAATGGTTGTCGCTCGGGTATCGCCAAAATTTTGGCAAAATTTGAGGCAATATCGCTATTCAAGTTTTTGTCTCAGTTTACAAAATCTGAAATCCGACGATCGCTCATCACACGTCTTCACTTATTAGCCGACTGTCAGCTGTATTGATGGTTTCAGTGGAAAGGAAAATATTCACGACTGCACATGAGAGTACCATCTACATCTACATCTACACTGAACATCTACATTTACATGTACACTCTACATCTACATATATACTACATCTACATATACACTGTACATCTACATACTACACTCTACATCTACATCTACACTCTTTTGCTTCATTGGTTTACGCGAGGAAATATATATATATATATATATATACTTTTTAAGCCTTTCTTATATCTAGCAACAGGTGGTTGAGATCGATTTGTTCGCCAAGATGGTGATTCGAGTAATATGGAATGCTAAGCATTTTATATTTTTTTAAATTTTTGTAAAATTATAATGTTGATAATTTTAGAAATATTGTTGAATTTCAAAAATAATTTCAAAATAAAATGTTTATTTTGCAATTATTCATGCTATTTCATGTTATCCTTTAACGAAATGGGTATCACATATTTTTCTTTATAAGTATTGCATATTATCCGCGTGGTCCATATTACCCCCCAAAAAAACTTTTTTCTTAACTAAAACTGCTCTATTTTTTGTACCTTAAAATCTTCAAAACACATTAACAACACTTGAATTTTTTCAATTGTCGAATCCACAATAATTCAAAATATTTCAGTTTATTATGGTGAGTTCAAATAGAAATGATATTCCATATTCACATGCTTTCCCATATAAATATATATATGTGTGTATATATACGTGTGTGTGTGTATGTGTATACAGGGTGGTTATAATTAAACTTCCTTATAAACAGCTTCCTACAGCGCAAACGGTTGATCGGAATGCAATAAAATTTGGTATATAGACTATACACGAGACGCGCTCACGGAATTTCGAAAAAAAAAAAAAAAAATTAAAAAATGTCCACCAGAGGGCGCCTTTTCCGGAAAAACATTAAATTTAACACAATAAACGATCTAAACGGAATACAGAAACAATATTAACATTTATTGACTAGTTTCTGATCACATTGTCATCGAACCACATTAAGTAAAGGTAAGGAAAAAATAACAGTAGGCTGTTTGAGAGAAAAAAAAAATCAGTTTGCCGAAACAAGAACAGATTAAGATGAAATTGCTCCAGACGAGCAGTTGTTAATCGTGTCCAGAACGATGTAGGGAAAGGTGCTCCATGTGATCATCCTCATTCACCTGCGAAATTTCAAGTCGATAGACAGTGTCAACACCACATCGAAACTGATCATTTGTGATGCTTCGCACATAAAGCGTTATGGAGTTCTTGAAGTCATTCACCGTCGCAACACCTCCACGATACACCACACTTTTTCAAAGTATTCAGAAACTAGTCAGTAAATGTTACTATTGTTTCTGTATTCCGTTTTCGTCAATTATTGTGTTAAATTTAATGTTTTTCCAGAAAAAGCACCCTCTGGTGAACATTTTGAAACTATTTTTTTTTTTTTTCGAAATTCCTTGAACGCATCTCGTGTATAGTCTATATACAAAATTTCTTTGCATTCCGTTCACCCGTTTGCGCTGTAGGATGCTGTTTGTAAGGGAAGTTTAATTATAAAAACTTTGTATGTGTGTACATTGTACGTGTGCACTCTGTATGTGTGTACATTGAAAATATAATCCACATTTAATGTACATTAAAAGTTATATTTTATTAGTAGAAAAAAGTAAATTATAGTAATATTATTATATCAGTAGATATCGTTTAACATTTAAATATTGAATGATAAATATATTAGAAGATGTTAAACGAATTTAATTCTATATTACATTATATATTAAAAAAGAAAAAAAAAAATCTATAACTGTAATGTTTTACAAACAAATTAGATATTAATTATTACTTAAATAAAATTGCTTAATTAGGGCGATACTGTTAATTCAACATAATTATGCATTTGTATTTTAAGTAATGTATATAGAGATTAGATTTGTAATAATTTCTGATTAATATTCGACAATTTAATCAAAAAAGATTAATTTAATATTAATGCTTTTAGGAAAGTGCAATCAGCCGTATTTTGGCAATATTTATCAATGCAATTTGCATCTTAATATTCAAATTTTTATATTAGTTAAAGTAAGTTATGATAATTAAAAAGCATATAATATTTGAGACACTATTTTAGTCATTTATATATATGTCTCCCATTATTATAATTATATAAAATGTGTACTCCATTGGATCAGAAAAATTCCATGTCTGATATTGTATACAATTACAAACATAATATTAAATTAGTCATTAAATCATAATTTTCTTTTATTAAGGCCCTCTTTTACTTCCATTACCTAATTATCGTAGAAGAGTATTATATTCGGTTAAAAATTTCGAGGAATTTTCACCAAAGCTACAGATCTAAAAATTTTTTTTTTTTTTTTTTTTCCAGTTAGTCAGTGTAAATGAGTATTTTCACAAATTTGTTCCACCATATCTCCAAAACGAAAACACATAAAACGACTAAACGTTATAATTAAGAGTGTACACTGTAAATACAAGTGTCTGAAATTCAGACACAAATGTGTCTAAAATGGAGTGTTCAATTTTAAAATGCTATAAAACTTTTTGTAAAAAAATAGAACCGACTCCAAAAAGCAACTGCTATTCAAACAACTTAAAAAAAAAAAAAAAAAAAAAAGTGTGAAATAAAACTGTAAATTGCGCCTAAAACTATAAAATAATTTCCTTTGCAAAACAATCTATAACACTACAATTAATTATAACTTTTGAAATCGGCGCAAAATTAAATAAAATTTAATTAGTTTTTAAAGGTTTGTTTTTAGATCGGTAGCAACAAATGCTGTTGTCTCGAAAGATCAATTTTCATGTATCCTTTATTATTTTATCCCTGTATACAATTGGTCCATTAGTAGCATCTACATAGAACAGTAAACATTCTTCACAATGCGGTATTTATGTTTCTACGAAGTTAGAGAGTTGCAAATTTGGTATAACTTTGACAACTATCATCCTTGGTGGCTTTTGGATTTGGCGATCAAAACGTAATGCAAAAATATACACGCAAGATATATATTTTCATATGTATTGTTTCATATTCTTGATTTCTCTCTTTATATACCTTATTAAATTAATCCTGATATCCCAAAGAAATTAAATATGTTTGCCAGATAATTTTGAGATTTTCTTTCACCAAGGACGTCAGATACCAGCATCTTCGCCAACTTTTGCTGCTTACGAAATCTTATTTGTTTTCTTCAAATAAAGTAGTTTTCGGCTGCGTTTTGCAGGTGACAATGTGAGATGTGTATTTTGAATAGGATTTGATTTTTGTATTGAATAAAGGTATCAATTTTTATTTAATTTTGCGCCGACTTCAAAAGTTATGATTAATTGTAGTGTTATAGGTTGTTTGGCGAAGGAAATTATTTTATACTTTTAGGCGCAATTTACAGTTTCAATTCATACCAATTTATTATTATTATTATTATTTTTGTTTTCTTTTCAGTGAAAACTTATTCATATAGTAGAACATCAGAAGACGTTCAACGGCAGTTTCACAAATCACGACTTCCAAGAAAAGTGACATAACTCAAAAAATGGTTTATGTCACTAAAAAATACGTGAAATGCACCCAATGTGAACAAAAAAGTTACATCTCGATCCAGAAAATTATCCACTCGAGAGACAGTTGTGCCAGTTGTGCTAGTGAAGTTATTTTTAAGTTGATTTTTCTCAAATGCTGCATTTTTAAGTTGTGTCACTTTTCTTGCTTTTATCGCATATGAGCAAAAAACTATCTATTGAATGAACATACGTGAATTAAAAAGTCTTTAGAAATTTAAAGAACGGATACGCTATATTCGTAACCAAAAATTCTGTTAGGCACATATATTGAACTTTACAGTGAATACGTGTCACTCGCTGCGCTGGAATTTGCGCAGCGTAAAGTTCAAACGAAGAACAAAATAAGCATTGCAGCTGACGGACAGAAGTTTTAACATTGATACTTACATACTGTTTTTACCAGTGTAGCTGCATGCGTTCAGCAGTTAGAGTGAGAACAGATTTTTGTGAGTATCCTGTAATTTGTTTATAAATTAATGAAATCATAATGAAACCTATTTTAGGCCAAGTTCAGTACGACAACAAAAAAAATTATTAAAATTAAATCGTCTTTTACGAAGTTATAAGATAACAAATTTCAACAAGAACAAGAACAATGAGAAACATGGTTTGTATTGAGAACCTCTTCCTTTATGGAGTCGATTTAAAACGTCTATGCGTTAATTGATGTCACCGATTACAATAACTATACTTTGAATTTTACATAGCATAAATGTCACCCGCTACGCTACAACATATGCAATGTCGTTCAAGTGTGCACAAAATAGGAAATTGTTAACAAACAAATGCACGTTTTAAGCGTTCTGTTTTTAGCATTAATGTCTAAACTCTCTTTTCGTACCAAATCGATGATACTCTTCAATTTTATAATTCACTTTTTTCCCCTGTCTTGAATCGTTTCCGAGATAGAAACGCTAACTTCACTGTTTTTTTTCCAGGTGGCGCTGTAGGCGGCTGAATCGCGTATCAAATGTCCACTTTACTATACCTACGTACCACTTTTATGACTATATCTGCAGCTGTTTAGCAGTTAAAAGAGTCGGGACTGACTTTTTTGGGCACCTTGTCTTTTCTTTTGATCGTAAAGATATTACAATGGGACCTATTTCAGACCAAGACGTTTACATTAAAACAAAAAGTATCAAAATCGGATCATCCGTTCAGTAGTTATGAGCTAACAAACAAAAACAAAAACCAAAAAACATACGCTTTGAATTGAGAACCTCCTCCTTTTTTAAGTTGGTTAATTAGAGCATCTCTTACGAAGTTATAAGCTTACAAACACCAACAACAACACATAGCTCGAATTAAAAACACCCTCCTTTCTGAAGTTGGTTGAAAACGACTTTGCGCTAATCGATGTGACCGCTTACAGTAACAGTACTTTGAACCACTGAGATTACAGTCGGTAACAAAAGTGTCCGAACACTAGCAAAAATTCCTATGTAAAAAAATACAATTCACATGGTTTTGTTAAATAAATTCTTATCGAATCATGTTCTTACATTGACTAAGTACAGGATTCAACAAGGATTTATTTAACAAAACCGCATGAAGTGTACTTTTTTTACGTAGGAATTTTTGCTAGTGTTCGGACACTTTTGTTACCGACTGTACATGTCATCCGCTACGCTGCAAAGTGTAGTTCAAGTGTGCATAGTAGTGTAGTTCAATTGTGCATAGTTCAAGTGTGCAATGAAGTTCAAGTGTGCATAGTGCGGGAAATTGTGGACAAAAAACTGCAAGTTTTAAGCGTTCTATTTTTAGCAATAATTTATAAAATCTGTCTTTTCGTAGGAAATCGATGCTACTCTACAACTTCCTAATTAACTTTTCTCCCATGTTGAACCGTTTTTGAGATAGGAGCGCTAATTCCGCTGTTTTTCACCAGATGGCGCTTTATTTTCTTTAGATTGTAAAGATGTTACAATGGGACCTACTTCAGACCAAGGTCTTTTCAACAAAACAAAAAGTAAAAAGTAACCGTACTTTGAACTATATAGCGTATGTCTCACCAGCTACGCTACAACGTGTGCAATGTAGCTCAAGTGTGCATAGTGTAAGAAATTGCGAAAAAACGTTTCTATCATTGTATTTTTAGCATCAATGTCTAAACTATCTTTTCGTACTAAATCGATGATACTCTGCAATTTTATAATTCAGTTTTTCCCCCTGTCTTAAACCGCTTCCGAGATAGGAACGCTAGCATGAATGTCTAAACTATCTTTATGTACTAAATCGATGATACTCTTCAACTTTGTAAATCACTTTTTTCTCTAGAACCGTTTTCAGGATAGGAACACTAACTCCGCTATTTTCCACCAGGTGGCGCTGCAAGCGGTTTAACCTTGTACTGCATAGCCATTTTGCTATACTTACATAACATTTTATCACCAGAGCTGCAGCCATTTAGCAGTTAAAAGAGTTGGACTGATTTTTTGGGCACCCTGTATTTTCTTTAGATTGTAAAGATATTACAATGGGACCTATTTCAGACCAGGACCTTTTGAACAAAACAAAAAGTATTAAAATTGGAGCATCCGTTCAGAAGTTATGAACTAAAAAACAAACCACCACCACCAACAACAACAACAACAAAAAAAAAAACATACGGTTTGAATATAGAACTTTACTCCATTTTTGAAGTCGGTAAAAAAGTGTTTTATTTATTTCAGACACTTGAAGTATCTTAAAAAGAACACCGTTTCACACACTTGAAGTGCCTGAAATTCCGCCATCTTTGATCCTGTCTACAGTGAATATTTTTCATAAATAAATAGATAAATAAACAAAAAGTTGCGTGTTATACTATTTATCTGCGAAAAATAGATTTTAGAATCTCTTAGAGCATAAAAAATAGGATTACTATTTTTTACAAGAAAATTATCCACTGCCTGTGGCTGGAATCGAACCGACAAACAACGGATTCAAAGGTGAACGTCTTCCCAAGCACACCGCCATGACACACGGAATAGTTTGCTTATATAACAAAATATACTCTAGTATCCGTAATACAAATCTCAGTTTTATGTCTTTGCAATAAAACTATACACGATAGCTAAAGCTTAATACATATTAAATTTTATCTGCAAAGGTTTAGAGGTTTTTTTTTTTTTTTTTTTTTTTTTTGTAAAATGCATAAAAATATGAGGAAATAGTAGAGTATGGATTTTAAACGATTATTTTGAAAACTGGTATTTACAAAAAAAAAAAAAAAAATCTATGTGTGTTCATTAAAACCAAATAAAAAAAAAGTTTTTTACATTTTGAAGAGTAAGGAAATATTGCAGAAGAAAAGAATTTTTAAAACGAAAAAAAAAAAAAAAAAATCAATTATGCACAAATTGTTTAAGATTGTTTAGTTACAAATTCGTTTTCTTAGCTCCAAGTTACATACTTCATTTATCGTAATATTTTTTGTTTTATTACACATGAAAACTTCAAATAAAAATTAACTTTGCCCTTTTTTTTTTTTTTTTTTTTTTTTTTTTTTTTTTAACCGAACAAAATTCGCGTCTAAGTATTTTAAATAGGTTAACTACTTATATTATATAACATAATATGAAATTTATTTAAAGTTTTAAAAAAATGTCAAAACAGGATATGCATGTGGCTTAAAGTAGATTCCATATGGAAAAAATTTTTAAGTAATACAAATGTCAGAATTTCTAAGAGTCTAAACTTGGAAATGTCTGAATATCTAAGTGCCTAAATTGTAAAATGTCTGAATTTTTATGTGTCTAAACTGTAATATGTTTTCATTTCAGACATATCAACCTTATTCAGACACTTATCTCAGCACATTTATACACAAACACTTATGTGTCTTACTTTCAGACAGCACATGCGTCTGAAATTTTGCATACTTAAATGTTTCAGACATTTATGTGTCTGAATTGGTATTTCAGACACATTTCTGTCTGAATTTAAGACGCTTCTATTTACAGTGTAGACAATTTTGCTGTTTTTTTTTTTTTTTTTTTAATTATTTGCAAAGCAGGAATTGTGAGCGTTACTCCATATTTGAAAAATGGTTCTAATGATTTTCTTTAAAGTGTTTGCAGAAACCCACTTTCAGATACCATTTTTTTTAATGTATTATTAGGTTACTTAATGAAAATCGATAGACAGCCTGTTTTTTTTTTTCAGTAGAACAATTTTATGTCTCATGGGTGGGTTACTTAAAAAACAACTTTATGCACTTTCTTTAAATTCTTCTTATTAATTATCTTTTAAATGTCCTATTATTGCTGTATTCCTGTAAACAGATAAGTTTTTGAATTCTTAACTAGGTATACTTGGAAATGGGAAACGAAATGAGTGTCTCAAGAAAGAATGATTATTATGATTTTCTTCAAATTTACTACATAAACCCATTTTTACATGTCCGTATATATTTTACTACAGGAAAAATAACAGGCGGCCTAAATTAGTAGGTCAATATTACATCTTGTAAATGATTATTATATATATATAAAAAAAGAGAGTTTCTACCGATTTTCCTCATACTTGCTACATAAACTCTCTTTTATTTGTCTTTACGATGGATGTATTAATTTGTTACTACTACGGGGGAAATGTTAGGCGTCTGATTGGTTAGATCAAGTTTAAGTCTTCTAACCACTCTATCTAAAAAACAATTTATAACATTGTCGCTACCGAGTAAAGCTATCAAATGTTAAAATAGTTAGTTTTCAAAACAGTTCAATCTCATGTAATCGTGAACTCAAATCAGCGACAAACAAAAAGAAAAACAAATATTTTTTTCATATTTCATGTACTGTTATGTTGCTGGCTAAGTATATTTTTTTCTGTGCAGTATACGTATCATTCTCGAAGCAGGCGCAAGTTATCGAATATGAGAAAATAGTATTTTTGCACATTCTCTAGTTTGAACTGGTAGCGATAACATGTCTATTACTGAGGAATTGAAATTACAGGTTTATTACACAATATAATTTTTTACTTTCCGAAGACTATAGTGAGGAAAGTATTGTAATCATGTCAAAAATCCGAATTTGAGATTTTGATGATTCTATACGTTTTGAGGTCCCCTGAGTCCGTTTCACTATTTTTACGATTATGTATGTATGTATGTGTGTGTATGTGTGTATGAATATGTGTGTGCATGTCTGTGAGTGAACACGCCATCGTCTAAACGCTTTCTTCGAATAAGCTGAAAGTTGGTACGTATATTGTAAGTCACCATAGTACGAACCCTATTGATTTTGGTGAATCTAGATAGTTTTTTTTACAGGGACACCAGGAAAAATTCTTTATCATTATGGCCTATGGGGCCAAAATTTTAAAAGTGCGGTAGCGTCTAAACGCTTTATTAATCTGAGCAAAAAAATTGTACACATATTATAGGCCACAGTTGCACGAGCTGTATAGATTTTGGTGAATTTAGCACTTATAGTTTTTTTTTCTTTTTCTTTTTTTTTTTTTACAGGGGCACAAAGAATATTTCTTTATCATTATGGCCTATGGGGTCAAATTTTTAAAAGTGTGATAGCGTCTGAACGCCTTATTAATCTGAGCAAAAAATTTGTACACATGTTATAGGTCACAGTTGCATAAACTGTATAGATTTTGGTGAATTTAGCTCTTACAGGTTTTTTACAGGGACACAAAGAAAATTTTTTTATCATTATGGCCTATGGGAACAAATTTTTAAATTTGCGATAGCATCTAAACGCGTTATTCAATTTAGCTGAAAATTTATATCAATATTATAAATCACTGTTGTACTAACAATAAGTATTTTGGTGAATCTAACATTTATAGGTTTTTACATGGACACAACGAAAAACTCTTTATCATTATGATCTATGGGCGCAGAGTTCAGTAGCGTTAAATAAAACATCGTGTAATATATGGAGAAAATACTCAAACACTCTATTATGGTTTTCTTTTTTTTTTGTTTGTCTAACAACTCCTCTTTCTTTACTTTATCTACAAAACTGTTAATTACTCAATGTTCGGAAAGTCGAGTGGAGTCACTCCTGCTTTCTTCTTCCTTTTCTATATTGATTTCATACTGTTAATTATTAAATTTCTTATTGTAGTATTTAATATTGTAATAATAGTTAAGAATTAAAAATAATAATTAAGAATTACACAAACAAAATAGTGATAAATTTTGCAGTAATAACTTACGGGTTGTCATCGTTTGAATTCTACATACATTTAAAAATACTCTAAATTTTTTTACGTAATTTTTCATTTATAAAACAATCATTTACAGAACACGCCCTATTTTCCCACACTCTGTAATTTCATAGATGACAATTTAATTGACAGACCAATATTTAGAAAATAGTTTTATATTTATCTAAAATAATGACTTCAGTTTAGCTTTCCAGTTTTCTGAACAATTCAGAAGTGTAGTAAAGTTTAACAGATTTCTATTACTTAATATTTTTATATTGTCATTCTTAGCATACATAGTTCTGCTGACAGCTTAAAAAAAAGTTAAGAAATATTTCTAATGTATAGTTAGCAAGTAAGTATTCATAATATCCAATTGTATATGACATTGGTAGAACTGACTCACTAGAACATATCATATTTTTATTAGATTATTTCTTTAGAAAGTTGTTCATATGAATTTTTTAAATATCAAATTATATATATATTTGATCGTAAACGTTAAACTGAATAGCATAAGCTATATCAAAATATTGTTACATGGAAAGTATTTTTTTCTTTTTTACTTTCTCTTTCCCATAAGGTAGAGAAAGTATTGTTTTTGGGTCAAATTTTCGAACGCGAGTTTTTGTTATATTTACATGTTCTGAGGTCCCCTAAATACGAAAATAATGTTTTTAGCAAATGGTCTGTGTGTATGTCTGTGTGTCTGTGTGTCTGTGTGTATGTCTGTGTGTCTGTGTGTGTGTCTATCTGTTATCAACATATCTCAGAAACAAATTATGGCAGGAAGTTCAAACTTGGTATTCGAAATGTGTATCATACAAGGATGCTACACTAAGCTTTTCGTTAAGATCAAGCAAATGGTTCGTGTACAGGGACACTCAAAAGTATTCAAATACATTACGTCTATGAGGGGAAATTGCAGGAAAGTAAAGTTTAACATCTATAGACTGCACTAAACCAAATGAAACGAATATATATTTTTTGTAATAGAGATAGCCAACAGGAAAAAAAAATTGTGTATGTAGGAGCTTCGCCTCCCCCTGGGAGGAAGTTCCCTCTCGAGGGGAGTAAAATTTCATGATGGGTATCTTTCAAAAGAGCTCGCCAATATTTTTAAAACGAATGGTTTAACCATCGATCTGCGATAATTTAAAACAAAGTTATCGATTTTTTTTTTTTTTTTTAATTTTGAGAATAAAATAGACTTTTTTTTGGATATTTGGTGTTATACTATTTTTCTAACATGGAAATCGTCTGCATTATCATAAAAGATAATTTTTTTAAATAACAATTTTAATAAAATATTTTTTTATGACCGAATTAAATTGTATATAAATGTAGGTGCATTGATAAAACGGGGGGTTGAGGGGGGCGGTAGCCCCCCTCACACACAACTAATAATCATATAAAACTCTCCCGAAGCCTAATTTAAATTGTTTAACAAATGTTTACATAACATCGTTATCTTACCTCTTAATCTCCAACCTGTATTTTTAGTATTATATTTCAGGGTAAGAGAAAGTCGTATGAGTGACACACCAGATTATTTCACTTTGCATTTAAGATTAGTAGTTTATGTTCTACTATAATTTCAAAGTATGTATAAAAAATTCGTCAATACAAGTTTTACTATGTTATTATACTTTATAAATATCTTGTCAAAAACATCACAAAAAATGTAAAAATTAATTTTAGAAATTTTAACGTATATTTGTAGGAATCTAAAGTATTATACTTGAGTAATACTAATACAATGTAATTTTCTCATTTTATTATTATTATTTTATTTTATAATGAGTGTGATAAACCACGGAAATTTCTATAAGATAAATAATTGTGATATTTTGTAGGTTTTCAAAATGATTACTTTTTTGTATTCAAATCTATATTCGTGCGATGCTTATGACTTATACACATGAGAAAAATGTTTGGCGACATATGACATACAGTTGATTCAAGTGTTACCTTAATTTTGAAAAGCAATATCACGCATTCTTTTCAGATCTTGAACGTTTCGCGGCAATAAATTGTAGATTATATGTTTAAAAAAATCGAAGATATATTTTGCATTACGGGAAAAATATCTATTTTTATTAAGATAAAGCGGTAGAAATATTTAACTATCTAAAAACTCAAAGGATCAAAGGAAGTCTAGATTATAAAAAAAATTCATCACCTCTCCGCCGAGATGCATCTAGACGATGGATTTTGTAATTTTTTATTAGTTTACTTGGTACTTACCTACTTTGGTAGGTAAGTACCAAGAACGGGGATGTTTTCTGAATGTCAAATAGAAGTTACTGTCTTTGAAACCCTGTATTTCGAATTAGAAGACAGTTATAATACTAAACGATCAAAAATAGTATTATTTGAGTCTTCTTAAAAAAGCGTGCTTTGTACCATTCATAAAATGTACAACGCCAGTTTTATAAAAAGCGCTAGTGTATATAACACTGTCATAGCATGTTCTATGCTAATACGAATACGAAAAATATGTTAAAATGCTTCACTTTCAGTTATAATAAGTGTATAAGAAAATCCCGAATTTCTTTTTTTCTTTGATACTTCTTGACATTGGTGAGAAGGTTTAAATGTTATTTAAATTGTAATTTGTAATTATGCTAAAATCACGGACTTTTCTTTTTAACACATTCTAACAAGGCTGAAATGTGTGACAGACAGACTTCGGTTTGTCTGTCTGTCTGTCTGCTCTCTCACTCCCGTAAATATTTATGGAATTTCTTGAAACTGATTTATGTTATGCAAGTTCACTATCGGACGTTCCCTATTGAAAATGGAGTTTATACCTCTGCTGGTTTATGTACAGGGACACCCGAAAGTATTTCAAAGCATTGTGTTCTATGACAGGTATTTTAATGAACCATATTTTCATACCTTTACTATAGACATATCTTATTGAAATTTAAATACCTTTCTCAAATTCACTATTGTATGTTTCCTGTATAAAATAGAGGAAATACCACCACCGATTTATGTACAGGGATACTCAAAAGTATTCCAAAGCATTGCGTTTTATGAGAGATATTTCTATAAATCAAATTTTAATAACTTTACTTTCCACGAAGTTTTAGAAAATTAAAATATGTTATTTATATGCACAAAAAAATGCTATGCATAGAATATAGCATGATTAGCATTAGATTTACAGAGTGACACAGAAATATCCATTTATATTAAGAACTACTAATAAAAAATTGCTAGAATTGTACTTTCGATTACATTAAGCGTTTTTAACATTTTCTAACATTTTAAGTGTGAATATGATTTCAGTTCGTGTATCTGTCCATCTGTCTGTCTGTCTGCTCTAACTCCTTTAAATATTTATGGAATTTCTCGAAACTGATATATTTTATTGAAGTTCGCTATCGAATGTTCCATATTGAAAATGGAGTGAATATCTCTTCTGGTTTGTGTACAGGGACACCCAAACGCATTCGAAATCATTGTTTTCTGTGAGTGTTATTTTTATAAATACTTTCTCTATACAATGTTCCCCATTTAAAATGACATTAATATGTCCTTTACAACTAGTTTGTTGGCAGGGTCAACAACAACAACAAACTGCCAATGCATTACGTTTTAGGGCAGAATTTTTTTTAAGTTATATTTAAAATTCTTTCTACTGTAAAAATCATAAAAATATTGAAATGTATTGTTAATATTCTAAAATAGTGTTTTGTATAGAATATGATTATCTTTCTGATTTACAAGGCTACACTAAAATATTCAGAGAGATGAAAAGCTGTAATTATAATCTAATGGCTGCATTTTCTTTTGCGTTAAGCCTTTTTAACACTTTCCAAAATGCCTAAGAGTAATTTAAAAATCAATTAGTCTATCTGCATATTTTTCAGTCCTTCTGTCTGTTGTGTGATAACGTAGGCAAAGAATATTAAAAGTTATTCGATACAACAATTGCGTACAGTTGGAAAGTATTACTAATCAATGCGTACTGCATGATTTTTCTTTCTTTTTATTAATAATACATTAGTTTTTTATCAGATGCTAAAATAAAGCTAACAGGCAAATGAATGAAAATGTGACCTAACGAAATCATGATTTGAAAAACATATGCTAAAATCTTATCAATTGCAGAAGAATAAGTTTCAACTAAATGTAATGATTTTTGGACATCCATTAAACTTATATTGAATCATAGAACCGGCCCTAATTTTAATACTCCTTTTTTAGATTACACTTTTTTTTTTCTAAAACTAATCTAAAAATATGAATAAAATTTTAAAAACAATTTTTAACAATCTTTTTGAAAATTTACATTTTTAATATGCAAATTAATATAAAAAATTTTTGAAAAATTTTTAAGAAATAATTTATAAATTCATACTTAATTGGTTAGTCTGTATAACAGATTTCTCGAAAGATATTACCCATTATAGAAAATGAAATTTGTGTAATTCGATATATACATATGTTTCTTTTTAAAACGATAAAACCCTGAACCTCACTTTGCATAAAATTGTTGGGAAGAAAAGTCGATGCTTGTCAAAATTTTACCATCGTTTTTAGCCCTGTGGAGTTTTCTCAAAAAGAAAACTTTTATATCTGCAGAAAGTTTCATTTTGTTCAATTAGAATCTTGTTATTTTAAAGAAATCCTTAATTAATAACTACATCTGTGCTTTTAACTCTTTTTTCAGATCTAGCTGACGTAAATTAAAGGTAAAATATAATGAAAGAGGAGCATTTTATAGGAAGACAATCTAGACATATAATGTAATTTTTGTCTATCCCTTAAGCATTTTTATTACTAAAAAGATATTTTATTGGAGTTTAAGACGAAAATAATGTGTTTTAAAAGGCATATACGGGTATTTTAAACTCTTTATTTAAATCAGATGTTTACTGGGGATTTACGATGTTTACGAAGAATAAATGGAATGTGTGGAATTCGTAATAACTTCATTTTATGTTGAATATTTTGAAAAGGCAGTAGCATTATTGTATTTAATACTGAAATGATAGGCTTAGAAGTCGCTTTTATTAGAAATTAGTACGCTACTGTCTTCCTGAATCACAGTAATGTATTGATACAGAAAATAAGTGTTGTAATTACTGTGAGTAACAAGCATAAATCTACTCTAAATATACACTGAAAAAAATATACGAAGTTTATCCCCCACAATGTTAAAAGTAAAAAAAAAAAAAAAAAAAAAAAAAAGAACGAAAAATTATGCGGTACGCATTAATTATTAACACTTACCAAATGTTCATAAATGCTGTATCGTATAATGTTGTATCAATGCTCTTTGCCCACATAATCACATAACGAATGGACAGTAGTTCTGAAAGGCATACAGATAGAATAACTGAATTCCTAATCAGTCTTAAACATTGCTAGAAAGTATTAAAAATACTTAACACAAAAGAAAATGTAGCCCTTATATTCTAAATAAAGCCTTTAATGTATCTGAACATTTTAGTGTAGCTCTGTAAACAGGAAGTTTAACAAAATTATATTCTATACAACATATTATTTTAGCCTATTAACAATAAATGTCAATTTCTTGATGATTTTTACAATAGAAAGTTCTTTATATGTAATTTATAAAAATGTCTGTCGTAAAATGCAATGCATTGGCAAATTTTTGGTCCCTGTTACAAACCAGTTGCACAGGACCTATAATTGCCTTTTGAAATAGGGAACATGCCATAATGAATTTGAATAACATACTTTTTTTTTTTAACTCAAAAAAAATCTGTTATAATATATTTATGTACCTACCCTAATAGATGTAGAAAACATTATGGCATCGTTTTAATTTATGTGTGTGATAAGTTACAAGCCTTTTTGTGAAGATTTTTAAATTTGCAGTCCTATCGTAATTCGCGCCATCGTACTAATTATTTTTTTTTCTTCCAAACCGTTCATGATACAAACCAAAACTTTATATATTTTGAAAGTGTATAAAACACAGAATCTTTTTGTAGTATCGTGTACTCATGATGTTAATAAGGTTGAAAACAAATTGGGGGCCCACTTGCCCCGTGTTTGGGGTAAGTGGGCCACCCACCCCAAGTCTTTAATATAGTTAAAAAAAATAGTCATATGCACTGATTTATAGGGTTTACCTCTGGAGGACTCCACCAGTAGTGATTCAAGTTCCGAAGATGAACTATCAGTTATCACCCACTACCACAGAACTTAAAAATGGGGATTATGCTTTTGTCCAGCTTGAAGGCAAAAAAAAAAAAAAAAAAAAAAAAAAAAAAAGAAATAGTACGTTGGCTTGGTATTAAATGACAGTCCAAATGTAGAAGATACAGTTGTTATGTAATACACAACTATGCGTAATATTTTTTTTTCCCCTGAAGCTGATGATATTCATGATGTATTCCTACAAGATGTTGTGCTGAAACTAAATGAACCAACACTTTCCAAGACACTTTAAAAATACATGTTTACCAACGATTTATCAAGATATAACGATCACTAGCATGTAACACTGCCATAGGCTAGTTTAAGGTTTGTAGGCCTAACTTTTAGGCTACACTACATGCAAAAGTAAAAAGTTGAAAAATTGACATTTTTTTCTTTTAGCAGGCTTGTGTGCCAGAAAAAGTTGCTATGAATGAACTAATGGAGATACTTCAATGATTTTTTTTCAAAGATTCAGAAAATCATGTAGATTGTCCCACTTGCCCCACCAAATCTCTACCAGTTATGTGTAAAAATATATTCAGGGGGGGATCCAACTTACCCCACCTTGCGGGGCAAGTGGGCCACCCCGATGACTACCCAAAATATTTTTTTTTTAATTCATCATGTGCCAATTTGGTTAGAGGTTGCCATGGGTACAGTAACAACATATGAGAGAATGAACCGCAAAAGAAATTAAGTTGTTAGGCCTACTACATCGGGTGCTATGTTGAGCTAAAGTCGAATTATGCCGAAAAGGGGTCTCACTTACCCCACCTTACCCTACATTAAAAATTCTAAAAATGTGTATTATAATCATTAAAATTTAACATGTGAAACGTTAAAAAAATGTGAGATATAATATGCTATTAATAATTGACTTTAAAGTAGAAGGTTTTATAAACTTAAACAAATGATCCGTATATTGTTTTTTCAACTGATAATTGTTTTAAAATTTATATTCTACAGGTTTGTTGTGAACATTTAATAATTTTTCAAAATGTTAGCTTGTGTAAAATTTTATTGTAAAGTGCATAAAAATTTCTCCTTGTCACAGTAATCCGCTATTTTTCCAGTATCTTTTATTATTTTAAAATAGTTGTGACATATTTTAGTAAGAGTAATTGAACTCCAATATATAACAATATTTTGTAAATAAATAACGCAAAAACTAGCAATTGATAAGATTCATCTTATTCGGAAAGTGATTAAAAACATGTAACGATCGGTTTATAAATTATCTAACAACAAACTCTATATAATATCATAATACGGTCTATAACACAAGAAGCTTTCACCTAGATGAAATGAGTTCCATTCATAATAAATCAAGATCAGCTTTTCGCTTCATTGATTGATTAATTAATTAATTAATATATTCATTTGAGTCGCATAAATTTTACAGCCGTTTCGTAAATGTACGGTACGAACATTTTACTAAAGCGTTAGTAGCCAAATTGCAAGCACTTTTTCCTGTAAACATACTTCTTTTTTTTTTTTTTAACAGTATATCACCACTAAAGAAATCGCATTTAATATAGAGGTAGATAAATTTTCATAATGTATAATCTGATATATAACGGAGCTTGTAACGTATTTAACCTCATGTTGGACAATGTGTTTTAAATATGGATAACTTTTCTGAAAAGACAACATCTTAGTCCAATACATGTGTACAATTCCAAAAAAAGACAGGCCAACATGAAGCTATTTGGAATATCGTAAGAAGCGCAGATTGGTATCACGTTTTATTAGGTGATAGAATTAAAAACCTGTACAGCAATAATTTATATCAAATAATTACTTAGTATTATATTGCATGAAAATATTTTTTTCTTAAATTTATTGCACAAAATTTTAACAAACTTAATAAAACAGTTAAATATCATTTAGGACATCTCAACTTATATATATATATATATATATAAATATCCCATTGAAAAGTAAAACCGAACTCATATTTAAACATAAAATTCAAGAATAAAACAAGTCAACAAAAACTTAACGAAATTAGCAAACAAACTAAAACCAAATTGAGTACGAAAAATATCTCTAACATAAACCAAAACTAAATATGAAACAGAGCAAAATTAAATTTAATATGGAGACAGGCGGCATGGCTTACAACATGCTCTGCAGGGTTAAACCAGTTTTACGCATGCAATGTTCCCCTCACCTGTCAAGACCAAATGAAAAAAAAAAACTCATGAAACCAATTCTAACCCATCCTTCCTTTCAAACAACATTTTCAGCTCGGTACTCCTTTTATACTGATTCACGAATTGGTACATCATACCTTTCACCAAATCTCTATGGAAACCCTGACCTATGCTCTGACGACACCATTCTACCATATCTTCAAACATCTCTTCCAAGTCCGAATTTAATCTAGCAATACGTATTAAACCATTTCTAAAAACATTCTTTTTAACTGAAAAATGTACGTTAGATGTAAAATGCATTA
Source organism: Salticus scenicus (assembly GCA_963930645.1). NCBI lineage: Eukaryota > Metazoa > Arthropoda > Arachnida > Araneae > Salticidae > Salticus > Salticus scenicus. The sequence goes on along the minus strand of OZ005654.1, from coordinate 53,998,079 downwards.
GCTTTATTGTTTTAAAATTAAAGTCTTTTCTTTTGTCATAAATTCTAGTTACTAAATTATCATTCTCCAATTTTATATTTACATCTAAATAATTTATATTTTTACAATTAACTGAGGAGGGCTCTAGTTTTAAATTCTTAGGGTAGTACTGAAAATCAATACCTGTATTTTCACCATTCAACCTTATCAATACTAGGTCATCGATGTATCTACAACATAAAGTTTCTCTGTTTAGTTTATTGTTCTTTTCATAAATATGTAAGTAGATATCAGCTAATATAGAGCTGCAACTCCCCCCCATTGGGATTCCGAAAACCTGTTTGAACACTTTATTTCCCTCATACAGATAGTTCTCTTGAACGACGAACTGAAACAAATTAACGAAGAAATCTTTATCACTTTCTTTATTACTATAATTATTATAAAATTCTATAATTTTTTCCTTTAAATCTGTTAAATCAATAGTATTATAAAGGTCTGCAAAATCATAAGCATATAGGCTGGTAATTTTATTTGACTTATTTATTCTAGTTAAGTAATCCAATAATTCACAACTATTTTTTATTATAAAAGATTGTTCTCCCAATAGCATTTTTTCAAACATTTCACTCAAATTCTTCAACAACTTTTTATTTGGTAATTCAAGATAAGTTCCATAACCACAAGTCACCACTCTAAATTTCACAGGGTTTTTATGAAACTTTGGCACTAATATTAAATATGGGAAATTTTGGCTTTTCTGTTTTAGTTTTAGCTTTTTATAAAATGCCTTAACCCTATTCTCAATAACTGTAACTTTCGAATTAATAAGCTCATAATTTTTTGTATTATTATAACTTTCGTTTAAAATCTTACCATAAAGTTTTTTACAAATTATTGCATAGCTTGTATTAGCTTTATCAACATAAGTTACTATAAACTTCTCTCGAAGTTCTTTAATTGATTTCATTAATTCTAAATATTTTTCATGTGAAACAACATCACCATCCCTCACATATTCTCTCTTTAAATCCTTAAAAATATAGTATTTCCATTCTTCGAAAACAGTATATGGTAAATTATATTTGTACATCATTTTTTGTATAAATATTTCTATATTAGAATTAAGCCGTTTTATTGCGGCAATTTTTGTTATCATACGCTTAATTCTGTAATTAGTACCATATTCCATAAGTCTTCTCAACTCTTCGTCCTTTATAACTTCCAAATTCCCCGTAATGACATGTCCATAATCTTTATCTACATAATCCATATATATCTCTTCACGACAATTACATACACTTTCATCAACACTCAGTTTTAAATTTTTTGCGTAATCATTATAATTAAATATAATGCGCCCCAATGGTTTGTCATATCTAAATGCCTTAACGATTTTTGACTTTCCTACTGGTAAAAGATTAGCATATTTATTTAATAATTTATTAAAGTTAACATCTTTGTAATGCTCCCCCATATAATCCAATACACAATACATTTTGTCAACTCTGTCCTCTTGACATATCTTTAACTCACAATACTTTTGTAATTTCTGTTTTTTAATTCTATATCTCAAAAGATCAAAACCCAAATCCACATTCACTTTTCCAGTATTAGATTGCAAAAATCTTAATTTATCTGGAATTAGTTTCTTTTTCATGTTAAATACAATTCCTTTAATAGCCTTAATACTATTTTTATTATCACAGTTAACTATCGCATTCTCAATATCTTTACAAGTATTTAACTTTCTAAACCTATATTTGTTTTTTCCTTCATTTACTCCTCCTTTCTCTATGTATTCACATCCAATGTCTTTATATAGTTTTTCATAAATGGAATCATCCATTTTTTTAGAATTAAAGTTTTTTATTACATTACTTTTATTAAACATAACATTTAAACCGTATGGATATACCGTTCCGTATCTTATCATCATATCATTTTCACAAATTAATCTTTCCAATTTATTTGGAACTATTTTCAAAATAGATATACTTATGTTTTCTAAGCCATGTTCTGCAAAATGTTTGATTTCAATATCCTGATCTTCTCTTTTACTCCTAAGGTTCCTAATGTCAGATTTATGATTATTGAAACGTATATTTATTTGATTAGATGTTTCTCCTATATATAACCTATTACATAAATTGCATCTTAATTTATAAACACAATTAAAGACCTTACAGAATTTCAAACAATTTTTTCCCCCACTTTATCTATTTCCTCCAACTGAGCACAAATGCACACTTTACACCTTTTGTCACTACACTTAAACAAACTCATTTTGTTTACATTAGAATATTTTTTAAATTACTTATTATAAAACCAACGTCTTTTGTATACTTTACCGTTATCTAATTCAACTTTTTCACTCACATTCATATTTGATAAATCTCTACTGAAATTCCGATTATATAGATATCTAGTCTTATAATTCGTGTTACCCTTATTTACCTCCTTTAACACAAAATTAACATATTTTTTTCCTTTTTTCTTTTTTTGTATTTTTTTTATTTTTTTGCTCCCCCCTGGTTCCCCGCAACATACTTCCATTTACCATTTCATCGCTACCAACATTACCATTTAAAAAATCCATGCTACTATAATTCCTTTACATATGGTTGCTTTTTAACGATCCGCTCCCCACCATATATACTGGAGCCGACCGAGCACTACGGGTTTTAATAAAACTCCGTATCTTGCCGGTATCGTAATTTCTCTTACTTTCAATATTCATATATATATTCATATATATATATATGCGCAATCTGTAGTTCTGAAAAGTATAAATAGGATCACGTTTAAATTTATTAAGATAATTTCATTTTGAAATCGGGATATTTCCATTAACTTTTAAGTTCAAAAAAATTTTTCAATTTTATACATTGGATTCAAAATATTAAGGACAAATCATAAAATATCGAAATATCAGAAAGTGACATATGTATTTTAAAGGAACTCGGTTACAGTATATAAAACATAATAAGGTATTAAGTAGCATGAAAATATAATACAATGCAATAAAGATGTTTTCTAAATTAGCACTTGTATAAAATTATCACATGAATGCGTCAATTCGGTATCGGAAAATGTCTATAATATAGGACATGATCACCCCGTGAAGCAATATAGCACATACACTAATGTGTGATACTGTCAATCATGTGATCCATAAGTTGACTAAGTAGTAGAAATCCATTGATTTGGAAAGGAATTTTAAGTGTGGCAATTGATTGAGGGAAAGGCTTGAGAGCAGAAACATGTCTTCCCAAAGCATCCCGAAACAGGCTCTGTGTGAGTGACCAAGTCCACTGACCAAGCTAGAGATTTAATGCGCTGAATTAATTGGTTGTACAGATACTCTTCATTGATGCAAAGTCACTCTGGTTTACATTAGTCCTCCAAGAAACTATTAATTTCTACTTCGGCTTAAAGGTGCACATATTCATCAATGACGTCACCTCTATAAATGTGACAATTTCAGTACTACCTTAAAGGACATGGAACTCTGTGAGTCCACCCACAGTGATACTATTCCAAACGCAGAATCTGCATCCTCCGAATGATTCGCTCTCAAACATTTTTGATGAATGAGGATATTTTCCTTGTTCTCTTCAAATGAAACAATGACTACCATCGTTTTGGAGTCTAAACCCTGACTCTTCCGTAAACAATCGTTGGTTTATTAGTCATCCAGTGGAGATATTATCATGCCTAACTGAACTTTTTCTCCTCTTATGTTAGGCCAGCAGCTAATAAATTTCTGGTCACCTGCTGTAAAGACTATTCTCATGAAGTCTTCTACAGCCAGAACATTTTGCCATCAATCTTATGGTACCTTCAGAAAGAGAGGCTCTGAGATCAGATAAGTTTTCATTTCTGTTACATCGTGACAATAATCGCAAATAAAGTAATCAATCTTCTCGTAGGATTAATCGTTCTTGACTATACCTTCTGGAAGTTAAATCAGTGTTTTGAATATGTTGTAAAAATCAATGAACTACAGATAGATATCCTTTTAGTCATCAAACAATAATTGTTTTATTTTGACCACCCTCTACTTACCCAATAGCCCTTTACCAAAATTCTACAAACGAATGATGCTTCGAGGTCTTTGTATAGAATTTTTTTATCCAAAAACTCTTCTTATTAACACAATGAAATTTGCTTATTTACTCACTAGCATACATGTTTAAGCTTCTCAGATGTAACATATACCGATAGCAGCATCACTAATTTGCCTATTTCAATTATATTCTTCCCATTTTCTTTAACAGTACATTCAAATTTAATAGAGACTGACCTTTTTAGAACAAAATGTTTTTCATTTCATTGATTTTGCCTTAATTTTTCGAACCAGTGTATTCATACTAACATATGTTATATTTGTATTATTTAAACCTTTCATGTATGTGGTTGAAGGAAAGCACTAGAATCTTGATATCATAATTAATTTTAATCTCAAATGACAAATAGTATCAGATGAAGAAGTAAATATTTTAAAATTAAATGAAAAAAATATATTCAATAACAAAAAAAGTATATTAGACATTTATTAAATATTGTGTGTCACGATAGACCTAATTAAAAATAATAAATAAATAAATTTTCTTTTATGTCCCAAATTAAAATCTCCAATAACGATTATATCATAAAACTGTTTTAAGTTCACTTATAAAAAAAAAAAAAAAAAAACAATAGATATTTGTGCAGAATTTAAATGACAAGTTTTCAAACAATATTTGTAATTATACTAATTGCGTTCAATGAACTTAATAATATATATACATATATATATATATATCTTAATATTTAAGAAAGGTAATATGATTCATAAAATTTTAGTCGACTAAACAAAACATAAAATTACTTTTAAAACAATAAAATTAAGAAAACGCAGGTTTATGGTAGACAACATGATATTTAGGATAAATTATGCAAATTAAAATTTAATGATACGAAAAAAAATTTCGAATAAAAATTTTAATGACTTTGTGTCGTCAATAATTTTTTTTAAAAAATGTAGTTAATTACAATTTATATTTTCGTCGAATTACTTAAATAAGAATGTAATATTTTGTGAATTAAATATGTAATTCGTTTAATTAAAGATCTTAATTAAAGCAAAATGGAATTTTACATTTGCATTTTAATAAATAAGTATTGTTTGTATTTTATTAAAATTCTAATTATCATTTATAAAATTGTACTAAATAAATTAATATGAGCTAAAGTAGATTAAAAAATTGTTTCTACGAGAGTTGTAAATTAAATAGTGGCAACTTAACCTTGAAACTCGCAGAAGGGCGGGCATGCTCAAATAGGATATGGGAGCGGTGAGGTGGCGCTGTTGTCGATGTGTAGATGCAAAAAACAGTCGATCTGCTAAGAAGGGTAGTTGTTGTGTGGCGTTAAAGTGAGGAGTTTCGTTTCCATCGTTCTAAAGCATGTTTGTTGTTGCAAATCCGCAGTCTCATTCCGACCCGAACGAAATGCTTGAACCCATTGTCTTATACAGTGAAGCATTTGTGCCACAGGCTTCCACTAATCCTCGATTGCATTCTGTTGCATTTTTGCCACGGGCAACTTCGATTTTAAGCCACGACCGCTGATCACCTTTTGAAAACAGGCTTTAGAGTGATGGAAACGAAACTTCTCACTTTAACGCCACACAACAACTACCCTTCTTAGCAGATCGACTGTTTTTTGCACTCTACACATCGACAACAGCGCCACCTCACCGCTCCCATATCCTATTTGCGCATGCCCGCCCTTCTGCGTGTTTCAAGGTTAAGTTGCCACTATTTAATTTACAACCCTCGTATGTCTATTATTTTTTTTTGTCAGTTTGTTATTTGAAAATTTTGCCGTATTTTTAAACAATACATCACACCATTCAATAATTGACTGGACACTTTCAAATTTAAAAGAATCATCTTGCAATTTCATGAATAGGAAGAACAAGCTGTACCGCATATATTTCAGTGAAAATTTAAGTAAAAGGAGACCATTAAAAAATCAAAGAAAAACGGAAATATTTTGGATCAGCCTCTAAAAAGTAATGCTAGAAATGCGTTCTGGCTGTAGCATGTAATAATGAGGTTCCTTCTTATAATCTATATAAAGATTTATAAAGCTACCTCATATATTCATGGAGATATAACAGTTTATTGAAAAAAGTTAAAAATAAAAGGTCACTTTTAAAATTATAACACACAAAGTATTGAACCCAGTGTAAAGCCATTTTTTTAGGAAATTTCACGCATTACATTAGTCACAACATACTGCAATCAAAATGCAAAAATATTAAATGCCTAATGAAATACGAGGGTTGTAAATTAAATAGTGGCAACTTAACCTTGCAACTCGCAGAAGGGCGGGCATGCGCAAATAGGATATGGGAGCGGTGAGGTGGCGCTGTTGTCGATGTGTAGAGTGCAAAAAACAGTCGATCTGCTAAGAAGGGTAGTTGTTGTGTGGCGTTAAAGTGAGGAGTTTCGTTTCCATCGCTCTAAAGCATGTTTTCAAAAGGTGATCAGTGGTCGTGGCTTGAAATCGAAGTTGCCCGTGGCAAAAATGCAACAGAATGCTATCGAGGTTTAGTGGAAGCTTGTGGCACAAATGCTTTATCGTATAGGACAGTAGCACGATGGGTTCAAGCATTTCGTTCGGGTCGGAATGAGACTGCGGATTTGCAACAACAAACATGCTTTAGAGCGATGGAAACGAAACTCCTCACTTTAACGCCACACAACAACTACCCTTCTTAGCAGTTCGACTGTTTTTTGCACTCTACACATCGACAACAGCACCACCTCACCGCTCCCATATCCTATTTGCGAATGCCCGCCCTTCTGCGAGTTTCAAGGTTAAGTTGCCACTATTTAATTCACAACCCTCGTATGATCATATACACTAAATAATTCTTTTTTGTGCATGCGCAAGCTTTAGCCTTATTTAATTTATATAATTGAAGAGCCAAACGTATTGCGCTACATATATAAAAATCCCAAACAAGTATCAAGCAAATTCAAAAAGTTGTATGCGATGAAATGAACTGCTATTCAGTTCCTCTGAAAAAAAAAAGAAAAGAAAAAAGCTAAACAATAGGAAGTTTTATTCGCATTTTAATTTTTATTCAGTTAATGGTAATACAGTATTCATTGATTGTAAATAAATATTGATAAACTCCCTTATCATTTAAATTATTTTTGAAAAGAACTGAAATTCAGCTCATTCTATCGCGTATAACATTTTGAATTTACATGATATTTCTTTATAGTTTTCATGTAAGTAGCTCAATATTGTTGGGTATTATATTATGAAAATGAAATTTTTCTAAAACTCGACCATACGAAGTTAAAAATTATTTTGTAAAAATGCTCATATTTCACAATTTTTATTTATTATTTATTTTTTTATTTTTGTAACTTGATCGCAATATGCTGTATCTAACACAGTATATCAAGTTTCCTAAATATTGCTTTGGATTGGGTTTAATAAAAAAACTAGTTATAGTTAAAAAAATAATTTTTTTTTTATAGAAACATTTATATCTCTTTGAATATATGTGGTATCCTCATAAAAAATTAATTCCTATATTTATGTGATAATAGACAATTTGCACATTTTCTGATTTTATTCTTTTTAATAGAAAATGAAATGGTAAGAAAATAAATACATGCATTTTCTTTATTTGAAATCTAATGACTGATTTATAACAATTTTAACATCGCACTATTTACTTAGAAAACGCAATATAAGATATCGTGACGTCACTCTTTATGACAACAAACGGAATTAATTAATGTTTACCTTCGATTTCGTGATTTGCTTTGCTTCTTGAATCTGTGAAATAGGTTTTGTATGTTATAATAATGACGGATATTAAAAAATCATAGTATAAATATTGTATTATACCATTTTGCAGTAATACAACGGCTAATGCTTCGCAAAAGTTATCCTTTAGCGTTCCACAGGATCCTATTAAACTAAAACATTGGACAACCGCCATGAAAAGAAAACAATTGAAAATGATGATAATGGAAAATGGTGATAATGATATTAAATGATTATAAGATGAAAAAGAAATGCTCAAAAATCACATAAACAATTGATAATTACGAAAGTTAAAACGAATTGCTGCTTACTAACCAGGCTAACAAAATGTAAACATTGAAGCATCATAAAGTGTGACGTCAGGCAGCGTTTTGAAGTCACGTGATTTTTGACTAATTTTAAAGTTATTTTTTAAATTAATGAGAACTTTTTTTGCATTTTTAATAAACTTTTTTAAATTTATGGGACTAAAACTACCAGAAAAATAGGATTTTGTCCAAATCCCCTATGTGTGCAAATTCCTCATTATGTGCTACAGTTAGAAAGCATTTTGAGCAGTATTTTTTACAGGGAGATCATGGACATTTTCATTTCTTTTTTTTTTAATTTTATTTTTACTGGTCCTCCTTCTGTTTTCGGAGAAAATCCTTAGTTGAACTATATAAGGTATAGCCAGTTACAGCTCTTGAAGATTCAAAATGATTCGTACTGTACTTTTTTAGATAATTGACAAATCGTAAAAAATCTGAAGTGTCCCGTCATTTATAGAGCGTTAGTGTATTATACGTTTTTAAAATTATTTATGCATATTGAAATTTTTAAATTTCGAAATTGTAAAGCATAATATAATATAAATATTCAAATAATAATTTTAGACGCCATTACTGATTTATATATGAAAAAAAAAAAAAAAAAAAAAGAATAAATAAGCAAAGGTAGAAAGTTATTAAGTGATAAAGAAATTGCTTGAAAATTTATATGATCATTAATGTGATATCATTATAAATCAAGTGAAACATGATATCAAAAATTCAAAGAAAATTTTATAATATTTTGCACATTCAAAAATAAATAAATAAACAAATAAATAAATAAAATATAAAAATAAAATTTAAATTAAAATAAAAAAAGGTTTTGTTAAAACAACAAAAAATATTTTATTGAAAAAAAAAATATATATATATATATAGTTAAATCAACATTATTTATTTATTTGATATTGCTTTAACAAAAATGTATTTATTTGTTTAACGGGCTGGGGACAAAAATCTCGCGAGGAAAGATATCGCCTACATAAACGAATGGAAAGCAAAAAGGAGTTGGTAATTATTAGAAATGTTGTATGAAATTTCATGACAACACATACCTTACTCAGAGCATTGACAAACCCACCAGAAAAATTGTTATAAATTTTATTTAAACGAGTTTAAAAACTACGTTTATTAACTTTTGTCAAGATTAGTCATAATGAATTCAATCGTGCTTTTCAATTTTAAAATTTTTAATTCCCGTTTGTGAACAGAGCTCAGCTTAGATGTCAGCAGTGGTATACAATATTTTAAAAATATATTTTGAATGGTGAAAAAAATGATAGAATAACATAAAATTAAATTTGGATAAAATAATGAAATTACACTCAATGATCTGTCTATCTATTTATTTATTTTAATTAATTAATTTATATTTATAAAGCCCTATGGCTCCTGTCAAAGATCACATGTGACACAAATTCAAATTTTCAAATTGGACATATTATATTTCATAGGCGAGATTTTGTCCCGCTATATTATGTCCGGATCATTTTTGTGTTCAACAACAACTTTGTTCTTTCACACACACACACACACACAATATATATATATATATATATATATATATATATATATATATATATATATATATATATATATTATATATATTATATATATATATATATATATATATATATATATAATATATATATATATATATATATATATATATATATATATATATATATATATATATATTATTTTCTGTGTACTTGAATTTAATGAGTAAACTTCAGTTCATTTAATAAGATTTTACCCCTTAATATAACGCATTATGAAATAGACAAAAATGTATATGAAATATGTTTTTTTTTTGTATTTACTTAAGAACATTTTTGGAAATAAATGCAACAAAAATCATGTATACCACCCCCAACATAGTAAATTAATGAGGAATTAGTAAGGTTGTACTTCAGTGTACCATTGGTAGATAGAGATCGAAAAAGATATTAGGACATTAAAAAAGTGATAAAAGAGTGTTCACTTTTATTGCTACTTATATTTTGGGTATGGTGAATTCCGGAGTTAATAATATTATTAGAGCTGGACGATATCAGAAATTAAATATCGCGATATATCATCAAGTTAATATCGATATTGGTGATATATTGCGATATTTATTTCAAGAGAAGGAAAATAGATATTTGCTACTTTTTAAAGACAAATGAACACCAATTTTAATGTATACAAGTGGGGAGTGTTTTCTATATATATATTTATATTTTCTGGTATATTACTTCCAAATCTTTTTTATTAAAAAGAAAAAAAAAAAAAAAAAAAAGAAAGAAAATGCATAAATAGCAACACAATGTTTTTTGTTTCTTTTAATTTATACCATTACTTTTAAGTATATTTCTGAATAGTTTGTCCTCCATTCTCTCTATTTTAAGATTTAATTATTTCAAAATCACATTTTAAGAGAGCTAATTGGTGATATGTGTTTTATTTACACAAAGTATATCATCAAGATACATAATTATAATAAAAATATAAGCTTAAGAAAAATGAAGCTGTACTTAGAATGTAGATTATTAATAAAATTTTGCGCAGAAGTCGTAACTTAACTATCTATCTATCTCTCTCTCTATATATATCAATGATTCACTTATATGCGGAAATTTTAAAAATAAATATTAGTATGATATTTGCGCCTAATTCCCATCCCTGAGTATAAAGAAAGTTCATTTACTAATAGTCCTGTCAGTCATTGATAGCGATATGGTTATAATTAAATTAATTTCAGTGAATAAGAAATGCACAGTAGAAATACTGTTTATAAACTTTCTTTAGAATTGCCACCGAATAAACTTTTTCGGTTGTAGAGTAATATTAATTTGAGACCCTATAACTCATAGGTATTCTAAAGGTCAATTACCTGACATTTTTATTTTATTTTTTATCTACTTACCATATCATGATTTTTTTTTTTAAGATATATATATATATTGAATTCATATTTTGTAATGTTTTTATAACATTTGGAAATTGTATTATATTTATATACTAGTACCGCCCAGTGGTTGAAGATCAATCACTTTTTGCAAAGCAAAGCAAAACAACTGCCTTCTCATAAACGGAATTAAATTGCAGCACAGCAGCGACCCCTGTTGGCCGATAGGCACGAGTCGTCCATGAAATAGAGCGTTCGAACTAAAAAAAAAAAAAAAAAAAAAAAAAGAAAAGAAAAGAAAGAAAGAAAGGAAATCTTAAAAATGGTCAATTTGAGTTCAAGGAATCTCAAAACTTGTAAGATCATCGAAAACTGGAAATCTAAATTTTTTCTGAATCTTATACTTTCTTCTTATATATGCAGAAGGTAAAATAATAGATTTTAAGAATACCACTTTTTTAAGAATAAGTAGTCAATTTCAGTTAATTTAAATGCAAGGAAATCTCAAAACGTGTAAATTCATCGAAAACCAGAAATCGAAATTTTCCCTGTGTCTTCTACTTTCTTCTTATGCATGCAGAAGCCAGTTATAAATCCACATTTTAAATAATAAGTAGTCAGTTTCAGTTAATTGAAAAGCAAGGAAATCTCAAAACGTGTAAATTCATCGAAAACTGGAAATCAAAATTTATCCAAATCTTATACTTTCTTCTTGTACATGCAGAAGATATAATGATAAATCAACTTTTTAAAAAATAAGTAATCAGTTTCACTTAATTGAAATGCAAGGAAATCCCAAAACGTGTAAATATATCAAAAAACGGAAATCGAAATTTATTTCGTATCTTCTTTCTTCTTATGTACGCAGAAACTAGTAATAAATCCACTTTTTAAAAATGAGCAGACAATTTCAGTTAATTAAAATGCAAGGAAATCTCAAAACGTGTAAATTCATCGAAAACCGGAAAAACGTTTATCCAAATCTTATATTTTCTTCTTATATATGCAGAAGATACCCAGACAGCACATCGCCTCCCCAGGATATCTTCAAGTTGCCTTCTGGATGAAAAGACATCCCAGAAACGTCCTTAAGATGTACTGTGGATAAGTTAAGCCTAACTGTGTTGTTAGGGTAGAATAATAAATCCAATTTTTAAAAAATAAGTAATCAATTTCAGTTAATTCTTTGCTTAAAAAAGAAAAAAAAAACCACTTGACGATATTTCGAACAATCCATGCAATTCCGAACAATATATCAACGAACGGATAGCAAGAACTAAACGCGATATACTGTTTGCAGTGTTTTCACTTTTCACCTGCGAGCAAAGAGCAGCTTCGATATTATTGGTGTGGGGATATTATCGAATGGAAAATAATATACTACTGCGATGAACTAAACGCGATATACTGTTTGCAGTGTTTTCACTTTTCACCTGCGAGCGATGAGCAGCTTTGATATTATTGGCGTGGGGATATTATCGAATGGGAAATAATATACTACTGCGATAACTTGATGAATGAGGAATGAAACATTTTATATGTTGTCGTTCAAGGTCATACTTTTTAAGTAGTGGTTTCGATTTGAGAGTTCGCACAAATGACGCAAAGGGACTGATTGGAGGAATAAGGAAGAGAAAGTGTGTTCGGATCGTTTGCAGGTTAGGGTTATATTTTCGAGTTTAGTCAGGAGGAAGGGAAGGAAGGAGGTAGGAGGAAGAGAAGGTGTATTTGTATAAGATATTTGGCGGTCTGTTTGTTGGGTGTTTACGGGGTGGTACGGTGAGGCGGGGAAGCAGAATTTGAAGAGATTTGGCGTTGGACGCTGTTTATCAGCATATGGATCGATCGCGCTGTGCGCACTTGAAAATATAGTTAGAGGGATATATCGTTAGAGCAAGAACTTAAATACTGTTATCGCGATATTAAAAAAATATCGATACTTGGGGATATATTAATAAATAATCCAGCCCTAAATATTATAGTTTTAAAAAATTAAAGAACACGCTTTTATAGAAATGTGAACTAAAAAAGCACAAAATATCTATCTTAGTATTAAAATGCAGGGTAAGAGAAAATCGTGTGAGTGACACACCATAATATTTACATACATTTAAATCTTTAATTAAAATAACTTAGAATTAAACAAAAACCATTTTTTAAAAAAACTCCCTGACTGGGATCGAACACTGGACCTTTACGTTCGTAGCGCGGAGCCTTACCTCAACGCCACATCGTTCACGTGGGGAATGTATTTTTTTACAATATAAATTTTTTGTTTGCTCCCAGAGAAGTTACAAACATACATACAAATATACATACAAACATACATACAGGTGAATCTAATAAAAGCGTGTTAATATAGGAATTAATTATAATACAAACGTGAAGATTGTGAAACATGCCAATGAGAAACACCAACAAAAGTCTATAAATTCCTTTCTTGAACAAAAACGAATATATGCAGCGTCTAGTGCTGTGAAATGAAATTAAAATGAGGTATATAAGTTCTATTTTGCCATGTTTTTATTAACTTCGATTCTTGTTTGTTTGCTTTTGTTTGTTTGTGCAGTACAAATCTTGCAATCTATTTTTAACTAACTTCCCCACTAGCTAGACATTTGAAACTTTCGCAGTAGCTCAGAACCCGGTGACAACACAATACTTCGAAGTCAGATTTTCGAATTTTCGAAAAGGTTTCTTTTAATTATTAAAATATGAAAATAATAAGCTCTTAATAGCAATAAAATAGCCATTAAAATATTAGCTATAATTTAATTGTTGCCCCCCCCCCCAAAAAAAAAAAAAAAAAATAATAATAATACGAGTTCATTTTCTTTGGACATAAAACTAAATACTTTTAATTCAACGGGAACGTTAAAAAAATATCGAAATTTAAATTATGCAAAATTGTCGCCATTATCACTTTAAAAATTTTATACACATTGATAAGTGCTAATGTCGCTTTTGTCACGATGCTAATATACGTTGTTTTAAAAGGAGTAATATTTTATTTTTAAAACCAACTTTTTAGAAGTGAAAACTTCTTTAGGCGCGTTGATCACTTTTGGGTGAACAAAAATCATTGAACTCACGTCATCGTCAGCTAACGCTTTCCATTTGAAGTGAAAACTTTTGGGTGAACAAAAATCATTGAACTCGCGTCATCGTCAGCAAACGCTTTCCATCCTTGTATGATACAAATAATGTATCATACAATTAACTTGCTAATGTGAAGTGTTAATAATCATAGACTATATATTGTTTTAAAATCTGGTGCAGCTCTACACGACTTCTCTCATCTCCGGGCACTGTCTCTATTGCAGTTAGACCTCACAAAACCGTGAGAAAGCCCAAAGCTGCCATTTTCCTCACGTTTTTACAATCTGGTGCAGCTCTACACGACTTCTCTTATCTCCGGACACTGTCTCTTAAAGATTGCAACCGGAAACTTTGCAGTTAGACTTCACAAAACAGTGAGAAAGGCCAAAGCCGCCATTTTTCTCACTTTTTTACAATCTGGTGCGGCTCTACACGACTTCTCTCATCTCCGGACACTGTCTCTATTGCAGTCAGACCTCACAAAACCAATGGTTAGTGCAGTTAGGGCATTAAATAAAATTGTAATATAATTTTTGTAGTAGTAGTTTATATTAATGAATAAGAAAACACTTCATTTAAAAGTATTTCCTGCACAATAAAATATTTCCTGACGATTCAAGAAATACACACGTAATTGTTCACGTTTTCACTTCTGTCGGCACTCTCGGAGTGCATTTTTTTTTTCACTATTACTATTATTTACTGAACTGAGTCCGCGTGCTTGAATATTATTTGTTTATCCTCGCGTATTTTATTAATGATTTATCAGAAATTTTAAAAACATGGCATATAAAAAGTTCTGAGTCCGCGTGCTTAAATATTATTTTTTATCCTCGCGTATTTTATTAATGATTTATCAGAAATTTTAAAAACATGGTATATAAAAAGTTTTTTTTTTTTTTTTTTTTTTTTTTTTTTTTAATCTTATAATTATTTATTTATAAATGCCTTTGACATTTCTTTAATAAATTTAATTTTTTACGCTATTTAATCTAATGGTATTTAGTACCGCCATTAGATAAATAGCTAAACTTAGGAATTGTGACTATGAAACTACCTTAGAATATTGAATTATGGTCCTATTACGTACGGAATCTTCTATTTATTGGACCTGTTAACACCTGAATTAATTTTGCTAAATATATTTTGATGAATATTTCGAATCTAAACTAATGTATACTACTGAGAATAAAATATATTAAATTGAAAAAATTCTTCTGTTAGTTTTTCTGTTAGACTATCCTCCTTTTAGGACGTTTGGTGTTACAGTGAAAAAACTTCGAGATTAGAAAACTTCGAGATAAAAGATTAGTTTCCTATAATATGTTGACAAAGACCTCGAAAGTGAAGTATTAAAATATATATTATTTTTCAACTTCGTTTACGTTGGTATACCTCCGCAAACAGCAAATATATGCGCGATGAAAGAAAAATCATAAAAATCATAATCATAATAATTGATATACTGGCACATAAAACTCTGTGGAATCATTTATACGGATGCCATAAACTGTCTCTAAAAAGCAGAAATCATTTCAAGAAACCACAAAAGATATACGCGCTATATCATTATTCAACTTCACTTACGTAGGTATATTTCCGCAAACAGCAAATATATGTGCGATGAAAGAAAAATCATAAAGTAACTATCCAAATTATGATATAATAATTGATATACTGGCACATAAAACTCTGTGGAATCATTTATACGGATGCCATAAACTGCCTCTAAAAAGCAGAAATCATTCCAAGAAACTACAAAAGATATACGCGCTATATTATTATCTGTCCTCAAATTAAAATGCCTGGCGTTAACGGGTTAAAATAAACAAATGCATATATACAATTTTTGAAAACATTATAATATAATTTGAAAAAAAAAAAAAAAAAAAAAAAAAAAAAAATGAAAATTCTTACATTTCTAGCTATTCTTTTCGAGTATTTAATTTAATTCTACCAAATTTGATGTAGTAATTTAATGCCTAGCTTCAAAAACCTACTAAAATACAAAAAGAAAAATGTCTCGGACATGCGTTGATTTCCTTTTAAACACGCTTTTATTAGCTTCACCTGCGCATACATACATACATACAAACAAACATACATACATGTATGTATGTTTGTTTGTATGTTTGTAACTGCTCTGGGAGCAAACAAAAAATTTGTATTGTAAAAAAATACCTTCCCTACGTGAACGATGTGGCGTTGAGGTAAGGCTCCGCGCTACGAACCTAAAGGTCCAGCGTTCGATCCTAGTCAGGGGAGATTTTTTTAAAAATGTTTTTTGTTTAATTCTAAGTTATTTTAATTAAAGATTTAAATGTATGTAAATATTATGGTGTGTTACTCACACGATTTTCTCTTACCCTGCATTTTAATACTAAGATAGATATTTTGTGCTTTTTTAGTTCACATTTCTATAAAAGCGTGCTCTTTAATTTTTTAAAACTATAATATTATTTATTCTTATTAAATTCTTAAATAAAATATCTTAAGAACTTTAGTAATAAAGTAATACAAATTAATGTAATCTGATGTTCAAAACTTGACATATTGTAATAGTTTTTTCCAAATTTTTATGTAAGATGAATCAGCACAATAAATTAGTATATCCTGAGAACATTCATATAACTTTATTCATAAAAACTATCATTTTATTTTACAGTCGTCTAACGTTAATCAACAAAAGCTTTGGAAGAAAATTTCATATTCAAACATAATAGAAAAAAAAAAAAATTATTATTATTAGTGTCGGGAATTCCCCGTTCATTCTTCTGTTTTCAGAACAAATGACTTTCCAGACAGACTGGCGCGTGCCTCTTTTTCTGATTGCATCACTCTTTCGATTTGAAATGAGAAGTATTCGAAAGAGATGCATTTTAGAAGCAGAACAGAAAAGAGAAAAGGACCTTGAATAGAGATGGGGCTATGTTAATCGTTTTGTTTACAGACACCCCGGTCCTAAAACACAACAATTAAAACTTTTAGGAATTAGAATTAATATTTAAGAACTAATGACAATTTAAGACTTTAATGTTAAGAAAGACTTTAATATTTAATTGTAAATACTGTAGGTGTAGATAATTTCTGTTTCTGTTTCGTTTTACATGTATGCAAACAAAGCATTAAATTATGTCTTCCCATCTAAGTAGAGCTGTAGTTTCATCGATTTTGTGTTAATGTATCATAGCTGCCACCTTCCACATCCGAACCTATTAGGATAGAAGCTTTCAGGTGAGACCCATCCATATTTTATTATTTGAGAAGTTTAATGAGGATGAATATATTTTAGAAGAATTATTTTATTATTAGAAAATTTAAGACTGTAACGGTAAGAAAATTTAAGGTTGAAAATATGCTCTAATGGGTCTGTAAGAAACATAATTAAGTTTTAGATCAGAAGATTTGTTGCAACAATAATTAGGATATGATAATAAATATGTAAATTCAAACGTGAAATGTAAAGCTATCACGAGAAACTGATTCAGTGATAATATTAATGATTTTCATAATAATTATTAGATGTAAATCTTAGACCCTCAATTTTAATTAAGAAAAATTACTTTGCACAAAATCTAAAATTTACTGGGAAGAATTCTCTAAGTGATGGCGATTACCTATATAATATTTCTCTAAGGTGGACCAGTTCCGAATATATTTTCTCAAAACGATACGATAGTAGTAGTTAATAAAATACGCGAAGATGAATAATGATATTTGTAAATGGACAATATTTAAGCACACGGACTGATCTAATGGGAAAAAATGACGACATTTGTCTGATGAGATTATTTTGTGGAAAAATGTATTTTTAAAATTTGCATCTTCAGAATTTTTGCAAGTGCCATCACCTACCAATACTTTAAAGATAAATACAGAATATGAATTATTATCATAAATTGACTAAAAAACAAAATCATAAAAAGTATAATCAAAAAAGTAATCAGTTTTTTTTTTTTTTTTTTTTTTTTTTAACAAAAAATTGTACTAAAATAAATAAATAAAAAGTGATCGCCAACACGACGATAAAAATTTAAAAAACGTCATGAGGGTCCTATACTAAAACTGAAAGAATGAAATCTGGGTCGTCGACCACAAATTCTATTTTAAAACCTATCTTTGGATCATTTTAGTTTCACTGTTGCACAGTGTTAATTTGGTTCTAATAATAATTTGACTTTTTGTAAATTAAAATTTTAATTAGGTAGTGAACTTGGTATAATATTTATGATTTTAAACTTTTAAAGGCAAATAAGAAAAGAAATAAAGTGCGGAATTTTCGCACAGGTTTACTAGCTAGAAATATTACGATAATCAACAATAAACAAACTGATGGAAGCAGGAATAAATAAACATATGGAATGAATAATAAATTATTTTGAATGGAGTAAAATAAATAACAAAAAATATAACTATGAAATTATAAAAAGAAAATTATTCAGTGCGGAATAAACAAGTTTACGATGTTTCGAATTTGTGATTAAACAGAAAAATTCAGCGTCTGATAATTTAACTCACAATCAAAATCGCAATCTGCATACACTGTTAAAAATTTCAACAGAAAACTCTGTGTAATCTATTATCTTGAAACTTACGTAAAATTACAGAAAAAAATAAACGGAGATGTTAAAAAACTTATTTTATACGTTCATTTTAATAACTAATATTAATTTAATCAATTATTGTTGAGAATGTATTTCGGACATGGAATGATTTTTCTAAAGTAGAAACAGTCATTTTTAATTTTAATTAAATAATTAAATAATAAAATGAGGTAAAAATACAGGATAAAGATTGAGAATCTCGATTATTCACTTTTAACTAAGAATTACTGTACATTTACAGAGACTCTGGATAAATATTTACATAAAATTTACAGAAATTTTTAACAGTGTATGTTTTTATTTAAGAATGTCACTTATTTTAGATTATTATTTTTTTTATGGAAGCTGATTTGAAATTATTATGGATTGTTAAAAGGACATTAAAAGAAAATAATGTTGACTTTTTAATAGAATACTACCTTTTTTTTTTTTTTTGGTTTGGTTGAAGCAATATATATATATATATGTGTGTGTGCGTGTGTGTGTGTGTATGTGTATGTACATTTGTTTAGAAAGTTTTACATTACTGCGAAATAGTGCTATGAGCACTATCACATAATCAACCGAAAAAGGTGAAATATGTGAGTCAATTATAGTTCAGATTAAAAAAAAAAAAAAAAAAAAAAATCTATGTCACCCATTAGTAACGAAATAAAACTCTTAATTCAATGCTAATTATTAATTACCATTTACTTATTTAATTAGTCAGTATACGAATTATTTATTTCGAAAAATATTTTTAGTCACTGATTATATATTAATGGAAATAAAATCATGACAGTATATATATATATTATATTTAAGCTAGAGACAAATATCACAATATGTTTATATAGTATGTGGTATAATACATTTTTTTCTAAGCTAGAGATAAATATCACAATATATAACTTCTTTCTAGCAAAAAAAAAAAAAAAAAAAAAAAAAAAAAAAAAATCCAAATGAATAACATACATAAAAGAAAGATGTGACATGATTAATCCAACATATCAGACATCAACTTATGCAGATATATTCGCCACTATACACTTCAGTCGACATTTTATCTCGTTGAACAATTACGGGTACTAAACTAATAATGCTATTGCAATAGTACTGTAAACAGCATTATTCTGTATAAATATTTATGAAACAAACTGATGTATTTCATTAGCTTCTTGCAAAAATGTAGGCATATAATCAAATAAAATAAATATATTTTCCTATACGTTATGACTAGACATATTTATTAATATCTATTATATCTCTAATAAATGCCACATAGAGTAAATTATTATTTTAATATATTTAAAACTATGCTAAAAAAATTATAAATTATAAAAAATAAAATATATTTTCTTATTATTGTAGGTGATTAGATATTAAGTATTCGCCAGAAATTATTATTAGGTTCAATAGTAATCTAATTATCATTAAGAATCATATTGGTATACACCACGGAGTAATATTAATAGGAGTTGAAGGTCCAATGGGAGAAAGCTACGAAACTGTGATGTAAATTTTTGGTAAATATAGAGGGCGCCACTTCTCATTCCTCCCTATCTCGGCGCGAATATACTGTTCTTTTCAATTGAATTCTGCTGATGTGCTTTTTTAATTTTTAATTTTAAACAATATAATTTTTTTTGTAAGTACTTAAAACAGCTTAATTTAGATGGTTTCAACCAAATGCTTCATACCTGGTTGTAAAACAGGCTATGATAGTGGTAAGAAAAAAAAAAGCCCCAGGAGAGAAATAATGTCCGAGGTCGTGCTTTCTGCACCTAAAGTAAGTTTATTTTTTTTTCTTTACAAAATTTCGTCCATTCTCCTTCCTCCCAATTGTCTGTTTTAACTAGCTTCGGTTCATAAGGATCGTCATTTTTTAAAAGCTCTCTTTCAAAGTAAAATTAGTATAAAATGGCTCTTAAAAAAAAACATGTTGCTTAGAATACTCTATTTAATGAAATTTGTTTTCATTCGAAATTTTTTCAGCTTGATATTATTTAAAAAAAAATTATTAAAACGAGACATTTCCCCATTGAATAACAATGCCGAAGCTGGAGAGATGGAAGGATTGTACGCTGGCGCCATCTGTAAACATTATAAAACAACATCACAAAATTTCAGCGTTACCTTCTTCTCCTGTCTTTTTACTCCATGGTATACACAAATTTATTGATATATAGGGTGAAATGAGGTGAACTTAATCGTGGCGAAAGTAAAATATCATTTTTTAACTAACTGATAAGGTGGAATTAGACCTAATAATAATCGTCACATATATATATATGTTTATACTTTTCATTGATATATTTACGCTTTGGAAGCGAGAGTTAAATATATGATATATGAAACAAAGGTAGTTTAAGAAGTATCAAGGAATTGATTAATTTCCTTCTTCGACTGAGTGTCCTCATAAAAAAATTCGAAATTTCGTTATTGTTACACTTCTGAAGTAAAAACAGATTTTCTGTTAAGGAAACTAATTTTTGCTTAGCTGCCAACCTAATCAGGAGGATTGTTAGTACCTGCCCCCTTTTTTTTTGGAGTATTTTTCTTTTTATTTCATTATAAATACATTTGAAGAGAATTACTCTAAATATTAAAGTTGTATAGAAAAATGGACGGTACTTACAATCCTGCAGATTATGTTGGCAGCTATGTTTGTGTATGGAGATTTTCATTATAACTTCAGATTTCTTTTTATATCTAAAGATTTTTGGTTTGTCACCAGTGGTAACATTTAGTTTAGAAACTGCGTATGTCTGGCCACCGGAACCATGGTGTTTACATCGCAGATAACTGCAGATGCATTACTTATATTTTTTCTTTGCTTTACAAGTTTTATCATTTTTTATTTTCAACAAAACCTTATATTCAAGATCTTTTTTAGGTTTTGTTCGTGCGTTAAATTACTTAAAATGTGAAATTATACTTGCAAACGTATGGAAAAGTTCGTTATTGTATAACGAGTTGAGATAGTTAAACAATTCAAAAAGTCTCAAATTCATGAAGGTATTCCCTATTTGGAAATTTGACTTCAGTATCCCATAAAATACTGTATAGGGCTAGAGTAGGACGAGATTAAACTTGCCACAAACCATAGGGACAGTGAAATCATGAAATACAGGGTGTTTCGAATAAACTTGTCAGTTTTGGGTGATAGCAATAAACAGGGTATATCGTCCGGAAAACACATTTGGAAACTCATGAAAATTTTACTCATGAAAATGGTACCGTGTGAGGAGGACACGATAAAGCAGAATAACTTAAAAACCTACCCTTTAGAGCAGGTGCGAGCAGAAAACTCGTGGTAGCGCTGAAAATGTACGCTTCCAAGAGTAGAGGGAGAATCAATTCAGCTTTTCGCCGATGCGAGGTTTGATCTGCTAGACGAGAAACTGAAAATACTATTTAATTTTCTCCGTTTAAATAATAAAATTATTTTTTTTAATCTTAAGTATGGGAAGCGTCGCTTCCATCGCTTTCATGGACGCTTCGCCACTGCTTTGGACAACTGCCTTAAGGTGGCTCTTGAATCTGGAGCATGCGATCTTCACGTTGTCTCTAAAGAGAACTGCAAATGTCGCCTTAATTCTGTAAGCAATCTGGGTCACTGTGCTGCAGGCAGTGCGAATCGTGTGTTGCTCTACCAGGCCTTACACAATAATCCACATGGCAGAAATCTAGGAAGTTAGGACAGATTCCGGTACTGGTGAAGTCGTTACCCTTCATGAAGCGGTTGTCTTGTGCCTTTTCAATCAAGCTTTTTATTTATGCCTCTTATAGGATTGATAACGAAGGTCCTCGTTCAAAACCAGCTTCAAGGTGGACGGGCAACATCCATTGCCTGCACCAGAGCTCGGATTTATTTCCTTGGATCTTTCTGCACAGTCTCTTGCAATTGGCACAGAATTATGGTGTCCGGGACAATCCGATCGTCTTCTAGCAGCTCTTCTAGCAGCCACGGCTTTGTAAACACCGTTCCACTTCGGCATTTCACTTCGTAACCCATTCACTGCGTTCAAGGATCACTGTGCAACTGTCTTGATTGCAGAATTTGGTGGGCTGGCATGAATCATCATGATGGAGGTAACCCTTTTCCAATATTCTGGTGACTTTCATCCGTTTTTTGCAGTTCTGCTTCATTTCACAGATGTATCTGGAACCAAAGAGAAGTAATGCGTAAGAACGCTGTCAATATCTTTAGGCAACTCTCATTTTAAATAACTGTCAAGTTTATCCCGAACACCCTGTACAAAAGTTTCATAATTTTTCTCTTAAACTGTATATTGTTAATTTTATAAAGTGCAAATTATTTGTAGTTTATGGTGAATATTTGCAAATGTGAAAATATAAGAGTAATCGAGCGAAATGAGGTTAAAGTTGAACTGGGCCAAAACTTTCTTATTATAACGCCACTTTATCACTTCTTTAGATTCTTGACTAAAAAGAATGAATGAAAAATTCATTCTCGGGTAAGCAAATTCTCCGAATTGTTAATGAAAATATACATGATCGACCAGGTGATCGTTTCCATTAAAATACGCACACACACAATATATATATATATATATATATATATATTCAAATCTCAGCATTGTGTTTATATAAAATATTTTATCTATTCAAGGTTATTTAGGAACTTTAATTTTCTACAATATATTCAGAGAGACAAATAATAAAAGAGCACTGAATCATCAGTGAAAAATATGACTATTAATTTTACCATTCATTTAGCATATGGAGAAATACAGTCTTAAATAAATAGGTGATTAAATGAATCCGTGATAGATTTACGATTGAAATTCACGATAGATTTAGGAATTTAAATAAAATTATACATGGAAATGTAATATATATATATATATAGAATGCATTCATTTTTCTTATATTATGCCTGAAACGTCTCAATATTTATTTAAAAGATATGAAAACATTTTAGTTTTCTACCTATGTTCTATCACCCACTAACAGAACAAACAGCAACGACAACAACAAAAAACTCATTTCATTTAAATTTATCATTACGGAAGTGAGATCAGCATGTAGATTCGCAATTTTCAGAATGCATAGTTGGTTATGTGCTTTTTTCGAACAGTGCTATTTGCGAAGGCCTCTTACACGTGGCAGCTTATTCCCTCTCCATTTGAAGATAAGGGGAGGGAGTCGTCCCAGAGAGCACGGTCACCCTTCCTCAATCAATCAAGGGGATTAACTGCTTTTGTTAAAAGCTGTCAGTAAGAAAAACGATTAAGTCGGACTGTGAAAGTCCGTTAATTTTATTTTTGTTTGAGTATACCCCTTCTTTCGTTCAAGATAAACTGATAGCGGAAGTAAACAAACAGCTTTTAGGCAATCTCAGATTTTATGAAGATCTTTTAAATTTCTGCTAGGATTTCAGCATGATTACTGCTCGTTCTATGAGTGGGAAAATGCATATGGATGCTTTTAATTTGTGCTAAAATACTTAGTGTTATATATATATATATATATATATACATTCTGTAAAAGATTATAGAAAAAAAATTGAAAAAAAAAAATTTAATTATTAAAAACTACCTTATTTATCAAAAGTGAAAATTTTTAAGGCTTAAATTAATTTGGTTAATAGAACTATTTGAGGTTTTAATTAAAAAATCTATTTTTAAATAATTTAGTATTTTTTTTTCTATGTATGATTAGAGATAAAATAAATAAATAAATAAATAAATAAAAGTAAGTTCTAAAAAATTAACTAAAAAAATTAGAAAACTAATTTAACTAATAAAAATCTATATATTTCTAATAAAATAGTTCAGATTACTTAATACTACTGTTTCGGTTTTTGATAATAATAATAATAATAATATTATTATTATTAAAATATGTTATAAAATACTTTTAATATTAAAACTGTATATATAGATATATGTATATAAGAATGGTTTTAAAGACAATCTTGTTAAAAAAGTATTTAATGAAATATTCAAAAAATAAATAAATAAATAAATAAATAAATAATTTGTTTATTAAAAATATAATTTTAAACCAATTAAATTAGGTGCTATCACTTAATACTATTGTTTGGACTTTCAATTTAAATTTTATTTAAGAAGTCGAGCGGTTCCCGATGCTAGAAGAATGGAATTGTTGGGTTCGATCTCAAGTCGCATTCGTCGACCAAGCCGTTGGAAGTATTCCATGATTTTCTTCGAAACTTACGCAAGTACAGGCTAGGACACTTTGGGATTACCCCCTATCGCCACCTCGGAGAGCATTTCACGCAGGTGTCGGACACTCGCTTTATCAACCGGCTTTAACGCTTACATAATTTACACGAAGATATTTTTTAATATAAAATGAACTTTTCCTATAAATGATTGTATATGTATACTATATATATTTATAGTCATTAATAACAATATCTTTTATTTAAATATTAATGTAATTATTAAAAATATAGTTGTTCAGTAACTAAATTAATTTATACTGCTTATTACTATTGTTTGGGCGTTTAAGTAAAAATTCTATTTCAAAATGTTCTTAAACATAATAAGATTTTTTTTTACTATCATTGATCATAGGAATAAAGAGATAATTAAAATTATTTAATTTAAAAAATTTAATTTAAAAACTAATTTGATTATTAAAATTATACATTTTAATTAAAAAAAAAAAAAAAAAATGATGAGATTGCTTGAATATCATTAGGAAGCTTATTTTAAAAGATTTTTAATATAAAAATTTTTTTTTGCTAAGAATGTCTATTGAAAAAAAAAAGTTAAAATTCATTTAATAAAACATTTTAATTGATTCCTGACAGCTTCTAAGAAAAGCAGTTACTCCACTTAATCGGTAAGGGGAGGCGAACTGGGCTCTCTGGGACGATACCAGTATAGTCTAGTGTCTGTTTCTCGGAAAAGGGGCG
Organism: Salticus scenicus; assembly: GCA_963930645.1. NCBI lineage: Eukaryota > Metazoa > Arthropoda > Arachnida > Araneae > Salticidae > Salticus > Salticus scenicus. The sequence goes on along the minus strand of OZ005654.1, from coordinate 53,972,462 downwards.
AAGGTGAAGTTAACAGGTGTTCCGTTCGGAAAACGCACGATATTCCTCTTGTTCGGAAAAAGCACGCTCGAAACTAACACGAGACCGCATCGTTATAAGTACAAAGTCTACATAGCTCAGGGATTAGGTTTACAGAGTGTATCAAATAATGCGCATTATGATTCGTTATCCTAAACTCAGTTCTTCATGTTTGGTAAGATTCAAGAAAATTTACTGCTTTATGCAAAATTATTTCGGTCCCTGTTGTATTTTTATTATAGGAAAAACCATTATTGCTTATCGTTAAAATAAGCGTTAAACGTCTGGAGATTTTAAAATAAATAATTTAGCTGATTTTGTGATCAAAAGTGTTCAATAAAAGTGCAACGTATAATATAAATCACAATACAACAATTTATAGAAAGATTTATATTTAAAATTGAAACTAATAAACATTTAAAAGAACAAAATCTGACCGTTTAAAAATCTTGGAAATCACTCTTAGAAAGAAAAATACGATGCAATATACTATTAAGAATTTCATTAATGAAAAAAGAATAAAATTTTTTATTTATTCAGTACTGTTAATATATATATATATACCGTTTTTTAAAAAAAGTGAACAGACACAAGTCTGCTTCTGTTTTATATTTACTCTCTAACAAAAAATTCTCATCACCATTTTTACAGCAGGTACGTTGTACTTTTTTTTTTTTTTTTTTGCTTAAGATTAATAAATTATAACATCTTTGACCATCGCTTTTTTCGATGATATAAATTTCTCTAAATTGTACCAAATCGTTTTTATTATCGGTTACACGTCATTTTTTTCGTCACGAATGATAAAAAGTACTATATTGTCATTATTAAAAAGTTTGTAATTTTGTTTTAAGTCTTTGGCATTCTATTCTTTTACTTCATTTTTGTTGATATTTCAAAAAAATACTCTATTTCTAACAAATACTTTAAGAATTTATATTTAGTACCACTACCGCAGTTTCCTATAGCAATGCTGAAATTTCCCTTCTCGTAAAATTGCATTAAATATATTGTTACAAAATTGTAAATAATTGGGTTTATTTTTGTATAGATTCTTTCAAAGAGGCTTAGTAAGTTGATAAAGTGCTAATTTTGTGCATTTCTAGTCGTTTTAGCGTTAAAATAGCCTTATTTTCCCTTAAAAACGCATTAAAAAGTCCCAATAAGGCAGGTAATGGACTTGGCGCCAAATTTGGCGGCTTTTTCCCACCTTGGCGATTTTTTTTGGTGACCTTGGCGAGAAAATCTTTATTAGGGTTATACCAAATATGGAAACTCTAATCTCACTGGCTGATGAGATACGGAAATTTCTGGAACTTTTCACAATTTTCTACAGGGGTATATAAAAGCTGTTTTTTTTTTCTCCAAGGCTAGTTCAGTTCAGTTCTCAGCCAGCTTCGCTAATGCTTGCATTGCTTTGAGCCTCTTTGAAAGAGACTTGCTTTATGTGTTATTGCTATAAAGTTTGTACTGTGGATTTGCTATTGACAGCTGTTGTTTAAGCTGTGTTTACTGGCTGAATTGAAGCTGATACTTGGTTTATATACCTGTATTTTTCTGGAACTTTCTGTGAATAAATTACTGAATTTTTGTAAGTGTCGCCTTTTATTCTCGGCAACTCACGAACCTCCGAGTACTCAACAATATATATATATATATATATATATATATATATATATATATATATTAATTGTTTTTTTTTAATTGCGACTTTTTATTTATTTCTTAAAAGTTTTCTTTTTTTAATCACTATTTTTGAGCAGTACATTAAAACGAATAATCCAAAATTAAATAATCTATTGTCCTTGTAAATGCATATATAATACAGGTAGTTGTTGTACTTGGCAGTTTATATAGATATATTCGTCTATATACCTAATAATATGAATTTAGAATTTTTCATAATGAAAAAAAAAAAAAAAAAAAAAAGAAGTTTTTTCTTTAATTTTGTAAAATACATACAAATGTAATAGCGGTTTAAATAATACTAAATTTTAAGTGGTGTGAAAATTTTGGAAATGTATTGATATTGCCCATGCAAGTGGTTTTACAATAGTAGATATACATATAACTACGAACGTAAATAATAGATAAACTTATAGTAATTTTTATTTTTTACTTTTTTTTTTCTTAACTGATACATTTTAAAACGGATCATTGAAAGGGAATAAAAAAATATTTATCAATTAATGCCTCAAAGTATTTTGAATATCTTTGATATTTTACTGAATTTCACTTTCATTTTACTACAGATGATTTATTTAATAATTGCCATTACATGTGATATTCATTCATTATTAATCACGTATTATTTTTATACTAAAATTGTTAAGCAGTTGAAACATTTTACTTTTACTAAAAACACTTGACTAATCAAAATTAAGTGAATTTTTTGTTTTCACATGCATTCTGGATATATGAATTATAGGCCAAAAATTTTGGGTACATTAAAATTTTTACTTATTTATGAAACCTAATTTTGAACTTTTTATCTACTGACGGTATAAAAAATATATTTTCTAGTCCTCTTAAATATATCAAAACAGTAGGCATTGAAAGAATACAATCAGTCATATTTCTTTAATGATAGTAGAATTTAATTAAAATATAAAGAGAGCAGACCAGGTTCTTCTATACTAGGAAACCGTTATAACAAAATGGGAGAGAGAGCAAATTTTTCTACATAATTACTTGCGCACTGACTCGAGTCAGAATGATGAAGCTAGCGTGATTCATTTCCAGTGTTGCCAGTTTGAAATTTGCTTTTTACCCTCTAACTCCTCTAGAAATACCCGCAAGCTTAAATGACTAGCGCCATCTAGTGAGGAAAACTTGGAACTTATTTGCAAAATGTAGTCAGAAGGATGGGTATTGTTGTTATGCACAAAAAATTATTAAGAATGAGACATGCATAAAGAATACATATACATACCTATATATATATGTATATATATATAAGTAAAAATATACAGTCAGAAGTTAGCAAAAAAAAAAAAAAAAAAAAAAAGAAAGAAAAGAAAAGAAAAAAGAAAAAAGCCACCCCCCACCTAATTTTGCTGTAAATTATCGTAGAAACATGCGGCTGGGACCTATCGATCTGTAATAATATCTAGTTTATAATGGTATAGTTATCACATATTAAGACAGGCATCAACTTCATTCTTTTCAATGATAACCGCCATCCTTGACCTCATATTCAGATTTGTGAGATCAAGGCGGTTCTCAAAATATACCTATTTATATACTTTAAATCAATTCTAGATAGAGTTACAAGGGTAAATGTATTAGGGGTTCGTCTATACATTTAGAAAAAATAAATTATGATCTACCACAAAATGTACATTATTCATTAAGGTTCACATCGAAAAAAATGTTAAAAAAAAAAAAAAAAATTAATTATAAATGAAAAAGTGAAATTAATGTATAGAGCGGATTGTGATTGCTTATGAGCAGTGTTGCCAACTTTGTATTTTTGGTGCTAATTCTAGCACTTTTTTGACTTGTCTAGCACTGAAAAATGTACTTTAGCACCTAGCACTAAATACAGTGGATACCCTATTAAAAAAAATTGCATAATGTTATATGTGAATTGCAAACGACGGCCTGGTATTTATAGTTCTATACTTCAAGGAGGATCGGAATTGGGATAATATGTCTCCGGACCACCCCTAGGTATGAATTCAAGATCATCGCAATGAAGTAAAACCTAGTAAACATGAACAGATTTGAATTAAACGTGGTTCCTATTTATGGTAAAGTGGTCCTTAGAGAGATATGGACCATGTGGTAAGAGGAAAATGGCGCAAGGACGCCATCTTGAAAATTCTTGAGGAAGTACCTCTTAAATATGAAATTATTTAATTACACCTAACAGTCAAAGTTCCACAAGTAAAACTATAGTTAGATATAAAATTTCGAAGCATTGTTTTCGATGTAGGCCAAAATATATCCCCTTTAATGTGATCGTCCATAGTCGTTGAGTAACCCAGATTTTGATAACATCACTATCACTGGCATTGTTAAAGATGAGTAAATTTTTCTTTTATGGAGATATTGTAAATAATATCATGCAATTAGAATAAAAAAAGAATTCTCTCACCAAGAAATAGAAGAGACGCCATTAGAAGTAATCCATTTTTATTCAAGGAATTCGTCAGAAGAGGATGACTGCCAGCAGGTCTGGTTGCGTGAACCTTGAAGTACCATCTTTTTCCATCGGCACGAAGTGGGCACACATTTAAACAAAACTTATTAATTATGTAATAAATAAAGCAATTAAACATAGATATTAAGGTATTTTATCATCGCGACAACGTGTTAATCAATTTGCAAGCCATCTCTCAGACAGCACACGTTGTATTATCTGGTCAATACGAGACCGTCAAAAATTCCACAGCAAGCACTGCACAGAAACTCTAGCTACTGACTGCCAAACGCGATCGATCTCCGGACTGAAGAGAGAGAACGACGTCACAGCCCTCCAAGCCAATCGGCGACGAGCAATCGCGGCGGCGTGCGCCGAGAGGGAGGGGGGGAAAGAAACCTCGATTGAAGTTCCACGGAGGGAAAACGATCAGCGCGCAGCCGGTAAGCAAACGTACAGGGGCGAACCGGGAAGATAGCTGAGCAGAGGAAAATAAAAATAAATGCTGTTAAATTGGAAGATATTGTTATTAATGTAGAACAAGACTATGAATAAATAAAACGCTGTCGTGTTTCACGACACTCTCCCGGAAAACACAGTGAAAAAAAATCAAAAAGGCCGGGAAGAGAGACAAGGAAAAGGAATGGTGACAAGCAAGGGACACGCACAACCAGTCTGTCCAGTAGCATCAAATTACATTGAAATCAAGGTACATTATGCAAAAGCAGTTGCTTGTTGACACGAGAATCATACATAAGAAAACTTCTAGTACATGTATATAAGCATATTCAAAAGAACAATTGTACTAACAAAAAAATTGAGAAATTTGTTACATATTCAGGTATATATGACAAAAAATTTATCACAGATTTCTGGGTTAAATACGAACAAAGTAAATTATAATTACTTATTAGGTGAAACACCAATTTCTTAATTATCACATTATGAAAAATTACACACAAATACACGTGGATCCATACACGGTTGGGATCCATAAAAATAAAAGTTAGGATCCATCAAAAAAAATTTGTTTGGCCAAACAAAACACAAAAAAAAATTAAAAATCTAAAAAAATGGATACATACTTGCAAGATAGAAAAATAATTGTATACACATAAAAAAAAATCACAGAATACATGACACTTATATCACATTATCATATGCTTGACTAATTTTGTTAATGATATGTATATTATGTATATATAAAAATAAACTGATTACACTACAATACCAAGGTGTTTGTTGTATACTACATTGTCATATCATCCATAAGAATCTACATATGCTGTAACACCATATCTACTTGAGGTACAATTCTGTAAGGGAATTACATTAAGGGGTTTGATAATAAAAGAAATTTTACCTTCAGGCTTTATCAAAAAAATTCTACACACATTACCCAAAAGAAGATCTTCAGCTTATATACGAGATTACTGAAAGAAAGAGACAAATATTAGGTAAGATATTAAATATTATGTGTTATACTGTTAAACATTCTAGATTCATTCTCTTTTTTAAATTACAGATGAAATGTGCACTGGAGAAAAAAAAATTTTTTTTTTTTAGAAAATGATCACGTTATATTAAAGTTCTATATTAGATAAACAGTTCACAGTCTATTGTCAGTTCTTTAGAAAAACCAATGGTAAGATCTGTATCAGATTTAAAACCCAATGTCCTATGAAACTGAAGTATAGTTCGCAAGAGTCACTAGAAGATTCTGCCAGCAGATTAGACCAGCAACAGCACAAACACTACATGAATGATGGACGTCTCCACCATCCGTGCAGTTCCACAGTTCATCGAGGACGCAGATTATAATTGTGACGACTATTAGAAGAAGATGTATTGTTGATAGAAACGTTATGTGCATTAGGTTGAGAACTAATCTGTATATGATCGTTAATTGAAGAACTTGAATCTGGACTTGGTTCAGGTGAGTTATTTCTTGAAGAAGTAGGTGTAGGATTATTTCTTACGTTATTCTTGATTGTAGATTGATTAGATGATTTAATATTTGTATTTCTCTCAGGTGCAAGAAGAAGACGGTTGATATGAATCTTCTTTATAGGAGCCTGCGGTTCATCTACTCTCTGAATTTTGTAGATTACATCCGAAATTTTTCCAACGACTTTAAAAGGAGAAGAAGAGAAGAATTTTTTGAAACCATTATTATGTTGGATGAAAACCGTGTCATTAACTTTTAATTTTCTTAGTCTTGCATGTGAGTGTTGTTTCTTATTTTGTAGACATTGGTATTCCAGCAGATTTCCATGGACTCTATGATATAGCTTCTGTAGATTTTCAGCTAAGACAAAATAATCATGATGTACATCTAAACGACTTTGATATTGCTGTATTTGAAATGTGTCAATGACACTGGCCATGGCACGGCCAAAATGGACATAATTTGGAGATGATTTTATTGTATTATGGTATGTATTATTATATAAATTTTCATGGAATTTTACAGCATATTCAAATTTGTAACCGCCTTGTACAAGTGCTTTTATTGTGGATTTTATAGATGTATTAATACGTTCAGAAACAGAATTTGCAGCAGGATTGGCTACGGTGGTGTGTGATAATTTAATTCCTAGCATTCTAGAAAATTCATCAAAAATTTCTGCAGTAAATTGTTTACCGTTATCTGTTAAGATTAGCTCAGGTCTTCCAAATGTAATAATATAGTCGAAAATAGCATGAACAGTGTTCATGGCAGTAATTTTTCTTAAAGGATACAATTTTAAGTGTTTACTAAAATGGTCGATAGCTGTAAGGATGAATTGGTTATTAGGAAAAGGACCAACAAAATCTAAACTGATGAATTGGCCAGGTCTTGTAGGTATATAAGTATTCTGAAAAGGAGCTGCTTTAATTCGTTGTGGTTTAGAAGTAAGACACACTGTACAAGATTTTATATAATTTGAGATATCTGCAAACATACCCCTCCAGTAATATTTTTGTGAGATGTTTTTATATGTTTTGCCAATGCCAAAGTGTGTGACATGATGGATTCGTATACACTTTTCTTGCAGATCTTTTGGTAGCACAATGCGGAAACAATTCTCCTCGGGATTGGATTTAAAGGATGGATCATGAAGTAAAAGTTGAGTTTCTTTACAAATTATATAATTTTTATGTTGAGAGATCTTCTGGTTCTTTAATTCTTTAATTATTTTACTAAGTTCTTTGTCCTTATTCTGATGAAAAACAATGGTCGGAATAGTTATGTCTAGTAAAGGATCAGGCAGAGGAGGGTGGATGTCTTGATCATCAGTAGAATGTTGTAAATTAATATTATGTATCTGAGCATTGGTCTTGAGATTTATATTGGGATCATCCTCAAAAATAGTTTCCGGAAGAATCTGATTAGATTTTAAGATATCAGGGTTTGTGTTTACGTCCTCTTGGTTGGTTGGAGTACGGGAAAGGAAGTCAGCAAGAATGTTATTTTTACCAGGAATGTGTTGGAATGTAAATGAATATTCATCAATTTCTAACAGCCAGCGGGTTATTATGTCAGCAGGGGACTTGGCTTTTTTATATTTTTGTAGAGACTTGCAATCGGATAAAATGACGAACTTCCTGCCGTAGAGGAGGTAACGAAAAGCTGACAATGCTTTGGCGATGGCCATGAGCTCAAGCTGTAAAGGAGGATACTTGGTTTGTGCTCCTCTGAGAGCTTTAGAAAAATAAGCCACAGGCAAGAGATCCTTGCCATGTTTTTGCAAGATGACAGCTCCAATGGCAAACTTGGATGCATCCGTGTTGAGATAGAACAGTTCATTAAAATTAGGTTGCTGTAAAAATGGATTTTTAAAGAAAACTTGTTGTAATTTCTGAAACGCTTCTTCTTCACACTGTGTCCATTTAAAAGGAACCTTAGGTGAGGTCAGAGCGATGAGTGGCTCCGAAACCAGAGCAAAAGAAGGAATGAGGTGGCGATAAAAACCGCATAAACCAAGAAACTTCTTCACTTGTCTTTTTGTCTGTGGGGCAGGAAACGAGTAGATTCTTTTTATATTAGAAGAAACTGGGTAAACTCTGTTATTATTGATATGAAATCCCAAGAAGTCAACAGAAGTATGGTGAAATTTACATTTATCTAAATTAAGAGTAAGATTATATTTTTGGAATGACTGTAAGAAGGCTTTTAATTTACATGTAGTTTCATCAAAGGAGTTACTGCAGATTATAATGTCATCTTGGTACGAAAAAATGCCAGGTAAGTTGATCTCTTCGATAATCTCATCTATCATGGCTTGAAAGATGCTGGCGGCTGTTTCTAACCCAAATGGAAGACGTTTGAAACGATAAGTACCCCATTGAGTTGTAAAAGAAATTTTATCCTGATATTGTCTAGGTAAATGAATCTGGTGATATGCACTGGGCATATCAAGTGTGGTGAAGAATTTGAAATCAGCAATATTATTGATGAGAGTTTGAATTTTAGGAAGGGGGTAACTCGAGAACTCTATGATAGAGTTAAGTAGACGAAGATCAAGAGCTGTCCGATACTTCTGAGGACCTGAATCTTGAGATTTTTTTTTAACTAAAATCATGGGACATGCCCATGCTGACACATTTTTTTCAATTATCCCTGCTTCGATCATCTGGTCAAGTTGCTTCCTTGCCTCATGTTGGAGAGCTTGGGGAACAGGAAAAGGAAGTGTACGTATAGGAAAATCATTAGTGAAATTAATTACAGGCTTTGCCTTATCAGAGTGACCAATGGAAGAAAGAGAGGCTGAAAATGCCTGAAAATGTTCCTTTAGAATGTTACGTAATTGAGTTTCTTGAAATTGATTTAGATGTTTTAAGTTAATTTTATCTTGATTAAATTCCTGTCTGCGTTTTTCGATTATTTCATCTGATGGAACAATTAAGTTTATTACTTCTTCCATAGATGGAGGAGAGGATCTGAAATCATTAGATTTCTCATCAGGATACTTAATTTCATCGATTTGTTCTACAGTGCCTATAGCCATATTTTTATTTAAATGGATGGGGGTTGAAGACAAATTTTTGATACACACACAAAACTTAAAAGGGTGACCTGGTTTGGTCTGAGTGTCATTATTTACATGTGAAGCAGCTTGCTCCAAAGAAGATGTGAGTAACTGAGAGTCTGTGCAAGGCTTGCGGCTAAGAAAATAGACTGCCTGCATTGCCTGATGTGTGTCGTTTTGTTTAGGAATGAAGAGAATATCACAGTCTATGAATTCACTAGGTAAAAAGGCGTGAACCTCAACGTATGACGTGTCTTGTGCATCAATTACTGTCTTCTTAGTGACATGAACCTTAGGTACGTGATTAATTTTTGATTTTTGAAGAAGTTTTATGTTGTCTGTTTCCTGAGGAATAAATGGCGGAACATCTACAAGATTTTTAAAGTTCACAACAGTTCTATCATTATGTTGATTAATGTAAGTTAGGTTTTCTTGGAAACATTTTGTAATTGAGGCTAATTGAGTTGAACTAGAGGACTTAAAGTGAATAAACTGTTGGTTAATTTTACATAGCTCTTTTTCTGGAAACAATAAGACGTTAAATTTTCTTATGAAGTCAAAACCCAGTATACCCAAGAAAGAAGAAGAGGGGTTTACATCAATTAAATATAAAGGATGTCTGAAATGTGCATTATTAATTTTAAAAGAGATGTCGACACAACCTTTGAAGTGTACTTGTGAGTTGATAGTAGTCATCTTTACTGAACGAGCCAAAAATTTATATTTTATAGAACTTTTGTTCATATCAAAAAAATTCTTATCAATTAATGAAATAGAACTCCCTGTGTCAAATAAAAATGGGATATCTTGATTAGCAAAATGAATATCTACAATTGGAATATTCGGCGCTTGGCCTTGTACATTGGCAATAATTTCATGATAAGAAGTTAAATTGGAAAAAGGAGAACGAGATTTTTCACTTTGAATGTTATTATTATGAAGTAAGGATTTATGCTGGTTAATGTGTACATCATTATTATTATCTTGGAAAGTTGAAGAAGTAGACTCTAAACTGTTATTGTTTTGAATATTACACAAATCTGGAGCAGAAGAAAAACACGAGGACCTGCCTCCAGTTACAAGGACCTCGTCATTTAGTTTAAATAATTATTGCTATCTTGATTTTGGTTAGAAGAGTTAAGAAGAGGTGCAATGACACACTGACGCGCAGAGTGTCCATTACACAAGCATACCTGACATTGAACATTATCATTATTTTGTTGCTTAGGTACATTATGGAAATTATTATTATTATTATTATACCTTTGTTTATTAGGAAAACGTCGATGTTGAAATTTTGATTTGTTTTTATCTTTATCATGTCGCTTAAAATTAAATTTTTGCCGATTTGAATATTGAGTACCACCCTGCTGTGTTGGTCTGTAGAATCTCTTGTTTTTAAAAGGAAAACTTTTATTCCTGTGCTCATCTTTATTATTTTTATTTTCATTAATTTTATCCAGAGCAATCTGTAATGCATTAACTTGGTGAGTCAATTGACTGATTTCTTGATTATCTGACGTTGACGCAGAGTTATTTGAGGCAACTGACAACAATTCGTTATTGACTTCGCAATCCTGAGCAAGAGTCGCTCTTTTAATAGCTACTTCATAGTCCGTGATATTGTCCTGCATGATCAAAAGCCTAATGTTGGGCGGTAAAACCTTTAAGAACTTGCTAAGTTTAATTTCGTTTATTGCAATCGGATCAGTTATTTTAGAATACACTCTACTGACCAGTAAGTTAAGTCTGTGGGAAAGGTTGGTAATGGATTCACCTGGAAGTATGCTGAAATTCTCAAATTCTAATAAATTAGTAGCAGACGACTGCTTATGAAAAAAACTTTTAAGTTGGTTAAATAGATCATCAGTACTGTTAAATTTTCTAATTTCTTGTGTCTGTGACACGAATTTGAGGGCAGCGCCCTGAAGCTTGGATTTAGCATACGCAAGTGTGTATTGATCAGTCCATTTATGGACAATAGCCAGTTCTTGGATCTGTGAAATGAAGAAATGTAACTCTTCTGAAGACCCGTCGAAGGGTTGTACATGCACAATTGGAAAGAAACTACGTTGAGAATGTTCTTCACCCGACCCGGTAGGGGTAACCATGGGTGTTAGGTTGGGCATGTTAACTGAGTCCACAGAGGCCTTCTTCTTACCCTTAGGCATTTTCAAAAAAAAACTTTGTATATAAGACAGAAGAAAATTATAAACGTATACAAATTTGTATTATCATACTGTTCCTGTGTAGGATGACTAAGTTATTTCATTAATTCTGACACTTTATATAATAGATATACATTTTCATAAAAACTCTCAACATAAGAACATCTGTGTACGTAATGTAGCAAACCTCAAAAAATTTTTTATTTTTTTTATTTTTTATTTTTATGTATATATTTATTTCTTATTATTATTACTATTAAGCATTATACGTATATATGCCCAGCAGTCTTATTAATAAATAAAGCACTTGTAGAATTATACATGAAATATAGCAGCTCAATTAATTTTCATATCACTCTGGGACTTATTATATTATTATATGTACACTTGTATGTCAAAAAAAAACTTTACTATGAATATATTAAAGCACAAGACATAACTCAAAATTAAATACCATATATTTTAAGACTGCACATGTTATTATGGTATAAAAAAATTAATTAAAGTATACACACACCACCCAAATCCGTGCTGCAGTTATTTATATAAACATATATGCCAATTTACTCAAATTTCATACCATCATTAAATATATATATTCATTATATGATTCATATTTCTGTATTAAAAGGATTATATCAAAATACATACATCTATTTTAAATTCATTGAATATAATGTAAATTCATTGCATATAATTCTCTTATATAATTTAAATTCATTGCATATACTCTTATTCATGCTAAAATTCTGATTATATATTTATTTTCTTTACATCGATATACATATACATAAATATACTGTTCTTTTTTTTTTTATTAAGCAAAATGGCGTTATACACTCAAATTATAAGAACAATTACTTTTTTTTTTTTTATTTATTAAGTTTTTTTTTTTTTTTTTTTTTTTTTATATCTCCATTGTAACTGAACGATGTATATTAAATCTCATATTTTATACTTTAAGAAAAGCCAGTATGTGAAAACCTTACGGCACCACTTATGGTAAAGTGGTCCTTAGAGAGATATGGACCATGTGGTAAGAGGAAAATGGCGCAAGGACGCCATCTTGAAAATTCTTGAGGAAGTACCTCTTAAATATGAAATTATTTAATTACACCTAACAGTCAAAGTTCCACAAGTAAAACTATAGTTAGATATAAAATTTCGAAGCATTGTTTTCGATGTAGGCCAAAATATATCCCCTTTAATGTGATCGTCCATAGTCGTTGAGTAACCCAGATTTTGATAACATCACTATCACTGGCATTGTTAAAGATGAGTAAATTTTTCTTTTATGGAGATATTGTAAATAATATCATGCAATTAGAATAAAAAAAGAATTCTCTCACCAAGAAATAGAAGAGACGCCATTAGAAGTAATCCATTTTTATTCAAGGAATTCGTCAGAAGAGGATGACTGCCAGCAGGTCTGGTTGCGTGAACCTTGAAGTACCATCTTTTTCCATCGGCACGAAGTGGGCACACATTTAAACAAAACTTATTAATTATGTAATAAATAAAGCAATTAAACATAGATATTAAGGTATTTTATCATCGCGACAACGTGTTAATCAATTTGCAAGCCATCTCTCAGACAGCACACGTTGTATTATCTGGTCAATACGAGACCGTCAAAAATTCCACAGCAAGCACTGCACAGAAACTCTAGCTACTGACTGCCAAACGCGATCGATCTCCGGACTGAAGAGAGAGAACGACGTCACAGCCCTCCAAGCCAATCGGCGACGAGCAATCGCGGCGGCGTGCGCCGAGAGGGAGGGGGGGAAAGAAACCTCGATTGAAGTTCCACGGAGGGAAAACGATCAGCGCGCAGCCGGTAAGCAAACGTACAGGGGCGAACCGGGAAGATAGCTGAGCAGAGGAAAATAAAAATAAATGCTGTTAAATTGGAAGATATTGTTATTAATGTAGAACAAGACTATGAATAAATAAAACGCTGTCGTGTTTCACGACACTATTAATACTCTGAATGTGAAGCAGCAACGCCCACTTTGATCAGTGTTTCAGAATGTGTTGTGTTCTGTTTTTTTTTCGACTTGTCTGTGAAAGAATAAAGGGTACGAAGATTTATCTTGAAATTGCCTTTTGTGCACTATCTGAAAGTTGATTCCGAAAAAAATGTTGCTAATATAAATGATCATGGAGTGACTTCTTTTATCATTATTTATTGCTAAACGTATTATCAGTTTGCCTATTAATTATCTTAACAATATGCACATGTAATTAATTCAATACTTGTTAATTCCCGTCAAAATTCGACGGATCATGTGCAACTTGAACATTTTCATGGCATAAAGTTTTAAACATCCCTATCTTAAAATTTCGCATTGCTCTTAACCAGTTTAAAATCTCTTGTTGTAAACAATTATTTTTTGGTTGGAGAGGAAAGGGGAATAAATTTAATGAAATTCCAATACATAAAATTTAAGCGTACTCCATATAATAAAAATAAAAGTCGAAGATTTTTTTTCTAAATTTACTCTAAATATGACCAAAAGAATGTTTGGAGTAATTAAAAGAAAGACAGAATTTATAAATTAGAAAGCACACATCAACATTTTTCATACATATTATTTTCATTTGATCGCTAAATTTTATCTTCAACATACTTTTCTACAAACAGCATAAGACTAAGATCGTGACTCGGCAAATGTTTACTTAACAAAAAGGATTAAGCGCAAATCATTTAAATAGTAATTAATCACTTCAATAATTTTGATGCCCATTGTACATAGCATTAGAATCTATCGAGTATTGATAATATTCCATTTCAAATACAATATGACAGTGGCGCCATCTATAATCTATCGATGTAAAATATATATATATATATATATATCAGAGAGTTTTCTTTCTTTCTTTTTTTTTAATTAAAATGACATAAACTTATAAGGCAAAATAATTCAATTTAAAATAAATTTTAATGGTGTTTTATGTTTTCTATATTCTATAATTACAAACTATTTGTACTTAGAAATAGACTACGTTACTTAAAAATAAATAAATAATCTTTACTTGATTTTAATTGAATAATTTATTTATATATTTTATTTTATTTCCAAGTTAATTTGCTCAGTAAATTTCTTATTATAAATTATACTATGTAAATTTTTACTCGTATAAAATATCAATATTTTAAGGTTATTCTTTCTAAATTAGTTTTTCTATAATATATTATGGAAATGAAATATCAGAGATTATAATAATTAGATTTAAAAAAAAAAAAAAAAAAAAAAAAAAAACTCCTTTGATTTTAAATACCTATCTCCATATTTTCTAAACAAAGTTTTCAAGTGATAAAAGTTAATTTTTAAAGAACAATACACCCTGAGAATTTGTTGATTTTAAAAGGTTTTTTTTTCTTTCTTTTTTTAAGGAACGAAAAACAAAAATTTTAGGAATATATATGTTTTATATGATACCAGATGGCGCCACAGTGAAAATCCGGAAATACTGTCATGTGTATGAAAATTTTCGGCGAAAATTCACATGAGAGTAACAGATAAAAATTCGCGAATTCCTTTGTTTTGATGAGCTGCCTTGGAAAGTATGAATCAATGAATTAATCTTGTGAATTATTTTTATCATTGAGCTTTAATTAGGCGTCTGCCATAGATATATGTTGTCTGCTCGGACTCTTTCATCCATGTTGGTATTGCACTGCATAAAGAGAAAGAAATATTCCTGTTCCGAATTCGTTCAAAATTTTCTAGCGCCTTCCCAAATTGTACGATTTTGGTCTTATAGAAAGTGCCTTGTGTTTTAATATTATTGATTAATTTTCTTCATTGAATAATATAAGCATTGTTGACAACATTTATGGAATATGATTACCACTATTAGAAAAATTATCTAGAACTTTATTTGAAGACTATAATAACTCTGTTTGAAAACTATATAAGTGAAGAATAATTCATATAAAGAAAAATTGTTTAATTAAAAATTGAAATCAATAACAAAAAATAATCTTATTGCTAATATCTAAATTGTAAGTCTACCTCATTAAAAGATATTATTTATAGCAAAAATATAGATAAATATGTAAACTTTTGTCTTTATATTAAAATGCATAAGTTAAACTATGTTTTTGTCATAGACAGAAATATATATTTATTATATTTGATTAAAATGATTTTAACGTCTGTTGATATGTATTTTAATACCTTTAGTGACTAAATTAAGGTAATCCCTGTTTAACCCTTTCAGGGGCGGTGGTATATATTTTATATCATCTAATTTCAGTTCTCAACTGCAAAAATTCTTCCCAGAAATTTTATATAAAATTTTACTTTTTTATCTTTTCTGAAAACATTTATTTATTACTTTTCTTCTAATCTTGATCTCAAACTCTGGTGGCATTTGATTTTAAACGAACTTAAATTCATTGCCCCTGAAAGGGTTGATTTCATTTCATTAAAAATAAATGAAAAAAAAAAAAAAATAAAATAAAGATGTACTTTTGAAATATATTTTATTAAGGTCACTTAACTCTTAGAATTAAATCACTCATTTTTAAAAGTTGTTTAAATTTGGAAAAGCTTTCTTTAGTGTTTAAATCTTCCGGATTACTATTTTCAGGAGACAATATTTATTGCCTAGAATGTGCAATCATGCACTTCTCTGTTTCTCGTCAACTGACCTTGAATGCGAAGGAAAAAGGACTATTACCTACTACCCCCTTGAGTCGGTTGCAATCTCACTTTTGTTCATGATAAGGCACTCACCCTCACCTATTTTGTCTTCCTTCTTGTGTGACGTAGCCTAAGGCACGTCGGCACGTCCATGCTTAAAATATTGTTACTTTCACCTCCAATTCTTCTGCAGGATGGACAGTGTGTTTTTGATTTTCCTACCTATGAGTGTATTTTTCTATGTACAGTCAACCGAAAAAAGAAAGAAAAAACGCCCCCCCCCCCACCTAATTTCGTCGTAAATTATCGTAGAAACATGCGACTGGTACCGATCAGTTTGTAATAACGTCTAGTTTAATAAATAGAAACCAATAAAAATATTTTAATTCATAAACTAACAAAGAAAGTTTTGCGAATTAGAATCGTTTTTTATTTTATAATAAACATTTCTGAACTTTGTTTCCGGTGTGAAATTTAATAAATAATGTATATTGCGTGGTAGATCAAAATTTATTTTTTCTTAATGTATAGACGGTCCCCTAACACATTTTCACGTGTAACTCTGTTTAGAATTGATTTAAAGTATATAAATAGGTAGGATTTCCGAACTGCCTAGATCTCAAAAATCGGAATATGAGGCCAAAAATAGGGATCGTCATTGAAAAAAAATGAAGTTTATACCTGTTTTAATATGTAGATGACCCCCTTAAGTAAAATCGAACTACACCATTAAAAACTAGACGTTGATGCAGATCGATAGGTACCAGCCGCATGCTTCTACGATAATTTACGGCGAAATTAGGTGTGTGTGGGGGGGGGAGGGCGTTTTTTTTTTTTTTTTTTGGCTGACTGTACACAACATTTCTAATGAAATGAACTATGCAGTAAAAGAAAGGGAAAAAAAATAATGTTACCCTTTTTGGATTAAAAAACGATTTTCGAAGCTAATATAACAGCAATTTCTTTTCATGCTTTCTTTTCCTTTTCTCTTTTTTTACTTAATATCTCTTAATATTATTCTAACTAACAGCGCATTTTTTCTTTCCTAGTCCCCATTAGAGTCTCCGACCCGTTCGGATTTTACCTGAAACATTTTACCCGTGCGGGTTTTACCCGAACACGACAGATGAATTTTAAATCAGAACGAAAACCCCACCCGACCCCGAAAAAAAAAAAAAATTAATGGACCCGAAAACTAACCCAAACCTACAATAAAAATTTTTAACGAAGCACACCCGACCCGAACTCGATTTCTTTATACCCGAACCTGACCCAAGATCCGACTTCTTTCACCCGAACCCAACCCTATACCCGAATCTAAATGAAAATTGATAATCATCTAAAAAACAGGCAACACAATTTTAATTTTTTAAATAAAGTAAATTTTCATTGTCACAGATAAATAATTTTAAAAAGAATTAAAAATGTAACTACTAATACACTAAGTTAAAAATAAAATAAATAAATTCATAGTAATTTATAAATATTTATGTGTTAAGTATTTCAAGTGTACAAAATTGGGTTTGAAGTTTAGCGTTTGTCGTTTATTGTTTGATGCTTATCATACCATAGCCTCCTTAACTAGATGCCTGTCGCGTAGCTCGGAAACTAGGCAACAGTTGAAGCGGTAGACAGCGCCACCTTGTACAGATTATGAGACGTTTTTATTCAACTGTCAACAATAATTTAAAGAAGTTATGCATGATATATAAAATCGACGTTTCTTTGATTCCGTTCGCTATTTATGTATATCATATCCCACTTGTAAAAAAAAATTTGGTGACTGCTGAATAATAAAGTCGCTCAATTTGTACCAGGTGGCGCTGTCTACCGTTTTAAATGCTGTCCAGTTCCCGAGCTACGCGACAGGCATTAAGTTAAGGAGGCCGCGATCAAACACACAAACATAGAAATAATACAGTGCTGCAGATGCCTACTAAAACGTCCGTTCTAATCTGAATCTACATATATTTCAATAACTTCTTCAAAGCTTCTTCACGGGAAAAAATATTAGTTATTAGTTTAAGTTCACAGGCTATTTTAAAAGGATGTGTCTAATCAAAATAGATGAATCACACATCTGAATATTCTTAGAATGGGTGCCTGTTTTCAACAGCTTATACTCTAAACTAAAATAATAATAGTATTTTGATGTTTTTTGTTAATGGTTTCAGTAGGATACGGATGTTTTTATTTTGTTATCATAGTTTGGGTAAGTGTATATTCATTATGGGTATATATAGCAAAGAAATATCTGCTTATTAAGAAAATTTTTTTTGAAAACTGTTCTCAAGCTTTGCAATCTGTAATTTTTTAAATGGGATTATATATATATATATATATATATATATTTATCTGAAAATTTTAAAATAGTAACACATATTTATATATTGATAAACGTTTAGTAATTTTATTAAGAATGAAAAAGTTTACAATATACTGCATGAACTTAAACTTTTAATGTACAATATTTAGCGTAATTTTTATAATACTAGAAAAGTTACTTAAAATATTTTCAAAATATGTTTATGTTTAATCTCTTTTAAGTGTTATCTTTATATATTTTAAAACAGTTGTTCCTTTAAATACGATGAATTAGAAATAAATTATAATATCGTCTGTCATTTTGAAGTAGGGTTTTGCATAGTGCAATATTTTATTTTTCAGCGTAAGAGGAAAAGAGTTAAAGGATTTTCTAACTTGCGTTAGATTGTAACGCCAGAATCTTCGGAGTAGTCGATGTGAGAATTACTGATCAAGTACAGAGCTCGAAGATTTTACGCCCGTTTTTCAGAACAATTTCAGAAATGAAAACTTTTAGGCTTCTTTGCCACCTTTATATTAGTACAGAAATATTTAATGTGTTTCATATTAACCCTTAACTACAGGCGCTGGTGTAAAAAAATACACCATTTATAGTAAACATAATATAAATAACTTTGGGATTCCTCTCCCCACGCTACGTGCACATCTAACCCATCATTGAAGTATTTATTCGAAGATTTTTCATTAGTTTTTATAAAAAGTCTTGATAATGAAAACTTATACAGTCGGCAGAAAAAGTATCCGAGCACTAGACAGTAATTCTTATATCAAAAAAGTACACTTAATACTATTTTGTTAAATAAGTCCTTGTCGAATCATCCTCTTAGACTGACTAGGATTTATTTATAGGATTTATTTATAACAAAGCAGTATTATGTGTACTTTTTTCAGACGACAGGGATTATTGCTAGTGCTTGGAATACTTTTACTGCCAACTGTAGCATATACAAATTTGTTCTTATTTTATTTATTTATTTATTTGATATTTTGGTGGTGTACAAAATACACCACGCGTGTACTTGTGTTAAAATATTAAGTGCGTGTAGTTAAATGTTAAAGTGTCACGATTAAATGCGATAAAGATTAATGCATAAAAATAATGGTATCAATAAAGGTGGAAATTTCTCATAAATGAAAATGTCCTGATAAAAAGGCGGAGACTTCGAGCTTTGTATTCTGGAAGTAAGAAACACGCGTAGCCCCGCCCCGTTTACTTCCCTTTCATTTTCATATTACAGATCGATTAAATAAAATCTTCCAAAAATTAAATGCTACAAAACTGTAGAATACAATTTTATGCAAATGCAATGCATTCAGTTGCAATAATATTCTTTGAACTGAATGCATATAATAGAATTAAATATGTCTGTATTTAAATATATATATATATATATATATATATATATATACTAAACAATTTAAATTCCAATTATGCAAATAAATGCCTAAACAAACTGTAAAAACTAAAAGAAATTTGAGAATATTTCAACAATTTTCTACAAGTAACTAAATTTAAAAATGCAAAATACATGTAAAAGGGGAAATATTACTTTTATTAGATCTACTTCTCCATCATATCGAACTCTAATTCCAACAAGCAATCACTTTAAAGACATAAAAATGATTACATATAATGGTTTCAAATGTGCTGCCAGGTAGATTAACACTTTCGCGACCGCGTGTTTTTTTCTTTTTGACAGTAAGGTCCGCCTGTGGGAGTTATTCTCCCAAGTTACAATGTTTCAGAACATAATTTTTTATATTCAGATTCATATTTCAAATGGATACACATTATATTTAAACTCTCTCTAATGAAAATATTTGTATCTTAGTATATTGGTTGTACAAATATGAATATTGTTTATATTCTTAACCCATTGTATCCCACCGAGGCTTTAAAATCCCATCAAAAAAATTTCTCAATAGAGCCTAAATTTACTACAGGATTTCATTGGAACTTCAACGTCCCTATAGTTTAAGCTTTCCCTTTAGTTAAGCTATAGTTTAAGCTAAATTTAATATGAGATGTTTCTCATGCAACAAAGAAATATAATAAAAAAAAGTTTCAAGCTATTGTTTCAAAAATAAGGTAATTTGGGATATAAAGGGTTAAGAAATAAACGACATACAAGTTTCAAAAGGAATGCCCAAAGGCGGAGTTATAGTTTTTCAAATGACGTGAATCTACGTCAGCGGTCGCGAAAGTATTAAGTTATTATATTAGATGATTCCTTATTCCTTCAAAGTGTACTAATACATAAAAAGGACTAATGACGTATCGATGTCTTAATATCGCAGTTATTGCAAAATATAAAAAAAAGGCAGAAACAATATTAAATGAAAAAAAAAAAAAAATCTCATAAGTATGGAAAAAAAGAAAAAAAAAAAAATTCACGCTGTAAGTATTTCAGTTTTTCTTTCTATTATTTGAATACTTTTGACTTCCTTACGTAATAAATACCAAATTTAAAGTTAATTTGGAAAGGTAACATTGGGAATGTGTAACAGATATTATGAATTAGAAAAATTTTAAATTGAATTGTGATTTCATTTCACAGATTTATAATTTAAAAATTAAATAAAAGAATGATAATATCATACTTTATACACTATATACAAATTATTCTACATAAATATAAAGTTTTAATTTCTTTTTTAAAATACGTTAATAAATAGATTTCGTATAAGATACGGATAAATGAATAGGTTTAATCGAAAAGTAACACAAGTAAAAATCGTACAATATGTAAAAAATGCATTGTTTGCATAATGAAAAAAATCACTGATAGAAAATTAAGATATAATAAGAGTTCGAGAGCAGGGCCCGACTTAGACTACCTGGAGCCCCGGGGCAAGTCTATTCTGGGGGGCCACCTTGCAGTGGCATAAGAGCTCTTTAGGTTGCAGAATTTCTGCATTCGTCTGTAGGGGGCCCCTTCCAGAAGGGGGGCCCAGGGCATTTGCCCCGTATGCCCTGCCATAAGTCAGGGCCTATTCGA
Source organism: Salticus scenicus (assembly GCA_963930645.1). Classification (NCBI taxonomy): domain Eukaryota; kingdom Metazoa; phylum Arthropoda; class Arachnida; order Araneae; family Salticidae; genus Salticus; species Salticus scenicus. The sequence continues at coordinate 53,951,144 of OZ005654.1, read as the reverse complement.
GAGAGGAAATGCACACCAGTCAACAACTTATTTTTCAATAAAAATGTAATTTTCAATGCTACTGACATTCGAAATGCAGGCCATGGCATAAAATTTTTTCGTTTGCAGAGTTAGTTTACTTTTAAATTTCATTGAGCAGTTCGCCGAGGCATAAAACATGCTGTTTGTCATTAAATGTGATTCTAATATACCTTTACAGTACTGCTGCATTCAAATTCTGACCTTGATGCATATAACCTTGCAAACTACAGTCAGATCAGCTTTGAACCAGTATTCCGTCTTGCAGCACTATTTGTTGCAATTAACTGACTCAACACATTTTCAAAATTAGCAGAACTTTGCCTCGGCCGGTTCTGCTTTACGAGATAAGAGACATTTGAGTGATGCTACCTCGCTCAAGAGGAACTCATTTTTTAAATAAAACAAATTTTAGATAAATATACTGGTGTCATTTAAACTATCACTATTAAACTTGAAGTTTAGATTTTATATTTCAATAAATTCAGATGAATTTCCAATTCATGTGGCTCATACTTGACAATGCATATGCAACTTTCTCTTTCAATATTCCAGTAATGGTGGTTCGTGCACGTAAAATCTGTCGTGGCCGCAATGTCCTCCATGATCCCATCAAAAATTATACCTCTGGGGGTCACCGAAGTGGGAGAGCCATCCCTTCCGTGAAGGATCAAAATTGTGATGACATGTCTCCGGACCACCTCTAGAAGGTGTGTCCCAGACCGTCGCCAATTGCCCATCTGCGCAGCACTAGTGCGATGTAAAACCCAACTATCCATCCTTTCAATATTCCATAAGTATAATAAAAATAACAGTTTAATTAAAATCAAAACGAACTACAGGACCAAAAAAAAAAAGAAAAATCTAGTGGTAGTCAGTTAATTCCCACCCACTCACTAGTGGGTTTTTCAGCTTTTAAGGTAAAAGGAAGGTTCATTCTTTCATTAATAATAGAATAATTATATCTTTAAAACAAGAACGAAAAATCATGCGGTATGCATAGATTATTAACTCTTTTCGAATATACGTAATTGTTGTACTGTATAACTTTCAATGCTTTTTTCTTACGTAATCACACAACGGACATACAGTAGTTCTGAAAAGAAAAACAGATAGACTAATTGAATTCCTAATCACTCTTAAACATTGTTAGAAAGTGTTAAAATGCTTAACGCAAATGAAAACACAGCCCTTATATTCTAAAGGCAGCCCTTAATGTATCTGAGTATTTTAGTGTTGTAGCCCTGTAAATTTGAAAGTTGACAATATCTTATTTCAGCACAGTTACGATAAACATCAATTTCTTTATAATTTTTACAATAGAAAGTTCTTTATACGTAATTTATTAAAATGTCTGTCGAAAAATGCATTTCATTTTTTTTTTGGTGGGGGGGGGGACTGTAGCCCAAGCTATCAACTATACGCAACAGCGTTCCCTGATTCTAAAGCTTTTTTTTTCTAAATGAACTTGCATAGCTATTGTTTCCACTCTTTCAGAATTAGGCGAATGCATGTTAACTTCTGACTTTGTAATCAGAATGTGTTTTTTCATCAACGTACCCTCGCTTCCATGGTAATTAGACAAAATGCAACAATAAAACTTTACCCGAAGTTATCGGGACATGTTGAATTTAAACGAGTAAATAAATTCATCTCTAGCCAAATGTCATGCGATAATAAAAAGAGCTTTAGCAATCCATTTCAAGTGTACGTCGGTACAGGATATTGCTAACAGTAAATATAGCCTAATTAACGACGAATCAACTCACATTACAATGCAAAAATACTTAGGTAAATATGAAGAATATTCAGATTGAGAGCTTATAATGTCGCACTAAGGCTACGCAGTGAACAATTGGCCACAATCTGGAATTCTATAGTTGGCATGGTCTGGAGACATGTCATCACAATTTTGATTTTTTGTAAAAGGGTAAAAGAATTTTCAGAATTCATCAGATATAACCTGGAACCTATTAGCAGGGGTCGTACTCTCCGCCCTTTTTTCAGGACACTCTCGAAAATAAAAATTTTTTTGTCTTTTTAGCCACCACTAATTTTGTGAGGAAATATTTCTGGATATGTTTATAGTGATGTGCCATGATTGTACAGTGCAGAGAATATTGTATAAAAATAGTGGTAGCAATAAATAAAAAAAAATATTCAATATTGATAGTGTCCTGAAAAAAAAGGCGGAGAGTACGACTCCTGCTATTAGTCATATAGTTGAAGCTGCTAATACTGAGATGTTATAGCAGGGGCATTTGCGTTCCGGGTTTTTTATTTTATTTCCCACCAGTAATTACGAATTGTATTTTTCGTTATATCTAATTGCAAAACTTTACTAGGAAACTACCAATAGTATCACAATTAAAAATTTCTGCTGGGAGTTTCCGGGGTCACAAACACCCTTGTTATAGTTTGCTCCCAAAAGTTGCATATGGATTTCAACTCTTTTTTTTCTCTCTTAAATCTATCAATGTTGAGGAGATTTTTACATTGCACCAGCTAAAGTTAAGCAATGAGCAATTGGCGACGAACTAGGATTCAGTATTATGGATGGTCTACTTGAATTTATAGAAGTGTAGCATTTTTTTTTTTTTTCACTTTGGAATTCTAGCACTTTTTTTAGTTTCAAATTTTAGCACATTTTTCACAAATTTATCAAAATCTAGCACTTTTTGAGCACTAATTTCCGATAACGAGTTGACAACATTCCTTATGAATTAAAATTTTTTAAATTGCTTATTTTTAATAAATGTAGAATAGTTTATTACGTCACTTCATGCGTTTCAATTTCAACAGCTTGAGTTATACGAACCCTTCAATGCTCAATTACAAAAATCTAGATAGCAAGATAAAAGAATAACAGCAATAATTTAATGATAATAATAATAATAGCGGTTAAAAAAAATGTTTAATATTTAAGGGAAATATATATATATATCTACTTCTGTTGGGTATATTTTTATTTTATACAGTAAGCCCCGCATGAAAGCGTTACTATAAAGTTTTACATTTAATTTGAGGCGTACACACCTGCAATATGCAATATACAAAAAATAAAGATAACAAGATTTAAACTAAAATCTGAGAAAGGATATTTAATATTCAATAAAAGAAGATACTGTTCAAAATCATTCCAATTTTGAATAATAGGTCACTCCTTTATTCGTCGTTTCTATAAAACATCAAATTATTTAACAAATTCATGATTAAATAACTGAAATTTTGTCATTAACAATCGAAACGGTAAATTTCACTCGTTTATATATGCTAGAATTCTATAAAGAGCCAAACAAACTAAAATTAGGGAAACTAGAAACATTTTTTAAAGTAAAGTATTATTTCAGAAAAATCCAGAGGGTGGGTTTTTTTTTTTTTATCATTTTGGGATGGCATTAAAATTTCCTGCCTGGATGCATTAATTTTACAAAAATAGGTTAATTTGTATAGTAAACATCGAAATTTTTTAAGGCTTTTTTATATGAAAAATTGCAGCATAATATTAGTGGTGCAGAAATTAAAGAAAATTCTACGACTGTACGAACTATGTTTAAAATCAATTTTCAGACAGTGTGATACAATTAAAAATAAACTCGTAAGTAAGGAAACGTTTGATTCGTCATTACTAGACGGATCGGATGAGAAAAAGAAGAATTGGTTTAGGGATCGAAAAGTTCAAAAATTAAAATTAAAAGCAAGTCTACGTAATATCATTAGAAATGATGGGGCTCTGTGAACAGGACTTGATACAACTATTAACCCTTAACGCTCAGCATATTTTCCTATTTTGAACAGTAAGACACGCCTTTTGGCCTTCCTTTAAAACGTTACACGTATAGTTTCCAACTTACTACCTTTTGGCTACGGAAAAATTGTAATAAATTGTTTTATTTTACTTCATCATTAAATAAAATAAATCTTTCTGTTAAAATTTTCCGGTAGCTGAAAGGTAGCCTATTGTTACAAGTTTTAGAAAAATATCATTTCATTTGCAGAGGAACACCTTAAGGCGTGGCTCGATTTTTTAATGTTCCCTCAGAAGGGACATACGAGCGATAAGGGTTAAAGCATGGCTTCCAATATTTTAATTTATTCCGGAGTACTTTTAGCCCCGCCTTTATATCACTTATTTTTTGAAAGTATTTTTTTCTTATTTGATGGAAGTTATATATTAGAGAATTTTTTCTATAAATAAAGTGGTGCGAAATAAAGGCGGGGCTAAAAGTACTCCGGAATAAATTAAAATATTGGCAGCTAGGGTTAAAGTATGACTGGGCGTTAACGTATAATTCTAACTTGGCTTTATAGTTCAGTCTCTCTGGAGTTTTCAGTAGATTTATTCCCATGAAGTAAAATTAGGAACACAAGTCATATTAAATTAAAATGTCCTTCATTCAACGCACACTGCATATGTGTTACATCTTGGTATTGGGGTGGGGAACCTGTAATGTAGCCACGCATCCCCCGTTGCATAAAGATGGTTAACTAAAGGAGGGGAGTCCAAAAAGGCTGAAAAACAGACAGTGAAGGAGAGGAAAAGTTTAATTTACCTGGCAATCGTGTAGATTTGTCACCTTTAAGGACATCTTGCTGTATATTTTATAGATTTCTATATGGAAACTACTTAATTATATTGTTTTAATACTTATAAATATATTCGATAATAACGTTCTTGAGCATCGTTGTATAAAAAAATATTGTTTTACAAAATACAGAACCGTTGTACTTAAAAAGTACAGGAATTTTAAATTGAATAAGATTCAAACATCAGGCCAGGCAAGCGCTCCTTCCACAATTTCTCTTCGCCGTTTTCATTTAATGATTAATTTTTTTTTTTTTTTTTTTCAAATTATGTATTTCAAATACAATAATAATAATAATAAATTATTGATTTCAATAATAAATACTTTTTAATTTATTCGATTGCGTGCTAATTTGAGAAATCCTTGTTATAAAATAGTATTCAAAAAGAATGTAAAATAGTGTTAAAAAATATTATCACTAATATGGATTTTATATTTTAATAACTCCTTTTAATCCAATATTTTTAGTTTTGGTATAAAAGTATTTAATCTATAAGGAGAAAAAAACTTGTGATATTTAACTTTATTATAATTAAACTAGAATTTTTCGTTGATTGACATTAAAAATTGGGATCCCATGCCTTTTACACGCACGTAAAAAAATCAAATGTGTGATTTTTTTTTTTTTTTTTTTTTTTTTCAGATTAATTTCTTGGAATAAAAAATAAAAAATAAAAAAAACTAGAACAGAAAAATCTTTATTCTTTCTTTTAAAAACTTTTAGGGTTTCCCAGATGCTGCAAATAGTTTTTTATTTACAAAGTTTAAATAGTGTTCGAATGATAATTAAAAAGTGCAGGTAGCAGGTCTCCATTCGTTCATCCTTAATCAATGACATTTTAAGAACGGGAAGAAATATGAAACTATTCCACACTTAAAATTCACAATAACCCCCACCTAGAGTCGTTAAGTCTGGTTTCCACAGGGGTTGAAGCTTCGAGGTTCAAAAAACCATTAATCACGCTTCCGACACAAAGAGCCAAATGTCTTGTCAACAGTTTTAGCCCTTTTTTTATCATATTGCTCAGTTACTTAAAAGGAAAGCATGCAAAATTGACAAAGATATCTGCCTCTGACTCCTCAATTATCTCAGCAGGGGGCTAGGTCTCTAGACTTCCAACCACGCTCGAGGGTTTTGAGCCCGGTTGACCACATCAAAAGATTCTCAATAATACCGGTCCAATCAACCGTCAGTGGAAACTGGCCTTTATATCCCTTTCCCATCCCCAACTACATTCATGCATTTTTCTATCGTTATCACTGACACTTATATTCGTACTTCATGAGTTACGAGACTGGGACTATGACTTTTAGTTAACTTAAAAAAATTCCCGCAAATACCCCCAAAAATACCCGCGAGCCTTCAAAATAACCATTTTTCGGGTAATTACTCGCAATCTGGCAACACTGTATCATTTCTATCTGTTTATCGCAGGTATCGCTTCGAATCATTCAAATGCGCCATTTAAAAGTTTCTTTCTTTTGATATTATGTCTATGGGGAAATTTGAAAATTGCGATGACGGTTGAAATATTACAACCCCAGGGATGGAACACGGGCGCAGAATTCATACCGGAATCCGTTTAAGAAATTTCTGTACCTATAATATCGCTGATTTAAGAAGTAGAAAATTTTCTTACATTGATAGTGGTATGAATTCTGCGCCCGTGTTCCATCCCTGCAACCCTTAATTTGGCTTAATTTTGGGCGCCAACAACAACAGTTAACAGGTGCAAATGAAAAAGAAATTACATGAGTCAGAACGACGTTAAGTCTGAAAATAAAACATTTAGAACAAATCTAACTGCAATTGACTTCTATATAAGATCTAGACTAAAAGATAATAGCTTCTTTTTAAAGTTAAACAAACAAAAATAAATTACAACGGAAATCGTTTTAGGTTTCTTTTTTTTTTTTTTTTTTTTTTTTTTTTTTTTTTTCTTAAAGGTAGAAATATACATAGATTTATTCTGATAACTGCTTTGAAATATAAATAATTTTTTCTGAATTGCAAAAAAATAAAAAAAAAATAAACAAAAATAAAAATAAATAAATAAATAAAATAAAATAAAATAAAATAAAATAAAATGAAATGAAATAAAATTAAAATTAAAATTAAATAAAATAAATAAAAATTAAATAAAAATAAAAATAAATAAATAAAAATTAAAAAAAAATTAAAATTAAAATGATTAATTTCGGGGAGACCCTCATATAAACTGCAATATTTTAAAAAAGATCAATGAGTTGATTAATGGAACTTCCTTATTATTAATAAAAGTTATTTATTTTAATTTATAATTAGACTAGCAGACCCGGCCACGCGTTGCTGTGACTAAGTTATACGTTGAATTATATTGCAGTAAGAGTAAACTATTTAATACAGTCAAATTATTATTTACGAACAAAGACGAAAACGTTGTAGCCGATGTAAAAACCCACAGGATTGAGATTTGAACCTTAGATCAAAATTTGGAAGCGATTGATAAAAATTTTCGTAGAGTTGATATGAAGCACAAATTAATTTTATTGTAGGGTCTTATAAATTTTAATGGAGAAGTGATATATATTATTTCTAATTCTACTTAGGATAAAAATTCTAAAATGACTAATATATAAATAATATTATATTAAAATTCTATTAAAATAAAAGTATAAAAGAAGCAGACGATTTTAAAAATCAATTTTTATGGATGAGTGAAATATAATATGTCTAAAGCTATTTTGGATAAAAATGCTAAAAAGACAAATATGTAATTTAATTTTTATTAAAATTCTATTAAAATAAAAGTATAAAAGAAACAGACGATTTAAAATCAATTTTTATGGATGAGTGAAATATAATATATGCTATAATGGATAATTTTACTATAAAATGACCTCATCATTTTAAATATTTTAAAGATGGCAACAGCTGTAGGTATAAAAAGGAAAACAATACGGCTAAAACAGAAAAATAAGTAAAATTGATAAATATTTTAAAACTTTAAAACAGGTCATCTTATGAAATATTGGACAATTAAAGTAAATACATGTATCATTTTAAATAGGAAAATATTTTGGAAAAGTTTAGTATATTTTAACGAAGTGATGAGAAGGTTTTGAGTATGTTAAAATTTTAATAGTAAATTCAAGTTAATAAAGATGGGAAACATTGAGGATTAAGATAAGAATAATTAAAAAAAAAACCTTTTTATATACCGTGCTTTTAAATTTTAATATACTAATAATAACATACTAATTAAAAGGAAAATGATAAATATTCTATCATAGTTTGAAGTCAAATTTGTTTTCAAATGTCTAAATAAAATATCTGATATAAGGTACTAATATGTTGCAGCGGAATAGATTTCATTTCTGTCATCCTTGGCGAAAAAAAGAATATCGCCAAATTATCTGGCGAAAATATATAATTCCTTTCAAAAATCATGGTTATTTTAACAACTTATATTTAAAGAGTAATGAATAATATGAAACAATATTTCGTACAATACATATTACATGCCATACATACGTACAATGAATAATACATATTACATTTCGTACAGTACATACGTCTGGCATGCATATTTTCGTGTTACGCTTTCGCCAAATACAAAAAAAAAAAAAAAAAAATTAACCTTCCTCGCTTTCATGAAGTTTTCGGACAGTATTAGTGTTTTATAGCATAAAATTGTTGCTTGTGCCTGGGGGGACTCATGTTGTGCCTGGGGGGACTCATGTTAAAGTTGGGCCCGGGGGGGACTCATGTCAAAGTTGGGCCTTGGGGGGGACTCATGTCAAAGATTTGCCTTGTTGGGGCTCATGTTAAAGTTGTGCCTTGGGGGGGACTCATTGTCAAAGTTGTGCCTTGGGGGGACTCATGTCAAAGTTGTGCCTTGGGGGGGGGACTCATGTCATAGTTGTGCCTTGGGGGGGGACTGATGTCAATGTCATTTTGAAAAGATTTTGATGAAATTCTGGCAAAAGCAGAATTTAGTTTAGGAGGGAGGACTATTAGATTTTTTTTTTTTTCTTCCTAATTATTATAACATCGCTTTCAAATTATTCAATTATATTTTCGATAAATTTTAGATTTCGATAAATGTCCAACTATCGAAAAATGATTTCGACAATTGTGCAACTATCAAAAACGACAACGCAAAAATCGCTGTCTGAGACTAATAGGCCCTCAGTCCTAAAAAAAAAAAATGCCAAGGACGACAGAGTTTTGAAATTTAAAATTAAAATTTTGTCAATTTGACAGCAAAATAACTCAATCTAACGCACGCGATAACTAATACATATCTATACCCAAATATAAGGATTAAAATCGGGAAATAAATTTCCTCGATTTATAATAATTTTTTACAAAAATCCAATGGGCGATTAACATAGGAAATCTTTTTCTTGGCTGTATACAGCCAAGAAAAAGATCGGTCAGTGAGTCACACTTCGCTTGCGTATAGAACGCATAGATATAGTATAGTATATATAGTGTGATCATTGGGGAGAAAAAAGTGATTCCTTTTCACTTGGGAAAAGACGACGTTTTTACCAAAATATGATCGTCTTTCCCCGAGTGAATATACACGGGAATACATACGAATATTTTAGCAAATAAGATTTATGAATAATTTATTTACTTAAAGTAAATGAAAAACCCCAGATACAGTTTCAAATTCATATTTCTTTTTCTTTCTTTTTTTTTTTTTTTTTTTTTTTCAATACCACTTAATGGCTGATTTCAAAGCTTTTTTTTTTCTATGATAGAACTACATTAGCACTTTATCAATGTGTATAAAATCTTTAAATTGATTATGACGTCAATTTTCGAGAGATGCATAATTTAACATTTTATAATTTTTTAACGTTCACGTTTGATTAAATGTATTTATTTTTATGTCGAAAGAAAATGAACTCGTATTTTTTTTTTTTTTTTTTTTTTTGGCAACAATTAAATTAATGGAACTCACAGATATTTTGGAGCAACTTTAATAAAGGTCTATAATTAACAAATAATTGCAATAAAACAATATTGTGACAATAAATTGAGATAAAAACTATCCTATCTCTCAAGTTGGACCAAACTGCACACAGTGTGCAAAATTTCATTAAAATCGGTTCCTTAGTTTAGGAGTTTACCCCGGACAAACATCGTGACACGTAATTTATATATATATACAGATATTAATTTTGTGATAAATTCGATGTATTTAAAGAATGTGTGAGCAACTTGCTCACAGATGGTACCATTAGTTTAAAAACACTTTATTCTCACTTTTTATTCCCTTTATTCTCACTACATGGTACTAAACGCTACATGTAGCTGTTTTTGCTCAAGAATGAAATATATGTCGTGTTGTTGATAGACATTTTTCCCGATTTTCAGTTGCGTTATAATTCATTTATGTATAATTTCAAGAATCTATCACAAATCTAAAAAAAAAAAAAAAAAAAAAAAAAAAAAAGTACATAAAAATTATATAATAGTTTACATTGTTTAAGGTTTTGATTTCTTTTTTGATATCTATGTACAAATTGTTCCTCACTAAATCTTCATTAAATTTTCTGATGAGGTGATATACATCTTATATATTAAAAAAAATTATGAAAACTAAAGTCAGTCCGTCTGGCCGTTCTATCCGGCCGATTTCCTTCATTTTTTTTTTTAATAAAAGGTATTTAGACACAGATATGTCATCAATCACTGAAATTTACTCAACTGCCACCTTACTCAAGTTATACTCAAACTCGATTCTTCCCTGTACATTTCTTATGGGACACATTGACTCAAGCAATTCGAATGCTCATAGCTCCTCTTCTAATGAATGGATCTTGATCGTTTCACTCTCAGAACACTCAGTGGATCAAGCTCTTTCTTTTAAGCTATTAACTGCTTAAATTCGTTGAGATTGAGGAAAGTTATGCTTGCACAATCAACTTTACATTCAATTTTTTCAAGATTTTCCTTCACTCAAACCTCTATAACTAGAGTTCTAATTAACGTAGGCTGTTGACACAAGTCTAAGAACACTCAGTGGATCAAGCTCTTTCTTTTGAGCTATTAACTGCTTAAATTCGTTGAGTTTGAGGAAAGTTATGCGTGCAGAATGAACTTTACATTCAATTTTTTCAAGATTTTCCTTCACTCAAACCTCTATAACTAGGTGTAAAAACTTGGTTGAGGTGTCTAAAAAAGGTCTCGGTCTGTAGATATGTTATGAAAAGATAAAAATAAAAAAAGTCGAACGGTTCCCCCCCCCTGGGGGGGGCAGGGGTTAAAAACACGTTTACGAGCTTAACTCAGCTTCAAATTACTTTACAGTGAAGAAATTGTACATAGAGGGACTAGAGTCAAATACTAAAAAATCACTTTCTGCGAATTTGGAATTTTCGATTTTGAAGGTGGGCAAAGGGGGAAAAATAGATTTAAAGGTGGGGGGAAAGGGGGAAATTAGTTTGAGAGGAAAACCCGCTCCAGACCCACACATGTAGCCCCTCATTTTAAAGGTCTTGAAATTTCATGTCGATTGGGGGTGTTTGTATACAATATAGTGCACCCCCTGGTGGGGAAAAAAGGAACTAGGTGATTTTGTTGTTGAGCCTATCATGTTACACCTTATTTTAAAGGTATTGGTATTTCCTGAACGTTGGTGATTTTGTACAGAACACGCTGCACCCCCTGGCGGTGGAAAGTGCAACTAACTGATTTTGCAGTTGATACCACCGCGTGACACCTTATTTGAAAGGTCTTGGAAATTCAAGGCGATTGTTGATAAAAGTCTTGAAATTTCATGTTGATTGTGGATGTTTGTATACAATGTAGTGCGCCCCCTGGTGGTTAAAAATGGAACTAGGTGATTTTGCAGTAGACCCTATCATGTTACAACTTATTTCAAAGGTCTTGATATTTCCTGGCCGTTGGTGTTGTTCGTATAGAACACGCTGTGCCCCTGGTGGTGGAAAGTGTAATTAAAGGATTTTACAGTTGACACCACCATGTGACACCTTATTTGAAAGGCCTTGGAAATTCAAGGAGATTGGTGATATTCGTATACAACATACTGCGCTCCCTGGTGGAGGAAAGTGGATTTTGCAGTGTGTGCGTAGCATGCCTGCTATACGGTGCTGCAGCCACAGGCAGCGGAACACGAGTCAGAGGTTCGTTCGGTTCAAGGTTAATTTTTGAGAATTTTTTCATGTTATTAGCGGCCTGCATATACGTGCCGCAGGAACTGGGTCATAAACCCGAGTTCCATTCGGTCTGAAATAATTTTTTTTGTTACAAATGATTTTTTTTTTTTTTTTTGTGATGTTTTCATTTAAAAATAGAAATTCAAACAAAATCGAGTTAAAAATACAAAACCATACAAATTTAAGGTGCATTTAAGGCTATTATCATGGGCCCGGGCAATGCTGGGCGGGTTCGTTTCGTTCCAGGTTAATTTTTTGGAATTTTTTCATGGTATTAGCGGCTCGCGTATGCGATGCTGGGGCACCGGCATCACAAGGCAGAGTTTCTTTCGGTTCGAGGTAATTTTTTTTTGCTACAGCTGATTATTTTTTTTCGCAATGCTTTTATTTAAAAATAGAAATTCAAACAAAATCGAGTTAAAGATAAAAAATCATACAAATTTAAGGTTCATTTAAGGTTATTATCACGGGCCCGTGCATTGCCGGGTGGGTTCGTTCGGTTCCAGGTTATTCTTTGGGAATTTTTTTATGTTGTTAGCGGCCCGTGTATGCGCTGCGCAAGCACCGGGGTCACAAGGCAGAGTTTCGTTCGGTTCAAGGTAATTGTTTTGTTACAGATGATTATTTCTTTCGTGATGCTTTCATTTAAAAACAGAAATTCGAACAAAATCCAGTTAAAGGTATAAAATAATACAAATTTAAGGTTCATTTAAGGTATCATGGGCCAGGGAAATGCCGGACGGGGCAGCTAACATATAGTCTTAGTATTAAACGAAATAGAAAATGAAAGATAGCATCTGTTTATTTGGAGTACTTTGTAGAAAGTGATGTCATATATAGTATTTCTATTTATAAGCATTTTTCAGATTTTCTTTTAAGCGAAATGTAGTAAATTATATTAGATGTTTTAACTTGAAGTACATTTAAATAATGATGCGATGATATTTGAAACATTACGGACCATAAAGTGTCCGTCGAATTCGACGGGTTCCAGCTAGTAATTTTTATTGTTTATACAGGGAATTCGGAATTCAAGGACTAATCTTTTACAGTAGGCAAAGTACGTATAAAGAAGAATTCCTTGTACAACGATATGTGGTTGGAAAGGAAATGTGCCGAAGGAAAGAAAGAAAGAAAGAAAGAAATGCACTGCACTTTAGAATGTAAAAAAAAAAAAAAAAAAAAAAAAAAAAAAAAGGAGAAAAAAGCCAAAAATTCACAGAAAACAGTATTTAAAAAGAAAAAAAAAAAAGAAAACCACAGTCACAAGTTGTCACAAGTGTACAAAAAATACTATTAATTTCAGCCAGAAGATACAGGAAAAATGGACAAGATAAAGAAACCGAAGCAGAGGATTTTCATTTGTAACACTGTATAGCTATACAAAAAATGCTTTTTAAATGTGGGAACGTTAAGGTTCCTAACCTGAAAGTTTGGCCCATGAACTTAGGATCACCTTGTATATTTGAAAATTTCTCTTAACTAAGTAAAAATAACTTACGAATACAGTTTTCGTGCATTTCCTAATGCAGGGAATAAAGGCATACTTGTCAATCATCTCATTATGAACCGTACAATTTTTAGTACCCGTCTTTTTTTTTTTTTTCACACCAGTCATTTTTTAGAATAATTTTATTATCATTTAATCTCAACAAATTTTGAAGAGAATTACTCTAAAAATAAAACGGTGTGAAAAAAGGGGCGTTTTTTCAAGGGGCGTTAACAATTGTACGGTTATTTATGAGATGGTTGGCAAGTATGTTAAGGGATAATGGAATAACATATTGAGAACGTAATAGTCAATTATGCATTAAAAGTTACAGAAAATTAATAGATTTTCAGAAGTATCAGATGATTAATAAAATACCCTATACGTTTTCTCAAAATTTTATCAGACCGACATTTTAACCAGAAAAAATAATTTTTAAGAGATATAATATAGTGTTCTTTATAATGTATTTTTTTTTACTAATTTAAAGTTTTCTCTTGAAATATAAACGGAAGAACAAATGTAAGGTATATTCATTCTTTGGTTTTAGGTATTTGCTTAAAAATACCACATTAAAAGTTGAAATAGCTCATTGTTCCAGATAATTATATTTCAGTCTTAATTAAGTAGGAGAAAAAAATACTTTGAACGAAAAGAATTAATTAAAAAGCCCAGCAGGTGACTTTACATTACTTTAAATTTGACAAGTCTCATTTGTAACTAAAGAAAAGTTCTAAAATACTACCCAGTGAAACTAGAGGAAAGACATTATTTTAGGTAAAACAATACGAATTTCAATGTTAAATGTTTTTCCCGTTAATTAAATTATTTCTATGAATAATACTTATGTTAATTCGTGAAATTCTACTTAAAATGGTAATTTTAATTAAAGATAAAACAAACCTCTAAATAAGACAAGTCATTGTAACTGAAACATTTTATACTTTTGTTTTACTTGCATAAATTTTACGTCGATATTTTGTGCACAATTTTTATAGTTATATACTTTTTTTTATATAACTTTTATATTTAAACATGAAAATTTAGATATGGACTATTTAATAAAGTAGAGAACACCCATCGCGAAATTTCAGAAATTAATTTCAGAAAATAAAATGGTATAATTGTTATGATTCAACTATTTTATTTTCAAAAAATACTTTTTGAAGTATTTTGATGACTGTAAATTTTTATGAAATATTTTTTTTGGTTATAAAATATGCAATAATCTTTATACATACATTCGCATCACCCTTTTTATTTTTTTACCAACAGCTTTAAAATTGAGTAATAACTTTGAAATAAAATAATACTGATTTGATACTACAAATGAGAATGAGAAAGTAATACATTTAAATTTAAAAAAAAAAAAGAAAAAGGAAAAAATCCAGTTTTTTACAACAACATAATAGAGAAAATTACATTATTAGCAGTATATTAAATTTGTTAAGCATAAAATCATTAAAATCAATATGTTTTATTATTTGTAAAGTTTACATAAAAAATTTTGAGGATAATATAAATACAAGCATATGAAAAGTTTCAAATAAGCATGCCAAATTAGAATAGTCATGGAAGTTTTTCGTTCTGACTTTACAGGATTTTTTTTTAATTTCTTTTGAGATTAATGAATTTTACTTTCTTCTATATTGAATAGAAGAAAGCATTGGATTCATAGAATATTTCGACTTCCGATGGATTACACGTTTTGATAATTTTTAGAAAATATCTAATGCGTCTGTGATGTTTATTTATTTATTTATTTGTTTATTTATTTATTTATTTATTTGTATCTACGGCATAACTGCTTAGAATTACATATAAATTTATATCTAGTTACATCTTAACAGAAGTTAGTGACTATCAACTTTTGGTACTAATGGCTCAACAGGTGGCGCAGCTACATAGCGATTACCAGAATATCTGGGAAGATTATATCTCAGGAACTACTGCACAAAATTGCATAGAACTTTATATGTAGATGCACCTTGACTTGAATTATTGCCTATCAACATTTGGTGTTAATAGCTCAACATGTAGCGCTGATCTACAGCAATTTCCGAAAATTCAGAGAAGGCTACAGCTCAGGAACTAATGCAAAGAATTGCATATAAATTTATATGTTGATTCACTTTAACTAACTCAGTGTCTGTTAACTTTTGTTGCTAATCGCTCAACAGAAGGCGCTGCTATGAACGTTTACCGCAATTTCAAGGAAGGCTGTACCCCAGGTTCAACTGCGTACAATCAAGCAATGCATGATTTTGAAAAAGCCATTATGAGGCATAATGATGATTAAATTTAGGTGCATATTGGCCGATAAGTGGCGATGCTATGCTGCAAATTTCTCCGAGAATGGGAAGGTATCATCTGTACGAAAAATTGTCACTCCCGTTGGACATTTTGTGCAATACCTCTCTGGGACGGAAATGTTTGCAAATTAAAAGAAATTATTATAATAAGCAATTTGCACTGCGTGAATTTGTGTAGAAAAATATATAAGAAAATTTTGTGATTGCCACAAACTACTAGTTTTTATAAGTATGTTGTGGCCAACAAAATAAGCAGTGACAAAGAATTTAATTAGGGTTTGATGAATAATTATCTTAGTCTTTTACTTTCACTTACCCATACAAAGTTAGAGATAACGCAAATTTTGATTCAAAATTTTGAAAATGAGGTTTGCTATTTTTACAAGTTCTGAGTGATCAGAAACCGAAAACATGTTTTTTGTGATTGGTTTTCTTATTGTATGAATGCATGTGTGTTTGTTAGCATGCATGTGAGTTTGCTATCGGATTGTCTTAAGAACAAATATTAGCAGGAAGTATAAAATCAAGATTGTTCAGAATTCTCTCTTAATTCCGAATTCCAATATCTCTTAAATTTGACAATAGATGGCAGCACTCTGCAATTTTGAGAGAATTTTTAGTATAAAATCATTTATTAAATTCATTCTTTTTTCATTGAATTTTAGGCGTTTAAACGCTAAATTAATTCTTTTTTTCTTTTATTATTATTTATTTTATTCATGTTTTTAATTAATTGTTAGTTATACTTTAAATAATTTCTTTTTTCAATATACTGTGAACCGGTTATTTTTCTGCTGATCGATCCGAGTTTGTTCTTTTTGTTGAGATTTTTAACGGTAAGCTGGAAAAATTCATTCTAACGTATGAGCTGAAATAATGTCAATAATTCACGTTTATGTTCAATTATGTGTATTTATTCAAGATTTTAGTCATTCTTTCTTAAATATGATGTTTATTAATTCAATTGAAAGGAAGGTGAGTCCTTCATATTCATTTTAAACTGATTTTATGATTCAATATATTTTTAAACCAGTGATTTTTAAAACCATACTATAATGAAGAGCTCGGATGCAGATATATAAAGAAGCGGCCCTATACGTACAGTCGGCTGCAAAATTATTCGAGCACTAGCAATAATCTTTGCCAAAAAAAAGTACACTTAATACAGCTTTGTTAAATAAATCCTTGTCGAGTCATGTTCTTAATCAGTCTAAGAACATGATTCGACAAGGATTTACTTAGCAAAACAGTCTTAAGTGTACTTTTTAAATATAGGAATTATTGGCTAGTGCTCGAATAATTTTGCAGCCGTCTGTATAGCAATCCAGGTTCAATCAGCTTCGTGAAGAATAGGAAAAGGTCTCTTTTGTTAAGAAAAACCATTATTTCTTATTTCAAGTAACCGCATTACGAATGATATGCATAGTTCATTGTCTTATAAATACTTATTACGAAGGCAACAAAGATAGACATCTTTTGGAAGAGTAGCAAAGTTTATTTTATTAAATGACTTGAGGATACCAAATCTGAAGGAAGCCATTTCGATTGATTAGTAACTTTTTGAATCTTTCTTAAAACCACATGTTGACAGCATGAAGAACAAGTGCTAATTAATTTATTTCGCCAAATCTCCTTGGCAACAAAAATCAAGTTGGCTGAACACATTTTTAAATTTTATTCATTATAAACCTACAGAAGAGATAAAAGATTGGCTAAAAATTAAATTACGTCATACGATGTGATTAAATTTTGTCAGGTGTCCAGAAATAGGCTAAAAGTGCGAAATCAATCGATAAAAATATTAAAAATGATTTTCAGCTATAATGTTTTAACGGAATCGTTAAACGTCTGACCGGAGACCGGAAACAACAATAAAAAAAAAAATCGTCTGCGGTTTTAAAGCATAAAATGAATGGGTTTTTCTTTCTTTGATATTTTATTTAATTATTACATGATGAGATTTAGAGCAGGGAAAAGAAATGCGGTTTATAAAGCTGGGAACAATAACTTATATAAAATTACAGATTAATGGAAAAAAAAAAAAAAAAAAAAATCTGGAGTGACTCCACTCGACTTTCCGAACATTGAGTAACTAACAGTTTTGTAGATAAAATAAAGAAAGAGGAGTTGCTAAACAAACAAAAAAGAGAAAACCATAACAGAGTGTTTGAGTAATTTTCTCCATATATCACACGAGGTTTTATTTAACGCTACTGACCTTTGAGCCCTTAGATCATAATGATAAAGAATTTTTCGTTGTGTCCTTGTAAAAATCTATAAATGCTAGATTCACCAAAATGCTTATAGTTAGTGCAACAGTGATTTATAATATTCATACAAATTTTCAGCTCAATTAAATAAGGCGTTTAGATGCTATCGCTGGTCTCATAGGCCATAAAGATAAAGAATTTTTCTTTGTGTCCCTGTAAAAAAACTGTAAGTGCTATATTCACCAAAATCTATACAGTTGGTTCAAATGTGACCTATAACATGTGTACAAATTCTTTGCTGAGATGAATAAGGCGTTTAGACGCTATCACACTTTTAAAAATTTGGCAAAGAATTTTTCTTTGTGTCCCTGTAAAAAAACTATAAGTGCTAGATTCTCCAAAATCTATACAGATTGAGTATCTGTGACCTATAATATGTGTATAAAGTTTTTGCTCAATTGAATGAGGCGTTTAGATGCTATCGCACTTTTAAGATTTTGGTCCCTTGGCCATAATGATAAAGAATTTTTCTTTGTGTACCTGTAAAAAAACTATAAGTGCTAGATTCACCAAAATCTATAGGGTTCGTACTATGGTGACTTACAATATACGTACCAACTTTCAGCTTATTCGAACAAAGCGTTTAGACGCTAGCGTGTTCACTCACAGACATACACACATACATACACACATACATACACACACACATACACACACATACATACATACATCATCGTAAAAATAGTGAAAACGGACTCGTTGGACCTCGAAACGTATAGAAACATCAAAATCTCGAATTTGAATTTTTGACATGATTACAATACTTTCCTTACTATAGTGTTCGGAAAGTAAAAATAGCTTAAGCGAGTTAAACAAAATTATATTAGATTCTTTTAGAATAAGAAATATGTTTGCTTGTATTATAAATAAATAAAATGTGATTTATATTATTATTTTATTTTAAAAAGGGATATGTGATGTTTTTCAACATCACACATACAGTCCACGATTCTATTCAAAATCCCTTCAAAGTTACCAAATCTGTTATTTATTATTCTGCTGTTTGAAATTTTATTAAAATCTCACAAGTGGTTTGTGAGCAGGGAAATTCAAAAGAATCCAAATATATTATGTCTAAGGAGAAAATTTCTGGTACGTATAGGAAAATATACAAGAAAGTTTTGTGATAGCCACAATATACTAGTTTTCATAAGAAATGATAAGTAATGACAAATGATTTAACCCGGGTTCAATGGATTGTTGTCTTAGTATTTTAATTTCACTTACCAATATATAGTTGGAGAAAATACAAATTTTTAGTCAACATTTTGAAAATGGGGTTTGCTATTTTTACAAGTTTTGAGATGAGCCGAATCAGAAATCATAATTTTTGGATTTTTTTTTTTTTTTTTTTTTTGCATGAATGTGTGTCTGTGTCTAAAATCTCACAAATAAATCGTGTGAAGCGACATTCAAAAGAATTCAAATATATTATGTGTAAGGACACAGTTTCTGGTACGTGTAGGAAAATGTGCAAGAAGTTTTGTGATAGCCGCACTATACTAGTTTTCATAAGAAATGATAAGTAATGACAAATGATTTAATCAGGGGTCAATTGATAATTGTCTTAGTATATTACTTTCAATTTCCACATAGAATAAGAGAAAATACAAATTTTGAGTCAACATTTTGAAAATGGAGTTTGCTATTTTTACAAGCTTTGAGATGAGCCTAATCAGAAAACAGGTTTTTGAGATTGGTTTTTTATTGCATGAATGTGTGCCTGTGTCTAAAATCTCATAAATAGTTCGTGTGCAGGGACATTCATAGAATCCAAATATATTATGTCTAAGGACACAATTTCTGGTACATATAGTGTATTCATTACTCTAAGCAAAATGAAATAATTATATATTTTTTGAATACATGAAAACATGTTTCTTATAAAATATAGTATGAAAATCATCATTCCGCATTTATGTACATGACCACATAAATACGATCATATATATTAGTTGTATACTTGGAATTTTGTAAAATTGTGTCACCTATTTGAAAAACCAGCCAATTTATTGCAATAGGAAAATGCATTTTTTTTTCAGCTTTTTAAACCTTAAGTAAATTTTTTCATCATCTTGTAAAGTGAAACCATGCCAAAGCGAGTCCAAATCCTGTGTTACATACATTATCCCTGTGTTATATATGTTTATGCCCGGGGAATGCGGCAGAATGCCACAAATGATATAGCTTTATATTTCATAAAAATTACAATATTGTCCTTTTCTTTTCTTACAATAGTATCATTCCAGTTTTCTGAGTAAGTTATAAGTTATTCGTAGAAACTTCGTAGTTCTACAAATTAACTTTTTAGTCATTTTAAAACAACCTTGTACTATTTTATAAAGATAATCATTGCTATCTGCAAAATTAGATTTATAAAAGAGATTGCAATTTGTATATAAAAGTAGTAAGACATTTTAAATGTTTGTAGCGAAAAAAAGAATTTATTCGACATTACCATCAGTGCATCCAATGCGGAATAGAAATGATTGCACTTATCAAGGCTTCAAATATTTATGTTTTAAGACAGAACCCTTACACCAGTATTTTTTATTCGTAATTTCTATCATATTTGTGCACTATTTTATTGCGATTGAATATGATAGAAATTATTGATAATGAGTACTGATGTCACTGTTCAATTTTGCGACGAGAGTCGCAAAATTGTCTTCACTGAGAAAAAAAAATATATATACCGCCTTCATCTAGAATAAATATGTGGTTGTTTTCTAAATCCCTTACCAAGATATATAGATTTCCCAGCTATGCCCACAAGGCATGCCGATAATCCGAATAGACGAAATGATCGAGAATTTCTAGTCTATACTTTTCTAGATGGTGAAACAATATTCAGAATATTCTGAATCTTTTGCATTGCGAGAAATTCTCGCTGAATTTTCTAGAATTGGGTCATAAATCAAGATTATAGTTGCTGAAACCCGCCTCTTGTATCCGCATTTATTTTCGGAGATTTTTTAATAACTTTGTCCTCGAGAATAAAGGCAAACGCACTAGAATTATATTAGGAGTTTCTAGAACTCGCTTTCAAAGTGGACTAGAATTTATAAGGATGGCATGGAACTATTTTTTCTAGAGCAACAATTTAGATTCTAGATGTCATTTACAGAATTTTTTCTCAGTGTTACAACCTAGGCGCCCATAGTAGAAAATATTATTGGTAGATAAACACAATAAGACTAATGAATATTCAAAATCTATTCTCCAGAATTCAGTAAATATTACGAAGAATTGTTTGTTAGTAACTAAAAGAATTTTACAATTCGCCACTCTATGCATAGGTCCCCCCCCCTCTCTCTCTCTCTTTCTCTATATGTGTGTGTCAGTTTGCTTAATTAAAATTTTTATATTCAACATTTATTTATATGTTTAACAAAACTAATTATCTGTTTTTTTCCCTTTAACTGGAAGAAACACTTATTAAAATACATTATTTAGAAATATAATACAAAAATAAATGAATAAAATCTAAAAACAACTTGTAAAATTTTCTATTTTTTATTTTTTATTTTTTCTCAAAACTTAGAAATTAAAAAAAAAAAAAAAAAAAATCAGGAAGTTTTTACTATTTTGTTATTTATAACGACACTTTTAAAAACTGTCATTCTCTATCCATTAAGTTTGCATTCATTTAATGTTGAACGGAACAATGTAACTGGCAATAAGATACTCAGTTTTATAAAAAAGCTTTTTCATACAGCCTCTGTTAATAAATCAAACAATATATTATAGATAGAGACAGAGATGCCAAATAAGTATGTCACTTTGTATTCTATAACATAGAAGGACATTTTGAAACTACTTTCACTTTTTTTTTCTGTTCATATTGTTGTCTAGTAAAAAATGCTTTGATGATTATTTACTTCGAGTGATTTAAGAAAAAGGGTTTTGGTCTTAGAAAAATAAATTGTTACAATATTTTTAGTACAAAAAATTATTTCTGTTACATTTTCTTTACCATTTTAAGATATATATTTTTTATTTTAATTATTGTTATAATTTATATATTAATTGATGCGATAATATTTTATGCTTAGATTATTAAAAGATCTAATAAAATAACTCTTGATTAATTCCACTATGCATCAAAATCGAGCAGGACCGCGGTAGTCTGGTCCTCGAGCCGGCCGAAGACCGTAGTGTACGCTAATGGGGACTGGTGCAAGTTAAATTCGTTCGTGTTTGTGAAGTCCTCCAAGTTCCCATCAAAAATTGTACTTCAGCGGGTACCGGAACATGGGTTTATCTCGGCCCTGAACAGGATCAAAATTCGAGTTCCCTTTGTTTGGCTGGTGCTGCCATCTTTCACCAGATTCTGGAGCTAAAGTCGTTCTTCCTCCCTAAGTGGTGATCCTAAAAACGGAAGGCCTTATATCCGGATAGTTCCACTACCGGGGCTCGGAATTTCCAAGTGGCATACGACGACAGCAACAACATCAAAATCGAGTGTTCTGTGGAAGATTGTGGAATACAGAAATATTTCGTTATTTAAAAATGGGCTACTATAACCGCTTACATTGGTAGTTTTTTCATAGCGAGAAAGGGTTTCTTCAAATTAAATTATGGACACTTCCTTATTACGTAAAAAGTGTATAATTTGAAATCACGCAATTACAGACACAGATAATTTGGAAAATTTACGAATTAACAAATGTGATTAATCAACCTATTTTAAAACACACAAAATAGTTATGCATCAATAACATCGATTCTATTTACAATTGTGCTAAAAGAAAAAGAAAAAAAAAAGGATGGTGTTGGGAATTAAGGAGAATTGACTGTGCTAAATTTATTGTCCTACGTGTGTGTGTGTGTGTGGGGGGGTTATCCATGGAGGTTTTTCTAAGCGACCCTAGCCTGTGTTTACGTAAGTTTCGGATAAAATCAATGAAAACTCCAAAAGGATCGGCCGATGTACGCGTCTCGACTCGAAACCGGCATCTCGAGTCTACCAGCTTCGAAAGTTAAGCCTCTCAGCCGTTGGGGGGTTAAAATGAGGTGGGAAGTAAAAATGATTCGTAAAAAGGCAAAAAAAAGAGACCCTTTTTTTTAATATGAAATAAAACGGCTTCCTTGCATTATGCCAAATACTGGACATAATAACAGTCCCTTCATCTAGAGACCGCATGAGAGATTTTGAAAATGTCGATTTGTCTTGAAACACCATAAATAGAATAAACTCCATGATTAGAAGTATTTTCGATTTGCAGGAAATACATTTCTTTCACAAGGGTCATAAGGATTTTTTAAAATGTATACTTGAATAAGTAAAAATGTTTACTTTTATTAAGAAATGTTGGCTATAAAATTAAGGGGGCGTATTTAATGTTTGTGTTTCCTTATTGCGTAATTTGTTGACGTAATATAAGCGCCATGTTTGTTTCAATCGACATGTTATCCAATATGACTAAACAGACAGTTAAGAAAAAGAAATCTTTTGCTTGCAGAAAAAAAATAAGAGTATGTTGTGCTCATCACAAAACTTCCTTGTTTATTTTCCGATACAAATTCCTCAGTACAAATTATTTATTAAAATTATTATTTATTAAAACTAGTTTCGATGATGAATGCAGACTGTTTTAATTTTAGAGAACTATTATATTAAATATCCAAAGAAGGTCTTTATGCACTACAGACGATATTTTAAAAATAATAGCATTTTATATTTCTCCTAATATATATAAATATATATATATATGAAAAAAATGTCACAGATCAATAGTTTAATCATTCGTTTTAAAGGTATTGGAGTGCTCTTTTGAAAGTTACCGATATCGAAAATTTACAGCTTCAGGGCGGTACTTATATTTAGGGGGATGGTTGTTGTTGGTTGGTTGTAGGATTTTAAGGCCGATTGACTCCTGATGTGTCCTAGGCCTAGGGGGGAATGCCCTCCGTGGGGGTCTTTCTAGGGGGTCCTAGCCCGTATTTACGCGAGTTTCGGAGGAAACCACGGAAAACTCCGAACGGCTAGGTCGATGAGCGCGACCTGGGATCGAACCCGGCACCTCCCATCTACCAGCTTTGAGCGCAGAACCGCTCGGCCGCTGGTGGGCTTAGGGGGATGGGGATAGGAAGTTTATATATATGTAGGAAAAAATGAAAAGAGAGAGAGGAAAAGAAAAAAAAAATACTCAGGTACAAGTGAAACAGATTGCATCATCCAGGAGACAGCCTGTCGCGCTGCGAGGATGAATCAGAACTTTTTTTTTTTTTATTGTTCTTGACTTTTCTACGTGAAAAAGGAATATTTCTTTAAACAGTTAGTTACGACGATTTAACTATGTAAGCATTAACGTACCTGCCTATGTGGTTTGATTATTTTACATACTAATTAATCTGAAATGAATCCTAAGTGGATAGTTTTTTGGACCAATGTGGTCAAATATTGTAAATAATCTGTAAATATTATTCTTTTTATTAAACTGTAATTAATTTAATAATTAATTTTCAGTGCTCTTTCTAGCCTTTGTCTACATTTGGGGGCTTGAGCCGCGATAATGAGCGAAAAAAAAAGTAGTAATTAATTCAGTATTCAGTAGTAATTAATTATTTTATTATTAGTGTTAGTGTTTTAAGTGACTACCTTCAGATAATGACTATGTGTCAACTGAACTGACTGTATGAAAACAACTTTGTGTTTGAAAAAGATCAAATAACAATGTGTGGTTAGAAATGGTGAAGAATCAGTGCTGAGTACAGCGTGTGGAAAAAGTATCATCTTGTGGATTTATAAATCTGGATCCTTAAGCCGATTATTATTCGTCGAGGAACGAAACTGTGAGTACACTTTTCTAAATTTATTTAAAAATGTCTTTTCTTGGGAAAGCCAGAAAGGAAGATTTGTTACGCGTCGCGTTAGAGTTAGATCTAGAAATACCAGAAAATGCTACTGTAATTAAATTAAAAGAATTAATTTTGAAACAAAAAAATTTTGATGAAGAATTTACCATAAATTTAGTAGATAGCGTGATCGCTGAAAGAATTGAAAAAAAAAAAAAAAAAAAAAAATGAACGAGAAAAATTATTGCTCGAACAAGAAAGAGAGCAGAAAGATCGAATTTGAGCTAGAGAAACTGAGATTAACGAGTAATCGAAATGATGTTCAGGGAGCGAACCCGAACACTTCAGAATCTTCTAGTGTTCCAAACAGAAGTAAAAAGTTAGCGAAGATAATGAAAGGTTTTGATTCAACAAATCCTAATAATGATATTAGCACATATCTTGAGCTTTTTGGGCGACAAGCTACTAGAGTAAATATAGAAAAAAAAAGATTACATAACGCATATTTTGGGATTGCTTCCCTTGGAAATAGCACAAATTGTAACACGAGTACCAGTTGAATTTGAAAACGAGTACGATTATCTATATAAATAAAGAGAAGTGTCTGTGTGTCTGTGTGTGTGTCTGCGCTCTGGTGCTCACACTACTGATCGCAGAGCTTCCAGATTTGGCATACAGGTTCCTGGGACCCTGCAGGTATGCACCTCATCGAGAGTTTTTCGAATTTCGAATTTGAATTTTTTAAATTAATGTTTTTTCGATTTTAAATATTGGCTTCAATGTTTCATTTTTCAGAAATTTATTTCGTTTCAAAAGTCTGCGTACCTTAGCAACGGCTATTAAACTATTTATTTATTTAAATTCATTTGACGAAGAAAACTTTTTTATTATATTTATTGAAATCAAATAGTTATACACATACAGTCGAAAAAATTAAACATATTAAATTTTTAGATTTTGGCATATAGGTAACTGGGACCCTGCAAGTGTGTACCTAATCGAGATTTTTTCGAATTTCGAATTTGAATTTATTAAATTAATGTTTTTCTGATTTTAAATATTGGCTTCTTTGTTTCATTTTTCATAGATTTATTCTTTTGCTTCAATCGTCTGCGTATCTTAGCAACGGCTATTACGCAACTTATTTTTATTTAATACATTCATTTGAAGGAGAGTTTTTATTTTTATTTTTATTTGTTATATTTAAAGCAAACAAAATTGTAATGCAGTAGAAAAAATTAATTATAATTAGTTTTAAATTTAAAAACGTATTTATAACAGTTATGTTTAATTTTTTATAGTAGAACAACTTGTTATTTTTCATTTTTTAATTAATTCCTTTAAAAGAAAAAACTTTTATTAATTATTTTTTTTATTTACAGTATTTATCGGGGAAAATGTTAGTATATACATAGTAAAGAGGATTAAATTGATTAAAATTAATTTGTTTACATATATATATGTATATATTAATCTACTTTTAATTTAATTTTATTTTATTACATTGGTCGGAATCAAATCGTAATACAGTGTAAATAGCATGGGCGAAATACATGGTTCAAAACTAAAATATTTAATAGATGCTGAGATACAGTCATCTTTAAAATCGTAGTTCTTAAATAGTAGCAGATCCCCCCCCCCCTGTCGTCGATAAATATCCAGATTGAAGTGTCCGGAAAAGATCGTTCTGCAGGCTTGGGAAACCTAGACCTGATGCAGTGCGGGCGGGAAAAAAGCTGCCGTAGACAGCGGGTATCCGAAGCGAGGTTTGAAGCAATTTTAGTTACTTTTTTTTTTAGTTTTTGTCTATAATGTGTTGTAAAAACATAAATATTAATTCAATTCTTTAGGAAATTCATTTAAATATAGTGACCAGCGAAGCGGGCGTAGCCTGCTAGTATTAAAAATATGTTGTTAAAACGATTCAAGCTTACACCGGAACAATTTCGTCAGAAATTTTTATCTCATAAAAAAGAGAACTGTTCAACTTGGCGAGACCTCGCCTTTGAACTTAATCATTTTTTCGAAGAATGGATTAAAGGTTTGAAAGTATGCGATTTTAATGATTTAAAAGAACTGATAGTTTCAGATCAATTAAAGAGAAGAACTCCGTTAGAAATTCGGACTCATTATTTAGATGAATGGCATAAATTAAAAAATACAGAAAAAATAATCGAAAAATTAGAAGAGTATGAAAGCGCTAGATTTAACATCGGGAAACCGAAAGTAAATCTAGAATCGAAACAAAGCAAGATGTACGCACAAAATGTTCAGAAAAATGTATCGAGTAACTCGAACCAGAGAAATAAACAATCGACCTTACGTGCTCACCCAAATAGTAATACTGCTACTAATGACTATTTTGCAAATAAAAAGTGTTGTTTTTGTTCTAATTATGGTCACGTAAGTTCTCAATGCAAATTAAAATTTAAAAAAGAACATAGTAATAATAATAATGAAAAAAGTGTTAATGGCTGTATTGTGAACCAATCATATGCAAAGGTAGAAAAAATTATAAAGATTAATGATATCTTGAGGTCAGCTGTAATCGATACTGGCTCTGAAATTACATTGATCAAAGAAATTATTATAGAGATCTAGGATCACCACCTTTAAGAAATAGTAAAATATTCATTAAAGGCATAGGTAAAAATACCGTTAAATGTAAAGGGTATTTTATAGCAGATATAGCTGTTGATGATATTTTCTTAAAAACCAATGTTTTTGTTGTAGAAGAATTACAATATTCTGCTATTATCGGAATGGACGTATTGTCCAATCTAAAGTTCAACTTTTCGATAGGAGAAATTGAATTTAATTGTGTAAATGTAATTGATTTAGTTCAAAATAATGAAAAATATTGTAACTCTAGAGATGTTATATCCCCTTTTGAAATGTACAACCCAGAGTCAGATGTGCGTAACGTAAAAACAACAAAACCGAAAGATGTTTCCTCCGGTCAAAGTGACGATTCATCTTTCGACCCGAAGATTTTTAATTATTCAATGGTTGATGTAATTGATGACTCTAGAGAAAGTATTTTAGATACTAGCCATATATTAAATGCTAATGCACGTGAGCAGTTGATTCGCATGATTACAGGGTACACTTCACGTAAAATACAAAGTACGGATGTAAAAATGAAAATAATTTTAAATGATGAAATCCCGATATGTCAGAGAGCTAGGCGCCTCCCCATAACAGAACAAGTTATTGTAAAGAAACAAATTGAAGAATGGCTTGAACAAAAAATTATAAAACCTAGTTGTTTTGATTTCGCATCGCTAATTGCACTAAGTAAGAAAAAAGATGGAAGTACCAGAATCTGTGTACATTTCCGTAGGCTCAATAAGAAAATCGTTAAAGACAGGTTCCCGTTGCCCCTTATTGAAGATGT
The DNA here is from genome assembly GCA_963930645.1 of Salticus scenicus. NCBI lineage: Eukaryota > Metazoa > Arthropoda > Arachnida > Araneae > Salticidae > Salticus > Salticus scenicus. The sequence goes on along the minus strand of OZ005654.1, from coordinate 53,923,095 downwards.
AATCGATAAGTTGGAAGATTCATGTGTATTTATGACACTAGACTTAAAAAATGGCTTTTTTCATGTTGACATTGAAAAAGATAGTACTAAATATACATCATTTGTAACTCACGAGGGACAATACGAGTTTTTAAAAGCACCATTTGGGTTGTGTACAAGTCCATCAGTATTCGAGAGATATATTTTTCATATATTCAGAGACTTACTTCGGGATAAAACCGTAATAATTTGCGTCGATGATTTGATAATACCATCAAAAAATGAAGAGGAAGGGCTACGTAAACTTTAATTAATGTTAGAAACAGCTGCTAACTACGGATTAAACTTAAATTTAAAGAAATGCCAATTTTTAAAACGCAAGATAGAATTTTTGGGATACCTAATTGAAAACGGTACTATTAAGGCTTCGCCATCAAAAACTCTGGCCGTAGAAAATTTTCCCACCCCTAAAAACATTAAACAAGTTCAAAGCTTTTTAGGTCTAACAGGGTATTTTCGAAAATTTATTAATGATTATTCCAAAATCGCGAAACCATTGAGTGATCTCCTTAGAGAAAATAACGAATTCCATTTTGGCCATGAACAAAAGAAAGCTTTTCAGGATTTAAAGAAAATACTGAGTTGTGAACCAGTACTTCATATTTTTAAACAAGGGCCTAAATTAGAATTGCACACGGATGCTAGCAGTATCGGGTTCGGTGCAGTATTATTGCAATTAGGAGATGATGAGAAAATGCATCCAATCCAGTACATGAGCAAGAAAACTAATGCGCAACAGGAAAAATACCCTAGTTATGAATTAGAAATTTTAGCAGTGATTGAAGCTTTGAAAAAATTCAGGAATTATTTACTAGGAACAAAATTTAAGATATTCTCAGATTGTTCGGCATTTCAGCAGACTATGTGTAAAAAAGACTTATTGCCTAAAATAGCTCGTTGGGCATTCCTTTTAGAAGAATTTGACTATGAAATAATGCATAGACCCGCTTCACAAATGAAATATGTGGATGCTTTAAGCAGAAATGTAAATGTGGTCGACACTCAATCCTTAGATGACGAGATAACACATAAAATAGCAAATTCTCAAAACAATGACGAAAATATACGAGTAATAAAAGAATTAATGGAAAATGGGAAAGACGACAATTATTTAGTCAAAAATGATGTATTGTACAGGTATGATGCGGGTAGAGAATTGTTAGTTGTACCAGAAAATATGCAGTCAGAAATAATAAGACAAATACATCAAAAAGGACATTTTGCTTCAGCGAAGACAGAAGAAGTATTGAAAAGAGATTTTACATTTCAGGTGCGAGAAAGAAAATAGAAAATGTTATAGCCAATTGCGTGAAATGTATTCTATGCAATAAGAAAAGTGGAAAACCTGAAGGATACTTGAATCCTATTCCAAAGGAAAATGTACCGCTAGGTACCTATCATATTGATTTTATTGGACCGTTACCATCTACCAATAAGAAATATCAGCATATTTTTACTGTGATTGATGGATTTACAAAATTTGTTTGGCTATATCCGGTCAAAACCACGAGTGCAGAAGAAGCTTTAGATAAGCTGAAACTTCAACAAACAACCTTCGGAAACAAATCACGAATCATAACCGATAAAGGAAGTGCATTTCGATCTATGGAATTCGAAGAATATTGCCATGCGGAAAACATCGAGCATGTTCCAATTACGACAGGAGTGCCAAGAGGAAATGGGCAAATCGAACGTTTGCGCAGGACTCTAATACCCGTCTTGTCCAAATTATCCATTGAAGATCCTACTAAATGGTACACGAATGTCAGTACTGTACAAAGAATATTGAACAGCACGACGACAAGGAGTACTAAATTAACACCTTTTCAACTACTAACAGGAGTTAAGATGAAAAACAAAGAGGATCTGATCGTCAAAAGTCTTTTAGAAGAAGAGTACAGGAAAAGGTTCATGGAAGACAGGGAAGAACTAAGAGAAGATGCTAAACAACAAATCGTGAAAATTCAGGAAGACAATAAAATACAATATGATAAAAAACGCAAGAGAGCACATAAGTATCATATAGGGAACCTAGTTGCCATCCAACGTACCCAATTTGGATCAAGTCTCAAACTAAGAATTAAATACTTTGGTTCCTATAAGCTGACAAAAGTTAAGGCAAATGATAGATACGAAGTTCAAAAAGTTGATCAGCATGAAGGACCAAATATAACGAAAAAATGGACAATGTTTAATTAGACAGAAAAAAACTTATTATTGTATATATATTGTATACCATATTTTAGAATCTCTCTGTCGCTTGTTTTTTTTTTCTTTTTTGTGTTTTTCAGATCCTTGGTGGATAGACTTGATGTGTCCCAGACTTGCAACTTCGAGGTCGAAGCTGTCGCAGGAAGGCCGAGTCTGTAGGAAAAAATGAAAAGAGAGAGAGGAAAAGAAAAAAAAAAATTACTCAGGTACAAGTGAAACTGATTGCATCATCCAGGAGACAGCCTGTCGCGCTGCGAGGATGAATCAGAACTTTTTTTTTTTTTTAAATTTTATTGTTCTTTACTTTTCTACGTGAAAAAAGAATTATCTCTGTGAACAGTTAGTTACGACGATTTAACTATATAAGCATTAACATACCTGCCTGTGTGGCTTGATTATTTTAATTAATCTGAAATGAATCTTAAGTGGATAGTTTTTTGGACCTATGTAGTCAAATATTGTAAATAATCTGTAAATATTATTCTTTTTATTAAACTTTAATTAATTTTATAATTAATTTTCAGTGCTCTTTCTAGCCTCTCTCTACATATATATACATATAATAAATTCATACTGAAATATAAAATACTTCACATTATGTACATTTATATGAATGTTTGCCCCGCACCGCCATACAATATATTACGAGAAAATGGTATAGCAGCGCCATCTGTAGAACGAGATTGATACCCAAAAGTAACCATTATCATTTTAAGTGATTATCCAACAAAATATAAAATTTGCTTAAGTTTGACACATTTAAAAAACATAGAAGACTATGAATCCTCTTCGTGAGTGGGAATGAATTGAAACAGAGCAATATTACCTGCTGGCCAGTATGCACACAAAAAGAATCAGCCAAATTTTATATAAATTTACAACTTTACATCCCACATACTAAATTTGGTGTAATTTTCTATTATAGAAGATGGGATTTTGCTTCACGCATACCAAACTAAATTGCAACATAGCAGCGACACCTGCCGGTCGATATGCACTTAAACTGAATCAGCACAGTTTTACATAATATACCAAAAGTTTTTGCATATTCACACAATAGAAACCTAAATATAGACTTTCCTCATAAAAGGAAAATTTCCATTTGCTGGACAATATATCCCAAAAGCTAATCAGCAACAATTTTCAATAGCGTCCATTTAAAATTAAGAGTAGTTGAATTCCATCCAGAGGTTTACGAGCGAGAGCGTCCAAAAGATTTAGCTAACATACCCCAAACATACAGTCAGCCATTTAAAAAAAAATGGTCGAATAGTGTTCAGAGCATGTGAACACCAGTAAATGCATCAGAAAAAGGATTTTTTTTTCTTTTCATTCATTCTTTCTTTCTGTTTCTTTTCTTTTTTTTTTCATATCCAACAAATTCTTCTTTTATGTGATGAAAAAAATATATATAGCGTATTATTATTTCCATTACACGAGTACTGTAATTAACGGAATTGTTGTATTCTGTCACAACTTTTGATATCAAGTCTTCCCTGATTTACATATTTTAAGGTTTTCCGAGTCCAAATTCTGTTTTTCGCAAATGACAAGTTTGTTTGTTTGTGTGTCTGTGTGTTGTGCGTCCGTGTGTGTGCAACCGTCTGAAATACATATCTCCGAAACAAATAAACACATACGAAACATCAGAACTGGTAGAAGATTTTACCGATTGTTGGTGAAAATTAGAAAACCTGGAGTTGTAGATTAAAAACCAAAATTTGGGCATTAAAAATTTGAGGTGGAAATGTAAGTCTGCATCTAAAAAAACAGCACTAAAGATTTTTTTTTCTTTACAGTTTCTATACAAACCTTCAAACATGTATTCATAGCTTCCTTTTAGGCATCCTTTCGTTGTACATATTAGTTTCCGGTGATCAGAACTGAGAGTTATCTCAAAAATGACTTTAAAATTTTTATTTAAATTTCTATACAAACAATTTTTTAGATTTCGTTTCGCATATAATACTTGGTTACTAAAGGAAAATTAACAGGAATCCTGCTTAAATGGGTCAGTTTTTGACCTCGAAAATAGGTGTTTGAAAAACAGTTCTGATTTTTTTTTTTTAATCATTGTGTAAAATCTTGTTTATATAGTCTTTAATGCTACTCTGAAGCTTTGACGACACCAAAGTAGGTATCTTATAAAAGTTTATATTTTCATTTAATATTTATAAATTGCAATATACTAGGTTTGTTGAATATATATATTTAAGCACCAATTTTTATGGTTATTTATATATTTTTTACAGATTTGAAATATTAAAATTGCATTTTCTGAGTTTGTATTTTTTCATGCAACTTCAAAATGCTAAAACTTCTACCAGATATTTAAGAAAGTATTTCGTATATTTTTTGGATGTTTAAAATAGAAACTACTTAAAAAAATTACACTGAGAAAAAATTCTGTAACTGACATCTAGAATCTAAATTGTGGCTCTAAAGAAAATAGTTCCATGTCATCCATATGAATTCTAGTCCCCTTGGAAATCGAGTTCTAGAAGCCCCTATTAGAATTTTAGAGCGTTTGCCTATATTATCGAAGGCAATGTTATTTAAAAATCTCTGCAAGTAAATGAGACTACAAGAGGCGGGTTTCTGCAACTATAATCTTGGTTTATTACCCAATTCTAGAAAATCAAGGGAGAATTTCTCGCAATAGAAATGATTTAGAATATATAGAGTATTCAGAATATTGTTTCACCATCTAGAAATGTGTACACTACAAATTCTCGATCATTTCGTCTATTCAGTTTATTGGCGTGCCTTACGCGCATAGCTCGGAAATCTATATTTCTAGTTAAAGGATTTAGAAAATGGCCACTTATTCATTCTAGAGAAAGGCGGCATATTTTTTTTTTTTTTTCAGTGTAATGGTGAGTTTTAAAATATATTTATTAGTTTCCAATAAATAAATAAATAAATAAATAAATAAAAATAAAATAAAAATAAAAATAAAAATAAAAATAAATAAAAATAAAAATAAAAAGTGTATGTGTAGGTAAAAATATGGAAAATAAAACAGGGTTTATTTATTACTTTTTTTTTTTTTTTTTTACAGTTTTGTATTTTAAATGTATTGTAAAATATTTCCCTAATTCTTTTAAACAGCTATTATCATCGAAAAAAACATTAAGTTTTTTCTTAAATATCTGTAAAATTTTAAGCATTTTAAAGATCATGGAATACAAAAAAAAAAAAAAAAAAAAAAAAAAAATCAAGTTGAGAAAACGCAATTTAAAGAATTTAAATCTCTAAAATATACACCAAAAAACATAAGAATTGTTGCCTGAATATATATTTTTTTGAGAAAACTTAATGTAATTCAATTAATAAGTATTAAATGGAAATATAAGCTTTTGTATGAAACCTTCAGTTGTGCCAAGTCCTCTTACCTATATATATAGAGTTACCTATATATTAGTTTGCTCTGCAGGAAAATTGTTTACTGTCTGATTTGTTAATGTAGTTAGAAAACATAAAATTACCTTACCTCTGAAACAAGTTTATAATATGTTAAATATATTAAAAGCACTTTAAACACACGTAAATTTAAATTTTATTTAAAAGATGTTAAAAAAATATATATATATCCAAAGTTTTTCGCTTTAATAGTAAAGCCTCATTAGGGATTTTTATTATTCATTTCCAATGAGCAGAAAACATATTTAAAACTGCTCATTGGAAACGAATAATAAAAATCCTTGATGATGCTTTACTATTAAAGCGAAAAGCTTTCGATATATTTTTTTTTTTTTTTAAACATCTTTTAAATAAAATTTTAATTTACGTGTGTTTAAAGTGCTTTTAATATATTTAACAAATGACACGTGTTCAATGTAAGAGATTATTTAGATTTTTTAAAGATGATTTCTTTAATATGTGTTGTAGTGGGTAATAGAATTTCTATAGTTGTTTGACACCAGATTTTTCAAAAATTTAATTACGAACAGTTAATTTAATTAATTTAGTTAAAGATTTAGCTTACAAATTAAATGGGCTAACAACAATTGATTTATAAAAAATAAGTAACTATACAACGTGCCAAGTAAAATTTCACTCAATTATTCATTCTGCTTAGTGTATAACTAGTTCTGTAAAATCTTTCTTTCTTTACTTGTTATCAAAGGAAAATTCAATTCTGGATGGTTTATTGATTGGGTTTTACGTCACACTAGTGCTGGGCAATGGGCAATTTGCGACGTTCTGACGACCGGCCCTAGAGGTGGTCCGGAGACATGCCACCACAATTTTGATCCTACACGGAGAGGATGGCGAACCCCAGAAGTATCATTTTGAAGGGAACATTGAGGAAATTGCGGCCACGTCAGATTTTACGTGCAACAGTCACCATTAGTATACACGACGGTCTTTGGCTTGCTCGAGTACCGAACCCACATTTTTCCAGTTACGAGCCCGGTGCTCTACCGACTGGGATACCCCGGCCCAGTTCAGTTCTGGATAAATTATTGTTGTTCGAAATATATTTTTAAATGATGCTGGAAAATCTTTCAGAGATAGGTTTTGCTTTGTGTTTTGTGCGCATCTTTACTGTCATTTGTGCATATTAAAGCACATTAAACTGAGATTTATCGTTTAAACTAGATGCAGAAACATTACAACCAACCGTGCCTGTAGCTGTATTCTAACCTGGCATTTGCCACCTAAAAACCTGAGAGCTAACCATCCAGCTAGCTCTTCAGTTGACATCGGAAAAAGAAGTTTGTTACTTACTTCTATATACTTCAGAATAAAGAATTGAATTTGCAAAATATATCGACCTCCGGTTTTTGATAAATTTACAAGTTTTGAGATGTTTTGAACACGAATTGACGATATCATTTATAGAAAATATCCGTCTATGTGTCTGTTTGTATTTAAAATTTTGTGAATTCAGTATCTTACGAACCAATAGACGAAGTTTAATATCTGAGATAAATATGAAGAAAATCGTTCTCAACCAATTTGGTTGCACCGCGATCGACAAGTAAACATCTAAAACATTCTGTGATTTTTCCAGATGACAATACCTCAGCATCTATCTGTCGAAATTGCACCTAATGACATATATAAAACATTAATTAACTACATGTGATCTTACTTAACTTTCCATATCAAAACTCAGGGGTTGCGAGTATAGCATTGTGACAACATTTGTGATACTGGGTGGAATACGGAATGTATAACAATATTACAAAATTAATGGTTGAATAATATTTGTAATTTCAAAATTGTTAATTTAATTATTACATTTAATGAATAAATGGTTCCATATTTTTAGAAAACTTATAAGGGAATTAAATTTATTCGAGCTTTGATATTCAAGTAAGAATACAATACTCTACAAGACAATAAAAAATTCTGCGGAGCTTTTTCGCTTTAACAACTAAAAAGTGGGAATATATATATATATATATATATCTTTTTTTTTTCAAATTGATTACTTATGTTGATTTTGGGAAGAAAAAATTGTGTTGGAGTTTTAAATGAAAGAACTTACATTTCTGCGATAAATGGCTTTTTTTTTCTTTTTTTTTTTCTTTTTTTTTTTAATAGATAAAATTTATCAACAATTTGTACATCAAGTCATATTGGCAATATATCTTTATATTTTAGGATTATTAAATTTTTATTAATTATTAAATTTTTATTAATTATTAAATTTCAATATCGTCTTATATTTTTCTATATTCAGTACGTTTTAAAATATATTTAAAATAGTTATGAAATCTTCCTGATTACATTAAATATGTTTTTACTTTCCGAACACTATAGTGAGGAAAGTATTGTAATCATGTCAAAAATCCGAATTTGAGATTTTGATGTTTCTATACGTTTCGAGGTCCAATGAGTCCGTTTTCACTATTTTTGTGATGATGTATGTATGTGTGTGTGTATGTGTGTATGTGTGTATGTATGTGTGTATGTCTGTGAGTGAACACGCTAGCGTCTAAACGCTTTGTTCGAATAACCTGAAAGTTGGTACGTATATTGTAAGTCGCCATAGTACGAACCCTATAGATTTTGGTGAATCTAGCACTTATAGTTTTTTTACAGGGACACAAAGAAAAATTCTTTATCATTATGGCCTATGGGAGCAAAATCTTAAACGTGCGATAGCATCTAAACACCTTATTCAATTGAGCAAAAAACTTATACACATATTACAAGTCACAAATACTCAATCTGTATAGATTTTGGAGAATCCAGCACTTATAGTCTTTTTACAGGGACACAAAGAAAAATTCTTTATCATTATGCCTATGGGGCCAAATTTTTAAAAGTGCGATAGCATCTAAACACCTTATTCAATTGAGCAAAAAACTTATACACATATTATAAGTCACAAATACTCAATCTGTATAGATTTTGGAGAATCTAGCACTTATAGTTTTTTTACAGGGACACAAAGAAAAATTCTTTATCATTATGCCTATGGGGCCAAATTTTTAAAAGTGTGATAGCATCTAAACACCTTATTCAATTGAGCAAAAAACTTATACACATATTATAAGTCACAAATACTCAATCTGTATAGATTTTGGAGAATCTAGCACTTATAGTTTTTTTTTACAGGGACACAAAGAAAAATTCTTTATCATTATGCCTATGGGGCTAAATTTTTAAAAGTGTGATAGCGTCTAAACGCCTTATTAATCTGAGCAAAAAATTTGTACACATGTTATAGATCACAGTTGAACCAACTGTATAGATTTTGGTGAATCTAGCACTTACAGTTTATTTACAGGGACACAAAGAAAAATTCTTTATTATTATGGCCTATGGGACTAAATTTTTAAAAGTACGATAGCATCTAAACGCCTTATTCAATTGAGCTGAAAATTTATATGAGTAATATAAATCACTGTTGCACTAACTATATGCATTTTGGTGAATCTAGCGTTTATAGGTTTTTACAGGGACACAACGAAAAATTCTTTATCATTATGATCTATTTGCTCAAAGTTCAGTAGCGTTAAATAAAACATCGTGTAATAGATGGAGAAAAATACTCAAACACTCTATTATGGTTTTCTCTCTTTTGTTTGTTTAACAACACCTCTTTCTTTACTTTATCTACAAAACTGTTAATTACTCAATGTTCGGAAAGTCGAGTGGAGTCACTCCAGATTTTTTTTAATTAGAAACCTTGAACTTATTGTGAGATAAAAGTACAAAAAGATATATATGATGAAATAAGATATCCCTAAGAATGACAGGTACAACAATTAATTTTTACTTTCCGAACACTATAGTGAGGAAAGTATTGTAATCATGTCAAAAATCCGAATTGGAGATTTTGATGTTTCTATACGTTTCGGGGTCCCCTGAGTCCGTTTCCACTATTTTTGAGATGATGTATGTATGTGTGTGTGTATGTGTGTATGTATGTGTGTATGTCTGTGAGTGAACACGCTAGCATCTAAACGCTTTGTTCGAACAAGCTGAAAGTTGGTACGTATATTGTAAGTCACCATAGTACGAACCCTATAGATTTTGGTGAAACTAGCACTTATAGTTTTTTTACAGGGACACAAAGAAAAATTCTTTATCATTATGGCCTATGGGACCAAAATCTTAAAAGTGCGATAGCATCTAAACGCCTTATTCAATTGAGCAAAAACTTTATACACATATTATAGGTCACAGATACTCAATCTGTATAGATTTTGGAGAATCTAGCACTTATAGTTTTTTTACAGGGACACAAAGAAAAATTCTTTATCATTATGGCCTATGGGGCCAACTTTTTAAAAGTGTGATAGCGTCTAAACGCCTTATTAATCTGAGCAAAACATTTGTACACATGTTATAGGTCACATTTGCACCAACTGTATAGATTTTGGTGAATCTAGCACTTACAGTTTTTTTACAGGGACACAAAGAAAAATTCTTTATCATTATGGCATATGAGACCAAATTTTTAAAAGTGCCATAGCATCTAAACGCCTTATTCAATTGAGCTGAAAATTTTTATGAATATTATAAATGACTGTTGCACTAACTATAAGCATTTTGGTGAATCTAGCATTTTTAGATTTTTACAGGGACACAACGAAAAATTCTTTATCATTATGATCTAAGGGCTCAAAGTTCAGTAGCGTTAAATTAAAGAACGTGTAATAGATGGAGAAAAATACTCAAACACTCTATTATGGTTTTCTCTCTTTTGTTTGTTTAGCAATTACTCTTTCTTTAGTTTATCTACAAAACTGTTAGTTACTCAATGTTCGGAAAGTCGAGTGGAGTCACTCCAGATTTTTTAACGTAAAATTGTTTTCATCACTCGTATTAATAAAATAAAAAATTATACCTGAAAAAAGAAAAAAATAACAATTCTTAATATTTATAAATTCTTTTAAACGGTATTTAGTTTTAAAACTAGAATTTATATCATTATTCTCTGCAAAGAAGAATTATTTTCTCAAAAGAAAAATCCCTAGCTTACTATTTAAGTGTATATATTTAAACTGTTTCTATAAATATCACTGACCTTATTCCACGTACAAATGAAATGGCGAAAAAGTAATTTTTTGTCAACATCTTACCACTACACATTTCCTACTTTGTCTTTCCCTAGAGTCCTTTTACTGCTAAAAGGAAAGGTTTGGCTTACGCAAGGGATGAAACTAATGTTTTTTAAAAAGGGAATTAGAGTACTTAAAAAGCTTTATTCACTGTGAATTTTCTTCTTCAAAATAAAGAATATATATTTTTTAAGTATACATTTTAAATTTAAAATACTCAATTTTGTTTTACTTCGAAGAAACATTACGAAAACATGATTATATATATAAATATATTGTTTTCGTGAATAGTAATTTTTAAATGTTTATTTTGTTTTAAAATTATGTTTTGTACCAGGTGATTATAGTTGTTAGGTTACATTTATTTTCTATTACCAATGCCTCTTGTATTTACCCTCCTTCACTGTATAATAGATCATTCCAATAACGACTGGCGCGCCACCACTTGAACTGTTCGTACGGCGCATCTTTTACCTGTACTTGTTGAATTTTTGTTTCTCTATGTGTAACCATGTGATCGTCTAATTAAAAAGTGTTTCTTTTAAATATGGACTCATCAATATGCATTATTTTTGAGTGCTCTGCTTTCTAAGCCCAATAGGTTATGGCCCCAGAGCAAATTAACTTTTATTTACGATAAATAGACTTTAATCTGTTTGATAGACGATCACTGTTGACAATGGCGTCTTATGGAACACTACGTATTGAAACGCTAAACAAAGACAATTACGAAACTTGGAAAATACAGATGAAGGCACTCTTGATAAAAAATGAATCCTGGATTTATGTATCTGGCTCGAAACCAAAGCCGGAGCTCGTGGCAAGTGATGCGAAATCAAAAGAAGAGTTCGATAAATGGACTGATATGGATGAAAAGGCCAAAGCCGACATAATTTTGTGTATATCGCCTTCAGAATTAAAACAAATAAAAAACTGTGCAACATCTATAAATATATGGAAAAAATTAGAAGAGATATATCAATCAAAAGGCCCCGCCAGAAAAGCGTCACTGTTAAAATCGCTTATTCAGCATAAAATGGCAGATTCCTCTTCTGTGAGCATTCGAGATCATCTTCGAAAGTTTTTTGACATAGTCGATAAACTCTCTGAAATGGATATTAAAATTGATGATGATTTATTAACTGTGATGTTGTTATACAGCCTACCATCCAGCTACGAAAATTTCCGGTGCGCGATAGAATCCAGAGACGAACTACCGAAACCAGAAGTACTTAGAATAAAAATAGTAGAAGAAAACGACGCCAGACGCCATGATGACAGACCGAGCGATGGAGCGTTCATGACTGGTAATTTTCGGAAGAAACCTCCTCCGTGGAACAAAAAAAAAAAGGAATCCTAAGATTACTGAACAGTACACTCAGAACGAAAAAGACAATTCAAAAATTACTTGCTGGAAATGCAAACGTCTCGGTCACCGTGCTAATCAGTGTGAGAAAGACAAATCATTTAAATATAGACAAAACAGTCTAGGACTACTGGCCAGCACAAATTCAACGAATACGTGCATGTTATCCAAATAACAATCCGAGAATCTTTGGTGTGTGGACAGCGGCTGTACTCGAAATATGCGCCAAAATGACTCCAAATTTCACGATTTAAAGGATACGGATATAAAATCCGTAAATTTAGCAAATAATCAAACTACTGATGTGTCCGGTCTTGGTAAAGTGTTAATTAAAGCAGAAGTGAACTTAAAACTTCGAAATGTTGAAATCAATGACGATCTATTAGTTCCAGAATTGAAAACTAACTTATTGTCGGTGTCACAAATGTGCGACAAAGGTTTCACCGTAACTTTTAAAGACAAATGTGCTATTATAAATAACAGAAAGAAAAATGTGACTCTAATTGCGGACAGAAAAAATGAACTTTATTATTTGCGGGATAATAATGATATAAATAATGCAGCTAATTTTTCTAGTGAATCAATCGATAGTTCTAAAATTATTTTTGCTGATGTAGAAAAGTGGCATTGTAGAATGGGTCATCTAAATGTAAAAGATTTGATTGATTCAAATTTAAAGGGTCATATTAGGGGGTTAAATATTAAAAAAGTATCCGACTTCAATTGTGAAGTATGCGCGTTAAATAAAATGACCCGTGCGCCTTTCCCTAAGCACTCAGATCGTGTTTCAAAAATGTTAGAAATAGTTCATTCGGATATTTGTGGCCCCATTAGGATACCCTCCATAGGTAAGTCTATTTATTTTATTACATTTATTGATGATTATTCTCGTTATTGTGCAGTAAAATTCTTAAAAACTAAAGATGAAGCATTACATGCTTTTAAAGAAATCAAAGTTCTTTGGGAAAATGAAAAATCTATAAAAATTAAAAAATTCATGAGTAATAATGGGGGCGAATTTATTGGGACTGAATTTGAAAATTTCTAGAAAGAAAATGGTATTCAGCATAGATTAACAACCCCTTATTGCCCAGAGCAGTCAGGCGTTGCTGAGAGAAAAAATCGAACCCTTGTCGAAATGGCCCGTTGTCTATTATCACAATCAAAATTACCCTTAAATTTATGGGCAGAAGATATTAACACTTCTAATTATATAAGAAATAGATGCCCAACAAAAGCTTTAAATGGAAAAACCCCATATGAATTATGGAATAATGTAGTACCAAATGTTAGTTATTTTAAGACTTTTAGTTGCATTTCTTATTATTTCAATAATCAACTTAAACATAAATTTTCCGCAAGGTCTAAAAAAGGAATATTTGTGGGTTACTCAGAAAATTCTAAAGCATTTCGTATTTATCTTCCTGAATCAAACAAAGTAATTATATCCCGTAGCGTTAAATTCTTTGAAGCGAAATCTAATGATTTTTCAAAAATAGGTCAATTGTATCCAGATGCTTCTCAAAGAGAAATACAATTAAGCGAATCGCAAAATGAGTCACACGTGCAGTCAGAAGAAAAAAATTCTTCTCCTCAAATAAAAAAGGAAAGTGATGAACTGTCACGTGACCTTGTAACTGCGCCTTCGGAAGCTTCAGAAGAGAAAAATATATTATCATTGCGTAATCGCGAAATAATTCGACAGCCGGAGTCAAATGCAAATGCTGTTTATAATTTTAATTCGGAAATAGAAATAAATAATGCTTTAAAGGGATCCGAAGCTTCGAACTGGTATAAAGCTATGACTGACGAAATAAAAGTAATATTAAAAAATGATACATTCGAAGTGGTAGACAGGCCCGAGAAACAATGCATTAAAGGTAGATTTGTCCTTACAAATAAATATGATCAAAATGGATCTCTTTTGAAATATAAAGCGAGATTAGTAGCCCGCGGATTTAGTCAAAAATTAGGTATAGATTTTCGTGAGACTTTTTCTCCTGTGGCAAGAACGGGGTCGATTAGAGTCTTGGCAGGTTATGCTGCTAAATTAGGAATAAAAATACATCAATTTGACATAACGTCAGCATATTTGAATGGAAAATTAGATGAGAAAATTTTTATGGAGTGTCCCGAATACTTTAAGGAAATTCTTCAAATAATTGTGAATGAAAATTGCGATAGGGATATATCTGATAAAGCAGCCAAGATTCTTAAATATCTAAATGTAGGGAATAAAGTTCTTTTGTTAAAAAAATCCCTGTATGGTCTCAAACAAGCCGGGAGATGTTGGAACACTAAGTTAAATAAAATTTTGAATGATTTCGGAGCAAAACAAACAAATGCAGATCCATGTTTATATTATATTAAAAGTGATAAAGGATTGACTCTTATAATGATTTATGTTGATGACATATTGTTTATGTCACAGGACCCTGATATGTTAGAAAACTTCAAAATTCATCTTAATGAAAAACTAGATGTTAAATATTCCGGCATAGTTAAATATTGTCTAGGAATAAATTTTCAGTTAGAAAATGGCCTTATAACAATGAGTCAACATAGTTATATTAGAGAGCTCTTAGAGCGTTTTGGCATGACAGAAGCCAAGCCCGTAGCTTGTCCTATGGATACAAGCATTCGATTAAAAAAGGCCGAAAAATGTTGTGAAAACGAATATCCCTACCGTGAATTAGTTGGAAGTTTGATGTATCTTGCAACTTCCACCCCGCCGGACATTGCAAATTCCGTCAGTCAATTAAGTCAATTTCTAACTTGTTTTGATAAAACTCATTGGACTGCCGCTAAACGAGTTTCACGATACTTAAAGAAAACAATAAATTTTGGACTTGTATTTAGAAAAAGTAATGATCCTTTGGTAGGTTACACTGATGCGGATTGGGGGAATTGCCTCGATGACCGTAGGTCATATACAGGTTACTGTTTCATATTTTGCGGTAGTGCAATTACATGGGAAAGCCGTAAACAGTGTACTGTAGCTCTCTCATCAACGGAAGCCGAATATATGGCTTTATCCGATGCCACTAAGGAAGGGATTTATTTATGTAAATTACTAAATGAGTTATCTGATGGAAATTGAAAACGTGAGTATATTTACAGATAACTTAGGATCTATTAAATTAGCTGAAAATCCGATCTTTCATAAACGCACTAAACATATAGATATAAGGCATCATTTCATAAGGGATGCACTGAAAAATGGAATTATTGATTTAAATTTTGTGTCTACTGAAAATATGGGGGCTGACATTCTTACAAAAGCATTAACATCATCAAAACATTACAACTGCTGTAAAATTATGGGATTGGAAGATGTAACATTGTTATTTGGGTAAATACGTCGACATTTTGGTGTGTGTGGGGGGGGGTGTTAGGTTACATTTATTTTCTATTACCAATGCCTCTTGTATTTACCCCCCTTCACTGTATAATAGATCATTCCAATAACGACTGGCGCGCCACCACTTGAACTGTTCGTACGGCGCATCTTTTACCTGTACTTGTTGAATTTTTGTTTCTCTATGTGTAACCATGTGATCGTCTAATTAAAAAGTGTTTCGTTTAAATATGGACTCATCAATATGCATTATTTTTGCGTGCTCTGCTTTCTAAGCCCAATAATAGTTTCATATAAAGAATTTCTTTTTAAAATCATACTTCATATATATATATATATATTTAATTATCCATAAAGTATACAGCACTATTTTACTTCCTCCTTAATCTATTATCAAATTTTTGTTTGTACTAACCTATATTAATATTCCCTACTTTGAAGTAAGTATGTACGCACTTTCGATGTTAAATCTGTACTGATAAGTATAAAGGATTTAAGTCCAAAAATGTCGATTTTGAGTTAAGTACATAGTCAGACTCAGAAAAAAATTCTCTATCGATTGGTATAAAGGATTTAAATCCATGTCATTTAGTCTTTGAGAAAATCCGTTGGTAAAAAAGGATTCAAGTTAGAAATTTATCATTAATCTTTAGTATAAAATAGTTAATTCAATTTTTCCCTTTATTAAATGAAGATTGACACTCATTGAATAGTATAAATCGTATAAACCAACATAATCCCTTTTTCCTAATCGATTCTACTCATTAGTTTTTAGTTAGTTCAACTTTATTTTTCGTCTCCTGAAAAATCAAGAATATGGACTTAAATCCTTTATACTTATCAGTACAGAAATATTTTGTCAAGTATCTAGAAAAACACTGGATAAGTAATTCTGAAAACGCATGACTGTAAATAACTTAATATATAAGTGCCATGTGTCCTGTTTTTCAATGGAGACTTAATACTCCTGTTTTTCAAACGGAGACTTAGAAATTTGTTGTACTTTTTATTGGTTTATTTAATTGGTTTATTTGAAAAATATCTCAAACAGATCACTTTCGTAATATAATGGTGAAAAAACGGATTTAAAATTTAGAAAGTTTGACCTCTATGCTAATATATTTCAACGAAAAATAATTTCAAAGAAAAAATGTCCAAAAATGATTTTGCTTTTTCTTGTGACATTAATTCCTCTCAAGAGGTACCGCAATTAAAAATTTTACAAATGTTATGACAAAACAGTTCATTAAAAAAAAAAAAAAAAAAAAAAAAAAAAAAAGAAAAGAAAGAAAAATCTACTTTCGAAGTGACAATGCTGATCATTTAATTTATTGTACTAAGATTAATAGAAAATGAAAATATGTTTAAACATTTCATAGAAATTATTTATTAGTACACATATTCTGATCATGTTTTTGCTATAAATGCACTGTAAAAAAAATCACGTAAGATTACGGGGAAAGCCCGGTAGCAGACATTCCAGACAAAGCCCATAAAAAGAAACGCTTAGACCGTAAATTAAGTATATAATAACTTTAAATTACGTTACATGCCTGTAAAAAACATTTTGTCCGTAAAACCAATGTTTGTTTTCTTTTTCTTTTTACGGGCTTTGTCTGGAATCTCTGCTGCCGGGGCCTTCCCCGTAATCATACGGGATTTTTTTTTTTTTTTTTTTTTTTTTTTAAACAGTGTGACAACTCCGTCTTTTTTTAAATAATACTATATTCGACAAAAATATTAAATTTGCACTTGAAACTGAAAATAAAAATTCATTATTATTACTATTATTTTAATGTTATCGTGACCAAAACCTCTAACTTAGATTTTGAAACAACTGTTTATCGGAAACTAAATATTAGCGATGTTAATATAAATTTTAGATGTAAGAAACCTCTATAAATATAAAATAACAGTCTTACAGTCTTATATTAACCGTGCAACTAATATACGCTTAAATGAAACTCTACTAAAACCAGAATTTTAAAATATCTCAAAACACCGGATTTAAAAAAAAAAAAAAAAAAAAAGACTTTAGCAAAAAAAAAAAGCAAATTACACATTAACAGAAATAAAAACTTATTTCTATAGATAACGTCCAGAAACCAAAAGAAATATATGCCTAATCAATACCATATAATAAATGTATTAGCAATGAAATTGTAACACAAGCAACACAATTAAATATAAATATCGTCATTAAGCTCAATAGAAATATTTGAAAAATGATCGGAAATAACAAATATAAAATTCATTATCTAAAACATCTTGTAGGGTAAGTGCACCAGTGATTGACACTTTTAGTGCAATCTCTGATGTTTTTAATGTTCTAGTCATCAGAAAATATTTTTAGAAATCTTAAGTTAGTACATATGTATGAAATACATCCAGAACCACATATATGTTAAAATATATACATTTGATAACAATTATTTTTTTTTATGAATTTTTATTTGACACCCACTCAATGTTCCAGTAATTGACACTGCTCGTTTTTCATTTTATCAGTAACTGGCCCCCTATGTTCAGTCGGTAACAAAAGTATCCGAACACTAGCAGAAATTCCTATATAAAAAAAAAATAAAGTTAATACTGTTTTGTTAAATAAATCCTTGTCAAATCATGTTCGTAGCCAGTCTAAGAACATGATTCGACAAGGATTTATTTAACAAAACAGAATTTAGGGTACTTTTTTTATATGGAAATTTTTACTACTGTTCGGATACTTTTGTTACCGACTGTTCCAATGTTTGCACTGCTAGTTATTCTTTTTACCAGTTATTAGCACCCTATGCTCCAGCGCTTGACAAAAACTGTTAAAATTCTTATATGTAAAATATATGATTTTATTATTTTTCTTATTTATTAATTATTTCGGGATAAATGTCGATTACTGGAGCATGCCAATCACTGGAGCACCTACCCTATATCTAAAACTCCTTGAATTAGCCAAAATAAACCTAAAAGAAGATAGATTTACAAGCTTTTGTTTTAAATTGCGAATTACATTTATTTCTGTTATGCAATAAAACGTGAAGTGATTGAAATTTCGGAGAATTGCGATGCGTGCAATATTGTGGAACCCACAGAAATATACAAAATAGGAGGCGCGCCGTACTCAAGAAGAAGATGAAGAAACTGGTGACAAACCATTTCATTTAACGATCTGAAGATGACTGTGCAATACAATCTAAAACGTTTTAAATTTAAGAAGTTAATGGTTTTAAACTTTAAATGAATTTATCGCGCTGGTGAATATTTTTTTAAATAAAATAATCACGTTTGACCAAAGGTGAGTCGAACCAGTGCGATCCGCTTAGGTGACGTGAAAGTTAGAAGTAGAATCACCGATCCTCCTTTTATAACGTTACTTACTTATTCCTAAATGTTATTAAACACGATTAAATGTTTTATTAAAAAGCCGATTTTCCTTTTTTAAACGTTTTTTTGTTTTATAAATTAAGAAATTGAAAGATATGTATAGATGCTTAATAAAATAAACAACACTGCTGAAGTAGATATTAAATAATAATTGTTCTAACGATGAATAGTTTCCTTCATCTTTATAGCAATACATTAAATAAGTGTAAGTGAAATACTTACCCTTACATAAAAGTAAAAAAAAAAAAAAATCTGGAGTGACTCCACTCGACTTTCCGAACATTGAGTAATTAACAGTTTTGTAGATAAAGTAAAGAAAGAGTAGTTGTTAAACAAACAAAAGAGAGAAAACCATAATAGAGTGTTTGAGTATTTTTCTCCATCTATTACACGTTGTTTTATTTAACGCTACTGAACTTTGAGCCCATAGATCATAATGACAAAGAAATTTTCGTTGTGTCCCTGTAAAAACCTATAAATGTTAGATTCACCAAAATGCTTATAGTTAGTGCAACAGTGATTTATAATACTCATATAAATTTTCAGCTGAATTCAATAAGGCGTTTAGATGCTATCGTACTTTTAAAAATTTAGTCCCATAGGCCATAATGATAAAGAATTTTTCTTTGTGTCCCTGTAAAAAAACTGTAAGTAGATTCACCAAAATCTATACAGTTAGTTCAACTGTGATCTATAACATGTGTACAATTTTTTTGTTCGGATTAATAAGGCGTTTAGACACTATCACATTTTTAAAAATTTGGCCCCATAGGCATAATGATAAAGAATTTTTCTTTGTGTCCCTGTAAAAAAACTATAAGTGCTAGATTCTCCAAAATCTATACAGATTGAGTATTTGTGATCTATAATATGTGTATAAAAGTTTTGCTCAATTGAATAAGGCGTTTAGATGCTATCGCACTTTTAAGATTTTGCTCCCATAGGCCATAATGATAAAGAATTTTTCTTTGTGTCCCTGTAAAAAAACTATAAGTGCTAGATTCACCAAAATCTATAGGGTTCGTACTATGGTGACTTACAATATGCGTACCAACTTTCAGGTTAATCGAACGAAGCGTTTAGACGCTAGCGTGTTCACCCACAGACATACACACATACACACATACACACATACATACATATATCATCGTAAAAATAGTGAAAACGGACTCAGGGGACCTCAAAACGTATAGAAACATCAAAATCTCGAATTCGGATTTTTGACATGATTACAATACTTTCCTCACTATAGTGTTCGGAAAGTAAAAAAAAAAAAAACTTTCTCAAGAGATTTGTGTAAGTTTTACGTAAATAGTTTTGGAGTTTTTTTTGTAATATAATTTATTTGAAAAAAAAAAAAGTAATAATAATGAAATAAAATAAAACAATTAAACAAATTTAAAAATGAAACTTAAGGAATACATTTTGCTAAGTAATGCATAAAATAGTTTTGACTCGTTGTTATTATTTTTATTATAATTTAAAGAAAAACTGCTAACTTCGTAATTTAGATCCATATTGTCAGCTTTTTGTATATAATTAACTATTATAATCAGTAGTTATGCCTAATCAGTAGTTATCAATGTTAAGCATCATTACTCTGTATAGTTATCCATTTACAAATTAAATGCTCATGGGATGAAAATTCACTTTTCTCTAATTCCTTTATCAGTTTTTAAATGAAATATATATTGAAAAAATATTTATTTTAGACTATTTTTCATTTAGGCAACATAATTTAAAAATTAAAAAATAATGTAGTGATATTTTAAGCCCAGTTAATATGAATATGATAAACATGAGGTTTCAGAAGTAAACATCAGAATTTCCACTTAAAATTATATTTATTTAACACATTTGATACGTTTAAAATAAGTTATTTTGACAAGTTAGATAATCCATTGAAGCATACAAATTTTATATTACTTTTGACAGTTTCATTTAAATCTCAAAGCATCGGACTTTCAGTGAACATTTTACTAATGCGATAAAGTATTTGAGATAATGTATGAGATAACGATTTCCATTGAAAACATTTGAATGACACATTGAATTTCTGAACAAAACCGTGCTGATTCAAAACGTAAAATTAAGAATTATTCATATTTAGAATAGTGTCATAAAGTTTTTAGTAGAGTGAAATTACAGGTTTAAAGCTTCAATAAAAATATTTCACCACTTAATATATGAAATTATAAGATCTTATAATTTATCTTAAAGACAAATAAATGACTGTAGTACATATTGCAGCAATAGTTAACTGCACTGTAAATAATTCTGTAAATTTAGTGAAATGTTTATCCACCAGAGTCTCTGTAAACTTACAATAGTTTTTAGATAAAAGTAAACAATTGAGATTCTTAGTCTTTATTTCGTATTTTTATCTTCTTTTATTATTTAATTTCTCAATATAAAATTAAAATGAATGTTTCGATTTAGAAAAATTCACAAATATATTCTAGCCAATAATTGATTAACCTTTCTACCCTGTATGGGTCAGTTCGACCCATTTTTAAAATTGATTTTTCGATATCTTCTACAGATTTTAATTTTGATTGTTCAAACATTATGTATGCCTCAAAAATATGCATTCGTTTAATATATGATGTTTTCAGAGTCATTGGTTTGTTTTAAACCACCCCCAAAAAATATGTGCCACATTACCTGTCTGGGTCGATTTGACCCACATTATTAACATGCATAGAAATGCTTAAAACACCAATTTTTTCTTTTGAGTAGACTTCATTTTCAGGAGTAGTCAATAGATGGCGATAGTTGTCGGAAACGTAGATGTAAAATGAGCTCCATAGAAATTCTTTCTTATGACCTAAATTCAATCAATACAAAATGGGTCGATTCGACCCATACAGGTAAAACGTGCATAGAAACGTGTATTAACATGCACAGAAATGCTTAAAACACCAATTTTTTTCTTTTGAGTAGACTTCATTTTCAGGAATAGTCAATAGATGGCGATAGTTGTTGGAAACTTAGATGTAAAGTGAGCTCCATCGAAATTCTTTCTTAAGACATAAATTCAATCTATACAAAGTGGGTCGATTCGACCCATACAGGTAAAACGTAAAATTTTTTCAACAGGGTAGGAAGGTTAAATTAATATTAGTCATTAAAATTCATAACAAAATAGATTTTTTAATATTTCCGTTTATTTCTTCTCTGTCATTTTACATAAGACTTAAGATAAATGATTACCAGTAGTTTTCTGTTGAAATTCTGGTATCTGGTATCTGTAAAAATTCTGTTCTGGTATCTGACCAAAAATCTGTGTTCTTCTAACAGCTCTGATTTTAGCCAATGGATTTTTCAGTGTGTGGGTTCTTAGATAGTGAACACAGAAAATCATACATTTGATACATTCAAGAAAGCCTTTAGCAAAATATGCACTGTAAAAAAAAATGTCCTATTTGCTGCCAGAAATTCTCTGTAAGTTGAGAAAATACGTTCTGACAACGTAATTTTTTCGTAAATTACGCGTATTTTCTCAAATTACAGAGAATTTTCGGCAGCAAATAGGACATATTATTTACAGTGTGGGATGGTTTAGATCCAAACTACTTGCGGCGCAACGTTACTTCACTTCCGATGAAGATCGCAACTTGCTTCAAAGCCGAAGACCGCCATTTCGAAAACTCACATTGAAAAATAATTGTTAGACATTACTTGTTGCAAAAACAAAAGCCTCAAATTGGCTTGCCATTTCACTAATTATTTATTATCAAATACTTTTACCGTATACTTAATAGCCACCCAGTATTTGATTGAGTATAAACAAATAATTTATGAGGGAGTAAGCGAAATTTCTTACATACACATGATATTCGACAAAGTTTGATTTCTTAATTCATTCTCAATAATTACGTTTTTAAAATATATCTTTTCAAGCATAAAATATCACTGCACTGTAAAATATATGTCCTATTTGCTGCCAGAAATTCTCTGTAATTTGAGAAAATACTTTCTGACAATGTATTTTTTTCGTAAATTACGCATATTTTCTCAAATTACAGAGAATTTCTGGCAGCAAATAGGACATATTATTTACAGTGTGGGATGGTTAAATCCAAACTACTTGCGGCGCAACTTTACTTCACTTCCGATGAAGATCGCAGCTGGCTTCAAAGTCGATGACCGCCATTTCGAAAACTCACATTGAAAAATAATTGTTAGACATTACTAGTTGCAAAAACAGATACTTTAAATTTGTTTGCCATTTCTCTAATTGTCTATTTTCAAATACTTTTTCCGGATACTTAATAGCCACCCTGTATTTGATTGAGTATAAACAAATAATTTATGAGGGAATAAGCGAAATTTCTTACATACACATGATATTCGACAAAACTTGTTTTCTTAATTCATTCTCAATAATTACGTTTTTAAAATATATCTTTTCAAGCATAAAATTTCACTACACTGTAAAATATATGTCCTATTTGCTGCCAGAAATTCTCTGTAATTTGAGAAAATACTTTCTGACAAGGTAAATTTTTCGTAAATTACGTATATTTTCTCAAACTACAGAGAATTTCTGGCAGCAAATTAGACATATTTTTTACAGTGTAGGTAAGAAGACACCTAAATTTTATCTCTTAAACATTGTTTCAGTTAAAGATACACTGCTGCGTAATAATATTTATATTTGTAACAACGAAAAGCTTTTATCAAATATTTTTATGAAATGAGTTAGTATATAAACAAGCATCTGATAAAATTTTAAAAAAAGGACATATGTTAAAAATTGTACATTAGATTTGTTATTTAAAATTACATATTGTGCTTGCTCGCTTGCTCCCGTAGAATATAAATTTATATTTTATTATTTGATTTACAGTTGAACATTTGTGATAAATAAGAATTTATCTATAAGAAAATATACAATAATAATGTTAAAGTGTATTAGCATGTTTATTTGCGTTAATTTATGATATCAGTATAACGTATTTAGATGGAGCGTTTGAGTAAAAAATAATTATTTGTAACATAACTTTAAAAATGTAGTTATGTTTACGTAGTATGTATTTTTTTAATGAATTAATAAAATGACACAGTTAAAAATAATTTAAATGTGCACCAGTAGGCTTATTTTTATAAATAATATTAAATTAATTCAATTAAATATTTTTTTTAAAATCTTTTTGACATTTACATATATATTATCACACAATTATCTTGCAAAATATGCAGTAATTAAGATAGCATCGTATTTTTGGAACAGTTACATAATTGTTAAGTTCCATAATTTATTCTAGAGCACTTTTAGCCCCACTTTTATTTCAAACCACTTAATTCATAGAGTAATTTTTTTATAATACATAACTGCTATATATATATATATATATATATATGTATATGTTTATATCTGTACTGATAAGTATAAAGGATTTAAGTCCAAAAATGTCGATTTTGAGTTAAGTACATAGTCAGACTCAGAAAACAATTCTCTATCGATTGGTATAAAGGATTTAAATCCATGTCATTTAGTCTTTGAGAAAATCCATTGGTAAAAAAAGATTCAAGTCAGAAATTTAGTATTAATCTTTAGCACAAAATACTTAATTCAATTTTTTTCCTTTATTAAATGAAGATTGGCAATCACTGAATGGTATAAAAGGGTATAAATCAACCTAATCCCTTTTTTCTAATCGATTCTTCTGATTAGTTTTTAGTTAGTTTAACTTTATTTTTCGTCTCCTGAAAAATCAAGAATATGGACTTAAATCCATTATATTTATCAGTACAGATATATTCTTGTCAAGTAATCTTTTATTGCTTTAGGACAAGTCTAGGATAGAGGTCCATAGTTTTAAAGAGTGAAAAAAATATTCTTGGCGAAAATATTCTATAAGAGATATTTATGCATACTTAAATTTCGTATACATATCCTCATTGTATTTTGGGCAATAAATAAATAAATATTGAGAACATAGTGTGGTAAACATAGATTTAAATTAAAATGACAGATGACCATCTCTCCTTCAAGTGGAGGAGAGATGGCCATCCAATTCAAGAAAAAAAAAAAAAAAAAGCTAAATTAAAATAGCAAAAATTAACATATTTTATATAGTTAATCATATAGCAATTTGTTAAGATACAATAGAAAATGGAGTAAATAGTATTCGATTATACATAATTTGAAGTGTAATTTCAATCGTTCCCTTTATCGTAAAATTTTACCACATTTTTGGCAAAGGTCATGACAACTGGCACACATTTCATGGAACCACTTCACGCACCTTATGTATTTTACTCAGCCATTCGTTTCGGTTGTGTTATTGTATTCTTCTCCTCAACGAACACAGCGATCCTCATCAAGTTTTGGTTTCTCAGAATCTCTTGAATCTGATAATTTCAGATGTATTTCAACTTCTTTGCTGTTGGAAGTGTTGTGTTTTTGTCTTTTCTTCCGTTTATTTTAGATTTTTTAATGATTTTAAGCTTTTTCATCAACTTTGTCAGTTTCGGTGATGAAAGTGTCCAACGTATTTCATTATTTTCTGGTGATATCAAACCATAGCTTCCTACATGCCATTCAACATGCCTTAAATGTCATTGTAACCTTTTTAAACTGTTTTCGTCATGGTTGCATCAGGAACTGGGGCAAGATCATAAAATACCTTTGTTAGTAATAGTACATAGTGAGTTTCTAATTTTTTAAAGTTGGCCGTCTTCTCGATTTGATTTGGCCATCTCTTAAAATTGAAGGACAGATAGCCACCCAATTTACAGCGCCTCTCCACCATTGTACACCCTTATTTTAGGCTTAAAAGCAAAATTGGGTTATATACGTGCCTCAAAAGTCCGTATAGTAAGACAAAATGTAACGTATGTATTGTGAAACATTTCGGTACCTATTTCAACAAAAATATTTACCCACTAAATTAAATAAACATTAAAATTTCACTTATGTTTATATATATATATATATATAAACAGCTGCACGTCGCAATGAATGAATACGTTGAACTATTTCCTACGAACAAAGTTTATTTTGCCACCTATGATCAAGTTTACAAAAGATTTTAACAACCATCTATCTTAGAGTTACCCTGCTTATAACAAAGCTGTCAATTTTTTAATATATTCCTTTTATAATATGTAACTTTTTTACATAATTTTAATGTATTTAGTACCCGACTTTTATTAATACCATTTTATTATAAGAAAAATATTTTTCTTATTTAATCATAATTACATAGGGAATTTACTATACAAAGAAATGGTGGTGGTGGTGGTGGGGGGAGATGTCGGGTACTAAAACTCCAGTGGAATACGTTGGAATTTCTGCTTATTATTTTAAATGAATCAACGATAGCTTTGCGGCTTTTGGATTTTTAATTATATCTGCCGGAAAAACATAAGGCCTGGTAATTTTAATATTTAATTTTTTAATTAAAATAAAAAAATGACTGTTTCTACTTTAGAAAAACCATTGTAATTCCGAAATATATTCTCAGCAATAATTAATTAAATTAATATTAGTTATTAATATGAATGTATAAAATAAGTTTTTTAACTTCTCCGTCTATTTTTCTCTTTAATTGTATGTAAGACTTAAGATAATAGATTACACAGAGTTTTCTGTTGAAACTTTTAACAGTGAGGATGCAACGGACATTCACACCATATTAATCGAAGAGTGTTGGGAATCATATATCAGGGTCGTGAGAAGATACATTTTTTTCCTGTTTCTGCTATCAGTATTTTTCTTTGGAATTTTTCAATGTTAAGTTCACACGATTACTTAAGTAAACAATTATCATATAACTATACTGGTGGAAAAATCAAGGGAAAAAAGCGGGTATCTAACCACCCTGTACACGATTGAAGGGACACGATAGATTATGAGTTAGCAAATGTCACTGTGTCTCTTTCTTTTCTATTTTTCTTTTTTTTTTATAAGTTAGCCAACAGAAAATTTATTTTTTACTTTTTAAATATTTTTTTTCTTTTTTAAAATTTTCTGGTCTGTGTTTCATGATATCTCTCTCTCTCTCTCTCTCTCTCTCTATATATATATATATATATATATATATATATGTTTCATGGTTATACATCACTGTTTTTTTTTTAGATGCATATATATATATACAGTAGAGCTTCGGTTGCCCGAGTTCTGGATTAACCGAAGTATTTGCAAAAAGGCTACGCACGGATAAAGCGTGGCTTTTGACAAATGGCGTAAATACCTTTCCCAAATTTTATTATACATCACTGTGTTTTACATTTTATATATGTACAGTCGGTAACAAAATTGTCCGAACACTAGCAAAGGTTCCTATCTAAAAAAAGTACGCTAAATACAGTTTTGTTAAATAAATCTTTGTCGAATCCTGTTCTTAGTCAGTCTAAGAACAGAATTAGACAAGGATTTATTTAGCAAAACTGTATTAAGCGTACTTTTTTTATACAGGAATTTTTGCTAGTGTTCGGTCACTTTTGTTACCGACTGTATGTATTGCACTGCATTGCTAACTGACTACATTTAAGTATGTAATATATGTTTTACTGTAAGTCACTGACTAGGTTCTCATTTATTTTAATCTTTGCCGTGTGTTTCCCCTGAGATTTATGACAGAGTACGTTTTATCCGAGTTTTATCCGATGTACTCTGGGTCCACATTTCTTGGATAAGCGAGGCTCTACTCTCTCTCTCTCTCTCTCTCTCTCTTTCTCTCGCTGTCTCTGTCTCTGTATATATATATAATTAAAGCATGACTCAACAGGAAAAATATGTGTGCCAATAACTGGCTCACGTGTTGCCCTTTTCGGCAATCTTGGATTTAGAAGCTAAAATAAAATTGAGAGTTAACTTAACGCAAAGAGATGGATGTTAAGAAATATATAGAAACTGTGAATGATGGTATCTTTTGAGATAACCTAACTATATTTTAAGTTAGATTTTTTAGCTAGATCTGCCACAAGTCCTATTAACTTTAGCCTTCGAAACAGAAGTTTTGCATGATTTCATACATGTATAAAAAGAATATTTACTGTTTTTTTAATTTTATAATTGTTTTATTTATTGCGTAATTTTCATTCCAGAATACTACAGGAATTATTTTTAGCGGTCTGAGAGTAATAATAAGGATGATCCAGGGATAGAACACCACTATTTTGATCTTCCTGGAAAGTGGTAACTTCCCTGCTTTTGTAGATTGACGATCTAAGAGTATATTTGAGTAGTTCACGGCACAGTCCACAATAACGACATCAAGATGCTTATCACGGAGTAAAAAGACAGGAGAAGAAGGTAACGCTGAAATTTTGTGATGTTGTTTTATAATGTTTACAGATGGCGCCAGCCTACAATGCTTCCTTCTCTCCAGCTTCCGCAATGTTATTCAATGGGGAAATGTCTCGTTTTAATTATTATTATTTTTTAAACAATATCAAGCTGAAAAAAGTTCGATTGAAAGTAAATTTCATTAAATAGAGTATTCCAACCAATATGTTTTTTTAAGAGCCATTTTATACTCATTTTACTTTGAAAGAGAGGTTTTAAAAAATGACGATCCTTATGAACCGAAGCTAGCTAAAACAGACAATTGGGAGGAAGGACAATGGATGAAATTTTGTAAAGAAAAAAAAATAAACTTACTTTAGGTGCAGAAAACACGAACTCGGACATTATTTCTCTCCTGGGGCTTTTTTTTTTTTTTTTTTTTTTTTTTTTTTGTTTCTTACCACTATCATAGCCTGTATTACAACTAGGAACGAAGCATTTATTTGAAACATCTGAATTATGCTGTTTTAAGAACTTACAAACAAATTATATTGCTTAAAATAAAAAATTTAAAATGAATTCCAGCAAAATTCTATTGAAAACAACATTATATCCGCGCCGAGGTAGGGAGTAATGACAAGTGGCGCCCTCAATATTTACCAAAAATTTACATCACAGTTTCGTAGCTTTCTCCCATTGGACCTTCAACTCCTATTAATATTACTCCGTGATGCTTATACACCTTATGTAGGTTAGTTATAAAGAGGAAAATCTTCCCGAGGATTGACTGTAGTTGTTGCAGCAAAATAATTGTATACTGTAAATATATTTTATTATTATTATTATTTTAAATAAATTAAATTTAACATCAAATAAATTAAGAAAAGCAATCGTTATGGAAAATATATTGATATGGGTATTTTAACTAATTGAGAAATTGATAGAGAGAAAAAAAAAAAAGATATTTTCTAAAGTTTTTCCATATGTGTTTAAAATAAAAAGGTTGCAAAATTTGCATATATAAATAAGTAAAAAAATAAATATAGTAAAAGTGAAATGTCAGATAATTGATTTAAAATATTTTTAGGTCGAAGAAAATAAATCTCAAGTATTTATAATACAGCTTCTTTAATTAATTTATTTATTTTAAATTAAAAACGTACTTTCGATTAAATATCAAAATATAATATTTTTACAGTGAAATTCCCCAAATACCCTCTTTTTACTACAAACAATACGATAATTTCAATTCAAAAATGTTTCACAACAGCTAAAAGAAATATAAAACTATGAATTATAAATATGATATAAATGTCAAATAAATGTGTCGCCGTACAATCCCTGATGAAAACAGACAATATTTATCAATATTTATATTTATGTTGGTAATTTTTAAATAAGATATAAATTTCATTGCAGAATATATTTTAAAATTACATATTAGATGATTTAAAGATAGTAATATTCCATGTTATTGACATGAAAGTGAATAATGGTACATTTAACAAAATGATAAAAGATATTTTTTGATCAGATCTGCTTAATCTTCAAAAAAAAAAAAAAAAAAAAAAAGCAGTTTATCAGTTGTTGGGAATGTAATAAATTTTAAGAGTATGTAAATGCATAAAGGAAGTTGAAACATAGTAGAACTTAAAAGCAAAAATTTAGTTTTTTTGAATAAATTTAAAGCAAAATATTTAAAAATGGAAACAAGCTTTAAATTGTGCAATTTCCCTAGCATGATTGAAACTTCTAATCGTTTATGAAATAGATTTAAGATTATATGTAATAGGTATTTATGGGATATGACGTAGAATTTGGGTTAGGTCGATCTGTGATATACAATGGCATAAATTGGCATCTGTAAAAATAGATTTATTAACGGGGAGGGGGGGGGATTCCTGTCTCAATAATCCCAGATGTTATGTTAAACATTGTTGCTGCAAGAGGAAAGGTATAATTTATGGCTGATGCAATATTATATATCATTAGACGTTTATTCATTGCTATCCAATAATCGCTGTCTGAACTATTGTACCTTTTAAAATGACATACACTTTTTTGTATAAAGGTTGTAACTTCTATATCTAAAGGCTACAGTAAAGTGAGAAGGACAGAAATGTGATGCCATGAGTTTTGAACATCACCTTTTTGAATAACAGAAGCACAGAACACTAAATATTAAACGAAATGAGAGCGTCTTAAGACGCCTAAATATTCTCTGCAGCAGCTGATTTAATGTAGGATTCCTGGAAGCAACATTATAACTTCATTTAAATAAAAGCTTACTAGAAAAGCCAGGAATTCAAATAAGCCGAACCAATTATGTAGCTATCAAAATTCAAATCCCCTCCTCTGAGCATCCGAGCAAAATTCTGGTTTTTCTAACGTGTAAGTAAAATGATTTTGGAGTCCTTCTTCATTACAGTTAGCCATTGGAGATCATACAGGGCATGTTGGCCCGCCTGGCAAACGTTGTGTGTGCGAAATAGGCCAAAAAGGCAGAAATAGCATTTTTTTCTTTTTTTTTTTTTTTACTTTTCATGAATGTAAAGAATGATTTTGAAAGCATTTAACAAACACGACTTGAAATAACTATGAACAATTAGTTTTCTGAAGGCTGTTTATCAAGATCTAAACTGTAATTTGCTTATAAATAAATAAATAAATAAATAAAATAAATAAAACTAAAATAAATAAATAAATAAAAGTAAAAATAAAAAAAATAAAAATAAAATAAATAAATAAATAAAAAGCAATTATTTTTAAACGAGGAAATTTACTTGTCTTACCAAATTTTCGAAAATTCTCGCTGTTTCTTTTATGGACAATCTTTTTTCAGTGACACTGACGTATGAGAAAAAAAGATGGGACAACATATACTTGGCTAGAATAAAAATACCGTCGGATGGAAAATTAAAAAAAAAAAAAAAAAAAAAATTGTGACTGGACTTACGTGCCCCTATTACCATGTAACTCTCGTATATCCTAATCATTAATTCATGTTCATACTTTTTCAAAACATAAAATAAATAAATAAATAAATAAATATTTCAATGAGTACATTCACCTAACTCGTGGCATAATGATATAAATATTACATACTCCAAGAATTTTAGAGCTAAAAATTAATTGATATATTAGTTTTTTATTTTGGATGTTTTAACAAAATTTATTAGTTTTAAATACATTAAATGCATTTTATGATATTAAACTAACTGAAGATTCCAAAAATAACAATAACTAAAGTTAAATGTCACACTAAGTTACAAAAATGGAAAAACTAACAAAAATTTCATTTCATATATAACTTAATCTTTTAAATTGCATTGTAATTTCCCCCCAAAAAATTCTTTTTTTCACGTAATTAAAAGCAATGTTTTAACACATGCCTTAGGTAATGATTTTATCTTGTGTTTTATGATGAAACACTGCCTCAACAACACTTCTCATATATGGTTGATACATTAAGGAAAAAATTGTCTTATATGTAGCAATTCATTTGATGTGACTGATATTAAATAAAATTTTGCGTCACACGTGCTTAATCTGGCGAAAATCTACGGCTGACCCAGCAGAAAAATCATTAAGCGTTTTGAGATATTTGTTCCGGGGACATAGTTCAGCGTGAGGGATCTTTATCAAGTTTTTCATTGCTGGAGGGTAGAATGTCGATTTTGCGAATTACAATTCATAAAAGAGTAGAGTTTTATGAATAAAAAAAATATTCTACCAACATTTTTTTATTAGATTTCGTTTCTGAATTAAGAATTCATTGTTTTGCATATTCTTTCTCTGTTTTATACAGCATTAAGAAATATGCAGCATATTATTTATTTATTTATTTATTTTTTAATCACCAAAATCATTTGCGAGAACTCGCTTAGTTAGGGGCTTGGTTATTTTTTTCATACATAAAAATATTTATATTTAAGAAAATATTTTTAGGGTAATATTTTATTTAAAGTTGTTATACTTCCTTGTTACTACTCCAATAATACCTAATGAACCATAATTTAAAAAAATAATAATAAATTTGAACACATATAAAAATACCTTTAGACAATTTAAAATAATTTTTGATTTATTAAAGGAATTAAGTTTATAGCAATGCGTATATTAATCTTTTTTTACTTTAACTTTACTCAAAATTGTTGCTTACGTGTCGAATTTTTGAAACTGAATTTTTATAAAATTACACGTTTTGAGGAGTCATAAATCGGAAATTAGGCTTTTAACACTAGATGCATGTATATGTCTATATATCTGCTTGTTTTGAGATTTTTTCATCTGTATATTCACAAATATCAGTAATAATTTTTTATCTGAATAATATTTGGATGCTACTGAGTATTTTTGAAATGTATGGCTGACGCTTAAAAACATAAACAATTAAACGTTTTGCATAAATAAATTGGATACAAAATAAAATATGAGTGAATGTTATTAAGAATTTCTTTTTTTAAGGGCATTTTGCTATTATTCTGCGTCAAAGTGCATTAAAAATAATTTCATTTTAAAAAAAGCATCTTTATTAGTATTAGTATAAGCATCTTTATTTTTATTAGTCTTTATCTCAATATTAAGAATGCTTTGCTTAAAGCATTTTTTTTTTTACTTACCATTTAAAGCAATACAGAAATTTTAATTATTATTAATAATAATAAAAAAATAATTTAAATGTCCTTCGTTATTATTATTATTTTTTTTTTTATGCTTAACAGATAATTATGTTTCTCCAGATGTTATACATTATTTTCACAAAATATATTACAAACACATATATATATATGTGTCAAGGCAAAACTACATTATATAGTGAAATATAAAAAAGAAATTCAAAATATACCACGCATAAATATGAAATTATCATTTGATAGTTAAAATTAAATTTTTAATTATTAAGTAAATAAAAAATAAAAGAATGGTTAAACATATTCTTTAGATTTATTTCTTTTTACCAACATATTAAGAAAAAAAATTTCTTTTTGAGGTTAGCAAAAATTCTTTTTCGAAAAAATACTTTTTTCTATCTTGACAGATTTTAAGGTTTGATTACGAAAATGGTTTCTAGTGATTGGTCACTCTATGTGTGAGACCATAATATCTTGAGTAATTACTGAGTACTTCAAATGAGTAGTTCAAATGATTTAGTTCATATATATATTGTTAATCCAGTAATTAAATGAGTAGTTCAAAGGAATAGTTCAAATGATTTAGTTCAAATAAATGTTGTTAATCCAATATAAACCTGAGTAGTTCGAATACAGTGTATTGTTAATCGAAAAATACATGATGTAGTGAAATTTAAATATAATATTAAAAGATATCACAGATAAACATTAAAATAGCACTGGATAGTTCAAATAACATTTTTATTGAGGAAATCAAAAATATAACAATGGTTATACATAATTATTTTTATTGATTATTATTATTATTTTTTTTTTTTTTACCAACATAGTAAGGAAATTTTTTTATTTTGCCAGTTTTTCGAAATTGAATTTTTGCTGTATTGACAAGTTTTAAAGTGTTTTAAATACGAAAATGCGATTCCTAACATTTGGTCTCTGTGTGTGTGTGATCGTTTCCATCATGACTAAAAATAATATCATGAACATTTAACTGAATATTTAAATGAGTATTTCAAATGATTTACTTAAAATGTATATAGTTAATTTAAAATGAATTAGAATAGTTTAAATATATATTGTTAATGAAGTAAATAAATGAGTAATTCAAATCAGCAGTTCAAATGCTTTAGTTCAGACATATACTGTTAATTTAAAAATACATAATGTAGTGAAATTTATAATTAATATTAAAATATATCTTGCATAATCATTGGATTATCATTTAACAGTTGAAAAGAACTTTTTTATTATTAACGAAAAAAAAAAAATATAACAATAGTTAAGCATTATACTTTTATTTATTTATTTATATATATACATATTTATTTATTTTTATCAACATAGAAAGGAATTTCCTTTTTAATTTTGTCAGACTTTCTAAATTTAATTTTTGTTAAACTGACAGATTTTACGATCTTTAAATACAAATATAAGGTTTATAATGTTTGGTTTCTCTGCGTGTGAGACTTTCTTCATCATACATAAAAATAATATTCTGACTAAGTACTCGGTATTCTAAATAGTTGTCCTATCGCTATGCAACACGGAATTTTTTATGGAAATCGGAAAAAGAATTAATGTATAGCATTAATAGCATTAATAGCATTTTACAAAAATATTCATATGCAATATGTGTGTGTAGTTATAGTACTCGTCTTTAAGTAAAACTTTCTCAGACTGCACTAAATGAAGTAATTTTAATATTTATTTTCAAAATGCACAAAAGTTATTTTTCAACAAATATGGTATTAAAATTATTTTTTTCTCCAATTACAGGGCATATAAAATTTTTTGATAGATCTGTGTTTTGCATTCTCTTCCTTCCGATTCTAAATCAATGTACACTGCTAGATTACGTATATCGAATAAATTTTAAAAAATGCATTCGACCATTCTGTGAATAATTAAAAATAAATTTTCGTATTTAGAGACGTACTTAATACTTAAATATTTTATGAATGTAGCTACAGTATTGTAACAGGGGAATCATGGAGCATCATGGAGCCTATCTTATGCTTTAAATGTTTAAATACAGTACGTCTTACCTTATAACTTAAATATTAATAATATGTATACTGTGACGTACTACTTAACCCGTTAACGCCTAGCGCCCTATTTATAGAACATTTTTATTTTAGGAAAGTGCCTCAGGAAAAGCAAAATTTATCCTAAATTTTTACAAACGCCCAGCAACCTATATATGGATTGACTATGAATTCATGAAAAAAAAAAAAAAAAAAAAAAAGAATATGAAATTTTAAAGAAAAAGAGTTTTTGTATGTGTAGGGAACATATAATTTGTTGCAAGGAGATACAATTCTCTCTTTATGAAAAACATTAGTTTTAATTATGTTTAACAGTCACATGAATTCGTTTTTTTTTTTTTTTTTTTTTTTTTTTTTTTTTTTATGAATTTAACAACCTGAAAAACTGGAATTTTGATACCAACAGTAACAAAAATAACTGAAATCAGGCAAACTACCTGAGCACAATCACCCCTGCCTATATATAGCACACTAATTATCCCGAGCTGTAAAGATGGGATTGAAATTATTTCACCAAGTTTTCTTAATATTGATGTTTTAAAAATAATTTCAAAGTAATTTTACTTACTGTTATGCTATAAAATAAGTTGGGCGTTAACGTGTTAAATAAAATAGTGGAAGTGCAATAAATTATTTTAAGTGCTAAAGATTGTACAAATTTGAATTTCAAATATAATTGATTTTTATTTTATGACAGAGAAATATTGAAATTATACACGGATTTTTCTCGAAAAATATAATAAATGCAATAGAATATTAGTATTATTATAATTTATATGTAAATTTTACTTCATTATCCGATTACCAAAGTGTTGTGTTCGTTAAAAAAAATTCAACTTCGAGTTCTTATCTAATTTACAAGTTCTAAGATTTTATAAGTAGAAAAAGTGTCTTTTAGAAATTGGTCAGTGTGCATTTGTTTTTGTATGTATGTATGTATTTACTTAAGGAAATTTTTCGCCATTATATCTCCAATACTAATAAAGATAGAAGGACTAATCATCAGAATTAAGAGCGGTCCAGTGTACAAATAATTTTGAAACTTTTGGTGAAAACTAGAAAACCAGAAGTGGGGCGTTGAATATCGAAAGTTATATATTAAGTCCGTATCACAAAAAACAGCTCTAAAGATGTACTGCAAAGGTTTTACATGTGTTTCTTATATAATAGTTGGTTAATTTAGGAAAGTTGATAGGCGTCCTGTATAAGTAGTATCCGAACACTAGCAAAAATTCCTCTTTTTTTTTTTTTTTTTTTTTTAAGTACATTTAAAACTGTTTTGTAAAATAAATCCTAATCGAATCATGTTCTTACAAGGAAACATTCAAAAGGTGTCATCTTTAAAAAGTTTTGAAAAAAATATATGTGATTCTACTCTTCATAAAACACCAGAAAATGAAAAAAATATCGGCTGAAATTAATTACAGCGACCACAAAAAATTATCAAAATTAAGCATATTTGGCGATTTCACACTGCTAGGCGATTGATTTTGAGTACTTGGCGGAAAAGCAACACGGTTCTGTTCGTACACGGCAATCTTGGTGCTAGCAAACGTATCGTCTAATAGCGCTAAATCACCAAATATGCTTAATTTTGATAATTTTTTGTGGTCGCTGTAATTAATTTCAGCCGATAATTTTTTCAGTTTCCGGTGTTTTATGAAGAGTAGGATCACATATATTTTTTTCAATACTTTTTGAGGATGACACCTTTTGAATGTTTCCTTGTTAGACTGACTAAGAACAGGATTAGACAAGGATTTATTTAATAAAACTGTATTAGGTGTACTTATTTTTATATAGAAATTTTTGCTAGTGTTTGGATATTTTTGCTGCCGACTGTAAAGTCAGTATCTCAAAAATAGCTCTAACAATTTTATTCAAATTAGCTACATAAACTCCTTTTTAGATGCCCTTTCAAATGGATTAATTAGTTACTACAGAAAAATTTGAAGATGTCCTAATTAGGTAGGTCATTTTTAGACTTCAGAAATAGGTATTCCAAAAAACGGCTCTATCGATTTTCTTTAAACTCGCACTGTAAAATATCTTTTACAATTCTTTGCAGCATATATTAATTTATTCTAACATGAAAATTTTTACGTGTCTGATTTGTCATATTTTCTGTCTTCTGACCACAATATTTCAAAAGAATTTATAATATGTATAGCAGGAGGTCATGGAAGCTCTATGGTTTTTATACACTAGATTTTACTAAGCTTAACTTTGTTAAGAAAGCATGTGTCAATACAACAAAATGTTACGAAATATTTAATTTATTAAGGTTTTTATAACCACAAAACTTAATATGCTTTAGATATTATTTAAAGCGACCTTTTCATAAAAAAACAAAAATATTTATGAGCTAATTTTATACGTCAACTATTTTGTTTAATTAAAAAATATTTTGATATTAGTTACAGTTGTACAATAATATTATGTAAATTATTATGATATGTTAGTATTATTAAGTATTAGTATTTCATACATCAGACAATGAATATTATTACGAGGCGATAATTCTTATTATATTACGAAAGTATTATTATGGGATGATAGTTTTTATTATATTTAAGTATTATTATTAGTTGATAGTATTAGCATGTGATAATATTTGATACTACTTTGAGACGAAAGTTCATATATAAATCATACACTGTTAAAAATTATTTCTAAAAAGTGAGCAAAATATTCTCAAAATAACTCCGAAACAATATATACTTAAATTTAAAAAACCATGTACTCATTTTTGAGTATATAGACATACTCAAAAATAGGGATATTAGAATTCTTAGTGGTCAACCCCATTTTTTGAGCTTGTCAATATACTCAAAAATGAGTACATGGGATTTTCAAATTTAAGTATATGTTATTTCGGAGCTATTTTGAGACAATTTTGCTCATTTTTGAGAAGCAATTTATAACAGTGTAGATATGTTGTCTTAATCGTTTAGTTTTTATACTTGTTTTAACATTTTTAGTGGGATTCATATGAATGGGGAGTTGTTTGTTGTGGGGATTTATGACCAATTAAATGCATTTGCAAAGGAATAGAATGCCCACCATTTGAGAGACAAAATTCATATAGTATGTGTACCATTCACATAATGTATTATCAACGTCACGTTTATTATTATAGAAAAAAATGGGGAAAATAATATAAAAAAAGAAGTAAAAAAAAAAAAAAAAATCTTTAAAAACATTATAAACAGCAAAAAATAAATAAAGGAATTAAAACACTTTTAGAGCAATTTGCATTAACAACAGCTGTTTATATATCCTTCAATTTTTTTTACAAGTAGTTTAAATACAAATATCGTTCTTTTATTCTTTGAATAAGTTTATACATACATTTCAATCGTATGATAAACTTTATTTCTTTTAAATAATTAATTTAGTGAATTCAAAAAATGTAGCTTTAATATAAACTTTAAAATTCCTTACTTAAAAAATAATGGTCTAAGCATTTATATTAATTTATTGTTGTTTCAAAAAATAGCTGAATTAAAACAAATCTAAAACAAAAATACATAAATGTATACAAAATTAATATTTCAGAAAGATAGAAAATACTGCATCATTGGATTGTTTTAATTCCATAAATCTTTTATACTGTTTGTACTCCTGGGAAATGACTTTTTAAAACTTATTTAATTATTTGTAAGATTGAAGAAAAAAAAATTACAAATCTTCGTTTTATTCGATACTCAACAAAATAAAGTAAAAAAAGCTTCAATAAAAGATTCTAAAAGAAAATGCTTTGTTTTCTTTCAAAGAAAAATTAATCCTTACTTTGCAGAAGAAGATATTTTGAGAAGTTTCTCAAAACAATAATCAATATTTACGTTCTCTCGAGACTTAAATGGTGTTTGCGATGAAATAAAACTGTCTCAAAAATGGGAAATTTGTTTTTATATGAGAAAAAATATCATAACGTTTACAAATGTTATTTAGGAACAAAAAAATCTTATGTGTGATATGGGATATATATTGTTTTAAAAAGTTTCAAAATTCGCTTAGGAAATTTAAATTTTATATTAAATGTATTTTTGACAGGGTATCAAAAGAATCTCAAAAGAACCTAAAGAAAAAATGCAATAATCTATCAAAAAATAAATAAAAGAATCAGAAATTTGATTCTTGTGTTATAAAAGTTTTTACTATATTTTTTAATTTTTAATTTATTTTTGAAAGAAATATACGTGTACACAACAAGGGTATTTTTTTGAAATTTCAGAGCATATCTCACGATATTTATATTTTACTGATACATAAATAGTAATTGGAACAAAGTGAATTTTTTCTGGATTTGGAAAACAAATTTTCATATAAGAAAAGTAGAAAAGTAAGAACCTTTATTTGGAAAATTATATTTCCTATTTAAAGAAAAAAAAAAAAAACTGCTTTTAAACATTTTTAGAATCTCCCCAATGAATCTACAATTTATTGTAATATATAAAAGAGGGATTCGAATAATAAATGCACATATATATATTCATAGCTGCCAATATTTTAATTTATTACGGAGTAGTTTTAGCCCCGCCTCTATTTCGTACCACTTTTTTTTTAAAAGTAACTTTTTCTTATTTTATCAAAGCTATGTTATGTATTGAAGAAAATGTTTCTATGAAGAAAGTGGTGTGAAATAAAGGCGGAGCTAAAAGTACTCCGGAATAAATTTAAATATTGGCAGCTATGTATATTATTCGAAGCACGAAGCATTTCATTTAATGACTGTTGTACCACCAATTCTTTATTAAAAAATGCAAGGGTTTATCCTGTAAAAAAAAAAAAAAAAAAAAAAAAAAAAAACTTGTTGAATCTCTCTCTCTCTCTTCTTCTTCTTTTTTTTTTTTTTTTTTTTTTTTAGTACGGAGGACTATTAGTCTCAATCTACGGATTTTTACGAGTTACGGATTTTTACGATAGTTGGACATTTATTGAAATAAAAAATTTATCGAAAATATAAGTAAAAAAATTGAAAGCGGTGTTATAATTTGAAAAACAAAAAAACTAATAGTCTTCCATACTAAACTAAACCCTGCTTTTGCCAGAATTTTACCAAAATCGTTTTTTAGTACGGAGGACTATTAGTCTCAATCTACGTACAAAACGTTGTCGCCAGTTTTACGACAGTTGGACATTTAAGGAAATCGAAAATGTATCGAAGATATAACTGAATAATTTGAAAGCAATGTTATAATTTGAAAAAAAAAAAAAATCTAATAGTCCTCCGTACTAAACTAAATTCTGCTTTTACCAGAATTTCATCCAAATCGTTCTTTTTTCTGTTTCTTCCTTTTCTTAGAAAGAAAAAGAAAAGAAAAGAAAATTAATAATAGTCAGTTTCAAAACGGACAGCATCGAAAAAGTTTTTTTTTTTTTTTTTCTAAAAACTTTTTTGATTTAGGAGACTTTAAACATGCAAATCAGGTAAAAATTCGATACCGATATTTATTTTCCCGATAAGGATTGATTCAATGATGGGAAGTTAGGGAATTACCTTTTCTGTCAGTATTTACTATTTAAGAAAAAAATAATAACCCAATGTGTTAAACATTTGTATAAATGGGTGCATTTGATGAAATTTCAGGAGGGGGTAGTTTTAAAATATTTCATATTGTGTGTGTTTAATAATAAAAATTATTTAATATTACTCTTAATTACCACTGTATTCTAAGAAAAATGCTCTAATATGTGTCATTTTATTTTATATAAAATTCTTATTGAATTTTTACGTTAAGTAGTGTTTTAGTATGTTTTTGAAACTTATCTATTAGTTTCAGAATATTATCTAAAAATAATTAGATAATAATTAAACAATGAACAGAATAGTGCAATTGAAACCAACAGAAGATACATGGCAGCACACGTACAAAGATTAAAATAATAATACATTAATACAAGTGACTTTCCAAGAAAAAATGCAACAATTTGTGACAATAAAACATAAAACAACAATATAATAAATCCCAATGAAAACCACTAATGTCAAAGCAACAATGGAACGGATATATTATATTATGGAAATAAGAATTATATAACAATGAACAAAGTATACCATTTAACAATAAGAACAATAAAATTAAAGCAACAATAGGACGAATAACAACAAGAAAACTACGTGACATCACAGTTAAAAAAGATCGAATAAACATATTACACTAATCAGGGATTGACTATGCCTTTTAAAGATTCGAGGCACTGAATCTATTTGTAAGACCGCCAGCCTGATCTTCAAAGCTCGCCAAAATAAGCCCATTCAGGGAAAAAATGAAAGTACTTACCATTTAAGATTTTTCTACCATTTGAAAGAATTTATGCTGTGAAGTGATTTTTTTTTTTTTTTTAATATCTCCATCAATTATATCTTCTATTTCCTAAGTTTTGATCAAATTATAACAAAATCATTAGTTTTGATCAAATTATAAGAAAATGATTAGTTTAGATCACACTGTAGCAAAATCATTAGTTTTATGCTGAAGACAGCCGGCAAACTAAAGCACATTGATCAGCTAGTAAAATAAATGTTATCCTAGTTTAAGAGATTAGTTACAAAATTTAACATTTCTGTAAGCTCTTTAATGTAATATAGAAATATATTTCAAATCAGAGTTTTTTTTTTTTTTTTCTATGCATATCACTTGAAAATTTGTATTACTTTTTTACATCTTTTGGATGTGAGGTCATCTAAATTTAGAGGTACTTTTGGTACTGGCCTCGCATGCCCGTACCATAATCTGGGTCTGGCAGTAATGGACTTAGCAATGAAATGCAACAATTAAAGTCAATAAAAGTAAATTCAATGACGGAATGAATTGCGACAATGAAAGCCACATGGCATCACAGTAACAATACAACGTATAAACATATACGAGTAACAATGAAAAGTGACGCAATTGGGGAAACCTAACAATCAATGATACAAACTATAAAACATAAAACAATAGAAGCCACTTAATAGCGTAACTGTTATAATATATTTTAATTGAGGGAGTGACAATAATGATGAAAGTCTACTAATCAACGAGAAGAACAATACAATCAAAAACGAGAATAGAAAAACTAACAATGAGAGCCATTCGATATTACAACAACAAGGAATTGAGTAATCATATTAAAATAATGGAAGTGATTTAACAAAATAAAAAAGAGTATAACAATCAACGACAATAATTCAGTAAATAACAATAAAATGAATTATAATGATTGTCATGTTATAGTATCATTCAAGTGATATTTAAATGCAATGAATTTAAATGCAAATATCGTTCTATTATTCTTCGAATAAAATTATACATACATTTCAAACGTATGACAAACTTTATTTCTCTTCAAGAATTAATTTAGTGACTTCAAAAAATGTAGCCTTAATAAACTTTAAAATTCCTTACTTAACAAATAATGGTCTAAGCATTTGTATTAATTTATTGTTGTTTCAAAAAACAGCGGAATTAAAACATATCTAAAACAAAAATATATAAATGTATACAGAATTAATATCTCAGAAAAATAGAAAATATTGCATCATTGGATTGTTTTAATTACATAAATCTTTTATACTGTTTGTACTCCTGGGAAATGACTTTTTAAAACTTATTTAATTATTTGTAAGATTGAAGAAAAAAAATTACAAATCTTCGTTTTATTCGATACTCAACAAAATAAAGTAAAAAAAGCTTCAATAAAAGATTCTAAAAGAAAATGCTTTGTTTTCTTTCAAAGAAAAATTAATCCTTACTTTAAAGAAGAAGATATTTTGAGAAGTTTCTCAAAACAATAATCAATATTTACGTTCTCTCGAGACTTAAATGGTGTTTGCGATGAAATAAAACTGTCTCAAAAATGGAAAATTTGTTTTTATATGAGAAAAAATAATAGTATAAC
Source organism: Salticus scenicus (assembly GCA_963930645.1). Classification (NCBI taxonomy): domain Eukaryota; kingdom Metazoa; phylum Arthropoda; class Arachnida; order Araneae; family Salticidae; genus Salticus; species Salticus scenicus. The sequence continues at coordinate 53,880,402 of OZ005654.1, read as the reverse complement.
GTTAACAAATGTTATTTAGAAAAATAATATTCTTATGTGTAATATGGGATATATATTGTTTTAAAAAGTTTCAAATTTTGCTTAGGAAATGTAAATCTTAAATCAAAGGTATTTTTGACAGGGTGTCAAAAGAACATAAAGAAAAAAATGCAATGATCTATCGAAAAAAAAAAAATAAATAAATAAATAAATAAATAAATAAATAGAATCGGGAATTTGATTCTTGTGCTATAAAAGTTTTTACTATAATTTTTAATTGTTTATTTGTTTTTCAAAGAAATATACTTATACAAAACAAGGATATTTTTGAAATTTCAGAATATATCTCACGAAATTTACATTTTCCTAATACATAAATAGTAACTGGAACAAAGTGAATGTTTCTGGATTTGCAAAACAAATTTTCATATGAGAAAAGTACAAAAGTAAGAAATTATATATCCTACGAGAAAAAACTGTTTTTAAACATTTTTAGAATCTCCCCAATGATTTTACAATTCATTGTAAAATGAGGGATTCGAATAATATATATATATATATATACATATATATGTGGGATGGCCAACTTGTGTGGGCTTTAAACAGAAAACTGATAATTCACTTAATTATTAATTACTTAAAATTTAATAAAAGATTAAATTACTTTATACAAATATTTACAAGATTATAGTTTAAATTAGTATTGAATCGCCAACTATAACAGTCATATTTATACAGTCAAAGTTCTCAGTTTTTGTCAAAAGAGGATTACACAATTCACTTAATTACGCAGCCTAGTACAGATCATTATTTCAGCGGACTTTCGTCGTCCACAGTTCAAACTCTATGCGTCCACACGTCTCAAAAGTCAACCGTCTACTCTCTTCTTTCCGGCAAAAGCTCTCCGCTCCCATCGAATGGAAATGTCTGTTCCGGAAGTGGCGTCTGTCTCACGTCAAGGCTACGACCTTCCTCTAAGATTCTGCGCTCTCCGTCAGCAGCAAAGGAAAACTGGGCAGTTTTGGAATCAACGGTTGTAGGAAGGCAAGGGCCCGACACTATATATATATTATTCGAAACACGAAGCATTTCATTTAATGACTACTTTATCATTAATTCTTTATCCAAAAATGTAAAAGTTTATCTTGAAAAAAAAAAAAAAAAAAAAACTTGTTGAATCTTTTTTTTTTTTTTTTTTTTTTTTTTAATACGGAGGACTATTAGTCTCAATCTACGGATTTTTAAAAATACCAGTTTTATGATAGTTAGACATTTATCGAAAATATAATCGAGTAATTTGAAAGCGATGCTATAATTTGAAAAACAAAAAACCAATAGTTCCCCATACTAAACTAAATTCTGTTTTTGCCAGAATTTCATCAAAATCGTTTTTTAGTACGGAGGACTATTAGTCTCAATCTACGGACAAAATGTTGTTGCCAGTTTTACGATAGGTGGACTTTTATCGAAATCGAAAATGTATCGAAGATATAATTGAATAATTTGAAAGCAATGTTATAATTTTGAAAAAAAAAAAAAAATTCTAATAGTCCTCCGTACTAAACTATATTCTGCTTTTACCAGAATTTTATCCAAATCGTTTTTTCTGTTTCTTTCCTTTCTTAGAAAGAGAAAAAAGAAAAGAAAATTAATAATAATCAGTTTCAAAACGGACAGTATCGATTTTTTTTTTTTTTTTTTTTTTTTTTCAAAAAACTTTTTTTTATTATTATTTAGGAGACTAAACATGCGAATCAGGTGAAAATTCGATATCGATTTTTTTTTCTCTATTAGAATTGATTTAATGCTATGAAATTGCCTTTTCTGCCTCTATTTACTATTTAAGAAAAGAATAATAACCCAGTGTGTTAAACATTTGTATAAATGGGTGCGTTTGATGATATTTCAGGAGGGGGTACTTTCAACCCTTTAACGCGCGGTGGTATAAGTGTGAAACCACCTTCCAGCTGCCAAAACTCATCCCAGAAATTTTTTTAGCAAAAAATTACGTTTATAACGTAGCAAAAAAGGCCGTGTTTTTTTAAACTCAAAATTTCTTTTAATTTAATTTTGTTCGTGAATTCCGATGGCAGTATAATTTAAATGATCCGAATTACCTTGCGCCGCAGACACAGTTAAATTATTTCATATTGCATGTGTTTAATAATAATAATTTTTTAATATTACTCTTAATTACCATTGTATTCTAAGAACAATGCTCTAAATTGTGTCATTTTATTTTATATAAAATTCTGCTTGAATGTTCACGTTAAGTAGTGATTTAGTAAGCTTTTGGAACTTATCTATTAGTTTCAGAATATTATCAAAAAATAATTAGATAATAATTAAAAAATGAAAATAACAGTGCCATTGAAACCAACAGAAGATACATGACATTACAAGTACAAAGATTCAAATAATAATACATTAATACAAGTGACTTTCCAAGAAAAAGTGCAACAATTTGTGACAATAAAACATATAACAACAATTTAATAAATCACAATGAAAGCCACTAATGTCAAAGCAACAATGGAACGGATATATTATATTATGGAAATAAAAATTGCATAACAATGAACAAAGTATACCATTCAACAATAAGAACAATAAAATTAAAGCAACAATAAGACGAATTACAACCAAGGAAACTACGTGGCATCACAGTTACAAAGGAGCGAATAAACATATTGCACTAATCAGGGCTTGACTATGCCTTTTAAAGACTCGAGGCACTGAATCTATTTTTAAGACCTCCATCGCCAAAATAAGCCAAAACAGGGAAAAAGTGAAAGTATTTACCATTTAAGAATTTTTCTACTATATGAAAGAATTTATGATGTGAAGTGCTTTTTTTTTTTTTTTTTTTTTTTTTTTAATTTCTTCGTCAATTATATTTTATATTTTCTCAGTTTTCATCAAATTATAACAAAATCATTAGTTCTGATCAAACTGCAGCAAAATCATTAGTTTCATGCTGAAGACAACCGGAAAGTTAAATCACATTGATCAGCTAATCAAATAAACGTTATCTTAGTTTAAGAGATTAGTGATAAAATTTAACTTTTGTGTAAGCTCTTTAATGTAATATAGAAATATATTCGAAATCAGTGGTTTTTTTTTTCAAAGCATATCACTTGAAAATTTGTATTACTATTTTACATCTTTTGGATGTGAGGTCCCCTAAATTTAGAGGAACTTATGGTACTGGCCTCGCATGCCCGTACCATAATCTGGGTCTGGCAGTAATGGATCTGACTTAGCAATAAAATGCAACAATTAAAGGCAATAAAAGTAAAAACAATGAAGGAATGAATTTCAACAATGAAAGCCACATGGCATCACAGCAACAATACAACGTATAAACATATAACAACGAAAAGTGACGCAATTGGGGAAACCTAACAATCAATGATACAAACTATAAAACATAAAACAATAGAAGCCACTTAATAGCGTAACTGTTATAATATATTATAATTGAGGGAGTGACAATAATGAAGAAAGTCTACTAATCAACGAGAAGAACAATACAATCAAAAACGAGAATAGAAAAACTAACAATGAGAGCCATTCGATATTACAACAACAAGGAATTGAGTAATCATATTAAAATAATGGAAGTGATTTAACAAAATAAAAAAGAGTATAACAATCAGCGACAATAATTCAGTAAATAACAATAAAATGAATTATAATGATTGTCATGTTATAGTATCATTGAAGTGATATTTAAATGCAATGAATTTAAATGCAAATATCGTTCTATTATTCTTTGAATAAAATTATACATACATTTCAAACGTATGACAAACTTTATTTCTCTTCAAGAATTAATTTAGTGACTTCAAAAAATGTAGCTTTAATAAACTTTAAAATTCCTTACTTAACAAATAATGGTCTAAGCATTTGCATTAATTTATTGTTGTTTCAAAAAATAGCGGAATTAAAACATATCTAAAACAAAAATATATAAATGTATACAGAATTAATATCTCAGAAAAATAGAAAATATTGCATCATTGGATTGTTTTAATTACATAAATCTTTTATACTGTTTGTACTCCTGGGAAATGACTTTTTAAAACTTATTTAATTATTTGTAAGATTGAAGAAAAAAAAATTACAAATCTTCGTTTTATTCGATACTCAACAAAATAAAGTAAAAAAAGCTTCAATAAAAGATTCTAAAAGAAAATGCTTTGTTTTCTTTCAAAGAAAAATTAATCCTTACTTTGCAGAAGAAGATATTTTGAGAAGTTTCTCAAAACAATAATCAATATTTACGTTCTCTCGAGACTTAAATGGTGTTTGCGATGAAATAAAACTGTCTCAAAAATGGAAAATTTGTTTTTATATGAGAAAAAATAATAGTATAACGTTAACAAATGTTATTTAGAAAAATAATATTCTTATGTGTAATATGGGATATATATTGTTTTAAAAAGTTTCAAATTTTGCTTAGGAAATGTAAATGTTAAATCAAAGGTATTTTTGACAGGTTGTCAAAAGAACATAAAGAAAAAATGCAATAATCTATCGAAATAAAAAAATAAATAAATAAATAAATAGAATCGGGAATTTGATTCTTGTGCTATAAAAGTTTTTACTATAATTTTTAATTGCTCATTTGTTTTTCAAAGAAATATACAAAACAAGGATATTTTTGAAATTTCAGAATATATCTCACGGTATTTACATTTTCCTAATACATAAATAGTAACTGGAACAAAGTGAATGTTTCTGGATTTGCATAACAAATTTTCATATGAGAAAAGTACAAAAGTAAGAAATTATATATCCTACGAGAAAAAACTGTTTTTAAACAATTTTAGAATCTCCCCAATGATTTTACAATTCATTGTAAAATGAGGGATTCGAATAATATATATATATATATATACATATATATGTGGGATGGCCAACTTGTGTGGGCTTTAAACAGAAAACTGATAATTCATTTAATTATTAATTACTTAAAATTTAATAAAAGATTAAATTACTTTATACAAATATTTACAAGATTATAGTTTAAATTAGTATTGAACTGCCAACTATAACAGTCATATTTAAACAGTCAAAGTTCTCAGTTTTTGTCAAAAGAGGATTACACAATTCACTTAATTACGCAGCCTAGTACAGATCATTATTTCAGCGGACTTTCGTCGTCCACAGTTCAAACTCTATGCGTCCACACGTCTCAAAAGTCAACCGTCTACTCTCTTCTTTCCGGCAAGAGCTCTCCGCTCCCATCGGATGGAAATAAGTGTTCCGGAAGTGGCGTCTGTCTCACGTCAAGGCTACGACCTTCCTCTAAGATTCTGCGCTCTCCGTCAGCAGCAAAGAAAAACTGGGCAGTTTTGGAATCAACGGTTGTAGGAAGGCAAATGCCCGATACTATATATATATTATTCGAAACACGAAGCATTTCATTTAATGACTATTTTATCATTAATTCTTTATACAAAAATGTAAAAGTTTATCTTGAAAAAAAAAAAAAAAAAAAGAAAAAAACTTGTTGAATCTTTTTTTTTTTTTTTTTTTTTTTAATACGGAGGACTATTAGTCTCAATCTACGGATTTTTAAAAATACCAGTTTTATGATAGTTAGACATTTATCGAAAATATAATCGAGTAATTTGAAAGCGATGCTATAATTTGAAAAACAAAAAACCAATAGTTCCCCATACTAAACTAAATTCTGTTTTTGCCAGAATTTCATCAAAATCGTTTTTTAGTACGGAGGACTATTAGTCTCAATCTACGGACAAAATGTTGTCGCCAGTTTTACGATAGGTGGACTTTTATCGAAATCGAAAATGTATCGAAGATATAATTGAATAATTTGAAAGCAATGTTATAATTTTGAAAAAAAAAAAAAAAAAAAATCTAATAGTCCTCCGTACTAAACTATATTCTGCTTTTACCAGAATTTTATCCAAATCGTTTTTTCTGTTTCTTTCCTTTCTTAGAAAGAGAAAAAAGAAAATAAAATTAATAATAATCAGTTTCAAAACGGACAGTATCGATTTTTTTTTTTTTTAAACTTTTTTTTATTATTATTTAGGAGACTAAACATGCAAATCAGGTAAAAATTCGATATCGATTTTTTTTTTCTCTATTAGAATTGATTTAATGCTATGAAATTGCCTTTTCTGCCTCTATTTACTATTTAAGAAAAGAATAATAACCCAGTGTGTTAAACATTTGTATAAATGGGTGCGTTTGATGATATTTCAGGAGGGGGTACTTTTAACCCTTTAACGCGCGGTGGTATAAGTGTGAAACCACGTTCCAGCTGCCAAAACTCATCCCAGAAATTTTTTTAGCAAAAAATTACGTTTATAACGTAGCAAAAAAGGCCGTGTTTTTTTAAACTCAAAATTTCTTTTAATTTAATTTTGTTCGTGAATTCCGGTGGCAGTATAATTTAAATGATCCGAATTACCTTGCGCCGCAGACACAGTTAAATTATTTCATATTGCATGTGTTTAATAATAATAATTTTTTAATATTACTCTTAATTACCATTGTATTCTATGAACAATGCTCTAAATTGTGTCATTTTATTTTATATAAAATTCTGCTTGAATGTTCACGTTAAGTAGTGATTTAGTAAGCTTTTGGAACTTATCTATTAGTTTCAGAATATAATCAAAAAATAATTAGATAATAATAAAAAAATGAAAATAATAGTGCCATTGAAACCAACAGAAGATACATGACATTACAAGTACAAAGATTCAAATAATAATACATTAATACAAGTGACTTTCCAAGAAAAAGTGCAACAATTTGTGACAATAAAACATATAACAACAATTTAATAAATCACAATGAAAGCCACTAATGTCAAAGCAACAATAGAACGGATATATTATATTATGGAAATAAAAATTGCATAACAATGAACAAAGTATACCATTCAACAATAAGAACAATAAAATTAAAGCAACAATAAGACGAATTACAACCAAGGAAACTACGTGGCATCACAGTTACAAAGGAGCGAATAAACATATTGCACTAATCAGGGCTTGACTATGCCTTTTAAAGACTCGAGGCACTGAATCTATTTGTAAGACCTCCATCGCCAAAATAAGCCCATTCAGGGAAAAAGTGAAAGTATTTACCATTTAAGAATTTTTCTACTATTTGAAAGAATTTATGCTGTGAAGTGCTTTTTTTTTTTTTTTTTTTTAATTTCTTCGTCAATTATATTTTATATTTTCTCAGTTTTGATCAAATTATAACAAAATCATTAGTTCTGATCAAACTGCAGCAAAATCATTAGTTTTATGCTGAAGACAACCGGAAAGTTAAATCACATTGATCAGCTAATCAAATAAACGTTATCTTAGTTTAAGAGATTAGTGATAAAATTTAACTTTTGTGTAAGCTCTTTAATGTAATATAGAAATATATTCGAAATCAGTGTTTTTTTTTTTTTTTCTAAGCATATCACTTGAAAATTTGTATTACTATTTTACATCTTTTGGATGTGAGGTCCCCTAAATTTAGAGGAACTTATGGTACTGGCCTCGCATGCCCGTACCATAATCTGGGTCTGGCAGTAATGGATCTGACTTAGCAATAAAATGCAACAATTAAAGGCAATAAAAGTAAAAACAATGAAGGAATGAATTTCAACAATGAAAGCCACATGGCATCACAGCAACAATACAACGTATAAACATATAACAACGAAAAGTGACGCAATTGGGGAAACCTAACAATCAATGATACAAACTATAAAACATAAAACAATAGAAGCAACTTAATAGCGTAACTGTTATAATATATTATTATTGAGGGAGTGACAATAATGAAGAAAGTCTACTAATCAACGGTAAGAACAATACAATCTAAAACGAGAATAGAAAAACTAACAATGAGAGTCATTCGATATCACAACAACAAGGAATCGAGTAATCATGTTTAAATAATGGAAGTGATTTAATAAAATAAAAAAGAGTATAACAATCAACGACAATAATTCAAAAAATAACAATAAAATGAATTATAATGATAGTATCATTGAAGTGATATATTGTTAAGAATACAACAGTGACTTATAAAAAAAAATAAATAAATAAAATAAAATAAAATAAAATAAAATAAAATAAAATGATAAAAGAGATGGGAACTATGAAACAGAAAGCAACAATGAAAACCATGGAAAGGCACTGCAACAGTAAAACAAAAATTGTACTACAATATAAGTGACATAACAATGAAAAAAAAAAAAAAAAAAAAAAAAAAAAAAAGCACACCTATCAACCGTAAGAATAATGCAGTTGAAAGCAAAAATAGAACGAATTACAACAGAAGCTAGATGATATCAAAGCGAGAAAGTAATGAATAATCAAATTGCAATAATGAAAATGAATGAATTAAAATACAAAACAATGAATGACAATAAAAAGTGGGCCCTAATAAAATGAGTTCCAATGAAAGACACTTTACGTAATAGCATGAATACCAATGGAACGAATGAAAATTTTGCAAAAACGGAAATAACGTGAGTAAAAAAAATGCTACTATACGAATAATGAGACCAAAAGTGACAATGATTCAAAAATATTATTGCAACTTAAGTGATGTGACAATAAAAATAAATACGTCAATCCACAATAATGCATGACGTAAAACTTTAATTTTACAACATCAGTCGCTGTTTAGGAGTAATCAGTAACTATTTTCAGGTTGAAAAAAAAGGAGATTATTGTAAGTAGAGGATATAAGATAAATTACATAGTACAAAAATTGTATTTACAAATAAATTATTTTATTACACAAAAACACGTAAAACAAGGGAGACAAAAACAAGTAGTATAGACAAATTAAAAATGTTAATATTTTCATAACTAAATATTTTTCTAATGCTTAATAATAGTGATGTACTTGACAAATATCATATTAAGATTTTCATTTTTGGTAATTTAAAAAAAATACTTTCATAAAAAGAAGGGTAACTTTAGGATAGGTGGTCATAGAGGAGAGATGGCCAGTCTAAATATTTCCTAAATTTGATAACAGATGGCAGCACATTTTTTTTTCTTAGGAATTAGTTCAATGAGTTTATTCGTTGCAACGTGAAACTGTGTTTTTTTATTATAAAAAGTAAGTAAAATTTTAATATTTATTTAATTTAGTGGTTTAATATTTTTATTGTGTTAGGTATCTAAATGTTTTACAATACATAGTTTTTTTTTTTTTTTTTTTTTTTTTGTCTATACGGACTTTCAAGGCAAGTCCAATCTTTGCTCCTAAGCCTAAAACAAAAAAGTACAATGACGGAGTGACGCTTTGAATTGGGTGGATATTTGTCCTTCAATTTCAGGCTAGATGGCTACATCAAATCGAGGAGAGATGGCCACCTTTAAAACATAAAAAACTTATTATGTACTATTACCGACAAAAGTTCTTCATGATATTTCACCAGTTCCTAATGTAACAATTACAAAAACAGAAAACATACCAATGGTATTTATGGTACGTTTAATGGCAAATAGGTAGCTATGGTTTTGATATCACAGGAAAATATTGAAAAGTATCTGAAACTTTCATCCCGGAAACAGATAAAGTTGATAAAAAAAAGCTTAAAATTCTGAAATGTCTAAATTAAATACATAAAAAAAAAAGACACTTTCAACAGCGAAGAAATTGAAATATATTTGAAATCATCAGATTCTACAGCTTCCAAGGGGATAGAATTTGGTGGGGATCACTGTGTTGGTTTCGGAGAAGAATACAGTACCACAACCAAAACGAATGATTTGATAAAATTCATTAAGTACCTGAAGCGATTCCATAAAATGCGCACAAACTATCAAGATCTTTGCCAAGAATGTAGTAATTTTTTTTCGAAAAATGAAGGATAGAAATTATATGTGAAAATGTGTTTATTCGAATTTTACTACTCATTTTCCTGATATAATTGCATCTTTATAAATCGCTATATGTTTTTCATCATTAACTATATGAAATGAGTTTTTTTTTTTTTTTTTTTTTTTTTTTTTTGTATATTTAATTTTAATCTTTAATTTAGTTTACACTTTGAACTGTGTTGAAATCTTTTTTTAACTACATTCTAACATAAAATTGTGACGGAAAATAAAGCTATAGCAGCGTTGCCAACATTTTAATCTATTCCAGAGCATTTTTAGCTCCGCCTTTATTTTGCACCACTTTTATTTTAAGAGTAGTTTTTTCTTATTTTATCATAGTTATATATTCTAGAAAAGTTTTCCATAAATAAAGTGGTGCGAAATAAAGGCGGGACTAAAAATGCTCCGGAATAAATTAAAATGTTGGCAACCCTACTATAGTAAAATTTATTAATATAACGTCTTCCCAGTTTCCTTTGTGTTAAAAAACAAATAATCTCAAAACGTTATTGAATTTTTAACAGTTTGCTTCAACTTATTTTCTGTAATCACTATTCTGAAAAAAAAAAAAAAAAAAAAAAAAAAGACATGTATATAGATATAGGAAATAACTTATTTAGATTTCATTTTGGGGTACAATTTACTTTAGAAATATTTATTTTCAAAACATGCCCAAATGTACTCAGAATTCAAATTATATTTAAATATATGTACAAACAAAAATGGGAGACATGCATGTCCTAATACAAAATATTTAAATTAAGTGAAACATGAGAAAATATATCCAAAATTTCCTTCTCTACTTAACATAACTACTCAGAGACATTTTTGACTGCTCCAAATGTTGACTGTTTGACACTTTAAATTCAATTCACTCTTGACAGATACAAAGATTGACATTTCTTTTGAATATGAACAAAATACTGCCGAAAAGATTTTTTTTTTTCGTACAATTTTATGTTACTTTATACACTTGGAAAGATATTTTCATTGAAAATTTCTATCATTTTTTTTTTTTTATAATGTTCGGAAAATGTAAACATTTATGGTGTTACGTTATCAATATGCATTGAATAGTATTCTAGTCATGTTACATTAATATTCTGTTATATTAATGTTATTTATATCATAAATTAACTATTTATTTGATTCCTAAATTTTATTAATTTTTAATTATAGTATTTTGTATATTTATTTAAATTTGAATTTTAAAAACCTTTACAGAAAAAACAAATTTTCAATAAATATTATTTAGATATCCTTTACTTAAACTTAAAAAAGTCTTCTTGAAAAATAAAATAAAATAAAAATAAAATAAAAAATAAATAAATAAAGCTTAATAATAGTTGTTAAAATGTTAAGCGCGAAAAAACTATTTTTAAAAAGTCATATCTTTGCGATTTCAAAGTGGATTTTTATATTCATAAATAGCAAACGAATTTAGTTTAATTTACTTTGAAAAATAACAATATATTCAAGGGCACAGATATAAATCTCAAAACATAACGAGTATTGTGTTTCGATGCGCACTAGAGGATATCCGGATAATTAATTATCCAGACAATTAATACAATAATAGAAAAGTTTTTACAAAATACTAAGCAAAAGTTACGCAAATATGCCATTCCTTTAATAGCATACCTGGCAACATTTATATTTTATTTCGGAGTACTGTTAGCCCCGCCCTTTTTTCGCACCAATATATTCAAAAAGAATTTTTATTTTTATTTCATCGTAATTATATATTCATGAAAATTTCTTTAAAATCATTCTGGTGTGAAAAAAAGGCGAGCTTACAGTGCTTCGGAATAAATTATAAGTACTACCAGGTATGTAATAGTTTAGGCATAATATATGTCAGAAATACTTTATTGCATTTTATTAATTTATAGAACTTTGTTTTCTACGTATATTAAGAGTCGTTATTTAAACCAAATGTTTTACCGTTACAACAAACTCCACAGGCGCTAAACGAGTGAAATGAAGATAATAACAAGCTTCGTCGCGTTACTAAAATTTTACTCGCGTTTTATTATATTGTCGGTACTGTAGTCAATAAGAAATTTTACCTGAACGTTTGAATGCTATTGTCTTAAAATAATGGTGACAATATGATAAAATAAGTGTAAAATCATAAGAACGCTGTGAGACATGTAAGAACTAACAGGAAAAAAGTTATTGGGATTCCTATACTATTATTATACTATTTAATCTCAATACAGACAAAAATTTTAAATTCTATTACCAGATCAGATGTGAGATTTCAAGAATACTGATTTTCTTTTTTCTTTTAAAATTAAAAACAAATAATAATAATAATAAAAAAAGAAAATGAAAATAAATAAGCATAATGTCTCATAAAAAAACATCATCGAAATGCGAAGCAACCATTAAAAGAAAAAAAAAAAAATGATTGAAGCAAAATGTTAAGATACGTAGGTATAAAAATTTCAAAATAATTATAGTTTTTTAAAGAAAAGCCTGTGTTAAGGTAATTCGTTATGTTACTATATCCATGATTGTAAATTTGAGTAAAATTATATATATATATATATATATATATATATATATATATATAATGATAATAATAAGAGTGAGAATGAAAAATAAACAGATAATTAATTCACCACAATGACCCGCATAAGATTTTGTAACAAGTTAATTTATTTTTTTTTTAAACAATTTGACCAGAAAATTTAAATTTTTATTTAAAAAAAGATGAACAATACTCATTTTAATATAATTACGATAAGGATACAAAATATATAGAAACTTAACAAGAAGTTTGGTTGGTTGGTTTTTACGTCGCAATAGTGCTACGAAATGGGCAATTGACGGTGGTCCGGAGACATGGCATTACAATTTTGACCCTCCACGGAAGGGATGGCTCTCCCGCATCAATGACCCTAAGAGATATAATTTTGATGGGAACATGAAGGACATTGCAACCACGACAAATTTTATATACACCAGCCACCATTAGTGTACACGACGGTATTTGGCCGGCTCAAATGATGAACCCACAATCTTCCAATTACGAGCCCGGCGCTGTACCGACTGGACTACTGCACCCCCAAAACTGGAAGGATTTTTTTTTAATGGTTGCAGTTAAAGAATTTTCTATTCAAACTGACAATTACAAATTGAACCAAAAAATGAAAATAAAATGAACTTATGTGACGGACACAAATACATGAGTAAATAATTAAATAAAAGGCTCAAAATGTAGAGGCAATTCATCAAGGGTTACCACCCTTATACTGAGCTGAAATATGCATAGTTTCATTTTTTGGCAAGCGATGCAACGCAGAATACACAGAAGATGACTCAACCTTGCAATTAAAATATTGCTATAATAGAAATAAATTCATAAAGCATACGTTGAAAGCTACACTAATCGTAAGCAATATAAAATATTGAATCAAGCATGAAGTTTAGTTGAAAATTTCAATATGACCTAGGAACTATCATTATTGGTTTAATTTCCATTAAAAAACTATGAATAATTTAATTTTTGTTATTGCATTAAATAATATTAAGCAAGGATTATTTATTAGCATAATGAATACTGGTTAAATTATATAAAACAATTATTAAAAAAAAGCTATATCGAAGTTATTGGTTTTATACTTCTAGCGAAACAACTCCGGTTACTTGAATACTAGACTGCAGGGATGCCATTTACTTGTCAAGATTAAAAAAAGCAGGCAAAAGCAAATTTGTCAGATTAAGACAAAAGCTGCAAATTATCATTGCAAGAATTATAACTAATTTTACTCGTAACTTGTCTTAATTATATTTGATAGAGACATTTAAGTTAAATATTAGAAAAAAAATTTTAGTAATATAAAACATTACATTTTAAGTACTTAGGATTGTAATTATACGAATCATTAATGAATGTATAGCAACAAAGTTACAAATTTTTTTAATTATTTTTTCTTGGGCAGTTAAGTGATTAAAAAAAAAAGAAAAACAAACAGCTGTCATACACTTATTTTTTTAACGATTTGTCATGAGCAATATTGTATTATTAACTTAAATATAATAAAGTATTTAAACTTACAATAGGAATTTAATAATAAGAACAGGCAAGATAAAATAACAATAATAATAATAATAATAATAATAATAATAATAATAATAATATCACTGTAAAATAACAATATTCCTATTTTGCTGAGAAGCCAATTTTATAGAAGTTAAATACACTCATGTCCATAAATTAAGGATAATGCTAGCTGAGGCGAATAAATATTCAGAAGCAAAACAAACATGACTTATTTATAAAGTCCATTTATTAAACAAAAGATCAAGAACAAAAAAAGGTGGTTTATGTAGGACTCCATTTATAAAAACTACGATTTTTGCTCCCTGAAGCAATTACACAAAATATCTCCCTTACAAAAACTTAACGTTACATGATTGGTATGATGGTTAATACATTGTATGTCTCTCAGACGATGAAATACAGTCCTTACAACACCTAGGAATGCTGAGTATTAAAATATTGATCTGATCTTGGGGAAAATTACTGTATTCAGTAAGTAATGCTCTCCGAAGTTCCGGTACACATGTAGGAGGTGGTTGACGGACTACAACTCGTCGGAGAAGCATGTCCTGCACATGCTCTATCGGATTATAGTCATGTGAGAAACCTGACCATTCTATGCGGGTGATAGCTTCAGATTGTAGGCATCCGTGTACAATGTTTGCACGGTGAGGACGTGCATTGTCACCATAAACTCAAATTCTGGTCTCATGGCATCCCTAAACAAACGTACATGTTGTTCCTGAATGATGTCTCGATAATTTTGGCCTATCATTCTTCCGATTTGAGCATGCAGATCTGTTCTGGTGCCCAATATGATCACCCCTCCCCCCAAACGAGCTCTCCTGCAATGCGAGCCCTCCCTCCACCACAGTAACGGTGTCGTTCAATGATGTTGTTTTGGTGGTAACGGTACCTGAAGTTCTACATATGAAAGTCTGGTGTGAATCACACTGCAAGCTAAACCTGGAATCGTCGGAAGACATCACACAAGCTCACTGTGCCGCTGTCCACATTGCATGTTCTCTACTCCAAGTTAACCGCTGGTACAGCGCATTGGCGTGAGTGGAACACATTTAACAGGCCTGCGAGCATATAGACCAATATCTAACAAACGTCTATACACGGTTTGTCTTGAAACTGTGGCACTTGTGGCAGCAGACAGCTAACGAGACAGGTCTGATGCAGTGCTTTATATGCTTATTTTGGCAGTTACTGCCAAATACCGGTGGTCATTCGGCCTTGTAACTCGGGGCCGACCAGTACTGTAACGTCGAATGGCATTTCAATCATTTTGGAATCGTTGCCAAAGCCTAGAGATGACACTTTGGGCGATTCTAAGTTCCCCCGACACTTCTATCTGAGTACGCCCACATTCTAGTCGGCTGATAATTCTACCACGTAAAAAATTATCTGCATGCGTCCTCTGTGTCATAATCATTCGGTTGTGGAACTGAGCGGCACACAGAACGCATGTGAACAATTTTCCTTCTTTGCTCCCATTCCTTATCTACTCCCTTCTTACACTTCCGTCATTGTAACATTATATCGGCGTCATCTGATGGCTTCCTATAATTTGCATATTATTCTTAAAGATGTGTGTGGTATTTCTACAAGTGAAATTTTTGCATTAAAGTTCGATTTCAGTGTGAATCTGAATTATCCTTAATTTATGGACATGAGTGTATATGTTTTTACCTTTACAACTGGACGAAAAAAAAAAAAAAAGAAAGAAAGTAAGAAAAGAATGCCACTATGACCTCGTACACTGACTTTCTCAATCTTTGTTCACTTCTCTTCTGAAAATCACAAAATTTTAAGAAAAAAAAAAAAGCTGTATATAGAATTTAAAAAATATTTTTAAATTATTGTAATTGAATTTTATAGATTCTTTGCTGCACTTTAAATTATCTCTGCGTTTTCTTTGTTCATGCAGATTTAACAAATGGATTGTTATCATTATCAATATCATTATCATTATCATCATTATTTTTAAAACTCATATTTAAAGACAGAAAAAAAAAAATTTAACACTGGCAAACTAAAAGTATCTTTTCTAAATTAGTTTTTATTTTCTGGCACAGGGAGATTATAATTAAAGTTGCGATTTTAAAACGCTATAATTTTAAAACTATCCATCAGAGCCATTTGATATTTAACCAGAGCAATCGTGAGGCAATGAAATTTTGCTTGGGGATGGAAAAAAGTAGTTTGAACATGTTCTTGTAGATGGCGCTGTCAGGGTAATGTCAGGAGAAACGCCTTAATGGACTCATTAAACACAAGAATGCTCTCAGCAACACAATGGAATAGCAGGAAACAATTGACTTTAAGGGTTTACTACAAATTTTTGTAGCGAAAAGACAAGAATACGTGTTTACAGCGGAAACAGTCATAGTGGAAAGAGAAAAAGAGGATCTCCATGAAACAAATACTTTGCGGATAATTAACGGCACATTTTGGAATTATTTCTTTTTTCTTTTGCCAATCAAAATTTCATTCCCTCACGATTGCTCTGGCAAAATATTAAATCGCTCTGTTGGGTAGTTTTAAAATTATAGCGTTTCGAAATCGTAACTTTAATTATAATCACCCTGTGTTTTAAAATTAAAAAGATATAAATAGGAAATAATCTGATTTAACCACCATCGACTGCTCCAGTCCAAGGATGCATATTCTTCCTTACTAGCAGTCTCAGTAATTTTTTTTATGTCAAGTAGTGAATAGAAATAAGATTCATATACTATTATTTATTTATTTATTTATTTATTTTTAAATTTTAAATGTTAGTAGTTCGTTACCGGTTTCTTTTATTTAATGAAAATATTGTTAAGTAATACAAAGAAGTGAACTCTACAGTTTTTTTAATGTCACACTTTCCTTAACCCTTGAACGGGCCGTAGTAAGTATACTCACAACCAAAATCGTAAGTTTTTAAATTGGGAAGGCGTGGTAAGCTACTTTACTACGCCTGTCGTTTTGACTCCAGTAAAGCACAGTAAAGAAAAAAAAAAAAAAAAAACTAAGTGAAACAGTGTTAAAAAGAACACAAATTAGAAAAATTAAATTATTAAGAAATGACCGTTTCAGAACGTTAGTTCAAATGGTGCTGATAATATAAGTTCTATGGCCGTTTGCTAACAATTTAATTTCTCAAATTTGGGCTCCTTTTAACAATGTTTCATTTTCCATTATATTACCAGTACAAATTATTTTCTCTTATGGTTAAAAGAAGGAAGTGTCACACTCCTGTGTTGATTCTGTCGGGTAAGTAATTTTACCACAAAAATGAATGCTTAAACCATAGCCTCCTAAACTGGATGCCTTCCGTGTGGCTCAAAAATTTGGCGGTAGACAGCGCCACCTGGTACAGATTGTGCAACTTTTTTATTCAACAGCCACCGAAAATTTTTAAAAGTTGGATTTCATATACATAAAAACGAATAGAGTCGAAGAAACGTCGATTATATATATCATTTATCACTTCTTAAAATTATTGGTGACATTTAAATGAAAAAGAGCGCAATCTGTATCAGGTGGTGCTGTCTACCGCTTGAACTGTTGCCAAGATTCCGAGCCACGGAGAAGGCATCTAGGTTAGGAGGCTATGCTTAAACTAATAGCAGTAGGCGTGAAAAAGTAGCTTACCACGCCTTTGTCATTTAAAGTTAAGGAATTGTATGGTAAGTATATTTCGGTACCTGCCAACATTCTATTTAATATTTCGTACAATTGTTAGTATCCGCCTCTTTTTCCACATTTATTTTTAGAGAAATTTCCTCCCGATATAATTACTCTTAAATAAGAAGGAAAATACTCTAAAAAAAAAACTAGTGTGAGAAAAATAGGGCAAGTATTATAGGTTTTATGGAATATTAATTATAATGTTGACAGGTATGTACTTTTCACGGACATATAAAAAATTAAAAAACAAATAAATTTTATCTAATAAGCTAAATGGATTTGTTTTCTTAAACCAATCTTAATACCAAAAATGTTTTTACAAATTATTAATATAAATAAATAGCCCGTTAAAGATAACTTCGTCTTATCACAGAATTTTCATTAAATAATAAAAATAAATGTTCGTCAAGCAAAATATTGGTATGAAAATATCCGGGTGGTTTTTATCCATGAGGATATTAAAATGTATGCTTTTGATACAAATACATTGATTATTGAAATTAGAATATAATAACTCCGAAAGATGTATATTTTCAATAAAATAATTATAATAATAATAATAATAATACTTCACTTATCTGTAGATTAGATTCTTTAACAAGCAATCAAAATATATCTGTTAAAAGTAAGCATTAAAATTTAACTAAACGTTCTATTTTTTAAAATTTAAATTAAAAGTAAATATCGAAAAAATAATCATAAATCATTTTCTAATGTTTTTAAACACTAAAGATTAAATATAATTTTAAAAGACTAACTAATCAACACTTACTCTTTGCAACAATAGAAATTGTGAAGAAGTCTGTTGAAATTATAACTAAATAAAAAACAAAAAAAAAGAAAAAAAAAAATCTCATTTCACTAATGGATACACTTTTATTTTCTAAAAATATAGATACCAGTCTGTCAATCAAGTAATTTTAAGAATAAAATAAAAAATTCTAAAATTACAAAATTAGGAAAAATAAAATTTAATTTGACAAATATTGCTGTTTTTCCAGAGTCTCTAATGTCGCTACGCTATTTTAAGTCTATAAAACAAATTATTTACAATGGTTTATGATTTTGTTTTGTTTGTGCAAGTAGAAATATTTTATTGGAGTATAATAAAAATACATTAAAGGCAATTAAAATGAAAATGTCACCTTTCTTTTCAGTGCATTTAAATAAAAAATAACCGCCTTATCTTATTGATCTATTTGCATAAACTTTTACCGTAATGTTTTAAACGATTAGTTTAATCACATGGAAAGCCTGACAAGAATTATAGAGAATCCATTAAAGGGTTTTTGCTCTTGTTTTCTATAAACGTAATTACTTCAAAGAATCGATATCAAAAGAACGTCTGCAAACCGCTTCAACATAATGATAAAAAGGAATTGTTTAAAAATTCAACAGGATAAGTATAAAAAGTTTTATCAATGTGGTTTCACAAATTTCTAAAGCTTAGAGAAAAGTGAAACATTTTTACATATCTTAAATATTTACTATAAATATTCAGAATTCGTTTATCAAGTAGTTATGTTGTTATCTAGATTTTTGAGAGATGATATTTGAGACAGGTGACTAATAAAATTAAGAAATACAAGCAATATTTATCGGACGACTACACTGCTTGGCAGTGTAGTCGGCATAGTAATTTTCCAAAACACCATTTTGGAAAATTACTATATAAAATGACTTCCTGAATAGGAATATGACGCCCATTTTGTCGGACAGACATCTATTTTTATCACTTTTCGGTAATTTTTTTGCTATATATATGTATGGGGGGGGGGGAGATTGTTTTAACTGTCAAATATCTTCTGAGGGGTTACAGAGTTGAAAAATTCTAAAACATCAACATTTGCGAAAAGGTGAAAATTTAGGGGGGATTTGTCACTGAAATTATGTATTACATTTCTTATATTTTTTTAATCTACTATTAGTGTTGTTTATTAAACATTATATATTTTTTGTTTTTAAGTGTTAAATTAATTATTTTCATTCTCCAAATCAAATTCTTAGTCATAAAATTACCGATCAGTGATAAACATTGGGGTAGGAGGCGTTGTCCCGAGAAAACCGTGGGTGACAGGGGAAAATGGGAATTATATTCGGATTCAGGAGGTCATATTATATAAGAATCACCAAGAAAGTTATAAGGGCTCGATTTTTTTTTTACCCTCAGCGCAGTGCTGTTAATTATCTGTCTACTCCCTTCAATTTTAAAACGGCAATGTTTATTGTTTGAAATATGCTATCAAGGTACAACTCAGTAGATCTGGTTAACTTAAATTTTAATGGTGATGAATATTTTTTAATTAATTATTTTGAAGCCAATGCTAATAGTATTTTAATAAAATATTTCTTTTATGATATGTTATATATAGTGTGAAATATGACCTCGCGTCAAACAAAATGATAACTATTTGAGAAGGAATCGAATATCGGATTAAACTGTCATCTAAATTTATGCAATTATTTTTTTACTGAATTACAAAAAAGTAACATGTATGTGTACAATTTAATGAAAAGTGTAACACCAGTCACACTCAGATATGTTTTTGCTTCTACTAATATTTTCTAGCAGTATTCACTGTCCTATTTAATCACAAAAGCTACAGTAAATATGCTATTAATATTTCTTTATGGTAAAAGTGGTAGCAAAAAAAAAAAAAAAAAAAAAGAGAAATTACACTGCTTGACATGAAAATTGCCCCAACACCCTTTTTGCAAATTCTTTTGTAAAATGACCTCGTGATTCCGAATAGGACGTCCATTTTGCCCTATCACGCACCGTTTTTTAGGGACAGCCCCCTATTTTTATCACTTTTCGGTGATTTTATGGATATAAATTTGATTTTTAGGAGGGGAGGGGGGTTATTTTAACTGTTAGATATATTCTGAGGGGCTAAAGTGTTGAAAAATTCTAAAACATGAACATTTGCGGCAAGGGGAAAATTTAGGGGGTGGGGATTTGCGACTGAAATTACGTATTAAATTTCTTATATATATTTTTTTAATCTATTATAAATGTTATTTTACATTATACATTTTTCATATCATATATTTTACATTAGTATACATTATATTTATTTGTTTTTAGGTGTTAAATTAATTTTTTTTCAGGCATAATTCTTAGGCATAATATTACCGAACAGTGATAAAAATTCGGGAAGGGGGTGGTGTCCTGAGAAAACGGTGGGTAGCTGGACAAAATGGGAGTGATATTCGGATTCAGGATGTCATTTTACATAAGAATCAGCGAAAATGGTATCAGAGCTCGAATACACACACACACATATATATATATATTGTCAACGCAGTGTTATCTTTCTGTTTGACGGATGTTACCTTCTTTCATGGAATTACTCATATGTTTATGTTATTAGAAATAGTGTCATATGAATATGCCAGTTTAAGGTATAAACTACAATAAAAATCTATAGCTTTATACTAAAGAAACAAAACATCTTCTTAAACTGTACAGTGCGTTTTAGTATGTACAAAAAATTCACTTTTAGTAGATTAATTTGTTAGTGTTAAAAATGAGATAAATACAGTAGAGCCATTGCATTAGGGTTTTAAAATAAGGGTGCTACTTCTCTTCAGAAATAAATAAATAAATAAATAAAATAGATAAATTTTTTAATAAATGGCTGATTCACGAAATACGAAAGCAATATTATGTTCAAGGTAAACTAATTATTTGAAATGCGATAAACTTTATACTATTATTTTTAAAATATTGAAAATACAATGTTAACTAATAATATATTATCAATATTTTTAAAAATATATAACTATACATTTAATTAATAAACATAATCCTATTATATATATAAATGTCATATATATTAATGAATAATATGATTATATTGTACATTATTATTACATAATCATAATATGGATTAATATGATTGATTAATAATGATGTAAAATATTGGGTTGTTCGGAAAATAATTTCGTTTTCACCTTTGAAAATTAAAGACGATTTTCTTATTATGTAAAAATACTTTATTGAAGTATATATTCTCCACTTTGATCGGTTTCTTAGCGATCTCACGAGTTGTTATTTGGCAGTTTTTTTAAATCGATACTTTATTTTGTCTTCATTAGCATAAAGTGGTTTTCCAGAACGTGAACGTAATGTTCTTCAACGTCAAAATTGCCAGAACAAAATTTGGTAAACCAGTTTTGACACTGGCGTTCTTTAAATAAAATTTCTGTATACAAATCGTATACTTTTTTTTTCTTGTTTGAACAGTATTTTCACCTTTTTGATAGCAAAAACAAAATCTGCCTAAAATGTCGCTTTCGATTTTCTTTATTTGATAGGGCACCAATCAAAACCTATTGAGCAGAATAAAACAATATTTTTCACAAGCAAGATTTGCTATATCAGCTGTCGCAATATATATTGGTAATGCAGCTTCATTGTGAAGATGGTGTGAAAAAAAAAATACAATTAAGTCCTCTGCTGAGAAAAACAAAATTACTTTCCGAATGACTCAATAAAATGTGTCATCAGAAAATATTATATAACTATAAATTTACCAATAACATTCTATAAATTAGCTTTTACTTAAAGAGTATAAATTTTTTTAAAACGACTGCTTATTTGAAAACTTCATTATTATATGTATTTTTTTTCTTTTAATTAAAAAAGTAGTAGTTTATAGTGTACTACTTTGTTGTAGTCTATTCAGAAAATCGTATCTTAACTTGATAAAAGTATTTTAATGAAAATTGTAAAAATTACATAGGAATTAAATAGAAAATGTAGCAATAGATCTTACGTTTTTTTCTTTCTTTCTTTTTCTTTCTTTCTTTCTTTTTTTTTTTCGTTTTGAGGCTAAATAATACACGACATGTAATTTTTGATTCTTAATTTCCTTGCTAAATTCCCAATAGGATGCAAATATTTCCCTACGCAATTCGAATATAAACATCATAGTGGTTCAGTTTCCCCTGCAGAGGTCACGTGTTATGGGTCTTTTGGAGTAACACGGGTAAAATCCATTTTATAAGAATGGATCACATTGTTTTTATTTCTTTCTTTCAGGGGGGGGGGGAGCTGGAGGTTTTTTTTATCTATAGTTTTCCTCAAAAGTTTCTTTATCATTTTCATTTATGTATGAATTTCCCCACGAGATTGAAACACTTCCCTAGTGATTACAAATATTTCTTCATAGAATACAGACATAAATACGATAATGTTGCAATTTTCGTAACAGTGGTCACGAATGAAATGTTTCATGATGCCACACTGATAAAGTTCATAAACATGAAATCATAAAACAACTTAAAAGAAATACACTGATATTACGATAAATAGCAATTCCGTTTATTAATTATTTGCGATATAGGCGCTCAAAAATATATTTTAAAAATATTCAAATGTAATTTTTTAATTATTATTATTATTATTATTATTATTATTTATACTTTCTTCTATATGTATATATAGAAAAAGTATTGGATTCATAAAAATTTTCAAAGTCTTATTTTCGATGGATTTGGACGTTTTGAGATGTCCTTAACACGATTTAGCTGTTTTTAGAAAATGTCTGTCAGTCTGTCTGTGTGCCTGTGTGTGTGTATCACAAATTTTGTGGACACTGTAACTCACGAACCAATGAACGAAATTTAACAAATCTCGGTATTTAGTTGAAGCCTGAAATATTCTGGTGCTGATTAGATTTGCGGAACTATTGCTCAACAGGTGGCGCTATGATCGCACTTTTTCTAAATTTTTATAATGGCAGTATAGGACAAAATTTCGTATAAATGTACATAATGAAAGTTATTTTAAACATGCGATGAATTATTTATAATAATAGTAGTTAACTAGGAGAAAAATGTGTGCATTTAGGAGCATCACTTCTCTCTCTGGGGGGGGGGGGGACTACACCCCCGAGTAAATTTTGAATATGGGGTGTCTTTCGAAAGTTCGCGTCAATACCTTTAAAATGAATGGTTGAAATACAGATCTGTGATAATTTAAAACAAAGTTATAGGTTTTTTCCTTTAACGAAAAAAAAAAAAAAAAAAAAAAAAAAAAGAAAAGAAAAGAAAAGAAAAATCGTCTTTCTTTTGATATTGGCAAAAAATTGACTTTATTTCGTCATTTAGTGATTTAATTCTGTCAGATAAAAATTGTCTGCATTTATAATGGAAAAAAATCTAATTTTATAAATAATTTGTATTCAATGAATTTTGTGTAAAATTATACAGAAGAAAGTCATGTGGTGGCCACATCATACTAGTTTATTAAAGTATTTTTGCCTAGAAATGTGTTTATTTGATATTAAAAATATAGGAACAATGACAGATATAATCTCATATGAAACTTAATTGGGAATGATTTACATGTTACATTTTATAAGCAATAATTTCTATGTTTAAGAATGATAAATATAATCCTCAGATTTAGTTAGTTTATTTCTACGTATACATTCAAAACCTATTAGCTTGTTTACTTCTATTTACCGTAAATTATTTTAAGTTAAGTTACGTATTAGTGTTACGTTCTCAGTTAAATTAATTTCGAAAATGTATGCAATCATGATTTATTCGTATCTATGCTATTTTAATTAAATTTCTCTGCGTATTGAATTAGATATGTAAATTTCCAATTAACAAGAACTTTTCATATTTAGTTTATAAGCTTTCTTCGAAGTCCAACATATTTTAAAAACCAATTTAAACAATTATTTAAAAAGTTACAAAGAAAGTTGGACAGCTACACAGAAGATGATATTAAAGAGGGTTTAAACTAATTTGTATTGTAATTGCTATTTTCCACATTGTTAGTGCAGGAGTAATACGCTTCAGCATATTCGTTTACTGTAAATTGTTTGCTTTTCGTTTTGTAACAAAAAAGGAAAAAGTGAATTCAAATAACAGGGGATTTAGAACATATTTATTCCAATTAGAATAGAAATAACTGATCGAAAAATTGAGATTAAAATTTACAAAAGATATAGAGGGCTTTTTCTTTTAACTGTTTTAAATTACAAAACACTACATTATACATCGATTATTATTATTATTACAATTTTAGTTGTAAATATATGTATGAAAAACTTTTTAAACATTTCACAGGAAGAAGTCAAAATGTCACATAAAGTGATGAAAGACTTACTTAAAAAAGTTAATCGACATCTAAGAATGAAAATATAGATTAGGGGTTATGATTGCAATATAGGGGTGTATAGTTAGTAGGGGTGTATGCAAAACATAAGTGAATGACTGTGGTTGCTAGAAGAAATTTACTTGTAGAATTATGTAGTTTAGGTTCGATAATTTCCATTCAATATGGCCGTGAAGAAACATTCCTAAATGACAGTCCAAAAATGATTTTTATTTAGTAGTCAAAAGAGCCATAGACAGTATCAGGAAAAATATAGTAGCATCATAATAAAATTTAAATAGCAGTACATTTTGTTCAGGGACTGCAAGGAGTGTGAGAGAGAGAGCGATCTTAATCCAATATTAACAGATGTTCACTTGACGGTGATCAGAGAGAGAGAGTGTCCCAAATTTTTAGCCAAAATCCAAAATCACGATCATGTTGGCATACAAATTTTCGCCACAAAGATCACCCCAAATGATTTACAAGCACAAAAACCACATTGTGTCAAAAAATTAAAATGCTTTCAAACAAAATAATTTACTTTGGAAATATATTTTAAAAATTCCTTTATTTAACATTTATAAATGATTCTGGACTGAACAGAACTTTTGAACCCTTTTTTATTCTTCTAATCATATGTATCAGTTTCAACAATGTATTTAACTTTTTTTTTTTTTTTTTTTCGTTGTTATTCAATGGCATTATCGTTATAGCAAGATTTTCTCTAAATATTATTCCCACATATGAAATAGAAACAGACACAGCGTAAAACTAGGGCGACGTAAAATCCCACTTATACACTCTCATATTAAATAAATAGGGTCATAATTTTCATTAACAGAAATGTTACTTCAATTACTGAGAAAGATTTGGATCTAAAAGTTTTAAAGAATCATATTTAAATGTAAAAATATTGCGTTGTTTTCTTTTTATGAATGAATACGTGCATTTCCATTTTGCTAATTTATTTTATGTAGCGGATAAATTACACTAATGTAGGCTCCTTGATTTCAGTTTTTATTTTATTTTATTTTATTTTATTTTTTAATGTGATTATTGTTAACAGCAAAAAAGAAGTATGGGACACTATATAGCATTTGTTGAAAATGTTTGAAAATGGAGGGAGCAGTACTTTATTATCTACTCACACCGAAAATTGAAAAGTATTTCTTTTATGTTTTCATTTACTACTGCAATTGAGTTTAGATTTTCTGTCTCAATTTCCTATTCCTCTCCTTTTTATTTTAGATAATTAAAACGAAATTATACAAGCTTTTAAAGTAACGTGAAGAAATGTTTCATATACGTTTCGACAGTGAATTATTTTTTCGTAAGTGTATAGTTTCAAATAAATAATTAAACAAAAAATGAGTAAATTATATATATATATATATATATATATATATAGGATTAATAAATTGATCTTAAAAAAAAAAAAAAAAAAAAAAAAGTAGTTCATTCGAACGTTATTTAACAAAAGATATTTGAAGAAAGAAACTTTTATGTTTTCTCAAATAGTGAATTTCAAAAAACTTTTAAAAAAGGGATAAAATAAAGAAAAAAAAAAAAAAAACAGATTGGGAATCATAGAAGTAAAATCAATAAAATAAATCTTTGCTTTACATCTGTAATTCGAAAGTCATACAGATTTTTATCCAATTCTTTCCTAGTGGCTGGTTTAAAGAACATATATTATATTTTAGTTTTTAAGAAGGTCGACCAGTATATGAAAAGAAATAGATTTTAAATAAATATAAAATTAAAAAACAATAGTTTAGGCTTAACGATAAAAAAAAAAAAAAAAAAAAAAAAACAATTCTGATTTTTAAATAAGTTTTGTCAAATAACACAGGTCTACTTCTAAAATATTTATTTGATAATTTGGGCTGAACTTTATGTTTTTTGGTGTGTTGAACCCGAAACTGAAGCCAGTTTTTCTCTATAATGTATTGTCTACCGATACAGCTTCTTGCGTGTTTCTTACTCCAATATAATTATGTAGTAGCTTAATTACAAGTTATCAAGGAAACATACTCGAGACTACTGAAAATAAAAAAAAACATGGTCGGTAGACACCCTTATTTACAAAAAGTATTATAATAATAGCGTTACAAAAATTATTTACGGTAGTAAAATGTAATGAAAACACGTATATATATATTTTTTTAAATTAAAATCAGACACAAAGCTTTTCGCTATTACAAAATAGCATCTTCAAGTGATTTTAATTAACAGAGTAGACAGCATTATATACAGGAGAAGTTCAATACAGTTATAGTTAAAAAATAAATAAATAAAAAAAAATAAGTCTTGTAAACATCACGAGTCCTTTTAGATCACTTGGCGTCACACCAGGGTTACATAGCAAGTTCTGTAAACCCTGCTATGTATGGTATGTGTTCTGTAAACCCTGCTATGTAACCCTGGTGTGACACCAAGTGATCTACAAGGACTCGTGATGTTTACAAGACTTATTATTATTATTATTTTTAACTATAACTGTATTGAAATTCTCCTGTATATAATGTTGTCTACTCTGCTGTTAATTAACAGCACCTGAAGATGCTATTTTAATAATAGCGAAAAGCTTTGTGTCTGATTTTAATTAAAATATATACATATATATATATATATATACGTGTTTTAAAAGTGATTTTATACCTTTTCTTTATAATATGCTTACACGTGGTACCCTTTCTAATTTTAAACTTTCAGTAGTTTTTTATTTTAACTGTTTTATAAAGTTGCTTAAAGAAAAACTCGAATGGTTACAATTTTTACTGAATTCAAGACATGTGACTTATAAACATATGAATGATTGGAATTTTCATACATGACGTTTTTTTTTTATACATTTTAAATAGCATGAGGCTGATTCAGGTTTTCTATTTCTCTAAAATATCAAGAAATGAAGAAACAGGGGGCTTGGTCAAACACCGTGGAATTTATGTACTCGAAATTTCAGGGGTTAAGGGTTGTCACAGTAAAACTGCCAACAACTACTCGTAGAAGTGTAGGGATGAAAATTATGAATACAGGGTGATCGCAAAAATAACATTTAAAGACCAATGGCTTAAGATAAGTTCCGAGTTTGCCAATATTTATACCCCCTAACAACTCCTTAGAATTCTATTTCCGACCCTACAATGGTATATCATTCAGAATCGCCTTTATGCCCCTTACTTCTACTGTAAGTTTATTGTATCCATAGAGAAAAACCCTGTACATACACACACACACACATATATATATATATATATATATATACATATATATTAAATTTTGTTATAAAATGATTTGGATTTATGTTGTTGCAAATAGAGAATTATATAAAAATATAAAATTATCCACCCTGCTACACATTGAAGAATAATTAAAAACTAATGTTTTTAATATTGACAAGCTTAAATAATAATAATAATAAGAAGAAGAAAACAAAGTAGAATTTCATTCAGAAATAATCATAATAAATATATTTAGTTTAATCAACCAAAAACATTAAATTAAGCGAACCGCGAATTTTATGCTATATAATTCTATTCTACATTTTATAAAATAGTAATTAAATTAGTTGAAATATACTACTTGTTGTCATGAATTAATTTAACACGTGGTTGGCAATAGAAACAAATAATAATAATAATAATACAAATTGTCCTTCACATGTAAAAGTTGCGATTTAAAAAAAAAAAAAAATATATATATATATATATATGAACAATTTTCTAATTATGAGATTAAAATAGCTTGTTAATTTCCAGAACGGAAAAAAACAATTGAAAAAAATATATAATTATGAAAGCAATGTTATTTGATTAAACCCTTTTTTTTTCTTTTAAATTTATGAAACACAAATTTCTAACTTGTTGAAAGACTAATTGATTAAATAAGCTATTCAAACTTAAAAATATTGGCAGTTATTTAAAAAAAAAAAAAAAAAAAAAAAAAAAAAAAGAGCCATATCAAACAAATTTCTGTGTCCATGGTGGTCTCTCTTGTCTGATATTAAACAACTGACGAGGCACTCAGCAACTATTATGAACCATTTCCCACAAGATTTAAATACAAAAGTCTTAAAACACTTAATTAAACCAACATGGAAAGGAATAAGTTTGCACTCCCAAGAAAAATACAAGGGTGGTCTAAAAATTTATACAGACGGCTCAAAAATAGAAAAAGGAACTGGATTTGCTTTCTGTGTTTTCAATAACGGAAAGATAATTTATTCTGAAAGTGCCCGTCTATCGGACAGGAACTCCGTCTTTCAAGCAGAGTTGTGCGCAATCAGACAAGCTGTGGATTGGTTTCATTCCTCACCATTTAATTCAACTATAATACTTTCGGATAGTCAATCAGCACTCCTAGCATTAAAGAAACTGGAATCGTAAGACTCACTAATTGTAGAAATTCAACAAAAATTGATAAATATAAACAAAAAAATATATTTTGACTGAGTGAGAGGTCATACAGGTATTCAAGGCAATGAGCTGGCAGATGCATTAGCAAAAGAGACAGTCGGGACCAAAAGTGCAAAGCAAATATATCAACCAATCCCATTATCATCATTAAAATATGAACTAAAAAATGAACTTATTCAGAATTGGCAAAAAATATGGGAAGAATCAGAAAATGGGCGGTATACATTTAAATTTATTCCAAAAATAAACCACGAATATAACATAATAAATAGACATCTATATATCTTTTTGACAAATCATGGTCCATTTCAAACTTATTTATACAAAATCGGGAAAAGATCATCTCAGAACTGTATTTGTGGCAAACTTTCAAACTCTTTGCACTACGTTCTTGATTGGCCTTTAACAGAACGTTACCTACTCAAAATGAACGATAATCAGTCACTCGTGAGCTGGTTCAAGCATATTACAAAACACAACAGTGTGAGAAACAAAATAATAAATTGTATGAAATATGTTGAAGAAAACGAATTTATTTTTCAAACTACACAAACAGCATTAAATGAATATCCTCAAAATATTTGATAATTTAAAATCCGAGGCTGAGGCGCTCAAATAGAGTTTAAAAACAGTATATTTGTATCTCCCCCCTTTTTTCCCCCTTTCAAATTAAAATTTAATTAACTGCAAAAATAAAAAGAAATGTTGAATGGTTGTAAAGGCAGTTGTGAATCCCACTGAGATCTTACTAAATAAAAAGGTACTATATTTATTAGAAGAAGAACATTCCTACTAATATAGTAAAAACTGGTGGAACAAAACTATATCTAAAAATTAGAAATGTTCATATTCAACTGTTCACATCTAAATATTATTATAGAAAATCTCCGGTCGGATGTTTTACGGTGGATGGCCACCGCCGGACCATGTTTCTCCCAGATAACGCGACTAGCTTCGGGCATGGTTCGGCGTCTCTGTATCTCTGTATCTCTCTGATATTAAACAATCTTCTACCTAAACAATAACAGATTTTACTAACCATGTAATTGCAGGTTATTTAAGATTCAATTGACAAGTAACAAAATAAGAAGTACATTTATAAGTATGAATCAGGTCTCAACTATACCGTTTTATTTATTTACTTTTTAAAATCATTTTGAGAAATTTTATTTTAACTTTTATAACTGTATTTTTCTTTTCGTTTTCAGAGCATTTAAACTAAAGAAATATGGTGTTACTTATTCCAAGATTTCAAAAGAATAAGCGTTATGTTATTATTATTATTATTATTATTATTATTATTATTTTGAAGAATTGAAATAAACCTTAGAAAAAAAAAAAAAAAAAAAAAAAAAAGCTAATCTGACAAAAACATTAACAAAATAAAATACGAAAGATTATTCTCCCCCCCCCCCTTTTTTTTTTCTTTATCTTTCTGTCGTTTTTTTCCGTAGGAAGAAAATGATTCCTTAAAATCGAGCCTAAAATTCTGAAGAAAGTAACTGAATAGAGATCTTATGTATTAAAAATGACTGTAAGACAAAATTCTCGTACAGCGTAATGATTTACCTGCTGGGTCAGCCAAAGATTTGCGGTAGATTAAGCACGTAATGCATCAATTTTTATTTGTTCCACTCTCATATAATGATATTGTGTCACTTTGGGCTATGTTTTTTTCCTGGGCATATTAATATTTGAGACGGAAGATCCAATTGTATCATCTATTGTATCATAACATGGAAGATAACATCTCGACCTGCAGGCAAATTAGAAAACATTGTCTTTTTGGTTGAAAGAAATGGTAGAAATTGTTAAGATATTTTAAATTAATATATATATATATATATATTCTTTTTTCAGTATATTTTACTTATGGCGAATATTTTAAAGATGTACAGGGTGATTATAATTAAAGTTACGATTTCAAAACGATATAATTTTAAAACTATCTGTTAAAATTGTGGCGTTTGCGTTCCCGCAAACTCCATCTTAACTTAATTACTTAGATTACTAAGAAAACCAGAGACGTGAATTGAACAAACAATAAAAGTTTATTTGAACCAGATTAATGGGAGGGCGGCCTGGAAAATAGATCTTAGCTCAGTCAGCGTATTACTAAATCAAAAATATATAAATCAACGATTTAATTATCTTAAACATCTCACCACAGCAGATAGTCGAAGGTGTAGAGACGGTCGCACTCGTACTCCAATACTACGGCTTCACTATGGGACAGAGGATTCCCTTCTGACCCAGCTTGAACTTTCCGAATACTAGTAGACACTCACCAACACTCAACACTACTTAACTTCACGCAACTAAATCTCCCCGACTCTACTTCTCAATATCCGTTAAACTAAGATTCATCACAACCACTATAATATCCTCCAACATCCACCATACGATCCTCCAACATCCACATTATCTACTAAAACCATCTCTATTTTTATACTTCTTCCTACTCCCTCCTTTCACTACATTTCAATCCGTACTTTTAAAAATCACTTCTAATTTAACTAATGTTCAAAATCTAAGTCTTTTAATGCAGCACCCTGCCGACACAAAACTAGCTCGACCTCAACCTTCACCGAGTCACTGGCGACGGAGTGATTTTAACCGTCCCCACTTCCTACTTTGCTGGATCCAGCTTAATTAAAACAACTGTGGTGACATTCTGACGTCTCAACCTCACAAAATGACTTGATATTTTACCAGAACAATCGTGAGGCGATGGAATTTTGTTTGGAGAAGGAAAAGAGTATTTATAAAATGTGCCTATAGATGTCGCTGTCAAGGTAATCTCAAAAGAAATGCCTAAATAGATTCATTATATACAGGAATGTTGTTAGCAACATAATAGAATAGCAGGAAGCAATAGACTTTAAGGGTTTACGACAACATTTTTTAGAAACAAGACAAGAATACGTGTTTACAGCGGAAACAGTAATAGTGACAAGAGAA
This sequence comes from Salticus scenicus, assembly GCA_963930645.1. Classification (NCBI taxonomy): domain Eukaryota; kingdom Metazoa; phylum Arthropoda; class Arachnida; order Araneae; family Salticidae; genus Salticus; species Salticus scenicus. The sequence goes on along the minus strand of OZ005654.1, from coordinate 53,848,299 downwards.
AAAGAGAAGCTTCATGAAACAAAAATCTTACGAATGATTAACGGTATATTTTGAAACTTCTTTTTTTACCTTTGCCAAACAAATTTCCATTGCCTAACAACTGTTTTGGTAAAATATCAAGTCATTCTCAACATTAGTTTTAAAATTATAGCATTTTGAAATCATAACTTTAATTATAATCACTCTCTACTTATAGTGTTAATTTATTACTAAGATTTATATAGACGTTTCTCTTCAAGAATTTAAAATTATTTAACGTATAATTCATCTTTCAATTAATTTTATTTGGTAAATTACAGGGTAATACATAACAACTTAAGATAACCTTTTTAAATTTTAGATTATCAATATACAATAATAAATTTTAACTTTAAATTTTCTACATGTTTTATAATTTTCTATTGTTAGTGATTATACAGATGTTATTTTTTTAAATCCCATAAAATATATCTTTTATGGGATATCCCATAAAATATATCCCATAAAAATATATTAAAAAAAAAATATATATATATATTTTTTTTTTTCTAAAAAAAAAGTGACATTTTATTCAATATTCATCATTAAAATTTAAATGTAATGGTTCATTAATGATTTCGAAGGTTAATCGTTCATTATGTAAGTCAAATACCACTTCTTAAAATTATTGGTAACTACTGAATAAAAATGTCGAAAATTCTTGCAACAGTGAATGAGTGCACATAAACTTCAACATTGGAAACAGAAGAGATTTAGCGCTTCAATTTTCGATTGAATAAACCAAAATTATTACTAATAAAAATTGGTTCGAATTTTGTTTCACTTAATCACGCCTACACAATTAAAAATGGCCACGTGTTTTCAAAACCACGAGAAAATTCGCCATTGCCATTGTTTCCTCTCCACTTATCTTGAAGGATATTTTTTCTTTTTGTTTAATCGTAATTACAAGTTGAAAAAAATCTGGAGTGACTCCACTCGACTTTCCAAACATTGAGTAACTAACAGTTTTGTAGATAAAATAAAGAAAGAGGAATTGCTAAACAAACAAAAGAGAGAAAACCATAATAGAGTGTTTTTTTCTCCATATATCACACGAGGTTTTATTTAACGCTACTGAACTTTGAGCCCTTAGATCATAATGATAAAGAATTTTTCGTTTTGTCCCTGTAAAAATCTATAGATGCTAGATTCACCAAAATGCTTATAGTTAGTGCAACAGTGATTTATAATATTCATACAAATTTTCAGCTCAATTGAATAAGGCGTTTAGATGCTATCGCACTTTTAAAAATTTGGTCTCATAGGCCATAATGATAAAGAATTTTTCTTTGTGTCCCTGTAAAAAAACTGTAGTGCTAGATTCACCAAAATCTATACAGTTGGTGCAAATGCGATATATAACATGTGTACAATTTTTTTGCTCAGATTAATAAGGTGTTTAGACTTTATCACACTTTTAAAAATTTGGCCCCATTGGCCTTAATGATAAAGAATTTTTCTTTGTGTCCCTGTAAAAAAACTATAAGTGCTAGATTCTCCAAAATCTATACAGATTGAGTATCTGTGACCTATAATATGGGTATAAAATTTTTGCTCAATTGAATAAGGCGTTTAGATGCTATCGCACTTTTAAGATTTTGGTCCCATAGGCCATAATGATAAAGAATTTTTCTTTGTGTCCCTGTAAAAAAACTATAAGTGCTAGATTCACCAAAATCTATAGGGTTCGTACTATGGTGACTTACAATATACGTACCAACTTTCAGGTTAATTGAACAAAGCCTTTAGACGCTAGCGTGTTCACAAACATACACACATACACACATACACACATACACACATACACACACACATACATACATCATCGTAAAAATAGTGAAAACGGACTCAGGGGACCTCAAAACGTATAGAAACATCAAAATCTCGAATTCGGATTTTTGACATGATTACAATACTTTCCTCACTATAGTTTTCGGAAAGTAAAAATTCCGTAAACTAACAGTGCTCGGGAATAAATTAGAATGTTGGCATCCTGTCTTGTATCGTTTTAGCGGAACGCCTAAAAGCAGGAAACGTTTTTCTTAATAATCCTAGGTATATGTGAACCGCAATCAACTTGTTAATAATTGTAAAAATTTATTAATTCAGGGTAGTGACAGGCCAGACATTTCCTTGATTCTACTACCAGCGTTTTTCTACGGGATTTTTAATAGTAAGTTTGCACGTGTAATTAAGTATGATAAAAAATTATGATATAAATTATAAATATACTGATATACCCTGTAAAAATAAATAAATAAATAAAAGAAAGAAAGAAATATAAGGACTACCGGAAATAAAAATTTAAATATCTGCATAATATAAACCCCTAAATATAGCACAATGTTCTTTTTAAAAGCCATTTATTGTTTTTCTTTTTTTAGAAAAATATGTTTCTTACAGTAGTAAAATTCTTTAAGTGTCGGACAATGCTAAAAATTCGTAGCTCGAAAAATGTCAACTTAAACAAAACTATTACCTTTTTTCTTGCATGTGGGAAATGGAAAAGGACATTAAAAGAAACACTTTAAATGTTTGGATTTAAGTATAATGGAAGAAAGTCTTTTTCTAAGAAAGTATGAAACTTACAAAAGACTTAAAATGCAGCATTTGTTTCAAAGTTTGGTTTTAAAATATCATAAATATGTTAGGGATATATTTTAAAATTTGGTATTTCTTTATGCTTGAGAATTGTATAGTTTTGATATAAAAGAAGAGTTGAATGATGATCTTCAAACTTATATGCAATATATTATACAAAATATTCAGTAACTGAAAGATTTTTTTAAAAAATTAATTATACTTATGAAATTTAAGATAATTTCAATGAAAAAACTAAAATAATTAAGAGTGTATATTTTGTTAAAGTGAAAAACTATTTACATAAGAAATAAAAAGTGAAAATATCAAAATAAGAATGTGAAATAAAACCTGTATATGTTTATCCCTTAAGAGGGGACAATACCTAATCTCGCCGGCAACCTTCGTCCATGTTATTCTATGGGAAAATTTGTTGCTACAATTACACATTACCTAATGAATATTTTTAAATTCTGTTTTCGCAATCAGAAAATTCATAACCGTTAAATGAGTACTCATTTTTGAAAAATTAATTTTTTTTAATTTTTGCATTTTGAGTTCAAAAATGCGATTTTTCACAAAATGCATTTTTCTCATTTTCTAAGCGCAAAATGAAATACTAAAATTTTAAAAAATCAATTTTTGGAAAACAAGTACTAATTTAACGCTTATGAATTTTCTAAATGTGAAAACAGAATGGAGAAATATTCATTAGGTAATGAGTAATTATGTAAAATTTTTTTTCCATAGAATAACATGGGTGAAGGCTGCCGGCGAGGTTAGGTATTGTACGCTCTTAAGGTGATAAATTAGATAGAGCTCTAGTCTTCAAGTTCAAGATTCTAGGTTCGAACTCTATCCACATCATAGGAAACGACAAAAAAAAAAAAAAAAAAAAAAAAAAAAAAGATTTAAATTGACTTGGCTTAACATCATACTAGAGCTACGCAGTTGATAATTGGCGATGCCCTCAGATTTACTACTACGGATGGTCCGGAGTTAAATCATCGCCGGGATCTATCCTCCGCTGGGATAAAAAAAAGAAATAAATAAATAATAAATAATAATAAAAGGAGAAGAAAAAATGTGTCAGATTTTATTTATTTATTTTATTTCTACATTTTGCAAATTGCTGCATCTAATTTGATTTTGAAAATTGCTTAATCATTTTGGTAAATACCCTTTTGTATATTTTAATTGCATCCTGGTGTTTTCGACACGCCATTTTTAAGTGGTCAATATATTGTATATAAAATCGAGATTATATTTCACATCTCATTCTAAAGAAATTAAAAATATCTCTCAGATGAATATGGCGTTTTCCATTTTCGCATCAGAGCGCTTTTTTTTTTTTTTTTAAACTAACTGTTGAGAAGAGTTATTGCATATTAAGGAACCTGCGAATTTTGATAGGTACGCAAATTAAAGACTTGAAAAAGTGTTAATATAAGCCACTGTTGAGGCCTGACCATTAAACGCAGAGACATACTATTACAATTTTAATCCTCCATGGATGAGAAAAGTTTGTCCGCTTTGGTAAATAGTAGAAGAAGTTTTTTATGAAACTTACAGGACACTGCATACTTTACTGACTCGAGTATTAAATTAAAAACAAGTGTAGAATACTAATAGCATTTTACGTTAAATTTGTATAGTAAAATTTTGCTTGATATGTATTTTCATTTTAAGCAAGAGTTTAATATGTAAAATTAAACACGTAATAAAACTGAGTCCATTCATAAAATTGTATTTGAAAAAAAGAGAAAAATAATAAGAGTTAAATTGTGAAGTTTACTCAGCTTAACTGTGTTTTCTGAAGTTTAACTAAAGTTTACTATGTTCAAAATTTACTATAAAAATTTTCAAAATATTCATATTAGATTTCTAAGTTTTATTAAGCTGATTTAGATTTTTCAGTAGCTCTGATATATTAAAATATTACCATAACGTTTTACATAATATACACACACACAAAAAGAAACCACAAAAAATATACGTGCCATTTTATTAGCTGTCCTCAAATGAGGACACTGGGCGTTGTCGGGTTAAAGGAAAAAAAAAAAAACTCCCCCCCCCCCCAATGTCCTAAAAGCTCTAATTCAGCAGATGTGCATAATATACATGTATGAACAACTTGAGTTTAATCGGAAAATAGAAATTGGGTTGAAATTTGAAAACAATTTTTTAACAAGGGATGTAGGCCCAAACTATTTGTCCCCTCTCACCGTGTCCGTTACTGCTTGAGCACGTATCGTCGTCAGAACTATACATGTACGCAAAATTTCAGCTCAGTCGGACGATAGAAAGTGGATGAAAATTCCTTTCTTAGATTTAAACCAATCGCATAAACAATGACTCAAGTTAACTAAAACTCTGTAAGTAACAAAACCAATGCACGCATTCATGTATGTATATAAAATGTTTACCTGTGTTCTGATCATTACAGAACAACTTACTACTACAATTGGCAAATTTAACAGGGCAACCGGTTTGGATCCTATAAGATAAAGCCCAATTTTTAAATTTTACATAAGTGTTTTATTATTATTATTATTACTATAGCAAAATAATATAGGGGAAGCCGGGGTAATAAGAGACAAAAGGGGTAATAAGAGACAAAAAATATTAATAAAATCTATACTATTAATCTAAATAACTTGAAATAAATGTCTCGTATTAATTTCATTAAATGGATTCCTCGTGATTTTTTAGGTGATTTTTGAACTTAAAATTTTTGTTTGAAAAAAAAAAAATTAAATTTTTATTAAATCCTTGTCTCTAATAACCCCACGTGGGGTAATAAGAGACCAGGCGTGTAACTGTCCATATATAGCTATGTAAAATCATGTGGGATAATAAAAGACATCTGGAAACAATTCTGAATCAGCCAATAGTTTTTAATTTTTATTATTTACATCCATTCAAAAAATATGTTTTCTCGAAAATTAACTGTCATAAATGTGTTTGTGAAATTCATTTCTTATAATATTAGGTTCTAAATAATATAATAATGTACTTAATGATAGTTCTACATAATCAACATAACCTAGGGATTAACTAAAAACATCAATATAATTTTTAAAATGGGCAGAAAATATTTTACGCATTTTCTAAAGTGTAGTCGAAAATAGTCAAAAAACCGTATCTTTGAAGTGTATACAAGCGAACAAAATGTTATAAAAAAAATTTCTAGCAATTATAAATGACCTTATTTATTATGTAATGAAGTATTAATGACTAAATACTAACTTATAGACATTCTAAACATAATTTTACATAATCATAAACCTTAAATATGGTCTAGCCTAATGAATAAAACTGCTTTTTGATTTAAAGTGAAAAAAAAAATGTTCTCTTGGTAAACTTAGACTAGGCCTAACTCTCGGTAAACTCTTCGTAAACTAGTCAGACTGCATTAACAGGAACTACAATGAAGGGGGGGGGACCCAGGAATTAACAGTGGGGGTAATAAGAGACCCATGTCTCTTATTACCCCCACAAAAAATAAAAATGGGGTAATAAGAAACATGCCTAGAACATGTAAATAAAGAATGCTTTCAAGGTTTTAAAAAATTGTACATCAAAAGTCATAGTCTTGGTCAAAAGGTTACACATTAATAAATCCCAAATATCTAACCTATAAAAAAAAATTACAAAAAATTTAGAAAATGTCAAGAACTTTTAGGGTAAGTTCAAAGCGAAGGTTTTGTTCATCGTAAAAAAAAAGTTCAAAATGTGTTATAAACTTCTCAATAAGTGTATTATAGTAAAGAATACACATGATACTTAATATTACATATTTTTAAAGTTGTCTAAGTATATTTTTTGGAGGATTTTTTGACTGCGTCTCTTATTACCCCTGTCTTTTATTACCCCGGCTTCCCCTACATATTTACCTTGGAATAGCCATCTGAGTTTAATCTTTATACACAGCAAGTAAAAGTTTCGGTGTCTAGATGGATATAGGTAGTGTCCTAAGTATTCAGGATATTGTGCATCATTATCATGAATCGATATATAGGTTGGTTACTAAATATTGTACACTCCCAAAAATAAGATTTAATTATCACCGTTTCGCAAAACAATTTTATACTCATATTAGGCGAGCTATAGTGCTTGTGAACGTACCCACCTTTTTCGAGCTTCTGTGTCTTCTTTTTGTATATTTTCCTACATTTTCTACAGCTGCTGATAAGTTTTTTTTTTTTTTTTTTTTTTTTTTTTTTTTTTTACACACTTGTTAATTGTCCGTTTTTTTTCTTTTTCTTCCAATGTTATTTTCTATGGTTTTGATATTCTTTCCCCAGTTCTTTTCTTTTTTCATTCTTAAATTCGGTGGCATCATTGGTCAATAGCGAGTCATTCTCTTAAAGTAATTCGTACCACAATCAGATAATGGCGTAAGATATTATCTTTAGTCATCAATAAAGATGGCGGTCGTTTTAAATAAAATTATTTCAAGGCAAAATTTTATTTAAAGTTTTGGTCCTATTGGTGTATTTATCATTTCCGCCTTTATATCTGTACAATAAAATGATTCGATATTTATAACAGTATTTTCTAGCCATCCTGTAACAGGAATCATTAGAAACAAAAAGGATTGTAATAATAGGTCTCAAATATATACGATATACCGAATAAAATTTACTCACTATCAAATAAACTCTTTCTAAATATCGTACAATATATTTTTCAGTCAACAGGAATTTTTATTTGACTCTTTTTATTTTTTTTTTCTATAGAATAATATTTTTATTTAAAAGATCCATTAAAATCGATTTAATGTTTTATTAAAATAAACCTTTTTTCTTAGGTGTAACTCATTATTTTCAAATATCTAATTTACATATTTTTGCCAACTTTCAAAGTATCAGCGTTGTCAAACAAGTAGCCTGCATTTACTTTTTCACCTTAAGTAATATAAGGGCCATTTTCAACTAGTTTAACGTTACGCAGTAAATTAATTAAAGCTATCGAGTCTCGGTTTTGTCCGCCTGAACAGTTTCACTCAAATTTCCTCTATATGTGATAATGGCTCATTAGGTCTAAATCATTTCTTTGATTTTTTTTTTGTTTTGCCTGGATCAAATTAATTTCATTAATATATCTAGAGTCGAAATGTATTTTATTTTTATTTTTATTATTACTTTTTTTTATAAATTAGATGTCACAATTATAAAATATGACACGTGACCATATGGTCACACTAAGCCTTTATTGTGATCAAAATTAAAATACTGCTACTACTTTACTTGTTTAGACTATTTAACTTATAGCTTACAATTTAATTATAAACATGGCAATATACATACAAAAAATACAAATGCCAACGTCCAAAAATCTGTTTAGTATAATATTTGACAAAACATCCCACATAAATTCTTATTCACATATACTTAAAAAATTCTGCGCTATATTTTCTTTTCTTGTTTTCTTGTACATTTTCAACAAAATGACCCATTCTATCATATCTAAAATAAAACAGCACAAGACTACTAGACTTTGAAATTAAAATCCGCCCTCCTTTCTTTGAAAACTTCCCCAGACGAGTAAGGTATGTCTGTACAAGTTCACTGTGAAACGGAAACTGGGATATGCCCGATTCTGTCTCCTTCTTTATTACCAATGCATCATTAATGCAAACATCACTCAAACAAGTTAATATACCCCACCATCATTTTTTCCCGTGCATGCCAATTCTGTATGTGTGAATATTGCTGTCCATTTGGTCTTATCCACCCACACACTTGTTCTATTTAATGATAGCATATGGAACAGAAGTTTACATTTATTATGATCACTTAATTATATAATTTTAAACCATCATCCTTTATGAAACTTCTACTGCATCATAACTAAAAGTGTTTAAAAAAAAAATTTAATCTTATGTTCATTTAATTACCCGAAAACAACAGATTACAAATAATATTCCCATACACTATAGATGGAACCTGCATATAAATCTATTTTTGATTTACATGAAAAGACTAGAATTAAATACTGCTGGAATTTAAAAATGTATTTTTATTACAAACAGTTTTATGATTTTTTTACAGCATGTTCAACCCCCCCCCCCCCCGAAAAAAAAAAAAGATCTTAACTAAAAGAAAGACTACATGTAAGCAGTGCTGCCAGATTGAGGGAAATTTTTATTCAATAACTAAATTTTAATTGTAACCGTGGCCTAATTATTTAGAAGACATCTTACAAAAAAATCTTCAAAATGATTAAGCAACGATTACAATTAAAATTCAGTAGTAGACATTGAATAAAAAAATCCCTGAATTCTAGCAGCACATGTAAGCCTAGTCTCATCAAACGGCAATGCAATATTACAATTTAATAAAATTAAACATAATTTATACGTCTCATTAATATATTAAAACCAATGTAACATTTAAAATGAGATAATAAATACAAAAAATTTAAAAAAGGAACATAAACGCTCATATAAAACAGGTGATTTAAGATCGAAACTCGTAATCCATTCCCTCAATAGTGATCATATTCCTGATTTTGACAACTTTAAAATTCTAGCCTCTAATGTAAATTTATATGAATCCCGTATTTTTCTAGAGGGCGCTTTTACGAAAATGAAATATTCTGCCTTGAACAAGGCTAAAGCTATTCCTCCTGAATATATAATCTTGATATGATGTGTTATGATATTTTTTTTTTATGTTGTGCTTGTATGTTTGGCACTAAGGAGGTCTAGTGTTCTAGCCGAAACGTCTGTCGTGTATATTAATGTTTTTAATTAAAATTCATTTTTAAAGTTTTAAATTTTTTGTATTCATTATCTCATTTTAAATGTTATATTGGTTTCAGTATTACAATGTACGTATAATATATAATTTATATATATAAAGTATTAAATGCAATGTATTACTGTTCTGCAATGGTTTGTTAATATGAATATGCTGATAGAACTTTTTAAAAATAAATTTAAAAGTAAGAAATCATTCTTACTTTTTCTTCCTCGCCATTTTAGCTGCATAGATTCAAGGTATTATTTTTTACGATATGCCAAAAGGAGAAACAAATTCTTAGATGAATAGCGCCAAGTGTTATTGATAGTTTAAACTATTAGCAAGCCTTAGAAGTGCAAAGCAGTCTTTCATTTAAGATTATTTAAGAACAAAAAGAAATGTAAATCATTGTTTTCAGTGATTATATGGTAACATTAGGCTATAATTGGTTAAAATATAATATTTTAACAAAGACAATAAATGTTAATGCACAAATTAATTTTCCAAAGTGTATAAAATTATAGTTGATTATTTTTCCTCTATAAACAGAATCAAACATGTTTTTATCTTTTTGTACGTGTAATTTTATTGTTTCTTCTAACCGAAGCATAGTAGAATGTTAACAACATAAGATTAAATGATTAAATAAAATGTCGATATATCTGAAATCATTACAAATTTATTTTTATCCCAATCAATTATTTTTTCTCACTTCAGATTATCGATCAAAAGAGTTCTATTTTCTTGATTTCCCAAAGGAAAAGTGTTACAAAACGATTTAAAAAAAAGTAAAATTACCGTTTGTTTTCAAGAAGAAACATTCTGCTTTTTTCTTTCTTCACTTACATTAGACCTTCTTTTGGAGTAATTTCCTTTACTAAGTTAAGAAATTTCTTAAAATTGTTTTCTTTTTATAGATTTTATTTCTTTTTACGTGTCTTAATGAAATAATAACTTCCATGTACAAAAGAATACATATATTTCTTTTATGTATATTTTGAAACATCTTTCAATTGTGTTTTAAATACTGTAAATGGATAGTAATATTAACTTAGCACATAAAAAAAAGTTGTAAAGGCGTGAACGTTTAAAGTGATGCATACATTTAAATTTTTGTTTGTTTGTTTGTTGTTGTTGTTGCATAACGTTGAGACATCGCTAATATTTAGTAAACGTTACAGTTTAAATACAATTTTAAAGGGCTTCTACTATTCGATACTTCCTATAGTGAATTTTTAACTATTGAAATATAATCTAAAAATTGTAAACGAATTTTAGTGACTTTCTGAATTTCGCACACATATATTCTGGAAATAGGGTAGGTGCTCAAGTGATTGGCATGCTCCAGTAATTGACATCTATCCCGAAATAATTAATAAATAAGAAAAGTAATAAATCATATATTTTACATATAATATTAACTATATCAAACACTGGAGCATAGGTTGCTAATAACTGGTAAAATGAATTACTAGCAAAGTCAAAAACTGGAACATAGGGGGCCAATTACTGATAAAATGAAAAACTGGCAGTATCAATTTCTGAAACATTGAGTGAGTGTCAAATAAAAATTCATAAAACAAAAAAATAATTGTTCTCAAATGTATATATTTTAACATATAAGTAGTTCTGAATGTCTTTCATACCATATGTACTAACTTAAAATTTCAAAAAATATTTTCTGATGACTAGAACATTAAAAACATCAGAGATTTCTCTAAAAGGGTCAATCACTATTGCACTTACCCTATATATATATATATATATATATATATATATATATACAAATGATAATTATAATTTTTGTTCTTTATATTTTTATTATTTTCTATATTATTAATTTTATTTTCAATTATATTTTTATTTAATTTTAGTTGTACATATTTTTATCGTAGTATAAGTTGTTAAGAGGGGAGGATAGGCGTTTATAGAGTAATATAAATGATACAGCCACCTTGTACATAAAATAGAGGGGAGGAAGTTATGTTAATTGAAGTAGGGATTTATTACTGAATGAAACTAATTTTCAATATAACATATTTTTTTTATTATCTTTGTGATGTTACTCTATTAAATATATTATATACATAGATGGTAAATACTGTTAAATTTAAACTACAAATATAAGTTGAACATGAAAAGTTGAACAGAGGAAGATCTTTGATTTCATTGTCATATAAACCACACCATTAATGTCCTCAAATTTATCACAGTTATCAGTTTCAACCGAGTATGGTCACATTTCAGTAGAAAATACTCTTTTTTGTACATATTTACAGTTAAATATTTTCATCTGACACATGAAAAACGTATTAATAAAACTAGTTCATGAGAACAAGTTATGTCACACTTGAAAAATATTCCCTTATCCTACGTGCTAAATCAGTTGAGGATGGAATCATATAGGTTCAAGAATGTGCTCCCTTTGCAGTGTTCTTGCCTGACACTATATTGTATCTTAGTGTCGCAATTTTCACCTTTTAAAGTATTGCACAGTATACGAATATCATAGCATCGTTTCTGCTTCTGTGATTCTGTTCTTCCAACTTACTTCATTTTGTTAACTATTAACTTTCTTACTTACATATCTGCAACAGAAATAATGATAATAATAAAAAAAAATATTTTATTGAAGAAATGGTGTCATTTTAGAGTTTAGTATTACTCATGTACAGTCGGTAACAAAAGTCTCCGAACACTAGTAAATATTCCTATGTAAAAAAAGTACACTTAATACAGTTTTGTTAAATAAATCCTTGTCGAATCCTGTTTTTAGACTGACTACGAACAGGATTCGACAAGGATTTGTTTAACAAAACTGTATTAAATGTAGTTTTTTTATATAGGAACTTTTGCTAGTGTCCAGAGACTTTTGTTACTGAGTGTATTGCGTTAGGTATCTTCAATTTTTTAAGTAGCATAATGATTGATGTTATGATCCTTATGATATGAAAACCTGTACCAAGTTTTATAAAATAAATAAATAAATAAATAAAGTAATTTTCCATGAAAACATCCCTCGCCTTTTTGTCGTAAGTCCCAGTTTTACACAATAATAACTTAAAAAATATTTTAAGCATAAAAAGTTATGCTTAACTGAAACAAAAATGTAAGTATATTTGTCTTTATATTCCTTCCATCAAACACGTGCTTCCCCTTCCCCAAACTGATAGAAGTCCGTCATGCACTCATGTCCAAATGTACATTCATGTCCAAATTTATCTTTACATAAGTTCGTAAGGCTTAATTTTGTTCTGAATAATTCCCTTTTTTTCTGAACTCAATTTTCCCCCCTTTTTATTACAATTTTTATTGTTTTATTTTTATTGTACATATCATATGCACTTCTCTTAATTTTTCTCCTTTCTTTTTACGTATCATAATATTATAGTTCACATCTTCTGAGAAATCCATGAATTTATGCATGTAAAGGTAATTTTCGACATGCGTGTATTAAAACCATGTTGTAAATATTGGTTTATTGCAAAAATTCATACATCAATTCCTAAGTGACTTTATATGTGAAATAATTCTTTATACCCTTCATGGATTACCGCTGAAAAAATCACTGCGAGAGTAATTGTTGATTTCCTTTACTTTCTTTCTTTGGTTTTTAATCATTTAAAGAACTTGAATACAATTCTAAAACCGATTTCTCTGCAATCCCTTTAAACACTAGCTGCAACTCGATTTTTGCAACAACTTGGACTTTTCCACTTTTTTTTATTGTTATACTAAACCTGTATTTCATCTCTAGATATTATTTGATTACAAAAAAGATTATTTTTATTCACCGTGAAGGATTGAAGCATTGTTAACACCTTAACTTCCCCGGCCGAAATATACACGTCTTTCTGAAATACGATCCTCTGTGTCTGTATTCTACTGCTACCAGTGAAACTTCTGATACGATTTGACAATGCAATAAAATATTCTTGGAAGTGATCTCAACAGTATTTTCGAAAGATTTACTCATTTCAGTGTTGAAAGAGAACTGGGGTATTTTGAAGCGAATATAGAAAATTTTCATTAGTAGGTAAGGGGTTAATAATTTAATTTGTCCCGTATTGCTTAAACGTGCAAAAGCCCATGTATCAGGTTTCTATATGTATCCAATATCTTTAAATCACGACACATAAGAGAATTCTGAATACAAGGTGACCCTAATTAAACTTGGCATATTCGGAGTATCTCTGTATCTCTAACTAAAATAAATTTTGAGTCGAAAATTTGTATATAGACATTTCAAAGGATACGCTCTAGCATAGGTGCCAAGTCTCCCGTTTTTCAAGGGAGACTTCAAACCGGAAAATTTTTATAGTTATTTTCGGCAATATTAATCGTCGAAAATATATATAACATATTCCATTGAAAAATACTGGTGTCAATTATGATTTAAAAGTTTAAAATGTTTGCATCTCTGGCTCTAGGGATCTGAAAAAAAAAAAAAAAAAAAAAAAATCCCTCCGAGGCGGCATACATCATATGCTAATTAATAAAGAATTATTCTAGAAGTTTCTTTCCCATTTTTAAATTACAATTACATGATTTTATTTTCTTCTGTTTGGTGCTAATTGAAAAATTTTATTTGTTCATGAAGTTTTATTTTTTTAAGTTTATTCTGACTTCTAGATCATCAAGTATTACAGATTTTATATCAAGAAAATATTTTAAATAATGTAACATATTTAATGCACCCTTCAAGTAATTAATATTATCCTTGAAAAACATTTCTCTGAAAGTTAACTATAGTGGTAAAATAAAATAAAAAATTATATATAATTTAAGAATAATGCATTTTTGTAGTTACTTTTTAAAGATCCGACATTTATTACACGTAGTACACAACTACATTTTTCTATATTATATGCATGCCATTCACTTTAAAATACTTAAAGTTGAATGTATGATTTATGACTATAAATAACACCTCATATCTCCACTTTATACATATTCCTCTCATTTGAAAAAATATCTGTAATCTATTCATCATTTAATTTTTATCCTTTTAAATAAAACGATTGAACTACTACTTGGTACACTGCACTTCGTTTTTAAGAAAAATAATGAAATTGGAATAATCGGGAAAATTTTTTATGATTATTGACATTTTTAATCTGCTATGAATAACGATAAATTAGTTATATATTAAAAGAATCTACGCATATTGCGATTTGTATGAAATTTAGATTGACGGTATTTTTACCAGATTAAAATATATTGTACTATCATTATATCAATATTAAGCTATTTATTTCCTTTAATTGTTTAATAGTTTGTACTGATCATAACCTAGAAATTGTTGTATCTGTCTAAAGAATTTACAAAATGAAATATACATATGTACTACATTTATATTGCGTAAAGCAAAGTTCTATATATCACTATCTGCATACCATTTTTGTAAACTATTTGTTTTTTTATTAAAGGGAATCCTTTTACATTGCTGCTAAAAGATTTTTGCATACTACAAATTTGTAATGTTTTAAAAATACATTTACTTTAAAACTAGTTATTAATTCATTTGTAAATTGAATGTTTTTAAGTATTATCATACACTTTCTCCTTGTATAGTCATTATAGTAAGAGAACTTTTCGTGTTATTTATACATAAATAAAATAATTTTTATCTTATAACCTGCCTGTAATATAATATTTATTAAATATTTACCCAATTGAGATTTTTATAGACACATTTTAAACAAAACATGTAAATTTAATATTTTCAAAATATGTTAAAATAAATAAATAAATAAATAGATAAGTAATAAAAATAATACTACTAATAATAATGTTCTTTCATTTTTTATAGATACTTAACTTATTTTTTATAACATGCTGAATTGTATAAAACATCCAAATGATTATAAAATGCATTTAGTCATTTATATTTTGTTGTTACTTATAAAAAAGAAATAAAAAATTACAGAAACAATCATAAAATTAAGTTAATATACAGTATATTTTACATGAAGTACAGCACTTGTGTAAAAAATAATCTAAAAATTAATTACAGGTTTAACATTTTTATTTAATATTGAAAAAATATGTTGAAATTACCAAATTATTTTCTAGCGTTTTAGATTGCTTTTTAAAATTTCTATTTCTTTGGAAATCCTTGATATATATATATAAGATAAAATTTAAATATAGGATGGAGTAAAACTTGAATTATTAAATATATAGAACTAGAACAGAGTTTTTATATACCAATGCGCAAATGCTGCAGCAAAAGGAAATATAAAACTATAATAAATAAGTAAAATAATTAAAGCCAGATGAAACATTAATCCCAAAACACACAAGGGCCTTCATCAGGGGAGCGTAGCTGAATCGGGTTCTATGTTTATAATGGAGGGTGGCTTTCAATTTTCCATATTCTAATGACTATTCGAGTTTGCCTTAGAATGTATTGCGTAAATCCATTTAGACCAGTAACTAAGTTAATTAACTTGTTGTAACACCTTTATGCAATTAAATTAAATGAAAACTTTTTAAAATTTTGAATTATAATCCATAAACATTCCACAAGAAGCTATTATTTATTGCTAGATCAGTTAATGTTACAGTTACACTACAATATACAAAAATCGATTCTTATAGGTAAAAATAAATAAACACATAAAATGTTTTTTAAAAATTATTAAATTTACAAATACAACTATTCTACTGTTTACAAATGCACAATATTACTTTTATTTTATTTTATATTAAATATTAAATTTTTTTTCTTAAGAACAATATTTAATTGAATTCGATTCTCAGAATTCGATTATTCGTTTTCCTCTATCACGTGATTCAGCAGACGACGGTGGGAGGAGCCCATTTCAAAGAATGCTTCTACAAATCAGCGTTAAGACTTTAAACAGCTCGATTTTTTTCCCCACTTCCAATTTACAAATTTCCTAGGAAAATTCGGTAAGGAACCTCACAAAGTTAATAATTATGTTGACAAATATGACAAACGTTTTAGATACAACAATAGATGTGACTAACTGTGATACAATTAAGCAAAAATATACATATTTAAAAAATATGGAGTTACACCACTTTTGCAAAGACCCGTCCATGTAACATACTGTTAATTAATCACATTAGTAATAAATATTTTAAAAAACTAGAAAGGTATTTTTTTTTATTCCTTTAAAAAAGAATATGTAAGATATAAAGAACAATGCATTATGCACTCTGTAATTTTTTTACATTTTTTTAAATGTGTTATTATTATTTTTTGTTGTTGTTTATTACAAATTATTTTAAGTAAAATTAAATATATATACATTTAACATGTTTTATTTATCATCAATATTAACAGTGAAAATCGTGTTCCTTGACCAGCCATCCACAAACTACTTTTTTGAATTGATGTTTTTTTTAAGAAACTCTGCAGATTTTATTAATATAATTCATATAAAAATAACAACAACGAAACCTCTCTAACAGCCGTTTTCAGCGTATAACTTTATCTTCAGTTTCAATACAAATACTTGAAAAGCGTCTAAAATCAGCATGTAATTGACAACTGGACTTTCTGACGCCATTCGGTGTATGATGACGACTTTCTTTCGTTTAATCTATAGAATTCCTAATTTAGCCCACAAATAGTGGATTATAACCAATCATAGCAGAACTTTATCTCACAAACATTGGAAACTCCGCCTTGTTCTAGTCGTTCATTTAACATAGTTCTTCTTCCATCTAAATTCGTGGGTTTCATATAATCTTTGATCGGTTATTTTCAGATGAAAAATCTGCAGATAACAATGCTACTAGTTGATGGAAGCAATACGTTAATTTTTTTCTGAAAAGTTGCATCCTGAATTTATTCGATCTTCAAGTTTTCTGTTTCAACCAGAAGTTGAAGTTTGTAGTGAATACAGTCGTTAATGTATACCATGATTGAAGGGACACCATAATTCATGGTCAAAATTTCTGGTCTTTTTTTTTTTTTTTTTTCTTCTTTTTTTTAATAGGACTTAATACTACACTTAAAAAAAAAAAATCAGTAACGTTACGCTTATACATCGGATACGTTCCTGGTTTTAATAAAATTGTGGCAGATTCCTGAGAATAACAGGTTTTCGTCTATGAAACGTTTCTGATTTCAGGAATGTAGTATTATTTTGAATGTGTGTAAATTTGATGGTTACTGATATTTTCAAGGAATATTACTGGAAAATATTGGGCATATTAGCTGCCCGAAATTTCCCAGAAAAATGCTGGATATTTTTTTTTTTTTTTTTTTTTTTTTTTTTTTTTACAGGGTAATTTACCTCAATTAAAAACCTACGTATAAGTGTGTACGAAGTTTAGCCGTCATATTTCACGAGAGCATATGGCTTTTTTTTTTCCTTTTAACATGAACAGATTTTAGTTCACTAGAAAACTGAGTATAATCTCCTTATGTGTAATAGTAATGTGTGTGCAAAGAAAAGAAATAAGGGATCATACTTTATATTTCTTATTGTGCACACTTAAAGATGATGTTCAAATTTGGAAAATAAATTGCGCAATGAATGATACGATTTAATTAATAAATTTGAATTCAATGGCTTGTAAATGAGCAATGATGAATTGAAAAGGCAATATAAAAATTGTAAATCTAGCTAAAATTAAAAATTAAATGTTAGAACTAATATTTACTCTCAAGAACTTTTAGTGTATATATATATATAAATTTAGTTATTTAGTTTTATTTTTTCAGACATATTTAAAATAGGCACAACACAATAATATATATATATACATATTCGAGGTTGCCAATCTTTCTGATTTTTGTATTCCGAAAAGATAAGTTCATTTTGTACTACAACAAAATTTCGTATTTCAATAAGGTAAACTCTTTCGAGAATATAGTATACAATTTCTAGAGAATCGACAGTTTTGTATATTAAGTGTATATTAAAATATTTTCATGATCACAATGAATAATAGTTAATATATATATATATATATATATATATATATTTGGAGATGAAGAGATACATTAATATTTTTTTTCTTTATATTACAATAACAGAAGGAATCAATTCTTTTGAATAAACAATTCACGAAAAATATCTTTATATATAGGAAATAAAACTCTCTAAGGTATAGACTTATATAAATTTTCGAAACAGTAATAGAAAATATATTTTGAACGGACTTTAATTTCCTGTTTGAAAAATATTTCACAAAACACCCGAAGAAAGAAAAAAATCAGAATCTTATTAAATATTTTTTTCGTGACATTGAGAAAAGTTATAAATGCCGGGCTATTAAAATATGTTTTTTAATTAAAATTTTTATGTGTTTTTCCAAAGAGGAAGATTTGCTAAGAATTTAAGGAATATATGATTTAACTCAGTTTGAAAAATGAATATTATTCTTGACAGTCATTTATCTCTCTCTCTCTCTTTCTCTCTCTCTCTATATATAACAATATTATTTAAATAAATTCTTAGAAAAATTTCGTCGACACGTAAAAATAATAATAATAATAACTTAGGTTACATGAAACATAAAATTTCATACATTTCTTACTATTCTTTAGAAAATACTAGAAACTCATTACATTGTAAAATTATAGATTTGTACAAGAATTAATTTAATTTTAAAATGAATTTCTGCTTGTTTTTGAAAATTCATGAATGAATTTGTATGTGAAAACAGGAATATGCGATTTATTATTGTTATCTGTGTTCTATTATGACTGGAACACTCTTTTTACTGCGACTGTAGAATTTAGGGATAGCAAAGTAATATTTTTGCACTGGTGTATAAGAATCGCTTGTTACAAATATAGAGAAATATGACAACGTGAATTATTGGACGGCTAACATAGCTAACAAAAGAAAGTAGTATAAATTACTAGTAAGATAACATAGTAATCATAAATGAGTAAATATTTTTTTTAATTTATATAAGTCAACACCGATTTTGTTCAAGAAAAATCATATAGAAATGTATTTATTTCTAGTTTTTAAATTTTAATGATAAAAAGTTTTTAAATTTTTTGCAATAATAATAATAATAATAATAATAATAATAATAATTAAAATAAATTTAAAAAAAGTTGTAGATTTTTTTTTTTTTTAAGAAATAGAATTTAAGGACAGAATGAGTTTTAGAGTATCTAAAAAAGCATTCATTTTATATCATAAGAAAATATTTAAATTTACAAAATTTAGCATATTTATTTAAAAATATCGTTTGAGAAAAAAATGTAAACCGAAATCCACCAGAAATTTAGATATACAGAATAACAAATGAATTTTCTACTTGCAAAATTTAAACCAAGCTTTCGTGAAAACCAATTTTTCTGATTGTTCATAAACTTTTGATCAATTAACTTATGGAATAAACAAACATGAATTTGTACGTGCATGAAAATAGATAGAAGAATTGATAAATATTAATAAATAAAAACTATTAAGACTTGAAAAAAAACTGCTAAAATATCTTTTTTTTTTTTTTTTTCTTTTAGAATGTTGCCGGTTAATGAAGATACAGTGCATTTTCATAAATACCCGGGCACTTTCATTTTTCGAAAATGATAAAGAGATTTTTGTCAATATTTATTTACAATCAACGAAAAAAGTGATATTATCGACTAAATCAAAATAGAAATGTGAGTAAATAAAAATGTGGGTTTTTTCAAGAGAAATGAATAGCGGTACATTCCATCGCGTACAATTTTTAAGTTTACAATGTAATACTTGTTTGGGGTTTTAATATAAGTATCTGAATGTGTTTGACTGTTAACCCGTTAGTAGTCGCGAATTGGTCTTTTCCCCTCCCATTACTTATTAATTCATCCTACGGATCACTCCTTAAATATAAAGTAGGGAAACTCTGTGTAACTGACCTTGGGTGGGTGTCCTCTAACATAGTATGTTTTCAAGTCATTCCTACTATTTTTGAAGCAATTAATAACATTTTACTTCTAAAATCGGTCTATTTGACCACGTCGCGATCATTAACGTGGATTTATTTCTCCCCCTGTTCTGGTTTTTCAGACAGGTCAGTGTATTGCGGGAAAACATTCGCGTGAAACAGATGCACTTTCTCTACTGGCTTTTTTTCGGCTTTTCCCCAACGCTACGTGCGGCGGGGAATAGACCGAGACGCGACCACCAGCGTTACAAAAAATGACGCGACAACTCTCGGGTAAAATTATGCAAAAATATTTTTTTAAGCTTGCGCATGCGCAGTTAAATATTGTTTAGTAAAAATACTCATATTTCGATATATTTTTAGTATTTTTGTTTTCTAATTGCTGTATGCTGTGTCTAATATTAAATGCAAAATTTCCTTTAGATGGCTTTGCACTGAGTTTAATACCTTGTGAGTTATGACAATTTATTTTTGCAATCTTTTTTTAAAGGAACTGTTATAGTTCCATAATTATGTATAATATAGACATAATTATGTATATAGATACTGAGAAGGAGTCCCATAATCACGTGATATAGCCAGATCGGAGTTAGTACTTTTTACAGAGCCATGCCAAACATTTTCATTTTTAATTAAAATTTTGCTGCTCCCCCTTTTACTTTCAGAGAAAAACGCTCACTGAAATATATGATGTACAGCATGTTCTTTATACTCCTGAAGTTGCATGATAAATCACTCAGTACTTTTCGAGATACTTGAAAAAAGTCTGAAATCGAAAATATTCGGTCATTTATGGAAAGTTAGTGTATAAATACTTTAAATAACTATTTTACTTTTCTTGGAACTAAAACATGGTATAGAATAAAATGTAGACAATCTATTATTGAAAGAAGAAAATGAATCTTAAAGAAAGAATATACTTATCCAAATCACAAACTGAATAATGTACTGAACAACAAACAAAAATAGTCAATCGATGTAAAGGGGAGCTACTTAGCTATTTTCTTTTTCCTACTCATTATCTTACAGGATGTCTGGAAGTTACTTCTCCTTGATTTCCCAGGGGGCCTTTCCACAAAACAAGAAATATGGAATACCTCTTGTCAATATTTACAGTCCTCTTTTCCCAGGTAACTGTTAGAAAGTGGTTCCGTTGGGATCTAGCACATTTACTTTTACCAGTTTTCTGAATATATTTTGTTCTTGATGTCAAAGTTTAAATATATAATCACTTAGATGTTTACAGTTCAGAAATGCTACAACTCGTTTATTATAGCTTAAATATGAGATTATTAAAAAAAAAAAAAAAAAATGGAATAAAATACCGAGATAAGTTTAATTTAGCGTATATGAGCTACACGTTATTTTATATAATTCATTAATAACATTCGTAACAAAAATAATTTAAAAATACTGAAAATAAAAAAAATAATAAAAAAATCTACCAGTTTATGTATAATAAATAAAAAAAATATGATAAAATATTTCATGTAATTGAAAATAAACAATAATGAATGTGTGTAACAAAAATACATATCTTGTTAATTTGCTTTCCAATATAATAACTGTGCTTGAGTAATATGTTAATATATCGAAACAGCTTTTAACTCTTCAATTAGTTAATCAGTATTGTCTGTATGACCGACTATCAGATTATTTTACAATAAATTTTAAAATGTGATATTTCGTGTGATTTGCAAAAATTCATATTATAATAATTTACAATCCAGCATATATAGAGCTGTGTTTCAATAATATATTAGTAAATCCAAACAGTTTTTGACACTTTTCAAAAAATGTTTTAAAGGGTTTATAAATTCGTTAAGTTAAATTGGTATGTCTGTGTGGTTGTCAGTCTTTCGATCTTTTTTTTTTTTTTTTTTTTTTTTTTTTTGTTCCGTTCACATGTGTTTGATCTATTATATCCATAAACATATTTAGAATATCTTGAAATCTATAATAATCAAGTGTATAGTGTAACCACGTTTCCTACGCCTAGCAGTGAGGACGAGTGGAAAATCTTGGAGTGTTTCCAAGTTCACCAACGGGTTTGAATTTAGTAAACATCCAGTCATTCGGTATTCCTTTATCGTTTATTTTCTCACAACGAAAAGCTTGTCTCCCCTATTTTACTCGTGGACTCGTTGAATCCGCACTTGCGCAGACACTTCCATGGTCGCAAGAAATGTAGTTAAAGAGTACTTCTGAATGTTTCCCTTGTGAAATGATAAAAAAAAAAAAGACTCTTTATTTGTGGATGTACTCACAATAGCACTCGTATGCAAATAGGCTTTACAGACGTACTTATTTAGAGTCTCTTGCAAAACTTTTATATTAACCGAGGCAAACTGAAAATAAGATATATTTTCGAGATTAATAAATTAATGTTTTCTATTGCATGTAGAAAAAATAACATTTAGTTTACAGAGTCTTAAATATTAGATATAAATATTGAATACGTTCGTTTCCAAACAATTTTTTTCCGCTCAATTATTTTCAGTATAGTTAAATTATCATTAACAAATGAAAAAAAAAAAAAAAAAAAAAAAAAAAAAACTTGAGCTTGTGTGACTTGAAGGTCCTTTATACCCAGGGTAGCGCATAGGGGTTCAGTGGTGTCTGATTGTTAATAACACACCTGTGATATTTCATACAATAAATTACACTTATCGGCATGAAAATTGCCTCTGACATCATTTCATGATATTCTTATGTAAAGTGACCTTCTGAATCCGAATATGCCCAGACACCACACAACGTTGTTATAGCGTTGAAAATAAGTCTGAACAGTAAAAAATTAGTTATATTAACGTTATAACAACGTTATGTGCTACTGGAGTGATGCCCATTTTGTCCTATCACCCACTCGTTGTAGGAACAGCCCCCTATTTTGATCATTTTTCGTGATTTTATGGCTATAAATTTGATTTTTAGGTGGGGGAAGGATTATTTTTACCGCTAAATATCTTCTGAGGGGCTACAGAGTTGGAAAATTGTAAAACATGGACATTTGCGACAAGGGAAAAAAATTCGGAGGGGGGGGATTTGCCACTGAAATTATGCATTACATATCTTATATTTTTTTAATCTGTTATTAATGTTATTTTTTAAACTTTATATGTATATATTACATTTTTAGGTGTTAAATTAATTATTTTTCATTCTTCAAATCAAATTCATGGTCTTAAAGTTATCGAACAGGGAAAGAAATTGAGGGAGGGTGTGGTGTATCTAGAAAACAGTGCGTGACTTGGCAAAATGGGAGTTATATTCGAATTCAGGGTCATTTAACATAAGAATCGACAAGAATGGTATCAGATCTCGGAGGATTTTTTATTATGTTTATTTTATTATTATTATTATTATTATTTTGCCGACAGTGTTATATGTTGGTGTATATTGCGTAAGATGTGACACTGTTAGGCAGCAAATCATATCATTTACTGGAAAGCTACATTTCAAAATTTTTATTCTATAACTGCACTAAATTGATAGTCTAATGAATGTTCCAAAAACCTATGATGATTCAGAGTACGTTAATATCACCCAATAGGTGGCGCTGCTATAGTATAAATTTTCCGATTTACAGTAATATTGTATTTCAGCTTCTGCAGTCTACAAGTTCATCTAACATTATAAATAAGGTAGATATTTGGAAAATTCTACATTAGTTGAATTTGTGTGCATATCAACCGCAAGTGTCCTTGTTTCACTACAAGCTTTGTCATTCACCAAAAGCCTCTATTTAAGATTATTTCATGCATAAGTCAGAGTATTTTTTGTGGCTTAGTGAAATATATATCCATTCTTAGTTTTAAAATGTAGTTGGAATATTAATAATATAAAAAATATTAAAAGAATTAAAAGCGCATTGGAGGAAAAACACAAATCAAAGCACAAATGCATTAGTTCACAACTGAATTCAGTAATGATTCTCAAATTTTTTGTGTATATTTATACTTAATCTGTAAATTATATATGATCTTTATCATTAGTTAAAATTCATTTTAGTGAAAAACAAAAGTAAAAATGTATAACAGAACTAAAACTACTCTTCACGGAGTTAACGCCTTTAATCAGTGTTCACTTTTGTGGAGCCGTGCATAAAAATACTTAATCCTATGCATAACTACTGCTCTCTATAAAAATTCAGCTCATGCATATATTAACATTATCAAGGCTATTTATTTTAATGGAATAAAACCGTAAGCATTCAAACAAGATATTTTCATAAAAAAAATATCTAAATTTATATTAAAAAAAAGGGTCTAAATTTTTTGTTAAAAGTTTAAAAATAATCTCTTTACACAAAATCGAATGTTATATGTTTAAAAGTGGAAAATTTGATTAAAATAAATCAAATCAAAGAAATGATATTTAATAATCGATAAACCTCTTTCTATCAGTCGTTTAGTGATAGAAACAATTAATCAATTTCATACATGTCAAAACCTTTACAAACTATATAACTGGAGAATGATGTAGTATTATTTATTTAAAAATATATATATATTATTCTATTTTATTAATCTCACTGAGTTGGACAACGTTGACTATCTGTAGATAATTGAATTCTGAAATAAGAAAAATATATTCGTCTACTCCATAGGCACGAAACATGAAGGAAAAACACTTCAACTATTCAAGTTTAGTTATTGATGTATTGGAATTCAAGAAATTGCAAAAATATCGAAGTAGTTAAAATGCAGTTTAAAGTAGGTGTTTTAAGTTTTTCAAAATAAAATGTCACACCCGATACGTTCAATTGTATTTTTCTTTTCAGCAGTCAGTAAATTTAAACATTCTCCCACAAAAAATTAATAATGACTTTTTAGTTAAAAACATTAAAATGTATCATTGTTAGATAGTTTAATAAAACAGTCTATTTAACTGGTTCAATGTATTTAATTTTAAATAAAATATCATCGACAAAGAACCATCTTTAATATAAACAAAATAAAAAATAGAAGAAAGTAGACTATGTAATCTATGAATGTAAAAAAATGATTTCTAGAAAGAGAAAAGCGCATTTATGTATTACATAGGCAAAATACGTGAAGGGAAGCATTTTAACTGCATGCGTTTACATATCTCTATATTGGAATGTTAATTTTTACTATTCAATCTGCGGAAGATTAAAATTTTGATGATATGTTTCCAGACAACACCTAGAGATAAATTCCAGATCATCGCCAACTGTCCACTGCTTACTTTTAGTACCCATTCAACCCATTCAACCTCAAGTTTTCTTTTTACTCGGTCTTCTCTGTAAATGATCAAAATTGTAATGGCATGCCCCATTTGGGACCTAATTGTGAATACCAGACCATTTCACTGAGAAAAAAATGTATACCACTTTCATCTAGAACGAATAGGTGGTTCTTTTCTAAATCCCTAAACTAGAAATATAGATTTCCGAGCTATGAGTATAAGGCACGCCAACACACTGAGAAAAAATTCTATAACTGGCATCTGGAATATAAATTGTGGCTCTAAAAAAAATAGTTCCATGTCATACTTATAAATTTCTTATAAAAAAATTTCTAGTCCGCTTCGAAAGCGAATTCTCTATTACAATTCTTGAGCGTTTGCCTATACTATCACACACCTATTTGAAAATATCTCCAAATAAATGCGAATACAAGAGGCGGGTTTCAGCAGCTATAATCTTGGTTTATAACCCGATTCTAGAATATCAAGCGAGAATTTTTCGTAATACAAAAGGTTCAGAATATTCATAATATTGTTTCGCTATCTAGAAATGTATAGACTAGAAATTCTTTATGATTTCGTTTATTCAGCGTATTGGTTTGCTTTATGCGCATAGCTCGGAAATCTATATTTCTAGTTTAAGGATTTATAAAATGACCATTTATTCATTCTAGATGAAGGCGGTATATTTTTTTTCTCAGTGTTGTCAATTACGTAGAGCATAGATTCAATGCGAGGTTAAATCCAGTCAAACTCGACTTTTTTTTTTTCTCGTTATCAATGAAATAGTTTTTTCGTCAACAATCCGTAATGCTCAATGTCCAGCAAAAGGAATGTGAAATGTTGGATCTTTTTTGAGCATGCTCAAATGCACTCAGTTTTGACTTAAAGGAAAAACTTTGAGTTTAATATATAAAATGGCATTTCTTCGTATACGACGTGTTTGTCAAAAGTTACGTAACAGGTGAAATGCTTACGGTATAATAAAACCACGTTTATCGCGTCTAGCTTTGTGGACGATTCCAAAAGTATGTAGTGGTGCCAAATTGACTGACAGGTTGAGATTTGGTAAACATCCAGTCATTCGGAGTTCCTTTATCGCTATTTTATCAAGCACAAGGGTTATCATCCCTATTTTAGCACTGGATACGTTGAGTTAGTACTTGCACAGGCGATCCCATGATCGCAAAAAACGTGGATAAAGAATGTATATAATTTGTCCTAGAGTATATAATAGTAATAAAAAGAAATGTTCCCAGGCGACAT
Organism: Salticus scenicus; assembly: GCA_963930645.1. Classification (NCBI taxonomy): domain Eukaryota; kingdom Metazoa; phylum Arthropoda; class Arachnida; order Araneae; family Salticidae; genus Salticus; species Salticus scenicus. The sequence goes on along the minus strand of OZ005654.1, from coordinate 53,821,597 downwards.
AGATGAGTGAAGTGTTTACATGGTTTAAAAAATAACACACAAATTAAAATAATACTAATATACAGAAAAAAATATCGGCTTTTTACCATATTCATATTTATATTTTCTATGCTTTTATAGTAATTGAGCATATATATATATATATATATATTTCAAATTTATTAACTTTTTCTATAAAACTGACATTTTAATTTACAATGACATTTAAATATATAAGGAATTTCTATATTGTTTAAGCGTTTACATTTAACCTTTGTCTTTTATCGAACATTATAATTAAAAATAATTTAAGGGAAAAAAACATCTAGAAACAGCAAAAAAAAATAATAATAATAATTTTGAACTACATCTGAACATTAATTTAAATTTTTATTTGGAGTCAAAATATAGATCACACAATCATTAATCATAATTTACGAATTTACAGAAAAAAAAAAGCGTATTTATAGAATTATTTTAAACTTATGCATTGTTTGATATTTGAAACAACGTCTAAAGTATTAAGATTCATTTATCATTTTGTGTCAAATATTCAAGGATTATTTTCTCATAAAAGGACATTTGGTAACATGCCAATATATTTCAACAAATTACTACTTTTATTTCACTCAAAATTTTTTAAAAATATAAATTGATGTAGCAGTTCTTGCTATCACTAAGTAGTTTCATTTCTTTTAATAATATACAAATTCCGAACTGAAAAGGAAATTTTACTATGCCATTGTTCAATTTTTTTGTTATTTGTTTATTGACGTCGGAAACATATATAAAAGTAATTTGTCGAAATGCTCTTATTTCTGTTTCAATTGTTTGAAAATAGAGAAGTTAGAAACATGTAATCAAGGCCTACTTAAAAAAAAAAAATATATGTATAATTTGTATGTATATCCAAATTACTAGGACAGATACCAAAATATAATACACAAAAGTGATTTTATTCATATCAACGGATGCCAGCATTCTAATTAACATGCCGTATTATTGTTAGTATTCACACTTTGTTCGAAACCACTTTTTTTTAGAGGAATTTTTCTCTAAATGTAAATAAATTACATAAGAAGAAAAATACTGTACAAAATTACTGGTGGGAAAAAATATCGATTACTAACAATACTACGTAATATTAACTAGGATGTTGCCAGCTATGTATATCGGTCTGCGTACAGTCGTTAGCAAAATTACTGAAGGAAACATCCAGAGTTTTCATATATATATTTATTTAGTTTGATCGCTAATTTTTATCAACTTACATTTTTATAAACAGCATAAAGACTGAGATCACGATTCGACAAATGTTTATTTACAATATTAGATGTATATATTTTAATAACGAATTATTGCTACCGCTTCAACAATTTTTCTGCCGTCTGTTAATGGATTACAATACATATTGTTGATGAAAATGTATTTTACATAGGTCTTAACAAATGATTATAGGCGCAAGTCATGCAGTATCGGACGATGGCTAATGTCAAACAAGACATTAGCATGTTAAATTTTGTTAATAAGTTCAGATACCGCGATATTCAGTTGGATGTGTTGTTGACACATTGCAGATAATCTAATATGTTATTTGTCTTTTAGTTAAATGAAGTTACCCTAACAGTACAAAATGTTCCAGAAACGTAACAATCATATAGCATTGAAACATTATAAACATTACAGAAACGTTTAAAAACATTCAGATTGATTTCCGATTAGTTAAAAAATGTAGAAATGTCCGCGATCGTAACAAAATATCAGATACGTAACAGAAAAATTACAATCACTTAACAGATAGTAAATCAAAAAGGGCGAATGTTTCAGAAAGGTATCAGAGAGTGTACTTAAACGTGTTACGTATTTGAAAGATTGTAAGCTTTTTGTAACATAACTGAAACATTCTGTGTTGTATGGGTACCCTAACAGCACAAAATATTTCAGAAACGTAACAATCATATACCATTCAAACATTATAAACATTTCCGAAACGTTTAAAAACGTTCAGATTGCTTTCCGATTAGTTTAAAAAACGTAGAAATGTCCGCGATCGTAACAAAAAATCAGACACGTAACAGAAACGTTACAATCACTTAATAGACAGAAAATCAAAAGGGCGAATGTTTCAGAAAGGTATCAGAGAGCATACTAAAACGTGTTATGTTTTTGAAAGATTGTAAACTTTTTGCAACGTAACTGAAACAGTCTATGCTGTATGGGTAAGTTCCGAATGTGTGTGTCTGTGGGTGATAACTTGTTAGGAATTGAAAAATTGAAAATCAATCCTCTCATTGTTTAATGTATCTGTGTCTGTATTACGACGGACATTTTTTTTTTTTTTTTTACTTTTCATATATATATATATATATATATATATATATATATATATATATATAAACTAGAGGGATTGCACTAAACTTTCCGAAAATTAAGAATTTATCGGTTTTATATATAGATTAAAGTAAGGGAAGCCATTAAATAAACATAAGAGAAAATTATAATAGGATGTTCAATTATTATTCTCCATATATTATTTTGTTTAATTTTTTGTTAATGCATTTTACTTAATTTGAATCCATAGATCGTAATGATAAAGTATTTTTTATGCTGTCTCTGTATGAACCTATAAGATTTAAATTAACCAAAATCTGTACAGTTCGAGCGTCGATATCTTATAATATGTATATGAATTTTCAGCAAAATCAAATAAGGTAATTTTGATTGAGCTGAAAAATTTAGACTCTATAGCACTTTAAGTAATTTAAGCTCATAGTCCATAATGATAAAGAATTTTACTTTAAAAAACTATAAGGGTTAGAATTGCCAAAATAATAGAGTTCATATTACGGTAATATACAATATGCGCACCAACATGCAGCTCATCCGAATAAAGTATTTAGACGCTATAGAACTTTAAATAATTTGAGCTAATACTCCATAAAGATAAAGAAATTTTCTTGAAAAGCTTTTTGCTATATTCATTAAAATCAATAGAGTACGTGCTACGGTGAGCTATAACATACGTATCAACTTGTAGCTCATTCCAACAAAGCGTCTAAACCTTATCGTGTTCACTCACATACATACACATATACACACATGCATACATAACCGTAAAAATAGCTAAAATTAACTCAAGGGACCGTATCAAAACATATAGATAAACCAAAATCTCAAAATCGAAATTTTGCTAGGATTACAATACTTTTCTTCCATATATATGTTCGGAAAGTTAAAAAAAAAAAAGTCACTATTAACTTAAAAACATTAATGGACTGCTAAAGTCTGAATTAACATCTGCTAAAATTAAAAAATTTAAAAAAAAGTATATTTTCCCAGTTATAGAGAATAATCCTAGTTATAGAGAATGCTCCTTTCTTGTTAATATTTTCACATTTCAAAGTTACTTGGTCCCTTCTCACTTTTAAAACATTCTAAAGTAAGCTAAAAAAATATAAGCTGTTTTATATTATATATATTTAGAATTAACTTAAATAATTGTTTTCGAATCATAACTCAAAACAATTGTAGGTAAAGATGGTGCCTGAGTGTGCATTTTCGCTATTTCATTTTATAGGAATAAATAAAAGGATTTTAAGGGGGATATTACAATTTATTTGTTTTCTTTAATTACCCAGCGTTCAAAAAATCCATATAAATGAATTTATAAGTAAAATTTTAGGAACTACTAAAAATAAAGTAAGTTGCCGGAATGCGCACTCTTGGACTACCAATGCGGAGTGCAGAGTCAAATGCGGAAGAGTGCGCAGTATGAACAAGAGTTCAAATCACTGTCATTTTCAGTCACTGTCATTTTCAGACGTCACATGTTTAGTGACCATGACCTAAGTAGACTGTGCAATGCATTTTTTGTGCCACCGGTCACCATTCAACTCACGAGCTTCTTCTTCTACACTTGGATCTACATTTTTATTCACTGTCATTCTATTTCTCTTAAAATTCTGTTAAAATAAATTTTCGTAATCATACATATAAGTATAAGCAAAACAAGTTAAGTTAAATAAATTAAGTACGATTAAAATTTTTTTGCCAGAGAGTGTATGAGACAAGAGTTCGTCCGCACACTTGGAAACTTTGGCTCTGCGCTCTTTTGCACTTCACGATTAAATAAAGTTGAAACATCACTATTGCCATCTATTGAGAGGAAAATGCAAAAGAGTTCGATAGTAATCTAATCAAAATAAACAGAAAAAAGCAGCTTACCTTCCTAATTTTCATTATATTATTGTTTATAAAAAAATCTTATTGTTACATCACAGTGGTCAAAATCACATTTTACTGTTTTAATCTTTAGAAATTAAAATAAAATACGCAGACTTTTTTTTTTTTTTTTTTTTTTTGGCCTATGCGCTTAATTTGACAAATTAACATCGCAAATGGAGATAGCATCAACATCATTTTCTGTCTTTGGATAATGGCAATGTGCACCACACACTTTTGCACAATCCTACCTTATCTATTACTAATGGTAAAGCAATAATATTAAATTAATTCCTATAAGGAAGGAAAACTAGTATTATAGAAAAAAGAAAAAAAAAAGTTAAATTATCTCGTATAGCTCTTATAACTTATACAATAATTTCAAAATTATCATTTCAGGAATTCTATGCATTTTTTTCTGTAATTAGTGCCATATCATTTAATTTTTTTTTTTTTTTTTTATGTGATTAATTGAAATGCAAAGAATTTATCAAAATGAAACAATCCTGTTCTTTTTACGTTATTTAAATCAAACATGCTTACAAATTGGCGCGTGTCCCACTAGCCTTATTTTTATTTAAGACAAAAACTAAATTTTATTAGGTATGAACAAAAAATATAAAGAATTTGATTTTTAAAAAGTAATCTTTGAAACGGGCATTTTTCTGCATATTTAAAATAACATCAATTAGAACAACAAACAAATGCGAAACATTTGAATGACAAATCAGTGCAAGAGAAAACAAAAGTTTTAATTGAAACAAAACAAATAATGTTGAAAAAAAAAAAAAGCTATTGTTATATTAAAAAAAAAAAAAAAAAAAAAAAAAAATTACATTGTGAGAATAGAAAGACTAAATTTAAAACGGTTCATAAGGCATAGATTTATTTATTTATTTATAGAAAATTCTAATTCTCTTTAGAAAATAATAACTTTTAATTTTTCTTAATATACACGGAAATATATAATTTGTGAAAATTAAAATATCCAGTTTTCGAAGGTTTCATGAAAAAAGATTACCGGAAAAACTTGACATTTAGTTGGATTTTTATATAAATTAGTTATTAGGATTTGTTAAATGCAAACTAACATGTATAACTGATGTGCTGTAATTTTTCGACATTTAAGGGGATTTCGCAACACTAAAGATTTCATAAAAAAGCTTATATCTCCATATAATATTTATAAATTGAACTGTATTAGATTTTTTCAACAAATAATACATTCAGGGTAAATTCTTATGATTTTTGACATATTTTTTACGGAATTGAAATCTTTAAATTGCCTTTTCTAAATTTTTATATATATTTTTTTATAAATTAATAATTTTCAATATGCTAAATTTTTCTCAGATATTTAAGAAAAGACTTAATAATCTTTTGTATGTTTAATAGAACCAACTTAAAAGCATTACGGATTTATTTTGCAATATCTTGAAAAGAAAAATAAAATTAAATAACAAAATTAAAACATAACAAAATTTATGTTTTATTTGCCAATTTTTACATAGGTATGCACTTTTTAATTTTTTTCTCAAAAGATTAATCAATAAGTTTTAAAATTCATCCTCAATTATTTTAAGTAGATTTTATTAAACATCCAAAAATAATATAAAGTCCTTTACTTAATGTATGTAGATGTTATTGTTGTTGTTGGGTTTAAGACCAATTGAAAACACTGAAGTCCTAGGCCTACAACTGGAATGCCTTCCGTAGGAGGTCTTTCTAAGGGGGCTAACCTGAATTTACGCGAGTCTCGGAGAAAACCACTGAAAATTACGAAAGTCTAGGTCGATGAGCACGAAATGGGATCGAATGCGGTACTTCGATCTACAAGCTTGGAGCGCAGAACCCCTTGGACGCTGGGGGCTAATGTATGTAGAAGTTTTAGCAGTTTGAAGACCACAAAAAATTCAAACTGAGTAAAGTTATCAAATCAGTAATATATATATGAAAAACCATAAAAATTGTTGCCTGAATATATATATTTTATTGCACAAACTTAACCCATTTTATCCCAATTTATTTATTTCGCTCAAATTTGAGAAAAATATATTTTTTAAGGTTAATTAAACCTAAATAAACTAAATACAACAAAATTTGAAAAAATAATATATATATATATATATATATTCTTTATAAGAAATCTTATCCACCTTGTACGCAGGACATTGAAATAAAGAGGATGAAATTTGCGCTTAATATATTTTAGTGTTCTCTTCAATAGTGAAAAGCGCTTTCCGAGTATAAAGTTTTGCTTTATCTGTATAATACTTTCTTATTTTCATCATAGTTCTCCAGAAAGAATTTTCACCGGCAGAAAGAAGATAAACCATGCCCCGTAATGTAATGTTTAAACAAAGTTTCCAGATGGAGGAGGAGGAGGAGGTGAGGCTGCCAAGCTTTTTAATTTATTCCGGAATGTTGTTAGCCCCGCCTTTGTTTCACACCGTAATCTTTTTAGAGTAATTTTCTTCATAGTAAATCGTAATTCTACATTGAAGAAAATTTTTCTACAAATATTACGGTGTGAAAAAAGGGCGGGGCTAGCAACATTCTGGAATAAATTAAAAAACTTGGCAGCTATGCCATTATATATTCCAGCTGACAAAATATTCGCACCACGCAAATTCTGATTTCTATATGCTATATTTCAGCTGTCCTTTAAATAGGACAATGGGATAAAATGGGTTAATATATATGTATTAAATATTTTAAGATATTAAATGGAATGCAATTTATAGATATTAAATGGAAATTCGAGATTTTAGATGACATCTTCTGTCATGTGCCCTTAAGGGAAATGACTTCTAAATAATTAATTAGAAATAGTGCTAAGAATATAATATATTATTCTGTACCCAGAGATAAACGACACCATGTCTATTTTGTGAAAAGATTATCGCCCTGTCATTTATGTACATTTTTAGATTTATATAGAGGAATTTAGCACCAGTGTTCGGTTACTATAAGTTTGATAAAATAGTGCAATATAAAACCATGTCTATTTTCTTTATTTATAACAAATTCATTTTATTGCAGCAACTCAAAGACATGGTGGTAATTCTTTTCACAAAATGGGCATGATGTTCTTTATCTGCACGGTACAGATTTATAATATAAAATCGAGACAAAATAAATAAATAAATAAACTAAAGTATTTAGCAGAAATAATTTTAAAAATTACTGAAATTACATTTATTTATTTATTTATTTATTATGTAAATGAATTATTATTATTATTTTTTTTTTTATATTGTTACATTTTAGAGTACATGTATGAGAGTTTTCATAACTCAAACCATAAAATTACAAAAAAAAAAAAAAAAAAAAAAAAAAACATTCATCACTCTCTTGATAAATTTGGCAGTTTAATTGGCTAGAAATTCCTGTTAAAAAAATGTCTTCCTTTTTACTTTCCGAACATGCATATGTAAGGAAAGTATTGTCAAAAATCAGACTTTGGGATTTTGGTGTTTCTATACGTTTTGAGGTCACCTTGTGAGGTAAAGCAATGTAGCGTAACGCTACAAATGAAGTTCGCACTTTACGAATAACACGTGAGTTTAGGATTAGAGTTTAGGATTCAGTTGATTAATGGAGTTAGTGCTTATGATAAACGAAACTGTAATTTGCGATATGCTAATATTTTGCAAAGTGATTTATATAAAAGGAGAAGGTAGAGAAAAGAAAAAGGTTAGCAGCTTAGAGGGAAGTAGAAAGGAGGTAGCTATTTAGGAAGAAGAAAGGAGAGTAAGCTGCTTAGAGTAGGATAGTAGAAGATAGTTAGTCGAGTAGTATAGTGGTGTAGGGAATCCTCCCACTAACGAAAGATTAATATAGTCGTGAGAGGTAACGACGTTAGTTGAAGCAGTTGAGATTAATTATGGTTAATTGTTTATAGTTAGAGTATTTATGAAGGCTGCCCCTTTAAATTTATAAAGGTACTGAACGTGATTATAGTCCAACGCCCACCTTTTTATTAAGCTCTAAATAAAAGCTCTTTATTGATTTTATATTCAAGTCTTGTGCTCTATTACTTACCATTTAGCTACTTCATAAAGAAATTAAGTTAAGCTTAATCTAAGTTAGAGGAATATGGCTGACACTAATTCCTCACAACCTGAGTTCATTTTTACTATTTTTACAATGATACATGTATACGTGTGTGAGTGTATGTATGTGTGTGATCCCAATAGCATCTAAACGCTTTGTTCAAATAAGTTGGAAGTTGGTACGTATATTATAGGTCACCATAGCACGAACCCTATGGATTTTGATGAATCTAGGACTTATAACGTTTTACAGGGACATAAAGAAAAATTTTTAATCATTACAGTCTACATATGGGCTAAATTTTTTAAAGTAAGATAATCTCTAAGTGCCTGATTCGACAGAGCTGAAAATTTATACACATGTTATGAGTCAAAATCACACGTACTATATAAATTTTTGTGAATTTAGCGTTTATAGTCCTTTACAGGGACACAAAGGAAAATTGAAAAGCGTTAAAAACAGCGTTTTCACATTGTACACTGAGCCCATTTTACTGCTTTCAAATGATTTAAGACAACAAAGACACAGATTCTCCTGGTTCTCCTTATTTTCACTCGCATGTTTCTTGTTTCAATGTTGTCGATTAGTTTACTGGTGCATCTCCCCCCCCCCAAAAAAAAAAAAAAAAGTCTCTTTTGAAAAACTTTTTTCTTTTTGTAGCATATTTTTCTTTTTTCTATTTTGACTCCATTTTTTTCCTATTGTAATGATTGTCTGGCTAATGTGTCAATCAATACAGCAGAATTCCATTTTCTCTTTTGCTTTAATTTTTTTTCCTGGTTTCTGCTCTCAGAAAAGTCCTAACATCGTCTAGAGAAAAACTGTCATTTCAATGAAGGCTTTATTTGAGAAGTGGATCATACCAGATGGCTGTGGAAGAGAGCGCGTTAAAATCGGTGACAAACTTGGAGTGGTTACTAAGGCGGGTTTCGATGTAGAATCTGCGTTGGATCGATCTATGGTATAAAATCTCTGATTTGTCTGGAGAAATATTAATGTTTTTTTTTTGGATTTTTCACAATGGAGCCAAAATTTAATGCGGTAATTTAAATTATGTGTAATTACAAAATTTAAGGTAGGTACGCATATAACAACATTATAACTTTATTCTGTAAAGGCTGACTCAATCTACCAAGAAATCAAATAAGTGTTGCACGAATTATAATATATATATATATATATATATATATATATATATATATAAATTCCATTATCCCTAACTCTAAACCCAGTGCGAAATTTTGGTTTTTCCAATGTGTAAAAAAGTTGATTTTGAAAATGTCGTTACAATTAGTTTTTGGAGAACCTGTGGGGCATGTTGGCTGCAGGGCAAATATCCCAATTTGAAATGGATGAACTAACCCTGTATTGTCATTTTTTATTTTCATGAGTGTAAATAACAATTTTTCAATGAACAAAGATATCCTAAAATAACTGCAAACAACTATCTTTCTGAATATCATTTACCAAAATTTAGAATGTAATTTACAAAAAAAAAAAAAGATTATTTTTAAGTGAGAAATATTATTCGCCTCACCAAACCTTTTAAAATTCTCCATGGTATTTTAATGGACACTCCTTCCTCAATGGCCTAAAACAAGGCGTGATAACACATAGTTGGCTGCAATTATAATGGTAATCTGAGGAAAATTTTAATAATTATTACGACTGGGCTTGTGTACTCCTATGGTCAATTCGCTACGGTCTACAATGCACCATGTAATTCATACATTTTACAGGGTCATTCAACAATGACAGAACACATTATTCACTGCTGAATTTATATAACGGAAGTTCTTTATTAAATTTTACCAACTCAAAAAAACTTGCTAAAAAACAACAGTTACATCCCTAAACATTATGGTAAACAAAGTAGTAATTTTTGTTCTAAATTTCAAAGCTTTTGTGCTTAAATAACGAGTTTTGGAGTCCTTTGAATATGAAAATCATCTTTATAGCGGTTTATTTATGCACATGTCTGTTATCAACTTAACTTAAAAGCAAATACTTTCAAGAAGCTCAAATTGAATATTCTCAACGTTACATCAGCATACCTGCCAACCACCTCATTAATAAGCGTAAAACTATTAACGCCTCTTGGAAAAACACCCCTTTTTCCGCACTGCTTTATTTCGAGTGTAAGCCTCTCCAAATGTTGCTGCAATTAAATAAGAATAAAAATATTCTAAAAAATGACTGGTGTGAAAGAAAAGCAGGTACTAAAAATTGTACGCTTCACAATAGGATGGTTGGCACGCATGCGTCAGGAAAACGCTTAAATATTTTTGTTAACATTGGTAAATTTCAAGGAGTTTTGTTGCTGAAAATTGTCTGAATAATTTAAAACGAACATTTAAATTTAATGACATGTAATATAATTTATTTCTAAATCTATTTTAGAAGAAGTAACAATTTTATAACCATTTTTTATAAGAGGAAAAGCGGTTGAAGGAAATACTGTTGAAATAACTGTATTTTTTTTTTTTTTTTTTTTTGTAGTTTAAATAATTGTATTCAACTATATATCTATAATAAATTTCAATCACTATTCAAATTTATTGTAGTTGAGCTGAATAAAATTGTACTGTTTTTGAAGTATAATTTTATGCAATATTTCCTAACTTACCCTTCAATAGGTAATTTGTCTTTAGAGTATTGAAATTCAGGGTAATTTTTTTGAACCAAAATAAAAAATCATGCATTTGAGGGTTAAGAGAATAATTAAGGGTATAAACTGATAAATTTAATTTCTTACCCTTAATTAATTAGTGAATTGAAAGTAGTATTTTATTTTCCTCACTTGTCAAAAGTTGATAGTAATCCTATATTCTCAGCAAAGTCCCTACGACTAATCCCTGTCAGGGGAAACCTAGAAGATACTTTCTCTTTATAGTATTCAGATTCAGGGTAAGAGAAAATCGTGTACATGACACACCAGGTTACTTTTACTGGGAATAATATTATTAAATAAGTATTAGAACAGAAAATAAATATCTAATGAAAATATATTAAAAATTTCTGGTGGTTGTGTCATTAAAGTTTTATTTTTGTTTATACACAGAAAGGAATTTTTACTGAAACCCAACAATAAAATTCAGTTCAAAGTTAAAAAATAAATCACAAACATGATTTATGATTATTAATGACACCTCATTGCTCTAGTTTATATCTTCGTCTTATGAAAAATTTCTTTATTCTATTCATCATAGCCTTGTTCCTTTCAATAAAAAAATTGAACTACCTCTTGGTTCATTGCCAAATACCGACGATTATTTTTTTAATAACTCAAACAGAAATAATCACTGAACAGCCCTTTTTTTTTATTGAATACTAGTTTTTTGTGCTCTAATAAATATTATGGTGATTAATTCAGTATTAAGTGAATATGCATGTCACTATATTTATGGCATTTGAATTAATGTTGCATACATTATTTTACTCCTATCTTTATGTTTTAATGAATTTATCCTTTGTGTAACGGATTATTTCTTCGTAAATTTTAATGCTAATAAATGAAATGTAATTTTTTCTTAAATTATTAGTTTTTATGTATGCCTTATTATAGTTATTAGATGTAAAAGTACATATTAACAAATATTTCAGGATATATTTTTTTTTAAACTTTTTAAAAAGTAAAACTATATGTAGGATTTATAGTACTTTCGATAAATATAATCTATGATAACTTTTCAAGATTGTAGGATATGAAAATTTTGAGAAAATTTTAAAAAATCATGTTTTGACACTTTACGAACGAGTGTTGCGGCAAATAACAACCCAAGTTTTTAAAACCCTCTTTAGGCGTTTTCCTAAATACAATATTTATATAAAAAACAAATAAATAAATAAATATATAAATGCTGATTCGTATTTAACTCCGTATTAATGCTATCCTTTTTGTGAAACCCCGTTTACGATTCCACAACACTTACAAGGAAACATTCAAAAGGTGTCGTCTTCAAAAAATATTGAAAAAAAAATATGTGATTCTACTCTTCATGAAACACCACGAAGTGGAAAAATTATCGGCTGAAATGAATTACAGCGACCACAAAAAATATAAAAGTAAAGCATATTTGGCGATTTAGCGCTGTTAGGCGTTCAGTTCGCTAGCATCGAGATTGCCGTATACGAACAAAACCGTGTTTCGTTTCTCCGCCAAGTACTCAAAATCAATCGCCTAACAAGGTGAAATCGTCAAATATGCTTAATTTTGATAATTTTTTGTGTCGCTGTAATTCATTTCAGTCGATATTTTTTTCACTTTCTGGTGTATTAGGAAGAGTAGAATCACATATAAATTGTTCAATATTTTTTGAAGACGACAGCTTTTGAATGTTTCCTTGTTAGTAAATAAATAATAATAACAAAAATTCATGCGGTACGCATTAATTATTTACACTTTTCAACTGTACGTATATGTTATATCGTATAGTCTTCAATGTTCTTTGCCTACTTTATCACACAACGGATAGACAGACATCTGAAAGGCATACAGGTAGACTGCTGGAATTCATAATCATTCTTAAACATTGTTCGAAAATGTTAAAAATGCTTAACGCAAAAGAAAATGCAGCCCTGAGGTTCTAATTTCAGTCCTTAATAAATCAGGATAATTTAGTGCAGCCCTTATAAATCTGAAAGTTAACCTTATCATTTTGTATACAAAACATTATTTTAATATATTAACATTAAACGTCTATTTGTTCATGATTTTTACAGTGAAAAGTTATATAAATGTGATTTATATAAATGTCTGTCCTAAAAACGCATTAGCAGTTTTTGGGTGTCCCTGTACGCAAATCAATTGTATAGAACCTGTTAACGTCATTTGAAATAGGAAATATTCTATAGAGAATTTGAATAATGTGAATTACTTTTTAAAAATTCTGAAAAAAATTATTGTCACTGGAAGCGGGCAGATGGACAGATAGAAAAATGGACATTCGGACAGATATATACACAAATTGAAGTAATATTCACACTTAAAAAATGCTAGAATGTGTTAAAAACGCTTAATGTAATTAAAAATGCAATTCCAGAAAATTTCCGATAAAAGCCCTCATTATAACTGAATATTTTTGGGTGGCCCTGTAAATCTAATGCTAATCATACTACATTCTATGGAAAACAATATTTTGTGCATAGGAATATGATATTTCAATTTCATTAAGATTTGTTCAAAGTAAAGTAATTAAAATTTGTTTTATAGAAATAGTTCTCGTAGAACGGAATGCTTGGGAATGATTTCGGGAGTCCCTGTACACAAACCAGTGGTGTTATTTACTGCATTTTCAATAAAAAACATCCGACAGTGAACTTGAATAGCATATTTTAATTTCATTAAGATTTGTGTAAAGTAAATGCATTTAAATATAGTTTATAGAAATACCTCTCATTGAACAAAAGGCTTTTAAAGACTTTCGGGTATTCCTGTACACAAACTAGCAGAAGTATTCACTTCATTTTCAGTAGGGAACATCCGATAATAAACTATAATAATATATATCAATTTCAAGAAATTCCATGAATATTTACGTACAGTTATGCCGACAGACAAACCGACGTCATTAACTCTTTTTAACCTTGTTGGAAAGTGATAAAAATGTGTAAGCTTATAAGCCCATAAGGTTTTTTTCACAAAAAACAAATTTTACAATGTGGTTAAACTTTAAGAAAAAGTATGAAGTAAAGTTAAATTTTTTTACAACATTAGTGATATGGCTATACAGCCGAACCTCGTGAGCGTGAACTCTCTTAACGTGAATTACAAGGTTAACGAGTTTTGACTTCAATAAAAATTATAATTAGAACATTATCATTCACACTCTGAAGTCCACATAATCAATATGATTTTCATTTAATATGAATAAAGTGTTATTTTCTCCAGAAATATTTTAGAAACATCACTTTTATTTCTCAATCTTCGTAAAGTGACGTTACATAAAAAGTGGTAGAGTAATAATGTGGTACACACACTACTATTTATCTGAATTTAGTTTTCTTTCGGGCCACGCTTACAAACTCAAATAGTACAGATACGTCAGTTTTGATTTCAACTATAGAAAGGATTATTTCTATACTGTTATTCTGAAAAATTACATTTTCAACCTTGTCCGTTTCCACAAAGTTAATTCTTTATCTATTTCATCTTGTAAACTACCTTATATTTTTACTTTTAATGATATGCTCTTATAATTTTGTGCAAGAGATTTTACTATTTTTCATTTAAATGATACTGATACAAATTTACTTCTCACCAGTCATTTACATATTGAAGTAAGAATTGGTTGAGCAAGATTCTCCTCTTCCATTATTTATAATTAGTGAATACTTTATACTCTATTACAAAATGGGTAATTTTTTTTTTTTTTTTTTTTTTTTTTTTTTTTTTTTTTTAATTTATTTATTTATTTATTTATTTATTTATTTATTTTTTTTTTTGGGGGGGGGGTTGTAGACAGTGGTTGCCAATATATTTGTTGGATTATTTGTCTCACGCTAAAAATGGATTTGAGCTAACATCAAAATTTTTTGCTAAGTATTGGGTTCATACACACACACATACACACATATATATATATAAACTAAACGTATCTCTGAATGAAAAATGAATGTAATCATAAGTAAAAATCTAACACGATACCTACAATTATCGATTTACTTGTTAATTGGTTGCTTTAAATCACTAGTATTACTATTTTCTGAAGAGTATTACCTCTACTAAATAACAATCATCAGAGGTAACACACATGAGATTTATTGAAGAATTCTTCACTAGAATAAATTCTAATAGTTTTCCTGAAAAATTCGAAATGCCTCTCTATAATTAAACAATCGATACACTACTTACGATTTATACGAAAACTACCCATTAGAGCGATTTGATATTTTTGCAGAGCAATTGTGAGGCAATGAAATTTTGTTTGGCAAAAGAAAAAAAAGAAGAGTTCCAAAATGTGCCGTTAATTATCCGTAAAGTATTTGTTTCATAAAGCTCCACTTTTTCTCTTTTCACTATGACTGTTTCTGCTGTAAACCCGTACTTTTTCTCTTTTTGTTAAACAAATTGTAGTAATAACCCTTCAAGTCAATTTTTTTGTGTTGCTAACAACATTCCTGTGTTTAATGAGTCCATTTAAGCGTTACCGCTGAAATTCCCCTGACAGCGTCCTCTATAGGAACATGTTGGAATTACTTTTTTCATCTTCCAAACAAAATTTCATTGCCTCACGATTGCTCTGGTAAAATATCAAATCGCTCTGATGGGTAGTTTTAAAATTATAGCGTTTTGAAATTGTAACTTTTATTATAATCACCCTGTAAATAAACACTCTTGAGGGGTAGTAAAAATGCTCACTGTATTGAAATACACATTCCGATTTACAATATTTAAACAATAAAATTATCCAGTTCTATACCTGCACATTGTAAGAAGGAAACCCACAGCTCTCTTATTACTCTTGCAAATATTGTGCAACTAAATAAAATTAAATTTCTAGAAGTAACACTGAGGAGCTGTATATAAAGACACAAAATGCATTTAAGTTTTGAAATATCATACTATTTAGCATTTTAGAGAAATCGCTTGCATTCTTGTTTAATTGATACATATTACTTTATATTTAATATTACATAAAAAATAAATAAATAAATAAATAAATAATAATAAAAACAGATTATGCGGGCTAGAACTTAGAAAAATTGTAATGAAATTATTGAATTAAACAGAAAACTATACACTAATACATGCTTTTATTGTGTCCCAATAATAATTTTGTTAGTATGAAAACAAAATTGAAAAACCAGGGCCTCAAACCGGCAATTGGATTGAAAATCACACTCAAATATCATGCTTACTATCAAAACGTTATACCATTTCTACAGCGTATTTGCCAACTCATCCAGACTTTTTTTACACCACTATCTGATAATAATTATTTTCGTCTTATTTAAATGCAGAATATCCTTCTTTAAATAATATATATATATATATATATTCTATAGAAACAGTGTAGTAAAAATAAATAAATAAATGGGATATCTGGCTTTTATGCTATAATATTTAGGATAACAGTAAGTAGCATTATTGCCACATTTGGATATTTTCTATAAATGTTTAACAATGTCGTAAAGCAAATGATAAATTTATTCAATTAAAAATGCTTTTGCTTTTAGCAATCTAAGATTAAAAAATAAATAAATAAATAAATAAATAAAATACAGTAGCTTAATAATCTTGTGCGCCAAAATTAATTTTAATATTTACTAGCATTAAATGTCAAAACACAAATCCTGCGATAATTTTTCTTAATTTTTGAAGCAGTAGCATGAAAAATGGATGTTTTGAAAATTACTTAACACTTTTCTACAGTTTTATATACAGAACACTTGCTCATGTATTAAGTTTCATTTAGCATTTTGTGTCAAATATTCACGGATTATTTTCTCATAAAAAGTATTTGGTGAGTTGCCAGTATTTCGACGAAGTAGTTTATATTTTGTATTTCCAAAGAGAAATAGTCTAATAATTTATACTCAGAATAAAAATTCTCTTTTTAATTTAATTTTATTTTTTGATGTAAAAGTTAGAAAACATGATTTCTTGATGTAACATTTGTAGCAGCAATATTACTTTATAATTTTGTAATCTTTATTATATCATATGCCAAACATACTTGTATAAATCTAAATGTGCACTTATGTATAATAACATTCAGAAATCTTTTATATCAACAAAAGAAAGACGCTTAAATCTATATACATTTATATTATTTTTAACGTACACAAACATCAAACCGTCTCAATTATATATATTAAAAGCAAACACGTTTTATTTATGAGACAAAAAATTTTAAGTTAAAATACATTTAAAAAAACAAAAATTACATATAAAAACAATTAAAATCAGACGTTTCGAAACCCGTCCAGGTTTCCTCATCAGTAACGGGTTTCGAAACGTCTGATTTTAATTGTTTTTATATGTAATTTTTGTTTTTTTAAATGTATTTTAACTTAAAATTTTTTGTCTCATAAATAAAACGTGTTTGCTTTTAATTTATATTATTTTATATTTACATCCTTTACATTACATATAATTAAATAATTTTTATAGGTCAATATATTTCAGAGAATTTAGATAAATCAATACCTTTAAAGTTAACTCGACTTAAGGCGAATGTGGACATTTGAAGTTATTTTAAAAATTACCACCAATCCTGCATACATATCCATTAGAATATGACAATATTAAGCATATTAAAGTTTTTTTTTCTTTTTTATATATTTAAAGTAAAATATAATTAGATTTTTTTTAGTACTTCTTTAAATCTCAAATAACCCAACTTTAGACTAAATATTATAATAAATAAAGACCTCATCTGGGCATCTAAAGAGATATACGAACACTGTAAAAATTCTTCGAGATTTTACAGGATAATCCTGTAAATTTCAACGGGAAAAAATTTTAAATCAAAAGTACAGTTTAAAACCATAAAATTCTATCACTGAATAATATTTTACGGAGAATTTCTATCAATCAAAAAGGTTTTTCGTTAAATCCACAGTTTTGTCCCATATATTTTATGGAGAAATATTGGTACCCTAGATGCCAGTTTTTTACCGCAATTTTACGGATTTATTTTTTGCAGTGTATCCATTTTGATTTCTGTAGTAATTTAATCCTTTAAACACAAATATAAGAATTTCTTATGAAAATTCATCATTCAAACATAAAAATAGTTCTCGTTATGTGTGTTAATGTATCTATAATTTAAAACTAAAATATTTTCACATAAAACAAAAGTGAATATTAATAATACGAAATTACTCAAAAAATTAAAAATTATTTTAAATTTTTTAATTAAAATTTTGAATTTTATATCTAGGTTGAATTCTTTAGACATCGATCATCTGCAATTACTTAGTCTATCGATCTACCTATTTATATACAATGGAAAATTTGTCGTTAAAATACCTGTTCCAAAATAAAAACAAACAAACAAACAAAAAAACAAATCAAATGAAAGTCGAACAGTGAGTGGACTTGCCTTAGAAATATCTTAGATGAAATAATTAACCAACTATTCATTTTCCAAAACCAGCTACTTGAAAATTTCAAATTTGCATTGTAAAACATACTTTAGATTATATTTAGTTAAATTTTGATGTATACATATATGTCCAACTATTCATTTTCCAAAACCAGCTACTTGAAAATTTCAAATTTGCATTGTAAAACATACTTTAGATTATATTTAGTTAAATTTTGATGTATACATAGACCGTATAAAGGTCTCCGCTAATGTTATTAATGTACTTGATCCGTCATTTTTTTTTTTTTTTTTTTTTTTCAAAATTATGGATAAATTAAATTATGGGAGGTTACATAAAAATTTGTCATAACGATAACTTTTGAAATAGTTATTTAATTCGATTAAAAGTTGGAAAATGATCTTATGTTACAAATATCTTGGATTAGTTCACTGGGCATCTTATTTTGCCATTTTGTTTCCAAGTTGTAACCACTTGAAATAAGGAGCTACTTGAAAATTTGGCATCATAACTTTAGAAATGCTTCATTAATTCGAAGCAGTATTGGGCAGTAAACATATCTTACAAATTTCATGGATGATTTCGCTGGACAACAGGTTCCGTCATGCTGTTTCCAAGTTGCGACCACTTTAAATCAGGTTTCTATTTGAAAATTTGTCATCGTCATGTATTTTCAAATGTTTAAATAATTCAAACAATAAATGAACAATGAGCTTATATTACAAATATTTAATATGAGTTCGCTGATCAACTTTTTCCGCCATTTATTCCAAATGATGGAATTTTAAAAATTCGTCCCTAGGAAAACTTTTGAAGTATGGAATTCGTTTAAAGGTTTGATTGTGCATTTATCTATCAAATATATTAAATGAGTTTTTTGGACAACTTGCTCTACCATTTTGTTCCTAAGTAGCTGCCACTTCAAAATTTCTCATTACGGCATCTTTCAAATTTTGATTTATTTTTAATCAAATTTCGACCACAGACTTATAATAAAAGACATTTGATATGGTCTTTAGAGAACTTGATCCGTGATTTTGTTTCCAAATGCTTTACATTTGAAAAATTTAAATTCATATAAAAATGTTCTTCATGTATCAGTTTACTTAAAACTCCTTATATGAATAGTCCATATC
The DNA here is from genome assembly GCA_963930645.1 of Salticus scenicus. Taxonomy (NCBI): domain Eukaryota; kingdom Metazoa; phylum Arthropoda; class Arachnida; order Araneae; family Salticidae; genus Salticus; species Salticus scenicus. The sequence continues at coordinate 53,802,152 of OZ005654.1, read as the reverse complement.
AATGTCTCCACAATGTTCATTAATGAACTTTATCATCCAACTTCTTTGTAAACGGCAGCTACTTGTTAAGAAAAATAATGAACCTACTCTTATGACTGATCCGGAAGGACTGTTTTTAATTTAAAATGTTTTGAAGAGATTTTAAAAAATTAAATATTGTTATGAAAGGAAATATTTACGGAAATATTTAAAATGTTCTAAATTTATTTACGGTAATTTATAAATGAGGTTTATAATATCCACCGACCCTTAACAAAAAATGCATGAGTGCCTTAAAAAAAATTAATAAAATAATAAAAAATAACTAACTAAATAAATAAATAAAAATAAAAAATTCGTTCTTTTTTAAATATTGAATAAGAAAAAATGACATTTTTCTTTAAGCTGTTCTCATTATTTGGGAGAAAAAATCCGTAAAAATATATTAATATATTTCATACGTATCACAAAATATTGAAAAATCCACTTCAAGAATGGTATATAGATATTTACTTTCAAATTTCTTTTTCGGTTTTACTAATCCCATTGAGTAGAACTAAAGTATCCTACATGCGGAAAATTGAATTGTGAGAAGCGCATTTGCCCACTTGTTAGAATTGAAACGTGCAGAAGAAATACTTCAACACTGAAGTTTGGTTATAGATGTATTGGAATGTAGAAAATTAAGAAACGCAAAAAACACTTACTTTGTAGAATGACAGCAGAATATTGAATTTTCAAAATGTAATGCTTTTATAGAATTGTTCAATTGAAATTTCATCTTTAGAGCTATCATTCTTTTTTTTTTTTTTTTTTTTAATTTAAAAAGTATCACTTTTAAGTTGTTTAAGTCTGTGATACTCAAGTTTTCAAATAATACAAAATGTAATATTTCAGAAAATATGTTTTTGCAAAGTATCTTAATACTTTTTTGCATTTTATTTAAAGTATTATATTGTCAAGATTCACTTTTATTAGACGCATTTTATTTTCCAAATATTTTTATCGTATTTTTTTTTTTATGAATAATTAAATAGATCGTTTGTTTTCGATAGAAAAAAAAAGTCTTAAAATAAATAAAAATTCAAACTATTAAAGAAATCTTATTCCTAAATCTGTAGTTTTCAATACGTTGGAATATTTCTCTGCTTTTACTTGGTATTCCTCTAAAGTGTTATTGATTAAATGAAAATATATTTATAATATATAGAAAAACATGCTCATTTACAGATAGCATAAAAAAACACCCGCCCCCTAATTTCGTTGTAAATTATCATTTGAACATACGCATGCCAATAGATTTGTAATAAGGTTTAGTTATTAACTCTGTAGTTAAATTTTACTTAGGAGTCGTCTAAATATTAAAATATGCACCATTTTTTTTTTTCAAATAGTAACATCCGTTTTTGACTCCATATTCAATTTTACACTCTCTCTCTATATATATATATAAAAGAAGACGCACCAAGAAGGACTTATCGGAATGGGACATAAATTGGTGGTTGCGATGTACATGTGGAGAAAAACAATTGATTACAGTTTCAGAAAATTTGAATAATTAAATCAAGAGAAAGTGCCTCACAATGTAAACAAGTCAATAAAGCTTTTGTCCAATTCTGGCCCTTATGTACGCAGCTTTTCGGCTTGGTATTAATTGATAGAGTTGGCAGATGTGCTCCTGTGAAGTAGCGTGCCAAATTCTGTCCAGTTGGTGCGTTAGATTGATAAAATCCCGAACTGGTTGTAGTACCCTTGTTATGATGTTCCAAACGTCGTCAGTGGAAGAGATATCCGGGGATTGAGCTCAACCCCATTTCACTGAGCAGCCTATTAAGGGTTTTTGAAGTCCCTGAAGTACCAGTGGCACGTACAATCGACAATAATGATGAATTGGAGCTTTGAGTACCGGTTTGACGGTTGACTGGTTCTCACTTTCTGTCCTCTCTTTAGGCACCCGCATCCTCTCTAGCGCTGTGTTCGGCCATGGTTCACACATTTCTGTCAATATCATCTAATAGTGGTACCGCTCCTTTCCAATTGTCGAATACTACAGAATACTTCATAGAATACTTCAGAATATAGTTCAAAAAATTAGAATAATGCGAATATATTGTAGAGTTTTTACATGCTTTACATCAGTACTTTGTTGTATCACACTTAGCTTTAATGATAGCTATTAATTGGTTTAGTATATTATTGGCTATTAGTTCACTTTTTTTTTTTTTTTTTTTTTTTTTTTAAAGCGAAATTTGAAAAATATGTTCTTCGAACTATAAATAAATAAGATACTTTTTGTCTCTTGGTTCAACTTCTTGAAGTCGTTTTTTCATAATTCCCCACAATTTCTCGATGGAATTTACTTCGGGTGAGTTCGAAGGCCATGGAACATGGAAGCACTTTTTTTCCCTTCTTCTGGAGCCATACAGCTGTCCATTTAGAAATGTGGCAAGAAGCTGAATCTCGTTGAAACTCGAAATCATCATCACATAAATTCCCAGATGAAGGTATCACGAAGGTTTCAGGAATTTCTTGTTTTCTTCTGAATTGACTTTTGTGTAAACAATACGCAGCCTACCTTGGCCTTGTGCTGCCATGCAGCTCCATACCATGACGGAGGTCGCAAATTTAGCCGAAAGTTTTAAACACTCTTTATCAAAAGCTTCTTGTTTAAGTCTCAAAACTACCTTTGTCCCTATGGGACACACAAAACATACTTCCATCGCTGAAGAATACGTTTTACCAGTCATCTTGACCCCAAAATAGCCTTTGTTCACACCATTTAACTCTAGCAATCATTTGCTTAGATGATATGATAAGAGTAGCTTTGTGTAAGGCACACACTCTGAAAAAAATGTTGTGTAAGGATACGCATCATTATTGAGGCAGCTTACTTGCCCCGACCATGTAGAAAAATGTTACCAATTGCAATTGTGTCATGGCTCTGTTACACAGCTATAGTTGATAACATTTCTCAACATAGTCGTGAAAAGTAAGTTCCCTGAATAATGTTGTGTATTCTTAGACAACATTTTTAAAGTGCACGATCAAAAACCTAATTTGTGATATCGTCGTAATGTTGCAGATTTAGAGACATTTGTACCTAATTGTTTCTATTTTTTTCTTCAAGTACCTCACGATTCGAAAGCGATGTTTTTTCGCTAGGTTTTTTAATTTTCTTTCATCTCTTGCTGAAGTGACTGGCTTTCAATCACTTTAAATGTATTTATTTTGAAAGTGCTTATTATTAGAATATTCTCTCATAACTCTACTCACATTTGCTTGAGAACATTTCACTTCCTTTGCTATAAAGAGTTGTGATTTTCCTTCTTTGTGCTACTATCCAAACGAAGTTTCGCAGTCTCAGATAAGTCTCTCTTAGTCCCATATTATTAAAAAATGGTGAGCAAAAATGAAATGCCAAACTACCCTTAATTTTTCGCTGAACACATGTTAGTCCCCGATTAATGAAATTTACAGATACTGTCTAAACCTTTAAGAAAATAGTTGCATAATCTGATTTTTTAAACCGTAGTGCCGAGATACTATTTTTTTTTTTTAGTTATTAGTATAGCACAATAAATAAATAAATAAATTTATTTATTTATTAATTAAAATAAAAATTAAATTAAATTAAATTAAAAAAAGTATATATATATATTTATGATATAGTAATAAATATTTTGAAGATATTTAGACATTTTTAATATTTTTTCTTCTAAACATTGTATGTAAATTGACACTTTAGCAACATTGAACCTTATTATTATTATTATTATTATTATTATTATTATTATTTTTAATTCGGATTTTATATAGATGAAACATTTATAGAGATTTATTATGAATACATTCTAGAAAAAAAAAAAGTTTTAATTATAATAAGCAAGAAAGCGAGTAAAGCCCTCTAGTAAATAATTAAAAAATCTCTATTTAAAAAATTAATCATAAATATTAGTATTCAAAAATATAAGTATTGTATTATTAATTTTACTCGCTTATACCATTTCATAGCTGCAAACTTTCTTAATTTATTCCGTAGCATTGTTAATAACCGTCTCTTTTCCACACCATATATTTTAAAGCGTGATTTTTTTTCTTATTTCACTATAAATATGTATTTTAAACAATTAATTTGATAAATAAATGATGCGGAAAAAACAGCGGGATTACTACGGAATAAATTAGAATACTTATCAGCTATGCCTTATAATGGAAGAAAAAGTATTCTTTTTAAGTCAAATTTTCTAAATTGATTGATTGCAGCATTTCTATATTTTACGGTGCACAGAATAACAATAATAACACAGGTCGACATGAAAAAATTTGGTTTTATAATTTTGGCTGATCTCTATGTTTTTTGTGTGCTGAAACCGAAAATGAAGCCAGTTTTTCTCTACCACGTATAGATTTTTTGTCAATACAGGGTGCTTACCTATATAATTTCTTCCATTACTCTTTCATCAAAATAATTATATGGTAAGTTTTATAGTATGTTTCCATGATTAATTAATCATGGATACCCATTGTTGTAATTGCGCAGCACTAGTGCGACGTAAAACCCTACCAACCAACTAACCAACCGATTTTTATGATGGTATATGTAAGAAATGGAGTTGGTAAACATACTGTATTGACAAAAATCTGTACGTGATTGAGAATAATGGGCTGCATTTTCGGTTTCCGCACATCAAGAAACATAAAGATCAGCTAAAAACATTAAACCAAATTTTGTCAACTTCATTTTTGTAGACCTGTGTAATAAAAAATAAATAAAGAAAAGAAAAGAAAAAATAAACAGGTTTTAGCGGTTAGTCAGTGCGTGCATCTGTCAATCTGTGTATCTATTATAATCTTAACTAAAGAACAAAATAAAGTTTTGGTCTGTTTTTACAAGTTCCATAAATACGAAAATCAGGTTTTTAGCAGTTAGTGTGTATGAGAGAGTCTGTATCTGTGCGTCTGTTATCAGCGTATTATAAGAATAATAAGTATTAGGAAGTCCAAATTCTGTATTCAATCATATAGGAATTCCATACTAAGATTTTCGTGGAAATAAAACAAATGGTTCGTGTACTAGGACATCCAAAAGAATTAAAATACAGTACGCCTAAGAGCGAAAAATGTGATAGATGCGGTTTAACAGATTTGATTGTATTAAAGAAAACGAAATGAACGTAGTTATCATATGCATAAAATCATGTTTATCATTAGATACGATACACAAATCCTTTAGCTTACCTTTACAGGTCCTCACAAAAGAATTTTGATATATTAGGATAATTACGCACAATTCGCTGAGAGTGCATTTAGAGTTGAGTTATGTGTTTGTAATATTGTGCTAAATTTAAGGACAATATGTGATGTGTATATAGTTTACAGATAATACATATACAGGCCATCCAAAATTGCGTGAATACATTCTTCTCTATAGGGAGTAACTAATGAAAGCTCATTACTAAATTTTGCCGAATCTGTTGACCGAAAACTGTTGAAAAATGATAAATACTTTCTCATACTGTATATAAACAATGTATTAGCTTGGATTTTAACATTTTCAGTAACTTTTGCACGAACTTTTGCACTTTTGCACGTTTTCAAATAATCTGAATACGAAAATCAAATTTTTATCGGGTGATCTGTGTATATCTTTATTATCAGCGTACATTATAAACAAATAATTTTAGGAAATTGAAATTGTGTATTCTGAAAACCTTAACAGGTAATTATTTCAGAATTTTGACCAAGGTTGGCAAATTTCAAGGAATAGTGTTGGTGAAAATTACATGAATATGAAGGAAAATGCTGCGTGTTGCGGTAGGTTGTATTCGAACCGAGGACGTCTAGGTAGTAATCCAGAGTCGTACCTCTGGACAAAAGGTTAACCCCCTTGTCCATCGGTAAGTTTTGGATTATCTACATTAGAATGTCGTTAATGGCATCGCTACAGTACTTCCCCTCCAGTGAGTACACCATCGTACAAGCGATAATTGCTGTAGACGGTAGCGATGACGAGATTGTGCTGTCAGTTGTCCCGTTTTGCCAAGTTGAAGGAGCAGCGGCGAGTTGAAGGCGACGGGCGTGACAGACTTTGTGCTGTGAGAACAGCGATTCACAGGCTTTGACGCTCGGAGGGTTTTAGTGGTGCTGCCATCTATTGCCAGAGAGCGGAGTTGAAAGCTTGTTGCTTCGTCCGCTGTCACTAATGAAGGAAAATGCTGCGTGTTGCGGTAGGTTGTATTCGAACCGAGGACGTCTAGGTAGTAATCCAGAGTCGTACCTCTGGACAAAAGGTTAACCCCTTGTCCATCGGTAAGTTTTGGATTATCTACATTAGAATGTCGTTAATGGCGTCGCTACAAATAATTTTGAATATAAATTTAAAATTTAAAACAGCCTTAATTTTAATGGTTGCATATACTGTGTTAAACTGGACATTGTAGGAGTGGTAACTCCCTCATGTTGAAATATATGTCCAATAAAACTGTTTTTTAAAATATGCAATTTGTAAATTTTTGCAAAACGTTTTTTCTTATCCCTTAATTTATAATATTTCTTTTTAGTATATAAATGCAGGGTAAGAGAAAGATGTGTGACTCAGACACCAGATTACTTTTACTGAGAATAAAATTATTAAAAAGAAGTATTAGTAAAGAAAATAAATATTTTTTAAAATTATGTTAGAAATTTCTGGTGGATGTTTCATTAAAGTTTTATTTTTGTTTTTACGCCGCAATGAATTTTTACTGAATTCCAACAATAAAATGCAGTTTGAAATTAAAATTAAAAAAATTAATCACAAACATGAGTTATGATTATTAATGACATCTCATTGCTCTAGTTTATATCTTCGACTTATAAAAATTTTCTTCATTCTGTTCATCATAGCGTTGTTCCCTTCAATAAAAAATTGAACTACCACTTGATTTATTGCCAAATTCCGAAGATATTTTTCCTAATAACTCAAACAGAATAATCACGGAACAGCTCCTTTTAATTGAATACTAGTTTTTTGTACTCTAATAAATATTATGGTGATTAATTCAGTATTAAGTGAATATGCATGTCATGATTTGCATGACATTTGAATTGATGTAACATTCACTATTTTACTCCTATTTTTATGTTTTAATGAATTTATTTTTTGCGTCAAGGATTATTTCTTCGTAAAGTTAAACTCTAATAAATAAAAAAGAAATATTTAGTTTTTGTGTATGCTTTATTACGGCCATTAAATGTAACATTACATAATAACGCACCATTCTGGATTCTTTTTTGTCAAAACATTAAAAAGAAGTTAAACTTTATGTAGGATTTACATTACAGTGTACTATGGATAAATATAGGCTGAGAAAATTTCTCAAGGGTCGAAGTTCTTGGTATATACTTTGCCGACTTTCGCCGTCAAATAAAAACCCAAGTTTTTTAAAGCCTTTTTAAAGGCTTTTCCTAAGTCTTTGTACTATTTATAACAAATAATAATAATAATAATAATAATAATAATAATAATGTAAATTCGTATTAATCCTTTATAATTGATATTATTTTTTTAAATTAAAAATTCTTTATGAAATCATAAATCTTACTAAATAAATAAAAATGTGTTAGAGTTAAAAGCTTTAAGGGTTTTTTTCCCCTAAAAAAAAGATGCTTGTAATGTGGTTGAAATAAAGGAATCACCAAATTTAGTGTAAAGCATGTGAAAGCATCTTATTAAATTTCAACTTTGGAAAATGCCTAAAATTTAGCTCGCCTTTTTGCCTATATTTTGCTTAATTTTTACTTTATTCAAACAAACTTTAGTCATAAGAAGAAGGAGAAGAAGAAGAAAAGGAAAACAAAAGAAAGAAAAAATAAAAAAAGGAAGAAAAACAAAGAAAGAAAATCATACACACAAAAAGGAAAAAAGCTTCAAACATGTTTTCCGAAACATTATGTCTGAAAAATGAAACTCGATATAATTTATTTTATAGCCAGTTAGTTGTAAAGATCCAAAAATTAAATTCGAAAAAATACTAATCTACAATTCATATAAACCCTCTCAATAAATACATTTAACAATGACAAAATATAGTAAATTGTACTTCCTTGTAAAATTATTCTACATAAACCAACAAAAAAAAAAAAAAAATATTTTTTTTTTTAAATATAAATTTAAAGAATAAATCGTGTGTGATGAAGTCCTTCATTTGTAAAACTGTCTTGCATATCCATAAATACTATGTCAACTATGTCAATCAATATAAACGTTTCTTCCTGATGTATCTGTTTAAAAAAAAAAAAAAAAAACTGCAATCGAAATAGCATTGTCAATCAGAGAAAAATGTGTCCACTTAGATATCTTACAGTTTCTACTAATTTCCTTTAAGGAAGTTTGGGCCTTTTTTTCTCTTAGATTTCCATAGGGATTTACCTTTCTATGAAAAAAAGGGGAATACCTAAAATTGATATTTACGCTGTATTCTTTCTTGTTTCCTTTTTTTTTTTTTTTTGATAGTAAATACAAAATTAAACTTTGCTGTTATACTAATTTTCAGTCAATCGATATAGTCTTGCTTTTTGTAATGTTAGTATAAACTATCATAAAATATTAGATATTTAGGATAAAAAAAAAAGTAATTTTTGTCATTTATAATAGTTCATATATGCAAACATTTTATCCTAATGTAGCCGGATGCTCCTTTTTCTGGTTACTTAAGTTCAACGATATTATTACAAACTGAAAGATTATAATATCCTACCTCTAATTAAAAAAAAGTATAAATGTATTGTTCATGAAATTTTTAACGTAAGTCTTAAATTGAATATTTTTTTTTTTTTTTTTTAGAATTTGTTAACACAGATTTTTTTTTCAGTGAAATAGACATTTTAAAGTATTTCCATGGTCAACACGAAGGTAATTTCTTAAAATTTTAACAAACTTTGAAAAGAAATAAGGTGAAATAATTTGACTTCTGCTTTAAAGAGCTAGGTGGGTTTTCAAGAAAAAAAAAAAAAATAATGTAAAAAAGTGTTTAAAAGAAAAAATATTTAAGCAATATTTTATATAACTCTCATTAATATTTTTGGAAAATGGTGTCCTTGTTCACAGAGACCGCTCAGAAATGCGGTATACAGGATTTCTCAAAAACTAATCCACCTATGTTAGTAAAGCTTTGTACACATTATTGAAATGCAACTGACTAGTGTTTTAACGAAGGATTTTTTTTTTTTAATTGAATTTTAAATTTTTGGCATCAGCATTTGCAAAAACAATACAATGTTCGTTACATTTTACATTAGCTGTAATTGACAAAAAAAAAAAAAAAAAAAAAAAAAATCCCGAATGAGTTAGTCAACTCTATTTTGAAGAAGTGCGCAAAATTTCAGTAAAATCGATTCATAAGTTTTTAAGAAATTCCGTAAACCGTTTTTTGGTAGTATCTTCAAAAACCAGGACTCAGCGGCTTATTCTTCTAAAATTTTTATGATATATTACTTAAATGTTACTCTTTTATACATGCTTAAAATTTGAATAAAAAATTTTATTTACTACATTAAAAAAAAAAAAAAAAAAAAAAAAAAAAAAAGGAGAGAGAGAATTATCATTATTATTATTATTTATTATTTTTTTTCCGAAGCCAATGTAACTTTTTAGCAATTGCTATTTTATTTTATTTGTTTATTTTGGAAATTTTAACAGTAAGCTTAAAAATGTATTACGACACTAAATTCCCTAATTATACGTGATCTTCATTGCAAGCCGAACAATCTAAAATGCATTAAAAAGTCTTTCCTTTTCTACCTTTTTTCATAGATTTTCTAGTGTTTCTAAGTTTTTCATAGTGTTTCTAAAAGCACTCAAAAAAAAAAAAAAAAAAAAAAAAAAAAAATCCAGTAAAACCAAGTTTAAAATTCCCCATTCGCACATTATTCAAAAATCCCAAACCTAGCGTTGTACTGTCTTGTCTTTAGTAGTTAAAATGCTCGAAGCGGCATTATGAAAGCTTTTTTAGAATGAGAAATAATGACCTTGTCTTGGAGAGTATAAAAATAAATTAAAATAAAATTGCTGAAAACACACAAAATCGTAACTACAAAAATATTAAAAATATTAATCTCAAAATGATTAAACTTGAGAAAAAGTTATGAAATATCATGTTTCGCACCTTACTACTGGATATATTATATTCTTTGAATATAATAAGTGCAAACTCTTTCGGTTTTTTAACACCACTATTTGGAAATGATTATTTTTATTTTATTTAATTGTAGAATTTCTTTTTTTAAATTCAACAATTTGTTTTCTATGAAAATAATGATGTTAAAAAGCAGAATTGTTGGCATTTATGCTAAAATATATAACGTAAGGGCATGTAGATTTAGTGTCATACCAGAATATTTTCTATTATTATTTAACAATGTCTTTAAAACAAATGATAAGTTTATTCAATTAAAAGTACTTTTGGGGTCAGCAAGCTAATAGTTAAAAAAAAAAAAAAAGTAGCTTACTAACCTTACATACAAAAATTAATTTTAATATTTACTAGTATTAAATGTCAAAACTCAAATCCTGTGATCAATTTTCTTAATTTTTGAAGCAGTAGCATAAAAAATGGATGTTTTGAAAATTACTTAAAACTTTTCTATAGTTTTATATACAGAACAAGTGTTCAAGTATTAAGTTTCATTTATCATTTTGTGTCAAATATACATGGATTATTTTCTCATAAAAAGAATTTGGTAAGCTGCCAGTTAATCCGCGGTATACTTTATGTTTTGTATTTACAAAAAGAAATAATCTAACAATTTATACTCCCGTTAAAAATTTTAATTTATATTTTATATTGTGATGTAAAAGCTAGAAAACATGATTTCTTGATGTAAAATTTATAGCAGCAATATTATTTTGTAATTTTGAAATCTTTGTTATGACATGTGTCAAATAAAATTGCATAAATCTAAATGTACACTTACGTGTAATTACATTTAAAAATCTTTTGTACCAAAAACAGAAAGACGCCTATGTACCCTTCTTTATTTATTTATTTATTTATTTATTTTTTACATTTTTTAAAATATTTTTTATGGATTGATATATCTTATAAAATTTAGGTATAAGTGGCCATTCATCAATATTTTTATTATCAATTTCATTTAAGAAGGTTGACATTTTAAAGGATTACTATTACTATTTTGAAAATTACTCTCTAAAAATGAAAAAAAAAAAAAAAAAGAACTGCGTGCATGTGAATTGAAATAAAACTATATTAAGCATGTTGAAATTTCTACAAAAGTATTTAAAATAATAATAATAATAATAATAATAATATTAAAATTTAAAAATTCATGAAATGTTCCAGCTTTTCCAGATTTAAACTAAATATTATAACAAATATAGTGAAGGCATCTTATAGATACTTAAATAAATCTGTTTACCTATCACTGTATATCATTCAAACATAAAAATATTTTCATAAATAAATTTGTCAACGTATCCACAAATTAACACCCAAGTATGTTACTTATATCAATATTAGTAATGCGAATTTATTCAAAATATTAAAAAATAACCTTAATTTTCTTTATTTGAAATTAGGAATTATAATTCTAGCTTAAATTTTATAGGAATTGATATACTACAATCCCTTAGTTCAACTATCTATTTATGTCTCTATTTCTACATATTTAATGAAAATATTGTCATCATGATATCTTTCAAAGTAATAAACTAAATCTAACAAAAATTGAACAGTAAAATTATCATACAAATATCTAAGAAGATTTATTTAACCAAATAGCTCCGCCAATCTGTTTTAAAGTGGAGCCACTTGAAAATCTCAAATTCACATAGGGTAGGTGCTCTAGTGATTGGCCTGTCCCAGTAATTGACATCTATCCCGAAAAATAAGAAAATAAGAAATAAGAAAAATAATAAATAATAAAAATAATAAAATCATATATTTTACATATAAAAATTGTAACATTTTATGTCAAACACTGGAGCATAGGTTGCTAATAACTGATAAAAGGAATAACTAGCGGTATCAAACACTGGAACATAGGGTGCTAATTGCTGATAAAATGAAAAACTGGCAGTGTCAATTACTGGAATATTGAGTGGGCTTCAAATAAAAATTCATAAAACATAATAATTGTTGTCAAATGCATATATTTTAACATATATGTAGTTCTGAATGTCTTTCATACCTTATGTACTAACTTAAGCTTTCTAAAAATATTTTCTGATGACTAGAACGTTAAAAACATCAGAGATTGATCTAAAAGTGTCAATCACTGGTGCACTTACCCTAGTAAGAAAACGTATTAATGACTAGATTTACATAAATATTGATGTACACATAGACCATATAAATGTCTTTACTACATTTATTAAAGGTTTCGTCCACAATTTTGTTTGAAATAGCGAATATCTTAAATAAAGGAAAACTACTTAAAATGAAGCTGCCACATGAAAATATGTTATCACAATAACTTTTGAAACACTGAATTACTTCAAACCAAAGTTGGATAATGGACTTATGCTATAAATACCTTGAATGAGTTGAACAAAGTCATAAAAGGTATTTGTAACCACTTATTCTGGATATTTTTCTTTGCCATATAGTCTTCAAGTGTCGCCCAATAAAATTCAGGGGCCATCTGAAAATATTTCATCATAGCTTTTGAAGTACTGAAATAATTTGAAGCAAAGGTGGATAGCAAATTTTTCTTATATATTGTTTGAATAAGTTCGCTGGACAACATGTTCCACCATCTTGTTTCTAAGTTGAAGAAACTTGAAATCAGGCTGCTATTTGAAAATTTGTTATCACAAAAACTTTTGAAATACTGAAATACCAATGTTGAAGAGTGGAATTATCTTACAAATAATTTGAACGAATTTGGTGAGCAACTTGTTCTGCCATTTTGTTTCCAAAGTGCGGTTCTTTGAAAATTTGCCACCACGGAAACTTCTGAAACAAGGAATTGATTCGAAACAAGGATGGACAGTGTACTTATCTGGCTGTCACTTGAAAGCTTCTCATTACGGTAACTTTCGAAATATTGAATAATTTCGAACCAAATTTGGAAAGTAAATTTAATTTTGAAATACTTAAGGTATGTTCCTCGGCCAATTTAATTCACCATCTTATTTCTAAGTGACGCCTATTTGAAAATTTTAAATTCATAAAAAATTTTATTTGTGAATTGGTTTGCCTAAAAGTTCGTATTTACAATGCTCACATCAGTGTTTTCATCATGTTTATTAATGAACTTTATCCATCAACCTGTATCAAAATGGTCGTTACTTGTTAAGAAAAAAGTCATCAGTCAACCTTCCGGAAGGACTGTTTTTAAATTAAAATATTTTGAAGAAATTTAAATAAAATTAAGATTGTTATACATTAATAGAAACATATTCAAAATTTCTTGAAGTATTTTTAGGTAATTTGCAAAAGCGATTGAAACGTTCTCCGCCCCTTAAAACAAACTGCATGCATGTCGTTACAAAAAAAAAAAAAAAGTTTTATATTAACTCTTTAATAACAAAAAACGCCATTTTTTTTTAAGCTGTTTTCCTTATTTGGAAAGAAAAATCCATAAAAACCCATTAATATATTTCATACGTGTCACAAAACTTTGAAAAATCCATATTTGAGAACGATATGCAGTTATTTACTTTCAAATTTCTATTTCGGTTTTACTAATCCCATTGAGAAGAACTAAAGTATCCTACATGCGGAAAATTGAATTTTGAAAAGCGCATTTGCCAACTTGTTAGAGCTGAAATGTGCAAAAGAAATACTTCAACAATTGAAGTTTGGTGATAGATATTGGAATGTAGAAAATTAAGAAATGTAAAAAAGCACTTACATTGTAGAACAGCAGCAGCATCTTGAATTTTGAAAATGTAATGCTCTTAGAGAGTTATTCAATTGAATTTTCCTTTTCATCTTTAGAGACATTTTTTTTTTCTTTTTTTAAAATTTCATAACGTTTGAAAATTTCAGTCTGTGATACTCTAATCTGTTTTTAGTATATTAGATAATATAGTATTTTCCAAGATATGTTTTTGGAAAGTATCTTAACACTTTCTTACATTTTATTGGAAGCAATATGTTGTAAAGATTGGATTTTTTTAGACGCTTTTTTTTTTCAAATATTTTTATTGTAGTATTTTTTTTTAATAAATCAAAAGAAATCTATTTGGATAAAACCGGTCTTAAAATGAATAAAGATTCAAAATGTTAAATAAAAAAACATTTCAAAATCCGTATTTTTAAATAAGTTAGAAAAATTCGTTGCTTTTATTTTCCACTCCTGCAATGTGTTATTAGTTATACAAAATCTATGTCTATCATGAAGAAAAATCCACGTACGTACTGTCAGTGAAAAGAAAGAAAAAAAATAAATAAATAAATGGCCACCTGCTCACTAATTCTGTCATGAATTGTTGTGTAAACACTCAGCTTTCTGATCGGTTGGAAATACGGTCTAGCAATTAGTCCTAAGGTTAAATTTAACTTAGGTGTCGTCTACATAATTAAAATGTGTATATAAGCCTCAATAACAACATTAGTAGCACCCGATTTTAATCCCATATTCAAATTTAAGAGAGCAAGATGGTTCGGAAAAAGAGAGATATACTTTATGTACTTATATAATTAAATTTAGTGTTTAATGAATATAAGATTTTATTTAAAACTTGCATTGTTTTAAGTATGTAGAAAACTACAATTTCCATAAATTGAATAAATAAAAATAAATAAATAAATAAATGAAAACAGTAAAAACCGAAAAAAAAAAGAGTAAATAAAGAGAAATGTCAATTCGTTTTAGGCATGAATTTTCTAAACAAACATCTCTCTTAAGATTCCATTTATAAACTGAGAAATGTTAATTACAAAAACACGAAAGAAACTATTCGAAAATAAATATGATTTTTTATTTAAATTTATCATAAATAATTGAATATTTAAAATTTGATTAAATGTAGAATTAACATCATAGATATATGCATTATAATATTAATACGTTCTTTTCATAGCAGCAAAATTATTTAAACTATATTGCTTCATTTATTTGTCATGTAATATTTTGCACATTATACACTTATCTCATTTTTGTACAACGCTTTGCAAAATTTAAACTTATTTTACAGCTTTTTATATTTTAACTATAACTTGTGTTCCTATCGACATCAAAGAAATATTGTAAGATTTCTCTAAAGATAACCATACTTTTAAACTGAAAAATTATATGAAAATACAATCGAATAAATTTTTCTTATTGATAAGAGCATTTTGTAAAATTTTCCATATGGCAGTATGATATCAGGTGTAATTTAAATGACGTTCAATAACGCTCCAAGGGAAAAATTGCGGTACGAATGCGTAAAATGGAAAAATGAATGCCTTAAATAAAATTTAGATTTTTATTATAGCAGAAATATAGCAAACTTATATGATAATCATGACCATTCAGAAAAATCAAATTGAGTTTTTGGAATAAGCGTATTGCAAATTTTTCCTTTTATTTAATGTCTTTGGAATTAGTATTATGCAATTTTTTCAATATTAAGAAAATGTATTGAAGAAATAATTCTTGTATACATTTTCTGCTTAAACTGGTTTAATTTACGAGTGAATTTAAAGAGATATATTACTTTTCATTCACATAGTAACAAAATATATAATTGATTTAACTTGTAATTAAGAGTCTGTGAATTTTGCTGAAATAACAATTTAAAAATATTTTTAAATTGCTTTTGATTTTTTTTGAACTGGTTCATAAGCTTTTTTATAGTCAACAATAATTAATAGGTTTGAGTAGTTTTTTTTAATTTTTATTTTTATTTTTTTAATAATTATAAAATTATGTATTTTTCTTAAGATAATTAATTTACAAGGGTTGGTTAATTGTAGCTTCTTCACATATCCCCTTCTTTAGCTTCTTTAAAAGGCTTTAAAGTCAAGAAAAACATGTCTTATATATATGTATATATATATATATATATATATATATATATATATATATATATTACCGTTAAAGTGCAGAGATCAGTTAATCAGCAGATTAGCTAGGGAATCCCTACATTAACTTGGGTAATCCGTTAAAGTGCGGAAAATTGTTTTCCCAAATTACCTAGTTAATCTGTGAATTACCTAGAAAATTTGCACATTACCGACTAAACACTTGGTGATCTGCACATTACCGACTAAACACTTGGTAATCTGCACATTACCTACTAAGCACTTGTGGAAGTGAAAATAAGATCTTTGGTGGAACAACAACAACGTTTCTCTTCTGTTCTCTTAAATTTTGTTTATTTACTTTTTGATAACTAAAGAATCAAGTTAATACAATCGAACAATCAACGCATTAGTTGATAAAATCGATCATCAATCAATTAAAAAACTACAATATAAAGAATCAAACAGTTTAAAATATTATTGCAATTAAGGAAATTGAGATAATATTATTTATTTATTTTTCAATACCTGAAGAATCACGTTAACACAACCAAACAAACAACAAATTAGTTAATAGAATCAATCATCAATCAATCGAAAAATTATATTATAAAGAATCTAACTCTTTAACATAATATTGCAATTAAGGGAATAAATTTGCGAAACATATAATAAAATTCTGCTTACTTGTTAGTACAATCTAAAGCTTGGTGGCACTTTGAATTGCATAGCAATTGTTTTTTGCAATAAACACACCTATATTCGTGGTACATTTAGATTTGCAATCACATTTTTTGAAACCTGCCCGGTACCAAGAGATTGTTTTATTGCTGTTTGACGTAAAGATATTTCTACAGCAGAGACATATTCTTTCGTTAAAATTCTCTCTTTGCGAACACTGAATTCAGATCTTGCATACAACTGTTTTAAAATACCCGTTTCAGTACCAAGTTTATAAAATTCATCCTCTGTTTTTCTAAGAGGTAAATTTTGGTAAAATTTGGAGGTAAATTTTGTGCTTTAAGAAAAAAAAAAAAAAAAAAAAAAAAAAAAAACGGATATTCACGCGCTAAAATCAGAAATATAGTTTGAAAACCGAATGAAATATGCTATGCACAGACACCCGACGCAAATTATGAGAAAAAAAAAAAAAAAGAAAGCAATCGGCGGTGACCAGACACTAGCTAAACCAAAAGTCGAGGGAGGGGGAAGGAGTAGTGAAAGGAAATAAGAGGAGCGAAACTATAATAAACTAAAAGTGGAGGCAAGGGGGAAGCAGAGGGGAAAGGAAATGAGACAAACAAACTTTTGAACTTTAACGATACAGAAGCCGCTAATGTGCAGATTACGTACTTAAAATGCGGAAAACTCTTGATTTCGCACTTTAACGGCTCATTTTAGTTAATCTGCAGATTAGCTAGGTAATCTGCACTTTAACGGATTTCGAGTTTTAACGGCAACTTATATATATGTAAACCTTTTTATTAATGTGGGGGGGGGGAATCTTAATGTGGGTGTCGAATACTAATTCATTTGTTAAAAGCACGGCTTAATGACAATTCGTATAACTACTGAATTAAACTCACCAAATTATTATTAAGCTTGAAAAACTTTTTAGGTGGAATAAATCACATCAGCCAAACACACTCAATTAGAAAAGGAAAAGTATCCTCTCACTTACTCTTTAAAAGCCCACACGAACATTCACTGGTGTAATACACACTTAAACAGTTTAACTAGAGAAATGCTTTAATTCGTTCATCTTAAAACCTCTTAACTGAAAACATTTACATACTACCAAATGCAAAAACTTTCCAACTTCCATAATCATGCTCCAATTACTTTTCACACTTCCCCCGAAACCAACGCCAACTAGACAATTTACACTGGACATCTCACCCTCAACTAACGAAACTGGCTATGGGCAATTTACACTACCTCCTACCTCTGAAACAGCTGCCAACTAAACAAACTCAAATGGGTATCCTACCCTCAACTAATAAAAGTGTTTATGGACAACGTATAAAATCAGTGAGTAGTGTAAAAAGGACAGTTCACCTGCACGGTGGTGGTGGCGTAGTGGCGTATTGTGGCGTAGGGTGGTGGCGCGCCACCACCCTTTCACCTCTACGCCACCAGCGTGCAGGTGAACGTGTCCTTTTTACACTACTTAGTCATCATCTTGGACGAGGGGGGTGTTGCCACCGGAAGATTAGAAACTTTTGGAGCGTTGCCACCGGAAGAATAGAAACTTTGAGTATCACCTTTTACGAGGGTTTCCGCGATGAGTGCTGCCATCTATCGGGGAGATGGGAATTTTTTCCTAAATTTCGGACTTAGTATTTTTTTTCACAATTTCGCGGACTTCAAAATTTTTTCGAGTTGGAAGTTTTGCGGGAAGTGAGATGACGTCACGATCTTTTAGGATAAAAATTGGTACAATGTCAAGGACTTAGCTTTTTTTAAATATATTCTAGGGAATTTGATTGAATGAAACAAAAGTAGATGAATATAATGAATTTAACGAATGGTATAGACTTTGATCTTAATATTTGCGCATTACCATTCGGAGATTATAAATTGATTACAGAATTAAATAGAAATTTTCCTATGTATTTCATGGAATTTGACAAAATAAAACAAAGGGTTGGTGAGTATTATATAATTAAAAACATTGAATGTGAATGGTGTAGACTTTGATATTAAAATTTGGGTGTTGCCATTGGAAGAGTATAAATAATTTCCGGTGGGACTTAACATTTTTGACTGAATGAAACAAAGGATAGATGAATTTAAACAAGGGTTCTGACTTTTAGTGATGCCATTGGAAGATTGTAAACTTATATTAGAAAATTTTTACAGAATTTATAGAAACAATGTGATTCTAATACTGTATTCTACTTGGTTAATGACCACACTTAATACTTTAGAATTATGCGGAAGCTTTAATAAAAATTTATGAATATTTTAGAAACTTACCATCTTTTAGAGATTGAAAATATATTTCGTTAAGATAATAAATAATGAATTTAAATAAGAGTTCAGACTTTTAGTGATGGCATTGGAAGATTGTAAACTTACATTAGGAAATTTTTACAGAATTTATGGAAACAAGGTGATCCTAATACTGCATTTTAATTCGTTAATGAGTACACTTAGTATTTTAGAACTTGAAATTTAGGAAATTAGAAATTTTTACAGAATTAAATAGAAATTTTCGTAATTTGAGGGATAAGCGTCATCGGTGGATTAACAGAGATTTAAAAACAAAACAATAATAAATAATTTAAAACACATATTTTTTAATAATGAAAGTCATGCAATTATATGTATAATTAATTATTTTAAAACAAAAACGATACACATAAATTTAAAAACAAAACAATAATAAATAATTTAAAACACATATTTTTAATAATGAATGTCATGCAATTATATGTATAATTAATTATTTTAAAACAAAAACGACTTTATAAGCAATAAAGTTGTATAAACTAAACTTTGTACATATCATGACTTTATGTTAACACTAAATAAGTTTAACTTTAAAAAAATTTTTAAGCTCTAACTTACAAATACTATTATTACATTCGTTAAAAATTGAACGCACATGAACTTTAAAAATACTATCATATAAATTTAACAAAAGTTTTAAAACCAGTAAATGATGTTATATATGTTATAAATAAAACTAAATACAATAAATTTTATATACAATAAAGTTATATACTAAAATTTATATAAATTAAACTAAATATAATAAAAATTATATAAATTAAACTTTATATTCTCACTAAATAAGTTTCACATTTATTTAAACTCTAACTTACATTCGTTAAAAATTGAACACACATGCACTTTAAAAAATTACTATCATATAAATTTAAAAAAATTACTATCATCTAATAATATTAATCTAAAAAAAATTGCTTACAAAGACATACAGTAAAATTATAAAGAAAAAAGAAAAAAAAAAATTACTATCATATAATAATATTAATCTAAAAAAACAAAATGCTTACAAAGTTTTAAATGAACAATTAAATTTTATATACAGTAAAGTTATAAATTAAAAAAAAATAGTATTATATAATAATATTAATTAAAAAAAATTACTATTATATAATAATATTAATTTAAAAAATGCATACAAAGATATACAGTAAAGTTATAAATTAAAAAAATTACTGTCATATAATAATATTAATTTAAAAAATGCATACAAAGATATACAGTAAAGTTATAATTTAAAAAAAAATGACTATCATATAATAATATTAATTAAAAAAATACATACAATGTTTAAAATCAACAATTAAACTCTATATACATTATAATTAACTAAACTTTATGCTGTTACTATTAAATAAATTTATCATAACACGAAAATTTTAAAACTTTACATAAATTTTATAAGCAAAAAGTTATAAGTACATGAATATGTTATTTAAATTAAACATTATATTGATACTACACAAATATTATTTAACATTTATTCGAGTTTAACGCAGTAATATAATTTATACTATCTTAGTTGATTTAAATTAAACAGGTAAATACTTTTAAACTTGAAATAATCAAAATAAGTTCTTTTTTATAAAATAATTGATATAAACTATAATAATAAAAAGGATTAGTTATATTTAAAAACTATCAGTTACTAAAAGTTATTTTGTATTAAACATTTCTATTTAAAATTTTGAAATAAATTGCACAAAAAATTCAATGCATCATTTTAAATGAAAATAAACAGTTTCCTTAAAAACAGATAATACGGAATATTCCATGAGTCATAGTTATCACCTGCAACGGAAAACCTATACACTTGATGAATCATGTGTAATATACGCTGAGGAATCTTGCCTAATAGTAATCAACACTATCTCATATAAAGATTAAGTTAAAATCATTAAAACAATACAGCGAATAAATAGGAAAATACAATAATTTTTTCACAAAGCATATCATACAATGAGTTTTAAACGATTATTACCTACCTATCACTTAAACGGTATTTAAATAAATAAATACATATAAAAGTAAGTTATAGTTAAGCAATAAAAATTCGTTTGTGAAAGGTTGGTTGGTTGGTTGGTTGAATGTCTTTTCTTGGCGCAAGGTCCACAGTAGGACAAGCTGCGCCACACACAAAGGTAAAAAAATAAATGTAGCCCCTGGATGGGTTCACCCATCCAGATTGTCGTTAAAAAATCACACTAAAAATAAGAAACAAAAATACAAGATAAAACCAAAAATAATAAAAGCAGTGTAGACAATTGTAAAAAATAGGATGAACATTGTAAATAGTAAAATCAGATGTCGAAGTAAAAACCAGCCTCCTTCAAGAAGTTTGTCACATGATAATGAGGATTTACACCTAAAAGGCTCGTCAGATTGGGTGAAGATGAATTAAAATAATGTCTATACAAATGTCTGAGGCAAGGGCAGTCAGTGAAAATATGGCAAATGGTAAGTGAACCGTAATGACATTTTGGACAGGAAGGCTCCTGCTCCCCAAAAAGTAAGTGCTTGTGTGTTAGTCTTGTATGTCCAATTCTGAGGCGAGTAACAATAACATCATATTTTCTAAGATGAAGGGTCGGCCAGATTGCAACGAGTGGCTTTATTTTCTGTAACTTATTATCACTTTCACAATCCCATTCTCTTTGCCAAATATTTTTATAAAGTTTTTTCAGATCATGTTTCAGATCCTCGTATGGCACAGGACAATTAAGAGCAACTGATGCCTGTTTTGCGGCCTTGTCTGCTGCTTCATTACCCTCAATGCCAACATGGCTAGGGACCCAACAAAATAGAATTTCATATCCCTTTTTTAAAAGTTCATTATAAATATTTAAAACCGATATAAAAGAAGGTGAACATGAGCTAGAAGAGAGCGAGTCAAGAACACTCTTTGAGTCTGTGTAAATGATGAATCTTTTATGATTATGAGATGAAATAAAAGTCAGTGCTACCTCAACTGCAAAAAATTCTGCAGAGAAGATAGAGTAACAGTTTGGAAGGCGGTAACTAAAAGTGGTGTTTTCCGAGACAATGCCACAACCAACATAATTACTAGTTTTAGAACCATCTGTAAATACTTCAATGAAATTAACATAATTAGAACGATGAGAAGCAAAGAGAGTTTTAAAAATAGTTGCATCTGTATTTGATTTGTCAAAGCCAGTAAAAGGATGAAGAAGTGAAACAACCTGGGAATTCCAAGGAGTCAGACGTAAATGAGACCGCTGGCGAACTTTAGTGTCAAGATGTGACGTGCTTGCAAGAAAGTTTTTAATTCTAATGCCAAAATGAGGGGTGCAAGATGGCCGATTCAGAAAATGTTGATATAAATTGTCGTTCAAATGGGGGTGAAGAGGATGATGGGGATGCGAAAGGATACGATAATACATTTCCAATGAAAGTTGTCGTCTAATAAATGATAAGGAAGGCTCTACACAATCTGCATATAAACTTTGAATAGGTGAAGTGCGAAAAGCACCTGAGCAAATTCTGAGAGCAGAATGATGCACTGTGTCTAGTTTTTTGAGATACGAAACGGGAGCGGATCCATAAATCTGGCAGGCATAGTCAAGCTTGGAACGAATAGTGGCACGATATATTTTTAGCAAAGATGGACGATCAGCACCCCAGGAAGTATTCGATAGTACTTTTAAAATATTCAATTTTTTGATACATTTAGTCCTTAATTGTAAAATATGAGGCATAAAAGTGAGTTTCTTGTCAAAATAAACACCCAAAAAACGAGCAGTGTCAACAACTGAAATTAATGCGTCATTTATAAAAACTTCTGGATCAGGATGAAGATCCCTTTTGCGACAGAAATGCACACATTGTGTTTTGTCAGTAGAGATAGTAAAACCATTTTCATTTGTCCATTTAGTGATCCGATTTATTGCCAGTTGCAACCGACGCTCAATAAAAGCCATGTTATTTCCCTGAGAAGAAATCTGCAGGTCGTCAACATACAGACTGCCCCAAACGTTTTGTGGCAATTGGTTGAGAATATTATTTATCTTTATAGAGAAGAGTGTGACACTTAAAACGCTGCCCTGAGGTACCCCTTCCTCCTGAAAATAATAGTCAGAATATACTGCACCAATACGCACCTGGAAACGTCGAATCCTTAAAAAATTTTCAATAAAAATGGGAAGATTACCTCTAAATTCTAAATTAAAAAGATCTCTTAAAATGCCATAGCGCCAGGTTTTATCATAAGCCTTTTCCATATCAAAAAAGATCGACACCAAATGGTTACGTTTGAGATAAGTATTTCGTATTTGGGTTTCTAGCAGAAGGATGTTGTCAGTAGTACAACGGCCACGTCTAAAGCCACTTTGCCAAGGAGAGATTAAGTTCTTTTTTTCAAGGATAAATACTAACCTAGTATTTACCATTTTCTCGAGGAGTTTACATAAGCAATTTGTTAGAGCTATAGGCCTATAATTGTTGGGATTAGTTACATCTTTACCAGGCTTAGGGAGTGGAATAATTATAGCGTCGTGCCAAGCAGTAGGAAATACTTGTTCAGTCCAGATTCTATTGTAAAGTTTGAGCAGGTTTTTAAGAGAGTCTTCTGATAAGTGTTTTAACATAACATAAGTAATGCCATCAGGTCCAGGACAAGAGTTACGACTACGTTTCAGACTGTCTTTTAATTCCTTCTCTGTAAAAGGACTATTGTAATTTTGTGAAGATTGGGAGCTAAAATTAATTATAGAATATTCAGAATTACGTTTGTAAGATAGAAATGGCTCAGTATAAGAACTTGTACTAGAGATATTGGATAAGGTTTCCCCAATAGTATTAGCGATATTTTTAGCTGAAGTAACGGTTTGACCATTAACTCTGAGGAATGAGATACTTTGATTAGTGTGAATGCCCATTGCTTTTTTGACACGACGCCACAGTTGCTTGCTAGTAGTATTCGAGGTGATGCTGGAGACAAAGTTTATCCAGGATTCCCTCTGAGCTTTTCTCCGAGTTTTCCGTGCATATGCCTTTGCCTGCTTAAAAAGGATATAATTGTTAGTAGTGGGGTACCTACGGAAAACGCTCCAAGCTTTCTGTTGTTTCTTTTTAGCAAGTTTGCATTCTTCGTTCCACCAAGGCTTTGAGGGTCGTTTTTGAGCACCAGACGATTTGGGAATTGATAAGTTAGCAGCTTGAATAATAGAGTGGCTAACATTCATAACTGCATTGTTAATATCACCTTCTATCATATTAGGAGTAATATCAGAGTTTAAAGTGAATTTGGCCCAGTCAGCTCTATCATAAATGAAATGGGGGTTCACGGGATAAGTTTGATTAAAATTATGGAGCGTTAAAAAAATAGGAAAATGGTCACTATTATGTAGATCGTCACTGACAAAGAAGTTAAAATATGGATAGAGAATAGGAGAACAAATAGCAAGGTCAATAGCATGAAAAGTTCTGGATGGCTCATGAAAATATGTGTTTTCTCCGTTGTTTAAAATACATAAAGAATTATCGGTGATGAAGTTGTCAACAGTATGTCCACGGGAGTTTACGTTGGGGCTTCCCCAAAGTGGGTGATGTCCATTAAAATCACCAAGAATAATGAAAGGAGTAGGAAGTTGTACAATGAGACTGTTGAGATCATGCTGGTTCACAGACATGTTAGGTGGTAAATAGATAGAACAAACGGTAATTAACATACGGATGTGTAGTTGGATTGCAACTGCTTGTAAGTTGGTATTTAAAGGAATATTGGTATGTGGAACACTATTGGAAATTAAAAGAGCTACACCACCTGTAGCTCTGTCAGTTCTGAGAAAGTCTTTCCTGAAGCAATGGTAGCCACGAATATTAATGTTATCATTTTGTCTAAGGTAAGTTTCTTGGAAAGCAAAACAAACAGGTCTATGATTAAAAATAATATCTTTGATATCGTCTCGTTTATGATTAAAACCTCGGCAATTCCAGCAAATGAAATTAGTCATGATTTTTTTTTTAGATCAGAACATCTACGTTATTGTCTTCTGAAGCAGTAGACATATTGTCTTCCCTGTCCGAAGGATGGAGGCTGATTAAATCATCTTGTGAAATATTACTTAAGGTATTAGAATTCTGAGCAATTGTGGTGGGTTTTAAAAAAGTCTTTTTCTTTCTGGTCATACTTTTGTTGGAAGGTGAGTTAGAATGCTTATAAGACACAGAACTATGGCTTTTATCAGACACTACTTTCTTCAAATTTTGTGTAGTTTTCTTAGACACAGTAGATTTAGCTAAGGGCAACTGTGAAAGGTGAGGAGTTTGATTAGATTTTGGTTGTACTGCGCTATTTTTTAACGTAGTTGTTTGCTGGCTGGTTTGGTTGAGGCATTCGGTCTGCGTTGCTATTGTATGATAACTCTTTTTGTTCGAGGTTACGGCTGCGTAAGATTTACCAATGGTAGGTGTCATGGATTCAACTATTTTACGTGCTTGAGGGTATGAAATGTTTTCTTTTATTTTGACAGTCTGAATCTCTTTTTCAATTTTCTACTTTTCACATGCTTTTGAATAGGCGGGATGATCTTTTTTGCAGTTAATGCAGCAGACAGGAGCTTCGCAATTTTTACTGTCATGGCCCACTGCACTGCAGCGAGCACATGTAGTATTTCCACGGCAAGAGGTCATTGAGTGGCCGAAACGTTGACATTTAAAGCAACGCAGGGGATTTGGAATGTATGGCCTAATAGGGCATTTTAGATATCCGGCTTTTATTGACTGAGGAAGTTTAGGTGAGTCGATTGTTAGAATTAAATGCTTAGTGGGAATTTGTTTGCCCTCTCGAAAAATTGAGATACGGCGCACAGCAATAACGTTTTGATCTTTAAGATTTTCTAAAATTTCAGTTTCTGATACATATTGTAGGTCAGTTTCAGAGATGACTCCACGGCTAGTGTTCAATGTTCTGTGGGCAGTTACACTAATGGGTATATTTCCAAAGTTAGAGCATTTTCTTATATTAGTAGCTTGTTTGCTATCTGCCAATTCTATCAGTAGCTCTCCGGAGCGAAGCTTTTTAATAGATTTCGGTTCTCCTACCATTGACTGCAAGGACTTCTGGATCAAAAATGGAGATGTCTTACAGAAGTCCCCCTCTTTTCGTTTTATAACAAAAAAACGTGCCTCATTACTATCAAAGATGTTCTTCTCATTTAAAGATGAAGAGAATTCCTCCATCCTATCCGCCCAAGAATTAGCACTTGTGATTAGATTAGCTTGGCCCGAGCCAGACGCATTATCCTTATTTCCTATATTTGTCGCCATAATTGGAAAAAGAGAGAAAGGGTCGAGGGTTTCCTTAGTCCCACAAGTCAGCCCGTTTCTTGAACAGACGGAAAAGCAAAGGGTTTTTAGAATCGCTCCCTGGGACACCCATAACCACTCACCAGCTACCAGACCGTCGACCCAGATTGGGAATCACATGTGGTAGTCGTGTTAGTCCGGTGTTTCTCGCTCGAGTAGTCACCGTTGTCTCACCTTCACCAAGGGCACCAGTCTCCCAGTGTGCTCCCAAGGCTAGACTACCGTGAGACCCTCACCAAATCGCCAACCCAATAACCAGCGCCACAACTACACCGTTTTCAGCTTGGTTAATGTTTTAGAAAATAATTTTAGTAAAACCATCAAAAACAAGACAAAAAGGTGAGTAAAAACAAACAAGGTAAGTAGAAACCAAAAAGGTAAGTAAAACAAAGTAAGATGTTTCATTTTTTTTGTAACTTTTCCACATTTTGTATTTTTTTTTTCATTTTTTTTTTTTTTACAAGAACAGTAAACAAGTACCAAGAGCTTATTGGCAGTAAAAAATAAAAATACTAACAAGGACGAAAAAGCAAAAAAAAAAAAAAAAATGAAAGAAATAAAAGAGAGGAAGGAAAATAAATAAAATAAAAAAAAAAAAAAAAAAAAAAAAAGAAGAAAAAAAGATCACTCGGGCCCGGGGTGCGTGACTCCCCCTGAATACCTGAAGAAGGTACCCCCCTGGGGGATCGTTTGTGAAAGAAGTTTTACATATATATATATATATATTGCAAAATTTAATTTTACTCAGATAATTTCTGAACATATACAAGTTAAATGAAAACTTTTGTAGGTTTTATTTAAGCAATAAATATTCGTTTGTGAAAGTAGTTTTATATGTTGTGCAAAATTTAGTTTTAATTAAACAAAAATGTTTATAGTGTAACAATAAGAAAAGTTTATAATGTAACAATAAAAAAAAAAAACGTTCACAGTGTAACAATAAAAAATTCCTTATAAGTAAATACCAATAAAATATATTTTTTTAATTGATTTCTCTCTCTTCAATGAAACAATAAAAAATTTCTTATATAATGTTTGTAAATTTTTAATAAAAGTTATGTTTCAATAAAATTTTTATGATATAAACAAATAATTTTATTAGAGTATAGAGTAGAGATACATATTAAGTTAAATAAATTATCAAATAGTAATAATAAATTATGAAACTTACTTAAAAATTACTGAAGATATTTCCCTCTAGCGAAATACAACCTTCAGCCTTGCACACAAATGCGAGAAACTGTTTTATCGCTAGATGATGACTTATACAGACAAGAATGTTGAATCATACCTATCTTAGCAGAAGACTTTTGTTGTTCTGTGTTTTTATAATAATATAAAATAGTTTATAGAGATCATTTATTTAATATCAGTTGTAAACTACATTTAAATAATGCAATAAGAGTTAAACTCTGCAGTTAACCTATTAAAATATTGAAATATTTTTAATATTTTTATTGAATTTTACTTTTTTTAATTATGCTAAGAAAATAATGAAATCAAAACAGAATTATTTTACGATAAGACATCCTTTTTCATTCAATAAAATGTAACTGTAATTTTTAATGAAAGGTTTTAAAATCACTTAATAGGATAAAATTAAAAACAGAACGTTATGTTTACGCTGAGTCATCGTTGGATGAGTCATCGAACAGATTATACTTATTAAATTTATTTATGTTGTATAAAAGTTAGGTTTATTAAATCTTTAACTAGGAGAGCATACGATAAACATGAAAGATTTATATAAAATTTGCATAATTTTAATTAGATAACTTTCTTAAGTGATATTTGAAAAGCATACATAAAATTTGCATAATTTTAATTAAGAAACTTAATTAAGAGATATCTTCGCGACAGATGGTTAGATGAGGGGAAAACCTATGACTCATCCCTTCTGCTTAAGTGAAGGGAAAACCCATTCTTCAAAACAGTCTAATCAACACGGGAGATTTATAGTCCTTGTCAAATCGTTAGATTTCAGTTGCAGTTTGACTCTCATCCTAGTAGCATCTCCTAAGCTGTGCGGCTTATTTTCATCGGGCAGTATGCATAGTTTCTCCGGTATATGTCGATCTTTTTTCCGCGTGTTATATTTCAATTTACCGTATAAGACAATGGAATCGTTTCGAGTAATGTCCCGTAGGCTTTAAATATTTTTCACTGCGTACTGAAGGACATTTCCCGCGTGTGGTAGCTGATAAGCAATCGGTGACGTCACTGATAAGAGGATGACGTCATGATCACGTGACTAGGATTTCGCTAGATAAGAAAGTCTCGTATTATTCATTTCCTCCAAGTCTGCCAAGGGAGTAGGACGTGTTTTAAGGTAAGTCCCAACTTTTTCTGAAATAATGGTAATTCAGTATATAGTTAAGTCAGACCTGTTATTACATGTATGCGGAATAATTTGATGGAATAGCACACTCGGTGAGTCATGCTGAGTGTATTATTTTATAACATTAATATTGTTTCATTTTAAACAATATAAAAATATGTGTGTCTAAAATCTTTAGGGTGTTTTAAAAACTAAATTGAATAAGATTTTATTATTTATATATGCTTCAGACAAAACCAACTGTACAATTGCTTCTATATATTTAAAGTTTTAGGTGCAATGTAAATTAATATCGTACAAAACTTTGATTATTGTATTTTAATAAAAACTTTCTAACTAAAAATTTATATATACATACTATAGAAGAAAAAAAAATTCTTAAACTTAATTATACATTATTTTTTAAGTAATCTGTAAAATTAATTATATAACTTTTTTACTTAACTGAAAAACATGAATATTTATACTGTATTACATAGATGTTTCCTAAGCTTTACTTTCTTATAACTTTGATTAGAAACTTTAATTAAAGCATGAGTCATACTTCACTTTACAATAGAAACAAAAGTTTTATGATTATGTATAAAGGGATAAAAAATTACTTTAAGATTGCTTGGTTAGAGCTTAAATGTTAAGTGTGAAATTTATTTTATGAGTTTATATTTATAATGTGTATAACTTTTATTGCCTATATAAAATTTTACCGAGTGATGTAAAACTTTTCTAATATGCTAAATTTATTTAATTGTAAAAGCTTATAAATTTTATTAGCTGTTTCAAAACTTTTTAAAAAAATAGCCATTTTAAAAATTAATACGTGTTCTATTTTTAATTAATGTAAAAATAAATTCATCTTGAATGTTAAACGGGAAACTTATTTAATGCATTGTGATAATATAAAATTTATTGATTGTTTCAAAGTGTATATGCGACTTGCATTTTTAATGAAAGTCGAATTATTTATAAGTTGGGGTTTCAATAAGTGTAAATCATCTATCGTTTTGTTTCATTCTGAGAAAATAAAAGTTTAAGTCTATCTGATGAAGGAAGAGTATCATTCGAAACGGTTGTTCCAATCTTGATGAAGGGTTTTCGAAACACATAACGTTTTATCCTATAATTATAACCTGTAAACCCTTTGTTTCAATCGACCCTTATTATATTTTTGTTTTTAATGAATTACCTGACACTCATCCACTAACTATAATGTATGTTAAAAAATTAACTGTTAACTAACGGTATGTTATTGTTTTCCATCCTATGAAATCCCTTTAATTTTTAATTCCATCAAAACTTATGTCTCCGAAATATCTCCAAAAATGCTAAGTCCCTAAAATGCATACAATTTTTTTTTTATTAAAGGTTCTGCATAATTCTAAAAAGTTATATGAATGCAGTATTTTATCATGTGACCCGATTCAACCCGTCAGAATGCAGCATGAGTGTTGTTCTTTTATCTGACAATTTATAAATAAGACAGAATAGTCTTTCGAAACTACCCTTTAAATCCTGATGAAGAAGGATAGTCATTCAAAACGTGTAACGACATTTCGTTTACAATTCAATTATAATCCGCAAACCCTTTGTTTAAGTGTTCATTGAACGACATTCATCAACCAACAACCCTATATAAATATTAATTATTTAAATCGAATCAAATAAATTATTTTTTGGTTTAATAACGTTAAATTATTTATTGTAAATGAATATTCATTACTATTTTTTATTGTATGCTGAAAAATTAGTAAAACTTTTAATCATAGTTTTGTTTTATATAAGTCTCTTAAGCGTGTGTGTGTGCATAAGTATAAAGATATGAAATAAATTTATGAGTTACTTCTTTCAAAATGTTTTACAAATCAGCATTTTCACATTACTAACCGTTTATTCATATACTGTCTTATGTATTCAATTTAACACTTATGTTGATGAATAATTACTCAGTTTAAACTTTACTCCGGGAAATATTATACAATGCATGGTGTATAAATATAGGTAAACAATATATAGTGAAAAAATTTTCATTTCTTTTCATTTTCTTAAAAAAAAAAAAAAAAAAAAAAAAAAATAGATTTTGACTAAATTTTGGCAAAAGCAGAATTTAGTTTAATACGGAGGACTATTAGTTTTTTTTTTTTTTTTCAAATTATAACATTGCTTTCAAATTATTCAATTAGAGTTTCGATAAATGTCCAACTATCGTAAAACTGGTGTCATAAAAATCTGTAGTTTGATACTAATAGTCCTCAGCCCTAAAAAAAAAAAATAATAATAATAATAAAAAATAAAAAAATAATAATAAATTAAATAAGTATTTATAATATATTTATAAATGTTTTGAAGATATTTAGACAGTTTAAATATTTTTTTTCTTCTGAACACAGTATGCAAATTGACATTTTAGCAACATTGCACTTTTTTTTTCCTTATTCTAATTTTTTAATTCGGATTGTATATAGATGAAACATTTATAAAGATTTATTGTGACTACATTCTAGAAAAGAAAAGTTTTAATTATAATGAGCAAAAAAGCGAGTAAATCCCTCTAGTAAATAATTAAAGTGTCTCTATTCAAAAATTTAATCATAAATTTTAGTATTCAAGAATAAAAGCGTTGCATTATTAATTTTACTCACTTATACCATATTTATAGCTGCCAATTTATTCCGTAGCATTGTTAATAACCGCCTCTTTTCCACACCATATATTTTAAATCGTAATTTTTTTCTTATTTAACTATAAATATATATTTTAAACAATTAATTTTCTAAATAAATGGTGCTGAAAAAAGAGGGGGGGGGGGTAGGGTTACTACGGACTAAAATAGAATACTTGGCAGCTATGCCTTATAATGAAAGAAAAAGTAGTCTTTTTAGGTCAAATTTTCTAAATATAATTTTTTGTTGTATGTCTATATTCTACGATGCCTAGAGTAACAATAATAATATAATATACGCAAATAAAAGATACACAAACAAAATAAAATAAAAAGTAATCAGGTTTTTAGCAGTTAGTCTGTGCGTGTGAATCTATGTATCTGTGCGTCTGTTATTAGCGTATCATAAGAACAATAAGTAGCAGAAAGTTCAAACTCTGTATTCAATCATATAGGAATTCCATGCTAAGATTTTCTTGGAGATCAAGTAAATGGTTCGTCTACTAGGACATCCAAAAAAACTAAAATACAGTACGCCTAGGAGCGAAATATTTGTGAGGTGAAGTTTAACAGATTTGACTGTTTTAAAGAAAAGCATAATATGCATAAAATCATGTTTATCATTGGATATGATACACAAATCCTTTAACTTTTATTTACAGGGTCTGACAAAAGAGTTTTGATATATTAGGACAATTATACACAATTCCCTGAGAATGCATTTAGAGTTGAGTTATATGTGTTCGTAATATTGTGCTAAATTTAAGGACACTATGTGATGTGTATTTGGTTTACAGATAATATACAGACCATCCAAAATTGTATTAATACATTCTTCTCTATAAAATTTAACTAATGAAAGTTCATTACTAAATTTTACCAAATCCAATAAAACTGTTAAAGAATGATTATTTTCTCATACAGTATAGAAATAATGTACTAGCTTGGATTTTAACTTTTGCAGTGACTTTTGCACGAATTACGCGTTTTCAAGTAATCTGAATACGAATACCTTTTATAATCGGGTGATCTATGTATATCTGTAATAGCGTTATTTGTGAGGAATTAGTGGTCTCCATTCCTCAAAGATTAACTTAATTAACTTAAGTTGTAAGTAAGAAATAGTACGAGACTCAAAATTAAACATAAATAAAGTTTTATTTGAGCTTATATGCTGGGAGGACACTTGGGCCAAACTCAAATATAAAATCTTAAATACTTTAGAAAGATAACTTCAGTAAACAATTTAAATATATTCAGAAAGAAATCTCACCCACAGTAGAAGTCGTAGAGACGGGTGCACACTTTTTCTTAGATACCGTGACTTTCAAATAGATCAGCTGATTCCGGGCTGAATTAATTTTCCATTCACAAATACTCGCACTAAAACACAGCAACACTCATTAACTACTTAACATAAGTGCAACTCAATCTCTTCTATCGAAATATAACTTTCTCCAGGCTGTAAATCTTAAACTTTGTCGTAGACAGACGTCGGACAAGACTCCACTCAACCACACCTTTACGAAAATCATCTCCATCTTATACCACTTTCCACCCACTTCCGTTCTCTTTATTTCAACCGAACTTTTCTAATCGCTTCCTATTCGTCTACACCTCGCAACTTAATTCCTTCGATGCAGCACCATGTCGACACAAAACTAATCCTACCTAACATTTCGCCGAGTCACTGGGCGCCGAAGCGATTTAACTATCCCAACTGAATACTTTGCTGACGTGACTCCAACCTTACAAATATATAAACAAATAATTTTAAGAAATTGAAATTGTGTATGCTGAAGATCGTATCAGGTAATTATTTGAGAATTTTGACCATGGTTGGTAAATTTCAAGGATTAGTGTTGGTGAAAATTATATGAATAATTTTGAATAAACATTTAAAATTTATAACAGCCTTAATTTTTATGATTGTATATACTGTGTTAAATTGGACATTGTAGGAGTGGTAGCCCCCTAATACAGAAATCTATGTTCAATAAAACTGTATTTAAAACTGTTTTTTTTTAATATGAATTTTTGCAAAACATTTGATCTTATTCCTTAATTTATAATATTTCTTTATAGTATATAAATGCAGGATAAGAGAAAGCTGTGTGACTAACACGCCAGATTACTTTTACTGAGAATAAAATTATTAAAAAGAAGTATAAGTAAAGAAAATAAATATTTATTAAAATTATGTTAGAAATTTCTGGTGATTGTTTCATTAAAGTTTTATTTTTATTTTGCACCGCAATGAATTTTTACTGAATCCGAACAATAAAATGCAGTTTGAAGTTAAAATGAAAATGTAAATCACGAACATAATTTTAATTATTAATGACACCTCATTGCTCTAGTTTATATCTTCGTCTTATGAAAAAATTTTCATTCTATTCATCATAGCCTTGTTCCTTTCAATAAAACATTGAGCTACCTCTTGGTTCATTGCCAAATACCGAAGATATTTTTCTAATAACTCAAACAGAAATAATCACTGAACAGCTCTTTTTTTTTTTTTCTTTTTTTTAATTGAATACTAGTTTTTGTACTCTAATAAATATTGTGGTGATTAATTCAGTATTAAGTGAATATGCATATCAGGATTTGCATGCCATTTGAAATGATGTAGCATTCATTATTTTACTTCTATTTTTATGTTTTAATGAATTTATTTTTTGTGTCAAGGATTATTTCTTCGTAAAGTTACATTTTAATAAATTAAAAAATGAAATATTTTGTTTTTATGTGTGCTTTATAACGGTCATTAAATCTAACAGTACAAAATAACATGTCATTCTGGATTCTTTTCTGTCAAAACATTAAAAAAAAAGAAAAAAAAACTTTATGTAGGATTTGCAGTAATGTGTATTTTGGATAAATATTGGCTGAGAAAATTTCTCAAAGGTCGAAGATATGATGTTCTTGTTATACATTGTATTATTTATAGCAAATAATAATAATGATAGTAATGTAAATTCGTATTAATTCTTTTTTTATAATATTATTTTTTTAATTAAAAATTCTTTATGAAATAAAAAATCTTAGTAAATAAATGAAAATTTGTTAGAGTTAAAAGCTTTAAAAGCCCCCCCCCCCCCAAAAAAAAAAAAAAAAAAAAAAAAAAAAGATGTTTGTAATGTGGTTGGAATAAACGAATCTTCAAATTAAATATCAAGCATGTGAAAACACTTTATGAAGTTTCAAATTTGGGAAATGTCTAAAATCTAGCTCGCCCTTTTGCCCATAATTTGATTAATTTTTACTTGATTCAAACAAACTTTTGTTATAAGTTGCCCAATATATAAAGCTTTTAATCTATGTAATAATAATAATAATAATAATAATAATAATAATTCTATCTTTAGCGCATGCACAGTAAAAAACTATTTACTGAAAATGCTCATATATTATCGAATATTACATATATAAACTTTATGTATCAGGATAACGTTTTTCTAATGTTTTCTCAAATTTTCTGTTTGTATTGTAAAATTTTGTTGAAATCCATTTTTGATATAAGCAAAAAAACATTCCAATAAATATAATATTTTTTTGAAAAGTAATATATTTATATCATTAAATAATTGTGCGATTCCCAGAAGAAAAAAAAATAAGTACAAATATTTTACATAGTTAGTTCAACAAGTCATTTGTAGATTTTTATGATACAGGGTCGTTCAAAGTAATTTTTCTTTTCTTCAATTTGAAGTTTTAATGCCCTGATTACATTCGGGAGTAAATCGATAGTAAAAAATGTAAACCTGTAAAGTTCTTTGTATATCTGAAGTTAAAGTTGATTTCGTCTAGTTATTTGTTTTTTTTTTTTTTTTTAGAAAATAGAACAGAACATGTCATGAAAGAAATCTAATAATTTGATCATTTACTGTAGATTTTACATCTGATGATGAGAGTGATAGTTTTGACCTGAAATAGCTGCTATAAAGTTTTGAATTTCTAATGTTTACTCTAAAATTATTTTTAATTATACTTATTATTATGTGAATTTGATGAGCTTACCATACATAAGTTTCAAAATTTTCTCGAAAATTAAAAATGCTTATTTTTTCATTTTACATACTTATGATTATGTAGGTGCCTGCCTAGTAACCATTTCTGAAATTGGTTCAGCAGTTTTTAAAAGCGAATACGTGTGAACGTTAAAGGGTTAATATAAACCTCTTAAATTAATCACCTGTGATTTAACATTTAAAAAATTTGATATTATAGAATTCTGATAGGAAGTCTTCTTTTGAAAACAGGAGAATGGCTGTTATGATATACGGTTAATGTTAAGAAGTTGGACTTTTGTATAACACAAAAGTTGTTTGTTACATTGTCTGATAGATCAATAAAAAATATTCTCATGATATTGTTTGTTTAAAAATTTATATTAAAAAAAAAAAAATGTCTGAATTTAACCCATATAATTTTTGCAGCGTTAAAACAAAGATTTAGCGTATCTTAAATTTATCTAAAATCCATGATAATTATGGTAAAAAAAAAATATATATATATATATTAACTTTCTGTCTAATGCTATTATTATTATTATTATTGTTATTATTATTATTGCTATTATTATTACTATTTTATATATGTTTAAATCGAATCACTATTAGAGTTCGACGGTCAGAACATTTCTTCCAAAAAAAGAAAAGTAAAGAAAAGAAAGAAAGAAAAGAAAAAATAATAATAAAAATAAAAAAAAGGAAGAAAAACAAAGAAAGAAAATCATACACACAAAATGAAAAAAAGCTTTAAACATGTTTTCCATAATATTATGCCTAAAAAATAAAGCTCGGTATAATTTATTTTATGGCCAGTTTGTTGAAAAGATCCAAAAATTAAGTTATAAAAAAATACTAATTCACAATTCATGTAAGCCCGAAAAATAAATACATTTAACAATGAGAAAATATAGTAAATTCTACTGCTTTGTAAACTTATTCTACATGAATTAACAACAAAAAAAAAGATTTTTTTTTTTAAATATAAATTTAAAGAATAAATCATGTGTGATATAAAATCATTCATTTGTAAGAGATTCTTGCATATGCGTAAATACTATGGTCAATCAATGGTAACGGTTCTACATGATATGCATCTGTGATAAAAAAAAAAAAAAAAAAAAAAAAAAAAAAAAAAAACATATCATTTGAAAATCCCATTGTCAATGAGAGCAAAATGTGTCCAACCATTCATGATAGATTTATTTAGATATCTTTCATTAGATATCTTTCATTCTCTACTCATTCCCTTCTAGGAAGTTTGGACCTTTTTTTCTCTTCGATTTCCATAGGGATTTATTTTTCTATGAAAAAAAGGGGAATACCTAAAATTAATATTTACGCCGTATTCTTTTTTTTTTTTTTTTTTTTGTCAGTATACAGAAAATTAAACTTTGTTGTTATTCTAATCTTCATATTCTTGCTTTTGTAATGTTGGTATAAACTATCATAAAATAACAGATATTTAGGATTAAAAAAAAGGTATTTTTTCTCATCTATAATAGTTCAGATATACATACATTTTATCCTAATATAGCCCGATGCTCTTTTTTTTGGTTACTTAAGTTCAACGATATTATTACAAACTGAAAGATTATAATATCCTACCTCTAATTTAAAAAAAAAGTATAAAATAACAGATGTATTTTTCATAAAAATTTTAACGTAAAACTTAAATTCAGTTTTTTTTTTTTTTTTTTTTTTTTTTTTTTTTTTTAGGATTTGTTAACGCGGATTTGTTTTTTACTTTGCTGTAAAATAGACATTTTAATGTACTCACATGGTCAACACCAAGTTAATTTCTTAAACTTTTAACAAAGTTTGAAAAGAAATGAGGCAAAATAACTGCTTAAAAGAGTAACTACTGCTTTAAGGAGATGGATTTTGAAAGGACAGAAAAAAAAAAAAAAATGTAAAAGAGTGTTTAAAAGAAAAACTTTTAAGCAATATTTTATAAAACTTTCATTAATATTTTTGGAAAACGGTGTCCTTGTTCACAGAAACCTTTCAGGAAGCTGTGTACGCGATTTCTCAAAAACTAATTCACCGATCTTACTAAAGTTTTGTACACATTTTTGAACTGTAACTGACTAGTCCTTTAAAAAAAGTTTTTTTTTTTGAAAATTAAATTTTAATTTTTTGGAAAAACAAAACAAAACAAAACAAAACAAAACAAAAAAAAGAAAAAGAAAAAGAAAAAAAGAAAAAACAGTTTGTAAAAACAATAGAACATTAGCAAAAAAAAAAAAAAAAAAAAAAACAATTATCGTTACATTTTACATCAGCTGTGATTAAAAAAAAAAAAAAAATCCTGCACGAGTTAGTCAATTCTATTTTGAAGAAGCGCGCAAAATTTCAGTAAAATCGGTTCATTAGTTTTTAAGAAATCGTGTAAACCGTTTTTCGGTAGTGTTTTCAAAAACCAGGACTCAGCGATTTATTCTTCTAAAATTTTTAATAAAAATTTTATGAAATATTGCTTAAATGTTACTCTTTTAAACATGCTCAAATTTTTGAATATTTTGTTTTTTTTAATTTACTACTCTGATAAAAAAAAAAAAAAAAAAAAAAAAAAAAGATAGAGAGAATTATTATTATTATTTTTTTTTTCGAAGTCAATCCAACCCTTTAGTAATTGCTATTTTATTTTATTTGTTTATTTTGGAAGTTTTAACAGTAAGTTTAAAAAAATATTACGACACTAAATTCCCTAATTTTACTTGATCTTCATTGCAAGCCGAGCACTCTAAAATGCATTAAAATGTCTTTCCTTTTCTACCTTTTTTCAAAGATGAAGTGATTCTCAAACCACTAAAAAAATCCAGTAAAACCAAGTTTAAAATTCCCCATTCGCACATTATTCAAAAATCCCAAACCTAGCGTTGTACTGTCTTGTCTCCAGTAGTTAAAATGCTCGAAGCGACATTATGAAAGTTTTTTAAAATGAGAAATAATGATCTTGTCTTGGGTAGTATAAAAATAAATTAAAATAAAATTGCTGAAAAACACAAAATTATAACTACAAAAATATTAAAAATATTAATCTCAAAGTGACTGTAATTGGGGAAAAGTTATGAAATATCATGTTTCGCACCTTACAACGTAATATATTATGTAGTTTGAATAGAATAAGTGTTAACTCTTCCGGTTTTTTAACATCACTATTTGAAAAGGATTATTTTCGTTTTATTTAATTGTAGAATTTCATTCTTCAAATATAACAATTTAATTTCTATGGAAATAGTGATGTTAAAAAGCGGAATTGTTGGAATTTATGCTAAAATATACAGCGTAAGTGCATGGAGATTTAGTGCTATATCAGAATATTTTCTATTATTATTTAACAATGTCTTTCAAACAAATAATAAATTTATTCAATTAAAGTACTTTTGGCGTCAACAAGCTAATAGTTAAAAAAAAAAAAAGTAGCTTAATAACCTTACATACAAAAATTAATTTTAATATTTACTAGTATTAAATGTCAAAACACAAATCCTGTGATCAATTTTCTTAATTTTTAGAAGCAGTAGCATAAAAAATTT
Source organism: Salticus scenicus (assembly GCA_963930645.1). NCBI lineage: Eukaryota > Metazoa > Arthropoda > Arachnida > Araneae > Salticidae > Salticus > Salticus scenicus. The sequence goes on along the minus strand of OZ005654.1, from coordinate 53,763,336 downwards.
ATGTTTTGAAAATTACTTAAAACTTTTCTATACTTGTATATACAGAACAAGTGTTCAAGTATTAAGTTTCATTTATCATTTTGTGTCAAATATACACGGATTATTTTCTCATAAAAAGAATTTGGTAAGCTGCCAGTTATTCGTCGGTATACTTTATATTTTGTATTTACAAAAAGAAATGATCTAACAATTTATACTCCCGTTAAAAATTTTAATTTATATTTTATATTGTGATGTAAAAGCTAGAAAACATGATTTCTTGATGTGAAATTTATAGTAGCAATATTATTTTGTAATTTTGTAATCTTTGTTATGACATGTGTCAAAGAAAATTTGCTTAAATATAAATGTACACTTATGTGTAATTACATTTAAAAATCTTTTGTACCAAAAACAAAAACACGCCAATGTACCTGTTTTTTTTTTTTAAACATTTCTTCAAATACTTTTTATGGATCGATATAGCTTATATACAGTAGTGGATAAAATTGTGGAAACCTTTTGAAAAAAGTTGATTTTAGTGGTTTGATGTCTAATAACCCCACTTTTTTTTGTACCAATACTATAAAATTATATATCATTGGAAAGGTATTTTAATCAAGATTGTAAAGCAATAACATTTGTTCAATTATCTGTATTCTGTTCTTCATTTGAATGTAGCCAATGAGCATGAGTTTTAACAGAGCCAATCAGATGTCATCTTGTTCTAGAAATGTTTTGGCAATGTTTTGGCAATGAGCCAACAGGTCACATGACATTTATTAGTGTGTATTTTAATTGCTATCAAGCTGGATTTTTGTTTTGTGCTTTTTGATTTACTAGTGAGCTTGTGAAACGTAATAAAAAAAATAATCAATATAAAATTAAAGAAATGGCGCAAAGAGTTGACTGGTCACCTAGGAAGCGATGTAAAATAGTAACATTAAGTGGACAAGGCTACAGTTATGAGGAAATTAGAAGAAATATTGGGAGGAACTTAAATAAAGGTGGCATGTCTAAATTTTTGAAGAGGCACAAGGAGAGTCAGTCATTAGAAAAACAGACTGGTAAAGGCAGAAAAAGGTGCACAACAGCAAGTGATGATAGAAGAATTAAAAGATAGTGCCTAGGTGACAGAAAAAAAATCCTCTATGTATATACAAGGGGAAATGTTGCAATGCATTGTGACGGTGAGTGCAAGGACCGTTCGGTGCAGATTGCATGAATTTGGTCTAAACGCTAGCATTTCACGTAAAAAGCAATTTTTGTCTCTTAAACAAATGTTGTAAAGATTAAACTGGGCTAAAGCTCATGTTAACTGGACGACGGAACAATTGGACAGTGTAATTTGGAGTAATGAGACCAAAATCTCCCTGTTTGGTAGTGATGGCATAAAAAGCGTATGGAGAAAGAATCGGAGAAGATGTCCATTTTTAAGTGCATTATGCATACCGTGAAACACCCATTTAGTATTATGATTTCGGGTTTTATGACATCAAGAGGTGTGGGCAGAATTGGCGTGATCGGTGGGAATATAAATGCCCAAAGATACATAAATGAAGTATTTCAGCCCAAGCTGCTGCCTTTTGCACGTGATCTTTTCCAAGATAATGAAGCATTTCTATTTCAACAGGATTCAGCTCCATGTCATGTTTCTGGTGTGTGCAAGAAGTGGTTTCAAGATAATCATATTCAACTGCTGGAATGGCCTGGAAATAGCCCAATCGAAAAACTATAGAGCCGGCTAAAGAAGCTTGTTAAACAAAAGCAACCCAGCAGTAAAACCCAATTAACAGAAACTATAATTCAATCTTGGTTTCATGTTATAACAGCTGCAGAACTAAAGAAGTTGGTCCACTCCATGGGAAAGCGCTGTAAGGCCGTAATTAAGGCAAAAGGTTACCCAACTAAGTATTAACTGGTATGGCGAAAATTTTTGTATATCTCATTTTTTCTATGTATATCCCCTTTCTTCTTTATAAACACTGTTCTATTAAAAAACTGTTCTTAAATATTTTTGCTTTAAAATCTTAATTAAATTACCTTTCCAATGATATATAATTTTATAGTATTGGTACAAAAAAAAGTGGTGTTATTTGACATCAAACCACTAAAATCATCTTTTTTCGAACAGTTTCCACAATTTTGTCCACTACTGTAATTTAGGTATAAGTGGTCATCCATCAATATTTTTATTGTCAATTTCATTTAAGAAGGTTAACCTTTTAAAGCTATTTTGAAAATTACTGTCTTAAAATTGAAAACAAAATTGCATGTATGTGATATAAAATACAACTATATTAAGCATGTTGAAATTTCTACAAAAGTATTTAAAATAACAATAATAATAATAAAATTTAGAAATTTCTGAAATGTTCAAGTCTTTCCAGTTTTAAACTAAATATTATAACAAGTATAGTGAAGGCATCTTATAGGCACTTAAGTAAATCTGTGTACTTATCTCTGTATATCATTCAAACATAAAAATATTTTTCATAAATTATATTGTCAACCGTATCCACAAATTAACACCCAAGTATGTTATTTATATCAATATTAGTAATGCGAATTTTTTCAAAATATTAAAAAATAACCTTAAATTTTTTAATTGACATTATGAATTTTACTTCTAGTTTAATTTTTTATAGGAATTGTCATACTACAATCACTTAGTTCATCTATCTATTTATGTCTCTGTTTCTATATATTTAATGGAAATATTATCATCACGATATCTTTCAAAATAATAAACTAAATCAAACAAAAATTGGACAGTAAAGTCATCATACAAATAACTAAGAAGAATTCTTTAACCAAATTGCTCCACCATTCTGTTTTAAAGTGGGGCCACTTGAAAATTTCAAATTCACATAAGGTAGGTGCTCCAGTGATTGGCATGCTCCAGTAATTGACATCTATCGCGAAAGTATTAATAAATAAGAAAAATAATAAAATCATATATTTTACATATAAAAATTTTAACATTTTATGTCAAACACTGGAGCATAGGGTGCTAATAACTGGTAAAAGGAATAACTAGAAGTGTCAAACACTGGAACATAGGGTGCTAATTGCTGATAAAATGAAAAACTGGTAGTGTCCATTACTGGAATATTGAGTGGGCTTCAAATAAAAATTCATAAAAAATAATAATTGTTGTCAAATGTATATATTTTAACATATATGTAGTTCTGAATGTCTTTCATACCTTATGTACTAACTTAAGCTTTCTAAAAATATTTTCTGATGACTAGAACGTTAAAAACATCAGAGATTGATCTAAAAGTGTCAATCGCTGGTGCACTTACCCTAGTAAGAAAACGTATTAATGACTAGATTTACATAAATATTGATGTACACATAGACCATATAAATGTCTTTACTACATTTATTAAAGGTTTCGTCCACAATTTTGTTTGAAATAGCGAATATCTTAAATAAAGGAAAACTACTTAAAATGAAGCTGCCACATGAAAATTTGTTATCACAATAACTTTTGAAACACTGAATTACTTCAAACCAAAGTTGGATAATGGACTTATGCTATAAATACCTTGAATGAGTTGAACAAAGTCATAAAAGGTATTTGTAACCACTTATTCTGGATATTTTTCTTTGCCATATAGTCTTCAAGTGTCGCCCAATAAAATTCAGGGGCCATCTGAAAATATTTCATCATAGCTTTTGAAGTACTGAAATAATTTGAAGGAAAGGTGGATAGCAAATTTTTCTTATATATTGTTTGAATAAGTTCGCTGGACAACATGTTCCACCATCTTGTTTCTAAGTTGAAGAAACTTGAAATCAGGCTGCTATTTGAAAATTTGTTATCACAAAAACTTTTGAAATACTGAAATACCAATGTTGAAGAGTGGAATTATCTTACAAATAATTTGAACGAATTTGGTGAGCAACTTGTTCTGCCATTTTGTTTCCAAAGTGTGGTTCTTTGAAAATTTGCCACCACGAAAACTTCTGAAACAAGGAATTGATTCGAAACAAGGATGGACAGTGTACTTATCTGGCTGTCACTTGAAAGCTTCTCATTACGGTAACTTTCGAAATACTGAATAATTTCGAACCAAATTTGGAATGTAAATTTATTTTTGAAATACGTAAGGTATGTTCCTCGGCCAATTTAATTCACCATCTTATTTCTAAGTGACGCCTATTTGAAAATTTTAAATTCATAAAAAATTTTATTTGTGAATTGGTTTGCTTAAAAGTTCGTGTTTACATATCCCACATCAATATTTTCATCATGTTTGTTAATAAACTTTATCCACCACCCTGTTTCAAAATAGCCGCTACTTGTTAAGAAAAAAAGTTATCCTTCTCTTCTGATTGAATTGGAAGGACTGTTTTTAAATTAAAATGTTTTGAAGAGAGTTAAATATAAATAATATTGTTATACATTAATACAAACATATACAAAATTTCCTAAAGTATTTTCAGGTAATTTACGAAATAGATTAAAATGGTCTCCGTCGCATAATATAAAATGCATGCATGTCGTTACCAAAAAAAAAAAAAAAAAACGTAAAAAATACTTTCTATTTATCTATTTAATAAGAAAAATGACATTTTTTTCTTTAAACTGTTTTCCTTATTTGGAAAGCAAAATCCATAAAAACCCATTAATATATTTCATACGTGTCACAAGACTTTGAAAAATCCATATTTCAGAACGATATGCAGTTATTTACTTTCAAATTTCTATTTCGGTTTTACTAATCCCATTGAGAAGAACTAAAGTATCCTACATGCGGAAAATTGAATTCTGAAAAGCGCATTTGCCAACTTGTTAGAGCTGAAATGTGCAAAAGAAATAATTCAACAATTGAAGTTTGGTGATAGATATTGGAATGTAGAAAATTAAGAAATGTAAAAAAGCACTTACATTGTAGAACAGTAGCAGCATATTGAATTTTGAAAATGTAATGCTCTTAGAGAGTTATTCAATTGAATTTTCCTTTTCATCTTTAGAGACTTTTTTTTTTTTTTTTTTTTTTTTTTTTTTTTTTAGAATTTCATAACGTTTGAAAACTTGAGTATGTGACACTCGAATCTGTTTCTCTTATATTAGATAATATAGTATTTTCCAAGATATGTTTTTTGAAAGTATCTTAACACTTTCTTACATTTTATTGGAAGCAATATGTTGTAAAGATTGGATTTTTTTTAGACTCACTTTTTTTTTTTTTTTTGTCAAATATTTTTATTGTAGTATTTTTTTTTAAATAATTAAAAAGAAATCTATTTGGATAAAACCGGTCTTAAAATAAATAAGAATTCAAAATGTTAAATAAAAATACTTTTCAAAATCTGTATTTTTTAATAAGTTAGAAAAGTTCGTTGCTTTTATTTTCCACTCCTGCAATGTGTTATTAGTTATACAAAATCTATGTCTATCATGAAGAAAAATCCACGTACGTACTGTCAGTGAAAAGAAAGAAAAAAAAAAATAAATAAATGGCCACCTGCTCACTAATTCTGTCATGAATTGTTGTGTAAACACCCAGCGTCTGCTGAATGGTTGGAAATACGGTATAGTAATTATACCTAAAGTTAAATTTAACTTAGGTGTCGTCTATATAATTAGAATGTGCATCAGCTTCGATAGCAACATTAGTAGCATCTAATTTTAATCCCATATTCAAATTTCTGAGATGAAGATGGTTCCGAAAAAAGACAGGTATACTTTATGTACTTATAATACATATAAATAGTAAATTTAGTCTTTAAAGAATATAAGATTTTTTTTTTTTAAACTTGCATTGTTTTAAGTGTATAGAAAATTATTATGTCTATAAATTGAATAGATTATAAAAAGAATAAATAACGGAAATGTAAATTCTATTTAGGCAATAATTTTCTAAACAAACATCCCTCTTAAGATTCCATTTATAAACTGAGAAATGTTAATTTCAAAAACACGAAAGAAAGTATTCAAAACTAAATGCGATTTTTTATTTAAATTTCTCATAAATAATAGCATATTTAAAATTTTATTACATGTAGAATTAACATCATAGATATATGAATTAAAATAGGAATACGTTCATTCCATGGCAGCAATATTATTTAAACTAGATTGCTTCATTTATTTCTCATGTAATATTTTACACTTAATACACTTATCTCATTTATGTACAAAGCTTTGCAAAATTTAAACTTATTTTATAGCTTTTTATATTTTAACTATAAGTTGTGTTCCTATGGACATCAAAGAAATATTGTAAGATTTCTCTAAAGATAACCATACTTTTAAAATGAAAAATTGTATGAAAATACAATCAAATAATTTTTTCCTATTGATAAGAGCATTTTATAAAATTTTCCATATGGCAGTATGGTATCAGGTGTAATTTAAATGACGTTCAATAACGCTCCAAGGGAAAAATTACGGTACGAATGCGTAAAATGGAAAAATTGAATTCATTAAACAAAATTTATATTTTTATTGCAGCAGAAATATAGCAAAGTTATATGATAATCATGATCATTCAGAAAAATCAAATTGAGTTTTTGGAATAAGCGTATTGAAAATTTTTCATTTTATTGAATGTCTTTGGAATTAGTATTATACATTTTTTTCAATATTAAGAAATTGTATTGAAGATATAATTCTTGTATACATTTTCTGCTTAAACTGGTTTAATTAACGAGAGAATTTAAAGAGATATATTACATTTCCTTCACATAGTAATAAAATATATAATTGATTTAACTTGTAATTAAGAGTCTGTGAATTTTGCTGAAATAACAATTTAAAAATATTTTTAAATTGCTTTTGAATTTTTTGAACTGGTTCATGAGCTTTTTTATAGTCAACAATAATTAATAGGTTTGAGTAGGTTTTTTTTTTTTTAAAAATAATTATAAAATTATGTATTTTTCTTGATAATTAATTTACAAGGGTTGGTTAATTGTAGCTTCTTCACATATCCCCTTCTTTAGCTTCTTTAAAAGGCTTTAAAGTCAAGAAAAACGTGTCTTATATATATATATATATATATATATATATATATATATATATATTTTACCGTTAAAGTGCAGAAATCAGTTAATCTGCAGATTAGCTAGGCAATCTACACATTAACTTGGGTGATCCGTTAAAGTGCGGAAAATTGTTTCGTTTCCCAAATTACCTAATTATTCTGTGAATTACCCAGAAAATCTGCACATTACAGACTAAACACTTGGTAATCTGCACATTACCGACTAAACACTTGGTAATCTGCACATTACCTACTAAGCACTTGTGGAAGTGAAAATAAGATCTCTGGTGGAACAACAACAACGTTTCTTTTCTGTTCTCTTTAATTTTGTTTATTTACTTTTTGATAACTAAAGAATCAAGTTAATACAATCTAACAATCAACACATTAGTTGATAAAATCGATCATCAATCAATTAAAAAACTACAATATAAAGAATCAAACAGTTTAAAATATTATTGCAATTAAGGAAATTGAGATAATATTATTTATTTATTTTTCAATACCTAAAGAATCACGTTAACACAACCAAGCAAACAACAGATTAGTTAATAGAATCAATCATCAATCAATCGAAAAAATTATATTACAAAGAATCTAACTCTTTAACATATTATTGCAATTAAGTTGATAAATTTGCGAAACATATAATAAAATTCTGTATACTTGTTAGTACAATCTAAAGCTTGGTGGCACTTTTAATTGCATAGCAATTGTTTTTTTCAATAAACACACCTATATTCGTGGTACACTTAGATTTGCAATCACATTTTTTGAAACCTGCCCGGTACCAAGAGATTGTTTTATTGCTGTTTGACGTAAAGATATTTCTACAGCAGAGACATATTCTTTCGTTAAAATTCTCTCTTTGCGAACACTGAATTCAGATCTTGCATTCAACTGTTTTAAAATACCCGTTTCAGTACCAAGTTTATAAAATTCATCCTCTGTTTTACAAAGAGGTTCGTGTTTGTTTGCATGCTTGGAGCTAAATTTTGTGCTTAAAAAAAAAAAAAAAAAAAAAAAAAAAAATGGATATTCACGCGCTAAAATCAGAAATATAATTTGAAAACAGAATGAAATATGCTGCGCACAGACACCCGATGCAAATTATGAGGAAAAAAAAAAAAAAAGCAATCGGCGGCAACCAGACACTAGCGAAACCAAAAGTCGAGGGAGGGGGAAGGAGTAGTGAAAGGAAATAAGAGGAGCGAAACTATAATAAACTAAAAGTGGAGGAAAGGGGGAAGCAGAGGGGAAAAGAAATGAGACAAACAAACTTTTGAACTTTAATGATACAGAAGCCGCTAATGTGCAGATTACGTACTTAAAATGCGGAAAACTCTTGATTTCGCACTTTAACGGTTCATTTTAGTTAATCTGCAGATTAGCTAGGCAATCTGCACTCTAACGGATTTTGAGTTTTAACGGCAACTTATATATATGTAAACCTTTTTATTAATGTGGGGGGGGGAATCTTAATGTGGGTGTCGAATACTAATTCATTTGTTAAAAGCACGGCTTAATGACAATTCGTATAACTACTGAATTAAACTCACCAAATTATTATTAAGCTTGAAAAACTTTTTAGGTGGAATAAATCACATCAGCCAAACACACTCACTTAGAAAAGGAAAAGTATCCTCTCACTTACTCTTTAAAAGCCCACACGAACATTCACTGGTGTAATACACACTTAAACAGTTTAACTAGAGAAATGCTTATATCGTTCATCTTAAAACCTCTTAACTGAAAACATTTACATACTAACAAATGCAAAAACTTTCCAACTTCCATAATCATGCTCCAATTACTTTTCACACTTCCCCCGAAACCAACGCCAACTAAACAATTTACACTGGACATCTCACCCTCAACTAACGAAACTAGCTATGGGTAATTTACACTACCTCCTACCTCTGAAACAACTGCCAACTAAACAAAACCCAAATGGGTATCCTACCCTCAACTAATAAAAGTGTTTATGGACAACGTATAAAATCAGTGCGATTTCGATCGAGTGAGAAGCCGCATTATCATACAGCTTTTAAATTGACCAGAAAAGTTTTTTTTTCTCTCTCCATATGTTTCTATTATTATATTATTACGTTATATTCATTTAGGTTTCAATTATCAATAGTGCTAAACCAAAATGCATCGAAAATTAACTTACGATATTTATCTTAAAATTTTACCACTTCACCGGCCATCCCGAGATAACTTGGGGAAAACTGGTGGTTAAAACTGTTTTGTTGAATAAATCCTTGTAGCATCATGTTCTTAGACTGACTAAGAAAATGATGCGACAAGGATTTATTTAACAAAACAGTATTAAATCTACTTTTTTTACATAGGAATTTTTGCAAGTGTTCGGATAATTTTGTTACCGACTGTATTTTGATTTCTTTCAAGTTGTTAGCATTTTTAATAAGCAATACCATAATTTTGTTTGTTCAGCATAACCATGCCCTGTTGAAATTTAGGGTATGCTGACCAGATGTCCTCATTTTCTGAGGACAATATGTTTTTGTAAGCTGTTTTACTAAGTTAAAAAAAAAAAAAAAATCTGGAAAATTATTCAGAATAATTATTAGCATCCTGGTCCCCATTTTTAAAGAATATAAAATTATATTCCTAATTAAGGATTTTTAATAATTATTAAAGCTTTTAATTTGTAAAGGGTACTCCAATCTAGTCACCTGGGGTGAATCGCAGGCAATTTACCAATTGCCCAGTGCGTAGAATGAGTGAGATATTAAACCAACTCAAATTCGACCTCCTGGTTTTCCAAGGAAGAGTTGTTTCGTCAACAATCCGTATTGCTCAACGTCTAATAATAAGAATGTAATTCTTTCATGTTGGCTCTTTTTAGAGTTTTTGCTCTAAATTCTGGCCCATCGAAACAGCTTTGCCCTTAAAATATAAAATGGCATATCTTCCAAAATATCGCGCTTGTTGAAAGCTGCGTAACAAACGAAATGTTTATGGTATAGTGTAATTACTTTTCTCACGCCTAGCTTTGAGGACCATTCCAAAGACTTCAAGAGATACCAAATTGACCGACAGGTTGAAATTTGGTAACCATCCAGTCATTCGGCTGTCCCTTATCTCTACTTTCTCTCATACATAAGGGTTATCACTCCTATCTTAACACTAGACTTGTTGAGTCAGATCTTGCGCAGAAGCTCCCATTGACAAAAGGTGCTTGATTAAAGAATTTTAATAATTTATAAAAGAGTATAAAATAGTAAATAAAAAGAAGCGTTCTAAGTTGTCCCAAATGAGTAAAGTCATTCCCACAGTTTAAATAGTAACAGCAATTCAAAGTAATACTAACTTTCATAAAACAAGTAACGAATTTTCTCCATTTTCATATTTTGTGATTGCTTTTACAACAATTGAACACCATTTTTTTTCCCAACTTTATTAAATTACCATATAAAATAGACATTTAAATTAATAATGATTGGGGATTTCTATACTTTTGTTTCTAAACTTTGTGTTTAATAGAATATTATAATTAATAAAATGAAAATTATTTTTTTTTTACTTTGAAACATCTAAAAAAATAACTTTAAGCTTCATCTAGACATTAATTTTAATTTTTCTTATGAGTCAAAATATAGATCACACAATCATTAATCATAATTAACGAATCTACAAATAAGAAAAAAAAAAAAAAAGCACATTTATAGAATCGTTTTAAACTTATGCATTGTTTGATATTTGAAACAACATTTAAAGTATTAAGTTTCATTTATCATTTTGTGTCAAATATTCAAGGATTATTTTCACATAAAAGGACATTTGGTAACATGCCAATGTTTCAACAAATTACTATTTTTATTTCACTCAAAAATATCTATTGAATATAAATTGATGTAGTAGTTTTTTGTAGCACTAAGTAGTTTCTATTCTTTTACTAATATACAAATTCCGAACTGAAAAGGAAATTTTACTATGCCATTCAATAATTTTTTGTAGTTTTTTTATTTACTTCAGGATCATATATAAAAGTAATTTGTCGTAATGTTCTTAGTTCTTTTTCCGTCCTGAAAATTAGACTGGTTTGGAACATATAAATAAAACCATCTTAAAGCAGATAAAATAATATTTAATGTATAATCTGTGTATACTATCCAAATTACTAGGAGAGATATGTAAATATATATTACTCAACTGTTAATTTATTTAGGGGAAAGTAGATGAATATGGTATTCCATTTCTATTTGTAATCATCATAATAAATTAAAGTATTTTGGATCATTATGAATTCGACAATTCCAAACTTTCAAGTATTATTAATGCATTTTGATGATTTTATGTTACAAAAATAGCAGTTACATGTAAGAAATTTTGTTAAGAAAAATAAAAAAATCGGGTAGTATGAACAAGGCGGGTAATATGGAATAGATAGGAAAGGAAATATGGAATACCCAATTTCGTAAAGGATAGTATGTAATAGGGCAGTACTGTTGCGAGTTTGTAAATAATTCTGTTTATTTTTGTAGAAAGTTTGTCAAAGAGACTTAGTAAGTTGATAAAATCTTAACTTTTTACATTTCTAGTTTGTTTTAGCATTAAAATTACCTAATTTTCCCTCAAAAAGACATTAAAAAGCTCTAATAATGCAGGTAATGGAATTGGCGCGAAATTTGGCGACTGTTGGCCCCCGGCGACTTTTTGGCGACAGTTAACGATAGTTGCCGAAAAAATCCTTATTTTCGATATACCAAATATGGAAGCTAAAATGTGATTGACTGATGAGATACGGGAAATTTCTCGAACAATCTAGGTTCGATAGAGGAGTATAAAAGGAAGTCTAGCTCGCCAAATCGAGATCAGAGTCAGTCAGTTCCGCGAAACGCTTGCATTGCTATTGTAGGAGTTTTGAGCCTCTTTGAATGAGACTTGCTTTTTGTATAATTGCTATACTGTTTGAACTGTGGATTTATTGTTGACGGCTCTTATTCAAGCTGTGTTTACTGGTGGAAATGAAGTTGATACTTGTTGTTTATAGACCTGTATTTATCTGGAACTTTCCTGAATTTTTACAAGTTTCGCCTTTCATTCTCGGAAAACTCACGAACTCCCAAATACGCAGCAGTACTTTTATAGAAACTCATGAGTAATTAAAATGTAAACATCTTATTTGGAAATTTAAAATTAAACAGTTTTAAAAAAACTGTGACCATTGAAGTTTTACAAAATTTGCAAAATATATTGAATAATTGGTATTCCATATTACCCAAATCGCCAAATTGGAGAATCAACCTTAACCACCTGTTTGTAGAAATAAGTTCATGAGAATTTGGCTACTAACTATCTCAATTCTCTTACCGATATTGACACTGGAATTTCACTCATTTTACTGCTTCGTAATGAGATTACAGAAACTGTAATACTTAAAACCTTTGTACTTACAAAATGTCTTAATCTTGATAAATTAAAGATGCTGTATGACACAAAAACTTCTCACTTGATCTCTTGACACAAAGTAAACTACCGTTCACACTTGAGGTCAAGTGAAGACGTTTCACATGCTTCCAGTCGGTTGCAGTTCCATACAAATGAGACGTAATGTTATTCCGTTTTACCCGATTACTCCATATTCCACAACATTCCTTTAAATAAATCTGCATACATAGATTGTTTTAAATACGCTGATCGGCATGAAAATTGCCCTCAACATCATTTTGGCAAATTCTTATGTAAAATAACCTACTGAATCTGAATATGACGTCCATTTTGCCCTATCATGCATCGTTTTTTAGGGAAGACCCCCCCCCCGCTATTTTTATCACTTTTCGGTGATTTTATGGCTATACATTTGATATTTTTGGGGGAGGGGATTATTTTAACTGTTAAATATCTTCTGAGGGGCTACAAGTTGGAAAATTCTAAAACATCAACGTTCGCGTTCAGGGGAAAATTTAGGGGAGACTTGCCACTAAAATTTTGTATTACATTTCTTATGCTTTTTTAACCTATTAATAATGATATTTATTAAACATTATATATATATATATATATATATATATATATATATTTTATTTTTAAGTCTTAAATTAATTCTTTTTCATTCTCGAAATCGAATTCCTGGCTATAAAATTACCGAACAGTCAACAGTGATTAAAATTGGGAGAGGGGGTGGTGTCTTGAGAAAACGGTGGGTGACTGCGCAAATTGGTAGTCATATTAGGATTCAGGAGTTCATTTTACATAGGAATCCGCAAGAATAGTATCAGGGGTTTATTTTTATTTATTTACTTATTTATTTATTATAATTAATATTTTTTTTTTGCAGAGCATCGATATTTGTGATCAAAACGTAATTATATGGACCTTGACAAATGATTATAAGGGAATGTCGTGCCGTATCAGACGGTGGCCAATGTCGGACAAATGAATGTATATATATGTATTACTATGCATGCTTTCATTTTCCATTAAAATTTCAGTTTTTTCCTTAATGAGTTGTCAACTATATTTAATGTTCTAATTATACTGTTAAACACAATGTGAATAAACAGTTAATTTCATTGTGGCTTCATGGTTTCATTGTCGTTCATCTGCTTTGAAATTTGCATTTTTAAATCCATATGGTTCCTGTTTCTGGTTGTGGCAGGCTGGGGGAGTGTTGCCGGCATAAAACTAGTGTAACCCCACAGGCAAGTCACAAGTCTTGCCGCCTGCCTCCTTCTTCCTATCTTGTGTTTCTTGGGTTGTTTTTTCATTAATTTTGATAGGTTTATGGTTTTAAGTTAAGATTTGTTGTTTTACTTCATTGATTCGTTTGTTTTGCAGGCTGTTAATTGGTGAATCTGGTTTCTTTGCATTGGTGTATTTCGTCCACTGGTGATTTTTTTTTTTTTTTTTTTTTTTTTTTTTTTTTTTGTCTTGTTGGTCATTGGTGTTTCAGTGATCTTGTATCTGTTGCTTGGCTTCTACTATGCTTAATAGATCATCTTTATTATATATATATATATATATATATGCTGAGTTAACTTAAATATTTTTCTTTGAAATATAATTCCAAATTATTGTACTTATTACTAATGATAACACGATGATATTAAATTACTCAATAAAAGGAAGAAAACAAAATATTATTTTTCTTTAAAAAGTGAAATGGATTGCTATATAGCACTTTTAATTACACAATTAATTCAAAAATTTCATTTCACGAATTCTTTGCATTGTTTACAGTGATTGTTCCAATGAAAACAATATCATTACGGATTTCTTTTTTTTTATTATTATTATTATTGAAATGCAAAGAATTTATCCACGTGACAGAATTCCTGTTCTTCTTTTTCTTCTCTCTTTTTTTTTTTTTTTTTTTTTCAAATTAAACAAAACATATTTAAAATATGGTAGTTAAACCGTTAGCTTTATTCTTGTTTAAGTTAATGTGTAAAAAGTAAATTTTATTAGATACAAATAAAAAATATAAAGAATTTTATTTTAAAACGGGTAATCTTTTGAGATGTGCATTTTTCTGAATATTTTTAATAACATCAATTAGAACAATAAAAAATTACTAAACATTTGAATGACAAATCAGTGCAAGAGAAAACTAATTTTATAATTGAAACAAAGCAAATAATATTACAAACAAAAAAGTTATAATTGAGACAAACAAAAAACAAATAATGTCATTGACAGAATAGAATGACAAAATTTAAAACAGTTTTTAAGGAAATAATTTATTTTTATTATTATCATTTTATTTTTTGTTAATTCTATTTCAATCTTGAAAACGATATATTTTTAATTTTCTCTATACATGAAATACTTACTTTGTGAAAAATTAAAACATATGGTTTTCCAGGGATATATGTATTTGAGAGCTCTTGAAGATGGCCTGAAATTTTTAGAAAATGTCTGACTATTTGAGTTACCAAAATTTTGTGTCTGTACGATGTATTTCATGAAACAATGAACTGGAAAACTTTATATATAAACGAACTATGACATAATGTTGTTCTGATTAGGCTTGTTAAATATCAACTAACATGTATCTGCGCTGCGCAGAAATTTCTGCCATTTAAGAGAATTGATTAAAAAAAAAAAAAAAAAAATCTTATAACTCTTGCCAGTAATTTACTAAAAAATTTATTATGCACGCTAAATCTTTGGAAAACTTGGTAAATTAATTGGCTGGCAATCTTAATTAAAATAACGTTATTTATTTATTAATTTATAATGGAAATGGTAGTTTTCATGTGTACGTGCAATACTTAAATATCACTGTTGAAGTGTCAGCTTTCACATACACGATGTTAAGTCACCCCCCCCCCCCCAAATTTATTCGCATTTGAAAGACAAAAGTTGTCATGTTGATGCTTCTTATCTTAGATATATTTATATATGTATATAATTAAATATAATAACACCATATGCATATAACATTTCCTTAAAGAAAAATATATATATATATATATATTTAAATACAAGTAAAAATTATCTTTAGAGTTGGCGTTCTGAATTTCATCTGTAAGACTAGAAGGGGTTAAATTTAGCTACTTTGAATGATTTTTATTAATTACTCATTATTTTTTAATTAAATAGATGGAGTGGAATATTAATAAGAATATACTGCATTTTTGAAATTTCCCATACCTCATACAAATCTAATACTATTTTTCTTGTCCTCATTCTTTAAAAACAAATTTCAGAAAGAGAATGATGTGAAAAACATCGAAAAAAAAATCTTCTAAAATAAACAAAATGGATATAAAGATTAATGAAACAAAATCAAAGTAAAACGAAGTGTAACATTATCATACTAAGATGCAATGACATTTCAAAAGCACCGTTAAAATTTTTTATTAAAATCACACAATCAACTGATTGGAAGAAAATCATATTTTGAAATTTTATTTTTCCGACTCAGAGAAAAAAATGCCTGGATCGGGAGTCGAACTCCGGATCTTTGACTTACAAGGTCAAGGCTCTACCAATTGAGCTATCCAGGCTGACAAACCGGTCGGCATTACTCACTCAGACAACCTTTAGGCAGAAAACATCTGGTCTATCATTTAGATAGCTCAACAGAAATAAGCCGCAGGTAAATACAGAAATAAGCCTGCGGCTTATTTCTGTTCAGCTATCTAAATGATATACAAGATGTCTTCTGCCTAAAGGTTGTCTGAGTGAGTAATGCCGACCGGTTTGCCGGCCTGGATAGCTCAAATGGTAGAGCCTTGTCCTTGTAAGTCAAAGATCCGGAGTTCGACTCCAGGTCCAGGCATTATTTTCACTCAGTCGGAAAAATAAAATTTCAAAATATGTACCTAATTTGTTTGGTATTATTGGTGATTAGATAAAGCATTCATCCATGCATTTGGCAAATCATCGGGGTATATGTATATATATATGGAAAGTAATTCCTTGCACAGTCAACAGATGGCGCTGTCTCGGATGTATCCAGAGAACGATCTGACAAGCGGAAGAGTTAGTTAGCATCCGGCTACAATGGAGAGCTGTTGAGACCGCCAGCGCGAAGGCTGATGTGGTCTTTTTCTTCTAAATAGAGCTTGAAACGCTCTGAGTAGTTGGGTAGAGCCATGGGGGCTCATTACTTCAATATTACTATTTGATAGCACTCGTATGTATTTTTGTGTATTATAGTACGAGTAGGTGTATAAATGTTGTTTTGTGATATTCTGATGAAGTGAGCTTAGTTCTATGTATCAAGCCAAAGAACCAGTAGTTGGTTAATAGTGATTCTGCGGTTACAATAATATTTATGTGTTATTTGCGTTTTTTGTATCGTCAAATAAATGTGACGTTATTTAATCTGCATCTCATCATTGACCCCACCTCTAGACGTCCAGCCAAGATCTTACACACACACTCACACACACACACACACACACACACACATATATATATATATATATATACAATTTTTTTTTCATATATATTTTTCTGGTATATACTAAGGAAAATGAACTTTTAATGCTTTAATAAGTTTAAATAAAACTAAGACCCTTGTTATAATTATGATTAAATAGCTTCGTATCATTTGTATCAATTGTACTGCCTAATAACTCTAGTTTTTTAAAGCAATGAATAGGCAAATATCTTAGAAATAAAGCTAAAACTCACAAAAACTTTTTAAAAATATTTTTATTAATGATAAAGAAAGTAGATTTATAACATTTTTAGAATATTTTAGCGATTCAATTTAGTTATATTTTAATTTTAACTTATGTTATTTATTTCATTAAAAATAAATGTAACTCTTACATTAAAAAACACGGATTTTTTTTCTTTCTCTTTACTTTTTTTTCGCTTAGAATTTTCTGAAGAATCCAAAGATTGCTTTTGTAGAAAACATTAAATTGCATTGAATTAATAAAAAATATCATAAAAAAGTATATTCAAATTGACGAACCATTTTCAACAAATTTATTCACATAGCACTGTTTATCGAAATATCAATATACAGTATGTCCCAGTAAGATCACACAAACTCTTCACACCCAGATTTCTCCTTTGGAACACTCAAAATGTAGCCAAAGAACTGCGCCTCTACGGCCCATACTTTTTCAGAAAAATGCTGGAACAAATGTATGACATCGTATCCGGTTTACGAAAAAAAAAAAAAAAAATAATAAAAAAAAATTCTTGTAAATATGAACACCTATATTTGCATAAGTTTACATATGAAGATATTCGAAATTTTCACCGCGAATATAGATGCATGCATGTGCTCCGTAGAATGAAGTCAAGCTGTTCTTTGAATCGTACTTAAAGAATATCCTTTAGTAGTTACCGGTAATCCATAACGATGATAATGTATTGCACTCGTAAATATTGCAAAAAAATACTTTATCATCGGGCAGTGTAATGGTAATGCTTTTCAAAATGCTCAGGAATGTTTACGTCATCCTCTTGATGCTAACGTCATCCGTATGTTGACGGCAGACTATGAAGTAATAGAAGCGTCTACTGTACAAACAATCTCCACGATGTTACTGGAAGATTGCACAATGAACTTACGGCAGCGCAGGATGACGCAATACATCGGCGTGTAAAAGAATCTCTCGAGTTGAATACGTGCGTAATGACCAGGGATGTGAATGCAATTAACAGTATAGTGCACATGCACTTACGAGTAGAGGGGCTATACCCGTATTGCTGCACAACCGTTTAATGTCTGCACCCATTAAACATTCAGTAACGTATTGTCTTTTGTGAATAGCTATTAGAACAATATGAAGCCGATAATGCTTTCAGTAAACATATCTTCTGGATGAATTAAGCATAATTCACAAGTGATGGGGTCTTCAATAGTCACAAAAGACCTATGTGTTAAGGTTCCAGTCCTCATGAAATTCACCTGTAGAGACAGCAAGGCCACTGGTCTGTAAATGTGTGGGCCAGCATATTAGTTTATGATTGGTCCATATCTGCTGCTTGAACAGTTGACGGGGCATAAGTACTTCATATATTTCTCCGTGATGTACTATCCGATTTCCCAGGTGACATAACCTCAGTGTCAATGCGTGGCCAATGATTCCAGCATGATAGATCTCCGCCGTATTTCAATTATCATGTATGTGACTGGCTAGATATAGAATAAGCTGGCTATTGGATTGGACGTGGAGTGTCCAGTTTGTTTAGTAAACATGATTGCCAGATCTGTCACATTTAAATTTACTGCTATATGGAGAAAATTTAAAGATAATCGATTTTACCTGAATGATTTTGTCTATCGAAACTTAATTGCTACAGAAATTGACCTAGTTGTTCGTCTTCATAGTGTTTGTAAGTTTCAGAGTACCGCATTGCAAGAACAAGTTCAGTCAATTAGTCACGTCGCGCAAATGTGTGACTTACAAGGAAACATTCAAAAGGTGTCTTCTTCAAAAAGTATTGAAAAAAATATATGTGATTCTACTCTTCATAAAACACCAGAAAATGAAAAAATTATCGGCTGAAATTAATTACAGCGACCACAAAAAAATATCAAAATTAAGCATATTTGGCGATTTCACACTGCTAGGCGATAGACTTTGGCGGAAAAGCAAAACTCGGTTCTGTTTGTACACGGCAATCTCGGTGCTAGCGGACGTATAGCCTAAGAGCGCTAAATCGCCAAATATGCTTAATTTTGATAATTTTTTGTGGTCACTGTAATTAATTTCAGCCGATAATTTTTTCATTTCTGGTGTTTTATGAAGAGTAGAATCACATATATTTTTTTCAATACTTTTTGAAGATGACACCTTTTGAATGTTTCCTTGTTTGTATAAGTGGTAGTCCTGTAAAACATCTTGCTAAGTAAACTTATGTTAATACCGATATTCGTTATTGCAACAAACGGTTTTTTCCGTACGCTGGACATGGCGTAATACATTCCATACCTTAAAGTTTTGTGGTCTTGCTGGGACACACTGTACAATGTTCCAGTCACTGACTGTAAAAAAAAAGAGTTATTATTGTAAAAACTATGGAATTTTTTCTGAAAGAAGTGAAGTGGCTTTTTAAAAAATAGCCAATACTTTTTATTTTACAACAATTTGAAAACTATTTGTTACGAAACTGACAGTGTAATTTAACTGCCATCACTCCAAATTTGACTGAAAATTTGCACAGCGTGCGTGAAAACATTTTTATTCAATACATGCAGAGTTTGTTATTTAGGCTTTTATTTAAAAACAAACGCAGCTGTAACTATTTATAATATTACGGATGGCTTATATTATTAATGATATAAACGTAAAAAAATTCTCAAAATAAAATTATTTTCAAAATCTCGGGTAGGGAATTAAATACGAAATATTTTAAAACACATTTTAGAAATGGATACACTGAGAGAACAAATGCCACTTTAAAATTACGTATTTCACATTTACAAATAACGATGTTTAGACCGAAGAAAGTACAAAGCACTTAGTGCAACTATTAAAATAAAATTTTGTAGAGCCGAGCCTTGAGATTGGTTTGAAACTACGTAATACCACTTACTGATTTTTACTTTCCGAACACTATAGTGAGGAAAGTATTGTAATCATGTCAAAAATCCGAATTCGAGATTTTGATGTTTCTATACGTTTTGAGGTCCCCTGAGTCCGTTTTCACTATTTTTACGATGATGTATGTATGTGTGTGTGTATGTGTGTATGTGTGTATGTGTGTATGTGTGTATGTCTGTGAACACGCTAGCGTCTAAAGGCTTTGTTCGATTATCCTGAAAGTTGGTACGTATATTGTAAGTCACCATAGTACGAACCCTATAGATTTTGGTGAATCTAGCACATATAGTTTTTTTACAGGGACACAAAGAAAAATTCTTTATCATTATGGCCTATGGGACCAAAATCTTAAAAGTGCGATAGCATCTAAACGCCTTATTCAATTGAGCAAAAATTTTTTATACCCATATTATAGGTCACAGATACTCAATCTCTATAGATTTTGGAGAATCTAGCACTTATAGTTTTTTTACAGGGACACAAAGAAAAATTCTTTATCATTAAGGCCAATGGGGCCAAATTTTTAAAAGTGTGATAGCGTCTAAACGCCTTATTAATCTGAGCAAAAAAATTGTACATATGTTATAGGTCGCATTTGCACCAACTGTATAGATTTTGGTGAATCTAGCACTACAGTTTTTTTACAGGGACACAAAGAAAAATTCTTTATCATTATGGCCTATGAGACCAAATTTTTAAAAGTGCGATAGCATCTAAACGCCTTATTCAATTGAGCTGAAAATTTGTATGAATATTATAAATCACTGTTGCACTAACTATAAGCATTTTGGTGAATCTAGCATCTATAGATTTTTACAGGGACAAAACGAAAAATTCTTTATCATTATGATCTAAGGGCTCAAAGTTCAGTAGCGTTAAATAAAACCTCGTGTGATATATGGAGAAAAATACACTCTATTATGGTTTTCTCTCTTTTGTTTGTTTAGCAATTCCTCTTTCTTTATTTTATCTACAAAACTGTTAGTTACTCAATGTTCGGAAAGTCGAGTGGAGTCACTCCAGATTTTTTTTTTTACTTTCCGAACACTATAGTGAGGAAAGTATTGTAATCATGTCAAAAATCCGAATTCGAGATTTTGATGTTTCTATACGTTTCGAGGTCCAACGAGTCCGTTTTCACTATTTTTACGATGATGTATGTATGTGTGTGTGTATGTATGTGTGTATGTATGTGTGTATGTATGTGTGTATGTATGTGTGTATGGCTTTGAGTGAACACGCTAGCGTCTAAACGCTTTGTTCGAATAAGCTGAAAGTTGGTACATATATTGTAAGTCACCATAGTACGAACCCTATAGATTTTGGTGAATCTAGCACTTATAGTTTTTTTACAGGGACAGAAAGAAAAATTCTTTATCATTATGGCCAAGGGACCAAAATCTTAAAAGTGCGATAGCATCTAAACGCCTTATTCAATTGAGCAAAAATTTTATACACATATTATAGGTCACAGATACTCAATCTGTATAGATTTTGGAGAATCTAGCACTTATAGTTTTTTTACAGGGACACAAAGAAAAATTCTTTGCCAAATTTTTAAAAGTGTGATAGCGTCTAAACGCCTTATTAATCTCAGCTAAGAATTTGTACACATGTTATAGGTCACATTTGTACCAACTGTATAGATTTTGGTGAATCTAGCACTTACAGTTTTTTTACAGGGACACAAAGAAAAATTCTTTATCTTTATGGCGTATGAGACCAGCGATAGCATCTAAACGCCTTATACAATTGAGCTGAAAATTTGTATGAATATTATAAATCACTGTTGCACTAACTATAAGCATTTTGGTGAATCTAGCATTTATAGATTTTTACAGGGACACAACGAAAAATTCTTTATCATTATGATCTAAGGGCTCAAAGTTCAGTAGCGTTAAATAAAACCTCGTGTGATATATGGAGAAAAATACTCAAACACTCTGTTATGGTTTTCTCTTTTTTGTTTGTTTAGCAACTCCTCTTTCTTTATTTTATCTACAGAACTGTTAGTTACTCAATGTTCGGAAAGTCGAGTGGAGTCACTCCAGATTTTTTTAATTTATATAAATAAAATAGTACTGGAGATTAATGAATGACGATCCGTAACTCAGTGTTAAATAAATAATTAAATAATATGTTCTATATTTCTTTTATCAATCTAATATTTTTATAATGTTTTGTGTAATGGAGTGAAGTGGGGTTTATCGTTGCACTGCTACGCATTGGACTATTTGTGACGGTCAATAGGCGTAGTCTCTAGTGATGCTATTACCATAGCCTCCTAAAGTAGGGTCCTGTCGCGTGGCTGGGAAACTTGGCAACAATTAAAGCAGTAGACAGCGTCACCTGGTACATATTGCGAGACTTTTTTATTCAACAGCCACCAAAAATTTTTAAAAGTTGGATATGATATACATAAAAGGCAAATAGAATCGAATAAACGTCGATTATATACATCATATATGACTTCTTAAAATTATTTGTGACAGCTGAATAAAAAAGTCGCGCAATCTGTACCAGGTGGCGCTGTCTACCGCTTGAACTGATGCCAAGTTTCCGATCCACGCGACAGGCATCTAGTTTAGGTGGATATGCTATTACAGTCCTTTACGTACGGGATAGTTCCTCCGATTCGATAATACACATAAAGTCTCCATAATTTATGGTTTACAAATTTTTACTTTCCGAACACTATAGTGAGGAAAGTATTGTAATCATGTCAAAAATTCGAATTCGAGATTTTGATGTTTCTATACGTTTCGAGGTCCAACGAGTCCGTTTTCCCTATTTTTACGATGATGTATGTATGTGTGTGTGTATGTATGTGTGTATGTATGTGTGTATGTATGTGTGTATGTCTGTGAGTGAACACGCTAGCGTCTAAACGCTTTGTTCGAATAAGCTGAAAGTTGGTACGTATATTGTAAGTCACCATAGTACGAACCCTATAGATTTTGGTGAATCTAGCACTTATAGTTTTTTTACCGGGACACAAAGAAAAATTCTTTATCATTATGGCCAAGGGACCAAAATCTTAAAAGTACGATAGCACCTAAACGCCTCATTCAATTGAGCAAAAACTTTATACACATATTATAGGTCACAGATACTCAATCTGTATAGATTTTGGAGAATCTAGCACTTATAGTTTTTTTACAGGGACACAAAGAAAAATTCTTTGCCAAATTTTTAAAAGTGTGATAGCGTCTAAACGCTTTATTAATCTCAGCAAAGAATTTGTACACATGTTATAGGTCACATTTGAACCAACTGTATAGATTTTGGTGAATATAGCACTTACAGTTTTTTTACAGGGACACAAAGAAAAATTCTTTATATTTATGGCCTATGAGACCAGCGATAGCATCTAAACGCCTTATTCAATTGAGCTGAAAATTTGTATGAATATTATAAATCACTGTTGCACTAAGTATAAGCATTTTGGTGAATCTAGCATTTATAGATTTTTACAGGGACACAACGAAAAATTCTTTATCATTATGATCTAAGGGCTCAAAGTTCAGTAGCGTTAAATAAAACCTCGTGTGATATATGGAGAAAATTACTCAAACACTCTGTTATGGTTTTCTCTTTTTTGTTTGTTTAACAACTCCTGTTTATTTACTTTATCTACAAAACTGTTAGTTACTCAATGTTCGGAAAGTCGAGTGGAGTCACTCCAGATTTTTTATGTATATGTATGAATCATTGTGAATACGTTCATAAAAAATGATTTAAATAAAATAAGCAACGAAGCGGGTAAAGTCTTCTACTAAATAATTAAAATATCTTTATTTAAAAAGTTATAAAAAAATAATAATAGTTACAAATATAAGTATTACAGAATTGTTTTTACTTTCTTTTATCCATGTATAGATAAAGTACTGCATATAGGTAAATTTTCGATATTGAGTTTTTGCTATATTTGTATAATATTTGCTATATTTGTCTTAAAAAATGATTTTAATAAAATGAGCAACGAAGCGGGTAAAGACTTCTACTAAATAATTAAAATGTCTTTATTTAAATAGTTATTCATAAAAAAAAAATTTAATAACTACAAATAAAAGTATTACAGAATTGTTTTTATTTTCTCTTATTCATATACGTGTAGATAGAAAAAGTATACTGTATATAGGTAAATTTTCGATATTGAGTTTTTGCTATATTTGTATGTATTGAAAGACCCAGAATATGTGCATGTGTGTCTGTGTGTCTTATATCCATATAACTTAAAAATAAATATTATCAATAAGTCTAAACTCCGCATTCTACAACTGTATCATACAGGAATGCTATACTAAGATTTCCGTCGATGTAAAGGAAATGATTCATGTGGAGAGATTTTTAAAACAATTCTAATACATTATGCTTAAGGGCAAATTTCTGGTAGATGAATTTATACATTTAAATTGCACTAAACAAAGTAAAATAAAATATAGTTATTATATGCATAACAGCATCTTAAGTACGGGATTTGATGAGACATTTTTTACCAATCGTTTACAGAGCAACACAAAAGATTTTGGATATATTAGGACAAATAAATCGCTAAAAGTTCACTTCAATTCATGATATGTTTTTTATATTGTGTTAAATTTAAGTGCACTATAATGTATGCATATATTTTATAGACAATTTAGAGGTCTATTTAAAATTGTGCATACATTATTCTGTATTGTGCATACATTATTCTGTATTGTGCATACATTATTCTGTAATCTTCAGCGTATATAACTGGAGTTTTATGCTGAAGAATTCTAGCTCTATTAAACCTGCTGAAAAATGATAAATATTTCTCTATACCTTATAGTAAACAAAGTACATTAATTTGCAGTCTGAAATTCAACATTCTTTGTTCTGTAATTACGCGTTTTGTGGGCACCTAAATAAATAATTAAGTTTATAGTGAGTGACTTATGTATATGCCACTTATCAGCACAACTTAAAAATAAATAACTTGAGAAAATTTAAATTGGGTATTTTGAAAATTACCTCAGGTTACACTTCAAAGCTTTTGACTAAGATTGGTTAGTTTCAAGGAGTGGTGTTAATGAAAATTGTCTCAATAATTTAAAATAAATATTTAAATTTAATAACAGCATTAATTTAAATATACCGGGGGATCCAAAAGTCAGGACGAACTTTAAAAATGAATAATTCGAAAACGAATCAAGATACAAAGGTTTGGTTTGCACCAATCGGATGGAAAAAAAGCCGGGTTTTGTGTGGCAACGAAAAATAAATAGTTCTGTTGGCTGAAAGATCGCATCCGCAAAATGTGACTGCCATAACGCAAGAAATGCTACTAAATGCTGTGAACGATCTGTTGAATCGTCTCACAGCTGTACTTCTGAATGATGGATTGCACATTGAACAGTTACTGAAGTAGTACTAATTAACTGTAATTAAGCTGACTTGTAAATTTTCAACATTTTTTCATTTGTAAATCCTCTTTTGGTGAAATAAATCACTATAGCGCCATCTGTTGATCGCCAACAGAACTTTTTTTTTTCGTTCCCACACAAAACCCGGTCTCTTTTTCATCGGTTTGGTGCAAACCCTGTCTTTGTATTTTGATTCGTTTTCGAATTATTAATTTTTAAAGTTCGTCTTGACTTTTGGATCACCCGGTATATATATATATATATATATATATATATATGTACACTAATTTGATGATACAAGAGTGATAGCCCACTTACACAGCATTATGTTTCTAATAAAACTGTTGCTAAAGCCGTTTACGACTATTTTTAAAAGCATGATTTTATGAAAAACTTGTTATCTTATCCCTAGACATAAAATTTTCCCTTATAGTATTAAAATTCATAGTAAGATAATGTCGTAAAAGTGACACGCCAGATTACTTTTACAAAGAGTAATATTCTTAAATAAGTATTAGAAAAGGGAAAAAAAACGAATAAAATTATATTAAGAATTTCTGGTGATTGTGCCATTAAAGTTTTATTTCTGTTTATTTACATAAATGAATTTTTACTGAATCCCAACAATAAAATGCAGTTCGATGCTAAAATTAAAAATTAAATCTCAAACATGATTTATGATTATTAATGACACCTCATTACTCTAGTTTATATCTTCGACTTATAAAAAAATTCTTCATTCTATTCATCGTAGCCCTGTTCCTTTCAGTAAAAAAAATGAACTACCTCTTGGTTCATTGCCAAATTCCGAAGATATTTTTCCTAATAACTCAAACAGAAATAATCACTGAACAGCTCCTTTTTATTGAATATTAGTTTTTTGTACTCTGATAAATATTATGGTGATTAATTCAGAATTAAGTGAATATGCATGTCAGGATTTGCATGGCATTTGAATTCATGTTGCAGTCATTATTTTATTCTTATTTTTATTACTTAATGCATTTATTATTTGTGTCAAGGATTATTTCTTTTCAAATTTTAATGCTAATAAATGAAATGTATAGTTTTCTTAAATTTTCTATTTTTGATTATGCCTTATTATGATCATTGAATGTAACAGTATATACAGTCGGCTGCAAAATTATTCGAGCACTAGCAATAATCCTTGCCAAAAAAAAATACACTTAATACAGCTTTGTTAAATAAATCCTTGTCGAGTCATGTTCTTAATCAGTCTAAGAACATGATTCGACAAGGATTTACTTAGCAAAACAGTCTTAAGTGTACTTTTTAAATATAGGAATTATTGGCTAGTGCTCGAATAATTTTGCAGCCGACTGTAGAAACATATCATTCTGGATTTCTTTCTTTACAAACATTTTTAAAAAGTAAAACTTTATGTAGGCTTTACAGTATTGTGTATTTTGTGTATTTTTGGTATTTTGATAATTTTTGTAATTTGCACTTTATTCAAAGAAATTTTTGATACAAGTTGCCCAATATAGCTAATTTTCAATCTATGTGAATATATATACATACAGTAGAATCTCGTACAACGCGCTTCCATAAAACACGATTTCGTATAACGCGACGAAAAATCTGCGACTATTACTCATACAACGCGATAAAGAGTCTCGTATAACGTGTAAAATAAAGGAAGCACGTGACGACATCTTTTCTACTTTCAACGTGTTCAAGGAAGGATTGCTCCGTTACTATGCCAACACCCGACACTTTTGGTCTCATTGTGGAATGAAATCGTCTGCTCAATGTATGTCTCCTATAACGCGATTTTCTACAACGCGGAACGTATCCCCCGCGTTATACGAGAGTCTACTGTATATATATATATATATCTTTTGCGCATGCGTAGTGAAAAATAACTTTTAAAAATGCTCATATCTCATCGAACATTGCATATGTGAACTTTATGTTTCAGAATAATTTTTCTCTAAAGATTTGTCACTTTTTCTACATATAATACAGGTACGCAAAATTAATATATATGTATATGCTTAAATAACTGTGCGGTTCTCCTCCTTAATATATATATATATAAATATATAAAAGTATGTTTGTATATATTATAGATAGTATGTATGTTCAACAATGTGTTACAGTTACTTTTTTGTATTATTATTATTATTATTATTATTAAAATGGGTGGTTTAAAGTGATTATGCTTTTCTGCAATTTGTATGTGGTACCCCAACTGGGCTCGTGACTAAATCGATAGAGTAAAAAGTGAGTGTTTAATTGTTTCTTGCAAATCTGAACTAAAATCCTACTTCGTCCAGAATTCTTTTGGAAAGTAGAAAAAATGTAACAAAAAAAAAAAAAAAAACATTAATTTGACTACCCCTGTAGTTTTTACGCCTGATGAAAGAGTAGGCAATTATTTTGATCTGAAACAGCTGTTGCAAGTTTTTGCTGTTTCTAATATTTACTCGAAAAGTTATTTCAAATCATGTTTATTCGTATTTGAATTTGATCCTCTCAACATATATATGTTTCAAATCAAAATTTTTTCGAAAATTAAAAATGCTTATTTTCTCTTTTTACATATTTATGTTTATCTACGTGTCTAACAGCCATTTTTGAAATTGATTGAGCAGTTTTTTAAAAGAAATTAGTAGATAAAGTTAAAGGGTTAAGGGAAACTTCTTATATTAATCAGCTGTGATTCAATATTTTAAAAATTTGTTATTACAGAATTCTGGTAAGAAGTATTCTTTGGTAAAATGAAGAATAACAATTATAATATACGTTAAAAGTTAAAGTGCAGTTTCACTTTTGCATAACAAAAAACTTCATTATTATTTAGCCTGAGAGATCAATACATTTTCTCGATATATTGTTTGTTTAAGTATTCACATGTGAGAGGCCGGGAGGGGGGAGGAAGAAGGTTTGTCTGATTTTATTAAAAATAAAATTTACAGCATTGAAGCAATAATTTGCCCTATTTTAAATTTATTTAAAATCCATAATAAATTTTATTATATATTTAACTCACTTTCTGCAAAATGTTATTATTATTATTATTATTATTATTAATATTATTATTTTACTAGACAGGATAAATGAATCATTATTAGAGTTTGACTTTCGTAAAGTTAAAATAAATATACACAGAAAGAACAAAAATTCAAACATGTTTGCCGTTTCATAAGGCTTGAAAAATGAGGCTCGATGTAATGGTAGTTAACTGAATAGATCTAGAATTTAAATTCGAAAAAAAAAATATTAAAAAATAAATAAATAGTAATCATAATAATAATAATAAATTTTGCTTACTTGAATACTTCTCTTCGTATATTAATGAGAGAAAAAAAGATCTTTTATAAATTTGAATAATAAATCATATGTGAACAAATCGTTCATTTGCAAAACATTCTTGTCGCCTATCCGTAAATACTACTGTAAATCTATGGAAACCATTCTTCCTGAGATATCTGTTTAAAAAAAATTCGCATCATATTCGTAAATACCATGGTCAATCGGAGAAAAATGTATCCACTTGAATATCTTTCATTTTCTACTCATTACATTCTAGGAAGTTTGGATCTTTCTTTGTCTCTGATTTCCCTAGAGATTTATCTTTGATATATATATATGTATATGTATATATATATATAAGTGGAATACCACAAGTTAATATTTACATTGTATTCTATTATTATTATTTATTTATTTATTTATTTATTTTTCAAGTAAATACTAAAATTAAATTTTCCTGTGATTTCTCTTTTCTGTTATTTGATATATTCTTGTTTTTCAAATGATGGTATAAACTATAATAAAGTAACAGATATTTTTGTTTAAGAAGATATTTTTTCTCCTTTATAACAGTTTAGTTATAAATGTATTTTATCCTAAAATAGTTCGATGCTTCATATTCTGATTATTCAAGTTCAATGTTATTATAACAAACTGAAATATTATTATAATCTTAATTATTATTATTACTAGTATATAACCCCGTCAAAAATGACGGAATGTGAACGATAAATCTTGAAAACAATGTTTAGATCATGAAGATTACCACGTGATCATTTAAATGTATTTTCAAATTTTGTTTATAAATCAAATGTGTTTCGATATTTTATAATTTTCGTTCTGAAATTAAAAAAATTCTACACGATCAATAAATATGAATGACAATATAAAATATACAGACACGACATTATTTCATTATTAAAAACATGAAAATCTGACATTGACAGATTTTAATTTAGTGCCAGAGGCCTACTGCTAAACTTGTTAATATCGACAAATTCTTCTTTAGTTAATTCGTGTCGTGACGATCTAAATTCCATGATAAAGTTTTCATTAAATCAAACCAATGTGTTTCAGCTGCAGATACTGTAACAAATAACGTTGGAAGTCCAAAATGTCTTATAGCCGCAAAACACCGTTTTTTCTCTTTTTCCCAATGTGGGGGAGGTGTGCCTTGGGGGGACTCATGTCAAAGGTGTGCCTTGGGGGGGACTCATGTCAAAGTTCTACCTTGGAGGGGACTCATGTCAAAGTTGGGCCTTGGGGGGACTCATGTCAAAGTTGGGCCTGGGGGGGGACTCATGTCAAAGTTGGGCCTGGGGGGGACTCATGTCAAAGTTGGGCCTGGGGGGGACTCATGTCAAAGTTGGGCCTTGGGGGGCTCATGTCAAAGTTGGACCTGGGGGGGACTCATGTCAAAGTTGGGCCTTGGGGGACTCATGTCAAAGTTGAGCCTGGAGGGGGACTCATGTCAAAGTTGGGCCTTGGGGGGGACTCATGTCAAAGTTGGGCCTGGGGGGGACTCATGTCAAAGTTGGGCCTTGGGGGGCTCATGTCAAAGTTGGACCTGGGGGGGACTCATGTCAAAGTTGGGCCTTGGGGGACTCATGTCAAAGTTGAGCCTGGAGGGGGACTCATGTCAAAGTTGGGCCTTGGGGGGGACTCATGTCAAAGTTGTGCCTTGGGGGGACTTCATTCAATAAATCCCCATTCAACAAACCGACTGAAATAGGCCCTTAGCACTATTAAGAGTGACGTATAAAAATTCGACAACGCTGTACCGACTGAAATAGGCCTCTAGCACTAAAAAAAAACTGCTCGCTGACAAAAAATATAGGCCCGACAACACAACAGCAACAACACATCCCAGTGTTCCGTTAAGTACTCTATTTAAAGTCCTCATAATAAGAAAAATCTGGTGTGTCACTCACACGACTTTCTCTTACCCTGAAATTTAATACTATAAGTACAGGTTGGAGATTAAGAGGTAAGATACCGAGTACTGTTATGTAAACCTATGTTGAACAATTCAAATTAGGCTTCGGAAGAGTTTTATATGATAATTAGTTCTGACCCCCCTCAACCCCCCGTTTCATTAATGCACCTACATTTATACAGAATTTAATTCGGTTATTAAAAATAATTCTGTTTTTAAAAAATTATTTATTAAAATTATTATTTAAAAAAGTTATCTTGAATGATAATACAGACGATTTCCATATTAGAGAAGTAGTATAACACTAAATATCCAAAAAAAAAAGTTGAATTTATTCTCAATATTAAAGTAAAAAAAAAAAAAAAAAAAAAAAAAAAAAAATTTTTTTTTGTTAAAAATGAAAAATATCGATAACTTTATTTTAAATTATCGCAGATCGATGGTTCAACCATTCGTTTTAAACGTATTGTCGAGCTCTTTTGAAAGATACCCATCATGAAAATTTTCTCCCCAACGAGGGGGGGCGGCGAGGCTCCTACATACACAAAAAAAATTTCCCAGTTGACTATCTCTATTACAAAAAATATATATTCGTTTTATTTGGTTTAGTGCAGTCTATAGATGTTAAATTCTACTTACCTGCGATTTCCCCCGTAGACGTAATGTATTTAAATACTTTTGAATGTCCCTGTACACGAACCTCTGGCTTCATCTTAACGAAAAGCTTACTGTAGCATCCCTATGTGATACACATTTAGAATACCGAGTTTGGAATTTCTGCAACTATTTGTTCTTGAGATATGCTGATAACAGACACACAGACATCCAGACAGACACACACACACACACACACAGAGAGACCATTCGCTAAAAATATGGTTTTCGTATTCAGGGGACCTCAGAACATGTAAGTATAACAAAAACCCACGTTCGAAAATTTGACCCTAAAACAATACTTTCTCGACCCTATGGGTAAGAGAAAGTAAAAAACTATTCACTTCATTTTACCAAAATACTTTTTTTTTTAAGACTATCGAAGATCGTGTTTTCAAATACGCAAGCGAAGTGTGACGTCACTGACCTTCCGTGGATGCAAGAAAAAGATTCCTTATGTTAATCGTCCATTGGATTTTTTGTAAAAAAATATTAAAAATCGAGGAAAATTATTTCCCGATTTTAATACCTGTATTTGTGTATAGATATGCTATCGTATCCATGTGTGAGTTATTTTGCTGTCAAATTGACAAAATTTTAAATTTTAAAACTGTGTCATCTTTGTCGTTTTTTGTATTTGGCGATTAAAAACATAATACGAAAATATACATGACAGATGTTTATTTTCGTAATATGTATTGTACGAAATATTGTTTCATATAATTCATCGCTCTCTTAATATAAGTTGTTAAAATAACCATGATTTTTGAAAGGAATTAAATATGTTCGCCAAAATAATTTGGCGATATTTTTTTTTTCCGCCAAGGATGACTGATATATTAAATCTATTCCGCTGCAACATATGAGTATCTTATATCAGACACTTTATTTAGACATTTGAAAACAAATTTGACTTCAAATTATGATAGAACATTTATAATTTTCCTTTTAATTAGTATATTAGTTGGATATTTATTGTGTAAATATCATCCTTTGAAATGAAATGTTTATGTTTTGAATCGATTATGGAAGTTTGCCATTTTTTTTTCTAGAGTTTTGAAATTTAAAATTTAAATTTTATCAATTTTACAGCAAAAACGACTTAATCTAACACATGCAGACGATAACTAATACATATCTATACCGAAATATGGGGATTAAAATCGGGAAATAATTTGTCTCAATTTTTAATAATTTTTTACAAAAAATCCAATGGGCGATTAACATAGGAAATCTTTTTCTTGCATCCACTGACGGCCAGTGACGTCATCACTTTGCTTGCGTACTTTCTAACTAACTATCCAATAATTACAGACACTCCATTCTAACCCAAATTCAACTCTACTCGATTCTTCCAACCAGCTATCTCACCCGCAACATCGCCAAAATATTCGGGATCCAGCTAGGGTCTTTCTCATTCTCAACCGAACATTTTATCTTGACTCGACATTATCATCTTAGACTACTCTACTTTCAATACTCATTTCAACTGGTGACCTTTACTTGCCCAACCAAACATTCTATCCGAACTATAAATTTACACTAATTTCAAAACTAAAATCAACTGGCGACATTTACGCACTGAATTCAACGCCAATCATACCTTACAATGTAAACAAACAACGAAGCTTGATAAAAATATTTAAAGACTTTAATATGCTTTTACAAATATTTTAAGAGTTTTAAGGCTTTAATATGTTTTAGAAATACTTTAAGCGTTTTTTTTTTTTTTTTTTTTTTAAGAAACAGTCAAAGAGTCGTTCATTCGGAATCCATTTGGAATTTGTATTTTCTGAATGGCAACAGTTTTGGTTTGTTTTTATTTGGTATTCCGTTGCTTACAATCATGAAGTTACATTATTCTAATTATAGGTTCATGTTTATAATAGCCAGTGATCCATTATATTTAATTCAGACCTTTAAACATTACAACTGAATAGTTTTTTAAGGTTTTAAGGAAAATAAATAAGAATACGTGCGATACAAAACGTATTATCTGTATGTTTCTTGAAGTTGAACCACCTCAGTGAGTTGAACAAACGGAAAAAAAAAAAAAAAAAAAAAGGCTGCCAAAAGTTTTTGTTTTGAAGCGGTACTAACCGGATTCGTTCATGACAGATGAGGATCATTATATATATTAATTATACTGTATTATTATAATCCTAATTATTATTGTAATACTAATTAAAAACATATATCATATATCAAATGTAATGTTAAATAATATTTTAACTTTATTTTTAAACTGTGGTATTTTCTCCTTTTTTAAGATTTATTAACACAGGAAAACAAATTTTTTGCTGTGAAATTGACTCGACAAAATATTTTCATGGTCAATACACAGGTAATTACTTAAACTTTTACAAAACATTGCAAAGAAATGAGATAAAAAAAAGGTTACTGCTTTAAGGAGTTATATTAAAGGTTACAGCTTTAAGGAGTTTTGAACGTTAAAAGAAGCATGTAAAAGAGAGTATAAAAGAACAATATTCAAACAATATTTTATAAAATCTTCATTAAAAATTTTGGAAAATTGTCCTTGTTTAAAGACACTCTTCAGAAAAACGGGGGATACGATTTTTTTTTTTTTTTTTTTAAGTAATGCATCGATCTTACTAAATATTCTGTTAAAAATTTTCATACTGCTTTAAAATATAATTCATTATCCATTAATAAATGATTAAGAAAAAAAAAAAAAAAAAAAAAAAAAAAAAATGTTTTTTTTGGTAGAGTCGTACGCGAAAACAGTACAATTTCGATACATTTTACCCCTGGTATAGCTTTGTAAAATTAATTATAATGAGAAAATAAAATAAAATAATAATAAATAAAAAATCATTCGTCCAAGCACTAGTCAGTTCTACTTTGAAGAAGTGTGCAAAATGTCAAAAATAAATAAATAAATAAATAAAATAAAATAAATAAATAAATAAATAAATAAATAAATAAATAATCGGTACATTATCTTTTGAGAAATCGTTTCCTAAGCTTTTTTGAAGAGTTTTCAAAAACCAGGACTCACTGTTTGAAAATTTCAAAAATTTTAATAAATTTTTTCGTAAAATATAGTTTAAATAATACTCTTTTATAGGCCGAAAATTTTGAATATTTTTATTTTATTATTATATGGAGAAAAAATAGACAAGATAGATTTTTTTTCTTTAAGCTTTCGAAACCCATGTAAACCATTAATTAGTAAATACTATTTTATTTTATTTATTTATTTTGGAAACTTTAACAGTAAGCATAAAAAATATCACCACTTTAAATTGCCTAATTATACATGATTCTCTTTACAAGCTGAGTAATCTAAAATGCATTAAAACGTCTTTCCTTTTCTACTTTATTTTTTTTAAGTTAATTGTTGTTTTTAATTACCGTTTCGCACATTATTCAAACGCCCAAATGTAACTCTATACTGTCTTGTCAGTGGTAGTTAAAATCCTTCATGTGACATTGTTAAAACAGAGTTTTTAAGATGACCAATAATATTATAGGCTTGGATAATATAAAAATAAATACGTGTAAAAAAAAAAAAATGAAATTATAACAAAAAATTATATAAAAGATTAATCTCAAAATGCATAAACTTGGGCAAAATTGTTCAAATAAATAATCTGTTATCAAATAAGTGAGACGTATTAAACCCTCGACGATAGTTTTATGACTCCAACCCGAGTCCCTCCCTAGTCAATTTTGGCCTTTTGTTTTTTCAGGTGTTAGCTTTTATTTTTTTTTTCTTTTACACACTTAACATTGCGAGTTTTTTTTTTTTTTTTTTTTTTTTTTTTTTCGTTTTCATCCCATGATTTTTCTATTGATTTCTAGTTTTTTTCTTTTTTTTTCCCCTCGTGTTTTGCATTCTCAAGGGCGGTGGCTCGCTTATCACACAGTAAACCTCGTATCTTACTGCTTAAAATGTTTGATAATTTTCATACCAAAGTTGGCAACACTTTTTAACACAACTATTTCAAAACAACTATTCTTGTCTTATTTAAATGCATAATTTCAATCTTTAAATGTATCAATTTATTTTCTATGAAAACAGTGGTGTTAAAAAAGCGAAATAGTTTTATGTTATAACATAGGTCTGAAAAATCATACTTTTTCATTTTCATTTTTTTTTTTTTTTTTAATTTAAATTTACTGAATTAAAAATGCGTTTGGCGTTTTTAATTGAATAGTTACTTTGAATAATACTTAAATAACTAATTCAATATTACTTTTAAATCTTAGCGAACTAAGATTTAAAAGAAACAGAAGACACAGTTACTTCATACCAAAATTAATTTTAAGATATACTAGTATTAAATGTCAAAACATAAGACCTGCAATAATTTTTTTTCTTAATTTTGAAAGAAGTAGCATAAAAAATTGATGTTTTGAAAATTACTTAAAACTTTTCAATGGTTTTATATACAGAACAAGTGTTTAAGTATTAAGTTTCATTTATCATTTTGTGTCAAATATTAATGGATTATTTTCTCATAAAAAGAATTTGGTAGGCTGCCAGTAGTTCGACGAAACACTTTATGTATTGTATTTCTAAAGAGAAATAGTCAAACAATTTCTACTTACTTTAAAAATTCTCATTTTTATTATACATTGTGATGTTAAAGTTAGGAAACATGATTTCTTGATGTAAAATTTATAGCAGCAAATTTAATTTGTAATTTTGTAATCTTCTTTATGACATATGCCAACAGCAATTGTATTCATGTAAATGTGCACTTACGTATAAAAACTTTCAAAAATCTTTTGCACCAATAAAAGGAAAACACGTACGTATATATATATATATAAGTTTTATATTTACATGAATTTGGACTCTTTTTATGGGTTGATATATTTCATTGAATTTAAACATAAACAATCACCTATCAATACTTTTAATGTCAATTCGGTTAAAGCGATAGTGGATATTTTAAAGCCATTTTGAAATTTACTGTCTTAAAATTGATAAATATTGCGTACATATGCATTAAGATATAACGATATCAAACATGTTAAAGATTCTTCAAAATTATTAAAAAAAAAATAAAAAAAAAAAAAAAAAATCTCAAATTTCCTTAATTTTAAACTAAATATTATATAATTCAGGTGCTAGAAGAAAGTGAGTATTCAAAATGTGAGGACCAAATTCCAAAAAATAGTTTTTAGTTGTGAGTAATTGAAAGGTTAATAATATGGATATTGCTGGTCTTTTTTTTGGTTTAATTTTTTTTTATCTTTTTTTAGGGGAGGGCGTAAAACATTTGGTCCAGAAAATATCCCGAAAAAATCCATATTATTAATTTTTCAGCTATTATCAACTAAAATCCATTGGCAGATTTTTGTATTCACATTTTGTATTCTCACTTCTCTCTAGCGCCAGAACTAATTTATACATAAAAAAACAAATATATGTATGTCTGTTTGTCCTTTATGCATTACTACATCATTCTTCCAATCGCCTTGAAACTTTGGAAAGTTGTTGAGTACCTTCCTGTGATGTGTTCTGTCATAAAAACTTTTTTAATGTTGATCCCAAAGGGGGGCAGGGGGGCAAGAGCGGGATTAAAATGTATTTTTCACATTTCCTTTATTTATCAATGAAAAAAAAAAAAAATACATATTCAAAAGGTTCTAACTTCAAGATATTACAAACATAAATTTTTAAAAACAAATTTCGCCCCGAAGGTGGGTAGGGAGCAATAAATATATATATATATATTTTTCCTCCATTTAATGTATTACTACATTCATCCGATAGCCATTAAACTTTCGGAGGTTGTTGAGTACATTCCTACGAAAGTTTTTGCCCTTATTTTTTTTTTTCGGCCCTCGTGGGGGCAGAGAAGGGGCAAACAACGGGATTATAACATATTTTTTCCATTTCCTTTATTTCTCACTGAATTTTTCCGTTTATTTATTTCATCATGAGTTTAATTGTTTTCAATTCTCATAATCTTCTAAATTCTGAATTTTTCCATCTATTTATTTTTCAGCAAATTTGTGAGCATCGTCGACAGTTATGCCCCCCAAACAGAAATCGATTAGTCGATCTGTGTAGATGAAGCAATAAAGAAAAAGGCATTACAAGCTTCTTAAACTGACAGGCAACGGGAAGCAATATTAGAAGCTGTTCGGATACAAATTCCTTAAGCCAATTCTTCTCATACGAACGAGAAACGAGAATCAAGACTGGAAGACAATTAAGTACGCACTGTTCAAGCCCGTTCTTCTCAAACGAATGAGTAACGAAGATCAAGATTGGAAACCGATCAATTACAACCGATCAACCAACAATTCACCAATGGAGAGCAAGACTGGGAACCAATCTAGAACGCAATGTTCAATACAGACGAACACTGCACGCTGATTTGAATCTTGCTGCGTTCCATTACGATGCTGATCGTGATTACAGTCTTCATCCAAGTGTCTTAATTCAGAAAATGGACATGTTATGCGATTTTTGCCGTGTAATGAAACTTCAGGAATGCGCTGCACAGATGGAAAAATGAAATTGCCATGGTATCTTCTGATTTATTTGTGTACGCACCAGACGGAAAAATGAAAAATATTGTGTGTCCACAAGCTCTCGCAGAAATAAATAGAATTAAAACAACACTTTGGAATGTTTTCCATGTGAAAATGAATAAGTTTCAGTAAAAGTGACACAATGTATACTCGGTAACAAAAGTCTCCGAACACTAGCAAATATTCCTATATAAAAAAGTACACTTAACACAGTTTTGTTAAATAAATCCTTGTCGAATCTGACTAAGAATAAAACCGGCTAAGAATTTGACTGACTAAGAATAGGATACGACAAGGATTTATTTAACAAAACTGTATTAAGTGTACGTTTTTTTACATAGGAATTTTTGCTAGTGTTCGGAGACTTTTGTTACCGCCTGTAAATTGAATGTCATCATAACGAGTTTCGTTGAATTTCCTTTCTCTTGAGATCGCAGCAAATCGTGACGGGTAAGCTTGTTACAAATATAATGAAGGCATGATCTAGACATTAAACTAGATCATCATATATATTTAGGTTTCTGACGCAATTTAAGGCTTAAAAATACAAATTTAAGTTTTGTAAAACATGTAATTCGCATGAAAATTCCTCATTCTAACATAAAAAAAATATTTCTCCAAAAAAATTTACCAAAGTATCCATAAAGTAACGACTAAATAAATTCAGAATATTTATTTGACTTATAGTAATGCGAAACTGTTGAAAATATTAAAAATTAATTTTAAATTTTTAAATTAAAATTTTGAATTTTACTTTGAGATTGGTTTCCTGTGAAATCGACTTGTGAATCCTGTGAATCTTAAATTAAGGGTGGCGGTAACAATTGAAATCACGCTGCCATTTGAAAATTCGTCCTTACGATAACTTTTGAAATACTGAAATCAATTGAACAAATGTTGAACAGTGGAACTACGTTACGAATATCTTGAACTTGTTTTCTGGGTAATTTTCTCTTCCATTTTATTTCCAAGAGGTGGACCCTTGAAAATTTGTCATCACGATAACTTTTGAAATGCGGAAATTAATTGAAAAAAAGTTGAACAGTGGAACTATGTTACGAAAATATTGAAGTTGTTTTCTGGGTAATTTTCTCTTCCATTTTGTTTTCAAGAGGGTGGACCCTTGAAAATTTGTCATTACGATAACTTTTGAAATACTGAAATGAATTGAACAAAAGTTGAACAGTGGATTTGCGTAACGAATATCCTGAACGTGTTTTCTGGGTAATTTTCTCTTTAATTTATTTTCAAGAGTTGGACCCTTGAAAACTTGTCATAACGATAACTTATGAAACATTGAATTGGTTTAACCCAAAATAGGACAGTGGGCTTCTGTATCAAATATTTTACCTGATTTTAATGGGCAATTTGTTCCGCTATTTTATTTACAAATGGCCGCCAATTAATGTTTTCCATTACAATAACTCTCAAAATAATGAATTAAGTTGAAACAAATTTTGACTGTAGATTTATTTTAAAAACACAGTTGATATGTTCGTTGGCCAATCTTATTTGCGATTTTGTTTTAAAGTATCATTTACTTGAAAATTTCAAATTCTTCATCATTGCCAACATCAATATCTTCAACGTGTTTATTTACAAAATTTATCCGCCATCTTGTTTCAAAATGGTGATTACTTGACACGGAGAAAAAAGAAATCAATCTGCTTTTCCGTCTGGGCCAGAAGGACAGTTTTCAATTTTAAATGTTTTGAAGAAATTTTAATAAATTTAATGTTGTTTGTTATATTGGTTGTTCATTGTATACCGAGAAAAAATTTTGTTCTTCAAAGTTATTTAAAAATCTCTGCAAATAAATGAAACTACAAGAGGCGGGTTTCAGCAACTATAATCTTGGTTTATTACAAAATTCTAGAAAAGTAAGTGAGAATTTCTCGCAATACAATGATTCAGAATATTTAGAGTATTCAGAATATTGTTTCACCATCTAGAAATGTGTACACTAGAAATTCTCGATAATTTCGTCTATTCAGTTTATTGTCGTTCCTTACGCGCATAGCTTGGAAATATATATTTCTTATTAAGGGATTTAGAAAATGGCAACTTATTCATTCTAGAGGAACACGGTATATTTTTTTTCTCAGTGTAAAAGAGAATTATCGCCTTGGAAACTGATTTTGAAATAACGAGCTTTTTTCAAATTTATGGGTAAGAAAGTTAGTCAAGATTCAGTAATTGTTATCGATTTTTGTGTTTATTATAAATCATATTTATAAGAATCCTTAAATTATATTAAAAATAATTTGGAGTAACTTAGAAACTTCATTTTTATAATGAATATTTAGAAGTTTTAGTTTTCTCAGAAAAACATGTAATGTTATTTATGGGACATTAGCATAATTATTGGAGTTTTTCTTTCTTTTTTATAATGAAAGATGTGACAAAATGTGATACAATTAAGCAAAAATGTATATATTTAAAAAATATTGAGTTACACCACTTTTATAATAAGCCGTCTATACATTAATACAGAAATATTCAAAATTTCCTAAATGTTTTTTACTTTAATTTGCAAAAAAGCTTTATAATGTTCACTGCCAGTTTTATTCTAGATGCATGCATATCTTTACAAAAACTAGTATGTTGCGGCCACCACAGGACTTTCTTCTATATTTTCCTATACATATTCACCCAGTAACAATATTTAAAAAAAAAAAAATCCTACTTTTTTTTTTATTAAAAGTAAAAAAAAAAAATCGATAACTTTGTTTTAAATTATCACAGATTTATAGTTCAACCATTCGTTTTAAAGGTATTGACGAGACGTTTCGAAAGTTACCCATCTTTAAAATTTACCCCCGGGATACTTACCCCCCTAGGGGGGGCAACCGATGTCCCCACAGGCACAATTTTTTCCCCTAGTTAAGTAAAACTATTATCAATAATTCATAATAATATTACAATCACAAGTTAAAAACAACTCGCATTATGTACATTTATACGAAATTTTGTCCTATACTGCCATGTTAAAAGTTTACAAAAAATGCGATCACAGCGCTACCTGTTGAGAGATTGATCCCCAAATCTAATCAGCACCAGTTTATGTCAGGGTGCAAGTAAATACTAAGTTTGGTTAAATTTCATTCATTGGTTCGTGAGATACAGCTTCCGCAAAAATCGTGATACACATAGACAGACAAATATTTTCTAAAAACTATCAATTCGTGTTCAGGACATCCCAAAAAACGTGTAAATGCTTAAAAAAAACGGAGGTTGAAAATTTTCACGAATCCAATACTTTATATTACATATACAAGAAAGTAAAAAAATAAAATAAAATAAAATAAAAATGAGAGAAAAAAAAAAGTACCTATTTTTAAACTATTTAATAACAAAAAAATTTCCCAGCTGTTTTATTTTTTAGAAAAGAAAATCCATGAACATGTATTAATATAATTCATACGTGTTACAAATCATTGCAAAATACATATTTGAGAACGATATGTAGTTATTTACTTTCAAATTTCTATTTCGGTTTTACTAATCCCATTGAGAAGAACTAAAGTGTCCTACATGCGGAAAATTGAATTCTGAAAAGCGCATTTACTCACTTGTTAAAGTTGAAACGCGCAGAAGAAATACTTCAACTATTGGAGTTTGGTTATAGATATCGAAATGCAGAAAATTAAGAAATGAAAAAAAAAAAAAAAAAACACTTACAA
The DNA here is from genome assembly GCA_963930645.1 of Salticus scenicus. Classification (NCBI taxonomy): domain Eukaryota; kingdom Metazoa; phylum Arthropoda; class Arachnida; order Araneae; family Salticidae; genus Salticus; species Salticus scenicus. The sequence goes on along the minus strand of OZ005654.1, from coordinate 53,721,903 downwards.
TGTACAATAGCAGCAGCATCTTGAATTTTCAAAATGAAATGCTTTTAGAGAATTATTCAATTGAATTTTCCTTTTCATCTTTAGAGCTGCCATCTGAATTTTTTTAGCATTTCAGAAGTATCACGTTTGAAAATTTTAAGTCTGTGATATTCTATTCTCTTTTTCAAATATTGTATTAGAGAAGACATGTTTTTGCAAAGTAACTTAACACTTTCTTACATTTTATTAAAAGCAATATGCATTACAGCATTTATTTTTTCCCCAAATATTTCTATTGTATTATTATTATTATTTTAATAATTAAAAACTGTTTTGTTTGCGATAAAAAGTGTCTTAAAATAAAGAAAAATTCAAAGTGTTAAATAAAAATACATTTCTAAATTTGTATTTTTAATGCGTTAGAGAATTTCATTGTTTTTTTTTTCCACTCTTGTAATGCGTTATTAATTTAATACAAAAACTGCTTCTATCATATAGAAAAATCCACGTATGTACTGTGAGGGAAAAAAAAAAAAAAAAAAAAAAAAAAAAACACCCGTTTACTAACTTTGTTATGAATTATTGTATAAACACTTAGCTTGAGAATATCGATTATTAATAAGGTCTAATTACTTATACTAAAGTTACATTTAACTTAAGTTAGCGTCTACATAATTAACATATGCATAAACCTCAATAACAACAATACTATCATCCGTGTTTGACTAGATATTCGAATTTATGAGATCAAAGTGATTTGGAAATATGTATATTTTATGTACTTATAATTCGTATAATTAATAAATTTTGTTTTATAGAAAATAAAGTTTTATTTTAAAGTTGCATTGTTTTAATGATACAGAAGATTTTTATGTTTACAAATTGAATAGATTACAAAAAATATATAACTGCAATAGTAGAATTTTTAATAAAAAGTGTCAATTCTTTTATTAAACTAAACAGACATTTCTCTTAAGATTCTATTTATAAATTTAAAAATGTTAATTTAGAAAACACGACGAAAAAAGAAATTAAAAATGAAATATGTTATTTGATTTAAATTTCTCATAAATAACAGAATTTTTAAAATTTGATTATATGTAGGATTTACATCAAAGATATATAAATTATTATAAGCCTATGTTTATTCCATGACAGCAATATTATTTAAACTATATTGCTTCATATATTTCTTATGTAATATTTTAAACATAATACACTTATCTCATTTTTGTACGATGCTTTGCAAAATGTAAGCTTATTTTATAGTATTTTATATTTTAACTATAAGTTCTCTTTAAATCAACATCAAAGAAATATTGTAATATTTCTGTAAAGAAAACTATACATTTAAACTGCAAAATGATATGAAAATACAATCAAATATATTTTCCCTTTGATCATAGGAGCATTTTATAAAATTTTCCTTATGGAATTATGAGATCAGGTAAAATTTAAATGCTGCTCAACATCGCCCCAAGGGAAAAATTGCGATACGAATGCGAAAAGTGGGAAAGGATTGCATTATATAAAATTTAGATTTTTGTTGCAGCAAAAATTTAACAAATGTATATGATAATCATAATCTTTCAAATGAATTAAATTGAGCTTTGAGCTTTTGGAATAAAAGTATTTTAAATTTTTCATATTTATTGAATTACTTTGGAATTATCATATTTATTTTTCAGTAGTGAAAAATCAGAATAAAGAAATAATTGTGTTGTATACTTTCGGCTTATACAGACCAATAATGACTGAATATAGGAGGTACTTTTAATATATTTAATTACTAATTACTACTTTTATTTACTAACACTTTTATCTACAAATTAATAATATTAACTGAATACTTTTAATTTCTATCAACTGGTTCATAAGCATAAATATAGACATCATTTATTAAAGTTTGAGTTCTTAGTAAAGTTCTTTTATAATAAAGATGTAGTTTTCAGAAATTGAGATTAAGACTTTTAAATCAACTAGAATTTTTTTTTTTTTTTTCTTTCTCCAAATAATTTATTATTATTATTCTTGGGCATACCTTTATGATGCAACAGATTATAGCGCCTAACCAAATTTGCATCTAAAATTAATTTAAAATATTTGTCCAAAATATTTAAAGAAATTTTCTTTAGAAATTTATTTTGAATTTGTTTAACTATTAGAATAATATTTAAGTATGTAACCAATCTATTTTATCACTCAAATATTAAAGGTTATTTTTTTAACATTTTTATATAATAATAAAATAGGTAGAACTATTATAATCAATACTGAATGGCGCGCTAAGTCTTGTAATGTGACAAAAATCACATCTAAATATCTCTACATGATAAATACAGAGTTGTTATAATTTAAGTTCCCCTATTCAGAAGGTTCTAGAGCCGGTTCTATGGCTCCAAACGAAAACAAAATTTCACTAGTATGTAGTAAAAATGATGTTCTCTGCGAAAATTGTCAAAAAAAAAAAAAAAAAAAAAAAAGTTACAATTTTTGTCAATGCGATTTTTGCAGATTTTTTATTTAAAAAAAAAAAAAAAAACTATTGACAAATTTCAAGTAATTTTTATTTATTTATTTATTTATTATTATTATTATTATTATTTTGTTTATGGATTATCACCGTGCGCATCACTTGTACTACATATTGATGAAATTTTATTTCGTTTTGGTCTATAGAACCGACTCTAGAGCCTTCTGAATAAAGGAGATTTAATTATAACAACCCTATATATTATTAGTCCAGTCAATAAGTACATTGTACCTTGAAAAAGGTGGGGTAGAATATTTTGTTATTTTAATTTGTACATATTAGTACTAATATGCATAAAACGAGTTATCCAACATGGTCGGCCCCGGGGGAATTTTTGTCGGGTAAAAAACCTCGAAAATTTACTAGTTTTTTGGCTATTTTCAAAATATCTCAGAAATGGCTGAATTTAGCGATATTTTTCTATTGTAATGTTTAAAAAGGATTAAATGTCCTACAATGTCCTTCATTACACCTTTTCTGTAGTACTAATTGCAAGCGCGTAACAGCTTCTTGAATATAAACAGTTTTCTCAACTTCGTAAAAAAAGTGCATTACTCCTTATAAATAATGTATAGTAGTTATTAGAATTAGAAGCTTTATTTACAGAAAGCTTAACAACTTTTAATGGTATACCTCTGATATCTGTCGTCCTTGGGATTTTTGGATTTGGTGATCAAAAACGTAATACGGAAATACACACGCCAGATGTATTTTTTTACAATATATATTGTAAGAAATACTGTTTAATATTCTTGATTGTTCTCTTAACATATAACTTGTTAAAATAATCGTGATTTTTGGAAGGAAATAAATATGTTTGCCAGATAAATTGGCAATCATTTCTTTTTTTTTTTTTTTTTTTTCACTAAGGACGACAGATAACAAATCTGCTCCTTTTTAATTTTCCCTTCCCCTTTTTACTATCCCCCCCGGGCCATGCACTGACAATTCTGGCCTAATAACAGTAGTCATCATCAGACTGCCGACGTATAGTATTCTATCACTGCAACACATAATACACACTCAAACACATACAAAGAAAAAAAAATATTTGTATATAAATGTAAATGAATAAATATTAGGGTGCTAATAAGCAAAAACTCAATGCATTGATACATAAATATTTTAATTCCACTATTTATTAAATTATACACATTAATGATATTTAGATATAATACATAATGTTGTAATAAACATCAGTTACTGCTATACTAATATTGATGATAATAACAATATATAATTTTAATTTTAAATGAACTTCATAAATAGGCAAACTTGTTTGAAGAACAATAGCAAATAATTACAAAAGTAAATTGTAGAAATTTAACTTTATATATAATTTATAGGGAGATTCATTTAGCCTTGAAACAAATAAAGAAACGTACATTAATGTATAATATACATGTTCATTTTGATCGTGGTTGTTTTGAAAGCCCGGGTTCTTAAATTTCAATAGTCATCAGAAATAGAAGGAAGGTGGGTCGTCCTAAAATTGTTCCTCTCCGTCTTGCAGTAATTATATAAGCTCTTAGAATAGATTATCATCTTCTTCATCCTCGCCCAATGATGAAATTAGTACGACATTTTCTAGTTCAGGGTCAGAGTCCTTGCTACTGTACCAGTTTCACTGAGTATTTTATAGCCAAAATTTTGGAAGCAAACTGCTTTCTTGTTGGCAGTTTCGGCTATTAAAACATCTTCACCATATTTTTTGCAAAGGCGTGATGTAACCGTTCTGATGCCAGGACGAAAATCACCCTCTATTTTATTCATCAAATACTTTATGAGACTGGCACATTCCTCCGAGTCGTTTTCAGGGTAGGAGTAAATTGATTCGATTGCCTCATCAGTGTTACGTGCAGGGTAGTATCCTCGTTTGATCTCACTTTCAGTCCTCCAATGCAGTTTTTGATGACAAAACATGTGATACCCAGCATTCATAGCAACTAAACCTTTTACATTTCCGATGCATTCAAGTACTTTTTTTCTTCTCTCATCCCCACGATTTTCGGCACCATTTACAATTGTTTCTTTCACATCCAGTTTCATAGCATGGTGGATAAAATTTCTTTCATGCTCAGGCAGTCTTTCAGGTTCTCTTAAAAAAATCTTCAAGTATCCCCTCTCCACACAAGAAACACTGATCTTTAAAACTGAAACCTTCAGTTCTTGATGGAAGATATGGAGCCGCTCTGTTTGGACCAGCTCCATCACCAGTTGTATGACGCTGTACATATGCTGCAAACATTCGCTCATTGATGTATTGTTTGTTACAGGCATTGTGAATTCTTACTTGCTTTAGATTCTTCAAAAAACACTAATGTTCTTCATTTTTACGTTTTGCATTGCACTTTTAAAGATTTTTTGTATAGCTTTCTTTTCAGAATCTTTACTTCACCTTTATTCAAACTGATTTCGAAAACAAAACAAACACTCCGGTTATTGTAATAGAAAATGCTCACGGGTTGAAACAGTACGTTCTCACGTTCGAACTGAACTGAATAATATAGATAGATGTTCAGCCGAGGCAGAGTACTACAGGATGAGAAGAGAAGGGAGGAAAGGGAGAGTTTTTTAACTGAAGGGGGGGGGGAGGCAGTTTTTTTTTTTTTAAATACCTTCTTTGATACGAAGCAGATGTCATTTCCTAAGGTCAGACAGCTGAATATGTCCCTTCCTTTCTTTTCGTTATCTAATAAACGTTTATGCACCGACCCATTTCTTTGAATTGTATTTTATTAGCTTGAGAAAAAATGCCGAGTTTCAAGAGGCTTTAAAACGCTTGCTATTAGTACTACAAAAAAGTTGTTATGTAGAAAATTGTAGGAAATTTAATCTTCTTTAAACTTTATAATAGAAAAATATCGCTAATTTAGCCATTTCTGAGATATTTCAAAAAAAGCCAAAAAAGTAGTAAATTTTCGAGGTTTTTCAGCCGACAAAAATTCTCCCGTGGTCGTTCATGTTGGATAACCCGTTTTTTTCCCTGTTGACACTAATATGTACAAATTAAAAAATAAAAATATTCTATCCCACCATTTGATAGGTAAGCCTTATTTTACATACCTATGGACTGGACTATATGTATTATTTGTTAGAACTCTCTCGCATACATCTTATTTATATTTTGTCAGAATTATCTAGTACGCTATACTTAGTTGTGTCTTGAGAAATTAAACTATTCTGTGCTTTCTTGTATTCAATAATCATAAAGCATGCATTTTTAATTCTTTCAAGTTGTTAGCATTTTTCATAGCCATTACATATATTTCATTTGACCCAATTAAATATTAATAATTACGTAGACATATCTATATATTGCAAAATTACAAACTGATATGGTGAGAGAATAGGGGAGTTTCGTTATGTTATTATTATTATTATTCTAGAAATAGCAGATATACATCTATTTATTATTATATACAAACAAAAAACAACCAAACAATAAAGAAACAAAGAATGGCATATAGAAAATTTGGCGGAAAAAAGGGGTATGTTGTAAAAATTATTTAAGTTGATGGCAATTTCGTCCTCATAGAATCTCCGGCTACCCAGTGCCTATATAAATTTATTTAATAGATAATGCGAAGCAGAGTGCAAAATGTTGTACACCCAAAAGCATTTTCTCTCCAGAGCTAGGCATTGTAAAGTAATGGTATGCAAAAAATCTAATTAATAAAAAAATATGTTAATGTCTAATGAAGAATAAAGATGGAAAATGAATATGATTCCTTCACAGCATTTATATTCGTTTATAGTATATTCAATAACTAACTAAATAGATAACATGAATATTAACATGGAATTTTAAATGTGCTTCAATTTATGAGTTACAGTGACGGAAAGTTTCAGTATAAAACAAATATTTTTTTTCTTTTTTCTTTCTTTTTTCTTTCTTTTTTTTTTAATTCATATATTCAAACGGAATATATAAGAAAAACAGGGTTTCTAATAAAACAGGTCGAATAAGTAAAACTTCCTTAGTGTAATATAACATCACTTGTAAATAAAATAATCTGGTGTGTCACACACATGACTTTGTCTTACCCTGAAATTTAATGCTATAAATACATACTGCAGATTAAGGGGTAAGATAACGAGTATTGTTATGCAAACCTATATTAAAACAATTCAAATTAGGCTTTGAAACAGCTTTTTTTGACAAGTAATTCCATATGAGGGGGGGATAAAAGCCCCCTCAACCCCCCGTGTCATTACTGTACCTACATTTATATAGAATTCGAATCTGTTATTAAATTCAAAAGTTCATTTAAAATTATTTAGACAACTTTCACACCAACATTCCTTGAAACTTATCAATCTTGATTAAACTTTTCTTATATCAAATACAATAACTTCAAAATACAGCATTTGGACGGCCTAAAATTATTTGTTTTTAATTTATTTTAACAGACACATACAAAGGTTAAAAACATTAAAAACATGACTTCGGTATTTAGGAAGCCTCAAAACGTTTAGACATACAAAAACCCAAGCGATGAATATTTAGCTTAAAAAAATACATTATTCACTATGTGGCAATGAGGAATTATTTTCAATTTCCATGCAGATTTCCTGGACGTGGTAAAATATTACAGTATAGCACTTCCACTAACAATAAAAAAGAATGTTATGACTTAAATATTGACAGTCCTGTACATCTTCTAAAAGTTACATACATATCACGTGGAGGACATAAATATAATCGTATGTTAATAACACACAGCACAACCTGAAGTACACTTCCATCAATTTTCAAGTATTGTCGTACTATACTTTTGTGTAGCCCTGTAAACGAACAATGAATTATTTTTATCCCATATTCTACATGAAACATGTTTTTACTTGTATAATATATATATATTCGTTTCATTTGGTTCAGTGCAGTCTATATAAGTTAAAATCTACTTATCTGAAATTTTCGAACCATTTGCTTGATCTCAACAAAATGTTTAGTGTAGCATCCCTATATCATAAACATTTAGAATACCAAGTTTGGACTTTCTGCTATAATTTGTTTTTGAGATATGCTTATAACAGACAGACACACACAGACCAACCGCTAAAAACAGGATTTTAGGTATCAGGGAACCTCAAAACGTGTAATTATAACATAAACTCAATTTTGAAAAATTGATCCAAAAACAATACTTTCTCTTCCTTATGGGTAAGAAAAAGTAAAATGTTTCAAGAAAATAAAATAACACGTATTAATTAATTAAAAATGATTGTGCTATATTAAAACTACAACTATCAATTAATAGTGAAACTGAAGCACCAGTTTTTATTCATTTATTATTTATTTTTAACAATTAAAATATTTGTAATATTTATAAAAATATAAATTAACTGTTTTGGCAACACATATTTATAAAACCTCTTGTGGGATAAAAAAATTTGACAGGAAATCCCTATAGTGTGTTTTTTCTTTAATTCTTTTAAAGAGTAAATATACTAAAAAAAAAAAATGACTGAATGAATCTTTAGAATCATTTCGATAATTATATATTAGAAAAATCGTGTCACTTACAAATCACATTTTTACGTATCTAATTAATAAAATTGGACGAAATCAGTATAAAAGAAATAAAAAGATATCCTTTGCAATAAAGTGTTTGATGTAATCAAACAAAACAGAATTCTTAAACAGTGTTTTTTATGAAAAAATATGTTCGTATAGAATCTGTGTTTTATTTATTTTTTTCCTTTAATAAATAGAAAAAATTTCTCATAAATTTATAAATTTAATTTATTTGTAATATTGTTTACATAAAAAGTAATTAAATAGAATTATTTAGCGGTAATGAGTTTTGATAAGAGAGACACATGTATAAAAAACAGATGCGTCTATTAATTTATTTTTTATAATGTATTGTTTCCTGTTGTGTTATTTTTATTTACATTTAATGTTGGATATTACAATTTTACTAATTGTTTTCAGTTATCTGAATTAGGGACGGTGTAAAAAATATCTAAAAGAAATAAATCATTAAAAAGGAAAAAAAAAAAAAAAAAACTTTTTTTAATATTTATTGTACTCTTCACGAGAAATATTCATGAACGACTGTAAATGAACAGCCTTTGAAAAAGATAGTTTGCGATTTTTATTAAAATGTATAACGATTAATTTTTTTTTTTATACAATAACATATATATTTTGTATATTCGCTTTCTATATAATAAATTGTTATTAATATTTTGTAAAAATTTCGATAAAGTTCTTGAATACTAAATAGTAATAATAATAATAATAAACAATTAAAAATTCTATCAAAGACGGAATTTAGTTTAGTACGGAGGACTATTAATTTCAATCTGTAAATTTTCAGTTTTCAATTTTTATTTTCAATTTATTTTTTTATCTGAATTTTCGATTGTAAAACTGGACCACGTACTTTTAGGGAGGCATACTATTGTATCAATCGCAGATATCGTAGATCACAAGTCGGATCGTACACTCCGCAGCAAAAGTATCCGAGCACTAACAATAATCCCCGTCTTAAAAAAATACACTTAATACTGCTTTGTTAACTAAATCCTTGTCGAATCACTTTCTTAGACAGACTAAGAACATGAATCAACAAGGATTTATTTAAGAAAGCAGTATTAAGTGTACTTTTTTAAGACGGGGATTAATGCTAGTGCTCAGATACAGTCGGTAACAAAAGTGTCCGAACACTAGCAAAAATTCCTATGTAAAAAAAGTACACTTCATACGGTTCTGTTAAATAAATCCTTATCGTATCATGTTCTTAGACTGACTAAGAAGAGGATTCGACAAGGATTTATTTAACAAAACCGTATGAAGTGTACTTTTTTTACATAGGAATTATCGCTAGTGTTCGGGCATTTTTGTTACCGACTGTACTTTTGCTGCGGAGTGTACGATCCGACTTGTGATCTACGATAGCTGCGATTGCTATAATAGTATGCCTCCCTATAAATAACCGAAATGATTTAAAATTAAGTGTTGCCACCTAAATTTCATACTTTAGTTAATTTTTAAAAAATCTAACTACCGTGTCGAAAAACTGTTTGCACCCCTAAATTCAGAAAAATCGACCTTTTCATTTGCTACCAAATTTGTAATGATAGGACTAATATTTCTAATTGAATTTGGTGTTACACAAACTGTTCTACAAAAAATCCAGATGGAAACTAGTAGTCCTCCGTCCTAAAAAAAAGCTATCTTTTTTTTTTTTTAACATAACAAGATTGTCGGCGTGCGCATATCACTCACTCAATTTTTGTACAGGTACAGTCGGCTGCAAAATTATTCATGCACTAGCCAATAATTCCTATATTTAAAAAGTACACTTAAGACTGTTTTGCTAAGTAAATCCTTGCCGAATCATGTTCTTAGACTGATTAAGAACATGACTCGAGAAGGATTTATTTAACAAAGCTGTATTAAGTGTACTTTTTTTGGCAAGGATTATTGCTAGTGCTCGAATAATTTTGCAGCCGACTGTATTTCATTAATTTAATTCTCCTTGCCAGTTCAAATTATTAAGCATTGTTTTACATGTTATTATTTATTTCCAATGACATATTTTGCATCATAATATTTACATGTGTTAGAGTCCAAGCGGTTGGAATTATATAAAACAAGCATCATAATCCGTTAATTAAAATTTTATAACGCATATTTATTTATTTATGTATTTAACTAATTTTTCGGGACGTAGCTGTATTCTTATTTTTTTTTAATTATTATTTAACCCTAAGGCATAAAAAGTCCTCATAACAACCAGAAGAGTTCTAAATGTTGAATTGTTTCGTTTTATCCAAAGTTTGTTTTAAGTGTAAATAAATTTTTGAAAAAGTATCAGATTATTCAATCTTTATTTTTGCGATGTTAACAACTATATTTATATACACTGTATTAAAATAAATGTTTATAAAGAATTTTCTCTGTAAATAAACCAATAAATTTTACATGTTTAATTAATTATGTGACTCAATGAAAGATTTGAAAACAGGCGAAAACTCACGAAAACAGGCACATCATGATATATTTCTTTCTTTTTTCTCAATAGATTGTTGTAATAGTGATGTACGATTTTCCGTTAAATTATTCTTTTCCTTTTCGTTATCTTTTTCACTTGAAAAGCATGCATCCGCAAGAAAACGATGGATAAAATTTACTTTCTGTACTCCAACACAATGTTGTAGGTATGATACCAGGTTTCAGTGTTATTCCAGAGAAAATTGCATTTTTATTTTTAAGGAGATAAGTATTTAATCTTAGTGCATAAAATCTTTATCAAGTAATCTAAATGAATACTTTTTTTATACTTAATATATTTGCGATATATATATATATATATATATATATATATATATATATTATGGGCAATTAATATCCACACGCAAAAAACTAGTATGCTGCCGCTACTACAAAATATTCTTTTATACCAATCTTTAAAGCGAGATCCGGACTTAATATCGCGGGACAAAATCTCGCGCTGATTAAATTAAAATAATGGGATTTATTTCATGTGCGATCTCTTGTAAGGTGCATAGGGCCTTATAACTAGTGGATCTGCAGATCAGGAGCCTCAACGTCCTATTTACATCAGACATTATTCAATAGGTCATTTTTATTTATTCCTTATTATATAATCGTATATATTGATTCGATCGACTTGTTACCATAATAAGATACATTCCTGAGGGGGAATTATTTATTTTTGTATAAATTCTTTCAAAGAGGCTTAGTAAGTCGATAAAATGCTCATTTTGTGCATTTTTAGTCGTTTTAGCATTAAAATAGCCTAATTTTCCCTTAAAAACACTTAAAAAAGCTCCTATAAGGGAAGAAATGGATTTTGCGCCAAATTTGGCGACTGTTTTCCTCCTTGGCGATTTTTTTGGCGACCTTTGCGAGGAAATCCTTATTAGGGATATACCAAATATGGAAGCTCTAATCTCATTATGAGATACGAGAATTTTCCAGAACAGTCTGTGTTCGATAGAAAAGTATAAAAGGAGCATTTTTTCGCCAAGGCAGTCAGTCTCAGATCTGTGTCAGTTTCGTGAAATTCTTGCTTTGCTTTGAGCCTCTTTAGATGAGACTTTCTTTATGTGTTATTGCTAAATAGTTTGTACCGTTGTTTTGCTGTTAACGGCTGTTTTTTAAGCTGTGTTTACTGGTTGAATTGAAGCTGATACTTGGTTTATAGACCTGTATTTTTCTGGAACTTCCTGTGAATACATCACTGAATTTTTGCAAGTTTTGCCTTTCATTCTCGGACAACTTATGGACCCCCAAGTACGCAACAATATGTATTCTTAATGAACGACGGTCTTGTATTATTTCCCTGAAATTCATAAATACCAAATTTCATAACTACCAAATTTCATACAAAAAAAAAAAAAAAAAAAATTACATAGCATATCGGAAATATTTTGCGTAACCTTTAAACTAATTTCCAATTCTATGCCCACAATTATCAACGAGAAAACATGCTTTTAAAATTCTAACATAAATTCATTATATTTGATGGGGTGTAACCATGTTAAAATAAACTTTTAAGAAATATCGACTATAGACCGTAATAGTACGAAATTATTTTATATATCCCGGAAAAGTAGCCGCAGTCATTATAAACGCCAATAATAAGAATAAACTTAATTAATTATAACTCATTAATTTTTCAACTTAATTTGACATCATTCGCATGATTACAGTACATACTCGGAATTATTTTGTGTGGTCCCATAAATTATTTAGTCTATACATAACCTTTTTTAAGAGTAAACATAATTTTAAGCATCTTTATAATGTATGATAATTTTATTAAGTTCAATGCAGCATAAACGCATTAAAGTGCGCTCTTAAATAAAAGTTTGTCCATAGGCTCTAATGCTACGAAATTCTTTTGCGTGTCTCTGTAAACAAACCATAAACATTCTATACACCTGTAAAAATTATTCAGCTTACTTTGAGTTTAAAATTAATAATTGTTCCAAATTTAACATCGTTTGGATGACTACGTGACATTGTCAGAACAATTTTGTAAGGTCCTGTACATTAATTAGAAAGCTTAAGAGCACATATTTTCTTTAAACAACATAAGTTAAACATCTTACTCATGTACGCTAGTTTAATTTTCTTGATTGCAAAGTAAAGATGTTAAAATGCGTTTAAACGCAATTCACCTCATACGCCGTAATGTAAAGTATTTTGGCGTGTCCCTGTCTACAATCCATACAATCCATAAAAAGTATAGGCCTAAAAAAGTAAACAGCTATTTCTATACCGAGCCTGAATATATGTGTCAATTTGCAAATCAATCGGAGAATTTTTGCGGCCGCTATTGCGGTACATACAAATTCTTCCCATAGGCCGTAATGATAAAAAAAATTTGGCGTGTCCCTGTACACGAACTGCAAATGGAATGCACACCCAAAACTATACAGCTAATTTCGTGGAGATCATGAACATGTGTACCAAATTTCAAGTCAATAGCGTGATATTTGCGGCCGCTATCGCACGACAGACAGACAGACAGACGGACAGACGGAACACAAAATCCTTTTGAGTCTCAACGGAGGCCCTCCACTGACGTTTCGGTAAAAATTCGAAGTCAATAGCTTGATTTTTGCGGTGGCTATCGCGGTACATACAGATTCTTCCCATAGGCCGTAATAATAGAATGACTTTGGCGTGTCCCTGTACACGAACTACAAATGGAATACACACCTAAAACTATACAGCTAATTCCGTTGGGCTCATGAATATGTGTACCAAATTGCAAGTCAATAGCGTGATTTTTGTGGCCGCTATCGCGATACATACAAATTCCTCCCTTAGGCAGTAATGATAAGAAAAACTTTGGCGTGTCCCTGTATACGAACTACAAATGGAATACATACCAAAAACTATGCAGCTAATTTTGTGGAGATCATGAATATGTGTACCAAATTTCAAGTCAATAGCGTGATATTTGCGGCCGCTATCACACGACAGACAGACAGACAGACGGACAGACGGAACACAAAATCATGTTGAGTCTCAACAGAGGCCTTCCACTGACGTTTCTGCAAAAATTGCAAGTCAATAGCTTGATTTTTGCGGTGGTTGTCGCGGTACATACAAATTCCTCCCTTAGGCCGTAATGATAGAATGACTTTGGCATATCCCTGTACACGAACTACAAATGGAATACACACCTAAAACTATACAGCTAATTTCGTTGGGCTCATGAATATGTGTACCAAATTGCAAGTCAATAGCGTGATTTTTGTGGCCGCTATCGCAATACATACAAATTCCTCCCTTAGGCCGTAATGATAAGAAAAACTTTGGCGTGTCCCTGTATACGAACTACAAATGGAATACACACCTAAAACTATACAGCTGATTTCGTGGAGCTCATGAACATGTGTACCAAATTTCAAGTCAATAGTGCTATTTTTGCGGCCACTACCGCGATACATACAAATTCCTCCCATAAGCCTTAATAATAAGAAAAACTTTGGCGTGTCCCTGTATACGAACTACAAATGGAATACATACCAAAAACTATACAGCTAATTCCGTGGGGCTCATGAACATGTGTGCCAAATTTCAAGTCAATAGCTCTATTTTTGCAGCCGCTATCGCGATACGTACAAATTCCTCCCATAGGCCGTAATGATAAGAAAAACTTTGGCGTGTCCCTGTATACGAACTACAAATGGAATACATACCAAAAACTAAACAGCTAATTTCGTGGGGCTCATGAACATGTGTACCAAATTTCAAGTCAATAGCGCTAATTTTGCGGCCGCTATCGCGCGACAGACAGACAGACAGACGGACAGACAGACACAGCCCAAAACCGTTTTGAGTCTCAATGTAGGGCCTCCACTGACGTTTCGGCAAATATATATATATATATATATATATTATAGAGTGGAATTTCATTATTTTATCTATCCTTAATTTCAAGTTATTTTATCATTTGCCTTTCATCATTCAAAATACATTTTTAAAATATTGTGCGTTACTGCTGACAAAGCTTGACATTGTTCACAAGCCTGAATTAAAAATTATAAAATTAATAAGCACTATTGAATTAATTATGACTAATACTGACAAAAGTTAATAAACATAGTTTTAAAACTCTATTAAGCAAAATTCATAAAAAAATTTGTGGTAAATATGAATGCGTTGCCATGGAATTTTATATCACATTACTAATAATTACCAACTCACTCGTATAAAATGTTGTAAAAGTATCATTTTATGTACACCAATCACATAATTTTTGCTTTCCAATCATTTATATAGGCGATATTTTGTCCCCGCGAGATTTTGTAGGTCTCATATGTAGTCAACGCCGTAAACTATTATATTAATAGGTCAGTGACTTGTCGAAGTGTTACAGCTAAACATAAATTCTATGAAATTATGTGCATTATTTCAGAGACACATAAGGAGGCAGACAGACATTTTTAAAAGTCGGCCAAATCGTTTAAGTTGAAAAAATTGTAACATAATCGTGTATAAACGTATTAGTTTAATCTCTGAAAATAATTTAGAATATTTATAAAATTTTATGAGTTATTAATATGAACTATGTTTAATAATGTCTCCCTAGTGAGAGTTACATCGATACGTACCCACAATTCCTAAACCATCCTTTTCTCTAATGTATAATGCATGGGAAATTTCTGTAGAAAAACATACATTCATTTACTTTTAAATTGTAAACCCATAGAAATTTTTCATAAAAATCGAAATTAAGGGTTTTTTTTTTTTTTTTTTTTTTTTGAATAATGGATTATAGAATATTTTTGTTGTTGTGTTTTTTGTATCATATTTAGAATTTTGTTATTGAACAATATAAATTCATTAAAGAAATGTCTAAAATGAAAGAAATGTTTAGAACTAATTCCACGTAAATATTCACAAAATAAAAATTGCGTAGAAAATATTAATGCATAGCTTTAACTAAATTTTCAAGGAATATTACTTTTTATTCTTTGTTAAATTCCTTTTATGTCAGTTATAATTTTTAATTAAAAAAAAATCTTTTTTTTTTTTTTTATGTTTATAATATTTTTCACATTACGGATGGTTTGTGAAAACATTATTTTTTTCTGGTTCTATTTTACAATATATTGGAATCATTTAGGTTAAATTGAATCACTATCTATATTTGATTGTCAGAACATAAAAAAAAAAAAAAAAAGCTTTTATTCACAAAAAAAGAATAAAAATTTAAAATGCTTGTTGTTATATTTGGCGGTAAAAATGAGGCCCAATACAACTTAATAGCCAGTTAGTACAATAGATCCAAAAAAGTAAGTGCAAAAACATATCTTACTTTTTTCACAAACTTATAAAAACCCACGAAATAAATACACTTAAAAATGATAAAATATAGTAAATTCTGTTTCCTTAAAAATTGTTCTATGTTAATTAACGAAGAAAAAAAAGTATTTTGTAAATTTAAAGAACAAATCACGGATCATGCAAACACTCATCTGCAAAAAATGCTCGAATTCTATCTATAAATACGGTGGTCAATCAATGGCAACGGTTCTTCCTGAGATATCTGCTTAAAAAAATTCCATATCCAAATCATAAATGCTACGGTCAATCGGAGAGAAATGTATCCACACATATATCTTTCATTTTCAACTCATTAGTTTCTGGAAAATTTGGTCCTTTCTTTCTATTTGATTTTCCTAAGGATTTATCTTTATAAAAGGGGATTAGCAAAAGTTAATATTTAAGCCGTATTCCATTTCCTATATAAATAACAAAATTAAATTTTGCTGTGACTGTGCTTTTCAATTAAGGATTAATTTTTTGTTTTCCCAATGCTGGTATAAATTATAATAAAATAGCAGATGTTTAGGATAAGGAGTGTATTTTTTCTTCATTATAATAGTTTAGGTATATATACATTTTACCATAAAAGACCGATGCTGCATTTTCAGATAATCCATGTTCAACGATACGATTACAAACTTAAAGATAATTATAATCCTACCTCTAATTAAAAATACGTTTTACCAAATGTATTGTTAAAAACAGTATTAACTTTAATTTGAGGTTTTATTTCCCTTTTTTAAGAGTTAGAAAAGCAAAATCTTTGTTGTGAAATAATTATTTCAAAATGTTTACATGTTCAACACCCAGGTAATTTCTTAAACTTTTAACACACATTGAACAGAAACGAGATGCAATCTAATGACTACAGTTTTAACAGATTACATTTGTTTTGAATGTTAAAATAAAATATATATTTTCTATTTTTTAATATAATAAATAAAAAGAAATATTTAACATCTAAAAGAACTATTTTAAGCAATCTTATATATATTATAAATGTGAATGTCCGTGAATTTATTTGACTGAGTTTCACGCCAAAACTGCTTGACGGATTTCGATGAAATTTGTAATGGAGATACCTTATACCCTAACTTACAAAGTTGGCTGCCTTTTATTCCGAAAAAAACTTTGTTTTTGTGTTTTTTATGCATAAAATAGCAATTTTGTATTCTGAGAAAAAAGTAATAAATGAGCCATTTAAATTTTATCAATAATTTAATTGTTGCCAATATTTTTTTTTCCGAAAAAAAAAAAAAAGAGAAGAAAAAGTACATCTTATACTATTAAGTGAGCAATATTTGTATATATGTATATTTCACTGTTCTCGAAAACGGTAGTTCGGACAGTCACGAGATTTAACACAAAGTTGCCCCCCGAAGGGACATTGTGCACACCGAAGTCAGAATTTCGAATTTTTGTTTAGTTTTCCTTTAATTAATAAAAATATAAAAAGAATAAGCTAATAATAGCAAAAAATTAGCCATTTAAATTTTATCCATAATTTAATTGTTGCCAAAAATAAATAAATAAATAAATAAATAAATACGAATTTATTTATTTTTTATTTATTTATTTATTTATTTATTTTTACAGAAAAATAATTACATTTATTTGAATGTGAACAATAAAAAATTATTAAAAAAAAAAAAAAATGCATCTCACAAAAATTGACGTCATTTTTAATTTAAAATTTCTTTTACACATTAATAAAGTGCTAATCCGCGATTGTAATGAAATGCTCGCCCTCTGGTGGGCTAAGGTGAAATTACAATTAACATGCTTTAATTTGGCTTCCATCAAGCTGCCATTGCTTGCCGATGTTTAGTTTCACATATATTTATTGAATACAAATGAATAAATCCGGTAAAAAAGATAACACATACTGCTGTGTGCTACAGTGTAACTCCAAAGGATCAAGAAATCCAGAATTAAGTTTCCATTTATTTCCAAATGACAAATTTAAAATTTCAGTTGCTTCGGCTGATGGAAGTAAAGAATTAATCAGATGGTTTGAAACTAATATTTGTTCAACTTCAGTTAAAAATCTACTTCCGATCGAACTTTGAATAAACTGAAATATTTTTTTCCAAAAGCAATCAATTTTCCATGATGTAATGACGGAGAAATTATAGTACGAATATTAAGTAGAATAACAAAAAGAACAATAATAAATACACGTGGCTATTATATTTACTAACAACAAAATCTGAAAAAGCGCCATCTATCGATCATTACAAACGCGGATACGCAAGCGAAGTGATGACGTCACTGGCCGTTCGTAGATGCAAGAAAAATATTTCCTATGTTAAACGTCCATTGGATTTTTTGTAAAAAATTATTAAAAAATCGAGGAAAATTATTTCCCGATTTTAATCCACATATTTATGTATAGATATGTATTAGTTATCATGTCCATGCGTTAGATTAAGTTATTTTTGTTGTAAAATTGGTAAAATTTGATTTTTTAATTTCAAAACTCTAGGGAAAAAAAAAAAAGCAAATTTCCATATTCGATTGAAAACACAAACATTTCATTTCAAAAAATGATATTTACACAATAAATATACAGCTAATATACTAATTAAAAGGAAAATGATAAATATTCTATCATAATTTGAAGTCAAATTTGTTTTCAAATGTCTAAATAAAGTATCTGATATAAGATACTAATATGTTGCAGCGGAATAGATTTGATATCGGTCATCCTTGGCAAAAAAAAAAAAAAAAAAAAAAACGCAAAATTATTTGACGAACATAATTTAATTCCTTTCAAAAATCATGGTTATTTTAACAACTTATATTAGTGTAATGAATAATATGAATCAATATTTCGTACAATGCATATTACGAAAATATAAATCTGGCATGTATATTTTCGTATGACGTTTTTGATCACCAAATACAATAAGCGCCAAGAAAGACAGAGTTTTGAAATTTAAAATTAAAAATTTGTCAATTTAACAGCAAAATAACTCAATTTAACGCATGCACATGATAACTAATCTACACTAATCTTATAACTGCGAAAGTTTGGATGGATGTTTGTTACTCAATCACGCCACAACGGCTAAACAGATCTGGTTGAAATTTTGTACAGAGATAGATAATAGTCTGCTATTTATACCGGAAAAATGCAAATTTTTAATTAATCTTCTATATAATATAGATATTTCTTCTATAATAACACTTTAAAATAATTTATTTTAATTTTTAATTGTTGCCAAAGAATATTTCACGCGAATAATAATAATAATAATAATAATAAAATTAAATATTAAATTAGCTTAGGCACATGACAACATGACGTCATTATCAAAATTATATAATAAGAAAATGAACACTAATTCAGATCAGTATTAAAGAGCTTTATTTGTTGATAATCCTGGGTATATTTTTAATTTTAACACTGAAGTAGATAGGACATTTTTCGCCAAGGACTCTATTTTTGTGAGCAACCTTAAGCCAAGCAGTTCATAAGAAATATAAACAAATCTGTACATATAGAAGAGTAAACTCACTGATTCACTGACTCAACACTGCCATGACAATTCTGTAGGAAAGAGGGTTACAAATTTTAGTTACCAGGTTGGTTTTTGGAGCCTGACCCCCTACTAAGACGGAATTTTGCAAAATGCCCCCCCCCCGTCCCTCTTGGGGGGCAGAAAGCATAACTCGGCTGCAAATTACTTAACGGTGAAGAAATTGCAGATGGAAAGAACAGACTTGAGTACAAAAAAAATATTTTCTGCGATTTTGGAATTTTGGATTTTTAAGGGGGGGGGGGGAAGGGAATGGATAGGGTTTTCGAAGAATGGTACTCAACACACGAGGAAATCGAACTGAACACACACTACAAAGCGATTTTGTGAAATTCCACCCTACCGCCCTTTGGAGAATGGGGGGCAAAAACATCTATTCATGCGTAACGCTACACTAAATTATCTTAGGTTGGACATTTTTTATGTAAGGGACGATTATATGTATCTAACTCATAGTATGAAGAGATTTTGCGAAATTCCCTTCTCCTTCCCTCCTTTAAGAGCGGGGGGAGAAATTAAAAAAAAAAAAAAGTTTTAAAGCATACCTCAGCTTTAAATAATTTTAGGATCTCAATTTTTGATGTGTCGATTAGGTATGTGTATGCAACATGCAATATAAAGTAATTTTGGTAATTTACCCTTCCCCTTGGGGCGGGCGGGGCAAAAATCACATTAGCTTAAATCCGTCCCACTCCCTTAAATCCGTCCAAATCACCTAAGAATGGCGAATTTTGGTGTGTTAATTAAGTGTGCGAAATATGCACTTTGATGAGATTTTGTAATACTTTCAACTTTGACCGTGAGGGAGGGGGAGTAAAAAGCAGGTAAGGGACTGTCGAAGGCATTGGGGCTCCAGACTCGACTGTGACGAGCGGGAATACCGCTACAGAAAGTAGCAGAAACTTAAACTTAGATTTTGATGGATTTCAATCATTTTTTTTTTTAAAGATATTTTATTATTATTAATGATATGCTGTATTGGGGATTCATTTCAATATAATGACCAGCGAAGCGGGCAAAGCCTGCTAGTATATTATAAAAAATTCATTAAAAATTTTGGAAAATTCAACTAGTGGGTCCTAATATACGGACACCCATCAGAAAACTAATTTTACTGAAGTTTTGCACATTTTTGTTTTCAAATAGGAGTTACTTGTGCTGGAACATCAATTTTTGTAAATAACTGAATTTTGAAATTTGACAGTGTCGTATGCCAAAACTGAACACTTTCCCTTACGTATAAACTTGTAATATGAGTTGTAATTAAAGAAAAAAATATATATATATAAAAAGAAAAGAAAAAAGAAAAATTCATTTTTCAAGCATTATTAAAGGTCCTTTTCACCACTCACCGCCACCGGAAGCCGAAACTAATGTTATTCTATGGGAAAATTTTCTTTACAAAAAACTTATTAACTAATACATTTTTTTAAATTTTGTTTTCACATTCTGAAAATTCCCAACTGTTAAATTGACGCACCTTTTTTTTAAAAAAAAATATTTTTTTTTATTTTATTTTGAAGCTGCAAAATACGAATTTTCAATATGTGAAATTTTCATTTTACAATTTCAAAAAAAAAAAAAAAAAAAAAAAAAACATTTAAAAAAAAAGGTCCATCAATTTAACAGTTGGGAATTTTCATAATGTGAAAACAGAATTTAAAAATATCTATTAGTTAATAAGTTATTTATAAGGAAATTTCCCCATAGAATAACATTGGCTCGGGCTTCCGGCGACTGTAAGTGAAGAGGGCCGTTAAGTTACATTTTTACGGCAGTGTGCAAAATTTCAATACGATCAGTGCATTAGTATTTGAGTATCATGTCTACCGCTTGCCTAATATACCTCTATTTACCGGTTGAGAGAATTTTCCATTCTTTTTAATGAAAATTTTACAAAATATTGCTTAAATATTCATCTTTTATATCCTTAAAAATGTAAATAAAAATGTGTATTTATTACATTGCAATTTATATTTATCATATTAAAAAATATATTTTATTTTAGGTTTCGAAATCCATATAACAACTTAAATAGCAACTGTTATTTTATTTTAATTGTTTACTCTGGAAATTCTGACAATAAAATTAAAGAATATTATGACTCAAATTTCACTAATTATACATGATTCTCAATACATGCTGAGCAAACTAAAATGCATTAAAATGTCTTCTTTTTTCTACTTTTTTTTTTTTTTTCAAGATACACGTTGTTTTAAATTCCCCATTTGCACATTATTCAAAAATCCCAAACCTGACATTATACTGCCTTGTCTGTGATAGTTAAAAGCCTCCAGGAGACATTATGAAAACAGCTTTTTTAAGATGAGCAATAATTATCTAGACTTGAGTGATATAAAAAAAAAAAAAAGTGTTAAAATAAAAGTGCTGAAAAAAAAGAAAGAAAAGAAAAGAAAAAAAAAATTAACTACGAAAAAAAAAGAAAAAGAAAGATTAATTTTAAAATTTATAAACTTGGACAAAATTGTTCAAGTACCAAACCTTCTATCTTACTACGTAAAATGTGTTACAATTTCTATAGCGTAGTTTCTATAGCGTAGTAGCTCTTACGAATTTTTAACACCACTATTTGAAAATAACTATTTAATCTTATTTAAATGCATAATTTCATTATTTCAATGTAACAGTTTGTTTTGTATGGAAACTGTGGTGTTAAAAAACGGAATAATCAGCATTTATTCTGTAATATGCAGGTTAACCCCTTAAAGATCTCTTATTTTTTAAGAAAATGGTAAAAAGAGCCTATTATTATTATTATTATTACTATTATTATTATTATTCAAGAAATTTGTATAAAATAAAGTGTATGAACAATATATGTATTCATTTTAAATCTTTCGTATTTTTTTTAGTTCCCCATCATACTATAGGTATGGGGAACTTAGGTAATCGTGAAAATTTTCGACCTCGGTTGTTTGACTTTTCTACACGTTTTCAGGTGTGAGGAATCCGAAAATGACAAAATTTCTATGGTGTCTGTCTGTAGGGTGTCTGTTAGTCTGTTAGTGGGTTAGTGTGCTAGTCCGTTAGTTTGTTAGTCTGTGTACACGATATCTCAAGAACAAATTGCCGCAGAGAGGTCAGATCAGTTTTAAAATATTCCTTTCGACACTGGCAAGAACCCTATTCATTTGCAACATTCGAATTTAAAAACTTCGTAAGTTATTAGAAATTTACGATTTTCTTAACATAGGAGAATAGGACAAAAATTCACTTAAACGTGTATTAAATGGAAACTTTTTACTGTAAAAATGTCAGACCAGTTTTAAAATATCCGTTTTGATGCCGGAATGAACATAAGTATCTATAAATATGCTACTTTGAAAATTTCGCAAGTTATTGGAAATTTACGAATTTCTTAACATAGCAGTATA
The DNA here is from genome assembly GCA_963930645.1 of Salticus scenicus. Taxonomy (NCBI): domain Eukaryota; kingdom Metazoa; phylum Arthropoda; class Arachnida; order Araneae; family Salticidae; genus Salticus; species Salticus scenicus. The sequence continues at coordinate 53,699,124 of OZ005654.1, read as the reverse complement.
GGGCAAAATTTCACATAAACGTCAATTTTTAGAAATATTTTCATCGTAAAGATGTCAGACTTCTTTCGAAATATTATTTAGGACACTGGAATGAATATTAATGACTATGAATTTTCCAATATAAAGATTTCGTAAGTTATTGGAAATTTACGAATTTCTTAACATGGCAGAATAGAGAAAATTTCACATAAACGTCAATCTTGAGGGATATTTTCATCGTAAAGATGTCAGACCACTTTCGAAATATTATTTAGAATACTGGCATGAATATCATAGACTATGATTTTTCCAATTTAAAAAATTCGTAAGTTATTTCGAATTTACGATTTACTTAACATGTCGGAATAAGGCAAAATTGAGCATAAACTTCCATTTTGAGGATCCTAAATACATTAGACAACTTCAAAATTACGTTTATGATATTAGTTTGAACATGATTGAATACAAATATTCTACTAGGAAAATTTCGTAAATTATTCGTAATTTACGATTTTATCAACATAGCGAAATTGTAAATTTTTCATATAAATAGGAATTTTGAGGATTATTGCATTGGAAATAGTAGCATGAAAACTAAACAACGGAATTGACGCCGATAAAATAAATTAATAGATTAGAATAAGATAAATATATCGAAGTGAACTGTGGATAGCCTATTAGGCGGGGATTTCGTTCTGTCACTGTATCAAGCTTTGGTCAAATTCATTTCTTTTAACATGATTATAATATGTCTCGCACTAGAAATTTCTGAGAATATAAATACGATGGGGAACTGAGCAGAGTCCACCTATGCCAACTAGTTTAGCTTGAAATCAAGTAATTTTAATTTTGCAGAAGAACCAACAATTAGGGTTAATATGACTGATTGTAAGAATTCCAGTTAGTAGAAAAAATAAAAAATATGTATTTTAAACATTCAAACAGTATTTATGAAAAGAATTTTACGCATAAATACAGCATAGTATGCATATAATACACTGTTCACTGTACATATAATACGCTGATTCGCTATCCGAACTTTCATAATAATCCCTTATTTCCGAATCACTCTCACATGCATCTATAACAAAATTAGAATCCAAGTTCCTTTGTGATTCTGACTATATAATGTACACAATATAAAATAAAATAAAATAAATAAAATTAGCATCGCTTGTGCTCGCATAACAGTTCCCTATAGTTTTAACATAAGAAATTATGCCTATGGTAGATATTACTTCCTTAAAATTCAAAAATTCAAATTATATAACAAAATGCAACCAACATCGTTGCTTTTTTTTATTCTATTCTATTTCTTAAAACAATTTTTAAAGATGCCACACGTACCACATAAATTGTAAATTTTTCATCTACTGTTTAAGATAACACGCGATCATGTTTTATATAAAAATTAAATCATTAAATTCATTTTTTTTTTTTTACTTATTTTTATTTCATTTTGCAAGCGCAGTTTTTATTTCCTAATTCAAAACTACATTAAAAAAAAAAAAAAAAAAAAAAATGATTTTGATGAAATTCTGACAAAAGCAGAATTTAGTTTAGGACGGAGGACTATTATTATTTTTTTTTTTTTCAAATTATAACATCGCTTTCAAATTATTCAATTATATTTTCGATAAATTTTAGATTTCGATAAATGTCCAACTATCGAAAATTGGCACCGCAAAAATCTCAGATTGAGACTAATAGTCCTCAGTGCTAAAAAAAGAAAATAATAATAATAATAATAAGACCACAGAGCACAAAACCACATGCATTCAAAAACATAACTGAGCTAAGATTACACAATAAATATTACAAGTATTTAAAATTAGATAGTGCTAACAGTTTTAAATAAACCTACTATCTCCAATTATATTTTAAAATAGTCTGCTACTTCCATCTAGAGTTTAAAATAAGAAATAAAAAATAATCTGGGTATCAGAAATGGTTTGCTTTTAGATATTTCTAGTGGTTTACTTTTGATTACTCCAGCCCGAAAATATCATGGGCACGAGAAATAGAAAGCGAAACCTAACCCCGTCATTTTCACGGGATCGAGAAGGAAGGTGTTAAGAAAATTAATGTTAGTTTCATACCAGAATATTTTCTATAAATGTTTAAGAAAATCATTAAAGCAAATGATAAATCTGTTCAATCAAAAATGTGTTTGGCAAAAGCGAAGGTTTAAAAAAACATAAAATAGAGTAGCTTACTAATCTTGCATGCCAAAAATAATTTTAATTTTTTAATTAGCATTAAATGTCAAAGCAGAAATCTTGCGACTATTTTTCTTAATTTTTGAAGCAATAGCATAAAAAATTGATGATATGAAAATTACTTAAAACTTTTTCACAGTTTTATAAACAGAACAGTTGATCAAGTACTAAGTTTCATTTATCATTTTGTGTCAAATATTTATAGATTATTTTCTCACAAAAATATTTTGGTTGGCTGCCAGTATTTTGGCGAAATACATTATGTTTTTCATTTCAAAAGAGAAATAGACTAACAATTTATACTTGCATTAAAAATTCTCATTTTTATTTTGTATTGTAATGTAAAAGTTAGAAAACATGATTTCTTGATGCATAATCTGTAGAAGCGTTAATATTTTGTACTTTTGTAATCTTTGTTTTGAGATATGCCACAGGTAATTGCATTAATTTAAATATTTAAATGTGGACTTTTGAATAATAGCGTTCAAAAATCTGTTGTACCAATAATAGAAAGACACACACACGTATATACATATTATTTTTTCATTTTATATTTAGATATATATTTAGATACGTTTATGTGTATATATATACACTTTCTACCAATAAGTATATGGGCATTTTCGAATTTAGCATTTTTGTCAAATATATAGAGTAAAACGTTAGGAATTATTTTGAAACGTTGGGAGTGTAAAGAACGTATTATACCACATATATTTCAGCAAAAAAATTATCCTGAAAAAAGAGAGGGAACCAGTAAAAAATTTAAAAATATCAAAATGTTTTTGGATCACCCTGTAAAAAGTAATACATAAAATGCATTTTTGCTGTTGCATATGATTATGGCGATTCTTCTAATTATCGGTATACATTTTTATGAGACTACCACATATATTCATAAAAATATCACAGTTAAAAAAAAAAAAAAAAAAAAAAAAAAAAAAAAAAAAAACTTTTTTTAATTATAGCACGTAGGGTATTAGAACCAATGCAAAGCCAGTATTAGGAATCTTGGTGTACAACATTAGGCATATCAGATAACCATCAAAATGCAAAAATATTAAATACCTTACGAAATATGGATATTTGTACTAAATAATTTTTAACTACACATTCGCAAGATTTAAAAAATTTCATTTACATAATTTCACAGCCAAAGGTTCTGAGCTGTATATATGACAGCTCGAGACAAATATCATGTACACTCAAAAGTTATAGAATTTCAGCTCTTCTCGAAAATAAATAAATAAATAAATAAATAAAATAAGGAACATGTTAGGGGTGGGGGGGGGGGGTTAGAAATATTTATTTACATCCAACGAACACTGCGTTACCTTTGGTCATTGACTGAATCAAAATAAAAATGTGAATAAAACACTTCATAGTTTAGCTTTTATTTTGAAGGGAACTAAAATTCTGTTCCTTTTAACTCTCATAACTCTTTGAAATTTCACGATATTTGCTCGGGATTTTTATATACGTAGCTCAATAATTTGGCTGTTCAATTATGAAAATGAAATTTTTAAAAACCTTGCGCATTTACAGTTAAAAAATATTCAGTAATAATGCTCCTATTTCATAAGATATTTAGCATTTTTGCATTCTGGTTGCTGTATGCTAAGTGTAATGAAGTATGCCAAGTTTCCTAAAAATGGTTTTGCACTGGGTCTAATACCCTACATGTTATAATTAAAAAAATGGCTTATTTTTGCAATTACAGTGAAAATTGAATAATTCGAACTTAATTAATTCGAAATTCTGGATAATTCGAGTTTTTACCCGGTCCCTTGAATTTTGTATTATAAAAATGTTAAAAAATAGTGGATAATTCGATTTCTATTTTGGATAATTCGAATTTTTCATACGATTACCTTTAAAATATTATAGTAAAATTTGTTCCTGAGATTTTTCTCAACTAAAGTGCATTATTTGTTTTATCAGTCTTTCAAAAGAAGGATAAGGAAATACAAGAAAAGCCCCTACCTAGTGCATCAGAAGATATGGTGCATATACATTAACGTCGAGGTTTTTTTTAATTGAAAGTCATGTCTAATGTAGGATTCTATTTTTGTATCCAATTGATAGGTTGAAGTCATATTCTATGATAAAAAGATTGCACTTTAAGAAGCAATAAAAAATATCTGACTATTTTTTAAAAAGTGTTGAATAATTAAGCTCGTAAAAAATATTGATTTAATGGGAGGGGGGATGTAGCAGTATTCTTAGATATAAAGTTTATATATTAAATCTTTTATCTTGGAGTTTTAATTTTTTAATTTATCTCTTCTTTTTGACAAAATAGCGTACTTGCCATTATCCTAATTAATATTCCGTAGTGTTATTAGTTCGTAGTGTTGTTTAGTTCCGTAGTGTTGTTAGTGTTTTTTTACACCAGTAAACTTTTAGAGTAATTAGTATGTTGGCAAGTATGAAACAGAATATGCAATTCGAATTTTTAGATATTTCGAATTTTTCTCAGGCCCCTTCAACTTCGAATTATCCAAGTTCTACTGTATTTTAAGAAAGGGTTATATCTTCATGATTATATATGATAATCTCATGAAATCTTACATAGTTATTAGAAAAAATCTCACAATAACATATTCCTGCCATAACGCATTTTAAGTAATACTTTTAACAGGGTAATCCAAAACATTTTTAATTTTTTTTTTTACTGACACCTTTTTTCTCTTCAGGACAAAACTTTTGCTGTAATTTATGAGGCATATCTTGTCTTTTATACATCCAAAATTTCAAGATAATTCCTGAAATTATTTTCAAGTTATTTCACAAAACGTCTAAATTAAAAATTGTCCAAATACTTGTTGGTAGAGAGTGTTTTATAGAATTAAGGTATAATTGGTCACTTATCAATATTTTTAATGTCAACTCGCTTTAAGGAGAATGATGACATTTTAAAGCTCTTTTGAAAATTAATGTCTTATAACTGAGAAATCTTGTGTACATGTGCATTAAAATATAACAATATTAATCGCATGTTAAAGTTTATACAAAGCTATTTAAATATATATATATATATCTATAGATAGATAAATAGATACATATTAGAAATTTTTTTAAAGCTCAAGTCTCTCTAATTTTAGACTAAATATTATACCAAATATAGTGAATAAATCTCATAGACATTTAAATAAATCTGTGTGTCCATCTTTGTATATCATTCAAACATAAAACATATTTCTCTTAAATAAATTTGTAAATGTATTCACAAATTAATTCCCACATGTGTTCGGAATATGTATATCAATATTAGTAATGTAAAAGTGTTTAATAGATAAATAAATAAATAAAATAAATTATCATAATTAAGATATTGCATATTAGTTTTAGGTTGATTTCTATTGGAATCGACCTATTTCAATCACTTATTTTATCCATCTATCTATCTGCCTGTTTTTATATATCCAATGGAAAATTCGTGATCACGATACATCTGAAATAATAAAACAAATCAAACAAAAGTTGGACAGTGGACTTAATTACATTGGATGAGTTCATTAACCACCCGCTATTCTGTTTCCAAGCTACAGGCACTCGAAAATTACAAATCCACGTTGAAAAAAGCTTATGTAAAACTGTATTTACTTAAGTGTTGTATAAACACCTAGACCCTAGACCATATAAAATCTTCACTAATTTTATTAATGGACTTGATCCGCTATTTTTTTTCAAATAGCGGATACCTTAAATTAAGAAAGGTTACTTGAAATGAAACTGCTGCAGGAAAATTTGTCATCACGAAAACTTTTGAAACACTGAATTATTTCCAATCAAAGTATGGCAGTGAACTTATATTACAAATATCCTGAGAGAGTTTGCTGGGCGAATTTATCAAGATATTTGTAACCCATCATTCTTGATATTTTAAAGGTAAATTTGCTTCGTCGTATTGTTTCGAATTCACGACCACTTGAATTCAGGAGCCATTTTAAAATTTGTCATGAAAACGTTTGAAAAATGTATTAATTCGAAGCAAAGCAGGAAAGTAAACTTTTCTTATACATTCATTGTATGCGTTAGCTTTACCACATGATCCGTCATTTTGTTTCCAAGTTGCTGTCACATCAAATCAGCTGCTATTAAAGAATTTGTCATTACAATAACTTTTGAAACATTGAAATAGTTCGAACCAACGTTGAAAAGTGGATTTTTGTCACGAATATCTTGGATGATTCCTGTGGGCAACTTTTGAAATAAGCAATTTATTCAAATTAAAGTTGGACAGTTGCACATTTGTATGAAATATCTTGGATGAATTCACTGAAAAAATTGTCGAACATTTCGTTTCCCAATGGTCGCCATTTGAAAATTTCCCTTTCTGGTAACTTTTCAAATATCGAAGTAATTTGAACTAAATTTAGACAGTGTATTTATCTTACGAATACAAGTACCTTTGATATGTTCTTCGGCTTACTTGATATGTTCGAATACGCTATCGGATACGCTAATCTTGTTTCGAAATGGTGGCTACTTGCACTGAGAAAAAAAATATATCGCTTTCATCTAGAACGAATAGGCGGTCCTTTTCTAAATCCCTAAACTAGAAATATAGATTTCCGAGCTATGAGTATAAGGCACGCCAATACAACGAGAAAAAAATTCTGTAACTGACATCTAGAATCTAAATTGAAGCTCTAGAAAAAATAGTCCCATGCCATCTTCATAAATTCCTTATAAAATGTTTTCTAGTCCCTTTCGAAAACCAATTTTAGAAACCTCTATTAGAATTCTTGAGCGTTTACCTATACTATCCAGGACAAACCTATTTGAAAATATCCCCAAATAAATGTGAATACAAGAGGCGGGTTTCAGCAGCTATAATCTTGGTTTATGACCCAGTTCTAGAAAATCAAGCGAGAATTTCTCGTAATACAAAAGATTCAGAAGATTCAGAATATTTAGAATATTGTTTCACCATCTAGAAATGTGTAGATTAGAAATTCTCGACCATTTCGTCTATTCAGTTTGTTGGCGTGCCTTATCTGCATAGCTCGGAGATGTATATTTCTAGTTTAAGGATTTATAAAATGACCACTTATTCATTCTAGATGAAGGCGATATATTTTTTTTCTCAGTGTGTTAAGAAAAAAGAGATCAACATATTCTTCTGATTGATACAGAAAGACCTTTATTAATTTAAAATGTTTCGAATATTTTTTAAATACTTAATATTGTTATGCATATTTAAATTTGAAGTTTTTGGTTGTGATTTTGTAGATTAAGGTCGAATAATTAAACTAGAGTCCTAGAGGTATAGGTAAAATCTTTTTCGTGGGGCTTTCCGATCCTAACCAGAGTTTACAAGAGGTTTGGAGAAAACCTCGGAAGATTCTGAAAGACTAGGTCAAAGATCGTGACCCTGGACCGAAACCAGCACTTCCCATCTAACAGTTTTGAGCACAGAACCGCTCGGTCACTTATGGGGCCTTATATAATTACGGAAATGTGCAAAATGCCATTTTATTTACGTTAATTTACAAAAGTGGTTTGTAATGTTCCCCTCCCTTAATAAAATATCCGTGAATGTATTTACAAAATAAAAATTAGAAAAAAAGTTCTCTTTCGACAAATTAATAACAAAAAATGACTTTTTCTTTAAGCTTTTTACTTTATTTTGAAAAAAAAAAATTACAAAAAATATATTAATATATTTCATACGTGTCACATAACATTGAAAAATACACATTCGAGAATGATATATAGCTATTTACTTTCAAAATTCTATTTTGGTTATACTAATCCCATTGAGTAGAACTAAAGTATTTTGCTTGCAGAAGATTGAATTCGGAAAAGCGCAGTTGCCCACTTGTTACAGTTGAAACGTGAAGGAGAAATACTTCAACTATTGAAGTTTGGTTATAGATATATCGGAATGTGGAAAATTAAAAAACGAAAAAAAAAAAAAAAAAAAAAACGTACATTATAGAATAGCAGCAGATTCTTGAATTTTGAAAAAGTAATGCTTTTAGAGAGTTATTCAATTGAATTTTCCTTTCATCTTTTAAGCTATCTTGCCGTTTTTTAGATTTTCAGAAGTATCACGTTTGAAGATCTCAAGTCTGTGATACTCTACTCTGTTTTTCAAATATTAGAAAATATAACATTTTTGAAGTTTGAAGGTATGTTTTTGCAAAATATCTTAACACTTTGTTACATTTTGTTTAAAGGAAAACATTCCATTTTCTTAGAAGCATTTTTTATCATATATATATATTGATTATTTAAAAAACTAATTTCTTTATGATAAAAAAGAAAGAAGTAAAATAATAATAATAATAATAATTACTCAAATTATTAAATAAAGCTCTATATTTCTAAATCTTTTTTTTCAATACTTTAGAGTATTTTATTGCTTTTATTTGCTTCTCCTGAGATGAGCTAGGAATTTAATACAAAATTTAGATCTATCATAAAGAAAAATCCAAGTTTATACAACCACGAAAGAAAAAAAGGTGACTCTCCCAATAATTTTGCAGCAATTGTTTCTATAAACACACAGTTGATGCCAATCGCACTTAAAAAAAAAAAAATCTGTGACTATCATCAAGAAACTAAATTATAGCTCTAGTAAAGGTTTTTTTTTTTTTTTTTTTTCTTCATAAAATAACATTATCTAAATTGTGATGTTCATTTATTATCATAACAAAATATTATCATATCAAAAACATATTAAAAATTTGAATCATATTCAAAATCATATTCAAAATAATCATATTAAAAAAAAAAAAAAAGAACTTTGTTCCTATCTTTTTGTCGCGGTGTGTAGTCTTAAATTAGAAAAAAATATAGTCTTAACTTTTATTTAATTAGTCTTAAAACAAAAATTAGTCCGGAAATTGTGTTATTTTATGATAATAATAAATGATAAGCACAATTTAGATCCCAGTGGCAGAAAGTTCTGTAGCTGTCTGCGACACGCTTTTAAAATTTCATAATCTGTCTGCAAACTTTGCGTGTAATCAGTGGTGAAAATGGCTTACACTCAAAAAGCCTGAAAGCTGATAGCGCCAATCTTGAGGGTGGGGAGAAGCTTAACAACAGTGGTGATCTCGTGCAATAATACACAAATACAATTTTACTACAGAACAATATAAAATAAACAATTATACAAAAATAAGTTGAACTCATTCAATTAAATATTTTATAGCAATGTTTGACACGACACAATATAAATAATTTTAAATAATAAAAGTATTAGTTTTAGTTTTGATACAGAAATTTTTATATGTCTGAAGAATGCTCAGAATCTGAAGAAAATGGGAATGAAAGTGAAGGATCCAGTATGCGTTCGTTCCCGTAGAATCTCAGTAACAGGTAACAGGAGAAAAGAATACACGCATAACGCTGCCCATCAAGGGAGATCTAGGCTCCCTATTAAGCATTTTTATGCGTTTCTACCAAGTCACCTATAGGGGACTCTAGAGTTCCTACCAGAGAGCATCTAAGACGTCATACATCGGTAGCACATTGTCGCGGGCGAAAAATGTTTGTAAATTGCAGACAAATTTTTTGTATGACTGCAGACAAAGTCTGTCCGAAAGTTGCGGGCAATTTTTTTTTATTAGTGCAGACAAAAACTGTCCGCAAGCCGTTTTCCTGTGCCCGCGACTATGTCGCTGTGTCGCGATGTTTCTGCCACTGGGATTTAGTAAATGTTATTTTATGAAAAATCAAAGCAAAAATCCTTTGTACCTATCTTTTTGTCGCGGGGTGTATATATATATATATATATATATATATACTAGCTGACCCGACAAACGTTGTTTTGTCTTATAAATTATTTCTAGAGAATATTTTGCTAGAAAAAAATAACTATCTTATTGTAAGTGTGGAAGGATGTGGTGTATAAGTGAAACAGGTATGGAGCGCTGTGAATGGTGACTGTGAATTCCGATTATAACGTAAAAGACATAATTAACAATTAAATAAACAATTAAATAAACAATTTAAATTGGACTGAATTGTAAATGTAAACCATTCTCGAATCCACCTGAAGACGCACAAAAAATTTCATTAAAATTTCATCGGTCCAGCCGTTTAGGAGGAAATCAGTGACATACACACGCACAAAATTATGGGACCCCTTTAGTGACTTTAAATATTTTAAGCCATTTTTGCAATGAATTGAAATGGCTATCTCAATTGTGGAACTAAAGATCTTGGCGAGAAGCGTCCGAGCTACTTCGGTGCCAAATTTCAAATTTTCCCAAAGGGATCCGATACTAAAGGTGTTCCATACAAAAAATAAATAAATAAAATATCAGTGACATACACACGCACAAAAGTATATGACCCCTGTGGTGACTTTAAATATTTTAAGCCATTTTTGCGATGAATTGAAATGGCTATCTCAATTGTGGAGCTAAAGATTTTGGCGAGAAGCGTCCGAGCTACTTCGGTGCCAAATTTCAAATTTTGCCAAAGGGATCCGATACTAAAGGTGTTCCGTTCAAAAAATAAATAAATAAAATATAATAAATTAGCTACACAAATAAATTTGTAGGTTAGGGTGGTTGTTAATCAACGCGCGTGTAAATTTGATAGAAAATTATATAAAATACTCACTCCAATTCCGCACTAAATTTGCAAAAGGTATAGTTTTTTATGCACACTTCAAAACTCTTCAAACACTAATTACATCTTGATGTAATATTTCAATTAGGACACAATTTTTTGTATAACAATAATAACACGAAGTTACAAAATATTTTCCTGAATTTGATCGCAGCGCCAACTGTCGGGACAAACTGGAATTACAATAGAATATACGCAAGCGAAGTGGGACGTCACTGACCGTCCGTGGATGTAAGAAAAAGATTTCCTATGTTAATCTCCCATTGGATTTTTATAAAAAAATATTAAATATCGAGGAAAATTATTTCTCCATTTTAATCCCCGTATTTGGGTATAGATTTGTATTAGTTATCGTATGCATCAGTTAGATTGAGTTATTTTGCTCTCAAATTGACAATATTTTAATTTTAAATTTCAAAACTCTGTCTTCCTTGGCGTTGTTTGTATTTGGCGATCAAAAACGTAATACGAAAATATACATGCCAGATGTATATTTTCGTAATATGTATTGTACGAAATTGTTTCATATTATTCATTACTCTCTTAATATAAGTTGTTGAAATAACCATTATTTTTGAAAGAAATTAAATATGTTCGCCAGATGATATGACGATATTTTTTTTATCCGCAAAGGATGACAGAGTTCTGAGATTAAAAATTCAAATTTTATCAATTTTACAGCAAAAACAACTCAATCTAGCGCATGCACATGATAACTAATACATATCTATACCCAAATATGGGGATTAAAATCGGGAAATAATTTTCCTCGATTTTTAGTAATTTTTTACAAAAAATCCAATGGGCGATTAATATAGGAAATATTTTTCAGTGACGTCATCACTTCGCTTGCGTATTATTGAATATTCGATACTACGATCGTAGCGCAGTCTGCCGGATCCAATGTGAAACATTTAAAAATCAACAACAATTTATAAGTGATAAATTAATTAAATAAACAATTTAAATTGGACTGAATTGTAAATCTAAACCATTCTCGAATCCACCTGAAGACACGCAAAAAATTTCATTAAACTTGGTCCAGCCGTTTAGGAGGAGTTCAGTGACATACACACGCACAAAAGAAATATATATATTCAATATGTAAAATTCAACTACGTCACGAGAAGTTAATAATATAAATAATTATAAGAAAAAAAAATTTTATAAACCATGTTTTTAAATTTTCTGTTGAATCTTAGAACTAACTACATTAGCACTTTATCAATGCGTATGAAATCTTTAAACCGATAGTGACGTCGATTTTTGTGAGCAACGAGATGTATAAATTAGAGTGCTGATTCAATGGATGAAGGATTAGCTTTCCGTGGTTCAAGATGAATCACGTGACATGCTCGAATAGGTTGCTGTGTTTGGCCCTTTATCGCTATTTTGGCATTTAAAATATCAGTTCGACACATATTATCATTATTATAAGGTAACATGACAGTCCTATGACCGAAATAAATTGCTTTTAAAATAATTTTACAAATATTTCACATTTTAATAAATAATAAAATACCTTTCTTTTCATCGTTTCTCAACAAACTGTAAAAGTGTTTATAAAACAAAATTTAAACTTTTAAAGAGCTAAATTTAACAACAAATAATAATTTTTCAACTATTTTTAAGCATTTTGTCGGTTAAAGTTCAACTACACGAAATAAAAAAGAAGTAAAATCAAAATCAAAATGGTTTAGAACAGAAGAATATTAAACTACGTAAAGTAAACAAAAACATTGAAACCGTTGCCATAGAAATGTACTGAAAATGAGCTGTTACCAAGGAAACCACCGAATACGCATGTGCAAGGAAAGCATGTCACATGACTCATCTTAGACCTTCTCAAGGGTTACCATTTATCACTCTACTTTATATATCTCGTTGTTTGTGAGATACATAATTTTTTACAATTTTTTTAAAGCTCACGTTTAATTAAATTATTTATTTAATCACGTTTATTTATTTTTATGTCGAAAGAAAATTAACTATTAGTTTTTTTTTTTTTTGGCAACAATTAAATTATAGCTAATATTTTAATGGCTATTTATAAGGTATTAGGAGGTTATTATTTTCATATTTTAATTAATAATAAGAAAAATATTCAAAAATTTGGGCTGAATTGTAAATCTAAACTATTCTCGAATCCACCTGAAGACACACAAAAAATTTCATTAAACTCGGTCCAGCCGTTTAGGAGAAGTTCAGTGACATACACACGCACAAAAGAAATATATATATAAAGATATATGTGTGTATATATATATGTGTGTGTGTGTGTATATATATATATATATATATATATATATATATATATATATGTGCATGCCAATACTTTTGGTAATACGGTCTAGTTTACAATGCTGAAGTTATATTTTACTTACGGTGTCGTCTACATAAAAACATGTGTATGAACCTCAACAGTAACAATGGTAAAATCCGTGTGTGACATCATATTCGAATTCTGAGATCAAGGTGGTTTGGAAAAAGGTACAGCTTTTTTTTTTTTTTTTTCTTAAACTCATAATTTATATAATTAATGAATTTTAACTTTATAGAAAATAAGATGTTATTATTAAATTGTATTGTTTTAAATACATAGAAAATTATTATGTCTATAGTAAAAAAATTGTAAAAAATAGTAAAATAATATAACAGGATATGTCAATTCTTTTTTTAAACCTAAACAGTCATTTCACTTTAAATTTTGTTTATACATTGGGAAATGATAATTACAAAAACATAAAAGGAGAAATTCCAAACTAAATATGTTTGTTAATTTAAATTACTTATAAATAATAGAATTTTTAAAATTTGATTATACGCAGAATTTACATCATATACATAGTAAGCATATCTATATTCCATTGCAGCATTATTATTTAAACAGTAATGCTTCATATATTTCTTATGTGCTATTTTAAATATAATGCCCTTTTTCATTTTGTAGAGGATTTTAAAAAATTTAAACTTATATTATAGCCTTTTATATTTTAACTATAAGTTATCTTTCTATCGACATTAGAGAAATATTGTAAAATTTCTTTAAAGAAACCCATACATTTTAACTGCAGAATGGTATGAAAATACAATCAAATATTTTTTTCCTTTTGATCAAAGGAGTATTTTTTGAAATTTTCCTTATGGAAATATGATATCAGGTATAATTTAAATGCTGTTCAATACCGCCCCAAGAGAGAAATTACGATACGAATTCAGAAAATGGGAATGGAATGCTTTATATGAAATTTAGAATTTTTCCCATAGCAGAAATATAGCAAAGTTATTACGATTTTTCAAAAGAATTAGACTGCGATTTTGGAATAAAAGTATTTTGAATTTTTCATTTTTATTGAATGTCTTTGGAATTATCAGACTAGTATTTTAATAGTGAAAAAGTTGAGTAAAAAAATAAATCCCTTGTACATTTTAAACTGAAATTGATCTTATTTATGACTGAATATAAAGATGTAAATACTTTTAATTACTAATTACTACATTTTATTTACTATTTTTAATTAATTATTACTAATATCAATCAAATATCTTAAGTTTCTATCACCTAGTTCATAAGCACAATTATAGGCAGGAATCATTAAAATACGAATTCTTAACTAATATTTTTTAATCAATAATGATGTAATTTTCTAAAATTAAGTTTGATACTTTTATTGCAACTAAAAAATTTCTATTTTTATCTCCTTTCTCCAAGGTATTTATTATTACTAATATCAAAGTCTCATCATGATATCAATATGTACTTTTTTTAATAATAATTAATAGTGCTTAACCAAATCTGCATCTAAAGATAACTTAAAATATTTGTCATAAATTTTAAACACATTTTCTTTAGACTATTTCTTTTTAATTAGTCGAACAATTATAATGATATTTAAATTTGTATCCAGTTCGTTGGATTCACTGAGAATCTCTTTTTCTCCAATATTAAAGCTTTGTCTTTAACATTTTTACACAATAATAAAATAGGTGGAGGTATTATAATCGTTGCTGAATGAAATTTTTAGTGTTGATTCTTGTAAAGTGATCAAAACCACAGCTAAATATTTCTTCAGAATAAATATATTATGCATTGTTTGTCAGAACTCTGCCTCATACATCTGACGTGTTGTTTGATAGAATTATCTCCCCCAATATACTTAGTTGTGTAGAAGTCTTGAAAAATTAGATTTTCTGTCTATTATAGCATTCGATACTCATAAAGTATACATTTTTTATTTTATTCAAGATGTTAGCATTTATCATAATCATTAGGTATATTTTGTATGATCCAATTAAAGTTTAATAATCACAGAGACATATCTACATTACAATGTTACGTATTGTTACATATTATTAATATTAAAGCAATAAAATGTATATATCTATTCTTTATTATATGCCAACAAAACACAAACAAACAATAAGCAAACAATAAAATGGTACGTAAAGACTGGCGTGAAACAAAAGTTCATTGAAAAAATAAGTTAAGCTGATGTAACGTGTCTTCATCAGAACACTGGCTTCGCAGTGCCTGCCATAAATGCATTTAATAGGTAATGCGGGGCACAGTTAAATGTTGTAAATGCTAAAATATTTTCTCTCCACTAATAGACATTGCAATGTATAATATGCAACAAAATTTAATTGATAAAAATTTATGCCAACGTCTAAAAAAATGGTAAACGAATATAACTGCTTGACAAATTCCATATGTATATAATAATTATAATATAATAAATAAAAAAAAATATTAATAATAATATGAAAATTTAATTGTGTGCTTCAGTTTATGAGTTACAGCTAAAAGTTTGAGTTACAGTGAAACACAGTTGTAAATGTTGTGAATGCAAAAGTATTTATTCCTTAAAAAAAAGCATTGTGGTGTATAATATCTAACAAAATATAGTTAATACCAAATTATATTAACATCTAACAAAGAATAAAGATAGCAAATGAATGTAATTGCTCGAAAGGAATTTAATTAATTTCCCAAATATTCAATAAATAAATAAATACAATAAGTACAGTATAATAAAGATATAGTATAATATATACAGTATTTAATATATATGTATATATATATATATATATATGTATATATATTATAAATATTTATATAAAATTTTAAATGTGCTTCAGCGTATAGTTATAGCGCTTAAAAATTTGAGTTGCAGTAGAGCGCAGTAGTAAGTATTGTGAATTCAAAAGTATTTCCTCTCCACTAAGAAGCGTTTGTAATCTATATAAATAAAGCAAAGATTTTGTCAGCGGAACACATTCGGGAGGACAACTCCTATTTTTGATTGGCCTAGATTTAACTACTTTGGTGATGAAAGTCGGCCATTTTTTTTAGTAAAACCTGAGGAAATTTTTAAAGAGATATTGCATAGATATTATACTTTTTAAAAGATCTCTAAAAACTAATCTTTTTTTGAGGGGACACTATTTACAGCAAGTTATTAGTTTTAAAGATATTACGTTGCAAAGTTTCACTACGCGATATCATTCGATTGCTCTTATTTTAAAATAAGAGTCCAATGTTAAACAAAAAACAGTCTAATATTAAAGAATAATGAATAACTTTTTAAAAATTATCAGTTTTGAAGTTCAAGAGCTGCGATTTTTAAATTACAGCTTACTTATTTCCCATACATAATCCATTAAATTTGTAAACTATTGTTAATTCCTTCTTCAGAATCATTCACATAAGACAATGGAGCATTGTTGGAAAACGAGTATAAAACGGAAGAAATATTTAATTTATTTTAAATTGTAATAGGTTATTTTGACTTTTTGACCTTGAAGGAATTTTTAATTATGTTACAAAGCCCAAAATTAACATATATATATCATACGAACTTTCTTTCGTTTAACTTCTTTATGTGTCATTTATGCATTTATTTAATAACTTTTTATCGGAAAATTTTAGTCATTGTCTTTAAATTCTCTTAAAAATGTATATATATATATATATATATATATATATATATATATATATATATATATATATATATATATATATAAAAGTGAGTCTAATGATACTCTGACACTAGCAGAAAACCCTCGTAGTTTACCATGATCAGGATTTTCAAAGGTATGAAATATCCTGATGTCAACTGACATGGTTAAAATAGTTAAATTCAATGCATTAAGATGAAGGCACCATAAAGAAAATATTTGCAAGAATTCAGAATTCTCAGGAGTCGCGAACCAGCTGGTCGCCGGAGGCGGCTAGTGTATAATAAGAACAAAATCTAATTAACAGAAAATTACGTGAACATTTAATAAAGTATAAAGATGAAAAATTAATGTAATTACATGACAGTAATTATAATCCTTTGCCAAATATTTCAGAAATAAATAAATAAATACAGTAAATACAATAAAATAAAGATAAAAATAAATAAATAAACACTGCGAAAAAAAAAAAAAAAATCGTTAAAATTACAGGAAAAATCTGGCAGCTGGGGTGCCAGTATTTCTCCGTCAAATATACAGGACAAATCTGTACTTTTAACTAAAAACCTGTTTGATTTATAAAATTGCTGCGTAAATTATGTGTCAGTGATACAAGTTTACGGTTTTAAACTGCATATTTGACGGAGAAAAACTGAATTTTTCCTGTATTTTTACAGGTTTATTTTCTCAGTCAATAATATGAGTATTTACATGAAATTTCAAATGTGCTCATATATTTTTACTCATATATTCAATCGGAATTTATAATGAAAGTAAAGACTGTACGTTCAAAATTCTTATTGTAATAAACTTCATTTGAAAATAAAAAAGCACAATAAAATAGTGATAAAAACCAAGTAATATCGATTAATGATTAAAGTTGACTGTGTGTTGTATTTTATCGTTATTTATTTTAAATATTGGATGTACTAATTCTCATTTTATTAAAAAAAAAAAAAAAAAAAAAAAAAGAAAGAAAAGAAAAGAAAATACGAAAGGAATGCTTAGAATTATCTCGATAATTATTTTTTTAAAAGTAGCGTCATTTACAGTTCACGTTTTTTACGCATCTAATTAATAAAATTGAACAAATATAGCATAAATAAATAAAAAACGTCATTTGTGATAAAGTGTTTGATATAGTCAAAGGAAACAGAATTCTTAAACAGTGTTTCTTATGGAAAAATATGTTTTTACAGAATCGATGTTTTTATTTTTTATTTTCCTTTAATAAATTGAAAGATTTTTCTCATAAAATGTAAAAACAAAAAACAACAACAAAAAAAAAAAACTTATTTATAATATTGTTTACACCAAAAACATTAATTAAATAGAATTAATTAAACATAATGAGTTTTGATAAAATACACACACCTGTATAAAAACTGATACGCCTGTTAATTAATTTTTAATAATATTTAAAAAAAGGAAAATATGTTGTTCATATCTTTTTTTCATTCACTTTTAACCTTTGATATAACAATCTACTAACTGATTTTAATTATCTGAATTAAGAACAAGGTTAAAAAATATCCAAAGGAAATAAATAATTGGAAAAGGAAACATAATACAACAACTTTAAAATAATAATTTTTATTGTATTCATCATACCGCTAAAAAGAAAATATTAAAAAATGACTGTTATATAAATAACTTTAAAAAGGAAGTTTGAGAATTTTATTAAAATCTATAGCGATTGCAATTATTTTATGCAATAACATGATCATATTGTACATTTTTTTTAATAATAAATAATTTTTAATACTCTATAAAACTTTCGATAATATTCATGAATAATAAAAAATAAATCCAGAGTTTTCATTAACGCATTCATTCCCATTTTTTTTTTTTTAATTCATAAAACAATATCGTATATTTAGTCATAAATATACTTCAAAAGTATATATATATATATATATATATATACAGGGTGATCAAAAAGTCACAGAAAAAATAAAAGGAATGTTATTCAAAATATATTGCCCATAGCACTATTCGATTTTCTCTGAAATGCACTGAAAGACATGGGTTTTTTTTAGGTAACAAAAGAGTTATTAGCAAATTATTTTATTTTATTTTTTTCATCAGGTGGCGCTTAAATTGTAAAATTACTTCTTTGCAGTGCCCCAGTACATTGAACAACGTAACTAGAACTAAACATTTTAAAATTTATCTTTAAAAAAAATCAGGCATTTAAGGGTTAATTGATTAGACAGGAAATGATAAGAGTCATTAATTATGTTTTATTGTTTAATTAGATACATATTTACATTAATTACAATAATACAGAAGGTATATTAAATCGAATGGACATTATGCATGCTTATAAACTTTAATAATTCATTATTGGCTCTTCTTGCTTTCCCAGATCCAAAAGATCATCTTTATTTTCTTCTTATCGCTCCTGGGTACATCGTCTGCCGAGGGGGAGATGGGGGGACACCCCTGATCTTTTCCAGAATGCCATATGTTCCCGGTATGCAGAACCACACCTGAAAACTTTAATTTGACCAGTCATTTGACAGCGATCTTGGAGTCACTGTGCCGCGCCAACTTTATGAACTCGTGGAACGTCGATAGAATCAAAATACAGCGTGAAATCATGATCACAAGCGTCGACTTCAGGCAAATAGTAGACTCACAGCCGTGTCCTGTAACTGAGGCAGACAGCGCGTCTCCACAGTCCATCCAGTCCTGCACGATTGGCACGGGTGGTATCATAAGGCTTTTATTTCTTATTAAATAAATACGCTATTGTCCTTTAAAATTTCTGCATCAGGAAGTAATGCAAATAACTAAATAATATTTATTGAACACTTACATTAAAGTGGGAAGAACAACAGTTCATCAAATTATTCGAAAGCTTGGAGATACATATTTTTTTAGAAACCAGTGCATAAAGCAACGACATTTGGTAGTAAACAGCACTTATTTGCCTAGGCATCAAATTGAACAGAGAGCGTATAGCATGTACCGTTACAGCACTTTATGCATCTTTAACACGATGTCCCAGTTAATCCACTTTAGGTACCGAAGAGTGGGAGTGTGCCAGTCGCTTGGAAACGATTAAGCAAACGTTTTCAGTTAATTCAAAATCAAAAGAACGCGCTGATCAGGGCAACAGTCAAATACATTCTCTGTCAAGGAAGGACCGGAAGTCACGGACAACATGCGGTCGAGCACTGTTCCGCTTAAATGCTGCGTAACTCAGACCTCGAATTTAGGGAAGAGAGGTAGGCCTTAACTCATCAGAAATGTAATGGCTGCTCTTTAGAGTGCCGGCAATGCGAACAACACGTTATCGAAATGTATATCCAATGACACCACATAGCACAACTCTTGGTGATTAGCCAGTATACAGCGACTATGATTTCAGATTTCTTATGCAAGCTGCATAACAAATAAGAGCATTTTAAAAAATGAACGACGACGAACTTGGAAGCAGGAATTGCGTGACGTCATCTTCTCAGGCGAATGAAATTTATGTTTGCAAAACCAAAATGGCCACATTCATAATTGGCGGCACAGTGGAGAATACCCATATGCAGCTGTCGTTCGACATCGTCGTATTAAACCATCAACTGGAGTGATGGTATGGGGTTCACTGGATACACATATCGGTTATTTCTTGTTTGCATTTTCAGCACACTGAATGGTGGGCATTTCATTTCTGATAAGCTATGGACCCTGGATCGGCTCTACATTTGAGGCCTCCGTAACGAAACATTGAAGCAGGACATTGCACAACCGGATCTTGTCTGTGTTTTCTGGACCTTCCTCGATACATAATGTATTCGACTGTTGCTTTCGCCTGCTCATTCTTCTGATCTTGCACCAACTGAAGACGTCTGGTTGCCAAGTGACTGGCACTCCACCACTCTCCAGTAATTATGGTCGATGAAATGTGGCATCGAGTTGAAGCTGCATAGAGTGCTGTCCCTGAACAAGTCACCAAAACGCGGTTCGATACAATGCCTAGGAGGATAAGTGCTATTATTTTTGCTAGACGTCGCTGCTTTATGTACTGATTTCTCCGTTCTTTCCTTCTTTCTTTCTTTATTCATTTATTTTTTGTGTATCAATTTCAATGTCTAGTAGGGTATTTCATCTTATTGCTAATATTATACTTCCATTTAGTATTGTGTATACAATCAGTCATTACCAAGTAATCTAAAAGAATATAGTTCTGGATATTTACTTATTTTGTGGTATTATTTGTTTTGCTTTTAATAGACGATCAATACCCGCACACAATTTTTAATAACAAAAATATGGCCACCGCAAAAATTTCTTTTATGTTGTCTTGGTGTTACCATTAATGCCAATTGTCTACACTAGATACCTTGTCTTAAGAATAATGTATCTGAGCTTCAGAAGATTGTGCCTGGGACTAAGAAGATTGCCCTCCATGAGGTCTTTCGAAGGAATTCTAACTCGTATTTACGCGAATTTCGGAAAAAACCACGAAAAATTCTGAACTGCTAGGTAGACGAGCGTGAACTGGGAATGAACTCGGCTCGTCCCATCTACTCGCTTTGAGTGCTGAGCCGCTCGGCCGCTGTTGGGTAATTCTTTTATATTTAATAAAAAAGCACCACAAAACTGGCGTTGTAAAAAATATTACATACAAACTTTGAATAAACACCATAAAATGCAATAAACTCGCAACAATTGTTTCGGGTGAAAAAACACACGACCCTTCATCAGGCGAATAAAGTAAGCACGAGTGCTACAGTCAAAGCGGCAACGCACTGTAAGTAATAAATTCTTTTATGTCACTCTACATATCAGAGGACCCTAACGAAGAACATTCCTCCCAGGCCTAGAAGCCACGTGAAGACAACGGTCTCTATCTCTAAAATAAATAAAATCGCCACAATGGCTAACATGTAGAAAAAATATTTATAGCTTCTGACAGTAAAAAGTTTGCACATTAAATTTAGTGCAGTTTTAACAAATAAGATGTAACCTTGCTGAGATGTAACCATATAGAACATTGCAGAAGTCGAGTTATAGCAATGCTGCCTATCAGCCTATAAACACCAAAATTAAATCAGAATCCTTTTTATCAAAGTTAACTCACATATCAAGTTTGGTTCATTTTTACGCATTAGAAGCTCATACGAATCCTTCCCATTTACGTTAAAATATCAATAAAGCTTCGCAAACTCATTTTCGATATGCACCCAAATTAAATAAGTATGGCTTTTACTAATTGCAATCTTGTATAAGTTTTGTGTCTATATACACCATATTAATTAAATGTGTAGCCTTAATGTAACTATAAAAAATACAAACAAATATCGCTTTTTCGGAGATATGCACTGTAAATTGATAGACACCAATTTATGTCAAGGTGTTGAAGCTAAAATTAATTTTCTATAAAATTACGTGCACTAGTTCTTGATCTACAGCTGCTACAAAAAATGTTTGAAAATCACACAAGGAGGCAGGTAGACTTTTTTTTAATGATTCAATCATTTTCAAAATATCTCAAAATGTGTAAATTCATCAAGAATCTTTTTTTTTTTTTTTTTTTTTTAGAAAATAAATATTGATATATTGATATATTAAATATATTGAATCATACCATCATGAAATTTATCAATTTATTCATTTTGATTATGTTTAAGGTGATTAAAAATTCACATAGAGTTACTTTCGCCTTGTATTCTAATTCGCTTGACTTATATTTTATGTCTGTTGGCCGATATAGAGTAAATACTACATCCAAAACAATTAAAATTATATATTGCGATACATTCTACTGGCACTTAATGAGTAATATACAGGATGTGTCTAAATTCATCATCATTATTTGGCGGGGAGGAACACTGTACAAGAATGTAAACGAAATGTTTTAATTTACAACTCTATTCATTTCAGATCTGCAAATGAGACTTCCAGCTGAGATCTGACACTGAGATCTGCAACAAAGATTTTCAAAAGTCTCTTTGATAAACAGAAGGTTTTGTTGCAGACAAAACCTTCTGTTTATTAAAGAGTCTTTTTGAAAAGCTTTGTTGCAGATCTGAAAGGAATCGTGTCGTAAACTAAGATTTTTAGTCATCAATACGGATCGGTCCATTTCAGAATATTTTACAGTGATAAGTTCTGGGTAAGAACAGTTTTGTACGGGCTAATCTATATCTGAATATCATAAAATTTTTGTTTGCGGAAGCATCTAAATTGTACTAACGTAATAACAATTAAAAAACTCTCCTTGATCCGTGTTAATTTAGTATATTTTATTTTATTAAATAATAACAATAATAATAATCTCATTAGACTGATGCCATCATTTTTTCTTATTATATCATTGAACTGAGTCCTCGAGCTTAAATATTGTCGATTTATAAATCTTATTTTTTTTATTCCCTTTTGCACGCACACGTTTTATTTCCTAATTCAAAATTAATAATAATAATAATAATAATAATAATTTTTGATACTGTTTGTTTTGAATCAGATTATTATTAATTTTCTTTTCTTTTTCTTAAAAAAAAATCTTGATAAAATTCTGGCAAAAGTACAATTTAGTTTAGTACGGAGAACTATGAGGTTTTCTTTTTTCTCCTCAAATTATAACATCGTTTTTAAATTCACCAGTCATATTTTCGATAAATTTTCGATTTCGATAAATGTCCATATATCGTAAAAACTGGTATCGTTAAAAATCCGCAGATTGAAACAAATAGTCCTCAGTCCAAAAAAAAAAATCTTAGAAGCTTTATAAACCTTAGAAAACGTCAAAAAAGCCTTATTTCTACCCTCAAAGCATATTTTTACTCAAAAAATCATTAACATGAAATATATATATATATATATATATATATATATATATATATATATTTTCAGAAGTTTTCTAAAGTTTTTCGATGAATTTGCTTCTCTATTCGAAGAATTTGCTTCTACATATTAATTTAATGAATACCAATAGAGTTTCCATGTAAAACAAAATATTTCTGCTTTTTATTTTCAATGTTACGTAATAAAAAACAACCATTACTTTCAGATATACGAACTAGAATTTAAACAATATTTCAGGAGAAAAAAAACGTTTAAATAAAAATTTAGAAATTGGGGAGAGCGCAGTATCTATATATTAATAGGCAAGCATAAAATTTGTTGTCCTTTTTTAACATATTAATTATGGGAGTAGAGGGTTGAAAATGGTATCATTCGAAAGGTATGGTTAGCCGGAAGGTGCGAATACAAATATTATTTTCTTACGATGTCAAGAAGGTATTTAAAAATACATTTATTTTTTTATGCATTTTCCCCCATTTTTCCCTTTTATACACGTATTCCTTTACATCAAAAAATACCTAAAAGTAGAAAGTTGTTAAATCTGGCAATTTCATAAAGCTCAAATAAAACCATAGACACAGTAATTTGTATAATGTAGCATCACTATACGCAAGCGAAGTGATGACGTCACTGTCTGTCCATGGAGCCATGAAAAGGATTTTCTATGTTAATTGTCCATTGGATTTTTTGTAAAAAATTATTAAAAAATAACGGAAATTATCTGCCGATTTTAATTCCGATATTTGGGTGTAGTTATATATAAGTTACTGTCTACATGTGTTTGATTGAGTTATTTTTTCTGTAAAATTGATAAAATTTTAATTTAAAATCACAAAACTCCAGAAAAAAAAAATGGCAAACTTCCAGTTGCGAATGTAAACATAAACATTTCATTTCAAAGGGAGATATTTAAACAATAAATATTCAACTAATATACTAAATAAAAGGAAAATGGATTTGTTACTAACTGCTGCATGTATAAGTAGACGATACGGAAAAAATTCCGATTTCCATTTTTTGCTGAATTTACATGTTTTGAGCTTTCTTTACGTTTCAATTAACTGAAATTGGCTACTTATTTTTTAAAAAAGTGTCTTTATTGCTAGCTTTTGTGGGTAGAAGAAGCAAGTAGAAGATACATAAAACCTTTTGATTTCCGGTTTTCGATGAATTTACACCTTTTGAGATTTCCTTGCATTTTAATTAAGTGAAATTGATTACTTATTTTTATTTTTTAAAAAGTGGATTTATTATTCTTTCCTCTGCATATATAAGTAGAAAATATAAGATTCAGAAAAGTTTTAGATTTTCGGTTTTCGATAAAGTTACACGTTTTGAAATTTCCCGAACTCAATTCGACCATTTTTGAAAAATATCTTTTTAGTGCTAGAGGCCTATTTCAGTCGGTTTACTGAATGGGGATATATTGAATGAAGTCCCCCCAAGGCACAACTTTGACACGAGTCCCCCCCCAGGTCTAACTTTGACATGAGTCCCCCCCAAGATACCCCTATTTCAGTCGGTACAGCGTTGTCGATTTTTTATAATACACTCTTAATAGTGCTAAGGGCCTATTTCAGTCGGTTTATTGAATGGGGATTTATTGAATGAAGTCCCCCCAAGGCACAACTTTGACATGAGTCCCCCCACAGGCCCAACTTTGACATGAGTCCCCCCCAAGGTACCCCTATTTCAGTCGGTACAGCGTTGTCGAATTTTTATAATACACTCTTAATAGTGCTAAGGGCCTATTTCAGTCGGTTTATTGAATGGGGATTTATTGAATGAAGTCCCCCCAAGGCACAACTTTGACATGAGTCCCCCCCCCAAGGTACAACTTTGACATGAGTCCCCCCAAAATACAACTTTGACATGAGTCCCCCCAAGGCCCAACTTTGACATGAGTCCCCCCAAGGCACACCTTTGACATGAGTCCCCCCCAAGGCACACCTCCCCCTCATTGGGAAAAAGAGAAAAAACGTTGTTTTGCGGCTATAAGACAGTTTGGACTTCCAACGTTATTTGTTACAATATCTGCAGCTGAAACACATTGGTTTGATTTAATGAAAACTTTATCATGGAATTTAGATCGTCACGAATTAACTAAAGAAGAATTTGTCGATATTAACAAGTTTAGCAGTAGGCCTCTGGCACTTAATTAAAATCTGTCAATGTCAGATTTTCATGTTTTAAATAATGAAATAATGTCGTGTCTGTATATATATATATATTTTTTTTTTGTTCAAACACTGTACTTTATGAACCAATCGAATTAATTTAACAGAATTTGATACTTGGTTTGGCCTTGGTTTGACATGGTACCTATTAGCTTCTGGGCTGTATCACACAACAAGGGGCATTTTCACGTTGCGATTTTCTCTCATTTCAGGAAAGCCTAAAATCTACAGAAAGAAATTGTTATATTAAGTAAAACTCTGCTGATTCAGCTAGAGTGAATATTGGCAAACAATTGCCGCAGCTGTGTTGCAATTGCATTCTGTTTAGGACAAGGCAATGACTTTGCTTTGCCTTGCTTTGCAAAAAAAATGGTCGAGTTTCGACCACTGGGCGATACTAGTATTTATTACTAAGCAAATTACAATGTAAATGTAGGAATATGAAGTAATAAAAAAATAAGGTGGACATTTTAAATAAATTTAGTTTTAACTATTAAAATCTGGTATATTGCACTTCTCAAACCTGTTTTTTTTCAGTGCAGGTGTTTTAATTAAACATATATATATACATATATATATGTATAATTATGAATTCCTTTATTGTAGAAAATCACACACACACACATATATTGAATGAAATCAGCGGGCGAGCAGATCTAACTTCAAAGCCGGTAGATGTGAGGTGCCGGGTTCGATCCCATATCACGCTCTTTGGCCTAGCCGTTGAGAGTTTTCTGTGGTCCGAACTTGCGTAAATACGGGCTAGGAGCCCTTAGAAAGACCCCCAGGGAGGGCACTCCCACTCAGTCTTAGGACCCTATTAATGCCAATTGGCGTTAATCCCCACAACCCAAACTAATCCAACACTCACCATAGATTTTACGAAAATAGAAGTAACAAATATTCCGAGTTGAAAACAAATGATTATTATTATTACAGAGGCTGTTCGCACATTTTTTAGACGATTTTATTTCGCAGTAAGAAAAAACCGTTTGCATGGAGAATTTTATTTTCAAAACAGTTATATTTTTGGAAGTTTTATTTATCTTCTGATACATAGAATTTTTGTTTAGATGCAAAAATGCGCTTTTAAAAAGGCAGTGGATTGAAGGATACGTTTCCGCTTTTTCCAAAGAGAGTTTTTAGTGAAATCGTTATGAAAAGCATTTATCAGGAGAATAATGGAAAAATGTCGCAGCAATAGATGAATCTTGGGTCTATTTAAGTGGTTGTGATAAAAAAAGATCAATTTATTATCACAAAAGTGGAGAAAAAATTGTTTGCTACATGGCTCAGAGAATCAAAAGAAAGTTTTTCTAAAGGATTTATGATTGTCACTGGTTTTTCATAGAAGCGCAAGATAAAAGCAAAAAAAAAAAGGTGACAAAAATGTCAAAATCAGCTCTAAATACTCTCAAGAACATATTTTAATTCCAATTTTTAAAAATGAAAATCCAGATCTTTATCCACAATGCTTCAATTCGTTGAACTGTATCAAGACAAAACAAGCAGCCGCACATCACAATCCGCAATTGCTTTTCTAGAAAAAAATGGAACAAAAACGGGAATTAAAACCATACCCTTCACTAATATTCCTGCTAATTCTCCTGATGTATTAGTGTAGGATTTTTGTGGTTTTCGACTCTTAAAATCAGCATTATCCAAACACCGACCTACAACGCTTTGTGGACTTTGGAAAGCCGTTCAAGAGGAGTAGAAAAATATACCTCTTCCGATATTGTAAAAAGCATTATTATCATAGAAATTACGATGCAGAATGATAGTTAAGAACAAGGGCTATCAAACTGAACAAATAAAACATGAAATATGAGTGAAATTGTTTCAGTACACTCCATCAAAATCGTCTAAAAAATGTGCGAACAGCCTCTGTATTTATTTATTTTTTAATAAAAGCGTTTTTTTAACACTTTCCAACAAGGTTGAAAAGTGTTTATGACTTCGGTTTGTCTGTCTGTCTGTCTGTCCGCGCTCTAACTCCCGTAAATATTTACGGAATTTCTTGAAACTGATATATGTTACTCAAGTTCACTATCGGACGGTCCCTATTGAAAATGGAGTTTATACCTCTACTGGTTTGTGTACAGGGACACCCGAAAATATTTCAAAGCATTGTGTTCTATGAGAGGTATTTCTATAAACCATATTTTCATACCTTTACTCTAGACATATCTTAGTGAAATTAAAATATGTTATTCAAGTTCACTATCGGACGTTCCCTATTGAAAATGGAGTTTGTACCTCTACTGGTTTGTGTACAGGGACACCCGAAAGTATTTCAAAGCATTGTGTTCTATGAGAGGTATTTCTATAAACCATATTTTCATACCTTTACTCTAGCCATAGCTTAATGAAATTGAAATATGTTATTCTAGTTCACTATCGCACGTTCCCTATTGAAAATGGAGTTTGTACCTCTACTGGTTTGTGTACAGGATACCCGAAAATATTTCAAAGCATTGTGTTCTATGAGAGGTATTTTTATAAATCATATTTTAATACCTTCACTGTAGACATATGTTAATGAAATTGAAATATGTTATTCAAGTTCACTATTGGATGTTTCCTGTATAAAATGGAGTGAATAGCACCATCGGGTTAAGCACAGGGACACTCAAAAGTATTCCAAAGCATTGCGTTCCATGAGAGATATTTCTATAAATCAAATTTTAATAACTTTAGTTTCCACAAATTTTAAGGAATTGAAATATGTTATTTATATGCACAAAAGAATGCTTTGCATACAATATAGCATGTTTAGCATTATATTTACAGGGTGGCACAAAAATATCCAGATAAATTAAGAGCTATTAATAAAAAAATTGCTAGATATGTACTTTCGTTTATGTTAAGCGTTTTTAACACTTTCTAATATTTTTAACACTTTCCAACAAGGTTGAAAAGTATTTATCACTTCGGTTTGTCTGTCTGTCTGTCTGTCTGCCTGTCCGCGCTCTAACTGCCGTAAATATTTATGGAATTTCTTGAAACTGATATATGTTATTCAAGTTCACTATCGGACGTTCCCTATTGAAAATGGAGTTTATGCCTCTACTAGTTTGTGTACAGGGACACCCGAAAGTATTTCAAAGCATTGTGTTCTATGAGAGGTATTTCTATAAACCATACTTTCATACCTTTAGTGTAGACATATCTGAATGAAATTGAAATATGTTATTCAAGTTCACTGTTGGATGTTTCCTGTTTAAAATGGAGGAATTACCAACATCGGTTTATGTACAGGAATACTCAAAATTATTCCAAAGCATTGCGTTCTATGAGAGATATTTCTATAAATCAAATTTTACTAACTTTACTTTGCACGAAGTTTTTGGAAATTGAAGTATGTTATTTATATGCACAAAAGAATGCTTTGCACAGAATATAGCATGATTAGCATTAGATTTACAGGGTGGCACAAAAATATCCAGTTACATTAAGAGCTATTAATAAACAATTGCGAGAATTGTACTTTCGTTTACGTAAAGCGTTTTTAACACTTTCTAACATTTTTTAAGTGTGAATATGATTTCAGTTTTGTGTATCTGCCTGTCCGTCTGTCTGTCTGCCTGTCTGTCTGTCCGAGCTCTAACTCCCGTAAATATTTATGGAATTTTTTTTGAAACTGATATATGTTATTCAAGTTTACGATCTGATGTTCCCTATTGAAAATGGAGTTTGTACCTCTACTGGTTTGTGTACAGGTATACCCGAAAGTATTTCAAAGCGTTATGTCCTATTTCGATAAACCATATTTTCTTACCTTTACTGTAGACATATATCAATTAAATTGAAATATGTTATTCAGATTCCCTATTGGATGTTTCCTGTATAAAATGGAGGAAATACCACTACTGATTTATGTACAGGGACACTTAAAAGTATTCCAAAGCATTGCGTTCTATGAGAGTTATTTCTATAAATCAAATTTTAATATCTTTACTTTCTACGAAGTTTTAGGAAATTGAAATATGTCATTTATATGCACAAAAGAATGTTGCATAGAATATAGCATGGTTATAATTAGATTTACAGGGTGACACAAAAATATTCAGTTATATTAAGAGCTATTAATAAAAAATTGCTAGAATTGTACTCTCTTTTACTTTACGCGTTTTTGAAACTTTCTATCATTTTTTTAGTGTGAATATAATTTCAATCTCTGTATCTGTCTGACTGTTCTTCTTTCCGTCTATCTGTCTCTCTGTCTGTTTTACTGCGCTCTGATTCCCGTAAATATTCATGGAATTTCTTTAAACCGATATATTTTATTCAAGTTGACTATCGGATGTTCTCTATTGAAAATGGAGTGAATACCTTTTCTGGTTTCTGTACAGGGACACCCAAAATTATTCGAAAGCATTGTGTTCTATGGGAGGAGTTCCTACAAACCATATTTTAATACCTTTAATGTATAGAAACTTCAATGAAATTTATCATTTTATTCAATTCCCTATCGGATGTTTCCTATGTAAAGTAGAGTACATTTCTAACTGGTTTGTGTACAGGGGCACTTGAAAGTATTCCAAAGCATTGTGTTGTATGAGAGTTATTTTTATAAACCAAATTTTAATAATTTTACTCTCCACAAAGCTTAATGCAATTGAAATATATTATTCGTATGCACAAAAAAGTGCCTTCTATGTAATATAGTATGGTTAGCATTAGATTTACAGGGCCACACAAAAATAATCAGTTACATTAAGAGCTATAAATAAAAATTTGCTGGAATTGCACTTTTGTTTACATGAGCGTTTTAAAACTTTCTTATAATTTTAGTGCGAATATGATTTCACTTTGTGCATCTATCTGTCCGATTGTCTACCTTTCTATCTGTTTGTCTCCGGCTCCTATCATCCGTGAATATTTTGAGAATTTTTAAAAAATGATACACCCAAGTTCCCTATGGAATATTCCCTATTTAAAATGCCATTAATTGGTCCTGTACAACTAGTTTGTTTACAGGGACAACAACAACAACAATAAAAAAAAAACAATGTATTACGTTTTAGGACAGAATTTTTTAAAAGTTATAATTAAAAATCTTTCTGCTATAAAAATCATAGAAACATTCACACGCATTATTAATATTCTAAAATGATGTTGTGTATAGAACATGATATGATTAACTTTCAGATTTACAGGGCTACACTAAAATATTCAGAAAGATTAAAAGCCGTAATTATAATCTGACGGCTGCGTTTTCTTTTGCGTTAAGCCTTTTTAACACTTTCCAAAATGCCTAAGAGTAATTTTAAAATCAATTAGTCTATCTGCATGTTTTTCAGTTGTTCTGTCTGTTGTGTGATAAAGTAGGCAAAGAATATTAAAAGTTATTCGATACAATTGCGTACAGTTGGAAAGTGTTACTAATCAATGCGTTTTGCATAATTTTTCTTTCTTGTTTTTTTTTTTTTTTTTTTAATTCACCAAGCAGTTAACAACACATAACACTTCAATCACAAAGTCTAAAGAAAATAAATGATTTTTATTCTTTTCTACTGATTTTTTTTTTCTTCTGGATATTATTAGTAGCATCAATTGTGTACTGATAAACAATTAACGGTTTCTAAATTAAGTGGAGTCAATTATCAGAAAATGATATTTCAAAGAAACCGATTTTTTTTTTAGAAAATTTAATTTAATTTCTGCATAGCGAACAATTTTGGTATATTTTTAATACACTTTTCATATTATAAAGCCAAAGACTTTTTTTAGTTCCCCATCATACTATAGGTATGGGGAACTTAGGTAATCGGGAAATATTTCGACCTCGGTTTTTTTACTTTTTTACACGTTTTCAGGTGTGAGGAATCCGAAAATGACAAAATATGTATGGTGTCCGTCTGTAGGGTGTCTGTTAGTGTTTTAGTCCGTTTGTGTGTTAGTCCGTTAGTTTGTTACTCTGTTTACACGATATCTCACGAACAAATGATCGCAGAGAGGTCAGAGCAGTTTTAAAAAATTACTTTCGATACTGGCAAGAACCCTAACCTTTTACAACATTCGAATAAAAAAACTTCGTAAGTTATTAGAAATTTACGATTTTCTTAACATAGGAGAATAGGACAAAATTTCACTTTAACGTGCATTAAATGGAAACTTTTTACTGTAAAAATGTCAGACCACTTTTAAAATATCAGTTTGGATGCCGGCATGAACATCAGTAACTATAAATATGGTACTTCGAAAATTTCGCAAGTTACTGGAAATTTACGAATTTCTTAACATAGGGCAAAATTTCACATAAACGTCAATTTTGAAAGATATTTTCATCGTAAAGATGTCAGACTACTTTTGAAATATTATTTAGGATACTGGCATGAATATCACTGACTATAAATTTTCAAATATAAAAATTTCGTAAGTTATTAGACATTTACGAATTTCTTAACATGGCAGAATAGGGCAAAATTTCACACAAGCGTCAATCTTGAGGGATATTTTCATCGTAAAGGTGTCAGACCACTTTTGAAATATTATTTAGTATACTGACATGAATACCGTAGAGTATGAATTTTCTAATTTAAGAAATTCGTAAGTTGTTTGGAATTTACGGTCTTCTTAAAATGGCAGAAGAATAGAAAATTTAGCATAAACGGCTATTTTCAGGATCATAAATATATCAGACAACTTCAAAATAACATTTATGATACTTTTATGAACTTGACTGATTACAACTATTCTAATAGGAAAATTTCGTAAGCTATTCGTTATCTAAGATTTTATCAACATAACAAAATTGAAAATTTTCCATATAAATATGTATTTTGAGGATTGTTGCAGTGGAAATAGTAGCATGAAAACTAAACTACGAAATTTAGAATAATAAAATAAATTAATAGATTAGAATAAAATAAATATATCGAAGTGAACGGTGAATAGCCTATTAGGCGGGGATTTCTTTCTGTCACTGTGCTAAGCGTTTTTTCAAATTCATTTTTCTTAAAATGATAACTATGTTAAGATAATGTCCTGTTCTAGAAATTTATGAATATATATATATGATGGGGAACTGAGCAGAATTCACCTATTCCAACTAGTTTTTTTTTTTTTTTTTTTTTTTTCTGTGTATTAAACATCTTACATTACAAATATTTTTATAAAAATATAAATTAAATTATTAAAGAAAAATTTATGAATAACTTACTTTCACAAAATTATATAGAAAAAAAAATATATATATAGAACAAATGCCTATATGTGATAATTTTTTTTCTCCTGAATGTAGACAAACAAAAATTAAGAAAAAAAAAAAAAGAATAATTGCTCTTATTATTTCTCTCATATTATTTGAGCTTACAGTCAATTTTAACTGATGAGTATATATTTTTAATAATTCATACTCCTTTGTCTTGATGTATTTAAAATATAGAACCTTAAATGCTCTAATTAATTATTTATTTTTTAATTTAAAAAGGTATTACTGGAAATAGCATTTTATAATTAGTTTCTTCCTGAATTGATTTGGAAGAAGTGTATATTTTTGAAAAGTTGAGATACATAGATCAATAAATAATAATAAAAGATGTGGAAGTTTCAGATTATTATGATGCGATTAAATGGTGGCAAATATATATATACAGTCGGTAACAAAAGTATCCGAACACTAGAAAAATTCCTATGTATTAAAAGTACACTTCATACGGTTTTGTTAAATAAATCCTTGTAGAATCATGTTCTTAGACTGACTAAGAAAACGATTCAACAAGGATTTATTTAACAAAACAGTATTAACTCTACTTTTTATATAAGAATTTTTGCTAGTGTTCGGATACTTTTGTTATAGACTGTATATATATATATATATATATATATATATATATATATATATATAAGAATGCGGTTAGTACATCGCGTTCTTCACCAATAGTTTTTTTAATTTCTTTGTACTCTCTTTCCTTTAATGTTCGGCCCCATGACAACACTTAAAGTTTAATTCCCCTTATTGCGATTCATTAAAAGAGCAGTTGCAATTGCGCATAAGCAAAGACCTTAATGAAAAACGTCCGAGCTACATCGGTGCCAAATTTCAAATTGAATTCCGTCCAGTCGTTCTCAAGTGATGCCCGCACAAAAATAGCGTTACAGACATATGGACACCATGACACGCGCGCGCACACGCACACACACACACAGGCAACATTTTCTGAAGTAATTTTCGGCCTTCATGGTGCGTAAAACGTGAAGATATCGCTTTTTTTTCTAACTTATTTACAGACAAAAGTCTTATTTTATTTATATAGATAATGCAGCTAAAAAACTAATACAGCTAACAAGGAATGTTGAAAGCGATTAGGACTTGTGAAGTTTGCGTTGACGCAAACTCCATCTTAATTAATTAATTAGTTAACTAAAGGGATAAGTAAAGAGCACGAGACTTGAATATAAATTATAAATAAGACTTTTATTTGAACAGATTAATGGGAGGGCGGTCTGGCAATCGTGATAGCTCAGTCAGCGCATTTAAATACTTTACCTAAACATATGTATAAGAATTAGATTAGATAATTTGAAATATTTCACCCCAGCAAGCAGTCGAAGGTGTAGAGACGGGTGCACTCTTTTACTCCACTACTGTGACTTCACGGTGGATCAGCGGATTCCCGTCTGATACAACTTTACATTTACGAATGCTAGCAGATACGCACACCAACACTCATCAAACTACTTAATCTTAACATAACTAAATCTCCACTTACGAAATATAACTTCATCCGAGCTCTGAGTCTAAAACTTTAGCGTAAACAGACCTCCGAGAGAACTCCACTACTCCAGCATTCGCCAAATTAAGAATCTCCACATTCTACACCACACCATTTACGAAAACCATCTCTTTCTTATACTACTTTCTACCAACTTCCTTTCTCTTCATTTCAATCAAACTTTTAAAACCGCTTCCCTTTCATCTACCTCTCACAACCTAATTCCTTCGTTGCAGCACTATGTCGACACAAAACTAATTCGACCTAAACTTTCGCCGAGTTACTGCCGTTGAAGCTATTTAACCGTCCCAACTTTATACTTTGCTGGATCCAGCTTTATTTCATACAAACTGTGGTGACCTTCTGCAGTCTCATTCTCACAGACTTATTCGAAATATATATGTAGAGTTATTGGCATATCTTCATTAAGGAATGTACTGAGCTCCCGGTAATCAATAGCGGCGGAGAATTTTGATATCAATCCATTTTACTTTCTTCTATATTCAATAGAAGAAGGTATTGGACTCTTAAAAATATTCGACCTCTGGTTTTTGATGGATTTACACGTTTTTAGAGCTATAGAACACGATTTGACCATTTTTATAAAATGTCTGTCTGTCTGTCTATCTTTGTGTGTGCGTGTAACTAAATTTTGTGGCAACTGTATCTCAGGAACAACTGCACAGAACTTCATACAAATTGGTATTTAGTTACATCTTGACATAAATTAACGCCTATCAACTTTTAATAAAATTGTCTTAGAGGTTTCGTTGCCATCTCGCTTTTTCTAAATTTTTAACATGGTGGAATAGGACAAAATTTTTATAAATGTGTACAGAGAGAATTATCTTTTCATAATCATTATGAAATTTACAAGAATAATTTATAATAGAGATAGTCAACTGGAGCCTATATGAAGGAGCCTCCCCCCTTCGATGGGAGTAAATTTTTATGATGGGTATCTTTCAAGAGAGCTCGCCAATACGTTTGAAATGAATGGTTGAACAATCTATCTGCGATAATTTAAATTAAGTTATCTCATTTCTTTATTTTCATTTTTAATTAAAAAAAAAAACTTTTCTTTTTTTAATGTAATATCGAGAATAAAATGAACTTTTTTTGGATATTTTGTGTTATACTACTTCTCTAATATGGAAATAGTACTGCATTATCATGGAAGATAATTTTATTAAATAATGATTTTAATAAATCATTTTTACTGAGTGAATTTGCATAGGAAAATATAGAAGAAAGTCATGTGGTGGCCATAACATGCTAGTTTTTAACAATTTCCAATAAGGTTGAAGAGTGTTTATGAATTTGGTTTGTCTGTCTTTCCGCGCTCTAACTCCCGTACATATTTATGAAATTTTTGAATCTGATATATGTTATTGAAGTTCACTATCGGATGCTCTCTATTGAAAATGGAGTTAACAACTTTACTGGTTTATGCACAGGGACACCCGAAAATATTCCAAAGCATTGTGTCCTATTAGAGGCATTTCTATAAACCATATTTTAATACCGTTACTTTACTCAAATCTTAATGAAATTGAGATATATTTTTTAAGCCCACTATCGGATGTTTCTCATTGAAAATGGAGAAAATACCATTGCGGGTTTGTATACAGGGAAACCCGAAGATATTTCTAAGCATTGTGTTCTATGAGAGTAATTTCTACAAACCACATTTTAATACTGTTACTTTAAACAAATCTTAATGAAATTAAAATATTTTATTCATGTCCGCTATCGGATGTTTCTCATTGAAAATGGAGTATAAACCTTCACTGGTTTCTATACAGGGATACCCGAAATTATTCCTAAGCACTGTGTTTTATGAGAGGTATTTCTATAAACCAAATTTGAAGGACTGTACTTTTCCACAAATATTAATAAAATTAAAATATATTATTCATATGCACAAAAAAATGCTTTCCATAGAATACAGTATGATTAGTAATAGATTTACAGGGCCACACAAAAATATTCAGCTACATTCAAGGCGTTTATTGCAAATTTGCTGAAATTGCATTTTCGTTTACATTTAACGATATAATACTTTTTAAGTGGGAATATGATTTCAATTTAAGTATCCATCTGTCTGTCTTTCCATCTGCCCGCCCCAGCGTCCTTAAATATTTTTATTATTTTTACAAAATTATATATGTTATTCAAATTCACTATGGAATTTTCCCTATTTTAAATGACATTTATGGGTCCTGTGCAACTGGTTTGTGTACAGGGACAAAAAAAAATGCCAATACATTGCATTTTAGGACAGACATTTTTGTAAATTACATTTAAAGAATTTTCTATTGTAAATATCTTAAAGAAATCGACATTGGTTTTAAATATGCTAAAATAATATTTTGTATAGAATATGATTTTATTATCCTTCAGATTTACAGGGCTATACTAAAACATTCAGCTATATTATGGACTGCAATTAGAATATAAGAGCTACGTTTTCTATAGTGTTAAGCATTTTTAGCACTTCCTAACAATGTTTAAGAATGATTAGGAATTGAATTAGTCTATCTGTATGCTTTTAAGAACTGTTGTCTTTTCGTTGTGTGATTAGTTAGGCAAAGCTTATCAAAAGTTATACAATACAACAATTACGTACATTTGGAAAGTGCTAATAATCAATGTGTACCGCATGATTTTGCGTTCTTGTTTTTTTTGCTGCATAAGAAAGGTAAGAGTTTTTGCTGGGCGGAATGACTTTTACAATAATATTGTTTTTTATGAGATATCACTTCTTTTTCCATGTACATGCTTTTATAAATATAACACCTTTGCATAATGAGAATATCTGTGTGATACATTTACAAAATTCTTGTGTATTATGCATATATGAAAATATATTGTCACATATTTGTAAATAATGTTAGATATTTTTATGTAAATTCATTCTAAGAGGCTTAGTCAGATTTTAAAATGATAATTTTCTGCATTTCTAGCTTGTTTCCGAGTTTAAAAACTGGTTTTCCTTTTGAAACCTGCTTCATCAGGGTAGTTAATATCCTTGGCGACGAATTTGGCGACTTTATAGCTCCTAGACGACTTTTTTGACGACCTTGGCGAGAAAATATTTATTTTTGATATATCGATTCTCTAAGTTCTAACTCGATTATTAGGGAAGTTATTGGAAAATTCTGGATTAATAGGAGGCTATAAAATAGGTCTCCTTCCGACCATTGAGGTCAGTTTTCGCCGTGACATTGAGGAATAATAAGCTTTGCTTGACTAAGTCTCTGTTATTGACTTGCTGCCTATTGTTGTGTGTTAATGCTATGGTGCACTTTATGTTGTGATTTTTATGTTGTAAGCTGTTTTTTAAGCTGTTTTTTAAGCTGTGTTTTCTGGTGAAACTGAAGTTGATACTTGGTTTACAGAACTGCAATCTTTCGAAACATTCTATAAATAAACTTTAAAGCCTCTGCAAGATTCGTCTTTCATTCATAGGCAATTCACGGAACCCGAGTACGCAATAATATTGTTGCGTACTTGGGGGGTTCGTGAGTTGTCCGAGAATAAAAGGCCAAACGTACAAAAATTCAGTAATTTATTCACAGAAAGTTCCAGAAAAAATACAGGTCTATAAACCAAGTATCAGCTTCAATTCGACCAGTAAACACAGCTTAAACAACAGCTGTCAATAGCAAATCCACAGTACAAACTGTATAGCAATAACACTTAAAGCAAGTCTCTCTCAAAGAGGCTCAACACAATACAAGCATTAGCGAAGCTGGCTGAGATCTGAAATGACTCTGACTGCCTTGGCGAGGAAGCGCTCCTTATATACTGTTCCATGGAACCCAGATTTTTCGAGAAAACTCCATAGAATAATAATTAGGAAGAAGGAGCATGACAATACTCTTAATGCTTACAAACCCCTTCTAGTGAAATGCCAGCGAAAGCTACTTTTGCTACTCAAAACCTTAAAGAAGGGCCATAGAAGAAGAATAATATCACTGTTTGTTGTGGCAACACAACAGCTTATTAGAAACACTTATGCTCCTTCTTCCTTTATTATTATTCTATGGAAAACTCCAGAAAGTGGTCAACCAATCAACTTACAGCTTCCATATTTGGTATATCCTATATAAGGATTTTCTCGCCAAGGTCGCCAAAATAAATCGCCAAGGTGGGAGAAAGTCGCCAAATTTGGCGCCAAATCCATTACCCGCCTTATTGGGGCTTTTTAATACGTTTTTAAGGGAAAATAAGGTTATTTCAACGCTAAAACGGCTAGAAATGCACAAAATTAGCACTTTATCAACTTACTAAGCCTCCTTGAAAGAATTTATACAGAAATAAACACAATTATTTACAATTTTGTAACACTACCCCCCTCCCAAGGACTGCACGTCCCGGGCAGTGCAACCCTTGGTCAAGAGGCAAAACTAAAAAAATTTACACAATCTAAAATACAAGAACTAAGTTGCACATAAAGATAACATAGAAATATAAATTAAGTGGGAAATATTTACAAAATTCACAAATATGTACAAATATTTATATACAAATGTTTACAGTGCGCATGCGCAAATTTTACCAGTATTTACATTTTTAATTTAAATTTTACCGTTACTTTCGGTACTTGGCTAGCCTATTATAGTGCACCACCTTCGGTTTTGACGAAGGTGTTTTAGTGATACGCACCACTACATCATTCAGCCTTTTTAAGACTGTGTATGGTCCATCCCAGTTGCACTGTAACTCTGGAGAGATTCCTTTGCGTCGAACAGGATTCCACAACCAGACCTTCTCTCCTTCCTGGAACTCATGTTGTGTAGCCTTTAGATCGTACCTCGTCTTCATTTTCTCCGTCGCCATGTTAATCCGCTCCCGCGCAAAGGTATGTACGTACTCAAATCGTGCCTGGAGATCTTGGATGTACTCCTCGGGCGATGAAGGCGCATCGGGTGGACAACCAAACAGGAGATCACAAGGGAGACGAAGTTCACGTCCAAACAGCATCTGGGCTGGAGTATAGCCGGTGGTTTCATGGACAGCACTTCGATAAGCCAGCAGGAACAATGGCAACTTCAAGTCCCAATCTTGCTGGTTCCTTGATACTAGAAGAGAGAGGTTATTCAGGATGGTACGATTGAACCTCTCGACCATGCCGTCCGATTGGGGATGTAAGGGTGTAGTCCGGGTTTTGTCTATGCCGAGTAGTTGACACAGTCCTTTGAAAACATCAGAGGTAAAGTTCCTACCTTGGTCGGTATGAAGTTGTAGGGGCGTGCCGTACCTTGACACCCATTGCTGCACTAGGACCTCTGCGACCGTGCATGCCTCTTGATTGGGAATGGGATATGCCTCAGGCCACTTGGCGAAATAGTCCATCACGACGAGGATGTATTTATTTCCACTGGAGGTCCGTGGCAAAAGACCCAAGATGTCGAGTGCAATCCGTTCAAATGGTGCTCCCACGTTATACCGTTGCAGTCTTCCTCGACTTCGTTTCTGCGGGCCTCTACGTGCCGCACAAGCATCACAGGATTTACACCATTTCTCCACATCCCCCTTTGCCTTGCACCAGTAGAAGCGTTCCCGAACTTTCTGCAGAGTCTTCATTACCCCAAAATGGCCTCCGGTAGAGCTACTATGCAGTTGTTCTAAAACATCTGGAATTCTTGATCTTGGCAATGCTATCTGCCATCGGAAGCTTTTCCCATCATCAGATTCCCACTTTGTGTATAACCGCCGTTTCTGATATGAAGAGAGTCCCAAAGTGCCCAATAACTTTTCGTAATGGGACTAAATCTGGAAATGTCCTGCCAGATAGGTCTGTTGCTGGTCGTCTCCTTCAGCTGTAATATTGGCTTTATGTCAGGATCTTCCAACTGAGCTTTTCTAAGTTTTTCGTCACTCCATAGATCGGGATCTTGATTTGATGGTGTTGAGACAGTAACTTGGCAGGCAACCGGATTCATCGGCAGGTATTTCTGTTCAGCTCTAGGGCAGTACTTGCAGCTTTCCGAGCAGGGCTTCCGTGACAAGGCATCTGCATTACCATGTAGAGTCCCTTTACGATGACGTATCTCGATGTCATATTCCTGCAGGCGTTGTATCCACCTGGCAATCTGTCCTTCTGGGTTCTTGAACTGGAGCAACCACGTTAAAGATGCATGGTCAGTCCGGAGCAGAAATCTTCTGCAATAGAGGTAATGATGGAAATGTTCTATAGCTTTTACGATGGCGAGTAGCTCTTTCCTGGTGGTACAGTAATTTCGCTCCGGTTTAGACAGGCATTTACTCCAATAGGCAATGACATGTTCTTGACCATCAATTTCCTGCGACAGAACAGCACCGACACTCTCATGGCTGGCATCTGTATCAAGTATGAAATGTCTGTCGGGATGTGGATATGTCAAGATAGGCGATGATGTTAAAGCCTCTTTAAGTCGCTTGAACGCTTTTTCACATTCATCCGTCCACAGGAACTTCTGTTTGGCTTCCGTCAACTTGTGCAGTGGTCTGGCAATATTTGAGAAACCCTTGACAAACTTCCTGTAGTAAGTGCATAACCCCAGGAAACTTCGTAGTTGGTGTATATTTTCAGGGCGACTCCAGTTCTCGACTGCAGAGATCTTCTCAGGATCAGTTCTCACACCTTCGGCAGAGATGATATGGCCGAGGTAGCTCACTTCACGACGGAACAAGATACACTTGCCTGGATTCAATTTGAGGTTAGCCATTCTGAGTTTCTCCAGCACCTTTCGGGTGTTTCGTAGATGGTCTTCAAAGGTGCGCCCCACAATGATAATATCATCCAAATACACCAGACAGGCTTCATAGGAAAGTCCTTTTAGCACTGTCTCCATCAGGCGTTCAAAGGTGGCAGGAGCATTACATAATCCGAACGGCATAACTTTAAATTGCCACAGTCCTTGTCCCGCGGTGAATGCAGTCTTTTCACGATCATCAGGATGTAATTCTACTTGCCAGTAACCGCTCTTCAGATCCAACGTGGAGAACCATTTATTGCCAGCAAGTGTGTCTAATGTGTCGTCAATTCTGGGAAGAGGGTAACTGTCTTTCTTCGTGATGTCATTCAAACGACGATAATCCACGCAAAATCTTGTTGAACCATCCTTTTTTCGCACCAGTACTATGGGAGAGGCCCAAGGACTCGTTGATGGCTCGATGACGTCATTGTGCTGCATTTCATTTAGAAGTTCAGTGACCTCTTCCTGTTTAGCAAAAGGAAGTCTTCTTGGATGTTGTTTGATTGGAGGATGATTTCCTGTATCAATTCTGTGCTGGGTGATGTTCGTTCGCCCGACGTCTTCAGGTGTTCGAGAAAAAAGTCTTTAAATTCTTGGAGTAGCTTCATAGCAGCACATCTCTGTTCCTTGCTGAACTCTGCATTCTTGAGTAGTTCCGTTGTTAATTGCTCAGAAGACTTGGATTCGGTTGATTGCATGGGGCGGTTTATGCATGTTACAGGAGTGCAGGCTGCTAACACTTCATCCTTCTTCACTGTTCGGACCTTATCGCTGATGTTTGCGACTCTCACAGGTATAGTACTCTTTGAGAGATCAACTAGAGATGAAGCTACCAGAACTCCTCTTGGGCTATTGTCTGTATTCGGGTATTCAATCAGTCCATAGCGGAAGTATTGCTTTGTAGGTGGTGTTCCTGACACTATTGTCTCTGTGTGTGGAGGGATGGAAATTTCAGACTTGGCTGTTATCTGGCAAATTGTCTGAATGTCTTGATTTTCAGTGTTGAACACAGCGATGTCTTCCGAACTCGAATGCAGTTCATTATTCTTGAAGTCCAATAGAAAGTTAAATTTTCTCAGGAAATCAATTCCAATGATTAAAGGATCTCTTATATCAGCCACATATGCCATATGACGGTAACTGGCATTCCCAAAAGTGATGGCCAAGTTCATTTTTCCATATATTTTGATTTCGTCTCCGGTCACAGTCTGGAGTTTAACGCAGGGCGGCGTCCAGATGTTCTTCTCTTTTAGTTCTTGAGCCAAATCCGTTCTAATGATGGTCACGTTGACTCCCGTGTCCAGAATCATCCGGCAGGTGGTGTTGTTGACTTGGCCATAGACGTGAAGTCCATTATCGCCGCCACTCATCGATGAAACATG
This sequence comes from Salticus scenicus, assembly GCA_963930645.1. Taxonomy (NCBI): domain Eukaryota; kingdom Metazoa; phylum Arthropoda; class Arachnida; order Araneae; family Salticidae; genus Salticus; species Salticus scenicus. The sequence goes on along the minus strand of OZ005654.1, from coordinate 53,656,535 downwards.
AAATACTGTAAATTGGGGCTCTTTAATTTTAGGCAACCTCCGCCACGCGAGATGGCCTCCTCTTAGTTTCCCTGCAGTGATGCTGAAGCCGGGTGATTTCCTATAGTTGGTCGTACAGGGCAGTTCCTCTTCACATGACCATCCCCTCCACAGCCCCAGCACTTTATCTTCCGATCCTTTTTTTCTATATTATTTTCCAATCTCTTTAAGATCTCTGCGAAACTTCTCTTCATTTCATTCTCATCAGCAGGCGTATCATTTAATGAGACTGCTCTTATGGTATGGCGGTCTTTACGGGAGGCTTGTTGGGCTGCCTCTGCCTAAGTGCATAGCCTAAAGCTGATTCTACGTCTCTGATGTTGGAGAGCCTCAGCGCTTTTTGAATTTCTGGATCCCGAACAGCATCGATAAAGTACTGAAGAGCTAAGTCGTTTCGAGTGTCAGCTTGACAGTCTGAGAATGCTAGGTGTGACAATCTCTGAATGTCCGCTGCCAGCTCTTGCAAACTTTCGCCCGTTTTCTGGTAACGGGACTTTTGCTGGAGGCGACTATAGTCCTTAGAACACTTCTCTTCGAACCGTAGCTCCAGTGCTCTAGTCAACGCCTCGAAGTCGTTCCTTTCTTCTTTAGAAACATTTCTCAGAATCTCAGCTGCATCTCCCCGTAATGCTGCTGCTAAGTGGACTGACTTGGCGGTAGAGTCCCAGCCGTAAGCTTCGGCTACGATGGAAAACTGCGTCTTATATACATGCCAGGAGGAACTGCCGTCGTAGGTAGATAGCTTAATAAATTCCTGATTCTGGATTCTTCTCTCTTTCTTTTCAGTTTCCTGGGGCATGGATTCTAACTTTTCTTCCACTTTTCTCTCCAGATCTTCTTCTATTCTCTTCAGTTTACCTTCTACCTCTGAAAACCTTCCTTTCAGTTCCTGATCAAAATTTTCTTTAACTTTCTCCTCGAAACTCCGTTCTATTTTCGTAACACTCTCTTCAACCTTCATAAAATTTCCTTCTATCTTCATAGCTTTCTCTTCAACCTTCATAACATTTTCTTCTATCTTCATGGCTTTCTCTTCAAAACTTTCTTCTATTTTCAAAACTTTCTCTTCTATTCCATCCATTCTATTTTCCATCACCGTTAATTTACCCTCGATTGATTCTTTCTCCTCTCTCTTCATCTCATCTTGATTAGATTTAATTTCTTCCTGAACTTCACCCATAGTGTCTTTCAACTCTCTTTGCCATGTTTCCATTTTCTCTTGTGCTACCTTCATTTCTTTCATCTCTTGACTCAGGCTATCCTTCATCTCTCTTTGCGATGCTTCCATACTTTCTTTCATCTCTCTTTGTCCTTCCTTCATTTCTCTTTGCCCTTCTTTCATTTCATTCATCTGGGTAGCTAAGCTTTCTAGAAGTTTCTTCATCTGTTCCTCCATAGCTCTAGTTATAACCATTCACAGACAATCCCCGCTTCTGACACCAGAAATGTTGCGTACTTGGGGGTTCGTGAGTTGTCCGAGAATAAAAGGCTAAACGTATTCAGTAATTTATTTACAGAAAGTTCCAGAAAAAATACAGGTCTATAAACCAAGTATCAGCTTCAATTCGACCAGTAAACACAGTTTAAACAACAGCTGTCAATAGCATATCCACAGTACAAACTGTATAGCAATAACACTTACAGTCACCAGAAAAATTAATCGAGCGCTGATCCCCCAACAAAAAAAAAAAAAAAAAAAAAAAAAAAAAAAAATCCATTATAATATTTAACCGATTGATAATAATAATAATAATAATAATAATAATAATAATAATAATAATAATAATAATTTTGAATATCAATCGAATTAATTCGACTCCAATTTTCAATAGTTATCATTCATCTCCCAACGTATACATCCTATATTGGTTATAAAAAAATATAGATAATAATCATTTTTAAAAAACGAATAAAGATGACGACGGATGGATGTAAAGAAATCGAACAACTTTTAATTGAAAAGGATAAATGCGGACAAATAGAAGAACTTCGAATTGAAAATAAATTGTTGCTCTTAGAAATTAAACGGTTATGGGAAAAATTGGATTATTTGCAAAATAGAGACTTAAACAGGTTGAATGAAGAGAATGTTCAATTAAACGAAAAAAATGTCAAATTAAATGCGGAAAACCTTTGGTTGACGGACGAAAAAGCTAACTTGAAGGAAGAAAATGTCTGGTTACACGAAGAAAATTTTAAATTGAATACGAAATTTGCTACTTTGAAAAACGAAAATGACACCTTAAAACAAGAAATTAATATTTTAAAAGAAGAAAAAACTAGTTTGAAAAAAGAAAACGCATGGTTACATGATCAATATACCAAGGCTACCGTTAAAGATGATGCTATAAAAGAAAAATTATATATAATTGAAAATATCTAACAAACATTAAATAATATGATTATGCATCTATAATTTTTTTAAAAAACTTTCAGATTGTTTACATTTATGAAATAAATAAGAAATTATTTTCTTTAAAATTAATTAATTAATTAATTAATTAATCAATTAAAAAAAAAAAAAAAAAAAAAATTTTTTTTTTTTTTTTTTTTTTTTTTTTTACATCATCTAAAACATATAAATAGTTAACATACTCCGTGTAACTTTATTAATTTTATTAAACGGTAAGGTAATTATGGATGTTTCTCTATCCGATATTTGTTTGGTGGTAGATATGGATGGTTTTCCCATTTACGAATTCTTTCTCACGAGAGAATTTGGATACGAATCCCTCATTGACGGTACAAACGACTCACAGAGGTACGATCTGACGAAAATGCAAGAGACATTATTCGAAAACCCATTTGAAGGTGTCAAGGAATTTCTAAAAGAGGCCGGCATGGAAAAGGAATACGAAGAGCACGGGTCGAGAATTCGAGAAAAAATTCGACGGCAGTTTTTTGGGAAGGAATTGGAGACTATTAAAAATATGACGAGTGAAGTGCATGGTTTACCATTTACCCCCGTTGACCAAGAAGTGGTCGAGAAATATGAAAATATGGAATCCGACATAAAAAAGTTATACGAATCGCATAAGACCGAAGACAAACCGATTGTAGCCTATAAAGGGGATCCGTGGATCGAAGCATTGATGGATTCTCTCAAAATACCCACAGTCAATCTCGAAAACTTTGGATGTCCCGACTTTAAATGTTTACCGATGCCGGAAAAAAAGAAATGCGATTACCACGCCCGCGATGTTAATAAAAAATTTTCGTGTCCCAAAGAGAGATGTGCCGCTTATGCAAACTGGATTAGAGAACAGTTGGTAGAGATTTCAAAAATTACCGTATCCAAAGACGGAAAGTGGATAACCTTTGGTTGATGGACGAAAAACCTAACTTGAAGAAAATTTTAAATCGAATACGAAAGTTTGTCTAACAAATATTAAATAATATAATTTTGATTGATATCTATAATTTTTTAAAAACTTGAGATTATTTAAATTTATAAAACAAAGAAATTATTTTCTTTAAAATTAATAATTAACTTAAAAAAAAAAAAAAGTTGAATTTTTCTTCGAGTCCAAGATGTAGTCTTCATTTTTAAAAAATAATTGATTTATTAATCGATGATTGATTAATTAACTAATTAATTAATTTTTTAGAAATGAAAACGACTACATCTTAGACTCAAAGGAAAATTTAATTTTCAAAAAAAAAAAAAAAAAAAAAAAGTTTTTTTTTTTTTTTTTTTTTTTTTTTTCCTCCCAAGTGTTGGTTGAATTTTAATATATATGATATTGATAGGACTAGATAAATTTATTGTGACGAAAAGCAGGTTATCAAAGATGAAAATATATTTATTTTTGACTAACTGAAAGAGTGAGGGTTAAAAAACATATATAAAACTTTTCATTCAAATTTATATGTAATATTTTCAGAGTTATATTTTCCCCATTTCTTTAAAGATTAAAGGTGAAAATAATTAATGTAATAATTTCATTATCCATTCAAATGGACTTGGACATAGTATTTTCTAATTTATATTTTTAATGTCAACACCAATTAACGTATATGACAAAGAAAGGTATGCTGCAAACTTGAAGAATATTATGTTTATGTAAGTTATTTTTCATCCGATGAGGAAAGATTTCCACCTGATGGAGAAAGATTTCCACCTGATGGGGAAAAATCATTCTAAAATTCACCATAGTAAATATTTATAATCTAAAAATTTTTTGAGATAAGTAAAAGATTTGGAAATTAAGACGAATTAATTTTTTTATCATCATTCTAAAATAGACCATAGTAAATATTTGTAATTTAAAAAAAAATTCACGGTAATTCGGGAAAATAAAGACCATTCTAAAATGGACCATAGTAAACATTTTTAATTAAAAAAATTAGGATTGATTCGGAAAAATAAACTCAAATAGAATTTTACTCTATTTTTTATATTTTCATTCTAAAATGGACAATAGTAAATATTTAAATTAAAAAAAGTTTTGAGATGATTCTGAAAAATAAAAATATTTTTATATTGCCATCTAAAATGGACAATAGTAAATATTTAAATTTTAAAAGTTTTAGGGATGATTCTAAAAAAATAGAATTTTACATGCATTATTTTTTATATGTACATACATTATTTTTTATCGTCTTTGAAAGGCACGGACAAATTTTCATCGCTCAGATCCAAGGCAATATGGATGATGCATTAAACATAGACATTGATCCGGTTCTTTTACTCGGTTATGAATCGGATAAATAGAATGCGGACGGTATTTTCTTGGCAATATAGATATCGGTTCGGCCCTTTCGCTTCGTTATAAATAATTCAGCGATGTATTTTCATTTGTTCTTTCAGAGGATCAACTAAGTTTTTCTAATTCATTTTTTGAAAAATTGCTCATCTTCAGGTGAAAATCTTTCTTTTTCAAGTGGAAACTTTTCATATTCAAGTGAAAAATCTATGACTATCAGGTGATAAGTCTATGATTATCACCATTAAAAACATTTTGAAATACTTCACTGCAAGACAGGTTATAAAAAGTTTAAGACAGGTTATAAAAAGTTATATTTGAAAACGGCTTCCGAAAAACAACTTTAACATTTAAGACAGGTTATAAAAAGTTATATTTGAAAGCGGCTTCCGAAAGTAATTGTTAATCTGACTCTGTCGAAGTAAAATTTAGACAGCTCGAAGATAAAACAACTTTAACATTTAAGGTTATAAAATTTCTTTGTCATATATTTATATTGACATGGAAAATGAATCATAGAAAAATATTATTTATTAATTAATTAATAATTAATGATTAAATCTTGGACTCGAAATAATAAATTAATTTAAAAAAAAAAAAAAAAAAAAAAAAAAAAAAAATTAAATATAATTCAATATAATTCAATATTGGATAATAGTTTAACGCAAAAAATGGGAGTTGGACAAAGTATCGTTGGCCATAAAAAAACTATGATCAACGATACTTTGTCCAACTCCCATTTTTTACTCTTAATTTTTTTTACCTTTTATAGCTTTACACTATAAAAAATCATTAAGACTTTCAATGTAACTTAAAGAAAAAAAACAAACAAATACAAATAGATAACAAAAGTTTTATTATACATAAATAATATTTACAAAACAAATAATATTTAAAATGAATATATTTTTTTCTCAAAAAAAGTAGAAGAAATGTAAGTTGCATATATAAAAGATAAAAAAAAATATTTATCGACTCATTAAAATATCATTAAAAGTTTTATTAAATTCTGCTAAGAAACTCATATTTTCATCTTTTAAAAATTCATATCTAAGTAATAAACGTTGAATATTTTCTTTTTCCCGGACACTGCATTTCAATTTGTTAAATTTTAAAGAAACTAATTTTATCATATTGAAATTATTATTATGAAGTAAAAGGCACGACCTTTTAAAATCTATTTGGAGATCTTTAGCTAGACGATAGGATTCAGAAAGTGGCAAACTTACATTTCTTCTAGAAGTCGATGGTCGGGATTGAAAATATCTCGATTGAAGAAGAGGACGGCCGGTGCTCGACGGTTCAGCAGCATCGGGAGGAGATTGGAAAATTTCTCGGTCGTCTCGAGAGTTCGCAGAGGAATTCAATGTCTGTTCTGGCACTTCGAAGTTTCTTTCGGAAGAGAGCAATTCCAGGTATAACGAAACCGGGCGGGTGCTCGACGGCTCCGAATCATTTGGAGGAGATTGGAAATTTTCTGGACCGTCTCGAGAGTTCGTAGATGAATTCGATGTCTCTTCTTGCACTTCGAGGCTCTGCTCCCCGTCTGAAACTCGAGACTTGTTCAAATCGTTTTCGAGCCAACGATAAAAACAATTTCTTCGGCAGATGGAACATTCGAAAGTAGATTTAACCGACAAATGATCAAAATAGGATTTCAAACAAGTCCTGTGATAGGCATGTCCACAGGCTAAACAATATTTGTCTTGTAATATCAAATCTAAACATATTACACATTCCATCGCAATAATGTAAAAAAGATCTAACTCACAAATGCAGAGCAATGAGAACGCCAAAAAATTGAAAGACCGACTGAAAATCCGTCGCTATATATACGCCTTTTTGAACTTTGCATCGAGGGACATTTGACCTCTGATATCTCGATAAAAACGCGTTTCTTTTTCTTCCTTCTCGAAAAGGAAAAAAAAACAAAACACTTGAACTTTTTGCACTTTGTATCAAATACTCTTTATCAGGTCGCGTGATTTCGTGAGAATCGAGGTCACGGGGAAAAAGAAATGCGTTTATCTTTTTCTAAATTACTTTGCGTGAGAAAAAGATAAACTAGATTATCGGGGTTAAGATTTTGAAATCAAATTCTACAAAATTGATCGTGAGGTCGAGAGCATCGCGGTTCAAAGTATTTGGGACGGGTTCACGATGAAAAAAGTGATTTCATGCGAGGTCAGGTCTGTCTACGGGGCAACTTTTGTAAAAACAAGGGTTTTTTACACCGCGCTAATCAGAATCATTTACAAAAAAAACAAATGAGATTGTTTTTTAAATATCAAATCGTTTTCCAATAAAAAAATATCTTTTTGATAATCTTCCAGTTTCATAAATATAATATTTTTCGAGTAACGATATAAAAATTAGTTAATTCTCTGAAAGAACAATAGAAAATAATTATGATAGATTGTTATCGTTAAATTAGGATATTGTTCTCGAAATGTCTTTCATTTTTGAGTGTCTAAAAACATTTTAGCGTTCCCCGGTGAACTTGCAAATTTTTCAGCTCAACTTACGTTATAATTTCAAACTAGTAGGTTATTACAAAAAGACCAAGATAAATTATGATAGATTGTTATCGCTAAATTAGGATATTGTTTTCGAAATGTCTTTCGTTTTTGAGTGTCTTAAAAACATTTTAGCGTTTTCTACGTTATAATTTCAAACAAGAATTTCAAACTAGCAGTAATTACAAAAAGATCAAGATAAGTTATCGCTCAATTAGGATATTGTTCTCGAAATGTCTTTCATTTTTGAGTGTCTAAAAACATTTTAGCGTTTCCCGATGAACTTGTAAATTTTTCAGCAGCCTCGATCGTCTAATATTTTATTAGAAATCTTTAATATGCTTAAACTTACGATTGTTATCGCTAAATTAGGATATTGTTCTCGAAATGTCTAAAAACATTTTAGCGTTTCCCGGTGAACTTGCAAATTTTTCAGCAGCCTAAAAAATATTTTGTCGTATATAAGTTCATTGTTTGGTCCGTGGACAGATAATTCATGTTATGTAATATTTAGATATATGGGCAGAATTTATAATGACCGTTTCGCACCTCACTGAGTGCGAGGACAAGAAAACATCGCTTTAGCCAATCGGAATTCTATGATTTTGATTTTTTATTATAAATTTCATCAAATATTTTGTCGTATATAAGTTCATTGTTTGGTCCGTGACTCTGTCGAAGTAAAATTTAGACAGCTCGAATATAAAACAACTTTAACATAAAAGACGAGTTATAAAAAGTTATATTTGAAAATAGCTTGAATTTATTTCCCGAGAAATGACCGTTTCGCACCTCACTGAGTACGAGGACAAGAAAACATCGCTTTAGCCAATCGGAATTCTATGCTTTTTATTGTAAATTTCATCAAATATTTTATCGTATATAAGTTAATCCGGACAGACAATTCATGTTATGTAATATTTTGTCGATAAAAATTATTCGAAACTTTGTAAGTTTTTACAAAAGTAGAAAAATTATAGAATTATAAGTTTTTACAAGAATAGAAAAATTATAAATTATATGTTTTTTACAAGAATAGAAAAATTATAAATTACATGTTTTTACAAGATTAAAAAATAATAAAAAACAATTAAAAAGGTAAGGCTTTAGTTTTTAACTTCTAAAATAATTATTCAATTGCAATTTGCTTTCGATAACCATAACATTTCGAAGCCAGGAAAATGAATATTTGAAAAAATTCGGTAGAAATAAATATTTATATATAGTTTTATACTTTGGAGGAAAAAAAATAAAATAAAATAAAATAAAAATAAATAAATAAATTAACTAATTTTCAAAAATGAAAAACGACTACGTCTTGGACTCGAAGGTAAATTCAATTTTCGAAAATCTTTTCTAAAAAAAAAAAAAAAAAAAAAAAAAAAAAAAAAAAAAAAATTTTTTTTTTTTTTTTTTTTTTTTTTTTTTTTTATATCTGTCAGAAAAGGTTTTCTAAATTGAATTTTCCTTCGAGTCCAAGATGTAGTCGTTTTCATTTTTGAAAATTAATTAGTTAATTAATCGTTAATTAATTAACTAATTTTCAAAAATGAAAAACGACTACGTCTTGGACTTGAAGGTAAATTCAATTTTCGAAAATCTTTTATCTGTCAGAAAAGGTTTTCTAAATTAAATTTTCCTTCGAGTCCAAGATGTAGTCGTTTTCATTTTTGAAAATTAATTAATTAGTTAATTAATCGTTAATTAATTAACTAATTTTCAAAAATGAAAAACGACTACGTCTTGGACTCGAAGGTAAATTCAATTTTCGAAAATCTTTTCTGACAGATAAACAAAGTTAAAAAAAAAAAAAAAAAAATTTTTTTTTTTTTTTTTTTTTTTTTTTTTTTTTTTTTTACTTTGTTTATCTGTCAGAAAAATTTTCGAAAATTGAATTTACCTTCGAGTCCAAGACGTAGTCGTTTTTCATTTTTGAAAATTAAAATTTGGAAATTAATGATTTGTTAATTAACTAATTAATTAATTTTAAAAACTAATTATAGAATTAATTTTGAAAACTAATTATAGATTTTTGAAATATTGATAAAATAAATAACAATAACTTTTTAATATTTTCTTTAAATATGTAAAAATTTCTTAAATAAATGTAAAAAAGTAATAAGGTGAATCGGGTTTAAAAGATTATCCATACGAAGAAAATTTTATTTAATTTTTATAAATAACTTTGTATGAGAATGGAAATAAAAATTTATTTATATTTTCCTACATTTTTTTTAAGTGGATCGGACAAGTTCAAAAGGTGAAAAAAAACAAATGATATTTTATCGCTAGAAAAATAATCTCATGCGAGGTCAATAGGTTTTGAGAAGGAGGCCGGAAAAACATCGCGTGATATTTCGTAAAGGTTCAAAGTAATTTTTTAAGTGGATCCGACAAGTTCAAAAGGTTAAAAAAAGATATTTTATCACGAGAAAATTAATCTCATGCGAGGTCAATAGGTTTCGAGAAGGAGGTCGAAAAAAAACATCTTTGTAACGATTCAAAGTATTTAGGACAGATTGCAAGATGTCTGTCTGCGGGGTATTTGTAAAAAAGCAAGGGTCGAGGTCAATAGGTTTCTGATAAGGAAGAAGGAAAAACATCGCGTGATATTTGGTAACGGTTCAAAAGGACAGATTGCAAGATGATATCTACGGGGTAACATTAGTAAAAGCAAGGGTTTTTGAGTATAAATAGAGGCGTTTTCTCTCATATCGGCAGTCTGCAACTAGTTTGTCCAAGCTTATTTTTCTCAGACACACTTTGCTTTTTTCACGTTGAAACTTTTGTTTGTTGTCGGAAAAACTTTGTTTTTTTTTGCTGTTGGAAATTTTTTAGTTGTTTTTTGGGGTTGAAACTTTGTTTTTTGCCGTCGGAAAACTTTTGTTTTTTTTGGGGGTTGAAACTTTGTTTTTTGTTTGCCGTCGGAAAATTTTTTAGTTGATTTTTTTTTTCTCACGAGTCATGGAAAACTTCATCGATCTGAACGATATTTGTCTCGTCATCGACTTGGACGGGTTTTTCATCAAAGGTAAAAACAAAAAAGCATCTTTATACCCGAGAGAGTTGGGCTACGCGGGGATAACGAAACCTCGCGTGGATTGCGTCCGATTTCATTTGAATCATCTCGTACCCGAGATAAAAGAAAACGATTGGCGAACAAACGATTGGAAAACCGTGAGATATTGTTCGCATAACGTTCACGGACTCTCTTTGAGGGCGCAGTATCGCGAAGATGTGAGATTTTTACACACGTTGGGACCTTTAATGGAAAACTTGTATAAAAATTACAAAACGGACGAGAAAACCGTAGTGGCGTACAAGGGTGGCGAAGAAGAGAGAAATTTATTAGAAAAACTCGGCATACCGTCGGTCAACTTGGAAAATTTCGACTGTCCGAAGTTCGACGACCTGCCGATGCCCGACGTACGAGACTGCGGGTATCACAACAAATTTAAAAATACTACGAAAAGATGCCATTGCAGCATGCAAGAGTGTGCCGCCTTCGCCGATTGGATCAGAGAAGAAATTAAAAAAAATTCTTAATAGAAAAAAATTGTTTTTTAATGGCTCTATAGCTATTGAAAAAAGTAAAAAATATTCTATTAAGAGTGAAAAAATGGGGTCGGACGAGATATTGTTAGCCAAAAAAAAAATTCGGCTAACAAATATCTCGTCCGACCCCATTTTTTTGCGTCGAACGATGAACCAATATTGAAACTAGTTTTAAAATAAATCTTTAAAAAAAATTATTGATTTTTTCATAAAAGTAAATTTAATAATTTGTTATTTTTTAAAGTCTTTTCTTAATAAAAAAATTTTTTTATAGTTAAAAGCTATAAAAGTAAATTTATTAAGAGTAAAAAAAATGGGGTTGGACAATGTATTGTTAACAATACATTGTCCGACCCCATTTTTTTACGTTTAATTTTTTACCAATATTGGAAAAATATGTTTTTTTCACTTGAACTTTTCATTAACTTTTTAAATTTTACTATTGTCCATTTTAGAATGACAATATAAAATATAATGTATTAAGTAAAATTTTATTTGAGTCTTTATTTTTCCGAAATTATTATTGGTCTCAACGAAAATTGATCATTGTATTTAAAACTTTCGATTATTTTAATATTTCATAATTAGTTTTGAAAAATAATTTTAATTTAACCGCATTTTTCGAAAGTCGGTTGAATTTGCAATAGTCAAGATGAAAGCAAAGTCTTCATTTTTGAAAATGTACATAATCCGATCTGCATTATAAATATTTTTTTTCAACATCGAACATATAAAAAAAAAAAAAAAAAAAAAATTTTTTTTTTTTTTTTTTTTTTAACTTTTTATAATGTAAATTCATTTAAAAGAATATATATTTATGATGTTGATCAAGATAAGTTAAATTTTCAAATATGATTTAGACTGTGCATTGATTATAGAAAAATTTAACCGAATTTTTGAAATATAATTTAAAAAATAGTATTTTTAAAACCTAATTATGGAATTTTGAAAAGTTATGTAAAATTAAAAAAAATATTGTAATTTAATTTTTTTTACCTTTTTGTATTTATTTTTGAAAAATGTAATTTTTTAAAAATATTAAAATAAAATAACTAAAAGGTAATTAAATTACTTATTTTATTATGTTTACATGATAACTTGTAAAATTAGAAGAATTTTTGAAGAATAATTTTATTTTAATCAAAAAATTTTTGAAAGTCAACATTTGCAATAGTCAACACAGAAGCTAAATCTTCCTTTTTAAAAATGTACTTAATCCGATCTACATTGTAAATATATTTTCTTAAACATCAAACATTAAAAAAAAAAAAAAAAAAAAAAAAAAAAATTTTTTTTTTTTTTTTTTTTTTTTTTTTTTTTTTAAATAAAAAATTAGAAAATCGAGAATTTTTATCGATTTATATTCTGATAAAAAATTAAACCCTTTAGAGTCCGCGAATCATTAAAGTTGACAATTAGTCAACATTTTCATATTTAGACAATCTTCTTTTTAGCTCAACGATTTCGGCCATCAACTTACCAATTTCGGTTTCTCTCAAATATTCGATTTTTTTCCATAATTGTTTAATTTCATCTTGAAGCGATCTATTTTCTTCTTGAAGCGAATCGTTTTTATTTTGAAGCGAGTCGTTTTTAATCCGAAGCGATCTATATTCTTCTTGAAACAAATCTTCCATAGTTTTCAATTTACATTTCAATTCCCTATTTTCCTCTTTCAGGTGCAGTTCATTTTCCAATCTGAAATTCTCAAATTTGTTTTTCAAATCTCTGTTTTCATTTTCGATTTCTTCGCAACGTTCCATAATCGGTTTCGCACAGTCCAAACACGCTTGCTGCCTCGGACAAGTTTTCCACCAATCGTTTTCCACGGCTCGGTAAAACAACGCGTAATCGACGTCTTTTTTTAACTTTCTATATTTTTGTTTTTCCCTTCCCAGTTCTGCAAAATATAATTTTTTCCCATCGTTCAAATGCAAATAGCGATCCGTGATCTCTTTGGAAATTTTGACATTTTCGGTCACCGGCAACACCAAATTCATCTCGATCCCGGGTAAATGTTTGACTTGAACTTTCCATTTCGAATCGGTCTTTTTCATGGGAACGTGAAGTAATTTTTTGGGATCGCAACGGTTATAATTCTGTCCGATCAACTTTAGGACGCCCCCGTCCCACATCGTCGCCAATACCAATCTGTAACCCGAAGGTAATGTTTCCGAGATGCAAAAATGATTTTCTTTTTTTCCATGTTTCCTTTTAATTTTTTGTTCGTCGTCGAGAAAAGAAACATCCTCCTCGTCGTAATATTTTTCGTATTTCTCCTTGCGAAAATTAAAATTACATCCGGATTTACGTTGGCTCAGATACCCCATCGCGTTCACCAGATGCATTTCGGACTTGATCCGTTTATAATTCTTACATTTGAATTTGGGATAAGGCTTTATAGTGTGTCTGGGCACGACGACCTTTTTCCACACGCGTCTGAAATCGCGCAGAGAACGCGAAACGACGATCATGTGTCTGTGTTGTCTGAAACGAGCCTCGGATTGGGTTCCGCCGTCGCACCAACACGAAAAAGGTATGGTTTTGACACTTCCCTCGCCGAAATTATCTTCGTTGTCTTTTTCCGCGGCTCGGACGAAACTTTCGTAAACTACCGCCCGTATCATGACATGCAACCACACATAACCTCCTCGAACGTATTTTTGGACGCACGCGGCTGCCAAATTCAAAGTTTCGTCTTTGAAAGGCACGGACAAAATTTCGTCGCTCAGATCCAAAGGACAAACGGGTTCGGTGTAATATTCTTCGATGTCGGATATTTTCTCGTGACAAAAAAAAATTTGTTTTTCACACATGGGCGTGAAATCGAAAAATTGTAAGATTTTTTCTTTTTTAGGTGGCGATGAACCTTCCGTTTCACTTTTTCGTTTTGCGGAAAAAGTCGCACGCAATTTGAATTTCTTGAAACATTCTAAAAGATGATCGACATTGTCATTTTTTTGCCATCTAGGAAATTTTACCTCACCCGAACACCAAACGCATTGTGTAAAACGATCCAACTCGTGATTTTCCGTGCAATGCGCTTCGTATTCACGCGACAAAATTTTTATTTCACATTTCGGACACGAAAACGGAACCGTATCCCTACGTAAGGTACTGGAATAACGCCTCAGTTCTTTACCCGCAACCATGGTGAAACGTTTAGTTTTTAGCAATACGCTATTGTATCATATATAAATATTTTAAAATGATGTAAAAAAAAAAAAAAAAAAAAAAAATTAAAAAAAATTAAAAAAAATTAAAAAAAGGTGTACTATTTTTCAAATTTTTTTGTCCATAGAAACCTATGGTTAAGACCTAAATCGAAATGTCTAAAAGCATTTTAGCGTTTCCTGGTAAACTTGCAAATTTTTCAGCAGCCTCAATCGTCAAATATTTTGTCGTATATAAGTTTATTGTTTGGTCCATGGACAGATAATTCGTTATGTAATATTTAGATATATGGGCAGAATTCGAAATGTCTAAAAACATTTTAGCGTTTCCTGGTAAACTTGCAAATTTTTCAGCAGCATCAATCGTTTTGTCGTATATAAGTTCATTGTTTGGTCCGTGGACAGATAATTCATGTTATGTAATATTTAGATATATGGGCAGAATTTATAATCACCGTTTCGCACCTAAAAAAATAATAAAAATAATAAAAATTAAAAAAAAATAATTAAAATTAAAAAAAAGGTGTACTACTTTTCAAATTTTTTTGTCCATAGAAACCTATGGTTAAGACCGATACGTGCTTGTCGATAAAAATTTCATGGGCGGCGATCGGTTTTTGCCAGATTTCATTTTCCAAAAATTTCGATAAAAGCAAATCTCCGAGATTCAAGTCAATCGTTTAGTTTTCTAAAAATAGTAACAATGACGTCATCACCGTGACGTCAATTTCATGGAAAGAATTGTTTGTCAAGAAATTATGAAGACTTTTAGAAAACCGAACCATTTATATATTTTCTTGAACATCAAACATTGAAAAAAAAAAAAAAAAAAAAAAAAAAAAAAAAAAAAAATTTTTTTTTTTTTTTTTTTTTTTTTTTAATCCTTGGTGAATGTTAAACAAAATAAATATTGATGATATTGGTCAGACAAGTTAAATTTTTAAAATGATTTAGGCTGTGTGTTGATTATAGACAATTTTCCGAAAATGATTTAGAAAATTGAACGAAATTTCGACAAATGAGGTCGGAAAAAAATTCTGACTATGAAATATTGAAACTCGTCACGTAAAACCGATAAATTAACCTCAAACATTCATTTAATACAAAGATGAATTTTCTTGAGTATATTCGAAATTAACAATTACTTTCGGAAGACGTTTTCAAATATAACTTTTTATAACCTGTCTTAAATGTTAAAGTTGTTTTATCTTCGAGCTGTCTAAATTTTACTTCGACAGAGTCAGATTCGACACTAGGTTTTGCAAGAGAGTTTTATACCCTTTGAAAAAAATCGTAATTTTTTATGTTAAAAATACAAAGATGAATTTTCTTGAGTATATTCAAAATTAACAATTACTTTCGGAAGCCGTTTTCAAATATAACTTTTTATAACCTGTCTTAAATGTTTGTTTTATCTTCAAGCTGTCTAAATTTTACTTCGACAGAGTCAGATTCGAAACTAGGTTTGTAAGAGAGTTTTATACCCTTTGAAAAAAATATATTAAAAATACAAAGATGAATTTTCTTGAGTATATTCAAAATTAACAATTACTTTCGGAAACCATTTTCAAATATAACTTTTTATAACCTTAAATGTTAAGTTGTTTTATCTTCGAGCTGTCTAAATTTTACTTCGACAGAGTCAGATTAACAATTACTTTCGGAAGCCGTTTTCAAATATAACTTTTTATAACCTGTCTTAAACTTTTTATAACCTGTCTTGAATGTTAAGTTGTTTTATCTTCAAGCTGTCTAAATTTTACTTCGACAGAGTCAGATTAACAATTACTTTCGGAAGCCGTTTTCAAATATAACTTTTTATAACCCGTCTTAAATGTTAAAGTTGTTTTATCTTCGAGCTGTCTAAATTTTACTTCGACAGAGTCAGATTCGAAAAAAAATTAGGTTTTGCAAGAGAGTTTTATACCCTTTTGCTTTCAAAAGGAAAAATCTTCAGAGAATCCGGTTTTCCGGTCGCGTCCGTTGCCTCGATTTCACATCGTTCGGTATTAGTGTCAAGGGCATCTGTTGCAGAAATCTTTTTTTCCCCCAGCAAATGGATCACCAAAGCTATAATGAAAAATTATTAGAGTTTGATTGTATTTTCATTATTTTTTTACAATACTCTCTCCGTTTCCATCAGGAATGAGACTGGCATTTTCAACAGATTGCGTAAAAAATTGAACTCAATTTCGACAAATGAGGTCAGAAAAGTATTCTGATGGTGAAATATTGAAAACTCGTCGCGTAAAATCAATAAATTAATTGCAAACTTTCATTTTTGCATCTATTGAAAAAAATTGTAATTTTTTTAAAAATTGTAAAAAAAATGAACGAAATTTAATTAAATTACTTATTTTACTATTTTTATACAATAAGCATCATGATTCCACGATTAATTTTCAAAAATAATTTTATTTTAACATTATTTTTTGAATGTCGGTAGGATTTTCAAATTTTCAAAATTGATTTGGATTGTGTGTCGATTTCAGAAAACTGAACGGAATTTCGATAAATGAGGTCAGAAAAGTATTCTGATGGTGAAATATTGAAATTTATCACGTAAAATCAATAAATTAATTGCAAACTTTCATTTGTGCATCTATTGAAAAAAATTGCAATTTTTTTAAAAATTTGTAAAAAAACGATCGAAATTTAATTAAATTGCTTATTTTACTATTTTTATGCAATAAGCATCATGATTCCACGACTATTTTTCAAAAATATTTTTATTTTAACATCATTTTTTGAAAGTCGGTAGAAATTTCAAATTTTCAAAATTGATTTGGATTGTGTGTCGATTTCAGAAAACTGAACGGAATTTCGATAAATGAGGTCAGACAAGTATTCTGATGATGAAATATTGAAACTCGTCGCGTAAAATCAATAAATTAATTGAAAATTTTCATTTTACACATATTGAAAAAAATTGCAATTTTTTTAAAAATTTGTAAAAAAACGATCGAAATTTAATTAAATTGCTTATTTTACTATTTTTATACAATAAGCATCATGATTCCACGATTATTTTTCAAAAATATTTTTATTTTAACATCATTTTTTGAAAGTTGGTTGAATTTGCAAATTACCAAAAATGATTTAGATTGTGTGTCGATTATAGAAAACTGAACGGAATTTCGATAAATGGGGTCAGAAAAGTATTTTAATGGTGAAATATTGAAATTTATAGCGTAAAATCAATAAATTAATTGAAATTTTTCATTTGTGCATCTATTGAAAAAAATTGCAATTTTTTTAAAAATTTGTAAAAAAACGATCGAAATTTAATTAAATTGCTTATTTTACTGTTTTTATACAATAAGCATCATGATTCGATGTTTATTTTTCAAAAATATTTTTATTTTAACATCATTTTTTAAAAGTCAGTAGGATTTGCAAATTACCAAAAATGATTTAGATTGTGTGTCGATTATAGAAAACTGAACGGAATTTCGACAAATGAGGTCAGAAAAGTATTCTGATGGTAAAATATTGAAACTCGTCGCGTAAAATCAATAAATTAATTGCAAACTTTCATTTTTGCATCTATTGAAAAAAAATTGTAATTTTTTTAAAATTTGTAAAAAAACGATCGAAATTTAATTAAATTGCTTATTTTACTATTTTTATACAATAAGCATCACGATTCTATGATTAGTTTTCAAAAATAATTTTATTTTAACATCATTTTTTGAAAGTCGGTCGAATTTGCAATTTTTCAAAAATGATTTAGATTGTGGGTCGATTATAGAAAACTGAACGGAATTTCGATAAATGAGGTCAGAAAAGTATTCTGATGGTGAAATATTGAAATTTATCGCGTAAAATCAATAAATTAATTGCAAACTTTCATTTTACACATATTGAAAAAAATTGTAATTTTTTTTTAAATTTGTAAAAAAACGATCGAAATTTAATTGAATTGCTTATTTTACTATTTTCATGCAATAAGCATCACGATTCCACGATTATTTTTCAAAAATAATTTTATTTTAACATCATTTTTTGAAAGTTGGTTAAATTTGCAATTTTTCAAAAATGATTTAGTTTGTGTGTCGATTATAGAAAACTGAACGGAATTTCGATAAATGAGGTCAGATAAGTATTCTGATGATGAAATATTGAAAATCGTCGCGTAAAATCAATAAATTAATTGCAAACTTTCATTTGTGCATCTATTGAAAAAAATTGCAATTTTTTTAAAAATTTGTAAAAAAACGATCGAAATTTAATTAAATTGCTTATTTTACTGTTTTTATACAATAAGCATCACGATTCCACGATTATTTTTCAAAAAAAATTTTATTTTAACATCATTTTTTGAAAGTTGGTTAAATTTGCAATTTTTCAAAAATGATTTAGATTGTGTGTCGATTATAGAAAACTGAACGGAATTTCGATAAATGAGGTCATAAAAGTATTTTAATTGTAAAATATTGAAACTCGTCGCCTAAAATCAATAAATTAATTGCAAACTTTCATTTTTGCATCTATTGAAAAAAAATTGTAATTTTTTTAAAATTTGTAAAATAATGATCGAAATTTAATTAAATTGCTTATTTTACTATTTTTATACAATAATCATCACGATTCCATGATTATTTTTCAAAAATATTTTTATTTTAACATCATTTTTTGAAAGTCGGTTAAATTTGCAATTTTTCAAAAATGATTTAGATTGTGTGTCGATTATAGAAAACTGAACGGAATTTCGATAAATGGGGTCAGAAAAGTATTTTAATTGTGAAATATTGAAACTCGTCGCGTAAAATCAATAAATTAATTGCAAACTTTCATTTTACACATGCTGAAAAAAATTGTAATTTTTTTTAAAATTTGTAAAAAAAACGATCGAAATTTAATTAAATTGCTTATTTTACTATTTTTATACAATAATCATCACGATTATTTTTCAAAAATATTTTTATTTTAACATCATTTTTTGAAAGTCGGTAGGATTTTCAAATTTTCAAAATTGATTTAGATTGTGTGTCGATTTCAGAAAACTGAACGGAATTTCGAGAAATGTGATCAGAAAAGTATTTTAATTGTAAAATATTGAAACTCGTCGCATAAATTTTCATTTTTACATCTATTGAAAAAAATTGTAATTTTTTTAAAATTTATAAAAAAACGATCGAAATTTAATTAAATGGCTTATTTTACTGTTTTTATACAATAAGCATCACGATTCGATGTTTAATTTTAAAAAATAGTTTTATTTTAACATCATTTTTTGAAAGTCGGTAGGATTTGCAATTTTCCAAAAATGATTTAGATTGTGGGTCGATTATAGAAAACTGAACGGAATTTCTACAAATGAGGTCAGAAAAGTATTTT
This sequence comes from Salticus scenicus, assembly GCA_963930645.1. NCBI lineage: Eukaryota > Metazoa > Arthropoda > Arachnida > Araneae > Salticidae > Salticus > Salticus scenicus. Next base: position 53,637,206 of record OZ005654.1, on the reverse strand, counting down.
AATGGTGAAATATTGAAACTCGTCGAGTAAAATCAATAAATTAATTGCAAACTTTCATTTTACACATGCTGAAAAAAATTGTAATTTTTTTAAAATTTGTAAAAAAAACGATCGAAATTTAATTAAATTGCTTATTTTACTATTTTTATGCAATAAGCATCACGATTCCACGATTATTTTTCAAAAATAATTTTATTTTAACATCATTTTTTGAAAGTTGGTTAAATTTGCAATTTTTCAAAAATGATTTAGTTTGTGTGTCGATTATAGAAAACTGAACGGAATTTCGATAAATGAGGTCAGATAAGTATTCTGATGATGAAATATTGAAAATCGTCGCGTAAAATCAATAAATTAATTGCAAACTTTCATTTGTGCATCTATTGAAAAAAATTGCAATTTTTTTAAAAATTTGTAAAAAAACGATCGAAATTTAATTAAATTGCTTATTTTACTATTTTTATGCAATAAGCATCATGATTCCACGACTATTTTTCAAAAATATTTTTATTTTAACATCATTTTTTGAAAGTCGGTAGGATTTTCAAATTTTCAAAATTGATTTAGATTGTGTGTCGATTTCAGAAAACTGAACGGAATTTCGAGAAATGTGATCAGAAAAGTATTTTAATTGTAAAATATTGAAACTCGTCGCATAAATTTTCATTTTTACATCTATTGAAAAAAATTGTAATTTTTTTAAAATTTATAAAAAAACGATCGAAATTTAATTAAATGGCTTATTTTACTGTTTTTATACAATAAGCATCACGATTCGATGTTTAATTTTAAAAAATAGTTTTATTTTAACATCATTTTTTGAAAGTCGGTAGGATTTGCAATTTTCCAAAAATGATTTAGATTGTGGGTCGATTATAGAAAACTGAACGGAATTTCTACAAATGAGGTCAGAAAAGTATTTTAATGGTGAAATATTGAAACTCGTCGAGTAAAATCAATAAATTAATTGCAAACTTTCATTTTACACATGCTGAAAAAAATTGTAATTTTTTTAAAATTTGTAAAAAAAACGATCGAAATTTAATTAAATTGCTTATTTTACTATTTTTATGCAATAAGCATCACGATTCCACGATTATTTTTCAAAAATAATTTTATTTTAACATCATTTTTTGAAAGTTGGTTAAATTTGCAATTTTTCAAAAATGATTTAGTTTGTGTGTCGATTATAGAAAACTGAACGGAATTTCGATAAATGAGGTCAGATAAGTATTCTGATGATGAAATATTGAAAATCGTCGCGTAAAATCAATAAATTAATTGCAAACTTTCATTTGTGCATCTATTGAAAAAAATTGCAATTTTTTTAAAAATTTGTAAAAAAACGATCGAAATTTAATTAAATTGCTTATTTTACTATTATTATGCAATAAGCATCATGATTCCACAATTATTTTTCAAAAATAATTTTATTTTAACATCATTTTTTGAAAGTCGGTAGTATTTGCAACAGTCAATCCAAAAACTAAATTTTCGTTTTTGAAAATATTTTAACCCAATTTACATCATAAATATATTTTCTTAAACATCAAACGTGGAAAAAAAAAAAAAAAAAAAAAAAAAAAAATTTTTTTTTTTTTTTTTTTTTTTTTTACGTTTAAATTTTTTATAAGATAATTTTATTTAATAAAATATATATTTATGATATTGATAAGACAAGTTAAATTTTCAAAATGACTTAGACTGTGCGTCGATTATAGGAAAATTTAACTAAATTTTCGGAAAAATAATGTAAAAATAGTATTTTTTGAAATTTAATTAAGGTATTTATTTTTTACTACGATAATTCTAGTATTTTAATGCTTGTATGCTGGGTGGTGGGGATCTCGACGGAGATCTGGATCTCGATCGAGACCTCGACCGATCTCTGTAAAAATCCGAATCGTTGAGGCCGGTGTAATCCAAATCGGAATAATAGAGTTCGGAGTCTGAATAATCGAGGTCGTGTAATCGCTCAAACTCTTCTAAATGTTTCAGACTCATCATCTTTCCGATATCTTTTCTAGTAAACCGTTTTTTACAAGACGGACAAGGCGGTAAAATGGATACGTTTGGGTTTTTATTCTTAGAATCTTTATCGGAAGCCTTTTTTTCGAAGCGTTCCGTTTTCGTTGATTATATAATCGATTGGCGCATTTCGAATGGAAACGATGTCTACATTCGGCAGTAAATAAATTTCCTTTCTTACCCCGACAAACCGTACATTTATATTTCATACTTTTTTTTTAAACTGCGACGTCTAGATTGGGAAGTATTACGGGTTGGATATTGAGGCAAAGATAGATTTTTTTGGAATTTTTCTCAAGAGTTGATCGTTTTATTTTTAAAAATATTATAAATAAAATAACTTAAAAGTATTTTATTATTTTTACCCTATAAATTTCAAAGTTCCACGATAACTTTTCAAAAATAATTTTATTTCGACCATTGCTTTCGAAAGTAGGTTAAATTTGCAGCAGTCAACACAAAAGCTAAATCTTTAGTTTTGAAAATTTACTCAATCCGATCAGCATTATAAATATATTTTCTTGAACATCAAACATTAAAAAAAAAAAAAAAAAAAAATTTTTTTTTTTTTTTTTTTTTTTTTAAGGATTTAGATTATTTAAGAAATGTTTTCATTTTTTGAAATTAATTAATTACTAATTAATTAGTGATTAATTAGTTATTAATTAGTGATTAATTTTTAAAAATGAAAACATCTACATCTCGGACCGAATCGAAAAGAATCTTTTATAACCTTAAATAAAAAAAAAAAAAAAAAAAAAAAAAAAAAAAATTTTTTTTTTTTTTTTTTTGTTTAAGGATTTAAGATTATAAAAGATTCTTTTCATTTTGATCCGAGATGTAGATGTTTTCATTTTTGAAAATTAATTAATTATTAATTACTAATTAATTAATTAATTAGTGATTAATTTTCAAAAATGAAAACATCTACATCTCGGACCGAATCGAAAAGAATCTTTTATAATCTCAAATCCTTAAAAAAAAAAAAAAAAAAAAAAATTTTTTTTTTTTTTTTTTTTTTTTTTTTTAAGATATAAAATATATATAAGACAAATTCATTTAAAAAAATATTTAATTTATAAAAAGATATATAAAAATACATAAATAATTAAAATGGTATTTTTTTTCATCTTTCAAAAAATTATTTATATAGTCATAGTCGTCTCGAAATGAATGCACGACATTTTTTCATCTTCTTCCAAAAAATTATTTATATAATCATAATCTTCTTCAAATGGATGCAAATATAAAATATAATTGTCATTGTTTTCGTTTGACGCTTCGTTAGGTGAAACATTTTCTTCTTTCATTTTCGAAATATGCTTAGTCTCATCGTCATCGATTTTAGGAATTTTATAATTTTTTAACCATCGTCTATCGGTTTCGGCACGTCGATTTATTTTTTTGTTTGACGATTTATGTTCACCGGAGAAAAATTTTTCTTTTTTCAAAGTCTGAGGTTTTTTTTGAATTGTTTCCAATTTTATATTTTCGACAATTTTCTTTTTCGCGTCTTTTTCACCCAATCGATTCATTTTTCTCTTTGATGATTTAGACTCCCTCGTAGAAAGATTTTCTTTTTTCGTTTCCGATACAAGTTTAGTTTTTACACATTCGACGGGTTCTTTTTTAATCTTTTCCGATTTAATACATTCGGCAGGTTCCGTCTTAATCTTTTCCAATTTCGTACATTCGACGGGTCCCGTCTTAATCTTTTCCGATTTAATACATTCGGCGGGTTCCTTAATTTTTTTCAATTTAATACATTCGGCAGGTTCTTTTTTCACGATCGGTTGCGGAGAAGGCAATTTTTTCAAATGTTTTTGTTTCGCCGCTTTCCATAATTCGACCGACGGTGCGATAAACGGTTCGTTTTTCATTTTTTTAGACTCTTCGACGACAGTCAGAGGCTTTATCATTTTTCTTTTTTCGGCTTTCTTTTTTTCTCGATTTTTGAAACTCGAGCACAGAGAACAGAAGATTTTTCATTTTTGGATTCTTTCGAAATCGTCAGAGAGGATTTCGAACGATCGCGACATTCTTCTTTTGAATCGGAAGGGTCGCTTTTCGATGACAGAGACGACTTTGAAAAATTTTTCTTTTCATCCGTAGATTCGGGGTCGGCAGAAATTTCGACCGTTTTTTCATCTTTGAAAGTCGAAACATTTTTTTCTTCATTTTTGACATTTTCCAAAATTAAACTCTTTTTTTCTTCATTTTTGACATTTTCCAAAATTAAACTCTTTTTTTCTTCATTCTGTATATTTTCGGAGATTAAAGTATTTTTTTCTTCATTCTGTATATTTTCAGAGATTAAACTATTTTTTTCTTCATTCTGTATATTTTCGGAGATTGTTTCTTCGTACTTTACATTTTCCAAGATTAAACTCGAAGGGGGTGTTTCGACGAGAGGAGATGAAAAATCCATGTTTTCTTCATCTTGCTGAAACGGGGTAGCCGCATAATCAAATTCCAAATAATAATACGGGGAAAGTGGTGCTCTCGGCGTCGATGGTTCGTAATTATAATCGACTCTTTCGACTTTGGGAGTTTCTAAAGAAATATATTCTTGATCGACCATCGCAAGAAAGACTCGCAAACAAAGTGAAACGACTGTGAAATGCGAACCCCCCTTATATATAGGTTGGGAAAATAATCTTATCTCGAAAATATTTTTAAGAATCGTGTCAAAAGTTCAAACGAGTCGCGAGGTCAGCTTTTTCTCATACCCTAAAAGAATGTTCTGGAAGGAAAAAAAAACCGACGCGTGACAGATCGAGGTCACATCTTATCGCGTGTGTCGAAAATAACCATTTCAAAGTTTTCAAAACGAGTCACGAGGTCATTTCTCACACCCTAAAAGAATGTTCTAGAAGGAAAAAACGACCTCGAGGTTATCTTATCGCGCATTTCAAAATCACGCGTTTCATAACATGTCGTTCTAAAGGTCATTCTCGAATCGTATAAATAGGGTGGAATTTTTCGACTCGATTTCATACTGCTCGTTGCTACCGTCGGTGTCGCCTATTACTTTTTTTTTCAGTCGATAGCAGCCTAGGAAAAAAAACTTTGTTTTTTTTTTCATAATGTCTTCGAATTTTCGACTTGAATTTCTCAACAAAACTAAATCCTCTTCGAATTTTCAACCGGGTCATGTCTTTCCCAAAACCGAAATATTTCCAAATTTTCTATCTTCGAATGTACGAAAAATAACTTATCCCGAAAAAAATTTTAAATATATCTTGAATAAATTCACCGTTCACGTATTCGTTTTATTTATGAACATTGACCACGTGATCAGCTTCAGTAAACGCTCCATGAATGAAAGATTCATGCAGAACGTCATTCAAATCGGCAAAGAATGTCAAACTTTTCGAGAATTTTTTCCAGAATGCATCAATTGGACGCAAATCATCAGGAGATATAAAATTCCTCCCACGAATTCCTCGAGGATCAACGCGGACACTCGACTCGGTTTTTATTTCAAAAATTGTTTTCTGGTGAAAGCTTATTTCACTTTCGGACAACGGACGGTCGAAAAAGACACTTGTCACATCCTACAAGTTTTGAACGTTCCTTTGTTGTTTTACCTCAACGAATCTCCGAAATTGAGTAAAAAAGATAAACTTTTTCCAGTCGATTCCATATTGGAGTACGATCGACTCATCTTGTCTCCCAATACCTGTTTTGAAATCCCGGCCGGTACCACGTATGTTCTTTTCACGACGCAAAAATGTTTTTTCAGTTTAGACGTTGTGAGAAAGGGTACGAAATTACCTTTCGATTGCGTGAATCCTTTGGAGGCTCGAGTGAGAAAATTAGAAAGACTTTGCGATTTGCCACCCATGACGCCTCACATAAGCGAAGAAAATCAAAATATCGATAATTGTAACATGCCCGAAGCGAAACGGCCACGAACGGAGGATCCTCGAGAATTATTGCACGAAACTCATCCCGAATATTTCATGTCTCCGGAAGAAAATACCAACGGATCGGTGCCGCAAACACAACTGACATTTTATTTGGTACCTTCTCAACCGACATTGCCTTCTGTTCGACCGGAAGAAACGCTCCAAGCTCCACCACCTGAAAGACATTTCCCACTGCCTATATTGAATCGCGAAATCATCGTGAGTTCGCCCGATTTTGTAAAATATTATGAGAAATTAAAAAACCATACGTATTTTCAAAATCCGCCGTGGAAACTATTACCCGATGATTTTATTTCGCCCGAACGGGACGATATTCGACCTTTGGATTTGAGTGTCCGATCCATGGAAAACGAATCGGCACCTTCGTCGCCTCGATTGCAAAATGAAAATTTATCCGTTTCTTCCATAGAAGAATCATTTTCGTCGCCGCGACGAGATCTTTCTCAAGATGAAAATTTTTCGCTCTCTTCTGCACGACCGTCTCCCGAATCGTCTCAAAATAATGTATCGGAAGAGAAAAAATTCTATAATGACGTCGATGAAATTATATATAGTCAGCAAAAGACAGAGTTGGAAAATGAGTATCGCAATAACGAAATGATATATGATCGGCAAATTACAGAGTTTGAAAACGAGTACGGTAATAACGACTATATATATAATCGGCAAAGCACATATTTGGAAAATCAGTTGATAAATATATGCGAGAAAATAGAAAATGGCTCGGGTCATCAAACGGCAGAATTGGAAAATAATTTAAACGATTTCGAACTAATTTTTTAATTTTTTTTTTTTTTTTTTTTTTTTTTTTTTTTTTTTAATTAAAATATAAATTAGGTAAATGGTAATTTGGTTCATGTATCGATTTTTCTAACATTTGATGCCATTTAAAATTTAAAAATATAAAGTTTTTTGAACTACAATACAAAATTGTCAAAAATTTAAAATTTAATTATATATAAATATATTTGATTTTTTTCTTACATATAATCTAAAATGTTTTGTCAAAATTATTTTTTCAAATTTAAAATAGAAGAATCTTTAAAAATAAAATAAAATTTTCTTTTGAGTTTGATTTTTTTTAAAAAGTTATTTCAATTTAGCGAATACTTTATAATTTCAATATCCATAAAAAAATCATAAAATTTAAAAAGATTTCGTGTTAAAGATTTAAAATTAGCAATTTTGTTATTTTAAATTATTTGATGTAACATTTAAACCGATAATTTTATCACGACATGATAAAAATACTCAAATAGATGAAAAACAAACCACTTGAAAAAGTTCATGGGAAATTCTAGAAAAATTATAAAAAGAAATATTTATCTTATCGCGATTTGATAATATATTCGAGTAGGTCGAAAAACAAACCACTTCAAAAAGTTTATCGAAATTCTAAAAGTTAAAAATAATATTATCTTATCGCGCCACTTCAAAAAGCTTATGGGAAAAGTCTAGAAGAATTCTTAATGTTTTGTAAGAGACGTCAAAATATTATTTTCTCGCCTTTATCCCGAAAGAATTCTTGACATGAGGTCAAGTGTCTCCTAAAATTTTCAAGATATCATCTGATATCTACACGATAAAAATTGTTTTGCTCGGCCTGAATATAAACTTTCCCAGAGAAATTCGAGTGGTTTCTTATCATTCCTTCGAGAAAAAACTCGTTTCTCAACCTGTTTTTTTCCCCGTGGGTCAAGTGCTCGTTGACCTCGTTTTTCCGATATGAAACGGCCGAGCAGTATATATAGAGAGGCTTTTCCGTTTTCTCATTCAGTTTCTTTGCTTTCTCTCCGTAACATCAACACGATGGAGTGCCCGATTTGCCTGGAAATTATCGACGAAGAAAATAAATTTATATTGCGGCGATGTTCTCATGAATATCACAAGTCCTGTTTACGAGAATGCTTTAAATATGTGCACGATAATCGACAGGCGAAATGTTCGATGTGCAGAGAGCCTATTTTCTTCGAAGGGCTCGAAGAAAAGTTGGGACTTCCGCCTCGGACCAGCCACTCCGAGGACGAGGAATATTCCGGAAGTCCCGACTTGCCTCTGAGTTTCATCAGAAGATATTTTCCGAATCGGTTATCTGACGATGCCTCGTCTGCCGCCGCTTCGTCTGCCGCCGCTTCACCTGCCGATGCCTCACCTGCCGATGCCTCGTTTGCCGATGCCTCGTTTGCCGATGCCTCATTTGCCGTCACTTCACCTGTCCATCCCTCATCCACTGCTGCCTCATCTTTCCATCCATCAACTTCTCATCAACAAGAGACTTTCACATCTTCCCATGCCTCAGCTTACCATACCTCAACTTCCCGTGCATCGACTTCCCATCGACATAATTTGCCTCCGAGACGAAGAAATGTAAGTCACAATAATTTTTCAAAAGTTAAAAAATTATCTCTAAAAGTTAAAAAAAATTTGGAAAAATCTTTGGTTAATTTCAATAGTTCAGGACAAGATATTGAAAAAATGATGAGATTATCTTCTTCTTTTGTTTTAACTTATAAACTAGATAAATTATATGAGAGTTACCAACGCTTACAAAATGAGCAATCTAAATTTTTAAGAGAATTTGTAGAAAATATTGACTTGTAAAAACTTAATTTTTTTACAAGTCAATATTTTCTATAAATCATAAATATATCCGAGTTAAATTTATTAAATTTTCTTTATTTTTTTTTAAATTATAAATATATTCAAGTTAAGTTCTTAATTTTTTTAATTGTAATTATAATTTAATATTATATAAGTAGCCAGACTTACATTTCTTCTTCTTTTCAAAAAAAATTGCATCTCATGTGTTATATATTGTAAATATTATTTATTTTGTACATAAAAATTTCATCACATGTGTATATAAACTGTAAAATTTTGTAAATAAATTTTTTTATTGTTACTATATTTTTGTTTGTTTTTCTTCTTGTATTTTTAGTCTTTTAATATATCTTAATAACAATTTTTTATAGCTTGAAGCTATAAAATTAAAGTTATTAAAAGTAAAAAAATGGGGCTGGACAAGGTATTGTTAACCATTCGGTTAACAATACCTTGTCTGGCCCCATTTTTTTACGTTAAATTTTTTACCAATATTGAAAAAAAAATGTTTTTTCACTTGAAACTTTTCATTTAAAAAATAAATCTTTATCCATAAAAATAAATAGAATTAAAAATTTAAAAAAAATTCTTATATTGAGTAAATAATTTAACATTTTATGATATCATATTTTTAAAATCATCTCGAAAATTTTTGAATTATATATATTTATTATGATCCATTTTAGAATGACACTATAAAAAATATAAGTAAATTTTTATTTTTCAGAATCATCCCGAAAAATTTTTAAATTATAATTATTTACTATTGTCCATTTCAGAATGGCAATATAAAAAATAATGTATTAAGTAAAAATCTATTTGTCCAAATCATCAAATCACCTCGTAAATCTTTTAATTATATATATTTACTATTGTCCATTTCAGAATGGCAATATAAAAAATAATATATTAAGTAAAATCCTTTGCATTTCTATTTGTCCGAATCATCTCAAAAAAATTTTATTTATATATATATATTTACTATTGTCCATTTCAGAATGGCAATATAAAAAATAATGTATTAAGTAAAAATCTTTTCCATTTCTATTTGTCCGAGTCATCTCAAAAAAATTTTAATTATATATATTTACTATTGTCCCAATATAAAAAATAATGTATTAAGTAAAATCCTTTGCGAATCATCTCAAAAAAATTTTAATTATATATATATTTACTATTGTCCATTTCAGAATGGCAATATAAAAAATAATGTATTAAGTAAAATCCTTTGCATTTCTATTTGTCCGGTTTCCCGGTGAACTTGCAAATTTTTCAGCGGCCTCGATCGTCAAATATTTTATTAGAAATCTTTAATATACTTAAACTTACGATTGTTATCGCTAAATTAGGATATTGTTCTCGAAATGTCTAAAAACATTTTAGCGTTTCCCCGGTGAACTTGCAAATTTTTCAGCAGCCTCAATGGTCAAATATTTTATTAGAAATCTTTAATATACTTAAACTTACGATTGTTATCGCTAAATTAGGATATTGTTCTCGAAATGTCTAAGAACATTTTAGCGTTTCCCCGGTGAACTTGCAAATTTTTCAGCAGCCTCAATGGTCAAATATTTTATTAGAAATCTTTAATATACTTAAACTTACGATTGTTATCGCTAAATTAGGATATTGTTCTCGAAATGTCTAAAAACATTTTAGCGTTTCCCGGTGAACTTGCAAATTTTTCAGCAGCCTCGATCGTCAAATATTTTGTCATATATAAGTTCATTGTTTAGTCCGTGGACAGATAACTCAAAAAAAATTTTAATTATATATATATTTACTATTGTATTTTCAAAACAATGGTCCATTTTAGAATGATTTTTCCTGTGAAAATCTTTCCTCATCAGGTGGAAATCTATCTTTTCAGTCAAATATAAATATATTTTGATCTTTGATAACCTGCTTTTCCTCATAATAAATGCATCTGATCCTATCAATGTCATAAATATATATATTCTTTAACATCCAATAAACATATAAAAAAAAAAAAAAAAAAAATTTTTTTTTTTTTTTTTTTTTAATTACTTTAAAAAAAATTTTTTCAAATGAAATATGTAATTGTTTTTATTTTTGAAAATTATTGATTAATTAATTGTTAATTAATTTTCAAAATGAAAACTACATCTTTGACTCGAATGAAATTTATTTTTTAAAATCTTTTATAATTATTTATTTTTATTTTTATATATTATTTATAAATTCAATATTAATAAAATAAATAGAAATTTTAAAAAATTAAAAATTCTTACATTGAGTTTTCGAAAATCAACACACAGCCTAAGTTATCATTCTTAATAATTTTATCTGAACCTATCAATATCGTAAATATATATTTTCTTCAATAAAAAAAAAAAAAAAAAAAAAAATTTTTATTTTTTTTTTTTTTTTTTTTAATTGAAAATTATTTTTTTAAATATTTTTTTTAAATATTTTTTATTAAATATATAATTGTTTTTATTTTTGAAAATTATTGATTAATTGATTAATTGTTAATTAATTTTCAAAATGAAAACTACATTTTTGACTCGAATGAAATTTGTTTTTTTTAAATCTTTTATAATTATTTATTTTTATTTTTATATATTATTTATAATTTCAATATTGATAAAATAAATAGAATTTTCAAAAAATTAAAAATTCTTGCTTTGAGTTTTCGAAAATTAACACATAGTCTAAGTTATCATTTCTAAATATATTTATCTGAAACTATCAATATCGTAAATATATATTTTCTACTTTAAAAAAAAAAAAAAAAAAAAAAAATTATTTTTTTTTTTTTTTTCAATTTTGGTTAGAAATTATTTTTAAAAATTAATTTATTATTTCGAGTCCAAGATTTAATCATATTTATTTTTCCAAACTAATTAATTATTAATAAATAAATAATATTTTTCTATTATTCATTTTAAAATAATTTAATTATAAAAAATATTTTAATGATTATAAAAAAAATTGTTTAATTATATTATTTTCTATAGTTCATTTTAAAATAACGACTCATTAAAAGTCTAAGATGTGGTGAAATTTGAAATATCGACATTTTATCTCAAATATAAAAATTCTAATTACATATAGTATTTTTCTAAGTTATATTTTTCCATGTCAATATAAATATTTCAAAACGTTTTTACTGGTGATAATCATAGACTTATCACCTGATAGTCATAGATTTTCCACCTGAAGATGAAAAGTTTTCACCTGATGATGAGCAATTTTTCAAAAAATGAATTAGAAAACTTAGTTGATCCTCTGAAAGAACAATAATCATAGATTTTTCACCTGAAGATGGAAAGTTTTCCACTTGAAAAAGAAAGATTTTCACTTGAAGATGAGCAATTTTTCAAAAAATGAATTAGAAAACTTAGTTGATCCTCTGAAAGAACAAATGAAAATACATCGCTGAATTATTTATAACGAAGCGATATCTATATTGCCAAGAAAATACCGTCCGCATTCTATTTATCCGATTCATAACCGAGTAAAAGAACCGGATCAATGTCTATGTTTAATGCATCATCTATATTGCCAAGAAAATTCATGTTATGTAATATTTTGTCGATAAAAACGGTGAACTTGCAAATTTTTCAGCAGCCTCGATCGTCAAATATTTTGTCATATATAAGTTCATTGTTTAGTCCGTGGACAGATAACTCAAAAAAAATTTTAATTATATATATATTTACTATTGTATTTTCAAAACAATGGTCCATTTTAGAATGATTTTTCCTGTGAAAATCTTTCCTCATCAGGTGGAAATCTATCTTTTCAGTCAAATATAAATATATTTTGATCTTTGATAACCTGCTTTTCCTCATAATAAATGCATCTGATCCTATCAATGTCATAAATATATATATTCTTTAACATCCAATAAACATATAAAAAAAAAAAAATAAATAAAAAAAATAAATAAAAAAAAAAAAAAAATTTTTTTTTTTTTTTTTTTTTTTTTAATTACTTTAAAAAAAATTTTTTCAAATGAAATATGTAATTGTTTTTATTTTTGAAAATTATTGATTAATTAATTGTTAATTAATTTTCAAAATGAAAACTACATCTTTGACTCGAATGAAATTTATTTTTTAAAATCTTTTATAATTATTTATTTTTATTTTTATATATTATTTATAAATTCAATATTAATAAAATAAATAGAAATTTTAAAAAATTAAAAATTCTTACATTGAGTTTTCGAAAATCAACACACAGCCTAAGTCATCATTCTTAATAATTTTATCTGAACCTATCAATATCGTAAATATATATTTTCTTCAATAAAAAAAAAAAAAAAAAAAAAAATTTTTTTTTTTTTTTTTTAATTGAAAATTATTTTTTTAAATATTTTTTTAAATATTTTTTATTAAATATATAATTGTTTTTATTTTTGAAAATTATTGATTAATTGATTAATTGTTAATTAATTTTCAAAATGAAAACTACATTTTTGACTCGAATGAAATTTGTTTTTTTTAAATCTTTTATAATTATTTATTTTTATTTTTATATATTATTTATAATTTCAATATTGATAAAATAAATAGAATTTTCAAAAAATTAAAAATTCTTGCTTTGAGTTTTCGAAAATTAACACATAGTCTAAGTTATCATTTCTAAATATATTTATCTGAAACTATCAATATCGTAAATATATATTTTCTACTTTAAAAAAAAAAAAAAAAAAAAAAAATTTTTTTTTTTTTTTTTTTTTTCAATTTTGGTTAGAAATTATTTTTAAAAATTAATTTATTATTTCGAGTCCAAGATTTAATCATATTTATTTTTCCAAACTAATTAATTATTAATAAATAAATAATATTTTTCTATTATTCATTTTAAAATAATTTAATTATAAAAAATATTTTAATGATTATAAAAAAAATTGTTTAATTATATTATTTTCTATAGTTCATTTTAAAATAACGACTCATTAAAAGTCTAAGATGTGGTGAAATTTGAAATATCGACATTTTATCTCAAATATAAAAATTCTAATTACATATAGTATTTTTCTAAGTTATATTTTTCCATGTCAATATAAATATTTCAAAACGTTTTTACTGGTGATAATCATAGACTTATCACCTGATAGTCATAGATTTTCCACCTGAAGATGAAAAGTTTTCACCTGATGATGAGCAATTTTTCAAAAAATGAATTAGAAAACTTAGTTGATCCTCTGAAAGAACAATAATCATAGATTTTTCACCTGAAGATGGAAAGTTTTCCACTTGAAAAAGAAAGATTTTCACTTGAAGATGAGCAATTTTTCAAAAAATGAATTAGAAAACTTAGTTGATCCTCTGAAAGAACAAATGAAAATACATCGCTGAATTATTTATAACGAAGCGATATCTATATTGCCAAGAAAATACCGTCCGCATTCTATTTATCCGATTCATAACCGAGTAAAAGAACCGGATCAATGTCTATGTTTAATGCATCATCTATATTGCCAAGAAAATTCATGTTATGTAATATTTTGTCGATAAAAACGGTGAACTTGCAAATTTTTCAGCAGCCTCGATCGTCAAATATTTTGTCATATATAAGTTCATTGTTTAGTCCGTGGACAGATAACTCAAAAAAAATTTTAATTATATATATATTTACTATTGTATTTTCAAAACAATGGTCCATTTTAGAATGATTTTTCCTGTGAAAATCTTTCCTCATCAGGTGGAAATCTATCTTTTCAGTCAAATATAAATATATTTTGATCTTTGATAACCTGCTTTTCCTCATAATAAATGCATCTGATCCTATCAATGTCATAAATATATATATTCTTTAACATCCAATAAACATATAATAAAAAAAAAAAAAAAAAAAAAAAAAAAAATTTTTTTTTTTTTTTTTTAATTACTTTAAAAAAAAATTTTTCAAATGAAATATGTAATTGTTTTTATTTTTGAAAATTATTGATTAATTAATTGTTAATTAATTTTCAAAATGAAAACTACATCTTTGACTCGAATGAAATTTATTTTTTAAAATCTTTTATAATTATTTATTTTTATTTTTATATATTATTTATAAATTCAATATTAATAAAATAAATAGAAATTTTAAAAAATTAAAAATTCTTACATTGAGTTTTCGAAAATCAACACACAGCCTAAGTTATCATTCTTAATAATTTTATCTGAACCTATCAATATCGTAAATATATATTTTCTTCAATAAAAAAAAAAAAAAATTTTTTTTTTTTTTTTTTTTTTTTTTTTTTTTTTTAATTGAAAATTATTTTTTTAAATATTTTTTTTAAATATTTTTTATTAAATATATAATTGTTTTTATTTTTGAAAATTATTGATTAATTGATTAATTGTTAATTAATTTTCAAAATGAAAACTACATTTTTGACTCGAATGAAATTTGTTTTTTTTAAATCTTTTATAATTATTTATTTTTATTTTTATATATTATTTATAATTTCAATATTGATAAAATAAATAGAATTTTCAAAAAATTAAAAATTCTTGCTTTGAGTTTTCGAAAATTAACACATAGTCTAAGTTATCATTTCTAAATATATTTATCTGAAACTATCAATATCGTAAATATATATTTTCTACTTTAAAAAAAAAAAAAAAAAAAAAAAAATTTTTTTTTTTTTTTTTTTTTTTTTTCAATTTTGGTTAGAAATTATTTTTAAAAATTAATTTATTATTTCGAGTCCAAGATTTAATCATATTTATTTTTCCAAACTAATTAATTATTAATAAATAAATAATATTTTTCTATTATTCATTTTAAAATAATTTAATTATAAAAAATATTTTAATGATTATAAAAAAAATTGTTTAATTATATTATTTTCTATAGTTCATTTTAAAATAACGACTCATTAAAAGTCTAAGATGTGGTGAAATTTGAAATATCGACATTTTATCTCAAATATAAAAATTCTAATTACATATAGTATTTTTCTAAGTTATATTTTTCCATGTCAATATAAATATTTCAAAACGTTTTTACTGGTGATAATCATAGACTTATCACCTGATAGTCATAGATTTTCCACCTGAAGATGAAAAGTTTTCACCTGATGATGAGCAATTTTTCAAAAAATGAATTAGAAAACTTAGTTGATCCTCTGAAAGAACAATAATCATAGATTTTTCACCTGAAGATGGAAAGTTTTCCACTTGAAAAAGAAAGATTTTCACTTGAAGATGAGCAATTTTTCAAAAAATGAATTAGAAAACTTAGTTGATCCTCTGAAAGAACAAATGAAAATACATCGCTGAATTATTTATAACGAAGCGATATCTATATTGCCAAGAAAATACCGTCCGCATTCTATTTATCCGATTCATAACCGAGTAAAAGAACCGGATCAATGTCTATGTTTAATGCATCATCTATATTGCCAAGAAAATTCATGTTATGTAATATTTTGTCGATAAAAACGGTGAACTTGCAAATTTTTCAGCAGCCTCGATCGTCAAATATTTTGTCATATATAAGTTCATTGTTTAGTCCGTGGACAGATAACTCAAAAAAAATTTTAATTATATATATATTTACTATTGTATTTTCAAAACAATGGTCCATTTTAGAATGATTTTTCCTGTGAAAATCTTTCCTCATCAGGTGGAAATCTATCTTTTCAGTCAAATATAAATATATTTTGATCTTTGATAACCTGCTTTTCCTCATAATAAATGCATCTGATCCTATCAATGTCATAAATATATATATTCTTTAACATCCAATAAACATATAATAAAAAAAAAAAAAAAAAAAAAAAAAAAAAAATTTTTTTTTTTTTTTTTTAATTACTTTAAAAAAAAATTTTTCAAATGAAATATGTAATTGTTTTTATTTTTGAAAATTATTGATTAATTAATTGTTAATTAATTTTCAAAATGAAAACTACATCTTTGACTCGAATGAAATTTATTTTTTAAAATCTTTTATAATTATTTATTTTTATTTTTATATATTATTTATAAATTCAATATTAATAAAATAAATAGAAATTTTAAAAAATTAAAAATTCTTACATTGAGTTTTCGAAAATCAACACACAGCCTAAGTTATCATTCTTAATAATTTTATCTGAACCTATCAATATCGTAAATATATATTTTCTTCAATAAAAAAAAAAAAAATTTTTTTTTTTTTTTTTTTTTTTTTTTTTTTTTTTTTTTTTTTAATTGAAAATTATTTTTTTAAATATTTTTTTTAAATATTTTTTATTAAATATATAATTGTTTTTATTTTTGAAAATTATTGATTAATTGATTAATTGTTAATTAATTTTCAAAATGAAAACTACATTTTTGACTCGAATGAAATTTGTTTTTTTTAAATCTTTTATAATTATTTATTTTTATTTTTATATATTATTTATAATTTCAATATTGATAAAATAAATAGAATTTTCAAAAAATTAAAAATTCTTGCTTTGAGTTTTCGAAAATTAACACATAGTCTAAGTTATCATTTCTAAATATATTTATCTGAAACTATCAATATCGTAAATATATATTTTCTACTTTAAAAAAAAAAAAAAAAAAAAAAATTTTTTTTTTTTTTTTTTTTTTTTTTTTTCAATTTTGGTTAGAAATTATTTTTAAAAATTAATTTATTATTTCGAGTCCAAGATTTAATCATATTTATTTTTCCAAACTAATTAATTATTAATAAATAAATAATATTTTTCTATTATTCATTTTAAAATAATTTAATTATAAAAAATATTTTAATGATTATAAAAAAAATTGTTTAATTATATTATTTTCTATAGTTCATTTTAAAATAACGACTCATTAAAAGTCTAAGATGTGGTGAAATTTGAAATATCGACATTTTATCTCAAATATAAAAATTCTAATTACATATAGTATTTTTCTAAGTTATATTTTTCCATGTCAATATAAATATTTCAAAACGTTTTTACTGGTGATAATCATAGACTTATCACCTGATAGTCATAGATTTTCCACCTGAAGATGAAAAGTTTTCACCTGATGATGAGCAATTTTTCAAAAAATGAATTAGAAAACTTAGTTGATCCTCTGAAAGAACAATAATCATAGATTTTTCACCTGAAGATGGAAAGTTTTCCACTTGAAAAAGAAAGATTTTCACTTGAAGATGAGCAATTTTTCAAAAAATGAATTAGAAAACTTAGTTGATCCTCTGAAAGAACAAATGAAAATACATCGCTGAATTATTTATAACGAAGCGATATCTATATTGCCAAGAAAATACCGTCCGCATTCTATTTATCCGATTCATAACCGAGTAAAAGAACCGGATCAATGTCTATGTTTAATGCATCATCTATATTGCCAAGAAAATTCATGTTATGTAATATTTTGTCGATAAAAACGGTGAACTTGCAAATTTTTCAGCAGCCTCGATCGTCAAATATTTTGTCATATATAAGTTCATTGTTTAGTCCGTGGACAGATAACTCAAAAAAAATTTTAATTATATATATATTTACTATTGTATTTTCAAAACAATGGTCCATTTTAGAATGATTTTTCCTGTGAAAATCTTTCCTCATCAGGTGGAAATCTATCTTTTCAGTCAAATATAAATATATTTTGATCTTTGATAACCTGCTTTTCCTCATAATAAATGCATCTGATCCTATCAATGTCATAAATATATATATTCTTTAACATCCAATAAACATATAAAAAAAAAAAAAAAAAAAAAAAAATTTTTTTTTTTTTTTTTTTTTTTTAATTACTTTAAAAAAAAATTTTTCAAATGAAATATGTAATTGTTTTTATTTTTGAAAATTATTGATTAATTAATTGTTAATTAATTTTCAAAATGAAAACTACATCTTTGACTCGAATGAAATTTATTTTTTAAAATCTTTTATAATTATTTATTTTTATTTTTATATATTATTTATAAATTCAATATTAATAAAATAAATAGAAATTTTAAAAAATTAAAAATTCTTACATTGAGTTTTCGAAAATCAACACACAGCCTAAGTTATCATTCTTAATAATTTTATCTGAATCTATCAATATCGTAAATATATATTTTCTTCAATAAAAAAAAAAAAAAAAAAAAAAAATTTTTTTTTTTTTTTTTTTTTTTTTTTTTTTTTTTTTTAATTGAAAATTATTTTTTTAAATATTTTTTTTAAATATTTTTTATTAAATATATAATTGTTTTTATTTTTGAAAATTATTGATTAATTTATTAATTGTTAATTAATTTTCAAAATGAAAACTACATTTTTGACTCGAATGAAATTTGTTTTTTTTAAATCTTTTATAATTATTTATTTTTATTTTTATATATTATTTATAATTTCAATATTGATAAAATAAATAGAATTTTCAAAAAATTAAAAATTCTTGCTTTGAGTTTTCGAAAATTAACACATAGTCTAAGTTATCATTTCTAAATATATTTATCTGAAACTATCAATATCGTAAATATATATTTTCTACTTAAAAAAAAAAAAAAAAAAAAAAATTTTTTTTTTTTTTTTTTTTTTTTCAATTTTGGTTAGAAATTATTTTTAAAAATTAATTTATTATTTCGAGTCCAAGATTTAATCATATTTATTTTTCCAAACTAATTAATTATTAATAAATAAATAATATTTTTCTATTATTCATTTTAAAATAATTTAATTATAAAAAATATTTTAATGATTATAAAAAAAATTGTTTAATTATATTATTTTCTATAGTTCATTTTAAAATAACGACTCATTAAAAGTCTAAGATGTGGTGAAATTTGAAATATCGACATTTTATCTCAAATATAAAAATTCTAATTACATATAGTATTTTTCTAAGTTATATTTTTCCATGTCAATATAAATATTTCAAAACGTTTTTACTGGTGATAATCATAGACTTATCACCTGATAGTCATAGATTTTCCACCTGAAGATGAAAAGTTTTCACCTGATGATGAGCAATTTTTCAAAAAATGAATTAGAAAACTTAGTTGATCCTCTGAAAGAACAATAATCATAGATTTTTCACCTGAAGATGGAAAGTTTTCCACTTGAAAAAGAAAGATTTTCACTTGAAGATGAGCAATTTTTCAAAAAATGAATTAGAAAACTTAGTTGATCCTCTGAAAGAACAAATGAAAATACATCGCTGAATTATTTATAACGAAGCGATATCTATATTGCCAAGAAAATACCGTCCGCATTCTATTTATCCGATTCATAACCGAGTAAAAGAACCGGATCAATGTCTATGTTTAATGCATCATCTATATTGCCAAGAAAATTCATGTTATGTAATATTTTGTCGATAAAAATTATTCGAAACTTTGTAAGTTTTTACAAGAGTAGAAAATTTCATATTCTTAGCCGGATCAATGTCTATGTTTAATGCATCGTCCATATTGCCAAGAAAATACTAAAATTAAAATACTACGATGTTATGTAATATTTTGTCGATAAAAATTATTCGAAACTTTGTAAGTTTTTACAAGAGTAGAAAATTTTATATTCTGAGCCGGATCAATGTCTATGTTTAATGCATCATCTATATTGCCAAGAAAATACCAAAGGACAGATAATTAATGTTATGTAATATTTTGTCGATAAAAATTATTCGAAACTTTGTAAGTTTTTACAAGAGTAGAAAATTTCATATTCTGAGCCGGATCAATGTCTATGTTTAATGCATCGTCTATATTGCCAAGAAAATACCAAAATTAAAATACTACAACAAATATGAACAGGAAAAATATTTCCCTTCCCACGAAATAATAAATATGTCATTTCAGATGAAATATATATTGTTGCAGAATTTCCTAGTCCTTTTAATAGATTTTAATAAAAAATCTTTCAAATATCGATTTTTTGCCGATTCATACAATCAATGTACGATCGATGGAAAAATTATTGTTGCAGAATAATAATATTATTAATTAATAATTTTTATTACCAATTAATTATTTATCTCATTATTTTTTCAAATTTATAAAACCAATATTGTTTTTTTTTTATAATTTTAATAAATTATAATCCGGGACTCGAACCCAGAACTTCAACTATAATTTTTTATAGGGGGTCGAGTGCTTTAATAATTTTTCCGTCGACTGTCAGAGAAGGCTTTGCTACCACAAAATAATACATACACCTGAATTTACGGTACCTAGCAATACTTTTCATTTTAACATTAAGTGTCCCAAATAATTTTGGATTACGAAAATGGAAAATATTTTGCAAGATAAAGCCGATTTTTTAACTGCGAGCTTTAAAACTAAAGCATAAATCGACTCTGTGAAAACTCTAAACTTGAGAAGAGGACTTTTCTGTTTAATTGCATTCAGCAGTTCACTAGTCGACCACACTCATACTGCAACAATTTATATTTTTTCGCGACAATGGAAAATCCGTTTTATTTTAGAAATATAATTTTATATCTTTTTTCTAAATCATAACCTTTAAAATTTTTCAGTAAGAATGATTCATCATACACCGAGGCCAATCAAAACGATAAGACTATTTTCAAATTGTTATAATAATTGTTTTCACTTTTCATAAACATAATTGTTTAAAGCGAAAGAAAAATATTTTTTATAACATGTCGGAGGAAATCTAAACATTTATATAATTATATAAATAATTAAAAAAAAAAAAAAAAAAAAAAAAAAAAAAATTTTTTTTTTTTTTTTTTTTTTTAAATCGATGATTGGTTAATTAACAAATTAATTAATTTTTAAAAATGAAAACAACTACATCTTAAACTCGAAGAAAAATTCAATTATCGAAAATCTTTTCTTAAAAAAAAAAAAAAAAAAAAAAAAATTTTTTTTTTTTTTTTTTTTTTTTTTTTTTTTTTTGAATTTATTTATCAGTCAGAAAAGATTTTCGAAAATTTTAAAAATTAATTAATTTATTAATCGATTGCATTTTCTTTTTCTAAACTATTATTTGTATTTTTCAAACTTGCATTTTCTTTTTCTAAATTATTATTTGTATTTTTCAAACATGCACGAATCCGGAATTTGAGATACGAAAGAATAATTTACACAATCGAGATGGGAACAAATATTATATAATTGTATATATTTAAACTCTGGATTTTCTTCTTCTTTACAAGCGACTTCGGGCTCTTTAGAATAATCCCATGGTTTAATCCAAGATTCGAAATTCAAAGAATCAAAATGAAATAAAGGCAACCCTTTGTATTCAAAGGCGGTTGTTGTTGGTTCGGGAACGCAAGCTATTCCGTTAAAAAATGTAGAATCGGGACAAGAAACAATGTTTTTCGAATTACAATCGTAAAAATGTTTAAAATCACCATAGATGGGTAATAAGAAATCGGGCATCGATGGTTTACAGGCGGGTTCGATTTTGAATCGTTTTGAAATTCGTGAGTCTGCAGGTAATAATTTTCGTTTTCTGATATTATTTTCACACGCAAAACCGACGGCATGATCTAATAATTTTGACAGATTCCAATTTTTAACGTGTTTGGTGAATTCGTGGACGGGTACTATAACGTCCGGATCATCGTTAGCATAAACGTTTTCGCAAAATACGGGAATTGAACAATTTTTCGCCATCAAAAACCATAGGTAAAAATGTTAAATTATCACCGTGCGATAAATTTTCGTTCCAGTGCTGTGGACATTCTACAATCGTATCAATTTTATTTTGTCGACATGTCATATATCCCGGTATAAAATTAAACGGATCCATTTTTCGGGCAGAAAGAGGTAATTTGCTACCATCCGGTTTTCCGATACAATAGGCTGGTTCGCAATAATTATTATTGATAAATTTGGTTCCTCGTTTACAAGTAACGTAAACGGGCTTTCCGTTATGACATTCGACTCGAGTTTCGTCGTTGAGCAAAAATGATTCATTTGGAAAAATTTTACAGTAATGATTTAAATCTTTTATGCTTTCACATCGGTTATGATGAAAAATTTCATCCTTGGGACATTCTTTAATAATTTCCTCTCCTTTAGAACATAAAATGTATTTGGAAGCGATGAGATGGGGAAGTAAAGTTCCATCTTTTTTACTCGTACAAGAATTGACAGGTTTACATATATTTGCTATGAGCGTTGAACCGGAAGGACAAATGTGAAGTTTTTCAATGTATCCATTTAAACATTCGAAATAAAACACGGAACCTTTTTGAATGGTAAATTGACTATCGTTTTTAAAATCGACAAAGTTTTTAATTTCGGGATTGGTTTTTAAATATTCGTATAGAACTTTACCTTGAGCTGGAACAAAGGAGCCGTTTTGAGCACCATGACATGAATCGATCGCGACAATTTTATTTTCATGAAATATAAAAGTATCTTTAGGCAAATTATGTTCCCAAACCATCTTTCCATTAATTAAAAATTGAAAATGGTTAGATTTTTTCGAATGAAATTGTAAATTATATGGTTTTGGTTTAGAAGGGGATCCCGTTGAGGGTTTCCGTATATTTTGAATATCATATGCATAGAAATACCAATAATAGATTAATAATAAACACAAGAAGAAGAATTGTATCATCTTTTTTTAATTAAGAAATGGAATCATTATTTACAAAAGATGAATGTGAAAAATGGTTTGAATATTCTCCTAACAAACAATGTTGTAAAACGCCCGTCTATTATTCTTTATTAATTCAAGATAGAGCAATAGACGAAACTCCTACTTTGTATAAAAAATGCAAAAACTGTGAAAAAATTGCAAAAGTTAAAAACTAATTAAAAAAAAAAAAAAAAAAAAATTACAAATCAAAAATGAAAACATCTACATCTACATCTTGGACCTATCCGAAAAGGATCTTTTATAATCTAAATCTTTGAAAAAAAAAAAAAAAAAAAAAAAAAATTTTTTTTTTTTTTTTTTTTTTTTTTTTTTTTTTCGGTCCAAGATATAGATATTTTAATTTTTGAAAATTAATTAGTAATTAATGATTAATTAATTTTTAAAAATGAAAACATCTACATCTTAAACCGAATCTGAAAGAATCTTTTATAATCTAAATCCTTATATATATATATATATAAAAAAAAAAAAAAAAAAAAAAAAAAATTTTTTTTTTTTTTTTTTTTTTTTTTTTTTAACTTAAAATCTTTAAAAGTTGATTTAAAATTATCCGAATTCATAAATATTAAATAAATATTGTCTGAACATTTCCATGTTTTTTGCTATAAATTGGAAACTTGTTAAACGATATAAAAATTTTATTGAAGTACAAGTTACTTTATTAAACAAAGATGGAAATTTTGAAAAGAAAATTCAACGTTATTATGAAGAATGGATTGGAGTATGTTACGCTTAGATCGATAATTTGGTTCGTGATATAAAAGAATATTTTCCGGGTCATAATGTCGTATATCGGGAAATAGGAAATTCTAAAGATGTTTTACCATACTTTGAAGAAAGGTTAGCTTTAAATAAATTGGATTATTTGTCAAAACCACTTTACAAATTATATACGACTATCCCCCATAAAAATATCGGCCAATTTTTCAATCGTTATGAAATTAATTTTTTTCGCCCTGAGGAATGGATGACGCGACTTTATATTGATTTTTGTACATTATACGATACGTATTCTTTTTATTATAATTGGTATGAAATACGAGAAAACTCTCGAAATTTAATAGATTCTTTACAATTGATTCGCGATAATATAGATGAACCGGATTGGATTATAGCCGCTTTTGATATCGAATCCGTTCCATTGAAAGGAAATCATATTCCTAAAGGTTATTTGGAATCGGATATTATCGTTATGATAAGTGTAATCAAATGGAGTAAAAGACAAGGATTTCAAAAATGGGTACTGTATACACGTCCGGATGGATTGAAAAAACCTTTACGAGAATTCGAATATGTTTTTGCCACAGAGTCTGAAATGTTAATTCAATTTCATGCTTTGATAGACGATGCTTATATTATAACGGGTTACAATATTAATAATTATGATTTTCCGTTTATTTTCGTGAGACTCGTATGGTTGAAACTGAAAACCGTGCTCAATTTTTACACTTCTTTCAGAGTGGGTACCGAAATAGTTACGACTTATAAAGATAAAATCGTATTGGATCTTTATACTTTTTTTAAAACATTTTCCAATTCGAAATGTCAAAGTTTTAGGTTGGAGGATGTGGCTCGTGCGAAATTATCGGGAGAAACGAAAATGGCGGTCAATCCTACGGGAATATGGGGTTGGTATCGAAATAGTTTGGCCGTAGACTTGTTGGAAGAGATGAAAGTTGAAAATTGTTTTGCGTTATTACCCAAAAATTTAGAACCGTGGGAGTTTGCAACATTTCATACGTATTTAGAATATTGTTTAAAAGATTCGGATTTAGTGTATCGTCTCTTTATAAAATTCGAAGTGATATCGTTTTTAATACAACGTGCGAATATCATTCCATACAATGCTGTGGAAGCTCTTCATTACGGAAATTCTCGTTATTGGTGTGAATTTTTTAAATCTTACGGTGTACGTCTAGGATATTTTGCCAATATGGATTTTTTTAAATATGAGAAAAAATTTATGCAATTTTTTAAAGGAAAAACTTACCAAGGTGCTTTAAATTTTTGCGTACCTCAAAAAACCTATAAAGATGTGTCCAATATGGATTTTACGAGCATGTATCCTTCTGCCATAATGAATTTAAATTTATGTTATGGAACTTGTACTATCGTATCCCGTGACGAATGGTTGTCCAATAAGGTGTATCAAGAAATGATCACTATTCCTTATCGCGAGCATTCCGACGCCGATTTTTTAACGGAAACGATAAAAGTATCGAATTTTTCCTATCCGAAATTTGATCCCGATAAAGATGATTGCGCCATCGTTATCAACACGAAAGCAGAAGCATTTTTACCTAAAATTATTAGTCATTTCATAAAAAGGAGACAGTATCATCAGGAAGAATGGAAAAAAACTAAAAAAATTTATCATTACAATGCTCAATTGAGTATAAAAATATTAATGAATTCGCTCTACGGAGTCATGGGTAATAAAAATTCACGTATAGGTTATCTTCCAATAGCAATGGCCACTGTCGCTATTGCGCGTTATCAATTACTCGGATCTTATCATTATATAAAAAGTTTGGGATACGATATTTGTTATGCCGATACCGATAGTTTAATGGTTCATAAGTGGCCATATGAAAACTGCGATCAAATCAATGCATTTTTAAATTTATCCCACGGAGAATTAAAATATGAACAACGAATGAAAGAACTGATCGTTTTATCGAAAAAGAGATATATTTACAAAACGTCCGAAGATTTCGATCTTGTCGATAAAGCTTCTAAAAAGAAAATTAATGATCTTACTACGCACATGACTAATAAAATTAAAGAAAACGTTTGGCATTCCATTTTTGAATGTCCTAAAAAAAGAACCGTAAGTAATGGTTGGATCATTTGGGTCGAAACAATTCTCGAAGCTAGGTATTTATGTAGAAATCCTAAAAAATACTCAATCTATCGTAAAATAAAAAATTTAAACGAATACAAATCATTATCTTGTGCATCTGTAAAATATTTAAAAAAATATCCGGATAAAGCTCAAGAACATATAGAATTTACATATTGCAGAGCAGATGTTTGTGAGAAAGAAGTGTCTAATTGGATAGTGGATGTGGAAGATTGTCAAAGTGTTAATTATGAAAAATTATTTATAAGTCAAAAGAAAACACTCTGTTTGTTATTAAATATTGCTTATTGGAACTTACCTGATCCGCAATTAAAATTTTATACCGATATGGTTTTAAATAATGCGTGTTGGGAACGGTTTACTCGAGCTGAACTTTTACATAAACATGCTACTGGCAGAAATTTAATTTTGTTGGTACTACCCGGTTTAAAATATACATTTAGAATTAACGATCATTTGTATAAAGAGAAAAAGAAGGGTCGTCAATCAAAAAAGAAAAATACAAATACGAATAAGAAAATAGGATGTAAACGAAAACGAGATGAAGAAATGAAACACAAACAAAAATTGGTGAAAAAAATTTAAAAAAAAAAAAAAAAAAAATTTTTTTTTTTTTTTTTTTTTTTTTTAATCTTTTTGGATATAATAAAGCTTTAAAGCTTGTAAATTGTTTATAAAAATCTCATCATGCCTCTTTCTAATCGTATAAAAATAAAGATTGGAGAACATTATTTAAAACTTTTTAAACCATATGGGAAAAAACTTCAAACTGAATATTTTATTCGACGTTGGTTAGAAGTTGTCGAAATAAATTCAAACTTGAGCCATTTTGTAGCATTTGATCCTACCGAACCCGTTTTAACCCGTTTGGTTCCCCGAGCTAAAGGTTTAATTTTAACTACTTTTACAAACACACAAATTAATAATGTGCCTCGATTTGTATCCATTTTTCCATACTATCCTTTCCGGGTTAAACGAGAACACAACGATACACTTTGTAATGTCGGTTTAGAATTTGTTCATTTATATTTAAAATTGACAGATATTCAATTTGTGTATTTATATAAATTATGGTATTCCGAAAAAATTCTTTTAGAATTGCGTGAAAATCATCCTAACCTAAAAATTTATACGGCGGGTTCTTACGATTGTTTTTGTCGTATCATGTCAAAGACTTTGCAACGTGGTTCAAAATTTCGTACTCGTTTGACAAATTTGGCGGATAAGGCTTAACGACGGGTGGTTGTTTTATCCAATCTAGTAAATATCGATAATGTAAAATTTCTTTTTGTACGCGTGTGTCCAAACGAATTGCTGAAATATACGTATTTTTGGAATTGGTCGATAAATATCTGTATAATAAATCTTTATCGATTAAAATGAAAATATCTTGAGGAATGATTCTTAAAAGTGTGAATTCGTTCCATTTCCATATCAAAATATATTTTCCGTGCCATGGACGACCCGGTACAATTTCTAGATTGAAAGCCAAGAATACTAAACAGAGAATGGCAAAGAATAAATACATTTCTTTGATTTTGCTCCTCATCATCTTAGTAACGTTGATTAATTTATATTACAAACCTAATCTCACCAATAAAGATCGATCTATCGATTGGTTCGAAAAAGTTATTCATCCGATCACGAAATCCATATGTCCTTTACAAGGGTTTAAATGTCCGTCGAATGAACCATGCGATTGTAATAAATTTTGTATTAATGGAACCGAATTTGTACCTTTTCATATTACCGATAATAACCGCGATGAGCGTATATATGTTATGAATAAAAAATTAAATTCCGGAACCTATTGTTTACCAAAAGGTATAGAAAATTGTAATTTAAAAGTTAATTATCATATGTTTTCTTTAGCAGGATGGTCGTGTTTACCGTTGAATGAAGTCATATTTAAAGGCGATAAGAAAAGAGCTTGTAAAAATGAAGAAGCCAAAGATAACAATTTAAATATTTTATGGGATCATTTAAAAAATGAAGAAGCGGGGGATAATATCGATGATTATTACGAACCTTTAGGAAATGATCTTAGGTTCCGATGTAATTGCGGATCTAAATCTTTAGATGGAACACCCATGATTTCCGTTTTTCCTTTTACATGTTCAATAGATTATTGTCTGAGAGACATTCCTAATCCTTATCCTTTTATGGGTTGGAATGGAAAATATTGCGAGTGTGGTACTTATTTTCATTTGAATAATAATGATAAAACATCTCAGTGTCGAAGAGAATTAACGAGGATAGAAGACGAAACTCTTACGGGAAGAATCGATTGTATGACCGAAAAGTCTTTTGTAAAACAATCTTTATTTTGTCCTACAATAGATGAAGGATTAATTTTTCAAGAATTTATTAAAAAGGATTCATCGAAGGTAACAGAATTTATCGATACGTTAATAATTAAGAAATTAATATAATTAAAAAAAAAAAAAAAAAAAAATTTTTTTTTTTTTTTTTTTTTTTTTCACAATAATTGATTTATTTTAAATATAAAAAGAAATTCAAAAATTATT
Organism: Salticus scenicus; assembly: GCA_963930645.1. NCBI lineage: Eukaryota > Metazoa > Arthropoda > Arachnida > Araneae > Salticidae > Salticus > Salticus scenicus. The sequence goes on along the minus strand of OZ005654.1, from coordinate 53,608,727 downwards.
TTCAAACTATTAATTTTTCAAATAACATGTCTTATATTTATATACCATATCAATCAATTGATCAATTAATTAAATGTTTTCAAAATGATAACCTGTCTAAATATGCGATCGATCCGGAACAAACAAATCCGGCACCGAATTTTGTATTAATAAATCCCAATCTCTATTATGGATCATATGGTGGTTTATGTGATTCTACGATTTGTAGCTCGTTAAACAATAATAATTATAATGATGATAATTATATTTCAGAAAAAATAGAAAAAAATCTTTTTCTGATTTGGTGGATGTCGGTTCCAATATTCGTCGGAGATTGTACCGTTCTTTCGTTTAAAGACCGCGTAGCCGTAACTCCATCAATGTTTAATAAAATGCAAGTCAACACGATTAGAAAAATGAAAAATTCAGGAAGATCGTCTTATTTCGATGCCAATAAAGCTTGGCGCATAAATTCAGAATCTGCTTCGTACTGAGTTTCGGTATAATCGGGTTCTTGTAATAATTTATAATTTTCCCGTCTGGTTTGATGAGTTTTATTATGCATCTCGAAAAATATTCGAGGCCATTTATCATTTTCGTTCAATAATTGCATTTTATGTTCATTCAACATATTCTTGAAATGTATCATGCATATTCCGCATCGAAGAGTTCTATAAATGGGTCCCAACAATAATTGTTTCCATTCATTTTTATATAAAATGGCATTTTCGTCTTTCCTTAACGCAACGGCTTCGGCCATCCAATGTAAGAAACGCCAGTAAAAAGGACTGAATTGCGATAATTGTAAAAAATTTAATTTTTCGAAAAAACGTTCGGCAGCATAAGATACTTCTTCCTGATTAAATGTTATGTTCAAATTAATCATGAGTTGACGTAATGCCGAAGCATCGCCTTTGCTGTAAATTTTCACGATGGCGGGTTCGAGATGAAGAAAAATAGATTCGGGAGTCCATTTGATATTATAGAGTAAACCTAAACCACAAAATATCGTACTACGTAAAATTGAAATCCATGCTATGATGACTTGATGAGATTCCGGTTTTTGATATGTGCGTAAATATGCCTCTTCCTTAATAATGGCTGCTATTCTCAAAACGAAAGCGAAAAACGTTTCGTCTAATCTTTGACGGGGAGAACCAGAAAGAAAATTAGCTTTAAATGGGTCGTTATCCCAAGGAATAATGGGTACATTTTTTTCGATAACCAGATCGATAAGGTTTTGATAAAATGGATCGGATTCTTGATTTCGAGATTCTAATAAATCTCTTTCGTTAACAACGCCTAAATGAGCTCGATATAATGTTTGATATGTAGAATGTTTCATCTTACTTACAAAAAAAAAAAAAAAAAAAAAATTTTTTTTTTTAATTAAGGATTTAGATTATAAAAAGATTCTTCTCGATTCGGTTCGAAAATCTTTTCAGACAAAAAAAAAAAAAAAAATATTTTTTTTTTTTTTTTTTTTTTTTTTTTTTTTATATAATCTTTTAAGGATTTAGATTATAAAAAAGATTCTTTTCGATTCGGTCCAAGATGTAGATGTTTTCATTTTTGAAAATTAATTAAATTGTTAATTAACCAATCATCAATCAATAAATTAATTTTCAAAATTGAAAACGACTACATCTTGGACTCGAAGGAAAATTCAATTTTCGAAAATCTTTTCACAAAAAAAAAAAAAAAAAAAAAAAAAAAAAAAAAATTTTTTTTTTTTTTTTTTTCTCAATTTAACTATTTAAAACAAATATAAAAATGCAATTTCAATCAAAAAATGTCTTTTGTACCTTTTCGTATTAAAGTTAGAAATTCGGCTTTAGCTTTCAATTCTAGATTATTAGGTTTTTACATTCTCACTTACTTCCGACTTTTTTATTCGGGACGCATTACTCTTAAAATTTTTCCTGTATCTTCTTGGCATTATCAAGGATCTTTTATTACCATACGTTGTAAAATTTATAATTTCGATTATGGCGTACGTTTCGCTAATCGTGCCCGTAAGCGTACCCAAAGAATTTATAAATTGGGTTTACGAGGTAAAACTCGTAAATATAATTCATTATCCAATTGATCCTTATGCTTTGTTCGATCGAACCGAAACTTGTGCGTGCAATACTCGAAATAATTTGGCTATTCGCGGACGGACTATTTTAGTGAAAAAAGATAGTAGTCATTATCGAGTGACAAGTTTTCCTCGTTACGCCTTACCCGAAAATTGTACTTCTGAAGAAATATATACGATTATCTGTTGGTTGTTTCGAAACAAATATAGAAGATTTCGTGCACAACTCATTGGGGGAGTGTGGTATAGGACACTCGAATGTAATTGTTGGTTTATCGAAAAACCTTACGATTCCTCTTCTACGGAAAATTGTTGCGTATCGTTTACCATGAAAGACGATCCGGTTTTTTTGACGGGAAAGGGTGCCGCATCTCCTTTCGGATTAGGTCCCGCGTTAGAAAATAGTTGTTTATCGAAAGAAAAATAAAGTTTTTGTTTATGTTATGAATAAACCCGAATACACACACGCTTTACGCTATGCTACCGAACTCACCAAAGTTTATATGATGGATAAATATAAAATAAACTTTCCGCATTATTTTCAAAACGCAATTTTAGAAACACGACCGGCTACCCACGACGATTATTTTATACCTTCTTCCATAGCCGATAAATGTATTGTTGTGGTGCGGAACAAATTGGATGAAACGGGCTGTAAAAGATTCGGATGTTTTCCTTTTAAGAAAAATTTAGAAAATTGTACCGAAAACGATCCTTTACAATGGATCCGAATCGGTAACAAATACGAATTTGCGTGTCAAGCGTCTTGTAAAGATCATACTATAGATACGGAATGGACGCCCGATGGATCTTGCTTACTTTCGAATCCTCTGAAAAAATCTCTCGCTTCGATGCCCGAAAAACTATTTCAAAGGGCATCGAGGCACGTTTTTCACGGTGGATTGGATATCGTCAATGGTCATTTAAAAATTAACAAAATTTATTGCGATGCGTACGGTTTAGATTTTGTAAACGGTGATTGCGTGTCTTCCGACGGACAAAAATTTGGAGAATGGTTGTTAGGAACGACGACCATCCGAGCGGTTAAAGTGGGTAATTTAAAACCTTTGAAAGACCGTCCACCACCCATTCCAAACTATATGAATTATAAAAAAAATAAAAGAATCAAACGTTCGATCGTTGACAATGAACAAATTTCTTCTGTTTCTCCAGATCCGGAAATATTACGGGATATTACGATAGAATTATCGAAAGATTTAGGTAGAGACATTTCTGAATATGCCGTCCAACAGTTTTTGAAACGAAAAGCACCAAAACTTTTATCGAATATCGTCGATAAGCTTGCCGCTAAACTTGTTCTTAAAAATGTTATGACTTTGAGTATTAAAAAATTAGGAACCTTATCGTTAGAGACATTAGGAAATTCTTTAAGCATAGCTACGGGGATCTATGCTTTATACGAATTCATAATGGGAACTTTGGATGTGATTGATCCTTATGATTATATGAAAGTTCTTAGTAAGGAAACGATAGAAAAAATTAATTTGGAATTGGATCGTAATTATTATGAAGATGGACCTATTCGCCCCGAAATAACACCCGAATATATTTGGGAAAATGAAATTTTAAAAGATGATGATGATGATGACGACGATCGTTTACAATTTATGACATCTAAGGTGCAAGAATATTTAATAGCATTACAATCAATACCTCCGAACGAATATCATAAATATGTAGGGAAAGAAAAAAAATTGACCCAATTTATTTGGACGAAAAAAGAAACCGATTGGGATGCGACGTTTTTTAAATGTATAGTATTTGTGATGATTTTTATAACATTTTTATTTTCGAATATGATTCATATTTGGACGAGTCTTTTATTTTTTATAATGCTATCATACAATTTTATTTAATTATTAATTTTCAAAAATAAAATGACTATAGCTTGATTTTATTAATTGAAAAAAAAAAAAAAAAAAAAAAAAAAAAAAAAAATCAAGTACTCAATAAATAAAAAAATGTCAGAACAATTCTGTAAACTGGAGGAACCGAAAATAAATCTACAAGCTGAAAATAATGTTTTATTAGAAGAAATAAAGCAATTATCTGAAAACATAGATATTTTACGAAAGAGTAATTCAGATATGTTAAAAAAGGAAAATGAAAGATTAAAACATAAAATTAATAAATTATTTATAAATAATAAATATTTAAAAATTGATGAATGTAATGTTAAGCACTCGATTACCGAGTTACATAAATTGATTGATGAGCTTGGTATAGAAATTAATACTTTGAAAACAAAAATGATATCTTAAATAAAGAAAACGAGTTGTTAAAATCTAAAACGTAAAAAAAGAAAAAAAAAAAAAAAAAAAAAAAAAAAAAAAATTTTTTTTTTTTTTTTTTTTTTTTTTTTTTTTTTTTTTATGTTTAAGAAAATATATAAATGGTAAGCGCTTCTTAAAATTTCCAAGATATCTATACGATAAATATTGATTATTTCAATTGATAGTATTGTTTGAGAAAACACAATGAATATTATTGAGCAAATAGATTATAATGATTGGAATCAAATTACACATAATTGTTTAGAAAAACGTTTTTTTTATACAAATCTTAAAACGAATATTAATTTTAACACGTATAAATTTTTATTTGATTGCGGATTTAATATTGAAACGACATTCGATGAAACTTCAAGTACTAATTCCGATTCCAGATACTTTTATTATTTTATTTTACATAAATCAGCATTTAAAAAATTTCAAGAAGCCTGTAAGAATATGAACCAATTTCAAGAAAACGAATCTGAAAATAAAATATTCGTACTAAAGTATCATAACAAGTTATGCGGTAACAAAAAAGATCATATCCATTTTATAACTGGTTCAGAAAAAGATATAGATTTGAATCCTTTGTCACTCATCGGTAGTTATTTAAAGATACAATCTATAAAACATGAAGACATTAGATACCTATCATGCATTTATATATATGAAACTTTTTATTGCAACGTCACATTTAATTTTCCTTCTTTAAAACAATTATGTTTTTCAAAACTGTGGGATTGTATACCCAATTTTTATAATTTCGAGCGATTAGCACCTTATTTACCTAAATCCGTATTTTTTGAAGCGATTCGACAAAGCCATCAATATATTAAATTACCAATTTTTAAAATGACTTATGATAGTACATTTAGTGTAACGGATGCGTTTTTTAAACGTGATACGATATTTGAATTGGAAAAATCAATAAATTTTCAACATGAATTTAAAACTCTTGGAATTTTAATTCCAGAAATAGTTTTTTATGTTTTCGTAAGAGAAAATTTCGTTTATAATATGTGTTCTAACTGTTTAAAATTATATTTTTATCAATCAAAATGTATGTTTAAAAGAGTTAATTATTACAGATATAGTTTTTTAGATGATAAGAAAAAAATGTTATTTATACAAAATCCTAGGAGCTGGTGTCATTTATGTAAACGCGTACCTTTATTTAAAGTGTTTTATGGCTACCAGTGTAAGGGAAATTTTTTTAAAAAACTGAGTGACAGTTATAAATTTACATATATAGTGATCGATGATTTAAAACTTGAAGATAATCACTTGATTTTAACAAAAAGTGATTTTAAAATAGTAGAAAATGAATATTATTTAATAAATGGTAATTTTACAAAAAGAAGTTTAGTACATGATTATCATTTACGTGACATAAAAACATATTATAAACAATTAATAATTCATTAATATTAAAAAAAAAAATTAAAAAAAAAAAAAAAAAAAAAGTATTTTTTTAAAAAAATAGAAAAATAAAGATTGTTTTTTATAGTAATTTTATAAAAAAAATTCTACATCTAAATTTTTTTTATGATTTAAAATTTTTTTATCAAATCATCAAAAAATTAAAACTAAATTGCAACTTTTCAAAACAAGTATTAAAGTTATGAATTTTAACACTTATGGATTACTTTATAGTAAATTTCATCAATGTCCGGTTTCTCTCATACAAGACGATATTATCGTATTTGACTTGGGAAATTCGCCCTATGAAACGTGGGCAATATCGCGCATGTATCCATCGAGTAATATAACGATCGATTCGAATAAACCATTTTTATCAGCTTTAAAATCTTTCTTCAAATCCGACGTACCCGCCTCTGTCATTTCTAACAAACAATACTTATGGACAATTTGTCTCGGAAAAGAACGTATGATTTATCCCGTTAGTTCAGACGTGAAACCCGGAACCATGTTACATCTGTATGCTACACCCTTTTATGTTTCAGATCCTCAAGTGATCAGTCAGTATATACAAGGATCCATTAGACCGGCATACGAAAATATTTATTTTTACAAAAATACAATTTTATATTTAGATAGTCACGACATACCCTATCCCGGAGGATATTATTTCGACGAAAATAATGAAAACTCTTATTATTATCGCATTTGTTTTCTTTCAGACGAATCTATCGAATATGTTTCTAAAATAGTCGCAGAATGGCAATCCAAACGCGAAATTTTTAATATACCTTTTCTGACGAAAGATGTCGAAGCCATTCCTAAATTTATCGACTTTAAACCGATACCCGAATTTAATTTATCTTCAAAGAATTCAAATGTTATATCCTCCGGTATGATCCAACGTAAATTGAGTTCTCGAAAACCGGAACTTTTAATTCAAGACGTATTAACATCTTATTACAAAAATATTTCGAATCAGATTAATAATTTAGATAGTTTCAAAAATGATAATTTTCTAGAATCTTTTGTTTTAGGATTGATTATAGAATGGCCTTTCGTCTTGACTTTTGAAGGATCTAAGCCATCCAAAACATCCGATGTTAATCGAAAACTCGTAGCGTTGAGTATTAACGGAAATAATCCGAATCGAATCCTTTATGTTTTACATCCGTACGATCGGTACATAGAATATAATCATGTTCCGGCAGCCATCATTTGGACACCGGTTTCGTTCGTATCCTCCACTTTACTGACTGACATCGAAGTTAAAAAAGTCGTGTTGGATACGGTTGTCGTGGGGTTGGTTTACAGAGAAATCTTTTTCTGTCTGGCCCAGGCTTTACTGGAAGGTACGCCGGCGAAAAAAACTATGATAAATAGCGAATATCTTTTATCGATAGCTACCTCCACCGATATTGAACGAGATTCGAACATTAAAATAATCGAAAGTTTTAAATACAACGATCAATTTTCGTTGAGACGAGTTTATTTGAAAGGAATCCAATTAGAAACGTGGTGTTTGACTTCGGCTCGGGAAACACATCCTCATCCTAAAAATTTCCGTTTACCCTATCTTGTTAAAGAATGGTTGAATTTTTTCATGCGAGTCAATTCTAATGCTTTCGATGTAGATGTCAGTTTGGTACGTTTGGCTTTAACGTTATCCAAACATAATATTTGTTATAATTTAGTCGCTGCGAAAGACAATACGACAGATATTATTAATATATCAGATAATAATGTTAAATTTTATATGAATGAAAAAATTATTCAATTTATAAACGAAGCTAGAATTTCAAAAATGGATAAACCCGACGATGATTATTCTTGTTTGATATCATAATAAAAAAAAAAAAAAAAAAAAAAAAAAAAAAAAAAAATTTTTTTTTTTTTTTTTTTTTCAGAAAAGATTTTTGAAAATTGAAATTTCCTTCGAGTCCAAGATGTAGTTGTTTTCATTTTTGAAAATTAATGAATTAATTAATTAATTAATTAATGATTGGTTAATTAACAATTTAATTAATTTTCAAAAATGGAAACATCTACATCTTGGACCGAATCGAAAAGAATCTTTTTATAATCTAAATTCTTAAAAAAAAAAAAAAAAAAAAAAAAAAAAATTTTTTTTTTTTTTTTTTTTTTTTTTTTTTTTTTTTTTTCAGTTTATATATTTGTCAGAAAAGATTTTCGAAAATTGAATTTTCCTTCGAGTCCAAGATGTAGTCGTTTTCATTTTTGAAAATTAAAAATTAATTAATTAATTTATTAATTGATGATTGGTTAATTAACAATTCAATTAATTTTCAAAAATGAAAACATCTACACATCTTGAACCGAATCGAAAAGAATCTTTTTATAATCTAAATTCTTGAAAAAAAAAAAAAAAAAATTTTTTTTTTTTTTTTTTTTTTTTTTTTTTTTTTTTGAAGATAAGTATTTATTAGTCTTTCAAAAAATGTCTTTAGTACCATTTTTTGACAATTCATTTGAAGATAATCTTGATTTAGGATCACGCATTTTCAACAATAATTATTCTTTTATATCACATTTCGATCCGTTAAAAATGTTTTCTACTTCGATTGTGGTTGATAATAATCATAACGAAAATGCATTACAACAACATTTTCATAGATCCGCGCAAAATGGTTATATTATGAATTTTGCTTCATCTAATGTTTATACCAGCATATCTGATAATAACCAGCACGGACAACCTCAAATTCGTCAGTCTTCGTCTTTGATTAAAATTGCTCCCGGTGGTGTGAAAGAAACTCGTAAAACATTCTTAGATAGCCGAAACGGTCTTCAGGAAATGGTAATGGGTCGTTACCTTCACGATAAAGGACACGTAATTGAAAAAAGTAAAAATTTCTATACGGGCGAAGAAAATGAATCGCATGAATATATGAATTTAAACGACGAGAATGATTTCGAAAACTTTAACAAAGCATGGAAAAAACTTACAATTGCTTAAAATGTAAAAAAAAAAAAAAAAAAAAAAAAAAAAAAAAAAAATTTTTTTTTTTTTTTTTTTTTTTTTTTTTTTTTTTAACTTAAATAAAAAAAATATGTATATTGATGATTTGCTGCTTTTAAAATTTTTCATTTTATATATTTAAAACATACTTTTTTACGTTACAATTACGTTATTTTTTTTTACATCGTATGATAGCTAAACAGCCCGATAAGTTAACATTTTTTTCAACCCTACTCTAATGGGCGATAAAAAGCAATTTTTCGAACACGAAGCACTTTTCTCCAAAAGATGTTACGATCAAATTTGGCCGATCGAATTAGAACCGCTTACGATAACATTCGAAGACGATGGTTTGAATTTGGCAGCTTCGTGCATTAAAAAATATCTTGGAAAAAACAAAAATGAATTATGGTATCACGTGATCGTGCGGGGTGTATTTTTTAAACGTTTTTTATTCGTTATGGATTTTTATCGAGGCGAAATAAAAACTCTACCCTTTTCGTGTTGGTGCGACGGAGGAAAAGAATCGAAAACTCGCCTCAGACAACACAGACACATGATCGTCGTTTTCCCGACCCGTAAACATTTACATGATTTCGAGAAAAGATTTAAGCCGACGTTAATAATTATGAAAAGGTTTCTTATATACGACGCACTACGTTTGGTCAATGCTTTGACTTATGTGAGCCAGCGTATATCTCTTTGTAGATTTAATATTCATCAAAAATTTAAACGTGGCACTCCGAAACATTTTTATATATCGGAAACCCTACCTAAAAATAGCGACTTGATATTAGTCACGCAATGGAAAGGAGGCATCATGGATTGGATTAGTGATCGTTATCGTTTCACTGATCCGAAAAGTATTTTGTGGTTACCTATGGATTTCATCGATGGTAAATGGCGCATCAAAATCAAATATTTACCCGATATACCACTCGATTTATCGCTCCCCGTTTCTAAAAATTTTCGACCGTCTCGTGAACCCACGGATTTGTTCCTTTCTCTGACGGATGGAAAAAAGATATATTTTCAACGTTCTGAAATCGAAAATACAGATTATTATTCGTTGTGCAATATCGTGAGCGATGATTATTGGACCCCTAACTATCACCAACAAATGTGTTTCGATTGTGCAAAATCCCTTAAAATACAATGCGACAAATTAGAAAAGGAAAATCAAGACTTGAAAACTGAAAATGAAAAATTGAGATTAAACTTGAGACACGAATTCTTTGTTGAAAAATTAAAGTTATTCAATCATTAAAGACATTAAAACTATATTTTTTTAATTATCAATAATTTGATTATAATAGTAATGAGTATATCTCCGATCGTCCTTATTATTAAAGATTATTTCTTTTTTAATGTTGTACAATTCAGTTATTTGATCGTAAAATACATTATGTTTACTATAATCATACATTGTGTTTTCTTCATTCAATGTTACAGGATAATTTTTATCTTCTTTCCAAAAAGTATCAACGGGTAATACTTTTTTTGGTTTTTCGTTTCTATAAAGACATAATTTATGATACAACGATGTATATTCATCATAAGATAAATTATTATTGGTTATACTATACTTGTAACTTTTATCTTCTTTCCAATAACCTTTTATGGGAAAAAGATTATATTTTCCTTTTCTACAAAAACATTGATTTTTGTAAATGCATTTTGTAATTAATTTTTTATTTTTTCCCCATCGTATTGAATGATGCGGTTCGTCATCAATAGTCACGATACATTTTTCTTTGAAATGATAAATTTTAGGACCTTTTACCATAAAAATATTACCGGGCCAACGGAGGGTTTTCAAAGAATGGTTCACAGCGACCGTAATATTGGGAGATATGCTATAAAATTGGATGTCTTCTATCTTATCGACCGGAAAATAAAATTCCGGAAATTCATATTGAAGATAATAATTAAAATAATCCCAATCCAAATTTTCACTTACCTTTTTCACATGATCGATACCACCTTTTATCAGATCGTCTAGAGACGGATAAGTTTCGTCTAATTTTTCAACGTTCAAATAATTAAAATAACGTGCGGATAAAGACGCATTTTTTTCATCTACGGATATATAACAGGCATCGTTGCTATTGTCGAGATACCAACCCGGTTTCATGATTCGAATCGCATACAGAAATCCGAAAAATTCATCGTAGGGAATCGACCAAAGATCAGGATTTGATAATTTTTCGTGAAAATCGGGTGAATTTAATAACATTAGTTTATCGTGAAGCGCAATATAGTCATTAAAAAGAATTGATAACGCATCATTATTTAAATCAAAAAGGGTAAGTGGAGAATTTTTACTAGGCATATTTATCTTGATATTCTATTCAGCATCACAATAAATAAAAAAAGATTTGGAAATGAAACCCCAGTTTGTTAAAAAACAAAATTCAGCATCACACAAAAAAAAAAAAAAAAAAAAAAAAAAAAAAAAAAAAATTTTTTTTTTTTTTTTTTTTTTTTTTTTAAAATTTATTTTCTCAACAAATGTATATATAAGTTGCTCGGCTTCTCAAACTACTAAGATTTTTTCACAAAACATTTTTTGCTACATTCTATTTTAGAAACGATGACGTCATTGTTACTATTTTTAGAAAAACTAAATGATTGACTTCAATCTCGGAGATTTGCTTTTCAAAATTTTTTGAAATTTTAAATCTGGCAAAACCCGATCGTTGCCTATGAAATTTTAGTTGTCTTCTCATGGTTCGAGAATTAAAACGTTATTACAATGCCCTTTATAGGGATAAGTTTTCATTTTCGTGTCCGAAATGTGGAAATCGTATTCTTTCCTCTGAATACGAAAAACATTACACAAACAATCACGAAAAAAATGCTAGGTGTTGTTGCGTTTGGTGTTTTGGAAAACGGGAGTGGGATATGCGTGAGAAAAGACAATGCCGACCATCTTTTAGAATGTTTTAGAAAATTTAAATATCGTGTATTTTCTGTCGCAAAACGAAAAAGTGAAAACGATTCAGTTGATTCACCATCTGATACGATGACATTTTTCGATCTGACGCCAATGTGTGAAAAGCGAAACTTCTTTGGACATGAACCCATTTTATCAAAGAAATGTTATGAACAAATTTGGCCGATCGAATTAGAACCGCTTCCGGTAACATTTATAGATAATGGCTTAAATTTAGCGGCTTCCTGCGTGCGGAAATATCTCGAAAAGGATGATGATGCGCTGTGGTTTCACGTAATCGTGCGAGCTTTTGTCTTTGAAAATTTTTTAAATATTATCGATTCTTATCGCGGTGAAATAAAAACTCTTCCTTTTTCTTGCTGGTGCGACGGAGGAAACGAATCGGAAACGCGCCATCGACAACACAGACACATGATCGTCGTTTTCCCGACCGAGAGACTCTTCAAAGAGTACAAGAAACAAAAAATTAAATCGGAAGACAAACCTTACAAGAATTTCAAGTGCGTGATACACAATCGCATCGAGTCTGCATTACATTTAGTCAATACTTTGGGTTACGTGAGCCAACGTACATCCAACTGTAAATTTACTTTTCAAGACGGGATAAAAATATGTGGAAAAGCTAATCATTTTTATATATTAGAAACCCTACCGAAAGATTACGGATTGGCATTGGTCACGCAATGGGATGGCGGTATCATGGAATGGATTCATCAACGATACAACCGCGCCGACCCAAAAAAACTATTGAAACTCATCGATGGGAAATGGCGCATCCAAGTCAAACATTTACCTGATATACGGCTCGATCTGATACTTCCAGTTTCTAAAAACTTTCGACCGTCTAATAAACCCACGGATTTGTTCTTTCACCTCACCGATGGAAAAAAGATATATTTTAGACGTTCTAGAAGTGACGCGACAGATTATTATCTATTTTATCATGTCGTGGGTGATGAATGGTGGACTCCGTGCTTTTTGCAACAATCGTGTTTGAATTGTGCAAAACCCATTATGGCAGAATGTGATGAATTACAGAATGAAATTAAATGTTTAAAAAGGAAAAATGAAGATTTGGAAATGGAACTCCAGTTTGTTAAGAAACAAAATTCATCATCACAATAATAATTAAAAAAAAAAAAAAAAAAAAATTTTTTTTTTTTTTTTTTTTTTTTTTTTTTTTTTTTTTCTCAACAAATGTATATATAAGTTGCTCGGCTTCGCAAACTAAGATTTTTTCACAAAACATTTTCTGCTACATTCTATTTTCAGAAACGATGACGTCATTGTTACTATTTTTAGAAAAACTAAATGATTGACTTCAATCTCGGAGATTTGCTTTTTCGATATTTTTTAAAATTTTAAATCTGGCAAAACCCGATCGTTGCCTATGAAATTTATCTACAAAAGCGTAGAATCTTTTTTTGCATTCTTTATTTTATCTGTAAATTCGTGTGATTTTACCTGATTTTTTATGTTTTTGCTTTTATTTTTTAAAATATTTTCTGTTATTGATTGTTGTTTTTGGCCTTTTTGAAAAACGTTGGATTTAGAGAATTTTTTGTTTGCTGTAAATTATACGATTTTTCTAGGATTTAAAGAATTTTTGTTTGCTGTAAATTATACATTTTTCCAATATATATTTTATTTTTATATTTTTTCATCATGGTTCAGACCAGAGATTTAAAGTATTATTATGATACCGTGAGTAGGAATGCGTTTACGTTAACATGTCCGTATTTGAATTGCGGAATACGTATCGTTTCGAATCAATACGAAAAACATTGCCATGCGGAGCACGGAGTGAATTTTAAACGATGCTGTGTTTGGTGTTTAGGAGATGCGACGTTCGAAAGAAAAAACGAGGGGGGCGAAGCATCTTTTGGAATGTTATGAGAAATTTAAAATTCGCGCGACTCTCGCTTCAAAACGAAAAAGCGAACAAGAGGGTTCTTCGAAAAAAGTCGCGAAATTACAATTATTCGATTTCGCGCCCATGTGTGAGAAACTAAACTTTTTCGATCACGGGAAAATTTCTTGTATCGAGAAATATTACACCGAACCCGTCTGTCCTTTGGATCTGAGCGACGAATTATTATCCGTGCCTTTCAAAGACGAAACTTTGAATTTAGCGGCCGCGTGCGTTCAGAAATACGTTCGAGGGGGTTGCGTATGGTTGCACGTGATGGTGCGAGCCGTGGTTTATGAAAGTTTCGTCCGAGCGATGAAAAAAGACAACGAGGACGATTTCGGCGAGGGAAGTGTCAAAACCATACCTTTTTCGTGTTGGTGCGACGGCGGAAATGAATCGGAGGCTCGTTTCAGACAACATCGACACATGATCGTGGTTTCGCGTTCTATGGACGATTTCAGACGCGTGTGGAAAAAGGTCGCCGTATCCAAAAGAGTACGAAAACCTTATCCCGGATTCAAATGTAAGATATACAGACCGATCGAATGCGAAATGCATTTGGTGAACGCGATGGGATATCTGAGTCAGCGCAAATCGGGTTGTAATTTTAGCTTTCGCGAAGACGGATACGAAAAGTATTTTGACGAGGAGGACGATTTATATTTTCCCGAAAAAATCAAAAAGAGAAGCGGTAGAAAAGAAAATCATTTTTGCATCTCGGAAACTTTACCTTCGGATTACAGATTGGTATTGGCGACTATGTGGAACGACGGTATCATGCAGTTGATCAGACAGAAATATAACCGTTACGATCCCAAAAAATTGCTTTGGGTGCCTATTGAAAGGATCGGTTCGAAATGGAAAGTTCAAGTTAAAAATTTACCCGAGATAACGATGAATTTAGCGTTACCGGTGACAGAGAAATTTAAAGTTTCCAAAGAGGTCACGGATCACTATTTACATCTCAACGAAGGAAAAAAGATTTATTTTATTGAAAAACGAAAATGTAAAAGGTTGAAAAATGACATAGAAGATCACGCGTTGTTTTATCGAGTCGTGGGAGACGATTGGTGGGAAACGTGTCCCAGGCAACGAGATTGTTTGAATTGTGCTAAACCGTTCGTGAACCGGTGCAAAGAATTGGAAAAAGAAAACGCGGATTTGAAAAACAAATTGGAAGAATTACAAAATAAATATGAAAATTTACGAGCGGATATCGAACAGCGCCGCGAAGAAGAAATTAGAGAATTGAAACATAGATTGAAAACTGCCGAAGAGAAAATCGACACGCTTCAGAACAAAAATGATTCGCTTCAGAACAAAAATGACTCGCTTCAGAATAAAATCGAGTATTTAAGAGAGACCGAAATTGTTGAATTGAAAAGAAGATTATCTAAGTATGAAAATCCTGCAGTATAAAAAGTTAAATTTAAGAGGCTAAATGATTTGTTATTTCTTATCTCAGGTAAATGTTGAAAAAAAAAAAAAAAAAAAATATATATATTTTTTTTTTTTTTTTTTTTTTTTTTTTCCTCACAAAGTATATAAAAAGTATGCTCAATATCAACAAATTGGCAAATGGCTTCGTTTCATGAAAACTATCATTCAACTAAAGATTTCGTCCGCACGGATTATATTCTTAAAAATGTTTTTTTATATTTATTGAAAAATTACCACACATTCGAAGTTGTTGAGGCTAGAAATAAAAAGGAAAAAGAGGTGTTGAACAGTATAATAAATATTTTAGATTTATTTAGATCAAATTATGGGACAGAAATAAAAAGGATTTGTACGGAAATCGATAATTACGATGAGGATACGACATGTTCTTACGTATTAGTAGGTGTAGCGAATGAACTTTTTAATGAAAATATAACTTGGAGTCGAATCGTAACATTTTTCGTTTTTGTCGGAGAATATACTATTATGGGTATTCGTCAAAATATGCCGATAACATTTGTGTATACAATATATGAAACTTTTTCACGGATAGTGAAACAAAAATTGGAATCGTGGATAGAAGATCATCATGGTTGGTTAGAAATAACGAATTACGATTTTGCAATGAAACGGGAAAATGTTTTATCATCATTTCAATCATGTTGGGTTAAAAATACATTGTATTCTTTGATTCGAATATTTGGCATTATAGCATATATTGCAAATACAATAAACATGTAAAAAAAGGAGCGTGGGCGTAACTTAGCTATATATAAGCTTTACTGGCCGTTATCAATTTTTTCAAATCATTTTAAACATGATGAGTTAATTAATTAATTAATTAATTTCTAAAAATGAAAACGACTACATCTTGAACTCGAAGGATTGTTTTATCTTCAAGCTGTCTAAATTTTACATGGGTAACATAAGTAATAAATACATAATAACACTTGAGTATTGGGAATATTATTTTTTTACGTTAGAAGATTGGTCTTTTAAAACGATATGGAATAATATTATATATTTTCATGATATCGAGAATTTGAATTTACCTACTAGACTTTTACAAAAAGCTGTTGAAAAACATTATAAATATAATGTACGTACTACTCAGTTTGAAGAAACATATAACAGTTTATTACAAAGTTTTAAGGATTCTTTGAAAAAAAAGCCTATTGAAATATTATTTTCTGAAATAGATACGGCATTCGACAAATATAGCGCATACTATTTTCATAGTCGAACGTATCACATGTCTCAAAAAAGAGAATTAACAGATCAATTTTATTATATTCGATCTTTCTTTGTAAAGGATAAAAAAAGGATTCGTATGTGTTTGAAATGCATGAAATTATGCATGAAATTATTTTTTTATGGAGAAGAGTGTTTAATTGATCGATATTTCTCTATTGTAGATGCGCATAACGCTCAAAAGTTTGTAAAAAGTAAGAAACATTGGTGTCGCTTATGCAAACAAATTCCTTTATTTCAAGTATTAACTGAGGAAAAGGTTGAGAAATATTATAAGACGTTCATCAATCCCATAAAAATTCAAAAATATCAATTGTGTAAATATACCATGAACGAAATAATTTAGATTCAACATTTAAAGAAATTGGAAAATAATATATAAATGGATAAGATAATTTCAATGAGATTATACAATTCATAAGTTGAAAAAAAAAAAAAAAAAAATTTTTTTTTTTTTTTTTTTTTTTTTAACACTTATTTCTTTTTAAGAATAAGAACGAATAATGTTATGGATTATTTTCATTTTAATGTCCATCGGACTGACTCTTTACTATACTTCATCATACGACAAGGATCTTAAATTAATATTAAATTTCTTAATGTTAAAATATTTAAATGAGCACAAAGAGGGAAACGAAAATACTAATATTGTTGAAAAAAAAATACCGTGATATTTTGACGAAAAATATATAATATAAATGTGTAATGAAGAATCTGATGACGAAGATACAGAATTATATGGTAGTGATTATTATTTGTCTAGATTTTACTATAAAAATAAAAAAATTAAATTTATCTATCATTTAGTGTTGGAAAAACGAAAAAATACATTTCATCAATATAATGAAGCCATAAAAAATCTAGTTATAAAAGAAATAGAATGCGTTAAACATTATTATGCAAAAATACCACATATTCATATAGTTTTTCATTCGTCGGACGTTATTAACAAAGATGTTTGGAAAAATATTACGTGTGGTTTTAAAATAAATATTTTATATCCCACAAATAATTTGGTATATTATATCGATCCTTTTAAATCTTGTCGCGTATTACGGAAATATTTTTTTCTAGAAGATTTTTGTTTAAAAACAATATGGAAAAATATTAATAATTTTCATGATATTGAAAATTTAAATTTACCCAATTCCGTTTTACAGAATGCTGTTCGTCAAAGTCGAAAATATTTTAAAATTACTAAATATAATGGGTGGAAAAATTTCAAAAATTTTAAAATTGATTTATTTCAATTATTTTCTCAACAAGACGTTGTATTTAAAAAAGAATTTATCGTATATATTCACAACAAGATTTATCCAAACAATGTTTTTCAAATATTGAGCCACAATTATTTACCATTTTCTCTATTTTTCGTTCGATTTAATTTTGAAACGATTGAATGTTTGCCAGAAAAATTTCAAATGTGTTTAACGTGTATGAAATTGTTTTTTTGTGCGGAGGAACGTTATGTAAGAAGAAATTATTTTATAATAGAATGTTGTAATTTAACAGATTTGGAGATGATGGTTTTTGTAACGAGTTCAAAGAATTGGTGTACATTGTGTAAAAGGGTGCCTTTATTTAAAATATTAAAAAACGATCAATATGAAAACTTTTGTGATGAATCTCTTCAATGTTGTGTACGTTATAAAAAATTTAATATTCCAATAAAAATCGAAATGTATAAAATTCATGCGAGTCGTATTGATTTAGAAACTGAAAATGAAGGATTTCCCAATCAACATAGTTTTCTCCCATTTTTCTAAATGAAAACAACTACATTTCGGACTCGAAGAAAAATTTTATAAAAAAAAAAAAAAAAAAAAAAAAAATTTTTTTTTTTTTTTTTTTTTTTTTTTTTTCAAAGACTGTATTTTCAAATATATAAGAAGACTTTGATTATTTTTAAGTATATATTTTTTACAATTTTATAGAAAATCATGTTTTTTAAACGTAACAGTATGTTTGCTGAAGCGTTTTGGTTGAATATTCAAAACGAAAAACCCATTCCTTTAGAAATTGCCTTTGCAATTAATCCGACCGAAGTAAATGTATTTCGATTGGCTCCATTACCCTCGTATCAGAGTTTGACTTTAGAAGATCTTGCAAATATCAAATCCAGAATATATAATACCGATCGATTTTACAATTCAGATTGTTTTGATGATCGTTTGATTCCTCCAGAAATTTACGAGTGGAAGTTACAAATCAACAATTGGTTGAATCAACTATACGTACACATTCCTCGACAAACTTCATTGTATGTACGAGGACGTTCTCAATATTGGTTTTTTAAAAGGATTTGTGGTTATCCGAATGTAAGAAGAATTAAAATTTCGACTGGAGTTAGCGTACCAAAAACTTTTCATTCCCACGAACGATCAAAACTTTTATATTATCCTTGCCCTGCGACCGAAGTGGCAACTATGGCACTTTATCGAAAATTTTATTTAAAAAACCATTTGTGAATAATAATATGGCTTGGAAAAGTTTGTTTATTTTAAAATATTATTAAAAAAAAAAAAAAAAAAAAAAATTTTTTTTTTTTTTTTTTTTTTATAACCTTATAAAAAGCATAGGATTTTCCAAACGTTTATCAAACATGTCTTCGCAAGGTGTTATAGTATTTTCCGAAGCCTTTTGGCTAAGCAATAACGATGATTGTTGTATACCGTTGGAAATTGCTTTTGCTGTTAATCCGACCGAAGTAAATATATTTCGCATAGCACCTTTACCCTTACAACAACGTATTTCATTACAAGATTTGGCAAATATGAAATCTAGAATATTTAATCCCCATCGTTTTTGTAATTCCGATTATTTTAGCGACCATCTGATTTCTCCGAGGGTGTACGAATGGAAGTTACAAATCGACGATTGGTTGAATCAATTACATAAATATGTTCCTTTGCACGCCGTATTATATGTTCGAGGAAAATCTCAATATCGATTTTTTAGTATCGTCTGTGGTTATCCTCATGTGAAACGAATCGTATTGTCGACCGGAAGACCCGTGCCGAAAGTATATCATTCTCACGAACGATCAAAATTATTACCTTATCCGTGTCCGGGCATAGAGGTTGCTACCATGGCCAATTATATAAGTAAATATGGAGAAAATATAAGATATCGATCAAGAGGTCGTTTTATTCCAAGAGTCAAAAGTTTTTTACCCGTGTATTATATTTTAAACGATTAAAAAGAAAATTTATCTACTATTCTTTATACATGTAAAAAAAATATATAATTTTATCGAGTTAAAATTTCTATAATAAAATTATCGAGTTTTGAATCGTTCGGATTCAATTTGTCAATTAAATCTCGGCGTAAATGTTCTCTAATCGATAACGACCATACTGATAATGCGTTGAGAAGATCGATGGTCGTTAAAAGTTTTAAATAAGCTTCGTGAGAGTTTTCCGCTAAAGACAAATCGATACGAATTGGATCGTCGGAAAAACTTTCGAGATAAGGCCAGACGTGACTCGAAGGAGGCACGACTATCTTTTGATTTTCTTCCGCTCGAATCGGTTTTGGAATAAGAAACGATGAGGGTTTTTCGCATTTCTCGATTCGCGTATTACGGGGATCCCAGATGAGTCGCAAATGACTTGTCAGCACGATGGTCCACGTATCATCGGGAGGTACGATCGCATCGAAGGAAGGTTCGATTAAAACGCGTAAAAGACGACGAGAAGAAAAATGCCTTTTGGGATGACGATACCAAAATAATAATTCGTATTCCGATGCGATTTCCAGTTCTGGTATGGCATTTAAATAAAACTGTACGAGAGAAGGATATCGACCATAATGACCGTGTAAAATAGTTGGTTTTTTAGAAGCTAGGGCGTTTTGAAAAATATCCATGATGGATTTTGTATTTTATATATTTTTTGCTTTTATTGCAAAATTAAAATATTGTAATAACTTTATTATTATTTTTTTTAAATAAATAATCATTATTATACATTTTTTAAATTATAATGTATTGTATTGCTAGGTACCGTAAATATAATAGAGTTCTTAGTTTTGCGGTATTGAGAATCTTCTCTTACAGTCACCAGAAAAATTAATCGAGCGCTGATCCCCCAACAAAAAAAAAAAAAAAAAAAAAAAAAAAATCCATTATAATATTTAACCGATTGATAATAATAATAATAATAATAATAATAATAATAATAATAATAATAATAATAATTTTGAATATCAATCGAATTAATTCGACTCCAATTTTCAATAGTTATCATTCATCTCCCAACGTATACATCCTATATTGGTTATAAAAAAATATAGATAATAATCATTTTTAAAAAACGAATAAAGATGACGACGGATGGATGTAAAGAAATCGAACAACTTTTAATTGAAAAGGATAAATGCGGACAAATAGAAGAACTTCGAATTGAAAATAAATTGTTGCTCTTAGAAATTAAACGGTTATGGGAAAAATTGGATTATTTGCAAAATAGAGACTTAAACAGGTTGAGTGAAGAGAATGTTCAATTAAACGAAAAAAATGTCAAATTAAATGCGGAAAACCTTTGGTTGACGGACGAAAAAGCTAACTTGAAGGAAGAAAATGTCTGGTTACACGAAGAAAATTTTAAATTGAATACGAAATTTGCTACTTTGAAAAACGAAAATGACACCTTAAAACAAGAAATTAATATTTTAAAAGAAGAAAAAACTAGTTTGAAAAAAGAAAACGCATGGTTACATGATCAATATACCAAGGCTACCGTTAAAGATGATGCTATAAAAGAAAAATTATATATAATTGAAAATATCTAACAAACATTAAATAATATGATTATGCATCTATAATTTTTTTAAAAAACTTTCAGATTGTTTACATTTATGAAATAAATAAGAAATTATTTTCTTTAAAATTAATTAATTAATTAATTAATCAATTAAAAAAAAAAAAAAAAAAAAAAAAAAAAAAAAAAAATTTTTTTTTTTTTTTTTTTTTTTTTTTTTACATCATCTAAAACATATAAATAGTTAACATACTCCGTGTAACTTTATTAATTTTATTAAACGGTAAGGTAATTATGGATGTTTCTCTATCCGATATTTGTTTGGTGGTAGATATGGATGGTTTTCCCATTTACGAATTCTTTCTCACGAGAGAATTTGGATACGAATCCCTCATTGACGGTACAAACGACTCACAGAGGTACGATCTGACGAAAATGCAAGAGACATTATTCGAAAACCCATTTGAAGGTGTCAAGGAATTTCTAAAAGAGGCCGGCATGGAAAAGGAATACGAAGAGCACGGGTCGAGAATTCGAGAAAAAATTCGACGGCAGTTTTTTGGGAAGGAATTGGAGACTATTAAAAATATGACGAGTGAAGTGCATGGTTTACCATTTACCCCCGTTGACCAAGAAGTGGTCGAGAAATATGAAAATATGGAATCCGACATAAAAAAGTTATACGAATCGCATAAGACCGAAGACAAACCGATTGTAGCCTATAAAGGGGATCCGTGGATCGAAGCATTGATGGATTCTCTCAAAATACCCACAGTCAATCTCGAAAACTTTGGATGTCCCGACTTTAAATGTTTACCGATGCCGGAAAAAAAGAAATGCGATTACCACGCCCGCGATGTTAATAAAAAATTTTCGTGTCCCAAAGAGAGATGTGCCGCTTATGCAAACTGGATTAGAGAACAGTTGGTAGAGATTTCAAAAATTACCGTATCCAAAGACGGAAAGTGGATAACCTTTGGTTGATGGACGAAAAACCTAACTTGAAGAAAATTTTAAATCGAATACGAAAGTTTGTCTAACAAATATTAAATAATATAATTTTGATTGATATCTATAATTTTTTAAAAACTTGAGATTATTTAAATTTATAAAACAAAGAAATTATTTTCTTTAAAATTAATAATTAACTTAAAAAAAAAAAAAAAAAAAAAAAAAAAAGTTGAATTTTTCTTCGAGTCCAAGATGTAGTCTTCATTTTTAAAAAATAATTGATTTATTAATCGATGATTGATTAATTAACTAATTAATTAATTTTTTAGAAATGAAAACGACTACATCTTAGACTCAAAGGAAAATTTAATTTTCAAAAAAAAAAAAAAAAAAAAAAAAAAAAAAAAGTTTTTTTTTTTTTTTTTTTTTTTCCTCCCAAGTGTTGGTTGAATTTTAATATATATGATATTGATAGGACTAGATAAATTTATTGTGACGAAAAGCAGGTTATCAAAGATGAAAATATATTTATTTTTGACTAACTGAAAGAGTGAGGGTTAAAAAACATATATAAAACTTTTCATTCAAATTTATATGTAATATTTTCAGAGTTATATTTTCCCCATTTCTTTAAAGATTAAAGGTGAAAATAATTAATGTAATAATTTCATTATCCATTCAAATGGACTTGGACATAGTATTTTCTAATTTATATTTTTAATGTCAACACCAATTAACGTATATGACAAAGAAAGGTATGCTGCAAACTTGAAGAATATTATGTTTATGTAAGTTATTTTTCATCCGATGAGGAAAGATTTCCACCTGATGGAGAAAGATTTCCACCTGATGGGGAAAAATCATTCTAAAATTCACCATAGTAAATATTTATAATCTAAAAATTTTTTGAGATAAGTAAAAGATTTGGAAATTAAGACGAATTAATTTTTTTATCATCATTCTAAAATAGACCATAGTAAATATTTGTAATTTAAAAAAAAATTCACGGTAATTCGGGAAAATAAAGACCATTCTAAAATGGACCATAGTAAACATTTTTAATTAAAAAAAATTAGGATTGATTCGGAAAAATAAACTCAAATAGAATTTTACTCTATTTTTTATATTTTCATTCTAAAATGGACAATAGTAAATATTTAAATTAAAAAAAGTTTTGAGATGATTCTGAAAAATAAAAATATTTTTATATTGCCATCTAAAATGGACAATAGTAAATATTTAAATTTTAAAAGTTTTAGGGATGATTCTAAAAAAATAGAATTTTACATGCATTATTTTTTATATGTACATACATTATTTTTTATCGTCTTTGAAAGGCACGGACAAATTTTCATCGCTCAGATCCAAGGCAATATGGATGATGCATTAAACATAGACATTGATCCGGTTCTTTTACTCGGTTATGAATCGGATAAATAGAATGCGGACGGTATTTTCTTGGCAATATAGATATCGGTTCGGCCCTTTCGCTTCGTTATAAATAATTCAGCGATGTATTTTCATTTGTTCTTTCAGAGGATCAACTAAGTTTTTCTAATTCATTTTTTGAAAAATTGCTCATCTTCAGGTGAAAATCTTTCTTTTTCAAGTGGAAACTTTTCATATTCAAGTGAAAAATCTATGACTATCAGGTGATAAGTCTATGATTATCACCATTAAAAACATTTTGAAATACTTCACTGCAAGACAGGTTATAAAAAGTTTAAGACAGGTTATAAAAAGTTATATTTGAAAACGGCTTCCGAAAAACAACTTTAACATTTAAGACAGGTTATAAAAAGTTATATTTGAAAGCGGCTTCCGAAAGTAATTGTTAATCTGACTCTGTCGAAGTAAAATTTAGACAGCTCGAAGATAAAACAACTTTAACATTTAAGGTTATAAAATTTCTTTGTCATATATTTATATTGACATGGAAAATGAATCATAGAAAAATATTATTTATTAATTAATTAATAATTAATGATTAAATCTTGGACTCGAAATAATAAATTAATTTAAAAAAAAAAAAAAAAAAAAAAAAAAAAAAATTAAATATAATTCAATATAATTCAATATTGGATAATAGTTTAACGCAAAAAATGGGAGTTGGACAAAGTATCGTTGGCCATAAAAAAACTATGATCAACGATACTTTGTCCAACTCCCATTTTTTACTCTTAATTTTTTTTACCTTTTATAGCTTTACACTATAAAAAATCATTAAGACTTTCAATGTAACTTAAAGAAAAAAAACAAACAAATACAAATAGATAACAAAAGTTTTATTATACATAAATAATATTTACAAAACAAATAATATTTAAAATGAATATATTTTTTTCTCAAAAAAAGTAGAAGAAATGTAAGTTGCATATATAAAAGATAAAAAAAAATATTTATCGACTCATTAAAATATCATTAAAAGTTTTATTAAATTCTGCTAAGAAACTCATATTTTCATCTTTTAAAAATTCATATCTAAGTAATAAACGTTGAATATTTTCTTTTTCCCGGACACTGCATTTCAATTTGTTAAATTTTAAAGAAACTAATTTTATCATATTGAAATTATTATTATGAAGTAAAAGGCACGACCTTTTAAAATCTATTTGGAGATCTTTAGCTAGACGATAGGATTCAGAAAGTGGCAAACTTACATTTCTTCTAGAAGTCGATGGTCGGGATTGAAAATATCTCGATTGAAGAAGAGGACGGCCGGTGCTCGACGGTTCAGCAGCATCGGGAGGAGATTGGAAAATTTCTCGGTCGTCTCGAGAGTTCGCAGAGGAATTCAATGTCTGTTCTGGCACTTCGAAGTTTCTTTCGGAAGAGAGCAATTCCAGGTATAACGAAACCGGGCGGGTGCTCGACGGCTCCGAATCATTTGGAGGAGATTGGAAATTTTCTGGACCGTCTCGAGAGTTCGTAGATGA
The DNA here is from genome assembly GCA_963930645.1 of Salticus scenicus. Taxonomy (NCBI): domain Eukaryota; kingdom Metazoa; phylum Arthropoda; class Arachnida; order Araneae; family Salticidae; genus Salticus; species Salticus scenicus. The sequence goes on along the minus strand of OZ005654.1, from coordinate 53,583,769 downwards.
ATTCGATGTCTCTTCTTGCACTTCGAGGCTCTGCTCCCCGTCTGAAACTCGAGACTTGTTCAAATCGTTTTCGAGCCAACGATAAAAACAATTTCTTCGGCAGATGGAACATTCGAAAGTAGATTTAACCGACAAATGATCAAAATAGGATTTCAAACAAGTCCTGTGATAGGCATGTCCACAGGCTAAACAATATTTGTCTTGTAATATCAAATCTAAACATATTACACATTCCATCGCAATAATGTAAAAAAGATCTAACTCACAAATGCAGAGCAATGAGAACGCCAAAAAATTGAAAGACCGACTGAAAATCCGTCGCTATATATACGCCTTTTTGAACTTTGCATCGAGGGACATTTGACCTCTGATATCTCGATAAAAACGCGTTTCTTTTTCTTCCTTCTCGAAAAGGAAAAAAAAAACAAAACACTTGAACTTTTTGCACTTTGTATCAAATACTCTTTATCAGGTCGCGTGATTTCGTGAGAATCGAGGTCACGGGGAAAAAGAAATGCGTTTATCTTTTTCTAAATTACTTTGCGTGAGAAAAAGATAAACTAGATTATCGGGGTTAAGATTTTGAAATCAAATTCTACAAAATTGATCGTGAGGTCGAGAGCATCGCGGTTCAAAGTATTTGGGACGGGTTCACGATGAAAAAAGTGATTTCATGCGAGGTCAGGTCTGTCTACGGGGCAACTTTTGTAAAAACAAGGGTTTTTTACACCGCGCTAATCAGAATCATTTACAAAAAAAACAAATGAGATTGTTTTTTAAATATCAAATCGTTTTCCAATAAAAAAATATCTTTTTGATAATCTTCCAGTTTCATAAATATAATATTTTTCGAGTAACGATATAAAAATTAGTTAATTCTCTGAAAGAACAATAGAAAATAATTATGATAGATTGTTATCGTTAAATTAGGATATTGTTCTCGAAATGTCTTTCATTTTTGAGTGTCTAAAAACATTTTAGCGTTTCCCGGTGAACTTGCAAATTTTTCAGCTCAACTTACGTTATAATTTCAAACTAGTAGGTTATTACAAAAAGACCAAGATAAATTATGATAGATTGTTATCGCTAAATTAGGATATTGTTTTCGAAATGTCTTTCGTTTTTGAGTGTCTTAAAAACATTTTAGCGTTTTCTACGTTATAATTTCAAACAAGAATTTCAAACTAGCAGTAATTACAAAAAGATCAAGATAAGTTATCGCTCAATTAGGATATTGTTCTCGAAATGTCTTTCATTTTTGAGTGTCTAAAAACATTTTAGCGTTTCCCGATGAACTTGTAAATTTTTCAGCAGCCTCGATCGTCTAATATTTTATTAGAAATCTTTAATATGCTTAAACTTACGATTGTTATCGCTAAATTAGGATATTGTTCTCGAAATGTCTAAAAACATTTTAGCGTTTCCCGGTGAACTTGCAAATTTTTCAGCAGCCTAAAAAATATTTTGTCGTATATAAGTTCATTGTTTGGTCCGTGGACAGATAATTCATGTTATGTAATATTTAGATATATGGGCAGAATTTATAATGACCGTTTCGCACCTCACTGAGTGCGAGGACAAGAAAACATCGCTTTAGCCAATCGGAATTCTATGATTTTGATTTTTTATTATAAATTTCATCAAATATTTTGTCGTATATAAGTTCATTGTTTGGTCCGTGACTCTGTCGAAGTAAAATTTAGACAGCTCGAATATAAAACAACTTTAACATATAAGACGAGTTATAAAAAGTTATATTTGAAAATAGCTTGAATTTATTTCCCGAGAAATGACCGTTTCGCACCTCACTGAGTACGAGGACAAGAAAACATCGCTTTAGCCAATCGGAATTCTATGCTTTTTATTGTAAATTTCATCAAATATTTTATCGTATATAAGTTAATCCGGACAGACAATTCATGTTATGTAATATTTTGTCGATAAAAATTATTCGAAACTTTGTAAGTTTTTACAAAAGTAGAAAAATTATAGAATTATAAGTTTTTACAAGAATAGAAAAATTATAAATTATATGTTTTTTACAAGAATAGAAAAATTATAAATTACATGTTTTTACAAGATTAAAAAATAATAAAAAACAATTAAAAAGGTAAGGCTTTAGTTTTTAACTTCTAAAATAATTATTCAATTGCAATTTGCTTTCGATAACCATAACATTTCGAAGCCAGGAAAATGAATATTTGAAAAAATTCGGTAGAAATAAATATTTATATATAGTTTTATACTTTGGAGGAAAAAAAATAAAATAAAATAAAATAAAAATAAATAAATAAATTAACTAATTTTCAAAAATGAAAAACGACTACGTCTTGGACTCGAAGGTAAATTCAATTTTCGAAAATCTTTTCTAAAAAAAAAAAAAAAAAAAAAAAAATTTTTTTTTTTTTTTTTTTTTTTTTATCTGTCAGAAAAGGTTTTCTAAATTGAATTTTCCTTCGAGTCCAAGATGTAGTCGTTTTCATTTTTGAAAATTAATTAGTTAATTAATCGTTAATTAATTAACTAATTTTCAAAAATGAAAAACGACTACGTCTTGGACTTGAAGGTAAATTCAATTTTCGAAAATCTTTTATCTGTCAGAAAAGGTTTTCTAAATTGAATTTTCCTTCGAGTCCAAGATGTAGTCGTTTTCATTTTTGAAAATTAATTAATTAGTTAATTAATCGTTAATTAATTAACTAATTTTCAAAAATGAAAAACGACTACGTCTTGGACTCGAAGGTAAATTCAATTTTCGAAAATCTTTTCTGACAGATAAACAAAGTTAAAAAAAAAAAAAAAAAAAAAAAAAATTTTTTTTTTTTTTTTTTTTTTTTTTTTTTTTTTTTTTTACTTTGTTTATCTGTCAGAAAAATTTTCGAAAATTGAATTTACCTTCGAGTCCAAGACGTAGTCGTTTTTCATTTTTGAAAATTAAAATTTGGAAATTAATGATTTGTTAATTAACTAATTAATTAATTTTAAAAACTAATTATAGAATTAATTTTGAAAACTAATTATAGATTTTTGAAATATTGATAAAATAAATAACAATAACTTTTTAATATTTTCTTTAAATATGTAAAAATTTCTTAAATAAATGTAAAAAAGTAATAAGGTGAATCGGGTTTAAAAGATTATCCATACGAAGAAAATTTTATTTAATTTTTATAAATAACTTTGTATGAGAATGGAAATAAAAATTTATTTATATTTTCCTACATTTTTTTTAAGTGGATCGGACAAGTTCAAAAGGTGAAAAAAAACAAATGATATTTTATCGCTAGAAAAATAATCTCATGCGAGGTCAATAGGTTTTGAGAAGGAGGCCGGAAAAACATCGCGTGATATTTCGTAAAGGTTCAAAGTAATTTTTTAAGTGGATCCGACAAGTTCAAAAGGTTAAAAAAAGATATTTTATCACGAGAAAATTAATCTCATGCGAGGTCAATAGGTTTCGAGAAGGAGGTCGAAAAAAAACATCTTTGTAATGATTCAAAGTATTTAGGACAGATTGCAAGATGTCTGTCTGCGGGGTATTTGTAAAAAAGCAAGGGTCGAGGTCAATAGGTTTCTGATAAGGAAGAAGGAAAAACATCGCGTGATATTTGGTAACGGTTCAAAAGGACAGATTGCAAGATGATATCTACGGGGTAACATTAGTAAAAGCAAGGGTTTTTGAGTATAAATAGAGGCGTTTTCTCTCATATCGGCAGTCTGCAACTAGTTTGTCCAAGCTTATTTTTCTCAGACACACTTTGCTTTTTTCACGTTGAAACTTTTGTTTGTTGTCGGAAAAACTTTGTTTTTTTTTGCTGTTGGAAATTTTTTAGTTGTTTTTTGGGGTTGAAACTTTGTTTTTTGCCGTCGAAAAACTTTTGTTTTTTTTGGGGGTTGAAACTTTGTTTTTTGTTTGCCGTCGGAAAATTTTTTAGTTGATTTTTTTTTTCTCACGAGTCATGGAAAACTTCATCGATCTGAACGATATTTGTCTCGTCATCGACTTGGACGGGTTTTTCATCAAAGGTAAAAACAAAAAAGCATCTTTTTACCCGAGAGAGTTGGGCTACGCGGGGATAACGAAACCTCGCGTGGATTGCGTCCGATTTCATTTGAATCATCTCGTACCCGAGATAAAAGAAAACGATTGGCGAACAAACGATTGGAAAACCGTGAGATATTGTTCGCATAACGTTCACGGACTCTCTTTGAGGGCGCAGTATCGCGAAGATGTGAGATTTTTACACACGTTGGGACCTTTAATGGAAAACTTGTATAAAAATTACAAAACGGACGAGAAAACCGTAGTGGCGTACAAGGGTGGCGAAGAAGAGAGAAATTTATTAGAAAAACTCGGCATACCGTCGGTCAACTTGGAAAATTTCGACTGTCCGAAGTTCGACGACCTGCCGATGCCCGACGTACGAGACTGCGGGTATCACAACAAATTTAAAAATACTACGAAAAGATGCCATTGCAGCATGCAAGAGTGTGCCGCCTTCGCCGATTGGATCAGAGAAGAAATTAAAAAAAATTCTTAATAGAAAAAAATTGTTTTTTAATGGCTCTATAGCTATTGAAAAAAGTAAAAAATATTCTATTAAGAGTGAAAAAATGGGGTCGGACGAGATATTGTTAGCCAAAAAAAAAAATTCGGCTAACAAATATCTCGTCCGACCCCATTTTTTTGCGTCGAACGATGAACCAATATTGAAACTAGTTTTAAAATAAATCTTTAAAAAAAATTATTGATTTTTTCATAAAAGTAAATTTAATAATTTGTTATTTTTTAAAGTCTTTTCTTAATAAAATAATTTTTTTATAGTTAAAAGCTATAAAAGTAAATTTATTAAGAGTAAAAAAAATGGGGTTGGACAATGTATTGTTAACAATACATTGTCCGACCCCATTTTTTTACGTTTAATTTTTTACCAATATTGGAAAAATATGTTTTTTTCACTTGAACTTTTCATTAACTTTTTAAATTTTACTATTGTCCATTTTAGAATGACAATATAAAATATAATGTATTAAGTAAAATTTTATTTGAGTCTTTATTTTTCCGAAATTATTATTGGTCTCAACGAAAATTGATCATTGTATTTAAAACTTTCGATTATTTTAATATTTCATAATTAGTTTTGAAAAATAATTTTAATTTAACCGCATTTTTCGAAAGTCGGTTGAATTTGCAATAGTCAAGATGAAAGCAAAGTCTTCATTTTTGAAAATGTACATAATCCGATCTGCATTATAAATATTTTTTTTCAACATCGAACATAAAAAAAAAAAAAAAAAAAAAAAAAAAAAATTTTTTTTTTTTTTTTTTTTTTTTTTTTTTTTTTTAAATAAAAAATTAGAAAATCGAGAATTTTTATCGATTTATATTCTGATAAAAAATTAAACCCTTTAGAGTCCGCGAATCATTAAAGTTGACAATTAGTCAACATTTTCATATTTAGACAATCTTCTTTTTAGCTCAACGATTTCGGCCATCAACTTACCAATTTCGGTTTCTCTCAAATATTCGATTTTTTTCCATAATTGTTTAATTTCATCTTGAAGCGATCTATTTTCTTCTTGAAGCGAATCGTTTTTATTTTGAAGCGAGTCGTTTTTAATCCGAAGCGATCTATATTCTTCTTGAAACAAATCTTCCATAGTTTTCAATTTACATTTCAATTCCCTATTTTCCTCTTTCAGGTGCAGTTCATTTTCCAATCTGAAATTCTCAAATTTGTTTTTCAAATCTCTGTTTTCATTTTCGATTTCTTCGCAACGTTCCATAATCGGTTTCGCACAGTCCAAACACGCTTGCTGCCTCGGACAAGTTTTCCACCAATCGTTTTCCACGGCTCGGTAAAACAACGCGTAATCGACGTCTTTTTTTAACTTTCTATATTTTTGTTTTTCCCTTCCCAGTTCTGCAAAATATAATTTTTTCCCATCGTTCAAATGCAAATAGCGATCCGTGATCTCTTTGGAAATTTTGACATTTTCGGTCACCGGCAACACCAAATTCATCTCGATCCCGGGTAAATGTTTGACTTGAACTTTCCATTTCGAATCGGTCTTTTTCATGGGAACGTGAAGTAATTTTTTGGGATCGCAACGGTTATAATTCTGTCCGATCAACTTTAGGACGCCCCCGTCCCACATCGTCGCCAATACCAATCTGTAACCCGAAGGTAATGTTTCCGAGATGCAAAAATGATTTTCTTTTTTTCCATGTTTCCTTTTAATTTTTTGTTCGTCGTCGAGAAAAGAAACATCCTCCTCGTCGTAATATTTTTCGTATTTGTCCTTGCGAAAATTAAAATTACATCCGGATTTACGTTGGCTCAAATATCCCATCGCGTTCACCAGATGCATTTCGGATTTGATCCGTTTATAATTCTTACATTTGAATTTGGGATAAGGCTTTATTGCGTCTCTAGGTAAAACTACCTTTTTCCACACGCGTCTGAAATCGCGCAAAGAACGCGAAACGACGATCATGTGTCTGTGTTGTCTGAAACGAGCCTCGGATTGGGTTCCGCCGTCGCACCAACACGAAAAAGGTATGGTTTTGACACTTCCCTCGCCGAAATTATCTTCGTTGTCTTTTTCCGCGGCTCGGACGAAACTTTCGTAAACTACCGCCCGTATCATGACATGCAACCACACATGACCTCCTCGAACGTATTTTTGGACGCACGCGGCTGCCAAATTCAAAGTTTCGTCTTTGAAAGGCACGGACAAAATTTCGTCGCTCAGATCCAAAGGACAAACGGGTTCGGTGTAATATTCTTCGATGTCGGATATTTTCTCGTGACAAAAAAAAATTTGTTTTTCACACATGGGCGTGAAATCGAAAAATTGTAAGATTTTTTCTTTTTTAGGTGGCGATGAACCTTCCGTTTCACTTTTTCGTTTTGCGGAAAAAGTCGCACGCAATTTGAATTTCTTGAAACATTCTAAAAGATGATCGACATTGTCATTTTTTTGCCATCTAGGAAATTTTACCTCACCCGAACACCAAACGCATTGTGTAAAACGATCCAACTCGTGATTTTCCGTGCAATGCGCTTCGTATTCACGCGACAAAATTTTTATTTCACATTTCGGACACGAAAACGGAACCGTATCCCTACGTAAGGTACTGGAATAACGCCTCAGTTCTTTACCCGCAACCATGGTGAAACGTTTAGTTTTTAGCAATACGCTATTGTATCATATATAAATATTTTAAAATGATGTAAAAAAAAAAAAAAAAAAAAAAAATAAAAAAAAATTAAAAAAAAATTAAAAAAAGGTGTACTATTTTTCAAATTTTTTTGTCCATAGAAACCTATGGTTAAGACCTAAATCGAAATGTCTAAAAACATTTTAGCGTTTCCTGGTAAACTTGCAAATTTTTCAGCAGCCTCAATCGTCAAATATTTTGTCGTATATAAGTTTATTGTTTGGTCCATGGACAGATAATTCGTTATGTAATATTTAGATATATGGGCAGAATTCGAAATGTCTAAAAACATTTTAGCGTTTCCTGGTAAACTTGCAAATTTTTCAGCAGCATCAATCGTTTTGTCGTATATAAGTTCATTGTTTGGTCCGTGGACAGATAATTCATGTTATGTAATATTTAGATATATGGGCAGAATTTATAATCACCGTTTCGCACCTAAAAAAATAATAAAAATAATAAAAATAAAAAAAAAATAATTAAAATTAAAAAAAAGGTGTACTACTTTTCAAATTTTTTTGTCCATAGAAACCTATGGTTAAGACCGATACGTGCTTGTCGAGAAAAATTTCATGGGCAACGATCGGTTTTGGCCAGATTTCATTTTCCAAAAATTTCGAAAAAATCAAATCTCCGAGATGCAAGTCAATCATTTAGTTTTCTAAAAATAGTAACAATGACGTCATCACCTTGACGTCAATTTCATAGAAAGAATTGTTTGTCAAGAAATTATGAAGACTTTTAGAAAACCGAACCATTTATATATTTTCTTTAACATCAAACATTAAAAAAAAAAAAAAAAAAAAAAAAAAAAATTTTTTTTTTTTTTTTTTTTTTTTTTTGGTGAATGTTTAACAAAATATATATTGATGATATTGGTCAGACAAGTTAAATTTTCAAAACGATTTAGGCTATGTGTTGATTATAGACAATTTAACCGAATTTCGAAAAGTAAAGTGAAAATAGTATTATTTTTTAAAACCAACTATAGAATTTTGAAACTTATCGTATAAAATCAATAAATAAACTACAAACTTTCATTTTTGCACATATTTAAAAAAATCATAATTTTTTTTACAAATTGAAAAAAAACGACCGAAAAGTAATTAAATGGATCATTTTATTATTTTTATCTCATGAGTATCGCGATTCCATGATTATTTTTCAAAAATAATTTCATTTTAACATCATTTTTTGAAAGTCGGTAGGATTTGCAAATTACCAAAAATGATTTAGATTGTGTGTTGATTTCAGAAAATTGAACGCAATTTTCGACAAATGATGTCGGAAAAAGTATTTCAATGGTGAAATATTGAAACTTGTTACGTAAAATCGAAAAATTAACCTCAAACATTCATTTTTACACATATTGAAAAAAATTGTAATTTTTTTATGTTAAAAATACAAAGATGAATTTTCTCGAGTATATTCAAAAGTAACAATTACTTTCGGAAGCCATTTTCAAATATAACTTTTTATAACCTGTCTTAAGTGTTAAACCATTTTCAAATATAACTTTTTATAACCTGTCTTAAATGTCAAACCATTTTCAAATATAACTTTTTATAACCTGTCTTAAGTGTTAAAACATTTTCAAATATAATTTTTTATAACCTGTCTTAAATGTCAAACCATTTTCAAATATAACTTTTTATAACCTGTCTTAAATGTTAAACCATTTTCAAATATAACTTTTTATAACCTGTCTTAAATGTTAAACCATTTTCAAATATAACTTTTTATAACCTGTCTTAAATGTTAAACCATTTTCAAATATAACTTTTTATAACCTGTCTTAAATATTAAACCATTTTCAAATATAACTTTTTATAACCTGTCTTAAATATTAAACCATTTTCAAATATAACTTTTTATAACCTGTCTTGAATGTTAAAGTTGTTTTATCTTCAAGCTGTCTAAATTTTACTTCGACAGAGTCAGATTAACAATTACTTTCGGAAGCCGTTTTCAAATATAACTTTTTATAACCTGTCTTAAACTTTTTATAACCTGTCTTGAATGTTAAGTTGTTTTATCTTCAAGCTGTCTAAATTTTACTTCGACAGAGTCAGATTAACAATTACTTTCGGAAGCCGTTTTCAAATATAACTTTTTATAACCCGTCTTAAATGTTAAAGTTGTTTTATCTTCGAGCTGTCTAAATTTTACTTCGACAGAGTCAGATTCGAAAAAAAATTAGGTTTTGCAAGAGAGTTTTATACCCTTTTGCTTTCAAAATGAAAAATCTTCAGAGAATCCGTTTTCGGTTGTGTCCGTTGCCTCGATTTCACATCGTTCGGTATTAGTGTCAAGGGCATCTGTTGCAGAAATCTTTTTTTCCCCCAGCAAATGGATCACCAAAGCTATAATGAAAAATTATTAGAGTTTGATTGTATTTTCATTATTTTTTTACAATACTCTCTCCGTTTCCATCAGGAATGAGACTGGCATTTTCAACCGATTGCGTAAAAAATTGAACTCAATTTCGACAAATGAGGTCAGAAAAGTATTCTGATGGTGAAATATTGAAAACTCGTCGCGTAAAATCAATAAATTAATTGCAAACTTTCATTTTTGCATCTATTGAAAAAAATTGTAATTTTTTTAAAAATTGTAAAAAAAACGAACGAAAAATAATTAAATTGCTTATTTTACTATTATTATGCAATAAGCATCATGATTCCACGATTAATTTTCAAAAATAATTTTATTTTAACATTATTGTTTGAAAGTCAGTAGGATTTTCAAATTTTCAAAATTGATTTGGATTGTGTGTCGATTTCAGAAAATTGAACGGAATTTCGATAAATGAGGTCAGAAAAGTATTCTGATGGTGAAATATTGAAATTTATCACGTAAAATCAATAAATTAATTGCAAACTTTCATTTTACACATATTGAAAAAAATTGTAATTTTTTTTTAAAATTTGTAAAAAAAACGATCGAAATTTAATTAAATTACTTATTTTACTGTTTTTATGCAATAAGCATCATGATTCCACGATTATTTTTCAAAAATATTTTTATTTTAACATCATTTTTTGAAAGTCGGTCGAATTTGCAATTTTTCAAAATTGATTTAGATTGTGTGTCGATTATAGAAAACTGAACGGAATTTCGACAAATGAGGTCAGATAAGTATTCTGATGATGAAATATTGAAACTCGTCGCGTAAAATCAATAAATTAATTGAAATTTTTCATTTGTGCATCTATTGAAAAAAATTGCAATTTTTTTAAAAATTTGTAAAAAAACGATCGAAATTTAATTAAATTGCTTATTTTACTATTTTTATATAATAAGCATCATGATTCGATGTTTATTTTTCAAAAATAATTTTATTTTAACATCATTTTTTAAAAGTCGGTAGGATTTGCAAATTACCAAAATTGATTTAGATTGTGTGTCGATTATAGAAAACTGAACGGAATTTCGATAAATGAGGTCAGAAAAGTATTCTGATGGTAAAATATTGAAACTCGTCGCGTAAAATCAATAAATTAATTGCAAACTTTCATTTGTGCATTTATTGAAAAAAATTGCAATTTTTTTAAAAATTTGTAAAAAAACGATCGAAATTTAATTAAATTGCTTATTTTACTGTTTTTATACAATAAGCATCATGATTCGATGTTTATTTTTCAAAAATATTTTTATTTTAACATCATTTTTTGAAAGTCGGTAGGATTTGCAATTTTTCAAAAATGATTTAGATTGTGGGTCGATTATAGAAAACTGAACGGAATTTCGACAAATGAGGTCATAAAAGTATTCTGATGATGAAATATTGAAACTCGTCGCGTAAACTCAATAAATTAATTGCAAACTTTCATTTTTGCATCTATTGAAAAAAAATTGTAATTTTTTTAAAATTTGTAAAATAATGATCGAAATTTAATTAAATTGCTTATTTTACTATTTTTATACAATAATCATCATGATTCCATGATTATTTTTCAAAAATAATTTTATTTTAACATCATTTTTTGAAAGTTGGTCGAATTTGCAATTTTTCAAAAATGATTTAGATTGTGTGTCGATTATAGAAAACTGAACGGAATTTCGATAAATGAGGTTAGAAAAGTATTTTAATTGTAAAATATTGAAACTCGTCACCTAAAATCAATAAATTAATTGCAAACTTTCATTTTTGCATCTATTGAAAAAAAAATTGTAATTTTTTTAAAATTTGTAAAATAATGATCGAAATTTAATTAAATTGCTTATTTTACTATTTTTATACAATAATCATCATGATTCCATGATTATTTTTCAAAAATAATTTTATTTTAACATCATTTTTTGAAATTCGGTAGGATTTTCAAATTTTCAAAATTGATTTAGATTGTGGGTCGATTATAGAAAACTGAACGGAATTTCGATAAATGGGGTCAGAAAAGTATTTTAATTGTGAAATATTGAAACTCGTCGCGTAAAATCAATAAATTAATTGCAAACTTTCATTTTACACATATTGAAAAAATTTGTAAAAAAACAATCGAAAATTAATTAAATTGCTTGTTTTACTATTTTTATGCAATAAGCATCATGATTCCACGATTATTTTTCAAAAATATTTTTATTTTAACATCATTTTTTGAAAATTGGTCGAATTTGCAAATTACCAAAAATGATTTAGATTGTGTGTCGATTATAGAAAACTGAACGGAATTTCGACAAATGAGGTCAGAAAAGTATTCTGATGATGAAATATTGAAACTCGTCGCGTAAAATCAATAAATTAATTGCAAACTTTCATTTGTGCATCTATTGAAAAAAATTGTAATTTTTTTAAAATTTATAAAAAAAACGATCGAAAAGTAATTAAATGGCTTATTTTACTATTATTATGCAATAAGCATCACGATTCCACAATTATTTTTCAAAAATAATTTTATTTTAACATCATTTTTTGAAAGTCGGTAGTATTTGCAACAGTCAATCCAAAAACTAAATTTTCATTTTTGAAAATATTTTAACCCAATTTACATCATAAATATATTTTCTTAAACATCAAACGTAAAAAAAAAAAAAAAAAAAAAAAAAAAATTTTTTTTTTTTTTTTTTTTTTTTTTTTTTTTACGTTTAAATTTTTTATAAGATAATTTCATTTAATAAAATATATATTTATGATATTGATAAGACAAGTTAAATTTTCAAAATGACTTAGACTGTGCGTCGATTATAGGAAAATTTAACTAAATTTTCGGAAAAATAATGTAAAAATAGTATTTTTTGAAATTTAATTAAGGTATTTATTTTTTACTACGATAATTCTAATATTTTAATGCTTGTATGCTGGGTGGTGGGGATCTCGACTGAGATCTAGATCTCGATCGAGACCTCGACCGATCTCTGTAAAAATCCGAATCGTTGAGGCCGGTGTAATCCAAATCGGAATAATAGAGTTCGGAGTCTGAATAATCGAGGTCGTGTAATCGCTCAAACTCTTCTAAATGTTTCAGACTCATCATCTTTCCGATATCTTTTCTAGTAAACCGTTTTTTACAAGACGGACAAGGCGGTAAAATGGATACGTTTGGGTTTTTATTCTTAGAATCTTTATCGGAAGCCTTTTTTTTCGAAGCGTTCCGTTTTCGTTGATTATATAATCGATTGGCGCATTTCGAATGGAAACGATGTCTACATTCGGCAGTAAATAAATTTCCTTTCTTACCCCGACAAACCGTACATTTATATTTCATACTTTTTTTTTAAAACTGCGACGTCTAGATTGGGAAGGAGATTTTTTAAAACCCTATCGCTATCGGAACCCGGCGAGTCGAGTTCTCGTTCCCGTCATACGACTTATTCTTCGGACATCATTTCTGGTGAAGTACCTATTACGGGTTGGACATTGAGGCAAAGATAGATTTTTTTTGGAATTTTTCTTAAGAGTTGATCGTTTTATTTTTAAAAATATTATAAATAAAATAACTTAAAAGTATTTTATTATTTTTACCCTATAAATTTCAAAGTTCCACGATAACTTTTCAAAAATAATTTTATTTCGTCCATTGCTTTCGAAAGTAGGTTGAATTTGCAGCAATCAACACAAAAGCTAAATCTTTAGTTTTGAAAATTTACTCAATCCGATCAGCATTATAAATATATTTTCTTGAACATCAAACATATAAAAAAAAAAAAAAAAAAAAAAAAAAAAAAAATTTTTTTTTTTTTTTTTTTTTTTAAAGGATTTAGATTATTTAAGAATCTTTTCGATTCGGTCCAAGATGTAGATGTTTTCATTTTTTGAAATTAATTAATTACTAATTAATTAGTTATTAATTAGTGATTAATTTTTAAAAATGAAAACATCTACATCTCGGACCGAATCGAAAAGAATCTTTTATAATCTTAAAAAAAAAAAAAAAAAAAAAAAAAAAAAAAAATTTATTTTATTTTATTTTTTTTTTTTTTTTTTTTTTGTTGTTTAAGGATTTAAGATTATAAAAGATTCTTTTCATTTTGATCCGAGATGTAGATGTTTTCATTTTTGAAAATTAATTAATTATTAATTACGAATTAATCACTAATTAATTAATTAATTAATTAGTGATTAATTTTCAAAAATGAAAACATCTACATCTCAGACCGAATCGAAAAGAATCTTTTATAATCTCAAATCCTTAAAAAAAAAAAAAAAAAAAAAAAAAAATTTTTTTTTTTTTTTTTTTTTTAAGATTTAAGATTATAAAAGATTCTTTTCGATTCGGTCCGAGAAGTAGATGTTTTCATTTTTTAAAATTAATTAATTATTAATTAACTATTAATTAATAATTAATTAATAATTAATTAATTTTCAAAAAATGAAAACATCTACATAAAAAAAAAAAAAAAAAAAAAAATTTTTTTTTTTTTTTTTTTTTTTTTTTAAAGATATAAAATATATATAAGACAAATTCATTTAAAAAAATATTTAATTTATAAAAAAGATATATAAAAATACATAAATAATTAAAATGGTATTTTTTTTCATCTTTCAAAAAATTATTTATATAGTCATAGTCGTCTCGAAATGAATGCACGACATTTTTTCATCTTCTTCCAAAAAATTATTTATATAATCATAATCTTCTTCAAATGGATGCAAATATAAAATATAATTGTCATTGTTTTCGTTTGACGCTTCGTTAGGTGAAACATTTTCTTCTTTCATTTTCGAAATATGCTTAGTCTCATCGTCATCGATTTTAGGAATTTTATAATTTTTTAACCATCGTCTATCGGTTTCGGCACGTCGATTTATTTTTTTGTTTGACGATTTATGTTCACCGGAGAAAAATTTTTCTTTTCTCAAAGTCTGAGGTTTTTTTTGAATTGTTTCCAATTTTATATTTTCGACAATTTTCTTTTACGCGTCTTTTTCACCCAATCGATTCATTTTTCTCTTTAATGATTTAGACTCCCTCGTAGAAAGATTTTCTTTTTTCGTTTCCGATACAAGTTTAGTTTTTACACATTCGACGGGTTCCTTTTTAATCTTTTCCGATTTAATACATTCGGCAGGTTCCGTCTTAATCTTTTCCAATTTCGTACATTCGACGGGTCCCGTCTTAATCTTTTCCGATTTAATACATTCGGCGGGTTCCTTCTTAATTTTTTTCAATTTAATACATTCGGCAGGTTCTTTTTTCACGATCGGTTGCGGAGAAGGCAATTTTTTCAAATGTTTTTGTTTCGCCGCTTTCCATAATTCGACCGACGGTGCGATAAACGGTTCGTTTTTCATTTTTTTAGACTCTTCGACGACAGTCAGAGGCTTTATCATTTTTCTTTTTTCGGCTTTCTTTTTTTTCTCGATTTTTGAAACTCGAGCACAGAGAACAGAAGATTTTTCATTTTTGGATTCTTTCGAAGTCGTCAGAGAGGATTTCGAACGATCGCGACATTCTTTTTTTGAATCGGAAGGGTCGCTTTTCGATGACAGAGACGACTTTGAAAAATTTTTCTTTTCATCCGTAGATTCGGGGTCGGCAGAAATTTCGACCGTTTTTTCATCTTTGAAAGTCGAAACATTTTTTTCTTCATTTTTGACATTTTCCAAAATTAAACTCTTTTTTTCTTCTTTTACATTTTCCAAAATTAAACTCTTTTTTTCTTCATTCTGTATATTTTCGGAGATTAAAGTATTTTTTTCTTCATTCTGTATATTTTCAGAGATTAAACTATTTTTTTCTTCCTTCTGTATATTTTCGGAGATTGTTTCTTCGTACTTTACATTTTCCAAGATTAAACTCGAAGGGGGTGTTTCGACGAGAGGAGATGAAAAATCCATGTTTTCTTCATCTTGCGGAAACGGGGTAGCCGCATAATCAAATTCCAAATAATAATACGGGGAAAGTGGTGCTCTCGGCGTCGATGGTTCGTAATTATAATCGACTCTTTCGACTTTGGGAGTTTCTAAAGAAATATATTCTTGATCGACCATCGCAAGAAAGACTCGCAAACAAAGTGAAACGACTGTGAAATGCGAACCCCCCTTATATATAGGTTGGGAAAATAATCTTATCTCGAAAATATTTTTAAGAATCGTGTCAAAAGTTCAAACGAGTCGCGAGGTCAGCTTTTTCTCATACCCTAAAAGAATGTTCTGGAAGGAAAAAAAAACCGACGCGTGACAGATCGAGGTCACATCTTATCGCGTGTGTCGAAAATAACCATTTCAAAGTTTTCAAAACGAGTCACGAGGTCATTTCTCACACCCTAAAAGAATGTTCTAGAAGGAAAAAACGACCTCGAGGTTATCTTATCGCGCATTTCAAAATCACGCGTTTCATAACATGTCGTTCTAAAGGTCATTCTCGAATCGTATAAATAGGGTGGAATTTTTCGACTCGATTTCATACTGCTCGTTGCTACCGTCGGTGTCGCCTATTACTTTTTTTTTCAGTCGATAGCAGCCTAGGAAAAAAAACTTTGTTTTTTTTTTTCATAATGTCTTCGAATTTTCGACTTGAATTTCTCAACAAAACTAAATCCTCTTCGAATTTTCAACCGGGTCATGTCTTTCCCAAAACCGAAATATTTCCAAATTTTCTATCTTCGAATGTACGAAAAATAACTTATCCCGAAAAAAATTTTAAATATATCTTGAATAAATTCACCGTTCACGTATTCGTTTTATTTATGAACATTGACCACGTGATCAGCTTCAGTAAACGCTCCATGAATGAAAGATTCATGCAGAACGTCATTCAAATCGGCAAAGAATGTCAAACTTTTCGAGAATTTTTTCCAGAATGCATCAATTGGACGCAAATCATCAGGAGATATAAAATTCCTCCCACGAATTCCTCGAGGATCAACGCGGACACTCGACTCGGTTTTTATTTCAAAAATTGTTTTCTGGTGAAAGCTTATTTCACTTTCGGACAACGGACGGTCGAAAAAGACACTTGTCACATCCTACAAGTTTTGAACGTTCCTTTGTTGTTTTACCTCAACGAATCTCCGAAATTGAGTAAAAAAGATAAACTTTTTCCAGTCGATTCCATATTGGAGTACGATCGACTCATCTTGTCTCCCAATACCTGTTTTGAAATCCCGGCCGGTACCACGTATGTTCTTTTCACGACGCAAAAATGTTTTTTCAGTTTAGACGTTGTGAGAAAGGGTACGAAATTACCTTTCGATTGCGTGAATCCTTTGGAGGCTCGAGTGAGAAAATTAGAAAGACTTTGCGATTTGCCACCCATGACGCCTCACATAAGCGAAGAAAATCAAAATATCGATAATTGTAACATGCCCGAAGCGAAACGGCCACGAACGGAGGATCCTCGAGAATTATTGCACGAAACTCATCCCGAATATTTCATGTCTCCGGAAGAAAATACCAACGGATCGGTGCCGCAAACACAACTGACATTTTATTTGGTACCTTCTCAACCGACATTGCCTTCTGTTCGACCGGAAGAAACGCTCCAAGCTCCACCACCTGAAAGACATTTCCCACTGCCTATATTGAATCGCGAAATCATCGTGAGTTCGCCCGATTTTGTAAAATATTATGAGAAATTAAAAAACCATACGTATTTTCAAAATCCGCCGTGGAAACTATTACCCGATGATTTTATTTCGCCCGAACGGGACGATATTCGACCTTTGGATTTGAGTGTCCGATCCATGGAAAACGAATCGGCACCTTCGTCGCCTCGATTGCAAAATGAAAATTTATCCGTTTCTTCCATAGAAGAATCATTTTCGTCGCCGCGACGAGATCTTTCTCAAGATGAAAATTTTTCGCTCTCTTCTGCACGACCGTCTCCCGAATCGTCTCAAAATAATGTATCGGAAGAGAAAAAATTCTATAATGACGTCGATGAAATTATATATAGTCAGCAAAAGACAGAGTTGGAAAATGAGTATCGCAATAACGAAATGATATATGATCGGCAAATTACAGAGTTTGAAAACGAGTACGGTAATAACGACTATATATATAATCGGCAAAGCACATATTTGGAAAATCAGTTGATAAATATATGCGAGAAAATAGAAAATGGCTCGGGTCATCAAACGGCAGAATTGGAAAATAATTTAAACGATTTCGAACTAATTTTTTAATTTTTTTTTTTTTTTTTTTTTTTTTTAAATTAAAATATAAATTAGGTAAATGGTAATTTGGTTCATGTATCGATTTTTCTAACATTTGATGCCATTTAAAATTTAAAAATATAAAGTTTTTTGAACTACAATACAAAATTGTCAAAAATTTAAAATTTAATTATATATAAATATATTTGATTTTTTTCTTACATATAATCTAAAATGTTTTGTCAAAATTATTTTTTCAAATTTAAAATAGAAGAATCTTTAAAAATAAAATAAAATTTTCTTTTGAGTTTGATTTTTTTTAAAAAGTTATTTCAATTTAGCGAATACTTTATAATTTCAATATCCATAAAAAAATCATAAAATTTAAAAAGATTTCGTGTTAAAGATTTAAAATTAGCAATTTTGTTATTTTAAATTATTTGATGTAACATTTAAACCGATAATTTTATCACGACATGATAAAAATACTCAAATAGATGAAAAACAAACCACTTGAAAAAGTTCATGGGAAATTCTAGAAAAATTATAAAAAGAAATATTTATCTTATCGCGATTTGATAATATATTCGAGTAGGTCGAAAAACAAACCACTTCAAAAAGTTTATCGAAATTCTAAAAGTTAAAAATAATATTATCTTATCGCGCCACTTCAAAAAGCTTATGGGAAAAGTCTAGAAGAATTCTTAATGTTTTGTAAGAGACCTCAAAATATTATTTTCTCGCCTTTATCCCGAAAGAATTCTTGACATGAGGTCAAGTGTCTCCTAAAATTTTCAAGATATCATCTGATATCTACACGATAAAAATTGTTTTGCTCGGCCTGAATATAAACTTTCCCAGAGAAATTCGAGTGGTTTCTTATCATTCCTTCGAGAAAAAACTCGTTTCTCAACCTGTTTTTTTCCCCGTGGGTCAAGTGCTCGTTGACCTCGTTTTTCCGATATGAAACGGCCGAGCAGTATATATAGAGAGGCTTTTCCGTTTTCTCATTCAGTTTCTTTGCTTTCTCTCCGTAACATCAACACGATGGAGTGCCCGATTTGCCTGGAAATTATCGACGAAGAAAATAAATTTATATTGCGGCGATGTTCTCATGAATATCACAAGTCCTGTTTACGAGAATGCTTTAAATATGTGCACGATAATCGACAGGCGAAATGTTCGATGTGCAGAGAGCCTATTTTCTTCGAAGGGCTCGAAGAAAAGTTGGGACTTCCGCCTCGGACCAGCCACTCCGAGGACGAGGAATATTCCGGAAGTCCCGACTTGCCTCTGAGTTTCATCAGAAGATATTTTCCGAATCGGTTATCTGACGATGCCTCGTCTGCCGCCGCTTCGTCTGCCGCCGCTTCACCTGCCGATGCCTCACCTGCCGATGCCTCGTTTGCCGATGCCTCGTTTGCCGATGCCTCATTTGCCGTCACTTCACCTGTCCATCCCTCATCCACTGCTGCCTCATCTTTCCATCCATCAACTTCTCATCAACAAGAGACTTTCACATCTTCCCATGCCTCAGCTTACCATACCTCAACTTCCCGTGCATCGACTTCCCATCGACATAATTTGCCTCCGAGACGAAGAAATGTAAGTCACAATAATTTTTCAAAAGTTAAAAAATTATCTCTAAAAGTTAAAAAAAATTTGGAAAAATCTTTGGTTAATTTCAATAGTTCAGGACAAGATATTGAAAAAATGATGAGATTATCTTCTTCTTTTGTTTTAACTTATAAACTAGATAAATTATATGAGAGTTACCAACGCTTACAAAATGAGCAATCTAAATTTTTAAGAGAATTTGTAGAAAATATTGACTTGTAAAAACTTAATTTTTTTACAAGTCAATATTTTCTATAAATCATAAATATATCCGAGTTAAATTTATTAAATTTTCTTTATTTTTTTTTAAATTATAAATATATTCAAGTTAAGTTCTTAATTTTTTTAATTGTAATTATAATTTAATATTATATAAGTAGCCAGACTTACATTTCTTCTTCTTTTCAAAAAAAATTGCATCTCATGTGTTATATATTGTAAATATTATTTATTTTGTACATAAAAATTTCATCACATGTGTATATAAACTGTAAAATTTTGTAAATAAATTTTTTTATTGTTACTATATTTTTGTTTGTTTTTCTTCTTGTATTTTTAGTCTTTTAATATATCTTAATAACAATTTTTTATAGCTTGAAGCTATAAAATTAAAGTTATTAAAAGTAAAAAAATGGGGCTGGACAAGGTATTGTTAACCATTCGGTTAACAATACCTTGTCTGGCCCCATTTTTTTACGTTAAATTTTTTACCAATATTGAAAAAAAAATGTTTTTTCACTTGAAACTTTTCATTTAAAAAATAAATCTTTATCCATAAAAATAAATAGAATTAAAAATTTAAAAAAAATTCTTATATTGAGTAAATAATTTAACATTTTATGATATCATATTTTTAAAATCATCTCGAAAATTTTTGAATTATATATATTTATTATGATCCATTTTAGAATGACACTATAAAAAATATAAGTAAATTTTTATTTTTCAGAATCATCCCGAAAAATTTTTAAATTATAATTATTTACTATTGTCCATTTCAGAATGGCAATATAAAAAATAATGTATTAAGTAAAAATCTATTTGTCCAAATCATCAAATCACCTCGTAAATCTTTTAATTATATATATTTACTATTGTCCATTTCAGAATGGCAATATAAAAAATAATATATTAAGTAAAATCCTTTGCATTTCTATTTGTCCGAATCATCTCAAAAAAATTTTAATTATATATATTTACTATTGTCCATTTCAGAATGGCAATATAAAAAATAATGTATTAAGTAAAAATCTTTTCCATTTCTATTTGTCCGAGTCATCTCAAAAAAATTTTAATTATATATATTTACTATTGTCCCAATATAAAAAATAATGTATTAAGTAAAATCCTTTGCGAATCATCTCAAAAAAATTTTAATTATATATATATTTACTATTGTCCATTTCAGAATGGCAATATAAAAAATAATGTATTAAGTAAAATCCTTTGCATTTCTATTTGTCCGGTTTCCCGGTGAACTTGCAAATTTTTCAGCGGCCTCGATCGTCAAATATTTTATTAGAAATCTTTAATATACTTAAACTTACGATTGTTATCGCTAAATTAGGATATTGTTCTCGAAATGTCTAAAAACATTTTAGCGTTTCCCCGGTGAACTTGCAAATTTTTCAGCAGCCTCAATGGTCAAATATTTTATTAGAAATCTTTAATATACTTAAACTTACGATTGTTATCGCTAAATTAGGATATTGTTCTCGAAATGTCTAAAAACATTTTAGCGTTTCCCCGGTGAACTTGCAAATTTTTCAGCAGCCTCAATGGTCAA
Source organism: Salticus scenicus (assembly GCA_963930645.1). NCBI lineage: Eukaryota > Metazoa > Arthropoda > Arachnida > Araneae > Salticidae > Salticus > Salticus scenicus. Next base: position 53,562,605 of record OZ005654.1, on the reverse strand, counting down.
ATATTTTATTAGAAATCTTTAATATACTTAAACTTACGATTGTTATCGCTAAATTAGGATATTGTTCTCGAAATGTCTAAAAACATTTTAGCGTTTCCCGGTGAACTTGCAAATTTTTCAGCAGCCTCGATCGTCAAATATTTTGTCATATATAAGTTCATTGTTTAGTCCGTGGACAGATAACTCAAAAAAAATTTTAATTATATATATATTTACTATTGTATTTTCAAAACAATGGTCCATTTTAGAATGATTTTTCCTGTGAAAATCTTTCCTCATCAGGTGGAAATCTATCTTTTCAGTCAAATATAAATATATTTTGATCTTTGATAACCTGCTTTTCCTCATAATAAATGCATCTGATCCTATCAATGTCATAAATATATATATTCTTTAACATCCAATAAACATATAAAAAAAAAAAAAATAAATAAAAAAAAAATAAAAAAAAAAAAAAAATAAAAAATTTTTTTTTTTTTTTTTTAATTACTTTAAAAAAAATTTTTTCAAATGAAATATGTAATTGTTTTTATTTTTGAAAATTATTGATTAATTAATTGTTAATTAATTTTCAAAATGAAAACTACATCTTTGACTCGAATGAAATTTATTTTTTAAAATCTTTTATAATTATTTATTTTTATTTTTATATATTATTTATAAATTCAATATTAATAAAATAAATAGAAATTTTAAAAAATTAAAAATTCTTACATTGAGTTTTCGAAAATCAACACACAGCCTAAGTTATCATTCTTAATAATTTTATCTGAACCTATCAATATCGTAAATATATATTTTCTTCAATAAAAAAAAAAAAAAAAAAAAAAAAAAATTTTTTTTTTTTTTTTTTAATTGAAAATTATTTTTTTAAATATTTTTTTTAAATATTTTTTATTAAATATATAATTGTTTTTATTTTTGAAAATTATTGATTAATTGATTAATTGTTAATTAATTTTCAAAATGAAAACTACATTTTTGACTCGAATGAAATTTGTTTTTTTTAAATCTTTTATAATTATTTATTTTTATTTTTATATATTATTTATAATTTCAATATTGATAAAATAAATAGAATTTTCAAAAAATTAAAAATTCTTGCTTTGAGTTTTCGAAAATTAACACATAGTCTAAGTTATCATTTCTAAATATATTTATCTGAAACTATCAATATCGTAAATATATATTTTCTACTTTAAAAAAAAAAAAAAAAAAAAAAAAAAAATTTTTTTTTTTTTTTTTTTTTTTTTTTTTTTTTTTCAATTTTGGTTAGAAATTATTTTTAAAAATTAATTTATTATTTCGAGTCCAAGATTTAATCATATTTATTTTTCCAAACTAATTAATTATTAATAAATAAATAATATTTTTCTATTATTCATTTTAAAATAATTTAATTATAAAAAATATTTTAATGATTATAAAAAAAATTGTTTAATTATATTATTTTCTATAGTTCATTTTAAAATAACGACTCATTAAAAGTCTAAGATGTGGTGAAATTTGAAATATCGACATTTTATCTCAAATATAAAAATTCTAATTACATATAGTATTTTTCTAAGTTATATTTTTCCATGTCAATATAAATATTTCAAAACGTTTTTACTGGTGATAATCATAGACTTATCACCTGATAGTCATAGATTTTCCACCTGAAGATGAAAAGTTTTCACCTGATGATGAGCAATTTTTCAAAAAATGAATTAGAAAACTTAGTTGATCCTCTGAAAGAACAATAATCATAGATTTTTCACCTGAAGATGGAAAGTTTTCCACTTGAAAAAGAAAGATTTTCACTTGAAGATGAGCAATTTTTCAAAAAATGAATTAGAAAACTTAGTTGATCCTCTGAAAGAACAAATGAAAATACATCGCTGAATTATTTATAACGAAGCGATATCTATATTGCCAAGAAAATACCGTCCGCATTCTATTTATCCGATTCATAACCGAGTAAAAGAACCGGATCAATGTCTATGTTTAATGCATCATCTATATTGCCAAGAAAATTCATGTTATGTAATATTTTGTCGATAAAAATTATTCGAAACTTTGTAAGTTTTTACAAGAGTAGAAAATTTCATATTCTTAGCCGGATCAATGTCTATGTTTAATGCATCGTCCATATTGCCAAGAAAATACTAAAATTAAAATACTACGATGTTATGTAATATTTTGTCGATAAAAATTATTCGAAACTTTGTAAGTTTTTACAAGAGTAGAAAATTTTATATTCTGAGCCGGATCAATGTCTATGTTTAATGCATCATCTATATTGCCAAGAAAATACCAAAGGACAGATAATTAATGTTATGTAATATTTTGTCGATAAAAATTATTCGAAACTTTGTAAGTTTTTACAAGAGTAGAAAATTTCATATTCTGAGCCGGATCAATGTCTATGTTTAATGCATCGTCTATATTGCCAAGAAAATACCAAAATTAAAATACTACAACAAATATGAACAGGAAAAATATTTCCCTTCCCACGAAATAATAAATATGTCATTTCAGATGAAATATATATTGTTGCAGAATTTCCTAGTCCTTTTAATAGATTTTAATAAAAAATCTTTCAAATATCGATTTTTTGCCGATTCATACAATCAATGTACGATCGATGGAAAAATTATTGTTGCAGAATAATAATATTATTAATTAATAATTTTTATTACCAATTAATTATTTATCTCATTATTTTTTCAAATTTATAAAACCAATATTGTTTTTTTTTATAATTTTAATAAATTATAATCCGGGACTCGAACCCAGAACTTCAACTATAATTTTTTATAGGGGGTCGAGTGCTTTAATAATTTTTCCGTCGACTGTAAAGCAAGTCTCTCTCAAAGAGGCTCAACACAATACAAGCATTAGCGAAGCTGGCTGAGATCTGAACTGACTCTGACTGCCTTGGCGAGGAAGCGCTCCTTATATACTGTTCCATGGAACCCAGATTTTTCGAGAAAACTCTAGAAAGTGGTCAACCAATCAACTTACAGCTTCCATATTTGGTATATCCCATATAAGGATTTTCTCGCCAAGGTCGCCAAAAAAATCGCCAAGGTGGGAGAAAGTCGCCAAATTTGGCGCCAAATCCATTTCCCGCCGTATTGGGGCTTTTTAATGCGTTTTTAAGGGAAAATAAGGTTATTTTAACGCTAAAACGACTAGAAATGCACAAAATTAGCACTTTATCAATTTACTAAGCCTCTTTGAAAGAATTTATACAAAAATAAACACAATTATTTACAATTTATAACAATATGTTTGTTTAATGTGTATATAATATGCAAGTGTGTAATGCGTAGGTAACCCATGTTTATGAATACGTATTTATATGAAGTGAGTGTTTCCTATTCACATTTGAATGAATTTGTACTGTATTCATTCCTTTAAACTCTACTTTAACTCACCTATGTCAATTCCAGTTCTTGTAATTTTATAATGACCCACCTGACATATTTTCTATTCTTATTTTTGATCAATCGTATTTAATCTGTGTTATTTTTTTTATACATCATCAATTTTAATCCATTTTATATCATTATTCGTCATCTTTTGTTTGCTGTATACATTTACAATCATCATTTAGTTTATACCTGTTATTGATGTTCATGAAGACATATTTAAATACTCTGATTTTTGGTACTTAAATCAGTGACAGTGCAGTATCGTACTGCGTAAATCCATTTAGACCAGTAACTAAGTTAATTAACTTGTTGTAACACCTTTATGCAATTAAATTAAATGAAAACATTTTAAAATTTAAATTTATAATCCGTAAAAATTCCACAAGAAGCTATTATTTATTGCTAGATCAGTTAATGTTACAGTTACACTACAATATACAAAAATCGATTCTTATAGGTAAAAAAAAATAAACACATAAAATGTTTTTTTAAAATTATTAAATTTACAAATACAATTATTCTACTGTTTACAAATGCACAATATTACTTTTATTTTATTTTATATTAAATATTAAAATTTTTGCTCTGAAGAACAATATTTAATTGAATTCGATTCTCAGAATTCGATTATTCGTTTTCCTCTATCACGTGATTGAGCAGACGATGGTGGGAAGAGCCCATTAAAAATCTGAATTGACTTCACTCGATTTTCTGGATATCTAATAGTTAATGACGTTTGAAAAAGTTGAATCGGAATACAATTTATTAAATAAACAAATGTGAGAATCGTTTGCATTAGGAAACCGTCATGCCATTTGGCGTATTTGGCGATTTGTACAACGAGACCCAATGATAGTTCAATCTGAAAAACAAAGCATTTGAGTTGTTTTTTCTCGTGTAATTCATAAACAATTTTAAAAGTTTTACCTTTAATTTAGCCAAGGTCGTAGCCAGATAACAATTTCAGAAAGGCTTCAATATTTAGTACATATTATTGACTGTTTAAAATAAAATATAATAAAAAAAAAAAAAAAAAAAAAATCGACAAATCTGCAAAGTTTCGGGGGTTGTTTTAATCCCCAAACATTCTCCTCTTATCTACGGCCTCCAATGTAACTAAATGTTTCTAACTTAATTTGGCATTTTATCGCATGCGCCGTGAAAGTGTATCAATTGAAAATCGTCCTATATAAAAGTACCCAAAAGGGAAAGGTAAAATTTGAGTATCTCTAACAAAGTTCATGTGTGAATATAATAGAACGCAATTCTTTCCAATTTTATGTGTGTCCCTATAACAGGACTATGACTGGTAAGCACACAAACTTTAAAAACGGCCAAATGAAAAAAACAGTTTAAAAATCAGTCTTTTTCTCTAATAAGTAATTTGAAGCACTTTAGTTTTTAACTACTATAGGACATGATACGTGAAAATTCCTTCATGCCTCACTGTAAAAGAGGCTAATAAGGCTAATGCAGACATTATTTTTTCTAGTGATAATTATTTAGCCAATTATTGCAACTTTTAACAGCAGTTTTTCTGTTTTAAACAGTTTAGCATTAAAAAAACGATTTTCAAATAATATGCGTTCATAGTAATACAAAAAATTCTAAATCGTATCGCTTGAAACAGTACCATAAACGCTCCAATTTTATAAAATTCTACAAATAGTTCTTGCAACGATGACCTTAAACATACCTACTAAATTTTAGCTCAAGAGAAAACTCAGTATTTGCATGCTATCGTGTATACTCACGTACATACATATTCACATTAATCCTACAATCATTAAATTCGACATATTTTGTATAATGATGACGTGTAATATAGATATTAAATTTGTGTTCAATCGAATGCAGCATTTAAACGCTGTTACGTTCACTCACTCAATTACATACACACATTAGTCCTATATATATTAAAATTTATGTGTTTATGTTATGGGGACCTAAAATGTAAATATTAAGTTTGAGTTCAATTGAATACTTCGTTTGCTCTTTCACTTCCATGCTTGTACACATTAGTCAAATACTCATTAAGCTGTTTCATGCGATGGTGACCTACAATATGCATACCATATTCGAATGCAATCGAATTTAGTGTTTGAACGTTACACTGTTCACTCACATATATACAGACAGATATAAATGCAGACATCACCGTAAGAAAAAAGAAAAATTGAATTTAGAAAATCCCCTAAGCTTATTAAACAAACTTCAAATAATTTCAGGCCATAAATCGTTCTGTATAAGAATTCTACTTTGTGTCTGTGTAAAGGAAAAAAAAAAGTTCTACATTAAATCAAATGCATCATTTAGACGCTATCGTATTCACTCATACACATACAAGCATACCTTCATCACTATAAAAAATGAAAAATTAATTCAGGAGACCTCAAAACTCACAGAAACACTAAAATGTCAAATTTGATTTCTTCCATGATAGCAATATTTTTCTTTCATAACATATGATCGGAATTTGATTCTACATTTTCTTCCATCATCAGTACTTTTTTTTTTTAAGTTAATGAATCATTCTTTTATTGAATCCTTCACATTACTTTTGTTAAAAGCCTATTTAGCTCCTCCTTTAAGCATTTATTTATTTCTAAATTTGGTGATAAATATCACTTTGCTAATTTTAATCCAATTTTTTATCAATTGTTTTTCTTATTAACATGTTTATTGTAAACTAGTATATAGCCCCGTCAAAAATGACGGAATGTGAACGATAAATCTTGAAAACAATGTTTAGATCATGAAGATTACCACGTGATCATTCAAATGTATTTTCAGATTTTGTTTATAAATCAAATGTGTTTCGATATTTTCTAATTTTCGTTCTGAAATTAAAAAAATTCCACCCGATCAATAAATATGAATGACAATAAAAAAACTGCTGGTTGACAAAAAATATAGGCCCGAAAACACAACAGCAATAACACATCCCAGTGTTCCGTTAAGTGCTCTATTTAAAGTCCTCATAATAAGAATAATCTAGTGTGTCACTCACACGACTTTCTCTTACCCTGAAATTTAATGCTATAAGTACAGGTTGGAGATTAAGAGGTAAGATAACGTGTACTGTTATGTAAACCTATGTTAAACAATTCAAATTAGGGTTCGGAAGAGTTTTATATGATAATTAGTTCTGGCCCCCCTCAACCCTCCGTTTCATTAATGCACCTACATGTATATAGAACTTAATTCGGTTATTAAAAAATATTTCAGTTTAAAAAAAATAATTTGTTAAAATTATTATTTTAAAAAGTTATCTTGTATGATAATACATACGATTTCCATATTAGAGAAATAGTATAACACTAAATATCTAAAAAAAAGTTAAATTTATTCTCAATATTAAAGTAAAAAAAAAAAAAAATGGTAAAAATGAAAGAAATCAATAACTTTATTTTAAATTATCGTAGATCGATGGTTCAACCATTCGTTTTAAAGGTATTGGCGAGATCTTTTAAAAGATACCCATCATGAAAATTTACTCCACTCGAGGGAGGACATCTACCCCAGGGGGGGGGGCGAGGCTCCTACATACACAAAAAAAATTTTCCCAGGTGACTATCTCTAGTACAAAAAATATGTATTCGTTTCATTTGGTTTAGTGCAGTCTATAGATGTTAAATTCTTTTTACCTGCAATTTCCCCCATAGACCGTCGTAATGTATTTGAATACTTTTGAATGTCCCTGTACACGAACCATTTGCTTCATCTTAACGAAAAGCTTACTGTAGCATCCCTATATGATACACATTTAGAATACTGAGTTTGGAATTTCTGCTACTATTTGTTCTTGAGATATGCTGATAACAGACACACAGACACACAGATAGACACAGAGACCATTCGCTAAAAACGTGATTTTCGTATTCAGGGGACCTCAGAACATGTAAGTATAACAAAAACTCACGTTCGAAAATTTGACCCTAAAACAATACTTTCTCGACCCTATGGGTAAGAGGAAGTAAATAACGATTCACTTCATTTTACCAAAATACTTTTTTTAAGACTATCGAAGATCCTGTTTCCAAATACGTAAGCGAAATGTGACGTCACTGACCGTCCGTGGATGCAAGAAATGATTCCCTATTTTAATCGTCCATTGTATATTTTGTAAAAAATTATTAAAAATCGAAGAAAATTATTTTCCGATTTTAATACCCGTATTTGGGTATAGGTATGATATCGTATCCATGTGTTAGACTGAGTTATTTTGCTGTCAAATTGACAAAATTTTAAATTTCAAAACTGTGTCATCTTTGGCGTTTTTTGTATTTGGCGATTAAAAACATACTACGAAAATATACATGCCAGATGTTTATTTTCGTAATACGTATTGTACGATATATTGTTTCATATAATTCAGTTAAAATAACCATGATTTTTGAAAGGAATGAAATATGTTCGCCAAATAATTTGGCGATATATTTTTTCCGCCAAGGATGACAGATATATTAAATCTATTCAGCTGCAACATATGAGTATCTTATATCAGACACTTTATTTAAACATTTGAAAAGAAATTTGACTTCAAATTATGATAGAATATTTATCATTTTCCTTTTAATTAGTATATTAGTTGGATATTTATTGTGTAAATATCATCCTTTGAAATGAAATGTTTATGTTTTCAATCAAATATGGAAATTTGCTATTTTATTTTTCTAAAGTTTTGAAATTTAAAATTTAAATTTTATCAATTTTACAGCAAAAACAACTTAATCTAACGCATGCACACGATAACTAATACATATCTATACCGAAATATGGGAATTAAAATCGGGAAATAATTTTCCTCAATTTTTAATAATTTTTTACAAAAAATCCAATGGGCGATTAACATAGGAAATCTTTTTCTTGCATCCACTGACGCCCAGTGACGTCATCACTTTGCTTGCGTATTTTCTAACTAACTATCTAATAATTACAGACACTCCATGCTAACCCAAATTCACCTCTACTCTATACTCCCAACCAGCTATCTCACCCACAACATCGCCAAAATATCCAGGATCCAGCTAGGGACTTTCTCAATCTCAACCGAACATTTTATCTTGACTCGATATTATCACCTTAGACTACCCTACTTTCAATACTCATTTCAACTGGTGACCTTTACTTGCCCAACCAAACATTCTATCCCAACTATAACTTTACATTAATTTCAAAACTAAAATCAACTGGCGACATTTACGTACTGAACTCGACGCCAATCATACCATACAATGTAAACAAATAATGAAGCTTGATAAAAATATTTAAAGACTTTAATATGTTTTTACAAATATATTTTAAGATTTTTAAGGCTTTAATATGTTTTAGAAATATTTTAAGCGTTTTTTTTTTTTTTTTTTTTTTTTTTTTTTTTTTAATGAAACAGTCAAAGAGTCGTTCATTTGCAATTAAAGAGTTGTCCATTTGGAATTTGTATTTTCTGAATGGCAACAAATTATCTTTGTTTTTATTTGGCATTGCGTTGTTTATAATCATGAAGTTACATAATTCTATTTATAGGTTCATGTTTATAATAGCCAGTGATCCGTTATATTTAATTAAACATTTAAACATTACAATTGAATAGTTTTTCAAGGTTTTAGACGGAATAAATAACAATATGTGCGATACAAAACATGTATGAAAATGATATGTATGTTTTCGTAAGTTGAATTGAACAAATGGGGAAAAAAAAAAAATGGCTGCCAAAAGTCTCTGTTTTGAAGCGGTGCAAACCGGAATCGTGAATGACAGATGAGGATGAGGGTCATTATATATATTAATATTTTAAAAAGAATAGGCGAAAATTTTCTTTAATTAATTTATTTCTATTAATTTTTTTTTTTTTTTGAAGTAAATAAATAACAAGTAAAAAAAAAAAAAAAAAAAAAAAGTCAATTCCTACTTACAAACACTATCGAAAAAGTTTTTTTTTTTTTTTTTTTTTTTTTTTTTTTTTTTTTTATAATTTTGAATTAGGAAATAAAAAGCGGGCGTAAAAAATGAAATAAAAATAATTATAAGATAAGAAACCTTTTTATATACCATGTTTTAAATTTTCTGATGAATCATAGAGGTCTTATCAATGTGCATAAATTTTTAAAGTGATAATGACGTCAATTTTTGTGATATGTATAATTTAACTTTTTTATAATTTTTTAATGTTTACGTTTAATTAAATGTATTTATTTTTATGTCAAAAGAAAATGAACTCGTAATTTATTTATTTATTCTTTGGCAACAATTAAATTATAGCTAATATTTTAATGGCTATAATAATGCTATTAGGATATTATTATTTTCATATTTTAATTAATTATAAGAAAACTAATAAAAAATTCGAAAATCAGACTTCGAAGTATTGTGTTGAAACCGTGTTCTGAGCAATCCTGAAATTTTCAAATTTCTAGCTAGTTGGGAAGTTAGTTAAAAATCGATTGAAAGATTTGTACAAGTTATAGGGAGAGTGTGAACTAATAGTAAAAATTTAAAAAATAAATAAAAAGCATCATTTATTACTATTTAATGTCTCATTAAGTGTGAAAATTATATTTATTCGAAACGAGCGCCATTTCTTGATGATTTCATGAAATTTTTGCGTTAAATATTATAAAATTCAAAGTAACTACCCTGTATATTAACCAAAAATGTTTTTGAATGCAAAACTAGGTCAGAAGGAATGTCCATGCAAATTTTCAGCTCAATAGTTGCAAAATTCTAGGCTCTATGATTGTCAAATTTAACAAGGAGATGAAGAAGAAAAGGAAAGTAACCATAAAATGTCGGGTTTTCAAAGTTATATTACTCAGGCCCCTCAATTGGAATCGATATGCAAATTTGTATGTTTTATCTCAAGGTATTTTAAAGGCCTGTGCAAAAAATGATAGGGGCTTGGGGACCAGGGAGATGAGATACAGGTAGCCGAAAAGTCCGAGATGCTATGTCGACATAATATACAGCGTTTCGGCATTTACTTTCCTACTTTGTAAATTTCATTTGTTTTTCTTAATGCTTCTTTTAGCTTGGCGAGGCGAAACGCTACCACATTCCTAGAATATTTTCTGAAAACTTAAGTATGAGCTACATTCATTTTGCAGCAAACCTTTGATATGTTCGCTAGATAACTGGCGATCTACTTTTCTTTTTCGCCAACAACGACAAATATCAAATCTGTTCCGTTTGCCGTATTATTTTGTATTTTTTATATTTTTAATGCAGGTTACAATTAAATGGCTATCGAGATCGCGGAAATGAAATTCTTGGCAAAATACATTCAAGTTACTTTAGCGCCAAATTTTAAATGTCACCATCTGGCCTTTATTTGGGTCTAGTCAAGAATAAGGAGCAGCCTTGGCGCGGAACAACTTCAGTATATACCCACAACGATATTTCGCGATTTTTTGTTGGATATTGTGGTTAAATCATAAATCTAAAAATCATAAATCATAAATGATAAATGATAAAAACGTAATCTAAATCATAAATCATAAAACATAAAATCTTAAAATCTAAAATAAATAACATATAGGCTGCCATATTATATCGTAAACAGCCCAGAACAACATCGTTATCGATTAAAACGGCGCCAAAGAAAAATCGCTAAATTCAGCTGTGGAAGTATACTGAAGTTGTACGCCATCACCATTATTGCTCATTTGACGACTGTTTATTTTTGACTAAACCACTTATTTTTAAAGAAAACCTAAATAATTGTAATAAATGGAATTTTATATAAGTTTTTTTTTTTTTTTTTTTAGATTTAAGTCAAATCTAAAAAACGACATTCATCTAACGTATAATTAGTGTAGAGTAAAAAACATATTTTTAATGAAGATGTTACAAAAGGTTAAAAGAGAAAAAAAAAATAATTTCTTTCTTCTTCACATCTTTGTTGTTAATATCAAAGCTACAATTAGTCCATACAGTCCTAAAACTTCAGCGAAAATGAGAATCAAAATCATGCCTACGAACAATTTTTGCTGTTGTGCAGATCCTCTTACTCCAGCATCACCAACTATGCCTATAGCAAATCCAGCAGCTAAGCCACTTAAACCAACACTAAGTCCAGCTCCAAAATGAAGAAAACCTTTATAAACGTTATAGCCTGCTTTCGGAGTTTGCAAACCATTAGTAATAATCACTGAAACAACAAGGCCATATATTGCAATAATACCAGCCATCACAACGGGGATTATTGATTTCATGATTAATTCTGGTTTTCGAATAGCCATCGTTGATATTCCAACTCCTGATTTTGCTGTTCCATATGCTGCTCCTAAAGAAGAGAATGTTATTGCAGAAGTTGCTCCTAGAACACCAAAAAACACTGAATAACTTTCTCCCTCAGAATTATCCGTTTTTTCCGACATTTTTTTAAAATCTTAAAATAGAAATAAAAACTTTTGAATTAAGATTTAAAGATAAACAAAATTCTATGCATTCCTTTGTTATGTGCACGTGCTACAATAAAAATAACTAAATTTATAGTTCATAGAGTTTATTGTAGTAAAGAAACGCTACGCAGTCAAATGTGACGTCATGGGCAGTTTTTTTTTTTTTTTTCCTTTTTAATAACAACTTGACAGTAAAAGTCTACAATAGTTGAAGAGGAAAAAAAAATAGAACAACATATAATAGTACCATAAACTGTATTAACACTTTATCAATGTGTATAAAATTTTCAAAGTGATACTGAATGTAAACGTATTTTTTTTCCTGACGAAAAAAAATAAATAAAATCACTATATTTAAAGGGGACTAATGTGCAAGTTGTACCTGACGGGACTAAAGTGAAAGTTGTACCTCACGGGACTAATGTGCAAGTTGCACCGAACGAACAAACTATTACTTTCAACGAAAATGCCTACTAACTTTGGACGATAGGTCTAATATATCGTATCATATTATCTATCGTATTTATCGTAATATAACTCAATACTTATTTCGCTTCCTTCTTCGACTCGTTTTAATACGCATTTTTTATATGCATGAGCAGCCCCCGAAAAACAAAAACATTAAATCATTAAATTCATTTTTTTTACTTATTTTTATTTCATATTATTTCACGCGCACTTTTTATTTCCTAATTCAAAATTATTAAAAAAAAAAAAAATTCGATATCGCTTGTAACGATGCTGATTATTATTAATTTTCTTTTCTTTTTCTTTCAATAATAATAATAATAATAAAAAAGATTTTGATGAAATTCTGTCAAAAGCAGAATTTAGTTTAGGACTATTAGTTTTTTTTTTTTTAATTATAACATTGCTTTCAAATTATTCAATTATATTTTCGATAAATTTTAGATTTCGACAAATGTCCAACTATCGAAATCGACAACGCAAAAATCCCAGATTGAGACTAATAGGCCCTCAGTCCTAATACATTGATTTTGAACTGTTGCCAACTACTGCATTTATCTCTATGGATATTGTGTAGCGTTTTTTTCCTGGTGAGCTTTTTTTTTTTTTTTTTTTTTCCGTTTCTTGATAACGATACTTGGTTTGTAGATGATAATTTTAAACAAGTAATTTTCATATTATATTTTTTTGCAATAAGTTTCGAGTAAAGTTCTGTTTTTAATATCCCTTATCATTTAATTGATATGTCGCTTTTAAAAATAGGATATCTATATTAATAAAATCAGACTTTTGTCTGTAAATTTGTCAGAATTAAAAAATTTTGCAAAATCTTCACTTTTCACACCCCATGAAAGCCGAAAATGACTTCAGAAAATTTTGCCTGTGTGTGTGTGTGTGTGTCATCGTGTCTGTATGTCGTTTTTTTTTTTTTTTTTTTTTTTTTTTTTTGTCCGGACGGAATTCAACGGCGCTTGGCAAAAACTTAGATCTTCACCCAACTTAAAATTATATCCATAGAAATTTTCAAAATTTTGATTAGTTTTTTAATTGTGGGTAAAAAACGCCTGCGCATGCGTCATAAATATTTTTTCACTAAAACGCTTTGAATAGAAAAATAAAATATAAAAATAAATTTTTGAGTTAAATACTGTTTTATTCGCGTGGTTCGCACTACAAATTATAAAAATATTGAAATGAAGTGTTGACATCTAAATTACATACTTTAGTTAATTAAAAAAAAATCTAATTGTCGTATCGAAAAACTGTTTACACCCCAAGATTCAGAAAAATCACCCCTTTCATTTGGTACTGAATTTGTAACGATCAACGAGATATATAAATTAGTGTGCTAATTCAATGGATGGAGGATTAGCTTTCCGTGGTTCAAGATGAATCACGTGACATGCTCCAATAGGTTGCTGTGTTTGGCCCTTTATCGCTATTTTGGGCATTTAAAATATCAGTTCGACAAATTGTCATTATTATTAGGTAACATGACAGTCCTATGACTGAAATAAATTGTTCTTAAAATAATTTTACACATATTTTGCATTTTAATAAATAATAAAATACCTTTTTTTTTTCATCGTTTCCCAACAAAGTTTAAAAGTGTTTATAAAAGAAAATTTAAACATTTAAAGAGCTAAATTTAACAGCAAATAATAATTTGTCAACTACTTTTAAGCATTTAGTCGGTTAAAGTTCGACTACACGAAATAAAAAAGAAGTAAAATCAAAATTAAAATGTTTTAGAACAAAAGAATATTAAACTACGTAAGTAAACAAAAACATTGGCGGTTATTACTTATGCGAAGAACAATCTTCAAACCGATGCCATAGAAATTTACTGAAAATAAGCTGTTACCAAGGAAACCACCGAATACGCAGGTGCAAGGAGAGCATGTCACATGACTCATCTTGGACCTTCTCAAGGGTTACCATTTATCACTCTACTTTATATATCTCGTTGGTAACGATAAATCTGATATTTCTAATTTATTTTTCTGTTTTTCCGTTGTCACTTAAATTTCATACTTTAGTTATTTTTTAAAAATCTATTTGTCGCATCGAAAAACTGTTTGCACCCCTGGATTAAAAGAGATCGCCCCTTTCATTTGGTATCAAATTATTTATAAATATAGGTCTGATATTTCTAATTTATTTTACCCTTTTTCCGTTTTCAACCCAGGTTCGTTAGAAGGTTTTATATTTATATATACGCATTTATATATTTTTATGTTCCAGAAATAAAATGAAATAATTTTAATTTTACGTGAATAATAATGAAAATTAGAGAGAAAAATAAATAGTTGACCTACAATAGTTGGTGATTTTATTATTATTATTATTATTATTATTATTATTATTATTATTTTTTTTTTTTTTAATCAGGAATTTGTATGTGGATGAATATTTTCATAGAGATATTTGGCATCTATATTAATAAAATCAGAGTTTTGTCTGTAAATTTGTCGGAATCGAAAAATTTTGCGATATCTTCACGTTTTACACCCCATGAAAACCAAAAATGACTTCAGAAAATTTTGCCTGTGTGTGTGTGTGTGTCTGTGTGTGTGTCATCGTGTCCGAATGTCGCTTTTTTTGTCCGGGCATCACTCGAGAACGGCTGGACGGAATTCAACGACGCTTGGCAGGAATTTAGATCTTCACCCAACTTAAAGTTATATCTATCAACTTTTCAGAAATTCTCCCCCGTTCCCCCCTGGGGGGTAAAAGACTAAAACACGTTTGTCCGGGCATCACTCGAGAACGGCTGGACGGAATTCAACGGCGCTTGGCAGAAACTTAGGTCTTCACCCAACTTAAAATTATATCTATAGAAATTTTCAAAATTCTGATTAGTGTTTAAATTGTGGGTAAAAAACGCCTGCGCATGCGCTATAAATATTTTTTCACTAAAACGCTTTGAATGGAAAAATAAAATGCAAAAATAAATTTCTAAGATAAAGACTTTTTTATTCGCGTGATTCGCACTACAAATTATGAAAAGATTGAAATGAAGTTTTGCCATCTGATTTTCATACTTTAGTTAATTTTAAAACATCTAATTGTCATATCGAAAAACTGTTTACACCCCAGGATTCAGAAAAATTACCTCTTTCATTTGGTACTGAATTTGTAACGATAGGTCTGATACTTCTAATTTATTTTTCCCTTTTTCCGCTTTTCCGTTGCCACTTAAATTTCATACTTTAGTTAATTTTTAAAAATCTAATTGTCGCATCGAAAAACTGTTTGCACCCCTGGATTCAGAAAAATCACCCCTTTCATTTGGTATCAAATTTATAAATATAGGTCTGATATTTCTAATTTATTTTACCCTTTTTCCGTTTTCAACGCGGATTCGGTAAAAGGTTTTATATTTATATACAGGCATTTATATATATTTTTATTTTCCAGAAATAAAATGAAATATTTTTAATTTCACGCGAATAATAATAAAAATTAGAGAGAAAAATACCTACAAAAGTTGGTGATTTTTTTTTTTTTTTTTAATGAGGAATTTGCACGTGGATAAATATTTTCATAGAGATATTTGGCATTAGTTTAATATTTTTATTTAATTAAGCAGTACTTTTCTTTCCTGCAGTAGAACAAAATTTTTTGTTGTTATTATGTACCCTATGAGGTTTTTTTTTATGTTCTCCCTTAATTGTAAATGATTATAATTTGGATTTTATTAAGATTTTTTATTTTTATTTTGTAAATATCAGAAAAGAGTTTTTATTTTATTTTATTTTATTTTATTTATTTATTTATTTAGTGTATGGAACAGCTTTAGTATTGGATCCCTTTGGCAAAATTTGAAATTCGGAACCGAAGTAGCTCGGACGTTTCTCGCCAAGATCTTTGATATTGCACAATTGAGATAGCCAATTCAGTTCATCGCAAAAATGGCTTAAAATATTTAAAGTCACCAAAGGGTTCCCATACTAAAGCTGTGCGTTGTGTACTTATTTATTTATATTTTCTATTAAAGACTTCTGTGGTCACGAATATTGGTGCGTAAATTGTTTGTTTGCATCCGGCACTTATTGTAACTGGATTTCACGAAATTCGAAATCCCCCCCCCCCTTCTCGGAGTCGGAGGGCAATAAGCGGTATAACTTCAGTATAACCCCACAGCTGAATTTGGCGATTTTTCTTTGGCATCGTTTTGAAGGATAACGATGTCGTTCTGGACTGTTTGCGATATAATATGGCAGCCTAATATGTTGCTTATTTTGGATTTATGATTTAGATTATGACTTTATCATTTATCATATATGATTTATGATTTTTAGATTTATGATTTAGCCATAATCGCCAACAAAAAAATCGCCAAATATCGTTGTGGGGTTATACTGAAGTCGTTCCCAATAAACATGTGTAAAAACATGTTTTTTCGTTTGAATTCGCTTTGAATTATCTTAGAATGGCGAATTTTGGTGTGCGGATATTGATTAAGTGTACGCATTATGCACATTAGTGGGATTTTGCAAAACTTCGAACTCACCCACTGAGGAAGTTGAAGTAACAAGTGGGTAAGTTGTGCCTAAGGCAGTGGGGACCCAGACTGTATATTGATTAAGTGTACGCATTATGTACATTAGTGTGATTTTGCAAAACTTCGAACTCACCCGCTGAGGAAGGGGAAGTAAGAAGTGGGTAAGTTGTGCTGAAGACAGTGGAGACCTAGACTCCTCACTTTGCGAGCGAGAAAACCTCTACCAATCACAGCGAGAACTTAGGTTATTAATAAAGATATGGAATTTTGACAACTCATTTAAGTTTAATGTCCAGCGAAGCGGACAAAGCCTGCTAGTTAGTTTAATATTTTTATTTAATTAAGCAGTACTTTTCTTTCCTGCAGTAAAACAAAAGTTTTTGTTGTTATTATATACCTTATGAGGTTCTTTTATGTTCTTCCCTTAATTGTAAATGATTATAATTTGGATTTTATTAAAATATTTTTATTTATATTTTGTAAATATCAGAAAAGAGTTTTTATTTTATTTTGTTATTTTATTTTATTATTATTATTTTTATTTTATTTTGTGTATGGAACAGCTTTAGTACCGGATCCCTTTGGCAAAATTTGAAATTTCGCAGCGAAGTAGCTTGGACTTTTCTCGCCAAGATCTTTAATTGCATAATTGAGATAGCCAATTCAATTCATCACAAAAATGGCTTAAAATATTGGAACAACTATAGTATTTCCCCACAGCTGAATTTGGCGATTTATTTTTGGCAATTATGGCTAAATCATAAATCTAAAAATCATATTTTCGTATTACGTTTTTGATCAACAAATACAAAAAATACGAAAGATGACAGAGTTTTGAAATTTAAAATTAAAATTTTGTCAATTTGACAGCAAAATAACTTAATCTAACACATGTGCACGATAACTAATTTGTAATTATACCCAAATATGGGGATTAAAATCGGAAATTAATTTTCCTCAATTTTTAGTAATTTTTTACAAAAAATCCAATGGGCAATTAACATAGGAAATCTTTTACTTGGCACCCACGACGGTTATTGACATCACACTTCGCTTGCGTAAAGCGTTAGCCGCGTTAGCATAGGAGCACCTTGACGGGATTTACATTTTTTATGTCATTTTCGCAATGAATTAAAACGGCTATCGCATACATAAATAAAGATCTCTTGATATATTTTACTTAGAAACGTCATGATATATTTTATTGATCAATTTCAAATTTTGCCAGTGGTTCAAATTGAAGCTTTTTCTTTTCTTTAGTACGATTTTTTTTCCAATTTTACCCTTAATTCACTGCTCGGCATGAAAATTGCTTCTCACACCATTTCAGCATATTCTGATGTAAACTGACCTCCTGAATCCGAATAGGACGCCCATTTCGCCCTATTACCCACCGTTTTTTAGTAACGACCCCCTATTTTTATCATTTTTCGGTGATTTTATTGCTATAAATTTGAATTTTAGGAGGAGAGAGGATTATTTTAACCGTTAATATCATTTGAGGGGATACAGTTTTGGAAAATTCTAAAACATAGACATCTGTGCAAGGGATTTTTTTTTTTTTTTTTTTTTTTTTTTTTTTGGGGGGGGGGGGATTTGCTACTGAAATTATGTATTACATATCCTATATATTTTTTAATCTGTTATTAATATTATTTTTTAAACTTTATATATTTTTTGTTTTTAGGTGTTAAACTAATTCTTTTTCATTCTTCAAATCAAATTCATGGTCATAAAGTTATCGAACAAGGGGAAAAATATAGAGAGGGTGTGGTGTTTCTAGAAAACGGTGGGTGAATGGGCAAAATGGAAGTCATATTCGTATTCAGGAGGTCGTTTCACATAAGAATCAGCAAGTATGGTATCAGAAATCGATTTTTATTTATTTATTTATTTATTTATTTATTTATTTCAGAGAAGTGATTTAAAAATCTTTGTACGCTCTTTTTTTTTTTTTTTTTTTTTTTTTTAATATCTGTTTATATAATTTGCAAGAGAGGCGGCGATTCCGGTTCGTACTCATCTACATAGCAAGTTGCATTTCATGCTTTATAGTTAATTTTAAAAATTTCTGATCGATAAGATGTTTAGTCCGACGGATTCAGAAAAATCGCTCCTTTCATTTGGTACCTTAATTGTAACGAGGTTATTTTGATTAGATTTTTTTAATTAATTAAAATATTAAAATAATAACCTGGTAATAACACCAAAATTGGACATTTAAATTTATAATTGTTCTAAAAAAGTTCACCAGTTAAATTTATTTATTTATTTACTTTAAGCATAAAATGAAATATGCTTTCACGCGAAAAATAAAAAATTATAAAATAATTAATTTTCTCATGCATATAAAAATATAAAAATATTAAAGTAGAGAAGAAAAAAAAAAAAAAAAAAAAAAAAACATAAACCTTTTTAATATACTTCAATTTTAGATTTTTTTTTTTTTTTTTTAGTATATTTTTGGCAATGATGAATCGCGCTTCGCACGAAAGCAGATTCATCGATAATCCTGGGTAATATTTTTAAATTTTGATGCTAAAAAAGATCGGACATTTTTCGCCAAGGATCTGCTTTTGTGAAAGCCACTTTAAGCCAAGTAGCGCATCAAAAATATGAATAAATTATAAAATATTGAAAAACAGAAAAGAAAGAAAAGGAAAGGAAAAAAGAAAAGAAATAAACGGAAAAAAATAATCGCATAAACTATGTATTTTTGTCTAAAATGGTGATAAAAATTCAAAAGTCGACAAGGGGAGCTATATTAAGGTACTATGATCAGATTTACATATTTATTTTTCTATATACCAACTACTATCAAGTAACTCAACTATACTCTATAACAAAAAAAGCGACGCATTAAGAAGGAATAATGCAAACTGGACAAATTTGACATACATACAGGTTTCGATGGAAAATGTAAAATTTTAAAGTTTGGTTGCCATCGAATGATCATGCGGCGCTGCAGTGCATCTTAACTGCGCAATTGGCAGAATATTAAAAATGAGAAATTTTTATTCCAGGTCATAAATTCTTCGAGAATTTTATTCCATTTTTTCAGAAAGACAGGAACTAAGCGTCGCATGCAGATGCGCAAACAATATGCGCATATGTCAGCACTTTAGTGTAGTGTGTAGTTGGGATCAAAGAAGCCAGTTGGTCTAATCTGCGATTGTTTTAACAACTGGATAGGAGCGGTACATCTATTAGATAAGGATATATACTGAAAGGAAAGAGTGAAACATGGCCGAAGACAGCGTCAGGGAGGAAGTGGTCCGTTGAGAGAGGACATAACGTGAGAACCGATCAAACGTTAGAATGGTACTCAAGACCGCAAACCAGCAAGGGATTTTACTAATCTAGCGCACCAATTGGACAGAATTTGCCACGATACTTCACAGGAGCACATTTGCCAACTCTATTAATTAATACCAAACCGAATAACCTCGTATCCAAGGGTATGAAGTGGACAAACGCGTTATTGATTTGTTTACTTTGTGAGGCCCTTTCCCTTGATTAAACAATTCAGAATTTCTGAAACTGTTACCAATTGTTTTTCTCTACGTGTACAGTAGGGTGGGCCGAAAAAATTATTTTTTGAAATTGATTTTGGTATAGTGCGGAAAAGTTGTGTAATGGGTCTGTAAGAAACCTCTAAAAATTTTATCAGTTTCGTTTAATATTTAACCGCGCCCCTTTGGCACTGAAAAACTGAAAAAAAGAAAAATATTAGTTTTTTTTTCAAAAAATTAAATTTCAAAAATTAATTTTGAATTTAGTTTTGGTATATTGTAGAAATGTTACCTAATGAATCAGTTAGAACCCTCAAAAACTTTCACCAATTTTGCCAAATATTTAGCCGCGCCCCTCTGGCATAAAAAAATTGAGAAAAAGATGAAAAGCCGGGTTTTTTAAAAAAAAAGTATATTTAAAAAAAAATTGAAACTAGTTATACTGTATAACTAAAATATTACATAATACGTTACTACGAACCAATCTAAATAAAATTCAAATAATTTTACTCTATTTTTATTCACTTATTTAAAAATAATAAGCATACATATGCACATAAGAAATTGAAGCTTATCTTGTACCCTACTTTCGTTTTTGTTTCTTTTCGTTCAGATTTCAAACGATAGATGGTGTTCTACTGCTCCCATTGCTTCCAAGGTCAATTTAACTAATAGATAAGATAAAATATTGGATTTCGTTTCATTCTACGTTTGTTTTTCAAATGAAACGGTTGTTATAGAGAAACGGGTAATTAAAATATTGACGCGAGCAAACTCAAGTCGTCCGCTGTTTGGAACAGGGAAAGATTTATTCCCTTCTGATGCTGTTTATCTCCCAACTTATGAGGACATAATAAGACGTTATCAGAGTATCAGATTTCAAATAAAGGGAGACAAAAGTCAAGAACCTTCTTCAAGAACTGTGGCCGCAGCGGTAGCAAAAAAAATTATTGATATATGGAAACGTACTTCGATTCCTGTTGTATCATTAAAGCGAGTTACTGCCATGGTTTTATCTTACAACTGTAAATATAAGAACGTAATAAAACCTGCTAAATCTAGGAATACGCCGTTTTTACAATCGAAATTGAAGAAATTTAAAGCAGATGCCGCAAAATTGTTCGACATTTGTGCTTGTAAATGCCAAGATTTATATTCGTGCAATTGCGAAAAATAAACTAAAAGTTCCTGAGAGAGAAAAAGAATTTTTAATTGATCAAAGGACAGTTAGAAAAATGGCTATTGGAAATCTGGATATAGTAACAACCCACCAACTACAAAAACGAGTACGTCGAAAAATGGAAATATCCGATTGTCCAAACAAGAATAAAATGATAATGCCCAGTACCAGTGGATTTCAAAATAAAGATTTCATAAAATTTGAAAGATAATGAGTTAGAGATTGAGTCAGAAATGGATACAAAAAATGCAGATCAAGATTTCAAGTGGTCTTATCCTCTTTTAAGAAAACATAAACAAACTGAAACGCCATCAAGGTCGTCAGATCAAATGAGAATTTCTATGCCTCATACAGCATTGGCTGCAGATTTAACTGGTGCCTCAAGTAAAGTAGTGGCCAAAATTACTACTGCAGTTTTGGCTGATTTCAATTTAGTTTTGCCTGAGCAACAAACATATATAGTTGATAAAAACAAAGTGAGAAGAGAAATAGAGAAGAAAAGAAAGAAAGTAAGGGAAAATGATTTAAGGCTATTTGAAGAAAAACCTATTAAGAGTTTGTATTTTGATGGGCGCAAAGATGAAACTATTCAACAAATACATGGTCATCGAAAATTAACATCAGAAGCGCATGTAGCATTAATAGAGGAACCAGGTATATCGTTAACTGCTGGTGAAAGTGCAAAAGGAACAGCCGAAGGTATTATTGAATTTACAAGAAAGAATAACATAAGTTTGCAGAACCTATCAGTTATCGGATGTGACGGAACAAATGTAAATACGGGATGGAAAGGTGGAGTAATACGTTTGCTTGAGACAAACATTGGAAGACCACTACAATGGAATGTATGTTTGCTTTATACCAATGAGTTTCCACTAAGATACCTTATTCAAGAAATAGACGGTTGCACAAGGGGACCATATTCATATTCTGGACCTATTGGATTGCTTTTAAAAGACTGTGAGAAACATCCAGTGGTCAAATTTGATAAAATGGACTCTACACTTCAGCATTTGGATCCGCAAGATATTAGAAAGCTAAGTACAGATCAAACATATTTGTATCGCATCTGTCAAGCCATAAAAGATGGTACTATTTCTTCTATATTGACTGACAGTAATCCAGGTAAACTTAGTCATGCACGATGGCTGACTACCGCAAACCGTTTGTTACGGTTATACATTAGCACACCAAGCCCATCAGAGAATCTTATAATACTTGTGAAATATGTAATGCTGGTTTATGCTCCAATGTGGTTTGAAATAAAAATGAAATCGCATTGCAAGTATGGTTCCCAACATTTTTGGAAAATGATATCCCTTTCAAAGCAGCTTCCAGACAAATCTAAGAAAATTATTTTTAAAGTTTTGTCAAACAATGCATATTATGCGCATCCGGAAAGTTATTGGTAGCAATGTTGCATGATTCCAGGAAACACATCCGGGAACTAGCAGTTAGGCGAATTAGCCTCCTCAAGCTAATTTCGAAGCAGACGACTACATTCATTTAATTGATTGGTCAAACTGTGTTGTAACAGAGCCACCTCTTACAATCATTTAAAGGATAAAGACTTGAAAGAAATGTGCAAAAAAGAAGAGAATCAATTAATGACATTCGAAAAATTACCATGTCATACGCAATCTGTTGAACGATGTGTTAAATTAGTATCTGAAGCTGCAATGAAAGTTTGTGGTGAGATTGCAAGTGATGGCTATATTCGTAGCAAACTTCAAGCAAGAAAAGAACTCCCAACGTTTGACAATAAAGGACAATATTATTCGAGTACCTAATATTCAATAAGCAACAGGTATTATTAAATCCAACATAAATTTGTATATTTTTGCTTTAATCTTTATTTTGTTACTATGTAAGAGAAAATATGCTTATATACAAGAAAAAATATGTTTATATATTAACCAAGTAAAAAAATAATAAAGTAAAGTAATAGTTATAGAATTTTTATTTATAATACTAATTAATTAATCAGTTATGTCAATACTAATTTAGAAAAATAATGAATAGTTTATCATAGTACAGGTTTTCAGAAAATCCGATATTTCTTTCATTTTTCTCCAATTTTTTATGTCAGAGGGGCACGGTTAAATAATGAAAAAAAAAAAAAAAAAAAAAAAATACAAATTTTTATGGGTTCTAATTGACATATTATCTAACATTTTTAATGAATGTCTTTAAAAATTTTGGATATTTTTTCAAAATATATTTTTTTCCAAAAAAAAGCTTTTTCCGTTCTTTTTTCCGTTTTTCAATGTCAGAGGGGCGCGGCTAAATATTGATTAAATTTGATAAAAATTCTTGTGAGTTCTAATTGGTCCATTACACAACTTTTTCATTCTATACCAAAATCAATTCCGAAAAAAAAAATTTTTCGGCCTTTTTCCAAAAAAAGCTTTTTTCCGTTCTTTTTTTCCGTTTTTCAATGTCAGAGGGGCGCGGCTAAATATCGATTAATTTTGATAAAAATTCTTGTGAGTTATAATTGGTCCATTGCACAACTTTTTCATTCTATACCAAAATTAATTTCGAAAAAAAAATTTTTTCGGCCTTTTTCGGCCCACTCTAGTGTACAGTCACCCCCCCCCCCAAAAAAAAACGCCACCCCCATCTAATTTCGCCGTAAATTATCGTAGAAACATGCGGCTGGTACCTATCGATCTGCAACAACGTCTAGTTTCTAATGGTGTAGTTAGATTTTACTTAAGGGGTCATCTACATATTAAAACAGGCATAAATTTCATTTTTTTCAATGACAACCCATATTTTTGACCTTATATTCAGATTTGAGATCAAGGCAGTTCAGAAAACCTACCTATTTATACACTTTAAATCAACTCAAAACAGAGTTACACGTGTAAATGTGTTAGGGGACCGTCTATACATTTAGAAAAAATAAATCGTGATCTACCACGCAATATACATTATTTATTAATTTTCACACAGGAAAAAAAGTTCAGAAATGTTAGTTATAAAAAAAAAAAAAAAAAACGATTCTAATTCGCAAAACTTTGTGTGTTAACACACAAAGTTTTGCTAATTAGAATCGTTTTTTATTTTATAACTAGTTTATGAATTAAAAGATTTTTATTGGTTTCTATTTATTAAACATTGAATAGTAAAATACATCACTTTATACGAAGAAAATTAAATAGCTTGAATCATATGAACCCTACAATACAATGTTGAATTACAAAAATCTAGGTACCAAGGTAAAAGAATAATAGTAATAATGATAATAATATTAATAGCGGTTAAAAGAGAAAAAACTAGTTGGCATAGGTGGACTATGCTCAGTTTCCCATCATATTTATGTTCTCATAAATTTCTAGTGCGAGACATATTATAATCATGTTAAAAGAAATGAATTTGACCAAAGCTTGATATAGTGACAGAATGAAATCCCCGCCTAATAGGCTATCCACCGTTAACTTCGATATATATATCTTATTCTAATCTATTAATTTCTTTTATCAGGGTCAATTCCGTTGTTTAGTTTTCATGCTACTATTTCCAATGCAATAATCCTCAAAATTCATATTTATATGAAAAATTTACAATTTCGCTATGTTGATAAAATCGTAAATTACGAATGATTTACGAAATTTTTCTATTAGAATATTTGTATTCAATCATGTTCAAACAAATATCATAAATGTAATTTTGAAGTTGTCTAATGTATTTATGATCCTCAAAATGGAAATTTATGCTCAATTTTGCCTTATTCTGACATGTTAAGTAAATCGTAAATTCCAAATAACTTACGAATTTTTTAAATTGGAAAAATCATAGTCTATGATATTCCTGCCAGTATCCTATATAATATTTCGAAAGTGGTTTGACATCATTACGATGAAAATATCCCTCAATATTGACGTTTATGTGAAATTTGGCTCTATGCTGCCATGTTAAGAAATTCGTATTTTTCCAATAACTTACGAAACTTTTATATTGGAAAATTCATAGTCATTAATATTCATGCCAGTGTTCTAAATAATATTTCAAAAGTAGTCTGACAGCTTTACGATGAAAATATCTCTCAAAATTGACGTTTATGTGAAATTTTGCCCTATGCTGCCATGTTAAGAAATTCGTAAATTTCCAATAACTTGCGAAATTTTCAAAGTAGCATATTTATAGTTACTGATGTTCATTCCGGCATCAAAACTGATATTTTAAAACTGTTCTGACATTTTTACAGTAAAAAGTTTCCATTTAATGCACGTTAAAGTGAATTTTTTTCGTATTCTCCCATGTTAAGAAAATCGTAAATTTCTCATAATTTACGAAGTTTTTAATTCGAATGTTGCAAAAGAATAGGTTTCTTGCGAGCATCGAAAGTAATATTTTAAAACGGATCTGACCTCTCTGCGATCATTTGTTCGTGAGATATCGTGTAAACAGACTAACAAACTAACAGACTAACACACTGACACACTAACGGACTGACCCACTGACCCACTGACACACTAACAGACACCCTACAGACAGACACCATAGAAATTCTGTCATTTTCGGGTTCCTCACACCTGAAAACGTGTAAAAAAGTCAAAAAACCGAGGTCGAAAATTTTCACGATTACCTAAGTTCCCCATACCTATAGTATGATGGGGAACTAAAAAATGTTTAATATTTAAGAAAAGAATTATCTACTTCACGATGGGTATATTTTTATTACTTCCTTATAGAAAGTATAAGGAAGTATAATAATCCCGATTTGCGAAATGGATTTGTATTTCACATTGCTCGAAAACGAATGATCGCTGAATGTTGCTAATTTATACGTGTGACTTTCATGATGTCTAGTTGCACACCTGCAAGTGTCATCTTAACACGAGCTCTCGTTTTAGAGATATAAGGGATTTTACACGATTTTTCGTGACGTCTGTATGTGTGTGTGTGTGTCTGTGTGTGGGTATGTCGCATAACTCAAAAACGGTTGGACGTAGAAAGTTGCGAATTGGTACATAGGTTTGTTATAACATCTAGTTGTGCACCTCCCTTTTTGGACTTTCTATGATTTTCCGTTTTGGAGATATTTAGGAAAATTAGGTTCATAATGACAAAAATTTGGCCATAATGTATCAAAAAATGGTAATAACTCAAAAACGGTTTAGACAAATCTTGCAATTTAACTGACTTCCCGATTAGCTAGACATTTGAAACTTTCAGAAAAGCTCAGAACACGTTGACAATGCATTTTTTAAATATTTTTAGCCAACTGTTTCCGATACCTGCTGCCTTCAGCAGCGTTTATGCGATTCAATAGAAAATTTATTTAACTAACTTCCCGACTAGCTAGACATTTGAAACTTTCAGATTAGATCAGAACACGGTGAAAATGCATTTTTTAAATACTTTTAGCCAACTGTATAGGGTCCCTGCTGCCTTCGGCAGCGTTACCAGTTCAAATCTTGGAATCGATTTGTAACTAACTTCCCGACTAGCTAGACATTTAAAACTTCCGGAAAAGCTCAAAATACGGTGACAATGCATTTTTAAAATATTTTTGGCCAATTGTTTTGGGTCACTGCTGCCTTCGGCAGCGTTTACATGGTTCAACAGAAAATTTATTTAACTAACTTCCCGACTAGCTAGACATTTGAAACATTCAGAATAGTTCAGAACACGGTGAATATGCATCTTTTTAATACTTTTAGCCAACTGTTTCAGGTCCCTGCTGCCTTCGGCAGCGTTTATATGGTCCAACAAAAAAATTATTTAACTAACTTCCCGACTAGGTAGACATTTGAACATGGTAAAATTCCTTTTTTTAATACTTTTAGCTAATTTTTTCGGGTCCCTGCTGCCTTCGTCAGCGTTACCAGTACAAATCTTGCAATCGGTTTTTAGCTAACTTTCAGAAAACTCGGAACACGGTGATAATTCATTTTTTAAAAATATTTTTAGCCAACTGTTTCGGGTCCAATGTCAATGTTTTTTAACATTATGTATATTTCTAAAAGTGTATAAGGAAGTCATGTGGTGCCCACATCAGATTTTTTAAAAATATTTTTAGCCAACTGTTTCGGGTCCAATGTCAATGTTTTTTAACATTACGTATATTTCTAAAAGTGTATAAGGAAGTCATGTGGTGCCCACATCAGATTTTTTTATACAGTAAGCCCCGCATGAAAGTGTTACTATAAAGTTTTACATTTAATTTTAGGCGTACAAACCAACAATAAACAATTTACAAAAATATAGATAACGAGATTTAAACTAAAATCTGAGAAAGGATATTTAACATTTTCGCAACCGCTGACGTAGTTTCACGTTATTTGGAAATCTGTGACTCCTCCAGTGGGCGTTTCTTTCACAATTTGTGCGTTATGATATTTCTTTAGAATATTCCTTATATTCATATTTATATAAACAAAATAGTATGAATACAAATACTTTCACTAGAAAGAGTATAATTATTGTGTATATTCATATGAAAATAAATATGGATATGGAAAAAACGGTTTCCTATTGCCTAGAACGAATATTTTCCGTTCTCCAGTCGTCTACTGTACTTCAATTCTTAATTTTAAATGTGTAAAATCTATATCTTTAAAAGTAATAAGACATATTACTTGGTTTTAAATTCTTTTTCCGTGATAAATGTGACGCCAGTTTTACGCCGTGATTAGAATAATCGAAAATAAATAATATTGTGCTTTGTTTCAATAATAGATTTTAAAAACCTTAATATATATATATATATATATATATATATATATATATATTATTATGTTATGTCATGCGATAAAATTTAAATAGCATAAACGGTAGAGCAAACGAATACGAAAATGTCACAACAAGATTAAAACAGAAAATTTGTTTTAAAAAATCTGATAAAAATTAATTATATTAATTTAAAAGAAAGAAAAAACAAAAGTATTTTTCACTGCATATTGCTCTTTCAAATAATAATCCTCGTCCTACCGTGTTTTCTAAATCATGATATATAAGTTGAGATGCACGAATCCTAGAATATTCAAGTTAAAAACAAAAGACGAAAGGGATAAAATAGAATTTTAGCAGTGAGAAACTAGAAAAAGTTATGTAATATTTAAGAACAAACGCTTAACAATTCAGAATCGAGTAAACTCCTTATTGCAACGGAAGCCACGTCTTTACACAATTTTTCTAAAACTTTACATTATGAAACAAAATTATATTACAGTCGGTAACAAAAGTGTCCGAACACTAGCTAAAATTCCTATCTAAAAAAAGTACATTTCATACGATTTAGTTAAATAAATCCTTATCGAATTATGTTCTTACACTGACTAAGAACAGGATTCGACAAGGATTTATGTAACAAAACATTATGAAGTGTACTTTTTTTACATAGGAATTTTTGCTAGTGTTCGGACACTTTTGTTACCGACTGTACATACTTCCAATTAAATCATTTAAATTTTGTATTCAGCATTTAATGTTGTAAATGCCATTGACATTTATGCATGCAAGCGCCACATATGCAAGCTAGTTTTTATAATACTGTTTCCGCAATATGAAGGCGGGGCTTCATTTCTTTGTGAATTTTTTATCAATCTCTTGCCTGCATTGCGATAATTTTACAAAAAATAAGCCAATTTGTAAAATAAACATCGAAATGTTCCTTAGAAAACAATTAGAATAACAAAAAAATAAATTAAAATAGTTTTTCGTCAAAATGTATAGAGATATTGACTCACAGAGGATACAAATTATAACAAGTGACGCCCCCCCTAACAGCAGTAAAAAATGAAATATCACTGTAACTCAAAAAATAATGTTAGGAACGAGCTGTAAATTTGGAAACCCATGTTTTTGATGATGCCCGTTCTATTCGTGCAAAAATTAACATAGGTCATAATTCATAATTTTTTCAAATATGAATTTATTAATAATTTTCATAATTCAATAAATGTTTTTTTAGCAAAAACTTGCATGGAATATGTTTGGGTCACTACATTCTAACGAATAATAATAATAAAAAAAACAGAATTTAAATATCATAATTATTTCGGAAGATATGATTTAATGTTTGTCACATTCATTTAACATTAGAATCCCCAAACTTTGACAGCTTATAACTCTATGAAAAATTGAGCGAAATGTATAAACTATACCATTTTCCGTGATGATTTGTTCCAAAGAATTCAAATAAATTATAAATAAGGGTGGTTACCATTGAAAAAAATGAAGTTGATATGAGTTTTAATATGTAGACGACCCCCTAAGTAAAATCTAACTATAACATTATAAACTAGACGTTATTACAAACTGATCGGTAACAGTCGCATGTTTCTACGATAATTTACGGCGAAATTAGGTGGGGGGTGGCGTTTTTTTTTTTTTTTTGGGGGGGGGGGGGTGACTGTTGATTCAATGGGAGCGGGGACGGCGATAGTCGAGCAGTGATAGACAATCACGTGACCATAGAGAGAAACCAAACTTTCATTCTTTTCTTCTTTTTTTTATTATTATTATGTTTTTCTCTCTCTGAACATATTCGTAAAAACAGAAGTACTTTTATTCTTGAGTGATAACCATTCGAACATTATGCTGAAGTCGTGCAGCGAACTTATTCATTAATTGTTGTATATTATTCAAGTAATAAGTCTTAATGTGAAACCATTATTCTTTATTTTCTTTATAATTCATTCAAGGCATAAAAAATGCCTTTATACGTATTTGGAAATGTTTTAAATCTGTGCTCAACTACTTAAGAAATTCTGGTTTGTTCATAAAAATTCTCAAAGAAAAATCTATGATTAAAGTCAAATATAGTAATCAATCGGAGTTCATCTTTATTTCGGTGTGTGGCCTAAAATGTATTTTAAGCGGCCACAGGAAATGCAGGAGAGAGGTGAGTTAGCTTTTCCTTAATATTATGCATGCTAAAATTAGTTTCGTTTTCAATAAAGAATGGCATTTATGCAACTTAAAATTCATTATCCATTAATCTAATTCTAATTTATTCAACATGTTTTTGGTGTCCGTACTTGAGCCATGAGCTATCGATGATATATATATAAAAAAAAAAAAAAAAACTATATATATTTAATCTGCATTTGATATTCTTATTCTTTTTCTTATTCGTAATCATTTATTCTTGAAATGATTTATTTTTGTTCTTGAATGTTTGTTCTGTAATTCGAAGGCCTATAGTTATGTGCATTTAAACTTATATGTTCTAAAATGCCGAAATTATCTAAGCAAGTTTTATTATTTGAAAATTTATGTAAGGAAATAGATAGTTTTAGAGATAGAGTAAAGGGGTGTAGTAAAGATGAACAATCTAAGGTTAAATTATTAAAAACCAAAGTTCAATCGTATGAACATGAAATCGCGGCAATATTTAAAAATTTATCCGCTAAAGAGAATGAGGATTATATGGATATGTATTTGAGATATAAGGGAGTGGTTTTTGATTTACTGGTGGAGTTAGAGGACAAAACAGAAGTAAACGCGTGCGATTCAGATACTCACGCGGAAAATAAAGATGAGAAAAATGGTAAATCGTCTCTTATTAAATTACCCAAACTTGATCTTCCGCGATTTTTTGGTGAAACCGAAAATTGGATTTCTTTTAAAGAAATTTTTAATTCGACAATTCTACAGAATAATCAATTATCCGAAATTGAAAAACTGCAATATTTACATTCTTCAGTGCGCGGAAACGCAGCTAAATTAATTCGAGGATTCGCTCTAAAAGAGGAAAATTTAGATCAATGTTGGGAAATATTAAATGAAAGATATGAAAATAAAAGACAATTAGCATTGAGTCAAATTAACAAAATATTTTCTATGAAAATTGTAAAAACAAACAATGCTAAAAATTTACTGAAGTTATTAGATACTTGCAATGAAGCCGTCAGAAATTTAAAAACTTTGGGTTTAGATTCTAATGCGTTAAGCGACTTAATTATAATAAAATTCATGATGGGGAAATTGGATGAATCGTTAAAACAGAGATGGGAATTAATGTTGGATAGTGATAAATTGCCTGATCTTGATCTTTTTAGGAAATTCGTTGAGCGCGAAGCGCGCGGTGTTGAAGAGATAAAATGTAAACAAGACGTAAAATTCACTAATTCGAAGAAATCAAACAACGTATTGAGTACCATTGTGAAAAAGGAAAATACGTGCATTCTTTGTAATGAGCGTCATGCACTATTTAAATGTCCGACATTTAATTCAAAACCGGTTAAAGAAAGCTGGAAATTTGTTGAATTAAATAAGTTATGTCAAAATTGCTTACGCCAAAATCATAGGCTGGAGAATTGTAGGATAAACATTAATTGTAAAAATTGTGCAGAAAAACATCATACGTTACTGCATGTTTATGGTAGAAATTCAAATTCTGAAAGGGCGAATCATGTATCGCCAGACATCTCAGTTTCAAATAGTGCTCAGTTGTATTCTAGTAATGCTTTGTTATCAGCGGCCCTAATTAAGGTTAAATCAAATAAAGGAAAAATTATGCATTGTAAAGCTTTGATAGATAATGCTAGTCAAAATTCATTAATTACTAAGGAATGTGCTAAGCGACTAAATTTGCCCTTACGGAGCACGTCGCATAGTATAATAGGGATTAATTGCGTTTTAGCAGAGACTGCTCTCAACGAAACAGAATTTAAATTCACTCCGCATTTTTCGTCGGAGTCATTTTCAGTCAGCTCTTTTATAGTTGATAGGGTTAGCTCACCTCTCCCTAATTTCCAACTACCGCAACACGATTGGCCACATATACAGGGATTACAACTAGCTGATCCAAATTATTATGTGAGTGGTCCAATAGATATTCTTCTTGGGGCAGAAATAGTCGCATCAATCTGCAATGGTAGTCCCATTCAAGGGCCAGCTGTAACTCCTACAGCATTTCCCACAAAGCTGGGTTACCTCCTATCAGGTCGTGTTGATAGCTTTCACTGTACAAATATCAGTTTAACATGTCATACGACTGCTGATGATGATATCAACAACACTTTAAAACAATTTTTTGATACAGAATCAATTCCAAATGTAGATACAAAAAAGATAGAAAATGATCCTGTGGAAAATATTTATTTGACAACAACTAAAAGGAATAGTCAGGGAAGATATGTAGTTCATCTACCCTTTAAGCCAGATAAGGCACTAGGTGACAGTAAGTCAGGTGCTATTTCAAGATTTCTTTCCATTGAAAATAAACTTAAAGGGAATAGACAATTAAAGACAGCTTATTCTAATTTCATGAACGAATATATATCTTTGGGTCATATGACAAAATTAAATCCAAACAAAATTAATGAAACGCCACATTATTATTTACCGCATCATGCGGTGGTAAATGAAAACTCTGAAACAACAAAATTACGTGTAGTATTTGACGCCTCGTTTAAAACAACAAATAACAAATATTTAAATGACATTTTATATATTGGTCCTAAACTGCAGTCAAATATTTTTGACAATTTAGTAAAATTTGGAGCCAACCCTGTAGCGTTCAGTGCAGACATAGCTAAAATGTATCGGCAAATCTTAATTGAAAGGAAACATAGAATCTATCAAAGAATTGTTTGGAGAGAATCTCCCAATGACCAATTATCTTTTTTACGAATTGAATACTGTCACCTACGGAACAGCTTGTGCACCCTATTTAGCGTTACGCACGCTTAAGCAATTATGTGAGGATGAAAATCAGAACTTCCCATTAGCAACAGAAATTGCCAAAGACAATTTTTACATCGACGACTTATTGTCAGGGGCACAATCCCTTCAATTAGCAAAAGATAGAATAATGGAGCTGCAGGCTCTAATGCATGCTGGAGGGTTTAAACTTAGGAAATGGGCTTGTAGCCATCCAGAAGCCCTCTCTGACATTCCAGAGGAAGAGAAGGCTAATTCGGTCATTCATTTTTTTGAGGATAGAGAAAAAATAAATCAAAGAGTATTAGGAATGTTCTGGGATTTAAGTGAAGATACTCTTCAAGTTAGAACCTTAGTTGATCAACAAATTAATACAAAAGACAGTTGCTCTCCGTAATTGCGCAAATTTATGATCCCCTCGGAATTATTTCGCCATCTACAATAACTTTAAAATTAATTCTGCAAAAATTGTGGAAGTTGCAATCAACGTGGGATGAGCCTATACCTCCAGATATTTTGCAAGAATGGAAAACCTTTTATGAAGAAATTAATGTATTTAAATCTATGTCAATTCCACGCTATTTAGGTTCAAATATTACAGACTGTAGATATGAAATTCATGGGTTTTGTGATGCCTCTCCGAGGGCGTATGCGGCAGTCGCATATTTAAAGGTCATAACAAACACTATTCAGATATTTTTAATTGCTGCTAAAAATAGAGTCGCACCCATAAAAGAAATCACTTTATCCAAATTGGAACTGTGTGGGGCTGTACTCGTATCTGAGTTAATTTGCAACATTCAAAAATCCCTTAAATTTACTCATTCGACATACTGGTACACTGATTCTTCTATTGTATTAAACTGAATAAATAACCCTTCAAACAAAGGAAATAGTTTCGTGGCCCATAGAGCCACCAAAATCAGAGCTCTTACTCACTTAGAATCCTGGAGACATATCCCAGGAAAAGAAAACCCGGCCGATTGTGCCACGCGTGGATTGTCCCCAGCTAAGTTGAAAGCTAGAACTGAGTGGTGGGAAGGGCCAAAATGGCTCCATAGTTTTGAGCTACCACCCATGTGCACTGTACATTCAGTTACCGTTCAGGAAAAACCTAATCACCATCCGATAGATTCAAGTTCTAAACTTTCACTTGCTAATAACATTTTCATATCACATATCACAAAATACTCTAACTATCTAAAACTTTTAAGAATTCTAGCTTATGTACTGAGATTTATCAATAAAATTAAAACCAAATCCATGGAAAGTGGTCCTTTAAAGGCCCTAGAGCTAAATCAAGCTGAAATGTGTCTTGTAAAAATTATTCAAAATGCCGAATTTAGTAATGAAATTGCCGTACTAAGAAAGGGAAAACTTTTAAAACCTTCACACCATCTGTTAGGTCTTGATCCTTTTCTGGATGAAGCGGGCATTCTTCGTGTTGGAGGACGCCTGCGGCACCACCCGTCCCTGCGATTTCAAGAAAAACACCCCATTTTACTGCCGAAAGCAAATCACGTCACTTCCTTGATAATAACATATTATCATCACTTAAGCTCCCATGCTGGTCCCAACTTAGTACTGTCACTCATCAGAAACAAATTCTGGATTCCCCACGGCCGGTCCACGGTTAAGGCAGTTTTAAGAAAATGTATACTCTGTTTTCGTCTATCAGCTAAGCCAATAATGCAAAAGATGGGGGATCTACCCTCAGAAAGAATCACACCCATTCGACCTTTTTTGAAAGTTGGTGTCGATTTCGCGGGACCAGTAATGACAAAATGTCAACATAAACGAAAAGCGACAACCTTTAAATCATATATTGCCCTGTTCATCTGTATGGCTACAAAAGCAGTGCATCTTGAATGTGTGTCCAATCTTTCTACAGAAGCATTTCTCGCAGCCTTGAAACGCTTCATAGGTAGGCGGGGATACCCCTCTGACATATTTTCGGACAATGGCAGAAATTTTGTCGGAGCCCATTCTTACCTCAAACAGTTATTTTCTTTATTCAAAGAAGAAAAATTACAAAATTTTGCTTCCCAACACCAAATAACCTGGCACTTTATTCCCCCGTATGCTCCAAATTTTGGGGGACTCTGGGAAGCGCCGATAAAATTAGCCAAACATCATTTGGTAAAAATCACACAAGGAGCAATTTTAACTTTTGAGGAACTTTCCACGCTTCTATGTCAAATAGAGGCTGTTATAAATTTGCGGCCTCTAACACCATTGTCCAATGCTCCTAATGATTGCGCAGCTTTAACACCAGGACATTTATTGATTGGATCTGCATTATTAGAATTGCCAGAACATTCGTTAACAAACAATTCTCTTAGTCTTTCTTCTAGGTATAAGCTCTTATTGCAGATGAAGGAGACGTTCTGGAAGAGGTGGACATCACAATACCTGCCAACCTTGCTTCCAAGAGCCAAAAGAACCAACAACAGTCACAACTTTTCGCCAGGGCAACTCGTCATTCTGAAAAATAAAGCCTCACCTCCACTACATTGGGATCTCGCACGCGTCATCAAGTTAATTCCCGGAGCTGACGGTATCACCAGAGTCATCGAGCTTCAGACATCTTCTGCTGGAACTCTTATTCGACCGGTCACTCAAATTATCCCTCTTCCGAGTATTTCGACTCCTGTTTCGGTGCCTCCCCGCGCCCCCCCCCCCAGTATGTTGATTCAATGGGAGCGGGGACGGCGACAGTCGAGCAGTGATAGGCAATCACGTGACCATAGAGAGAAACCAAACTTTCATTCTTTTCTTCTTTTTTTTATTATTATTATGTTTTTCTCTCTCTGAACATATTCGTAAAAACAGAAGTACTTTTATTCTTGAGTGATAACCATTCGAACATTATGCTGACGTCGTGCAGCGAACTTATTCATTAATTGTTGTATATTATTTAAGTACTAAGTCTTAATGTGAAACCTTTATTCTTTATTTTCTTTATAATTCATTCAAGGCATAAAAAATGCCTTTATACGTATTTGGAAATGATTTAAATCTGTGCTCAACTACTTAAGAAATTCTGGTTTGTTCATAAAAATTCTCAAAGAAAAATCTATGATTAAAGTCAAATATAGTAATCAATCGGAGTTCATCTTTATTTCGGTGTGTGGCCTAAAATGTATTTTAAGCGGCCACAGGAAATGCAGGAGAGAGGTGAGTTAGCTTTTCCTTAATATTATGCATGCTAAAATTAGTTTCGTTTTCAATAAAGAATGGCATTTATGCAACTTAAAATTCATTATCCATTAATCTAATTCTAATTTATTCAACAGTGACTGTACATCACATCTACTAACTTTTGTCCCATTCGGATAACTCCTTCTTGGTGCATCGCTTTTTTTGTTATAGAGTGTACTATTATAACAAAAAAATAATAATAATTGTCTCACACGATAGATGCAGCCGATCACAGCATTATGTAATATTATATTAGGCGTGAAATTGTTGTCATGTTATGGTTGATCGATTAAATCAATAAATTTAGAAACTAACGAAAGAAAATATTATGTACACCATTATAGTATTGTTCATAATGTAACTGGGATTCAAATATAAATTGCTACTTT
Source organism: Salticus scenicus (assembly GCA_963930645.1). Classification (NCBI taxonomy): domain Eukaryota; kingdom Metazoa; phylum Arthropoda; class Arachnida; order Araneae; family Salticidae; genus Salticus; species Salticus scenicus. The sequence continues at coordinate 53,525,908 of OZ005654.1, read as the reverse complement.
CTTTTTTCGATACTGTCCGTTTAGAAACTGTCATCTGATAAGCACCCAAATGAAAGTCCACTGGTAAGCTAGTGTCACCGGCAATAGGGACAGGCATCCGAACGTCTGAGAATAAGTGGGTCGCTGCCGAAGGCAGCAGGGACAGGAAGCGGGCTTTTGAGCAATTTCATGACTTTTTTAAAATTTTATTTTTGTTTATAAAGCGATATAGAAAAGAGTTTCCTTCAAATATAGAAACCAGCGAAGCAGGCAAAGCCTTCGTTGATTCACTACCTTAATTGATTTCACATTCCGTCTTTTTTGACGGGGTTATGTACTAGTATAAAATAAATATACAAATATATTTATTTATTTAACTGTGCATTTTTTTTCTAACGATTTTAATGTTATAATTGAATTTTTATTTAATATACTTTCAGGATTTGCCCACTTCGTTGGACACTACTTAAATGAGTTGTCAAGTTCCCATATCATTATTAATAACCTTTAAAGTTCCCGCTGTGTAGAGGTTCTTTCAGCTCGCACGTGAGGAGTCTGCGTCACCACTGCCTTCGGCAGAAATTTCTCCGCTTCTTTTTCCCCTTCCCAGCGGGTAAGTTCGAAGTTTTGCGAAATCCCTCAGATCCCATAGATTTCCGAGGACAAATTTAGCGATAAAAGGGGGCGGGGGTCTCGAATTTGCTCCTTCGCAACCCAAACACACATTAAAAAAAAAAAAAAAAAAAAAAATGCAAATATGCTTTTGGAAATATCCTAAAGAAGACACATGGCTGTTTTCAATACTTTTGTACCATTTTTAGTACAGCTCTAGCCAAAAATCTGGAATTTCTGAAATTTCTCTCCGAAAAATAATTTCCCCCTCCCCCCTGCAATAATCAGGAATTCCAAAATCATATATAATGTTTTATTTATACTCAAGTCTGGTCTCGTCATGTGCGATTTCTTCACCGTGAAGTAATTTGAGGCCGAGTTACACTCACAAACCTTTTTTTTTTTTTTTGCTTACTGCCCCCCAGGGGGTAAGTGGTGTGTGCGAGAATTTCAACAAATTCCATTACTTTAGGAGTCGTTTATAAACAATCCAAGCACCAAACTCTGTGACCGCTGCTCTCATAAATTTCACAGGACAAATTTAGCGTTAAAAGGGGTGCCTCGAATTTGCCCTTCGTTACACATACCTCCCCCCTTTCCCTAAAAAAAAAAAAAAAAAAAATGGCAGATCGCAGAAAATCAAAAATATGCTTTGAAAATATTCTAAAGAAGACACATGGATGTTTTCAATATCTGTGTTTCATTTTTGGTAGAGTTTTACTCAAAAATCAGGAATTGCAAAATTTACCGCCAAAATTTTATTTATCCCCTCCCTTCCATTAAAAATCAAAAGTATCTAAATCGCAGATAACGTTTTATTTGTGTTCTAGTCTCCTCATGTGCAATTTCTTCACTGTGAAGTAATTTGGTGCAGAGTTATGCTTACAAAGCTGTTTTTAACTTCTGTTCCCCCAAGGGAGGAACGGGGTAATTCCGATAAATTCCTTTACTTTAGGTTTCGGATACATATAAACAATCCAAGAACCAAAATTTGTGACCGCAGCTCCCATAAATTTCTTAGGACAAATTTAACGCTAAACATGATGTCCAGATTTTACACCCTCGTACAATCCCCCCCCCCCCAAAAAAAAAAAAAAAAAAAAAAATCGAAAATCACAAGAAACGAAAAATGTGATATTTGAAATTTCCTAAGGAAGTCGCGCAGCTTTTTTCAACATCTTTGTTCCATATTTGGCTGAGTTGAGAAAAATCCTGTTTGAGAAAAATTTGGTTGAGAAAAATCCGGAATTAGCGAAATTTCCCGCCAAAAATCATTTTTTCCCTTTCCTCCCCTTAAAAATCGAAAAGTACTAAATCGCAGATAGTGTTCTATTTGTACCTATTTCTAGTCTACCCATGTGCAATTTCTTTACTGTGAAGTAATTTGGAGCCGAGTTATGATTACAAACGTCTTTTTATCTTTTGCCGCGAATTTCAAAAAGGTAGATCGATAGTATAATTTTAAGTTGGGTAAAAATCTAAATTCTTGCCAAACGCCGTTGAATTCCGTCCAGTCGATCTTACGTGATACCCGGAGAAAAATAGCGTTACAGACATAAATACACGATGACACACACACGCACACAGGCAAAATTTTCTGAAGTTATTTTTGGCTTTCATGGTGTGTGAAACGTGAAGATATTGCAAAATGTTTTTTTTATTCTGACATATTTACAAAGGTCTGATTTTATTAATATAGAATCTGAATCAATTTTCCTACTGAACTAAAATAATTATAAGATAAAAAACGTTTTATAAACCATGTTTTTAAATTTTCTGTTGAATCATAGCTATAGAACTAAATACATTAGCACTTTATCAATGCGTATTGTTACGAAATTCTAAATAATTGCATTTATTTTTGTATAAATTCTTTCAAAGTGGCTTAGTAAGTTGATAAAATGTCAATTTTCTGTATTTCCAGCTCTTTTTCGCGTTAAAACAGCTTAATTTTCCCTTTAAAATGCATTAAAAAGCTTCAATAGTCAGGTAATGGATTTGACTCCAAATTTGGCGACTTTTTGCACTTGGCGATTTTTTTGGTAACTTTAGGCGAAAAAATCTTTATTATCGATATACTAAAGATGGACGTTCTAATGTGATTGGTTAAGGAGTTACGGGAAATTTCCCGAACATTCTGGGTTCGGCAGAGATGTATAAAAGTAGCTCCAGCGTACCAAACCCAGATCAGTTCTCAGTCAGTTTCGTCAATGCTTGCAGTGCTATTGAAGGAGTTTTGAGCCTCTTTGAATGAGATTTGCTTTATGTGTTATTGCTTTACAGTTTGTACTGTGGATTTTCTGTTGGCAGCTGTTACTTTAAGCAGTGTTTATTGGTGGAATTGAAGCTGATACTCAGTTTATAGACTTGTATCCTTCTGGAATTTTCTGTAAATAAAGCTCCTGAATTTTTGCAAGTTTCGCCTCTCATTCTTGGACAACTTACGAACCCCCATGTACGCAACAGTATGAAATCTTTAAATTGATAATGACATCTATTTTTGTGAGATGCTTAACTTAATTTTTACATTTTTTTAACGCTCACGTTTAATTAAATGTATTTATTTTTATGTCGAAAAAAATGAACTCGTAATTTTTTTTTTTTGGCAGCAATTAAATTATGGATAATATTTTAATGGCTATTTATAAGATATTAGGATGTTATTATTTTCATATTTTAATTAATTAATTATAAGAAAACTATTCGAAAATCGGACTTAGAAGTATTGTGTTGTCATCGGGTTGTGAGCTATTGGGAAAGTTTCAAATGTCTAGCTAGTACGGAAGTTAGTTAAAATCTGATTGCAAGATTTGTACCGGACAAACAAACAATCAAACATACAAACAAACAAACAAGAATAGAAGTTAATAAAAACATGATAATAAAATAAAGCGTTAGCTATATTTATGTCGTCATTAATAAGTGTACTATGCATATATATATATATATATATATATATATATATTAATAAAATCTGATAATCCGGACAGATATAGTGATGAACTTTCAGCTTTCTATATTTTAAATACAAACAAACCTGTTTGCAATTTCATTAAACCTAAGAGATAACAATTAGTAACGACGCCGAAATTGCTGTTGGAAAGAAACAGTATGACATGCCGTACTAAAAATAAATAAATGTAACCAACACAGAAAGGAAAGGCCTCAATGTAGAACTCTATTAATGACTGTTGAATTATCGTCGTGGCATTATTTAATTCCATTACCCGACTACCGTAAATAATGGAAGTATTGCATTCGGTCCAAAAATTCATGGTCAGTGTGTGTGTATGTGTAACTATGTATGTGGGGAATCTTTTGGCTATCATATCTCGACGGAACTTCGGAATTGAGACAGGTCTAGTGTACAGATGAATTTTCCAAATTTTTGTGCAAATTAGAAAACCGGAAGTGGGACTGTAAGTCCATATCTCAAAAACGCCTCCAACGATTATCTTCAAAGTTGCTGTATAAACACTCTATTAGATGTCTTTTCGAATGATATAGTCGGTTAGTTCAGGAAAATTGATAGGCGTTCCGTATTATTAACACAAGGTATTCAGGTCTTGCAAGTGGCTGTACGGATTTTTTTCATACTCGCCATATTAACTCCCTTTTAAATATCCTATTGTGCGTAATTATTGTTTTCTGGTCAATAATTAAGTATATAGAGTTTTCGTATCTCATAAAATGTATCTCATAAACGGCTCTTACGATTTTCTTGAAATTTGTTACATAATTCCATTGTAGATATCCTTTCTCATGTATTACGTGGTCATTAAAGGAAAATTAACAGGCCTCCTGCTTAGGTAGGTCAGTTTTAGATGCCAGAAACTGATGTTTTAAAAAATAACTCTACTATCCTTTTTCTTATTTTTAACTCGCTATCTAAATTTTGCTTTATATGTCTTTACACATTTTTTAAGTTTCTCTTATCGGACATATAATAGATTTCTGCTTCACTAGGTCAATTTTATGTCTTCTGGTCATATTATCTTTTCTGGTCACATCTCTAAAAAATCTGATGTGGGCACCACATGACTTCCTTTAGAAATATATACATAATCTTAAAAAGCATTGTCATTGGACCCGAAACAGTTAACTAAAAATATTTAAAAAATATATTATCACCGTCTCCTGAGCTTTTCAGAAAATTTCAAATGTCTAGCGAGTCGGGAAGTTAGTTAAAAATCGATTGCAAGCTTTGTACAGGTAACGCTGCCAAAGGCTGCAGGGACCCAAAGAAGTTGGCTAAAACCATTTAAAAAATGCATTTTCATCGTATTCTGAACTATTCTGAAAGTTTCAAATGTGTAGCTAGTCAGAAAGTTAGTTAAATAAATTTTCTGTTCAATCATATAAATGCTGCTGAAGGCAGCAGGTATCCGAAACAGTTGGCTAAAATATTTAAATAATGCATTGTCAACGTGTTCTGAGCTTTTCTGAAAGTTTCAAATGTATAGCGAGTCGGGAAGTCAGTTAAAAATCGATTGCAAGATTAGTACTGGTAACGCCGCCGAAGGCAGAAGGGACCCTAAAGAGTTTCTAAAAGTATTTAAAAAATGCATTTTCACCGTGTTCTGAACTATTCTGAAAGTTTCAAATGTCTAGCTGGTCTGGAAGTTAGTTAAATAAATTTTCTGTTGGAAACATATAAACGCTGCCGAAAGCAGCAGTGACCCTAAACAATTTGCTAAAAATATTTTTAAAATGCATTGTCACCGTCTTCTAAGCATTTATGAAAGTTTCAAATGTCTAGCTAGTCGGAAAGTTAGTTAAAAATCGATTGCAAGATTTGTACAGGTAACGCTGCCGAAGGCAGAAGGGATCCGAAACAGTTGGCTAACAGTATATAAAAAATGCATTTTCACCGTGTTCTGAACTATACTGAAAGTTTCAAATGTCTAGCTAGTCTGGAAGTTAGTTAAATAAATTTTCTGTTGGAAACATATAAACGCTGCCGAAAGCAGCAGTGACCCTAAACAATTTGCTAAAAATATTTTTAAAATGCATTGTCACCGTCTTCTAAGCATTTATGAAAGTTTCAAATGTCTAGCTAGTCGGAAAGTTAGTTAAAAATCGATTGCAAGATTTGTACAGGTAACGCTGCCGAAGGCAGAAGGGATCCGAAACAGTTGGCTAACAGTATATAAAAAATGCATTTTCACCGTGTTCTGAACTATACTGAAATTTTCAAATGTCTAGCTAGTCTGGAAGTTAGTTAAATAAATTTTCTGTTGGAAACATATAAACGCTGCCGAAAGCAGCAGTGACCCTAAACAATTTGCTAAAAATATTTTTAAAATGCATTGTCACCGTCTTCTAAGCATTTATGAAAGTTTCAAATGTCTAGCTAGTCGGAAAGTTAGTTAAAAATCGATTGCAAGATTTGTACAGGTAACGCTGCCGAAGGCAGAAGGGATCCGAAACAGTTGGCTAAAAGTATTAAAAAATTGCATGTTTACCGTGTTCTCAACTATTCTGAAAGTTTCAAATGTCTAGCTAGTCGGGAAGTTAGTTAAATAATTTTTCTGTTGAATCATATAAACGCTGCTGAAGGCAGCAGGTATCCGAAACAGTTGGCTAAAAAGTAAATAAAATGCATTGTCAACGTGTTCTGAGCTTTTCAGAAAGTTTCAAACGTCTAGCTAGTCGGGAATTCTGTTAAAAATCGATTGCAAAATTTGTCTAAATAGTTTTTGAGTTATTACCGTTATTTGACACATTATGGCCAAAACCTATGTATTTTTGGTCCTTATGAACCTAATTTTCCTAAGTATCTCCTAAACGGAAAATCATACAAAGTCCAAAAAGGGAGGTGCACAACTAGATGCTATAACAAACATATGTACCAATTCACAGCTTTCTACGTTCAACCGTTTTTGAGTTATGCGACATACACACACACACACACGCACATACAGACACACGTACATACAGACGTCACGAAAAATCGTGTAAATTCGCTTATATATCTAAAACCAGAGCTCGTGTTAAGACGACACTTGCAGGTGTGCAACTAGACATCATGACTGTCACACGTATAAATTGGCAACATTCAGCGATGATTCGTTTTCGAGTAATCTGGAATACTAAATCCATTTCGCAAAACGGGATTACTATACTTCCTTATACTTTGTATAAGGAAGTAAAAATGCATGTAATACGTGTAATAGCGGGTAATGGAAGTCGTGTAGTTGCTTCACACCAGATTTTTTTTTTTTTTTTTTAATTAAGAGAAATATTAAAAAAAATGTGTAAATTCTTCTTAAAAACTTTTTTTTAGTATAATTAATTTAATTATACTTTCAAGAATTTAATATATATATTGTTACTCATTTTCAATACTTTTTGTTTTGTTTAAAACTGTATTGCCCGGGAGAGTTAGAAGGAGCTTGCAGAAGTAAAAATGCTATTTGCAATTTTTTTAAATGCATATTTTGTGATGAGTTTAAAAACACTGAAAATAGATAATTTACGCAATTATTATTATATTTATTGTATTATTTCATAACCTTCTTAATAAAAAATCCCAAGTTTCCTGATCATGATCGCATGCATCATGATCGTAATACATAATTAGTATCTAAAAATAGCCATACAGCTTAGATTTAAAGACATCATTTATACAGAATGAAGTATTCAATTCTCTTCGATGTTATTTAATGTAGTTATTGTGCTTGTAGGGTTTAAGGCTGATGAGAGCTGGTTTAGAGCCGAAATGTTTGTCATATTATTAATGTTGTTTTTTATACTAGCAAACCCGTGTGAAATATTCGTCCTTTATTTCTTTTCTTATTTAAATTCAAAATTTGAAACTCATAAATGTTATTCCGATTTCGCCACCTAATTAAAATTTTAATTTACCAGTAGCCAAATTATTAAAACCAATTTAATATTGTACAATAGTGAAACCAAAATCATTCAAAGAAAGGTTTCCTAATAAAATTCATGGTTCACGAGCCAAATTTCCTACTTCCACAGGCAGTACAGTTTTAATATAGGACTCCCACGACACCTTTTAAATTTTTGTCGCCATGTTGGCTATGACTTTTTATTAATTTTGGTACATTCTTCTTGTTATAAAAAAATATATATGTATATATATATAGAATAAATAAATAAAATAATATAAACCAATTTCTATTTTGATTATATTTTTAAATGATTGTGTTTTTTAGTTAATTTATGACACAAAAGTTCATATTCGGTATACATCCTTAAAATATTGCTAGGTTTAAAATGACACTTGAAAAGATTCTGATGAAACAATTGTTAAAAATACATTTTTTCGTAAAATAATCTCATCAGACAAATGCCGTCATTTTTTCTTATTAGTCCAAAGCAAGTCCGCGGGCTTAAATATTGTCCATGTATAAATATTATTTTTTTATCCTCACAGTATCGTATCGTTTCGACAAAAAATAATTGAAACTGGTCCCCGTTAAAGAAATATTATATAGATTTATCTTTAAAATACTGCTAGGTTTAAAATGACGCTTGCAAAGGTTCTGAAGAAACAACTGTTAAAAATACATTTTTTCGTAAAATAATCTCATAAGACAAATGTCGTCATTTTTTCTTATTAGTCCATTGAGCTAAGTCCGCGTGCTTAAATATTGTCCATGTATAAATATTATTTTTTTTTATCTTCGCATATCGTATCGTTTCGACAAAAAATAATTGAAACTGGTCCACATTAGAGAAATATTATTTACATTGTTCTCTTACGTCTTTTATTGTTAATAAATATTGCTTATTACGTAATGATTTAATTTTATTAAGCACTGTGAGATAGAAGTGTTTAGTTATATTAAAGTGAATGCAATATTTTCATTAATGCTCACTACAATATAAATTCTTTAAATTTAAAGGCATGTCAAGTTTCGGATCATTAGAATGTGCATAACTTTCTGAAGACAAAAAAAAAAAAAAAAAAAAAAAATAACCTTCTGTCTATCAAGAAAAAAAAAAAACAGTTTAAAAGTCTATCTGAAGCTATGAAGCCGCAAGTTTTACACAATGTAAAAGTTTAAATTGTGGATATAGTCAGAAAAACCATACTAGCATATCACAAGAATCCAAATAATAGCATTTAGTACGTAACAAAAGTTCGCACTTGTTTTTCAAAATGAAGGACTCAACGTATTACATGGAGTTTACATTAACACTAATTTGCGTTAATTTAATAATTCCAACCGCGAAATGTACACACTTCTTCCTTAGTGAGGTTACTGTTGTGCTACCCAATTTTTTAAACGGTTGATATTTATTGGGCACCTCGTTAGTCGTAGACCACATTCACTTATAATTTATTACTTTCTTCTACTCAGTATAGAAGCATTAGATTGGTAAAAAATTTCAGCTTCTGGTTTTCGATGGACATACACGTTTTGAGAGATCCAGAACACGATTTAACCATTTTTAGAAAAGGACTGTCTATCTCTGTCGTATGTGTGTATAACCAGTGTGTGTGAGACAAAAATTTTGTTCCATCAATACCTCAGAAAGTATCGCTCAAAACTACATATAAATTTTTATACAGTTGCACCTTGATATAAATTAGTGCCTGTCAACATTTAGTATTAATCGCTCAACAACTGGCACTGCTATACAGCGATTTCCGCAGTTTCAGGGGAGGCGATATCTCAATAACTACTGCACGGAGTTGCATATAAGTTTATACGAGGACGTATCTTGACATAAATTAGTGCTTATCAGCTTTTGATGCTAATAGTTCAGCAGGTAGCCCTGCTATACAGTGTTTTCTGAATTTTTAGGGAAGGCTATATCTCAGGAACTAATGCACAAAATTTCATATAAATTTATATAAAATTTCACTTTGACATAAATTAGTTCCTATCAACTTTTGGTGCCACTATCTCAAAAGGTAGTGTTGCTGTACAGCTATTTCTGCAATCTAAGGGAAATCTATATCTCAGGCTCTATTGAGTATTTTCAAACAAAACATAATATGTGAAGAAGGTATTATGATATATTATGCTGATTCAGTTTGGGTGCATATCAGTCGATTGGTGGTGCTGCTAAACTGCGAATATCTCAAAGAACAAGAAGGATAAAAATTCACTTCTGTTTGACATTTCTTGTAATACGTCTCTGAGATGAAAATAGCCTGGAATCATAACGGAAAAATACATAAATAAATAATTTTAACTGCATGATTTTGTTCAGAAAAATGTAGAAGAATGTCTTGTAATGTTCACAACATTCTAAGTTTTTATGGTTTTTCATGTAGATGGGGATAAATTGTGATATTGCGTTTCATTCGAAAGAAATAATTTATTTATTATTAAGATGTTCTCCTTTCAAAGGTACAAAAGTAGTACAGTACTCATCAAACACGTCTGCTTTGAATAGAAATAAAGTAAATTGAACGTTCTTACTGTAAAGGCAGGAAGAAATTTCCTATGCTGTTTTAAAAGGTCTATTTTGAAATCTTGCTTTGTCTATTGCTTTACAACTGTGCAAACAAGTTCATGAAAGGCTTTGAAATTAGTTTTCAAAGGTTATTTTAAAACATTTTTTTTTTTTTTTAATTAATAAAATATGTCGAAACTTCTGTAGAATCAGACCATAGTAGGATCTAAATTTGTTTATTTATAAAATCTTAAGACTGTGTTTTTTCATGAACAATTTCAAAAATTTCAAAAAAAAAAAAAAAAAAAAAATCGTAGGCTTTAGATTAAAAAAAAAAAGCTTTAGTATAGGACTCCTTTGGCGAAATTTGAAATTTGGCACCGAAGTAACTCGGACGTTTCTCGCAAAGGTCTTTATTATCACAATTATGATATCCGCATTTTAATTTATTAAAAACAATTTATAGCAAAAAAGCTACTATATCAAAGGTATCCTTACATTACCAACTCAAATTCAAACTTAATTATCTTCTTTCTTTCTTTTTTTCTTTTTTTTTTTTTCATTTTGTACGCGCACTTTTTATTTCCTAATTCAAAATTATCAAAAAAAAAAAAAAAAATCGACAGTGTTTGTTTCGATACTCATTATTATTAATTTTCTTTTCTTTTTCCTTCAAAAAAAAAAAAAAAAAAAAGATTTTGATGATATTTTAGCAAAAGCAGAATTTAGTTTAGGACGGAGAACTATTATTATATATATATATATATATATATTTTTTTTTTTTCAAATTATAACATTGCTTTCAATTTATTCAATTGTATTTTCAATAAATTTTAGATTTCGATAAATGTCCAGCTATCGAAAACTGGTCTCATAAAAATCCGCAGATTGACACTAATAGTCCTCAGTCCTAGAAAAAAAAAAAAAAAAAAGATTGGTGTTAATTTTCTGTTATTTCAATTTACTTCATTAATTTTATTTACTAATGATATGCTAATCAGTTCATTTAAAGCCAAAACGTCAATGAAGGCTTTCCATTAAGACTCAAAAATTTTCCCTGTGTTTTTATGTCAATCCGAACCGCGATAGCAGCTTCAAATTTCACCCGATAGCCTTGCAAATATGTTTATCATAGATACAGAGTTTGATGTATATTTTTAGTGTGTATTCTATTTATTGTTTGTAATTCAAGGATATACCAAAATATTTTATATTATGTCCTATAGACAGATTTTGTGTTAACCGCAATACCGTCCGCAAATTCACCCGATTGCCTCGCAAATGGCTGCATTTATACATAAGCCATGCTCAATAAGCTAATTTAATTTTGGTATTTTAACACCGTTTAGCACCGTTATTTAACATTCATCATAATAAAATCCACATACATTATTAAAATACTTAAATGCATGATTTCTGTAAGAAAAAAAGTATACGCAGAGATTTAGTAATTAGTTTATTGAATTACGCAAATGAATTCATGTATGATATGCACAATTCAGATTGCTTGAATATTTGGTACACATATTTATGAGTTACAGTCGGCAGCAAAATTATCTAAGCGTTAGCAATAATTAATATTTAAAAGATGTGCACCTAATACTGTTTTGTTAAGTGAATATTTATCGAGTCACGAAATTAGTCTTAATGCTGTTTATAAAAGAGTTAGTTGATGATAACAATTCACTATCAAACTAAAAAAAAACATGAAAATTGTAAATGTGTGCTTCAATAATTTTGATGTCGACTGTACATGGTATTAAATGGTATCTACAAAATAAGTACACTGTATTTTTGTCTGCTGACAACATTAATAATTGCGGCTTTGAAGCTTTTGATTTACAAATCCATTACTGTAGCTTTAACACAGTGATTTATAATCAAAATTGCTCTAGAGAATAAATAATATTTATTTATTTATTTATTTATTTATTTATTTTGAGAAAGTAAATAAATTAGTGTTATATTTGGATAATTTTGATTGTCTTAATAAGTGTGAGAAATTATTAAACAGTATTCACAGAAAATATTCTGTGAATATAGTTCTAATAAAAAAAAAAAAAAAAAAAATGTTGATTTGCCTAGTTTGATTGAATTTGAAAACAATTATAAATCGCGTATTATAATAAATTTAAAATGCATACTTTTCACTCTCTTAATCATAGAAGGTAATTTTAGAGAAAATATTCTTTTTAGGTCAAATTTTCGAACTTAAATTTTTCTTACATTTACACTTTTCAGGTCTCTTGAATCCTAAAGTCATGCTTTTAGCGGTAAATCTCTGTGCAGATCTGTAATCAAAATATTTTAAGAACAAACAGTAGTAGAAGGGAGTCAAAACTCGGTTTTCTGAATATGTATCGTATACTGATTTTACAGACACTACACGCTTCGTTAAAATCAAGCGAATGGTTCGTGTACTGGGCCATCCAAGAGAATTCGAATACATTACGTATAAGGGAAAAATTTCTGGATAGTACAGTGTAACGTCTAGAAGCTGTCCTAAACAAAATGAAATGAATATATATTTTTATGTGCATAAAAATATATTTTGTGTGGATTGTGTTATGGAAATCCTGGTTTATTCATTTACAGGGCTACCCAAAGCATTTGGATATATAGGAGGTATAATTGGAAATTGATGGTATTTAAGGTTGTAAAGTTAAGGTTGTAAGTGTATTTAAGGTTGCATTATGTGTTTTTATACAGTAATAAATTTCAGTACACAGTGTGAGACGTATGTAATCTATAGACAATACACAGAGGGTAGTCCAAAATTAAGCTAAACGTTCTTTTCTATGAAATTTAATTGACGGAAGTGCTTAGCTACGTTTTACTATGTCGACGAACACTTTTCAGAAAACTGTAAACAAAGTATTTTTTGAAATTAAATTTTAAGAAATTTTGTATAATATCACGTTTTGAGGTTCCCTGAATGCGAAAGTCAAATATTTAGCGGCTGATCTGAATGTATGGCTGTTTTTAGTATAACGAAAAAAACAAATAACAAAAAGAAATTTAAATTTTGTATTAAGAAGTTTGGATGAGATTGCCATTTGAAAAATTTGGTCAATGTTGGCAAGTTTCAAACCGTGTTGTTAGTGAAAGTTTTCTCTGAATAATTAAAAAAAAACTTTTAAAGTAAGTATATTTCTTGAATTTTTTTTTTTTTTATAAATGTAGGTACTGTAATTGAATGGGGGGTTGAGGGGGGAGATAACCTCCCTCACACAAAATTCTAAACTAAATACGTTATACAGATGCTCTTCACATATTTTTTAGACGACGTGTGCGAACAACCTCTGTATATATATATATATATATATATATATATCTGTCACGATTTTGAACGTCCAGCAGACGTAAAAAATGGATTGTACCACTGCATTCATGTTAATGGAGAACATTTTGAACATATAATATATCAAATATTAATAAAAAAATAATAAAATAAATATTATATGCGAATATCAAATTAAAAAAAAAACGTCCCTATAGATGTCAACCATATAAAAACAATAAGGAGCTCTATGGGAGAAAAATTTCTTATCCCACGTTCTGAATTATTAGCTTAACAGCAAAAAATGTTTAATCATGTTTAATCTATGTATTGAAATAAAGGCTATAAACTTTTGCAAGATGAGTAAGTATTGTAAGCATTCTCAACCCATGCAAATGCTGTAAACTTTCGTTATATTTTTTATATCCCAAGATTTGTTAGCATTATGCACTGGTGGGACATTGATCACTGTTTCTGGATCTTCATTTTTATGATTATGAAAATATTGTTGCTTCCTCTGATAATATTAATACCTTTCGGAAAATTTTTGCTGTTGCCTTCAGTATGAGATGCACTTTTGATTGATCTGAAGCCAAATACTTTTCCTTATTAGGGTTTGTGTGTAGATGCACAACAGTAGTACACGTTCTATTCACGAGATTCTGTTCTCCAAGTCGACAAACGGGAAGTACCAGATTTGATTCTAAGTTTGGCTAGTTGGCCTAGCCACCTAGAAATTTCTGTGACTCTCGACTAGAACACCTTAGGAAGACAATGTTCAACAGTATTTAAAATTTAATTATCCTAATGTTTAAAAAAGGTGACAGGGATCCATAAATTGCAAATACATTTCGAGGCATAGCACTGTTAGATTTATTTTTATGAAGTCTTTTTAAGCAAAATGTTTTTATGACACCGGTGGAAAATTATGTCGAGTTGGGAAAATAAACTGTAACAGCTTTGAAAAAGAAAAACTACTGCGTAGCTGTTAATAAACATGTAATATATCAAAGAATAATAATAAAAAAATAAATAGTGTATGTTAGTCTCATACAAAACATGCATGCCCTGTGGATGTCATTCATATAGAAATAATACGGAGCGATTTTTGGGAGGTAAAATGACTCACCCGGCTTTCTGAATTATTAGTTTAATAGCAAAAAAAGTTTAATCCAGGCTATGCATTCAAACAAACGCTCTTTCGCGACATAGACAAGTGCTGTAAACATTCTCAAACTGCTACGAACTTTCATTACAGTTTTTATATTTCTAGCTTTGTTATTGCTATGCACTGGTATGACATTAATGACTGCTTCTGCATCTCCACTTTCATCATTATGAAAATATTGTTGCATCATCACTTCTCATAAAGTTTATAACTTTTTGAAAATTTTGCTTTTGCCTTCAGAATGAGACGTACTTTTGAATGATCTGAAACAAATATACTTCCTAATTATGGTATATATGCAGATATGCAGAAATGGTAAGTATTCTGGCCATGAGGCACTTTTGTTCAAGCCAGTAAGTGGGAAATGATTGATTTAATCCCAAATGGCTTGTAGGCATAACCGCCCAGAGTTTTTTGTGGTTTTCACCTAATACTCCCAAAATATGTTCCAGTACACCTGAGAATGACCCCCCCCACACACACAGAGAGCACCCTACCCAGGCTTATGTACCTGTAGCAGACAATTATCCTTAATCCGTACAACAACATTAGCTATAGGCATTGCTTGCTTATTCAATTAAAAATAAAGTAGACTTAAATCTATTGCTGACAATGTTTTTTATGACATATTTTTTGTTTAATTTTAGCAGTTGTGTGCAGGCGGGGGGAGGGGGGGTGAAGGTTCATTAATTTAATTGAAGCGCAATATATAAAACTTAATAAAACAAGATGTTTGTATCATATATTTAAAAAAAATGTTCAAACCTACATTATTAACAATTTCATTACTATATCTTAAAAGCAACAATAACAAATTTGAAACAGACGTATATCAAATACAGTAATAGGATAATTTCACTATGTCATTTTCCCCCTAAACTAATTAAAATTCCTTCACTCCTCCAATTAACATTGATTAATCCAATTTATTATAAGAAACAAGGTTTCTTTTTATGGAAAGATTATATATCATCAAATTAAAGAAAAATTAATACTGATGTTTACTTTGCAAAATAACTTCGTGTTTTATTAAAACAAAAATGCGCCAGAAGCAGAATAGCTTAAAGCAATATTGTCCCATTGACTAATTAAAATAACAAGCACTAATTAAATGTCATTAAATGTGTCTCATGAGAATATAAAACGAAAAAAGTTTCGTTTAAAAATCAGCTTGAAACGTGAATGTAAAATAAAATGATGATAAAGTATTTATAAAAATGACTTACTGCATGTCATTTTTGAAATAATTACTTGATTTTGATTATAGTCGTCTAATGTAGAAATTTTTAAATATATATATATATATATATATATATATATATATGCTTGTATGTATGCAAAATATTTTAAAAATACTTACATATGTCTCGGTAAAAAGCAACTGATATCTTTAAATTTATCATAATGATTTTTTTAAAATTAGTTTTATTAGGTAAATTTTGCACATAAAGTTAATGAAATTGTTCTCCTGTTTTTATGCTAAGACATATTTTTCAGTTAACAATTACGGTTTCCTAAAATATGTATAAAATTATATGTGTTTTAAGAACTTATGGTATAGGTAAAATATCGATACCTATGCACACAACATAACTTAAAAAATCATTTCTCTTTAAATTGTATTAAATAGAAATGAATGCAGTGAACTTGATTTAACTATTCTTGTGTATTGACGAGTACAAGCCACTAAATTTTAGTCCATTAAAGGATGAAGTTAACGGTTTAACAGCTTACTGGATTTACGCAATACAATTCATTAAAGAAAAAACGTATAATATCACTGTAATTATATTTTGAAACATTTCTGCTTACAGCCTCTAATATATATGAATTATTGTGTAAGACTGGGGACATTAAGTATGAACTAATGTGTAAAACTCATACAACATGCAGCGTACAGACATGAAATAATAAAAAGGACTTTTTCTGCCGGTGAGAGGAAAACTCCACTCAATAGAAAGATAATGCATTTGAAAATATCAGGAGCAACACGTCAGGTTCGTGAATTAGAGTAGAATTGAAGTTATGAACAACATGAAAAAGAAAGCGAAATTGTTCATTTACAGTTATTTGCTTTTTGCTACGAAGGCGTACGTCTAATATGGATACAAGAAATTATCAGGATGTATTTTCACGTAGTAGAATCAACGGAAATATTTAACTTCGGTATAATGAGACGAGTGTTGTCCAGTTGTTTCATTTTTAAAACAATATTGATTCACCAATAATGAAAATTTTACGAAAGGCAAATACAGTTGTATTAAAAGTTCTGTTTCCTTGGTTAAAGAAAATACACGTCTAATATGTTTGTTTATGCATCTTGTTTATTCAGAAAACTCCTTTTGTTTTTTCTTGCTTCTTCTTAATAATGAAAAATAACACTCTTGAATCAACTTCCACTGTAAGTGACTTGAACGAAATTTTTAACATTGAAAAACTAAAAAAAAAAAAAAAAAAAAAAAAAAAAATTTAAACAATGATGTAAAAGTCGAGAGTAAAAAGTTTTTGGTAGCTCTAGATAAACAATATAAATATGAATAAAAAAGATTATAGATCTAAATAAATATAAACCGAAAATAAATTCTGTAATTGACATATAGAATCTATGTTGTGGCTCTAGAAAAAATAGTTCCATGTCATCCGTATAAATTCTAGTACCCTTTAAAAGCGAATTCTAGAAACCTCTATTAGAATTCTAGAGCGTTTGCCTATATTATCGATGGCAAATTTATTTAAAAATCTCTGCAAATAATTGCTAATACAAGAGGCGGATTTCAGCAACTATAAACTCGGTTTATTATCTAATTCTAGAAAATCAAGCAAGAACTTCCCACAATACAAAAAATTCAGAATAGTGAGAATATTGTTTCACCATCTAGAAATTTGTAGACTAGAAATTCTCGATCATTTCGTTTATTCAGTTCATTGGATTGCCTTATGCGCATAGTTTAGAAATATATATTTCTAGTTTAGAGATTTAGAAAATGACCACTTATTCATTCTAAATGAAGGCGATTTTTTTTACTCAGTGTATATATTCTTTTAAATTCTTACACGAACATTATAATAGTACTCTGCAGAATGAAACTGATTTTTTACTTACGTTTTCAAAGAAATCAATATCCACTCTTAGAAGTGAAGCAAAATACTTACAGGGTAAAAAATCCCATTTTTAAGAAATATCTAGATTAGTTGAGGGCTTAAATGTAAAATTGGAATCTATATCAGAAATTATAAAAGAAATGTGCATTTGTTCATGACAAATGAAATTTCCAGCTCTAGAACATTACATTTAAAATAACGAAACTTTCAAATTTAACATAGGAAACAGTATATCTAATTCTGCAAATCAAATTTGAAAGGAAACTGAAAATTTATTATCTAATTTCTCCATAGATATTTTTTTTTTGGACGACAAGATATTCTAATTAAATGACAAAATTTCAGAAATTATTCAACAATCAAACAATAGAGTTATGAAACATATTATTGATGACTTTTTGGAACTTCAAAAAATCAAGCAGAAATTAAACGGAAATAAATTTGTTCTTATCCGAAATACTCAATCAATCAAAGCTACATACGTATCACCAGAACATAGAAAAGGATCAATCCAGAGCAAAATTTATCCTCAAATAAAGAAAGTTGACGTTACTAAAAATAATAATCTGGTCGTGACTATGAATTTGGATGATAACGAGAGAGAAAGAAGCGACTGTTAAAAATCTTATTGAAAATTCAACAACTCTAAAAAACAACATAAAAATTTCTTAAACATCGGGAAAAAAAAAAAAAAAAAAACTTATCCTACTAAAAGTTCCTAATAACGTAATACAGAACATAATAATAAATCATCTTACCAGTATCCCTGCAATAAAAGATCAAAACAAAATTCTTAAAACCATTTCCTCAGGTAATAATCAAACTGAGTTACAGAACGTTCCAATGTTTCTTTTCTTCTCAAACTTACATCTATTTTAATGGCGTTCACTTCAATAACAACAGAAGAATGCATCAATATCTAAAGATGCACAAAATTCCATGGCTTCGGATATCAAAAAGTGTGATAAACGCTCCAATAACCATGAGACAATAGCTTTTACAACCATAAATTATAAGAAAATAAATTCTCCAAACACTAATTATATGCCTATTACTCATCATGACCAATATACAGAGCAGAGAAATCCAAATTATTAAATTATTAATACTATAACAAGAAAAACAAGAAACAGACAGCAAGCATCTTTCAAATTTCTTCACATCATTTTTCACAAGTCCAACAAGCTCAGTCTTTACAAGAAAGAGTCCAAATAGTCAACATCAAGACTTCATTTTTCCAGGAATACCCAATCAGTTTTACTTGTCCTTCAATTCCTCTATACTCTCAGGTTGTTTAACAAAATCAAAAACAATTCCCAATTACCTTCCCATCACAACAATTATTCTATGAACATTCTCTTTTTGTTGAACCACCAGGTTTCTACTTTGCAATTAATATCCCCAAGTTAAAGAAGCTAACAGTTTCAGCTCAAATGCAAGAAAAAACATTTAATTATTTTTCTGTATTCTTGATAATGTTTTATTACAAAGAACATATACTTTGAACATTTTCTTGAATATATAAGTATTAATACTGAGTTTTGTATTGAATTTTTAGTATTTTTGAATATTCAGAATTTTAAACTAATTATTGTTAAAAAAAAAAAAAAAAAAAAAAATGTAAACTAATATTGAATGTATCATAATAAAATATTACCTTTTAATTATTTTGACATATTTGGTTACACTTCATTTATGATAGATAAAATAATTACTTTAGCAGTGTACCGAAAATCACGAGAAACAACTAAAGGAAAAACTTCGTTTCGGTTGTCTCTATATATAAAAAAAAAGTTACTTTCACTGGCGTAATTTTTTTTTTGTCTGCGACAGCATCTTCTAGCGGAGGGCAGGGTCCTTCGCGTCATGAGAGGTATCAATATGTTTCGAATACTCCAAGGTAGACATTTTAGTTGCTTAGAAATTTCTATCATTTCAATTAAAGAAATTATTAACTAAAAACTACAAATTTATGAAGGTACTCTATTTACCATTTTGAAAAATGTTTCTTCCAGTAACTTCGTTCTTCTGTCATGAAGTCATTTACACGGGAAAATTAAAATATGATCTATGGTTGTACGTACGTAGGTAGGTAGGTAGGTTGGATTTAACGCCACACCAGTAGTGCGCTATGGGTAATAAGCGACGGTCTGGGACACACCCCTAGAGATGTTCCGGAGAATTGCCATCGCAATTTTGATCCTTCACTGAGAGGATTCCTCCCCCCGCTTTGGTGATCCCCAGAGGTATAGTGTGGATGGGAAAATGGAGGACTTTGCCGCCACGGCAGATTTTATATGCACCAGCTACCATTAGTGTACACGACGGTCTTTGGCTAACTCAAGTATCGAATTAGCAATCTTCCAATTACGCGCTCGGCGCTTTACCGACAAGGTGCCGCGGTTGGTTGGTTGGGTTTTAAGTTGCACTAGTTCTGAGCAGATGTGCAATTGGCGACGGTCTGGAACTCACCCCTACAGGAGACACATGGCCTTAAACCATGGATGTAAAAAAGAAAGAAAATAAATTCCAACTGTTTTTCTCTACTTTTAGAAAATTAATTTTCTTACACGGGAAAATTAAAATATGATACATGGTTGTAGGTAGGTAGATAATTAGGTAGGTTGTGTTTTACGTCGCACCATTACTGCGCTATGAATAATTGGCGACGGTCGGGAACGCACCTCTACGGATGTTTCGGATGTGTCGGAGACTTGCCACCACAGTTTTGGTCCTACACGAAGGAGATAGCTCCATCAATGTACACGACGGTCTTTGGCCGGCTCGAGAACCGAACCCGCAATCTTCCAATCTTTGGCTGGCGGAAGGCATCACCATTTGAATGGTGACAGGCTCTGGAGCAAGCACTTTTTGATTGAAACCTCAATTTTCTAAGTAAGTATATAATGGGATAAAATTAGTTTTAATTAACAATAATAGTATCTGTTCGTACTACACTGATGGGAAAAAAAATCCCAACACCAAAAAAAAATTATTGTTTCAGCAATACATTTGTCTAGGTAACATATTTAATAGATTAAAGTTTCAAGATCACAGGTAGAGCCATTGGCGAGAAGAGCCATTTCAAATGTGAAATGTTGGTACATTAGTAACCGGTGTAACCGCCAGAATTTCGAATGCAAGCATGCAAACGTGCATGCATTATGTCGTACAGGTGTCGGATATCAGTTTGTGGGATGGAGTTCCATGCCTGTTGCACTTGGGCGGTCAATGCAGGGACGGTTAATGCTGGTTGTGGATGACGCTGGAGTTGTCGTCCAATGATGTCCCATACGTGCTCGATTGGAGAAATATCTGGTGATCTAGCAGGCCAAGGCAACATGTCGACACTCTGTAGAGCATGTTGGGATACAACAGCGGTATGAGGGCGAGCATTATCCTGTTGGAAAATACCCCTTGAATGCTGTTCATGAATGGCAGCACAACATGTTGTATCACTAGACTGACGTATAAATTTGCAGTCAAGGTGCGTGGGATAACCACGAGAGTGCTCCTGCTGTCATACGAAATTGCTCCCCAAACCATAACTCCAGGAGTAGGCCCTGTGTGTCTAGGCCGCAGACATATCGCTAGCAGGCGTTCACCTGGCCTCCTTCTAACGAACACACGGCTATCACTGCGACCAAGGCAGAACCGGCTTTCATCAGAAAACACAACAGATCTCCACTCCGTCCTCCAATGAGCTCTAGCTTGACACCACTCACGTCACAAACGGCAGTGGTTTGGAGTCAGTGGAATGCACGCTACAGGGCGTCTGGCTCGGAGCTGTCCTTGAAGTAACCGATTTGTAACAGTTCGTTGTGTCACTGTGGTGCCAACTGCAGCTCGAATTTCAGCTGCAGACGCAGTACGATTAGCCACAGCCATACGCCGAACACGGCGGTCTTCCCTCTCAGTAGTGCCACGTGGCCGCCCGGAACCCGGTCTTCTTGAGGCAGTACCTTCCCTTGACCACTGATGCCAACACTCATGCACAGTAGATACATTCCTGCCAAGTCTTTCTGCAATATCGCGGAAGGAAAACCCACCTTCTCGTAGCCCTACTACACGATCTCGTTCAAACTCAGTGAGCTGTTGATAATGGCTTCTTCGTCTTCTTAGAGGCATCCTTGACTAACATTAACCCAGTACGTCAAATCTCAACTGTAAATAACGATCACGAACCTTACAGCGCTTATTTTGCATGTTCATAGTGTCGCTACTAACGCCACACTTATGCGCGTAGCTCGAAATTTGAATCGACGTCATCTTTCAGATGTATAAACACGCCTACCAAATTTCGTTTATCTAGCACAGCTCCTTCCTGGTGTTAGGATTTTTTTTTCCCATCAGTGTATTTTATGTTGAGATTACAAAAAAAAAAAAAGAAAAAAAAGAAATCACTAACTCTTTTTTTTCTTTTTCTTTGAGAAAACACGGTTTAAATGTCTTCTCCACAAAAAGGAAGGCAATAATAATTTTTCGGAAAAAAATAAAATGTTTGCATGCCTACATGTGTAGAAAATTAACATTAACCCAAAACATAACAATCAACAATCCACATATAGTGCGACCACGTTTCCTACGACTAGCAGTGAGGCCGAGTCCAAAAGTTTGGAGGGATGCAAAATTGGCCGAGAGATAGTTATTTGGCAAACATTCAGTTATTCGGTGTTCCCTTATCGCTTGTTTTCTCTCAGTCACCCCTATTTTAACACTGGACTCGTTCAATTCGCACTTGCGCAGAGGCTTCGATGTTCGCAAGAAATGTGGTTAAAGAATACCAACACCATTCAAACAAAGGCTGTGATAGTCTTTCAAGGCTTTAAAATTAATTTAACCAAAGGAAGAAGCTTTAAAAAAGGTGATTCTATCGCATTTGTGTTAGAGATATCATAACAAAATTAAATGAAAAAAAAAAAAAAAGCTGGAAAATCTAAAATATACTTTAACAAAACAATTAAATTAAGTAAAGAAATGCGTGCAGCCAATACAAATAAAAACACTCATATATTTGCAGTTTTTACACAGACTAGAAATACATAAGTGATTTTATTTGTAAAAAACAGGACGTGTTGTGTACATATATTTTTAATTTTAAACTTTATGTATTCATAAACTAGTTTTGTTCTACAAAAAAATCCCAATTTAACAAAATTTTATCGTTTTATAAAAATAGCCAAATACACACTTCGTTTCTTTTTCTTTCCTTTTTTTTTTTCTGCGCAATAAGAATTAACGCATTAGTAATTAAGTGAAATATATGATAGATTTTTTCTAAGAACAGTCACGTTTTTTTACGTAATACATATTAAGTATTTCGCAGATTAATCTCAAAGGGGATTGTATTCAATTAAGTTTTTATAAGGAGAATTTCATTAAATCAATTTAAGTTTTGGTAATATAATTATACAATATATATATATATATATATATATATATATATATATACATATTTAAATTTGTTCAGAAATTAATATAATTGAATAAAAAAATTAAAAGGATTGCTTCACTTTTTTCAATCATGTTATAAGAAATCAGTATTAAATAAACGATAGTTTCTCTAGCATTTACACGCTCTCTTACAAACATTTTGCAATGATTTAAAAAACCTTATTTTGAAATTCGTCCATGAAAATAACATAACATTTATTCAAAAAATTTTATTAGAATAGGAAAAATACACCATTTCTTATGTTTTAGAATAATAAATTTTTTTTTTTTCAAATGCGTTTGAAAATTTATCATTATACTGGTTAAAAATCTGGATGATGTATAAAGAAGAATTAATATTCAAACGAACTGAACAGTAAGTTGCCTTTAAAATAATAATAACTATCCTAATAAAAAATTTGTTACAAAATTACAATTTGATCTTCATTTTTTCTTCTAATAGCTCTTGCGGCAAAAAAAATAAAATAAAATAAAAAAAAATAAAAAATAAATAAATAAATAAATAAATAAAAATAAAATAAAATAAAATAAAATAAATAAATAAATAAAATAAATAAATAAATAAATCCTTAAGGAACTTTGATTGAAACTGCGGAGGAGATTGAATTTTCCCGAAATTTTTAATTTACTAATAGCTTGGTACACAGCTGTTTTGCTCACATTTACTCTCGAACTTATTTGACGTTCAGAAAATCCAACTTTATTTCGGGTCAATATTTCTGACCTTTTTGTAACAGTAAGTGAAGGTTTTTTACCATTACAATAGTTACACAACAGCACTGTCTACGACAAAATCCAATAAACAACTGGCAATAAACATGCCGGGCACCTGTTTTTATAGGAGTAGAATGCGTCTGAAGCAATAAGCACAAGAGATGACGCAATAATCTGCGCAAATGATGCAATGTGTTAAAATACTCGGCTACTGATCTTAAACTTTTGCAAATGACTGTAAACATGCAAATAAACTAAACATACATTCACATTAGAGGACAGCTATATTATACAGTCACCTTAGCGAAATTTCAAATTCGGCTCCAAAGAAAGCTCGGACGATTATTTTTTACATACGCAATATCGATAGCCATTTTAATTCCTCGCCAAATTGGCAAAAAATAATAAAAAGCGCCAAGTGGGTCCTATATTAAAGCTGTGTCCACAATAATTTGCAAACGAAGAAGGGAAAAAAATAGTCTATAAGATTAATTGAAATTACATTTAAGAATAAATAAATAAATAAAAAGAAAATTTTAAAAGCTATAATGGCGTAGCTTTATTGGAAAATTTTAATGATACATGTTTAATCTTATATATATTATAAATGTGAATGTCCGTTTATTTGACTGAGTTTCACGCTAAAACTGCTCGATGGATTTCGATAAAATTTGTTATGGAGATAGCTTATACCGTAACTTAAAAAGTTGGCTACCTTTTATTCCGAAAAAAAACTTTTTTTTGTTACTTTTATGCATAAAATAGTAATTTTGTAAGCTAATAATAGCAAAAAATTAGCCATTTAAATTTTAACCATAATTTAATTGTTGCCAAAATTAAATTTAATTATCCATAATTTAATTGTTGTCGAGTTTATTTTTTTTCCCAACAGGAAAATAAATACATTTATCTAAACTTGAACAATAAAAAATAAAAAATAAATAAATAAATTATGCATCTCAAAAAATTGACGTCGATTTTCATTTAAAATTTCTTTTACAAAGTGCTAATATAGTTTACGATGCTAATGTGTGTTGTACTAAAATCAGTTTTATTTATAGTAGATCCTCCTGGGTGATTTTTTAAATTGTTGCGTTGAAGTACACCGAACATTTTTCGCCAAGAGGCTTAATTTAGCATTTTTTAATCTAGGTAGTTCAAGAAAAATATAAAAGAGGTTTAATTTAGCAACAGCAATTTTAATCTAGGTAGTTCAAGAAAAATGTAAAATTTATAAAATACTACAAAACGGAAAAAAAAAAAAAAAAAAAAAAAAAAAAAAAACTGAAATAGTAGTCACATAAATGATCTATTTTTATCTGAGTAGATAATTTTATAGAAAAAAAAGTGCAGTTTTAAAAATAGAAAATTTATTTCATTAAGCACTATTTTAAACCTAAAAACCATTAATAAAATAAACAGAATATGAAGGGTTCTTATATGTTAACGAAAAGGTGTCCGATAAAACGCTTTCTATTTTTATGCAAGAAATTATACAAAAAAAAAAAAAAAAAAAAAATCGCTAATATGGCTACAAAAATTCAAAAGCCGCCAAGGGAGAGATTCAATAAAGTTGTGTAGCACGATAATGTTTATTTATTTATTTATTTTTTTATATACCAATCACTACGCTAATTGAACATACAAATAAATGAGCTGCTGTGGGTGACTGCACTTGCACGCTGTCGGGCAGAAATATTTGATTAATTCAAATTAATATTTAAATAACTAAATAAAGATATGTTTAATAGAATAGAAAGCATAGTCTTGGTGAAAAATGATAGTTTAGGGTTCCCTATGTTTCGAAGCTCTCCGACACACGGGATCGTAGACCTTGAGCTTACCAAGGGATTATCGATGGAGTCATCTCCAAGCCCCATCGCCAAAAGATATAAGTAGGTGTGAGTTGATTTTTGCGAAAGAGTATGTAGTCACTGCGATCCAGAGTTATTCAGAGACCTATTCTGAGTCATTGCACTTTAGGGATTGAGCTCTAATCAACTGGACATTTTTCGTGAGTGAGTGAAAATTTTTGCTCTGGTGTAGTTGATGTTATTTGCTTTACTCCTGTGGAACAAGTGACTATTTCTTAGACTGTCCCAGATCATTCATCGAATAATGACTTATACTGTACGAGTAACAGCTTCAACTGTTTCCAGAATATTCGAAGAATTAACACCAGCTATTGGACTATTTTCGAAAATATTTGTTTTAATAGTAGTTTTTTTTTTTTTTTTTTTTTTTTTTTTTTGCACAGATTCGAGAAGTTCAAAAAAGGTTTGATATTGCCAAGGAGGTCCCATACTAAAGCTGTGACGAAAATAGTCGCCAATCGAAATATATTCAGTTACAAAGAAATCATTTAAATATAGTGTCCAGCGAAGCGGGCAAAGCCTGCTAGTTTTTCAATATTTTTTAATTCACGTGTAAAAATTGTTTGGGGAGAAAAAAAAAATAAATGAAAAAATAAAACAACTCAAAAAGTATTATCTGTAATTAGGGATGGACCAGACATCCGGAAAATATCCGGCATATCCGGCTGATTTTTCAATATCCGAAATACCGTCGGACATCCGGAGGAAAACCACCGGCTATCCGGTTAATATGCCGTATATCCGGCTTTTGAATATCTGTTTTTTTTTTTTGTTTTTTTCATTGAGATATGGTGGGAAGTGCAAGAAACAACATCCTTCTATTTGTGGAGAAACTTCAAAAAATAGCTTCTTAAATCACATCACTAAAGAAATAATCTCATAAAATTCCACATATTTATAATTATTTGTCTTATCTGTTTTGTGTTGTTTCAGTTGAAAATAAAATAAATAATTTTTGCTTAATTTTTCCATTGTTGAGATAAAAAAATGTATATGTATATGTATATATATATATATATATGTATATATATATATATATATATATATATATATATATATATAGTAAATTCCTAGCGCCTGGCAAAAAAGGCAAATCTTATGGTTTGTCTTGTGCTCGGTACAGAGTAATGTATAGGGATTACTCTGGATCGTCATCCTGCTACCTATATCATCCTCCTCTTCGCAATTTATTTTTCACAAAATGTAATTCTACTAGATGTCTTACATGCCCTCTTGCTGATGCTTCTCATTTTAGTGATAGCTCTTCTCATGTTACATTTTGTAAGGCTTTTAATATTATTTACTCTCTCAAGTGCAATTTATGCAGTATGGTATATATTGGACAAACTAGTAATCCATTACACAAGCGGATTAACTTACATCGCTCTGATATTAAAAAATCACGTCAATTTACCACTAATTTTGAATATATGCACTTCCATCAACATGACTTTAATAATATTACTGTGAAAATTCTTAATTTTAAGAAGAATTTGAATGAACGTCTCTTACTTGAATCACAATATATTAAATCACTGAATACTATCTATCCTTTTGGTTTAAATTCTAATGTTTATAATAAACAACATATTGTTTATTCCAAGGTTTCAAAAATTGAATTTTACAGTAATATTTATAAAACTCTGAATCACTCTTTATATAAAAAGACTACTAGAACTTCTAGGGGTTCTTCTAGGTCGTCTTCCCAACATCTGGACATTTCATATATATTACAAAATCTCAAATCCTTAGAAAGTATTTTTCTTCAGTCTTATAATTGGAAAGTTATACGTAATTTTATTTTTGGAATAAAAAAGAAGTATCTTCTTAAATATTTTAAAGTATTCCATTCTCATTCTTTTGATTCACACTTCAGTGATGTATTCTTTGATATTTTACACTATAGGGCTGAGTGTTTTAATATTAAACTTGATTTAAAGTCTGGTCAAAAAATAAATAACTCTCTCTTGGTGATAAATTTTTCTCATCTGGTTTTTAATAAACTTCATATTCACAATTCACTTAATGATCCATCCAATCCTTTTCCAATCAAAAACTTCATCATTCAAAAAACTTTTAAATACAATATTACTTTAGGTAGAAAAATATTTAACTACAATAAATTTGCTAAATTTCTTACTTCTAATGATCATCCTCCATGCTATTGTTCTGATTCCAAATATAAATCTTTTTTCAATACATCTCATGGTCATATTATTACTGGTGATATCAATATTGTGGAAAATCTTACTCTTAGATCTTTGATGAAGTATGGTACTAAATTTCGGATGCCCTCAAAATTCAAATTTATTGATATCATTACTCAATTTAATTTAGACTTGGATCTCTTTATATACAAAATTGCTATTGATTATAATAAACCAGTGGAATTTTTTAATGTGTGGAAATTTAAGTTATTGGAGAAATTTAAACTTGATTTAGTTTATAATATGCACCATCTTTCTAATATCAAGTACTATGATTTCAAAGAAATTCATTCAGCAATTTTAGACTTACAGTCTAAATTTATTATTACTTATGTTGACAAGGCGGCTAATAACTATGCAATTATTTGCAAAAAGTATTATAAACAACTTCTTTTTGATACTATGGATACTAGTAATATTTTTCTTAAGATTAATGACAGTATCGATATTAAAAATAGGCATATATTTAATTATTATAAGTTGATAAAAACTAAATGTAATAACTACAATTATCCTTATTTAGTTGTAATTCCAAAATTTCATAAAGATCCTATTAAATTTCGTACTGTTTCTGTTGACTGCAATGCCTATACTTCTAATGCTAATATTATGTTATTGAATATCCTTAAAAAATTACATAGTTATATTGTTTCTAACAAGTGTAATTTTTTTCTAAAAAATAGTTTTCAACTCAAAAATAAAATTAAAAATCTTACTGATATTACTGGTATAAAAACTTTTGATTTCAATGATCTTTTTAATAATATTGATATTAAAGATATGTTTGATATTATAAATAAACTTTTTGTAGAAAATTTGCAGTATTTAAATCTAAATGTTAGCATAACTCCTTCAGCCTTTAAAACTCTGACTAGGTTTATCCTCTTCCATAACTATATTTTATTCAATAATTATTTATATAAACAACGTTTAGGATTGCCACAAGGTGGAATTGCTTCTAGCATATTAGCTGATCTATACTTATATTATTATGAGCGTGACATTGAGTGTACTAACTTTAAATTACTACAATACATAGATGATATAATTATATTATATTTGGATAAAAATCGCACCAAACTAGACTTACCTGTCAAATATCCTGAAAATCTGTCTCTAAGTAGTACTGATTTGGATTCTAGTGTCATTAATTTCTTAGATTTAAAAATTATTCTTAATAGTAATGGACAATTAGAATTTGTCTTATACGATAAAAAGAAAGATTTCCCCTTTAAGGTAAATTTTTTCACTAACTTTAAAACATGCTTACATAAATCTGTATTTGTCAATATTCTTCTTAATTTTAATCTAAGGATCAAATATTTAGTGTCTGACAAACATCAAAAATTACAATTTCGATTCTTTAAAAATTTAGCATTAATTAATGGCTATCCCAAACACTTAATAAAAAAATTCTTTTAATTATTTATTTAATTATTATTATTATTATTATTATTATTATTATTTTTTTTTTTTTTTTCTCCGCATACATTTTATTCAAATTTAAATTTACGTCTAAATATTAGGTATTATTTTTTGGTTTTCAATCAAATACATTGATTATTTGCATCCTAAATTTATTTGATTGTATTTTTCTATTATTTTCATCTAATTACTCCAGATGGCAGCACTATTCATGATTCAATATTAGGAATCATCATCTGAATATTTCAGGATTTGAATCCTTACCCTACATGAATTCCACTGTAAAAATTACTCTATGGTCCATGCTATTTTGAACTAATTAACTGTGAATCTAACTGCTAACTGATTGTTACATTTTTACATGTGCGACGTTTATTGCTTCAATTTCATTTTGAAAGGTTAAAGTAATCTTATTCTTCTACAATTTTATGGGTTTTTTATTTTAATCTTACATTTAAATGGTTATGGTTTTTCATATTTAGGTAAAGGTTTTATTATGATTATTGTTTTATTATGATCTTCGTTTTCCTGTTTTGACTATGTATATTTCTTTTTTGAGTTGTGTTCATATCAAATATTTTATTCAGTAAGTTGAATATTTGTATCTTTGTATTTTTATTTTAATCTTAATTTTATATGGTTATGGTTTGTCATATTAGGTTATAGTTTTATTTTTATCTTCTTCTTTAATGGATTGTCTATGGATGTTTCGGGCCTGCGAACAAAGAAATTCTTAGCTTTTGCTTTCTTTGTTACAGAAAAACATCCATATTTTAGCATATTTGCATTCTACCAGGCCCTTGACAACGTTAGAATGCAAATATTGCTTTTTTTCTAATTCCAATTTCCAATATTTATTTCGATTTTTCTTTAATTATTCTTTGATTTGATATGGGTAGTCTCAGCTTATGATCCGAGGAATTGTTTTGATACTGATGTTGAGTCATCTTTAAATTTCATAAAAACATTTTTGCACTGATTATATTAATGTATTTCAATATATATATATATATATATATATATATATATGTGTGTGTGTGTGTGTATATATATATATATATATATATATATATACGCAAGATGACATCAGATTTTCATACTTAAAAAAATAATTTAATAATTTAATAATTTTAATTTAAAAAAATCTAATTGTCCGATCGATAAGTTAATTAATCCGACGGATTCAGAAAAAATGCCCCTTTCATTTGGTACCTTATTTGTAACTAAATTTTGATTAGATTTTTTAAAACTAATTAAAATATGAAAATAATGACCTGGTAAAAGCTTTAAAAATGGAAATTTAAATTTTTAATTGTTGAAAAAAAAAAAAAAAAAAAAAAAAAAAAAAACTTTTTCGATATCGTTTGTTTCGATACTGATTATTATTAATTTTCTCTTATTTTCTTTTTCTTTCAAAAAAAAAAAAAAAAAAAAAAAAAAAAATATTTTGATGAAATTCTGGCAAAAGCAGAATTTAGTTTAGGACAGGGGATTATTATTGTTATTATTATTATTATTTTGTTTCCTT
Source organism: Salticus scenicus (assembly GCA_963930645.1). Taxonomy (NCBI): domain Eukaryota; kingdom Metazoa; phylum Arthropoda; class Arachnida; order Araneae; family Salticidae; genus Salticus; species Salticus scenicus. Next base: position 53,495,187 of record OZ005654.1, on the reverse strand, counting down.
TTTCAAATCATAACATCACTTTCAAATTATTCAATTATATTTTCGATAAATTTTAGATTTCGATAAATGTCCAACTATCGAAAAATGTCACCGCAAAAATACCAGATTGAGACTAATAGTCCTCAGTCCTAATAAAAACTTTATAGCATTTAATTTTATGAAATGAATGCTTTTATATTTTTTTCTTTTTTGATAATTATAAAGGAAATACATTTATTGAACTAAGTATCCGATTGAATTAAAAAGTACGGCCTTAGCTCGATTTTGTGCTGATAAATAAGTGTGCCCATTTTTGTAGTGATCGCTTTAAATCCTGACATAAAGTGACATACATTTTATCAAAATAAAACAGCGGTGCAGAACCCTTTTTTTTTTTTTTTTTTTTCCAGAAGTGTTTGTACCAGACACTATTTGGAAAGCCTTATGCTTAGTATTATATAGGATTGATGCACTTAAATTTATATGCAAGCAAACATTCATAACAGTAAATTAATAATAATAATAATAAAAAAGAAATTCGAATACACCATATCCTTAATAGCAATCCAAGTACCCATCATAAATAAAACATTCTCTAATAACATATATTAAGAAAACATTAAATTAAGGCCTTATGAATGTAAAACCATTAAAACCAAAATGCTTCAATTGAAGTAAAATTTGAAAATTATGAAAGGATGCTTTTAAACCTAATTACTTTTTTTAAAGATAATGCTAAATGAAAAAAGACATAAAATACTTTTTTCATTTGTAATTATTTTATAAATGTAATGAAGCATGCACAATTTTAATTTAATTTGAAGAAATACTTTGCAAATCCTCATAATTGCGGTATCATTACAGAGCTAAACATGGAAAAATATTTTATCATTATGAAAAAAAAAAAAAAAAAAAAAAAAAAAAAAAAGTTTAGTTAAATGGTTTATTTTCTGAAATAAAAGAAGAAATATTAAAGTCATTTACGTTAATTAGGGTTCAATTTAATGTGTTTTAAGGAATTATTTTAAGCAAAATAATTTTTAAAATCAGAAAATAATATTGTATTTATATTAAGTTTATTGCAGACGTTTCATCAAAATTTAAGACAAAATCGTGTAAATTAATACTATAGACAGCTATGTTTTGTTTTCATGTTTTTATTTTTACGATATATTATGGAACTTTCCAATTATTTTTAAAAGATTTAACTTTGGAATTAATATATATATATATATATATATATATATATACATATCATTTATTAAAGTAATTTTAACAAAAGGGTAACGATTTTATACAAGCTTTGTTAGAGATTATATATATATATATATATATTCTTTTCGGCTCACTGCAAATAATAAAATCAATTAATTTAATGTTTTTCTGAATTTATTATTATAAAAATTTTTATTCTTCCATAATGTTATTTAAACAGAATAGTCTATCATACAAATTTAAATATTATATTGGACAACATAACAGACAAAAAATAGCTCTAATACTTGTAGTTTAATTTAAATTTTATTATTTATTAACAATATTCGAAATAAAGACGACAAAAAAATAAATAAAATTTCAAAATTTTTCATAAGATACTAAGTGAGATTGCTCTAAGTGAGATTGATACTAAGTGAGATTGTAAGTGAGTGATACTAATTGAGATTGTTCTAAGTGAGATTGCGCACATAGAGAATCGGAAGGAAGAAGTAGAGTGCAATCACTGCTACTCCTGGTAGTTGTACAACAGCAAGAGTAAAATGCCAACTTGAATATACATGTTGATGGTTTCGATGGTCTAAGATAAATCGTGGTTATATTATCATGTTTTCAAAAATGAATGCCTGAATTTTTATATCACTTCCTAAGATTTTCAATAGAATGTCAGAAGTAAACAATATTTTTAAATTAAACGATTTCGCATAAGCTACTAACCTAGATAATTGATAATAATTATTGAATAAAAAGCTGCGTAATCTCTCCTATCGAAATAAGAGAGTTTCCGCATTTGCAATTTTGGAGAGATTGCGCGTTGATTCCATTAACTTCTTCTACACTAGGACAGATTAGGACAATGAGGCTGAGTTTGTTAAATGTCTGGAACTGTACGAGGAGACAACTTTGACAAGTGAGTGGCCTATTTAAACCCATTCGAGGCGGCACATGTTTTCACGATATATGAATTGATATTTTCACTCGCTAGAAATTTTGGATTTTTTAGAAGATTGTAAATTATTAAATATACTTTTTAATATTTATTGTAAAATAGATATATTTAGTTATTGCAAAATTTAGAATATCATAGGCATAAGTCCCCCCCCCCCCCAAAAAAAAAAAAAAAAAAAAAAAAAAAAAAAAAAATGTTATTTGTCATAATAATGAAATTCGAAATAAGTTTAATTCGTAAAATATATTTAAAAATATTTTACAATACATCTATAAATTTACTGTAAAATTAGGCGAATAATTTAATACTTCAATTTGTTTTCTAATATATTAACCCATTTTACAAATTAATGATGTATAGGATTAAAATGTTTTAACAATAACATGTTTACTTATTTATTTATTTTTTAATAAAAATATTAAAATGTTATAGGAGTTAAAGAAAAAATAAATAAATTAAAATACTTTAAATTAAAATTTTGAAAGCAAATAATTATAGGGGAAGGTTGGACAAAATGGGGTACTTAAGGTTATTCTAGTCATGTGACAAATAAAAAAAAATGCAATAAGTAATATTTATTTCAATTTTACAATCTTAGCGGTTATTCTGCAGAATTGGAGTTTGAAATACTCCGCATATTTTTATTATCTGCATGTGAATATATTCAAAGCTGCAAACTTCCCCAATCTGCCCTACGGGATAGGGCAAAATGGGGTACCTCTCAACTTAATTAACTTTACTGACACAGTTCATATACAAACCTGTCATCGTCCTCGTCAACACCGGCGCACAGGTCATGAGCCCATTTGTTACATTCACTGCACTTGGTCCATCCTTCTTCTTGTGCTGATTTTGCATATATTTCGTGACAGTACAAGCATATAACATCTACATCGTCTGGATCACTGTCTGACGATATGTCGTCTGTTAGTAGGGTAGGAGTACTTCTCTTCGCTTGTCAACTGTCCAACACCTGATCTTTTTGCCATTTGACCTTTTGACTAGTACCTTTTGATCCCACCTCGAGATACTACGTTTTGCCCTACAAGCAGTCATGGAAAACAATTAGTCCTACATAATAAATCACACTGAATGTAGTTCCACTTTTTCATGCAATTCACTTAAAAAACATCCCTTTTAGCTAATACGAACTGTCACATTCGTATCTGCAAGCTAACATAATAATTAAAATATCCAAACATCACACTTACCTTATATATCAGGGTAATAAAAAAGTACATAAATCTTGGGAGCGTATCTGTCTGTGACTCTGGAAGCAGTATCTTACGTGGAAATGAATATCAGATACGCAGCGCACAACCTATAGCAATGACATACAGATGGCAGCATTCTATAAGCGGGGTCGTCAAAAACCCCGTTTTGCCCTACCACCCTATTTTGTCCAACCTTCTCCTAAATTTTTTAAATAGTAAATTTTAGATTTACTATTTAGCAGTATATTAAATGTAAATCACATTTGTGATTAAAAGGTTATTGGAGGGAAAGTAAGCATATGTCTAAGCATTATATATAGTTTATTCTAACAAATATATTGCTTACCGTAAGTGTAATTTGAAAACATATAGAAACTGCAATTTCTTAACGTATAAGAAATAAATACATTTATCTGTTTGTAAGTGCTTAAAAATAGTATAACCATTATTAATCTTTATAAACCCTCGTGTTATAAAGTTAATGGTCTTGCAAACCTATATACGCGGCTTAAATAAGCGTAGATAACCATTATTTTCAATCAACAAAGCATGTGGATAAAGATAAAATAATGACAACGGTTTTATCGGATATGTAACTTGTATTTTTTGAAGCATAATGATCGAAAATGAATTGCCGTGGTAGATTTTCTAAAGACCTAGATAATGTAAACAAAGGGATATTATTCGGATTGAGTTAATTACTACGAGAAAATACATTTATTTTATTTGAGATAATAAATATTTATGTGTAAAAAAATTATAGTACAGATTTAGACAGTGTATATATATTTCCCTTTTTTAAAAACACATTATACATACATATATATATATATGTATATATATATACGAATTTTTCCTTAGATTTTCGTATTAAATATGAATTTTTAAGAATTAATTTCCAATGTCATAAAAACATAATCTTATGAAAATACTAATTCTTTTTATATAAATTCTTTTTCTAATTGTGATACCTTTACAAATTCTGACTAAAAATTATTGAAAAATACCACTTTTTTTCCCTTTCTTTTCTTTTTCTTTCTTTCTTTCTTTCTTTTTTTTTTTTTTTTCGCAGCATTAACAATTTTTTTCAAAAATTCTGAGCACGAAAACAAATATATATATATATATATATATATATATATATATATATATATATATATATATATATAAAATAAATAAATAAACAAAATAAATAAAGAAAAAAAGAAAAAATTGAAAAAAAAAGAAAGAAAGAAAGAAAGAAATAATGGAAACGAAAGGAAAAAAGAAATACAATAGAAAAATACAATAGTATAGTAATTTAGCAATATATAAATAAATTAAAAATCATTAAGTTAGTAATAAGTGAAATTTACATTTTGATCTGTTATTCAAAATTCCTCACATATTTGTCAATATAGAAGTAAGAAAAAATAATAATTAACATATTTATATAATACTAAGCGAAACTGTTACTTTAAAGTTTTATTAAATTGTATATATTTTGAAAATGTGTTACTTTTTGAGTACTGAAAAAGATCTTTTTTAAAATTATTAAATATAAATGTATTTATTTCCAAATGAATAAATTACAGAAATGTTTCATTGAACTCTTTTAAAGATGTATTAATGTATCATTGTAATTCATATTAAAAAACGAAATATGTGTTATTTTTAAAACAGTATGTAAAAGGAATAAGAGGTTTAAAATTATTTTTATTTGAATTATAACCATAAATTTGGCGCTTGTTCGCGGCCATTCTGCTAGCCCTGTAAAAGGAAAAACAGCCTTGTTTGCTGAGCAGGCTACTTGCCATGTTTTAGATTTGATATTGTTCGTTTCCACATCTAATTGGTTATACATCTGAGGACCACCGAAACGGGGGAGCGATCCCCTCAGTAGTGGATCAAAATTGTGATGGCATTTCTCCAAATTATTCTTAGGGGTTGCTACGAGATATATAAAGTAGAGTGATAAATGGTAACCCTTGAGAAGGTCGAAGATGAGTCAAGTGACATGCTCTCCTTGCAAATGCGTATTCGGTGGTTCCCTTGGTAACAGCTTATTTTCAGTAAATTTCTATGGCAACGGTTTGGAGATTGTTCTTCGCATAAGTCATAACCACCAATGTTTTTGTTTACTTACGCAATTTAATATTCTTTTGTTCTAAATCATTTTGATTTTGATTTTACTTCTTTATTATTTCGTGTAGTTGAACTTTAACCGACAAAATGCTTAAAAATAGTTGAAACATTATTATTTTTTGTCAAATTTCATTTATTAAAATGTGAAATATGTGTAAAATTATTTTAAAAACAATTTATTTCGGTCATAGGACTGTCATGTTACCTAATAATAATGATGATAATTTGTCGAACTGATATTTTAAATGTCAAAATAGCGATAATGGGCCAAACACAGCAACCTATTGGAGCATGTCACGTGATTCATCTTAAACCACGGAAAGCTAATCCTTCATCAATTGAATCATCACTTTAATTTATATATATAGTTCGGGGTACGTGCCAGACCGTCGCCAATTTCTATTGTGCAGTACTAGGGCGACGTAAAACCCAACCTACCAACCGACAAACTAACCAACAAACCTACCCCTAAACCAACAAACCAAATTCAATCGAAAACATTTTACTAAAGAAAATTCGATTGTTTTTTGTACTGCTGAATAATTTTTTTACAGCCAGAGACCCACTGTACTAAGATAATTTATCTTCCTGTTTTTCAAAGCTGTAAGTATGAGAGATTTTTGGCAAGATTTTTACAGACCACTGATTTTAACTCGAAATATTCTTTCATTTAACCGTGCAACCATTATACTATGTGCAACTGAAAATGTTGAACACACACTTTTGAATTATATGTTCAATGTGAACACCAGAACTGCTTATACTACAGTTATACTGCTTATGATGCTATTATTAATACGTTAGTTTTTATATGAATAGAACATAATTTAAAAATCGAGTATTAAAAAGAAAAAAAAATTAAAAATTAAAAACTGTTAATAGTAAGCAAAATTCATTACCTTCATTTTTTTTTTTTTTTTTTTTTTTAATGATAATACTCCTTTTGCAAAGGTTTACTAACAGCTGGCTCGTGTTGAAACAAGCACATTCTGTCATATTTAAGATATTTATGCGTCATAAACAGACTTTCATGCGGTGGAAAACTAACGATAATTAATAACCCATTAAAGCATAATTGGATGAAACATCTACAGTGGAAAAAAAAAGAGATATAAATAAAGGGGAGACAGCAATATAATAAGGTGATAAATTTATATCTCAGATAATTACTTTTGATAATTTTGTAATTAATTAACTTATCTACATGTTATTAAACAAATTTTTCATGTATACCCCTCATACAGCAATGTCCGATAGGGAGAAAAATTGTACAAGGTTATATGAGAGACTACGTTTAAATGAAAAATCAGTGAGATAAAGGATTCTAATAGACGAAATATTCTTTAGCCAATAAAAACTTATTCGTAATTTCAAAGTCTGATTATATACACAAAATCTCCTGAAACTTTCTAAAAAGACAAGGAAAGCTAAAAAAAATGATGCTTTTAAAAATATACAAATAATTATTATAATAGTCACAAAATTCTATAATAATTTATAACTAATTCCTTTGTATAAATTTCAAATTACATCTAAAATTTTCAATTTATAATTTATTGTAACTTGGTTTCAAAATTTTCGGGAATAAATAATTATTTGTAAATCCTCTTTTGCTTCCTTTTTCAACTAACATAATATATATATATATATATATATATATCATGTTTTCATATTTCATATTTCATACTTCATGTTTTTTTTTTTTTTTTTTTTTTTTTTTTTTTTATGTCATTTAACTGATTCTGTCATTAAAATTAAAAAATAAAATAAAATAAAATAAATAATAAATAAATGCGCACATATGAGCTGCTACATACAAAAATATCACAGTAAAATTATAAGAGGTGTAAAAAAATATAGATGTCTTATGGCTTAGTTTGAAATAGGGCATTACTTGCAATTATATATATATATATATATATATATATATATATATATATATATATATATATATATAAAGGAAAAAGAATAAAAAAAATAAATAAAGATTTTTTTGAAGTCTAAAATTACATTTAATGTTTAATTACACGCTATTTGCAAACCAAGTTAAATTTAATGACAATTTAAATCAAGAAATGATTGGACGAAAACCAAAATATTTAATTTTAACGTCACTTTTTCTCAAATAAAACACAAACATTAATACACGTTCATACATAATTTTGAAATTCTTTATTATTCATTACTTATATCACTTCCCTTAGATATACATTTATAAGTAAATAAATTAATAATTAATGCTTACATCAATATAAATCTTAAGATTTTCTCTCTATCAGAATAGAAATCGGTAATTTACTTAATATTTCTTATTCTGTTATTACCTTTTGTACGTAAATAACAAAAAAAAAAAAAAAAAAAAAGTCGTTATTTTTAATCAAGTTGTCTATTAAACAAAACACAGATTTTTTTTTTTTTATTATTACTATTTGGCTTGAAATTCATTGAATGAAAACCTATCATTTGCTTAGGTCCTAACTATGCGGTGTCTTCTGTGATAAATTAGACACAGAATTATTTCTGGGTACTTAACATAACCACCTAACTCAGTTTTTACAAACCTTACGCGTAAAAAGTTATACATATATATTTATATATACATAAATATACAGTCGAACCTCTTTAACGTAAATCTCAAGGGAAATTAAAAATTCTTCATGTTATCAGTAGTTCATGCTATAAGTAATTCAGAAACTAATCTTAATTTTGGCGGGGATTATGGAAACAATTCATGTTAAAATTAATTCATGTTAAGCGTTTTGACGTTAACGTAATTCGACTGTATATATAATTTCATGTACACATACACATATATATTAAGAACTTTTTTAATATGTTTAAATTTTAAATTATGAACAATTAATTGGATATTAATACATTTCTATTTTAATATTTGTTTCATTACTAAAATGTTCAGTTAAAAAATTTATAATTTCGAGTTTTATTTTATTTTATTTTTTAAGTTTAAATTAAACTTTCTTAAACTGTAGTTCTTTAACTGCATCATTCACTGTGTAATTTTTAATATTGTATGCTAGCGTATAAGGGCTTAACGCATTTTTAATAAAACTTTACATAGCTTTATCCTTTCATTTTACATAATTTCATCCTTATTTCATTTTTCTTATCATTTTTTATCTATTCCGATTCATTTTACCTTTTCTTATGAATTTATGTTTTAAATCTTCATTCTGATTTCACTTTAATTTCCTATTAGGTATTAGTTGAACTTTAGACTTGTAACTTTTAGTCATTGGCTTACAGAGTAACAGATATTCCACCTATCGGCATTCACTAGTTAAACGTAGCCCCTGATGAAGTAACAATGTTGTTTACTTTCATAAAGTTGGTTCACATTATATAATTTTTTTTAAAAAAAGGATTTCCTTTTTCCCAGTTCTTTATGTGATATATCATTTCATCCTGTGTGATGATTGAAAAGGTTTTCATCATATATGTAATAATTCATCATTATTACTATAACTATCAAACACGAAAAAAGAAGACTTAAATAATCTGAATAATTAATAAGTGGCTCAATACTATTTCCTATTATATTATGCAACTGAAATTTCACTAAATATTGCGAATGCCAAAATACATTTCAAGAATTACTTTTTACAGGATGATCAAAAACATTTTCATATTTGTTTAATTTTTACTCGTCTTATTTTTCTCCTCAGGACAAAACTTTTGCTGAACAAAATGAGTTATAACATGTTCTTTATATTCCCAAAATTAAAGTAGTTTTCTTATGGACTTTTCTAGATATTTAGCAAAACGTCTAAATTAGAAAGAGACCAAATACTTATTGGTAGATTGTGTATATATTGAAAATATACACTTATAATGCTACAGAAGTCACTAAATATTAAAATAAAGTAAATGTGAAAATGAGTAGTTTAATAATCACTACTAGATCTTAAATATATATATATATATATATATATATATATATATATATATATATATATATATATATATATATATATATATATATATATTGCTTTATATAGGGTGACAAGAAATAACTTGGACACACATGACATATTATAACTTTAATGCTAATGAAAATATTACGACAAAATTTCAATAAATATGAATACGTTATTTTGTCTATTATATTTACAAATTTTCAAAGTGGCTACCTTTAGCCTTAATACAGAGCTTTAAATGTGTCACAAAATTTTCGGCTATGGGCCGCAACTCACTTACTGATATTTTATCCCATTCCTTGCATAAGAATTCTTTTAGGATGCCAAAGTTTTATGAGGTTTAGCACACACCTTTGTCTCCAAGATGGACCAAACAGGATAATCCATAGGGTTCAAATCTGGGGAATACGGTGGCCATTCTTGAGCTCCAATGAAGTCAGGAAAATTTGTCTTCCACCAATCTTGAGTGCCTTTAGATCTGTGTGCAGGTGCCGAATCCTGTTGGAGGGTCCATCTTTTATTTCCAAAGAACTTTTGCGACCAAGGTAAGACATCTTCCAAGCGATAGTGGTAGTTACAGATATTTGGTTTGAAACTTCGTCCAAGTTATTTCTTGTCACCCTGTATAGCATAATATCATGAATTATAATAATAAAAATTCTTACAGAAATAAACAAGTAAATTAAAAGCTACAAACATTAATAGAAACAATGTATTAGTTATTACAATATAGAAAATAATGATTAATTTTCTGCAGAAAATATATTTAAAGGTTAAGTAATACAAACCAAACTGCTATTTTAAGAATTACTAGTAATTCTGGGTATAAATAATTATTTACTTCAAACATCTTTGTTCAGCATAAGATTAGTTTTTTTTTTTTTTTTTTTCTCTAGATAAACAATCTAGATAACTTTAGGAAAATGAGGCTAAGAATTGATTAACTGCTACGAATGCTAATAAAGTTCCATGAGATAAAATCAGATACGTGCCTAAATTATTTATATGTTATACAGTGTTAGAAATAGAATAATAGGAATTTCTAGCTCAGAAATTACCGCACAAATGATTAAAACACGATTACATTAATTTAATGTTCTAAAATTTATCGTTCTTCAGTATTCCTTGATTTTTAAAAAGTCTGCTTTAAAAAACAACAAAGGAAAACAAATATTTCTTTAACTTATAAAATATAAAGCAATTACGTGTAGTTTTTAATTTTATAATATATAAATTCTTAAAGTTTATAAATATATATATATATATATATATATATATATATATATACACATAAACATTAAAATTTTCAAATGCCTATTTCTGCTTTTGTTTTTGCATTTAAATGCTCTCCAATTATGGGATTTTGCTTTATAATGAATTACATGAATGTTAAATTGTTTCTATGAAACAAATTTAAAAAACACAAAATTATTTTTTAGCTATAATTTTTGTTTCAATATTTGTCCCATTTTAATGTTCAGAAAAATTTTACAAAATGTATTTTGGTATGGAATATATAAAAATCTGCATTTTAAATAAACTTTTTTACTGAGGGAAATATATATATATATATATATATATATATATATATACCGCCTTCCTTTAGAATGAATAAGTGGCCTGTTGGAGAGAAATTGTTAATTTAAGACATTCTTCAAACTGTATCGTACGTTGCGTTCTCTACATCGACATTACACCCAAGTTCTTTAAATATTTTTAATGGGCCATAAAGTTTATCTATTTATTAAGGAGATAATTTCAAATTAAACTAAGTTTTCCAAAGTAAATAGTTCCTTAATTAATAGATAGACAAAGAATTTCGTTAATAATGTATTTTATTAAATATTTTGGTCTCTTATACAAAACTAATATTTTATTTAATTCAAGTTTAATTAAATTGAAAATCACTTTAGGTAGCACTCAGACATGATTGAATAATAGAAAAAAAATGGGGATCGTTACGCAATCAAACATTTTCTCTTCTTTTTAGACTATAAAATTTTGACTCACCCAGATGCGCATTATAGCAGTTAATCAAGCTTAGATAATTGTATGAACAAAAGAGGGCATTAACTTTCGCAATTTGAAGGCACCTAGATTCCGGCATTTAAAGACATATCTGGATCCAAGAAGAGGGATCGCCACTATATACTCCATCAGCTAAATTATTCCCCTAGAAGAATCATGGATGTTTTGGCAAAATCCTCTGGCTTCTCATGTCTTTAGTGTTTATAATTAAATACTATCAAAAGCAGCTGATGCGGGAGGAAGCAGGATTTGTATACTTTTTGAGAACCACCGGGAGAATCCATCACTGTCTCGCTGAAAAAGCAGTTGACCAAGGACCAGTTCTAGTACTTCTAAAAAATGCTCTTCAAAAGTCGAGGGCTGGAGAGAGAGTGTGTAGGTAACTTATAGTTCCCCTAGCCTGGATTTCTTTTTTCGGATCCTCCATACAAGTTTTATGACTCCTATAAACTACCGTCTTTCCTTTTTTTGTTCTATAATGTCAACTGGGCAGCCAGTGAGTGTAAGATATCCCTATCTCATTTCTTTCCCTTCTCTTTCAATTTTACAAGCAGAACTTATAAATTTATCTTATTCTTATTTAAAAGCAAAATTTTTTTAATCCAAATATTTACATACAGATTAATAATTACTTTCTATTATTCTACCACAAAAAATATCTATACATAAATAGCTATATACTTAAATGAAAAATCATTTATGTATCTATATACATATCCAAATGTGTAATTTTAATTACAACATGGCCATTTTCTAAATCCCTTAACTAGAAATATAGATTTCAGACCTATGCGCATAAGGCAGGCCAATAAATTGAATAGACGAAATTATCGAGAATTTCTAGTGTACACATATCTAGATGGTGAAGCAATATTCTGAATCCTCTAAATATTCTGAATCATTTATATTGCCAGAAATTCCCACTTGATTTTCTAGAATTTGGTAATAAACAAGATTATAGTTGCAGAAACTACTCGCCTCTTGTTGTCTCATTTACTTGCTTAAGATTTTTAAATAACTTTGCCATCGGGAATATAGGCAAACACTCTAGAATTCTAGTAGGGGCTTCTAGAACTCGCTTTTCAAGGGGACTAGAATTTATAAGGATGGCATGGAACTATTTTTTCTAGAGCCACAATTTAGATTCTAGATGTCAGTTGCAGAATTTTTTCTCAGTGTTTTATTTAGTCGATTATATATATAAAGAAAGGAAGAGAGAGAGAGAGAGAGAGAGAGAGATACTGGCGCAAATTTACTAAACCGACATCGCTGATTTTTTTTTTTTTTTTTTTTCGAAATATAGAACTTAATCAATTATTATTTAAAATCCAATTCATGTAAGAAATACCAAAGGTATTTGTAAGGGTTAAACTCTTACATATCACTTTAATTCCACTGCATAACACTAGACGCTATATGCAACTGGTTTTGTTCAAAAAAGGTATTAATCGAGGGCTGTCGCTGTTTCCCCGACATTAATGGTTATTATTGGTTGATTAAAGATCTCCCTTACTGAATCTTCTATAAATTCTCGGCAGATATAATGTTAAAAAATGTTGAAAAATGCCAGTCAGAATGCACACATAATATGTCTTTCATAATATTTTCCCTGAGAATATTTAAAGAAAACTAAATTTTCTCCTAACCATTGCAATACTGAAATGTTATTATTTAAAAAAAGTTATATAAAGAATATTTATATTCCGTTTGGAAATGAATATATATTTTTAATTATATGTATTTTAATCATAACATAATTGTATAAATATATATTCGTTTTCTTTTTACATACATTTTTTTTAAGACCTCACAATAAATGATCCCTTTTTAACACGCTTTTATTAGCTTCACCTGTATGTATGTTTGTATGTATCAATGTATGTTTGTAACCGCTCTGGGAACAAACAAAAAATCTATTTTGAAAAAAAAAAAAAGACTTTCCCTACGTGGACGCTGTGGCTGTGAGGTAAAGCTCCGCGATACGAACCTAATGGTCTAGTGTTCTAGCCCAGTCTTTGGAGATTTTTTAACAATTGTTTTTGTTTAATTCTAAATTATTTTAATTAAAGATTTAAATGTATGTAAATATTATGGTGTGTCACTCACACGGTTTTCTCTTACTTTGCATTTTAATACTTAGATAGATATTTTGTGCATTTTAGTTCACACTTCTATAAAAACGTGTTCTTTAATTTTTTTAAACTATAATATTTTTAACACGCTTTTATTAGCTTCACCTGTATGTATGTTTGTATGTATGTTTGTAACCGCTCTGGGAACAAACAAAAAATCTGTATTGTAAAAAAAGACTTTCCGTACGTGAATGCTGTGTCTGTGAGGTAAAGCTCCGGGCTACGAACCTAAAGGTCTAACGTTCGAACCCCGTCAAGAGAAAATTTTTTTTAAATGGTTTTTGTTTAATTCTAAATTATTTATTTTTCATTCCTTCAATATTAGTTCACATTTCAATAAAAGCGTGTTCTTTAATTTTTTAAAAGGATAATTTTATTTCTACATAATCTATTATAGTATTAACTAAAATCTCGTTAAATTAAAAACATTACAAAATATAGTTTTAAACTTTAGTAAAAGTTATAATTGTAAAATTATGCTTAGAAGATTAACAATTAAGAAAACGAATAAGATAATGAACAGAAAATTTTATTATTGGTTTTTATTCATTTATAATGAAATAAAGTTTGAAATTATTATCTAATTTGGAAAGATACTTGCCGAGTACTTCTAATTACGACATTTATACGTAACTAAATAAGAATATATATTTCATGACCACGCAAAAGAAAATGGATTTCTTAAATGGTTTATTTCATTAGAAAAGCGGAAAAAATTGCAGTCGTCTATGATTAATATTTTATTAAATTAATTAGGTGAATATATTTTAATAAAATGAGTTTGTGAACGGAAAATAAAAATTTCGTGAAATTAAAACTTGTTTGTTTGACTTCTGAAAATATGTTTTGGTATTTACGTGCTATAGATTCTAAATTAGAATTTTTAACCAAATAATAATAATAATAATAATAATAATAATAATAATAAAATATATATATTTTTAATCTAATAGGTTTTTAAAAAATAAATATGAGTAAAATATTTAACGAAAGTATATCTGTAAGTACTTGATTTTCTTTTACATGAAAAAGCTTTCAAGCTATTATAATGAAATTTTAAAACTAAATGTAGGGGCCATCACAAACTCTCTTTTACTTTACTTTTAATCTTTTACTTTACAAAATTTTCTGTAAACAAATTGGTAACCGAGTTTAAATGTTTGACCTAAAAAGTGATACTAAAAGAGTTACAATCATTAATTTTAGTACAGATTGACTAGAATTAAATTTACGATTTCAAAACGTTATAATTTTAAAACAACCCATCAGAGCGATTTAATATTTTATCAGAGCAATCGTGAGGCAATGGAATTTTGTTTGGCAAAAGAAAAAAAAAGTACCAAAATGTGCCGCTAATTATCCGTAAAGTAATTGTTTCATGAAGCTCCTCTTTTTCTCTTTTCTCACTAAGACTGTTTCCGCTCTAAACACGTATTCTTGTCTTTTTGATAAAAAAAGTTGTAGTAAACCTTTGAAGTCTATTGTTTCCTGCTATTACATTGTGTCACTAACAACATTCCTGCGTTTAATGAGTCCATTTAGGGGTTTCTCGTGACATTATCCTGGCAGCGCCATCTTTTGGAACATGTTGGAACTACTTTTTTCCTCCATAAAAAAAAAAAAAAAAAAAAAAAAAAAAAAATCATTGCCTCACGATTGCTCTGATAAAATATCAAATCGCTGTGATGGGTAATTTTAAAATTATAGTATTTTGAAATCGTAACTTTAATTATATTCACCCTGTACAATAAATTGCATATGCTCCTATAACAGTTTCTAAAAAATAAACATCAGTATAAAACCCGAAAAAATTTTTGTACTGATCATAATGTGTTTGAAACATTTTGAGATTTCTTACAAGGCAAAATCAAGCATAATCAAGCACAGAATCTATTTAAATTTACTGTGTAAATAACAACATACAATGTAACAGTTTAAAATTTCATGCTTACAAAAACTAACTAATACATGAACCACAATAATAATCAGTTTTACATTACGTTTAAATAAAAAATCATTGAACCCTACTAATATAACTTTTTGTGCATACACATTTTTTCTATGACTATACAGTGTATATTAATGTAGTAGTAGATATTGGAAATGAGAGATTCGTTTCGTGCACAAAACGAATCCTAACTTCAAACAATTTCACAAATAAACGATCTTTCTTGTACTCGTTTTGATAGATTTTAAGCAGCGCTAAATTTTCAACCATGACTATAAATAAAAAATATATGTATACATACATGCATATAGGGTAAGTGCACCAGTAATTGACACTTTTAGAGCAATCTCTGATGTATGTAATGTTCTAGTCATGAGAAAATATTTTTAGAAATCTTAGGTTAGTACATACGGCATGAAAGACATTTAGAACCACATATATGTTAAAATATACAGATTTGATAACAATTAATTTTTTTAATGAATTTTTATTTCCCACCCACTCAGTGTTCTAGTAATTGACTCTGTCAGTGTTTCATTTTTTCAGTTATTAGCACCCTATGCTCCAGTGTTTGACATAAAATGTTAAAATTCTAATGTGTAAAATATATGATTTTATTATTTTTCTCATTTATTAATTATTTCGGGATATATGTCAATTACTGGAGCATGACAATCACTGGAGCACCTACCCTATATGCAAATGTATTCTTTTTTTTTTTTTTTTTTAAGAATAAATTCAATACTTCTTTCACTAATGATGTAATATTTTCCAAAATAAATCGTAGATTTTAAATACTTTATTATTTTTTTTTCTCAGAAATAAAATAAGTTTTTGACATTTAAAAAATAACTGATACCAATAATGAAGAAAAATCTTACAAATAAAGAAGTAATTCTTTAAATTATTCACATTTTTAGAATAAGTAAAATTCATACCAACAACATTTTCTTAATGGTAAATTAGTTCCTTTTTTTTACAAGATGAACGTTTTAGATAAAATAAAGGAAACGAGGTTACACGTAGATTTTATGTCATTAATGCTAATAAAGTTTATTTAGGTAAGTATCAATCTCTAAGTTAACTGATAAGAGTCTTTCACACTTTATTAGATGTAGTAGTTAAAACTGTTTTGTGTCGGATAGTCAGAAATGATAAGCAGTTTATTTTTTAACTCTACTTAATAAAAATCTTAATGAAAATATTTTATTTAAAGGAAATGCATTATTAAAATATTACCTGAAGTTTGTAATTTACAGCTATATATATATATATATATATATATATATATATATATATATTATATACATATATATACAGGTACAAAACCTCCGAATTAAATTATATCACTTTTTAACTAAGGTATAACTTCGGCTTATTTAATAATAGATTTTTCCCTAAAATATAAAGTGAACACTTCTATCTAAATAAATGTTAGTATTATAGATTCCAGAGAATTGAGAAATCCTGTATATCTATATTTTATATCTATATCTATATCTATATACATCTATATAAGGTAAATATTAGTCTAAGGTCAAAATAAAAAGAATGAGAAAAAAAAAATGTACGCACTTAATGCACAAGAAAATAATCAGAAATGTGTAAATTTAAATTGAATAATAAATAATTGAAAAAGCTAAACAATCTTACCAAATAATACAAACAAACCCCCAAAAACATAGTGGTCATGATTTGGAGGGCTCTTTAATATAGGATGAAAATAGTAATGTGTTTCTAAAAGTTCTAATAAAATACAGAAATCAATTTAAGGCTAACTAATTTCTTCAATATAATTTTATTTCATATTCATTTTTGTAATCTGGAGTTTCTATTAAGCATTTTATATTTATGAAATCTCTAAATATCATGTTAAAGTTATTTTCTTAAAATGATGCTTAAAATGATTCCATAACTTACCTAACTTTCTAACCCTCTTTGCTTTTACTAATTTAAAAATTTCCCATTTTATTTTTTGTACTGCTTATTTTATTTTACTTTTGATCGCAATAATTTTCACATTAAAAAAAAAAAAAAAAAAACTTTTATTAAACGTATTTTAAGTACGTTACTGCTTTTAATAAAATTTAGTCCTCATGAAGGACCATGCCCTTATTGAAAAATAGTTGTGTTTTTGAAAGGAATGGTGGTTGCTTACAAACAAAATTTTAGAGGTAATAACACAAGTTAATAGCATCATGTAATATCAGTTTATATCACTGCATTATACTGAAAGCTATGGATTGTTTTTGATTTATTTAATTTAAAACAAAAATAATTTTATTTCAACTGAGTGCAATATTTAAATTATGCTTCAAAAATTTTTTGGTATGTATCATATATTTCAATTTTAAACAAAATTTGAAATTATGAATATTAATATAATATGTCTTATTTAAGATGTAGTTAAAAAGAGTCTTGCATAATGTAGCTGCAGATCTATCATCTAGTTCTAAAGAACTGCGCCTTTTAATAAATATTTTCAATTTCAATATAAATTAAATTTTATACTTGTCTGCACTGATAAAACTTTCAAAAAACTGTAGCCAAATGTTTGACTTCACGTATGCTGTAAATAAATAAGTTCAATACTGTACGGCAGACTTTGATAAGATTGTTATATACATTTTTCGTGCTTAAGGAAACAAAGCTCTTTAATAATTATTATTTTGCTGTTAGAATGTATGCTTTAAAGAAAAGAAAAATACAATGGTTTGTAAATTTTTAAATTATGAATATAAAACTAACAAGTAAATAAGTTTATAAATGTAAGGTTATTTTTTTCTTACTAAATTAAAGAACTGGTGTACAATCAATATTTGAACTTGAATACTTCTTCACACACCATAAAATTATTGAAAGCGCTATCGGACTGGAAAGGACGTAATCTCTCTTCTTCAAGTTCAAAATACATGCTACAGTCTTGTAGGCTGTACAGTCCAAGGCTAGCAAAAAGAAGACTGAGTTTTGGTTTCGCCTCCGAGGCTTTAGCCCGTGTTTTGCAACTGAAGAAGAAAGGTCACGCCCTTTCAAAACCGGTAATGCTTTCATTAATGTTACAGTGTGTGAATAAGTTTTCAAGTTTAGACATTACTATAATTACATTTAAATATGAAATTCTATTTTTACGTTAATTCACAGTTTAAACTTTTAAGAGGTTCCAGTACAACGGAGAATAGTTTTCAAAAATTTGTCCTTTAATTCTTCCATTTCATCAATTTTTCAAAGTAACATGCTCATCTGAAAATGCGTTAAAGCATACTTCTCCTAAATAAATTTGCGCAAAGAGTATCGAAGCATATTTTATGTTTGAACAATGAGAGCGAAAATTTTTGCCTCTAGGGTAATTTACTCGCTTTTGAGTTTTATATATTTCTATGATTTCTATATATATACAGATATATATATATTTATATATATATATATATGAATATTGCCATAACTATGAATTTAAAAGAAATTTTAGAAATTTTTGTTAGGAATTTCAAAAAAAATAATGATTATGTTTAAAATTGGATTAATGTTATTCGTTTGTTTGGTTTTCCTTTTACTTATTAAAATTATCTAACAATAATGGTTTGTTTGGATATTTTCAGAAATAATACCGCCATATTAAAAAAAAAGAAAAAAAAAAAAAAAAAAAAAGAGAATAGAGACGGGAGAGTAGCATTCGAATGTAATTTTAAAAGCTATTTGGATTCCATAAACACTGTAAAAAATATTTATAGTTATGTATTTTTTTTTTTTTTTTTTTAGATTATAGTACAATTTTCAACTTTAATATTGCCTTATAAATAAGAGCTGATTCTGTTTGATTGTGTGTGCAAATATATTATAAACTTTATTTCTGCAAATTCTATTAAATTGGACTGTTTTAAAGTATTATTTAATTTTGATGATAATAAAATATTCTTTCTCTGTACACGCTTTTAGAAATTTTCTGTGTTCCCTGAGATCAACAAAAGAAGAAGAAAGGGAAAAGAAAAGAAAAAGAAAAAGAAAAAAAAGAAGTAATAACTGTAAAAATTCTCTACATAATTCATACGGTCGTCAGGGGCACTTATAGCTGCACGCTTGTAAAAATGACATTTTTCCTGCGATAGTAAATGTATTTCACAAAATTTCACCAATAGCACCTATCTACTTTTCCCAATTGTCTTGAAAGATATTGTATAAACAAGAAAAGAATTCAATGTGAAATATGTTAATATTATTGTTATTATTCTATCATCAATTTTCGGATAATGCAAATTTTCACGACGAATCAACATTATTCATTTAATTAAAATAATTTATAAAAATAATTTCAGATAATATTTAAAAAGAAATATTTATATCTAAACAAAAAACAAAACAATTTCGAAAGATCTAATAACAGTAATAATGCAATTTTCAAAAAAAAAAAAAAAATCCTTGCTTGAATCGTGATTGATTAGTTTCTCAAACTCTCGTTATTATTATTATTATTATTTTCAAGGCATAATCTATAACTTCTCAGAATACAGCAGAATCCCATCTTTCAAGCTGTCATTTATATAAGTACAAGTAATTTTTAGAATAAGGCCATCTCCATTCATAAAGTTTTAGACAAACCTGACAAACGGTCATGGTCTTCTTTTATATTTGATTGAAGTGTCGAATAATGATAAAATAATAAGTGAGTTTTTATTGAAATTTATTGCAGTATATTTGAACAAAAATTCTGTAAAATATGGACGTGCTAGGTTAACAGTTCATTGTGAAACAGAGAAAAACAGATAATTTCAATATTTAAGTTTATAAAGCTATAACATTCATTCTTTAATTTAGATATTATCCTTTAATTAAATCACACAAAATA
Organism: Salticus scenicus; assembly: GCA_963930645.1. NCBI lineage: Eukaryota > Metazoa > Arthropoda > Arachnida > Araneae > Salticidae > Salticus > Salticus scenicus. Next base: position 53,474,823 of record OZ005654.1, on the reverse strand, counting down.
GTTTTACTTAAAAGTAAACTGTAATTTGTTGTACAATTAGGTTTATGGTGCATTTGTTTGAAAAAATATTATCGTATTAGTTTATATGGATCTATCTTGATTTGATAGTGAGTAAAATAATTTTATGATTGGTTTTAAATTTATTTAGAATTGAGCTAGATTTCGGTGGAAGAAGCACTGTGGTGTCTTTACAGGATATGTTAGATCGTATTTACACAAATTTCGGAGAAAAACATGGGAAACGCCGAACATCTACAACTTTGAGCGCAAGAGGTTTAAGAAAAGTGACAGCTCTCAAATTATAGGCCTATGTGTAAAACTTCTAGGTCAAAGGTGGGGCGACATATCATATGGAGAGACGAACCAAAGCATTGTAAAAATTTAATTTTATTTAAAATTTCAAAAAGGGAATTATTTATCAGTTTAATTAACAAAAACGATTTTCTTACAAGAATAACTTATTATTATTTATTTCTTTTCACCATTAGATAAATAATGATAAATTAACATTGTGAAAAAAAAAAAAAAAAGAAATTAAACTATCCCTTTTAAATAAAATAAGCAATTTTCCCTCTTTTATTAATAAGTTTTTTATATTCTCTGGCTATAAATATTGAGTATTAACAAAAAAAAAAAAAAAAAAAAAAAAAAAAAAAAAAAAAATCGCACATATTTTTTTTTATTATTATTATTATTATTATTATTATTATTATTATTTTTTTAAATTGATGTGTATATATAAAAGGATCTTGCAGTATTTGTTAAATCTTCTTTTAAAATAAAAGTCGAGTTTAGATGTTCATTTTTACTTTAAATAATCAATGAACTTTCTTTTTCAAGCATATAATCATGAAAACCTTTCTTTTAACCCTACAAGGCAACCAGTTCCATATGTGGAACACTGACTTTAATCGTTCCTATAGCTATAAAACTATTAGTAGCGACATCTCTTGACATCTTAAAAAAGCTACTGACATTTAGCAATGTAGTAATACGAATCTTTACCTAAAGATGTCGTTCGTGTTTTTGTTATAGTGCACTCAGTGTAAAATTTGAATGAAAGTGATACGTTAGTCGTTTGTCTGAATTCAAATATAAAAAAAAGGATAGTTATTAAACAGTTTTGACTCGAAAAAAAAAAATACTGTGTGTTACAACGGAGTGTATATTTTGCAGAGGTAAGTTATTTTTTTCATATTACAATAGTAAACGTATTAGTAAATCATATTTTTATTATGTTCCACATACGGTACGTTGAGCTAATAAGTTGATTTTTCTGTAAATTATGGTTTTATTTTTATTTTTATAAGTTTTCCCTATCTTCTGATCACTAATTACAACCTATATATTTTTGTCGCGCACTAAAAAAAAAAAAAAAATTGACCTTTGTAGGGTTAAAGACTGTTTCTAACCTATTTAAATAAACACATAGTCATTATTTATTTAAAATTATATGTTATATCAAATGATGTTCCATATAGATTTCACACATACAAAAAATTATTCATTTTAAAGTTTTGTTAATACATCCCGATTTTTATTTATTTATTTATTTGTTTATTTATTTTCTTTCAGTAAAAGGACTTTTTTTTTTATACGAATCATACTTTTTGAAGAACTAAATTTTTCGTTGGTTAAAAATTCTGTTAGGCTGTTGAAAGTGATGATGATTTAAAAATCTTTTTCATAATACTCTTAATTTTTGAACAAAATAATTTCACTGCTTTTCCTATTTTTTTTTTTTCACCCCGTCCTTTCTTATAGATTTTTTGTCATTGCATGTCTATAAGAATATTTTAATAATATACTTAAGTTTCAGGCAGTAATTTCACAAAATATTATGAAATTAAAAGTGTTGTGTGGATGTACAATTTTAGAAACTCTTTTCCTTAATAAGGTCTTGTTTTAATAATAGAATAAATGTTGTTAAATAATAGGTTCTGTAATAATCTATTATTTCCTTTTTTCAATTGAATGTATATATGTATTTATTATACATATATTTGCACCAAAATATTGTAAGAATGGTAACGAACTAAACTGTTTTCTATTACAAGAGTATTTTATTCAAATACCTAAAATCAGTTTTGCAAATAATTTATATCTTATAAAAATAAAGTAAAATAAAACATTGAATCAATAATGTCTAACAAAAAAAAAAAAAAAAAAAAAAAAAAAAAGATTGGGCTCTTTTTCAATTTTTAGCGTGTAGAAAAAAAAAAAAAAACATTCTTTATATGTCAAAAGCTGACTTAAATTATTGCGCATATCTGTAAACGCGTACTAACCTAAGTCATGCGCGTACCAATGTGAAAACAACAGGATCGGTAGTGGTAAGACACATATGTAGATGATTAAAGAAACAAAAAATGACATGAAAAAATTAACTGTTATTCAGTATTTAATGTTACAATCACGGGCAACTATATAGGCTTCTAAACGGCGAGGATTACTGCCTATGAGGCTATTAAGGGTCTCCTGAAATCTTCCTTGCGAACCCCACTCAACTGCAACTCTACGGTATGCGCCTGTGAAACCACACGGCCAGTGTCATCCACACGTGCATTAAGGGAGAGAGATTGAACGAGGCTGGTGGCCAGGGATAGATGCCATTTCCTTCCCTAACAGCACAGTCAGGCTTAACTTATCCACAGTACATCTTAAGGATGTTTCTGGGATGTCTTTTCATCCAGAAGACATCTTGAAGATATCCTGGGGAGGCGATGTGCTGTCTGGGTTTGAGGCTGTTCATAGTGTGACGTGTAATATGAAGCTGGGCATTGTTATGCTGGAATAATTTTCTGGGCGAAGCCACCGCAAAAAAACGAACCACAGGCATGACAACTTGTATTACGTAACGAGCCAATGTCAGAAACCCGGAAATGTGCACAAGTGTTTTCCGCTGTGCGAACATGATGCCACAACAAATCCATGAAGCCCGTTGAGGAGCCGAAGTGACTTTCGATAATATGGGATCACAGGTAACTTTCTCCGGGAATCAAAATTGTCTTACAGGTTGCGTTGCCATCCCTCTTTCTCTACATTTTTAACATGGTGGTATAGGATTTGTATAAATGGAAAATTTTGTATAAATGTGCTTTAAAAAAATTATTTTTTAATAATTATTATGAAATATACCAGAATTATTTATAATAGAGATAGTCAACTGGGGAAAAAATTGTATGTGTAGGAGCGTCACCTCCCCCCCCCCTAGGAGAAATTTTCCCCTCGAGGGGAATAAATTTTCATGATGGATATCTTTCAAAAGAGCTCACCAGTACCTTTAAAACGAATGGTTGAACCATAGATCTGCGATAATTTAAAATGAAGTTATCGATTTTTTTATATAATATTGACAATAAAATTGACTTTTTTTTGGATATTTTGTTTTATACTACTCCCCTAATATGGAAATCGTCTGCATTATCATGGAAGATATCTTTTTAAATAATAATTTTAATGAATTATTTTTACTGAGGGAATTTGTATAGGAAAATATAGAAGAAAGTCATGTGGTGGCCACAACATACTAGATTTTTTTTTTTTTTTTCAGTATTTCTTTTTTATATTTGGTTTAGTGCAATATGTCTCTCAAAAAAAAAAAAAAAAAAAAAAAAAAATAATGACCTTTTTCATTTTTTTACAAATACAAAGAATATTCATCTTTCTATTTAATATAATGTTGTTGGGGGTACACTTTTGATTTCTCAAAGTGTTAATTTTTAACGTTTTGTGAACAGTGTTTCAACACTGATCTTGAAAAATTTTTTCAAAGTGACTGCTTCGAACCGAAATCTTACAATCTTTGAGAAAGCAAAAAAAAAAAATGTTTTAATTATATTTGGTAGATATTTTAATAAATAATTAAATATTTTCGTCATGCTGATAACAAATGTAAAAAATGTGCAAATAATCTCAGCAAAAATTAAGAAATAATGTAAGTATGTGAGTAGTATAAATAATAAAATTATTTCAAAATTTAAATTTTTCAATCATTTCTCATATTTAGATTTGAATTAAAAAATATATATGTAGTTTCAGTGTTAAAATTTTATTAAGAATAGTATATTTATCAATCTAATGCTTTGGGAAACGGAAAAATAAGCTATTTGACAGTTTCAGTAATAAATCGTTTACAAATAACAAAATAATACACTTAGGTCAATAGGAAACCTTAAATAAAGATGTGTATCTAAAAGTGTAAATGCAAAAAATATTATAACATAGAAAAAGCATATGTGCATTTAAGATCCAAATATTTTAATGAAAGAAATTTTTTTGTTAATAATATTTCAAATTCATGCTAATTTTTTAAGGTTTTTCCTAAAAGTATTCTTAAAAAAAAAAATCATATTAAATGTTCAAACCTGAAACAACTTGTTTACCATAATCTGAATTGGAAAAGTTAAATTAATTTTTTCATAACATTTCAAATAATTAAATTTCAACAGTTTTCGATTATAATTATTTTACAAATTGAAACTTACAAACCATTTGAAAATCAAGACAATATTTTCTCTAAATTATTAATGAAGATTCTGACAAAAGTTTAAAAAGTAATATGTCATTACTTTAAAATAACACAATTTCTCTTATCAAACTATCTGCTATTGACATCTGCAACTGAAATAACGAGAAGAAACACACAGGCACAAGAATTTATTTTCTAACTAAACAATTATAATTGCATTTTCTTTTAGTTGTATGAAAAGGACTGTTTTACAAAAGTCTCTTAAATTAATATTTGGAGTTTAGTGTAATTAAAATTTTGCAAATATCTACGCTAAATATTTCCTCATCAAAGCGTTACTTTTGCTTAACTGTGAGAAATATTTGATTTTAAAGTACTCTTTTAAAACGGGATTGTTTTACAAGCGTGATTTTTCATCTTGAAGTAATTTTAAGTAGATTGTTTGTTCACATTAATTGAAAATATTTTCCAGGTTATCAAACTTGCATAGTTATTTGTATTTAAAAGCTATGTCAGCTAGTGACTTTCAAAATGCCTGTAATTAATAAATTCATTATGAGTTAAATAATTTTTAATCTTTCTATTTATCGCATTCTTCTGAGGAAACAAACAGTATACTGCAGTGTCGTTTACTGGAAATAGAGAAAGAAAATCACACCCAAAAAAAAAGTATCTGCGTTTACTAAACATAAAAAATGTACGCATGCTTATTATGCCGTTGCTGTTGTTTGTTTGTTTCATTTCTACACTTTTTATTTATGTGTCTAAGCGGAGTATTAATACATGCAAAATACAAAAAAATAATGAAATTGATTAGTCGTTAAATTTTATTTTTGAGTAGTTATTATAAGTCTTTCCTCGGAAAAAGACAAAATTATAAAGTTGTTTTTACTGCATATTTTTAATCCGAAATATTGTTTATCTTGAGTTAAAGTAAAAATTTAATCTGAAATACACCAATGTGCTAAACAATATAAACATTTCATATAGCCTTTATACTTAAAAATAAACAAAAATTCCACTATTATATAATTTTGAATTAGGAATGTGTTGTGGAAACAACAAAACAGATGTATTCGTTAGGGTAGTGAGATGATTAAAACAAAATGTTTGAATACTTAAGCATTATAACTTAGAAGCAAGAGCAAGGCTGAGACTGCAATGTACTTATAACTGAGCGTCTTGCTTCTGACCGTGTTTTTTGACCTGAAGAAGAAAGATCACGTTCTTTCAGAACCTATAATATTTGCTGTTATTTTTATGGTGTGAGAAATTTGATATTTAAATATTTATTGTACACCACCTCTTAGATTTACAATTTAAATTATTTCAAATTCGTCATAATTTTTCCAATTTTTAATAAGATACTAAATCTGAAATAATCCGCTGCTGTAGATTAAAAAAAAAAAAAAAAGAGTATTGTGGGAGAAAAAAAGATTTTACTGATTTATCATAAACACTAATAGTCAATTGTACCTAAATCAATTGTCCTTTTTGTATCTAAATTATAATAAAACCTATTTTTTTTTTGCCAATAGCTGCACAAAATGTTCGATTTCATTTTCTATTTAAAGTGTTTTGTTCCCTGACTTATTCATCGATACTATCCTTTAATTTATCACCTTGAACTTTATATATATATATATAAGAAATTTTAGAAAGAAATCTTGTACACTGTTAAAAATGGTTTGTTAAAAATGAGCTAAATTGTCTCAAAATAGCTCCGAAACAATATATACTTAAATTAGAAAACCCATGTACTCATTTTCAAGTATATTGGCATGCACAACATGAGGATATTGGGATTCTTATTGATCAAACCCATTTTTGAGCATGTCAATATACTCAAAAATGAGTGAGTACATGAGTTTTGAAATTTAAGTATAATTTTTTTCGGATCTATTTTGAGACAATTTAGCTCATTTTTAAAAAAAAAACATTTTTAACAGTGTATACTTTAAAGAACATACACCAAACAAATAATGTTTATATGGATTTATTTGAGAAAAAGTTTCTATATAAAATTTTACATGTTCAAGTATACACTCGTCAAAAGGAAAATTGCATCTGCATGAAGGAATGCGTTTAGTGATGTGAATAAATAAATAAATAAATAAAAACAGGATATCGGTAGATGTCAGAGCAAATGATTAAATCCCCATGAGCAATTGACCATATGCTATTGAGTTTATGTCCATAAAAGCCAATATCTGACGCACAGTTTATATGGTATCAATGACAGATAGTTGTAACGGAATTATTGAAGAAAAGTAGAAAATGCCTCGGAGACATCGGTGAGCTGAATGCCAGTAGTTATCTTCTGTGGAAGGAGAACGTGAGCTCGATTCGCTGCCATTCATTTTAGACGTCATGACTACTCAGCGATGTGTGGTACGATGAACGCAGGACCATCTGCGAACATGACAAAGAGATAGTAGATCAGCCAGATGCACGTCAGATCATACTTGTAGGCAAATTCGGCAATATTGTCGTGGGGACCTGTTCGCCTTGGCAAGTCATTTTCAAACCTACCTACCATTATCAGCAATGTCAACTGTCTCCAGTCAAATCATTCATAACAAGTTACATGAGGCAGGGAGATAACGACAGCTAGTCACTGGGTTTTCTATTAACCACTCAACTCCAAACTACTCGTCTGGCTTTGTATCGACGTTATCGTCAATGGAGGAAAGAATAGCATCGAGTATTCTTTTCAAAAGAATTCCGATTTTGTTTATAGATCAATGACTGTCGTTAACATGCGTGGCAGATTCCCGGAGAAAGTTACCTGTGATCCCATATTATCGAAAGTCACTTCGGCTCCTCAACGGGCTTCATGGATTTGTTGTGGCATCATGTTCGCACAGCGGAAAACACTTGTGCACATTTCCGGGTTTCTGACATTGGCTCGTTACGTAATACAAGTTGTCATGCCTGTGGTTCGTTTTTTTGCGGTGGCTTCGCCCAGAAAATTATTCCAGCATAACAATGCCCAGCTTCATATTACACGTCACACTATGAACAGCCTCAAAGGAAATGGCATCTATCCCTGGCCACCAGCCTCGTTCTATCTCTCTCCCTTAATGCACGTGTGGATGACACTGGCCGTGTGGTTTCACAGGCGCATACCGTAGAGTTGCAGTGGAGTGGGGTTCGCAAGGAAGATTTCAGGAGACCCTTAATAGCCTCATAGGCAGTAATCCTCGCCGTTTAGAAGCCTATATAGTTGCCCGTGATTGTAACATTAAATACTGAATAACAGTTAATTTTTTCATGTCATTCTTTGTTTCTTTAATCATCTACATATGTGTCTTACCACTACCGATCCTGTTGTTTTCACATTGGTACGCGCATGACTTAGGTTAGTACGCGTTTACAGATATGCGCACAATTTAAGTCAGCTTTTGACATATAAAGAATGTTTTTTTTTTTTTTTTTTTTTTTTCTACACGCTAAAAATTGAAAAAGAGCCCAATCTTTTTTTTTTTTTTTTTTTTTTTTTGTTAGACATTATTGATTCAATGTTTTATTTTACTTTATTTTTATAAGATATAAATTATTTGCAAAACTGATTTTAGGTATTTGAATAAAATACTCTTGTAATAGAAAACAGTTTAGTTCGTTACCATTCTTACAATATTTTGGAGCAACTATATGTATAATAAATACATATATACATTCAATTGAAAAAAGGAAATAATAGATTATTACAGAACCTATTATTTAACAACATTTATTCTATTATTAAAACAAGACCTTATTAAGGAAAAGAGTTTCTAAAATTGTACATCCACACAACACTTTTAATTTCATAATATTTTGTGAAATTACTGCCTGAAACTTAAGTATATTATTAAAATATTCTTATAGACATGCAATGACAAAAAATCTATAAGAAAGGACGGGGTGAAAAAAAAAAAATAGGAAAAGCAGTGAAATTATTTTGTTCAAAAATTAAGAGTATTATGAAAAAGATTTTTAAATCATCATCACTTTCAACAGCCTAACAAAATTTTTAACCAACGAAAAATTTAGTTCTTCAAAAAGTATGATTCGTATAAAAAAAAGTCCTTTTACTGAAAGAAAATAAATAAATAAATAAATAAATAAATAAAAATCGGGATGTATTAACAAAACTTTAAAATGAATAATTTTTTGTATGTGTGAAATCTATATGGAACATCATTTGATATAACATATAATTTTAAATAAATAATGGCTATGTGTTTATTTAAATAGGTTATAGAAACAGTCTTTAACCTACAAAGGTCAATTTTTTTTTAGTGCGCGACAAAAATATATAGGTTGTAATTAGTGATCAGAAGATAGGGAAAACTTATAAAAATAAAAATAAAACCATAATTTACAGAAAAATCAACTTTTTAGCTCAACGTACCGTATGTGGAACATACATAAAAATATGATTTACTAATACGTTTACTATTGTAATATGAAAAAAATAACTTACCTCTGCAAAATATACACTCCGTTGTAACACACAGTATTTTTTGATATTAGTTGATAGGCACTAATTTATGTCAAGGTGCATCTACATACCAATTTGTATGAAATTCTGTGCAGTAGTTCCTGAGATACAGTTGCCAATAAATTTTGTCCCACACACACAGACTGACAGACAGACAGACATTTTCTAAAAATGGTCAAATCGTGTTCTACAGCTCTCAAAACGTATAAATCCATCAAAAACCCGAGGTCGAAAAATTTTAATACTTTCTTCTATTGAATATAGAAGAAAGTAAAAATACTTGTAGGCGACCAAAGATGCAAAGTGAATTTGCAGGTATTTTCACTTAAAAATTAAACAAGTTATTTCTCTGAAATTAAAATTTATTTTTTAAGAGCTTCTTTTAAAATGTTACCGCAAATGTTAGAGATACATATATTATTTTTTCAAAAATCAACCAATTTAAAGATTATTGAAATGTTTTCTGTGAATTTTCTGCAATTAGTTTTAAAATCTTTATATAATTTTTTTTTTTTTTTTGGAAATAAAATTTAGCTAATTTCTTTAAAAACTGTATTTGGATTTTTTTTTTTTTTTCAACATGATATTTTTTACATTTAAAATGTCTTTGCAATTGTGAATATGTTTTTATTTACAGTCTATTGTAAACGCTTATTGCATTATTTCACAGGAATTTAAAACATCACGGAGTTCGGACACTCATTCACTTAGTTTCAATATTTTTGACCACTGAAGCATCGTATTACCTTAAATTGGTTCGTTCAGGTTAAGAATGAGATAAGAGGTACAGTAAAAGTTAAGAAATTTAGCTTTTGAGTGAATTTTCGTGTAGGATTTCATTGGACAGTATTTTTAAGAAAGTTTCTTATTGCATGCTGTGACAATCCAATAATGCATTATTTAAATAGTGAGAATTTCGAAAGGAGGAGCAAGCAGCATTTAAGTTTCGGAACGTTGAGTTGAGTTGTGAGTTTGGATACAGCGCCTAGAATATACAGTGTGTCAAGCGCTTATGATCGAATGCTTAAAATACTGCTAAAAAAGTAAAGCTTCCCAGATGGCGCTGTGATAGAATTTTTTGCTCAAATCGAAAGAGCTGATTGGCTTTTCCCAGTTTCGTCTACTCAATCACATGATCTAAGCACATAATTAACCAATAGGGAGTTTTTCAAGCAATAAACTCGATCGCACTGACCTCTGGTGAGAGGCTTAATTGTTAAGGCACTGATTTGCTGGTTGATTTCCACACTATGTATTCTAGGCGCTTTAGTTGAAATCCAGAGTGTTTGACTAGAGCCTTATTCTGGGCGAGCTGCTTAAGAATTCGTTGAGTGCTTTCTGAAAGAATGTGACGTTTGGGGTATCTTCAAGCCGATAAGTTTTAATATTATTTGTGTAATTATAGTTCACTTGTCGTCAGGAGATTTCAGTACATATACAGTCCTCACATTTCTTCATGAGATGCACTATAAATCAATATTTATTATCTTGGTTTAGTTATAATCCACTCTATGCTTATTGAATTTATGAATAAAACTGTTAAGTTGAAAATTTCTTGTTCCACTATATGCATTCTTATTGCAGCAAAAGAGGTTCCAGGTAAGGTAATCTCACACTGTTCGAAAAAATTGCGTGAATAGAATAAAGCTCACCAAGAATAAGGCTCTACTCAAACTCTCTGGATCTCAACTACATCGCCTAGAATACATAGTGTAGAAATCGAGCAGCAAATCTGAGCCTTAAAACTAAAGCCTCTCACCAGTGGTCAGTGCGATCGAGTTTATTGCTTGAAAATCTCCCTGGTAGGTAGATCAGGTAGAGTGATACAGAATATAGTATTCTGTATATGTGTATATAGATGGAAAAAAAATTATATCAAAGAAGAAAAAGCTAAAATCACATGAAGAAATGGAAAATTTAATAAAAGAAAAAAAAAAAAAAAAAAGCTTGTGAGATAGATATCAGATACACAAGGAAAGTAAAAAGCGATGAAAATATAAAACGTAATACTTGAGACCAAAAATATACGACAATTGCTCAAAAGCAGCTAATTAAGTCATGCGTTCGTAAACTTAGTTTTAATAAAAAAATAATAGCTAAACATGTAGGTATATGGATAATTTGAGCATTAGTTAAAAGAGACGCAAGAATTATCGATTTTAGTGAGACATACATTGTACTAAATCACACATTGAAAACAAATAAAGAACATGTACAGGAAACCAAAAATGCAAAGCGAATCTACAAATATTTTCATTAAAAATAAGAAGTGTTATCTTTTTTTTTTTAATTTCACGTCTGTATATCACAGAGTTACCAACTTTTATAATTTATTCTGGAGCATTGTTAACCCCACCCTTTTCTCACTCCGGAAATTTTAAAGAATGATCCACCACCACTTTAGAATGTAGAAAAAGAGAGGAAAAAAAGCTAAAAACCCCATAGAAATAGCATGGTAAGAAAAGCAAAAAAAACTCACAATGTCAAGTGTGTTAAAAAAAAAAAAAAAATAAAAAAAAAAAAAAACATCATATAGTAATAAGGGGACAAAATATTAAAAAAAAATATTAAAAAAATTAAAAAATTACACATATAAAAAAAAAAAAAATATTCTATAAAATTTCTGGTGAGAAAAGAAGGCGGGGCTAAAATTGCTCCGGAATTAATTATAAAAGTTGGCAACTCTGATATCACTTCAACTAGCACTTTTGCATTATCTAATTTACTTTTATGCAGGCCAGCTGTTACTACTTTTTTTAATCTCTTCCTATGCGATCTAAGTCAGTTATTCTATTTGCCAATTTATTTTTTAAGAGATTTTTCAAAAATAATTTTTATTAAATAAAAATTTAAAAAATAATTATTCGGATGCGATAAAATAAAATATTTTTTAATGTTAAAATAAATTTAATATTTTGCATTTACATTAATGTCGTCATTACATAAATAGAAAACATTAAATTTATCTTAACGAATTTCCATATATTTTCTGTTAAAATAGCTTTAGCATTTACCATCACATATTGCACAGATAATTACGCAATTTTCACTTTCAAATTCTGACATTTTCATGTCGCATTATAAACGTGTTTAAGTTTCAGAACAATCTACCAATGAAATTTTATCATTAAGCAAAATATCCTAAGGGAAAAATGATATTTCGGGATAGTTTGCAATTGGATTACAGAGATGTGACATTCTTCCAATGGCAATAAATATATTTGATCACCATCATTGAAATGTATGACTAGACATTTTCAAACGGCTTTGGAATTTATTTTCGTACACGATGCGTTTCTGAGATAATGCTTTATTTTAATATTTTGTATCGTTTTAAATCATAATGATTAAATGTAGTTTTCGATATGTTATTGTAATATGTTGTAAACAATCCAAATAATAGAAATAATGCTGTTTTTTTTTTTTTTTTTTTTTTTTTTTTTTTAAACACCTAAATTATAACGTAGACTAATGTAAACGTTTAATAGCAGGATTAAAAAAAAAATAATCATCATTATCTTTTTAATTTAAAGAATTTTTAATGACTATTATGTTGCAATCATTACAAATCATACATCCATATTATTCTAGATATAGATTTTATGTACTAACTAAACGTTGGAGCAATGCAGCTATACTATTTTTCTGATTTGCATAAAAATTGAAAAGGCGTAGTTATACAAGGTGACAAGAAATAACTTGGACGGAGTTTCAAACGAAATATCTGTAACTACCACTATCGCAAACTCATTTTGGAAGATGTTGTCTTACCTTGGTCGCAAAAGTTCTTTGGAAACAAAAGATGGACTTTCCATCAGGATTCCGCACATGCACACAGAGCTAAAGGCACTCAAGATTGGTGCAAGACAAATTTCCCTGACTTCATTGGAGCTCAAGATCGTATTCCCCAGATTTGAACCAGATGGATTATTGTGTTTGGTCCATCTTGGAGACAAGGGTCTGTGCTAAAACTCGTAAAACTTTGGCATCTCTAAAACAATTCTTATGCAAAGAATGGGATAAAATATCAGTAAGTGAGTTGCTGGCCCATAGCCGAAAATTTTGTGACACGTTTAAAGCTCTGTATTATGACTAAAGGTAGCCATATTGAAAATTTGTAAATATAATAGACAAAATAATGTATTCATATTTATTGAAGTTTGGTCGTAATATTTTCATTAGCATTAAAGTTATAATGTACCATGTGTGTCCAAGTTATTTCTTGTCATCCTGTATATAGTGACCTTCTCACATATCATGGGCTAGACTCCTGCTCAAAAGTTTAGCAAGATTTGCAAACGGCCAGTTACTCTTAATTTTAAAACTTACCACTCTATGAAATGTTTTTAAACATCGGGTATGTATACAATTCCTCATGTGTTTCAGTGAAGATTAGTTTAAGACAACATTTAAGGGGCCAGTAACAAATTGAACAAAATTAATAACGTTTGTGATCACTCTGTGTTGTTAAATGAACTAAATGATCTGTAACTTTAGATTATATAATACAGACCTAGTACAACTGGTGGATGAATTTGTGTGAAGTTAGCATGTTAAATAAAGGGAAAAAAAATCAGCATGTTTGTTATTCATAATATACAGAGTTTTAATCGAAAATAATTCCAACTTACAGATTAAAAAAAAGAAAAAGAAAAAAAGAAAAAAAAAGAAAAAAAAAAAAAAAAAAAAACGCTTTTGAAACAATATACTGCAAACGGAATACAACTATGTTAAATATCTAATGAAATATGAGCATTTATATGAAAAACGTTTTCACTGCGCATGCGCGAAATATAGAAAAATGCTTACTACATGGGTTGAAAGACAAATATATTGGAAAACTTTTGCCAAAAGTTCATTTGAACACAGTAAAATTTAAGCAAATTGTCGGAAAAAGAACGAGCTAGATTTTAGATATTTTTACCGAGTTAAAATTTTATAAGGAGTTTTTCATATGATGCGTAATTAATTTCTATATCCAATTGTTTCAACCTCTTTGCAAAAGTTCCCTTTTGTAAAAAAATATTTTGATCTCATAAATCTTAGTAAATAAACAAAATCATATTAGAGTTACAAAATTATAAGAAGTTTTTCACAAAAAAGTACTTTTGTAGCGTGGTTGAAATAATTGGATCTTCAAATTAATACGCGACACGTGAAAAACCCTTTTTGAAATTTAAAGGAAAATTTCTAAAATTTTCGTCCTTTTGAACGCAGTTTTCTTTTTCTTCTTTTTTTTATTATTCAGATGAACATTTGACAAATTTGCACAATTTATATAGGTTTAAACTTTTGTAAGAAAAGTTTTTCTATCTTTTGCGCATGCACAGATTGAACGTCCTTTTATAAAAATGCTCATATTTCATTAAATGTTTAAAATATTTGTATTCCGACTTAAGTATACTGTTTCAAATGTGTTTTTTCAATTTATCTGTAAATGAGAATAGTTTTCGTTTAAAACTATGCATATTACAAATAAAAAACAAGCCGATTTTTTTTTTTTTCAGTTTTAAAATAAATGTTTATATCTCCGTCATTTAATATGATATCGTCGTACAAATTTATCCACTAATTGTACTGGGTCTATGTTAATATAACCTAAAGTTATTGATCACAACATTATTGTTCTGCTCAATTTGAAACCGGCCCTTTAAATGTTATCTTAAACCAGACTTCACTGAAAAACAGAAGGAACATCCAATTATTTAAATACTCAATGTTGGAAAACATTTCATCGAGAGATAAGTTTTAAATTGAAAAAAAAAAAGAAAAAAAAAAAAACTGATCGTTTTCAATCTTGCAAAACTTTTGAGGAGGAGTGTATTATTACAATAATTGTATTATATAAACGCTTAGTTATATATAGCAGAAATGAAGATATAACCTTACCATAAATGGTGAATACTGCTACAGTGAATATTGCTACAGAAATTGGATGGATGGATGGTTGGGTTTTATGTCGCACTAGTGCTGCGCAGATGGGCAATTGGCGACGGGACCCTCTACAGAAATTGGAAGACGGCAGGTTCGGTACACGAGCCGGCCAAAGACCATCGTGTACACTGATGGTGACTTGTGCACGCAAAATCTGTCGTGGCCGCAATGTCTTCCATGTTCCCATCAAAAATGCACCTCTGGGGTCACCGAAGCGGGAGAGCCATCCCTTCCGTGGAGGATTAAATTTGTGATGGCATGCCTCCAGACCACCTCTAGGGGTGAGTCCCAGACCGTCGCCAATTGACCATTGCGCAGCATCAGTGCAACGTAAAACCCATCCAACCAGCCCAAAAGAAATATCTTCATTATTACTGCGAAGAGGTGAGTGATGTATATCCATAATAATGCTCTGTCGAGAAGACACACTAAGCTCGACTGTGATAGGACACCAGTCTTTCTGAAATGCGCTGGAATTTGGTACGTTGAAAGTATAGCTGGGCTTGTAGGTATCTCCATCCAAGTTTCCTGGTTGGACTAATTAAAGACTGACTGTGAATCGAGTACAAAAAAAAGCTAAAATTTGTTTATGTAAGTGAATAGAGTGAACCATTTCATGTTTACTAGCATAATATCTGTGTGTTTATAATGTGATGATCTTCTAGGATCGCGAATAGGGTTCCTAATCATGTGCTAGGACACTATGAAAGCAACTAGTACTCTGAGCATACAATTAAGACATAAGCATACGCCTTTTTTTTTTTTTTTTTTTTTTTTTTTCAGAGTGAAAGCTCTCTTGCCATAAGCTAACTGCAGATAATGTTCCCTCGAATTACAAACCAAAATTTATTTGATAGGATAGGGATTTCTTCTATAAACCAAGGTGGGAAAATAAATGTAAATTATAATGCAGTTGATCATTTGTGGCTTACGAATATAAATCTTCGCTTGCCTGCTGTCAAAGTATCAGTCATAACTAATTTTTAAAAATTCTACACTGAAAAAAATATGTCCTACTTGCTGCCAGAAATTCTCTTTGCTGTCCTATGTGCTGTCAGAAAATACGTTCTGACAACGTAATTTTTTCATGAATTACGCGTATTTTCTTAAATTACTGAGAATTTCTGGCAGCAAATAGGACATGTTTTTTACGGTGAAGTGTTCATCTTTATACATTGGATTTTGTTTACGACACTAAAGCCATAAAATGCAGTATGGAAATAATAATAAAAAAATAAATAAAAATTATATAATGAGATATTTATTCATATTAGAGTAGTAATCATTAAACGATGTCTTAATAAAACCAGACCATATTAATAATAATGCAAAAATAAATAAATAAATAAATAAATAAAAATAAAAATATTTCTGTAAATAATCTACAATTTATTTATGATGTTTTATAATTATAATTTTCTTTTTTTTTTCTTTCTAAATAATAATTCTAATAATAAATACATCTCCTCAGATTAAACTGTAAAATTTTCCAATTTTGTTTTCTGCAACTCATTTTAAATTTGAATTAATTGTCAAACGTATTCTTCAAATACATGGAAACCGATGTAATTAATTAAAAAATAAAAGTATTTACACAGAAAGGTTTTTATTCATATAATTTTAATTGCACTAATATACTTATTGTCCTATACAAGTAAGTTCAAATATAAATATTGACGTTGTAAAAATGCATTTGTAATATAATGCTGCATCCAAAAAATTAAAATTATTTAATGGCAATAGCTTTATGATGCACAAATGCAATGTTTTAATAGCAAAATATACATATCAATGTAATTTATTTATTTAAATAAATTTAATTTCAAGTAATATCTCTGAATTTACATTTTAAATTTATATTCTAGTTTCTAAAAAAGTAAAATATAATTTGAACTGTTTGCTTCTCTACAGTTTCAGCCATTTATTTAAATAGTATTGTTTGGGAATGTCAATAACAAAGGGAAATCAAATTGGATTCTAAATTTTATTATTTATCGAAATTCAAAATGTTAGAATAGGGTTTTAAATTTTCGCTGCTCTTCTTAATTTACTTTTGTAAAATATTCTCTAACAATTTAAAACGAATATTTACGAAGACATATTCTAATCATACAAAAAGTTTTGATGCAGTTAAATTTAGCATTATTTTAATTAAAAAAGATATAAAGATTTTTCATTGAATAGCATATTTATTTATAAGTTTTAAATAATTGCTTAATTTAAGTATACTGTGTCTTAAATATGATTTCCAATTATTTTGCCTTTCGCTTTTCTTGGCAACATAACATAATTAAAGATATATGAGTAATAATATTAATAACAATAACAGCATTTGTAACAATAATTCATACTCTAGAAAAATAAAAGTGTAAACATAATCTGCATAAATTTTTATATAAATATTTAAGATTTTCCTGATAAAAATGACATCTGATTTTGAATCTTGATGAACCAAAAAAAGTTGTATTATACAGAAACTGCCCTTCTCACTGACACTAAGTGAACTACCGTTCACATTTGAGGTCCAGTGAAGAAGTCTGGCGTCTTTCCGATAGTTTGCAGCACCATAAAGTTGAGATATAACCGTGGATATTGTAATAATATATAAATTGATCATTAAGTGGGAAAATAATATCATTCTTTTCACATAGAGAAAGACGGCCATTTTATCTACGAATGATCGTATTTCCCCGGATGAGTGCACATGAATAATTTAGCAAATAAAAATTGTGAATAATTTATGTACTAAAGGTGAATGTAAAACTCCAGATATAGGGTAAGCGCACCAGTGATTGACACTTTTAGAGCAATCTCTGATGTTTTTAATGTTCTAGTCATCAGAAAGTACATAAATCTTAAGTTAGTACATACGTTATGAAAGACATTCAGAACCACATATATGTTAAAATATATACATTTGATAACAATTATTATTTTTTTATGCATTTTTATTTGACACCCACACAATGTTCCAGTAATTGACACTGTCAGTTTTTCCTTTTATCAGTAATTGGCACCCTATGTTCCAGTGTTTGAAACTGCTAGTTATTCATTTTACCAGTTATTAGCACCCTATGCTTCAGTGTTTGACATAACATGTTAAAATTCTTATATATAAAAATATATGATTTTATTATTTTTCTTATTTATTAATTATTTCGTGATAGATGTCAATTATTGGAGCATGCCAAACACTGGAGTACCTACACTAGTTTCAAATTCATTTTTCTTTCTTTATTCTTTTTCCAATACCTTCTGTCCGAAATGTCATTTCTGTGTGCTTACCATTCGCCATCTGCTCACTGACTGTCCTTGTCTTCGTCATCTGTATAGGCATTATTTTAACTCATCTTCACCCAATCTGACAAGCCTCTTATGTGCAAATCCTCATCATCATTTGACAAATTTTTTAAAGGAGGCTGGCTTTTATTTTGACATCTGATTTTATTGTTTCCAATGTTCATCCTATTTTACTTCTGTTTTTTATTGTATACTGTTTTTATTATTTTTGATTTTATCTTGTATGTAGTTTTACTTCTTTTTTCTGTGTTTTTTAATGACTTTCTGGATGGGTAAACCCATCCAGAGGCTTCATTTTCCTTTACCTCTTTGTTTGGCGCAGCATGTCCTACTTTGGACCTTGCGCCAAAAAAAGCCATTCAACCAACCAACCAACCAATACCTTCTAATGGCTGATGCCAAAACTTTTTATCGTCATAAAAATTTATGCTCGATAACATGGGGATGATAGTATATATATATATATATATATATATATATATATATATATATATATATATTACTATATGTATTGGTATAACGGTATTCCATTTCATCCGACCGTTCCACACTTCCCACCGTTTCCTAATCAGACTTAGTCTTTTGCATGAGAGTTTAATCTTAATATACTTTCACTGAAGCTGCTGTTGTTGATCAGATATATTTTTTTTTTTTTTTGCAAATTTCAATTAAATATACACACACACACATATATATATATATATATTTAAAAACTGTTTACTTGAAAATATACAGGTATATTTGTATATTAGACAATACATTTTTCCAGTTTTAACATAAAATTTCAAATAACATACCCATATGTTAAAAGTTTTAGATACCAAGTTTTGGACTTTATTTTGATACTTGTTCTTCATTTTTTTTTTTCAGACCAGTCTCCCAGACATATTCACAGACCAACCACTAAAACCTAAATTTTAAATTCAGGAGATCTGAAAATGTAAATATAACAAAATCTCATTTCAAATATCTGGCTCCAAATATATATATTTTTTTAAATCATATATGAGTAAAAGAAATGAAAAGAAAAATAAAAGTAGTTTAATTCAATTTGTTAGTGGTATTTCAAAGGAGTGATTTTTTTCTTTAAATTATATTTAAATATTTCTTGTTATTCCCTTTTTTAAAATTTTCTTGAATAGTATTTGATGATTTTACATCACTTTAGCATGTCCTTTTCATATCCTCTAAAAGTTTAAAGAATTAGTTTACAACTGGTTATTAAGAAAAAGAAGCATAAAAACCAAAAGTTTCTCCAATTTCGAAGATTCAGTAATTTGTGCACAAACTGTTGGATCTTGGAAGAAGGGAAGTCCAAACACATCGTTTAAGATTTTTTCGTTTTTCAAAACTTCTCTTAATCAGAAAACTATCAGCCTTATGACATTACCTATATTTACTAAGACCTGTTATTTGTTACACATGTGTGCAATTCTCAAAAGCAGTTACATGGCAATTCTTTGCATTTAACGACATTCAGAATTACTTTAATTTTCATGACACTATTGATGTTTACTTTGTGAAAAAATAACACTGTTTTAAGATAAAATTCCTTTTGATTAGTAGCAAAACAGATTTAAACAACTTGAAAAATATATCAGTATCATTTGTTAATTGTCATAAAATTTGATGCCACAGTACCAGTAAAGGAATCTAAAACCTACAAAAAAATAAGTTACATTTTTTAAAGGCTTATTTCTTTTTCTCTTTTTACTTTCTCTTACCCTTACGGTAGAGAAAGTATTGTTTTGGGGTCAAATTTTCGAAAGTCAGTTTTTGTTATATTTACATGTTCTGAGGTTCTCTGAATATGAAAATCATGTTTTAAGCGAATGATCTGTGTGTGTCTGTTATCAGCATATCTCAAGAACAAATAGCAGCAGAAATTCCAAACTCGGTATTCTAAATGTATAGCATATAAAGATGCTACACTAAGCTTTTCGTTGAGATGAAGCCAATGGTTCTTGTGCAGGGACACTCAAAAGTATTCAAATGCATTACGTCTATGGGGGGAAATTGCAGGTAAGTAGAGTTTAACATCTATAGACTGCACTAAACAAAATGAAACGAATATATATTTTGTGTAATAGAATAGTCAACTGAGAAAAAAAATATGTGTATGTAGGAGCCTCGCCTCTCCCCCCCCTGGGGGGGGGGGAAGTCCCTCCTCGAGGGGAGTAAATTTTCATGATGTGTATCTTTAAGAAGAGCTCGCCAATATCGTTAAAACGAATGGTTGAACCATCGATCTGCGATAATTTAAAATAAAGTTATCGATTTTTTTTTTATCATTTTTAACAAAACAAAACATTTTTTTTTTTTTTTTAATGTAATATTGATAATAAATCCAACTTTTGTTTGGATATTTATTTTCATACTACTTCTCGAATATGGAAACCGTGTGCATTATCATGGAAGATAGTTTTTTTTAAACAATAATTTTAATAAGCTATTTTTACTGAGTGAATTGTATAGGAAAATATGGAATAAAGTCGTGTGGTGGCCACTACGCACTAGTTATTTGTTGTTAGTGGATGTGGTTTACTAATAATATTTTACCATTTCCAGGAAAGCTGTTCGGGAATTGAAATGAATTCCTCATAGAGATATGATTAATAATGTATGTTTTAAGCTAAATATTCATCACTTGTTTTTTGTACATTGATGAAATGGGGGGTTTAGGCGGGTGGTTATCCCCTCACACAGAACTAATTATCATATAAAACTCTTTCTAAGCCTATTTTGAATTGTTTAACATAAGTTTACATAACAGTACTCGTTATCTTACCTCTTAATCTGCAACCTGTATTTATAGTACTAAATTTCAGGGTAAGAGAAAGTAGTGTGAGTGACACACCAGATTATTTACATAATAATTGATCTGTAACTTTTTAATTTATATATTATTGCACAACTTAAAATTTGATTAAACCAGCTCCTTAATTTATTATATTTTATCTTTATTTTATACCGATTACAAAAGATAACTATATATTTAGAAATAAAACTTAAATATATCATTTATTTTATTAAGTTAAAATTATTCATTTATATTCATTAATTGTTAATTAATTTTTAATTTATTGTCGTTAAGAAACATTCCACGATCTTGTTTATTTACTCGGAAGAACGTGATAGATTGAAAGATTAAACAAATCTTAACACTTAATGAATTAAACATTTATATGAATCTTTCAAGTCGTCCATTGGTATAACTTTTAAATACAAATATGAGTGATATCCCGAAAAAGTATTTTTTTTATTAAGAGAAACAAACAATCTACTTTAAATTATATCAAGATAAAAAATCATGTTTGTAAAACAATTTCGTTAAGAATCGTACCTTAATTCAAAATGAAATACTCTCACAGTTATGCAATAATGAAGTTTTGTTGAGGAAAGGTTTAATGTTCAATTTGCAAAAATTTAATTGTTCTAAACTCCAAATATTAATTTAAAAAGATTTTTGTAAAACTGTCCTTTTCATACAGCTAAAAGAAAATGCAATTAAAATTGTTTGAATCAGAATTCTCTTGTCTGTGTGTATCTTCTCGTTATTTCAGTTGCAGATGTCAATAAGACGCATTTTGGTAAGGGAAAATGCGAAATTTTAGAATAATGACATATTATTATTATTATTTTAATATCAAAATCTTTGTAAATAATTTAGAGAAAATGTCTAAGTTTTGAAACAAATTAGTAAGTTTTGATTTGTATAATAATTACTGTAGAAAATAATTGAAATTAAATTACTCTTAAAAAAAAAATATTTCTTATTCATAAAATGCTATACAAAATATTGTTCCCTAATTCAACACGAGGTGTCATGAATAATAAGAAATCACCACAGAACTGGCGTTATAAAATAATAAGTAAAAAACTATGAATAAACACCATAAAATGCAATAAAAATAGAAAAAATCGTTTCGGATCGAAAAAACATATGAACATTCGTTATTTGAAAATGGTAAAATCATTTCTTGCTTAGTACACTGAATGCTTTGTATAAAATTTTGGTATTTTGTGTATGTGATATACTGCAATTCCTTTGATATCTTAAGCTTGTCCTATGCGTGTCTCTCTTTGTACGAAACTATTGCTTCAGGTATCTCAAATTTCTTTTAAATAATAATAATAATCTATATTAATAAAATCAGAGTTTTGTCTGTAAATTTGTCGGAATCGAAAAATTTTGCGATAGCTTCACGTTTCACACCCCATGAAAGCCGAAAATGACTTCAGAAAATTTTGCCTGTGTGCGTGTGTGTGTGTGTCTGTGTGTGTGTCATCGTGTCCGTATGTCGCTTTTTTTGTCCGGGCATCACTTGAGAACGGCTGGACGGAATTCAACGGCGCTTGGCAGGGATTTAGGTCTTCACCCAACTTAAAATTATATCTATCAACTTTTCAGAAATTCCTCCCCGTTCCCCCCTGGGGGGTAAAAGACTAAAACACGTTTGTCCGGGCATCACTCGAGAACGGCTGGACGGAATTCAACGGCGCTTGGCAGAAACTTAGGTCTTCACCCAACTTGAAATTATATCTATAGAAATTTTCAAAATTATGATTAGTGTTTAAATTGTGTGTAAAAAACGCCTGCGCATGCGCCATAAATATTTTTTTCACTAAAACGCTTTGAATGGAAAAATAAAAAGCAAAAATAAATTTTTAAGATAAAGACTTTTTTTATTCGCGTGATTCGCACTACAAATTATGAAAAGATTGAAATGAAGTTTTGCCATCTGAGTTTCATACTTTAGTTAATTTTAAAACATCTAATTGTCGTATCGAAAAACTGTTTACACCCTAAGATTCAGAAAAATCACCACTTTCATTTGGTACTGAATTTGTAACGATAGGTCTGATACTTCTAATTTATTTTTTCCTTTTTACGTTTTTCCGTTGCCACTTAAATTTCATACTTTATTTATTTTTTTAAAATCTAATTGTCGCATCGAAAAACTGTTAGCACCCCTGGATTCAGAAAAATCGCCCCTTTCATTTGGTATCAAATTTATAAATATAGGTCTGATATTTCTAATTTATTTTACCCTTTTTCCGTTTTTAACCCAGATTCGGTAAAAGGTTTTATATTTATATATAGGCATTTATATATTTTTTTATTTTCCAGAAATAAAATGAAATATTTTTAATTTCACGTGAATAATAAAAATTAGAGAGAAAAATACCTACAAAAGTTGGTGATTTTTTTTTTAAATGAGGAATTTGCACGTGGATAAATATTTTCATGGAGATATTTGGCATTAGTTTAATATTTTTATTTAATTAAGCAGTACTTTTCTTTCCTGCAGTAAAACAAAATTTTTTGTTGTTATTATGTACCTTATGAGGTTTTTTTTTATGTTCTCCTCTTAATTGTAAATGATTATAATTTGGATTTTATCAAGATTTTTTATTTTTATTTTGTAAATATCAGAGAAGAGTTTTTATTTTATTTTATTATTTTACTTTATTTTATTTATTTATTTATTTTGTGTATGGAACAGCTTTAGTATTGGATCCCTTTGGCACAATTTGAAATTCGGAAACAAAGTAGCTTGGACGTTCTCGCCAAGATCTTTAATTGGACAATTGAGATAGCCAATATTGCCACACTTGAGATAGCCTGTGCGTTTTATATTTATTTATTTATAATATTTTCTATTAAAGACTTCTGTGGTCACGAAATTTAGTGCGTAAATTGTTTGTTTGCATCCGGCACTTATTGTAACTGGATTTCCCGAAATTCGAAATCCCCCCCCCCCCCTTCTCGGAGTCGGAGGGCAATAAACGGTATAACTTCAGTATAACCCCGCAGCTGAATTTTGCGATTTTTCTTTGGCGCAGTTTTGAAGGATAACGATGTTGTTCTGGACTGTTTGCGATATAATATGGCAGCCTAATATGTTGTTTATTTTTGATTTATGATTTTATGTTTTATGATTTCTGATTTAGATTATGATTTTATCATTTAATCATTTATGATTTATGATTTAGCCATAATCGCCAACAAAAAAATCGCCAAATATCGTTGTGGGGTTACACTGAAGTTGTTCCCAATAAACATGCGTAAAAACATGTCTTTCCGTTTGAATTCGCTTTGAATTATCTTAGAATGGCGAATTTTGGTGTGCGGATATTGATTAAGTATACGCATTATGTACATTAGTGTGATTTTGCAAAACTTCGAACTCACCCGCTGAGGAAGGGGAAGGAAGAAGTGGGTAAGTTGTGCCGAAGACAGTGGAGACCCAGACTCCTCACTTTTCGAGCGAGAAAACCTGTACCAATCACAGCGAGAACTTAGGTTATTAATATAGATATGGGATTTTGACAACTCATTTAAGTTTAATGTCCAGCGAAGCGGGCAAAGCCTGCTAGTAATAATAATAAATACAATACGTCGGTCAATGACGTTTCAAATAGCCGTAATTCTATTGTATTTAATAATTTATTAGTGCAAGGCTTTACTACGAGCTTGTATGTGTGTGTGAGTACGGTGTGCATGCACGTACGTGAATGTCTGTGTTTTTTTATGTGTGCCCATGATTGAATTAAACTATATCCTATACTATAAAGAAGCACTTTAACTTACTACATTTCAGATTGCAGGTAAGAACGCTTTAATCCTAGTTTAAAAATGCAAAAGACTTTATCGGATAAAATATAGGCTCAGCATAGAATGACCCAAAATAACAACAAAATATAGTTTTCGACTCCGCTCACTCCAGTTTAAGTTATATGAAGTTCAGTCGTTTGCTCATTACAAGTAATTATAATTATTAAACTTATTTTTACAATATTTTTAACAGTAATTTATGGATAAGACAGCTTAATATTTATTTTGTTTGGAATTTTTTTTCTATGTAATTATCGCACGGGCAACCGGGGCTCGTGCCCTGGGCACGAAATTTCTGAGGGGCACAAAATTTTACTAATGGTTAAAAATACCTGATCTAAATCACATTCCCCCCCCCCCCCCCCCCCCGTTTTCTAACTCAATAGTGTTTTATTTTTATGAATAAAATTTTAAAATAAAATCTTGATTGATATTGCACATCAGATCATTTGAAATACATGAAATTGTACAATTAACGTACAGTGAAGCATCGATAATCCGGAAACTTATAATCCAGTAGCACCTATATTTGGCTGAGTGAAGTAATTTCATTAAAGACAAAAACAGAAGCAGATATTTTTTTTTGCTCAAATACTTTTTCCAGTCAGTCTGCCTCGCCCACTATAAGTCGTAGTATAATAATAGAAGCATTTTTTTTTTTTTTTTGGGGGGGGGGGGGGGGGCACGAAAAATTAAAAGTGCCCTGGGCACAAAGTTTTGTTAGTCGGGCCCTGATGTAATATATTATGATGTACACTAATTGGTAGAAACCGCTTTTAACTTTCCAATTTCAAATCTTATACTCAAATTTCTAAACTTTTAGTTTTGAAAAAAAAATATATATATATATATATAGATATACAGACTTCAAAATAAAATAGTCGTTTGTGTTTTGCCAAATTATTCCGGAACGAGATTAGGCGCCCTTGTTGATTCCATTTAAAAACTAATCTTTCTTTATTCGACCTTCTTCTTAACTTTTCAACTGGCCAAGACTGAATCCGTACATACCTCAAGTACATATGTAATAAAGTGGTCATGCTTGATACTCGGAAGATATTCTGAAGCTGCCACCATTTCCCGCCAGAATACGAAACATGGAATTTCGCATCACGTTTCAAGTGGTCTAGAATACCATTTGACAATTTTTAGAAAATATCTGTCTGTGTGTGACAAATTTATGTGGCAACTGCATCTGCAGAGAACTTTAAAAAAATTGATATGTAGTTTTACCTTGACATAAGTTAGTGCGAATGAACTTTTGTGGAAATCTTCAAACAGGTGATGTTGCCATTCCGCTTTTCCCAAATTTTTAACATGGCATTATAGGACAAAATTTCCTATAAAAGCACATAAAGGGTGATTTTTTAATAATCATTATTAAATTAAAAATATTTATTTATCATGTCCAACACGGTTGAAAGCTATAAGCCTAATCCGGCCTCAATCCATCTTTTACGTGGCCTTCTTTTATCTCTTCTTCCCCTTGGCCTATATTTTAGAGCTGTCTTTGTAGAACAACCTTTCACACTCCATAGAAATTACATCTCTGAAGATTGTACTTCTCTATCATCACTCTTTTTGAGCGTCTGTCTCGTTTCCATATAGAAGAGTTATAATAGTGATAATTAACCGGGAAACGTTTTTGTATATGTAGGAGCATCGCTTCCCCACTGGGGAGTACTCGCCCATCAGAAGGGGGGAGCAAATTTTTATTATGAGTATCTTTCAAAAGAGCTCGTCTATACCTTTAAAACAAATGGTTGAACCATCGATCTGCAATAATTTAAAATAAAATTTTCATATATATAATATATATATATATATATATATATATATATATATATATATATATATATATATCTTTATATATATATTTCTTTTGTGCGTGTGTATGTCACTGAACTTCTCCTAAACGGCTGGACCGAGTTTAATGAAATTTTTTTGTGTGTCTTCAGGTGGATTCGAGAATGGTTTAGATTTACAATTCAGTTCAATCGGATAATTGGATCAAAATATATTAAATAAAAACTCCATTTTAACTTTAAAATGATTAAAAAGAAAAATATATTTGATGCCAAAATAAACAAAATTCACGTTTATTTATTTTTTTTTCCGGAAAGAAAATATTTTTAATTTCGCGTGATAAACAATAAAAATTAGAAAAAAAAAATTAATATACTATGAAAATATTCGCGTGTAAATAAATATTTTCGTAGAGATACTTGGTATTAGCTTAAAATTTTTATTTTATTTAGTAGTACTTTACTTTTCTACAGTAAAACAAATTTTTCGTTTTAATTGATACTTTATATGTAACTTATAAAGGTTCTTTTATGTTTTCACCTTAATTGTAAATAGTAATAACTTCGAATTCATTAGAATTTTTTATTTTTATTTTGTATATATCATAAAACAGTTTTTTTTTTTTTTTTTTTTTTTTTTGTATGGAACAGCTTTAGTTTGGGAAATTTTGAAATTTGGCACCGAAGTAGTACGGACGTTTCTCACCAAGATCGTCAGTTACGCAATTGAGATAGCCATGTTAATTCATCGCAAAAATGGCCAAAAATGTTTAAAGTCGACAAGGGGGGGGGGGGAGGTCTATACTAAAGCTGTGATTTGTATTTATCTTTATATATATATTTCTTTTGTGCGTGTGTATGTCACTGAACTCCTCCTAAACGGCTGGACCGAGTTTAATGAAATTTTTTGTGTGTCTTCAGGTGGATTCGAGAATGGTATAGATTTACAATTCAGTCCAATTTAAATTGTTTATTTAATTAATTTATCACTTATAAATTGTTGTTGATTTTGGAATGTTTCACATTGGATCCGGCAGACTGCGCTACGATCTTAGTATCGAATATTCAATAATACGCAAGCGAAGTGATGACGTCACTGGCCGTCCGTGGATGCAAGAAAAATATTTCCTATGTTAATCGCCCATTGGATTTTTTGTAAAAAATTACTAAATATCGAGGAAAATTATTTCCCCATTTTAATCCCCATATTTGGGTATAGATATGTATTAGTTATTATATGCATGCGTTAGATTGAGTTGTTTTTGCTGTAAAATTGATAAAATTTGAATTTTTAATCTCGAAACTCTGTCATCCTTGGCGGGAAAAAAAAATATCGCCATATCATCTGGCGAACATATTTAATTTCTTTAAAAAATAATGGCTATTTCAACAACTTATATTAAGAGAGTAATGAATAATATGAAACAATTTCGTACAATATATATTACGAAAATATGCATCTGGCATGTATATTTTCGTATTACGTTTTTGATCGCCAAATAGAAAATACGCCAAGGAAGACAAAGTTTTGAAAATTAAAATTAAAATTTTGTCAATTTGAGAGCAAAATAACTTAATCTAACACATGCATACGATAATACATATCTATACCCAAATACGGGGATTAAAATCGAGAAATAATTTTCCTCGATTTTTAATAATTTTTTATAAAAAATCCAATGGGAGATTAACATAATCTTTTTCTTGCATCCACTGACGGTCAGTGACGTCACACTTCGCTTGCGTATATTCTATTGTAATTCCAGTTTGTCCCGACAGTTGGTGCTACGATCAAATTCAGGAAAATATTTTGTAACTTCTTGTTATTATTGTTATGTGTCCTAATTAAAATATTACATCAAGATGTAATTAGTATTTGAAGAGTTTTGAAGTGTGCATAAAAAACTATACATTTTGCAAATTTAGTGCGGAATTGGAGTGAGTATTTTATATAATTTTCTATCAAATTTACACGCGCGTTGATTAACAACCACCTTAACCTACAAATTTATTTGTGTAGCTAATTTATTATATTTTATTTATTTATTTTTTGTATGGAACACTTTTAGTATCGGATCCCTTTGGCAAAATTTGAAATTTGGCACCGAAGTAGCTCGGACGCTTCTCGCTAAGATCTTTAGTTCCACAATTGAGATAGCCATTTCAATTCATCGCAAAAATGGCTTAAAATATTTAAAGTCACCAAAGGGGTCCCAATTTGTGGCTTAGATTTAGAAAATCCGTGCTTTTCTCACGGCCAGTTACATGTTGCGTGTTCCAGGGTTAGAAAACCTTCGAATTTGTTTGTGTATACTCCTCAAGGATTGACCAAAAATATTGTACATCCAATGGCATTACGATAAATTAGGTTTTTGTAGATAAAAACAATATACCTGTTATAAAATAAATTGAGTTTCAACTTTTTCACCTTTAATTAAAACGAGTTTAAGTTTTTATTTAATACGAACTCTACATTTCACTTCGCACATACTATACACATACTCACATGCATCGATTGATTGAATTGTGATAAATGTACATGTAATGATGTTAGATATTGTAATAACTTTTTGATAAAAATTTTCATCAAATCGGTCCAGATTGTTACAGCTTATTCAAAAAAGACGGAATTTTTATGTGAAATTCGTTGCTATCAGAGATTCTCTCATAAATTGAAATATTTGCCGTATGAAATAAAATTTTGTGCTGTTCGACATTCAGCGGAGGTTTTAAATAACAAGTAGCAAGTAGAAAGTACCAAGTAGCAAGAAGCAAGTAGCGAAAATTTCGGTAATTATGTCTTTTACGTTATATTTGGAATTCACAGTCACCATTCACAGCGCTCCATACCTGTTTCACTTATACACCACATCCTTACACACTTACAATAAGTTAGTTATTTTTTTCTAGCAAAATATTCTCTAGAAATAATTTATATGACAAAACAACGTTTGTCGGGTCAGCTAGTATATATATATATATTTCATTTTTAATAAATAAAAGAATAAGGTAAACTTTTTATTAAGACTTTTAATTTTTTTAAATGTTATATAGAGAATAAAATTGAATTTCTTTTGGATATTTAGTGTTATCCTACTATTGTAGAATGGAAACATCTGCTTTCATTATGGAAGATAATTTTTATAAATAATAATTTTAATAAGTTATGTTTACTGTGTGAATTAGGGAAATATAGAAGAAAGTTATGTGGTGGTCACGATGTGTCACTAGTTTGTGTTAAGTTTAAATATTTCAATGTTTCTATTGTATTCGACTACGAAAAGTTAAAATGTAGATGAAGTTGCTCGGAGACTTTCAACGGTAAATTTATTAGATATATACATACTTTGCTCTTTATTATTACCCAGCTAATAAAAAAATGTAGAAAACTGTAGATAAACCAAAGGTATTTTGAACAATAAAATGTTTAAGGGGCAGCAAATGTTTATTATTTGCTTCCAAACTGCAAATTGTTTGCTTTAGAACAGTAGTTATTCTGCAGATTTTATCATTTTTGTTCCAAATACCTTCAGATTATGTGCAGATTTTTCTGCAGTTTTTTTTTTTTTTTAACTGGGTATTTTATTATACCCAGCTGTATAAAGCTATAGTGATCCCTGCACCATATAAAATTTTATATTTATTAGCTTTTTAAAAACTAAATTTGTGAATATTTGATATGGAATTGCTAATTCTTTCAAATATTTTTTTGGACGGATTGTGAAACTAGGTGAAATGTGGTGCAGGTATGGAACACGGGCGCAGAATTCATACCACTATCAAAGTAAGAAAATTTTCTACTTCTTAAATCAACGATATTATAGGTTGAGAAATTTCTTAAACAGATTCCGGTGTGAATTCTGCGCCCGTGTTCCATCCCTGGTGGTGTTATAACTTTCAACACCATGTATACTTAAATACGTAATAAACCGAGATAATTTATAGATTTCTAAAAAGTTAAGAAAATACTGTACAATACAGTAGATATTGTGACAAATTGCATGTTAAACAATACATATAAAGAGATGTTTGCAGACTAATATATAAACCAAAATTATAAATACTTTTCACTACGATGCAAAGTTTTTATTTATTTATTTATTTTTATTTTTATTATTTATTTATTTATTTATTTTTTAATTGGTACGAAATATAAAAGATTAAAACATGTACTAGTATATATTACTTTTACTTACGTTAAATATATTTGCATTGAAACCGATACAACATAAATATGAAGAGTGAATTTGTCTTTGAAAATTTTCATGTATTTTCTGTTAATACAATTTCCGAATTTAGCAACATGCATTTAATAGATAATTACACAAATTTCACTTTGAAATTCTGACATTTTCGTGTCACGTTATGGACAAGTTTCAGAACAATCTACCGATGCAAATTTATAAATAAGCAAAATATCCTAAGGGAAAAGACGATATTTTCGGATAATTTGCAATTGGATTACAGCAAAGTGACATTTTTAGAATCTAAATAAATGTATATGATCGCCACTAATGAAACATATAATTAGACATTTTCAAAAGGTTCTGAATTTTTTTCCAACACGAGGCTTTTCAGAGAAAATTCTTTGGTTCGACATTTTCATAATGTTTTAAAATGTAATGAGTAAAAGTACTTTTATAAATATAATTTTAATACTTTTATAAATTTTCTAAATGGGAGATTTTTTTTTTAATAGGTAAATTGTGACTTAACAGAAATACTGTGTATAAACTAGATTTTAAAGAGTATTTTAAAAAAAAAACAATAACAACATTTTTTGCCTACTTTCAAATTCATTAATATCTATCATGTTGCACTACAAAATTTTAATATGTATAATTTCTAAAAAATGTCGTCATGTCCTCGTGGATGAGTTTAGCACAGAAATGCCAGTTATCTAACTATTTTCAACAAAATTGAATAAGCATAGGTTTTCATAATGATTTTCTATGCATCAAATTTTTAAAATCCTCTAAGCGTTCCAACTGGATTTTTGTAAATCAAATAGACACCCTTCAAACGATTTCGGACTGGCTTTTGTAAAGCAAGAAATCTCTCTCGAAATCGTGCGAGACGTAAAATTGTACCTTAAAATCATGAAGCTAGAGTAGTAAATAAAATTATTTTTTTAGACAATAAGATTATTTCTTCAGACAATAAGACTTTTTTTTTTTTTTTTTTTTTTAAAGGAGAAATGTCATTTGAGGCTACACGCTGAGAAGGTTAAAATTATACACAATAGAAAATCAGATATAGCTCACAAAAATGCCGGATATTTCTGCATATTAGCGCCATTTATCTAGTTATTTTCAACAAAATATAATATCCTTCGTTTTATATAGTGGCGTTTTAACGTATCATGTTTTTAAAATTATTACAAAAGAAGCTTAGATACAGCTTACCAAATATTAAGAAGATTGCTGCATAGCAACGCCTCCTGTCGTCTTATGTACACCAAAATTGACAGACACCAAATTATGTCAAGTAGCTACTAAATATATTTTGGTGAAACTGTGTGCTTTAGTTATTAATTTAGAGCAGCTACTTGATTTTTTGTCACACACACAGACAGATATTTTGCTTAAAATGTTAAAGGCATATTTTTGACTTCATAAAATGTATAAATATATCGAAAAAAGGAAGTAAAAATTTTTATGAACCAAAAACACTTTCAATTGCCCATATAGAATAAAGTAATCTCGAAAACTTTTTAATAGATGAATATTTAAGCAATAATATACGATAGATATGAATTTGCAGTTCCATTCTCTTTAAGATTAATTCCATTAAAATTGCCAAACGGTTAATTTGCTACTTCATTTTGAATAATTTTATTTAATTATTCATTTGATATTTTTACAAAAAGATAAATAACAGATATTTAGAGCTGTAAAATTGGCTATATACACAACAGAGAGGGAGACAGAGATTTATGGAAATTCAGAATTAATTTTGACAAGATCGCAAAATGACCAGACAAAAATTCGTCTCTGAGTCTTTTCTTCGAAATGTTTTACTAATTTTAATTTCACAAACCAGTTCTACATCTGGTTGGTCTGGTGTTAAATGTCTACCGGTTTACTTCAGTTTGTATACCCTTGAAACACTGTATTGTTTGTATACCCTTAAACACCCTCCCCCCCCCCCCCAAAAAAAAAAAAAAAAAAAAAAAAAAAAAAAAACTCTTTTGAATCCAAGGCCTTTTTAAAATTCGTTTTTGTTAAAAATGAATCGGTTTGAATCAATTTAAATACATCAAATTATTTTTGACATTATGTAGCTTAGATTTAGTGTTAAAAATGTGTATAAAAGGTAGCCATTCTTATAAAATGCTAAGATATACGGATTTAAAGTATTAAGCCGGTAATAAAGCAAAAACTGCGGCAATCGATTTCCGCCTTAACTTGCCTACTCGTCTGAATAAAAGCTGAATTGACTACTTAAAAAAAATAATAATACTAATATAGCATTAATTAAAGGAATGTGATTTTCGTTCCAGCCATTATGAACATCTTGCAGAATAAATAATATATTTTCCTACAAACATACTTTAAAATATTTTTTTTAGTGTATCACAATTGCATAATATTAAATTACCTCACTAAATTATCTGACGAGGAATTACAAATCAAGTTGGATATATATATATATATATATATATATATATTAATTTGCTTAATTTGGGCATAAATGTAGCAAAAGCCTTATACATATCAGCTTATAGGTTACAAAATTTACGTTTATTAATTTAATTTAGAAATTTGCATGGAGTATCGTACCATGGCTTCTAGAAGAATTCTATCGTATAAAATTAAGGAATGCTCATTCTTTTAATAATTAAATATAGTGAAATTTTCTGCTTGATTAAATTGTGAACTACATAAAAGTTTCGTATGTTCCTAGTTTTAATATATATAATTTTTGCAACTTAAACAAATAAAAATTATTTTCTTAATAATAAATAAATATATTTTCTTGCAATTTCTAAACTTTTCTTTCAGCTTAAAATTTTGTTCAATTTGAATGAAATTTTGAAAATATTCCTTTAACCCCTTATCTGCCGAGGAAAACTTACGTGATTCGCTTCGAATGAGTAATCCTTCGTAAATACTGTTAAGATCACTTTTAAGGTTATTTTATTGCTTTTCCAAGTCATTTCAATAGTTTAACATGGTAGCAATACAATACAAAAGATCGTACTTCGGAAAAACGTATATATACGCCCGGGGCAGTTAAGTGGTTAAATACATGAGAAGCAATGTATTGTGGTAGCGTAACTCCCGAAATAGCTATAAGTTAATAATCGAATGATTAGGCAGGAATAAAACAGAGCCATTAGGTTACATTTTCTAGTTGAATTAGGAACAAATTTACACTAGTGGATCTGCAGATCAGGAGCCTCAACGTCCTATTTGTATCAGACATTATTCAATAGGTCATTTTTATTTATTCCTTATTATATAACAGTATATATTGATTCGATAGACTTGCTATCATAATCAGATACACTCCTGAGGGGGGGCTGCAGCCTCCCTCAACCCCTGCTCTATCTCTCTTTGTATACTTATCTGTATATCATATAAAGTGATACGGAATTATAAATAATTGTATTTACTTTTCCATAAATTCTTTCAACGAGGCTTAGTAAGTTGATAAAATGCTAATTTTCTGCATTTCTAGTCATTTTAGTGTTAAAATAGCCTAATTTTCCCTTAAAAACGCATTAAAAAGCTCCAAGATGGGAAGAAATGGATTTATCGCCAAATTTGGCGACTGTTTCCCTCTTTGGCGATTTTTTGGCGACCTTGGCGAGAAATTCCTTATTAGGGATATACCAAATATGGACGCTCTAATCTCATTGGCTGATGAGATACGAGAATTTTCCAGAACAGCCTGGGTTCGATAGAAAAGTATAAAAGGAGCATTTTTTTCACCGAAGCAGTCAGTCTCAGATCTGCGTCAGTTTGCTTTGCCTTGAGCCTTTTTGAATGAGACTTGCTTTATGTGTTATTGTTAAACAGTTTGTGCTGCTGTTGTGCTGTTAACGGCTATTGATTAAGCTGTGTTTGCTGGTTGAATTGAAGCTGATACTTGGTTTATAGACCTGTATTTTTCTGGAACTTTATGTGAATAAATCACTGAATTATTACAAGTTTCGCCTTTCATTCTCGGACAACTTACGAACCCCCCAAGTACGCAACAATATGTATTCTTAATAAACGACGGTCTTGTATTATTTCCCTGAAATTCATAATTACCAAATTTAATAACTACCAAATTTCATACAAAAAAAAAAAAAAAAAAAAAAATTACATAGCATAGCGGAAATATTTTGCGTAACCTTTAAGTTAACTACCAATTCTATACCACAATTTTCCACAGGAAAAAATGCTTTTAAAATTCTAATAAAATTTCATTATATTTGATGGGGTGTAGTGTAACCATGTTAAAATACTCTTAAGAAATACCGACTATAGACCGTAATAGTACGAAATTCTTTTATGTATGCGGTAAAGTAGCCACAATCATTATAAACGCCAATAATAAGAATAAACCTAATTAATTATAACTCATTAATTTTTCAAACTAATTTGACATTATTTGGATGATTACAGTACATACTCGTAATTATTTTGTGTGGTCCCATAAATTATTTAGTCGATACATACCCTTTTTTAAGAGTAAACATGATTTTAAGCATCTTTATAATGTATGTTAATTTTATTAATTTCAATTCAGCATAAACGCATTAAAGTGCGCGCTTAAATAAAAATTTGTCCATAGGCTCCAATGTTACGAAATTTTTTTGTGTGTCTCTGTAAACGAACCATAAACATTGTATACACCAGTAAAAACTATTCAGCTTATTTTGCATTTAAAATTAATAATTGTTCCAAATTTAACATCGTTTGGATGACACCGTGACATTGTCAGAACACTTTTGTAAGGTCCTGTACATTAATTAGAAATCTTAAAAGCACATATTTTCTTCAAACAATATAAGTTTAAGCATCTTACTCACGTACGCTAGTTTCATTTTCTTGATTGCAAAATGGTATTAACGTTTAAACGAAATTCACCCCATACGCCGTAATGTTAAGAATTTTGGCGTGTCCCTGTACACAGTTTATAAACAATATAGCAATAAAAATTATACAGCTACTTATATGCAAAGCTGGAAAGTGTGCGACAATTTGCAAGTCAATCGAAGGATTTTTGCGGCCGCTATTGCGGTACATACAAATTCTTCCCATAGACCGTAATGATAAGAAACACTTTGGCGTGTCCCTGTACACGAACGACAAATGGAATACACGCCTAACACTATACAGTTATTTCTGTTGAGCTCATGAACATGTGTACCAAATTTGCAGTGAATAGTGTGATTTTTGGGGCCGCTATCGCGGTACATACAAATTCTTCCCATAGGCCGTAATGATAAGAAAAACTTTGGCGTGTCCCTGTATACGAACTACAAATGGAATACATACCAAAAACTATACAGCTGATTTCGTGGGGCTCATGAACATGTGTACCAAACTTCAAGTCAATAGCGTGATTTTTGCGGCCGCTATCACACGACAGACAGACATACAGACGGACAGACGGCATCCAAAATCCCTTTGAGTCTCAACAGAGGGCCTCCACTGACGTTTCGTCAAAATTTGGAAGTCAATAGCTTGATTTTTGCGGTGGCTATCGCGGTACATACAAATTCCTCCCGTAGGTCTTAATGGTAAGAAAAACTCTGGCGTGTCCCTGTACACGAATTACAAATGGAATACACACCCAAAAACATTCAGATGATTTCGTGGGGCTCATGAATATGTGTACCAATTTGCAAGTCAATAGCGTGATTTTTGTGGCCGCTATCGCGATTCATACAAATTCCCCCCTTGGGCCGTAATGATAAGAAAAATTCTGGCGTGTCCCTGTATACGAATTGAAAATGGAATACATACCAAAAACTATACAGGTGATTTCGTGGGGCTCCTGAACATGTATACTAAATTTCAAGTCAATAGCGCTATTTTTGCGGCCGCTATCGCGATACATACAAATTCCTCCCATAGGCCGTAATGATAAGAAAAACTTTGGCGTGTCCCTGTATACGAACTACAAATGGAATGCATACCAAAAACTATACAGCTGATTTCGTGGGGCTCATGAACATGTGTACCAAATTTCAAGTCAATAGCGCTATTTGTGCGGCCGCTATCGCGCGACAGACAGACAGACAGACACACAGACACAGCCCAAAACCGTTTTGAGTCTCAATGTAGGGCCTCCACTGACGTTTCGGCAACTATTTACTTTACGAAAATGTATAGTAAAACAGAATAGGTATTATGCCTTATTCAAAAAATCGTCCATTTTCGACTTTCTTGCCTCTCTCAGATCCAAAAAGCATCTCTCTCTTTTCTCTTGTCCGCTCCTAGGTCAGGAGATGGAGGAAAACACCCCTGGTATTTTCAGGCACCGCATAGGTACCCGGGATTCAGGACCACACCTAAGAACTTTAAGTGGGTCAGTCGTTTGACCGCAAAATTTGCACCACTATGTCGTCCCACCTTTATGCGCTCGTCGAACGTCGGTACAATCAAAAGACAGCGTGAAATCAAGTTCAAAGGCGTCGGCAATACGCAAAGAGCATGCTAGCATTCATGTTCTTCAATTGAGAAAGATTGAGCGCGTCTGTGGTGTCAGTCAAGTCCTTGACTGTTGGTACGGGGGTATCACAGCATTTAACTGATAAATATATTGATATAGAGATATTCTTATTTGAATAAGTTTAATTTCACTAATATTCTCTTTGTCCTATGCATGTAAGTTTAAATACATATTATAGCATTACAAAAACTCACTAGAAATATAATTATGTATTTAAATTATAAAACTGTATTTGTTATTAGATTCAATGTTCACAAATGGAATATTTTAATCGCTAAACACAAAGCTTATCATGTTTTATTACATTTAATTAATTTTCATTTGAACTGTTTTCAGTAGCGTTGAATTTTCAAGTAGTATTACAGTTTCTCGTAAAGGAAAAATACAATTTGTACAGTTTACTTCTCTAAAATTTCGGATATTTATTTTCGGAGATTTCATTTGCAAATATCAATAAAGCAAGCTGAAACAAACTGGATTTCATACTTCATTATTTACCAAATTACAAAATGTTAGAACACGGTTTTTAGGTAGATTCCTTATAGGAGATCTACCTATTGCAATGGTTCTCATGACACGACTTCTGGAAAATTTCTTCATATCTTCACCGATCATGACCCCTAGAACCCAAAACCACCCTCCGTTCAAAAGTTTATATATATATATATATATATATATATATATATATATATATATAGGTATATATATATATTAGGTAGATTCCTTATAGGAGATCTACCTATTGCAATGGTTCTCATGACACGACTTCTGGAAAATTTCTTCATATCTTCACCGATCATGACCCCTAGAACCCAAAACCACCCTCCGTTCAAAAGTTTATATATATATATATATATATATATATATATAGGTATATATATATATATATATATATGTATAACGCTTTTTCCCATGTTAAGTTGTGAACACGATAACTGGAGTAAATTTTATTTAAATTTAACCAGCTCGGGATATGTTGTCAGGAGAGTAAAAATCTCGGTCGAGTTCGTAGATGGGGCATCCAGCTCAAAGGGGGTGGAAATGGTGGGGGGTGGAAATTTTCATTTGCCCATAATTTCTTTAATATTGAAAATAGGAAAATACTTCAAATCAGTCGAATTACCGTCTTACCCTAAAGAATAACTTTTGTATTTAAACTTTTTCGATAACTTCAATTCCTTAAAAGTTACAAGTTAAAAAGTGATTTTTCTTGTGATGAAGCCGACATTTTCTATAGCTTTCATTGCAAAAATTTATAATCTGATGCTTATGTCACGTGCAAATGATAATAAAAAAGATCACTGAAAATATAATAAAGTTTTAATCATGTTTTTAAACAATATAATAATCTGATTTTTTTTAAAAAAAAGTTTAATTTAACAGAAAATATGACGTCACAATTACAACAATGTACTGAGAAAAATGAAATAAAATTTTATCCGTGATTTTAAACAAATAAAATAAAAGTTAATAAAAAAATAAGTAAATAAAATCAACATATCTTAGGGCTAAGCAGATTTAGACTTAGCTTTATGACATAGATGCTATAATGTAAAAGATAAATGTCATCGTTAAAAAAAAAATCTTGTAAATCGATGCTAAATGAATTAAACTGGCATGGTAGAAAAAAGTAATAAATTTGGGGACATTTAGGTATCCCTTTAACAAATGAACCAGGGACGATTTTAATGAATTTTCCGTTGAAGTTTATTTTCATGAAAATTTAAATTTAAATTAAAGTATTTCATTACTCGAATTCCCTTATTTTTATAAATAAAATTATACAATTTAAAAATAAAAGAGCGTTCTTTATTTTATTTTTAAATTGTATAATTTTATTTATAAAAATAAGGGAATTCGAGTAATGAAATACTTTAATTTAAATTTAAATTTTCATGAAAATAAACTTCAACGGAAAATTCAGTAAAATCGTCCCTGGTTCATTTGTTAAAGGGATACCTAAATGTCCCCAAATTTATTACTTTTTTCTACCATGCCAGTTTAATTCATTTAGCATCGATTTACAAGATTTTTTTTTTTAACGATGACATTTATCTTTTACATTATAGCATCTATGTCATAAAGCTAAGTCTAAATCTGCTTAGCCCTAAGATATGTTGATTTTATTTACTTATTTTTTTATTAACTTTTATTTTATTTGTTTAAAATCACGGATAAAATTTTATTTCATTTTTCTCAGTACATTGTTGTAATTTTGACGTCATATTTTCTGTTAAATTAAAT
This sequence comes from Salticus scenicus, assembly GCA_963930645.1. NCBI lineage: Eukaryota > Metazoa > Arthropoda > Arachnida > Araneae > Salticidae > Salticus > Salticus scenicus. Next base: position 53,435,290 of record OZ005654.1, on the reverse strand, counting down.
TTTTTTTTAAAAAAATCAGATTATTATATTGTTTAAAAACATGATTAAAACTTTATTATATTTTCAGTGATCTTTTTTATTATCATTTGCACGTGACATAAGCATCAGATTATAAATTTTTGCAATGAAAGCTATAGAAAATGGCTTCATCACAAGAAAAATCACTTTTTAACTTGTAACTTTTAAGGAATTGAAGTTATCGAAAAAGTTTAAATACAAAAGTTATTCTTTAGGGTAAGACGGTAATTCGACTGATTTGAAGTATTTTCCTATTTTCAATATTAAAGAAATTATGGGCAAATGAAAATTTCCACCCCCCACCATTTCCACCCCCTTTGAGCTGGATGCCCCATCTACGAACTCGACCGAGATTTTTACTGTCCTGACAACATATCCCGAGCTGGTTAAATTTAAATAAAATTTACTCCAGTTATCGTGTTCACAACTTAACATGGGAAAAAGCGTTATACATATATATATATATATATATATATATATATATATATACCTATAAATAATAGATATCGTAATAAGATTAAATCATAAAATTCAGCTATTAATAGAACTAAGACAATAACAGCACACTAAAATATAGAACTGAATTTAACGCAGAGGAAAGAATTACACAAAAAGTTGCAATGTAGATTAAGAACCAATGAGTTAGGATAGTAACTTAAAATACTTACGCCTACCAGAATGATAATAAAAATGACCATTAAGCTTATGAGAGTGAAAACGATTAATAAATAATAAATCACAGAAATATTTGGATGTAAATGCTTAAACGTAGAAACATACTTATCAAGGGGTGCATGCTTCATAAAGCTTAAAGAGCCACAACGATTTCGTACAACGATATTGCTAATCATAGCAATTAATATCGTTTCACACCCCGATCGATGCAGCAAAACCAAAAAGAATTAGAAATAATTGAAATATTAAATTAAAACAAAGATTAAAAAAAGATTAAATTTAATCTTAATGGAAACCAAAGTGAACACATGAATGAAGCAAAGCAACCACATGTATAACAATTAACTCTAACAGGAGAAAAGGATGATGCCAAAACTTAAATTGAAGTAAAATAAAATCTCGACAGATATCGATTAATCGAAGAAACTTCAGAGCATTTTCATTAAAGATAAATTACACAGAGTTAAAATTAAATGATAATGTTAAAATAGATTTTATATCTAATTAATTTTAAAACTAGTAGAGTTGAATTAAATCGTACCATATTCATTAATAATATATCATTAAAGTTAAAGACAGAAGAATAAAATCATAAGACAGAGTGCAAGCGCCATCTATCGGTGAGCTATAATAACATTAAGTCAGTAAAATTATTTCAGGAGAAGAATCCAATGCAATAAGGGAAATTAAGATGTAGTGACTAAAAGATTAAGGTAATTAGAAGTATTGACTGCAAGATTAAGATAATTTTTAGCGCCATTTAAGTAATTAGAAGAATTGAACTTTTGTGATTAACCCAAAACTAAATAATCTTGAAATCATAGTATTAAATGTTAAGTTTTAATCAGACACAATTACAAGCAATAATGCCAAAGAGTACACATATAAGGATAAGCACTATAGGGCAGTCATTAATAATTAAAATTATAATTTAAAAGATTTTTTTTTTTCCAAATAATATAAGATCTTATTTTTGTTATGCATATAGATTGATTGTTCAAACTTAACAATGGAAGCCTCAAGTAGCCAGATGTACAAAATTAAATTTAAGGATAAAAGATTTCAAAATACATAGTATCAACCAGAAATATAAGCATGTAACTATGAGTAATCCCCCCCACACTTTTTTTTTTTTTAATTAATTTTATTCAGCAACAAACCCACCCAACCAACCAGCCAAACAACACCACCCTACCTCCTTAATCAAACATCTGCCCACCCATCCACCAGTTTTTTTTTTTTTTTTTTTTTTTTTTGTGTTAATATATATATATATATATATAAACTTTTGAACGGAGGGTGGTTTTGGGTTCTAGGGGTCATGATCGGTGAAGATATGAAGAAATTTTCCAGAAGTCGTGTCATGAGAACCATTGCAATAGGTAGATCTCCTATAAGGAATCTACCTAATAAAATAAAGAACGCTCTTTTATTGAAAAATGAACTAATAAAGGTTTTAGAGAACTATTACATACTTTTAAATCTTTATTTAAAAAAAATTAATCGTTGCCACTCAACATTATACAAATACATCCAAATTCTGTGTCACATACGATAGTTTTGTATAAGTATAGATTTTTTGTTTGCCCTTGGATCCTGTCCCTGATGGGAAAAGTGCCTGGAAACACTTGTAATCTAGTATTGTCATTGATTATGAAGTCGTGTGCAAAATGTCTGGTCCTTTGGACGACAAGAAGTTGCCGAAAATTGAATTGCAAAATTCCGTTACATACATTAATAGTTGCATCATATCAAGTTAATAAAAGTGTGTTAATTAAAAACCTTGTTAAACGCTTTAATTAATCATTTAAAAATATAAAATTAAAATAATACGTCAATCTTAATGCAAATATCGTTTGTGGTGAATAGTTTAGAATGTCAGTTTAGGCAAGAATTTAAAATTTACGATTGAGAGTAATACGTTACAGCTTCCTTTGACTTTTTATCTTGTTGAAAAGAGATCTGTGAAGATATATGAGGTTTTCGAGTGGAAAGAAAATATAATGACGCCAAAGCTGCCTTTCTCCATCGCCAAGCTCGCCAAATTTTATCGCCAAGTCAAAAATTTCATCGTCAACTATCAACTTTTGCCGCCAAATCACAAATTTCATTGCTAAGTCGCAAGTTTTGTCACTAAAATCTCGCCAAGTCATACAATTTACTAAATTCATAACAATTAACATTGAAATTCAGCGGTGCCAAATGGTCAAGTGTTAGCTAATGTTAATGTTAATGTTCCAGCTTATGTGAACCAAAACAGTTTCATTTTACAATTTTTACTCATCTGACAATAAGAATCACGAAAACACAATACAAAACTTTCAATAATTCAATAAAAATTACAATGAAATAACTATCCAAAAACCGCTACCACTTATCTGTATTTGACTTGACCATAGCAACGCCAGGCTTACTTGAACTAGTAAGATCACAAGTGCATTTTCCCGTTTCTGTTACTTTTTCTTTTAAAAGAAAGATATTGGACAACAGTTATATGGATTTTAAATAAAAATTATAATTTTGATTAAGCTTGGGTGGGGAGGTGGATGTAGCCCAATAGCCCCCTCCGGGATTCGCCATTGCTGGGATTGTATATCTTTAAGGCTTTTATTTGTTCAATGATTATGAGCTTGAATTTAAAAAAATTGAAATATTTACAAACCAACAAATTTAGCCTAAAATTTTAAGTAGAATGAATAAAAAACCCTTTTGTAGTTGAAAATTAAATTTCTTGAAAACAGAATAGCGACGTAAATAATGAAATGTGTGGGAACAAAGCCATTGGCTAGGTATTAATGCATATGTAAAATTTCTCTACAATTGTAACATTAGCGTAAAGGAATCTACCTTTGCCTTTAAGCTTGCCGAAAAGGGATTTTAAATTTTGCAATAGTCTTCTTAATTTTATAAAATATTATCAAAAATGTTAAAACGAGTTTTTAGAAATAGCACAAATTTATCTAAACATACAAAATGATTATAGGAATTTATGTTAGGATTATTTTATTCAATAAGATATAAAGACTTGTTTTTATATTGAACAGTATATTTGTTTGAAAGCTTGAAATAATTGCTTGATTAAAATATGTTGAGTTTTAAGTAAGATTTCTATTGAATTTAATTTTTCATTTTCTATGGCAGCATGGCCTATTTGATGATAGATACCTTTTAACGAGTATTAGCGACAATAAGCCATGTGAAGAAAAACATTATAAAACCATGAGCGATAAATATAGTTCATTAAATGCTTCATTTAAATATACTAAATTTCATTAAGCTATATTGATATTTTTTTAACTTTTCGATGTAATATGACTTATCCAATCGAATGTTTCGGATCAAAATTTTATTTCATGAGACCACATCAAGTGAGTAAATGAGAGACAAGACCAGCATGGCAACAGTAAAGCAATGATTTTTTCTTATGCCAACGTTTTCACCTCATGGGAGATCACGATTACTCTTTTTACTTTCTCATACTTATAAGGTAGATAAAGTATTATTTTTGTGTCAATTTTTCGAAAATGAGTTTTTATATATATTTACACGTTTTGAGGTCCCCTAAATCTGAAAATCATGTTTTAGCGGTTAGTCTGAGTGTGTGTGTGAGTCTGTCTGTGTGTCTATGTGTCTATCTGTTATCAGCATATCTCAAGAACAAATAGTAGCAGAAAGTGCAAACTTGGTATTCTAATTGTGTATCATATAGGGATGCTACACTAAGATTTTCGTTAAGATGAAGCAAATGGTTCGTGTACAAGGACACTCAAGAGTATACAAATACATTACGTCTTTGGGGAAATTGCAGATAAGTAGAGATTAACATCTATAGACTGCACTAAACCAAATGAAATGAATATACATTTTTTATATGCGTAAAAGCATGTCTCATGTAGAATGTGGCAGGGAAATAATTTACTGTTCATTTACAGGGCTACTCAACAGAACTAGATTATAGTGCGACAATTGCTGAAAATTGATGGAAGTGCATTTCAGGTTGTGCCGTATATTATTACGATAGGATTATATTTAAGTGCAGTAAGTGGTTTTACATAATCTTCAAAAGATATACAGAGCTGCAGTTATTTAAGCGATAACATTCTTTTTATTGTTAGAGAAAGTGCTTTACTATAATATCATAGCCTGTCCAGGAAAGCTGCTCATGAATGGAAATGAATTCCTCATAGACATATGATAAATAATGTATGTTTTTAAGCTAAATACTAATCGCTTGTTTTTTGTATACACATTTTGAGGTTTCCTGATTACCGAAGTCAAGTTTTAAAAATTTGATCTTTGTCTGTGTCTCTGAGAGTAACTTAAAAAACGAATAATTTTAGGCGATCCAAACGTTGTATTTTGAAGGTAATATTTGTTACTGGAAAAGTTTGATTAAGATTGATATGTTTCAAGGAAAGTTGCGTGTGAAACTTGTCTGAATAATTTTAAGTGAACTTTTAATTTTAATAACAGATTTAATTTCTATATAAATGTAGGTGCACTAATGAAAAAGTGGTTGAGGGGGGCGGTAGTCCCCACACACAGAACTAATATAAAACTCGTTCGAAGCCTAATTTAAATTGTTTTAACATAGCTTAACATAACAGAACTTGTTATCTTACCCCTTAATCTTCAACCTGTATGTATAGTATTAAATGACTCGCCGTATTACTTACTTTCTCTTATCCATAAAGTAGAGAAAGTATTGTTTTCGGTTTAAATTTTCGAAATTAAGTTTTTGCTATATTTACACATTTTGAGGTCCCCTGTATCTAAAAATCATGTTTTTAGCGGTTGGTCTGTCTGTGTGTCTGCATATCTTAAGAATATCTCAAAAAAAAAAAAAAAAAATAGCAGAAAGTTTAAACTTGGTATTCTAAATGTGTATCATATAGGGATGCTACACTAAGCTTTTCGTGTGAGGTAAAGCAAATGGTTCGTGTACAAGGACACCCAAGATAATTCAAATACATTGCGTCTATGGGGGAAATTGTAGGTAAATAGAGTTCAACATCTATGGACAGTATTAAACCAAATTAAACGACTATTTATTTTTTATTTGCGTAAAACCATGTTTAATGTAGAATATGGTATAGAAATCATTCACTGTTCGTTTACAGGGCTACACAAAAGAACTAGATTATAATGCTACAATTCTTGAAAGTTGATGGAAGTGTATTTCGGGTTGTGCCGTGTGTTATTAATATAGGATGATATTTATGTGCACCATATTATATGTGCATAACTTCCAGAAGCTATGCAGGGCTGCCAACATTTAAGCCGTAACATTCATTGTCATTTATTATTGAAAGTGCTTTACTATAATATACTATATAATATAATATTTTTCAATGTCCAGGAAAGTTGCTCAGGAAATGAAATTAATTCCTCAAAGTCATATGGTAAATATTGTATTTTTAAGCTAAATATTCATCGATTGTTTTATATATATATATATTCATGTTTTGAGGCTTCCTGAATAAGGAAGTCAAGCTTTATAGTTTGACCTTTCCCTGTGTATGTTAGAGCAAATTAAAAACAAATAATTACAGCCGATCCAAATGATGTATTTTGAAGTAAATACGTATGTTAGCAGAAATGTTTGCTCAAGATTGATAAGTTTCAAGAAATAATGTGTGTGAAAGTTGTCTGAATAATTTTAAATGAACTTTTGAACTTAATAACAGATTTGAATTCTCTATAATTGTAGGTACAATAATGAAACGAGGGACTGAGGGGTGCGGTAGCCGCCACACATACAATTATTTGTCAAATAAAGCTGCTCTGAAGCCTAAGTTGAATCGTTTTAAGATAGGTTTACATAACAGTACGCGTTATCTTAACCCTTAATCTCCAATCCGTGATTATTGTATTAAAGGGTCTAGCAGGATAAGGTAGAGTCAGAGGCCCCAGAAAGATATTTTGAAAATGACTCGTGTGGTAACATCTGCGAGATACAAAACTACCATTGGCACAAATTCAGCCTCTCATCTCGCTGCGTTCTGGCGATAATGAATCAAATAGACGCTAGAGGGGGTAATTTTTAAAATTGATTTTTATGAAAACTATTACAGCTACACTAATGAAACAAAAAATGTTCGTTAGACAAAACATTAGTCTACATTATATATATTTTTGTAGAATTTTTCTATCGTATTTACTATTAATAAAAAATGAAAATATTTTTTTACAAGATTTTATTTCTAGTTCATGCAGATGTACAATCACAGAAAAAATATATAATGTAGCTTAGTATGTCTAGTAATACTACCAAAAGTACATAAATATAAAAAGGGTGCAACACTTCCAAAAAAAATTAAAACTTCTCATGACCGTCTTAGGTACTAATGACTTTACATTTGTCTTTTGATTGAAATTTTTATTACTGTATTAAAAAGTAGTAACATGTTTTTTATTACTAAAAAATATATTAGTTAGTAAATAAAAATATAAGTAAGACGATGATTTTGACATAAAGATTTGAAATTTGTTTGTGGAACTACGTTTTTAAAGAACAAGACGCAACTTGTCGCTTTCCAGCTAGTTATGTGTGTATAATTTGTAGCATTTTGTTTATTCCTCAACCTATGGAAGCCTCTGCGCAAGCGCTAATTCAACGAGTTCACTGTTAAAATAGGGGTGACAGTCATCTGGCTCAGAGAGAACGAATGATAACAGAGGCGAATTATTGTATGCTTTCCAAATCACAAGCTGGCACACATCCAACATTTTGGACGCGTCGTCGCTTGGTAGTTTTAAGGAACGTGGCTGCAATATACCTATTATTCTTCTACCCCCACCGGTATATTAGCTCAACTTTAATAATCTTCTGAGTATTATTTCAGATTATTTCAACTTTTAATTTTTCTATAGAAAATTATTTTATTGTGTTTTACTGAGTAATTGTACAAAAAATATGTCTGGTAAATGTAAAAACTGTCGTAGATGTCGTAGATTACTGCATTAAAAAGAAGTAACATGTTTATTAAGAACGTACAACTTTATATTTTCATCTTTTATTAATAGTAAATATGATAGAAAAACTCTACAAAAAATGTATAATGTAGACTAATATTTTGTGTAACGAACAGTTTTTGTTTCATTAGTGTAGCTGTAATAGTTTTCATAAAAATCAATTTTAAAAATTACCCCCTGTAGCGTCTATTTGTTCCATTATCTCCAAAACGCAGCGAGATGAGAGGCTGAATTTGTGTGAATGGTAGTTTTATATCTCGGAGATATTACCACACGAGTCATTTTCAAAAAACCTTTCTGGGGCCGCTGACCCTACCTTATCCTGCTAGACTCTTTCAGGGTAAAAGAAAGTCATGTGAGTGACGCACCAGATTATTATTATTATTTTATATTGATAATTCTTGAAAATATGTAATTTTATTATATTTACTAACAGAGCCATTTTCATTTTTTTTTAAAGATATATACGTGAAAATATATTTGGTGCTTAATATAGAAATTTGGAAAATAACTTTTAGATTACAAACGATATCCTTTGAAATATTTAGAAGAACTTATTAAAAAGATGCGGAAGAAAATCAGCAAAAATAAAAATATTCTTAAAAAAAAAAAAGGGTATCTTATATAAGGTAAACGCACCAGTAGTAGACCCTGTACCACTAGTGGACACTTTCAAACTCGGAAAATAAGCTACTTAAAAATTCTGAAGATTCGAGCAATGTTCAGGAAGGGAGTTATAGTCCTACACTATTAATCCCTTTAACAAAAAATAATTCCGGCTATTAGTTTTAAAGTAATGTTAGTTTAACTAAAAAAATTTGCACTTTTTGTGATTTTCACGTTTACTTCTTATCACTTTGAATAAGGAAATGAAATTTTATTTGCTCGCTCTCTTCTTATTTTTAACTGATTTCTTGTACCTTTTGCTTTTATGTGACTAAAATAAGTATGCAGAATTCATTTATTGTGCTATTTTTTAAATCTTGTATTAACACATAGTATTTTTATGGGTGTCCACTACTGGTACCAAAAAATGTCATTATGACAAATAGTGGACAGCCCTGTCCACTACTGGCTCATGCGACTTTTAATGCCAGATCCAGTAGTGGACACAATTCTGTAATCTAGCAATTTTAGAGTTGAATTTTAAAGCAAAAATTCAAAGGGGTCGACTACAAGAACAAAAAATGGCCCACTGTTGGGTTTTTAGTGTGTCCACTACTGGCTCATTTTAAGCTCTTCAGATTTTTTATTTTTTCCATATATAAATGCTACATTTAGCAATTTTCATAATATAGTCGTGTTAAGAAAGAGTTAGTAAAGGTCTGAAATATTAATTACTTTTTGAAACTCTAAAATTTAGGAAATTACACAAAAAATAGCCGGAAAATGTCCTTAAAGTGTCCACTATTGGTGCGTTTACCTTATATATTTTTTTTCTTTGATAAATGGTAATAATTAATACCTTTGAAACAAAAATAAATCTTGCTTCTTCATGCTTTTATACTATTTCTACGTTCATATTTGTCATCATTTAATACTCTTTTTCGGTTCTTTTTGATATATAAGGAAAATTAAAGATGTATTTAAATTTTATTACAAAAAATTTTAAAGAGAGTGATGTTGTGTAGAATTTCATGTCAACTGTCTACATTAGGAACCTAGATCAGAATGAGATGTTCTCCATAGAGATATTTTTAAAGAGTTTTAAACAGTATTCACGCGGGTTCTAGAGTAAACCATGGAAAACTTCGAATGGCTATCCCGAGAAGACTGACATGATATTGAAACCGACACTTTCTATCCATCAAATTTCAGAGCATATTTTTGGTTACTGGTGGAGCATATAAAACAAAGAAATTGTACTCCAGAAAGCATTGTCCATACCGATACATATATTAATCTACAACATCACATAAGGGCTTAGAAGAGATATTACATATACGCTTAGTTAAGAGGCTCATTAAATCTAAAGTATTTTTACATTTTCCTCAACATCATCGTTACGCAAACCTTAAAATGAAATCTATGTGCAATTTTACATGTCAAAATTGATCTTATACAATAAATTTGAATAATTATGTAATGCAGTTTAAGTTCTTCAACGTAAAATTTTATTAAAATGCCTCACTTATTTACGAGGCCACTGAATCAAAATTCGATTAGATTATATAACCTGCAGTGTAACACTTGTAGCTTAGACTGCGTTGTAGAAATTCGGGGACACTTCAGAAGGGGGAGGGGTCAGAAAGGAATTTTACTTCCGGTCGTTTAGCGTTTCCCTCAACAAATGCAGGTGTTCCAGAAACGGTACTAAAACTAAATACACAAAAATGGCTAAAACTGACTTAATAAATTACGAAATTAATTAATATTTACAGTCATACTTATTGATGACTTTTGGAGTTGGAAAAAAATATATTTATACAAATTCCTTATTATCAATTATATTAAATACATATGTGATATTTATTATTACAGCGCTTGGAGCTTGTAAAATCATGTTACTTGGCTTGTGGATGCGAAATATCGATTGCTCTTATTTTCAAAACTCTAATATTGTTGGGCAGAGAGGGAATATGGAGCAGAAATATAAAAGTGTGGAATTTTTAAATGTAGTTAGTGGTTAATTAATCTGTGCTACTTACGCCATTTTTATTCACTTACACCCTATTCCTACAGCTCTGCATAGCGGCTGTTTCCCATTAAAAAAAAAAAAAAATAGTGCACTTAACCCAGTAGTAGTCGCTAGTTGATCGATTCGCCACCCATCCCTTCAGTGTCGCGACAATTTTAATCAATAGCCACCAAAAATTTTTAGAAATGCCATTTGATATACATAAAAGGCGAATCGATTCGAATAATCGTCGATTATGTATATCAAATGCCACTTCTAAAAATTTTAGGTGGCTTCTAATGAAAATGTCGCGACACTGAAGGGATGGGCGGCGAATCGAACAACTAGCGACTATTAACGGGTTAGACATTGTAGAAAAAAAAAGAACTATCCTAAAAACGGGGAAAAATGTAGTATAGGAGCAACACTTTGCAGCGATTTAGTGATAAATTGTGTACAATGGAAGCAGTTGATATAATAGAAGTAAAGTTGCATGCACAGCGTACTCGGCTCCCAGACTCGGGTTGGTACTACGTGAACTGAGAAGATATATTGAGTTCATGTAAAATTATTATTTTGTTTGGAGAAAAAAAGTCACAGTTTTTATAAAAAACATTTTAACTAAAGTGTTCTAAATATTTAATTCTATATTTGACCAACAATACATTAAATTTAAAACATAACAATGCAGCTTTAAAATAACAATGCAATGCTCAGAACTAAAGCCAACGGAAATAATGCAATTCTTGAATATTTAAAACATAAACTATGAAATTTACCTCACTAACTTCCAAATGCATATTTTCTCTCGGAAACTGTATTGCATTAAACATTCTGCATTTTAGAGTCAATGTGTTACCTTTTAAGTAGTGACATTTATGTCCACTATTAAAACCGTTTTAATGTTTCGTAAGTTTTGATAAGATTTAATGATTAAGCAATATATTGCGAGTGAAAATTCGCATTCGGAGATTTCAGAATTTGAAATATGCTTAAACGACGTTTTTGAAGTTTAATTTCAGATATAAAGTATTTAAAAAAAAAAAAAAAAAATAGGGTACGTATAATCAAGTTATTTTCAAAAATTAGAAATATATTGCTATAAACACAAATAATCTACAATACTTCAAAATGTTCGCCATTGAATTTTGTTTAAAACTTTTGTTTTATTGAAACTTATAAATAATATTTAGTATAAATATTGCAGACGATAGATGTGATACCGCAATTTCGAAGTATAAACATCGTTTAAAACAGTTTTCTCTTTTATATCTATACAATAAAATTGTTAGTTTATATTCTGAAATTTTTCAATATTTCTTTGTTCAGCTTGAGATATTCATTTTAAGCTTACTTACTTACAGTTTTTAACAGGTTAGCTTGTGTTTAGTTTTATCTATATATAATATATACTGTTAAATGAGTTTATGATGGTGATTTGTATTCACTTTAATTTAACTTAAGTAGTATTTCCTTTTTACATTAATACTTTTTAGTTATAAAAAAAATACACATTTTCAATTCTATATTTTTTATATTAGGTACTATTGAATTGAAGGAGTGATAAAATTTTGAAAGTTTTTATTACTATTATATATTTCACCATATCTTATAAAGCAGCAAAACAGTTTTTACATGTAGTAGATTCATAAATACATACATATGGGCATATAATTCACATATTTTTACAACAAAAAGAGAAAATTATTTGGTGTAATGATGATCAAATGGAGTAAATAACTATTCATATATGTATAGATTTAGATGTCTAGGTTTTTCTTATATCGCATTGTTAAAATGTAATATAGTCAGAACGTCTCTAAATGACAATAATTAATTTGAAAAACAGCGTAAAAAGTATTACAAGTATACCAAAACTATTTATTCCAGTATACAGTATATATTTTTAAATTTCCGTTTAATTATTTGTGAGGTTTCAAATGAAAAATTGATTTTTTATATTTATTAATTTAATACAGGAGAGAAATAACGAAGTTTTGATGCATATTTCAGATGATAATATATATTATCAATTTAGCCATTACACTGATAAAAAATAAAAGTGTATGAATAAAAAAAAAATTAAAGCAATAAAATTGTTCCATTTCTCAGAAATTGGCTTTTATTTATATAATTTATACTTCTGGCTGTTATTTATATAAACTGTAATTTTTTCAATCATTCAAATTTTTACTTAAGTATATCAACACATCCATTTCTGTACGAAATTTGCATCTTCACATTCTTCTTCATATTTATTCAGACATGTGAAATATACATGCATTGCATTATCAAGATAATGAAATTTTCTATGAATCGAGAATGATATAATTTACATTAGTTTTGAATTTTAGAAAACCAGACGTATCTCATTCCCTCCAATTTCTCAGTATGAAACACTTTGTTGTAAATTATATATTAAACATGCATTTATCACTGACGTTTGCATGTCATATTAAGAATGAAATTTTTTTTTAAACAACTTACTGATGCAATTTGTTCGTGCAATAAAATATCCTAAAGGAGGACACTTTTGTCAATGTTCTTTATCGAATTAGATCGAACTAATGTACGTAGAATTGTATTACATACGTAATATAATTTTGCGTTATATGTTTTAAAACTATTTTACGGTAACTTCTTTTTTGCATGTAAAATTAACTGATATTCGACAATTTTTTTTTTTTCGATAAACTATTTTACATTTTTTTAATTTCTGTCAGTTATGTAGGTTATATTTTTAATTTGGAGTTTTTAACTACAGCTATAACATAAATAACATGATTAGTTTAAAATTGTTATTGTCCAAAAAAAAAAAATATATATATATTTACACATAGACTCAAAAACGAATGTCGGATATATATTTTTTTTCTGGTAACCAGTTAGTAACTGGTATATATAAAATGTTTGTATTTATATTGCAAATTTGGTAATAATATTGTTGTTTTAAACATAATTAATTACTGTTCTCAGTTGAATAAAGATTTCGAAGTTTTAATGTTTGACATTTAATTTAATAATAAATGAGTGAGAAACATTTATGTTTGTGTGTGAAAGATGTACATGGCATATTTAAATGCTAAGTAAATGATAAAAGATATTAAAAAGAATTTAGAGAGTTTGACCATTTGGGTTCACAGCTATAAGTTCTTTTGAGAAAATGTAAGTTGAATAAAGGCGAAATTGAAAAAAAAAAAAAAACTCTGTGTGGTTCAAATAGTAAAAGTTATGAATTTACTTAAATTTGAATGCAACTGAAATTACAAAATACACACAAATTCAATTACGCATTTATAAATGTTATGGAAGTTTGTATGAATATGGACAGTGAACGATACAACCTAAATTACAAGCAATATAAACGAATGAAAATTTTAAAGTATGTGATAAAAACAAGTGTTTATTTCATCAATTTAAATTAGCCGTATGCATAACGAACAAAAACAGCAAACGACAAAACTGTAATTTCTAAGACAACGTTACGTTTTTCAGGTTCAAAGAAAGAAACACGAATACAGGTATGAAAGATACAGCTGGCGTTTATTTATATCTCTAAAATTTTTATATTCTTGTTTCTTTATTATCACTTTATTGGCTATGTAAATGGTAGTATATATAAATATATATATATATATATATATATTCTGTGATTTTTGTGGTACAATTATGGGAGTTTTAATTTTTCTGATAGGTATTTACAAAACGAAAACAAATGTGGATGTTGACAATCCCAAAATTAATACAAGAGGTTGGCAAATGTATTAAGAAAGGCGGACACCTCTTTTTAACAGAACGACAGTATATGAATAATTTTTAAGACTATATTACTTTAAAAAATATTTCCATACCATTTGTTTTATAACTTATTCTAGTATAAGGTAATTCAGGGAAGATACTAGTTTATTCTTAGTACCTTTAAGTGTCCACAGATAGCAATTATGACCCGTTTGTATAAGGAGACCTATCCTATTGAGCACGTGGTTTGTGAATTTATCTTAACTTATCGCGTTTAATCGCCGTATTTTTGGATCCTGCGAGCATTTAACCTGGAGAGTAAACCTCTTATAATATTTTTTGCTCATACTTAAATTTCATTAACGGATATTTTATTTTAAATAAGACATTAGCAGTATAAAGGAGTTCCACTTTCTCTTACACACATAAGACAAAGAGAAGCCAGCATTACGAAAATAAGCGCGTATTTTACCTCATACTTGGGGGAATACGCAACATCGTTCAGAAATAAATTAAAACAATCTAAGCGTTTGGACCGGATTTTTGTAACTCAAATAGACACCTTTCAAACGGTTTGAGACTGATTTTTGTAAAGAAAGAAATATCCCTTCAAATTGTGCACGGAATAAAATTGTAACTTAAAATCATGAAGCTGAAGTAGTCAATAAGATTTTTTTTTTTAAGTAGAAATGTCATTTGAAACTACACGCTGAGAGGGAATGATCTTTAATATATATATATTTTTTAATTCTATATACTGTATATAATAGTTTAAAATATAAATGGAATAAATAATTATAATTATAATTATAATATTATAATAATTATCCTTTTTATAATAATATGTTAATGAATTTTCAAGACTTCAGTTTGGATCTCGCCTGAATACAGCTTGGAGCAAGGCAGCTAAAGTAGGGAATGGAATTTCTGGGTTTTCAGTTACTGCGGTTTATTCCTATAAGCCACAAGCATTAGCAGATATCTATTGGTTCCAGGAAAAAGAGACGTGTAATCTCGAGATGGATGTTTAGATCAATCTATCGACCTATTGCTCTAAGGAATTAAACAATTATATGTTTTCAGCAGTACTTCTACAAATTGAGGATCTTATGTGTATAAGTTTGATAAAAATATGTTTTTCAATATTATTGTTGCTATCTTCAAATTTCTCATGTGAATAAATGTGGAGAGAAATTGCGCCGGCAAATAAATATTTCAAATTTAGTTAATCTTCAATAAATATTCTGTTTGATCTACACTGGTTGGAATTTTTTATGCGTTCTGCAATTCTTTTCTTCTCTAGGATTGGAGGTGAGATCATTTATTATTTTATTTTGAATAAATCTTTTTTAAAAATTACAGTTTGTACCTTTTCTAAATATTATCCATGAGTTACAGAGCGATATAATTATAAATTTAGTAAAACTTGATCACTTGCCAATTTACAAACTTCAAATTACTAAACGAAAGTTATAATAAAAAAAAAATAATTTAATTTACAATTTTTAATGTGAATATTCACAAATAATAATAATAATAATGATTAATAAATAAATAAATTTTTACTCCTAACAAATGTACTCTTATTGATTTTGGCAAAGTAAACTTCAAAGAAAAAAAAATGTTAATAATAAGATTTGTTGTTTTCTCCATAGTTAATGTTAATTCACAGATAATTTTCCAATGTTTGTCTTATTTGTCTTATTTACTATGGTGTTGCATCTTACCCCATAAGAGATGGCATTTTACCGGTATGCATGGGGGAACATGCCAAAATTACACCAGTTTGTTTAACAATAAATTTATCAGTCGTGTAAATACTGGGCAAGAAATTAATAAGCATACATAATTAATTAAATATTGAAGAGTAACTTGCATTTTTTCATTGTCTTGTCTATTCAATTTTGGTTTCTACTAAGTAAAACAAACATCCCATTATATGGCGATTTTCCCCGAATTATCTTATATATTGTTCAACTGAGAATGTTATAATCATTATTTCTGCTTATTTTATTTATTTTATTTATTACATATACCGACAAAAGTATTCCATTTATTTCGATAGTTTGTGCATTTTTGAAAATATTACAATTTCCGTCTTTTTTATTCAATAAAATTTCTTTCTATTGGCGTTATAATACACATTCATTTTGATAAAATGTAAGCCCCCCCCCCCAAAAAAAAAAAAAAAAAAAAAAAAAAAAACCTTGCTCTTTTTTTTTTTCTTTTTAGCTTATTCTCTGAACGTTATCTTGCATCTTAAATAATAAATATTATTATTATTTTCTCAATTAATCAAAACTAATTTTGTTCTGTAAAATCATGAATTTTTTTAATATTTTAATTTTACTAAAGTTTATATATTAAAAGTGGCAAGAAATTGGAATATTTTTCCACATTATAATACATATTGCTGTGTTTACTTCCTGATTTATTTGATTTTTCTTAAAATTATTTTTAAAATTTTCTCAAAGGGAAAAAATGTTATGTCTTATTTGGAAATGAATAAAAGAGTGGACAAATATTAATAAATAAATAAATAAATTTTAATCATTTGAAAAATTATTAACATTAATAATAATTACATAATATTTAAAATATATATAGAGAGTAATTTATTTTACCATATAATCTATATAAATAAATAAATAATCTATCTATATATATATATATATTGAATTTTGAATAAAAAAAAAATAAAATATATTAGTACTGTACAAATATTAGTACATTTAATTCGTTAATATATTTTTTTAGATAAAAAAATTAAACGTTCTAGAAACAAGTGACTATTTTATGAAATTTTGAAAATTGAGCTGGTAAGAAGTTGTGAGAATGACCCGTTTAAAATCATTTATTTATTTTCTCAATTAAATGCATAATTTTTTTAAAAATAATCACATATATTTTTTATTACTGTACTGTTTTTGAATGTAATGCATAAAAAGTTATACAAAAGACTATCTTGAAAACTGAAACTATTGCTGCATGTTGGAAATATATCTAAAATAATAATAATAATAATAATAATGAAAACTTAATTTAGTTAAAGTAATTTTCGTGATATTTTTGTAATTTGGAAATTGAATCGCTCAGTCAGATAAAATAATTGTTAAGCCTGTCTACTACAAAAACTTAATGTGGAATTTCAAACATTTTCTGATTATTTTAATATATGTGATAAAGGATTGTACTTTTCAGCACAAATTTTCAGCACTGTCATTCACTTGTCACATTAAGAATACGTTAAAATTTCACTATAAAAGGT
Organism: Salticus scenicus; assembly: GCA_963930645.1. Lineage (NCBI taxonomy): Eukaryota > Metazoa > Arthropoda > Arachnida > Araneae > Salticidae > Salticus > Salticus scenicus. Next base: position 53,417,999 of record OZ005654.1, on the reverse strand, counting down.
ATTTGACGGCAAGTACAATATACTGCATGGAAAACCGTATTTCATTTATAATTCTAATCAAAACGTGTTCTAGCTAGGCATTTCTAGGTTTAAACTATATGTTTTATAATTGACAATAAAGTACATACAAACCATAAATAATCCATAATATCCATTCTTTCCATTCATGTAAGGTGGTATTTGTAATTGGAAAATATTATATTTTAATATGAAAGCTTTGTCATTCGAAATTATATTATAACTGTTATGAAACTGGATACATTATTATAAATTTCCTAGTTTCGACTACACTCTCAGAAATGGATACTCAAATATCACGAAATTGTCTTTAATTTTTGCGAAACCGTTTCCAGAGAAATACTCCGAGTGAATATTTCGTCAAATTGAGAAAATTACTTTCGTCACTTGTTTGAACATACAAAAAATAAAGATACATTTTTTCATGCTAGTTTCGTGATACATAGTAAAATAAAAATTATAGAATTATAAAATTACCTGCAAGTTCGTTGCTTTTGACATTAAATCCTAATTATATTTAATGAAAATATAAATAAAACAGAGCAAACAAATAAAAGTAATTTGGATATTTATTTGACTGCTTTACACACTATAGTTACAATGACTTATGTCTCAGTTGATTCATATTTTTACAGAAATTCACAGAAACAAGCGCACATAATATTTTGTACACATAGGACATCACAAACATCCATGCCCGCACCGGGATTCGGAACCGAGACCTGAGAATCCAGAACGCAGCACCCTTCCAACCGAACCACCAGGCAGGCAAATAAAAGTCCTTGTAACGTAAAGTCAAAACAACACAGGAAAAAAAATATATAAATGTGGTAATGAATGCTAGCACATGCTATTGTGAGTAAACAGTTTCGTCAAATATTTGAGAGTTCACGGTTCCTCAAAAATCACGTGATCACTTGACGAAATGGTTGTCAAAAACAACGAAATTAAGCCCGAGGATGTCTGAATCGTCAAAATTGAGAATATTATTTCTGAGAGTGTACAAGACAGCCACTGGAAGTAAAATACCATTTGTTTATTATTTTGTAAAACATAAGTAGCTCATCTATTATAGTTATAGACGTTAAAATATAATATATTCTTTTAGTAATTATCAACAGTTCTGGTGTAAGTATTAAAATTGTATCATTAGTTGTATTGTGTAAAATATTGACTTGTTGTTAAAATGCAGTGTTATACGTTTCGATAGAAAAATGTAAAAAGTACAAATAAAAGAGATTTTTGAGATATTATGTGAATTAGATTATAAAAAAAGTAAACAATATTTCTCTTTAATTGGTGTATTTATAATGCTTATTTAAATGATATAAATATATCATTGTATTATTGAAATTATGGCGATAAAAATGTATCATTAAAAATTACGGAGATAAAAATTATTGTGGTGTAAATTTTTTCGTTAATTTATCCTTTATCATTATTTTATTCAATTGAAATTCACACATGGAAAACATAAATACAATTTATTTTCTTTTATTCCATTACATTGTTTTAGCTGTGTTATCATTGTCAGTTTTAATTACAGGAAATTACTGTTTTTTTTATTCAGAAGGCAGTAAAAGTTTTCTAAAGTGTAATAAATATGCCGAAATATATTTTATTAAATATTTGTACATTTTTCTATGATAGGTTTGATTTTAAAAATAAAAATAAAATAAAATACATTATTACATAAACTTAAAATGAAGTATTACATTTTTGCTGATGAAAAATCACTAATAAATTGTATTTGGGAAATAATCTCTTGCAGACAATAATTCAATGTATTATATTTATCCACTGAATAAATAGTAATAATAATAATAAAAAGATAAATAGATTTATATTATTAAGTTGAACAAAGCTGTAATTAAAGCTTTTAAAATTTCTGATAATTATCCTTCATTTTATAGCTATTTGAAAACAATCTTTCAGCAAAAATAATAATATCTTCAAAGAAAGTAAATAAGCTAATTTGTATACATTTATATATATGATAATTCATGTTGTACTTTATCAGATTCCGCTAATGGAGTTTCCTACTGATCTCATTTTCAGAAACTATCACAAACAAACCAATGGATAAAAAAAAAATACTTTCGTATATCAGATATCCAAAATCTAATCAATGTTTATTTCTTCAAGATAAAGCTAATCTTAAGGCATATGTTAATCAAATGTCATAATGAAAAGGTATTCTGTATTAGATTAATATTTTCTAATCTTACTAAAACTTTTGTGAAGTGCAAAAGTGGTATTAACATTTAATATATGAATCGTACAACGCGGTAGTAAATATGTTTTTCTTCTAATGTATTACAAAGGCTATACGACTATAACCGAAAAATACCTCAATATAGATGACATAAATTATTAACTTTTTTCCGATTCATCTACCTTCTAATATTCGAGAACACTTCTATTTAAGTTAACCTTTTAAGGAAATTAAATATCTATCTATCTATCTATCTATCTATCTATCTAAATATATATATATATATATATAATTTTATTTATATTTTTATTTATTTTTTATTTTATTACTTTCCGAACACTATAGTGAGGAAAGTATTGTAATCATGTCAAAAATCCGAATTCGAGATTTTGATGTTTCTATACGTTTTGAGGTCCCCTAAGTCCGTTTTCACTATTTTTACGATGATGTATGTATGTGTGTGTGTATGTGTGTATGTGTGTATGTCTGTGAGTGAACACGCTAGCGTCTAAACGCTTTGTTCGATTAACCTGAAAGTTGGTACGCATATTGTAAGTCACCATAGTACGAACAATTGACAAATTAATTAAATAACATGTCATGTTTGAGAAATATTTTTTTAAAGATAATATTTTGTTTTAAATAAATCTAATTTTATAATATCTAACATATTTTATATATTTTAATGAACGTTTTTGTATTTTATTTATTTATTTATTTATTTTGTATTTTTTGTATTTTTTAGTTACTTGATTAAAAAATATATATATAGTATAGTAAGTTAAAATAAATACTGTTTTACAACCTGGGAAAAGTTATTATATTTTAAAATATTTAAAATTTTCTAAAACAAGACTTATTCGCTCTTATAACGTATTTAGAAAAGGAATTTGGCGCAATTAGATGAAGAATTCTTTAATGTATTAAATATGGACATGTTATGCTAAAATATTCCATCCTTTCACTCTTTAAACTTAAATGCAATATGCACCTTAATGATCTAATTATAGTAATTTTCTATAAGGTAATTTTAATCTCAAAATTAGAAACTGTATATCGAAACTGCGAAATATTTCCAATTCTGCGAAATGTAAAACTTGTTAATGGAAATTTCTCAAAAAATTCTTTTTTAACATACATCTTAAAATAGGAATAATTCCCAGATCTAATAAACGTAAAATTACAGAATGAAATTGTCTATGGAAATTAACTTTAAATATATTTATGGTTGCAGACTTAAATTGTTAAAATATTTATATCGATATTCTAAGAGTTTACCATTTAAATGACTTCCTTAATTTACATTTATTCAATAATAAATTTCCAACTATTATCATAAATTGGTATATTTATTGAGTATTTATGTTAAAACTTTAATATATTGTTTCTTTGTGTATATAGATATTATTGTATAAAATAAATGTTAAAATACATATATGATGTGTATCGAAATGATTAGTCCACCAGTAAAAAAAAAAAAAAAAAAAAAAAAAAAAGGTTAGAAACAAAAATATTTTATTGTGCAGAAAATACTATTTTATAAATTTCATTGGCTCATATAATTAATAAATAAAGCATAAATATTATACAAATCGTGGAAGTTATGAGGAAAATAAAAATTATGTGAAACAACAGTTACAAGAACGTAGGTCCACAGGAAGAATCGTACGTTAAATAAGTGTTTAATAATAAGAAAAGATTCCACCATTTTTCAGAATAATGAGCTAATCATGTGTAAACCTTTTCGACATGGTTTGTACGAGTTTCTACAAGCCGCTTGTCCCGACTTTTACCCATTCATAGGAAATAGCTTTTTAAAGTGTGTAGTAGGTTTGTGATGCCTTCCGCTATCATACTCTGCTCTTGCGAGTATGACACACATATTTTCTACCCTACATCTACCCTATTCAGATCGGGACTGCAAGGAAGGCAATCGATAATATGTAAATAATTCAAAATCTATTGAAAAGTGTACAATGCACTACAGCCTTAAGCATTGTCTTTTAGCGACAGTAGGTTCGTACCTTCAGTGTGCTCTGCTAGTATGGAAGAAAATATTGTTCAATCATCTGTTCAATCGTTTGAATGCCGCAAGCTCTCAGACTGCAAGTCTGACAGCCTGAAGCATTCAAACAAATGTCTCTACAAATGCTACATCGATCTTTTCTCCCCATTCTAATCGGATACCTATCATTATAGAATTATCATCAACTACTCTAAGAAATTCAGCTTTCAGACGCAATATATTCGAATTTTTCTGTATGTGCCAAGACACAAACCATTTGTTCAAGTAAAATATATATATATATAATATTAAGATGTGAATCAGATTTAGAAAACTAAATTTGGCCTTTCTCAGCTTGCTTGTTTTTAAATTATGTAGATAATAGACACACAGTCAGACACGCAAACAGAAACCCAATTGTTAAAATTTAAAATTTAAATAATCATTAAAGTAATAAAGAAGTTGAGTGTTCAGAAGTTGTGACAATATACAATAAGTGTATAAGTAAGGTGGATTTCTCAGACAGTAATTTGGATAGTCATAGTATTACACTAAAAGCATGAAAGTGGTACATTAGTCTTTTTTGCCATATGATTGATTTGGCAATAATAAATGCCTGGATCTCATATAAAGAGGTATCATTGAAAAAAAGAAAAAAAAAAAGCTAACTTGTTGAATCATAAATATTTCAGGATTGAAGTTGCTGATCTTTTTTGAAAAAAGTGGGGAAAGGATCGTTCTAAAAAGAGGAAGACCAAGCAACGAAATTCAAAGGCACCTAGACACACACACACATACAAAAAAAAAAAATCCCAGTACAATGGTACACAATGGTACAACAAAAGGATTTGCGACAAGATTCAGTTTATCACTGGCCAAATTGGAGTGCTAAATGAAATAGGTGCAAATTGCCTAGTCGCAAGAGATTCATTTATGTGTCAGACACAAAATGCTTCTTATGTCTATGTTTCAACAAAGACAAAAATTTCAACATCAGTTTCCCTAAATAAAGCCAGATAGTTTAGAAACTGTCATTTATTAAAGACTATACACGTAGTATATTATAAATACCCATTTCTTTGTAATTTCTTATAAATAAATCTTTGTAATATATATATATGTATATGCATATATGATTTTCTCTGAGAAAAGAAATGCTAAACTTCGGAGTGTTGCTGCTATCTGACAAACAGCGAAGAAACGATATTAAAAAAAAAATCGATTTAAGCAAGGAAAGCATATTGAAAAAATGTTGCCTAAAAAATGTTAAATGTTTGATTTCAGTGCGAAATCAACGAACGTTAAAGGGTTAATAATTTATTTCAGAACAAGAAGTATTCTTAAACATAAAGTAATTTTAAACGTTTGTGTTTAAAAAAAAAAAAAAACTTATAAATCAGTAAAAAAATATTACAAGATAAACAATTAACAAACGAAAAACAAATCATTCGCTAAAAATTAGTTAAATTTTGCAAAATTTTATTTATTTATTTTTATAGAGCTCTCGTCAAAAATTAAAAATGCAAATATTTTTCACAGTTTTGTGTAAACAAAATATGCGAAATTTTAGAAAAAAAATGTTTAAACTTAAAACCAATTTAAAATTGCTTTGAAAAGAAAGCAATACTATGCAGATCGCTTCTCTTATGTAACTTTGTGTACATAACCCTGGGCAAATTGTTCTTTTTTTTTTTTTGTTATTCAGTGTATATATATTAAAAAAAAAAGCTATAAACATTTTTTTTTCTGCTGGCGATATTAATGATTATTAAAAATTCATCTTATGCATAATCTCTATGTCTGTACTTGCATAATTGATTTTATGTTTACTTCATACATTTGAATGTGGATTTTTTGCTTTTTTATAAGTTATTCTGAGAAAGATAGGCGGGGTGGGGGGGGTGGGGGGGGAGTATTTAGTATGAGGATTTTTGCTTATTTAGAATTTTATTTTTAATAGTAAAAGAAAATAAAATCTAACGATGAATAAAATTTAAAATCTATATGAAACTTAAAACCAAAAATGCTATGTTAATTTATGAAGTGCCACGTTTATGAGAGTGATATGACTAAAAAGTAACCAATCACAGTTTTTGTTTCATTCCGTAGTATTTTCTGTAATTTGATTTTATCTGATTTTATTTGCATGCAATTGTAATTTACATCGAGTGATTAAAAATAGATATTGCAGTAATAATCAACAGTTTTCATAAATATATCGCAAACTGTAAAACTGTTCGAATTAAGAGTAATTTTTAAAACATATGCCATTTAGTGCACATGATCTGTATAATTAACCTTCAGTTACGACATTTAAAAAAAAATAACGTGGTTACCACAATGGGTTAGCGTAATCGAGAAACTTTGATAGTTAATATCTTTTGTTCTAATTATGCAGATTTCAATTTATTTTTACGTAGTGATTGGGTAGGACCTCAGAAACACAAATATGATATGCAAAACTTTCTGAAATTTTTGAACAAATCAGTATCGCGCCGTATACGAAATTGTTTTTTTTTTTTCCTAAATCGAAAATACTTTTTATTTTTCAAATTAATAGTCTTCCATGAAAAAAATCGGAATAAAATTAAACACTTCGAGCATTTAATACTTCTATACGCGTATTAAATAGTTTTATGGCTCATATGACGATTTTCTGAAGGAAAAAAAATGAATGAATACAGTTAGGCCAATTTTTAGTATTACTGCAATTGCTTAAGATCGTTTTAACTTGTGTAAAAAAATGTAAATTCATACAATGTTGTAAAGGGTTTAAAATCGATCAAGAAACATTTAAACACAAACTGGAAATGAAAATAACTTTATTTGTGAAACTTGATGCAAAATTTTTTGAACATTATTCAGAAATTTTCGCAAAGAAATTATATACAACACAGAAATTTTGTTCACTATTTTATTCTGAAATCAAAGTTTTTACTGGATTTCACTATAAAAATTTCAGTACTTTGCTCATTTGTGTTTTTCTACTTTTTGTGATGAATTTACCACAATAGGTTACCGTAACTCGTAGGTGAAATTCTGATGCGTGTAATCTCTATACTTTATATGAACTGAGGCTGAAAAGTTCATAGGTTTATATAGAAAGGATAAAGGTTTTTCTCCCAATACACTCCAAACTGACTCTCTTTCATTGTTCAAAAATACAACGTCGGAAACAGATCGCACGGGTTATCTTGACTCTGTGTGGTATCTGAGGGTTAATAAAGTATATAATATAATAATTATACAAACCATCAGTTGTATTGCTTATATTTCAGTAAAATCAGATAATAATTCTTTATAAAGTTAAATGTTGTTATGTGAAATATTTGAAGAATTATCACTAAATGAACTTGTTAAGATTTATCAAAAAATTGCAAGTAAATGTCACAAATGTGGAAAAAAAAAAAAAAAAAAAAGTAATTACAATAGGGTGATATGGGCTAAGTGTAACCTAAGAGTAAGTATAACATCGACTTATAACTCAACTGATAAACTAGTTTTGAACCTAATTGATATCATATATGCTTATTTGAAGTATTTTTCCTATTTTGCCTTTGTAAACCAGGTCAAATATTAAATAATGCTAGTTTTAGATGTTGAAAAACTGCATATCCACAACAAAATGCCCCTCTGAAAATTCGGATCTCTGCAGTTGCAGTATTTGTATAGTAAACTTTATAGTTCTTATTTATTATCTATTGTAATTCTATTCTTATAAAATGTGAATATTTTTATATCTTTTAAGATCGCAAAAGTAATCAGTCACGGCAGTACGTAGAAGGTTTTATGAAGAAGTTTTGTATTCTAGTCGACCGGTATTCAGCAAATCCCCTAACTTTTACCGCAAGAAAGAAAGTTTGAACTGGCAACTAATTATGCAAACTGGAGTGCAAATTACTGTAGGTCTGTTATGAGAAGTTCCACTGTTTTTTACAGAATGATTCTCGTTGCGTTTACATGTAAATAGAAGTGAACATTTAATGTATTCTCAATAACATACGGAATATGTGCATCTATGCCTAAATAATTTTCTCGTATGACTAAACTAACCGTTTGAGTATTGAATTATTTGAAGATTTTATGCCCAGGGGACGGATTTAATTTGTCGATATATGAATGATTTTGAATTTTGGACAGTAAGGTCCGCCTGTGGGCATTATTCTCCCATGTTACAATATTTCAGAACAAAATTTTCTGTATTCACATTTATATTACAAATGGATATACATTATAATTTTATTCTTTCTAATCTCTCTAAAATTTCTGGAGTGAGAATCTCTCTCCTTAAAAAAGTGACCCCTATTTTGACACCAATTAAGGTGAGAAAACAATATTATCACTCTGGAAAATGTGACACTTCTCACTTTTTGTGAAAGAGTGACGTATAGTCACTCTGTCACAAAGAGTGAGGTCGTCATCTATTGCAAGATGAAACTTTTGTAGAGTGAGAAATTGTTGGCGCCATCTGGTTATCATATTTTGAACGAAATATGAAGGACTATTTCCGAACGATCTCATGTATCTATTTGTTTAACAGAACGTATTGAAGATTTTTGAAGGCTAAAAATAGAAAATAATTATGTTAAAAGATAGTTTGGTAAATTATTTTTTCTATACGATTGACAAAATCGAAGTAATATTATTAATGGAGAATCGAAAATCACAAGAAACATAACGAAATTAGTCTTAGAAAGTAAATAGTTTTATTTAGAAATATATAAGGTATAAAAGAAAATATCAATGCAAATATTTAATGCACAACGCCTTAAAATCTGTAACAGTTTATATTTTTATTATATTTATTGACAGCTAACACATGTGAAATATTCAAAAATTTGGCTAATATTTTACTAATATTTAAAATCAACAGCAAGTTTTATACTTCTGAACAGGCGACTTATTCAGAAAACTCTGTAGATTTGTATGCGAACAGTTATTTTTTTTTATTTTTTATTTTTTTTAAACATGTACACTTGAGTAACTTCTTTTCCGCATAAGCTACTTTAAATGACTTCTTGTCATTAAGATTTTTTTTCAAGTATACAGCTTTTAAAATAATTCTAATTTTAGCAATTTCAAAATAATTTAAATTTTAAAATATCCTTTAGAATTCTTTAATTTTATATTGTTGATAAATGAAGTAAAAATTTAAAAATATGATTGATCACGTATGAGAATGACTTAATAATGTAAATTAAGCAGCTTGTATATGTGCTCAGTGGTTCAGTGGATAAGATACTCGCTTGCTACGGAAACGGCCTGGGTTCGATTCCCGACAGATCCAAACTGCATTCTTTGCACCGTTGAATTGGAGTCGATTCGCCAGGTGAAATGAAGCAACATCGTCTAATATACACAATTTTTTAAGGAAAAATAAACTGTCATATTCTTTAAATTGTTCTGAATAATCTCACTCTTAATAAAGAGTGAGAAATCTCACTCTTTCGAAAAGAGACTTTTCACTCTTTAGAGGTTGGCTCCATTTTGGCATGTTCAAAGAGTGATATACCACTCTTTGAGAGTGAGATCTCACTCTTTATATTTTAGAGAGATCAAAGTATTTGTATCCATAGTATATTTCATTGTAAAATTATGAATATTAATTATATATTTAAGAAAAAAATAGCATACAAATTGCAAAAGAAACGCCCACTGGTGGAGTTACAGATTTTCAAATGGTTTGAATCTACGTCAGCGATCTCGAAAGTGTTAATATGTAAAAGTAATACATTTTATTTCGAATATACTTATAGTGATGATATAAGTATGGTTGTAAGATATCATAAAAAACGCCAGGAAAGTGTTTGCGATCGACTTCCACTGGCGGGGTTGCTGCAAACATTAACGCCTACTTCTTAAATTCAGATGACGAGTCAGACTCATCTACCGTAACTTCGCCCAAGTAAGCACATGACGAGTCTCACTCGTCAAATGTACCCAAAGGGTTAACGGTAGGTAAGAACAAAGTTTGCTTTATTTTTCTGCAGGGAACTTCCAGTGCTCAAACGTACAGAGTTCTATTCCATTGCTCATAAGTAAATTATGATGCATTTTGAAATGTTTTTATTTCTCTAGCGGGTAATATCCGCTCTCAAACTTTTATCAAATGCTATATTTACCGTGCTTTCACAAGATTACTCGCATTTAATACTTCTGGGACAATTTAAAGAGGCTAACCAACTACCCAATCTGCAAAATATCTTTCGAAATGCTGTACGTGTGGTCAATGAACATTCGCACTTATTCAACTTCTTTAACACATCATTAACAGCCTATACCACAGTAAATATGCATTTTGAATTTTTATTGAGATAAGAGTAATATACTAGCGAAATTTTGTAATTAATAACATACAAATGTATTTTGTTTTTCTATGAATGTTTGCATAAAATTTTTTTATTAAAAATAAGGAAGAAAAATAATAACCTAGTTTATCTGAGGTAAAATATGAGACTTAAGATTGATTAAATATTAATTTTGACGAAAGAAAAACTGCCTAAAGTTTCTGAAAATTTAAATGAAAAATTAACAACTGTGTATAAATTAATAATATTTAAAATCAGTTTAGTAAATTAAACATAATGCTTTAAAATTTTAAAGTTCTTAAGAACAATATATATGGATATATAAGGTAAAACTAGGAGAGTTTGCGCACAATTCAACAAAACGTTATAAAAAATCTAAATTTTAACACTTTTGTGCATAGCTTTGAAGTGATCCTTCTTCAACGCATTTCCATTACTATTTTGTTCTTATACTATGATTTAGAGAAACAGCTGTAATAAAACCAAGAGAGCAATTTTGCGCAATCTCTCTTTTTTCTTAATTTTAACTGCAATTAAATTGTTAACCATGATAATTGCACCTAAATGACATTGGTATAATAGTCCAGTCAATAAATACATTGTACCTTGCAAAAGGTGGGGTAGAATATTTTATTTTTTTTAATTTGTGCATATTAGTACTAATATGCAAAAAACGAGTTATCCCACATGGTCGGCCCCGGGAGAACTATTGTCGGCTGAAAAACCTCGAAAATTTACTAGTTTTTTGGCTTTTTTCCAAATATCTCAAAAATGGCTGAATTTAGCGATATTTTTCTATTGTAATGTTTAAAGAGGATTAAATTTCCTACAATTTCCTTCATTACACCTTTTTTGTAGTACTAATAGCAAGCGCGTAACAGCTTCTTGAAAATAAACAGTTTTCTCAACTTCGTAGAAAAAGCGCATTACTCCTTATAAATAATGTGTAGTAATTATTAGAATTAGAAGCTTTATATACAGAAAGCTTAACAACTTTTAATAATATAGATCTGATATCTGTCATCCTTGGGATTTTCGGATTTGATGATCAAAAACGTAATACGGAAATACACATGCCAGATGTATTTTTTTTAGGGCTGTGCCGATTAATCGATTAATCGGTTCAGTTAATCGATCAATGCTTAATACCGATCAATTTTTTTAATCGAGTTAATCGGAACGATTAATTCGATTAAAAATTTTCAAAATCCGATTAAAATTTTCAAACACCGAATTAAAGTAAAAATGCTTTTCTGCCTACAAAATATTTTTTCACATATTTTGCTAACTAACATTCTAAGAAACATCCATCAAATAATGAAAAAGAAAAAAAAAAAAAAAAAAAAGAAAGGAAATAAATAAAGATAAAACCTCTCAAAAGAAGTTGTTGCACTTTTGTTGATAGAGGAAAGGGGGAAGACAGTTATTAAACAAAATGCCGCTTCATGTGCATTCTGGAGCAACACCACCTGTCTTTAGCCTTCTACAGAAAGTGTTGGCTAGGGTAATAGTATTCTCAGAAACAAGAAGCTTTCAAAATATGGAAATGCTAAAGATAAAAGAAAAGAAAAAAAAAAAAAAAAAAAGGGATTGAGATTTCCACTATCCCTCTGAAGGGGGAAATGTCAACAGAGTTTCACAATATCTTTAAGCGTTTATTGTCTGTTCAGAATTGCTGATAGTAACTATTGAAGTAGAAACAGAAAATAACATTCTGTGTCCCTCCTAGTCCGAAGAGACAAAGAAGAACTAAAATATAAGAATTTGAGATTTTTATGATAAAGTCATGGAATTTGGAGAAATCATTTAAAAATAGTGACAAGCGAGATGGATAAGGCCTGCAAATATAAAACTAAAATATGTGTAAATTCATTTAATGTTTCTTTCAAAATGAATTAGAAAAATAATTTACTTAAAAAATAAATAAATAAAATAAACAAGTGAAAATATTTATATAAAATTAACACTTAAAGTCACCAATTATTACTCTGAAGATTAATTTAAATTTCAGCTATGAAATAGATATAATTGATTAGACAAAAATTTTTAAATTTTTTTTTGCTTTTCAGTCAAACTTAAAAATAATATGTATATATATACACAATATGAGAGTTTTATTCATCACTGAAATAAAATTTTATAAAGAAAAATGAAAACCGATTAAAAATTCGATTAATCGACCGATTAATCGATTAATGAACTACGATTAACCCAGTTAAAACTCTTAATCGATTCCCACCCCTAATTTTTTTACAATATATATTGTAAAAAATACTGTTTTATATTCTTGATTGTTTTCTTAACATATACCTTGTTAAAATAATCGTGATTTTGAAAGAAATTAAACAGGTTCGCCAGATAAATTGGCGATCATTTCTTTTTTTTTCACTAAGGACAACAGATAAGGAATCTGCTCCCTTTTAATTTTTACCTTCCCCTTTTTACACCTCCCCCCTCAATGGCCACGCACTGACAATTCTGGCCTAACAACAGTAGTTATCATCAGACTCCAATAACTGCCGATGTATAGTATTCTATCACTGCAACCCATAATACACACTCAAACATATACAAAGAAAAATAAATAAAATAAAAAAATATTTGTACATAAATGTAAATGAATAAATATTAGGGTGCTAATAAGCAAAAACTCAATGCATTGATACATAAATATTTTAATTCTACTATTTATTAAATTATAAAACATTAATGATATTTAGATATAATACATAATGTTGTAATAAACATTAATTACTGCTATATTAATATTGACGATAATAACAATATACAATCTTAATTTTAAATGAAATTCATAAATAGACAAACTTGTTTGAAGAACAATAGCAAATAATTACGAAAGTAAATTGTAGAAATTTAGCTTTATATATAAATTATAGGGAGATTCATTTAGCCTTGAAACAAATAAAGAAACGTACATTAATGTATAATATACATATTTATTTTCTTCGTGGTTATTTTGAAAGCCCGGGTTCTTAAATTTCAATAGTCATCAGAAGTAGAAGGAAGGTGTGTCGTCCTCAAATTGTTCTTCTCCGTCTTGCAGTAATTATATAAGCTCTTAGAATAGCTTATCATCTTCTTCAGCCTCGTCCAATGATGAAATTACTACGATATTTTCCTGTTGAGGATCAGAGTCATTGTTACTATACAAATTTCCCTGAGTATTTTATAGCCAACATTTTGGAAGCAAACTGCTTTCTTGTTGGCAGTTTCGGCTATTAAAACATCTTCACCATATTTTTTGCAAAGGCATGATGTAACCGTTCTGATGCCAGGACGAAAATCACCCTCTATTTTATTCATCAAATACTTTATGAGACTGGCACTCCTCCGAGTCGTTTTCAGAGTAGGAGTAAATTAATTCCATTACCTCATCAGTGTTACTTGCAGGGTAGTATCCTCGTTTCATCTCACTTTTAGGCCTCCAGTGCAGTTTTTGACGACAAAATCTGTGATACCCAGCATTTATAGCAACTAAACCTTTTACATTTCCGATGCATTCAAGTATTTTTTTTCTTCTCTCATCACCACGATTTTTGGCACCATTTACAATTGTTTCTTTCACACCCAGTTTCATAGCATGGTGGATAAAATTTCTTTCATGCTCAGGAAGTCGTTCCTGTTTTTTAAAGAAATCTTCAAGTATCCCCTCTCCACACAAGAAACACTGATCTTTAAAACTAAAACCTTGAGTTCTTGATGGAAGACATGGAGCCGCACTGTTTGGACCAGCTCCATCACTAGTTCTATGACGTCTTACATATGCTGCAATCGTTCGCTCATTGATGTATCGTTTGTGACAGGCATTGTTAATTCTTACTTGTTTTAGGTTCTTCAAAAAACACTAATGTTCTTCATTTTGACGTTTTGCACTGCACTTTTACAGATTTTTTGTATACCTCTCTCCTTCAGAATCTTTACTTCACCTTTATTCAAACTGATTTTGAAAATGAAACAAACACTCTGGTTTACTGTAATAGAAAACGCTCACGCGTTGAAACAGTACGTTTGAACTGAACTGAATAACATAGATAGATGTTCAGCCGAGGCAGCGTACTACAGGATGAGCAGAGGCGGGAGGAAACGGAGAGCTTTTTAATTGAAGGGAGGCTGGGGGGTAAAGACAGTCTTTTTTTTTTTTTTTTTTTTTTTTTAATACCTTCTTTGCTACGAAGTAGATGTCATTTCCTAAGGTCAGGCAGCTGAATGTGTCCTTTCCTTTCTTTCCCTTTTCTAATAAGCGGTCATGCGTTGACCCATTTCTTTGAGTTGTAATTTATTAGCTTGAGAAAAAATGCCGACTTTCAAGTGGCTGTAACACGCTTGCTATTATTACTACAAAAAACTTGTAATGAAGAAAATTATAGGAAATTTAACCTTCTTTAAACTTTATAATAGAAAAATATCGCTAAATTTAGCCATTTCTGAGATATTTCAAAAAAAGCCAAAAAAATAGTAAATTTTCGAGGTTTTTCAGCTGGCAAAAATTCTCCCGGGGTCGATCATGTTGGATAACTCGTTTTTTTCATATTGACACTAATATGTACAAATTAAAAAAGAAAAATCTTCTACCCCACCTTTTGCTAGGTAAGCCCTTTTTTACACACCTATTGACTGGACTATAAGGTTTTTGTAAACAAATATTTTTTTGTATTATATATAGGTATTTCAATTTAATAATTAAAAAGGAAAAAAAAATGAAAATGAAAATGAAAAAAAAAAAATATTTAAAGAAAATAAATTAAAGAAGCAGATAAAAAAACAAGACTAGATAATAAAAGTAACATTTTGTTACTATATAATATATTTAACTAAAAATTAATAAAGTACCTTTTCAGTTTAAATGGTTTCTTTTTTGTTGACTTAATCTGTCATTGTCTATAATCGTTGCACTCGTTTTTATAAATGATGCAACATTCATGCAACCACCTACCACCAGTAAAATTTATAAAAGAGTCCACGGGATATCGTTTAATTTAAAAATAATTTCCAATACTACCATTCTATAAAAATTCCTACAAAGGGTTTTGAAAATTTAAGCAAACATTTTTTCAAACGAGACACAATAACCACGTCGAAAATTTAAGGTTTCCACCATATTTTAACAAAATGGGGTGTCAGGTTGGTCAGTCAACTTTCTCGAGATCTTGATGCGGGATATGCAATTACAGAGTTTCATGAAAATCTGTTTATAAATACCTTTTTTATGGAAGTTTGAAACTTTAAAATAGCTGCCATTTCGAAACAAGATGGTACATCAGGTTTGGCCGCGAACTCGTTAAAGTTAATACTAATTTGAAACTTTGAAAATAAAAAGCTTTGATTGAAGTTAAATTAGAATATTGAACGTTATGGTGCTGATATATTTTTTTAAATAATTTCACTATCACTTTTAAATGGAAACGGAATATGACTTTTTGATAAAATGAGTATGTAAACATCAGATTTGTTTAGATTTGATTTTTCGCACAATGGCCATTTCTTGCCATTTGAGCTAATTACACCGATACCCAACTTTAATTAGAAATTATGAATTATTACGCTCTTTCATGCATGAAACAGAATTCGAATACAGCATGTATAAACTAAAGGCAACATTCGAGCACTAGATTCGCTAAAATATGTAACATTTATATATAAATGAATTATATAAAGTAATTTAAAACAGCTTTAAATAATTTACCTTTTCAACCAATATTAAGGGAAACGTACTTCCAGTTACAAAATATATCCAATTATATATATATATATATACATATACATATTATAACGGTCCGAATAAATACTGAAACACAAAAATTGCATTTTTATGGAGTTTCTCCTAGTAAGTCTTTTCTAATAAAAAAAAATCCTTTACAGGTGAAAGGAAAAACAAAAACTGTGTTTCAGGGTGATAAAAATTTTAATTCATCTCAAAAGAAACTACGTCCTTTTATCTATTGTATTGACGTCCATTTTGTTGCAAAAATACCATTACATTAAAAAGGATCAAATATGAGACGAAAAAATTTATATAATGAAAAATGTGTCTAAAAATAGCACCAATATCAATTCTAACGTTAAATAATAATAATAATAATAATAATAATAATTGCTTTAGGGATTTCGTATAAACTGAGAAGCGTTATTTTATAAATATTTTAATAGTTGGTTTGATGAATGTTTCAGGCATCAAGATCGTTGCGGAAATTTATGTAAAATAATAGGATCTGAAAAAAATTCTTAATTTCTCTAAATCTCTTTTTTCTTGTGTGACATCAGAAAATTCTTTTCTTTTATGTTGTGATGTAATATATTATAGATTGACCAATTGATAGTTTTAGGACTGGAAAGAGCGCCATCCGCATGGGTTTCGATAATATCCAAGTTCAAAATCCCTTAAGAAGATAAAAAATTTGGAAAGGCTACGCCGACGAAAGTTACCCAGGAGGATCAAACCTAGCATTCCCATTCTACAAGCGTTTTGAAGCAAAAAGTTCTAGAGCCCTAGGTATACTTGTGTATACTTGTCTTTTGTATACTTTTGATACTCACTCGCGTATTCTATTCCTTCACAAGTTCATGTACTTTAGAGATTTTTTTTTTTTTTTTGTAATCCTAAAAGTCATATCAATATATATTTCAAATATAAGTCACTTTTAACTTTTAATGAATTTGACTCAATAAAATATTTGTACTTACTGTATATCAGTTTATTTTCCATTTTAATAAGTTGAATGCAAAATTTATTCTAATACTCTCTATGTCAATATTTCATAAACTTCATGCTAAAAGCTCATAATTTCATTTCCGGCTGTTTAAATTCAAATGTTTATTCTCATTGTAAATATCTCATTTCACAAATTTATAATTACGAAAGTTTAATTTTCAACTGAACGTTTTCTTACAATTCTGTGAAATATATACTCTGTAAATGAAATTTTCTTGGAAAGTTCTCTTTGAAGTGAGAATTTTGATATTTTGGCTTTTAAAGGATTTCCAAATTGCACGTATGATTATAAATTTTAATGGTTCTTATCAGATATATTTATTTCGTAAATTGTTAGGAATGTAATATTATTTTCAAATTTTCTGAAAAGTCGAAAGGCAATAAATAAATATTTACCATGCTATTGATGCATAAGTCATGAAGTGCAATTCTATTAAAATATCGAAATAAAATATTGAAATATGTATTATTGTCCCCATAAAACATTTATAAATAAATTATATAACGGAGAAAATTTCAAAAAAGATTACCATGCTACACTAAATTAATTGCTCAGCCATAGTGTAATAAGTAAAATAAATAAATAAATGAGAAAGCAAATCTTTGTGTAAAAACTAAGGGCATTTTTCGGTTTATCATCATTACTCCGAGCACGGTCGATTTTTCTAAAAATTTTCAAAAAAAAAAAAAAAAAAGAAAAAAAAAAAACTTTTTTTTTTTTTTTGGGGGGGGGGGGGGGGCACAATAATTCAAATTATCGACGCAAAATTTAGAATTGGATAGCCAGTAAAAAAATATGTATTGATTATACATTCAATCTGCACATTAATTAACCTGACACAAATTTAACTGCTTTAATGACATTCAATAAATTCCTTCATATAAGAGATATTAGAGGCTTATTTGTGTTGTGTGTAAAATCATTCAAGGTTAAATGCGAGAATATATGCATCTTCATTTTGAGCCAAAACAGTAGGCTATGTTGCGATGAGATGTGATTTATAAAAAACATAATTCCACACGATGATTTGTTACATATGTTACACTCGTCACACAAGTAACACAAAAAGCTCTAGAAAATAAAATGTTGTATTTCTAATACTTTAGTATAATACATTAGTTTCATAAAATAATACTTAACAGGTAACCATTCCAATAGTGTAATAATAGAAATCAATTAAATTATGTTCATTTGAAAGGGCATAATATAACGTGATTTTTGATGCATAAACTGTTAGCCCTCGTAAGCCCGTTCTTCAGATATCTATATTTAAGTTCTTCAGATATCTATATTTAAGTTCGGGTAAACTTATAGTAATCGGAAAGAAGTGGGATGTGTCCAATGAAAACCTACCAGAACCATGGCTTTTATGAATTTTTATAATCTATTTTAGCGAATTTTTAGACATTATATCTCGATGGAATATATCTCAAACTGAAATGGGAAGCTGATTATTACATCAAAGAACATATTTGACTAAGTTCTTTCGATTTTTGCTTGTTTTCGATCTTATTAATTAATTCAGTAAGGCGTGTGTTATCGATTCAGGCGTAGTTACATCGATTATTAGCAAACTTTTAGAATTTTTAACTCAAAAACGAGCTGACGAAGGATATTGCTTTATGCGTCAAAAATCATATTTATATATGTCCTTTCGATTAATACTTGTTTGGAATTTTTTTTTTATTATTTTATGATTACACTATGGGATGATTTCCTGGTTAGTAAAATAGGTTGATCAGTAAGTTTTGTCGTTCAAGAAGAGGTGGCGCTAGTAGGTTTGCCGTTTTATTTTTTTATTTATTTTTTTTTAGTTGACGTTTTTAGTTTAAGTTTTAGTTAACGTGTCACACTATTTTTTTTTATTTTTTTTTTTTTTTTTCATTATTTTTCTTTTTTTTTTTTTTTTTTTACAATGGAAAAATTTAAATATCATGCAGTAATAAAATTTGTATTTTTGGAAGGTGTAGCGCCAAAACAAATTCATGACCGATTGTTAAAAGTGTATAAGAACTCTTTATTTCAATTCGCACAGTAGAAAGATCGGTTGCTGCGTTTAAAAGTGGTTGTGTAAGTCTTGAAGACGATCCACATGAAACATTCTGAACAGCAGAAAACATAGCAAAAATACAGGATGTGATTATAAACGATCCAGATTTAGTAGAAGCCCTAGGCATCTCATTAGGCAGTGTGAGAAACTTTTTGGAGTAAATTTTGGGTTACAGGAATATATATGCAAAGTGAGTGCCACAATCGCGTTTCATCCCCAAAATAGTTATACATACAAATGTATATATACATATATATATATATATATATATATACAGTCGGTAACAAAAGTATCCGAACACTAGCAAAAATTCCTATGTAAAAAAAGTACAATTCATACAGTTTTGTTAAAAAAATCCTTGTCGAATCCTCTTCTTAGTCAGTTTAAGAACATGATTCGATAAGGATTTATTTAACAGAACTGTATGAAGTGTACTTTTTTTACATAGGAATTTTTGCTAGTGTTCGGACACTTTTGTTACCGACTGTATATACACCGTGTGGCCCATAAGTCAGCTGGCATTGTATTATGTTACTCTCATGAAGGGGTATATATATATATATATATATATATTGGGTGGGAAGAAAGTAATACCATTTTTTGTCAGCAGAGGCCGCTGCAATGACGCGTAAAAATAATATGCCAAGCAGATTTCTAAATTGAACGGTTTAAAAATTTTAACATCTCATTTTTTATCTTTCAATCCTACTTGTGCATACATGAAGTTTTAATTGAGATGATGATTTCGTGGAAAAAGCGTTATTAGTGAAGATGTTTTATTTCAGCTAAGAGTCGCCGACTGAATCTGAAGTTAGCAATGTTGAAACTCGTTCGGATATTATAACTTGCGGTAATATCAGGCACAGAACAAGTGATATGTTTGTAAACATTTACAGGCAAATAAATATAATTTTTTATTTTTAATGAGTGAATTGTTCAAGTCAGCGCCCTCTAATGACGAAAAATTAAATTAAATTACTTTTTTATTTACCAATAATAAATAAATTGATTAATTAATAAATAAAAATGTCCCCTTTACGAGAATAACTTTTTTACAAATCGCATTTGGGTCAATCCATTTGAAATCACCCAAAAAGAATAAAATTTGTTGCTCAACATTTTTTATTTTTCTTTTTTTTTACCAGTTTTTCACCGTTATTAGGTGAGTTCAAAACTGTCGAAAAAAATTTTTTTAGGCTCATACTTTTTTTTTTTTGACGGCCATTTTGAATTTGCATCGTAACTGTTTTTAGGACAAAAACAAGGTTTGCATAAAAGTATCTAACTCAGTTAATTTTATAGATATCAAGACAAAATAAAAACCAAAATTATCAGAATGACCTCCTAGATGTTTTTTACATGCATAATATTTCTTACGTCATGAGGAAAGTGAAGAAAAAAATTCACAACTATAGATGGAAAATTAACTTAAAACGGTAATTTTAGTGCTGCAAAACTACTTAAAAAATGAAAGACTCATCAATAATTTTTTTTTTCCTGCGTAGATTTGTTACAGGACTAGTTACTGTAGAAGTTTCCAGCTTGAGAGTTTTATCCTTTTTTTTATATAATTTTTCAAAAATTCCCAAAATTGCATTTTGGCAATATTTAAAGTTGAATATCTCAAAAGGGACTGAGTGAAAAGTTATGAAATTAATACAGATATCATCTATTTATGATATAAACATACGATAAAAATTTGGTGACTGAGACTCAACTGGTTCCAGAGTTATAGTACATCAAAATTGGCTCCAAATTGCATTTTACGCACACAGTATTTCACGAAAATTTATTTTAAAAATACATTTTCCTGCAAATTATAATTGCTATACATATATATATATGTGTATATATATATATATATATATATATATATATATATATATAAACTCTAATAACTTAAAATGAGCAATTTAACTTTTTCAAACAGAAATACCCTAACTACAAAATTAGACGGTCAGTGTTCTGTGCTATGTGACCGAAGTGCTGTGTCCACCTAGGATCATCTGGCACACATAGTGTATGTGTCTGCAAATACCACCAGAACGTATAGCTCTTGATTGAAGGAGCAAGGCTCAAAATAAATTACAGCGAACTGATAGAATTACTTGTGTAACATTGAGAATGAAAGTTGCATGCTGGACAAATGTTCAGAATGTCCAGGATCCGAAGGTCTTCTGGAAGTTCCAATGAAAGAAATTGGCAATTTACCAGAGGAAGTAGCTTTTAAGCAGTGGGTGCAAACTGACAGAGCAGAATTTATCGCCCGATTACTACCAAATGATGAATTTCTAAATCTTCTTGTGGAAGATAGAGTAAAACTAAAATCTCACCATTTCATTTCAACAGTTCAGTCTAATCATTTCAAAGAACTTAAAAATAATCTCAAAAACAGTGAATATTTAGTCATTGGTGATTTTTCAGAAAACTTTACATTTTGCTTTCAGGATGAAATTCAGAACTACCACTGGTCCAACAGCCGAGTTACATTACATCCATTTATTATTATTATTATTTTAAATGAAATTTACTGTAAAAGCATTTGTATGATAAATGATTATCTTATTCAGGATACCTTTACAGCTGATGAATTTCAAAAGAATCTCACCAATGAAATGAAGAATTTTTTACCCAAAGCGAAGATGATGATTTACTTAAGCGATGGTGCAAGCAGCCAATACAAAAATACGAAAAACTTTATTAATCTGCGCCAACATGAGAATGACTTTAGCTTGATAGCTGAATGGAATTTTTTCGCTACATCTCATGGGAAAAACTTGTGTGATGGTATAGGGGGAGAGGAGGGTACCACTAAAAGGGAAGTAACTAGAGCCAGCATGCAAAGACTTTACAATAACTAAATTCTTACTCCACAAGACATGTTCAAATACTGAAACGAAAAAATAACCAGAATAGAATACATTTTTGTCTCTGCCAATGAAATTAAACAAACTGAAGCTAAACAAACAAAAAGATTTGAATTTTGCTTGCCTGTGACATGAATAAAAGAATATCATAGATTTGTTCCTATAAGTAATAATCAAATCAGATGTTACACTACATCAATAAATAAGAAATTTGATGAGCACAAAACTTTGATAGTGTTAACACATCTTCGCTTAAAAATATGGACTATGTTGCATACATTTACGAATATCATTGGTAGATAGGCATAGTCAAAGACAAGACCGATCAAAATATTGATCTATTAGATCTATTTTCCATCCATATGGCCCAAATACTGCCTTCCAAATATCTATAAATGGCATGATGTGTGTTCTAGTAAACAAGGTTGTGAGGAAAATTATCCCTATCGAACTAACAACGGTTTCGGGCCGAACACATAACATATCTAAAAGGCTATGCAACGGAATTTCAAAACTCTTCAATACTTTGAAGAAATTATAAAATTATTATGCTAACTGATAAAATGTACATCAACAGTTTGAATAAAATTTTGTATTTTAAGTTACAATGTTGATTTTTACCATAAATTTTCGTCAAAATTCTGTATGCCTAAAATGCAATTTTGATGTACTATAACTTTGGAACCAGTTGAGTCTCAGTCATCAAATTTTTATCATATGTTTATGTCATAAAGAGATATTATCTGTATTAATTTCATAATTTTTCACTCAGTCCCTTTTGAGATATTCAACTTTAAATATTGCCAAAATGCAATTTTGGGCATTTTTGAAAAATTATATAAAAAAAAGGATAAAACTCTCAAGCTGGAAACTTCTACAGTAACTAGTCCTGTAACAAATCTACGCAGGAAAAAAAAATTATTGATGAGTCTTTCATTTTTTAAGCAGCACTAAAATTACCGTTTTAAGTTAATTTTCCATCTATAGTTGAGAATTTTTTTCTTCACTTTCCTCATGACGTAGGAAATATTATGCATGTACAAAACATCTAGGAGGTCATTCTGATAATTTTGTTTTTTATTTTGTCTTGATATCTATAAAATTAACTGAGTTAGATACTTTTATGCAAACCTTGTTTTTGTCCTAAAAACAGTTACGATGCAAATTCAAAAAGACCGTTAAAAAAAAGTATGAGCCTAAAAAAAAAAATTTCGACAGTTTTGAACTCACCTAATAACGGGGATAAACTAGTAAAAAAATAAGAAAAATAAAAAATGTTGAGCAACATGGCCTGGGTGATTTCTAATGGATTGACCCGTTTAATACCTCCAATTACTCTAAGCGACAAAAAAAAAAAAAAAAAAAAAAAAGCCGACCTGCAGAAAAAATGACTTATACCTTTTTTAATTGTAATAACTTTAAAATTAAGGGTTGAAACAAATAAAACTGTCTTGTTTGCATAATAATAAAGGGATAAAATGATACCTATGTACATTTTCGATTTAATAATTCGCTTTATTGCACTGCACGAAATATTTTCTTGAAAAAACTGCATAAAACTTTCTTTTTAAACATAATGCAATAACCATAAACTTTGTATTCTATTATGATTTATTATATTAATTAGACAAGTTATATTTTAATATATCAAATAAAACTATTTATTTGTTAGATCTAAGCTATTTTTTATTAAAAATATGTATTATGCATTGGGTTAATTCCATCTTTTTATGGAATTACGGTTTTAATGTGCAATGGCATAGTTTTACGCAGTGTTTTAATATAAATCTCAGAAATTTCAATTTGCCAAATATCACAAATAATTTTTTCTAGTTCTGGCAGAGTTATAGGCTGCAAATTTCGAATCCTCTCCCCTCTCCCCCCCCCCTTTTATAGACGAAACATTTTCGAGCGGATCGCGATTAGGACTATTTCCATGTCTGGTATAGAAGAAATTCTACTATATCCTTTGTGGAATTTAAATTAAAGTGAAATAAGTTATGATTATTTACAGAATTATAGGTTCTTATGGGAATGGATAGGAAATTTTGACAATTTGAATTGAAAAAACTTACTACAGACGCCGAGTAGTAAGGTGCATAATCATCTTGAAATGCTGTTTGCAGAAATGTCGTCCAAGATACCTCCAAAATAGCCGGTCAGGCACCACTTTTATGAAGATTGTGTTTTATTTCAAGTTAATTGATCCCTTGAGCATAAAAATTTGCCCGACTGTTTGAAAGTTATGCATCTACGTACCATAATGTACGGAGAATGCGTCACCGTTTTAAAAGTTCGATTTTCATTAATTCGGTCATATTTTCGTTGTCAGATCTGCTTGTTTTCTTTAGCTCGAAATAAGTTAAGCATGACTCATCAAAGAAGACCAGTTTATCCCAATAATTAACTAATCATTTTTAAAAATATTTTTAGCCTACTGAGGTTTTGCTTTCCTATTTCTCTTCACTAAGAATGGAATTTTTTTGAAATTTTCTGTCATTTAAACCTGCTTTGTTTAATAGTTGCTGTACAATAGTTAAAGAAATTCTGCTGCTAAACACGTTTTCTGAATCTCTTTTATGTTCTAAATGTAATACAAACCGATTTTATAAGCAATGGCTTTTTAACTACCGGTCATCTGGCTTGGATAAGCAACATGGCCGCCAAAAATGAAATTTCCAGTTTAAACGGCCAAAAAATTTTATATCTTGTTAAAAACGCTTTTACCAATATTTCATTAACATTTAG